>CM039678.1:415567038-418067038 GCA_022496015.1 Hordeum marinum | reverse complement strand
CATCCATTCCTAATGCCGACTACATCTCGTAGGACTGCCCAGCCAGAGTCACAACAAAGATCAACCAAGCCAGAGCCCATAATGACTTGTAGCTAGACAGGTAAGCTTCCGGGCATGAAGTATTCATCCATCTCTTTGAGTCTGGGTGAAGCTTTCCGCAAGATGTCATGGCGCTTCTCCATGCATCCCGGCCATCCACTGGTTACTCCAGGGATGCCCAATCAACCATCCTTCACCCAGTAGTGTGTATTGAAAACTTGTTTCTCAAGTCTCGAAGTCTTGAGGTCTTGAAGATGCAGGACTTGAAGATGCCTTCATGAAGTTGTCGTCTTTACGTAGAGTCCTCCTTCTCACACCACTCCCGAACACTCATACCAAACCCTGTCTACTTTAGCCTAGCATTAAAATACCTAACATTCCCGAGGATTTAGTAACAAGTGGTGGGTTCCTACCTCATGCAATCTAATTGACTGCAAGAATTTTCAATAAAACTACTGAAGGGATTTGTTGAAAGATATCACTACATGCAATAAAACATAGGTATGAAATAGATTGTCAAAGTGAACTTGCCTGTACTGTTGATGAAGAATAATATCGCTCTCAGAAATATTTGTTAGAACTATTCATCACTCTCCGATGAAAAATCTATAATAATCAAACATTGTATTCATAAGCAAACACTTCTAGAAATCAATACTAACAATCAATAGACAACACAAAACTAAAAGCAACAAGGTTGTGATGAAGGAAATACTTAACACAAAACTCAAACAACAAAACTTTCATCAACACCACTAAGGTTGGTTTTCTCTACCAGTAAATCCTATTTTCAAAAGTAAAACACAAAAACAAAGTAAAATATAACAAAATTATTTTAGTAAATATTTTACTAGCGAAAAGAATTAGTTTTGGAGAACAAGTAAAAATTATCAAAAAAACATTCTAAACAACATAGGTTGTTACCTAATAAACTTAACAATAAGAAAACAAATGAAATATTAAAATAACAGGAAACAAAATATATAACACTAAGTTAACAGAAAGGTATATTTTATAAAACAATTTTATAAAAGGTATTTTCAAATAGAAAATCAATCTAGCAATGGGAATCAATTGCAAGTTATAATTGAACTAGAATTGATTCCATGCAATCAACTAATAAAATAATATTTGTTTGAAGGGCTATTGTTATGTAACAGAAAACTTTATAAGATCTATCAACTAATATAAAAGAAAATAAATTAAAACAGGTTGAAACAAAAGAAATAGTAATAATCCTAAAAGAACTAAAATAGAATCTGTTTTGTTAAAAATACTAATTTGAAAATACTCTAAAAATTCTAAAATAAAGCAGGATGATAAACCTAACTAATACAAAATAGTGGCAAAAATAATCACTCAAAAATAAGTTTTTAAAGTCAAGTTATTCAAGTTTTAGTGATTTGGTCAAATTTAACAAAATTCAAATTTAGAAGTCCAAATTTGAAAACTAAGACTACAAACAGAAACTACAAGTAATTTGTGACATGTTGCAAAAAGAATCAATCAAAAACACTAAATATCCTAAAAGATATAACAAAAAGAAAAACAGAAACCATTTTGTTTTCTAAAACAAAAACTGAAAAAAAACTAACGGACAGTGGGTGACGTGGCATGCTGTGATTGGCTGAGGCCGTGTGCGTGCGGGAGGGTTTCGGGCGGACGGCCGATACTTAAAAAATGCTTCGGCCTAACTTAAAATAAATAAAACCGACCAGTTCTTCTAAAATAAACCGAAGGGGTACGGGCCTTCTAATCTGAGCCGTTGGGATAAGATCGAACGGAGGGGAGAAAAGGGGGAAGCTCACCGCGGGGGTGGTGGAGTTCGGCGAGAGTTCCGGCGAGGTCCGAGGCGGCATGGTCGATGGGGACGGCGCTTCAGTGGTCCTCTTGCGATGGCGAAGGCGCCAATAGGCGCAGGCGAGGACGGGGATCCGTCTGGTGGCGCTGAGATGGCTCGGGGACGGTGGTGTCGACGATGGCGAGCTCGTGAGAGGAGGAGGTCTTTGGGTGGTCGACGGAGGGGCGTCTCCTGTGGCTCTGGAGCACGGGCGAATGGACATGGAGGTGCAGGAGAGCGAGGCGAACTGGTTGGTGGGCTCGGGAGGCGGCGGGGGGTGTCGGGATGGAGCGGTGGTGCGGCAATGGCGCGACGGCTCGGTCGAACTTCGGCGAGCGATTGGTCGAGCGTGGGGGGACGTGCGTTGGGGTTTCGGAGGGGAACGGGTCAAGGGCGAGCTCCTGTATTTATAGGCGGCCTCGGTGGTCGTAGAAAGGAAAGGAGAGAGAGATCCGGCTCGGTGATCTCGCCGGCAAGGGAAAGGAAAGAGGGAGGAAGGAAAGAAGGAAGGTGACCAGTGGCGGTTTCGGTCGGGTGGTGGGACCGGGGCGTCAGTGAGAGGGAGGGAAAGGAAAGAGAGGTCGGTGGCTGATCCAAATTTATTTCGGATCTGGCGAGAGGGAGACACGGTCCGGGTCTTTCCTAATGGGCTTCCTGTTTCCTAATAAAATAAGATTTGTTTTGTTTTATTAAAAACCAGAGAAGGAAACTATATTTTGGGCAATCAAGACATTTCCAGAAAATAAAGTTTAATATACCAAAATGGTCAGGGAATTAAATGCAATTTAATGAACATTTTTACACTGCCAAAATAAATACTTAAAAAAATTATTTTCAGAAAATGCCTAATTTGATTTTAATTCTTTTGCAATAAAATTTTCAAATAACCCCCTGGGTTTTATGGTTCAAATACTTCACAAAATGACCCTGGTGTGGAGTTTCATATTACTCCTCTCAATTTTGTCAAGGGGATTGAATTCTTTCAAACTTCAAATTGGAAATCAAAATATGAAAAGAACTTCATATTAGAAAATTTCAAATGTTTTCAAATACACTTTTCAAATCTTTTTATATTGAAGAAGTCATGTCATCTTCTCTCACTGATTTGAAATGTAGGAATTTGAACTCCAAAATCATATGGGAAAGTCATGTCATTCCCTCTCATTCAAAAGTTTTCAAAAAGTTTCAATTTTTTCACTCAATTTCAATCACTCAATCAAACAAACAATAATTCTAATAATTATTATAACATTCCAAAATTTGGGATGTTACATAAGGGAAAATAGGCGTTGTACTAACTTGTGATGGTAAAGAAATGAAAGCGACGGACTGCATAATAAAGGTTGCCATCACAAAGGGCGATACAATATGTCGTTCCTTTGCATTGAGGGTTTGCACATCCAAAAACAAAAAGCGCATGACAACCTCTGCTTCCCTGTGTGAAGGGCCTATCTGTTACTTTTACTTTCTAGTACTTACCTTTATGCAAGAGTCATGTTCATCTTCACCACTTCCTATATTTCGCCTTTATCTCTTGGCAAGCATTATGTGTTGGGGAATGATATAGACACATATATCCACTCGGATGTGGGTGATCATGAGTTATTTCTATTAACATTATCCTGGAGGTAAATAGTTGGGAGGCAAAACTATAAGCCCCTATCTTTCTCTATGTCCAATTGAAGCTTTGACCTCATGAGTACCGCGTGAGTGTTAGCAATTATGAAAGACTAAAATATGATTGAGTATGAGGATTTGCTTTACAAGCTTTTATATTGACTCTTTCTGATGTTGTGATAAATTGCAATTGCTTCGATGACTGAGAGCATAGTTTGTTGGTTCTCAATAGAGTTCTTGGTTCATACTTTATCCAATGAATGAATTGTTATGCTAGTATAAGAAATTATATATCAATACATATTGTTGTTCCAAAAATGATCATGATGCCCTCATGTCCGTATTCTATTTTATCGACACCTCTATCTCTAAACTTGTGGACATATTTATCGATCTCGGCTTTCGCTTTAGGACAAGCAAGGTCTAAGCTTGGGGGAGTTGATACGTACATTTTGCATCATGCTTTTTATATTGATATTTATTGCATTATGGTATGTCATTACACGTTACGGTACAACACTTATGCCTTTTCACTCCTATTTTACAAGGTTTACATGAAGAGGGAGAATGCCGGCAGCTGGAATTCTCGATTGGAAAATGAGCAAATATGAGACACCTATTCTGCACAACTCCAAAAGTTTTGAAAAGTTACGGAGAATTATTTCAGAATATATAAAAAAATACTAGGTGAAACAAATACTAGAGGGGACCCACCAGGAGGTCACAAGCCTACTAGGCGCAGCCTACCCCCTGGCATGTCTTCGGTACCCATCTTATGCTATATGAAAGGTTTTGACCTGGAAAAAAAAATCAAGAGAGAGCTTTCGGGATGAAGCGCTGCTGTCTCGAGGCGGAACTTGGGCAGGACCAATCTAGAGCTCTGGCGGAGCTGTTCTGCCGGGGAAACTTCCCTCCTAGAGGGGGAAATCGAAGCCATCGTCATCACCAATGATCCTCTCATTGAGAGGGGGTCAATCTCCATCAACATCTTCACCAGCACCATCTCCTCTCCAAATCCTAGTTCATCTCTTGTATCCGATCTTTGTCTCAAACCTTAGATTGGTACGTGTGGGTTGCTAGTAGTTTTGATTACTCCTTGTAGTTGATGCTAGTTGGTTTACTTGGTGGAAGATCATATGTTCATATCCTTTATAATAATTAATACTCCTCTGATTATGAACATGAACATGTTTTGTGAGTAGTTACGTTTGTTCCTAAGGACATGGGATACGTCTTGTTATAAGTAATCATGTGAATTTGGTATTTGTTCGGTATTTTGATGAGATGCATGTTGTATCTCCTCTAGTGTTGTTATGTGAACGTCGCCTACATAACACTTCACCATTATTTGGGCCTAGGGGAAGGCATTGGGAAGTAATAACTAGATGATGGGTTGCTAGAGTGATAGAAGCTTAAACCCTAGTTTATGCGTTGCTTCGTAAGGGGCTGATTTGTATCCATATGTTTCATGCTACGGTTAGATTTATCTTAATTCTTCTTTCATAGTTGCGGATGCTTGCGAGAGAGGTTAATCATAAGTGGGAGGTTTTTCCAAGTAAGGGCAACATCCAAACACCGATCCACACACATATCAAATTATCAAAGTAACGAACGCGAATCAAATGAGCATGATGAATACTACCTTGATAGAAATTCCCATGTGTCCTCGGAAGTGCTTCACTTTATATAAGAGTTTGTTCACGCTTGTCCTTTGCTACAAAAAGGATTGGGCTACCTTGCTGCACCTTTGCTACACTTGTTATTTGTTACCCGTTACAAATTACCTTATCACAAAACTTTCTGTTACTGATAATTCCAGTGCTTGCAGAGAATACCTTACTGAAAATCGCTTGTCATTTACTTCTTCTCCTCGTTGGGTTTGACACTCTTACTTCTCGAAAGGACTACGGTAGATCAGCTATACTTGTGGGTCATTATTCCTCGGGAGCACTTGCTTAATATAAGAGTACTTTGATGCATGCCCTTTACTGCAAAAAGGATTGGGATACCTTGCTGCACCTTTGTTACTCTTATCACTTGTTACTTGATACAAATTATCTTTCCACAAAACTATCTATTATAGTTAGTCACAGCACTTGCAGAGAATACCTTGCTGAAACTGCTTGTCATTTCCTTTTGCTCGTCGTTGGGTTAGACATTCTTACGTATCGAAAGGACTACGATTGATCCCCTATGCTTGTGGGTCATCAACCATCGCCGACGCAAGAACCACATGCTTCCGGAGAACAATGTGAAGGCCCTCAACCAAGTGAACAAGATCAAGGGCAAGATCAACCTCGTTATGATGGTCATGCACCAAGTGATGCTCAAGATCAAGTTCCTTTCCACGAGCAAACTCAAGATCAAGATCAAGCTCATGACTACACTCCAAGTTCTCAAGTTGGTCCTCCCCAACCCACTATGGAGGAAATATTAGAGAGTAGTGCCACCAAGATTGCTAACAAGCTTCAAGCTCATCAACATGTTTTGGATAACATCTATGGAAGCTTGATTAAAGGGGTAACCACTCGCAGACAATTAAGAAACTTTTGTGAGCATCACGCATTTGTTTCTTGTATTGAACCCCTAAAGGTACAAGAAGTGCTCGAGGACACATAGTGGCTTGAAGCCATGCATGATGAACTCAACAACTTCGAGCATAACAAGTGTGGCAATTGGTGCCAAGACTGAAGGAGAATCACAATGTCATTGGGACCAAATGGATTTTCAATAAGAAGCAAGATGTGAATGGCGTTGTCATTCGCAACAAGGGAAGATTGGTAGCACAAGGCTAATCCAAAGTCGAGGGTATCAACCACGGTCAAACCTTTGCTGGTGTTGCTCTGCTTGAATCTATTCGCATGTTGCTTGCATATGCATCTCATCATGATTTCAATTTACAACAAATGGATGTTAAGAGTGCATTTTAAATGGTCCTCTCAAGGAATTGGTATATGTCAACTAACCTCCGGGATTCGAGGACCCCAAGTTCTCCAATCATGTATACAAGCTTGATAAGGCACTCTATGGCCTTAAACAAGCCCCACATGTGTGGTATGAGCACCTTACCGAATTGTTGCAAGACCGTGGTTTTAAATTGGGAAAATCAATCCCACTATTTTCACAAAGAGGGTTAAAGGGGACTTCTTCATATGTCAACTATATGTTGATGATATTATCTTTGGTTCTCCTAACAAATCTTTCAATGATGAGTTTACCACACTAATGACCAAAGAGTTTGAGATGTCTATGATGGGAGAGTTAAAGTTCTTCCTTGGATTTGAAATCAAACAACAAAGTCAAGTTACCTTCATCAACCAAGAAAAATACACTAAAGACATGCTCAAGAGGTTCAAGTTGGATGATGTTAAGCTAGCCAAAGCCAACCCTCCTATGTATCTCAAATGCCAACTTGATATTGATCCCAATGGTAAAGCCATGGATCGAAAGGTATATCACTCCAGGATTAGATCCTTGCTTTACCTTTGTGCATATAGGCCGGATATTATGTTGAGTGTGGGAATTTGTGCATGATTTCAAGATGCACCTAAGGAAAGTCACTATGTGGTGGTCAAGCGAATCGTTCGATATTTGGCTCATACCCAGACTTTGGCCTATGGTAGCCTAGAGGCGCGGCATTTGATCTCATAGGATATTCGAACTCGGATTGGGCGACAGTTCATGTGGATAGGAAGTCAACTTCCGAAGGTTGCCAATTCCTTGGTCGCTCTTTGGTGAGTTGGTCTTCAAAGAAACAAAATTGTGTTTCGCTCTCGTCCATCGAGGCCGAGTATGTAGTTGCATCAAGTTGTTGTTCACAGTTGCTCTAGATGAGGCAAACTTTAAAGGATTATGGTGTCACTTGTGACAAAGTGCCTCTCTACTGTGAAAACGAAAGTTCTATCAAGATCTCCAACAACCAGATTAAACATTGCAAGACGAAGCATATTGAGATTCATCATCACTTCATCCGGGAGCATATCAAGCGTGGAGAGATTGACCTTACTCATATCAACACCGATGATCAACTTGCAGATATCTTCACGAAGCCATTAGATGAAGCAAGATTTCGCGAGTTAAGGCATGGGATAAATATCATCAATTCGAGCAATGTGATTTGAAGTATTGCACACCCCACCACACTCATAATTTCGTCTTGTGTGTATGTAGGCATGGATATAGGGGGAGTGTTGTTCTCTCAATGAACTCTCCCTCCCCTTATTATGCATATATTGATCACGTCTTTCACATTCACCATTCCCGATGGTACTTGTGCTTCAAAGACGAGTTTTGGCCATGGATCCAAGGTTAAAATCTTCACGGTGCCATACAAATTGACTTAAACATAGGTGGCCCCGACCATTGCCCCCTCCTAGTGAGATATTTGCTATAAAGTGCTCCTATTTGGTTTGTATTTTTCTTGGATCTTATTCGCTCTTGCTAGATTGTTGGGTCCTAGGTTCGGGTATCCCCCAAGTAATGATCTTTCATGTTTACTATTTTTGCAATCTTGGGGGTTTACCTTACTATCGGTGTACTAAAGTTTGGGCTTTTAGTACCCCTTACTTGTGCACGGGAAGTTGTAGCCACACCAGCGGTAAGGCCTGCCCGAGGACTGCTGGATGCAATCATGAAGACATCAGGAAAACGTTCAACACAACAATCGCAAGACCGAGGGCCAAAAGCTGGGACCCCAGCAAGATCTTGCCGGGATGGCTTATAGAGCCCCGGCAAGACGTGCACTCGGCAAGACCTCACCATCCTGCCAGTGTAGAGACCAGGTGTCATCCCTCCTGGATACGTGTCAAGGCGCTGGTGATGGAGGAGGTTAAGTGGTGCCAATGGGATGGGCTCCTGTGCCGTACCGTAGAAGGTCAGGGACGCCTGACGGAGCATTAAATGCATTTGTCCTACACCGTTAGTGTTAGGTATGATAACACTATAGCAACTGTACACCTCGTGTATGTACTGTACACCACTGTTGGAGACCCCTTAGTCATATAAAAGGAGGCCCAAGGCATTACGAGAAGGGGCCTCTTCTTTGACCTTCTAGCTCACACACGTAGGGGCTGTGTATTGTTCATCGCATAGTGCTCCTATAGCTAGAACACAAACCCTCATAATACACAAACGCAGGAGTAGGGTCTAACGCTTCCCAACGTCCCGAACCTGGGTAAAAATCTCCCCCGCATTGCTCGTTAGATCTTCTCTTTGTGCATACCGTCTCCCCGTCGAACCACAAAGGGATCCACATGATCCCATAGGTGTTGTACCCTAACACTCACCATATTTCAGTGTTGTGTCTCCATCCCAAGACTTCCTCCTATCTTAAACCATCCCATTCCTATTGTACGCATCTTGTTCTTGACATTGGTTACTATGACCGAGCGGTACAACCGATGTCCCAAGCGGTTGAACCGCTTGGGCACTCGACTGTATCGTCCCAACGGTACAATCGGTGGAGCTTTGGCGGTTTTGCCGTTAACTCCCAGGCCTATACGGCTGGCCGGTACACCAGGTGATAGCTGGCGGTTCTACCGCGGCCTCCCAGCAGTATCGTGGGTGGTATAACCGCTCTTTACAGCGAACAGTATAAAAAAGGGCCGAGCCGAAGGGGTATTCTGTTTCCCCCTCGTGCCAAGCCTCCTACCATTCCCTAGCCACCGGCCACTGGTACCATCATCTCAGAGTGCCCTCAACGCCTCTGATCTACGGGACTCTCATGGATTGCTCCGTGGTGGCCCCCTCCTCTCCGATTTCTTCCCATGGACACCAGTAATGGCTCATTCCTCCTCTCCATGGATCCACCATTATTAGGGCATTGCTTGGATTCCCGTGTTTATCACTAAACTTTTGGGTGTAGTATACCTCCTATTGCGTGTGCATGCTTAGAAATTCCAACATTTCTATGCCGTTTGAATTTGGACGGTATTGGTTTCCCTACGGTTGATGTTGTTTATTCACAGTGGTACAACCACTCGCAGCAACGGTACAACCGACTGGGTGACCGGTTCAACCGAATTCTCTGAAATCCGTATCACTGTTTTAGTTTCTCCGATTCACCATCAATATATTTCTCTACTTTGCGTACAATCCTCTCATCTTTTCTAGGGTCTCTTGTGTGCTTCTCGCGTGTGTGTGTAGGTGGCCGAAGTTCTCGTCCTACTCAGTGTCAAAAGACCAAGAAGCTAGCCTGAAGACATAAGCATACGGATGATAGTGGGGAAGAGGAAGTGGTTATTCCGAACAAGCCAACTCGTCGTGAGAATCTTGGGCTGCCAAGCAAAAGTCATCTATACAATTGGACAAATGGAAGCAACCATATTGGGGAAAGTTTCGCACCAAGAATCCATATGAGGTCCCCTTCGCTCTGCGATGGACAACCGCTCAGTATCGGAATGAGATGCATGTAAGGATTGTGTAGGAGCTTTTTGAGCACCACAAGAATAGTTACACCAAGCAATGGACTACTGATCTTGAGCACTAGAGAAACAACCTTGATTACTTTGGTGAGGCTTTGGCACCGTGCGAGGAGTTTGACTTGATCAAGCTCATGACTATCAACTGTGATTTTGATGTGCAGCTTGTTCAGCAGTTCTATGCCACAATTCATTTCGGCACTGATGAGGCTCGTCATCTATCCTTCATGCGCCATGATGAGTTCTTTCAGGTTCCTTGGAGAGACTTTTGCAATGATCTTGGTTATGATGATACCAGTCTCACCGGGAATGGTGGCATCCGTTCTCAAGACAATGCCACCTCCATGGAGAAGGAGGAGCTTGCCCCCTTGTACATTCCATGGCGTGGTATACTTGGATAGTCCAAGGATTTGCAACAGGTTTATGATATCATGTATTGTGTCTTTCGCAATGTCCTTCTACCCAAGGTTGGAAATTAAGATGAGATCTATGGCTATAAGGTGGATCTGCTTATGGCTATGGAGGCTGAAGCTGTCTCTACTGCTAGTTTTGATGTCTCCAAGTGGCCATGGGAGGAGATGTACAACATGGTCATTTATAGGAAAGTTCCAATATATGCTCCATTTATCATGTGTTTTTTGAACTCTGTTTGGGTAGTTCGCAAGCCTGGAGAGCCTCTCACTTCCCAGACAACCTCCTCGTGCATGAGATCAAGCAACTCTAGAATAAGAAGCATGCTGAGCCTCGCATTCTCCCTGACCACCCTAAGGATGTGTTGCCCTTTCTAGCGACGATGACTTTTAGCTTTCGGTTAGGACCAAGCCCTGTTGGGTCACCAAGCTCACTAAAAACATAAATAAGACCTTTCTTCTTGCAATCCCACGTCCAGAAGAAGCTCTATGAAGCCCATGTCAACGAGAAGCTCGCCAGGCACAGACAGATTTAGATCATGCGAGCTCTTCATCTTAAGGCTGATAGTGGTTCTGAGAAGATCATCACTCCTGAGGAGAAGTTAATGTACGAGCATAACACTGGGACTGACGATGAGGCTGTTGGAAATATGCCCTAGAGGCAACAATAAATTAGTTATTATCATATTTCCTTGTTCATGATAATCGTTTATTATCCATGCTATAATTGTATTGATCGGAGACCTTAGATGCATGTGTGGATACATAGACAAAACCATGTCCCTAGTATGCCTCTAGTGAACTAGATCGTTGATCAAACATGGTCAAGGTTTGCTAGCCATTGACATGTGATGTCATTTGATAACGAGATCACATCATTATCCAAACTACATCACATGTCAATGGCTAGCAAATGATCGTGTCAGTTATATATGATCACATCACATCAAATGATCACACCATTGACAAACGTAGCATATGATCGTGTCAGTTTAGTGCTACGTTTTCTGCATGTCAAGTATATGTTCCTATGACCATGAGATCATGTGACCCACGGACACCGGAAGAGTGCCTTGTGTGCATCAAACATCGCAATGTAACTAGGTGACTATAAAGGTGCTCTACAGGTATCTCGGAAGGTGTCTATTGAGTTGGCATGGATCAAGACTGGGATTTGTCACTCCGTGTGACAGAGAGGTATCTTAGGGCTCACTCGGTAATACAACATCACAATAAGCCTTGCAAGCAATGTGACTAAGTGTTAGTCACGGGATCTTGTATTGTGGAACGAGTAAAGAGACTTGCCGATAATGAGGTTGAACTAGGTATGGAGATACCGATGATCGAATCTCGGGCAAGTAACATACCGAAGAACAAAGGGAACATCATATGGGATTAACTGAATCCTTGACATAGAGGTTCGACCGATAAAGATCTTCGTAGAATATGTAGGAACCAATATGGACATCCAGGTCCCGCTATTGGTTATTGACCGTAGAGGTGTCTCGGTCATGTCTACATAGTTCTCGAACACGCTGGGTCTGCACACTTAAGGTTTGGTGATATTTCGGTAGTATAGAGTTATGTATGGTGGTGACCAAAAGTTGTTCTGAGTCCCGGATGAGATTCTGGACGTCATGAGGAGCTCCGGAATGGTCCGGAGGTAAAGATTGATATATAGGAAGTCCTATTTTGGTTGCCGGAAAAGTTTCGGGCTCATCGGTAGTGTACCGGGAGTGCCGGGAGTGTACCAGGAGACCATCGGGAGGGGTATTTCGACCCAAGAGGCTACATGGGCTGTGGGAGGATGAATACCAGCCCTTAGTAGGCTGGAGGAAGTCCCACAAAGGGCCCATGTGGCTGGGAAGAAAACGCCCAAAAGGAAAAAGGTGGAAAAAGGCAAAAAGGGCTAAATTAGGAAGGAGTCCTAATCCTACTAGGAGTGGAGGAGGAGGACTCCTCCCTCCTGGTTTGGCCGACCCAAGGGCTGGCTCCTTGGGAGCCAAGCCTCCTCCTCCTCTCCTCCTATATATACTAGAGGGTTTTAGGGTTTTGGCACAAGATTTTCAGCCACGTGCTACCCGTTCCTCTAGTGCATAGTTTCTCCTCTAGATTAGTTTTCTGCAGTGCTTAGGCAAAGCCCTGTCGGAATTACTCCACCACCATTGCTGCGGTGCCATCACGCTGCCAGAGAACTCTTCTACCTCTCCTCTCCCTCTTGCTGGATCAAGAAGGCGGAGATCGTCATTGAGCTGTACGTGTGCTGAACACGGAGGTGTCGTCCGTTCGGCGCTAGATCGAAAGGACCATGATCAAGATCACGAGACGGATCGTGATGAGATTGCGGGACGGATCGTGATGAGTTCGCGGGATGGATCATGATTAGTTAATGGGACGGATCATGATGAGATCGCAGGAAGCTCGATGATTTGGATCGCGAAGACGTTCGACTACACCAACCGCGTTTCTTAACGCTTCCCGCTTAGTGATCTACAAGGGTATGTAGATCCACTCTCCCTCTCGTAGATGCTCATCACCATGGATAGATCTTTCGTGCGTGTAGGAAATTTTTTGTTTCCCATGCAACGTTCCCCAACAGAGGCCTCAGGATGTGTTGCTGTCTTCACCTCTGCTACTGCTGATGATGATATTATGGAGGATGGGGATGCTGATGAGTCTGCTAGTGATGATCTATAGGCGACTGAGGAGTCTGAGGAGGACTACTGAGCTCTGGGGCATTAGCATCTCTCTTTTCCTTTTTGGTGTCTTGATGTCATAGGGGAGAGAGTTATATTAGGTCGGGATTTGCTTGGGTGTGGTTATCTTGCTTTGGGTCTTTCTAGTTGAACTCTCATTTGCTTTTAGTTGTTTCTGAAGGTATCATGTGTGGAGACTTTATGCGTGCTGTAAGAGATGCGATCCATTTCTATCTTGTCTCATTTATAAAGCAGCGCCTGAGTTTAATTGCTAACCTTGTTATTATGCTCTACTTCTTATCCTGTACAAATGCACGTTGTTGTCCATTTCTTCTTTTGTACTCATTGGTCGGTCTATAAAATCAAGGGTGAGCTCCGTTCTTTATCTCGGCAAATCAATGGTGCTCACATTAAGGGGGAGCTCCGGTTTTTATTTTCTAGACCCTCAATGCAAATCGTGTAGTTGTCATCATTCACAAATAGGGGGAGATTATTAGGGCATTTTCCTACCTTAGTATTTTGGTGATGATAACAACTCACTATGTGATCTAATCGTGTGCCAAGTTCTCTAGGAACTTTGTGTATGACACAACATGATTAGGCATTCCCTTTGGATGGAAAAGAACAAAGACGGTGTTCTCTATGTGATTATTTCTTTGGTCGTAGGAAACCTGTACTATTAAGAGGGAGTTCACATCGGAAGGTATTGGGTGAAATAATGCACGTACACATTCCTTGTCCACCGAATACCCTTTCATTCAGTGAGAGAGAGGTCCTCATATCTAACCAAACAGTAGTTTTTACACCTAAGTGGTTGTACTGTTGGTTCTAGCGGTTGTACCGCTTGTATCGGTACGTCAGGTATATCTACCACCGCAGGGGTGAAACCCTGGGGTTGCTCCTCTTAGAAAGTTGCCAGCAGTTGTACCGCTGCCTCTGGGTAGTTGTACTACCATTAGCCTGGCCAACCCTAAGAAGTAGCTTCAGGCGATTGTACCGGCCCAGTACCGCCCAATCGCCGAACAAGATTCTGTTGTGGTGCGGTACTTGGGAGGTTGTGGGACAGTTGTTTTGGTTAGTCTTAATTGACCAGTACTACTGGTGTCGCAAGTGGTTGTACCCTAAGGACTTCGCCACCTCCCATACTCAGTCCAAGTGATTTCTCCGGGGCAACCACCGCCTCAATCATCACTCGAGGGTTATTCCTCTCTGTTTCAAAGCGGTGGTTGAGCGGTGGTGGAGTGGTTTTTCTGGTCCGGTGCTACGACCGGTACTACCGCCTCCACCATCGTTTGCACCACTTGCTAGGATTTTCTGTTGGATTCCCATGTGCACCGATTGTACTGGTGCACATAGCGGTTGTACCGCTACCATGTAAAAACGACTATCATGGTTGGAGATGGGGGACACTATTTAAGGGGTGGTTCTTCCACCTACCTCTTCACCTCTTGCCTCTCTCTCCTCCATGAATGCCCTTCAAGCTTTCTTGCCCAATCCCTCTCTCTAGCCACTCAAACGCGTTAATTTGCTAGGGATTGAAGGAGGAGATCTAGATCTACACTTCCACCAAAGGGAACTTGATAACCCCATACTTGCTTGTGTGGATTTTGTTACTCTTGGGTGTTTGATCACCCTAGACGGAAGAGGTCACTCGAAGCCATATTACATTTTGGTGAAGCTTTGTGGTGTTGGTGGGAGCGTCCAATTAAGTTGTGGAGATTTCCCCAACCTTTTTTGTAAAGGTCTGGACACTGCCTTCAAGAGAAACACTAGTGGAGTCATGGCATCTCGCCTTGTGTGAGGGCGTGAGGAGAATATGGTGGCCTGAGTGGCATCTTTGGGAGCATTGTGCCTCCACACCGCTCCAACAAAGACGTACTTTCCTTTAAAGGGAAGGAACTTCGGCAACACATCCTCATCTCCACGGGTTCCACTTATGGTTACTTCTTACCTTTACTTTGTGCAAGCATTAATTGTGTTGTATCTTGTTTGCTATTGTTGTTATAGTTGTTAGCATCATATAGGATGCTTTAATAGTTGCATATCTAGACAACCTATTTGTTGCTAAACCTAATTTGTTAAGAAAAGCTAAAAAATGGTAGTTGCATATTCACCCCCTCCCCCTCTAGTCAATCATATCACTCCTTTCAAGGAGCCTCTAGTGAAAACTATGCCCCCGGGTCTATTTAATAATATTCCTAAAAAACAAAACTACCTTGGTACAATTATTTACTTTTACTTTCTATATATATATGTATATATGTATATAGAAAGTCTATTCATCACCCGGAGTGCAAAATAAGTTATTCTTCACCCGAGGTAATATTACAATCATTTCATAAATAAATTACATTTTAAATGCAATAGTTACATTTATATTTTATCACTACAAAAAAATTGACATAACAAAACAAAAAATAGGCCATAAGGGCAGAAAAATCGCATTTGATGTATATTTTACACTATGTTTTTATGTTATTTATTTTACTGACATAATTTTTTTTATAGTGATTACATATTTTCTTCCGGTCTCATTTTCTGTATGAAATTGGAAAAACATTATGGTATGTAAAATTACGGTGCATTGGTGTGAAAATAGAGGGGGTGAAGAATAACTATTCCTCACCCAGGGTGATGAATAGTCAATCCCTAGAACAATCTATCCACAAGCCAAAGTATAAATGATAAACTTATTTGAGAAATAACAAATTATGTTCTTAGTCATTCAAACAATTACAATTCACCATGTTTTTCTCAAAGATCCCAGGTAAGATATTTTGATTGGAGTACATCACATACTCAACTATCATATAGTCTTCTAATGATTGCTAGTACTCGGAACATATTTTTAGAGAAAACCATTTCCATTGAACACAAGAAGATAGGATCTTAGTGTTTCGCCACCCAACTTACTTACCACAAGGATAATTGTCAACAATAGTAACTGATGCTCATATACATTCAACTGGATATATGTGGTTGGATCTTTCCCCACCACATGTTTCTTGCCAAGTGGAGAATAACTGAGGTTGGAATAAGGAATATTTTGAATCTTGCATAAAAGTAAAACTTGAATATAAAAGATAGGCCCTTCATAGAGGGAAGTAGAGGTTGTCATGCGGTTTTTTCTTTTATGCATTCTTAATATGGACTTAAGGTTTCAAGAATGAGGCATCTGTATGCACAAGAGATAATTTGAGTTGTGACCTGTCACTGCCTACAGAATTTGATGTTTGTCGTTGTAGATGATCTAAATGTGGCGAGTTATTAACACTTTATATTTTTTCAATCTGGGTTGTAGGAACAAAGTATGTCTACCAAAGGGGGTGAGTGGGAGATTTAAATTTCTTTCGGGAAATAGAAAATCTCTCAGACACAACAACGGAAATAACTAACCAAAAACACTTAGACAAAATGAAACTACCGAATGAGAACTAGGACATGCATCAAAAGATATTCAGATACTCAAAACATAATTTACGAAAAAAACTAAAAGTAAATTGGGTACAGAGGTGACCAGTGATGCTCAATAGTGACTTGGTGTTTCTTTGACCAGTTCACTCTTCTGCAAAAGAGTTATGTCGTGTTGGAGGGACATGTGATTGAAAACAAAAGATAAACTCTCTTCGTCCTATTCGCCTCAATAACTTATTCGTCAACTAGTGTTGATCACTCAGGGTATATGCTTGAGGTGATCTCTATAGCCTTCACAGACTTCTTCTTCGTGAACCACAATTACTTAGATTTAGTGATGTTAAACCACTATGTATTCTTTTGGCTCTAGGGTTTTTCTATCGATGGATTTTAAACTCAACTCCTGGGAGAGGGTTGTGCTTGTTGTGATAGGCGTTGAGATTTCCGTGAAGAAGAAGGGTGATATAATATAGTAGATGAAAGTATTTCCCTCAGTTAACAACCATAGTTTATCGAACCAATAGGAGATCGCGCAAGTGAATGGTCAACGGTACCTACACACACAAACAAATACTAGCACCCAATGCGGGCAAGAGGATTTTCAATCCCCTTGTACTTGTTAATTGCAAGGATTAATTCTGATAGTGGTAGATAGATAAATTGCAAAAACAAAATGAAAGTAAATAAATTGAAGCAAGTAATTTAGGGTTTCAGTAAATGAAGTGAATGGGCCCGGGGGGCATAGCTTTCACTAGAGGCATCTCTCTCATGAACATAGCAACGGTGGATAAATGAATTATTGTTGGGAAATAGATAGAAAAGAGAATCAATATGAAAATATTCATGGCATTATAAATATATAGGCCTTACGTCCAAGACAAGTAGACCGAAGCGATTCTGCATCTACTACTATCACTCGACCCCTCGACCACTATCCAGCATGCATCTTATATCTAGTATTAAGTTAATAACAAATAGAGTAATGCTTGGAGCATGATGACATAATGTAGACAAAGTAATACCAAATAATTTGTTCGGACCCATTGTTTTACCCTTAGTAGCAATAATACAAATATGTGCCTCGCTACTCCTCATGTCACAAGAGTGATGACACCGCAAGATTGAACCTACTACCAAGCATCCATACCACTTAAGATAAATCAATCTAATTGGCCAAATTAAAAGGATAGATCAAAGAGAAATACAAGGCTATAAAATCATGCATAATAAATGTCAAAAAAAATACTCAATTACTTTCAATGAATAATATGATCAAAAACCCATAATTCATCGGATCCCAACAACACACCGCACAATATTACATCGAATAGGTCTCCGAAGAGAAACTTGTATTGAAGATCAAACGAGAGAGAGAGATAGGCAAAGAGACCTAGCTAGTTTTAAGGACCCATAGGTCTTGTGGGAACTACTCACACATCCTCATGGAGGTAGCATGGTAGATGAAGATGTCCTCCGTGATCGATTCCCCCTCCGACAAACTACCGATGGAGGCCTCCAGATGGGATCCCAAAAGAACAAAGGTTTGTGGTGGCGATAAAAAAATTTTGGCCTCACTCCAAGGGTTTCAGAATATTTGCAAATTTGGAGAAGTGGAATTAGGTCAGGGGACCTCTGAGGGGCCCACTGGACTAGGTGGCGTGCCCTACCCCTTGGGGGCTGTCGGTGTCAAAACTGGCAGATCTCAGGTAGGGGGTCCCGAACTGTGAGACTAGAATCAATGGTAACAAAAGACGAAGGGGACAGTTATTTACCCAGGTTCGGGCCCTCCTATGGAGGTAATACCCTACATCCTTCTTGGTTGTATTGATGGTATGGGGGTTACAGAGTTGATCTACCTCGAGATCGAATAGTTAAACCTAGTTGAGTTGTTCTATCCTTACAACCTAAAACCCTCTGGCTTATATAGATGTGGTGGGCACCTAAGGTTTACACATGGTCGATTACATGTCGAAGAGATAAACATGCCTATCTACAGTCCATGAATTGGAGGATACGTCACGGCTCCTTGAGGCCTCCATCCTGGCGACGGTGACCCTGGTCATCCAATGCTCACCTTGCGGCCCACACAGTTCGGCCCATAAGCAATAGGTCGTCTATACGAGGACCCCCTAATCCAGGACTCCCTCAGTATCCCCTGGACTAGCCTTCAACACCAATACATATCTGGTCAATCTCCTCGTGTCGTCATCTTCGGCTTGCAAGGCGAGTCCCTCACTCTTGCTTGTTCGGCAACCGACCAGTCTTCGCCAAAATCCCAAGCGTTGGGAACATAGGGCCATTATAATAACCGCTTGTGTTCCTCGATTTCCGCACGTCATGGGGGAGGCGAGTGGCTAGTGATTTTTCCAATCTTACCCCTTCGCAACAGGGGCATCACTCATTTAATCAAACAAAATCGTGGTTCAGACCACATCCTCCTCCTCCTCATTTGAAAAAGCTCCAAGCGGAAAACCCATGAAAAACATGGCCAACGCCCCTAGCTCCTCGGCACACCCCTATGGTTCACGTTCGGGGGACTGGACTAGCTACTCCATAACACTCCTGCGACTTCATGATCTAGAGACCCAAGGGTATCTTCCTCCTTCGGATGTGGCAATGACCCGCACATGCTTGATTTCCTACAACAACGAAGCTTTTGCCGAGCATTTCCCCATTCCTCACAGGGGGGAATATGTATGCTTCATCCCCTTTCTCCTGCGGGCCCTTGGGTTTGCCATCCACCCATTTCTAAGGGGGCTCCTAAAATTCTATGGGATTCAGCTCCACCACCTTACCCCGGGGTCCATCTTGCACATCTCAGGCTTCGTTGCCCTCTGCGAGATGTTCTTAAGCTGCGAGGCGCATTTCGGATTGTGGAGAAAATATTTCTGTCTCGTCCCCCGAACTCGGGACAAGGCAATCTGGGAGGTTGGCGGAGCCGAAGTGTGTTGTACAGCGGGGACGGGGTATCCAGTGGGCACTCCGAAGGAATCCGAAGAGTGGACTTTGGAATTGTGTTATATTGAAGACGTCCCCCTATTCGAGCCAGCTCACACAGGTCTACCCGAATATTCTGACTCCCCTTTGAAGAAAAGATACAACTGGCGGCCAAGGAGTCCATCCTAGGAGGAAAGCGTCAAAGTGCAACGCCTGGTGGCTCAGGTGCGGATGTTTGTCCACCATCAATTGACCATGATTGATGTCATGGCCGCTGCCATCTCCTGGTGCGTGCAACCCATCCAACAGAGGGTGCACCCCTTGTGGCGCTGTAATGGGACAAGCAACACCACGTGTTCCTGAAGACAAGGGCCCGCCAACCAAGCGGTGTTGGCCACTGCCCTTGCCGACCTGTATAAAGGGGAGTAAGAGGACTTTATTCGGCGGGCGACCAAAGAAGGATACTCCACCCACAATCCTATCGAATGGGTAAGCCCTTCTCCCTCTATAAACATAGTTCTGAGTTTTCATTCCATACTTCGTTTGAACGAAGTCTTGCATGAATAGGAATGGAGGAGATTCATCGAGACAGTCAACTATCCGGCTCCTCTGCCCAAAAGCTACGCACATGATGATGATCCGGGTTTCCATGAGGACCTGAATCTTCTAATTGATTTTGAAGATGGAGTGTATTATCAGGTTAGCCTCGACCAATCCCCGGTGGCTATCATAGTCGATTACCCCGGGTCATTCTCCATCCCTACCACGGACAAGAAGAAGAGCTTGTCCCGCAAGAGGCAAACTACCAACAGCACCCTGAAAGCGCCGGCTCTAACTCCCAAGCGTTGTCGATCTGCGTGCCATGCACCGGCAACCGAGACCATGGCCAAATCGGAAGTCCAGAGGGATCCTATCAAAGAGCCGGCCGTGAGGACGAATCAGCCTGCCGGCTCAACCCAAAGGTACATTGTTCGGTTATCTGCTGATTATCATAATCGATAGAGCCTTATGACAATTTATTCCATTGAAACACTTATCCAAAATGTCCAGTCTTCTCCCGTCAAAGTGGTCGTCGGGGTGTCCAGTGAGCCCCAAAATTCCAGAGCCGCAGCTCATGCCGGTCCTACTACCGGAGCCCCCATGGCAAATCCAATATCTGCGGATTCTGGTGATGGTGTATCCATTACCAAATCGGAAGTGGGAAGTGCCATGAATCATCGACGACGATGGGAGGATATGCGAAAGCCAATCTTTTCTAACCAAGAGTTTGCGCCCTTCACTCGCCGGACACGCACATCAGTGCTGCCCGAGCCGGGTTCAGAGAAGCTATGAAGTTGATATCGTCTAGTATGCAGGTAAGTGATCGGTTTTTATAGAGTCCGAACACTCATGTAAACCCAGTAGCCCCCGAGCCTCAAGTTGCTTCGGGATAACCGAATTAAGGGTGTATAACACTGTTGTGCTGCAGGCTTCGAACTAACAAAACTTTCAACTGGCCAAGGAGCTGAAAGAGAGCAATTCGCAGTTTCAAGATGTGAAGGCGGAGCTAGATCAAGTAAATAGCTTCACCCGGGAGGCCCATGGTGAGTATACCGGTGCTGTTAATTTCTGGTAAATTTCTATGTCGAAGCAAAGATTCTATTTAGCAGCTGAATCCATAGGGCATATGCAAAGAGAGTTGGATGAAGCCCGAGAAGCTCAATGGTATGCCGAGTCCCAGCACGAGGCTATGTTTGGTGTTATGAATCATCTCCAAGCGGAGAAGAAAAACATGCCGAAGAAATTGAGAGTTTAAAGGCTCAATTGGCCTAGGCCCAAGAAGAAAATCGGAAACTTCAGAGGGGCATGTTCGGTAAGTATCATCCGAACATTAGCAAGTACTTCGTATGATAAGAATGATAAGGAAGTATGATAAGAATGTCTTTGCCTCATGTATAGGACTTCTGTCCATGCAACCTGAAGAAGAGTTCGGATCCTTTCGGGGGAACTTGCTAAAGGAGCTATCCGTCCTCCCTGAGCGTGCTCGAAAAGCAATGAAAGGCATGGTAAAAGCCCTATATCGTGTCGAACAGCCACCAAAAGGTATGTCCGAACTAACCAATAGATTCAAGGGAGTTCGAAGCAGGTTCGAGCTGTGTAAGACATCGGCTTGCTGGGAGGGAGCACGGGAGGCGTGGGCAATGATCAAGACCCACTACACCAGACTTGACCCCGAGCGGATGGCTTGGGTTGGTCCCCTGGGATCGGATGGTCAAGAAGTGCCCCTTCACCTGGTGTATGACCAAGTGATGCCTGCCGCCCGCCTTTCACGGGAGGACTGCTCCCTAGACACCATAATCGATAACTTAGATCGGCAGCTGAATGTCTAAGTTGATATACTTTCGTCCGAACAATCTGTGTTGTAAACTTTGCCCTAGCCGGCCATCGGCTTCTCCCTCCCATGCGAAGAGCGCGGGAGTGTCCCTCGCAATTTGTTATTCCAAAAGAGCGAGTTGTATTTGGGGGACCAGACAATCTGGCCATATGGTATGAACAGACACAAAGCACACAGAGAGTTATGTTATATTACTGCTTAGCGTAAGAAACTTCTTCCAAAGAAAATAGTACCTCTATCGATACCTTTCTTCGGGCCCCTACGAAGATCGTAGGTAAAGGTCCGCATACTGTTAGGATGCGGCTAAGGGCATTTTTTGAAGAAAAAACAATGGCTATAATGGCCATAGCCGTATTAAGTGCTTCCATCGTAAGATAGCTAGCTTTTGGCTTCACCCGTATGAGGTACTGTAATGCCCCGGACACACCCGCTGGTGGTCGTTACTCCTCGTAGGATCTAAACTGACCTCGCAGGTCAATACTAGACTTTTCTGCGCACTTTGTCCTCACTCATGCGCACCCGGGACCAAATTCCCGGTTGGTCACCCATCCTAGAACTACTCCAATCCAAGCATGCTTAACCTGGGAGTTCTATTTGATTGGGCTCCCAGAAAAGAAGGAATTCCTTATTGATATGAGTAGTCTATCATCCCTAATATGCCAGGCTATCACATACACCACCACTCAAAGGAACCGACGTCCTCGTGGGGTCACAGGAACATTCCCTCTTTGGCACAAACGTCTGTCGGCAAACATCCATGTAACCGCGAGGGTTGGCTCTGATACCAACTTGTAACGCTCCGGGCACACCCGTCGGTGGTCGTTACTCCTGGCGGGATCTAGACTGGCTACACAGATCAATACTAGCCTTTTCTGCACACTTTGTCCTCACTCATGAGCACCAAGGACCAACTTCCTGGTCGGTCACCCATCCTAGAACTACTCCCAGCCAAGCACGCTTAACTTGGGAGTTCTGTTCGAATAGGCTCCCAGAAAAGAAGGAATTACTTATTTGATATGAGTAGTCTATCATCCCTAATATGCCAGGCTATCACATGTATGTATCCGGATGACCCGGTCGTAACAATCGTAGAGGTGCTCCCTTTACCCTCTAGCCGAACAATCGAGAACGTAGAGGGTAAACACAGGAGCGAGCCAGCCCAGCTTAGCAAAGTTTTAGTTCGAATTGACGCATATGATGGCTTGAGCATGAGAAAGGAAACGTGGGTACACGATAAGTGTGAGTAAATACTTCTTATATAAAAACGTTGGCTTCGAGAAGAAGCCCCCGGGTGTTGTGTTCGGATTTAACACTTCATAGTGGATGATGATAGCCTTAGTACAAGATCGGTTGGACCGAACATAGAAAAAGAAATCAATCCTATCAAACAACAAAGTGGGAAGGGAAGAAAATGGAAAAAGGGAGATGAGAAAAAAGAAAAATATTGGAGAATTGGACGACACCAGTTTATCCGTAGAATCGCCGAAGACGAGCTGCGTTTCATGGGTTTGGTTCAAGGCGATTGTCCGACGGGCTCCGAAGACGATAGGCTCCTCCCGCAAGTACTTCGTCGATGATGAAAGGACCCTCCCATTTGGGGTTGAGTTTCTGCTTCTGCTTCTCCGGGAGCCGTAGGACGAGTTCCCTACGTAGTATGCTTTTTCCCTAACCTCCCTACTCTGGTAGCGTCGTGCTTGCTGCTGGTAAAACGTAGAGTGGGCCCGAGCTATGTCGCGCTCTCCCTCTAAGGCGTCTAGGTCATCATGCCTATCTAACTCAGCTTTGTTTCCTTCATACATGCACACTCTTAGTTCATCATGAATAATGTTGCAGGGGAGGACTGCCTCAACCCCATAGACCATGAAGAATGCTGTGTAACCCGTCGATCTATTCGGGGTGGTGCGCACGCCCCATAAAACTGAGTTGAGCTCGTCCACCCAATGGCAGTCGGATTCATGAAGAGATCATACCAAATGTGCTTAATGCCGCTCATAATGAGACTGTTTGCTCGTTTCAGTTGTCCATTGGTCTGCGGATGATAGACTGATGCATAATCTAGCTTAATGCCCATTTTTGCGCTCCAGTCCTTGACCTCTTGGGCCATGAAATTGGATCCATTTTCTGTTATTAGAGTGTGCGGGATACCGAAACGGTGTACCAAGACGGAGACAAAGTCGATCATTGGCCCGGATTTGGACGATTTTATGGGCTTTGCCTCTATCCATTTAGTGAACTTATCGACCATGACCAGCATGTATTTATTCTTCTTGGTCCCTCCTTTAAGAGGTCTGACCATGTCCAGCCCCCAGATCACGAAAGGCCAAGTGATCGGAATAGTCCGGAGAGCTGTTGGGGGCATATGACTTTGATTTGCAAAGAGTTTACATCCTACGCAATATTTGACAAGTGACTCGTGTAGGACCGAAAGTAAGTCTAGAGGGGGCGATTAGACTACTTGACCAAAGAAAAGTTTTGCCTACACCAAGTTTTAGGGTTGAGAGTTTTTAGCATTTCATGGCAAGTCAATGTCACATCCCTAGCTAGATGTCATAGGACATCATGTGTGTGTGCATCATATATAATTTTTTTGCATCAACATGAAATGGGGACTAAAGGAAACCCCAAACCCTCATTTGAATCAAACCAATTCAAAGTTTGTGAACATTCAAAATATCCTGATACTTTTTAGATAAGTTTCAAATATTCAAACTACAATATATAAAATATTTGGAATATTCTAAAATAGCTTATGTGCCTAAAAATAAAATAA
The DNA here is from genome assembly GCA_022496015.1 of Hordeum marinum. Taxonomy (NCBI): domain Eukaryota; kingdom Viridiplantae; phylum Streptophyta; class Magnoliopsida; order Poales; family Poaceae; genus Hordeum; species Hordeum marinum. The sequence continues at coordinate 418,042,522 of CM039678.1, read as the reverse complement.
AACAAATGTCAGAAATTAAAAAAGAATGCAAATAAAGAAAAGGGGGGAGAAAAAACCACCTCGGCTTACCTGAAGAAGAGGCCTAGCCCACGGGGGGCAACAACGTCTTCTTCCTCCTCCCAGGAGGAGAAGCAGCTGTGTGCCTCCACCGCAGCCGGCCATGGCCACGCGCTGGCGACCTCCTCCCTGCCTGCCTGGCTGCCTCCTCTTTGCGCTGGCGAGAGGATAGGCTCCACCGCCACCTGGTTCTGTTCCCCCTCGCCATTCCTCTCTTTCCCTCTCCTCTGCTCCCCCTCGCCAAACTGAAGCTGCCGGTGATTCACCGCCCTCCATGCGTCCCCGACCACGCCACGGCGCCAAAAGCCCCTCCGGTGAGGCCCTGGTCCGTTTCCCCTGGTTCCATCACCGTTCCCCTCCTATAGCCCCGTCGGTAGCCAGAGCCGAGTGCAGCTCGCCACCGGCCATGGCGTAGCCGAGGCCACAACGGCCAAAGCTTGCTCCCGACCACGGGCTCGTGCTCGTAGCGCCCCCAGGAGCCCATAGCCGCCCGTAGCTCCTCCTCCCGCAGCCTGTAGCGTTGTAGCTGGTCCTGCCCGAGCCGTCGCCGTCACTCAGCTTGACGTGGTCGTCGTCTCCGACGACCCCAAGCCCCCTCTGCTGCCCTGCTAGATGCGCGCGTGCACGGGCTACCTCCCGGTGCCCTCTGCGCGCCAAATGGTTGCCGGAGGCGCAACTCCGGCGGGTCGCTGCCGTGCTGTTGCTGGCCGCCTGCCCTGCTCCGGTGGGCGCCGACGTGGCCGACTATCAGGGGCTAATCCCCCTATTAATTAGGCCCCCAGCCACTGACCAGTGGGCCCTAGCTGCGGGTCAAACTCTGGTCAGCACGGGATTTAGGCCCGTGTCACTAACGTGCGGGCCCTGCACGTCAGGTTTGACATGGCCCGGTCTGCCGACTAGCTGACGTCGTAGTGACGTCAGGCTGACTTCATATTTCATTTTCCAGTTTTAAAATAATTCCAGAATTTGTTTAAAACTTCAAAAATTCATATAAATTAATCTATAACTCAGATGAAAATAATTTATATATGAAAATTCATCAGAAAAATCCAATGAATCCAATGGCGTTATTATCATGCATGTTAGAGAAATCTATGTAGATGAACATTGACATGTACTAATAGGTTAATATATGGAATATGAAATGAAGAACGATTTTCAACCTATATTCAAACTCACTTCAAATTAACTTGGACACTAGTTGCATTAGCTCATCCATACATGCTAACATGTTATGATAATGCATCATATTGTTGCACTTGCGTGTATTGAATGTTATTTATCTACATTGCGGTAGGCCCTGCTTCTGAGGATACCCCCGAGTATTCCAACAAAGAAGAGAACCTTCCCTCTACCCAGCAAGGCAAGCAACCCCCACTTGATAATTCCTATAATATCCCACTCTCTCGCTCCTGCTCTTGTTTATTGCTTAATAAATGTTGCAGATGAGACCCAGGACCCATCAGGTGGGTTCTTTCTAGATGTCAACGATGCCGAATAGCTTGTGTCCTAGCTACGACCCTATGCCCTATGGCAGGCTATAGATAGTCAGGCCATGTGACTTTTTACCCTTTCATCTGCTTGTACTCAGACAGCTTATGCTTCCACTTGGTTTGTATGAACTTGTTTGTATGACTTGAGTGTCGGGTCATGTGACCCCTATCTGTAAGAATATGTTATGCAAGGCTTGTCTAAGCCCCTTAAATAAAAGTTGTTGTATGGTTATGTTGTGATGCCATGGTTGTATCTATGCATATCGGGCATGTCATGCGTATGTGTGCCGTGCAACGGTATGTATGGGATCCGACACCTAGTCGTGTGCCTTTAGTAGTACTCTTTACGGGAAACTGCCTCTTTGTGCTTCCACCGAGCCATGGTAGCTTGCTACTACTCCGGACTCATTGATTGACCGGCATGTATCCTTCTTTGCTATTGTGTCTGTCCCTTCGGGGAAATGTCTCGAAGTGTAATGGAGTCCCTATAGCCTGCTATGACTTGTCTATGTGTAGTGATGGCATTTATGTCTCACGACATAATGGAGTCCTTGTAGCTTGCTATGACTAGTCTACACACGCTTGAGGACGACACCTGCATTGCTGGGTTACGTATGCCTATTTCCGTATGGATGTGCCACTTGGGTTCTATGAATAGTCATGTCGGCCCGGGTTCTCTGTCGTTTGATTGCCAGCGACATGTTCACATACGTGAGCCAAAAGATGCAAACGGTCCCGGCTAAGGTAAGGCTACAGCCATGGAGCTTACCGTGCATGAGGCCGCAAAGTGATGTGATATGTTACAGTCTTGATTCAGATGACTTAGACCGGGGTCTCGATAGCGTTGGTATCAGAGCCTGACTGACTATAGGACTACCAAGCCAAACCGATCGTAGTTGAGTCTAGAAACACTATAGAAAAGTAGGGGAATTGATTGTGGAAGGGAACATAAGGCTCTTTTTACTCCTCTTCCCAAGTTATTATATGTTGAGTCTTTCTCATCTTTTCTACGGGGATAAGAACTAGGCTTCTCATCTATTGCTTAGGATGACGAGTTACTAACCATGGACCACTAGCTAGCTTGTTTGCAAGTGAATGTCGATACTAGAGTATTGTTGGTGTGACAAACAGATGGAGAAGAGATTTGAGTCTAGAAAGTCGAGTGGTTATGCTTTTCCAATCTTATGCAGTTGTCTCAAAATCCTTTTTGAGCAATTACAGTCGTTATGCTGTCCAATTTTTGCTAGAATCTCTAATGTCTTTGCATCATTCTCTGTTTCAGATGCCCCCTCGTCCTTCCCGTCAGGTGGTCCATCTGACCAGGTGCATCGATGTACGAGATCACACGGCCATGTTGGTTAGAGTTATGATGGATGCTAGCTACCGTTGGTACCCAGAGTACACAGTGGAGGAACAACATCGAGATTTCAACCAGAGTCAGTATTTGTGTACCGTTAAGATATATCCTTCATATCCTGGAGCTGCAGAGCCACTTCACTGGACTTACGGATTAGGTGTCACCATAGATGTGGTAGTTCAGGAGGCCGCCTACACCATGCTAACTATCATGAGGTTTCACCATGGTCTGTTTCAGAACACCAGAGTTCTGTTATGTTCCTGCTTCCATGGGAGGAGAGGATGGTTATCTTAGCGCATCCTACTATGATCATTCCCATGAGGATCCCACGCTGTAGGTGACAGCTCAGATGTTGGAGAACAGAGATCGTGATGCACGTGCCCTTCGCATGGAGCTTTATGCCACCCGTGCACATCTTTGGATAGCCCGGACACAGTTGGCACCTGTCTTGCAGACAGGCTATAGAGATTTGGAGATGCTGACCCCATCGCGGACTCATCTGCCAGCACATGTAGACTGGCCTAATGTTGGAGGCATCACTCCTCTTCGAGGACCGCTGTTGCCGCCAACAAGGGGACCAAGGCCACATCCATGTCCTTATGGTTTCCAGGGATCACAGGCTAGGTTGTTTCCGGATCCTTAGGTTCAGCTCCCAGGTCATGGGAGTAACCTGTAAGAGGCATTCTATGGTGATTCTTGAGTACGTGGATGTGAGTACTAGTATGTTAGTAGTCGTATCGCCACAGTCCTGCGTGTCTTGTGGGATATGATTGAGGTTGAGAGTTGAGTTCCGGAGGTGTAGATAGATAATGTATAGGAAGCTTGTAATGCCCCTTATGAGTTGTGTCATCTCTCTGTAGTTTGTTTTCAGCTTGTGCTTGTACTGAACTATGTTATGGTGTGTATGAATCATGGTGTTCATATGGCAGTTGTTATTACCATGTTGTTTGGGTGTTTACCCTGCATGCCATGTTGTCCAGTACATTCCTTATTTCATGTCTTAGAGTTGTTGTCCTCTATGTTTAAGCTGTGGGTTGTTTTCCCCAGGATGGTGGCCACTAGGAACAACCCAGTGCTTGCCCCCGAGCAGGGCCAGGGAAGCCAGCCAAGGCAAGAGGACCTGCCACATGCGCCTTCTTTGGCAGAAGTGATGCTTGAAGCTGAAAGGAAAAAGAGAGAGACCAACAGGTTGCTGGAACAAATTGAGTAGAACACAGTGCGTGCTCCCTGCAATGATCACAATGATGGCGTGTCACTCGGTGATTTCGTCAAGCTTTGCCCACCGAAGTATCATCATTCGGTCGACCCACTCGACACGGATGACTGGCTGACCAGCATGTTTCGCAAGATCCGGGCTGCCAATGTGTCCGAGGCCAACAAGGTGACCTTTGCTACCTACTTTCTAGAAGGACCCGTCAATCTGCGGTGGGAAAATTATGAAGCCATGCGTCCCGCAGGCCCTGCACCAACTTGGGCAGAATTCAACGCGGCATTCTGTACCCATCACATCCCGAAAGGGCTGATGGATCGCAAGAGAGAGGAATTCTATGCTTTCACCCAAGGCAGACTATCCGTGGATGTCTATAGCCGTGAGTTCGGCAATCTTCCTCGTTATGCTCCAGAGGAAGTTTCAACCGATGCCAAGAAACAGGCTAGGTTCCACAAGGGACTTAACCCCGAGCTCTGTCGAGATCTGCGCCTGCATGAGTGCACAACCTTCTAGGCTCTCGTTAACAAGGCTATCAATGCTGAGTCTGGACAGACTGACTATGAGGCCATGTGAAGCACAATCATGACTTCAACCCCGCATCTAGCTCGGGCTCCAACAAACGTCGGGTGTGGGTTCCCAACGCAGCTCTGCCGCCAAGATACACCGCGAGGCCATCCTTGTAGGCGCCTCGCCCAGCTCAGCCTAACCCTCCAGCGAGGCCATTTGGAGGTCCGCCTGTCAATGTTGCTCCCCATGCGACCGTTGTTTGTTACAAATGTGGGGAACCAGGACACTACTCCCGTGAGTGTCCTCAGAACAATGCTAAGACCGTTGGACGTGGGAAGCCGGGAAAAGCTTTCTATGTGAAGCCAGCTCCTGCTCGTGGAAGAGTGAACTATGTTTCTGCTAAGGAATCCTTTGAGGATCCTGATGTTATCCTAGGTACGCTCCTTGTCAGTAGTCATCCAGCATCTGTTCTATTTGATACTGGGGCATCTCATTCTTTCATCTCAGAAAGTTATGCACAGTTGCATAACATGTCTTTTTGTGATATGCCTACTCCTTTAGTAGTTCAGACTCCTGGTTCAAAGTGGCAAACTTCTAGAGTGAGCCATGATTATGAGATTTTGGTGGATAGGCTAGTCTTCCTAGCATCCTTGATAGCCGTCAAGTCTTCGGACATCAATATCATCTTAGGCATGGATTGGATGAAAGCCCACTATGCTAAGATTGATACTCATAGTAGGAATGTTCAACTTACACATCCATCGGGTGAGATAGTTAATGTCTCTACTCGAACAGCCAAGCGCCAACTCTGTTCCCTCAATGCTAGCCCTCTTCCAGAACTAGAAGATATTCCGATAGTCCATGACTTTCCGGATGTCTTTCTAGAAGAACCGCCAGGGATTCCTCCTGTCAGAGATAGAGCTCATTCCAGGGACTGTCCCAGTAGCCAGAAGACCCTATAAGATGGCACCATTAGAACTAGCCAAACTTAAGATCCAACTCGATGAGGCTTTGAAGAAAGGTTTCATCCGTCCTAGTTATTCTCCTTGGGCTTGTCCCATTCTCTTCGTCAAGAAGAAGGATGGATTGGATCGGATGGTTGTGGATTATGGGCCAGTGAATCTGGTGACCATTAAGAACAAGTATCCGCTCCCCAGGATCAATGATTTGTATGATCAACTCGCTGGATCCTTTATCTTTTCCAAAATGGATTTGAGGTTGGCATACCATCAAATCAGAATTAGAAACGGGGACATTCCAAAAACGGCTTTTGTTACTCGTTATGGCCAATACGAGTACACGGTTATGTCCTTCGGTCTAACCAATGCCCCAGCCACCTTCTCTCGCTTGATGAATTCGATCTTCATGGAGTATTTGGATAAATTCTTCATGCTTTACCTTGACGACATACTCATCTACTCAAAGAACGAACAGGAACATGCCGAGCGTCTAAGGCTAGTATTGATGAAACTTCGAGAGCACCGTCTATACGCCAAATCCTCTAGGTGTGAATTTTGGTTGCCAGAAGTGACCTATCTAGGCCACGTGATCTCTAGTAAAGGTATTGCTGTCAATCCCGAGAGAGTTTAGGCCGTCCTTGATTGGACTCAACCTGAAATGGTTAAGCAAGTTCGGAGTTTCCTTGGCTTAGCAAGCTATTATCACCGCTTTGTCGAGAATTTCTCCAAGGTTGTGAAATCTCTGACTGAACTCCTCAAGAAAGATAAAAGGTTCGAGTGGACTCCACAATGCGAGCACAGTTTTCAAGAGTTGAAAAGACGACTGACCTCTGCTCCCGTTCTGGTGCCACCAGATTTCTCTAAGGACTTTGTTATCTATTGCGACGCCTCGCAACAAGGATTAGGTTGCATTCTCATGCAAGATCGTCATGTGATTGCATACGCATCTCGATAGTTGCGTCGACATGAGGATAATTATCCAACACATGATCTTGAGCTTGCAGCTGTAGTCCATGCACTGAAAACCTGGCGACATTACCTTCTGGGTAATCGTTGCGAAATTTACACTGATCACCAAAGTCTGAAATATATTTTCACCCAGCCGGATTTGAATCTCAGGCAAAGACGGTGGGTTGAGTTGATTACAGACTACGACTTAGGGATAACTTACACCCCAGGGAAAGCCAATGTCATGGCTGATGCACTAAGTCGTAAGTCTTATTGTAACAACCTGATGTTACAACAAGGTCAACCACTTCTCCATGAGGAATTTCGGCAGTTAAACCTCCACATTGTTCCTCAAGGATTCCTATCCAATGTGGTGGCGAAACCTAATATTAAGGATCAAATAGTAGCTGTCTAGAAATATGATAAGGGTATATCCTGGATCAAGAAGAATATTGCTAGCGAAAACGCTAAAGATTTCTCCAAGGATGATGAGGGTGTTGTGCTCTTCCAAAACCGGTTGGTGGTTCCCAAGAGCACACACTTAAGACAGCTGATTCTCAGGGAGGCTCATGATTCTCCCCTCACAATTCATCCGGGTAGTACCAAGATGTATCAGGACCTATGCTAGAGGTTCTGGTGCACTAGGATGAAGAGAGAAAATTCCTAGTTTGTTGCTAATTGCAACGTTTGTCGTCGCGTGAAAGCAGAACATTAAAGGCCTGCTGGCACCCTTCAACCTTTAGCTATTCCCGAATGGAAATGGGATAAGGTTGGTATGGATTTCATTACCGGATTTCCCAAGACCAAGAGAGGGAATAATGATATCTTTGTGGTCATTGACCGCCTTTCCAAAGTGCCTCATTTTCTTCCTGTTCTGGAGAGTATAACTGCTAGCCAGCTAGCGGAGTTATATGTTTCTCGAATAGTTTCTCTTCATGGTGTTCCTTTGGAGATTAACTCAGACCGCGGAAGTATCTTTACTTCCCGATTCTGGGAAAGTATCCAAACTGCTATGGGGACTCATCTATCCTTTAGCACTGCTTTCCAGCCGCAATCAAGTGGTCAAGTTGATCGAGTCAATCAAATTCTCGAAGACATGCTCCGAGCTTGTGTTATATCCTTCGGTATGAATTGGGAGAAATGTCTTCCATTTGCCGAATTTGCATATAACAATAGTTATCAATCAAGCTTGGGCAAAGCCCCTTTTGAAGTTCTCTATGGACGAAGGTGTCGAACACCTCTTAACTGGTCAGAAACTAAAGAGAGGCAACTCTTTGGCCCGGATATGATCCAGGATGCAGAGGAGCAAGTTCGCATTATTCGTGAATAGTTGAAAATAGCCCAATCTCGTCAAAAGAGCCAATATGATCGCCATCATAAGGTTGTGACCTATGAAGTTCATGAGAAGGCTTACCTTCGGGTTACCCTTCTGAAGGGTACCCATCGATTCGGTATCAAGGGCAAGTTGGCTCCTCGTTACATTGGACCCTTTCACATTCTTGCTAAATGAGGAGAGGTTGCCTACCAATTGGAACTTCCGCCGCATCTTTCCAGGGTTCATGATGTCTTCCATGTCTCACAACTCAAGTGTTGCTTCTCGGACCCTGTCCGTGAAGTAGACCATGAAGCGCTTGATTTCCAAGATAACCTTACATATCGAGAATACCCTGTTCGTATTCTTGATCAAGCTGAGAATACCACTTGGCATCGGAACATCAAGTTTCTCAAGGTTCAGTGGTCACACCATTCTGAAAAAGAGGCCACATGGGAAAGAGAAGATCATCTTCGACTAGAGTACCCCGCGCTCTTCCCGACGACTTCAAAATCTCGGGACGAGATTCTTTTGAGTGGGGGTCAGTTGTCACATCCCTAGCTAGATGTCATACAACAGCATGTGTGTGTGCATCATATATCATTTTTTTGCATATACATGAAATGGGGACTAAAGGAAACCCCAAACCCTCATTTGAATCAAACCAATTCAAAGTTTGTGAAAATTCAACAAATACAAAATGCCCATCTAAAATGTCCCCTGTGTCTGATAAATATGGACATGATTATACAAGGGGTCATTTAAAATATTTGAAAAAGTTTAGAAATTTAAAAATAAATGATAAAACTTCTGAAAATATCAAATAAAGCATTATCATTACTTTAGTTTTCAAAATATCCTGAAACTTTTTAGATAAGTTTGAAATATTCAAACTACAATATATAAAATATTTGGGATATTCTAAAATAGCTTATATGCCTGAAAATAAAATAAAACAAATATCAGAAATTAGAAAAGAATGCAAATAAAGAAAAGGGGGAGAAAAAAACTACCTGGGCTTACCTAAAGAAGAGGCCCAGCCCACGGGGGGCAGCAGCGTCTTCTTCCTCCTGCCAGGAGGAGAAGCAGTTGCGTGCCTCCACCGTAGCCGGCCGTGGCCATGCGCTGGCCACCTCCTCCGTGCCTGCCTGGCCGCCTCTTCGTCGCGCTAGTGAGAGGATAGGCTCTGCCGCTGCGTCGTTCCGTTCCCCCTCACCATTCCGCTCTTTCCCTCTCCTCTGCTTCCCCCTTGCCGGACTAAAGCCACCGGTGATTCGCCGCCCTCCATGCATCCCCCACGGTGCCAGAAGCCCCTCCGATGAGGCCCCGGTCCGTTTCCCCCTGGTTCCATCGCTGTTCCCCTCCTCTAGCCCCGTCGGTAGCCAAAGCCGAGCGCAGATCGCCGTTGGCCATGGCGTAGCCGTGGCCACAGCAGCCAAAGCTCGCTCCCGACCACGGGCTCGTGCTCGTAGCGCCCCCAAGAGCCCGTAGCCGCCCGTAGCTCCTCCTACCGCAGCCTATAGTGCCGTAGCCGGTCCTGTCTGAGCCGTCGCCACCACTCAGCTCGACGTGGTCGTCGTCTCCGGCGACCCTGAGCCCCCTCTACTGCCCTGCTAGACGCACGCGTGCATGGCCTACCTCCCGGTGCCCTTCGCGTGCCAAATGGTCGCCGGAGGCACAACTCTTGCGGCTCGCCGTCGTGCTGTTGGTCGTCGCCGGCCCCGCTCCGGTGGGTGCCGATGTGGCCGACCATCAGGGGCTAATCCCCCTATTAATTAGGCCCCCAGCCACTAACCAGTGGGCCCTAGCTGCGGGTCAAACTCTGGTCAGCACGAGATTTAGGCCCGTGTCACTGACGTGCGGGCCCTACACGTCAGGTTTGACCTAGCCTGGTCAGCCGACTAGCTGACATCGTAGTGAGTCATGCTGACGTCATATTTCATTTTCCAGTTTTAAAATAATTCCAGAAATTGTTTAAAACTTTAAAAATTCATATAAATTAATCTGTAACTCAGATGAAAATAATTTATATATGAAAATTTATCAGAAAAATCCAATGAATCCAATGGTGTTATTATCATGCATGTTAGAGCAATATGTGTAGATGAACATTGACATTTACTAATAGGTTAATATATGGAATATGAAATGAAGAATGATTTTGAACCTATATTCAAACTCACTTCAAATTAACTTGGACACTAGTTGCATTAGCTCATCCATACATGCTACCATGCTATGATCATGCATCATATTGTTGCACTTGCGTGTATTGAATGCTATTTATCTGCATTGCGGTAGGCCCTACTTCTGAGGATACCCCCGAGTATTCCAAAGAAGGAGAGAACCTTCCCGCTACCCAGCAAGGCAAGCAAACCCCCTTGATCATTCCGATAACATCCCACTCTCTCGCTCTTGCTCTTGTTTATTGCATTAGGACAAACGTTCACTTGTCTGTCATACACGGTAGATGAACCTATTCCTTTGCATGACCTGTCATTGTCATAGTAAATAGCTAAACCTTGCAACCTAGCATAACTAGTAGATGCTTGTGCCAAGATGTGCTTAGCTTACCATGCCTGCTATGCTTGCTATGCTTAGAGTTGTGTCAGATCTGTTTCATCTGGATAAACTGGAGTGAAACCATCATGTTTCGATGTGATAAGCTTATGATGAACCCGATTTGGTAAAGGTAGCGATGAGAGGCTATGTAGGAGTACATAGCAGGTTGTCTCATTGGGACCGTTCTTAGGAACTGAGTTCCGTGTTTGTGATCCAAGACTAGTTACTACCACACGTTGGGATACTTAATTGACCCTCTCGACTTATCAATCACTTAGTCCTTGGTCTAGGAGTTGCAAGTAGTTTCTGGTATTTATAGTATGCTGGAGGCCGTACGTAGCGCTGACCCTAGGGGTGGGTTACGATGCGGTAGGCAGTGGCACGGTGTACCACGGGTTACCCGAATGGTGGGCTTGGGAACCCTATGCACATTGTTTGGGGACGTAGCGGAAACTTTGGCCGGACTTCTGTGCGGGTTCAGTCTCAAATAGGCGATAGCCTGGACTAGAGGTCTTATGTGATTGACGGTCGTGGCCGACTCCCTCGCTGGGCTTCCGCTTGAAGGTTGCCGAGGTGCATGGTTTTATGAGCACATGGCAATAAGTGGCGAGAGTGTGTGTGAAGAAGTACACCCCTGCAGGGTATGAAACTATTCGAATAGCCGCGTCCTCGGATATGGACTACTTGGATAACTTATGTTGTTCATAGATAATCAAATGGATACTCATAAAAATATCAAGACAAGTGTGAGTACCGTGGATGGCACTCTCCCAGGAGAGGGAAGTGAATCCATGGTGGTGTATTGTCATGGAGTTAGTGGACTCGTGTGCAATATCTAAAATTTAAACAAAGAGTTAAAATTGTGTAGTGTAGGTTAGCCATGAGTCAAAGCTGGCATTGCTACATAAACTCCACCACTCCCCTTGTTGATACATGAGCATGGATAGTCTAGGTCTGCTTTAAAGACTTGCTGAGTACGTTTCTACTCATGTTTGCTGAATAAATGTTCCAAATAAGATCCAGGACCCATCAGGTGGGTTCTTTCTAGATGTCGACGATGCCGAATAGCTTGTGTCCCAGCTACGACCCTATGCCCTGTGGCGGGCTATAGATAGTTAGGCCATGTGCCTTTTTACCCTTTCATTTGTCTGTACTCAGACAGAGTATGCTTCAGCTTGGTTTATATGAACTTGTTTGTATGACTTGAGTGTCGGGTCATGTGACCCCTATGTATAAGAACATGTTATGCAAGGCTCATCTGAGCCCCTTAAATAAAATTTGTTGTACGGTTATGTTGTGATGCCATGGTTGTATCTATGCATATCAGGCATGTCATGCGTATGTGTGATGTGCAACGGTATGTATGGGATCCGACACCTAGTCGTGTGCCTTTAGTAGTACTCTTTACGGGAAACTGCCTCTTTGTGCTTCCACCTAGCCATGGTAGCTTGCTACTGCTCCAGACACATTGATTGATCGACATGTCTCCTTCTTTGCTTCTATGTTTGTCCCTTCGGGGAAATGTCTCGCAGTGTAATGGAGTCCCTGTGGCCTGCTACGAATCGTCTACGTGCAGTGATGGCATTTATGTCTCACGGCGTAATGGAGTCCTTGTAGCTTGCTATGACTCGTCTACACTAGCTTGAGGCAGACACCTGCATTCCTGGGTTACGTATGCCTGTTTCCGTATGGATGTGCCACTTGGGTTCTATGACTAGTCATGTCGGCCCAGGTTCTCTGTCGTTTGATTGCCAGCGACATATTCACATACGTGAGCCAAAAGACGCAAACGGTCCCGGCTAAGGTAAGGCTCCAGCCGTGGAGCTTACCATGCGTGACGCCGCAAAGTGATGTGATATGTTACAGTCTGGATTCATATGACTTAGGATCGGGGTCCCGACAATCAAGTACACCCTACACATGCAAGTCTAAGAGTATATAGCAGCAAAAAGTAACAACAAGCATGTATAGAAGGGATAGGGTAGGAAGATCAAACGCAATTGTAGACACGATGATTTTTCCCATGCTTCCGATAGGTGGTGCTATCGTACATCCACGTTTATGGAGTCTTCAACCCACAAAGGATAACAGTCGTGAGAGTTTATGGAGGGCTCCACCCAAAAGGGTCCATGAAGTAGCAACCTTGACTATTCCATAACGGCTTCCATCCATGAAGGACTAGCCTCACTATGGGTAGATCTTCACGAAGTAGGTGATCTCCTTGCTCTTACAAACTTCTTGGTTCACTCCGCAACACAAAGTAGGAGGCTCCCAAGCGACACCTAACCAATCTAGGAGGCACCACCCTCCAAAAGGTAATAGGCTCGGTAATGACGATGAACTCCTTGCTCTTGCGCTTCAAGATGCTAGATTCCTCAGCACCCAATCACTCTCTCACATATTTGGCATGGTGGAAGAGATGGGATTGGTGGAAAGCTACTTGGGGAGGCTAGAGATCAAGATCCATATGATTGGAGTGGAAGATCTTGACCTCAACACAAGGGTAGGTGGTTCTCTCTCAGAAAATCTGATAGGATAGGTATGGAATAGTTCTGAGTGCTTCTCTCTTGAGTAGGTGGTGGTGAAGGGGTATATATAGGCATCCCCAAAAATCCAACCGTTACACACAAAATGACCAACTCGATGACACCGATGTGTTAATCTCGATGGTACCAAAGTGACCAAAAGGTGGCAACTTTTGAATCTCGATGAGACCGATCACTTGGTATAGAACAGACTTTGGTGGGAGAGTTTGTGGATGTTTTTGGTGACTATCACTTGTGCACGTTTGAGCATATTGTTCACCAACAAAACCTTACCCCCTTTTAGTAGTATTGGCTTTCCTATGGACTCAAAGTGATTTCTCACATATATAAAATGTAGTGTCCTCTTGCTTGAAGCTTGGCCAACCTATTTCCTTGCATCTTGGGGTAAATCCACAATCTCCTTTTGCCAACCCTATCATTGAACATTTCCTGAAATATACTTCGTAGAAACATTAGTTCAATGACTTATATGTTGTTATTAATTACCAAAACCACCAAGGGAGAAAATGTGCTTTCAATCTTCCCCTTTTTGGTAATTGATGACAACATATAGATCAAAGCTTCGACATATGATAAAATCAATGAATATAATCGTCGCTTTGAGAGGTATGTGATAAGCAAGAGCTCCCTCAAAATTTGTGCATTATTTGGAATTTGCATTTGAATGCAAATGCACAATCAATTAGGTATGTGGGGCACTTCTTCTATGTCACACAAAACTTGGTGGTGTGCGAGAATGATTAGAATGAATAACAACGCACAACACAATCAAGCAACGGTGAATTATCATGTCATGAGCATTAAGATGATAGGAAATGATAGCATACCACACATAACAACGTGTGATCACACATAAACACAAAAGTATCTCACATCAAACCAAAAGAACCAAATGTTTTGAAAAGCAAGAAACACCAAAATGCTCTCTCGCTCAAAGCCTAAAGATCTATGTACACTTCTCCCCTTTGACAACAAGTTACCAATAAGTTCAAAGGCTTACATCTAAACGTTCTTGGTCTGATCTCCTCCAGTTGTTGATGAAGGAGTCGAGAGAACAACATCGGCGGAGATCTCAGCAGATGTCGTGGAAGGAGTTGGAGTGGCAGCTAGAGGAACTAGAGCAGATGGAGCAGGAGTTGTGCTGACAGTAGCAGGAGCTGATGAAGAGGGCCTCAAGTCTTGTGCAGGCACTGTGGCTAATCTGGCCTGAGTGGTGAATTGAGTGCCTGGCCTTAGAGGTGATTCATCCTCCTCATCATCATCATCATCATCTGAAGTAGAAGAGACCCGAGGGATGTGCACGGAGTCAACTTCATGCTGAAGCTCTATGATTGTCTTAGTCAGCCTGTCCACCTTATCACTAAGGGTCTTGATCCTAGTTTCAAAGATCCTAACAAGACTGTTCTGGTTGTCCAGAATCCCCTTAATGTCCTTCTGCATGCCCTGAACTGATGCTATCAACAGATCAATTTGCTCGTTCCTAGATCATGGGACTTGAGCACTAGTGGCTTTGAGGGCCTCTGCTTCTGCCTGAGCTGCAGCTGAAGTGGGATGATCAGCATCCATCACCACAACATTGTCCTTGAGATCTTGCTATAGTGGTAAATGTGGATGATTGAGAGCAAAAATGTGCTTCTCCAGCTTTGAGTTGATAAGCATCTGGATGTAGGGTGCATAACAGCAAGAGCACTTCTGGTCAGCTGCAACCCTCTTGATTGTCTCAACAATCAAATCCATTACTTCAATCCTGGTGTGTCTGTCAAGGTGGATCAACATATTGATGGAGTGGCCTTGGATCATCTTGTCATCTCTTGACTTGGGTATCAAAGTATGCCTCGGAATGGTGTTCATCGTGTGGAGGCCAGCTTGTAGGAAGTAGATGGATTCTAGCCTGTGAGATTTCACATTGGCATCAGGGATCTCCTTGTACACATTTGCCATAGCATTGTGGCTAGCCTTGGATTCTGAGTATACATCCAAGTCACCATCCTGTGCTTGAGGAACTCCTAAGATATCAACCCATACTTCAACAGTTGATTCATACCTTGCACCTTCAGTCATCCATACAATTCTACCATCTCCGTAGAAGTGTGCAGTGGAGTAGAATTGCATGATCATCTCATCATTCCAAGCTGTCAATTCTCCGCCAACAAACTAATCCAATCCTATGCAATGGAAATTGTCTTCGACACTTGGAAAGTAGTCCTCATTCTCCTTGATGAATTTTCCATCAACACAGCGCATATCACTCATAGATGGACTCTTGTCAACGAGCACAGTCTCATAGAAATCTGTTGCTCCTTGGTATAGAATCTATAGTCCACAACTGTCTTCTTCCTCTGGGTATAAGGATCTATAGCCATCCAAGCTCTCAATCCTGAATCCTTCCTCTTCTTCATATCTTCAGCTAGTGGGTAGCTGGCATTGTGTACCGGAAGGTTTGGTCTAAGCTTCATCAAAGTTGTCAAGTCATCATGAATTTCAGCTCTGGAGGCAGTTCCTTTGTTCTTCTCAGAAGCTGGAATCTGCCTGGTTGTCCTCTTAGGCTTCTCAGCAGCAGCCTTCTTGGATGTGCCGGTCTTTGGCATAGCATCAGACATCAGTTTCTTTGCCTTCTTCTTGGGAGGAGCCTTTGTAGCTGGCTCATCCTCCTCTTCCTCAGCAGCAGCACCAGTTGCTTTGGTAGTCTCATGAGCTTTGAAGGTTGAGGCAGGTGCATAGATCTTGCTGAGAACCCTCCTGGAAGAAGTGGCTTCAGCAGCAGACTTCTTAGCAGCCTTTTCTTGCTTCTTAGCAAGAATCTCCTCAGGAACAAAGTCTGAATCTTCTTCATCTGAGTTCAGCTTGGTCCTGGTTCTGGTGGCAGCCCTGGGCAACCCATGAGAGCTAGGGGTGCCTGGATCTGAGAAAGAACTGGCTTTTGGGCTTGTTCCAGTACTCATATCAACTCCCTGCTTTGGCAAATTCTGAATGTCTTCTGAGCCAGACATATTGTCCCTGTGAATAGAGTATAGATGAGCAGAAGAAGATGAGTCATCATAAAATGAGGCTGGTTTTTGAAATTTGAGCAATGAATTTTCAAAGGTTTTGCAATCTGTCAAATAGATATCGGTGCAGCCGAAAAGAAATTTTCGGTGGGGCCGAGACAAACTAACTCTTTAACAGGAACTTGGCAGCCTTTTCGGTAGGACCGAAAAGAGACACTCGGTTCCACCGAGTCAGTTCTCAACCTCACTGAAAAGCATATCGGTGAGACCGATATTTTCGTTTCGGTTCCACCGAGATTTATCGGGCGGATGGCAAAACCCTATAAAATCAATCTACCTCGAATTTTGGAGTTTTAAGTGGATGGATATATGAGCAAGGGGTGCATAGATGATTAACAAGTATCTAATGTGCAAGAATCAGATGGGGAGCGCACTAGAGATCGAATCCGTACCCTAGCTTGGCGCGGATCCTCTTCGGCGGCGACGAGGTAGTAGATTTCGTTGACGGCGGTGATTCCTAGTGGCAGAGGGGCGCAGGAAGACAAGGGTGACAACCAAGGGTCTCGAGATGGCATCTTAGGGTTTTGAGGCGCGACGTTTGAAGATAGAAATTTCAAAGCGTCGGGGTCCACAGCATATATACCCTTCACTATCGGCGATACCGATTTTATGTTTTCAGTGTCATCGACTTCCACAACTGTCAGTTGACAGGGAAACTCGGTGTAACCGAGAATATGAAATCGGTGTTACCGAGATTGAAAACCAGATCAACCCTAGGCATTCGGTGAGACCGAGATTGTGGGGTTGGTTCCACCGAGATGCACTTGGGAGGTTTTAATGGTCAGTCCTTGTTGATATGGAACTCCGAGTGCTCCACACAGAGAGGGATCGAAAAGCATTTGTTCAAATTTTGTGATGCAGCATGAATGGAATATGAGGTGACAAAGCATATATAGCTAAAGAGTGGTCCTAGGCATTCTTGTCCATCCAATTGGCAAACGAGAAAATCAATAACCAAATACCAACAATTTGATGTCCTCGAATGAGAAAATAAATGCAGACCAACATGCTGACACAATAAGATGTCAAAAGAAAGCATGACAAACATGCACAAACACACTAGCATCTAACAAGCACTTGGGCGATGACGAAATCATCTATATATGAGTATTTGACTTAGGAGCCAAGTAAGAGTACTTGATCATAGGTCATACTCATCGTTTAAGCACAAGTGGGGTTACCACTTTTTCATAAAGCATTTAATGTAGTCACATTCTAAGAGATGCTTTGACTCAAGTTTTAGAGTAAAGCTCCCCCTTGATGTGACATCCCCCCATAAGAGGGATAAACTAACCATGTGTTTTGTCGATGAAGACTTCATGTTGGTTAGGTAGTTGTGGATGCTCAATGTTGATGGAAATCACCAAGAGTTGGGAGCATCCTTGTTGTTTCCTTACTCCTCTCACCTACATGGGTTAGTCCCAACACACAAGAGACAACTACAAGGATATCTATGGACATGGAGTGCAAAGCATATGTTATGATGTCTATTGATTAGTTGATTACCTTGTCCCATGCTTACCTTTGAGGGAATGTGTGACTCCTTGAACTATTGCATCGAGTTGATGTTGAGTGCAAAAAGTCCTTGCCAATAATGAATGTGAGTGAATTTCATTGGCGGAGTCACCCCTCGAGAACTTACTAGTTCTTCTTCTTGGGGACCCACATCAAGTTGATGGGGATCCTTGGTGTTGAAGTAGCCTTTGTAGTAGTTGAGCTTGAAGTAGCCTTGGGAACCCACTCCACCAAAGCTAGGGGTTCATGTTCAAATGTGTCAATGTCCTCTTGAAGCTTGTTCTTGCCCTTAAGCTTGTGGTCTTGTGGTGGAAGGTCATCTTGAGTGTTTGTCCCCTTGGCAAGAGTATTTTCATACTTCTCCTTTTGAGGAACAAACTTGGGCT
This sequence comes from Hordeum marinum, assembly GCA_022496015.1. Taxonomy (NCBI): domain Eukaryota; kingdom Viridiplantae; phylum Streptophyta; class Magnoliopsida; order Poales; family Poaceae; genus Hordeum; species Hordeum marinum. The sequence continues at coordinate 418,024,623 of CM039678.1, read as the reverse complement.
TGGGATATTGACCTTCTTCCCACTCAACTCCATTTGCGTTGAAGTAGCCAACACCATGATTCTTCCGGTATCCTCCGTGCTTGAGTACAATTTCCTCAAATTTCTTACATCCGGCAAGACTCTTGTAGATACCTTTTTCTATAATTCCTTTCAATAAAGCATTTTCTTGCTCAAGTGTAACTTGGCTAAGAGAATTATCATTAGTGGAATCAATAGAACTACTAGAAGCAACATCATTGGGTTTATCTTTTTTATTGTTGCTACTTGATGAAGAACCTTTCTTGCCTTTGTTACTAGATTGCTTAGTTTTAACTTGAGGCATGAAAGTAGACAAGAGTAGTCGTTTGGCTAGATAAGATGAGGTCTTGTTTCAGAGATCATGATTGATAGCTTTGAGAAACTTATGCTCTCGCTCCAAATTGAGCTTCTCGAAGCGTAGCTTCTCATGAGTTTTCAAAAGCTCTCTATGATCTTCGAGAGTAGATTCATGAGATAACTTAAGAGTGTTTAGTTCTTTAGTTAGTTGTTCTATTTTCATCTTATTATCATAAAATGACTTATCTTGACTAGCATGACAATTATCAAGTTCATTTTGACCAATATTACTAGTTTTATCACGAAGCAAGTCATCATCACAAAGTAAATCATCTTCATCACTATCAAAATCAAGATACTCGAGGTGTGATACCTTGGGGCCTTTAGCCATGAAGCAACTTCCACTCCCTTCGTTTGGTGAATCAAATAGATCATAGGAGTTGGTAGTCACTAGAGCAATTCTGGCAACACCATCATCTTGTCTATAGTCGGAGTCGGAGTGATAGCTTCTCTCAGAGTTGTTGTCGGAGTCGGAGCCGGAAACCCATTCACCAACATGAGCTTGATGTTTTCTTCTTGTCTAGCTCTTGGTGTACTTGTCCTTCTTCTCCGAATCTCTACTTCTGCTTGAGTGTCTTCGTTCATAACGATCATCTCTACTCCTTCTCTCTCTTTGTGGTGATTCATTCCTTGAGCTTCGTCTTCGAGGTGACTCTTCTCTTCTTTTGTAGGGAGTCGTGCACTCATTTGAGTAGTGTATGGGCTTCCCATAATTGTAGCAATTGCGGTCACGACTTGACGAACACTTCTCATCATATCTTGAGTTGGATTTTCTTTCTTTGCCTCTATTCTTGTAGAACTTGTTGAATTTCTTGACCATGAGGCTTATCTCTTCATTGGTGACAAGGTTGTTGCTTGAAGTTGCGGGAGCATCACTTGTGGCTTTGTAAGCACTGCTAGACTTGTGATGAAGTTCTTCCTTATCTTTGAGTGTCATCTCATGAGCAACAATCCTTCCAATGACTTCCGTAGGCTTGAGATCTTTGTAGTTTGGCATCATTTGGATCAATCTGCACATGGTGTCGTATCTCTCATCCAAATCTCTAAGTATCTTCTTTATGATGAACTTGTCGGTCATTTCTTCGCTTCCTAAGCCAACAATCTCATTGGTAATGAGAGCTAGCCTAGAGTACATCTCTCTGACTCCTTCACCATCCTTCATCATGAACTTGTCAAGCTGACCTTGAAGAACATCTAACTTGGATTCTCTCACGAACTCGGTTCCTTCATGCATATCAACCAAAGTATCCCAAATCTATTTTGCATTCTCAAGACGGCTGATTTTGTTGAATTCTTTGAGGCAGAAGCAGTTGAAGAGAATGTCGCATGCTTGAGCATTGAGTTGTAACATCTTCAACTCATCCGTGGTCGCTTCACGATCCGGTTCCCATCCATCCGCAAAGAACTCACCTTGCAAGCCAACACGAACAACAGCCCAAACGGTGGGGTTATGACCAAGAATATGCATTTTCATTTTGTGCTTCCAACTAGCAAAATTAGTGCCATCAAAGTACGGACCTCTATGGTGATAAATTCCCTCACTAGACTCCATACTCTCCTAGGTTGTGAGACCTAAGCAATGGAGACCAACGCTCTGATACCACTTGTAGGACCGAAAGTAAGTTTAGAGGGGGGTGATTAGACTACTTGACTAAATAAAAGTTTTGCCTACACCAAGTTTTAGGGTTGACAGTTTTTAGCATTTCATGGCAATTCAAGTACACCCTAAACATGCAAGTCTAAGAGTATATAGCAGCGGAAAGTAACAACAAGCATGTATAGAAGGGATAGGGTAGGAAGATCAAACGCAATTGTAGACACGATGATTTTTCCCGTGCTTCCGATAGGTGGTGCTATCGTACATCCACGTTTATGGAGTCTTCAACCCACGGAGGGTAACGGTCGCGAGAGTCCATGCAGGGCTCCACCCAAAAGGGTCCATGAAGTAGCAACCTTGACTATTCCATAACGGCTTCCGTCCACGAAGGACTAGCCTCACTATGGGTATATCTTCACGAAGTAGGCGATCTCCTTGCCCTTACAAACTTCTTGGTTCACTCCACAACACGAAGTAGGAGGCTCCCAAGCGACACCTAACCAATCTAGGAGGCACCACCCTCCAAAAGGTAATAGGCTCGGTAATGACAATGAACTCCTTGATCTTGTGCTTCAAGATGATAGACTCCTCAGCACCCAATCACTCTCTCATAGATTTGGCATTGTGGAAGAGATGGGATTGGTGCTAAGCTACTTGGGGAGTCTAGAGATCAAGATCCATATGATTGGAGTGGAAGATCTTGACCTCAACACAAGGGTAGGTGGTTCTCTCTCAGAAAATCTGATAGGATAGGTATGGAATAGTTTTGAGTGCTTCTCTCTCGAGTAGGTGGTGGTGAAGGGGTATATATAGGCATCCCCAAAAGTCCAACCGTTACACACAAAATGCCCAACTCGGTGACACCGATGTGTTAATCTCGGTGGTACCGAAGTGACCAAAAGGTGGCAACTTTTGAATCTCGGTGACACCGTTATAGGAAACTTGGTTGCACCGATAAGGTGACCAACGGTCAGATTTCCAATCTCGGTGACGCCGATCCAACATTCTCGGTGGGACCGAAAATGTGAATTTGCATAATAGAAAGTTGGCAACCTAAACTTGGTGGCACCGGTATGGAGTCGATTGCACCGAAGTGGCTAGGGTTTGGCTGAGTCTATCTAGGTTCTGGAATCGGTGGCACCATTATGGAAAGGTTGGTTGCACCGATTTCGGGTGTTAGGTATGGAACAGACTTTGGTGGGAGAGTTTGTGGATGTTTTTGGTGACTATCACTTGTGCACGTTTGAGCATATTGTTCACCAACAAAACCTTACCCCCTTTTAATAGTATTGGCTTTCCTATGGACTCAAAGTGATTTCTCACAAATATAAAATGTAGAGTCCTCTTGCTTGAAGCTTGGCCAACCTATTTCCTTGTATCTTGGGGTAACTCCACAATCTCCTTTTGCCAACTCTATCATTGAACATGTCTTGAAATATACTTGGTGGAAACATTAGTTCAATGACTTATATGATGTTATTAATTACCAAAACCACCAAGGGAGCAAATGTGCTTTCAACTCGGCGTCCGTCCAAGCTATAGGCCAATAGAAACTGGCTCGAAGGGCCTTGCTAACTAAGGCTCTTCCCGCGGCGTGGTGGCCGCCCATGCCTGCATGAAATTCGGCTAGGAGATCCCGTCCTTCTTCCTCGGATATGCACCGCTATAATATCCTGGTGGTGCTTTTCTTGTATAACTCACCCTTGTGTATTTTGTAGGCTTTGGATTGCCGAACTATGCGCCATGCCTCTGTTTGATATTTGGGGAGTTCCGTACAAAGAAGGTAATTGAGGAAGGGCTCTGTCCACGGCGCGATTACTGCCAGTACCTCGTGAGCCGAAGGCATTTCGTCCATAACCGAGCCGCCGATCATTTGATCGTCGGGCTCGTTTATAGGGGGAACAACCCCGTCCACCATATTTAGACCGACGCCTTTGTCCTCGTCATGCCACACCACGGATGGCTTGAGAAGCCGCTCCGAAAGGTGTTTCTCTGGACAAGGTTGCATTTGGCTCCCATACGAGCCAATACGTCGGCGGCTTGGTTGTTGTCGCGAGCAACATGGTGAAATTCCAACCCTTCGAACCGAGCAAATATTTTTAGGACGACACTTCTGTATACCGCCATCTTCGGGTTTTTGGCGTCGAATTCGCCATTAATTTGGGAGATGGCCAAATTGGAGTATCCCCATACCTCGAGTCGTCGTATGCTCATTGATACTGCCATCCGAACACCATGAAGGAGAGCTTCATATTCGGCTGTATTGTTACAGTCGGCATACATGATTTGTAACACGTATCGCACGTTGTCGCCTGTGGGGGATGTGAGGATAACTCTAGCCCTTGTCCGGACAATGTTTTGGATCCATCAAAGTACATTGACCAATGGGAGTATGCGCTGTATTCCTTGGGGAGCTCGGCCTCTGCGCATTCAGCCAAGAAATCTGCCAATACGAGAGATTTTATGGGACAACGTGCCTTATAGGTTACTTCAAAGGGAAGATGAATGGCCCACTAGGCTATGCGGCCGGTGGTGTCCCTATTGTTGATTATATCGTTCAGGGGGACTTCAGATGCCACTATTACCGCACATTCTTGGAAGTAGTGTTTGAGTTTCCTTGATGCCATAAACACTGTGTAGGCTATCTTTTGGTAGTGCGGATATCTAGACTTGCACTTCGTTAGCACTTATGACACATAGTAGACCGGTTTCTGAGTCCGGAATTTGTGTCCTTCCTCATCTCGTTCGACGACGAGCACCGCGCTGACCACTTGATTGGTGGACGGTATGTATAACAACATGGGCTCACCGGCGCCTTGTGCTGTGAGTATGGGATTGGTTGCCAGTAGTGCTTTAATTTCTTCTAGCACAGCCGCTGCTTTGTCGATCCACTCTAAGTTGTTGGTCCATTTCAGCAGCTTATAGAGCAGTAAAGCTTTCTTTCTGAGGTGGGAGATAAAGCGGCTCAATGCCGCTACACACCCAGCTAGCCTCTGGACATGCTTCAGCTCTTTAGGAATTGCAAGTTAAAATAGGGCACGAATCTTAGCTGGATTCGCTATATTCCTCTATGGGAGACAATGAATCCAAGAAGCTTACCACAAGGAACTCCGAATACACATTTTTCCGGATTGAGTCGTATATCATACTCGCGTAGACTCGCAAAGGTTTGTCGTAGGTCGTCGATCAGCTGGCTGGCATGCTTGGTCTTAACTACCACGTCGTCCACGTACGCCTCGACTTTCTTACCGACCTGAGTCATGAGACATATCTGGATCATGCGCTGGTATGTGGCCCTAGCGTTTTTTAGCCCGAAAGGCATCGTGTTGAAGCAGAATGGCCTTTAGGGGGGTGATGAAAGCGGTTGCCGCTTGATCGGATTCCTTCATTTGAATATGATGGTATCTAGAGTAAGCATCAAGGAAACACAACAAATCGTGTCCGGCTGTGGTGTCGATGATCTGGTCTATGCGTGGTAAGGGGAAAGGGTCCTTAGGGTAGGCCTTGTTGAGGTATTTGAAATCGACACACAACCGCCAGGACTTGTCTTTCTTTGGTACCATCACCAGGTTTGCCAACCATTCGGGGTGCTTAATTTTACGAATAAAACCGTCCTCTAAAAGTTTAGCTGATTCTTCCCCATAGATTCCGTTTGGGTTCGTAGAAGCGACGTAGAGTCTGTTTAATGGGCTTAAAGCCTGCTATAATGTTCAAACTGTGTTCGACAAGCCGTCGTGGGATTCCGGGCATATCAGAAGGATGCCAGGAAAAAATGTCCCAATTTTCTCGAAGAAAATTCCACAGTGCCTCATCCACAAGGGGATCGAGCTGGGCTCCGATGGATGTTGTCTTATTGGGTTCCGTCGGATGTACTTGAAACCTGACAATTTCCTGTGCGGGTTTGAAGGACGTGGACTTGGGCCTTTTGCTAAGGATCACGCCATCCTTGTTAACTGTTGAACGTATTGCGATCAGTTCTTCTGCAGTGAAAGTCTCCGCTAATGCTTTGAGGGCAGGAGTTGCAGTTTTGTTTTCGGCCCGAAGGGCTATGTTCGGATCACTGGAGATTGTGATCACTCCATTTGGTCCTGGCTTTTTAAGTTTCATGTACACGTAATGGGGTATATCCTGGAACTTTGTGAAGGCGTCCCGTCCCAAGAGGGCATGATAGCCACTTGGGAAGGGTACGATGTGGAAGTGAAGTTCTTCGGATCGGTAGTTTTTGGGCATGTCGAACACTACATCCAGGACGATACGTCCGAAATAGCACGCCTCTTTCCCTGGAATGATTCCCTGGAAGGTTGTAGTGATAAGTTCGATGCGAGATCGATCAAATTGCATATTTTCCAAGGTGCCTTCATATATTAGGTTTAAACCACTTTCGTCGTCCATTAGCACCTTGTTTAGCCTGTATCCATCAATAATGAGGTTCAAGACTAGTGTGGCCGGTGAGTGACTGGTAAGAATGGCCGGCTGGTCAGGATCTCCGAAGGTAACTGGTATGACCGCCCATGCGCTAGTTGCTTCCACATGGTAGACCTGCTCGAGCTCTCTAAGAACCCTTTTCTGCTATTCCTTGAGGGGAACGTTTCATAGACCATTAGGACTTCGGCATTATGTTCGGGTGACGATGGGGAGCGCCCATTAGACGGAGGTGTTTCAAGGATAGCCTCACCGCTCTTTGCCACTTGCCTGACGACCCAGCTGTTGGAAATATGCCCTAGAGGAAATAAATAAAGTGTTTATTATTATATTTCCTTGTTCATGATAATTGTTTCTTATCCATGCTATAATTGTATTGATTGGAAACACATTACATGTGTGGATAAATAGACAACACTTTGTCCCTAGTATGCCTCTAGTGTACTAGCTCGTCGATCAAAGATGGTCAAGGTTTCCTAGCCATTGACATGTGATGTCATTTGATAACGGGATCACATCATTAGGAGAATGATGTGATGGACAAGACCCAAACTACAAACGTAGCATATGATCGTGCCAGTTTATTGCTACTGTTTTCTCCATGTCAAGTATATGTTCCTATGACCATGAGATCATGCAACTCACGAATACCGGGGGAGTGCCTTGTGTGTATCAAACATCACAACGTAACTGGGTGACTATAAAGGTGCTCAACAGGCATCTCCGAGGGTGTCTATTGGGTTGGTATGGATCAAGACTGGGATTTGTTACTCCGTGCGACGGAGAGGTATCTCAGGGCTCACTCGGTAATACAAGATCACAATAAGCGTTGCAAGCAATGTGACTAAGTGTTAGTCATGGTTTCTTGTGTTATGGAACGAGTAAAGAGACTTGCCGGTAATGAGGTTGAACTAGGTATGGAGATACCGACGATCGAATCTCGGGCAAGTAACATACCAAAGAAGAAAGGGAACATCATACGGGATTAACTAAATCCTTGACATAGAGGTTCGACCGATAAAGATCTTCAAAGAATATCTAGGGACCAATATGGGCATCCAAGTCCCGCTATTGTTTATTGACCATGGATAGATCTTGCATGTCCGTAGGAAATTTTTTGTTTCCCATGCAACGTTCCCCAATAGTGGCATCATGACCTAGGTCTATGTGTAGATGAGATTTCGAGTAGGATACAAAGAGTTTGTGGGTGTTGATGCTTAGATTGCTTGCTCCCTTGGTCATGTTTTGGTTCAGCGGTATTGTGGGATGAAGCGGCCCAGACCAATCTTACTCGTACGCTTACGAGAGACTGGTTCCGTCAACGACGTGTAACCTCGTTGCACAAAGATGGCTGGCGGGTGCCTGTTTCTCCTATTTTAGTTGGATCGGATTCGACAAAGGTGGTCCTTGAGAAGGTTTGAAAGCAACTAATGTATCACCATTGTGGATTATGCGTAGGTGAGAATTGTTCTTGCTAGATACCTGTAGCAGCCACGTAAAACATGCAACAACAATTAGAGGACGTCGAACTTGTTTTTGCAGGGAATGTTGTGATGTGATATGGCCAATTACATGATGTGATATATGTGATGTATGAGATGATCATGTGTTGTATAAGATATCATGACTTGCATGTCGATGAGTATGGCAACCGGCAGGAGCCATAGGGTTGTCTTTAATTATTGTATGACTTGCGTGTCAATCATTAAGCGCTATGTAATGCTTTACTTTATCGCTAAAAGGTAGCAAGGTAGTAGAAGCATGAAGGGCGCAACAACCTCGTTGGCGACACATTGATGGAGATCATGGTGTCGTGCCGGTGACGATGGATATCATGTCGGTGCTTTCAAGATGGAGATCAAAAGCACAAGTTCATGGCCATATAATGTCACTTAAGATTTGCATGTGATGTTAATCCTTTTATGCACCTTGTTTTTCTTAGGACGATGGTAGCATTATAAGGTGATCCCTCACTTAAATTTGAAGATGAATTGTGTTCTCCCCGAGTGTGCACCGTTGTGAAAGTTCGTCGTGTCGAGACACCACGTGATGATCGGGTGTGATAGACTCTACGTTCACATACAATGGGGGCAAGACAGTGTTGCACATGCAGAACACTCGGGTTAAGCTTGACGAGCCTAGCATGTACAGACATGGCCTCAGAACACAAGAGACCGAAAGGTCGAACATGTGTCATATAGCAGATATGATCAACATGATGATGTTCACCAGTGAAACCACCTCAACTCACGTGATGATCGGACTTGAGTTGGTGAATTTGGATCATGTATCACTCGAATGACCGGAGGGATGTCAATTTGAGTGGGAGTTCTTAAGTAATATGATCAATTGAACTCATTATCCTAAACATAGTCAGTAGTGTCTTTGCAAACTATGTTGTAGATTACTAGCTCACGCTGTAGCTCCCTTGAATTTTTATATGTTCCTAGAGAAATAGAGTTGAAAGATGATGGTAGAAATATTACGGTCTTGGTCCGTCATATAAGGATTGTCCTCATTGCTGCACAGAAGGCTTATGTCCTTAATGCACCGCTCGGTGCGCCAACCCCTCTTGCGTCATCTGTAGATGTTGTGAACATCTGATAGGCATGTTCTGATGACTACTTGATAGTTTAGTGCGTCATCTTTATGGCTTAGAATTGAGGCTCCTAAACGATTTAAATGTCACGGAACATATGAGATGTTCGAAGAGCTGAAATTAGGATCTCAGGCTCGTGCCCGTGTTGCGAGATATAAGATCTCCAACAACATTCATTGCCTGCAAAATGAAAGAGAATAGCTCAATCGTTGAGCATGTTCTCAGATTTTCTTGGTGCTACAATCGCTTTGAGTGGTGAATTGGATCATGTGACACTCATATGACCTGAGGGATGTCAATTTGAGTGGGAGCTTTAGTAATTTTATTAACTAAACTAATTATCTTGAACAATATTCTAAGTAACCTTTGCATATTTATGTTGTAGATCAACGGCTCGCGCAGTAGCACCCCTGAATTTTAATGCGTTCCTAGAGAAAGCTAAGTTGAAACATGATGGAAGTAACTTTGTTGACTGGGCTCGTAATTTGAGGATTATCCTCATGGCTTCCCATAAATCATATGTCCTTGATGCACCGCTTGGTGACCAACCAAAAGACATGTCATCCGAAGACATTAAGAACGCTTGGGAGGCACGTTCTGGAGATTACTCAATAGTTCAGTGTGCAATATTGTATTGCTTAGAACTGAGACTTCAAAGACGTTTTGAACGTCATGGAGCATATGATATGTTCCAGTAGTTGAAGTTTATCTTTCAGAAGAATGCCCGGATCGAGAGGTATGAGACCTCTGATAAGTTCTATGCTTGCAAAATGGAGGAGAATGGGTCTATCAGTGAACATATACGCAGAATGTCTAGGTATTCGACTCATCTAGCGGAGTTGGGAATTTCCCTCCCGCCAGAGGCGATCACTAACAGAGTTCTTCAATCACTACCACCTAGTTACAAGAGCTTTTTGATGAACTATAACATGCACGGGATGAACAAGTCAGTTGCCGAGCTGTTTGCGATGCTAAAAGTCGCTGAGTCTGAAATCTAGAAAGAACATCAAGTGTTGATGGTCAATAAAACCACTAGTTTCAAGAAGAAGGGCAAGGGCAAGAAGGGTAAAACCAAGAAGGACGGCAACTCTTCGATTACCATCGAGATTAGTGATGAACCTGAATAATTGTTATTTAGTGCCTGCGTTAAGCATGAACATTATATCTGGATCTTGCTTATTGCGAGATGGTTACTCATTTAAATCATAGAATAATGGTTGTTCTATTTATATGAGTAATATATTTTATGGTCATGCACCCAATGTGAGGGGTTTATTCATATTAAATCTTGATAGTGATGACACACATGTTCATAACATTGATGCCAAAAGATGTAGAGTTGATAATGATAGTACCACTTTCTTGTGGCACTGCCGTTTAGGTCATATTGGTGTAAAACGCATGAGGATGCTCCATGCAGATGGACTTTTGGAGTCACTTCATTTTGAATCACTTGACACATGTGAACCATGCCTCATGGGCAAGATGACTAAAACGCCGTTCTCTGGAACAATGGAACGGGCAAGTGACTTATTGGAAATCATACATAATGATGTGTGCGGACCAATGAATGTTACAGCGCGTGGTGGATATCATTATTTTCTCACCTTCACCGGTGACTTAAGTAGATATGGGTATATTTACTTAATGAAGCACAAGTCTGAAACGTTTGAAAAGTTCAAGCATTTTCAGAGTGAAGTTGAGAATCATCGTAACAAGAAGATTAAATTCCTATGATCTGATCAAGGAGGTGAATATCTGAGTTATGAGTTTGGCAATCACTTATGAGAGTGTGGAATTGTTTCACAGTTGACACCGCCTGGAACACCACAGCGTAATGGTGTGTCCGAACATCGTAATCGAACCTTATTAGATATGGTGCATTCTATGATGTCTCTTGCTGATTTGCCACTATCATTTTGGGGTTATGCATTAGAGACAGTTGCATTCACTTTAAATAGGGCACCATCGAAATCTGTTGAGACGACACCATATGAACTATGGTTTGGCAAGAGGCCAAAGTTGTCGTTTCTTAAAGTTTGGGGATGTGATGCTTATGTCAAAAAGCTTCAGCTTGAAAAGTTGGAACCCAAAGCGGAGAAATGCGTCTTCATAGGATACTCGAAAGAGACAATCGGGTATACCTTCTATCTCAGATCCGAAGGCAAAGTGTTTGTCGCTAAGAACAGAACATTTCTTGAGAAAGATTTTATCTCAGAAGAATTGAGTGGGAGGAAAATAGAGCTTGCTGAGGGTATTGAACCTTCACTTCAACCAGAAAGTAGCGCATCGCAAAAAGATGTTTTTATGGAACCTACGACGGTTGAAGAGAAAGTTAATGATGATGATCATGAAGCTTCGCATCAAGTTACTATTGAAGCTCGTAGGTCAACAAGGGCGCATACTACTCCTGAGTGGTACGACAACCCTGTCTTGAAGGTCATGTTGCTGGACAACAATGAACCTACGAGCTATGGAGGAGCGATGATGGGCCCGGATTTCAAGAAATGGTTAGAGGCCATGAAATCCGAGATGGGATCCATGTATGAAAAAAAAGTATGGACTTTGGAAGTATTACCTGAAGGGCGAAAGGCCATTCAGAACAAATGGATCTTTAATAAGAAGACGAACGCGGACGGTAATGTCACCGTCTAGAAAGCTCGAACTGTGGCAAAGGGTTTTTCACAAGTTCAAGGAGTTGACTACGATGAGACCTTGTCACCCGTAGCGATGATTAATTCTGTCAGAATCATGTTGGCAATAGCTGCTTATTTCAACTATGAAATTTGGCAGATGGATGTCAAAACAGCGTTCCTCAACGGTTTCCTTGAGGAAGAGTTGTATATGATACAAGTAGACGGTTTTGTCGATCCAGAGATTGCTAACAAAGTTTGCAAACTCCAGCGATCCATTTATGGGTTAGTGCAAGCATCTCGGAGTTGGAATAAGTGCTTTGATGAGGTGATCAAAGTGTTTGGGTTTATACAAGTTTATGGAGAATCTTGTATTTACAAGAAAGTGAGTGGGAGCTCTATAGAATTCCTAATATTGTATCTGGATGACATATTGCTGATTGGAAACAATATAGAAATGCTGGAAAGCGTGAAGGAATATTTGAACAAGAGTTTTTCAGTGAAGGACCTAGGAGAAGATGCTTTTATATTAGGCATTAAGATCAATAGAGATCGATCGAGACGCTTAATAGCACTTTCACACGGCACATACCTTGATAAAGTTTTGAAGAAGTTCAAAATGGATCGGTCCAAGAAGGGGTTCTTGGCTGTGTTACAAGGTGTGAAGTTGAGTAAGACTCAATGCCCAGTGACTGCAAAAGATAGAGAAAAGATGAGTGTCATCCCCTATGCTTCAGCCATAGGCTCTATCATGTATGCAATGCTGTGCACAAGACCCGATGTCAGCCTTGCCATAAGTATGGCTAGAGGGTTTCAAAGTGATCCTGGAATGGAGCATTGGGTAGCGGTCAAGAATATCCTTAAGTACCTGAAAAGGACTAAGGAGATGTTTCTCGTTTGTGGAGGTGATGAAGAGCTCGTTGTAAAGGGATATGTCGATGCAAGCTTTGACACTGATCTGGATGACTCTAAGTCACGAACCGGATACGTATTTATTCTCAACGGGGGAGTGGTAAGCCGGTGCAGTTCCAAGCAAAGCGTGGTAGCCAATTCTACATGCGAAGAGGAGTACATCGCAGCCTCAAAGGCGGCAAAGGAAGGTGTCTGGATGAAGCAGTTCATGACAGATCTTGGAGTAGTGCCCAGTGCACTAAATCCAATGACTCTTTTTTGTGACAACACTGGTGTCATTGCTCTGGCCAAGGAACCAAGGTTTCACAAGAGGACCAGACACATAAAGAGACGTTTCAACTCCATCCACGATTACATCGAGGAGAAGGACATAAATATTTGCAAAGTGCACATGGATCTAAATGTTGCAGACCCGTTGACTAAACCTCTTCCAAGGGATAAACATGATCAACACCAGAACTGCATGGGTGTTCGATTCATTACAATGTAAATCACATAGTGATGGGAACTAGATTATTAACTCTAGTGCAAGTGGGAGACTATTGGAAATATGCCCTAGAGGCAATAAATAAAGTGTTTATTATTATATCTCCTTGTTCATGACAATTGTTTATTATCCATGCTATAATTGTATTGATTGGAAACACATTACATGTGTGGATAAATAGACAACACTTTGTCCCTAGTATGCCTTTATAGCTCGTTGATCAAAGATGGTCAAGGTTTCCTAGCCATTTACATGTGATGTCATTTGATAACGGGATCACATCGTTAGGAGAATGATGTGATGGACAAGACCCAAACTACAAATGTAGCATATGATTGTGTCAGTTTATTGCTACTGTTTTCTCCATGTCAAGTATATGTTCCTATGACCATGAGATCATGCAACTCACGGACACCGAAGGAGTGCCTTGTGTGTATCAAATATTGCAACATAACTGGGTGACTATAAAGGTGCTCTACAGGCATCTTCGAGGGTGTCTATTGGGTTGGCATGGATCAAGACTGGGATTTGTTACTCCGTGTGACGTAGAGGTATCTCAAGGCCCACTCGGTAATACAACATAACAATAAGCCTTGCAAGAAATGTGACTAAGTGTTAGTCATGGGATCTTGTGTTATGGAACGAGTAAAGAGACTTGCTAGTAACGAGGTTGAACTAGGTATGGAGATACCGACGATCGAATCTCGGGCAAGTAACATACCGAAGAACAAAGGGAACATCATATGGGATTAAGTGAATCCTTGACATAGAGATTCGACCGATAAAGATCTTCGTAGAATATGTAGGAACCAATATGGGAATCCAGGTCCCGCTATTGGTTATTCACCGTAGAGGTGTCTCGATCATGTCTACATAGTTCTCGAACCCGCTGGGTCTGCACACTTAAGGTTTGGTGATGTTTCAGTAGTATAAAGTTATGCATGATGGTGACCAAAGGTTGTTCGGAGTCCCGGATGAGATCTCTGATGTCACGAGGAGCTCCGTAATGGTCTGTATGTAAAGATTGATATATAGGAAGTCCTATTTTGGTCGCCGGAAAAGTTTTGGGCACATTGGTAGTGTACCGGGAATGGTGGTAGTGTATCGGGAGACCATCGGGAGGGGTATTTCGACCCAAGAGGCTACATGGGCTGTGGGAGAGTGAATACCAACCCTTAGTGGGCTGGTGGAAGTCCCACACAAGGCCCATGCGACTGGGAAGAAAAACCCAAAGAGAAAAAGGTGGAAAAAGGCAAAAAGGCCAAAATAAGGAGGAGTCCTCGTCCTACTAGGATTGGAGGAGGATTCCTCCTCTCCTCCCACTTCGGCCGAAGACTAGAGGGCTTGGCCCTTGCGCCAAGTCTCCTCCTCTCTTCCTCTTATATATACTAGAGGTTTTAGGGTTTTTGCACTTGATTTTCAGACACGTGCTACCTGTTCCTCTAGTGCATAGTTTCTCCTCTAGATCGGTTTTCTGTAGTGCTTAGGCAAAGCCCTGCCAGAATTGCTCCACCACCATCGCCGTGACGCCTTCACGCTGCTGGAGAACTCGTCTACCTCTCCGCTCCCTCTTGCTGGATCAAGAAGGCAGAGATCGTCATCAAGCTATATATGTGCTGAACACGGAGGTGCCGTCCGTTCGGTGCTTGATCAGGACGGATCGTGATTGGATCGCGGGACGCTCGGCGATTTGGATCACGAAGACGTTTGACTACACCAACCGCATTTCTTAATGCTTCCCGCTTAGCGATCTACAAGGGTACTTAGATCCACTATACCTCTCGTAGATGCTCATCACCATGGATAGATCTTGCGTGTGCGTAGGAATTTTTTTGTTTCCCATGCAATGTTCCCCAACACCAGCAAGCTCTAAGGCTATGAGTTGGGCTTGTGTTTAGCAACACAGAATGTATTGGGCAAGGTTTATCCAATAGTCTATCAAGGATAGTGCCCACCCCTGAAGGAGGCATGTTTCTCTTTTTGGCGGGTTCGAATCTTGCTGGCCGCTTTGGAGGTACCTGCTTTTTCCGATATCCACTAGGGTGCTTGGGGAAACATGGTTCTGAAAACAACCGTTCAGATTGGCAAGTGCTTTCCATGGCATGGTATTTCTGTACCAAATCGGATAACTCCAAAAAGCTGTGAATGTGCTTGTGGGATAGGGCTTTATGAATCCCTTCGTCATGGAAATTGCGAATGAAAATTGCCATTATCTCTTGGTTGCTAAGACCTTTTTCTCTGCTTCTCGCGAGTAGGAGTTTGGCCCAAAAGTGATGGACTAACTCTCCCTATAATTGCTTGATATCCCAAAAGCCCGAGGACGCGGGTTTTGGTGCGATACCGAGATGATCGTCTTGGGTGGTGGGTGGGGAAAAATTCAATTCCACTCCACATTGAGTGTTTGGAATTACAGATTCCGAATCGTGTGGTAGGTCCTGAGCTGATGGCGATCTGTCTCGAGGGTGATTTCCGGCATCTAGTTTGCGATGAAGTCTCGGTGATCAGAGATCAGGGTGTAGACTGTCTTCAGTTCCAGCTGTCGGGACGGATCCTCGTACGGACACTCGGTGGTAGCGACAAGGTGGGTGACCGAAGGGACATGGATCTCCCTATCATCGGGCTTGATCCCGAGCCGGTCATAGACTGGAACCTGGTCATCCGACATACGCATGGCTTCGAGCCGATCCAACAACTCGTTTAAGAATGAGGCAATGGTAGGATGCACGTCGCTGAGGCGAGTAGATTCTATGAACAGTGAGACGGCTTCGAAGCCACGACAAAGCGGATCTGTGTTCCGGATAGAAGTTGGGCCTGATGTCTACTACGTCGAGGCGGCCGGACTTACAAGCTTCTCCTCCAAGGTAGAGGGTTCCTTTAAAGCGAGTATACTGTGACATCCCAAGTGTTGTCCCTACCTTGTTGGGCTTGTAATCTTAAGTGAACCTTGTTGTCATGAGTTAATGAATGAGTTTGCTCCTTGTCATGCTTTGTCTCATGCGTTCATGCATCATATCATTCATCATCATGCATGCATATTGATTTGTAATGTGCTCTTGACTTGTTGCATATGTGAGTGTTGTGGTTGTGTTGGAGTGGGCTTCATCTCCTTTCCCCTCTCTTATTCCTTTTCAAACAAACCCAACCTTATAACCCTTTTATTTCAATGGCATTTTATCATCAATTTTAACTTGCTATTAAAAATTGTTTAAAATGTTCACGAGATACCCTATAATATTTAAGCATGTGTATGTGTATAAATGCTTGTCTAGGTGTGTTATTTTTTCTTTCTCCCTTTTCTGTTTAGTAAACATGTGTGTGTGTGGGCTTGAGTACATATGTGTGTGTGAGTGTGGTACTACATGCATGTGTATGTGCATATATGCACTTGTGCATATATGTGTGCACATGTGTGTGTGCGATGAGCACCCACACACATAGTGGTGTGTGTGTTCATGAGTGTGGGTGTGTCCATATGCACTTGTGCATATTTGCCATGTGTGTGTGTATGTGTGGTAGTGGTGTGTAGATTTGGGTGCGTGTGTGTGCGTGACAAGTGGGCCATGCCCCACTTGTCATACCCTATCTATGTTGATGTGTGTCATGTTGTTTGTAGTGATAACTAGCTCTTTTCCTATTATAGCAATATCACCAAATCTGGATAGGTTCATTTATGTTCATGTACATTTTGGGTAATTTTTCACTTATGAGAGTGGGTGGTCATTTACTATGTAGTTTTTGCCATGATGCTCCATGTGACTATAGGGGTATGATACATGGATTTGGGGTAGAAAAATCCCAAGAATTCATTGGTGCTATTGCTTTGATCTTTTGAGAAAGTTTTACAAAACGTCGTTTTATCTCATAATGCCATTTTGTCATTTTTGCTTTGTTTAATCCATGCATGCTATGATGGTTGTGCCAACATGAATATGGTAGTCTTTGATGTGTAGAATGCCATGGTATTTATACTTGTCATGATCAACTTGCAAACAAGTGGGAACCATGCTCTAAAGTAACCACTAAAATGTTGCTGTTTTCAACCATGCCAAATTTTTCTGTGTGAGAATCTGCTGTTATTTGTATGCCATGAAGAGTGGTTGCTATCTTGTGATATGTTGTGAATTAGCTCGAGCTCAGTGCTAGTGTTTTGAAGTATATGTTGTCCTCTAGCATCCTGTTAATTTTCATGCCATGAGGTGGTATCTAACACCATTAGTTTCTGCTGTCAACTTGCTATCAGATTAACTCAGATTCTAGAAAACTGTTATTTTCACTAAGTCCGAGATTTCTGTTTCATCATGCCAACTTGTGAGCTTCATGATTATTGATGTGTGCCTCCTTTCCAGATTGTGTAGTTGGATAAGTTGATAAGTATGTTATGTTGTCAATACCTTGTTTGTGGTTGTAGGATTCCTGTAGCTCAAGATGTTGGCTGTGTAAGTTGCTATGTTGCTGTTTTGTGGCAGATTGCTTGTTTCATTGTTTTGTGACTTGTGGGAGCTATACTCCATGCAATTGCTTGATCTTTGGGTCTATTATGGTTGGTTTTTCATTACCTATCCATTGGTTACCTTGGAATGCCAAGGAATAGCCCAGGTCCTTCTTGTCTTGTGTTTTGCCTTCATATCTTGTCGTGAGCGTATCGTGAGAACTGTAACTCCGTTTCTTACGTTCTTCACATGCATTTTTATTCGTTTTTGCATGATGCATCCATAATTGCCATGTTCATGCATGTCTAAATAACTTAACATAAGGTTATTTCCAGATTCATTAATAACCAATCCTTTGCATGTGAAACATGACTAGTTAGGATTGCGATGCTAAAACTCTTCAAATAAGCCTGCATCATTCTTGCTTGTGCATTGAACCATGGTTGTTTGTTTATTCTTGCTCTTTCTTTTGGGTAGACACGAACGTTGAACCTGAGTACGAAGAGCCAGGCGAGTACAACTATGAGGATCCCGCTACTTGTTCCACTAAAGAACCAACAGGCAAGATGATCGTACCCGGATCCCGATACTATTTTCGCTTGCTAGTTGTCTCAATCTTTTCATTAAAATTGTGCTACCTACTACTTGAATGTCAGCCTCCCAATTGCCATGATAGCCTCTAACCCTCCACATCCTAGCAAACCTTTGATTGGCTAAGTTACCGCTGCTCAGCCCCTCTTATAGCGTTCTAGTTGCAGGTACAGGTTGTTCCATGTGTTAACATGGATTTGGCATATCACAATATTATCTGTTATTTAATTTAATCCACATATATATCTTGGTATTGGTGGAAGGCTTGGCCTTTTGCTAGGTGTTTTGTTCCACTGTTACGGCCTTAGTTACTTGTTACCGGTGTTATGTTTCCATACTTTGCGCTCCTAACATGCTCGGGGTTGTTATGGGGACCCCCTTGTTTATTCGGTTGAGATTAAAACTTATTCGGAAAGACCCAACATTGGTACTACATTTTCTTAATAACTTAATAAAATTTGCATCGGGATTTGCAACCCCGTGGATAATTAATCAACCCCCCGGGCCAGTGCTCCTCATGAGTGTTGGTCCAAACTAGAGCCGTGTGCGGGGCCAACCCGGGGCAACTTGGGAGATTTCTATTAGGCCACTGTACATTGTGCTTATCCGTCGTGTCCTGAGAACAAGATATGTGGCTCTTATCGGGTTCGTCGACACGTCGGGTGGTCTTGCTGGATTTGTTTTACCTTTATCGAGTGTCTTGCGTGAGGGCTCTGACTTTCTTCAGGTTATCTCGAGGTGTTGGAATTCCTTTGGAGTTGCCTAGGATGATCACGAGATCCATGGTCAAGGCTATTCCCGCGGAGTGTGGTTAATTTGTGATGGACTAGTTGGAGCACCCCTGCAGGATCAAATCTTTCAAAAATTGGTACCCGCGGTTTTGTGGCAACTTCGATATTTGTTTAACACCTGGTTATAGTTAACTTTAAGTAAAGTCTAATAAAATGCACCAACTGTGTGAGTATCCGTGATCGTCTCTGCTCGTGAACATGATCAGAGAGAACAAGGTGGGGTTATGATTGACGTAAGTAAGTGTTCAGGATCTCATAGAGGTCATTCTAGATTCGATCGTTTATCGTAGGCCACATATTTATCTTCATGTTATGTAAGTTTAGCCACCATAAATGCTTAGTGCTGCTGCAAACTAAACACATACCCCATCCCAACCTTTAAGCTTGAATAGTCTCGGTACCTGGGTGCATCATTGTTGAGTCCTTGTGGCTCATAGATTACTACAATAATCCAGGTACAGGTACAGATGAGATCGTGCAGGATGATATGACGCAGCTCCAGTGGGAGTATGACGAGGAAAGAGGCAGGATGTACATGACTTATCCGAATGAGTAGAGGACCATGGTCGTGATCTTCGAGACTAGCGAGATAATATATTTGCATCTGCTTTTATTGTTTGATTTCGTCCGTAGCCGGACCCTGTCTTCATTTTGATGTTTTAACTCTTGTGTGGAATTGTAATTTAGTATGTGGCGAGTGTAAGCCAACTCATATACTCATCTCTTCTTGTATGTATGATGTAATGATGCTATACTTGCGAACGACGAGATGCGCCTCTATCCCTTGTCGAGGCCCCCGTGCTTTAAAATGGATAGGCGCGCATCTTGTGCATGGCATATACCCCGCGAATCAGCGACGAACTCTATGGTTCCGAATTTGATCCTATGATCGGGGGAAAAGCTTCCGATTAGGCCCTGGTGGCTGATCGGGATGGCGTGTGACAAGATGTCACCGCCTGCGAGATTCTGATCGCGGGTGAGGATCCCCTGGATACAAATCTCGTTGCTCGTGACGAATCAAGCCATTGATTCCTTAGGTGTTCATAGAGGAACTCTTAATGAAAGCACCAATGTCGGTGTCAAAACCGGTAGATCTCGGGTAGGGCGTTCCGAACTGTGAGACTAGAATCGATGGTAATAGGAAACCAAGGGGACACTGATTTACCCTGGTTCGGGCCCTCCTATGGAGGTAATACCCTATGTCCTGCTTGGTTGTATTGATGGTATCAGGATTACAGATTTGATCTACCTCGAGATCAAATGGTTAAACCTAGATGAGTTTTTCTATTTCAACAACCTAAAACCCTCCGGCTTATATAGACACCTAGGGCACCTAGGGTTTACACATGGTCGGTTACATGACGAAGAGATAAACATGCATATCTACGGTCCATGACTTGGAGGATACGTCACGGATCCTTAAGGCCTCCATCCTGGCGACAGTGACCCTGATCATCCAATGCTCACCTTGCAGCCCACACAGTTCGGCCCATAAGCAATAGGACGTCTATCCGAGGACCCCCTAATCCAGGACTCCCTCAGGGGCGCCATCTAAGCTTGTGTCCCTCATGTTGCTCTTCTGGACTCCTCCTGAAGATTCTAGGGTCCCTCTTTTTCCAGAAAAAATCACCATAAAGTTTCACCATGTTTGGACTTCGTTTGGTATGGTTTTTCTACAAAATCAAAAAAAGTAGAAAACAAGAACTCGCATTGGGCATTGGGCACCGAGTTAATAGGTTAGTTACCAAAAATGATATAAAATTTCATGTAATGCATAAAATATTGATAATATCATATCATGAAACAATCAAAAATAATAGATACGTTAGAGACGTATGAGCATCCCCAAGCTTGAATCATGCTCGTCCTCGAGTAGGCAAATGATAAAAAATTGATGTTGAATGCTACCTAACACTAGTGCAGAAAAGCCTAGCTATGGCATAGCAAAAAAGGTTGTGCTGGTGTGGTGGGCCGATGCCACTAATATGGCGTCATTGTTAAAAATAATGGTGGTGTAGGGTCCCACATCAACGGTATTCTATGCGCTGATGGCGTGCCACGTAGGCTACGCCACAACTATAATAGCTCACCTAGCGGCGTTCAATGTACATTGCATGCCAGGTACGTTTTGTGCAGCCAAAAAAATAAAAATCACATCACGTAACATTTAGCATTTTGCATTGCACATAACATTTTGCATTTTGCATTGCACACGAGGAATTAGCTCAATAGAACAATGCATCCGGTTAACAATATATAAGTGTCCATCTCACAAGCAGTACTAGCTAGCTAGAGTTAATAATAAGTACCTAATATACAATCCTCACAAACACGAGCAAACTAGCTATAACATAGTTAAAGTTTATCAAAAACGATCATCATCCTCAAGTCATGGCGTGGGGTGTTCCTGATAGTGACTAAGACGGCCTGTCCAACCCGGAGATTCTTGCCAGCGAGGAAGTTGCTCCACCCAGTCGCAATGAAGATAGTGTGCCCATTCGTGTCCACTGCGCAAGCACAGGTGGTGACGGTGCCCCTTCTTGTAAGGCGTAGTCCAACAATGCCTTCTTCATCCATGTCGATGCCACAGCTCACACATAGCCTCTTAGCTAATTTCTAGAAAAAAACATGATGATCAATCATCACACATTACTACACTATAATCAATATATCACATTACTAAGCATATCGCATTACTATACACTAAGCATATCATCACATTAATATACTAAGCATATCATTGCATTACTATACTATATATAAGCATAGATCACATTACTAGATGTACTAAGCATATCACATTACTAGATACAACAATAAGAAACATACCATGTTATGGCGGTTAACCATCGTTCGTGTCAGGAGGGTCACGAATGGCACCCCGATGTAGGCATCACGTGGCTTTCGCCAGAGCGTGTCTGTTTCATCCTCGCTCATCCTAGTCATTCTTTGGGCAAAGAGTGCTTCAACAAGTGGGTCATCAACTTGTTCGTCATAGTTGATATAGATAACATCCATCCTTGGAGTTTCTCTTCTGAATGAGAAGCTGATCAATTCAGCCCTATTGAGATGCATGTGGGCGATGAAACGACCCCATTCATATCCTCCAATTTGGGTTATGTTCCTTCCCTTATTGACCTCCATAGTGTAGGGGTCCCCAGGAGAGTCGAAGATGATAGTGTCTCTAGTAATGAGCTCATTGAAATCCAATCTCACATTGCAAGGGACAATCTGTGTAAGAAAAACCAAAAACACACACAATGCATTAGTGTAAATATCAACAAAATCAAAAGAACAAACTATTAGACGGGTCATATAATTTGTTACCGTTGCAGGAACAAAACACAACTGCAAGTTGTTGGAAATATGCCCTAGAGGCAATAATAAAATGGTTATTATCATATTTCCTTGTTCATGATAATCATTTATTATCCATGCTATAATTGTATTCATCGGAAACTCAGATACATGTGTGGATACATAGATAACACCATGTCCCTAGTATGCCTCTAATAGACTAGCTCGTTGATCAAAGATGGCTAACGTTCCTAGCCATTGACATGAGATGTCATTTGATAATGGGATCACATCATTAGGAGAATGATGGGATGGGCAAGACCCAAACTACAAACGTAGCATATGATCGTGTCAGTTTATTGCTACTATTTCTGCATGTCAAGTATCTGTTCCTACGACCATGAGATCATGCAACTCACTAAGACCAAAGGAGTACCTTGTGTGTATCAAACATCGCAACATAACTGAGTGACTATAAAGGTGCTCTACAGGTATCTTCGAGGGTGTCTGCTGGGTTGGCATGGATCAAGACTGAGATTAGTTACTCCGTGTGACAGTGAGGTATGCGAGGGCCCACTCAGTAATACAACATGACAATAAGCCTTGCAAGCAATGTGACTAAGTGTTATCCACAGGATATTGTATTACGGAACGAGTAAAGAGACTTGCTGGTAACAAGGTTGAACTAGGTATGGAGATAACGACGATCGAATCTGGGGCAAGTAACATACCGAAGAATAAAGGGAACATCATACGGGATTAACTGAATCCTTGACATACAAGATCTTCGTAGAATATGTAGGAATCAATATGGGCATCCAGATCCCGCTATTGGTTATTGACCGTGGAGGTGTCTTGGTCATGTCTACATAGTTCTCGAACCCGCAGGGTCTGCACACTTTAGGTTCGGTGATGTTTCGGTAGTATAGAGTTATGTATGGTGGTGATCGAAGGTTGTTCGGAGTCCGGGATGAGATCCCAGACGTCACGAGGAGCTCTGTAATGGTCTGGAGATAAAGACTGATATATAGGAAGTCCTTTTTTGGTCTCCAAAAAAGTTTCGGGCTCATCGGTAGTGTACAGAGAGTGCCGGGAGGGTATCGGAGGACCATCGGGAGGGGTGTCACGCCCCGAGGGGCCTCATGGGCTGTGGGAGGAGACAAACCAGCCCCTAGTGGGCTGGCCAAATCCTCCACTAAAGCTCATGAGGTTTGAGAAGGAAAAAATCCAAAGGTGGAGAGGTGGAAAGAGTTTCCAAGTGGAAAGGAGGAATCCTACTCCTAATAGGATTGGAGTAGGACTCCTCCGCCTCCAATTTTGGCCAGATCTTGAGGGTTTGAGGCTGCCTCCTCCCCTCCTCCCTCCTATATATACTAGAGGATTTAGAGGGAAGAGATAACCCTAATTACCACGTGCTTCCCTCTTCTTCCTCTAGATTGTTTTCTCCTCTAGATCGGTTTTCAGCGGTGCTTGGGCGAAGCCCTGCTAGAATTCCTCCACCACCATCGCCGCAACATCGTCGCACTGACGGAGAACTCATCTACCTCTACGCTCCCTCTTGCTGGGTCAAGAAGGCAGAGATCGTCATCAGACTATACGTTTGCTGAACGCGGAGGTGCCGTTCGTTCGGTGCTAGATCGGAAGGACCATGATCAAGATCGCGAGACAGATCGTGATGAGATCGCAAGACGGATCGTGATGAGTTCGCAGGACGGATCATGATTGGATTGTGGGACGGATCGTGATGAGATCGTGGGATGCTTGGCGATTTGGATCGCGAAGACGTTCGACTACACCAACCGCATTTCTTAACGCTTCCCGCTTAGCGATCTCAAGGGTATGTAGGTCCACTCTCCCTCTCATAGATGCTCATCACCATGGATAGACCTTGTGTGTGCGTAGGAAATTTTTTGTTTCCCATGCAATGTTCCCCAAATAGCGAAGACGTTCGACTACACCAACCGCATTTCTTAACGCTTCCCGCTTAGCGATCTCAAGGGTATGTAGGTCCACTCTCCCTCTCATAGATGCTCATCACCATGGATAGACCTTGTGTGTGCGTAGGAAATTTTTTGTTTCCCATGCAATGTTCCCCAACAGTGGCATCATGAGCTAGGTCTATGTGTAGATGAGATCTCGAGTAGAACACGAAAGGTTTGTGGGCGTTGATGCTTAGATTGCTTCCTCCCTTGGTCATGTTTTGGTTCAGCGGTATTGTGGGATGAAGCGGCCCGAACCAACCTTACTTGTACGCTTACAAGAGACCAGTTCCATCGACTGACGTGTAACTTCGTTGCACAAGTATGGCTGGTGGGTGTCTGTTTCTCCTACTTTAGTTGGATCGGATTCGACTAAGGCGGTCCTTGAGAAGGTTGAAAAGCAACTTATGTATCACCGTTGTGGTTTATGCGTAGGTGAGAATTGTTCTTTCCAGATACCCATAGCAGCCACATAAAACATGCAACAACAATTAGAGGACGTCTAACTTGTTTTTGTAGGGTATGTTGTGATGTTGTATGGCCAATTACATGATGAGTACGACAACCGGTAGCAGCCATAGGGTTGTCTTTAATTATTGTATGACCTGCGTGTCAATCATTAAGCGCTATGTAATGCTTTACTTTATCGCTAAACGGTAGCAATAGTAGTAGAAGCATGGTGGGCGCAACAACCACGATGGCGACACGTTGATGGAGATCATGGTGTCCTGCCGATGACGATGGAGATCATGTCGGTGCTTTCAAGATGGAGATCAAAAGCACAAGTTCATGGCCATATCATGTCACTTATGATTTGCATGTGATGTTAACCCTTTTATGCACCTTGTTTTGCTTAGTATGACGGTAGCATTATAAGGTGATCCCTCACTTAAATTTCAAGATGAATTGTGTTCTCCCCGAGTGTGCACCGTTGCGAAAGTTTGTCGTGTCGAGACACCACGTGATGATCGGGTGTGATAGACTCTACGTTCACATACAACGGGTGCAAGCCAGTGTTGCACATAAAGAACACTCGGGTTAAACTTGACAAGCCTAGCATGTACAGACATGGCCTCAGAACACAAGAGACCGAAAGGTCGAACATGTGTCATATAGCAGATATGATCAACATGATGATGTTCACCAGTGAAACCACCTCAACTCACGTGATGATCGGACTTGAGTTGGTGAATTTGGATCATGTATCACTCGAATGACCGGAGGGATGTCAATTTGAGTGGGAGTTCTTAAGTAATATGATCAATTGAACTCATTATCCTGAACATAGTCAGTAGTGTCTTTGCAAACTATGTTGTAGATTACTAGCTCACGCTGTAGCTCCCTTGAATTTTTATATGTTCCTAGAGAAATAGAGTTGAAAGATGATGGTAGAAATATTACGGTCTTGGTCCGTCATATAAGGATTGTCCTTATTGCTGCACAGAAGGCTTATGTCCTTAATGCACCGCTCGGTGCGCCAACCCCTCTTGCGTCATTTGTAGATGTTGTGAACATCTGATAGGCATGTTCTGATGACTACTTGATAGTTTAGTGCGTCATCTTTATGGCTTAGAATTGAGGCTCCTAAACGATTTAAACGTCACGGAACATATGAGATGTTCGAAGAGCTGAAATTAGGATCTCAGGCTCGTGCCCGTGTTGCGAGATATAAGATCTCCAACAACATTCATTGCCTGCAAAATGAAAGAGAATAGCTCAATCGTTGAGCATGTTCTCAGATTTTCTTGGTGCTACAATCGCTTTAATCGAGTGGGAGTTGATCTTCCAGATAAGATAGTGATTGATATAGTTCTCCAAGTCACTGTCACTAAGCTACTAGAACTTGGTGATGAACTATAAAATGCCAGGGACAGAAATAATGATCCCTGAGCTGTTCGCGATGTTTGACATCGCAAAGGTAGAAATCAAGAAGGAGCATCAAGTGTTGATGGTTAGTAAAACCACTAGTTTCGAGAAGGGCAAGGGCAAGGAGGAAAACTTCATGGACGGCAAGTCAGTTGCTGCTCCAGTGAAGCAACCCAAAGTTGAACCCAAACCCGAGACTAAGTGCTTCGATTATGAGGAGAGCTGTCGCTGAAGCGGAACAACCCTAGATACTTGGTAGATAAGAAGGCTGGAAACATCGACAGAAGTATATTTGATATACGTGTTATTGATGTGTACCTTGCTAGTACTCCTAGTAGCACCTGGGTATTGGATACCGGTTCGGTTGCTAAATGTTAGTAACTCAAAATAAAAGCTACGGAATAAACGGAGAACTAGCTAAGGGTGAGGTGACGATGTGTGTTGGAAATGTTTCCAAGGTTGATGTGATCAACATCGCACGCTCTCTCTACCTTCGGGATTAGTGACAAACCTAAATGTTGTTGGTGTTTGCGTTAAGCATGAATATGATTAGATCGTGTTTATTGCAACACGGTTATTCATTTTAGTTAGAGAATAATTGTTATTGTGTTTAAATGAATAATACCTTCAATGGTCACGCACCCATTGAGAATGATTTGTTGAATCTTGATCATAGTAATACACATGTTCATAAGATTGATGCCAAAGGATACAAAGTTAATAATGATAGTACCACATACTTGTGGCACTGCCGCTAAATATTATATTAGTATAAATCGCATGAAGAAACTCCATGTTGATGGACCTTTGGACTCATTCGATTTCGAATCGGTTGAGACATGCGAACCATGCCTCTTGGGCAAGATGACTAAGGACCCCGTTTTCCGGTTTGATGGAGTGGGCAAGTGATTTATTGGAAATGATACATGTTGATGTATGCAATCC
This sequence comes from Hordeum marinum, assembly GCA_022496015.1. NCBI lineage: Eukaryota > Viridiplantae > Streptophyta > Magnoliopsida > Poales > Poaceae > Hordeum > Hordeum marinum. Next base: position 417,997,699 of record CM039678.1, on the reverse strand, counting down.
AATGAGGCTTGTAGCATGCAGTGGATATCGTTATTTTCTTACCTTCACTAATGATTTGAGTAGATAATAGTGTATATTTACTTAATGAAACACAAGTCTGAATCGTTTGAAAAAGTTCAAGCAAATTCAGAGTGAAGTTTAAGATCATCTTGACAAGAAGATAAAATGTCAGCAATATGATCGTGGAGGTGAATATCTGAGTTACAAGTTTGGCTTACAACTTTAGACAATGTGAAAGTTGTTTCACAACTCACGCCACCTGGAACACCATGGTGTGATGGTGTGTTCAAACGTCATAGTCATGCTCTATTGGATATGGTGCATACTATGATGTCTCTTATCGTTTTGCCACTATCATTTTGGGGTTCTGCATTAGAGACAACTACATTCACTATAAATAGGGCACCATCTAAATCCGTTGAGATGACACCATATGAATTATGGTTTGATAGAAACCTAAGCTGTCATTTCTTAGTGTTTGGGGCTGCAATGCTTATGTGAAAAAGGTTTTCACCTAATGATCTCGAACCCAAAGCGGACAAATGCATCTTCATAGAATACCCTAAGAACAGTTGGGTAAACATTCTATCTCAGATCCGAGCATAAAGCGTTTGTTGCTAAATTGGTTCCTTTCTCGAGAAAGAGTTTCTCTTGAAAGAATTGAGTGGGAGGAAGATAGAACTTGATGAGGTTGTTGAACCTTTGTTTCAACCAGAGAGTAGCGCAGCACAGAAAATTGTTTCTGTGGAGCATACATTAGTTGAAGAGGAAGTTAATGATGATGATCATGAAGCTTAGGATCAAGTTACTATCAAACCTTGTAGGTTGACAAGGACGCGTACTGCTCCTGAGTGGTATGGCAACCTTGTCTTAGAGGTCATGTTGTTGGACAATGATGAGCTTACGAGCTATGGAGGAGCGATGATGGGCCCGAATTTCGACAAATGGTTAGAGGCCATGAAATCCGATAAAGGATCCATGTATGAAAATCAAGTATAGACTTTGGTAGACTTGCTCGTTGGACGGCAGGCCGTCGAGTACAAATGGACCTTTAAGATCAAGACAAACGCTGATGGTAAAAGTCACCATTTATAAAGCTCGACTTGTTGCAAAGTAGTTTACGACAAGTTCAAGGAGTTTACTGCGATGAGACTTTATCACTCGTAGCAATGCTAAAGTCTATTCGAATTATGTTAGAAGTTGCTGTATTTTTCAATTATGAAATCTAGCAGATGGATGTCAAAACATCATTTCCTTAACAGTTTACTTGAGTAAAGTTTGTATGTGATACAACCAGAAGGTTTTGTTAGTCCTAAGGATGCTAAAAGGTAAGCAAGCTTCAGTGATCCTTCTATGGACTGAAGCAAGCATCTCGGAGTTGGAATATACACTTTGATGAGGTGATCAAAGTTTTTGAGTCTATACAAAGTTTATGAGAAACTTGTATTTACAATAAATTGAGTGGGAGCACTATAGAGTTTCTGATAAGCATATGTGGTTGACATATTGTTGATCGGAAATGATGTAGAATTTCTAGAAAGCATAAATGGTTATTTGAAAGGAGTTTTTCAAAGGAAGACCTGGATAAAGCTACCTAATTGTTTAGCATCAAGATCTATAGAGATAGATCAAGATGCTTTATGAGACTTTGAATGAGTACATACCTTGACAAGATTTTGAAAGAGTTCAAAATGGATCAGTCAAAGAGAAGTGTTCTCGCCTGCTTTGTAAGGTGTGAAGTTGAGTGAGACTCAAAGCTCGACCACGGCAGAAGAAAGAGAAAGGACAAATGTCGTCCCCTATGCCTTAGCCATAGGCTCTATATAGTACGCCATGCTGTGTACCGCACCTGTGTGTGCCTTGCCATGAGTCCGTCAAGGGGTACAAGAGTGATCTAGGAGTGGATCACTAGACATCGGTCAAGATCGTCCTTAGTAACTAAAATACTAAGGAACTGTTTCTCAATTATGGAGGTGATAAAGAGTTCGTCGTAAAGAGTTACGTCGATGCAAGCTTTAACACCAATCTGGATGACTCTTAGTAGCAATCCAGATACGTATAGTGGAGCAGCCATTTGGAATAGCTCCAAGTGGAGTGCGGTAGCAGTATTTACAGTTTGACATAGAGATTTGCAAAGTAAACATGGATATGAATGTTGCAGACCTGTTGACCAAAAGACCTCTCTCACATGCAAAGCATGATCGAGCCCCAGAACTCATTGGGTGTTAGATTCATAACAATGTGAATCACATGGTGATGTGAACTAGATTATTGACTCTAGTGCAAGTGGGAGACTATTGGAAATATGCCCTAGAGGCAATAATAAATTGGTTATTATCATATTTCCTTGTTCATGATAATCGTTTATTATCCATGCTATAATTGTATTGATCGGAAACTCACATACATGTGTGGATACATATACAACACCATGTCCCTAGTATGCCTCTAATAGACTAGCTCGTTGATCAAAGATGGCTAAGGTTTCCTAGCCATTGACATGAGATGTCATTTGATAACGGGATCACATCATTAGGAGAATGATGGGATGGGCAAGACTCAAACTACAAATGTAGCATATGATCGTATCAGTTTATTGCTACTGTTTTCTGCATATCAAGTATCTATTCCTGTGACCATGAGATCATGCAACTCACTGACACCGGAGGAGTAACTTGTGTGTATCAAACGTCACAACATAACTGGGTGACTGTAAAGGTGCTCTATAGGTATCTCCGAGGGTGTCTGCTGGGTTGGCATGGATCAAGACTGGGATTTGTTACTCCATGTGACGGAGAGGTATCTCAGGGCCCACTCGGTAATACAGCATCACAATAAGCCTTGCAAGCAATGTGACCAAGTGTTAGCCATGGGATCTTGTATTACGGAATGAGTAAAGAGACTTGCCGGTAACAAGGTTGAACTAGGTATGGAGATACCGACGATTGAATCTCGGGCAAGTAACATACCGAAGAACAAAGGGAACATCATACGGGATTAACTGAATCCTTGATATAAAGGTTCGACCGATAAAGATCTTCGTAGAATATGTTGGAATAAATATGGGCATCCAGGTCCCGCTATTGGTTATTGACCGTAGAGGTGTCTCGGTCATGTCTACATAGTTCTCGAACCCGCAGGGTCTGCACACTTTAGGTTCGGTGATGTTTCGGTAGTATAGAGTTATGGATGGTGGTGACCGAAGGTTTTTCGGAGTCCCGAACGAAATCCCGGACGTCACAAGGAGCTCCGGAATGGTCTGGAGGTAAAGATTGATATATAGGAAGTCCTGTTTTGGTTGCCGGAAAAGTTTCAGGCTCATCGGTAGTGTACCGAGAGTGCCGACAGGGTACTGGAGCACCATCGGGAGGGGGCTCACGCCTCGAGGGGCCTCATGGGATGTGGGAGGAGACAAACCAGCCCCTGGTGGGCTTGCCGAAGCCTCCACTAAAGCCCATGAGGTTTGAGAAGGAAAAAATCGAAAGGTGGAGAGGTGGAAAGAGTTTCCAAGTGGAAAGGAGGAATCCTACTCCTAATAGGATTGGAGTAGGACTCCTCCACCTCCAATTTCGGCCAAATCTTGAGGGTTTGAGAATGCCTCCTCCCCTCCCTCCCCCTATATATACTAGTGGATTTGTATCGTACTTTTTCACGCACTTCAGCATTTTCAACTTCACTCAATACCCGAGCACGAGACATGGACTTAGCACTTTAGGTGGAATCGAATGATGATAAGGGTTCATAAGGGAAGACGAAAGTGGAGAAAGTCTTGCGTCAACTCAATGGATCATTAGACCATGGACATGCCTTTCAATCGATATTGAGGCAAGGAGTAGGGATTGCCAAGCAACGAATGCACTAGAGCTATAAGTGTATGAAAGCTCTCTATTGAAACTAAGCGGGTGTGCATCCAACTTACTTGCTCATGAAGACCTCAGGCATTTGAGGAAGACCGTCATCGGAATATGCAAGTCAAGTTCTAATAATGTAAAAATTCGCACTAGTATACGAAAGTGACAAATCATGGAGAATCTCTATATGATGAACATGGTGCTGCTTTGAAGCACAAGTGTGGTAAAGGATAGTAACATTACCCCTTCTCTATTTTAGAACAATATCACAAACCTCGTCCCCACTTTTTCGAGGAATCATCATTATCCATTATTTTCCTCACTGGGACAATTATCTAATAATGATGATCATCACACTTCTATTTACTTACAACTCGATAAAACTGAATAATATGACTACATATGAATGCCACTGGCGGTGTACTAGGATGTGCAATGATACTAGTGGAACATGTATAACAATGATTAATGGTGGATTTGCCACATATATCATGTGAGATCTATGATCATGCCGAGCAAAATGACAATGAATGCTCAAGTCATGTGAATAGTAGCGATGGAAGTTGCATGTCAATATATCTCGGAATGGTTATGGAAATGCCTTGATAGGTAGGTATGTTAGCTATTTTGAAGAAGATATAATAAGGCTTATGCATGATAGAGTGTATCCTACTATGGGTTTTGTATGCACCGACGAGGTTTGCGCCAACTCTCAAGGTGGGAACGGGCAATGCACGGTACCGAAGAGGTTAGCAAAATATGGAAGGATGGAAGTGATTATAGTCCACAAAACTCACACTAGTCATAAAGAACTAAAATGATTATTGCCTCATTTATGAGCGCTCTAATTAAAGTACACCCCACATGCTCCTAGGGAGGAGGTTGGGAGGAGTTAACTATCATGAGTCACTGGCCCAAACAACACAAAGGTTACCAATCAAGGATACATAACACTCCCATGTCCCTGTCATGCCATGACCAACACTTTAATGAAATAGTGAATCAAAAACCTTAATACCATTATTCCTACTAATTAATGTTTACCAACTAGCAAGCTTGGATATTACAACTTCCATATAGTTTCCATATGTTTCATATTTAGTGATCTACATGAAGTCTTTATTATACCCCCTCTTGTATACCTTCTGGGGCATCCCAAGCTTAGACACTTGGGTATTCCTTGAATATTATCTTGGGGTGCCTTGGGCATCCCCACGGTTAGGGTCCTGCTGCTCCTTATTCCTTCATCCATCGTGATCTCACTCAAAACTTGAAACCTTCAGCACGCGAAACTCAATAGAAACATTGTGAGATCTGTTAGTATAATCAAATAATCATTAACCATAGGGATTGTCATGAATATATTCATAATTGACCTTGCATCATACCTACTGTATTCTAACTTCTCCATGACTTATACCCCCGATATAATACATAGCATCATCAAAATAAGCACATTATGCAATAAGAACATAATATGTCTAAAACAGAACAATATGTAATGATCTGGACTAAAACCATACTTTTGTCACTCATAAGATTCTGAAAAACTACGAAAACATAAAAAATTATACCCCAATACTTTGTAAAAATTTCAGTAATTTACCATGTTCTAGTAAAAAATGTAGAATCAAATACTGGGCGTAAAAGTTACTCTTTCTGCACAACACCAATGCAATTATCATCCACATCATCCTAAAGGGACTACTTGGCACGATACTCAAAAGGTAAAGATACGAACACAATCATTAAAGTAGCAATAATCATGTTGACTCACAAAAGTGATAACTTTTGGGTTATCTCCCAACAAGCCCTTTCTTTATAACCATTAAGATAGGCTTGAGATTTTAACAAGGCTCACATAAAAGATAAGAATTGAAGCACAAAGAGAGCATAAAAACACTTAGGTCCAACCTTCTTCCTATCCATAGGATTTTCATAGGAAAGCAAATTATTAAGACAAGAATTATCTAGCACATGCAAATAGGAGGTATAAAGCATTAATAATTTTAACACAGAGAGAGGTAATTTAGTGGTATGAAGTTTTTTATAACCATATTGCCTCTCTTAAAATGATTGCGTGTATGATCATAATCGAATTCAATAATATAGTTATCATATAAAAAATTCTATCTATGATCCACATGCATGCACGTTTTACAATCTTCCAATATAGTGGGATTAATTTAAATTAAAGTCATGACTTCTCCGAACCCACTTTTATCAAAAAGAATCATAATACTAAACAGTCTCTGAATATGTGGAACTCTTTTTACCTAATTTTGAAACACTTCCAAACCCACTTTCAATACTATTGCAAATTTTATTATCAATAGTAGATTCATTTTGAGGCTAAAAGAAAGTTTCAAGATCAAAAAAAATATTGACACCCCAATCATGATCATTACCACAACTGACTTTCATGGAATTCATATTAAGATTATTGCAATCATGTTTTTCTTTCAATAATTGTATCCCAATATGTAACATCCCAAAATTCTAAATTTTGGAATGTTATATTAAATAAATATTTATGGTTTTGTTTGATTGTTGTATGATTGATTGTGTGAAATTGAGTCAAAAGTTCAATGAGAGGGAATGAAATGAGTTTCCCAAAATTTCACTTTGCATTTTGACCTCAATGAATTCAAATTCATTTCATCACTAAACCCTAAAGTGAACATAATATAGCTTATTCCAATAAAAATGAAAAGGTGTTTGAAAATGATCTGAATTTCATTTGAAATATTTTCAATCTAGAGACTTCATGCCACTCAAGGATTTTCATAATGGAAGATAATATGACTTGTGCAAATATTGGAAATGGAGTGGGAAGTAGGAGGCCAACTTCAAAGTGGCATTATGGCCACTTTTGGAAACACTCCATAAAGGTTTCAAAATCTTTTCCAATTTATATTTAAAATTTAATCAAGAGAGAAGGTAGTAGGACTCCTTCAATTACTGAAAATAAACATTGTAAATGAATATTGGAACCAATTCAAAATGGTTTGAAAAATATTTCAATCCAACTGGAATAGGCATTGAAATTTTGCTTTATTTGACTTTTAATAAAATTATTTTTCTCCAAAAATAAAATATATGGAAAATAGGGTAAAATGATCCCCTTCAATATAAAAGTGGAGAAAAATGAATTTGAAATCTTTTGACATTTGGAAAATAATTTTTATGGGGTTTTATTCAAACAGTAGCACTGTTTGAATTTTGAGATTTTCAGTTGACTTTATTTGACTTTGAAAAATAATTCATTGTTTAGGAAATCCTCGCCGGAAATCCTTGCCATATTCACCTACTGCCATTGCCGCTCCCACTCACCATCATCGCCTTCGACCACCCAGACCCTCCCCAACGCCACCCTAGACTCGCCTCACTCCGCTGCGCCTGCTTTGGAAGACCCTCACAATCGTCACCCTCGTCACCAACAACACCCACCACCAGAGCTGAAGCTCGTCGAGATCACACCACCACCACCCTTCATGCCCGAGCTTGCCGTCGACCATCACTGGAGGCGCCGCTCATCGTCGGGTCGACTAGAGCCCACGCCGTCGTTGGGGACCCATCAGAGAGCTCGCGTGCATCGACCCCCAGCCGTTGCCACCGGTGGACCTCGCCGGAGATCTCTTTCCCCACTCTAAGGCATCGACTCTCTTTCCCCATCTGTCAGATCTTGCAACAATGATGTAGATTAGATCCCCACGTACCCCTTCGGTTAGTCCGATTTTTGTTTATCGAACTGGTCGGTTTTCTACTTAGTTGATCGCAACGTTTTTATTTTACCTCGGACGTTGTCTCGTTATGCTCTCCCGCGGACAACGCCAGCCAACCACAGTGTGCCATGTGTCACTTAGCCAGCCGTTTCTTTTTTCAGTTTCGGTTTTAAAAACAAATTAGCTTCTGTTTTTGTTTTATTAATATCTATTATGTTTTTAATATTTTTGAGTGATTCTTTTTTCTATATATTAATTTTTTTATAAAGTTTCTATTAAACCCAACAGTTTTCATATTTTAAGTGTTTTAGTTTGAGTTTGATCAAATTTGCTTCAAACACCAAATTAGCCATAAAACCTTTTTAAGAATTTATTTTGAGTTGATTCTTTTTGCTGCTGGTTTCTAATGAAATTGACTATCGAGTAGTTTAAAGAAAGTTAATTTATAAAAATTATTTATACTTGTTTTCAATAGATTCAAAACAATAGCATATATGCCTAGTTTTGATTTATTTATTTTGCCATTAAAGTTTTTAACAAAAAATACTTTATAAAAGTTTTAGTTGAATAAATTTTCTATTTGTTAACTTTAGTTTAGATCAAAAACAATTTGTATCATTAATTGAACTTGTTTTTATTTAATTCTAGTTAATATTGTTTTGATCATAAATAGAGTTTTATAAAAAAATAGTTGATTCTTTTTGCTAATTTAAAATAGTATAAATTACTTTCTATTTAACTAAAACTTTTAATATTTTATTTTTTGTTAATTTATTATTTAATATTTTTTGGTTATTAAGTTTAATTTGGACAAAAACTACTTTTGTGTTGTTTGTAGTAAAAAAAACTTAGACTTTTCATTAGTAGTGTTCTTTGTAGTTTTTCTTTAAACTTTCTTTGAATTTTATTTGGGTATTATTGTGGATTTTCTTTGTTGATTTTATTTTTTTGACTGTAATTTTGAGTGCTAGAATGCTTGCTAGTGTGCTTGCTTATATGAATGCTATGATTGACTTAATAGATTTCTTCGAAGAGTGACAAATAGTTCTATAAAGTTTTTTGAGAGCGATATTATCTTCATCAAGTAATATCAGTCAAGTTCATGTTGAACATTTTATTCATACCTATGTTTTATTGCATTTAATGTCATCATTCAACAAATCCCTCTAGTAGTGATATTGAATTCTTGTAGTTGAGTAGAATGCATGAGGTAGGAACCCATCTCCCCGTTATCAAGCCCCAGGACGTTATTTAATTTTTAATGCTACGCTATAGTAGATGGGAATTGTCATGAGTGTTCATGAGTGGTGTGAGAAGGAAGAGTTGATACTTGTGATCTGCGTTGGGTTTTCCGTGAAGAGGAGAAGATGATGCAACACAATATGGATAAGTATTTACCTCAGTGAGAACCAAGGTTATAGAACCAATAGGAGTAGCACGCAACCCCCGTCTTCAGTGATTGCACACAAAGAAGCAAACACTTGTGCCCAATTCGGGCAAGAGGGTTTCAATTCCCTTGGACTCGTTATTTGCAAGCAAATGAAGTGTGTAGATGATAGTTAATAATTGTAAATTGCAAAACAAAAAATATAAATAAATGATAGCAAGGTAATGAAAGCTTTTGTAAATATATAAGTTCATAGACCGGGGGGCGCTTCTATGCTTGCCTCTCTAAGTATTAAGTTCATGACAAACATAGTAATGATTGGAGAATGATGACATGATGTAGACAAATAGAATTCAATTAATATGAATTAATCCCATTGTTTTATCCTTAGGGGCAACAATAGAAATACGTGTCTAGTCCCCTACTATGTCACTGGGATATAGGGCACCGCTAGATTGAACCCACTACAATGCACCCCTCTCACTAGAGAAATATCAATCTAGTTCGCCAAACTATTTCAATAGATCGAAGAGGTTTATGAAGCTACAATAATCATGCAAATAACAATCATAATAGAATTCAAATAAGACTCAAATCTTTTCCATGAATAATATGAACATGACCCCACAATTCATCGAATCCCAACAAACGCACCGCACAAAGTGATTACATCGAATATATTACCGCGAAGATGCGGTGAACTTTGTATTAACGATCTAGGTACTAACTTGATACTAACTACAGACCTGTAGGTCTATAGGGAACTACTCACACATCACCATGGGAGCAGCAAGGTTGATGTAGAGGCCCTCCGTGATCGATCCTCCCTCCGGCAAGGCTCCAGATGGGCACACGACGGAACAGAGACTTGCGGCGGCAAAAAAGTGTTTCAGAAGGCTCTCTATTGTTATTGGGAAATGTTAGAATTGATAGGCTAGAGAGGGATGTCGGGAGGCGCCAGGGGGATCCACCACACAATATAGCACGACCAGCCCCCTAGGCACGCCCTGATGTGTGGTACCTCTCTCATGCAGCCTTCGGTCTCCCCATGAAGCTTCCAGGTCTTCTTTTGGTCCAAACAAATCATAAAAAGGTTTCGTGGCAATTGGACTTCGTTTGGTACTATAAACCTAAAAAGAAAAAAAAACATGAAGAAAACAGCAACTAGCACTAGGCACTAGGTTAACAGGTTAGTGCTAAAAAAGAATATGAATTGGTAAATAAATACCAAAAGGTCTCCTAGAATGATAATATTATAGCATGGTACAATCAAAATATATAGATACGTTGGAGACGTATTAGCATCCCCAAGCTTAATTCCTGGTCGTCCTCGAGTACGTAAATGTTAAAAAAGAATTTTTGATGTGACATGCTACCCAACATGTAATCTATTGCAGGTATGATCATTGAAAAAGATGAATTAATAAAGATCAACAAAATAATATTCATAAACATAAGTAACATAATCATCAAGTTTCGAAATGTGTGATCCTTAAAATTTTTTTACCCCCGATTCATTTTATCAGATAAGCATGGCATGGCTCCGTCTTCACCACATAAATACAACTGTCAAGCACCACGGTATTAAGTCTGGCAATTGGATCGTAACTTACGCAATATATGAGCGTGAACCATGGATATAGCATAAAGGTGGAATAGGATATGGTGGTAGGTTTCAAAGAGGTCAAAGTGGAGAAGAAAGTCTCGCATCAATTAGGCATATCAACGGGCTATGCAAATGCCCATCGATAGATATCAATGCCAGGAGTAGGGATTGCCATGCAATAGATGCACTAGATCTATAAGTGTATGAAAGCTCAACTAAAGCTAAGTGGGTGTGCATCGAACTTGCTTGCTCATGAAGACCTCGGGCTTTTTAGGAAGCCCGTCATGGGAATATACAAGCAAAGTTCGATAATGAAAAATTCCCACTAGCATATGAAAGTGACAAAACAAGAGACTCTCTATATGAAGAACATGGTGCCACTTTGAGGCACAAGTGTGGAAAAAGATCGAGTAGCACCGTCCCTTCTCTCTTTTTTCTCATTTATTTGTTTTTTTATTTTTCTCTCTCTTTTTTCTTTTCTTTTATTTTTTTGTCCAGAGTCTCATCCTGACTTGTGGGGAATTCATTACCTCCTTAATCCTTTCCTCACTTAGACAGTGCCCTAATAATGATGATCATCATACTTTTCTTTACTTATAAATCAACATGAAAAACTATAGTATGAATATATTAATGCCTCTAGCAGTGTACCAGGATGTGCAATGATCAAGCATAACATGTATAAAAAATGATGAACGGTGGCTTTGCCACAAATTCTATGTCAGCTTATATGATCATGCAAAGCAATATGACAATGAAAGTATGATGAGTCTTATGTGCAATAGAGCTTATCATGTCACGGGGTTTGGATGCAAGGGCGAAAGTTGCACCAATCCTCGAGGTGAGAATGGGCAATGCATGGTACCAAAGAGGCTAGCAAACATGAGGTGGTGAGAGTGCGTACATCCATGGATTCACATTAGTCATAAAGAACTCACATAGTTATTGCAAGGTTTTATTATCTCTCTTGAACAAAAGTATTGCTCGCATGCCCCTAGGGAGAAGGTTGGGAGTTGTTAACCATCGCACGCCTGACACGTCTCCAATGTATCATTAATCTATGAAGTATGCATGCCATGTTTGCCTATGTTTACAATACTTTTATATGGTTTTTATGCACTTTATATGATTTATTTAGAACTACCTGGACTGACGTTGTTTTCGACAAAATTACCATGGTGTTGTTTTTTGTGCAAAAAATAAAAGTTCTTGCAATCGCCCGAAACTTTTTCATGATTTTTCGGAGGAAATAAGAAATACCGGATCGAAGAACCAGCCAGAAGCCAACAGGGCATGCCCACCCCCTGGGCATGCCCTGATGGCTTGTGGGGCCCACGTGGCTCCGACTGGCATGATTCCAATGTTGAAAAATCCTATATATATAGAAACCCTCAGAAATAAACCTAGAACTTCCGCTCTACCGCCGCAACTCTCTGTATTGAAGAAAAACCCATATGGAGCCTGTTCAATACCCAGTTGGAGGGGGGAAACTACACCGGTGGCCATCTTCATCGTCGTGGTGAAGGCCATGACAAGGGGGTTTAGTTCACCCTTGGGACTGAGGGTATGTAAGAGTAGCTATGTGTTTCATCTCTCTCCCTCCCTCCCTCTCTCTCTCTCTCTCGTGTTCTTGAGATGGCATGATCTTGATGTATCATGGGATTTGTTAATATGGTTGGATCATATGGTGTTTTCCCTTGCTATCTTGTTGTGATGAATTGAATCTTTCCCTTTGATATTTTGTCATGTCGGATAGAATATTGGATTTGAGATCACTTGATGTATGTCTTGCATGTGGATACCCATGGTGACAATGGGGTATTATATTGATTCACTTGATATTTGTTATGGCATCAACTTGCGGATTTTGATGACCTTGGGGATCTATGCATAGGGGTTGATTGCATGTTCTTGTCCTTCCTTATCCGATACAAATCTTGGGGTACTCTTTGAATTTCTTTGTGTTGGATTGAATATGAAGAATCTGAAATTGTTTGATGCATATTGTATAATTTACTCACGGATACTTGTGGTGACATTGGAGTATCTAGGTGACATTAGGGTTGATTGATATGAATCATTGATGTTATTTCAGTACGAACTCTAGAGCTGTTTGTGACCTATAGGAATAGCTCAATGGATTGATTGGAAAGGGTAACTTTGAGGTGGTTCTACAACCTACAACAATTTCATCTAATGTTCTCCCCTAGATATGAACTTTGGAATGATTCTTTGTTGCATGTTGAGGGATGATCATATGATTCTATTATGTTAGCATTGTTGCGAGATTGCACTAGTGAAAGTATGAACCCTAGGCCTTATTTCCAAGCATGGATATACCATTTTATCGTTGTTTACTACTTGTTACCTTGTTGTTTTTATATTTTAAGATTACAAAAAGCTATATCTACCATCCATATTGCACTTGTATCACCATCTATTCGCCGAACTAGTGCACCTATATAATTTACCATTGTATTGGGTGTGTTGGGGACACAAGAGATTTCTTGTATTTGATTGCAGGGTTGCTTGAGAGAGACCATCTTCATCCTACACCTCCCAGATATTGATAAACCTTAGGTCATCCACTTGAGGGAAAATTGCTACTGTCCTACAAAGCTCTGCGCTTGGAGGCCCACCAGATCTATAAGAATAAAGTTATGTAGTAAAAATGAAGCCATTTTTTGGCTTCGTTACTAGGGAGGTGAGTGCTTAAAGGTATATCTTTAGATCTTGCAATTAAATCTTTTAGTTTCTTGTTTATCACTAGTTTTGTTTATAAAAGAAAACTACAAAAAAATGGAATTGATGTTGCATCAAGTTCTTTACCTTTATGATGTCTTTCTTGAAAATGATGGATCGGGAAATTGTGCCAAAGTGTTAGAAGAAGAGCTCAATAAAATGTTTGGCATTAAATCCTTGATTGATGAGCATGATAGCAATATTGTTAGTATGAATTCTATCAATATCCATGATGCTAATGCTATGCAAAGCCACAAGCATGGGGATGCTATGTTTGATGAAGATGGTATTTTTAGTCGCCCCAAGTTTTGATGAGCAAATTTATTATGATAATAGCATGCTTCCTATTTATGATGATTATATTGATGAAAGTTAGTTTGCAAAAGGGTCAACTCTAGGTACTAATGATCCCACTATTTTGGAGGGTGTTGAATCTTATCTAAATAATTATAAAAGTGGATTTGGAAAGGTCATAACTTTATTTAGTGACGAGTCTACTATTTTGGAAGAGGTTTATATTGACTATGACAACAAAGTTCCTATCATGATGATTATGGTGATGACATGTATGCTATCAAGAGTGATAGTAACCATGAAACTTGTCATAATGGTTTTAATATTCATTGTGGTTATGTGAATCAAGCGTCTCATGGTAGTCATTTTGTTGAGTTTGCTCCCACTATTACGAATAAGAAGAAAATTTCTAATGTCAAGAGTAATGCAAATTCTATGCTTGTGGATCATGAAAAGCATGATTTACATGATAGTTATATGGTGAAATTCCTTCACGATGCTACTGAAAATTATTATGAGGGGGGCACATATGCTTGTAGGAAGTTGCAATAATATCAAGTTTCCTCTCTATGTATTCAAAGTTTTGAAGTTTTGCTTCCCAAACCCGAGTAAAAGGAGGGTTGTGATAGGCATGGCGAGCCAATGTGAAAACACAGCCACCCTTATGGAGATGAAACCCAAAAGATTTTCGTTGGGGCATAACCCTCTCAGCAACGTGCCACATCAGAACCCGGGTGTGGTGGGAAATCGGCAAGGACCGGGCCATCACCCCCTAGGTGGCACGGCGTATCGTTATCTAGATATGATGGAAAGTGAGCAAGGATCGGGTTGTCGCATCCTTAGTGGCGCGCTACATCGGTGCTCGGGTGTAGTGGAAAATGAGCGAGAGTGTTCGCATTTGACTCGACGAGTGCGAAGGGTAAGGAAGCTAGCCGAGCCTAGGAGGATTCAATTAGGTAAATGGTACGTAGGGTCTCTAATAGGTAAGCTTTAGGAGGTAGTTGATACAGCGGTGAGGAGAGGCGTTGATATCCTTTGCGTCCAAGAGACCAAATGAAGGGGATGGAAGGCGAAGGAGGTGGAGGGTACCGGCTTCAAGTTGTGGTACACGGGGCCGGTTGCAAATAGAAATGTAGTAGGCATATTGATCAGCAAGAGCCGTAGGGATGGAGTGGTAGACGTCAAGAGATGTGGGGACCGGATTATCCTGGTCAAGCTGGTAGTTGGGGACTTAGTCCTCAACATTATCAGCGCATATGCCCCATAAGTAGGAAACAATTAGAACACCAAGAGGGGGTTCTAGGAAGGCCTGGAGGACTTGGTTAGAAGTGTACCAATTGTCGAGAGGCTCTTCACAGGAGGAGACCTCAATGGCCATGTGAGAACATCTAACATAGCCTTTGAAGGGGTGCATGGGGATTTGGCTATGGCATCAGGAATCAAGAAGGAGAAGATGTCTTAAGCTTTGCGTTAGCCTACATCATTTTCATAGCTAACACCCTCTTTAAGAAGAGATAATCACATCTAGTGACTTACATTAGTGGGCAGCACTCTAGCCAGATTGATTTCATCCTCTTGAGAAGAGAAGAGTGGCGGGCATGCCTAGACTATAAGGTGATACATGGAGAGAGTGTTGTACCTCAACATAAGCTTGTGGTTGCTGACCTCCTCTTTCGGATTCGTGTCCAACGGGACAAGCATGCCAAAGTCGCTAGAACGAAAAATTGGAAGCTCAAGGGGGAGGTAGCTCAGGCGTTCAAGGAGAGGGTCATTAAGGAGGGCCCTTGGGAGAAAGGAGGTGATGCAGACAACATGTGGATGAAGATGGTGACTTGCATTCGTAAGGTGGCCTCGGAGGAATTTGGAGTGTCCAGGGGAAGTAGAAGAGAAGCTAAAGATACCTGATGGTGGAATGATGATGTCTAGAAGGCAATCAAGGATAAGAAATATTGTTTCAGATGCCTATACCTAGATAGGAATGCAGACAACATAGAGAAGTACAAGATGGCAAAGAAGGCTTCAAAGCGAGCCATGAGTGAAGCAATTGGTCAGGCGTATGCGTACCTCTACCAAAGGTTAGACACGAAGGAAGGTGATAGGGACATCTATAAGATGGCCAAGGGCGGAGAGAGCAACACGAGGGATGTTGACCAAATCAAGTACATCAAGGACGGAGCAGATCAACTCCCAGTGAAGAACAAGGAGATTAAGAATAGATGGTAGGAGTACTTTGACAATTTGATCTGGATGACTCCTCTGATGATACTAGCAGGCGTTTTGTGAGGCGAATCCAGGAGTCAGAGGTCAAGGAGGCTTTAAAGAGGATGAAAGGAGGCAAGGCAATGGGCCCCGATTGTATGCTCATTGAGGTATGGAGAGGCCTCGGGGACATTTCGATAGTATGGCTAAACAAACTTTTCAACCTCATTTTTCAGGCAAACAAGATGCCAGAAGAAAATGGAGACAAAGTATATTAGTACCAATCTTGAAGAAAAAGGGGGATGTTCAGAGTTGTACTAATTACCGTGGAACTAAACTGATGAGCCATACAATGAAGCTATGGGAGAGAGTCATTGAGCACCGCGTAAGAAGAATGACAAGCGTGACCAAAAATCAGTTTGGTTTCATGCCTAGGAGGTATACCATGGAAGCCATTTTCTTGGTACAACAACTTATGGAGAGATATAGGGAGCAAAAGAAGGACCTGCATACGGTGTTCATTGACTTGGAGAAGGGCTATGATAAGATACCGCAAAATGTTATGTTGGGGGCCTTGGAGAAACACAAAGTTCCAACAAAGTACATTACCCTCATCAAGGACATGTCTGATAATGTTGTGACAAGTGTTTCAACAAGTGATGGCGACACTGACGACTTCCTAATTAAGATAGGACTGCATCAAGGGTCGGCTTTGAGCCCTTATCGTTTTGCCTTTGTGGTGGATGAGGTCACAAGGGATATACAAGGAGATATCCCATGGTGTATTCTCTTTGCAGATGATGTGGTGCTAGTCGATGAGAGCCGGAAGGGGGTCAACAGGAAGTTGGAGTTATGGTGGGAAACCTTGGAATCGAAAGGTTTTAGACTTAGTAGGACTAAAACTGAGTACATGAGGTGCACTTTTAGTACTACTAGGCACGAGGAGGAGGAGGATGTTAGCCTTGATGGGCAAGTGGTGCCTCAGAAGGACACCTTTCGATATTTGGGGTCAATGTTGCATAAGGATAGGGATATCGATGAATATGTGAACCATCAAATTAAAGCCGGATGGATGAAGTGATGCTAAGCTTCTAGCATTCTTTGTGACAAGAGGGTGCCACAAAATCTCAAAGGAAAGTTCTATAGGACGGGAGTTCGCCCCGCAATGTTGTATGGTGTTGAGTGTTAGCCGACTGAAAGACGACATGTGCAATAGTTAGGTGTGGCGGAGATGGGCATGTTGAGATGGATGTGTGACCACGCAAGGAAGGATCGCATCCGGAATGATGATATGCGAGATAGAGTTGGGGTAGCTCCAATTGAAGAGAAGCTTGTCCAGCATCGTCTGAGATGGTTTGGGCATATTCAGCACAGGCCTCCAGAAGACCCAGTACACAGCGGATGGCTAAAGCATGCTGATAATGTCAAAAGAGGTCGGGGTAGACCGAACTTGACATGGTAAGAGTGTGTAAAGAGATATCTACATGATTGGAGCATCACCAAAGAACTAGCCATGGACAGGGGTGCGTGAAAGCTTCCTATCCACGTGCCATAACCATGAGTTGGTCATGAGATCTTATGGGTTTCACCTTTAGCCTAACCCAACTTGTTTGGGACTAAAGGCTTTGTTGTTGTTTGTTGTGCTTGTTTTGCCTTCCTATGCAAATTGATTCTTTCTACAATAAATTGTTTGCTTGTAAAATCCCAATGCATAGGAACTGGGGTAGACTTAATTGTGCTTGCCATGTTATTCATGATGCTCTTTTGCATGTTTCAAATACTAATCCTATGTGAGCATCATTGAAATCATCATGCCTAGCTAAAAGGGCTTTAAAGATAAGCGTTTGTTGGGGGACAACCCAATATTTATACTTTCTGTTTCTGCGTGATCACATGATTAAGCAATTGTATTAATCATGGTTTGTGTCTTTTATCTCAATAAGGTGCCAAGTAAAGCCTTTGGGATAGTGTGTATACTTGTTAGTTTGGTTCTGTGCAAAAACACACAATTTTATGCCCACTGAAGAATTTCTCTGATTTTACTAGGGAGTCAAAAATACTGATATACAAATTTTCCATGTTGTCCTAAGTTTTCAGAATTTTTAGAGATAGGGAAATATGGTTTTCGTTTAGATTTTCACAGACTGTTCTGTTTTTGACATATTCTATTTTGCATGCATAGTTTACTTGTTTTAATGTTTCCATAGATTATATTTAGTGATATAAATTATGGGAATGATATAATACAGTAGGTATTATGTAAGAACACTCATGAATCTTGTCTTGACAGTTCCTAAGTGAATGATCTACATTTATTATACGAACCCATCTTACAAAGTTCCGTTGAGTTTTGTATGATTGAAGTTTTCAAGTTTTGGGTGATATGTCGATATGGGGAGAATAAGGAGTAGCAAGACCCTAATCTTGGGTTTTTGCAAGCACCCCCAAGGTAATATCCAAAGAATACTCAAGCATCTAAGATTGAGGATGCCCGGAAAGACATCCCCCCTTTCATTTTCAACAATATAGGTATATCTTACTTAGAGCTATATTTTTATTCGTCACGTAATATGAGTTTTGCTTGGAGCTTCATTTTATTTTGTTATAATGTCCTAAAGTTTCAAAAAAATTGGAGTTACACAAGTGCACTTTGTAAATTAATTACTACAGATTGTTCTGTTTTGACAGATTAATGTTATAGTTTTGTTATCTACTTCTCCTATAGTTTTGATGACTTATATTCGTAGATATAAATTATGGAAATGATAATATACAGTATATAATGTTTGAAAATTAGTATGCAACTTGTATTGGCAGTACATAAAGAGTTGATTTATTCTTATGTGCACTAACCTATCTCATGAGTTCTTTTCAAGTTTTGTGTGGATGATGTTTTTGAGACCAAGGTGAAGGCGGGATATGAGAGGAAATAACAAGACACAAAAGATCAAGCTTGGGGATTCCCAAGGCTCCCCAATTCAATATTACAAGAAGTCTCAAGCATCTAAACTTGGGGATGCTACGCATCCCACCTCTCCTCATCAACAATTATCGGTTAGCCTATGTTAATCCTAAGTTTTTATTCGTTCACATGATATGTGCTTTTCTTGGAGTGTCTTTTTTTTGCTTGAATAAAATTATCATATCTGAATTTATTTATTGAGAGAGAGAGTCCTTGCATAGCTACTTAATTGTTTGACTACTCATTGATCTTAACTTTTATCTTTTGAGAGTAGTGTGATGTTTACTCGTGTGCTTCACTTATATCCTAAGAGTAAATTGTGAATGAATGAAATATCATAAATATGAAATTATAAATGTGCTATATCCTTATTAGTAGTTTCAAATTGGGTTTAGAAAGTAAAATCTATTGAACTTTGACAATCACAATGTTGATAATACAAGCAATTCATTAATGATTAGTATAAGAAAGAGAACTTTCACATACAAATACATTATCTTGGACATCTTTTATGATTGTGAATACCCATTAATTATTTTCAACCTTGATCAAATAGTTTAAGCTGGTCAAGGAAGACAACGTAATAGTTATGTTTGGGTATATTTGCATAGAAGTTATATTGTTATGGATCCTCCAACATGTGGTGCTTGTTTACAACCTTTTGCTAGCCAAAACTCGTACTAAGTAGAGATACTACTTGTGCATCCAAATCCGTGAGCCGTGTTTCTTTCATGGGAGTCCACCATACCTACCTATATATGGTATTTCACTGTCATTCCAAGTAAATTTGCACGTGTCACCTCTAAACATTCAAATAAACATATGTTTTGTGTGCTCGTATTGCACATCTCGAGCGACGTGGCGGTCATTATCTTCCATGCTAAGAGAGTTATTCTCAAGATGAGTTTCTATTCACTTGTCATTGCACGAGAGAGGCTGGTAAAAAGGATGTCAAGTCTTGCATAATATGAAAATAAATAAATAAGAACTCCCCCTAGAAAGTTGTTTGTTTAGAGGGTAACCGTGGATTCGACCAGACATGGAATGTGTTTGAATGGTGGAGGGGGGGGGGTAAAATTTCAATTCTGTTTGGGAACAGCCAATAATGTGTTTAGCATGGAAGATATTGAAAACCTTGTTGTGACATTGACAGGAAAAGTATACCACTCAAAATTACATATTCATATCCGTTTTAAAACAATGTGCTCTAGCACCTCTGCAAATCCATGCTTCCCTCCGTGAAGGGAAAATATATGTACTTTCATGATATTTACTTTTCATGTTGAGTCAACTTCTTATTCCAACCTCAATCTATTAGTTGGCAAGCATCATGTGGAGGGGAAAGATCCAAACACATATATCCAGTCAAATATATTTGGTCATGATTCATTATTGTTGACAATTATCTTCATGATAAGTATGTTGGGTGGCGAAACGTTAAGCCACTATCTTTCTGTGTGTTCGATGGATGTTGTTTGTTCTGAAAATATGCTTTGAGTATTAGCTATCATAGAAGAGCATGTGATAATTGAGTATTGTAACATCCCAAAATTTCATTTTGGAATGTTATGAAATATAGCTATGCATCATCATCACATTGTTTGAATGAAATGAATTGTTGAAGTTTTTCTTCTGGATTTCTAAAAGGCCACTTTCATTTTTTTTCTATTTACTTGTTTCCCCTACTTTGGAAACCCTTGGAATTATTCATAAAAAGAGAGGAGTAACATGACACTCCACACCAGGGGCATCTTTGTGAAATATTAGAACAATAAAACCAGGGTGTTATTTGAAAATTTATTGCAAAAGAATTTAAAATCAATTAGGCATTTTCTAAAAAATAATTTTTTTAAAGTATTCATTTTGACTGAGGAAAAATGTTCATTAAATATCATTTATTTCCCTGATCATTTTGATATATATATTCCCTACGTTTGGAAATGATTTGAATGCATTAAAGGGTTTTAAACGCTCTAGAAAATAGAAAAAGAAACGAATTTAAACATTTTAATTAGAAAACCGGCCGGCCCACAGCCTTTGCTTCCCGAGATCGCTTCGGATCGGTCACCGACGCGCTGACGCCGCCCTCTCCCTCACTGACGAGCGGACCCCACCGTCCGACAGCGCCATCACAGCGCTCATCTCCCTCCCCGCGCCCCTCACCTCGCCGGAGATCCATCCCGAGCCGGATCTTGCTCCCCTTTCCCTCTCTCAACCTCGCGCCACGCCTATATAAAGCTCTGCCCTCGCCGCGCTCCATTCCACTCTGAACGCGCCCGCCCACGCCCACAAATGCCACCGCTCCACCTCGCCGGAGTTCGGTCAACGACCGAAGCTCTCCGAGCATGAGGCAGTCGCCTCCGTTGCCCCCAGCCCCGTCCGACGCCACCATTCGACACCGGAGCTTTGCCGCCGTCGCCTGAGCACTTCGGACGCGGCCCCCGACCACCACACCCTCGCCTCCGACCATCTCCGACGTCCGGCCACCGTCGACCTCGCCGGAAAACCTCGACCCCCTTTGTAAGCCACGACCCCCCCTGGACCGTCAGATCTAGATTCAACGCGCCAAATTAGAAGGATTAAAACACCAAAACGTTTTCCTTCAAGTTTCAGTCGTCTGCCAGCAAACACTCACGCGCACGCGCTAGGAACCAATAGGAAACTGCCACGTAGCCCTGTCCATTCACTAGGAATTTTTGTTCTTTTCTGTTTTGTTTTAGAAAACAGAATGTTTTCTGTTTTTGTTTTAGTTGTAACTTTTCAACTAATTAGGGTTTTTAATTGATTCTTTGTGCATTAGGTCAAAAATTTCATGTAGTTTCATCCTGTAGTCTTAGATTTCAAATTTGAACTTTAAAATTTGAATCTAACCAAATTTTCTTAAATTACTAAAATCTGTATAACTAGAGTTTAAAAATATATTTTTGTATGAATCTTTTTGCCACTGGTTTGCAGTAGTTAGACCTATCATCCTACATAGTTTGAGAATTTTTAGGTTGAATTTGGTTAGGGTTTTTAACAAAAACAGAATATGTTTAGTTCTTAATAAGAGTTTAGTTAGTTTGATTTTAGTTTAGTTTGAATCTGAGTTAGTTTAACTTCTGGTTTTCAGTTTTCATTAGGTTCTGTTGTTTCAACATTAGGTGAAATAACTTGATATTAATAAAAATAATTATTTAGTTTTATACCTTATTTTTCTAGGAAATCCTTATTCCTTTTCATTAGGTATTGTTTTATTAAGCAAGTTAGTTTTTCTGCTCACAAAACATTTTAGGAGATTTAATTCTATTTTCTAATAAAGAATCTTAGTAATTCTTTTCTGTTAAGTAATGTTCTGTTTATAAAAAAAATGTTTCATACTCTAATGTTATAGAAAACTCTAGTTATCTTCATTAAGTGGTGTTTTATAAAAATTATATTTTTAGTAGCATTTCTTTTCACAAAAGTTTTAGTGGATTTAATTCTGTTGACTTATATAATTTTATTTATTTATTTTGTGTTAACTATTGTTTTGTTATTAAAAATAGTTGTTGGTCTTATTTTATATTAGTAGTAGCTTTGACACTAAAAATTTGTGAGTCAAATATTGGTTTTGAGTTTTTCTCTTGATTGTTACTATTGAATTGTTTTAGTTTAATCTTGATGATTCTGTGAGTTGTATTATTAGTTGTATGCTTATTGTGTGCTTTGTTTGATTCGTTAGATCATCCGGAGTGCGAAGCTTGTTATCTAGAGTCACTTGAGTACGAGGATCGTCAGCAAGGCAAGTCACTTTGACCATGTATACCTATGTTTTATTAGATTAGTTGTACCATCTCCCCAATTGCATGCAAAGTAGGTAATTTGGAAACTTGGTTACTTGATGTAGTATCATGTGGTAGGATCCCCTCAACCCTTTGACACATTGGCCCCGGGAAACGTTGATTTAATTTTGCTATGCTATTAGTAGACGGGGTTGGTTGTGTGATTCATGAGAGTTGTGAGATAATAATTTCAAGACCTATAAGATCATCAAGACTTCAAGACTCCGAGTTTTCAACATACCTCTAGGTGGATGATGGTTGAACGGCGCCCTGGCGAAACCAGTGGTTAGCCTAAGTGTTGTTGGAGAAGTGCCAGTATTCACGCGGAAAGGTCCACCCAGGCACAAAGAGATGGATGGATGCTTCAAGACCCAAGGCTTACCTGCACAGCCACAAGCCATTATGGGCTCTGGCTTGGTTGGATATCGTGGTGACCCTGGACAGGCTATGCTACGAGATGTAGAAGAATGGTAGGAAAGGATGGGCACTGACAGAGTCTCAGCGAAACCCTTTAGAAGACCATCTTTGGTCATCCGTTTATCAAACACCCTGAAGAGCGATAAATCCAATGGAGGCGATCAAATCTTGTGGGGAACATGTCCAAACTCTGCAGAGTACCCAAACCTAATTGATTAGTCGTGTCCACGTTCATGGACAGTTTGAGCCAAAGGAACTGAAACTATCAAGAACTCTCAACACAAATAATTATATTGTTGTGGGTATTAATGACAACTTGGGTATGAGAATTGGTTGGTGGAACCATCTCATTAATCAACCAACATTGTAGTAATAATACTTTGCCCCCTCTTGTTGTAGGAAAAAATTGGCTTCATGCAAAAACTTACTACCCCACCTGCCAAATATGCATATAGAATAGATGATTTACTTTACACCCCCTCTTTTGTGACATTGTCGGCATATTCAATATGCTGACCTACACGATTGCAACGTATCATGTTGTAGAGTAATTTTCCGACCAGGAGTGAGGATATGCTCTACGCTCAGTGAGATGCCCTTGGAGTCAGATGGACTCAACTACCTTTCAAGCTTCCACAAGATTAGTTATTCTCATGAGTTGGCCATCAGCCACTTTATTGTAATTCTTATTGTAATAAAGAACTCGATATGAGATTTTCGATTATTAAAGCTATGTGATTTCACTTTGATATATATATTGATGTACCGTGTGTGTACCAGCATGATCTTGGGATGGTACGGAAACACCGGAGATTCGATCTTTCAGGTCGGGTCGCTACAGAAATGGTATCAGAGCACACGATGACCATAGGACGTAACCTCTAGGATTGGAAAAGCCTTAGGATTTTTTGTCTTTTGTCTTTAAAATTCATATACTCTAATCTATTCATTTCTGACTTCCCTCCTATTTATTTCAACCTTTCTAGATGGCCACCTTCACCCTAGTTTTGTTCACGGAGTTTTGCCAGCCTGACGCGACGATGCCCTTTGGCAAAGAGATGGTGAAGATCGTCAGGGATGTAAGGATCGCTTTGCCAAGCATCACCAGGGCTCCTATCATGACTTTTCCACAAGATGGTCGCTACAGGATCGAGGTGCACATCCCAGGAAAGACCTTTGGAAATCATAAAGAACCCATCGACTTCAAGTTTGTGGCACCCGGCTGGATTCTTGGGAGGGACATGGCGATTCACCATGCCCTCGGACGTATTCAGGAGGAATACAGGGGTGGTGCCATTTCACCAGGACTCAGCATGGTTTGTCGCAGGGATGCCAATGGAAAAATCATAAACGTTCCCACTAAAGACTCCACCCTTTCCTATATCTAGACTTTGGAGACACACATCAGGACCTTGGAGCTTCTGGTATGCGCAGACACGAAGACAATCATGCAGCTGATGAACCACGAGCTTGACCTCGAGGCTGACCTACGGGAAGCCAAATACGAGCATGAGCATGAAGTGAAGTATTTCTTAGAGAGGATCGAGAAGCTGAACACTCGCATTGCAACTCTGGAGGAACAGCTAGACATGGGGGACAATCTTCACCTAGAAGGAGACATGGCTCCCTTGATCAGCAACGATGATGACTATGAGGAAAGCGCCACTGGAGGAGGCCACATTACCATGGAATTTTGAGGAGAACTTTAGTTATGCCCCCATGTATCTTTCATTTTCAACGTTAAAGCGTAGGTCGATGCTTAGTTTGATTTGGAGACTTGTATCTCGATGTTTGAACCTTGAGTTGAATAAATGAATGATTGTTTGGTGTGATATGTTTGTTGCATTGCATATGGGTAGTGAAATTTTCTTTTAGGCCCATGTTCTATTCTAATTCTCACCCCTACGAAAACAGCAAGATGCCTCCACGACGTGAGCCCGACTTCACCTTCCCGCCGGAACTCACACAACTTCTCCAGTAGCAAAATGCCCTGATGTAGTTGTTGATCCAGAACCAGACCAACAACCACAACAACCACCCTCCACCTCAGGGCGACAACCTCACCCATTTTCTGAGGTTGAATCCACCAACTTTCTCCAGCAGCACTGAGCCCATTGTGGCAGATGATTGGCTCCGCAAGATGGAGAGGGAACTCACCACCGCTGGATGCACTGAGGCTGAAAAGGTGCGCTTTGCCGCCCATCAACTAGAGGGACCAGCAGCTTCATGGTGGGAGAACTACACCACCACATACCCCATTGTTGGTGTGACTTGGGAGTAGTTCCAGCTCCGCACCGCTCATGTCTTAGATGGAGCCATGAGTCTGAAGAAGCGTGAGTTTCGCAACTTACGCCAGGGGAACCGCTTCGTGGCCCAGTATGTGGATGAATTCAGCATGTTGGCTCGTTATGCACCAGGAGATGTGGCCGATGATGCAGCCAAACAGGAAAAGTTCCTGGAAGGACTCAACGATGAGCTGAGCGTGCAGCTGATGGTGGCTACTTTCAACAACTACCAGGAGCTGGTAGACAAGGCCCTCATCTTGGAAGGGAAGCAGCAGCATATCAAAAACCACAAGATGAAGTATGGACAGGGGAAGTCTAACTCTGGAGCTCAACAGAAGCCCCGCTACTCCCCGTACTCAGGGAATACCGGATCAGGGACCGGTAAGTATGGAGGACACACTCATCACGTGTACAACCATGGAGGCCACAACCATGGAGGAAATGGGAATAATTGTCCCAACAATGGCAACTTCAAGAACGGCTATGGAAGTGGGAATGGCAACCAGCACCGTCCCGCTCCAGCTCAGAAGGATCTGAACCATATCACCTGTTTCAAGTGCCAGAAGACAGGGCACTATGCCACTGAATGTCCTCAGAACAAGGAGGGAAATGGAAACAGCAACAACAACGGCAACTCCGCAGCTAAGAAGCCAAACCCTTTTCCCCGTGCTCAGGTGAACCACATTGATGTGGAAGAAGTCTATGATCAGCCCGAGACTATGGTTGGTAAGTTTTTATTGCATTCACGTCCAGTTATGGTACTTTTTGATTCTGGTGCAACTCATTCATTCATATCAAGGGTAGTTGTGGAAAATTATGGTTTACCCACCAGAACCCTTAGTCAGCACATTAAGGTAAATTCCCCATAAGGTATGATGATGGCAGGGATAGGATGCCACGCATTGAAACTCCATATAGGAAACCATGTTTTTCCCACCGACCTCATCGTCTTAGAATCCCATGGATTGGATGTAATCCTTGGCATGGATTGGATGACCAAGTATGAAGGAAACCTTGATTGTCCAGCAAGTCTATTTTAGTCACCACCCCAGAGAACAAGAGGATTAAGTATGTATCCCGACGCACACGGATGAGTGCTCGGTTAAATTCCCTCGTAGGAGTTGTTCAGGAGGAACTGTCGGTTGCACAAGACTTTCCAGATGTATTCCCGGAGGAATTACCAGGCATGCCACCAGATAGAGAGATTGAATTTCTGATAGAGTTACTACCAGGAATAGCCCCAATTTCCATGAGACCCTATCGGATGCCCGCAAATGATTTAGTAGAAATCAAGAATCAGATTAAGGAGTTATTGGATAAGGGATATATTTTCCCAAGTTCTTCACCTTGGGGAGCCCCAGTTCTTTTGGTGGAGAAGAAGGATAAAACCTTGAGGATGGTGGTCGATTATCGTGCATTGAACGAGGTGACTATCAAGAACAAGTGCCCTCTGCTGATGATTAATGACTTGTTTGATCAGCTAGTAGGAGCCAAAGTATTCTCCAAGATCGATCTTCGATCAGGGTATCACCAATTGATAATTTGTGAACAGGATATACCCAAAACAGCCTTCACCACGAGGTATGGCTTATATGAGTATACAGTCATGTCTTTTGGTTTGACTAATGCTCCTGCCTACTTCATGAATATGATGAATAAAGTGTTTACGGAATATCTGGACAAGTTTGTCATGGTGTTCATCGATGACATTTTGATATTCTCCAAGAGCAAGGAAGAACACAAGGAACACTTGCGTTTAGTTCTGGAGAAGCTTCGAGAGCATCAGTTATATGCCAAGTTCAGCAAATGTGAATTTTGGTTGACGGAAGTCGGATTCCCTGGACATGTTATTTCTGGAGATGGAATAGCAGTGGACCCTGCTAAGGTTGAAGTAGTTGCTGAGTGGAAGTCACCCACCTCAGTTAAAGAGATCCGCAGTTTTCTCGGACTTGCTAGATATTACCGGAGGTTCATTGAGAATTTCTCAAAGATTGCGAAGCCCATGACAGAGTTGTTGAAGAAAGAGTCTAAGTATATTTGGACTGAGGAATGTGAAGCTAGTTTCCAGGAGTTGAAGAAGCATTTGGTCATAGCCCTAGTGTTGATTCTGCCAAATATTCGGAAGGATTTCCAGGTTTATTGTGACGCATCACGTCAAGGACTTGGAGGAGTACTCATGCAGGAGGGAAAAGTTGTAGCCTATGCATACAGGCAGCTACAACCTCATGAGTTGAACTATGCCACCCATGATTTGGAACTAGCAGCCGTAGTGCACGCACTCAAGACCTGGAGACAGTTCCTTATCAGAAATAGTTGTGATGTTTACACTGATCATAAAAGCCTGAAGTATATCTTCACATAGAAGGAGTTGAACCTCAGACAGAGGAGATGGCTAGAGTTAATCAAGGACTATGACATGAGACTGCATTACCATCCAGGAAAGGCAAATGTTGTAGCAGATGCTTTGAGTCGGAAGAGTTATGTGAACACACTCATAGCAGCAGGATTACCCCAGGAGTTAGCCGATGATCTAAGAGAGCTTCAGCTAGAGATAGTTCCAAAAGGATATGTTGCCACACTAGAGATCCAGTCCACCTTAACCGAAAGAATTCGTGAAGCCCAGAAATCGGTCAACGAGGTAGCTGAGATAAAGCAAAGAATGAAGGATGGAAAAGCTAAACACTTTTTGAGAACCGAATCTATGTGCCCAATGACCCAGAGCTCAAGAGGTTGATACTTCAAGAAGCCCATGATTCACCCTACTCGATACACCCAGGAAATACCAAGATGTACCTGTATTTGAAGGAAAGTTACTGGTGGACAGGTATGAAGAAGGATATTGCCGAACATGTTGCGGTATGTGATGTTTGTCAGTGAGTAAATGCGGAACATCAGAAACCAGCAGGGTTACTCCAACCTTTGCCAATACCCGAGTGGAAATGGGATAAGCTTGGTATGGACTTCATCACACGATTACCCAGGACCCATTCAGGTTATGGTTCCATCTGGGTAGCGGTCGATCGCTTGACCAAGGTGGCTCATTTCATTCCAGTGAAGACCACTTATACCAGTGCTAAGTTAGCCAAGATATATATGACCAGGATCGTATGTATTCATGGAGTTCCAAGGAGTATCGTGTCAGATAGAGGAACACAATTTACCTCAAAGTTTTGGCATCAGTTAGATGAAACTTTGGGTACAAGGCTGGAATTCAGTACAGCTTTTCATCCACAGACCGATGGACAGACCGAGAGAGTCAACCAGATCTTGGAGGACATGTTGAGAGCTTGTGCGCTAGACTATGGGTCTAGTTGGGATGACAACTTACGTTACGCAGAGTTCTCGTACAAAAACAATTATCAGGCTAGTCTGAAGATGGCCCCTTTTGAAGCTTTATACGGAAGGAGGTGCAGAACACCATTGATGTGGGATGGTGATGGAGACCGAAAGCTTTTTGGTCCCGATCTGATCCGAGATTCTGAAGAAAAGGTCAAACTAATTCGAGATCGACTCAAGATAGCCCAATCCAGGCAGAAGAGCTATCCTAATAGCAAACGCAAGGACGTGACATATGAAGTGGGAGACCGAGCATACCTTCGTGTGTCCCCACTTTGAGGAATCAAGAGGTTTGGTGTTAAAGGAAAGTTAGCACCTAGATTCATAGGCCCCTACAAAATTCTTGAACGTAGAGGCGAAGTTGCATACAAGCTGGAATTGCCGGAAGGATTGTCCGGAGTTCATGATGTTCTCCATGTTTCCCAGCTGAAGAAATGCCATGCTGAGATGGGTGATATTCCTTTGAGAGACACAGTGCCCCTAGAGGCCATACAACTTGACAGTGACCTAACCTACGAGGAGAAGCCTGTTAGAATCCTCAAGACTACCAACAAAGTTACCCGTAGCAAGACCATCAAGTTTTGTAAGGTTCTGTGGAGTCACCACACCAAGGAAGAAGCCACCTGGGAATGCGAAGAAGATCTTCGTAGAGACCACCCGCACCTATTTTCTAGCCAACCCGAATCTCGAGGGCGAGATTCATCTTAAGGTGGGTAGGTTTGTAACATCCCAAAATTTCATTTTGGAATGTTATGAAATATAGCTATGCATCATCATCACATTGTTTGAATGAAATGAATTGTTGAAGTTTTTCTTCTCGATTTCTAAAAGGCCACTTTCATTTTTTTCTATTTACTTGTTTCCCCTACTTTGGAAACCCTTGGAATTATTCATAAAAAGACAGGAGTAACATGACACTCCACACAAGGGGCATCTTTGTGAAATATTAGAACAATAAAACCAGGGGGTTATTTGAAAATTTATTGCAAAAGAATTTAAAATCAATTAGGCATTTTTTGAAAAATAAAATTTTTTAAAGTATTCATTTTGATAGAGGAAAAATGTTCATTAAATAGAATTTATTTCCCTAATCATTTTGATATATATATTGCCTATGTTTGGAAAAGATTCGAACGCATTAAAGGGTTTTAAATGCTCTGGAAAATAGAAAAGGAAATGAATTTACACGTTTTAATTAGAAAACCGGCCGACCCACAACCTTTACTCCCCGAGATCGCTCCGGATCAGTCACCAACGCGCTGACGTCGCCCTCTCCCTCACTGACGAGTGGACCCTACCATTCGACAGCGCCATCACAACGCTCATCTCCCTCCCCGCGCCCCTCACCTCGCCGGAGATCCATCCCGAGCTGGATCTCGCTCCCCTTTCCCTCTCTCGACCTCGCGTCGTGCCTATATAAAGCTCTGCCCGAGCCGCGCTCCATTCCACCCCGAACGCCCCTGCCCACGCCCACAAACGCCACCGGTCCATCTTGCCAGAGTTTGGTCAATGATCGAAGCTCTCCGAGCATGAGGCCGTCGCCTCCGTCGCCCCCAGCCCCGTCCGACGCCACCATTCGACGCCGGAGCTTTGCCACCGTCGCCTAAATACTTCAGACGCCGCCCTCGACCACCACACCCTCGCCTCCGACCATCTCCGACGTTCGTCCACCGTTGACCTCGCCGGAAAACCTTGACCCCCTCTGTAAGCCACCACACCCCCTGGACCATCAGATCTAGATTCAACGTGCCAGATTAGAAGGATTAAAACGCCGAAACGTTTTCTTTTAAGTTTCGGTCGTCCGCCCACAAACACCCACGCGCACGCGCTAGCAACCAATAGGAAACCGCCACGTAGCCCTGTCCGTTCGCTAGGAATTATTGTTCTTTTCTGTTTTGTTTTAGAAAACATAATGTTTTCTGTTTTTGTTTTAGTTGTACCTTTTAAACTAATTAGGGTTTTTAATTGATTCTCTTTGCATTAGGTCAAAAATTTCATGTAATTTCATCCTGTAGTCTTAGATTTCAAATTTGAATCTAACCAAATTTGCTTAAATTACTAAAATCTGTATAACTAGAGTTTAAAAATATATTTTAGTATGAATCTTTCTGCCACTGGTTTGTATTAGTTAGACCTATCATACTATATAGTTTGAGAATTTTCAGCATGAATTTGGTTTGGGTTTTAAAAAAACAAAATCTTTTTAGTTCTTAATAAGAGTTTAGTTAGTTTGATTTTAGTTTAGTTTCAATCTGAGTTAGTTTAACTTTTGTTTTTTAGTTTTCATTAGGTTCTGTTGTTTCAACATTAGGTGAAATAACTTGCTATTAATAAAAATAATTGTTTAGTTATATACCTTATTGTTATAGGAAATCCTTATTCCTTTTCATTAGGTATAGTTTTATTAAGCAAGTTAGTTTTACTTCTCACAAAACATTTTAGGAGATTTAATTCTGTTTTGTAATAAAGAATCTTAGTAATTGTTTTCTGTTAAGTAATGTTCTGTTTATAAATAAAAAATTGTTTCATACTCTAATGTTATAGGAAACTCTAGTTATCTTCATTAAGTGGTGTTTTATAAAAATTATATTTCTAGTAGAATTTCTTTTCACAAAAGTTTTAGTGGATTTAATTCTGTTTAATAAATATAATTTTTATTATTTCTTTTCTATTAACTATTGTTTTGTTATTAAAAAAAGTTGTTGGTCTTATTTTATATTAGTAGTAGCTTTGACACTAAAAATTTGTGAGTCAAATATTGGTTTTGAATTTTTCTCTTGATTGTTACTATTGAATTGTTTTAGTTTAATCTTGCTGATTGTGTGAGTTGTATTATTAGTTGTATGCTTATTGTGTGCTTTTTTTGATTCGTTAGATCATCCGGAATGCGAAGCTTGTTATCTAGAGTCACTTGAGTATGAGGATCGTCAGCAAGGCAAGTCACTTTGACCATGTATACCTATGTTTTATTACATTAGTTCTACCATCTCCCCAATTGCATGCAAAGTAGGTAATTTGGAAACTTGGTTACTTGATGTAGTATCATGTGGTAGGATCCCCTCAGCCCTTTGACACATTGGCCCCGGGAAACGTTGATTTAATTTTGCTATGCTATTAGAAGACGGGGTTGGTTGTGTGATTCATGAGAGTTGTGAGATAATAATTTCAAGACCTACAAGATGATCAAGACTTCAAGACTCCAAGTTTTCAACATACCTCTGGGTGGATGATGGTTGAACGGCGCCCTGGAGAAACCAGTGGTTAGCCTAGGTGTTGTTGGAGAAGTGTCAGTATTCATGCGGAAAGGTCCACCCAGGCACAAAGAGATGGATGGATGCTTCAAGACCCAAGGCTTACCTGCACAGCCACAAGCCATTATGGGCTCTGGCTTGGTTGGATATCGTGGTGACCCTGGACAGGCGGTGCTACGAGATGTAGAAGAATGGTAGGAAAGGATGGGCACTGACAGAGTCTCAGCGAAACCCTTTAGAAGACCATGTTTTGGTCATCCGTTTCTCAAACACCCTGAAGAGCGATAAATCCAATGGAGGCGATCAAATCTTGTGGGGAACGTGTGCAAAACTCTGTAGAGTACCCAAACCTAATTGATTAGTCGTGTCCACGTTCATGGACAGTTTGAGCCAAAGGAACTGAAACTATCAAGAACTCTCAACACAAATAATTATATTGATGTGGGTATTAATGACAACTTGGGTATGAGAATGGGTTGGTGGAACCATCTCATTAATCAACCAACATTGTAGTAATAATATTTTGCCCCCTCTTGTTGTTGGAAAAAATTGGCTTTATGCAAAAACTTACTACCCCACCTGCCAAATATACATATAGAATAGATGATTTACTTTACACCCCCTCTTTTGTGACATTGTCGGCATATTCAATATGCTGACCTACACGGCTGCAACGTATCATGTTGCAGAGTACTTTTCCGACCAGGAGTGAGGATACGCTCTACGCTCGGTGAGATGCCCTTGGATTCATATGGACTCAACTACCTTTGAAGCTTCCGCAAGATTAGTTATTCTCATGAGTTGGCCTTCAACCACTTTATCGTAATTCTTATTGTAATAAAGAACTCGATATGAGATTTTCGATTAACAAATTTGTGTGATTTCACTTTGATATATACATTGATGTACCGTGTGTGTACCAGCATGATCTTGGGATGGTACGGAAACACCGGAGATTCGATCTTTCAGGTCGGGTTGCTACAAGTATGTCGAGCTCTTACTTAGACTTTGCTGAAAATAAGATGCATTGAAATTGTTTGATGAGTAAGGACATAGATTGTTAAGTTTCAAGATTGATTACTACTCTATCATGATGAGTTTTATGAGAAAAAGTTGCTGGTTATGATGCTAGAAAAAGTGATTGAAATTATCATTGATCAAACTTATATACTATGCTAGCTTTCACACTTCATAAATTACTTCTTTTATCATTTACCTACTTGAGGACGAGTACAAATTAAGCTTGGGGATGCTGATACGTCTCCAACGTATCGATAAGTTATGAAGTATTCATGCCATGTTTGCCTATGCTTACAATACTTTATATGATTTATTTATAACTAACCCGGACTAACGCTGTTTTGAGTAGAATTACTCGGGTGTTGTTTTTTGTGCATAAAATAAAAGTTCTCGGAATTTCCCAAAACATTTTTATGATTTTTTGAGAGGAAATAAGAAATACCAGAGTGAAGAACCATCGGAGGGGAGCCACCTGTGGGCCACAAGTCAACAGGGTGCGTCCACTCCCCTGGGTGCACCCTAATGTCTTGTGGGGCTCTGGCTGGCATGATTTCAATGATGAAAATCCTATATATATAGAAACCCTCAGAAATAAACCTAGAACTTCTGCTCTGCCGCCAAAACTCTCTATATCAAATAAAAAACCATCTGGAGCCTATCCAGTACCCTGCTAGAGGGGGGAAACCATAACCAGTGGCCATCTTCATCATCCCGGTGGAGGCCATGACGAGGAGGGAGTAGTTCACCCTCGGGCAGGGGTATCCACCAATAACTATGTGTTTAGTCTCTCTCTCTCGTGTTCTAGAGATGGCGCAGTCTTGATGTATCATGGGCTTTGTTAATATAGTGGGATCAGATGGTGTTTTTCCCTTGCTATCTTGTTGTGATGAATTGAATCTTTCCCTTTGAGATTTTGTCATGTCAGATTGAATATTGGATTTGAGACCACTTGATGCATGTCTTGCATGTGGATACCCATGGTGACAATGGGGTATTCTATTGATACACTTGATATATGTTATGGCATCAACTTGTGGATTCTAGTGTCCTTGGGGATCTATGCATAGGGGTTGATTGCACGTTCTTGTCCTACCTTCTCTGATAGAAATCTTGGGGTACTCTTTGAAGTTCTTTGTGTTGGATTCAATATGATGAATCTGAAATTGTTTGATGCATATCGTATAATTGATTCATGGATACTTTTGGTGGCATTGGAGTATCTAGGTGACATTAGGGTTGATTGATATGAACCATTGGTATTATTTTCGTATGAACTCTAGAGTTGTTAGTGACACCTATAGGAATAGCTCAATGGACAGATCGACAAGGTTAACTTTGAGGTGATTCTACTACCTACAAAAATTTCATCTCATCTTCTACACTAGATATGAACTTTGGAGTGATTCTTTTTTGCACGTTGAGGGATGATCATATGATTCTATTATGTAAGCATTGTTGACACATTGCACTAGTGAAAGTATTAACCCTAGGCCTTATTTCTAAGCATTGATATACCATGTTTCTCGCTGTTTACTATGTGTTACCTTTTTATATTTTCATATTACAATAAACTATATCTACCATCCATAATGCACTTGTATCACCATTTCTTCGCCGAACAAGTGGACCTATACAATTTACCACTGTATTGGGTGTGTTGGGGATACAATAGATTTCTTGTATTTGACTGCAGGGTTGTTCCAGAGAGAATATATTCATCCTACACCTCCCACATATTGATAAACCTTAGGTCATCCACCTGAGGGAAAATTTCTACTGTCCTACATAACTCTGTGCTTGAAGACGCAATAGAGTCTACAAGAATAAAGATGTGTACTAGACATCAGCGCCTCTGACTTAAATAACACTAGGATTTCATCGAGGAATAAGAATGCTCAAACATCATCATCATCATGCCATAAAATTATTTATATGAACACCAAGTTAACACCCTCTAATTTACGATATTCTTAATAACCAATGATCATGCACTGATGCCCTTTCCCATTACCACATCAATATCATTAACCCGCAATTTCTATTTTATGTGCTACATGTGGTTTTGATTATGCAATCATTGAATACCTATTATTATTGGACTAGTCTTATAACCCATGCAAATTACCATCACTATTTATTAACTCTCAAACAAATATAAGTGAAGAGTGAGAGTGCAATTATTCCTTTAAAATCTATAAGCCATTGTGCTCTAAAAGATATAAGTGAAGTACTAGAGCAAGTGCTTAGCTCAAAAGATATAAGTGAAGGACAAAGAGTATTCTAATAAATCATGGTGATCTTGTGTCTCTCTCAAATGGGTGTGTCCAGCAAACAATGATTCTGGAAAACTAAAACAAAAGCAAACTAAACAAAACAAGGCTCCAAACAAAACTCATACATGTGATGATTAAAAATATAGCTCCAAGTGACATACCGATGGATTGTAATGAAAGAGGGGATGCCTTCTGGGGCATCCCAAGCTTAGATGCTTGATTCTACCTAGAATATTACATTTGGATGCCTTGGGCATACCAAAGCTTAGTCTCTTGCTGCTCCTTATTCCTTCATCCATCGTGATAGCACCCAAAACTTGAAAACTTTGTTAGATCCGTTAGCATAGTAAACATATCAAATACTTTAGGTATTTTTATCAATTGACTACTATTTTATTATCGCATAAGGTACTTTATTATAACTTATCCATGGCTTATACCCCCCTCCCTGATACAATCCATAACATCATCAAAACAAGCAAACTATGCAAGCAAAAACAAAATATGTCTAAAACAGAACAATCTGTGATGAACTGTAGAGAACCTATACTTAAGTAACTCCAAAACTTCAGAAAAATTTGTGAAACCTGAAAAATTTGTATATAAATACTGTGTGAAAAATTCAGATCAAAAAGATATTCCAATAAAATCATAGAAATTCAGCACTGGACGCTAAAGTTTCTGTTTTTGCATCGTATCAATTCTACTTATCATGCAAGTCATCCCAAAGGCTTTACTTGGCAAAAACACTAATTTAAACATAAAAATACAATAATTAGAGAGGCAATAATCATTTTATCATGTGAAAAAAGAAAGTAAAAACAAAAAATTAAAGATAACTATTGGGTTGCCTCCTAACTAGCGCCATTCTTTTACGCCCCTAGCTAGGCATATTGCATAGTTTCAAGTGTTGTCATCCTTGACACTAAGAAAAAGTTGTTCCAACTTTATATTGATGAGTCTTATTTCATCTTTGAAAATACTAAGAGAATCAATCTTTTGGTCAAAGGTATCAAATCTCCTATTTTGTATCACTATGTTCCCGTTGATTTTAGTGGACATGTTGTACAACCCTCTAAAATTAGTTTCTATAATGGCCTTAGTTTCTTCTATTAACTCCGTTTAACGAAAGCTCGCTAAAATGGTTGGTTCAATGGTCTCTATTTTGGTTTGTCCAAATATGTTTTCATCTTTTCATAGGTGTCAAAAGCATTATTCCAAAGGAAATCATTTTCAAACATAGAATCCAAGACACGTCCATGAGATAAGGATAGACCAACATAAAAACTTATAAGGAGCTATTTGATATGCCTTTTGGGATTAGATATCATTTGTATCTCCAATAGTCTATCCCAAGCTTCTTTAAGGGACTCATTACCCATTTTTTAAAATCCAAGATTGCAGAACCCTCACCCAAGTAAGAAGAGGAAGGCATGTCTGGAGGGGAAGTAGCCATAGTAGCAGGCAAACAAATAAACTAGAAAAAATAAATATTTTGTTTTTTTTGATTTTTATGAAGCAATAAAAATATAACACCAAATAAAAACTAGAA
This sequence comes from Hordeum marinum, assembly GCA_022496015.1. Taxonomy (NCBI): domain Eukaryota; kingdom Viridiplantae; phylum Streptophyta; class Magnoliopsida; order Poales; family Poaceae; genus Hordeum; species Hordeum marinum. Next base: position 417,960,996 of record CM039678.1, on the reverse strand, counting down.
CAATTGAATGATAATTTGTGCGAAGGTACTTGATAGTAGGTTGGTGATACTCCCCAGCAACACTGACAGAAATCCTTCCTGGTACTTGTGATCTGCGTTGGGTTTTCCGCGAAGATAAGCAGGTGATGCATTACAATATAGATAAGTATTTCCCTCAATGAGAACCAAGGTTATCGAACCAATATTAGTAGCACACAACCCCTGTATTTAGCAATTGCACACAAAGAAGCAAACACTTGCACCCAATGCGAGGAAGAGGGTTGTCAATCCCCTTGGACTAGTTATTTGCAATCAAATGAAGTGTGTAGATGATAGTTGATAATTTTAAATTGAAAAATAAAAATAAAATATAAATAGATGGCAGCAAGATAATGAAAGCTTTTGTAAATATATAAGTGGATAGACCCGAGGGGCATAGTCTTCCCTAGTGGCTTCTGTAGTAGGCATACGGTGGGTAAACAAATTACTGTTGGGCAATTGATAGAAAGGCGCATAGTTATGCAATATTTATTCACGGGAATGAGCATGTATATATAGGCATCACGTCATAAGAAAATAGGCTAACTCCTGCCTGCACCTATTACTATTACTCCACGTCGAGAACGCTTCTATGCTTGCCTCTCTAAGTATTAAGTTCATGACAAACAGTGTAACGCTTGGAGACCGATGACATGACGTAGACAAAGAGAATTAAATTAATATGAATTAACCCCATCATTTTATCCTTAGTGGAAACAATACAAAGACTTTCCTTGTCCCCTACCATGTCACTAGGATATAGAGCACCGCCATATAGAACCCACTACAACGCACCGCTCTCACTAAAGAAATATCAATCTATTTGGCCAAACTATTTCAATAGACCGGAGAGATTTACGAAGCTATGATAATCATGCAAATATGAATCATAATATAATTTAGAGAAGACTCAAATATTTTTTCATGAATAATCCAAACACAAACCCATAATTCATCGGATCCCAACAAATGCACCGCACAAAGTGATTACATCAAATAGATCACCGCGAAGATGCGATGAACTTTGTATTGAAGATCGAGAGAGAGAGGGAGAGAGAGGGAGAGAGAGCCATCTAAGTACTAACTACGGACCCGTAGATCTGTAGGGAACTACTCACATATCACCATGGCAGCAGCAAGTTTGATGTAGAGGCCCTCCATGATAGATCCCCATATTGGCACATGGAGGAATAGAGACTTGTGGCAGCGAAAAAAGTGTTTTGGGAGGCTCTCTAGGGTTTTGGGGAAATATTAGAATTTATAGGCTATAGAGGGACATCGGGAAGCGCTAGGAGACCCACCATGCAACAGGGCGCGACCACCCCCTAGGCGCACCCTGATGTGTGGTGCCTCTCTCGTACAGCCTCTGGTCTCCTCTCAAAGCTTCCAGGTCTTCTTTTGGTCCATAAAAAATCATAAAAAAAGTTTGTGGCAATTGGACTTCGTTTGGTACTGTAAACCTGAAAAGCCAAAAACATGTAGAAAACAACAACTGGCACTAGGCACTGGGTTAATAGGTTAGTGCTCAAAAATAACATGAATTGGTAAATAACTACCCAAAAAGTATCCTAGAATGATAGTTTATAGCATGGAACAATCAACAATTATAGATACATTGGAGACGTATCAGGACTCTATGTCAATGACGACAACTTCAAGATGGCAACTTCAAGGCCTACATCATCAAGGCCTCAAGACTTCAAGACTCGAGACAATATTTCAATACATAGTACTAGGTGGAATGGTTGTGAGGCACCCTGGAGTAACCAGTGGATACCTAGTGAGCTGGAGTAGGCCAGTACTCATGAGGAAAGTTCCACCCAGACTCAAAGGGGTGGAAGAATACTTCATGCCCGGAAGCTTACCTATGCAGCCACAAGTCGCTATAGGCTCTGGCTTGGTTGATCATCATAGTAACTTTGACCGGTCCAGTGCTACGAGAAGTAGATCTGCTATAGGATGGGATGGGCACTTGTAGTGGTCTGGGGAACTCTTTGAAATACCATGTTTCGTTCGTCCTCTTCTAAAACACCCGTCAGTGCAAGGACTCGCAAGGAGGGAATGATTCTTGTGGATAAAGTGCACAACACTCTATAGAGTTAAAACCTAATTGATTATCCATGTCCCCGATACGGACAATTTGAGCCTCTGGACTTGGATATATCTCTAAACTCTCAAGACCAAACTGATAACTAATTGTGGGAAACTTATGATGCTTATGGGCTATGAGACATCGGTTGGTGGAACCATCACATAATAGACAATTATGTAGTGAAGGTTCTTTACAAATCTTTTGTTGTAGGGATAAATAAATAAAACCACCTTTCATGCAAAAATTCAGACATAGAGCCACAAACCCATATTGCATATAGAATAGTCATTATCATATGTTTTCTATTGTGCTCTTGCCCTTACATTCAATGTACTGACCTACACGACTGCAACGTATTATGTTGCAGGATTTCTACAACGGGTAAGATTTACAATATAGGGTTACTATCTACACTCAACTTGCCGTTGGCATTGATGGGACTCCACACCCTTAATGATTTGTTTATGTGTGATATAAGGTATACTTTGGATCTACGATATTTATTTTACATGTGATGTTCTGATATTTCATCAAAGTATTGTGTGTTCCAGCATACTGATCCAGGGATGGCACATAAAGTAGAGAGGCAGTGATCCATTTGGGTTGGGTCGCTACACAATAGCATTTACTTTTTCACTTTTTCATTATTAGCTATTGGTTTACAGTAAGCAGCAAATTTCAAAAGATTAGAAAGTGGATGAGGATCCATATGCCTTTCTTTTTAGGGCCATTTGCACTTCTATCCCTAACTCGAAACACCTACTCATATATGCCCCTAATTTAAAAGCCTGCTCAAATTTGCCCCTCCGCCATTAGGCGCCCGTACAGAAATGCCCTTCTCTTCCGTTACAGTCCGGTCAAAGAGCTTTGACCGTCCTGAAAAAATAGCAAAAAATCTAAAAAAATCTAAAATTTTGTGAGATCCAAAATACTCATGTGTGCAAGGTGCCTGCAATTTTCCGTGCTATTTGTACATTCCATGAGCTCATGGCGAGGAAAAATAGCTAATCAGTACTCTTCTGAATAGTAAATTTGAAATAAAATAGCAAGAAAATTCAGAAAAATATGAACTTTTTTATCCTCAATAAGGCTTGGGTGCAAAAGGTGCTTGCAAGTTTTTGTGATCAAATGACATGCGAGGAGCTCTAGCAAAAAAACAATATAGTCATTCTTTCCAAAGTTTTTTCCCGAGCCAAATTTTGTTTTTTCTCCACAAACTCTGACAGTGTCCAAACAAAACAAAAATTTGCACACAACTTGCATACCCGATCCTCTTTGATGCAGAAAAATTTCATATTTTTTTGAATTTTCTTGCATTTTTTTGAATTTACTGTTCACGAGCGTACATATTTACTGTTTTTCTTTGCCACAATCTCCTGGAATGTCAAAACAACACGAAAATTTGCACGCATCTTATGAACTTGAGTATCTTTGGTCCCACAAAAATTCATATTTTTTTGATTTTTTTGCTATTTTTTCAGGACGGTCAAAGCCCTTTGACCGACTTTGACCGAATGGTAACGACGCAAAAGGGCATTTCTGTAAGGGCACCTAACGGCGGAGGGGCAAATTTGAGCAGGCTTTGAAATTAGGCGAAAATATGAGTAGTGGGTTCCAGTTAGGGACACAGATGTTAAAGACCCTTATTTTTATTATATTGTGTCAAAATAAAACATAGAAAATAAAGCAAGCAAATAAGGTGTGTTTGTGCAGGTACCTATGCTTGTTTCTTGAAGCCTCCCTGGCAACGGCGCCAGAAATTCTTCTGATACTTGTGATAGGTGTTGGTATATCCTCGAAAAGGAAGGGTGATGTAGTATAGTAGCATAAAGTATTCCCTCAATTAATACCAAGGTTTACCGAACCAATAGGATATCATGCAAACGAATGGTCGATAACACATGCACACACACAAACAAATACTCTCACCCAACACGGGCAATTTAGTTGTCAATCCCCTTGTACTCATTAATTAGAAAGATTAATTATTATAGTGGTAGATATATGAATTGTAAAAAATCAAAATAGATAAGTTGCGGCAAGTGGGGTTTGGGTAATATGAAGAGAATGGACCTGGGGGCATAGCTTTCACTAGAGGCATCTCTCTGATGAACATAGCAATGGTGGGTAAACGAATTATTGTTGGGCAATTGATGGAAAAGTGAATAAATATGATGATATTCATGGCATGATCAATATATATGCATTACATGTAAGATAGGTAGACCGAAACAATTTTGCATCTACTACAATTACTCCACCCCTCGACCGCTATCCAGCATGCATCTTATGGTATTAAGTTCATAACAAATAGAGTATGCTTGGAGCATGATGACATAATGTAAACAAAGTAAGACCAAATAATATGTTTAGACACCATCATGTTAGCCTTAGTAGCAACAATAAAAATGTGTGCCTCGCTACTCCTCCTGTCACATAGTGAGGACACCGTAAGATTGAACCTACTACCAAGGACCTCCCTCAGTAAAGATAAATCAATATAATCATCCTAATTAAATGGATATTTCGGAAGAATACAAGGCTATAAAATCACAGACAATAAATCTCAGAAAATATTGAATTACTTTCAAAGAATAATCTAATCATAAACCCACAATTAATCGGAACCCAACAAACACACCACAAAGATTACATATAATAGGTCTCCAGAGAGATCATTATACTAAAATCAAAAGAGAGAGAGGGAGATAGATAGGGCCATCAAGCTAATGTCATGGACCCGTAGGTCCTATCGGAACTACTCACACGTCATCATGGAGGCAGCGAGGTTGACAAATATGGCCTAGGTGATCAACTCCCCTCTAGTAGATTACCGACGGAGGCCTCGAGATGGGATCACGGAAGAACACAGGCTTGCGACAGTGATAAAATTTATTCAGGTGTCGCTCTAAGGGTTATGCAATATTTTCAAACTAATATAAGTGGAATTAGGTCAGGGGGCCTCCAAGGAGGCCACAAGCTCAGGCGGCGTGCCCTACCCCCTGGGGTGCGCAGTCCAAACTTTTCGCCCTCTCATAGCTCATCTGGCCTCGTCCAGAAGCTTCTAGGGTCCCTCTTTGTCTAGAAAAAAAATATCGCGAAGTTTCGTCGTGTTTGGACTTTGTTTGGAATGGTTTTTCCTAAAAATCCAAAACATGCAGAAAACAGAAACTGGCCCTAGGCACTGAGTTAATAGGTTAGTTCCCAAAAATGATATAAAATTGTGTATAAAGCATACAAGATTGATAATATAATAGCATGAAAAAATCCAAAATATAGATACGTTGGATACATATAAATCGCTTCAAGTAGTTCTACGTCATCAGAGATACTTGCTTTTTCTTTGAAAGGAACAACTTGGTGTGGTTGAGCAGACGATCCAAGCACATCTGGGGCAACAACTAAAATGACTAGAGGAACTGGATTTCCTTCAGCAGGCTTGACAGTCAGAGAAGTGGCTTCAGATTCATCAAACAACTTCTTCAGTTTGAGTTGTACCAAATCTAACGATGGAGCACGAGTGGGAAGAGGAGATGTGTTACGCTACTGAAGATCTTCAACTTTGAAATCCTAATCAATATAACCATATATCTGCTTGATATCAGTCTTCGTAAGTTTCTTTTTGGAGAAAATTTTCCAAAGCAATTTCTAGAGTCGCTTCTTGTTTCGTCGGCAATAAGAGGAAGCAATCAAGTGCGGTTGTGAATAGAATTTGGTTCAGACGCTAGTGCTCTTTCTCCTGCCAGCCTTCAGCAATGTGTTGCGAGAGAAGTTGGTGCATGCACATGCTGACTTCCAAATGAGCGGGATGAAAAGGCTAACATTCTTGCGCGTGAGGAATTTTAGGACCATCAAATTTTCAAGCATTGGGTTGAGGGCTAGCACCAGGGGATTTTCATGAAGAAAATCATGGATGACTTGCATAGTGTCACGAACATGTGGTATGAAGCTTTTGTGATTCTTCTTATCCAGAAAAGTGATACACATGTTGTGATTAATAACTCTTTGAGTCTTGGGTGCAAATACTTCGAGGCTGAAGGAATTGTGCTAAGTCCTTAAGAATGCAGAGGAACATGTCTTCAACATCGAAAATGTATTTTCCCACAATGATGTAGAGAGCATTTTGAAGAACATTAGGGATAGATCCATCATTGGTGAAACCATCTAGGGGCAGATAGTGTAAGTGAGCATGTGATAGATAATGTGATTCTCAAAGGTCAAACACTAAGGACAAGGAGTCCCAAAGTATTCACCAATTTTTGCTAGATCCATGGTGAATCAAAACTTATCATCAGTGACACCATCTATGAGATGGACGCGAATTTCCTTCCCATTGTTCTTGACCAAGGAAAATGGAAATGATACATAAAATCCATGGCAATGCATTTGATATGTTTCCCTCAAGTCATCCATTCCATTATCCAAGTGGTGTTATCTGACTCATCTACAGAAATGTATAGGGTGGCATAGAATTGCACAATGCATTCATGATTTGAAGGATGCTAAAACATGAGAGGTTTGGTCAGGTGAAAATCATCAAGATGTTGATGAATTTGCTATAAACATCCAAGGCCACACTTTGTTAGGATGTCAAGATATTCATTAGGAAATATCATGTGATTGTTGTACAACACTTGAGAGTAGTAAATAGCTTGCTCTTGCATCTAGAAACTATCAGATTCAGATGTGTTTGGTTGACTATATGAACTAGTCTTGAAGAATAAAGAATTATCTTGATGGGCATTTCTGTTGAATAGAGGTCCTTGGGCACTAGCACCATGTAAGAAGATTGGCAGTTGTTCCCTGGGATAGGGTTAGAGCAATTCTTCATCAACCAAAAGGAATCTGTCGTCATATATCATGGATCCAGGATTTTTCTCAGAGTGAGGTAGCCGAGGTTGTGGTGAGATATTTCTTTCAGAGGGAGCAACTTCAACATTTGTGTAGTGGTAGTGACTACAATTGACTTTTTGTCAATTGGTACGGGTTCAGTCTGAACCATGGGCGGTACAACATCATTTGCCATGACCATTTTCTTTCTCTATGTATCTTCTATCTCAGACACAAGGGCCTTGTCAACATCAACGACGTGTTCATCTTCCTATTTTTCTTAGGGAAGTAGGATCTATGATGCTTTCACAATGAGAGCAGAGTGCCCAACATCAGCGTCTTGGGATTGTTGGTTGAGGGGACGAGAAGAACAAGACGCATGTGTCTCACCCTTGCCATCAGTAGACTGCTCGGTCACGAGACAAAATACTAGCTGTGGCATGGTTTTCTTGCTGATGAGCACCGGGCTTGCACTAAGGGATTACACCTTCTATTGTCGCAGACTATGGCATAGGTAAATCATTCATAATAGGGGAGGCTGCATGAACATCTTTAGATGGCCTAGGTGGTGGTACTTGTTCAGCAGCCGGAGAGTGTTCTGGAAGAGAAACTTTCACAACTACCTCGGTTTGAATAGGAGGTATGTGAGCCAAATCCTTCTATTGTTGCTCGATAACATGGTCCACTGGATTTCCAATTAGTGGAGGAATAAAATTCTTTTTTGCTACCTAATTATTTTCTTCTGTTGAGCAGCTTCATCAATGTGGCCATGAACCAACTTAGAATCTTGTGGTCTTGGCCTGATGATCGGTGCATATCTTCCGAACCATTTGGTCAAGATCGGAATGAAAACGCAAGCGCGTGTTGCAAAGCATGGAAATGGTTCGGTTGAGTTGTTGATATGACACTTAAAGTTCATTGATGATAGACTTAGAAGCGGTGGCCTTGATGCGAGTATTATTCTCATCTCTTTCAGTGGTGAGGGCATTTTATTTATGCAGCGCTTTCTCAAATATCATTTACAAGTGTGTTGGAATGCTCAATCACATCTTTTGGAATGGGCAAAGATGCCACTTCGCCACCAAATGGATTCTCAGGAAAACGATCAAGTTTCTCCATGATAAATATATGATCATAGTTGTGAGGTGATGCATTTTCTTTTGGAATAGCAAACAATGTTATGAGTTAGACCAATTGGAGACAAAGATGCCAACGACTGCAAAAGAGTTGGGGCAAATCCATCTGCCTTTGTCTTTGATGAAGCTGACTCGGGAGTAATCCTTTTAGCATGATCTGCAGTAGGCTTCGGAGGTGCTGAGATTATCGGAGGTTTTGAGTTTGCTTCGTCGGGCTTAGCAGAGTGCACCGGTGCATCCACAACCAAATCTTGCAAATTTATCGCTCGAGGGTTAGGAGTAGTGTTGACATGTTTAATCATCGTGACTATGGTGGCTGGTGTCTTTCTGTCTTGACCCGGTCCCGCGATAGGGCCACAAATCTCCGCGCTTACTATGTTAGTCCCTGGAACGTTAGCTGACACGCACAGTTGATGATGAAATAGCTATAGTAAATCACATGTCATATTATTTACATCGAAGATCTAGTGCAATACAATACACACATGCTTAGCTCATAGATAGCTTACATTACAATCATGAAGTGGAGTAAATATCTAGTCTTGTGGCGTCCATTAACTCACATGCAAGAGTTGAGTATAGCATCATAACTCTACTTTGCCATCTTTCCCTTGACAATATAACATGCAACATGATACATTACCGCCACAAGGGTCAATACATTTTATGTATTGGCAAGCTTCACTAGGATTGGCTTATGGAACATAAATACGCAATGTGGTGCAGCTGGTTTTTTTGCGCAAAAATAGTTTTGCTACCTATATAAAGTGGTCTACTCTAGTAGCAACATGATACTGCCGGTACACCTCGGTCATAGTCAAGATTTACTCCGGTAAACCCCGGTCGCAACCCGAAGTAGTTTGAGCACGTGGACTCCCGGTAAACCCTGGTCATCCCAAGCATCTCTCCAAACCCTAGTAAACCCCAGACCTCTAAGATCGGCTCCATAACTCCCCGTTGGTTGAACCCATGAATTTTAAATGGATGAGGTGAATGAGATCAAGCTGCCAATTCTCGGATGAGTCGGACCAAGTTGTTTGTAACCACGGACACGACTAATCATGATTAGTTTTATACAGTATGCAGAGGTTTGTGTAATTTACCCGTGATTCCTGATCACACCCTTCTGCTACTAAACTTCACATGTGAAGTAGCTAGGTAGATCAAGACAAGACTTTAGGGAATTATTCACCCACTCAGAAACAACATACCTAGTCTAACTTACACCCACTCAAGGCAAGACTACATTTGCTGGTCTATCACAGGAGGGTTCCCACAACTTACTCAATCCTAACAGAGCCCATATTATCTCACGATCACACATGGAAGCTAATGAACTTTTGAACGCATACTATTTCTAGCGACTGGGTGGCTTTCCCTGCCATACAATACACTCCGATGACCCAATCAAAACAAGTCCACCTAGATTAATTCATTTATTAAATAGTAATAGTTAAGTAGTCATCCATGTGGTTGTACGATGGAAATTATAAATTTGTTTCTCAATCCATGTTATAGAAGGTAAGCAACTACTCGTGGGTTACAAGGAACCTATTCATAATGTTGGGTTTGTCAATCATAAAGTAAAAAATCCTATAGGGAATTCCTAGTTGAAAATCAACTACAATGCATGAAACATAGGTTATGATCAAGGTTCCACTTGCTTGTATTGACGATTCTTCAATCTATCAATCCTTGATCAACACAGTTTGCTCTCTGTAACATCTATCATAAGTAAAGAGCATTCATGAACAACTATACAATACAAACAACTGTAAGTGTTGTGCATCATGTCAGTGTCATTGTGTTGTGTGATCATGTGTTAAGGCTTAACTCATAAGAGTTTGGATAATAGCATAGTGGTTGTCTCTTGGAATACACGTGACATAAGGGTACGCATGCAGGTTTCAATTATGGTTCATCAAATAAGGAGTATGTGATGTCATTAGTGGTTGTCAGACCTAGCCAAGGGATCATGGCAAAAGAGTCTTGGTCTATGAATCTTGGCTAGCCAAGTTCATGTTCAAGTTTCAATGGCAGTTCAAACTTGCTCACCTTTCACGAGCTTGAATACACTAAGGTCTGAAAATGATAACTTGGTCTGGCTTTCAATTTAATTTGGTTTTGAACTACATTTCAACCCACTTGATTTCAATTTGATTTGGGTTTATAATTCAAATTCGTTCCACTAAGTTCAATCTGAGTTTTGAACTTTCATAATTTATTTAAATTGGTTCCACCGAGATCAATATCATCTGTTAATCCTAAGTCATACACAAATCCAAAATCATTACTAAGGCATATTATTGACCAAGCTTTAACTAAAGCAAACTGTAAATCCTACATAGTTATCATGGTTGATATGTTTTATTTAGTTTAAATAAAATCAAATATAGATCCCCAAAATAGTTCTTAGGTTCACTTAGTTTTCAAACTAGTTTGAGTTTGAACTAATTTAATTTGATCTCATCTTGCCCTACTAGTCAAGTATTAGCTCCCACATGATCTACTAAATTTAGTTTGATGAAATAATCTATTTAAATTAGTTTATTAAAATTAAACTTAGGGTTTAAGTTATATTCAATTTGGGTTTGAAATTTGCCTAATTAAAATTATTGAACAACATTAAAATAGTTTTATTCAGATAGGACCTAGGGTCAAGGTTATATTCAAACCAATGTTGAGGATATCGCTTAACGTTAGCGTCTCGGTCAGCTGGGACTAAGAGATTAATGGGAAATCACTCGATTAATCATTTTTATCGGTCGACTATTAATCGGCCATTTTTTGCAAATCCTAGGTTGCCAACAGTAAAATATGCGATATTCAACACCAAAACAATATTATAAAAAAGTGCTACCTTTATTCCTAGCCTTTTAATCCTCGTATAATGATAAACAAAATAGGACAACCGTACATCTTCTGTAGCAAGGTCCACAAAACGCAAATAAACATAAGTTTTGCAAACATAGTACTATGAATAGGGCCGACTTATCAGTAGATTCTCGATAAATCGCTTGTCATAGCAACAAATCGTCCAAAATGATAAATGGTGAAGATAAGGCATAATCTTATCGGTCACCCCAAGAGTAGTGATAAATTGGACGATAAATCGCTGAATCGGAATATTTTTTGCACAGTGATTCAAACTAGGTTTGAATTTAGATTCTAATATTATTGAATTACCTAAAGTCTAATAATAATCCAAAATAATATTCATTAAAGTTTTACTTAAGTTTCTGAAACATTTTTTAACAATTGTTTTATTGAACAATTCATATTTGAAATTAAACCTAACTAGGTTTAGTTTCTATTTAAATTTTGCCTATTCTGCAATCTGTTTGAATTATATTTTGAATTCGAACATAAGTATTTTGAAATGAAAGTATATTAAATTTCATTCAATTTGCAAAAATAATAAATCAATTTGGATTTATAAAATGCAAGTTATGTCCTATTCAGATCCAATTTCATTCTCTTTCAATTTAAAATTTAAAATTTTCAAATATGAATTTTTTTGGACAGGGTGAAAGCAGATTTCATAAGGGTCATTTTTAAAAAATAAACATCTAGTTTAGACTTGTAGATAATTAGTTATGATGGTTTGAAATTGAGGGGCTTTTCTTAAAAAATTCCATTTAATTCAATTTCTCTGGTTAATACTGAACGGGCAGGGGGCTACATGGCGCCCTCTGATTGACTGAGGGTCTGTGTGCAAGGCCTTTATGCAACAGACCGTCGAAGATGAACATAAACTGCTTTGGAAATTGAAACTTCTAATCATGGTCGTGCATGTGAGATCGAACGACAGAGGGGAGAAATGGATCACTAGGTGGCGTTGTCGTCGGACACAGTGACGAACGGCGGCAAGCGGCTCGGGTTACGTTGGGGAGTGTCTTTTGGTGGTCATCAGAGCTAGGGAAGGCACAACAGGACCGGGGACATGTGACGGTTTTGAAGATGGCCACAACGTGGTCGGGTGCGTCATCGGGCGATGGTGATGGTCGGACGGAGCGACGGTGGCGTTTGGGAGCTTCGGAGCCTTAATGTTGCGCTCATATTAGGGCTCCTCTACACACGGGGCAGGTCAGGGAGGTAGAGGGGTTGAGGTGGGTCGGGTGGGGCTGACAGGAGACAGCGGAGCTCACGGGCAGTAGCAAAATTGCTTGCCACAGTCGTCTGTTCCCACAGCGGAGCAAAGCTTCCAGGCGGCAGGCTGGATGTTGGGAGCTTTCGAAGAGAGGGGAAATGGAGGGAGAGGGTCCATATATCTTATAGGAAGGCTCAGGGGCTCGGGGGCGTGGCCTAAGGCATGGATTCGTGGGTGGGGATAGCGGCGGTTGTCAGGAGTGGTGGGGATCATGCGCGCGAGGTGAGGGACGACCCGACAGCTGGGTCCTGCATGTTGGCAGCTCAGGAAGTGGGGAAGTGTGTGTGTGGGCCGGCATGGATGGCTTGGCACTATCTGGGCCGTCCTTGCTGGATGGGCCTTTTCTTTTTCTTTTTTCATTCTGTTTTATTTCTTTTCCTTTTCTGTTTTCTTCTAGTTTGAAAACATATTTGAATTGGGCAATTTGGGGAACGTTGCATGTAACAAAAAATTACTACGCACATGCAAGATCTATCCATGGTGATGAGCATCTATGAGAGGGAGAGTGGATCTACATACCCTTGTAGGTCGCTAAGCAGGAAGTGTTAAAAACATGATTGATGTAGTCGATCGTCTTCACGATACAAATTTTCGAGCGTCCCGCGATCCAATCACAATCCGTCCCGATCTACCGCCGAACGGACGTCACCTCCGTGTTCAGCACACGTACACCTCGATGATGATCTCTTCCTTCTTGATCCAGCAAGAGGGGGTGGTGAGGTAGATAAGTTCTCCGGCAGTGCGACGGCGCAGCAACGGTAGTGGTGGAACTATTCTGGTAGGGCTTCGCCTAAGCACCGCCGAAAACTAGAGAAGTCGATCTATCGGGAGAGAGAGGCTGCACAGTGGCGTTTTGGTTAGCGTTCAATGGCCCTCTCTCCCTCTAGTATATATAGGAGGGAGGGGAAGGGTCTTGTGCCCTAGGGATCCTCCCCTAGGGTCGGCCGAAGTGGGGAGGAGATGGATTTGGACTCCAATCCTACTCCTAGTAGCACTCCTCCCCCACTTGGAAACCCTTCCCCTTTGGGCTTTTGCCTTTTCCCATCACCCCACATGCATGGGCCTTTAGTGGGGGCTTAGTCCATCCCACCAGGGGATGGTCTGCCTCCTTCCACAGCCCATGAGGCCCTTTGGGGTGAGAGGACCCTCCCGATGGTCCCTCAGTACCCTCCCGGCACTCCTGGTACACTATCGAAGTACCCAAAACTTTTCCGGTGATGAAAACGGGACTTATTATATATCAATCTTTACCTCCGGACCATTTTGCAGATCCTCGTGACATCCAGGATCTCATCTGGGACTCTGAACAACCTTCGATCACCACCATACATAACTCAATACTACCGAAACGTCTTCGAACCTTAAGTGTGCAGACCCTGCGGGTTCGAGAACTATGTAGACATGACCGAGACACCTCTACGGTCAATAACCAATAGCGGGACCTAGATATCCATATTGGTTCCTACATATTTCTACAAAGATCTTTATCAGTCGGACCTCTATGTCAACGATTCAGTTAATCCCATATGTTGTTCCCTTTGTTCTTTGGTATGTTACTTGCTCGAGATTCGATCGTCGGTATCTCTATACCTAGTTCAATCTCGTTACTGGCAAGTCTCTTTACTCGTTCCGTAACACAAGATCCCGTGGCTAACACTTTAGTCACATTTCTTGCAAGGCTTGTTGTGATGTTGTATTACCGAGTGGGCCTTGAGATACCTCTCTGTCACACGGAGTAACAAATCCCAGTCTTGATCCATGTTCACTCAACAGACACCCTCAAAGATACCTATAGAGCATGTTTATAGTCACCCAGTTACGTTGCGATGTTTTATACACACAAGGTACTCCTCCGGTGTCAGTGAGTTGCATGATCTCATGGTCATAGGAACAAATACTTGACATGATCATATGCTATATTTATAGTTTGCGTCTTGTCCATCACATCATTCTCCCAATGATGTGATCCCGTTATCAAATGACATCTTATGTCCATGGTTAGGAAACCTTGACCATCTTTAATCAACGAGCCAGTCTACTAGAGGCATACTAGGGACAAAGTGGTGTCTATGTATCCACACATGCAATGTGTTTCCAGTCAATACAATTATAGCATGGATAAGAAACGATTATCATGAACAAGGAAATATAAAATAACCATTTATTATTGCCTCTAGGGCATATTTCCAACAGTTTCCCACTTGCACTAGAGTCAATAATCTAGCTCACATCACTATGTGATTTACATTGTAATGAATCTAACACCCATACGGTTCTGGTGTTGATCATGTTTAGCCCTTGGAAGAGGTTTAGTCAACGGGTCTGCAACATACATATCCGTATGCACTTTGCAAATTTTTATGTCCTCCTCCTTGATGTACTCGCGGATGGAATTGAAGCGTCTCCTTATTTGTGTTTGTTCCTCTTGTGAAACCTTGGTTCATTGGCCAGAGCAATGGCACCAGTGTTGCCACAGAATAGATCCATTGGATTCAGTACACTAGGCACTACTACAAGATTTGTCATGAACTCCTTCATCCAGACACCTTCCTTCACCGCCTCCGAGGCTGCAATGTACTCTGCTTCCCATGTAGGATCGGCTACCACGCTCTGCTTGGAACTGCACCAGCTTACCGCTCCCCCATTGAGAATAAATACATATCCAGTTTGCGACTTAGAGTCATACGGATCAGTGTCAAAGCTTGCATCGATGTAACCCTTTACGACGAGCTCTTGATCACCTCCATAAACAAGAAACATTTCCTTAGTCCTTTTCAGGTACTTAAGGATATTCTTGACCGCCATCCAGTGCTCCATTCCTGGATCACTTTGAAACTTTTCGGCTATACTTATGGCAATGCTGACATCGGGTCTTCTGCACAGCATTGCATACATGATACAACCTATGGCTGACGCATAGGGGATGACACTCATATTTTCTCTATCTTTTGCAGTCACTAGGCATTGAGTCTTACTCAACTTCACACCTTGTAACACAGGCAAGAACCCCTTCTGGGACTGATCCATTTTGAACTTCTTCAAAACTTTGTCAAGGTATGTGCTTTGTGAAAGTCCTATTAAGTGTCTCAATCTATCTCTATAGATCTTAATGCCTAATATGACAGAAGCTTCTCCTAGGTCCTTCATTGAAAAACTCTTGTTCAAATATTCCTTCATGCTTTCCATCATTTCTATATTGTTTCCAATCAGCAATGTGTCATCCACATATAATATTAGAAACACTATAGTGCTCCCACTCACTTTCTTGTAAATACAAGCTTCTCCGTAAACTTGTATAAACCCGAACGCTTTGATCACCTCATCAAAACGTAGATTCCAACTCCAAGATGCTTGCACCAGTCCATAAATGGATCGCTGGAGTTTGCAAACTTTGTTAACATTCTATGGATCGACAAAACCTTACGGTTATATCATATACAACTCTTCCTTAAGGAAACCATTAAGTAATGTTGTTTTGACATCCATCTGCCAAACTTCATAGTTGAAATATGCAGCTATTGCTAACATGATTCTGACGGACTTAAGCATCGCTACAGGTGAGAAGGTCTAATCGTAGTCAACTCCTTGAACTTGTGAAAAACCCTTTGCTACAAGTCTAGATTTCTAGGCGGTGACATTACCATCCGCATCTATCTTCCTCTTAAAGATCCATTTATTCTAAATGACCTTTTTCCCTTCACGTAATACTTCCAAAGTCCATAGTTTGTTTTCATACATGGATCCCATCTCGGATTTCATGGTCTTGACAGCCCACAAGTATAGGGGATCAATTGTAGCCTATCTCGATAAGTAAGAGTGTCGAACCCAACGAGGAGCTAAAGGTAGAACAAATATTCCGTCAAGTTCTATCGGCCACCGATACAACTCTACGCACGCTTAATGTTCGCTTTACCTAGAACAAGTATGAAACTAGAAGTACTTTGTAGGTGTGACGGGATAGGTTTGCAAGATAATAAAGAGCACGTAAATAAAATCTAGGGGCTGCTTAGATAAAGAAACAACTAAGTTAGTCTTAGTAGAGAGCTTTTTGTCACAAGAAAGTTATTTGTCCCTAGGAATTCGATAACTAGACCGGTAATCATTATTGCAATTTTATATGAGGGAGAGGCATAAGCTAACATACTTTCTCTACTTGGATTATATGCACTTATGATTGGAACTCTAGCAAGCATCCGCAACTACTAAAGATCATTAAGGTAAAACCCAACCATAACATTATAAGGTATCAAGTCCTCTTTACTGCCATATGCAACAACCCACCAACTCGGGTTTATGCTTCTGTCACTCAAGCAATGCACCATAAGCAAATCATGAACACATTGTGACACCCTACAACGAGGATCCCTCATGCTTGCGCGACACAGAGAGCACCATAGGATAGCACCAATGATAAAACATGCAACTCAAACCAATCATGATCATCAATCAACTCATAGGACAAAATGGATCTACTCAAACATCATAGGATAGCCATACATCATTAGGAAATAATATATAGCATTGAGCACCATGTTTAAGTACAGATTACAACAGGGAGAAGAGGTGTTGAACCACTGCATAGAGGGGGAGAGAGTCGGTGATGATGGCGGTGAAGTTGTTGGTGTAGATCGCCGTCACGATGATGGCCCCGACGGCATTCCGGTGCCACCGGGAGAGAGGGGGAGAGCCCCCCTCCTTATTATTCTTCCTTGAACTCCCCCTAGATGTGAGGAGGGTTTCCCCTCTGGGCTTTGGCCTCCATGGCAGTAGAGGGGCGGGAGCCCCTCCGAGATTGGATTTCTCTCTCTATGTTTCCTTCTGTTTTTGTGTTCCCACCTTCTGGCCTTTCACCGTTTCTTAAATTCCTGGAGATCCGTAACTCCAATTGGGCTGAAATTTTAACACGTTTTTTATCCGGATATTAGCTTTGTTTCGGCGAAAGAAGGGCACCAGCCGCCTTAAGGCGTGACCAAAAGCCACCCTAGCGCGGCCAGGGGGTAGGCCGCCCCCTAGCTTGTGGTCACCTCAGGCATCGTCTCGCGTTGATTCTTTTTCCCCAAAATCAAATATATTACAAAAAATTCTCCGTAAGTTTTTATTGCGTTTGGACTTCGTTTGGTATGGATATTTTGCGAAACAAAAAACATGCAACAAAAATCATGTCCTCCCAAAATATCATGGCTAAAATAAAGTTATCCCTACAAAATCATATAGCCTGGCTATGCTCCATCTTCATCACACAAAGTATTTATATCATCCACAACCCCGATGACAAGTCAAGAAATTGTTCACACCTTTTATGTTCTCAAACCTTTTCAAATTTCACAAAGTGCATGAGCGTAAGCCATGGATATAGCACTATAGGTGGAATAGAATATGGTGGAGATTATGAGAAAAAGGAGAAGATAGTCTCACATCAACTATGCATATCAATGGGCTATGGAGATGCCCATTAATAGATATCAATGTGAGTGAGTAGGGATTGCCATGCAATGGACGCACTAGAGCTATAAGTGTATGAAAGCTCAAAAAGAAACTATGTGGGTGTGCATCCAACTCGCTTGCTCAAGAAGACCTAGGGCAATTTGAGGAAGCCCATCATTGGAATATACAAGCCAAGTTATATAATGAAAAATTCCCACTAGTATATGAAAGTGGCAAAATAGGATAATCTCTATCATGAAGATCATGGTGCTACTTTGAAGCACAAGTGTCGAAAAAGGATAGTGGCATTGTCCCTTCTCTCTTTTCTCTCTTTATTTATTTATTTGGTGGGCATATTTGGCCTCCTTTTTTATTTGGGCTTCATTCGCCTCTTTTATTATTTTTAAAGTCCGGAGTCTCATCCCAACTTGTGAGGGAATCATAGCTTCCATCATCCTTTCCTCACATGGGTCAATGCTCAAATAATGATGATCATCACACTTTTATTTACTTACAACTCCAGAATTACAACTCGATACTTAGAACAAACTATGACTCTATATGAATGCCTCCAGCGGTGTACCGAGATGTGCAATGATCTAGCATAGCAAATGACATCAAAAAAATGGACAAGCCATGAAATCATCTGTAACATCCCAAAATTTCATTTTGGAATGTTATGAAATATACCTATGCATCATCATCACTTTGTTTGAATGAAATGAATTGTTGAAGTTCTTCTTTTGGATTTCTAAAAGGCCCTTTCCTTTAATCCATTTACTTGTTTCATTTATTTGAAAATCCCTAGAAATATTCATAGAAAGAGGGAGTAACATGACACTCCACACCAGGAGCATCTTGGTGAAATATTTGAGCAATAAAACCAGGGGGTTATTTGAAAGTTTATCTCAAAAGAATTTAAAATCAATTAGGTATTTTCTGAAAAATATTTGTTTTAAAGTATTTATTTTGACAGAGGAAAAATGTTCATTAAATATCATTTATTCCCCTGGTCATTTTGATATATATATTCCCTATGTTTGGAAATGATTTGAATATATTAAAGGGTTTTAAACGTTCTAGAAAATAGAAAAGGAAACGTATTTAAACGTTTTAATTAGCAAACAGGCCGGCCCACAGCCATTTACACCCCGAATTCATTTCGAATCGGCCACCAACGTGCAAACACCGCCCCCTCTCTCACTGACGCGCGGGACCCACCATCCGAGAGCGCCATCCCCGCGCTCATCCCCTTCCCCTCGCCCCCGACGTCGCTGGCGATCCCGACCCCGCTGATCTCTCTCCTCTCTCCCTCTCCCGACCCCGCACCTAGCCTATAAAGAGCCCCTGCCTCGCCGCTCTCCGTTCCACTCCGATCCCCCCCTCTCCGGAGTTCGGTCGACGGCCGAAGCTCTCTGAGCACGAGGTCGTCGCCTCCGTCGTCCCCAGCCCCGTCCGACGCCACCAATCGACGCCGGAGCTTCTCCGTTGTCGCCTCAGCACTTCGGACGCCGCCCTCAACCACCACAGCACCATCCCCGAGCACCTCCGACGTTCGGCTGCCGTCGACCTCGCCGGAACTACGACCCCCCTCCTCTGTAAGCCGCACATCCACCCACAACCGTCCGATCTAGATCCACGCGCCTGATTGGAAGATTTAAACAGCGAACTGTTTTCTTTTATGTTTCGGTCGTCCACCACAAACACCTTGCACGCACATGGCCTCGTCCAATCACAGCATGCCACGTATCCCCTAACCGATCAATAATTTTTTTTCTTTTTCTGTTTCTGTTTTAGAAAACAGAATGTTTTCTTTTTTTTGTTTTAGTTGTAACTTTTAAATAAATTGGTGCTTTTAATTGATTCTTTTTGCATTAGGTCAAAAATTTCATGTAGTTTCATCCTGTAGTCTTAGATTTCAAATTTCACTATTAAATTTGAATCTAACCAAATTTGCTTAAATTACTAAAATCTGTATAACTAGAGTTTAAAAATATATTTTGGAGTGAATCTTTTTGCCACTATTTTGTATTAGTTAGACCTATCATCCTACATAGCTTGAGAATTTTTAGGATAAATTTGGTTAGTGTTTTTGACAAAAAAAGAATCTGTTTAGTTCTTAATAGAGTTTAGTTAGTTTGATTTTAGTTTAGTTTGAACTTGATTTAGTTATCTTTTGTTTTTAGATTTCATTAGGTTCTGTTGTATCAACATTAGGTGTATTATTTTCTGTTAATAAAAATATATTTTTTAATTTGTTTTGTGCTCTAGTTTGAATAGGTACATCTTATTTTCACCTTTAGTATTGTTTAGAAAAAAGTTTTGTAGTAACTCTTTTTGCACAAAATTTTTATAATGAAATACTTTCTGTTTTCTAATAAAAATTTTTATTTACTTTTCTGTTATCTAAATGCCTAGTTATTCAAAACAAATTTTTGACTTGTTATGTCTTAGTAGAGATTTGACAAAAAAATTAGAGTCTTATACTTTGAGTGATTCTTCCTTTTGATTGTGCTATTGTTTGTTGAAGTATTTGTTTACCTTGTTGTTGTGTGAATTGTACTGTGGTTGCTTATTGTGTGTCTTGTTTGATTCGTTAGATCATCCGAAGTGCGAAGCTTCTTATCTAGAGTCACTTGAGTACGAGGATCGTCAGCAAGGCAAGTCACTTTGATCATGATTACCCATGTTTTATTACATTAGTTTTACCATCTCCCCAATTGCATGCAAAGTAGGTAATTTGGAAACTTGGTTACTTGATGTAGTATCATGTGGTAGGCACCCCTCAACCCTTTAACACATTGGCCCCGGGAAACGTTGATTTAATTTTGCTATGCTATTAGTAGACGGGGTTGGTTGTGTGATTCATGAGAGTTGTGAGTTAATAATTTCAAGACCTACAAGATGATCAAGACTTCGAGACTCCGAGTTTTCAACATACCTCTGGGTGGATGATGGTTGAACGACGCCCTAGAGAAACCAGTGGTTAGCCTAGATGTTGCTAGAGAAGTGCCATTATTCATGCGGAAAGGTCCACCCAAGCACAAAGAGATGGATGGATGCTTCAAGACCCAAGGCTTACCTGCACAGCCACAAGCCATTATGGGCTCTGGCTTGGTTGGATATCGTGGTGACCTTGGACAGGCGGTGCTACGAGATGTAGAAGAATGGTAGGAAAGGATGGGCACCGACAGAGTCTCGAGGAAACCCTTTAGAAGACCATGTTTTGGTCATCCGTTTCTCAAACACCCTGAAGTGTGAGAAATCCAACAGAGGCAATCAAATCTTGTCGGAACATGTGCAAAACTGTGCAGAGTACCCAAACCTAATCGATTAGCCGTGTCCACGGTCATGGACAGTTTGAGCCAAAGGAACTGAAACTATCTGGAACTCTCAACACAATTAATTGTATTGATGTGGGTTTTTAATGACAACTTGGGTACGAGAATTGGTTGGTGGAAACATCTCATTAATCAACCAACATTGTAGTAATAATTTTCTGCCCTCTCTTGTTGTAGGAAAAAAATTGGCTTTATGCAAAAACTTACTACCCCACCTGCCATATATGCATATAGACTAGATGATTACTTTACCCCCTCTTTTGTGACATTGTCGGCATATTCAATATGCTGACCTACACGGCTGTAACGTATCATGTTGCAGAGTACTTTTCTGACCAGGAGTGAGGATACGCTCTACGCTCGGTGAGATGCCCTTGGAGTCAGATGGACTCAACTACCTTTGAAGCTTCCGAAAGATTAGTTATTCTCATGAGTTGGCCTTCAACCACTTTCTTGTAATTCTTATTGTAGTAAAGGACTCGATATGAGATTTTTTGATTATTAAAGCTGTGTGATTTCACTTTGATATATACATTGATGTACCGTGTGTGTACCAGCATGATCTTGGGATGGTACAGAGACACCGGAGATTCGACCTTTCAGGTCGGGTCGCTACAGAAATGGTATCAGAGCACACGCTGACCGTAGGACGTAACCTCTCGGATTGGAAAAGCCTTAGGATTTATTTGTCTTTTGTCTTTAAAATTCTTATACTCGCATCTACTCGTTTCTGACTTCCTTCTGATTCATTTCAAAATTTATCGATGGCCACCTTCATCCCAGTTTTGATCACGGAGTTTTGTCAGCCTGACGCGACGATGCCCTTTGGCAAGGAGCTGGTGAAGATCGTGAGGGACGTAAGGATTGCCTTGCCAAGCATCACCAGGACTCCTATCATGTCTTTTCCACAAGACGGACGCTACAGGATCGAGGTGCACATCCCCGGAAAGACCTTTGGAAATCGTAAGGAACCCATCGACTTCAAGTTTGTGGCACCCAGCTAGATTCTTGGGAGAGACATGGCAATTCACCGTGCCCTTGGACGTATTCAGGAGGAATACAGGGGTGGACCCATTTCACCAGGACTCAACATGGTTTGTCGCAGGGATGCGAATGGAAATATCATAACAACTCCCACTGAAGATCCAGACTTTGGAGACGCACGTCAGGACCTTGGAGCTTCGGGTATGTGCCAACACGAATACGATCAAGAGGCTGATGAACCACGAGATTGACCTCGAAGCTGACCTATGGGAAGCCAAGTATGAGCATGAGTATGAAGTGAAGGATTTCTTAGAGAGGATCGATAAGCTGAACACTCGCATTGCAACGCTGGAGGAACAGTTGGACATGGGGGGAAATCTTCATCCAAAAGGAGACATGGCTCCCTTGATCAGCAACGATGACGACTATGAGGAGAGCGTCATCGGAGGAGGCCACTTCACCTTGTACTTTTGAGGAGAACTTTAGTTATGCCCCCATGTATCTTTATTTTTGTCATTAAAGCGTAGGTCGATGCTTAGTTTAATTTGGAGATTTGTATCTCGATGTTTGAACCTTGATTTGAATAAATGAATGAGTGTTTGGTGTGATATGTTTGTTGCATTGCATATGGGTAGTGAAATTTCCTTTTAGGTCCTTGTTCTATTCTAATTCTCACCCCTCTGAAAACAGCAAGACCTCTATGACGTGAGCCCGACTTCACTTTCCCGCCGGAACTCACACAACTTCTCCAGCAGTAGAATGCCCTGATGCAGCTATTGATTCAGAACGATACCAACAACCACAGCAACCACCCTCCACCTCAAGGCAACAACCTCACCCGTTTTCTGAGGCTGAATCCACCAACTTTCTCCAGCAGCACTGAGCCCATTGTGGCAGATGATTGGCTCCGCAAGATGGAGAGGGAACTCACCATCGCTGGATGCACTGAGGCTGAAAAGGTGAGCTTTGCTGCCCATCAACTAGAGGGACCAGCAGCTTCATGGTGGGAGAACTATACCACCATGTACCCCATTGCTGGTGTGACTTGGGAGGAGTTCAAGCTAGCTTTCCGCACCGCTCATGTCTCAGCTGCAGCCATGAGTCTGAAGAAGCATGAGTTTCGCAACTTACGCCAGGGGAACCGTTCCGTGGCCCAGTATGTGGATGATTTCAGCACGTTGGCTCGTTATGCACCAGGAGATGTGGCCGATGATGCAGCCAAACAGGAGAAGTTCTTGGAAGGACTCAACGATGAGTTAAGTGTGCAGCTGATGGTGGCTACTTTCAGCAACTACCAGGAGCTGGTAGACAAGGCCCTCATCTTGGAGGGGAAGCAACAGCAAATCGAAAACCGCAAGAGGAAGTATGGACAGGGGAAATCTCACTCTGGAGCTCAACAGAAGCCCCACTACTCCCCGTACTCAGGGAATACCGGATCAGGGACCGGTAAGTATGGAGGACACACTCATCACGTGCACAACCATGGAGGCCACTACCATGGAGGAAATGGGAATAATCGTCCCACCAGTGGAAACTTCAAGAATGGCAACGGAAATGGGAAAGGCAACCAGCCCCGTTTCGCTCCAGCTCAGAAGGATCTGAATCATATCACCTGTTTCGAGTGCCAGAAGACAGGGCACTATGCCACTGAATGCCCTCAGAACAAGCAAGTAAATGGAAACGGCAACAACAACGGCAACTCCACAGCTAAGAAGCCAAATCCTTTTCCTCGTGCTCAGGTGAACCACCTTGATGTGGAAGAAGTCTATGATTAGACCGAGACTATGGTTGGTAAGTTATTATTGCATTCACGTCCAATTATGGTACTTTTTGATTCTGGTGCAACCCACTCATTCATATCAAGGGTAGTTGTGGAAAAGTATGGTTTACCCACCAGAACCCTTAGTCAGCCCATTAAGGTCAATTCCCCAAGAGGTATGATGAAGGCAGGGATAGGATGCCACGCCTTCAAACTCCACATAGGAAAGCATGTTTTTCCTAACGACCTCATCGTATTAGAATCCCAGGGATTGGATGTAATCCCAGGCATGGATTGGATGACCAAGTATGAAGGAAATCTTGATTGCCCCAGTAGGTCTATTTCACTCACCACCCCAGAGAACAAGAGGATTAAGTATGTATCCCGACGCACACGAATGAGTGCTCGGTTAAATTCCCTCACAGGAGTTGTTCAGGAGGAAGTGTCGGTGGTACAAGACTTTCCAGATGTATTCCTGGAGGAATTACCAGGCATGCCACCAGATAGAGAGATTGAGTTTCTGATAGAGTTTCTACCAAGAACCGCCCCAATTTCCAAGAGACCCTATCGGATGCCCGCAAATGATTTAGTAGAAATCAAGAAGCAGATTAAGGAGTTATTGGATAAGGGATATATTCGCCCAAGTTCTTCACCTTGGGGAGCCCCAATTATTTTGGTGGAGAAGAAAGATAAAACCTTGAGGATGGTAGTCGATTATCGTGCATTAAACGAGGTGACTATCAAGAACAAGTACCCTATGCTGATGATTAATGACTTGTTTGATCAGCTAGTAGGAGCCAAAGTATTCTCCAAGATCGATCTTCGATCAGGGTATCACCAACTGAAAATTCGTGAACAGGATATACCCAAAACAGCCTTCACCACAAGGTATGGCTTATATGAGTATACGGTCATGTCCTTTGGTTTGACTAATGCTCCTGCCTACTTCATGAATATGATGAACAAGGTGTTTATGGAATACCTGGACTAGTTTGTCATAGTGTTCATCGATGACATTTTGATATTCTCCAAGAGTGAGGAAGAACACAAGGAACACTTGCGTTTAGTTCTAGAGAAGCTTAGAGAGCATCAGTTATATGCCAAGTTCAGTAAATGTGAATTCTGGCTGACGGAAGTTGGATTCCTTGGACACATTATTTCCAGAGAAGGAATAGCAGTAGACCCCGCTAAGGTTGAAGCAGTCACTGAGTGGAAGTCACCCACCTCAGTTAAGGAGATCCGCAGTTTTCTCGAACTTGCGGGATATTACCGGAGATTCATTGAGAATTTCTCAAAGATTGCCAAACCCATGACGGAATTGTTGAAGAAAGAGTCTAAGTATATCTGGACTGAGGAATGTGAGGCCAGTTTCCAGGAGTTGAAAAAATGTTTGGTCACAGCCCCAGTATTGATACTGCCAAACATTCGGAAGGACTTCCAGGTTTATTGTGACACATCACGTCAAGGACTTGGAGGAGTACTTATGCAGGAAGGAAAAGTTGTAGCCTATGCATCCAGACAGCTACGACCCCATGAGTCGAATTATGCCACCCATGATTTGGAACTAGCAGCCGTAGTGCACGCACTCAAGACCTGGAGACATTTCCTTATCAGAAATAGTTGTGATGTTTACACTGATCATAAAAGCCTGAAGTATATCTTCACACAGAAGGAGTTGAACCTCAGACAGAGGAGATGGTTAGAGTTAATCAAGGACTATGACATGAGACTGCATTACCATCCAGGAAAGGCAAATGTTGTAGAAGATGCTTTGAGTCAGAAGAGTTATGTGAACACACTCATAGCCGGAGGATTACCCCAGGAGTTAACCGATGATCTCAGAGAGCTTCGGCTAGAGATAGTTCCAAAAGGATATGTTGCGACACTAGAGATCCAGCCCACCTTGACCGAAAGAATACGTGAAGCCCAGAAATCAGACAAGGAGATAGCTAAGATAAAGCAGAGAATGAAGGAGGTAAATGCTAAAGACTTTCGTGAAGATGAACAAGGTACTCTATGGTTTGAAAACCGAATCTATGTGCCCAATGACCCAGAGCTTAGGAAGTTGATACTTCAAGAAGCCGATGATTCACCATACTCGATACACCCAGGCAACACCAAGATGTACCTGGATTTGAAGGAAAGTTACTGGTGGACAGGTATGAAGAAGGATATTGCCGAACACGTTGCGGTATGTGATGTTTGTCAGCGAGTAAAGGCAGCACATCAAAAACTAGCAGGGTTACTCCAACCTTTGCCGATACTCGAGTGGAAATGGGATAAGCTTCGTATGGACTTCATCACAGGATTACCCAAGACCCGTTCAGGTTATGATTCCATCTGGGTAGTGGTCGATCGCTTGACCAAGGTAGCTCATTTCATTCCGGTGAAGATCACCTATACTAGTGCCAAGTTAGCCAAGATATATATGACCAGGATCATATGTCTGCATGGAGTTCCGAGGAGTATCGTGTCACGTAGAGGAACACAATTTAGCTCAAAGTTTTGGCATCAGTTACATGAAACTTTGGGTACAAGGCTGGAATTTAGTATAGCTTTTCATCCGCAGACCGATGGACAGACCGAGTGAGTCAATCAAATTCTGGAGGACATGTTGAGAGCTTGTGCGCTAGATTATGGGTCTAGTTGGGATGACAACTTACCTTACGCAGAGTTCTCATACAACAATAGTTATCAAACGAGTCTGAAGATGGCTCCTTTTGAAGCTTTATACGGAAGGAGGTGCAGACCACCATTGATGTGGGATGGTGTTGGTGACCGACAACTTTTTGGTCCCGATCTTATCCGAGATTCTGAAGAAAAGGTCAAACTTATTCGAGACCGACTCAAGATAGCCCAATCCAGGAAGAAAAGCTATGTTGATAGCAAACGCAAAGAAGTGACGTATGAAGTGGGAGACCAAGCATATCTTTGTGTGTCCTCACTTCGAGGAATCAAGGATTGGCCAGAGTTCATGATGTTTTCCATGTTTCCCAGCTGAAGAAATGCCATGCTGAGATGGTTGATATTCCTTTGAGAGACAGAGTGCCCCTAGAGGCCATAAAACTTGACAGTGACCTAACCTACGAGGAGAAGCCTGTCAGAATCCTCGAGACTACCAACAGAGTTACCCGTAGCAAGACCATCAAGTTCTGTAAGGTTCTGTGGAGTCACCACACCAAGGAAGAAGCACCTGGGAACGCGAAGAAGATCTTCGTAGAGACCACCCGCACCTATTTTCTAGCCAACCCGAATCTCGAGGGCGAGATTCATCTTAAGGTGGGTAGGTTTGCAACATCCCAAAATTTCATTTTGGAATGTTATGAAATATAGCTATGCATCATCATCACTTTGTTTGAATGAAATGAATTGTTGAAGTTCTTCTTTTGGATTTTAAAAGGCCCTTTCCTTTTCTCCATTTACTTGTTTCATTTATTTGAAAATCCCTGGAAATATTCATAAAAACAGGGGAGTAACATGACACTCCACACCAAGAGCATCTTGGCGAAATATTTGAGCAATAAAACCAGGGGGTTGTTTGAAAGTCTATCTCAAAAGAATTTAAATTCAATTAGGTATTTTCTGAAAAATATTTTTTTAAAGTATTCATTTTGACAGAGGAAAAATGTTCATTTAATATCATTTATTCCCCTGACCATTTTGATATATATATTCCCTATGTTTGGAAATGATTTGAATGCATTAAAGCATTTTAAACGTTCTGGAAAATATAAAAGGAAACGTTTTAATTAGCAAACAGGCCGGCCCACAGCCATTTAAACCCCGAATTCATTTCGGATCGGCCACCGACGCGCAAACACCGCCCCTCTCTCACTGACGTGTGGGATCCACCGTCCGACAGCGCCATCCCCGCGCTCAACCCCTTCCCCTCGCCCCCGACGTCGCCGGCGATCCCGACCCCGCTGATCTCTCTCCTCTCTCCCTCTCCCGACCCCGCACCTAGCCTATAAAGAGCCCCTGCCTCGCCGCTCTCCGTTCCACCCCGAGCCCCCCCTCTACCCTCGCCAGAACGCCACCGCACCACCTCGCCGGAGTTCGATCAACGACTGAAGCTCTCCGAGCACGAGGTCGTCGCCTCCGTCGTCCCCAGCCCCGTCCGACGCCACCAATCGACGCCGGAGCTTCACCGCCATCGCCTGAGCACTTCGGACGCCGCCCTTGACCACCGCAGCACCAGCCCCGAGCACCTCCGACGTCCGACCGCCGTCGACCTCGCCGGAACTCCGACCCCCTCCGCTGTAAGCCGCACTTCCACCCACAACCGTCAGATCTAGATCCAACGCGCCTGATTAGAAGATTTAAACAGCGAACCATTTTCTTTTACGTTTTGCTCGTCCGTCGCAAGCACCTCGCACGCACACGGCCTCAGCCAATCACAGCATGCCACGTAGGCCCTAACTAATCGATAAAAAAATTTCTTTTTCTGTTTCTGTTTTTGTTTTAGTTGTAACTTTTAAATAAATTAGTGTTTTTAATTGATTCTTTCTGCATTAGGTCACAAATTTCATGTAGTCTCGTCCTGTAGTCTTAGATTTCAAATTTGAACATTTAAATTTGAATCTAACCAAACTTGCTTAAATTACTAAAATCTGTATAACTAGAGTTTAAAAATATATTTTTGAGTGAATATTTTTGCCACTGTTTTGTATTAGTTAGACCTATCATCCTACATAGTTTGAGAATTTTTAGGGTAAATTTGGTTAGTGTTTTTAACAAAAATAGAATCTGGTTAGTTCTTAATAGAGTTTAGTTAGTTTGATTTTAGTTTAGTTTGAACCTGATTTAGTTTAACTTTTGTTATTAGATTTCATTAGGTTCTGTTGTTTAAACATTAGGTGTATGATTTTCTGTTAATAAAAATATTTTTTTAATTTGTTTTGTGCTCTAGTTTGAATAGGTACATCTTATTTTCACCTTTATTATTGTTTAGAAAAAAGTTTTGCAGTAACTCTTTTTGCACAAAATTTTTCTGATGAAATACATTCTGTTTTCTAATAAAATTTTGTATTTACTTTTCTGTTATCTAAATGCCTAGTTGTTCAAAACAAAATTTTGACTTGTTATGTCTTAGTAGAGATTCGACACCAAAAAATTTAGAGTCTTATACTTTGAGTGATTCTTCCTTTTGATTGTGATATTGTTTGTTGAGGTATTTGTTTACCTTGCTGTTGTGTGAATTATACTGTGGTTGCTTATTGTGTGTTTTGTTTGATTTGTTAGATCATCCGAGTGCGAAGCTTGTTATCTAGAGTCACTTGAGTACGAGGATCGTCAGCAAGGCAAGTCACTTTGATCATGATTACCCATATTTTATTGCATTAGTTCTACCATCTCCCCAATTGCATGCAAAGTAGGTAATTTGCAAACTTGGTTACTTGATGTGGTATCCTGTGGTAGGCTCCCCTCAACCCTTTGACACATTGGCCCCGGGAAACGTTGATTTAATTTTGCTATGCTATTAGTAGACGGGGTTGGTTGTGTGATTCATGAGAGTTGTGAGTTAATAATTTCAAGACCTACAAGATGATCAAGACTTCGAGACTCCGAGTTTTCAACATACCTCTGGGTGGATGATGGTTGAACGACGCCCTAGAGAAACCAGTGGTTAGCCTAGATGTTGCTAGAGAAGTGCCATTATTCATGCGGAAAGGTCCACCCAAGCACAAAGAGATGGATGGATGCTTCAAGACCCAAGGCTTACCTGCACAGCCACAAGCCATTATCGGCTCTGGCTTGGTTGGATATCGTGGTGACCTTGGACAGGCGGTGCTACGAGATGTAGAAGAACGGTAGGAAAGGATGGGCACCGACAGAGTCTCGAGGAAACCCTTTAGAAGACCATGTTTTGGTCATCCATTTCTCAAACATCCTGAAGTGTGAGAAATCCAACGGAGGCGATCAAATCTTGTGGGAACATGTGCAAAACTCTGCAGAGTACCCAAACCTAATCGATTAGCCGTGTCCACGGTCATGGACAGTTTGAGCCAAAGGAACTGAAACTATATGGAACTCTCAACACAATTAATTGTATTGATGTGGGTTTTTAATGACAACTTGGGTATGAGAATTGGTTGGTGGAAACATCTCATTAATCAACCAACATTGTAGTAATAATTTTCTGCCCTCTATAGGAAAAAAATTGGCTTTATGCAAAAACTTACTACCCCACCTGCCATATATGCATATAGACTAGATGA
Organism: Hordeum marinum; assembly: GCA_022496015.1. Classification (NCBI taxonomy): domain Eukaryota; kingdom Viridiplantae; phylum Streptophyta; class Magnoliopsida; order Poales; family Poaceae; genus Hordeum; species Hordeum marinum. The sequence continues at coordinate 417,931,044 of CM039678.1, read as the reverse complement.
TTACTTTACCCCCTCTTTTGTGACATTGCCGGCATATTCAATATGCTGACCTACACAGCTGTAACGTATCATGTTGCAGAGTACTTTTCCGACAAGGAGTGAGGATACGCTCTACGCTCGGTGAGATGCCCTTGGAGTCAGATGGACTCAACTACCTTTGAAGCTTCCGCAAGATTAGTTATTCTCATGAGTTGGCCTTCAGCCACTTTATTGTAATTCTTATTGTAATAAAGGACTCGATATGAGATTTTTCGATTATTAAAGCTGTGTGATTTCACTTTGATATATACATTGATGTACCGTGTGTGTACCAGCATGATCTTGGGATGGTACAGAGACACCGGAGATTTGACCTTTCAGGTCGGGTCGCTACAGAAATGGTATCAAAGCACACGCTGATCGTAGGACGTAACCTCTCGGATTGGAAAAGCCTTAGGATTTATTTGTCTTTTGTCTTTAAAATTCTTATACTCTCATCTACTCGTTTCTGACTTCCCTCTGATTCATTTCAAAATTTATCGATGGCCACCTTCATCCCAGTTTTGATCATGGAGTTTGTTAGCCTGACGCGACGATGCCCTTTGGCAAGGAGCTGGTGAAGATCGTCAGGGACGTAAGGATTGCCTTGCCAAGCATCACCAGGACTCCTATCATGTCTTTTCCACAAGACGGACGCTATAGGATCGAGGTGCACATCCCCAGAAAGACCTTTGGAAATCGTAAGGAACCCATCGACTTCAAGTTTGTGTCACCCAGCTAGATTCTTGGGAGAGACATGGCAATTCACCGTGCCCTGGGACGTATTCAGGAGAAATACAGGGGTGGACCCATTTCACCAGGACTCAGCATGGTTTGTCGCAGGGATGCGAATGGAAATATCATAACAACTCCCACTGAAGATACCACCATTTCCTATATCCAGACTTTGGAGACGCACATCAGGACCTTGGAGCTTCGGGTATGTGCCAACACGAATACGATCAAGAGGCTGATGAACCACGAGATTGACCTCGAAGCTGACCTATGGGAAGCCAAGTATGAGCATGAGTATGAAGTGAAGGATTTCTTAGAGAGGATCGATAAGCTGAACACTCGCATTGCAACGCTGGAGGAACAGTTGGACATGGGGGAAAATCTTCATCCAAAAGGTGACATGGCTCCCTTGATCAGCAACGATGACGACTATGAGGAGAGCGTCATCGGAGGAGGCCACTTCACCATGTACTTTTGAGGAGAACTTTAGTTATGCCCCCATGTATCTTTATTTTTGTCATTAAAGCGTAGGTCGATGCTTAGTTTAATTTGGAGATTTGTATCTCGATGTTTGAACCTTGATTTGAATAAATGAATGAGTGTTTGGTGTGATATGTTTGTTGCATTGCATATGGGTAGTGAAATTTCCTTTTAGGTCCTTGTTCTATTCTAATTCTCACCCCTCTGAAAACAGCAAGACCTCTATGACGTGAGCCCGACTTCACTTTCCCGCCGGAACTCACACAACTTCTCCAGCAGTAGAATGCCCTGATGCAGCTATTGATTCAGAACCATACCAACAACCACAACAACCACCCTTCACCTCAAGGCGACAACCTCACCCGTTTTCTGAGGCTGAATCCACCAACTTTCTCCAGCAGCACTGAGCCCATTGTGGCAGATGATTGGCTCCGCAAGATGGAGAGGGAACTCACCACCGCTGGATGCACTGAGGCTGAAAAGGTGAGCTTTGCTGCCCATCAACTAGTGGGACCAGCAGCTTCATGGTGAGAGAACTATACCACCACGTACCCCATTGCTGGTGTGACTTGGGAGGAGTTCAAGCTAGCTTTCCGCACCGCTCATGTCTCAGCTGCAGCCATGAGTCTGAAGAAGCATGAGTTTCGCAACTTACGCCAGGGGAACCGTTCCGTGGCCCAGTATGTGGATGATTTCAGCACGTTGGCTCGTTATGCACCAGGAGATGTGGCCGATGATGCAGCCAAACAGGAGAAGTTCTTGGAAGGACTCAACGATGAGATGAGTGTGCAGCTGATGGTGGCTACTTTCAGCAACTACCAGGAGCTGGTAGACAAGGCCCTCATCTTAGAGGGGAAGCAACAACAAATCGAAAACCGCAAGAGGCCAGAAATCTATCTCAGAATGGCTATGGAAATTCCATAATAGGTAGGTATGGTGGCTGTTTTGAGGAAGGATATATGGTGGGTTTTATGCACTGTCGAAAGTTGCGCGTTTCTAGAGAGGCCAGCAATGGTGAAAGGGTGAGAGTGCGTATAATCCACGGACTCACATTAGTCATAAAGAACTCACATACTTATTGCAAAAGTCTATTAGTTATCGAAGCAAAGTATTAGACACGTCTCCTACAGGAGAGGTTGGTAGGAGTTAACCATCGCGCGCTCCCGACGTCCACACAAAGGATGACAATCAATAAATAAATCATGCTTTGACTTCTTCACATAACGGTTCACCATGCGTGCATGCTACGGGAATCACAAACTCTAACACAAATACTTCTACCAATCCACAATTACTCACTAGCATGACTCTAATATTACCATCTTTATAACACAGAACTATTGGAAGGAATCAAACACATCATATTCAGTGATCTACAAGTTTTATGTAGGATTTTATGACTAACCATGTGAATGACCAACTCCTATTAACTCTCTAAATAGATATAAGTGAAGCATGAGAGTTTAATTCTTTCTAAAAAAATATATGCCCACGCTCTAACAAATATAAGTGAAGCAAAACAGCATTCTACAAATGGCGGTTTTCTATGTGTGAGAAACAGGCAATCCAAACTTCAAATGATATAAGTGAAGCACATGAAGCATTCTATAAGGCCATACTCAAAAGATATAAGTGAGGTGCAAAGATCCTTCTATAAATCAACGAAGGACTTTCTCATACCAGCATGGTGCATTATTAAAATAAAAATAAAAAAGCACAAGACGCTCCAAGATTTACGCATATCATGTGACGAATAAAAATATAGCTCCAAGTAAAATTACCGATGGTTGTTAGAAGAAAGAGGGGATGCCTTCCGGGGCATCCCCAAGCTTAGTTTCTTGGGAGTCCTTGAGTATTACCTTGGGGTGCCTCAGGAATCCCCAAGCTTAATCTCTTTTCACTCCTTATTCCTTCATCCATCGTGATCTCACCCAAAACTTGAAAACTTCAATCACACAAAACTTAACAGAACCCTCGTGAGATCCGTTAGTATAAAAAAGCAAATTACCACTTTAAGTATTGTTGCAAATCCGTTCACATTTTATTTTTTCATTGCACCTACTTCATTATAACTTCTCCATGGCTTATACCACTAATACAATCGATAGTTTCATCAAAACAAGCAAAACAATGCATCAAAAACAGAATCTGTCAAAAACAGGATAGTCTGTAGTAATCTAAACATTCACCAAACTTTTGTAACTCTAAAATTTCTGAAAAATAAGACGTGGTCAAGAATTTGTATAAAAATATTGTGTAAAAAATTCAGAAACTTTTGACATTCCAGTAAAAAAATGTAAATTCACGCACTACAGCCAAAGTTTTTGTTTTTGCACTTCACACACCAAACAAGCAATCTAATCATCCTAAAGGCAAATCTTGGAACATTATTTTTATAATACAATGGATTTTTACAAGGGGATAATTATTTTTTTGAAAAGTTTCTGTAATCAAGATTCACAAAGTTTCCATGGGCATGAAGAAAGTTCAAGGCTATCCCCCACTTCAACGTTGCTCGTCTTTCTCACTTTCACTTTTCTTTTTGAAAAAGGTTTAAGTTCCCCACTTTATTTTAAAAAAAATAATTTTTTTAAAATAACACAACAGAACAAAATGACTATCTAAAACTTCCAAGTTGTCTCCCTGGCAGCGCTTTCTCTAAAGCCATTAAGGTAGGCATAAAGTGCTCAAGTAGTGGATCCACCCGGATCCCAAGGTATATCAAAACCAATTTTAATTAGCAATGATTTGTAATATAGTAGTGAGCACAAAGTGATATAGATCAAGTGACTACAAAGTCTAACTCTCTTCATATGCATTGGCATGTCATACAAGAACAATTCATTCACACAAAGTAAAGGCCAATGCATAGCATACGTAGTTTCTTGCAATTTTATTGTATCGGAAACATATAGAGGTGAAGATGTAGTTCCTCTCTCATAATAATTGCAAGTAGGAGCAGCAAGAACTGTTGGGGAACGTTGCATGGGAAACAACAAAATTCCTACGCACATGCAAGATCTATCCATGGTGATGAGCATCTATGAGAGGGAGAGTGGATCTACATACCCTTGTAGATCGCTAAGCGGGAAGCGTTAAGAAACGCGGTTGATGTAGTTGAACGTCTTCGCGATCCAAATCGCTGAGCGTCTCGCGATCCCATCATGATCCATCTCACAATCCAATCATGATCCGTCCCGCGATCACATCACGATCCGTCCCGCGATCCAATCACGAATCGTCTCGCGATCTTGATCACGGTCCTTTCGATCTAGCATCAAAGGGATGGCATCTCCGCGTTTAGCACACATATAGCTCGATGATGATCTCTGCCTCCTTGATCTAGGAAGAGGGAGCGGAGAGGTAGACGAGTTCTCCAGCAGCGCGACGGTGTTGCGGCGATGGTGGTGGAGCAATTCCAGCAGAGCTTCGCATAAGAACCACTCAAACCGATATAGAGGAGAAACTACGAACTAGAGGAGAAGCAACATGTGGCTTAGGGTTTCTTGATTTGTTCCAAGTGCTAGCCCCGCCCCTTTATTTATATGCTGAGCCTTGGGGTCGAAACTTGGAGAGAAATCCTCCTCCAGGTCGGTTTGCCCGCAAGGCAAGAGTCCCCCTCAGACTCCAGGACCAGAGGTCAAGGTCCTCGGCGTCTGGCCCCAGACGCCAGGGTCCCTAGGGTATGGCTCCTGGCCTCCGCAAAATAGCTTTTGCACCTTCCTAAAGCCTCATGGGCTTTACCCCTTGGCCCAAATAAAGTGTTCTTGTACCCCGAACATTTCGAGAAACATCCAAAACTCTTCCGGTGAATTCTGGAACCCTTCCGGAGACCAAACACTATTATCCCATATATCAATCTCTACCTCCGGACCATTTTGGAGCTCCTCGTGACATCCGGATCTCATCCGGGACTCTGAAAAACCTTTGGTCACCACCATACATAACTCTATACTACCGAAACATCACCGAACCTTAAGTGTGCAGACCCGGCGGGTTCGAGAACTATGTAGACATGACCGAGACACCTCTAAGGTCAATAAACAATAGAGGAACCTAGATGCCCATATTGGTTCCTACATATTTTACGAAGATCTTTATCGGTCGAACCTCTATGTCAAGGATTCATTGAATCCCGTATGTTGTTCCCTTTGTTCTTCGGTATGTTACTTGCCCGAGATTCGATTGCCGGTATCTGTATACCTAGTTCAACCTCGTTACCGGCAAGTCTCTTTACTTGTTTCGTAATACAAGATCCCAAGGATAACACTTGTTGTGATGTTAGGCTTGTAAGGCTTGTTGTGATGTTGTATTATCGAGTGGGCCCTGAGATACCTCTCCGTCACACGGAGTAACAAATCCCAGTCTTGATCCATGCCAACCCAACAGACACCCTCGGACATACCTGTAGAGCACCTTTATAGTCACCCAGTTACGTTGCAACGATTCATACACACAACCTATTCCTCCGGTGTTACTGAGTTGCATGATCTCATGGTCATAGGAACAGATACTTGACATGCAGAAAACTGTAGCAATAAAGTGACAAGATCATATGCTACGTTTATAGTTTGGGTCTTGTCCATCACATCGTTCTCCTAATGATGTGATCCTGCTATCAAATGACATCTCATGTAAATGGCTAGGAAACCTTGACCATCTTTGATCAACGAGCTAGTTTACTAGAGGCATACTAGGGACACAGTATTGTCTATATACCCACACATGTATTTAGTTTCCAATCAATACAATTATAGCATGGATAATAAACGATTATCATGAACAAGGAAATATGATAATAACTAATTTATTATTGCCTCTAGGGCATATTTCCAACAGTCTCGCACTTGCACTAGAGTCAGTAATCTAGTTCACATCACCATGTGATTCGCACTGTTATGAATCTAGCACCATATGAGTTCTGGGACTCGATCATGCTTTGCATGTGAGAGAGGTCTTTTAGTCAACGGGTCTGCATCATTCAGATCCGTGTGTACTTTGCAAATGTCTATGTCATACTGTAGACACTGCTACCACACTCCACTTGGAACTATTCCAAATGGCTGCTCCACTATACGTATCTGGATTGCTACTAAGAGTCATACGAATTGGAGTTAAAGTTTGCATCGACGTAACTCTTTACGACGAACTCTTTATCACCTCCATAATCGAGAAACATTTCCTTAGTCTTTTAGTTACTAAGGATAATCTTGACCGCTGTAACATCCCAATTTTTGGAATGTTATAATAAATATTAGAATGATTGTTTGTTTGATTGAGTGATTGAAATTGAGTGAAAATTGAAACTTTCAAAAAAAAACTTTTCAATGAGAGGGAATAAAATGAATTTCCCCTTTGTGTTTTATTTCAAATTCAATTCCATTTCAAATCAGTGAGAGAAGAAAACGTGACTTCGTCATAAACAATGAATTTGAAAAGTAGATTGGAAATTCTCTGAATTATTCTTTTTGGAATTCATTTCATATTTGGTTCCATTCTATTTTTTGAAAGAATTCAAATACCCTTGACAAGATTTTGAGAGGAGTAACATGAAACTCCACACCAGGGTTATTTTTTTGAAGTATTTCAACCATAAAACCCAGGGGGTTATTTGAAAAAAAAATTGCAAAAGGAGTTAAAAGCCATTTTAGGCATTTTCTGAAAATAATTTTTTTAGAGTATTTATTTTGGCCCTGGAAAAATGTTTATTTAGTTGCATTTATTCCCCTGGTCAATTTAATATATAAATCTTAATTTTTTGGAAATGTTTTTATTTCTATAAAGTAGTTTACTTTATCTATAAATTAATAAAAGGAAAAAAAATATAAAAGGAAACCTCGCCGCGCGTATTAGGCAACGGATCGGCCCACCGACGCCCACTGCCAGATCCGAATCGTTTTGGATCGGCCAGCGACTGCCTCGCCCCTCCCTTTCTCTCGCTGGCATGCGGACCCCACCGCCGGACCGAAATGCTGCCGCGGTCACCTTCCTCCTTTGCTCCCTCTTTCCTTTCCAACGCCGACGACCACCGAATCCGCCGCGATCTCCCTCTCCCTTTCCTTTCGGACGACCAAGAGGCCACCTATAAATCCCCTGCCCCTCCCACACCCGTTCCGCCCTAAAACCCCGACCCCGACCCTCTCCTCTCGCGGCTATTGCTCGCCGGAGTAGAGCTGAGCCGCCCCACCATTGCTAAGCTCTTGCTCACCTCCGACCGCCCCAAGCTCTTTTGAGCCCACCAACCGCTCTGCCACCCTTGCCCACACCTCCCCATCCACTCGCCCGAGCCCCGCACCCACCGGAGCCCCTCTCCCCGTCGACACCCAAGCGCCGTCACCGCCTCCGAGCTCACCGTCATCGCCATCATCGCCCCCGAGCCCCGCTGACGCTACCAACGGAGTCACCATGCTCGTCCGCATCACCTGGTGCTAACGCTGTCGCCGGAGGACCATTGGAGACGTCTCCCTAGCGACCTCGCCGTCCCTGCCTTGCCACCGACATCGGCAAAGACCTCCTCCACCGCGGTGAGTCACCGAAGCTCTCCCCACCGTTCGATCTTATTCCAACGGCCAGGATTAGAACGTCGGTTTTATTATAAAACGCCGAAACATTTTCTGTTAGGAGTCGGCCATCCGCCAGAAACATTGGAACACTCACACCTCTAAACCAATCACAGAGCGCCACGTGTACCCCTGTCCGCTTAGAACAGTTTTTCTTTTTTCTGTTTTTAGTTTAAAACCAGATTCTGTTCCATTTTTATTTTCTTTATATCTTTTAAGTTTTTAATTTTTCTAATTTGATTCTATTTGCATCATGTCACAAATTTTATGTATTTGACCATATTTGAATAATTTAAATTTGAATTCAAACAGATTTGATTTAAATCTTATTTTCTGAATATCTTGAGTTTAATAATAGATTTTTGGTTGATTCTTTTTGCTACTTGTCACTAGTGACTTTATTTAACGGTAGGTAGAATTTGAGAATTTTTATAATACTTTAAATTAGCATTGTTAACAAAAACAGATTCTGTTTTAGTTCTTTTTAGGTTTATTTCTATTTCTTTTGTTTCAAATTGTTTTAAATTATTTTCTTTTATATTAGTTGGAAAGTTTTACTTTGTTTTCTGTTAGTTAGCAGTAGTATTTCAACCAAGTTTATTTTTATGTCATTTATTATTTTTATAGCATGAAATCAATTCTAGTTTCATAATAACTTGCAAATTGATTTCCTTGCTAGTTTGATGTCTTATTTGAAAATAATTTTTAAATATGTTTTGACAAGTTTAACTTTCTGTTAACTTAGTTGTTATATATTTTGATTTCTGTTATTTTAATATTTTAGTGTTTTACTTGTTGTTTATTAGCTAGAAAACTTATGTTGTTAGTGAGTTGTGTCATAGTTCTAGTTGTTCTTCAAAAGTGATTCTTGTTAATAGTAAAAATACTTTCCCAAAACACTTTTGTTGGATTTTACTTTGTTAGTGTTTTGTTGCCTTTTGAAAATAAAATCATTTGTAGGGGAAAACCACTTTTGGTTGATTTGATGAAATTTTGTTGATTTTAACCTTTTTTTAAGTATTTCCTTCATCACAACCCTTTGGTGTTTACTCTTGTGTTATTCTTGTGTGTTAGAATTGATTGCTTGTATGATTGCTTATATGAATGCAATGTTTAACTATATAGATTTCCCTCGGAGAGTGACGAATAGTTCTATCAAGTATTTCTAAGAGCGACATTTTTTCTTCATCAACAGTACAGGCAAGTTCACATTGACCATGTTATTACCTATGTTTTTCAAGTTGCATTGGTTCAACCTTCCACCCATCGCATGCAAAGTAGGTAATTTGGAAATTTGGTTACTTGATGTAGTATCATGTGGTAGGCACCCCCTCAACCCTTTGACACTTTGGCCCCTGGGAAACGTTGATTTAATTTTGCTATGCTATTAGTAGATGAGGTTGGTTGTGTGATTCATGAGAATTGTGAGATAATAATTACAAGACCTACATGATGATCAAGACTTCAAGACTCCAAGTTTTCAACATACCTCTGGGTGGATGATGGTTGAACGGCGCCCTGGAGAAGCCAGTGGTTAGCCTAGGTGTTGCTAGAGAAGTGCCAGTATTCACACGGAAAGGTCCGCCCGGGAACAAAGAGATGGATGGATGCTTCAAGACCCAAGGCTTACCTGCACAGCCACAAGCTATTATGGGCTCTGGATTGGTTGGATATTGTGGTGACCCTGGACAGGCGGTGCTACGAGATGTAGAAGAACGGTAGGAAAGGATGGGCACCGACAGAGTCTCAGAGGAACCCCTTAGAAGACCATGTTTTGATTATCAGTTCCTCAAACACCTTGAAGTGTGAGGAATCCAAGGGAGGCGATCAAATCTTGTGGGGAACGTGTGCAAAACTCTGTAGAGTACTCAAACCTAATCGATTCGCCGTGTCCACGGTCATGGACAACTTGAGCCAAAGGAACTGAAACTATCTGGAATTCTCAACACAAAGAATTATAATGATGTGGGTATTAATGACAACTTGGGTATGAGAATTGGTTGGTGGAACCATCTCATTAATCAACCAACATCATAGTAATAACTTCTGATTTGCCCTCTCTTGTTGTAGGAAAAATTTGTTTTACGCAAAACTTGAACTTATAGCCCCACCTGCCATATATGCATATAGAATAGATGATTGTTTTTCATCCCTCCCTTTTGTGACTTGCCGGCATATGCAAAATGCTGACCTACACGGCCGCAACGTCTCATGTTGTAGATACTCTTCTTCGACGAGTAAGAGTACGATTCAGGGTTACAGTCTACACTCAACCTGCCGTTGGTGCTTATTGGGACTCCATTCCTGTTGACTGTTTCCGCTGAGATTTTGAGGTATATATCAGTTTTATGTTAATTACATGTGATTTCACTTTGATATATACATTGATGTACTGTGTGTGCCAGCATACTAATTCAGGGATGGCACAAAACATACAGAGGCTTGACCTTTCCAGGTCGGGTCGCTACAGAGATGGCATCAGAGCACATGTTAACTGTAGGACGTGACCCTAGGAAATGGATTAGAAATAGGAAGACCTTGATAGGAACAACCTTTGTTTTCACTACTCTCGTAACTTCTAAATTCTTTTACTGAGCCCTCCCTGTTTCAAACTATAGATGGAGAACTACACCCTGAACAAAAGAGAGGACTACGAAGATGTTCTCGGGGGCTCATTCCTCATGGAGCTAGTGCAGATGGTGAAGCTGCCGATACCTGAGATCAAGGCGACTAAGAGGAAGTCTGGATTCTGGGGCATCAAAACTAAAGTTTTTGGACGTGAAGAAGACCCCAAGACTGAAGACATCAACTATGGCACAATTAGCCATGAATGTGAGATGGGCATGAACACTGCTCTCCATGATGCCATCGCACGTTTGAGCTATCGTCATCGTGCTGAGTTGTGCAACCACTACTTTGGAAGGCTTGGATGGTAGAAGCCTGATGGAGCACTCATCGACCTGACCGACGAACAGAAGATGAAGTTTTCACCCGTACTTGTGTACAATCAAGAACTTGAGCACTACATCAAGAACCTTCAAATGGACCTTCTCTCAGAGTTTTTTGAGAACGAAGCACTTCGTGAGAGCCTCAAGAACGAGAAGCTGAAGGTAGTCAATCTGAAGAAACATGATCCCGAGATTTAGAAGCTTCGTCAAGACTTGAAGAATAGTCAGGCCATGCTCATGCTGGAGACGTTGAAATTCAGAAGCTCAAGAACCAACTCCTGGAACTACAGGGACGACACCGGAAACTCTGCATCAACAGGAAAAATCTGGTAGAAGAACTTGAGAATATCAAGCATGACCATAAGAAGCACACTGAGAACGAAGACATGATATAGACTAGCTTAGTAGTAACCCCACCTTGAGAGAATAAAGATAAAAAATTTTACGATTTGAGTAATCGACCACACCAACCTTATGTGGGTGGCGATACTATAGTTTGTTTGAACTTTATGAACGTGTGGACTTGAGTTTGATGTTTTGTGTCTTTGAGTTGTTTGTATCCCTTCTCTCTCTCCCTCTGTCTCTCTCTCTTACCCATCTCATCCCCAAAACCTTGAACCGAATAGATGACGAATGAAGCTAGACTCGTGTATTCTGGATCGATGACTTGGTTAGAGACAGAAGAATGGATTGAACATGGAGGATCATCTAAGGAGTAACCATGTTGCAAGGAACGAGATGGTCCAGTATGCTCTTCGGTACTTTGCAAAAGGTGCTGCAAATTGGTGGAAGATGCATGAAGCTATCCATGATAGGCAAGAATCCCTCACCTGGGAAGAATTCAAGAGGACTCTGCAAAAGTCTCATGTTGTCACCAACACCCAGAAGCCTCGTTGCAAAGATGTGAAGAAGATTTGTGCATGCAAGATATGTGGAGAGATAGGACACACCCAGGAGGAACACAAGGAAGGATGCCCTAATTGTGAAGAAAATCACCCTGCTGAGGAATGCCCAACTGGGTAGGTGACATGTTTCTTGTGTGAAGGAACCACTCACTATCCGACACAATGTCAACTCTACCCCAAGGTACAAGAAGTCATGAAGCAGTAGACGGAAGCAATGAAAGAATTCCTAGGGGAAAAGCTAGAAGAACCCATGATGATGAGAGATATACCAGACCCAAACATTGATACCAAGTCATGTTATTCGTGTGGAGAAGAAGGACATATCTCTCAGGATTGTCCGAACGAGTATCTGGGAGACTTACCGATAGAAGAAGTGCAATATGATCCTTCGGAGATAGAAGAAATGATCAACCTAGATAAGAAGAAAGGCCAAGTAAGCGGAGGCATCAGATGTTTGCATTGTAGCTTGGAGAGGCCACACTGTTTTTGCAAGAGGTATGAGACAAGCATCAGGAAAGGAACCCAACCCAAGAAGAAGAAGAAGACTCCATGGTTTCCTACACGGAAGGATCTGAGCCACATCACTTGTCATCGGTGCAACAAGACAGGACACTACTCCTATACTTGCCCGGAGAAGAAGGCTAAACACGAGTAGTTTGAGTTTTGGATTTTGGAAGTAATAAATGTAATAGGTAGCACTCTTATCATTTTGAATTTATGTAACAGAAGTCTCAGAGGTTGAAATAAATTCATGAGTCAATGGAATTTATGGTGTCATGATTCTCCTATGTTGAATTATATGAGTTGTTACTCTATGAACAAAGATCTCTGACCATTTTCAAGGATATGAGAAAATATGGTCTATGCAGGCATGTGTACATTTCCTTTTAAGTGTGGTAGTAACCACATCGACGAATGAATAAAGAAAGTACCATTCCTGTTAAGGAGTTTGGATAAGTGACTACAGGTGAAGAGAATGTGGAACCATATCCAACTATGTGGATGACAACACGTGAAATAAAATGCCTTGGATTTTGAATATGATGAAGCAAAACTGTTATTGGTAAACAGACCAATGGAAAGGAAAAACATATTCAAGGAATAGAACGTGTATCAAGGATGGATCTCATGGTTTCATCAAGGTTGACCAAAGATCATGAAGCAAGAAGTTGTGATTGGATCAGCAAACGTTTCCTTAGGAGTATCCGAAAGCCTGAGAGATGTGAAGAAACGATAGATGTTTTTGCTCAACTTGCAGAATCAATGGATTTATCCGAACTTCATTCGTTGATAAGAGAAATTTCTGCAATGCTTGTGAGGAAGCCCAAGTGTTAGAATACGAGATTCACTAAACCTTATACAAGGTAATGATTTCAGTGCGACATGGCTTGGCCACCATGACGACTTACTCTTATCATTCTCTTGCTATTCGGGACGGTAAATCTGAGTAACTTACCCATAGTAAAGAGATGACGTTCTTTGGAGCTTTTGTTTAAGCCTTAGAATGGTATGATGAAAACCCCTTGTACATGACAGATGCTGTCACACGTAGGAATTTTACGGTGAGGAATGAAGCCAAGACCCATTTCACTTCAGGATAACCACAAATGGTAGACCACCATGAGATCATCGATAGGTTACTTAGAATGAATGCGAGACTTATCAGTTAAGAAGACCCAGTATCGGAGGAAATACAATTTGTTATGAGAACAAAAGATTTTTTTTTTAAACGGAAGAGCATCACCGAAGGAGCTATCATGAAGAATGTGAACAGACAGATGCATCCACAAGATTGCCATGACTTTTGAAGGACTAGTAACTTTCATTTTAAGTGTGGTAGACCCCACACTTCCAGGACAATGGATTTGTTAGAAGACCCCCAAACCCTGACCTTTTCTTTCTAGCCTCTTCGAATCTCGAGGACGAGATTCATTTTAAGTGTGGTAGGTTTGTAACATCCCAAATTTTGGAATGTTATAATAAATATTAGAATGGTTGTTTGTTTGATTGAGTGATTGAAGTTGAGTGAAAATTGAAACTTTCAAGAAAAACTTTTGAATGAGAGGGAATAAAATGACTTTCCCCTTTGTGTTTGATTTCAAATTCAATTCCATTTCAAATCAGTGAGAGAAAATAACATGACTTCTTCATAAACAAGGAATTTGAAAAGTAGATTGGAAAATCTCTGAATTATTCTTTTTGGAATTCATTTCATATTTGGTTCCATTCTAAATTTTGAAAGAATTCAAATACCCTTGAGAAGATTTTGAGAGGAGTAACATGAAACACCACACCAGGGTTATTTTTGTGAAGTATTTGAACCATAAAACCCATGGGGTTATTTGAAAAATTATTTGCAAAAGGAGTTAAAAGCCATTTGAGGCATTTTCTGAAAATAGTTTTTTTAGAGTATTTATTTTGGCCATGGAAAAATGTTCATTTAATTGCATTTATTCCCCTGGTCAATTTAATATATAAATCTTCATTTTTTGGAAATGTTTTTATTTCCATAAAGTAGTTTCCTTTATCTATAAATTAATAAAAAGAAAAAAAATATAAAAGGAAACCTCGCCGCGCGTATTAGGCAACGGATCGGCCCACCGACGCCCACCGCCAGATCCAAATCATTTCAGATCGGCCACCGACTGCCTCGCCCCTCCCTGTCTCTCGCTAGCATGCGGACCCCACCGCCCGACCGAAACGCCGCCGCAGTCACCTTCCTCCTTAGCTCCCTCTTTCCTTTCCAACGCTAACGACCACCGGATCCACCGCAATCTCCCTCTCCCTTTCATTTCGGACGACCAAGAGGCTGCGTATAAATCCCTTGCCCCTCCCGCACCCGTTCCGCCCTAAAACCCCGACCCCGACCCTCTCCTCTCGTGGCTATTGCTCACCAGAGTAGAGCCGAGCTGCCCCGCCATTGCTAAGCTCCTGCTCACCTCCGACCGCCCCAAGCTCTCCTGAGCCCACCAAATGCTCTGCCACCCTTGCCCGCACCTCCCCATCCACTCGCCCGAGCCCCGCACCCATCGGAGCCCCTCTCCCCATCGACACTCGAGCACCGCCACCGCCTCCGAGCTCACCGTCGTTGCCATCGTCGCCCTCGAGCCCCGCTGATGCAACCAACGGAGTCGTCGTGATCGTCCACATCACCTGGTGCCGACGCCGTCGCCGGAAGACCACCGGAGACGTCTCCCCAGCGACCTCGCCATCCCTGCCTCGCCGTCGACATCGCCGGAGACCTCCTTCACCGCGGTGAGTTGCCGAAGCTCTCCCCTCTGTTCGATCTTATTCCAACGGCCAGGATTAGAATGTAGGTTTTATTATAAAACGCCGAAACATTTTCTGTTAGGAGTCGGCCATCCGCCCAAAACATTGGAACACTCACACCTCTAAACCAATCACAGAGCGCCACGTGTACCCCTGTCCGCTTAGAAGAGTTTTTTCTTTTTTCTGTTTTTAGTTTAAAACCAGATTTTGTTCCGTTTTTATTTTCTTTATATCTTTTATGTTTTTTATTTTTTTAATTTGATTCTTTTTGCATCATATCACAAATTGTATGTAGTTTATGTAGACGTAAAATTTGACCATATTTGAATAATTTAAATTTGAATTCAAACAGATTTGATTTAAATCTTATTTTCTGAATATCTTGAGTTTAATAACAGATTTTTGGTTGATTATTTTTGCTACTTATCACTAGTGACTTTATTTAACAGTAGGTTGAATTTGAGAATTTTTAGAATATTTATATTAGCATTGTTAACAAAACAGATTCTGTTTTAGTTCTTTTTAGGTTTATTTCTATTTCTTTTGTTTCAAATTGTTTTAATTTATTTTCTTTTATATTAGTTGGAAAGTTTTACTTTGTTTTCTGTTAGTTAGCAGTAGTATTTCAACCAAGTTTATTTTTATGTCATTTATTATTTTTATAGCATGAAATCAATTCTAGTTTCATAATAACTTGCAAACTAATTTCCTTGCTAGTTAGATGTCTTATTTGCAAATAATTTTTAAATATGTTTTCACAAGTTTAACTATGTGTTAACTTGTTGTTATATATTTTGTTTTTTGTTATTTTAATATTTTAGTGTTTCAATTGTTGTTTATTAGATAGAAAACTTATGTTGTTAGTGAGTTGTGTCATAGTTCTAGTTGTTCTTCAAAAGTGATTCTTGTTTATAGTAAAAATAATTTCCCAAAACACTTTTGTTGGATTTTACTTTGTTAGTGTTTTGTTGCCTTTTGAAAATAAAATCATTTGTAGGGGAAAACCACTTTTGGTTGATTTGATGAAAATTTGTTGATTTTAACTTTTTTTATTAAGTATTTCCTTCATCACAACCCTTTGGTGTTTATTCTTGTGTTATTCTTGTGTGTTAGAATTGATTGCTAGTATGATTGCTTATATGAATGCAATGTTTGACTATATAGATTTCCCTCGGAGAGTGACAAATAGTTCTATCAAGTATTTCTGAGAGCGACATTTTTTCTTCATCAACAGTACAGGCAAGTTCACATTGACCATGTTATTACCTATGTTTTTCAAGTTGCATTAGTTCAACCTTCCACCCATTGCATGTAAAGTAGGTAATTTGGAAATTTGGTTACTTGATGTAGTATCATGTGGTAGGCACCCCCTCAACCCTTTGACACTTTGGCCCCCGGGAAACGTTGATTCAATTTAGCTATGCTATTAGTAGACGGGGTTGGTTGTGTGATTCATGAGAGTTGTGAGATAATAATTACAAGACCTACATGATGATCAAGACTTCAAGACTCCAAGTTTTCAACATACCTATGGGGGGATGATGGTTGAACGGCGCCCTAGAGAAGCCAGTGGTTAGCCTAGGTGTTGCTGGAGAAGTGCCAGTATTCACGCGGAAAGGTCCACCCAGGAACAAAGAGATGGATGGATGCTTCAAGACCCAAGGCTTACCTGCATAGCCACAAGCCATTATGGGCTCTGGCTTCGTTGGATATTGTGGTGACCCTGGACAGGCGGTGCTACGAGATGTAGAAGAACGGTAGGAAAGGATGGGCACCGACAGAGTCTCAGAGGAACCCCTTAGAAGACCATGTTTTGTTCATCCGTTCCTCAAACACCCTGAAGTGCGAGGAATCCAACGGAGGCGATCAAATCTTGTGGGGAACGTGTGCAAAACTCTGTAGAGTACTCAAACCTAATCGATTAGCCGTGTCCACGGTCATGGACAATTTGAGCCAAAGGAACTGAAAATACCTGGAATTCTCAACACAAAGAATTATAATGATGTGGGTATTAATGACAACTTGGGTATGAGAATTGGTTGGTGGAACCATCTCATTAATCAACCAACATCATAGTAATAACTTCTGTTTTGCCCTCTCTTGTTGTAGGAAAAAATTGCTTTACGCAAAACTTGAACTTATAGCCCCACCTGCCATATATGCATATAGAATAGATGATTAGTTTTCACCCCTCTCTTTTATGACTTGCCGGCATATTCAAAATGCTGACCTACATGGCTGCAATGTCTTATGTTGTAGATACTCTTGTTCGACGAGTAAGAGTACGATTCAGCGTTATGGTCTACATTCAACCTGCCATTGGTGTTTATTGGGACTCCACTCCCATTGACTATTTCCGCTGAGATTTTAAGGTATATATCAGTTTTACGTTAATTACATGTGATTGCACTTTGGTATATACATTGATGTATTGTGTGTGCCAGCATACTGATCTAGGGATGGCTCAGAACACACAGAGGCTTGACCTTTCCAGGTCGGGTCGCTACAACCGCTGCCCAGTGATCCACTCCTGGATCACTCTTGTACCCCTTGATGGACTCATGGCAAGGCACACACACGTGCAGTACACAGCATGGCATACTATATCCATGTCTTCCTTTGAAAAACTCTTTTAAAACAACCCTTTATGCTTTCCAGAAATTCTACATCACTTCCAATCAACAATATGTCATCCACATATGCTTATCAGAAACTCTATAGTGCCCCCACTCACTTTATTGTAAATACAAGTTTCTAATAAACTTTGTATAGACTCAAAAACTTTGATCACCTCATCAAAGCGTATATTCCAACTCTGAGATCCTTGCTCCAGCCCATACAAGGATTGCTGGAGCTTGCACACCTTTTCGCATCATTAGGACTGACAAAACCTTCTAGTTGTATCACATACAACCTTTCCTCAAGTAAACCATTAAGGAAACGATGTTTTGACATCCATCTGCCAGATTTCAAAATTGAAAAATGCAGCAACTGCTAGCATAATTCCAATAGACTTTAGCATCGCTATGAGTGATAAAGTCTCATCGCAATACACTCATTGAACTTGGCAGAAACTTCTTTCGGACAAGTCGAGCTTTATAAATGGTGACATTTACCATCAGCGTTTGTCTTCATCTTGAAGGTCCATTTGTACTCGATGGCCTGTCGTCCAACGAGCAAGTCTACCAAAGTCTATACTTGGTTTTCATACATGGATCCTTTCTCGGATTTCATGGCCTCTAATCATTTGTCGGAATCCAGGCCCATCATCGCTTCTTCATAGTTTGTAGGCTCATCGTCGTCTAACAACATGATTTCCAAGACATGATCAGCATACCACTCAGGTGAAGTACGTATCCTTGTCAACCTACGAGGTTCGATAGTAACTTGATTCACAGCTTCATGCTCATCATCATTAACTTCCTCTTCAACTGACGTAGGCTCCACAGAAACATATTTCTGTGTTGTGCTACTCTCTGGTTCAAACAAAGGTTCAACAACCTCATCAAGTTCTATCTTCCTCCCACTCAATTCTTTTGAGAGAAACTCTTTCTCAAGAAAGGACCCGTTTTAGAAACAAACACTTTATGCTCGGATCTGAGATAGAAGGTTTACCCAACTATTCTTAGGGTATTCTAGGAAGATGCATTTGTCCGCTTTGGGTTCGAGCTCATTAGGTCAAAACCTTTTTCACATAAGCATCGCAGCCCCAAACACTAAGAAATGACAGCTTAGGTTTCTATCAAACCATAATTCATACGGTGTCATCTCAACGGGTTTAGATGGTGCCCTTTTTAAAGTGAATGTTATTGTCTCCAATGCATAACCCCAAAATGATAGTGGCAAATCGATAAGAGACACCATAGTATGCACCATATCCAATAGAGCACGACTATGAAGTTCGAACGCACCATCACACTATGGTCTTCCAGGTGGCGTGAGTTGTGAAACAACTTTCACATTGTCTAAAGTTGTATGCCAAACTCATAACTCAGATATTCACCTCCACGATCATATCGCAAACATTTTTTATCTTCTTGTCACGATGATCTTAAACTTCACTCTGAATTTGCTTGAACTTTTCAAACAATTCAGACTTGTGTTTCATTAAGTAAATATACACTATATCTAATCAAATCATCACTGAAGGTTAGAAAATAATGATATCCACCACATGCTACAAGACTCATTGGATTGCATACATCAACATGTACCATTTCCAATAAATCACTTGCCCGCTCCATCAAACCGGAAAACGGGGTCCTTAGTCATTTTGCCCAAGAGGCATGGTTCGCATGTCTCAACCGATTTGAAATTGAATAGTCCAAAGATCCATCAGCATGGAGTTTCTTCATGCGATTTATACCAATATGACATTTAGCGGCAGTGCTGCAAGTATGTGGTACTATCATTAACTTTGTATCTTTTGGCATCAATGTTACGAACATGTGTATTACTACGATCAAGATTCAACAAACCATTCTCACTGGGTGCATGACCATTGAAGGT
Organism: Hordeum marinum; assembly: GCA_022496015.1. Taxonomy (NCBI): domain Eukaryota; kingdom Viridiplantae; phylum Streptophyta; class Magnoliopsida; order Poales; family Poaceae; genus Hordeum; species Hordeum marinum. The sequence goes on along the minus strand of CM039678.1, from coordinate 417,911,619 downwards.
ATTATTCATATATAGAATAACCATTATTCTCTAACTTAAACGAATAACCGTGTTGTAGTATACATGATCCAATCATGTTCATGCTTAACACAAACACCAAACAACATTTAGGTTTGTCACTAATCCCGAAGGTAGAGAGAGCATGCGATGTTGATCACATCAACCTTGGAAACATTTCCAACACACATCGTCACCTCACACTTAGCTAGTCTCCATTTATTAAATAGCTTTTACTTCGAGTTACTAACATTTAGCAACCAAACCGGTATCCAATAACCAGGTGCTACTAGGAGTACTAGCAAGGTACACATCAATAACACGTATATCAAATATACTTCTGTCGATGTTGCCAGCCTTCTTATCTACCAAGTATCTAGGGTTGTTCCGCTTCAGCGACTGCTCTCCTCATAATAGAAGCACTTAGTCTCGGGTTTGGGTTCAACTTTTTGTTGCTTCACTGGAGCAGCAACTGACTTGCCATCCATGAAGTTTCCCTCCTTTTCCTTTCCCTTCTCGAATCTAGTGGTTTTACTAACTATCAACATTTGATGCTCCTTCTTGATTTCTACCTTCGCGGTGTCAAACATCGCGAATAGCTCAGGGATCATCATTTCTATCCCTGGCATTTCATAGTTCATCATGAAGCTCTAGTAGCTTAGTGACAGTGACTTGGAGAACTATATCAATCACTATCTTATCTGGAAGATCAACTCCCACTCGATTCAAGCGATTGTAGCACCCAGACAATCTGAGCACATGCTCAATGATTGAGCTATTCTCCTTCATCTTGCAGGCAAAGAATCTTTTTGGAGATCTCATATCTCACAACACAGGCACGAGCCTGAGATCCCAATTTCAGATCTTAGAACATCTCATATGTTTCGTGACGTTCAAAACGTTTTGGAGCCTCAATCCTAAGTTGTAATGCATGATGCACCGAACTATCTAGTCATCGTAACGTGCCTGTCAGATGTTCACAACATCTATAGATGACGCTAGAGGGGGTGGCGCACCGAGCGGTGCATTAAGGACATAAGCCTTTTGTGCAGCAATGAGGACAACCCTCATATCACAGACCCAGTTCGCAATATTGCTACCATCATCTTTCAACTCTATTTCTCTAGCAACATATAAAAATTCAAGGGAGCTACAGCGTGAGCTAATAATCTACAACATAATTTGCAAAGACACTACTAACTATGTTCATCATAATGAGTTCAATTAATCATATTACTTAAGAATTCACACTCAAATTGACATCCCTCCGATCATTCGAGTGATACATGATCCAAATTCACCAACTCAAGTCCGATCATCACGTGAGTTGAGGTGGTTTCAATGGTGAACATCATCATGTTGATCATATCTACTATATGACTAATGTTAGACCTTTCGGTCTCTTGTGTTACGAGTCCATGTTTGTACATGTTAGGCTCGTCAAGTTTAACCCGAGTGTTCCGCATGTGCAACACTGGCTTGCACCCGTTGTATGTGGACGTAGAGTCTATCACACCCGATCATCATGTGGTGTCTCGACACGACAAACTTTTGCAACGGTGCACACTCGGGGAGAACACATTTTATCTTGAAATTAAGTGAGGGATTACCTTATAATGCTACCGTCGTCCTAAGCAAAACAAGGTGCATAAAAGGATTAACATCACATGCAAATCATAAGTGACATGGTATGGCCATGAACTTGTGCTTTTGATCTCCATCTTGAAAGCACTAGCATGATCTCCATCGTCATTGGCATAACACTATGATCAACATCATCATGATCTCCATCATTGTGTCGCCATCAGGGTTGTCGCGCCCACCATGCTCATACTACTATTGCTACCGTTTAGAGATAAAGTAAAGCATTACATAGCGCTTAATGATTGACACGTAGGTCATACAATAATTAAAGACAACCCTATGGCTCCTACTGGTTGTCGTACTCATCGACATGCAAGTTGTGATATTCTATACATCACATGATCATCTCATACATCAGATATATCTCATCATGTAATTGGCCATATCACATCACAACATACCCTCCAAAAACAAGTTAGACGTCCTCTAATTGTTGTTGCATGTTTTACCTGGCTGCTACGGGTATCTAGCAAGAACCATTCACACGCAAAAACCACAACGGTGATACACAAATTGCTATTCAACCTTCTCAAGGACCACCTTTGTCGAATACGATCCAACTAGAGTAGGAGAAATAGACACCCGCCAGCCATCTTTGTGTAACAAGGTTACACGTCAGTCAATGGAATCGGTCTCTCATAAGCATACGAGTAAGGTTGGTCCGGGCCGCTACATCCCAGAATACCGCTGAACCAAAACACGACCAAGGGAGGAAGAAATCTAAGCATCAACACCCACAAACTCTTTGTGTTCTACTCGAGATCTCATCTACACATAGACCTAGCTCTAATACCACTGTTGGGGAACAATGCATGGGAAACAAAAAAAATCCTACACACATGCAAGATCTATCCATGGTTATGAGCATCTACGAGAGGGAGAGTGGATCTACATACCCTTGTAGATTGCTAAGCGGGAAGCGTTAAGAAACGCGGTTGTTGTAGTCGAACGTCTTCGCGATCCAAATCGCCGAGCATCCCGCGATCCCATCACGATCCATCTCGCAATCCAATTACGATCCGTCTCGCGATCTCATCATGATCTGTACCGCGATCCAATCACGAATCGTCTCCCGATCTTGATCACGGTCCTTCCGATCTAGTGCCGAACGGACGGCACCTCCACGTTCAGCACACTTACATCTCGATGACGATCTCCACCTTCTTGATCCAGCAAGAGGGAGCGGAGAGGTAAACGAGTTCTTCGGCAGCACGACGGCATTGCGGCAATGGTGGTGGAGCTATTCCAGCAGGGCTTCTCCTAAGCACTGCTGAAACCGATCTGGAGGAGAAACTACAAACTAGAGGAGAGGCAGCACGTGGCTTAGGGTTTCTTGATGTGTTCCAAGTGCTAGCCCCGCCCCTTTATTTATATGCTGAGCCTTGGGGTCGAAACTTGGAGAAAAATCCTCCTCAAGGTCGGTTTGCCCGCAAGGCAAGAGTCCTCCTCGGACTCCAGGACCAGACACCAAGGTCCTCGACGTCTGGCCCCAGACACCGGGGTCCCTGGGGTCTGGCCCCTCGCCTCCGCAAAACATCTTTTGCACCTTCCTAAAGCCTCATGGTCTTTACCGCTTGGCCCAAATAAAGTGTTCTTGTACCCCGAACAATTCGGCAAACATCCGAAACTCTTGCGGTGAATTCCGGAACCCTTTCGGAGACCAAACACTATTATCCCATATATCAATCTCTACTTCCAGACCATTCTGGAGCTCCTCGTGATGTCCGGGGTCTCATTCGGGACTCCGAACAACCTTCGGTCACCACCATACATAACTCTATACTACCGAAACGTCACCGGACCTTAAGTGTGCAGACCCTGCGGGTTCGAAAACTATGTAGACATGACCGAGACACCTCTACGATCAATAACCAATAGCGGGACCTGGATGCCCATATTGGTTCCTACATATTCTACGAAGATCTTTATTAGTCGAACCTCTATGTCAAGGATTCAGTTAATCCTGTATGTTGTTCCTTCTTTGGTACGTTACTTGCCCGAGATTCGATCGCCGGTATCTGTATACCTAGTTCAACCTCATTACCGGGAAGTCTCTTTACTCATTCCGTAATACAAGATCCCGTGGCTAACACTTTAGTCACATTGCTTGCACGGCTTGTTGTGATGTTGTATTACCAAGTGGGCCCTGAGATACCTCTCCGTCACACGGAGTAACAAATCCCAGTCTTGATCCATGCCAACCCAACAGACACCCTCGGAGATACCTATAGAGCACCTTTATAGTCACCCAGTTATGTTGCGACGTTTGATACACACATGGTACTCCTCCGGTGTTAGTGAGTTGCATGATCTCATGGTCATAGGAACAGATACTTGACATGCAGAAAACTATAGCAACAAACTAACACGATCATATGCTACGTTTACAGTTTGGGTCTTGTCCATCACATCATTCTCCTAATTATGTGATCCCACCATGAAATGACATCTCATGTCAATGGCTAGGAAACCTTGACCATCTTTGATCAACGAGCTAGTTTACTAGAGGCATACTAGGGACACAGTGTTGTCTATATACCCACACATGTATTTAGTTTGCAATCAATGCAATTATAGCATGGATAATAAACGATTATCATGAACAAGGAAATATGATAATAACTAATTTATCATTGCCTCTAGGGAATATTTCCAACAATAACATGCATATTATATTCATTAAAATCATCATGTGCAATAGGAAAACGCAAATAATCAATATAATCCTTAATAAGTGAAAACTTCTCCGATATAGTGTAGTTTGGAGAATTCAAAAAGATAATAGGATTATCATGTGTGGGTGCAATAGCAACAATTTCATGCTTAGCATAAGGAACTATAGCAAGTTCATCTTCATAAGCATAATTCATATTGGCATCATGGCCATAAGAATAGCAAGCATCAAGTTCATTAAAAAGGGATATTTCAAAAGAATCCAAGGGATCATATCAATCATCAATTCATCCTTCGGTATGTGCGAAGGGTGATTAAACAATGTACAAGTTGAAAATTTACTCTCATTAGAAGGTGGGCATGGGTAGCTTATCCGCTCTTCCTCCTTTTGTTCTTCGTTCTCCTCCTCGTCTTTTTGATCTAATGAGCTTACAATTTCAGAAACTTCCTCTTCCATAGATTCCTACATAATATTAGTCTCTTCCAAGGTAGCAGTCATTCTTTCAATAAACTCTTTAACATAAGCATTAGAAGCATAGTTTTCATAGCAATATTTAAGTATGGCAAAATTTTCAGATTTGTAAAGAGTAGCATCATACTTTTCAATGAAAGAAGCAATTTCATAGGCACCCCTAAAAGCAACAGATTCTTCAATTTGTTCAACATAATTATAGCAATAGGCCTCCTTGGTGTAATAGGATAATATTTCATTATCATTAAACACATGCTAGTAGGGAAGGTGTTTTTTAGCTTCTTTAGAACAACAAGTAAAATCATGCAATTCACACAAGTTCCAAGCATAACAACACAAAGCATTAATTTGATGCAACAAGAGTTCCCCTTTTTGAGATATTTGGTGTCACAAATAATGAGCATGCTCATTTAATGACTTTCCCTCAACTAAGCTAGTTGGGTTTTCAGCACGAGCACAGGTGGATCGAAGATGACCCAAGTAATATTCTTCGGTGGTACAGAACACTAGTGGTTCCTCATCTTTTGGAGCAGCAAGTACAACTAATTTTTTTGGTATTTTACCTTTCCTACCCATATCTAAAGATACAAAACAACTTAGATTAGAAAATAAAAATTACTTAGTGGTAAAGCAAACAAGCACACACGAGAATATTCACCCCACGCTATTGCTCCCCGGCAATGGCGCTAGAAAAAGGTCTTGATAACCCACAAGTATAGGGGATCAATTGTAGCCTTTCTCAATAAGTAAGAGTATCAAACCCAACAAGGATCTAAAGGTATAACAAATATTCCCTCAAGTTCTATCGACCACTAATACAACTCTACGCACGCTTAACGTTTGCTTTACCTAGAACAAGTATGAAACTAGAAGTACTTTGTAGGTGTGACGGGATAGGTTTGCAAGATAATAAAGAGCACGTAAATAAAAACTAGGGGCTGCTTAGATAAAAAAACAACTAAGTTAGTCTTAGTACAGAGCTTTTTGTCACAAGAAAGTTATTTGTCCCTAGGCAATCGATAACTAGACCGGTAATCCTTATTGCAATTTTATATGAGGGCGAGGCATAAGCTAACATACTTTGTCTAATTGGATCATATGCACTTATGATTGGAACTCTATCAAGCATCCACAACTACTAAAGATCATTAAGGTAAAACCCAACCATAGCATTATAAGGTATCAAGTCCTCTTTACTACCATATGCAACAACCCACCTACTCGGGTTTATGCTTCTATCACTCAAGCAACCCACCATAGGAAAATCATGAACACATTGCAACACCCTACAGCGAGGATCCCTGATGCTTGTGTGACACGAAGAGCACCATAGGACAGCACCAAAATAAAACATGCAACTCAAACCAATCATGATCATCAATCAACCCATAGGACAAAACGGATCTACTCAAACACCATAGGATAGCCATACATCATTGGGAAATAATATATAGCGTTGAGCACCATGTTTAAGTAGAGCTTATAACGAGGAGAAGAGGTGGTGAACCGCTGCATAGAGGAGGAGAGAGTTGGTGATGACGGTGGCGAAGTTGTTGGTGTAGATTGATGTCATGATGATGGCCCCCGCGGCGTTCCGGTGCCACCGGGAGAGTGGGGGAGCGACCCCCTCCTTCTTCTTATTCATTGACCTCCCCCAAGATGGGAGGAGGGTTTCCCCTATGGTCCTTGTCCTCCATGGCGAAGGAGGGGAGGGAACCCCTCCGGGATTGGATCTCTCTCTCTATTTCCTTCTGTTTCTGTGTTCCCAAATTCTGGCCTTTCATCGTTTCTTTAATTCCCGGAGATCAACTCCGATTGGGCTGAAATTTTAACACGAATTTTATCTAGATATTACCTTTCTTGCAGCAAAAGAAGGGAACCAACCGCCTTAAGGGGTGACCACAAGCCACCCTGGTGCGGCCAGGGGGTAGGCCATGCCCTCCTGGCTTGTGGTCACCTTGGGCATCGTCTCGCGTTGATTCTTTTCCCAGAAATCAAATATATTCCAAAAAAATCTCCGTAAGTTTTTATCGTGTTTGGACTTCGTTTGGCATGGATATTCTGCGGATCAAAAAACATGCAACAAATAGGAACTGGCACTGGGCACTGGATCAATATGTTAGTCCCAAAAATAGTATAAAAAGTTGCCAAAAGTATATGAAAGTTGTAAAATATTGGCATGAAACAATCAAAAATTATAGATACGACAGAGATGTATCAGGCCTCTAACCATTTCTTGGAATCTGGGCCCATCATCGCTTCTCCATAGCTCGTAGGTTCATCGTTGTCCAACAACATGACCTCGAAGATAGGGTTGTCGTACCACTCAGGAGCAGCATGCGCCCTTGTCAACCTACGAGGTTTGATAGAAACTTGACCCGAAGCTTCATGATCATCATCATTAACTTACTTTTCAACTAATGTAGGATCTAAACAAACATCTTATTGCGTTGTGCTACTCTCTGGTTAAAGTAAAGGTTCAATAATCTCATCAAGTTCTATTTTCCTCCCACTCAATTCTTTCGAGAGAAACTCTTTCTCAAGAAATGTTCCATTTTTAGCGACAAACACTTTGCCTTCAGATCCGAGATACAAGGTATACCCAACTATCTCTTTGGGGTATCCTATGAAGACATATTTCTCCGCTTTGAGTTCCAGCTTTTCAAGCTGAAGCTTTTTGACATAAGTATCACATCCCCAAAGTTTAAGAAATGACAACTTTGGCTTCTTGCCAAACTATAGTTCATATGGCGTTGTCTCAACGGATTTTGATGGTGCCATATTTAAAGTGAATGCAGTTGTCTCTAATGATAACCCCAAAACAATAGTGGCAAATCGGCAAGAGACATCATAGAATGCACCATATCTAATATGGTTCGATTACGATGTTCGGACACACCATTATGCTCTGGTGTGTTCCTAGCGGTGTCAATTGTGAAACAATTTCACGCTGTCTTAAGTGACTACCAAACTCATAACTCAGATATTCTCCTCCTCGATTGGATCGTAGGAATTTAATCTTCTTGTTACATTGATTCTCAACTTCACTCTGAAATTGCTTGAAGTTTTCAAACGTTTCAGACTTGTGCTTCATCAAGTACATATACCCATATCTACTTAAGTCATTAGTGAAGGTGAGCAAATAACGATATCCACCACGTGCCTCAATGCTCATTGGACCGCACACATCAGTATGTATGATTTCCAACAAGTCACTTGCCCGTTCCATTGTTCCAGAGAAGGGGTTTTAGTCATCTTGCCCATAAGGCATGGTTCACATGTGTCAAGTGATTCAAAATCAAGTGACTCCAAAAGTCCATCAGCATGGAGCTTATTCATGTGTTTTACACCAATATGACCTAAACGGCAGTGCCACAAGAAAGTGGTACTATAATTATCAACTCTACATCTTTTGGCATCAATGTTATGAACATGTGTATCGTTACTATCGAGATTCAATAGGAATAAACCCCTCACATTGGGTGCATGACCTAAAATATATTACTTGTATAAATATAAAAACCATTATTTTATGATTTAAATGAGTAACCATCTCGCAATAAACAAGATCCAGATATAATATTTATGCTTAATGCAGGCACCAAATAAAAATTATTTAGGTTCATAACTAATCCCGATGGTAATCGAAGAGCGAGCGTGCCGGCGGCGATCACATCAACCTTGGAACCATTTCCCATGCACATCATCACTACAACGAGAGTTGGTAGGGTACACATCAATAAGATGCATATCATATATACCTTGTTTGGTGTTGGCCGCCTTCTTGTCGGCAAGATACTTGGGGCAGTTCTGCTTCCAATGACTAGTTCCCTTGCAATGAAAGCACTCAGTTTCTGGCTTGGGTCCAGTCTTGGATTTCTTCATGGGAGAGGCAACTGCTTTTCCACTCTTCTTGGAGTTACCCTTATTGCCCTTGCCATTCTTCTTGAAACTAGTGGTTTAATTGACCATTGACACTTGATGCTCTTTCTGGATTTCAGACTCAGCGATTTTCAGCATCGCAAACATCTCGGCGACTGACTTGTTCATCCCGTTCATGTTATAGTTCATCATGAAGCTCTTGTAGCTAGGTGGCAATGGTTGAAGAACTCTGTCAGTGATCGCCTCCAGCGGAAGGGGCATCCCTAACTCAGCCAGACGGTTTGAATACCCAGGCATTCTAAGATATATTCACTAAGAGACCCGTTATCTTCCATCTTGCAAGCATAGAACTTATCAGAGGTCTCATACCTCTCGACCCGGGCATTCTTCTCGAAAATAAACTTCATCTCCTGGAACATCTCATATGCTCCATGACGCTCAAAACATCTTTTAAGTCCCGGTTCTGAGCCATACAACATTGCACATTGAACTATTGAGTGATCTCCAGAACGTGTCTCCCAAGCGTTCTTAACGTCTTCGGGCGACACGGGAGCGGGTGGGTCACCAAGCGGTGCATCAAGGACATAAGCCTTCTGGGAAGTCATGAGGATAATCCTCAGACTACAAGCCCGGACCACAAAGCTACTTCCATCATCTTTCAACTTGGCTTTCTCTAGGAACGCATTAAAATTCAGGGGAACTACTGCACGAGCCATTGATCTACAACATAAATATGAAAAGGTTACTAAGACTATTATTTAAGATAATGAGTTTAGTTAATCAAATTACTAAAGCTCCCACTCAAAATGGCATCCCTCTGGTCATCTGAGTGATACATGATAAAATTCACCAACTCAAGTCTGATCATCACGTGAGTTGAGGTAGTTTTAAGGGTGAACATCATCATGTTGATCATATCTACTATATGACTCATGTTTGACCTTTCTGTCTCTTGTGTTTCGAGGCCATGTATGTACATGCTAGGCTCGTCAAGTTTAACCTGAGTGTTCTACACGTGCAACACTAGCTTGCATCCGTTGTATGTGAACGTAGAGTCTATCACACCCGATCATCACGTCGTGTCTCGACATGACGAACTTTTGCAACGGTGCACACTTGACGAGAACACAATTTATCTTGAAACTTTAGTGAGGAATCACCTTATAATGCTACCGCTGTCCTTAGCAAAACAAGGTGCATAAAAGGATTAACAGCACATGCAAATCATAAGTGACATGATATGGCCATGAACTTATGCTTTTGATCTTCATCTCCAAAGCACCGGCATGATCAACATCGTCACCGACATCACACCATGATCTCCATCATCTTGATCTCCATCAACGTGTCGCCATCGTGGTTGCCGCGCCGACTGTTGCTTCCATGACTATTGCTAACTCATAGCGATAACGTAAAGCAAAAATGACTAAAATAATTAACGACAACCCTATGGCTCCTGCCGATTGCCGTACTCATCGACATGCAAGTCGTGATATTCTATACAAAACATGATCATCTCATACATCACATATATCGCGTCATGTAATTGGCCATATCACATTACAGCACACCCTACAAAAAGAAGTTAGACGTCCTCTAATTGTTGTTGCATGTTTTACGTGGCTGCTATGGGTATCTAGCAAGAACAATTCTCTCCTACGCAAAAACCACAACGGTGATACACAAATTGTTATTCAACCTTCTCAAGGAACGCCTTTGTTGAATCCAATCCAATTAGAGTAGGGGAGACATACACCCGACATCCATCTTTATGCAACAAAGTCACATATCAGTCAATGGAACCGGTCTCTCGTAAGCGTACGAGTAAGGTTGGTTCGGGCCGCTTCATCCCACAATACCGCTGAATCAAAACACGAACAAGGGAGGAAGAAATCTGAGCATCAATGCCCACAAACTACTTTGTGTTCTACTCGTGATCTCATTGACACATAGACCTAGCTCATGATGACACTGTTGGGGAACGTTGCATGGGAAACAAAAAAATTCCTACGCACACGCAAGATCTATCCAAATCCCCGAGCGTCCCGCAATCCAATCACGATCCGTCCCGACCTAGCGCCGAACGGATGGCACCTCCGCGTTCAGCGCACGTATAGCTCGATGACGATCTCCGCCTTCTTGATCCAGCAAGAGGGAGAGGATAGGTAGCTGAGTTCTCTGGTAGCGCAATAGCGTGGCAGCGGTGGTGGTGGATCTATTCCGGTAGGGCTTTGCCTAAGCACCGCCGAAAACTAGAGGAGTCGATCTATCGGGAGAGAGAGGCTGCACCATGGCCTTTTGGTTAGCGTTCAATGGCCCTCTCTTCCTCTAGTATATATAGGAGGGAGGGGAAGGGTCTTGCGCCCTAGGGATCCTCCCCTAGGGTCTGCTGAAGTGGGGAGGAGAGGGAGTTAGACTCCAAACCTACTCCTAGTAGGACTCGTCCCCCACTTGGAAACACTTCCCCTTTGGGCTTTTGCCTTTTCCCCTCACCCAGGCCGCATTGGCCTTTAGTGGGGGCTTCGGCCAGCCCACCAGGGGCTGGTTTGCCTCCTCCCACAGCCCATGAGGCCCTTTGGGGTGAGAGGCCCCTCCCGATTGTCCCCCAGTACCCTCCCAGCACTCCTGGTACACTACCAAAGTACCCAAAACTTTTCCAGTAACCAAACTGGGACTTCATATATATCAATATTTACCTTCGAACCAGAATCTCATCCGATACTCTTAACAACCTTCACTCACCACCATACATAACTCAATACTACCGAAACATAACCGAACCTTAAGTGTGCAGACCCTGCGGGTTCGAGAACTATGTAGACATGACCGAGACACCTCTACGGTCAATAACCAATAGAGGGACCTGGATGTCCATATTGGTTCCTACATATTTCTATGAAGATCTTTATCGGTCGAACCTCTATGTCAAGGATTCAGTTAATCCCGTATATTGTTCCCTTTGTTCTTCGGTATGTTACTTGCTCGAGATTCGATCATTGGTATCTCTATACCTAGTCCAATCTCGTTACCAGAAAGTCTCTTTACTCGTTTCATAATACAAGATTCCGTGGCTAACACTTTTTTCACATTGCTTGCAAGGCTTGTTGTGATGTTGAATTACCGAATGGGCCCTGAGATACCTCTCCATCACACTGAGTAACAAATCCCAATGTTGATCCATGTTCACTCAACAGACACCCTCGGAGATACCTGTAGAGCATCTTTATAGTCACCCAATTACGTTGCGATGTTTTATACACACAAGGTACACCTCCGGTGTTAGTGAATTGCATGATCTCATGGTCATAGGAACGGATACTTGACATGCAGAAAACTATAGCAAAAAACTGACACAATCATATGCTATGTTTATAGTTTGGGTCTTATCCATCACATCATTCTCCCAATGATGTGATCCCATTATCAAATGACATCTTATGTCCATGGCTAGGAAACCATGACCATCTTTGATCAACGAGCCAGTCTACTAGAGGCATAATAGGGACAAAGTGTTGTCTATGTATCCACACATGCAATGTGTTTCCATTCAATACAATTATAGCATGGATAATAAACGATTATCATGAACAAGGAAATGTAATAATAACCATTTATTATTGCCTCTAGGTCATATTTCCAACAATTAGAGAATTTGTAGAAGTGGAATTAGGTCAAACGGAGCCACGGGGGCCCACAAGGCATCAAGGCGTGCCCCATAGCCTTGTCGTCTCCTCGCGCAGCTTGTTGACTCCTCGCGAAGCTTCTTGGGTCTCTTTCTTCTATAAAAATCTTCAAAAAGTTTCGTAGTGTTTGGACTTCGTTTGGTACATATTTACTTGAAAACCAAAAACAAGTAGAACACAACAACTGGCACTTGGCACTAGGTTGATAGGTTAGTTCCCAAAAATGATATAAAATAGCATATAATTGCATATAAAGTATCCTATATTGATAATATAATAGCATGGTACAATAAAAAAATTATAGATACATTGGAGACACATTAGCATCCCCAAGCTTAATTCCTGCTCGTCCTCGAGTAGGTAAATGATAAAAACAGAATTTTTTTATGCGACATGCTACCTAACATGTAATCCTTTTTAGTATGATCATTGAGAAACGATGAACTAATTGATATCAACATAATAATATCCATAAACATGAATAACATATTTATTACTATTCAAAATATACGACCCTTAAAATGTTATTCCCTACTCATTTTATCATATCAAGCATGGCATGACTCCATCTTCACCGCATAAGTATAGATCATGAGCACCCTGGTGTCAAACCAGGCAATTGAATCATACTTCTAACACACTTCAGTATTTTCAGTTTCACGAACACATGAACGTGAACCATGGATATAGCATATGGGTGGAATAGAGTATGGTGGTAGATATCAAAGGATCAAAGTGAAAAGAAAGTCTCACATCAACTAGGCGTATCAACGGGCTACGGAGATGCCCATCGATAGATATCAATGCGAGGAGTAGGGATTTCCATGCAAGGGATGCACTAGAGCTATAAGTGTATGAAAGCTCAATAGAAACTAAGTGGGTGTGCATCCAACTTTCTTGGTAAATAAGACCTCGGGCATTTGAGGAAGCTCGTCATCAGAATATACAAGCCAAGTTCTATAATGAAAAAATCCCACTAGCATATGAAAATGACAAAGCTAGAGACTCCCTACATGAAGAACATGGTGCCACTTTGAGGCACAAGTGTGATAAATGGACAGTAACACTGCCCCTTCACTCTTTTTTCTCTCATTTATTGTTTTTTTTTCTTCCATTTTTCTTTTTTTTCCTTTTCTTTTCTTTAATTTTTTGTGGTGGGATCATTTGGCCTCCCCCATTTTTATTTTTCGTCCGAGGTCTCATCCTGACTTGTGGGGGAATCATCGTCTCCATCATCCTTTCCTCACTCGGACAGTGCTCTAATAATGATGATCATCACACTTTTACTTACTTACAAATCAACATAAAACAATTATGACTCTATATGAATGCTTTGGCAGTGTACCAGGATGTGCAATGATCTAGCTAACATGTAGAGATGATGAACAGTGTCTTTGCCACAAATACTATGTCATCTATATGATCATGCAAAGCAATATGATGATGAACACACAAGTCATGTGACCGAATGGTGGAAGTTGCATGGAAATATATCTCGGAATGGCTATGGAAATGCTATGATAGGTAGGTATGCTGGTTGTTTTGAGGAGGATATAGGGTGTCGTATGTGTGACAGAGTGTATCATATCATGGGGTTTGGATGCACCAGCGAAGGTTGGACCAACTCTCAAGGTGAGAATGGGTAATGCATGGTACCGAAGAGGCTAGCAAATACAAAGAGGTGATACTTATTGTAAAGCCTTATTATCTATCCTGAAGCAAAGTACTTTCACATACCCCTAGGGAGGAGGTTTGTAGGAGTTAACCATCGCACACCCCGATTCAAACAACACATTAGGATTTCATTTCAGACATAAAAAATGCTCGCACATCATCACCATGCCATGTTCATACTTAGTTGAATAACAAATCACAAGCTTTAATTACCAATATTTCTACTAATCAACAATCATGTACTTATGCCCCTTCATATTACTACATCAATATAATCAACTCATGTTTCTTATTTAGCTAGTGAGCTACATGAAAGTTTTTATTATATCCTCTTGAAAACCTATCCTTTTTGGATTAGTCTTATAACTCATGCCATTTACCGTTCCTATTTATTATTATATTGATATATCCTCAAAAATATTTAAGTGGAGCATGAGAGTTCGATCATTTCTACAAAATTTAGACACCATCATGCTCTAAAAGATATAAGTGAATCACTAGAGCAACTACCTAGCTTGAAAGATATAAGTGAAGCATATAGAGTATTCTAACAAATTATGATGATCGTGTGTCTCTCTCAAATATGTGTGTCCAACAAACAATTATTGTGTCAAACTAAAGGAAAAACAAAATATAACACACGACGCTCCAAGCAAAACACGTATCATGTGTGAATAAAAATATAGCTCCAAGTGAAATACCTATAGATTGGAGACGGAAGAGGGGATGCCTTCTGGGGCATCCCCAAGCTTAGATGCTTGGGTCTTCCTTGAATATTACATTGGGGTGCCTTGGGAATCCCCAAGATTAGGGTCTTGTCGCTCCTTATTCCTTCACAAGTTGCAACAAATGCAATCGAACGGGCATCCTTGTGATGAACTTTTAATCACAATATCCAAGAATCACTAACTAGCAGTTTAATCACAATTCCCAAGAATTACATCTTTGAATAGACTTCTATACATCAATAACTGATATAACATTCATGCATGAGCTGGACCTTCTAGTCTTTCTTTTGCTTTATACTTCTAACAATTTTACTTCCAATATTTGGCATACTCTTGGAAGAAGCACCCAACCTTTTAAGAGTGGTGTTAGCCAGGGACTTCCTAGGAGTGTAAGTCTCACTAACACCTTCGTACTTGTCCTCTATTTTAAGTTGTTATTTTACTCACCATCATCACATGACGGGCGTTCTTCTAGATCCCATCTTGGTAGTCTAATGCATAGTGAAAACGTCAATTAAAACTTGCAAGCAAACATTGCTTTGGATACCTAATATCTTCTAGGCTTAGTTTATATCTGAAACTAATTTTCAGTCCCATAAATATCACATAACTATCCCAAACTTTTAAAGTTCAGGTCTCATGGAAGCAAACACATTGCACTTGACCGCAACGGAATTCTAGCTCTTCGATCGAAGGACAAGAGTCATATCATCCATAGCATTAGCGGGAGAATACCAAAAGCATGCGATAGGACAAAGTCATTCTCAACACTCTTGAGGGCAACCCTCACATTACGTAACCAATCATAAAGTTTTAACCAAATAATAATAGCTATTCAATTTTAAATAGGTAAGGTGGAAATGCGAGCCATTATTCTACAACTATTATGCAAATCACACTTACACTATGTTCATAATTAATTGCAGTGAGAATTAAACAAGATAATTCTATAGTGTGCTCCCACTCAAATAAATATCTCTCATAATTGATTGTGAGTGATACAAGACCCACGTATCAATTGTTCGTCATTGATGCAGATCATCACTGATGACGAAAATCTCAACCGGTTGGCAAACTTGCCAATCACATCTCTATGTGACTCTTGTTCATCTTTCGATGGGTGTGTTCCGAGCTCAGGACAATCCTCTCGAACGTAGAGACAACAAAGTGATCTCGCTGCGAGGTATCAACTCACCCGCCTCACACTTCTCTCAAGGTTCATACCAATGTAGATCATGTGATACCCCGAAGAGATAGGTGTCGTGACGGTGCTACACTTGGGAGAACAATAACTACTTGATATTTAAGTGAGATGTCACCCTAAGAAAAAGTGACAAATGTTCAACCAAAAGGGTGCATCATAAGGGATAAACATCTCAGGAAATTCATAATAGCATGATATGGTATACCCTTTCCTTAAGAGAGGGATTCGTCGTCTTTGTGAAATCCAAATTGTTTTGTCGTGGCAGCAGTTTCGAAACTGTTGTCGTGGTTTTCTGCCAAGGCCTGTTACTTTCCCTATTCTTCGTCTTCAGCTTATGCATCTGTCTCCACCTTTGCAGATCTTGTCACCGCCTTATCGATGCACCAGATAATATTTCTATCTCTATAGCTAATAAAATAATGTGTTACAACAAGGTTGACACGCATGTCATTTAAAGTGACAATCATATGGCTCTAGCCATCAAGCCTAATCATGACACATAGGTCATGTTAATTAATTTACATCATATAGTCATCTCATACATAAACAAATTAAATGTGATGAAGGCTATACCACATCTCATGCACATGCATCCTAGAAAACCAAATCAGATGCCTCTAATCGGTTCATGGAAAAAATTATTTTACGTGGCTTCTAAGGTTTTGAAACAAACCGAAGCTACCTACGTCCATCATCAACTATGATTATTCAAGTCGCTAGATTAACTTTGTAGGGCGTATGAAACACGAGATAATAAAATATTGAGCCCCATACTAAACTTTGTCATATGCAAGAACCCTGTACAGATCATATCTGCATTGCCCTTTAGTCTACAAAACATCCATCTTTCTTAAACTATGGTAGAGATCAAAGAACTGTTAGCACTTTGTTGATATGTCAACCATCATACTCAAGAGAAGCATGGAGGGATCGCGGATTACCAGAACTTTGTAAGGCTGTACCATGCCGTCAAGATCAGAACTACACAAATTCAAGGTAAGCAACAAGAACATCGAGTAATAAATTTCATCTGCTACCCGCACAAATAATTTTCAGCTATAGATCTCATTTACTGCAAAATTATATTCTGTAGTAACCATACATTTTATGTATTCTAGATCGTAACCTGCATCTACGCATAACACGGCTCTAATAGCACTGTTGGGTAGGAAACAAAAAAATCCGTCCTACGCACCAGCCCATGACCACTATGAAGATGCATACAAGATTTTGATCTGGTCGTTATCGAGTCATAGCACAGCGGAAGTAGAGTCGATGAAGATCGTCTGTGTAGATGCCCGTAGCTATGATTTACAACCGCGAGGATGTTCTCCCTTGTCTGCTCGTCGGACGGTCCCTCGGACGGTGTGATAGACAACCCTTCAGGAGGACCCTCGAATAACCCCCTAGGCAGAAGATCGAACCTACAAACTCTTCACGGGGTTTTACACATAAGGTGTCAGCTATCCGGCAGGGCTTCATCATCCAGAACTAGTTCATGTCAGAAACTAGACAGCCTTTCGGCTCTACGAAACTATTTTGTGTGAGGGAGAGAAGAAAGCCAGATCATGCGTAGAATTTGTATGAGAGTTGGAGTGAGTGTGGAGAGCTCCTTTCCATCTCTATTTATAGTGGGATGCAAGGGGTAGAGGCTAGGGGAGATGACCAAAACAGCCTCCCGTGACATCACCCACTACTTTAGAGTACAGGTGTCATCACCATAACAACACCATGACAACACCCACTACTCTAGGGTATGTGTGTCATCACCATGACATCACTCACTACATTAAGGTACATGTGTCATCACCATGACATCACCCACTACATTAAGGTACGGGTGTCAACACTATGACATCAGCCACTACTTTAAGGTACATATGTCATCACCATGACATCACCCACTACTTTAAGGTACATGTGTCATCACCATGACATCACCCACTACTTTAAGGTACGGGTGTCATCACCATGACATCACCCACTACTTTAAGGTACATCTGTCATCACCATGACATCACCCACTACATTAAGGTACAACTGTCGTCATCATGATATCATTCACTATTCATGACAACTTTTCATTGTCTTTGGAACTATTCTGGTTTCTTCCTCTCGAACTCCATGTCTAGTACTTAGCAAATAGATGACCCTTAAGTGTGTGACCCTGTAGGTTCGGTGGAGTATAGACATGACTGGAACACTTTCCAATCAATGATTAATAGCGAAATACTGGACATCTATATTGATCCATATACCCACAATGAATATTCGAGTGAACCGGTAGTGGTGTGTGCTATTCCCGTTGCTTTGCGATATCTTACAAACACCCAAGGTGGCACTTATTGGCATCCCCATGAATCAACAACTTGTCCACTATGCAGTTACCTTGTTACCGGTTTTGTTCTCTTTTCTCGTTCATGTGTTCCAGCATCCTCATGATCAAATCACGCAATGTCTGGCCAGACAATGTTGGATATCATGATACCGAGAGGGCCCAAAGAATATATCTCCATCATCGAAGGAGAAAATCCCAGTCTTGAGCTATCTAATTCCTTGTCATACTTTTCCATGAACCCGCAAGCCATCAAAATAGCCACCCTAATATGGTTGACGTTTAAAAAACCCCAAAGTTCATGAAGCAAGCATGAAGAAACTCGATATTCTCGTGGTCTAAGGAATTGTGAAAGCGTTAACCTTCTCTGTGTTATTTACCATTAACTTGTGACGAATGTATCTCATAGCATAACATCAATTTCGGTTGGTTCAACACAAGAGTTCTTCTAACATTATGTCCTCAAAGTCACCAGCATTGTCCACATGATCAGGAAAATAAAATCATCATGCAACACTTGAGCTAGTCTTAGAGGTATGACTAGTCATATATTTTACCGTTTATTATTCCACACGTGTGACGTGGCTTGAGACTGCGTCGGTATTTCCCCAAAGAGGAAGGGTTGATGCAGCACAATGACTGTAAGTATTTCCCTCCATTATGAAACCAATATATCAATCCGTAGAGGAAGATCAAGCACCTATGTAAATGACATATGCACACAAAGAACAAATACTTGCAACCCAACGCAAAAAAGAGGTTGTCAATCTCTCTATGGTAAGAAGATAGATTGGATTGCAATAGGTTTGGAAAATAGATCTCTCAAGAACACAAAATAAAAAGAGGTAAACAAAAAGTGCAGCAAGGTATTTTGGGTTTTTGGATTAATGGATCTGGAAACAAAAGCGGAAAAAAGATAGATCTGAAAGAAATATGTTGGAAAAGTAGACCCGGGGTCGTAGGTTTCACTAATGGCTTCTCTCATGAGTATAGCACACGGTGGGTGAGCAAATTATTGTTAGGAAATTGATAGAAGATCAAATAATCATGACGATATCCAAGGCAATGATCATTATATAGGCATCACATCCAAGATAAGTAGACCGAAACGATTCTGCATCTACTACTATTACTCCACACATCAAACGCTATCCAGCATGCATCTAGTGTATTAAGTTCATGGAAAAACGGGGTAATGCAATAAGAACGGTGACATGATGTAGACAAGATATATTCATGTAGGAATAGACCCCATCTTGTTATCCTTAATGGCAACGATACATGTGTGCCTTTCTGCCCCTTCTGTCATTGGGAAAGAACACCACAAGATCGAACCCATCACAAAGCACCTATTCCCATGGCAAGAAAAATCGATCTAGTTGGCCTAAATAAACCAAAGATTCGAAGAAGAAATATGAGGCTATAAGTAATCATGCATATAAGAAAACAAAGAAGACGCAAATAATATTCATGGATTGAAACCAATCATGAACTCAAAATTCATTGGATCCCAACAAACAGACTGCAAAAACTCGTTACATCAAATAGATCTCCAAGAGACCATTGTATTGAGAATCAAAAGAGAGAGAGAGGCATCTAGCTACTTCCTATGGATCCGTAGGTCTATGCTGGACTACTCACGCATCATCAGAGAAGCACCCATGAAGATTGTGCACCCCTTTGTGATGGTGTTAGATTGGATCTCGCGATTCTGGAACTTGTGGCGGCTGGAATTGTTTTTCGTAGACTCCTCTAGGGTTTTCTGAATACTTGGGTATTTATAGAGTTGATAGTCACTCGAGGGGGTCCCCAAGGCAGACACACCCCATCAGGGCGCACCTGGGGCCTCTGGCGCTCTTTGGTGGGTTGTGGACGGCCTGGGCTCCCTCCTTGCTGCTTGTTTGGCCCGCTGGCACTCTTCTGGTCCAAAAAATTCTCCAAAAAGTTTCACGGTGTTTGTACTTCATTTGGTACTGATTTTCTGCGAAGTAAAAAATCAAGTAAAAACAGCAACTAGCATTTTGGTACTATGTCAATGGGTTAGTCCCAAAAAATGATATAAAGTTGCTATAAAATGATTATAAAACATCCAAGATTGATAATATAACATCATGGAACAATCAAAAAGTACGGACATGTTGGAGACGTATCAACATGCATCTGAGTTTTCCTCCGAGCCTCGTGGTTATTACAGACTCAAGAACCATAACAGTTATAGCATGGAATACAAACATAATTACAAACATGAAGATAAATGATACCATTTATTATTGCCTCTAGGGCATATTTCCTACACATCTGCCAGGTCCCTTGAAGAATCAAGATGGAGTCTTCCAAAGACTTCGTGCATACTCCAAGACTCAAAGACAATCATTGGAATATTTATCCTTAGATGTAACTGACCTATGTGTACCCTAGGTACCCCCGGTATCTATATAAGTCAAGGGGCATAAACCTTAGAGGCCAACTCATTCATACACGATTCCGTGGTAGATCAAGTTGTACTTTGTACCCCCATCAATCAATATAATCAAAGTAAGATGTAGGGGTAGGATCCAAAGTATGTCTAGAGGGGGGTGATTAGACTACTTAACCAATTAAAAATCTAGCCTTTTCCCAATTTTAAGTGTTGGCAAGTTTTAGCAATTGTAGCAAGTCAAGTACACCCTACACATGCATGTCTAAGAGTGTTGCAACTTCAGCTGATGTCCTCTGGGTGGTGAAGTAGATGTTGAAGGAGCTAAAGGAGCAGATGGAGCAGCTGTAGGTGCTAATGAAGAAGGTCTCATCACTGGAGCACGCACGGTAGATGATCTGGATTGAGTCTTGAAGTGGGTGCTAGGCCGAAGAGGAGAATCATCATCACAGGAGTGGGGACTAGGCACTACATCCACCTCTTGTTTTAGCTCAGTGATGGTATGTGTCAGCTCATCCAGTTTGTTGTCAAGATCATGAAACTTGGTTTCTACTATCCTCTCTAGACTTTCTTGATTTTTCAGAATTTCCTTGATATTTTTCTCCATACCCTAGATGGTGCTGATAAGAAGTTCCATTTGATCATTGTTCGTCTTGGGCACTAGAGCACTAGTGGCTCTGGTTACATCTGCGTGTGCAGTAGATAAAGTGGGATGAGAGGGATTCATCACCACAACGTTATCCTCCAGTTCTGGCTGCAATGGCATGTGAGGATGATCAAGTGCATATACATCTTCTCCAACTTGGAGTTGATGAGCATCTGAATGTATGGTGCATATCCACAAGATCATTTATGATCAGCAGCAGTCCTCTTGATTGTCTCAACAATCAAATCCATGACCCTAAATCTAGTGTGGGTGTATACATGGTGCAGCATGTTGATGGAGTACCCCCTAATCATCTTGTCATCTCCCGACTTAGGCATCAATGTGTACCTCGTGATAGTGTTGGTAGTGGGTAGTCTTGGTTGCAGATAGTAGACAGAGCCAAACTTATGAGTATTCACATAAGTAGTGAGGATAGGTTTATACATTTCAGCCATCGAGTTGTGATTCATCTTGGCTTCAGTGCAAACATCAAGATATCCTTCTTCTACCTTTGGGGCTCCTAATATGGTAGCCCACTCATCCACTGTAGACTGGTACCTGACTCCCTTGTCATCCAAATGATTTGTCCATCTGGGTAGAAGTGTGTTCTAGAGTAGAACATCACGATTATATCATCATTCCAAGCACTAAACTCTCTACCAACAAATGTATCTATGTCAATGTCCTTGAAGTTCTCTAGCACATGGGGAAAATAATCCTCATTTTCCTTGATGTATGCCCAATCGACATATCTTGGGATCTTGTCCAATAGGACAGTCTCATAGAAGTCTTGTTGTTCTTTGGTGTAGAAACAATCATCAATAGCAGTCTTGCTCCTGGAGGCATATGGATCATCTGCTCTCCACTTCCTCATCCCTTGATCTCTCCTTTTCTTCATATCCACTACAACTGGGTGAGCATCATTATGCTTTGGAAGATAAGGTCTGAACTTCCTCAACACAGTCAATTACTCTTCCTCAGCAACAGCAACTCTAGATGTAGAACCCTTGTTCTTCTCAGCAGCTGGAATATCCCTGGTAGGCCTCTTGGGTTTAGGTGTTGTTGGCTTCTTTGGAGCAGTTGGCTTGGCCTTGGAAGGGGCCTTGCTGGGCATAGCATTAGCCAACAGGTTCTTCTTCTTGGAAGGAGGGGGTTTTGCAACTGGTTCTTCCTTTTCCTCTTATTCTTTCTCTGTTGGGTCCTCAAACATGGAGGTTGGTCTGCCAACTACATGAACTATCCTCTTCCTGGCTCTCTTCTTCTCTCCTGCCTTCTTGGGCATAGATTTTGAAGTCCTTGGTGACTCAAGAGTGAGAGTCATACCATCCCTAGCACTCTCTGGTGCTCTCATAGCTTCAGAACTATCATACTCCTTTCTCACTGGCCTCTTGGAGGAAGTGGCCTCATTGGCAAATTTCCTAGAAGCTTTTTCCTTTTTTTCTTGCTTCTTCTTGGAGGTTACCTCTTCAGGTACAAAGTCAGCATGTTCCTCATCTGAATTAAGCTTCTTCCTGACCCTTGTGGATGCCTTGGGCAAGTCATGAGAACTTGGGGTGCCAGGGTCCTCTAAAGATGAAGAACTAGCTCCTAGGATAGTGCCAGCATCCATGTCAACACTCTGCTCTCTGAAGTCATTGTCACTGTCCTCTGACCCAGACATACTGACCATGTGAATAGATATAGATGAGCGGAAGGGATAAGCTTCACAAAATTAAAAAAAATTGAAAGTTTGAACTCAATAATTTAGTTTTAGAATTCTACAACATGTAATTCGGTTCCACCGAGTTTCAATTTTTGGAGCTACCAAGACAGACTTCCTAGCAACAGTCAAACTCGGTGAGACCGAGATGGAGAAATCAGTGGTACCAAGGACAAAAACCAGATCATCCCTAGTGGTTTGGTGGAACCAAGATTGTGTAATTGGTTACACCGAGTGGCACAAGGGAGGTTTTGGATGCTAGCTCTTGGAGAAACGAAACTCCGAGTGCTCCTCGCATAGCGGGTTCGATAAGTGCTTGCTGAAATTCTGTGATGAAGCATGAATAGAATTTGAGACAAGAAAGCATAGACAGCTAGAGGGAGATACTTAGTAATCTTGTATATCCAATTGGCCAAAGAAAAATGAAAGCCAAATAACAACAATTGGATATCCTCGAATGATCAAAAATATGCATACCAATATGCTCACACAATAAGATGTCAAATGAAATATGGAAAACACGTAAATGTTGGGGAACGTTGCATGGGAAACAAAAAAATCCAACGCACACATCAGATATATCCATGGTGATAAGCGTATGAGTAATGTTGGTCCGGGCCACTTCATCCCACAATACCGCTGAACCAAAACACAACCAAGGGAGGAAGCAATCTAAGCATCTACGCCCACAAACTCTTTGTGTTCTACTCGAGATCTCATATACACATAGACCTAGCTCATGATACCACTATTGGGGAACTTTGCATGGGAAACAAAAAATTTCCTACGCACACGCAAGATCTATCCATGGTGATGAGCATCTACGAGAGGGAGAGTGGATCTACATACCCTTGTAGATCGCTAAACGGGAAGCGTTAAGAAACGCGGTTGGTGTAGTCAAATGTCTTTGCGATCCAAATCGCCGACCATCCCGCGATCTCATCACAATCTGTCCTGCAATCCAATCACGATCCGTCCCACGAACTCATCATGATCCGTCCCGCAATCTCATCACGATCCGTCTCGCGATCTTGATCACGGTCCTTTCGATCTAGCGCCGAACGGACAGCACCTCCGCGTTCAGCTCGATGACGATCTCCGCCTTGTTGATACAGAAAGAGGGAATGGACAGGTAGATGAGTTCTCTTGCAGCGCAATGGCATTGCGGTGATGGTGGTGGAGCTATTCCAGCAGGGCTTCGCCTAAGCACCGCTGAAAACCGATCTAGAAGAGAAACTGCGATCTAGAGGAGAGGTAGCACGTGGCTATTAGGGTTAGCTTTTTCCTCCAAATCCTCTACTATATAGGAGGGACGGACGGGGGAGGCAGCCTCACACCCTCAAGGTTTGGTTGAAAGTGGAGGTGGAGGAGTCCTGCTCCAATCCTATTAGGAGTAGGATTCTTCCTTTCCACTTGGAAACTCTTTCCACCTCTCCACCTTTGGATTTTTTCCTTCTCAAACCACTCCAGTCGCATGGTTCCTTAGAGGAGGCTTCACCCAGCCCACCAGGGGCTGGTTTACCTCCTTCCACAGCCCATGTAGCCTCTTGGGTCGAAATACCTCTCCTAATGGTCCCCCGGTACACTACGGCACTCCCGGTACACTACCGATGAGCCCGAAACTTTTCCGGCAACCAAAACAGGACTTCCTATATATCAATCTTTACCTCCGGACCATTCCGGAGCTCCTCGTCATGTCCGGGATCTCATCTGGGACTCTGAACAACCTTCGTTCACCACCATACATAATTCTATACTGCTGAAACGTCACCGAACCTTAAGTGTGCAGACCCTGTGGGTTCGAGAACTATGTAGACATGACCGAGACACCTCTACGGTCAATAACCAATAGCGGGACCTGGATGCCCATATTGGTTCCTACATATTCTATGAAGATCTTTATCGGTCGAACCTCTATGTCAATGATTCAGTTAATCCTATATGATGTTCCATTCGTTCTTTAGTATGTTACTTGCCCGAGATTCGATCGTCGGTATCTCCATACCTAGTTCAACCTTGTTACCGGCAAGTGTCTTTACTCGTTCCGTAATACAAGATCCCGTGACTAACACTTAGTCACATTTCTTGCAAGGCTTATTGTGATTTTGTATTACCGAGAGGGCCCTGGCATACCTCTCCGTCACATGGAGTAACAAATCCCAGTCTTGATCCATGCCAACCCAATAGACACCCTCGGAGATACCTGTAGAGCACCTTTATAGTCACCCAGTTACGTTGCGATGTTTGATACACACAAGGTACTCCTCCGGTGTCAGTGAGTTGCATGATCTCATGGTCATAGGAACAAATACTTGACATGCAAAAAACAGTAGCAATAAACTGACACGATCATATGCTAAGTTTGTAGTTTGGGTCTTGTCCATCACATCATTCTCCTAATGAAGTGACCCCGTTATCAAATGACATCTCATGTCCATGACTAGGAAACCATATCCATCTTTCATCAACGAGCTAGTCTTTTAGAGGCATACTAAGGACATGGTGTTGTCTATGTATCCACACATGTATCTGAGTTTCTGATCAACACAATTATAGCATGGATAATAAACGATTATCATGAACAAGGAAATATGATAATAACCAATTTATTATTGCTTCTAGGGCATAATTCCAATAGTCTCCCACTTGCACTAGAGTCAATAATCTAGTTCACATCACCATGTGATTCGCATTGTTATGAATCTAACACCCAGTGAGTTCTAGGGCTCGATCATGATTTGCATGTGAGAGAGGTCTTATAGTCAATGGGTCTGTGACATTTAGATCCGTGTGTACTTTGCAAATCTCTATGTCAAACAGCAAACACTGCTACCACACTCCACTTGGAGCTATTCCAAATGGCTTCTCTACTATACGTATCCGGATTGCTACTAAGAGTCATCCGGATTGGTGTCAAATCTTGCATCGACGTAACTCTTTAAGACGAACTCTTTCTTACCTCCATAATCAAGAAACATTTGCTTGGTCTCTTAGTTACTAAGGATGATCTTGACCGTTGTCCGGTGATCCACTCCTGGATCACTCTTGTACCCCTTGACGGACTCATGGCAAGGCACACACATGTGCGGTACACAGCATGGCATACTATACAGAGCCTATGGCTAAGGCATGGGGGACGACATTCGTCCTTTCTCTTTCTTCTGCCGTGGTCGAGCTTTGAGTATCACTCAACTTCACACCTTACAAAGCAGGCGAGAACACTTCTCTCTGACTAATCCATTTTGAACTCTTTCAAAATCTTGTCAAGGTATGTACTCATTAAAAGTCTCATCAAGCATCTTGATCTATCTCTATAGATCTTGATGCTCAACAATTAGGTAGCTTTATCCAGGTCTTCCTTTGAAAAACTCCTTTCAAACAACCCTTTATGCTTTCCAGAAATTCTACATCATTTCTGATCAACAATATGTCAACCACATATGCTTATCAAAATCTCTAAAGTGCTCCCACTCACTTTATTGTAAATACAAGTTTGTCATAAACTTTGTATAGACTCAAAAACTTTGATCACCTCATGAAAGTGTATATTCCAACTCCGAGATGCTTGATTCAGTCCATAGAAGGATCACTGAAGCTTGCTCACCTTTTAGCATCCTTAGGACTGATAAAACTTTCTGGTTGTATCAGATACAACTTTTCCTCAAGTAAATTGTTAAGGAAACGATGTTTTGTCATCCATCTGCCAGATTTCATAATTGAAAAATGCAGCAACTGCTAACATAATTCCAACAGACTTTAGCATCGCTACGAGTGAGAAAGTCTCATCGTAGTCAACTCTTTGAACTTGTCAGAAACTTCTTTGTGATAAGTCGAGCTTTATAAATGGTGACATTTACCATCAGCGTCTTTCTTCATCTCAAAGTTCCATTTGTACTCGACGACCTGCCGTCCAATGAGCAAGTCTACCAAAGTCTATACTTTGTTTTCATACATGGATCCTTTCTCGGATTTCATGGCCTCTAACCATTTGTCGGAATCCGGGCCCATCATCGCTTCTCCATATCTTGTAGGTTCATCGTTGTCCAACAACATGACCTCCAAGACAGGGTTGTCGTACGACTCAGGAGCAGTAGGCATCCTTGTCGACCTATGAGGTTCGATGGTAACTTGATCCTAAGCTTCATGATCATCATCATTTACTTCCTCTTCAACTGACGTAGGTTCCATAGAAACATCTTTCTGCGCTGCGCTATTCTCTGGTTGAAACAAAGGTTCAACAACCTCATCAAGTTCTATGTTCCTCCCACTCAATTCTTTCGAGAGAAACTTTTTTCTCAGGAAAGGACCCGTTTTAGCAACAAACATTTTATACTTGCATCTGAGATAGAAGGCTCACCCAACTGTTCTTAGGGTAATCTATGAAGATGCATTTGTCCGCTTTGGGTTCGAGCTCATTAGGTGAAAACACTTTTCCACACAAGCATCGCAGCCCCAAACATTAAGAAATGACATCTTAGGTTTCTATCAAACCATAATTCACATGGTGTCATCTCAACGGATTTAGATGGTGCCCTATTTAAAGTGAATGTATTTGTCTCTAATGCATAACCCCAAAACTATAGTAGCAAAACGATAAGAGACATCATAGCCCGCACCATATCCAATAGAGCACGACTATGACGTTCGGACACACCATCACACTATGGTGTTCCAGGTGGCATGAGTTGTGAAACGACTTTCACATTGTCTAAAGTTGTATGCCAAACTCATAACTAAGATATTCACCTCCACGATCATATCACATACATTTTTAACTTCTTGTCGCGATGATCTTAAACTTCACTCTGAATTTTCTTGAACTTTTCAAATGATTTAGACTTGTGTTTCATTAAGTAAACATACACTATATCTACTCAAATCATTAGTGAAGGTAAGAAAATAACGATATCTACCGCACGCTACAAGAGTCATGGGATTGCATACATCAACATGTATCATTTCCAATAAATCACTTGCCCGCTCCATCAATCCGGAAAACGGAGTCCTTAGTCATCTTACCCAAGAGGCATGGTTCGCATGTCTTAGCCGATTCGAAATCGAATGAGTCCAAAGATCCATCAACATGGAGTTTCTTCATGCGCTTTATACCAATACGACATTTAGCGGCAGTGCCACAAGTATTTTGTACTATCATTATTAACTTTGTATCTTTTGGCATCAATGTTATGAACATGTGTATTACTATGATCAAGATTCAACAAACCATTCTCACTGGGTGCATAACCATTGAAGGTATTATTCATGTAAACACAATAACAATTATTCTCTAACTTAAATGAATAACTGTGTTGCAATAAACACGATCTAATCACGTTCATGCTCAACGCAAAACACCAAATAACATTTATTTAGGTTCGTCAATAATCCCGAAGGTAGAGAGAGCGTGCGATGTCGATCACATCAACCTTGGAAACATTTCCAACACACATCGTCACCTCACCCTTAGCTAGTCTCCGTTTATTCCGTAGCTTTTACTTCGAGTTACTAACATTTAGCAACTGAACCGGTATCCAATACCCAGGTGCTATTAGGAGTACTAGCAAGGTACACATCAATAACACGTATATCAAATACACTTGTGTCGATGTTGCTAGCCTTCTTATCTACCAAGTATCTAGGGTTGTTCCTCTTCAGCGACCGCTCACCTCATAATAGAAGCACTTAGTCTCGGGTTTGGGTTCAACTTTGGGTTGCTTCACTGGAGCAACAAATGACTTGCCATCCATGACGTTTCCCTCCTTGCCCTTCCCCATCTCGAAACTAGTGGTTTTACTAACCATCAACACTTGATGCTCCTTCTTGATTTCTACCTTCACGGTGTCAAACATCGTGAACAGCTCAGGGATCATTATTTCTATCCCTGGCATTCACCAATTTCTAGTAGCTTAGTGAGAATGACTTGGAGAACTATATCAATCACGATCTTCTCTGGAAGATCAACTCCCACTCGATTCAAGCGATTGTAGCACCCAGACAATCTGAGCACATGCTTAACGATTGAGCTATTCTCCTTCATCTTGCAGGCAAAGAATCTTGTTGGAGATCTCATATCTCACAACATGGGCACGAGCCTGAGATCCCAATTTCAGCTCTTAGAACATCGCATATGTTCCGTGACGTTCAAAACGTTTTGGAGCCTCAATTCTAGGCCGTAATGCATGACGCACTAAACTATCAAGTAGTGATCGGAACGTGCCTGTCAGATGTTCACAACATCTACAGACGACGCTAGAGAGGGTGGCGCACTGAGTGGTGCATTAAGGACATAAGCCTTCTGTGTAGCAATGAGGACAATCCTCATATCACAGACCCAGTCCACAATATTGCTACCATCATCTTTCAACTCTATTTGTCTAGGAACATATAAAAATTCAAGGGAGCTACAGCGTGAGCTACAACATAATTTGCAAAGACACTATTGACTATGTTCATGATAATGAGTTCAGTTAATCATATTACTTAAGAACTCCCACTCAAATTGAAATCCCTTCGGTCATTTGAGTGATACATGATCCAAATTCACCAACTCAAGTCCGGTCATCACATGAGTTGATGTGGTTTCAATGGTGAACATCATCATGTTGATCATATCTACTATATGACTCATGTTCGACCTTTCGGTCTCTTGTGTTCCGAGGCCATGTCTGTACATGCTAGGCTCGTCAAGTTTAACCCGAGTGTTCTGCATGTGCAACACTGGCTTGCACCCGTTGTATGTGAATGTAGAGTCTATCACACCCGGTCATCACGTGGTGTCTCGACATGGCAAACTTTCGCAACGGTGCACACTCGAGGAGAACACAATTTATCTTGAAATTAAGTGAGGGATCACCTTATAATGCTACCATCGTCCTAAGCAAAACAAGGTGCATAAAAGGATTAACATCACATGCAAATCCTAAGTGACATGATATGGCCATGAACTTGTGCTTTTGATCTCCATCTTGGAAGCACCGGCATGATCTCCATCGTCACCGGCATGACACCATGATCTCCATCATCTTGATCTCCATCAATGTGTCACCATCGGGGTTGTTGCGCCCACCATGCTTCTACTACTATTGCTACTGTTTAGCGATAAAGTAAAGAATTACATACCGCTTAATGATTGACACACAGGTCATACAATAATTAAAGACAACCCTATGGATCCTGCCGGTTGCCGTACTCATCGACATGCAAGTCGTGATATTCTATACAACACATGATCATCTCATACATCACATATATCTCATCATGTAATTGGCCATATCACATCACAACATACCCTGCAAAAACAAGTTAGAAGTCCTCTAATTGTTGTTGCATGTTTTTACATGGCTGCTACGGGTATCTAGCAAGAACAATTCTCACCTACGCATAAACCACAACAGTGATACATAAGTTGCTTTTCAACCTTCTCAAGGACCGCCTTAGTCGAATCCGATCCAACTAAAGTAGGGGAAACAGACACCCGCCAGCCATCTTTGTGCAACGAAGTTACACGTTAGTCGATGGAACCGGTCTCTCGTAAGCGTACGAGTAAGGTTGGTCCAGGCTACTTCATCCCACAATACCGCTGAACCAAAACATGACCAAGGGAGGAAGCAATCTAAGCATCAATGCCCACAAACTCTTTGTGTTCTACTCGAGTTCTCATCTACACATAGACCTAGCTCATGATGCCACTATTGGGAATGTTTCATGGGAAACAAAAAAATTCCTACGCACACGCAAGATCTATCCATGGTGATGAGCATCTACGAGAGGGAGTGGATCTACATACCCTTGTAGATCGCTTAGCGGGAAGCGTTAAGAAACGAGGTTGGTGTAGTCGAACCTCTTCGCGATCCAAATCGCCGAGCATCCCGCGATCTCATCACGATCTGTCCCGCGATCCAATCATGATCCATCCCGTGAACTCATCACGATTTGTCCCGCGATCTCATCACGATCCGTCTCACGATCTTGATCACGGTCCTTCCGATCTAGTGCCGAACGGACGACACCTCCGCGTTCAGCACACGTACAACTCAATGACGATCTCCCCTTCTTGATCCAGCAAGAGGAAGCAGAGAGGTAGATTAGTTCTCCGGAAGCATTACAGCGTTGCAGCGATGGTGGTGGAGCTATTCCAGCAGGGCTTCGCCTAAGCACCGCTGAAAACCGATCTAGAGGAGAAACTGCGATCTAGAGGAGAGGTAGCACGTGGATATTAGGGTTAGCTTTTTGCTCTAAATCCTCTAGTATATATAGGAGGGAGGGAGGTGAGGAGGCAGCCTCAAACCCTCAAGGTTTGGTCGAAATTGGAGGTGGAGGAGTCCTACTCCAATCCTATTAGGAGTAGGATTCCTCCTTTCCACTTGGAAACTCTTTCCACCTCTCCACCTTTGGATTTTTTTCCTTCTCAAACCACTCCAGCCACATGGGCCCTTAGAGGAGGCTTCAGCCAGCCCACCAGGGGCTGGTTTACCTCCTCTCACAGCCCATGTAGCCTCTTGGGTCGAAATGCCTCTCCCGATGGTCCCCCGGTACACTACCGGCACTCCCGGTACACAACCGATGAGCCCGAAACTTTTCTGGCGACCAAAACAGGACTTTCTATATATCAATCTTTACCTCTGGACCATTTAGGAGCTCCTCGTGATGCTCGGGATCTCATCCGGGACTCCGAACAATCTTCGGTCATCACCATACATAATTCTATACTACCAAAACGTCACCGAACCTTAAGTGTGCAGACCCTGCGGGTTCGAAAACTATGTAGACATGACCGAGACACCTCTATGGTCAATAACCAATAGTGGGACTTGGATGCCCATATTGGTTCCTACACATTCTACAAAGATCTTTATCGGTCGAACCTCTATGTCAAGGATTCAGTTAATCCCGTACGATGTTCCCTTTGTTCTTCGGTATGTTACTTGCCCGAGATTCGATCGTCGGTATCTCCATACCTAGTTCAACCTCGTTACCAGCAAGTGTTTTTACTCGTTCTGTAATACAAGATCCTATGACTAACACTTAGTCACATTGCTTGCAAGGCTTATTGTGATGTTGTATTACCGAGTGGGCCTTGAGATACCTCTCCATCACACGGAGTAACAAATCCCAGTCTTGATCCATGCGAACCCAACAGACACCCTCGGAGATACCTGTAGAGCACCTTTATAGTCACCCAATTACGTTGCGACATTTGATACACACAAAGTACTCCTCCGATGTCAGCGAGTTGCATGATCTCATGGTCATAGGAACAAATACTTGACATGCAAAAAATAGTAGCAATAAACTGACATGATCATATGCTATGTTTTTAGTTTGGGTCTTGTCCATCGCATCATTCTCCTAATGACGTGATCCCGTTATCAAATGACATCTCATGTCCATGACTAGAAAACCGTAGCCATCTTTGATCGATGAGCTAGTCTATTAGAGGCATACTAGGGACATGGTGTTTTCTATGTATCCACACATGTATCTGAGTTTCCGATCAACACAATTATAGAATGGATAATAAAAGATTATCATGAAAAAGGAAATATGATAATAACCAATTTATTATTGCCTCTAGGGCATATTTCCAACAGTAAAACCACTCTAATATCAACCAAGCACTTTGGCGATGACGGAGTCATCTATATGTGAGTATATTGACATAGGAGACAAGTAAGAATACTTGATCATAGGTCATACTCATCATTCAAGAACAAGTGAGGTTACCACTTTTACATAAAGCCTTTAATGTGTTCACATCTTAAGAGATGTTTTCGCTCAAATCTTAAAGCACTACAGGAAACAGGTACTTTGCCGTCCGCCATCCCGGACGACAAAGGCATGAAACACGGACGGCAAAGGCTTTGCCGTTCGCCAGCGGACGGCAAACCGTCCGGCTGAATAATCCACGGTAAAGGCCGCTTTGCCGTCCGCTGGCAGATGGCAAAGACCTTACGTTCTTTGCCATCTGCCAGTGGACGGCAAAGAGCCTGGATGGCAAACGTGGACACTTAGCTCTGTTAGGGGGCTTAACGGCGAGCAGATGGCAAAGAACCTAAGGTCTTTGCCGTCTGCCAGCGGATGGCAAAGCACCTTTTTTTTTATAGCTGGGGCTGGCCTAGGTTGGTTCTTTGCCGTTTGCCAGCAGACGGCAAAGAACCCACCTAGGCCAGCCCCAGTTTACACAGGTAGCTGCCATGTGGCCACTTTGCCGTCTGCCAACAGACAGCAAAGCGGCTATATAGCCCCTGTTTTTTTTGTTTTTTCTTAAAATCATTCAATTTGACAGAATATTCATATATAGCCAACATATACATATCCAACCTACATATCCAGAACATACATATCATTCAACAAGTTCCAACAAGCATACCAAATAAGTTGAAACAACCATATACCAATAATTAAGTTCCAACATACAAGTCCAACATATATACAAGTTTCCAACAACACACAATATGGTTTCCAACAACATATCCATACATATGTATCCAAAACAAGTTTTCCATAAACATAAAGGTAGCAGAAGTAGAAGAGTACGGTCCATCAATGCACTCTTCCTCATCTATAGCAAATCTGCAAAGTAGGAAAGAATGGCGGACCATTTCGTTGTATATCCTCAACAACCTAACAGAAGTGCGGCCGTACATCGAGTAAGTTCTCGGTACATTGTTTCACAACTTCTAATTCCTTTGAAATGGTCTTATTCCCGGATATGTGATACAGTCGATACGTTGCCAAATTCTCGGCTGGAGCGGTGATCCAAAAGGATTCCATCGAAGAGTATGAGCTTTTGGCAAAGCATGGAGGCGGCTATCCCGGTTTCATCTCTTGGTTCAAGCAAACGGTAATTTCCATTAATTAGAAGATTTCATTTCTTCGCCTAGTTTGCGGCTAATGCAACAATCCTTTGGTATTAAACTTGTAGGCTAATGCAGAGTCTATCAACTCCGAATTGAGACAAGTCGCTAATGGTTTTGACTTTAAGGTCCGTTCATTTGACAAATACGACAGCAATGGGTATCGCTTTCGTACTTTTGGCAAAGAGCTATCTATGGCCAACCGACAGACTACAAATTGTTGTGTCTCCACTGTCGGCGAAGGAGGGGTCGAGTATTATGGAAGAGTTGAAGCAATTTATGAACTTACATTCTTTGGTGAAAACCCACCAAACGGCGTAGTCTTCAAATGTTATTGGTTCTAGCCGAAGGAGACTAGAAGGACTCATGAACATATAGGGCTAGTCGAAATCAAACAAAGCATCCATTTGGATGTTCCCAGTGTCTATATTATGGCTCAACAGGCGACCCAAGTTTTCTATCTACCATGGGCCTGCCAAACGGATCCAAATTTGAAAGGTTGGGATGTCGTTTATGATGTGCTGCCACATTTTACACCACCTCCCCTCAATGAAGATGATTATGAACCTCACATTAACCCAGACACATATGAAGGAGAATTCTTCCAAGAAACACGTGTTTCCGAAAAACGCGAATATACAACGAAATGGTCCTCATCTATAGCAAATCTGCAAAGTAGGAACAAAATGGTCCCCTCTTTAGATTCACTGCATACCCATCGGGGAACATCAACTGCATTTGCACCCACAAGATCATTTCCCTCATAGCTGGCCTTCCAAGATTGAACCATGCCTTTGGCTTCCTCCAGTTCTTCTTTCCTTTCGGTTGTCGAATGTTTTGTAACGGTCTATCACATAGAGCCTCCTGGTTGACTCTAGCCTTAGGATTATCCTTCGACTTCCCCTCTATGCCGAACAATGTACCAAAAAGGGCCTCCACAACATTCTTTTCAGTGTGCACCATGTTGATGTTGTGTGGGAAAAGGACGTCTTCGAATTAAGGCAGATCCCACAAACATATCTTGTGAGTCTAGGCGTGTTCCGTATTATACCCTTTGAAATACCCTGGATGATTTGGATCCGGCTCGAGAGCGTTTATCTGATCCAGGATCTGTTGGCCTGTCAACGCAGGTGGTGCAATGTTTTTGACAACTCTACCTTTGATGAAATTCTTCTTGTCTTTTCTGAACTTATGGTCAGGATCCAAGAAGTGTCTGTGCATGTCGAAGCAAGAAAACTTGTGACCTGCCTCCAGCCAACGGAACTGAAGAGTTGCCTTGCATGTGGGGCACGGAAACCTTCCATGCACACACCAGCCAACGAATAGCGCATACGCCGGCAAGTCATGCATCGAGTACATGTACCACACATGCATTTTGAAGTTCTTTTTTGTAGCGGCGTCGTATGTCTTGATCCCATTATCCCAGGCTTCTTGTAATTCATCCTTAAGCGGTTGCATGTACACATTCATATTCTTCCCCAGATATTTGGGCCCTGGAATTATCAGGGTCAGGAAAATGTTCTTTATTTTCATAATCTCTCCGAGAGGGAGATTGAGTGGAATGACAAATACAGGCCAACAACTGTATTGTGTTGTCGTCATACCATACACATTGAACCCATCCGTGCTGATGGCAACTCGAGGATGCCTTGGTTCTACCGCTTTATCCTTATGTAATGCATTGAAATGCTTCCACGCAAAAGCGTCCGAAGTGTGTCCCAACATCGGATTCCCATCTGCATCCAGTTCTGTTCTTTTGCCCAATTTATGCCACGTCATCTGTCTAGCTGTCTCTTCGACCATGAAAGCCGTTGAAGTCTTGGTATGATTGGCAGATACCGAAGAACATTAATGGGGATTTTGGTCTGACTCTTCTCACCCATACCGTTATCTACCAGAACATATCTGGAAGCATTGTAAATGGGGATACTGAAGCCTAAATAAGGCACATCCATTCTCACAGGCATCTATCTTCTCATAGGGCATCTTAAGCGCATGCAGGATTTTGTTCGACTGGTACAGGTTTGGTGGCAATACATGGCCTTTGGGTAGAAAGCATCCAAATACCGTCATAATCATGTTGTAGCATTCTCTGCCTAGGTTGAACTAAGCCTTTAGAGCCATTACTTCCGCGATGGCATCCAGCTGACAAAGCTCAGTGTGCTCGTGGAGAGGACGTTTTGAAGACTCCAACATTTCATAAAAGGCCTTTGCAGATTCCTCCATCTCATCGTTCGAATCCCGAGCATCATCAAAGTCTTGCACCATGTCTTCGATCCCGGTACCATGCTCGTCGGTGCGACAACGAAGCACCTCAGCTCTGGCACGTTGGGCAGACTCACCATGAAATGTCCAGACCGTATAATTAGGCGTAAAACCCCACTTCTGTAGGTGTTTGATCATTTCAAACTCTGACTTCTTCTTATAGTTGTCGCAATCGACACAAGGACACCAGGTTGTTTTCTGTCCATTTGCAAATGCGACTCTCACAAACTCCTTGGTTTTTGTTAACCATTCACGGGTCATGTCTTTCTGACTAGTGTGACCGGTGTACATCCACCCACGATCACTCATCCTGCCTAGCTACTGGACACACACAAAATATATACATAATTCAACAAATCATATTCATTAGTTAGTATAGATTGTCAGTTTCATTACGTCGATGCAACCTAGACGCTAGTAGGTAAATATAGGTCCTAATCCCACCCGAGTATGTGTAGATTGGGTTCGTTTTCCCATGCTCTGCTCCGAATCCGATGCAAAATTTCGGCAACACCTCCCCGCTATTCTCCTGATACACGTCTCGGCAATAAGCAGAGAGGATGTGTACCCGGAGAACAACAGGGAGGCACTGACGAAATTCTGCATCGGATCCGGAGCAGAGCATATGGGAAAACAAACCCAATCTACACATACTCGGGCTGTCCATGGATAACATTGGCCAATTCGAAAGAATCACGGTTATAAATATGCAAATGTATGCATATTTATAGATGTAACCCTTTCGAACGGGAGACGCATAGTGTTCACGCATACTGATGATTCAATCTACCTACAACTAGCAAGTTTCATCGGCACGAAGACCGGAGCAGAGCAAATTAAGGGGGAGGAGGAGATGTCATTTGTGCTCACCCATGAACACAGGGGCGGAGCTCGTCGAACGCACGGGGAGGTCGTCGAATACCAAATCCTCTCAGCGATGAAACAACTGCACATTTAAATCCACCCGATGAACACAAATATATATATGATGTTTTTCATAACAAAATCGGAAATTATATGACCTAACTCATAATTCACACATATATGACCCCGTCGGCCTTTGGAAGGCCGAAGAGCACCCTTTCGGTCAACAGGGGGCCGAAGAGATGTCGGGGGTCGGGGATGTCGTGTCATGGTGTCGAGGTTGTCGTGTCGGGGTCGAGATGTCGTGTCGGGGTCGGGGGTCGAGGGTGTCGTGTCGTGGTGTCGGGTTAGGGGGTTCCTCGGCGTCGATGAAACCCTAAATAGCAAGTATCATCGGTGCGAGATACATGTGGCGCTCGGCGTTGAACACTAGATCCACATCCCACAAGTGACGCCGGCGCCCGGTGTCCTGCACGCAGCAATAGTTCTGGGGGCCGATGACGGTCGAACACCTATGCGAATTTGTCTGGCAGCCTCTACGATGAGGATCAAAGCCAAGTTTTGAAACTTCAAACAACCAAACCGACTTGAGTCAGTTAGGGTGTTTCAAGTTTCAACACTTGGCTTTTAATCGTCATCGCAGAGGCTGCAAGACAAATTCGCATAGGTGTTCAACCGCCATCGACCCCGAGAACTGTTGTTGTGGGACGACGGACGCTGGCGTAACTTGTGGGACATGGATGCAGTGTTCGACACCGACGGCCACATGTATCTCGCACCGACGATACTTGCTATTTAGGGTTCCATCGACGTCGGGGGTGTCGTGTCGGGGTCAGGGTGTCGGGGGTGTCATGTCGAGGTGTGGGGGTGTCGTGTCGGGGTGTGGGGGTGTCGTGTCGGGGTCGGGGTGTGGAGGGTGTCGTGTCGGGGTCGGGGTGTGGGGGGTGTCGTGTCGGGGTCGGGGTGTGGGGATGTCGTGTCGGGGTCGGGGTGTCGTGTCAGGGTGTCGTATCGGGGTGTCGGGGTGTCGGGGTGTCATGGTGTCGGGGTATCGTGGTGTCGTGTCGAGGGTTGGGGTCGGTGACGACGGGGGTTGAGGATCGGTGGCGTCGGAGGTTGGGGTTAGTGGCGTCAGGGGTGCCCTGTCAGGGTGTCGGGTGTCACGTTAGGGTCGGCATGTCGGGGGTGTCGTGTCGGGGTCGGGGTGTCGGGGGTGTCGTGTCGGGGTCGGGGTGCTGTGTCGTGGTCGGGGTGCCGTGTCAGGGTGTCAGGTGTCGTGTCGGGGTCGGCGTGTCGGGGGTGTCGTGTCGGGGTCGAGGTGTCGAGGGTGTCGTGTCAGGGTCGGGTGATGTGTCGTGGTCGGGGGTGCCATGTCGGGGTGTCGTGTCGGGGTCGGGGTGTTGTGTCGTAGTCGGGGGTACCGTGTCGGGGTGTCGGGGTCGGGGTGCTGTGTCGGGGTCTCGGGGTGTCGGGGTCGGTGTGCCGTGTCGGGGTGTCGGGGTGTCGTGTCGGGGTGTCGGGGTCGGGGTCGGGGTCGGGGTCGGGGTGTCGGGGTCGGGGTCAGGGTCGGGGTGTCGGGGCGGGGGTGGGGTCGGGGTGTCATGTCGGGGTCGGGGTTAGGGTTGGGGTCGTGGTCTTCCTCTTCTTCCTCCTTTCCTTTTTCCTCTTCTTCTTCTCCTCCTCTCCTCTTTTTTCTTCTTCTTCTTCCTCTTCTTATTTTTTCTTCTCCTCCTCTTCTTCTTCTTCCTTTCCTTTTTTCATCTTCTTCTTCTCCTCCTCTCCTCTTTTTTTCTTCTTCTTCTTCTTCTTTTTTCTTCTCCTTCTCCTCCTCTCCTCTTTTTTCTTCTTCTTCTTCCTCTTCTTCTTTTTTATTCTCCTCCTCCTCTTTTTCTTCTTCCTTTCCTTTTTTACTCTTCTTCTTCTCCTCCTCTCCTCTTTCTTCTTCTTCTTTTCTTCTCCTCTCCCTTTTCTTCTTCTTCTCCTCCTCCTCCTCTTCTTCTTCTTCTTCTTTTCTTCTCCTCCCCATTTTCTTCTCCTCCTCCTCCTAATAATTTTTTTTCAAGAACTAACCTAACTAACATAGAAACTAACCTACCTAACCTAGAACTAACCTAACAAACCTAGA
This sequence comes from Hordeum marinum, assembly GCA_022496015.1. NCBI lineage: Eukaryota > Viridiplantae > Streptophyta > Magnoliopsida > Poales > Poaceae > Hordeum > Hordeum marinum. The sequence continues at coordinate 417,872,456 of CM039678.1, read as the reverse complement.
ACTAATCTAACTAACAGTAGCAACTAACCTAACTAACAGCAAAAAAACAGGGGTCGGCAGAGCTCACCGGAGTGGGGCGGTGGGGCGGCGGGGCGGCGAGGGCGGCGGGGGGGCTAGGCAGCGGGGGCGGCGGTCCGCTGGGCCACGGGGTGGCTGGTGGTCGAGGGGAGCGGTTGCGGCACGCGGCGGGAGGCTCTAGGGTAGGGGCGATCGACGGGGCAGGCTCCGGGGGGCAGGGGGCGGTGCAGGGCGGCCGGCGATGGGGCGGGCGCCGGGGGGCAGTGCGGGACGGCAGAGGGGGCGGCATGGGGCGGCGGAGGGGGAGGGGTGGGGGAGTGGAGTGCAGCAGCGGTGGTGGGAGAGAGAGAGAGAGGGAGAGAGAGAAGAGAGAGGAGGGGGTTAACGGCCCGTTATAGGAGTTATTCTCTTTGCCGTCTGCCAACGGACGGCAAAGTTTCTTTGTCGTCCACTAGAAGACGGCAAAGAGGTGGGGTGGGCCCTTGCAGTTAGCCCGCCCAGTTTTTGGGCCCTCCTCACTTCTTTGACGTCCGCCAGCAGACGGCAAAGAAGTGAGGAGGTTGACCTAGCCAGTGTCGTGCCCCGTGGGGCCCACTCTGATCTTTGTCGTCCGCTGGCTGACGGCAAAGAATTATTTGTCGTCCGCCAGAGGATGGCAAAGAATTGTATATGGCAAAGAGGGTCTTTGCCATCAGCTGGTTCTGTGTCGTCTGCTTTGGGAAGATAGACGGCAAACAGACTCTTTGCAGTCTGCTAGCAGACGGCAAAGCGCTGGCAGATGGAAAAATGTCTGATTCCAGTAGTGAAGTAAAGCTCCCCCTTGATGTGACATCCCCCTAAGAGGGATAAACTAATCTTGGGTTTTGTCATTGAAGACTTCATGTAGGTGTTGTAGTAGTGGATGCTCATAGTTGATGAAGATCATCTTGATTTGGGATCAATCCTTGTTGTTTCGTACTCTTCTCACCTACATGGGTTAGTCCCACACAAGGAACAAATACAAGGATATCTATGGACATCAAGTGAAACACATTCCATTGATTCTTTAATTACCTTATCCCTTGCTCACCTATGAGCGGTTTGTGACTCCTCTAACCATTGCACAAAGTTGGAGTTGATTGCAATGATTCTGGCCAAATATGAACATGAGTGAATTTGTTGGCAGAGTCATCCCTCTAGAACTTCTCTAGTTCTTATTCTTTGGTACCCACATCAACTTCTATGGATCATTGGAGTTGAAGTAGCTCTTGTTGAAGTAGAGCTTGTAGTAGCCTTGGGAACCCACTTGACCATAGCTTGGGATTCATCTTCAAATGTGTCAATCTCTTCTTGAAGCTTGTCCTTGCCCTTGAGCTTGTGGTCTTGTGGTGGAAGGTCATGTTGGTCTTTTGTTCCCTTGGGGATAGTATGATCATACTTCTCCCTTTGAGAAACAAACTTTGGATTGGGGTATTGATCTTCTTCCCATTCAACTCCATTGTCGTCGAAGTAGCCAATGCCATGGTTCTTCTGGTATCCTTCATGCTTGCGTACAATCTCCTCGAATTGCTTACATCCGGCAAGACTCTTATAGATACCTTTCTCTATAATAACTTTCAATAAATTGTTTTCTTGCTCAAGTGTAACTTGGCTAAGAGAATCATTAATGGAATCAATAGAACTAGTAGAAGCAACATCATTTTATTTAACACTTTTATTGTTGCTACTAGATGAAGAACCTTTCTTGCCTTTGTTACTAGTTTGCTTAGGTTTGACTTGTGTAACAAAAGTTGACAAGAGTAATCATTTGGCTAGATAAGAAGAAGTCTTCTTTCGAAGATCGTCGTTTATAGCTTTAAGAAACTAATGTTCTTTCTCTAAATTTAGCTTCTAGAAGAATAGCTTCTCATGAGTTCTTACAAGCTCTCTTTGATCTTCTCGAGTAGATTCATAACTTAAGAGTGTTTAATTCTTTAGTTAGATGCTCACTTTCCTTATTATCATCATCACACGACTTATCTTGACTAGCATCATCATTATCAGGTTCATTTTGACTAATATCACTAGTTTTATCAAAGAGCAAGGCATACTCTCCAAGTAAGTCATCCTTGTCACTATTAAAGTCAATGTATTAAGGGTGTGATACCTTGGGGCCTTTAGCCATGAAGAAACTTCCACTTCATTGGGTGAATCAAATATGTCATAGGAGTTGGAGGTTATGAGTGAAAGTCCGACAACACCTTCATCTTGACTATAGTCGGAGTCGGAGTGATAGCTTCTCTCGGATTGGTTGTCAGAGTCAGAGCCGGAAACCCATTCACTAACATGAGCTTGATGTCTTCTTCTCATGTATCTCTTGGTGTACTTGTCCTTCTTCTTCGAGTCCTTGCTTCTCCGGGAGGGTCTTCGTTCATAACAATCATCTCTACTCCTTCTCTCTCTACGAGGTGACTCATCTCTTGAGTTTTTTCTTATAGGTGACTCTTCTCTTCTTTTGTGTGTGGGAGGTGCACTCATTTGAGTAGTGTCCATGCCTTCCACAATTCTAACAATTCCGGTCACGACTAGACGAACGCTTCTCTTCATATCTTGAATTGGAGCTTCTCTCTTTGCCTCTACTCTTGTAGAACTTGTTGGATTTCTTGACCATGAGGCTTATCTCTTCATTCATAACAAGGTTGTTACTTGCGGTAGCGGTAGTGTCACTTGTAGCTTTGTATGCGCCGCTTGACTTGGTGTGAAGTTCTTCTTTGTCCTTGAGTGACATCTCATGAGCAACAATCCTTCCAGTGACTTCCGTAGGCTTGAGAACTTTGTAATTTGGCATCATTTGGATCAATGTGCACACGATGTCGTACTTTCCACCCAGGGCTCTAAGGATCTTCTTGATGATGAATTTGTTAGTCATCTCTTCACTTCCTAACCTAGCAATCTCATTTGTGATGAGTGCAAGCCTAGAGTACATTTCCACGACTCCTTGACCATCCTTCATCTTGAACTTCTCAAGTTGACTTTGTAGCCCATCCAACTTAGATTCTATGGATTCGGTACCTCCGTGCATATCAACCAAAGTATCCCAAATTTCCTTTGCATTCTCTAGACAACTTATTTTGTTGAACTCTTCGGGGCATAAGCAGTTGAATATAATGGTATATGCTTGAGCGTTGTATTGCAACATCTTTAGTTCCTGCGCGATCGCTTCACGATCCGGTTCCTTTCCATCATCAAAGAATTCACCTTGAAATCCAACATGAACAACAGCCCATATGGCGGAGTTATGACCAACAGTATGCATTTTCATTTTGTGCTTCCAACTAGCAAAGTTTGTACCATCAAAATATGGACCTACTTCCCTCACTAGATGCCATACTCAACTAGGTTGTGAAACTAATGCAATGGAGACCAAAGCTCTAATACCACTTGTAGGATCCGAAGTATGTCTAGAGGGGGGTGATTATACTACTTGAGCAATTAAAAATCTAGCCTTTTCCCAATTTTACGTGTTAGCAAATTTTAGCAATTGTAGCAAGTCAAGTACACCCTACACATGCATGTCTAAGAGTGTTGCGGTGGAAAGTAAAGACAAGCATATGAAAGTAAAGGTAGGGAGAGGAGAAAAACGCAATTGATGACACGAAGATTTTTCCTGTGGTTCCGATAGGTGTTGCTAGCGTATATCCACGCTGATGGAGACTTCAACCCATGGAGGGTAGCGGTCGTGAGAGTCCATAGAGAGCTCCACCCGTTAGGGTCCACAAAGTAGCAACCTCTTCTATTCCATCACGGTTTTCGTCCACGAAGGACTAGCCTCACTATGGGTAGATCTTCACAAAGTAGGCGATCACCTTACCCATACAAACTTCTTGGTTCAATTCCACAACACGAAGAAGGAAGCCCCCAAGCGACATCTAACCAATCTAGGATGCACCACCCTCCAAAAGGTAATAGATGTGGTAACAATGATGAACTCCTTACTCTTGTGCTTCAAAAGATAGTCTCCTCAACACACAATCACCCTCTTACAGATTTGGCTTGGTAGAAGAGGTTGATTGGGTGGAAAGCAACTTGAGGAGGCTAGAAATCAAGATTCATATGGTTGGAGTGGAAGATCTTGATCTCAACACATGAGTAGGTGCCTCTCTCTCGGAAAAATGGATAGGGCAAGTGTAAGTGTGTTCTGAGTGCTTCCATTACGAGTGAGAGGTGGTGGAGGAGTATATATAGGCAGCTCCAAAAATCCAACCATTACAACATTATTGCCCAACTCGGTGAAACCAAAGTAGAAACTCGGTTGCACAGACTAGTGCAAAATATGGCAACTTTTGGCGTTTATGTGATACCGATATATAATTCATGGTGGTACCGATATGGGTGACCTAGGAAGATCCCAAATCTCGGTGTCACTAATTCCTAAAACTCGGAAATTCCGATTCTTAGAAATGGAACAACATAAGGTTGGTCACTGCTTTCGGTTTCATCGAAAGTGAAAGTTGGTGTCACCGAGAAGCTAGGGTTTGGCATGGATTTTTTCTAAGGCAAAACTCGGTATGGCCAAATGGAATTTGTTGGTAGCACCTATTTTGGACTTTAGGTTTTGGACAGAGTATTTTTATGGGAGAATGGATGAGTATTTTTGGTGGCTAATATCTAAGCACTTGAGCAACCAGATCATCATAATTCCTCATCCCCTTTTAATAGTATTGGCTTTCCTATGTACTCAAAATGATTTCTCAAAAAATGTAAAATATAGAGTCTTCAAGCTTGTTGCCAATAGATGTTCCTTGCATCTAGGGAATCTCCTCGGAATCCTTTAGCCAGCCCATCATTGAACTTTTCCTGAAATATACTTAGTAGAAACATTAATCCAATGAAATATACGTTGTTATTAATTACCAAAACTACCTAGGGAGAAGTTGTGCTTTCATTAGGGTATTATCTCTTAGAGAGAGCCCGAACCTAGGTAAAATCATGTGTCTCTGTTACCATCATGCCATGGCTACCAGCTCGGGACTCTCTACCCGAGATCTATCAGATTTTACTTCATCACTACCTGATCTCTATATGGATCTGACCGGTGAGGCCTGCTCCATGGTCAACAAAAGGCATGGAGTCGTCTGGCCTCGTCGGCTGATGGGCACTATGGTGGTGCATGCGGTCGCGGTGGTGGCTCCATGTGATGGTGTTTGCCATCTTCTTATTCTTCAAATTCTGCTTGTTCTTCTTCAAATTCTTGTGTTACTTTGTTAGCACACATCGTCTCCGCCCACTCCAACATTTTCCTCTCACAAGCTTCATTATCGTGTGCTTCCACTCAATGGTCGGAGTTAATATCATCAATCATCACATCATCCTCATCCAGCACACACTCATCAAGACTCAAGGTGATCTGATTCGTACGACAATCAGCTACATATGGTGGGAATGGTGTTTCTAGAAAGTTAGCAGTTGGCCCAAGGTGACCTGTTGGGAATGCAAAACAATTGGTTCAGTCGAGTACTTATAAGCCGAACCGAGTTCTCTCTCATATTGTTATGTTTACCTAGAATGCCATAAGCCTGCTCTCAAGAAACAATTCATTCGAAAAAGAGTCAAAAAGGAAATATAGGGAATAGATAAATTTCACCTGCCCAAGTAGAGAACTATTACAAATAAAGAAGAAATTGAACCCATCCAACATGCGGTCCGTCGGCCAGGCTATTTCGACTCTTGCCATGAATTATTCTAGAGTGAAGAAAGTTGGTTCCCGGCCAATCCATTGACATGGGTGGACTAAACCAAGTGGGGGCCATTTAAATGTGGACGCAACGTTTGATGAAGATCTCGGTGCTGGAGGTACGGGCACAATTATACAGGACGACCATGGATATTTTGTGTCCGCTGGCTGTTGTAGTTTACCTTATGTCGATGATGCGGTAACAATAGAGTCAATGTCACTTCTACACAATATGATCTTCGTAGGTTAGGTCGGCAGTAGTTCCATCGAGGTTGGATATGATTGTCTCGAGTTGGTGGAGGTGGTGAAGTAAGGGGATAATTCTATAGGCCCGTTTGTAGCCATCTTCAAAGAGTGTTCGTTCTAGTCTCGCGGTTTCAATTTTGTCTCTTTTAATCATTGTCCTAGATAAGCTAATAGCCCTCCAGATGTCATTGCTAGTTTTGCGGTGGAAACTGTTTGAAATGGGGCCTTCTTCTTTTCTGGCTAAAGCGTTAGCAAATGATGTATCCATTATGCCCAGTTTAATATAAACTGCTAGAAAGACTTTTCCCTACAAAATAAATGATTACCCATAACTTATAATTTTGCATACGTAACGAAATTAACAATAAAATAATAGGAACCAAGCGGCTAGCTTGGTAAGCTACCAACGAAAACTTGCAATCGATCAAAAACAATAAAATAATAGGTAAATCAGGTGATAGCTTGAAAATACACATTAAAGCTTTAACACATGATGTATTAATGTTAGCAGTGTAGTCATGGACTAATTAATTGAAATATTTATGACACCGTTGGAGTTCACAAACAATTATCTAGTAACAAATAAAATGTAAGGGGGGAAAAGGGAATAGAAAAGAAAAAAAGAAAGGAACAAGGAGGGGCGGAACCAACGTACTAGACGTGTCCAGTAGGAACAATTCTGTAACGAAAAGTACTTAACCAAATCCAGCCAAATTCTATCTGGCGCTTACAGCGTCAAATACAGCTAAATCGGTATGGGGCGCACACCAAAAATAGGTACAAATGTGCTCTGCCGGCCCCTTCTCTCCTCCCCACAAGTTAAAAGATTCCCTCCGGCTTCTGGGATAGGTTATCTTTGACTATTAATTTTGTTCTTTTTTTATCGGTTTTCTGTTTTCTTTTACATTTTTATTCTTGATTAAAGTTTTATATTTAATTTTTTATTTATTAGTAATTCTTGAATATTTCCGAATGTGCGAAATTCTTGAGCATTTTAAGAATCTGAAACCAATTTTCAAATTCATGAACCTTTTTTTACTATTTGTGACTTTACTCATATTTATTAACTTTTACTAAATTTATGAAAAAACACATTTGAACAGATTTTGAAATTCTCGAACATTTGTTTACTCTCTTTTTTGTAAATTCGCGAAATCCAAATTCGTGAAAGAAAATTCACTAACATTTTTAAAATTCATGATTCTTTTAAAATTCGTGGAATTAAAATTCGGAAACATTTTCTAAATGAGTGTACATTTTCAACTTCATATTTTTTTCTCAATATCTCAAAATTTCTTTAAATCGGGAACAATTGTTGAATCACCATTTTTTTTAATTTTCAAAACTTAATAGTTTGTTAAGCTTTTATGAATTAATGAAAATTGGAAATTAAGGAAATCATAGATGTTTTTTTACACCAGTAGGGTTTTTTCACAGCACGTGTTTCAAGGGGAAACCGCTAGCAAGCAGCCTGACGTAGCGATGGGTCGAACGGTTGGTTGGTTGGACAACGCCGAGTGAGAGCGATTGAAAAAACACCGGTCCAGTGAGCTATGGGCCACGAAGCTAGTCTTCAGGGTGGTGCCAACGAAACGAAAGCAAACCCGTTTAAAAAAAAAATCAGTCTTCACAGCTCTCCCAAATCTAAGTTGAGCGGACGCATGCACAAAGAAACAAAAGCAAATCCCGCTTTAAAAAAAAATCAGTCTTCACAGCTCTCCCAAATCTAAGTTGAGCCTAGGCCGTCCCATTTTGCGCTCAGCTTCAGACGAGAGTCCCGTACATCTCGCGTGAAGCGAGACATAGGGGCGCCCGGCAAGTTCTAAGGACCAACTTTATCGTCCCGTCGCTGCAGTATGTTTTCTTTCTTTCTTTTACCTTTCTTTGTGTTAGAAGAAGAAAATGTCACACATGGCCCTTTTTTTAGGACATGACCCTTTCATTTAAGGCATGACAGAGGACACGACTGCATTTTCATATGCTTTTGTAGCAACTAGCAAGCCTTGATCATTCTGAAAAAAAATACCAAAGAAAGTGCCAAAACAGTCTGAACGCATGCCGTAATAACAGTAACACTACTGTTCAACTAAAGGTCCATGAAACAGACCACAGGGCTTCTTTGTTTCTTCGAGCAACACTTTCCCAGAATGGCACACGGCGTTTTCTGCTGGTCATCATGGTTCAACCCGCTTGATCTGTGTCGCTAGCGAAAAAGCAAAAAAAATCCTGCTAAATTCTTCTTAAGTTCTTGCGAATAATCCACGTTCAGACTTCAGACGATCGACTAATTATTTCAGGGAAGACTAGAGCAGAGGGGCAAGAAAGTACACACGCAGGTTCATATCTTAATTATTTTGTATATACAGATGTTTTTCGTCAACTCGTTTGAACAATGAACTACCTTGCTAGTCCAACCCGTGATGTAATAAAATAGCTGAAGTGGGAAAGTCAGACATAGTTAATCAGACATGGAACGTTCCTACCTTATTTTTTACAGCGTGGAACATTCTGCTTCTTATTACAGCATGGAACATTCCTACATGGTTCATAGGGTAGACATATATCGTTGGGAGAAAATAGACCGTGTAAAAAGGACTATATTATGATTTTTTCAGATTTTCTGTGATGTGTGATTTGACTTTTGAAAGGTTTTTACAAAGGAAGAGAGAACTATGTTGGAAAATTTGGGTAGTCCGGAGATATGGATGTCTCTAGGTCGTATTTGTATCTTTTTTCCACGATGTGGAAAAGAGGGTTTTATTCCATAGTAAAGGTTAAGTTGCTAATACTGCAATATTATGAATGAAGGGGGAGGCCGTTGCAACCAACAAGCGGTGCTACATGCCGTGCAAGCATAATTAGCGAGACAATGTGAGACCATGTTCTATGATCTTAGATCTTCACAGCTTTAAACTCTCTCACAAGCATGTAGTTTTTGACTTCCTTAAACCATTGAGCAAAAGGCGATTTGTCTGAGTGAAGCATCCCTCATAGTAGAGAGGGTCATCACTGAGTCTGATTGCACTCGGACCGGAAGGTTAGACCATTCGATAGCCAGAGACTTTCCCCATCCTAATAGCTTGAGTTTCCGCTTTCACAACATTGTTGCAGAAGAACAATAATTGGCATAACACAAAAGTGACCGAGCCCAAGTTATCACGCAAGATCATGCCCGCCCCAGCTGAACCATCTTTCGATGAATAAGAGCCGTCCACCGACAAAGCTAGCCAGCCCACTGGTGGCGCCTGACAAGGTGGATCCTCATACTAGCAACCGGTGAAAGAAACAAGCCTTAGTAAGAACCAACCTTTCTTTTACTAGGTTAATGCTCGTGCGTTGTCACGGGAAAACAAAGATATAGATATTATCAATAATTAAAGGTTCATAATTTTATATCCCAAAATTCTACCATGATACATGCAAACATATAACTAGATAACACTCCACGCGTTGCCGCGGGAATTTTTAGCAATGAACTTATCAAAAATAAATTTAGAAATATGGGAATAGTATGGCATGACATTCAACCTAGAGATAAATGGAGGGTAGATGCATTTTATATTGTCTTGTAACATTCAAGTTCAGTTATTTATTGTTGAAAATAATAATTTAAAATTAATGATGTGAAGGGCTTGCATGTGATAGAAAGTGAAAAATGGAAAGTTGAATGGTTGTACGGACGCTTGATGATATGGAGGGCGTACATGTGGTGGAAAGTAAAAACTTGATTGATTGCATACGCTTGATGATGTGGATGCTTTGCATGTGCATTTAAACGGGAAGTGGCATATTGTGTCGAATAATAATTCAGTGAAATTTTTGCATAGGTAAAAAAAATGACATGAAAAGTTGTGCGCGTCACAATTAAATAGAGTGAGATTTATAACCCACTTTGAATGCACTAATCATGTCGAATGGAGAGGATTCTTATGTGTAGATCGAACGGATGGATGCTAATGGATCAAGCTATTAAATCAAATGGCTAGAATAATTTCGATGATGTGGAAGCATGCATGTTAAGATAATAAGAAGTAGTATGGTTCACTCTCTTAGGTATATGGGATATGTGATGAGGTGGATATGTTGCATGTTAAGGTAAATAAGATAGTGAGGATAAACTTCTTAGGTATATAGGATATGTATGCCAGATATGCGGTGTAACCAAATTCCCTTAATGTTTGATTGGTCATAATATTTGTGCATGACATTCCTTTCTGTAATATGCGGTGTTACCAAATATTTGTAGAGATCGACTGTGATTGATTCCTTACCACAAAGATGTTATCAAATATACAAAATATTAATCTAATTTGGCAAATAAAAATCGGTTTAAATATATCGATGGGGTATAAAAAATTAGTGGAATGATGGGGGCATAGGTGGGATGTTGGATGAAGAGGTGGGGGGAGAAAACTGAATGAAAGATGAAACCTTAAGTTCTTCTTAAATAAGTATAGGGATAAATGAATTACCAATCATTTGTATGACGTATTTTCCCCCGAAAACCTAGACCTTTAGCTACGACTAGGAAGGCTAGGGCTTCGAGGGGACCCATCTTCTGGCACCATCCTCTTGGGGAACGTTGCATGGGAAACAAAAAAATTCCTACGCACACGCAAGACCTATCCATGGTGATGAGCATCTACAAGAGGGAGAGTGGATCTACATACCCTTGTAGATCACTAAGCGGGAAGCGTTAAGAAACGCGATTGATGTAGTCAAACGTCTTCACAATCCAAAATCTCTAGCTGTCCCGCGATCCGATCACGATCCGTCCCGCGATCCAATCACGAACCGTCCAACGATCCAATCATGGTCCTTCCGATCTAGTGCCGAACAGACGGCACCTCCGCGTTCAGCTCGATGATGATCTCCACATTGTAGATCTAGCAAGCGAGGGTGGAGAGGTAGATGAGTTCTCCGGCAGCACAACAGCATGGTGGCGGTGGTGGTGGAGCTGATCCGGCAGAGCTTCGCTAAGCTATACCGAACAAATCTAGAAGAGAAGTAATCTAGAGGGAGAGAGGGCAACACGTGGCTTTTTAGGTGGTGGCTGCCCTCAAAACCCTCCAATATATATAGGAGGAGAGGGGGTAGGTGGGAGGCGCCCTAGGAAAAACCCTAGGGCCTTGGCGCACAAGAGAGGGAGGAGTCCACCTCCCACAAGGGAGGTGGAATCCTAGTGGGACTCCTTCCCACTTGGCCTCCTCTCCACCCCCTTGCGCACAGGCCTCTAGGGTTGGCTGCCCAGTCCACCAGGGGCTGGTTGAGAGCAAATTTTCTCCCTTGGTGGTTTTGATAATTAATAACAACATATATGTCATTGGACTAATGTTTCCACTAAGCATATTTCAGGAAAGGTTCAATGATGGCATGGCAAAAGGATTGTGGAGAGACCCCTAAATGCAAAGAAATGGATTGTCAAAGCTTCAAGCTAATAAGACTCTCTTTTTAGTTTGTGAGAAATCACATTGATTCATAGGAAAGTCAACACTATTAAAAGGGGATAAGATATTGTTGGTGAACAAGATGCTCATACGTGCACAAGTGATAGTCACCAATAACATTCACAAACTCCTCCACAAAAGTCTGTCCAAAGCCAAATATCCTAAATCGGTGCAACCAACACTTCCCACTCGATGCAACCGATTCCCATACTCAGACAGAATCAAGCCAAACCCTACCTTTTCGGTGCAACCGATTCTGAATCGGTGGAACCGAGTTCAGGTGGCAAACCTACTCGTGTCTGTTGCACAAAATCGGAAATGTCGAGTTTTTGATTCGGTGTCACCTAGTCTTGCCATTCTGACTGTTGCCCACCTTTTCGGTATCACCAAGAAGTCTATATCGGTCTCACCGAGATTCAAAAGTTGCTACCTTTGAGGCAACTCGGTACCACCGAGATTAACACATCGGTGTCACCGAGTTGGACTTATTAGGTGTAACGGTTGGATTTTGGGAGATGTCTATATATACCACTCCATCACCACCTACTCGAAAGAGAAGCACTCAGAACAGATCCCCACTCATACCAACTGATTTTCTAAGAGAGAGCCACCTACTCATGTGTTGAGATCATGCCATTCCATTCCTACAATATGAATCTTGATCTCTAGCCTCCCCAAGTTGCTTTCCACCCAATCAATCTCTTCCATCAAAGCTAAATCTATGAGAGAGTGATTGTGTGTTGAGGAGTCTACAATCTTGAAGCACAAGAGCAAGGAGTTCATCGACATTATCGAGCCTATTACCTTTTGGAGGGTGGTGCCTCCTAGATTGGTTAGGTATCGCTTGGGAGCCTCCTACTTCGTGGTGTGGAGTGAACCAAGAAGTTTGTAAGGGCAAGGAGATCACCTACTTCGTGAAGATCTACCCCGAGTTAGGCTAGTCCTCCGTGGACATAGGCCATCATGGTATAGTCAGGGTTGCTTCTTCATGGAACCCTCCGTGGGTAGAGCCCTTCGTGGACTCTCGAGACTGTAACCCTTCGTGGGTTGAAGACTCCATAAACATGGACGTACAATAGCACCACCTATCGGAACCACGAAAAAAATCATTGTGTCGCCAAATTGCGTTTGATCTTCCTACCCTTCCTTTACTATTCATGCTTGTCTCTACTTTATGCTAAATCTAGGCATGGACAGACCGACCCGAAAAGCCCAGGCCGGTCCGGGCCGGGCTTGTGCTTCAGGCCTAGCTCGAGCTTTGGAAAGTGACCCTAGCTAAATTTCGGGCCGTCGGGCTTTAAAAATAGCCCGAACTGAAGCCCGGACCGGCCCGAGCTATTGCAGCACGAAGCGACCCCCAACGGCCCAGCCTTACAACCCACGAACTCCTGCACTCCTCTCCCCCTAACTCTAACTGCACACCCGCACTCCCGCATGCACCAGTCCCCCCCCCTCCCGAAACCCTCCCTCTCGATCTCTCGGCGGCGGCGACACAACTCAAGGGCCACTCATCGGCGACGGCTCTCCCCACCCATCGGAGGCGACCCTAGGGCCACTCATCGGCGATGGATCTCCCCACCCACGGACTGCAGCCTCCTCTAGGGCCACTCAATGGCGATGTCGGTGCTCCCTGCTGCAGCCTCTAGACTCGACGGCGACGCTGCATCCCCACCGGCTGCAGGCTCCTCCAAGGCCACCATCGGCGGCGGCGGCGCTCTCTGCCAGACCCGACGGCGGCACTCCATCCCCATCCAACGGAGGCGCTCCCCCTCGAGCTGACGTTGGCGACCCCTCTCCATCCGATGGCGGCAACCCCTCTCCATCCAACGGTAACGATCGGCAGGTATAATTTCATGTCCTCTGTTGCAAGCTAGGTTTTGTTAGCTATTGTTATGGAAAACTTTATGCCCCCGACGAGGTCGAACATTGGGTGGCTGAAGTTAAGAAAACTTCCTTTTATCTAGCCAAACGAGTTCTCTTGTCTACATTCATTCCACAAGTTAAGGCTAAGCCAACTAGTAACAAAGGCAAGAAAGGTTCTTCAACTAGTAGCAACAAAAATGATAAATCTAATAATATTGCTTCTAGTAGTTCTATTGATCCCACTAACACTTCTCTTAGCCAAGTTACACTTGAGCAATAAAATGAACTTTTGAAAGGGATTATAGAGAAAGGTATCTACAAGAGTCTTGCCGGGTGTAAGAAATTTAAGGAAATTGTTCGCAAGCACGGAGGATACCGTAAGAACCATGGCATTGGCTACTTCAACGCTAATGGAGTTGAATGGGAAGAAGGCCAATACCCCAAGCCCAAGTTTGTTCCTCAAAAGGAGAAGTATGAAAACACTCTCCCCAAGGGAACAAATGCTCAAGATGACCTTCCACCACAAGACCCCAAGCTCAAGGGCAAGAACAAGCTTCAAGAGAACATTGACTCATATGAATATGACCCAAAGCTTTGGTGAAGTGGGTTCCCAAGGCTACTACAAGCTCAACTTCTACAAGTGCTACTTCAACACCAAGGATCCCCATCAACTTGATGTGGGTCCCCAAGAAGAAGAACTAGAAAAGTTCTTGAGGGGTGACTCCACCAATGAAATCCACTCATATTTATTATTGGCAAGAACTAGTTGCAATCAACATCAACATTATGCAATAGTTCAAGGAGTCACACATTCCCTCAAAGGTAAGCAAGGGACAAGGTAATCAACAAACCAATGGATATCAGCATGTATGCTTTGTACTCCATGTCCATAGATATCCTTGTATTTGTCTCTTGTGTGTTAGGACTAACCCATGTAGGTGAGAAGAGTAAGGAAACAACAAGGATGCTCCCAACTCATGGTGATCTTCATCAACTTTGAGCATCCACCACTACTTCACCTACATGAAGTCTTCATCGACAAAACCCAATGTTAGTTTATCCCTCCTATGGAGGGATGACACGGCAAGGGGGAGCTTTACTCTAAGACTTGAGTCAAAGCATCTCATAGTATGTGACAACATTAAATGCTTTATCTAAAAGTGGTAACCCCACTCGTGCTTAAACGATGAGTATGACCTATGATCAAGTATTCTTACTTGGCTCCTAACTCAATATACTCATATATAGATGAATTCGTCATCGCCAAAGTGCTTGATAGATGCTAGTATGTTTGTGCATGTTTGCCATGATTTCATTTGACATCTTATTATGTGAGCATGTTGGTCTGCATTTCTTTTCTCATTCGAGGACATCCAGTTGTTGTTATTTGGTTTTTAATTTATCTTTTGTCAATTGGATGGACAATAATGCCTAGGACCACTCCCTAGCTAACTATGATTTCTCACCTCATATTCTATTCATGCTGCATCACAAAATTTGAACAAGTATTTTTCGATCTCTTTGTGTGAGGAGCACTCGGAGTTCCTTATCGACAAAGGACTGACCATTAAAACCTCCCAAGTGCATCTCGGTGGAACCAACCCAAAAATCTCGGTCTCACCGAATGCCTAAGGTTGATCTGGTTTTCAATCTTGGTTCCACTGACTCCAACTTCTCGGTTACACCGAGTTTCCCTACCAGCAGACAGTTGAGGAACTCGGTGACACCGAAAAGTTAGAATCGGTGTCACTAACTATTGGAAATATGCCCTAGAGGCAATAAATAAAGTGTTTATTATTGTATTTTCTTGTTCATGATAATCTTTTATTATCCATGCTATAATTGTATTAATTGGAAACTTGGATACATGTGTGGATACATAGACAAACACAATGTCCCTAGTATGCCTCTAGTGAACTAGCTCGTTGATTGAAAGATGGTTAAGGTTTCCTAGCCATGGACATGAGATGTCATTTGATAATGGGATCACATCATTAGGAGAATGATGTGATGGACAAGACCCAAACTACAAACGTAGCTTATGATCGTGTCAGTTTATTGCTACTGTTTCTGCATGTCAAGTATATGTTCCTATGACCATGAGATCATGCAACTCACAGATATCGGAGGAGTACCTTGTGTGTATCAAACGTTGCAATGTAATTGGGTGACTATAAAGGTGCTCTACAGGTGTCTCCAAGGGTGTCTGTTGAGTTGGCATGGATCAAGACTAGGATTTGTTACTTATCTCAGGGCCCACTCGGTAATACAACATCACAATAAGCCTTGCAAGCAATATGACTAAGTGTTGGTCACGGGATCTTGTATTATGGAACGAGTAAAGAGACTTGCCGGTAACGAGGTTGAACTAGGTATGGAGATACCGACGATCGAATCTCGGGCAAGTAACATACCGAAGAACAAAGGGAACATCATACGGGATTAACTGAATCCTTGACATAGAGGTTCAACCGATAAAGATCTTTGTAGAATATGTAGGAACCAATGTGGACATCCAGGTCCTGCCATTGGTTATTGACCGTAGAGGTGTCTCGGTCATGTCTACATAGTTCTCGAACCCGCAGGGTCTGCACACTTAAGGTTTGGTGACGTTTCGGTAGTATAGAGTTATGTATGGTGGTGACCAAAGTTTGTTCGGAGTCCCAGATGAGATCTTGGATGTCACGAGGAGCTCCGGAATGGTCCGGAGGTAAAGATTCATATATAGGAAGTCCTGTTTCGGTCGCCGGAAAAGTTCCGGGCTTATCGGTAGTGTACCGGGAGTGCCGGTAGTGTACCGGGAGACCTCCGGGAGGGGTATTTCGACCCAAGAGGCTTCATGGGCTGTGGGAGAGTGAATATCAGCCCTTAGTGGGCTGGTGGAAACTCCCACACAAGCCCATGTAGCTGGAGAAGAAAACCCAAAAGGAAAAAGGTGGAAAAAGGCAAAAAGGAAAAAAAAAAGGATGAATCCTAATCCTACTAGGAGTGGAGGAGGTGGACTCCTCCTCTCCTAGTTCGGCCGAAGCCTAGGAGGCTTGGAGGCCAAGCTGCCTCCTCTCCTCCTCTCCTCCTATATATACTAGTGGTATTGAGGGTTTTTGCACAAGATTTTCAGCCACGTGCTACCCGTTCCTCCAGTGCATAGTTTCTCCTCTAGATCGGTTTTCTGCAGTGCTTAGGCGAAGCCCTGTCGGAATAGCTCCACCACCATCGCCGGAGCGCCGTCAGGCTGCTGGAGAACTCTTCTTCCTCTCCACTCCTTCTTGCTGGATCAAGACGGTGGAGATCCTCATCAAGCTGTACGTGTGTTGAACGCGGAGGTGACGTCCGTTCGGTGGTAGATCGGAAGGATCGTGATCAAGTTCGTGAGACGGATCGTGATCAAGTTCGTGGGACAGATCGCGATCGGATCGCGGGATGGATTGCGATTGGATCGCGGGACAGATCGTGATTGGATCGCGGGACGCACGGCGATTTGGATCGCGAAGACGTTCGACTACACCAACCGCGTTTCTTAACGCTTCCCGCTTAGCGATCTACAAGGGTATGTAGATCCACTCTCCCTCTCGTAGATGCTCATCACCATGGATAGATCTTCGTGTTGGGGAACGCGATAGAAAACAAAAATTTCCGGTATAGCGAGCATGCCCAGGACCACTATGGAGACTGCATACAAGGTTTGATCTGATCCGTACCGACTCGAAGCGCAGCGGAAGAAGAGTCGGTGGAGATCGTTGGTGCAGATCCCCGCAGCTAGGATTTTACAACCTCCCAACCGTGAGGATGTACTCCCTCATCGGATAGCCCTTCGGGAGGCGGTCGGACAGTCCCCCGGACGATGTCGCGGACAGCCCTTCGGGAGGACCCTCGAAACTCGAACGAAGACTCGGACAGCCCTACGGGAGGACACACGAACAGCCCCTCGGGCAAAAGATCGAAACTACGACCTCTCTACGGGGTTGCACACATACAGTGTCATCTATCCGGCAGGGCTTCGCCGTCCAGAACTAGTTCCTGCCGAAACCCAGACAGCCTTTCGGCTCTACGAAAGACTCTTTTCGTGGGAGGGAGAGAGAGAGCTTGCAAAGCAAAGCATGTGTATGAGAGCACAAGGATGAAGAAATGGCAGCCCACTCACCTCCTATTTATAGGAAAACCAAGGGGTAGGGTGGTTTTACAATAAAACCCAAAATGCACATGAATGAAGTCCTTCCACAAGGGCATAAAAGTGAAACCAAGGAACAAGAGGGACTCCATGAACGAGTCCACCATGTGGCCGGCCACACCCTCATGTGGGGCCCCAAAAATGGCTCCAATCCATCCATGTCATCCCCAAGATCTTTTGGAGCAAAGCCCCAAAAGGTGGCTTTCCATAAAGTAGTCCAAAAAGCACTTTCACTATTCACGGCGACATTTTTCAGCGTCCGCTCGAACTGAAAATATTTATGTGGGCTTAGAACAATTCTAGTACCCCACTAAAATAATTTTCAATGCGATCCGGAACAATTCCGTAATAGTGATTTTCATCTGCGAAAAGCATCTGAAGTGGTTTCGGCAGCTCCGGAACATTTTCGGTTTTCATCCCGGAAAATTCCAGAAAGTTTCCAGAACGATTCTGGCACCCTTCAAGAATTATCAGGCATGTGCCGAAACCAATTTGACTTTTTAGTATCCCCTGAAACAACTTTTCAGTTTCACCGAAACTGTTCCAGTGACCTGTCTGCGGAACTTTTCCGCTGTCCGAAACTTTTCCGATGTCCGAAACTTTTCGGTGATTTTCTCTCAGACTCCCTGTCTAGTATTCAACAGATAGATGACCCTTAAGCGTGTGACCCTATAGGTTCGGTGAAGCATAGACATGACCCGGAACCCCTTCCGATCAATGATCAACATTGGAGCCGTGGACACCCATATTGACCCCTATACCCACACGAATGAATATTCGAGTGAACCTCTAGTTGCCGTGAGCTATTCCTGTTGCTTCGCGATATGTTACAATTACCCGAGGTGAGACATGTAGGCATCCTCGTGGATCAACAACTTGTCCACTATGCCAGTTACCTCGTTGCCGGTATTGTTCTCTTTTCTCGTTCCCCTGTTCCGGCATCCCCGTGATCAAATCACAAAGTGTCTGGCCAGACGATGATGGATACCGTAACACCGAGAGGGCCCAGAGATATCTCTCCATCGTCGGAGGAGCAAATCCCAATCTTGAGCTATCAAGTTACTTGACATACTTTTCCATGAACCCGTAAGCCGCCGTAATAGCCACCCATTTACGGATGACGTTTAACAAACCCCAAAGTTCATGAAGCAGGCATGAAGAAACTCGATACTCTCATGGTCTAAGGAATTATGCAAACGTTAACCATCTCTGTGTTATTAACCATTAACTTGTGACGAATGTATCTCATAGCATAACATCAATTCGGATCGATTCAACACGAGTGTTCTACCAACATCGCGTCCTCAAAATTGCCGGCATAGCCATGCCCATGATCAGGAAAACAGGACCATCATGCAACACTTGAGCCAGTCTTAGAGGCAAGACTAGGAATACAATTTACCGTTTATTATACCACACGTGCACATGAGTTTCCCTCCAAGCCTCGTTTAATTTGTAGACTCGAGAATCATTGCAGTTATAGCATGGAACATAAACATTCATTACAAACTTTGGAGATACAAAATAACTGTTATTACTGCCTCTAGGGCATATCTCCTACACTTCGTGTGCGTAGGAAAATTTTTGTTTCCCATGCAACGTTCCCCAATACTAACTGCCATGGGTATATAAAGAGGCGGACCCAACCTTTGAAAATTTCTTCAACCGTCTCCCCCTCCAAAACCCTATGCTGCCGAATCGTGGCCACCTTGTCATCGCCCTTGCCTCCCCGTGCGTGCCATTGGGAGTTGTCGCCGCCGACGGAATCTTCATCATTGTCGTCGCCGTAGCGGATCCGTCACCAAGCTAGGATATGGATCCGGCCCTCCTTGCGCTCCCCGTACGATTCTTGCGCATTGGAGTTTATTTTATCGTCTATCCACCTATTTCAAACCTCTCTATCCACGAGAAACTCCCATAGCATACCGAACGATTAATTTTTTAGGTTTTGCCGTCTGCCAAACGAATCTCGGTAGTACCGATGCAAAAGAATCGGTAGCACCGATTTGCTTATTTGGTCGACTGAGAACAGTCTCGGTGAAACCAAGTGCCCATTTTCTCTCTCACCGAAAGTGGTGCCAAGTTTCTGTTAAAGAGACTGTCTGTCTTGGTAGGTCCAAAAAATCCGTTTGGGTTGTACAGATATAGATTTGGCAGAATGCAAAATTTAAGAAATCTTAGTTGTTATTTTTGAAAAAGCCTATATTTTGTGATGACTCATCCCCATCTACTATTATATACTCTATTCACATGGTCGGAGATGTCTGCTTCAGAGGACAGTCAGAATGATCACAGAGAACTCAGTGTTGATGCGGATCCAGGCACTAGTCTTGAGCCTAGCTCCTTTTCACATCCAGGAACCCCCAGTTCTCATGGGTTGCCCAAGGCTGCTACTAGGGCTAGGAAGAAGCTGAACTCAGATGAGGAGGATTCTGATTTTGTGCCAGAGGAAGTTCTTGCCAAGAAGCAAGACAAAGCTGACAGGAAGTCTGCCAATGCAGCCACCTCTTCCAAGAGAGTAGTCCGCAAGACATATGCCAGTTCTGAGGCTATGAGAGCACATGGGAGTGCTAGGGCTACCATGACCATTGAGCCCCCAAAGAGGTCATTGCCCAAGAAGGCTACTGAGAAGAAGAGGGTGAGGAAAACCACTATTCATGTCACTGGTAGACTGTCTACCATGAGAAGGGCACCCACTCCTGAGAATAGTGAGGCTGAAGAGGAGGAAGAGCTAGCTGCAAAGGATCCTCTCAAGAAGAAGCAGAAGAAGCTTTTGGCCGATGCTATGCCAAAGCAAGCTCCATCCAAGAGCAAGCTAGTTGCTCCTGAGAAGCCTTCTGCTCCCAAGCCCAAGAGGACATCTAGATAGATTCCTGCTTCTAAGAAGGACAAAGGATTTACCTCCAGAGATGCTGAGGAGGATGCCATGTCTGCTCTAATGAAGCTTAGACCACACCTTCCAGATCACAATGCCAGTCACTTGGTTGCTAAGGACATGAAGAAGAAGAAGGATGCGGGTCTGAGAGAGTGGAAAGCAATTGATCCTTACACTCAAAGAAGGAAAATAGTTGTGGACTATAGGTTTTATACCAAGGAGCAACAAGATTTCTATGAGACATCGTTGCTTGACAAGAGCCCTGCTATGAGTGTCATGAGATATGTTGATTGGAAGTATATCAAGGAGAATGAAGACTATTTCCCAAGTGTGCAAGATAACTTCCACTGCATTGGCTTGGATGGATTTGTTGGCAAAGAACTCACTGCATGGAACGATGAGATGATCATGCAATTCTACTCCACTGCTCACTTCTATGGAGATGGTAGGATTGTGTGGATGACTGAAGGATCAAGATATGAGTCCACTGTTGATGAATGGTCTGCCATCTTAGGAGTCCCAGAGGTGCAGGATGGTGATGTCTGTGTGTACTCAGAGTCCAAGGCAAGCCACAATGCCATGAAGGACATGTACAATGCTATCCCTGCTGATTATGTGCATTCAAATAAGCTAGGATCAATCTACTACCTGCAGGCACGTCTCTGTACTATCAACACCATACTAAGGCACACCTTGATGCCTAAGTCAAGAGACGAGAAGATGATCCGAGGCTACTCCATCAACCTACTGCTTCTTATAGACCAGCATCCGAGATTTAGAGTGATGGATCTGATTGTGGAGACTATTAGAGGGTTGCTACTGATCAGAAGCGCTCATGCTGCTATGCACCCTACATTCATATGCTCATCAACTCCAAGCTAGAGAAGCACATATTTGCTCTTGACAGGCCACACCTACCCCTACGGCCAGAACTTGAGGATAACATTGTGGTGATGGATCCAGATCATCCCACATCAGCTGCAGCATAGGCAAAGGCAGAGGCAGCTAGAGCCACTAGTGCTCAAGTCCCTAGATCCAGGAACAAGCAAATGGATCTCATGATCTCTACAGTTCAGGGCATGTAGAAGGACATTAAGAGCATGCTAGACAATCAGGATAGTCTTGTGAGAATCTTTGAAAATAGGATCAAGACCCTCAATAAAAAAGTGGATGGGCTGACCAAGACCGTGAATGAGCTCAAGAAGGAAGTTGATGTTGTGCCTAGTCCTCATTCTACTTCTGATGATGATGAGGATGATGCACCCCTCAGGACGAGCACTCAGTTCACTACTCGGGCTAGATCAACCATAGTGCCAGCTCCAGAGAGAAGATCGTCTTCATCAACACTAGCTATAGTCACCTCCTTTGCTCCATCAGCTCCTTCATTACCTCCAGTTGATACACCTACTCCATCCATGACATCTGCAGATCTCTTCGCCGACGCGGTTCTCTCGACTCCTTCGTTAGCTACCGGGGAGATCAGCCCCAGAAGAACGATTAGTTGTATCTCTTTGAACTTTTTGGTAACTTGTTGCCAAAGGGGGAGAAGTTGTATATAGATCTTTAGGCTTCGAGTGAGAGGGCGTTGGTTTTTATCATTCTTTTAAACAATTGATCTTTTGTGTTGGATGTGTTAAACTTTGTTCGTGTTTGATCATATGCTTAATGTGTGTTGCTACCATTTTCTTATCCTTTTGATGTTTATGAGATGATCATTCACTTTGCTTGATTTGTGTTGTGCTATGATATTCACTCTTATTATTCCCACACACCACCAAGATGTATGTGACATCGAAGAAGTGCCCCATGTACCTAATAGATTGTGCATTTGTATCCAAACGCAAATTAAAAATAATGCACAGATTTAGGGGGAGCTCTTGCTTATCACATACTTCTCAAAGCGACGATTATATTCATTGATTATATCATATGTCGAAGCTTTGATCTATATGTTGTCCTCAATTACCAAAAAGGGGGAGATTGAAAGCACATTTGCCCCCTTGGTGGTTTTGGTAATTAATAACAACATATATGTCATCGAACTAATGTTTCCACTAAGCACATTTTAGGAAAGGTTCAATGATGGCATGGCAAAAGGATTGTGGAGAGACCCCAAGATGCAAGGAAATGGATTGGCAAAGCTTCAAGCAAAGAAGACTATCTTTTTACTTTGTGAGAAATCACTTTGAGTCATAGGAAAGCCAATACTATTAAAAGGGGGTAAGGTACTGTTGGTGAACAAGATGCTCATACGTGCACAAGTGATAGTCACCAAAAACATCCACAAAATCCTCCACAAAAGTCTGTACAAAGTCAAATATCCAAAATCGGTGCAACCAACACTTCCCACTCGATGCAAATGATTCCCATACTCAGACAGAACCAAGCCAAACCCTACCTTTTTGGTGCAACCATTCTAAATCGGTGGAACCGAGTTTAGGTGGCAAACCTACTGGTGTCTATTGCACAAAATTGAAAATTCCGAGATTTTGATTCGGTGTAACCGAGTCTTGCTATTCTGACTGTTGCCCACCTTTTCGGTATCACTAAGAAGTCTATATCGGTCTCACCGAGATTCAAAAGTTGCTACCTTTGAGGCAACTCGGTACCATCGAGATTAACACATCGGTGTCACCGAGTTGGACTTATTAGGTGTAACGGTTGGATTTTTGGAGATGCCTATATATACGCCTCCACCACCATCTACTCGAAAGAGAAGCACTCAGAACAGATCCCCACTCATAGCAACGGATTTTTTGAGAGAGAGCCACCTACTCATGTGTTGAGATCATGCCATTCCATTCCTACCATATGAATCTTGATCTCTAGCCTCCCCAAGTTGCTTTCCACCCAATCAGTCTCTTCCACCAAAGCCAAATCTATGAGAGAGTGATTATGTGTTGAGGAGTCTATCATCTTGAAGCACAAGAGCAAGGAGATCATCGACATTATCGAGCCTATTACCTTTTGAAGGGTGGTGCCTCCTAGATTGGTTAGGTGTCGCTTGGGAGCCTCCTACTTCATGTTGTGGAGTGAACCAAGATGTTTGTAAGGGCAAGGAGATTTCCTACTTCATGAAGTTCTACCCCAAGTTAGGCTAGTCCTCCGTGGACGTAGGCCATCATGATATAGTCAAGGTTGCTTCTTCGTGGAACCCTCTTTGGGTAGAGCCCTCCATGGACTCTAGTGACTATTATCCTCCGTGGGTTGAAGACTCCATAAACGTGGACGTATGATAGCACCACCTATCGGAACCATGGGAAAAATCATCGTGTCGCCAAATTGCGTTTGATCTTCCTACCCTTCCTTTACTATTCATGCTTGTATTTACTTTCTACTGCTATACTCGTAGACATGCATGTGTAGGGTGTGCTTGACTTGCTACAATTGCTAAAACCTTCCAACACTTAAAATTGGGAAAAGGTAGATTTTTAATTGGTCAATTAGTCTAATCACCCCCCCTCTTTCAAATGATGGTCTCCTCAACACTCAATCACTCTCTCACAGATTTGGCATGGGTAGAAGAGATTGATTAGATGCAAAGAAACTTGGGGAGGCTAGAAATGAATATCCATATGGTTGGAGTGGATGATCTTGACCTCAACACAAGAATAGGTGGTTCTCTCAGAAATTTGGATATGGGAAGTGTGGATCTGTTCTGAGTGCTTCTCTTGCGAGTGGGATGTGGTGGAGAGGTATATATAGGCATCTCCAAAAATCCAACCGTTACAACATTATTGCCCAACTCGGTGAAACCAAAGTTAAAACTCGGTTACACCGACTAGTGCAAAATGTGGCAACTTTGGCATTTCGGTGAGACCGATATAGAATTCTCGGTGGTACCGCTATGAGTAGCCGAGGGCAGTTACACAAATCGATGAGGACGATTCACAATTCTCAAAAAAATCGATTCTTGTAAATGAGGCACCAAGAAGTTGGTCACTGAAACTTAGTTGCACCAATGTGAAACTTGGTAGTACCGAGAAGTAAGTTTTGGCTAGGGTTTCCGTCTAGGGTTTTGACTCGGTGTAGCCAAAGTGATATTGTTGGTGGCACCGATTCTGAGTGGTAGGGTCTAAGACAGAATATTTGTGGGAGAGCTTGTGGGGTGTTTTTGGTGACTAACACTTGATCATTTTGAGCATTTCATTCACCATTATTACCTCACCCCCTTTTAATAGTACCAGCTTTCCTATGAACTCAAAGTGATTTCTCACAAAGTAAAATGTAGAGTCTTCATGCTTGTAGCTTGGTAATCCTATTCCTTACATCTTGGGGTCTCCTCACAATCCTTTTCCAATCACAACATTGAAATTTTTCCTAAAATATACTTAGTGGACACATTAGTCCAATTTAATATATGTTGTTATTAATTACCAAAACCACGTAGGGAGAAGTTGTTCTTTCAAAAGAGCATTCTATAAATCAACCATGGACTTTCCCAAACCAGAATGGTGCATTTCTAAAAGGAAAATAAAAGGCACACAACGCTCCAAGAATTTACGCATTCATGTGAACAAAACAAAAACCGAGACATATCGATAATTATTGAAGAATAAAGATGGGATGCCTTCCAGGGCATCCCCAAGCTTATACGCTTGAGTCTTCTTGAATAATTACTTGGGGTGCCTTGGGCATCACCAAGCTTGAGCTCTTGCCTCTCCTTATTCTTCTCATATCAATACCTTCTCAATCTTTGAACACTTCATCCACATAAAACTTGACAAAACTGTTATTAGAAACATTAGTACATATAACATAAAATCCCATCATGTCTTTCCATAACTTTATTGCATGACTATAATATAACATTACCCACTGTATGCTATCACAATTATATGGCTCCCATGTCATAGGGGCTCAACAAGAATTCAAACATAAGCACACAAAGCAACTATAAGAGCAATCTATGAAAAACAGGACAATCTGTAAAGATGCAGATGGATACCATACTTATATAACTCAAAAAATTCTGAACAATTCGTACATGGTATAAAATTTGTATAATAGTACTATGTAAAAATTTCAGAAGCTTTCGACGTTCCATTAAAATATTAAAAATCAAACACTACAGCTAAAGTTTCTGTTTTTGTACAGCACATATCAAACAAGCAATTTAAACATCCTAAGGGTAACTCCTGGCACATTATTTTTATAATACAATAGATTTTTATAAGGGGATAATTATTTTTTGTTGAAAAGTTTCTGTAATCAAGATTCATAAAGTTTCCCTGGGCATGAACAAAGTTCAAGGCTAGCCCCCACTTCAACGGTGCTCATCTTTCTCACTTTCACCTTTCTTTTTGAAAAATATTTTAAGTTACCCCCTTTATTTTTTTGTTTTTAATTATTTTAAAAGCACACAACATAAATAAATAACTCTCTAAAACTTCTGTGTTGTCTCCCCGGTAGCGCTTTCTTTAAACCCATTGAGCTAGGCATATAGTGCTCAAGTAATTGATCCACCCAGATCGCAAGGTATATCAAAGCCAATTTTAGTTAACAATGATTTGTAATTTATTAGTGAGCAAAAAGTGATATATCATGTGACAACTAAGTCTAACTCTCTTCCTATGCATTGGCATGTCATACAAGAACAATTCATGCACATCAAGTAAAGGCCAATACATAGCATAAGTAGATTCTTGCAATTGTATAGTATCTGAAACATAGAGGGGTGAAGATTTGGTTCCTCTATCATAATAATTGCAAGTAGGAGCAACAAGCACATGCATATTATATTCATCAAAATCATCATGTGTGATAGTGAAACGCAACCCATCAATATAATCCTTAATAGGTGCAAACTTCTCCGATATAATGTAGTTGGGAGAATTCAAAAAGATAATAGGACTATCATGTGTGGGTGAAATATAAACAATTTCATGCTTAACATAAGGAACTATAGAAAGTTCATCTCCATAAGCATAATTCATATTGGCATCATGGCCACAAGGCCCACACGCATAGCAAGCATCAAGTTCATCAAAAGGGGTTATTTCAAAAGAATCCAAGGGATCATAGCAATCATCATAGCATTCATCCTTTGGTATGTGCTAAGGGAAATTAAAAAATGTATGAGTTGAATAGTTACTCTCATTAGAAGGTGGGCATGGGTATCTCATCCGCTCTTCCTCCTTTTGTTCTTCACTCTCCTCCTCATCTTTTTCATCTAATGAGCTCACAGTTTCAGCAATTTCTTCTTCCATAGATTCCAACAAAATTTTAGTCTCTTCCAAGGCAGCGATCATTATTTCAATAAATTCTTTAACATAAGCACTAGAAGCATAGTTTTCATAGAAATATTTTAAGTATGGCAAATTTTTCAGATTTGTAAAGAGTAGCATCGTACTTTTCAATCAAAGAAGCAACTTCATAAGCACCCTTAAAAGCAAAAAATTCTTCAATTTGTTCAACATCATAATAACAATAGGATTTCTTGGCATAAGAATATAGTATTTCATTATCATTAAACACACATTGGTAGGGAAGGTGTTTTTCAGTTTCTTCTGAACAACAAGTAAAGTCATGTATTTCGCAAAAATTCCAAGCATAGCAACACAAACTATTAAGTTGATACCACAAAGTTTCCCTTTTTGAGATAAGCGGTGTCACACATAATGAGCATGATTATTTAATGATTTTCCCTAAACTAAGCTAGTTGGGGTTTCATCATGAGCACAAAGGGATCGAAGATGATCCAAGTAAAAACATTTTGGGTGGTTCCTCAACCACTAGGTTAGCAAGTACATCTATTTTTTGATATTTTGTGTTTCCTACCCATAACTAAATATAGAAAACAACTAATGATAGAAAATAAAACAACTAATAACAAAAAATAAAATTACTTAGTAATAAAGCAAACAAGCACACACGAGAATATCAACCACTACGCTATTGCTCCCCGGCAACGGCACCAGAAAAAGGTCCTAATAACTCACAAGTGTAGGGGATCGTTTGTTGACTTTTTTATAAGTTAGAATGTCTAACCCAATGTGGAGCTAAAGTTAGAATTAATACTCTCTCAAGTTTTATCGAACACCAATACAACTCTATGCACGCTAACACTTACTTTACCTAGAACAAGTATGAAACTACTTTGCGGGAATAAAACTAGAAGTATTTTGTAGATGTAAAGATAGTTTTGCAAGATAATAAAGAACATGGAAATAAAAGTTAGGTGTTTTTTTAATAAAAGAACAATAAAGTAAATATAGCAAGTGTGGAAAAGTGGTGATGGGATTTGCGAGATTGTCCTAGGCAACCGATAACTAGATCGGTAATCATTATTACGGTTTTATATGAGGGAGAGGCATGAGCTAACATAATTTCCGTACTTGGATCATATGCACTTATGATTGGAACTCTAGCAAGCATTCGTAACTACTAAAGATCATTAAGGTAAAACCCAACCATAGCCTTAAACATCAAGTCCCCTTTACTCCCATACGTAAACAACCCCCTTACTCGGGTGTAAGCTTCTATTACTCTAGCCACCCACTATAAGCGACTCATGAACATATTTCAACCCCCTCTAATGTGAGTCTTTCACGTGTGCGACTCATGGAAGGCACCTTAGGCCAACACCAAAATAAAACACGTAACTCAACCAATTAAGATCATCAACCAACCCATAGGACAAAAAGGAACTACTAAAACATCATAGGATAGCCACTCATCATTGGATGATAATAATATATAGCATTAAGCACCATGTTCAACTAGGGGGTATAGCGGGATGCGAGAGAGTGGACCACTATAGATAGATGAGGGAAGGTGATGGTGGCGGTGATGACGGCGCAAAGTTGTAGGTGTAGATCACTGTCATGATGGTTGCCCCGACGGTGCTCTGGTGCCACCAGGAGAGAGGGGGAGAGCCCCCCCCTCCTTCTGCTGCTTCCTTGGACTCCTCAGGGAGGAGTGTTTTCCCTATGGTACATGGCCGCCATGGCTCCCAGAGGGCAAGAGCCCCTCCGAGATTGGATCTCTCTCTGTTTCTCTTCTGTTTTCGCGGCTGTTTTCTGACCCCTTCACCATTTTTTAAATATCCGGAGATCCGTAACTCTGATCGGGCTGAAATTTTGATGCGATTTTTATCACAAAAATATCTTTGTTATGGCGGAAGAAGAGCCCCAACCGACTTAAGGGGGGAGGCACAAGCCATCAGGGCGCGCCCCTTGGCGGGGGGCACCCCTTTTGCTTGTGCCTCCCTTGGGAACCGTCTTGCGTTGATTCCGACTCCCAAAAATCACATATATTCCAGAAAAAATTAACGTAATTTTTTTATCACATTTGGACTTCGTTTGATATGGAATTTCTGTGAAACAAAACACACACAAAAAGTAGGAACTGGCACTGGGCACTGGGTAAGTAAGTTATTCCCAAAAATATTATAGAATGTTGCCAAAAATATATGAAAGTTGTATAATATTGGCATAAAGTAATAAAAAATTATAGATACGACGAAGACGTATCAGCGACCGACCACATTTTGCAAACAAAACTTTCACTTAAAATAGAGTGATACTAGGCCATGAAAGATCCTCACAACCAGTGAGAATGACCTTGCTATAACATCCTCTTATGGACTTTTATAGGCATATACCATCCAACAGAACACAATGCGGGTCTCTTTGGTTCATAGAATTCTAAACACGTAGGAGTAGAAAGAAAGAACAAATATGATATGAATGCATGTGCAAAGTAGATGGTTGACAGATACATAATTTTTGTGAAGTTTAGTATTTCATGGGGATAGAGAAACACATCAATCCTAATAGACAATAATTTTGCAACTAAGTCCCCACAAAAGATATGTAAACACATGAATCCTAATAAACACCGTCAACCCAAAGTTAAACAGCATGAAAAGGTATAACTAAAACGGTATTATGTCTCTGAAAACATCAGACATGTACTTCATTATAGGAATTCTAAAAGAAGGTCTATGAAGATTGTAAATTTATGTGTTTTCTTTAAATTAAGACCAAAGGGAATGTTTCTCTACCTTTTGTTTTCCTCCAATTCATTGGACTAGACGAATGAATAATGTTACAAAAGGGAAATTTTATATGCATATACATTTTCTTCTCCACTTTTCTGATGAACCAAATAGGCCCTTAGGCCCGCAAACAAAAAGCCCGTAAGATTTGGTGGTATTTTGTTGCACCATGACAGTACTTTGTACCTCCTTTGTCCATAGTTACATGGCGCACACATCTAATGTTCAACTTAGATCATGAAATTATCTAATAAAATAGATTATATGCAAAAAAAAATATACCTGTTTAAGAAAGTTTTCGGCGGTATATGTTTATGGCAGATTACCATTTTTTTATGTGTATGGTAGATTGCTTTTGTCTTATTTGTTTTTATCGACAGTCAAAGCTAAATCACAAAAAATAATTATGATATGCAAATAGAGACAAGGATGAAAATGGAGCGGAAATGGACGAAACTAAGAGTTGTCAAATTGTTTTCATTTCTTTACGGAAGCGGAAACAAATACACAAACCCGAAAATGAATATGAAAACATATACTACTGGAAACAAACACAAAGAAAATACGAAAGGTACACGCCAATGGGAGCAGATGTTGACCGGAACTTTAAAACCCTTTGAACCATAGAGAAAAACACAAGGTACCCAACAAACTTAATCAATTTTTAGCATGGCTAAAAAAATACTTCCTTCATTCTATAATATAGTGTGTATATATTTTTTGAAAAATCAAACTTTATGAACTTTGACAAAGTTTAAGAGAAAACTATTTATATCTACAATACTAAATTTATAATATATGAAACTACAACTTATAGTGAATCTACGAATATATGTTCGACATTATAGATGTAATTTTTTTTCTCCACAAACTTGATGAAAGTTTGTAAATTTTGACTTTTCAAGAAATATAAACTAAATCATGTAACAAAGGGAGTATGATTAGGTTAGCGGCTTGGTGTAGTATTGTTGTAGTATTGGACAATTGATCCTTAGTCAAGTTGAGTACGTGTGTGATGGTAGAAGATGGGTCTCACGTGAGGCAGTCTGCTCACTGGATCATTCTGTGTTGTTTGGCTTGGGCCACAAAGTAGTCATAAACCTATAGTAAAAATGAAAATTTCATATCCACAAAACCACAAAGTTCCGTTTTTGTGTATGTTCCGTGAGAAGACAATCCTTTTTTCTTATAAAAAGAATCATTCTCATTTTGTTTTACAAGGATTTTTCACATTTCCTCATCCTCCGTTTCCCCTCCAAAATGTGGAAAGGTTTCACTCAGTTTTCATCCGAGAGGAGGGGAGCATTGAGACCCAACTCGGAAAAAAAAGTATTTTGACGTGAATGTGATCAAGTCCTATTATACCCCGACAAAGAAAGGTAGGGATTTCCAGATTATGCAAGCCATGCTTTTACAACCGTAGGATAAATCCTCCCATCCCTATGCCTTTGAAAGTTTGAACGAGTCCACTGTCCACGTGCCTGCCTTTTGTACTTTTCAAACGACCCGGCCCCTCTCACCAAACTCCCGGTTGCCACGTCGACTCGATCCTCTCCAGCCTCCACAATCCGCATACATACGCGCTCGCACCCGCCCTCATGGCGCCGGTAGTACGCGCCAGCCAGAGACAGAGTGCAAAAACGGCCATGGACCTTGGAGCCAGCGGCCTCCTAAGGTGAGAGGGACGCCCGCACGGTGTGGTCGCGGTGCCTATGGACTCCGTCTTCGCGCTCGCGGCGGTGCCCCGGGCTCTCGTCCTGGAGCGCGCGGCGGCGCGCGTCCCCGGCTGCCTCTACCTCTGCCTCTGGGCGCCGGTGACCGCCCAGCTCCCATCCAGGTTCGTATGCGGCGCCGTTGGTCTCCTCCAGTCTTTCTGTCCTTTGCTCTTCACGGCGTATTTTGCTGCGGTGGTCGCCAGCCATTTGTTCTGCTTGGACGCGTGGATCGGCGGCGGCGGCGGCGGTGCTCGCGTACGGGCGAGCTTCGAGTCGTACCGAGGAGCGCTCTGCGCGGTCGTAAGCGGGTACGCATTGCAATGTACAGCTCGGTCCTCGGGTTCTTTGAGACCCATATTCTCTCTGACGATGGCTGGTCGAGCATGCAGGTGCGTGCCCGGGTGGGCGTACAGGGAGGGCCGCGCCTACATGGAGCTGCCGGAGCCGGACCTGACGGCGTCGGCGTCGCTGCAGGTGCAGCAGCAGTTCTACCATGTCAGTCAGCGTCCACGGAAACTTCTCTTCGTCTTGCACACTATCGATTGCGATAGTTCGGTCTGTGTTTGAACTTTGAAGCTGATGGCTGACGTTTGCTCGTTGCTCTTTGTTTGTTCCTGCAGGAAGCCGGCACGAAGGTACGTACATGAACGGCGACACCTCATTTCTTTACGCATTGCGTCAATGGCACAGCATATATGCATGGGCTGAACTGATGATCGCGGCAGATGGCGGTGTTCATGGGATGCGAGAGCGGTGAGATCGAGATCGGGCTGTCGACTGCATCGGTGGCAGCGGCGGCCGTGGCGGATCACGTGCACCAGTCGTTCCTGGAGGACCTCCTCCAGCTGCCGCCGACTGGGCTGTCGTCCTCGTCCTCCCCCGTGCCGTCACTCTCCATCGGGAGCCCGGAGTACTCCTCTCTGATTCGAGCAATGGCAACGCCGGTAGCAGCGGCGGGCGAGCCATCCACGCGGCCACCGATGATGCAGGCGTCGCCGCTGCCCGGCTTGCTCGCGTCGACCGTCGAAGCCACCGATTATGCCTTAATGGCGCAGGCAATGCTCTCGGTCATCCCCTCCTCCGGTGCGTCGACCACCTCCACGCCGCTGCCTCCAACGTGCCCTCCCTGGCTGGCAAGCCACCGCTCGCAGCGCTCGTCGCCGCGGCGGACGACGGCGTTCAAGCCGTATCGCGCGGCGCTCTCGCCAAGGGCGCGGCCGCGGCCAGACGCGCCGGGGCAGAGGATGATCAAAACGTGCATCTCCCTCCTGGCAAGCGTGCACATGGCAGTGCGCAACCAGCCGGAGCTCGCCGGCGCGCACCACGAGCCACCGCCGTCCACCACGAGCCAACTGCACCACGTGATCTCAGAGCGGCGCCGGCGCGAGCGGCTCAACGACAGCTTCCAGACCCTCAGAGCTCTCCTCCCTCCCGGGTCCAAGGTACGACTCCAAACCAAAGATCATCTCGCCATGGATGCAAGATTCACAACGACATCTCATTGTGATCCTTCATTCGTTCTGCAGAAAGACAAGGCCAACGTTCTTGCGAGCACGACGGAGTACATGGCCAAGCTGGTATCCCAGGTGACCCAGCTCAGAGAGAGGAACCTGCAGCTCGAGGCGCAGCTCGGCCTGAACCAAAGTGCAAGCGACGATAACCCCTCGGGGAAAACGGTCGAGGTCGAGGTGACCGCCGGGGCAACGACGTCGACATCCTCGACGACGCGGGAGGTGGGTGTGAGGTTGACGGTGCGGGCGGAGTGCGACATGTCGGAGGTGCTGCTCTCGCTGCTCGCGCGGCTCAAGGACACCGGGAGTTTCGCGGTGGTGTCCGTGGAGGCGAGACAGCGGAGCAGCGCGCTTGCACGGGCCAGCCTCACGTTGCGAATCGCGGTAAGACCTCGGACTGCTTCGTTTCAACTAACATTCTACTCTGACCGTTCCCTTCCCAAATAGGACGTTTTGGATTTTGCATGGCCTCTCGTGAGCAACTTTGACCTCCTCTTTTGTAAGTAACTATGTACGTGGAATATTATTTAAAAAATACTAATATAATATTTTATACTATTATAAAATTATTTTTTAAGAAAAATATAGTGGTATACAGTTTTTAGCTAACGAACTATGTTTGGAATGGAGCTATAACATAAGGCCCCCGTTTGGATTACCGTTTCGTCTCAAATACCTCTGTAGAAAAAATACAGATCCCTCCCTGTCGTTTTGTTTCCGGTTGGAAATCTGCTAGCAGCCGGTAAAATACACCTGTAAAATTAATACACCTGTATTAGGTTACACCGCTACCAAGCGCGGCCTAAACCATGTATTCTTAAAGGTGGGGTATAACAAACAATCTGAAAAACAGTAAAAAAAAACATTTGAAGTGACACTTCTCGGCTGGTGGTTTATGTTATACTCTACCAAATTTAATCTAACATTACAAAATTATATTGTTAGATTCCTATTTAAAAGAAGTCTGGGATGGTGTATAACTATTTGACACATACTCCCTTCCTTCCGGTATAAAGGACTTCGTTCAAAAATCTCTCAAACTAAGGCAGACGATGAGTGGTCGAATGAATTTAGTAGTTTGCAAAAGTATTTATTTAGCATGCTCGTTTCCCTTAAAAAAAGTGTTTGCCTGAGTGTTAACTTACATTAACTCTCTGCAAAAAAAAAAAATTTACATTAACTGCAATGCATGCATGCATGCCAAAACAGAAATTTTACAGCATCGGTGAGTTTACTTTTAATCCTTGCAGGCATCAGCAATAGAAATAGGAGTAACGAATCAGAAAAGCAAATAAACTGAGATATGCCCTTCAAACCGGAAAGACGGGAGTACACCACATTTTATTACTCAAATCCTTGGTCAAAGTTAAATTTCACAACACACGCTGAGGAAGTATTACAATCTATTTTCTTCCAGTTTATAAGGCCCACATTATTACAAAAGTTATTTCCTAGATCGACAATTCGACCTATGTAATACTAACTGTATATTATATAAGTTGTTTAATTAGAAAACATGACATTTGAATTTTCTAAATTCAAATGGTACTTATGACATGTAACTTGCATTATGCTGATCAAATTATGGATCTAGGAAAATGTGTGGGCCTTACAAACCGAAAAGAAGATAGTACTCCCTTCATAAACTAATATAAGATCATTTAGAACATTACTTTAATAATCTAAACACTTTTATATTAATTTACAAAGGAATTAATATTTAATTTGGTGTCGGGTTGACTAGCTTTCATGCTCGAGAGAAAGTGAAGATTAACATGATTGACCTCAGCCAGACCATTCTACTACTGAAGATCCGAAGAATCTGGACTAGCAAGCGACTACGCTGATGAAAGCTGTACCAGGTCAAGTTAGTTTTCCCGAGAACCGGACATGGGTCAAACCACCATTAAGTTAATCAGGTTATTTGAATTGGTTTAGCAGACACGACTCGCTTTTGACCAATTAAGCAATCACATATGTAATTCTTGAATATACTTACTCCTGCTTGAATTACACACGTTTCCAAAGCTTTTACAAGGTTCCATTGCCATGTGGCCACGAATATGACCAAGAAACTGGACATGTGACCGAGTAAAGCAGCAGAGGCATCGTTCCTCCTTCAG
Source organism: Hordeum marinum (assembly GCA_022496015.1). NCBI lineage: Eukaryota > Viridiplantae > Streptophyta > Magnoliopsida > Poales > Poaceae > Hordeum > Hordeum marinum. The sequence continues at coordinate 417,837,797 of CM039678.1, read as the reverse complement.
GGCATTCTCTTGTCAACCAGATCTCTCTTTTCAGTACTACAAGTAAAATACTTCTTCAAACTGGGCTATGAATTAACCACCGTCTTGTTTTAGCCATCTGCGATGCATTCTGGATTCAGTTTTTAAAAAAAATGCATGCTTGATGCAATCTCATCAAGAAAACACCTGCCGTGATTTAGTTTCTTGATGTGTCTTCGCGACACTGACAACGACAACCGGAAAGTGTGTAATTTAAACTGGATATGGACGCGGTCAGGGTACTTATTACTGACGAGGCTTAACCGGAGGCTGATGATGAACCTTTCAAATGTTTGCTGTAGGAGGCCGGCGACGTCGTCGACGCGACACGGCTCAGGGAAGCCCTGACGAAGGTCGTCGAGGACGCGGTGATGAAGACGCCGCCGGCGGCGCCACCCAACCCAAGGTCGCCGTAGGTAGGATGTCAGCGTTGACCGTGTCAGGGAGCCCGAGAAGGAGGCAGGAAAATGACTCTGTTTGGTGGCACTGGCAATGGCGCCCTGTCTGTTTTTCGTTCTCTCGTCTTTTACCCATGCATTGTTGAGCTTTGGTAGCGTTGGGTCAAGATTGAAGGCCCCTATTTATTTTAGTGTGACCTAGTCTTCAGCTTGATGATAGTTTATTTTTGTTTTGAGGGTATCAGCTTGATGGTAGTTAGTTACTTGTCTATTGAAGGCCCAATGTTGCAGTTTTGACATGAAATGAATCGGTTCTCTGAATTTTCCTTCTGGCTGACGCTAAAGTTGGTCAACTTCCTGCACACTATGAGTGGCATCCAGTTATATTTTGGGGGGCTGCTAAAAGGGCGCTCCGCCTCTGTGGAGGGCTACTGAACACGCGCTATATGAGCGACGAAAGGTCTAGGGCTATAGGCACCGAGGAATTTTACTGGAAAGGAATAGCCTAGCATCAAATTCAAGTGATGAAGCTCGGTGGTTCAGTGCCAACTACCAAGATGGTTTCCTGGCAGTGTAGCTTCAACCATCCGTGTCTTTCCGCTGAGAGCTGTCATGATTCTAAAAGGGAAGGAACCAAAGTTCCAAGTAGCAGGAATCACAAGACAGATACGTTGTATATAACTGTAAACCATCCAACAAGCCGACGATGAAAGCCGGCTTGCCAGGAAAGCCGGCACGACAAAAAACATCATACTAATATAGTGTAAACTCTTTAAGCAGTACATGGGGATCTCCAGGTGCTGTCTCTCTTGTCAACACGGCGCTCTCAGCTTCCCTATTGCGCACTCTTCTTGGAACACAAAGGCCTTATGACGGCATGTACAAGGTGACAAGATTTTTTGTGATTCATACATGTTAATATGATAGTAGAACTGTAAAATCTCTTCTTCTTACACACTATACATCCAGTGGATGTGCCCTTCAGGTTGAACACTTGTGGGTGGCAGATGCTCGTTTAGTCTGGCTGGCTACCTAGTTGTACCAAGTCCTTCTGTGAGAGATTGGTAATCGAATCCGCGATTACACGTGCGCTCAACTTCATGTAGCCTCCTGAGAAGGGGGGTGAGGCATGAGCAAATCGGTATGCGATTCGCAGGAGAGGAACAAAAAAACACAAAGTGCAGGAGAAGCCGTTCACCTGATGTCATCATGACAAGTGGAATGTTCTGATCTTTTGCAAATCTGAACACCTTCTCATCTCTAATCACCACACCTTCAGGGCTTATCTAGAATTTCGGGAGAAAGCATGCAGCAGCAGTATAACACTAATTAGTGCAGGGAACATAAACAAACACAAAAGGCAACAATATGCTGTTTATAAGTATTTATTGTTTATTATACTTCTGCGCCCAATGATTTTCCAGTTTACTGTTGTGGCATTATGGGCAGGAAAATCTAGCTTAGGAAGAGAATTATTGAACTATACCAAACTCATGTTGCAATTAGGCATTCATGATTAAGTTCTGTAATCTTTAGGATAATACCACTAGAAATATTAAGCAAGTTGCAGTTACATTCTGCACAGGGAGTTACTTATGGACCCGATCTTTGTCAAAATATCGAGTTGATCAAGTACCTTCAAGTTGCCCAATGGATCACCATCCAGGATATCTGTCCCAGCATTATAAATAATAAGCTGGGGCTGGAATCTAGTTTGGGCGACCTGCAAACAACATGCCCCAAAACAAACTCTAAATACCGTTCGATAAAAATGATTAATTTAAATTGTGAATAACAAGAATGAATGGTTTAAAGGGAAGTGCCAACTGCTTTGAACTCATTATATATTATTTTCCCATTCCAGACCTCCTTTTCAGTTGAACATAGATGCAAATAACTTCATTCAATACCATGGATGCTTCTTATTTTTACGATAAAAGGCAGGCACTCTGCCATATTCATTTTGATAGAGGAAAATAAAAAAAATTATGGATGCTTTTAAATCTCATTCTAAAATACTCCCTCCGTCCGGAATTACTTGACCCTCAAAAGGATGTATCTAGCACTAAAATACGTTAGATACATCCGTTTGAGCGTCAAATAATTCCGGACGGAGGAACTAGTATATTAAAAGTCACCTCTATGTCCAGTTTACATAAGCTTCAGAACATAAATCATGTGATATATTATATATGACACCTAACATAACATCTTTCATCTATTTCTTCCTAAGAATTGCAGTGCATATTCTGTCAAAAAAAAAAGAAGAATTGTAGTTCATAGGACAACTTCATTTATAAGTATAAATATTAGCGAGCACCCCATCTATAAGTGTCAAGGTACCTTCAGAGCCTCGTCAAGCTGATCCAAGTAATCATCTGTTTCTGTCCCACTCTGAAAATGCACAATAGTGCACTCAACTCATTTTTGAATGAAATAAAGAAAAATGTGACCAACGGCTAGCAAAATCCAACTTACAACTAACTCGACTTTCTGATCAATATATCGCTTAGCAGCATGATCCTACAATAAAGTTACATCAGTTTACATAGAATATAAGAAATAACACTAGTACTAAATAAAACGGAATGATAATACACAATGACTGAAGTTAAAGCTGGTGATAATAACGACAGACTAATCATCGAACAGTGGGTGTTATAGATATCATAGCAACACTAAAAATTGAGTTAAGTACAGAGCTGTGGCTACTGTTCTTTTAGTTCTGGCAAATGCTGTTTGCACCATCTGAACTGGATGATATCTTCCAAAATATGATGTACAATATGCATTTATGGGGTAGTGAAGAAAACTTATACTCCCTCCATTTCTAAATATAAGCCTTTTTTAGAGATTTCAATATGGACTACATACGGATGTATATAGACGTAATTTAGAGTGTAGATTCACTCATTTTGCTTCGTATGTGGTACATATTGAAATCTCTAAAAAGGCTTATATTTAGGAACGGAGGGAGCATATGCTCAACACCAAGACACGGAAATAAATTCTAGACAAATAACCTCTACACCATAAGTAATCCTGAACCACATATTGCATAAGGGTAGTCAGAGCATAACCAGAAGCAGCAAAAAAAGGCTTGACCTTCCGCAGGTGTAACAAAAATTCTAAGATTGTGGTTCTTACAAAGGGATAAATTCCAGCATTGTAGATGTCCAAAATGTAAACCCTTCCTGCAAGTGTATATTGGCATCACTGTGTCATCCTAGTGAAAACAAAATGCATACAAGAACAAAATATAGGACATACCATCATTGGCAAAATCCTTCTCATGACCATTCCCTTGGTGAGCATCCAGATCTATGATCATTACTCTGCAAGTATTTAAAAAGGAATAGGTGCTTATGAAGCTAAAATAATTAGTAAGCAATGTGCACAATGGTTTGCATCCTTGCATTCACTGGCCACACATGTACTAGGTAGCTGGCCAGGCAGCATAGATTGCTTGCTAAGATGCAAACAGCAATCTCCCTAGGGAATAAAGCAAGATTGGCATGACAGAGGATGCTTAACAACACAGATATTTGACAGAATATATTTACAGCCGTCAGGCAAGCACATACGATTGTATAAGCCAACCAAATATTTTGGAGAGACTAAAGGAACATAGTTTCTACAGTTACAGTCCAGCCAGTATAGACTTCTCACCTTGAAATATTAAGACGGACAAACGCAAACTGAATGCAGAGCGAAATATCAGCGTACGCGCAAAATCCACCCCCTTCCTCCGCCGAACAATGGTGAAACCCTCCACCAACATTAATGGCCCATCCTCTCTCAAGTGCAAGTTTGGCTGATAAAATGGACCCACCCACCTATGAAAAAAAGAACACGCGTATAGAGTTTCCTGGCGGTGACACTCAAATTATGCATCCGGTACTCTTGAGGGGAGCACCTAATCACAAGACATAACCTGTTTTCGGAAGGGGTACAGTAGCTTTTGCTGCACGAGCCAATTAGGAATAAGCGTTACGGGAGGAACCTGAGATAAAACATCTTGTTTAGCAAACCGCGCCATGTAATTTGCTACTACCAATGAGGACAATTCAGTTTCTTCTGAGCAATTGGTACCTCTACAATGGACGCAACCCTGAAGCTGCTCCTGAGGCTGTTCAAGTATGACTCCGTGTGAACCTGGCCAAGAAGAGCCATGGAACAAACTTAAAGGGGAGTACTATCAGACAAAAAAAAAGCACTATGAACCAAGTGAAAACAGATTGTTTCCTACCACCAGCAGATCTTCCCTGGAAGCCTCTAATGGCTCCACCACTCGCTTCTTCTCCAGGTGGCCTTCTCTGTCGAGGAACCTGCATATGCGGCCCCACTTGGAGGAATCAAACGGGTGCCTGCACAGCACATGATGCGCGTAAGCCGTGGTCCGATGCACCTCTACGCAGCTAGGCAAGCAGACGATGGAGAGGCGGGACGGGAAGCAAAGAAGCTCACATCTTCTCGATTCCGAAGAAGGCGATGTCGTACGCCGTCGAGTAGACCACCGGAGCCTGCAACACAATCGCCAGCCATGGATTAGCGGGGTGATCGGGGTGACCGGAGGAGCATCTCCGGACCTGGCCGGAAGACCGACCTTGGAGCCCGGCACGTCGAAGTAGAGCTTGCTGGAGAGGATGCGGTTGCGGCGGAGGGCGTCCGCCGGCGTGGCTCCCGGCACGGAGGCGGCGGCGGACGAGGAGGACATCGCGGCCGCCCGCCTGGGCGAGAGGGCTCGGGCGGGGATGGCGAGGGGCCGAATGGTCGCCTCGGTCTCGCGGGCTCTGGGCTGGGAGTTTGCGCTGTGTTGCCGCTTACCTTACCTCCCGCGGGGCAGAGGCGCCATGGCGATGGGGCTCGGGAGAATCTCATTCGGTGGCGTGGCGGTGCTCTACTTTTTGCGAGAGAGTTCTTCTGAAGCTAGATATTTGCCTTGTCAGCCCTCCTTCTCTTACTGCACGGAGTCTCTGGAGTGGAATGCAATTTGCGCGGAAAAACGGTGGCTGAATGTAAAATGTCCACCGCCGCCGAGGGGAATACGCTCTCGCTCCTCTCCGCCGCTTCCATGGCGATCTCGAGGCCCCGAAGCCGCGCCGTCCCCCTCATCCCGCTCCTGCTCCTCATCCTCCTCGCGCCGTCAATCTACTCCGGTACGGCCCCGCGACGCCTTCCACCCCTCGATTCCTTCCAGCACACACACACTGCTCGGTTTGCCCTCCTGACGATCCAATCTGGTGCCCCTTCTTGCAGTTTCCAGGCTGCGCTTGAGCTGGGCGCTGGAGAGGGAGCTGGACATGCCACCTCCTGCTCTGCTGAAGCGTCCCGATCGCCTCGTGCTTGGCCCTGCCGCAGGCCAGGGCCGCCCCGACCGCCTCCAGTGCCAAGGTTTGTCCTCCTCTTAGTTTTGGGTTCTCGCATTGTGAAGTGTGATATGTGATTGTTACGCTGCTCTGTTGGTAGTTGGCTAGTAGATTTGTCCCATTGACCAGCGAAGCAACATTCAAGCTGTGGACAGCATGGTATTTTTGCAAAACCATCATGAGTTTGGTGAAATACCATTGACAACCGCAGAAAACAATAGATATAAATAATAGAGTATTTGACATCACTTTCTTACAGTCCTGGAACCACCTGTGTTTGGAATGCAGTGATCATCATTGACTTCTAATTCCAAAGAGTGGATGTGTGGAAATAGATGGCCCTGTTCTTTCTGCCATACTTGATTTTCTGCGTAGTGTGAATGTGCAATGTCTTAGTATCGCCATACAACAATTGATTCACCAGAATGTGACTCTCATATGTAAGCTCTAACTGTATTTACCCTATGTGAAGCAATTCCAAGGAGATTAAGAAACAAGAATGCTGTTATCAGCGCTTAAAGATTGTACACATTGTGCTGAATGTAAAATTGACCACATTCTAGGATGTTCTGTAATATGTTTTAATATTGCCAGTTAGGCTTCAGGATACCACATATGTTATCCATACTTCTATACTGTAGGCGGAATCAGCATCTATTGTATAGCTACTGACTAAAATGTACCATTTTCTTCAGGACTTAAAGCTGTGAATAGGATAAGTTTATCAAGTAAACCTGGAGAACATGTTTCTTTTGTTACAGTATTCACAACCTACAGTTCTGACCCAGCTGGGGCTGGCAAACTGTCATCTGATGTTGTAACCGTTGGAAAGCATTCTTATAGCAAGGAAGAAAGGTCCATGGCCATTCTCAACACTTTCATCAGATTCATACAGGTGGGTCTTCCTTTTCCTCTTGTTTGTGCTGACCACTAACTACTAACTATGAAGATAATTAAAAAAAAACATCATGTTGGGAATAATTAATAATCATCGTCAGCTAAGAGAATACTAAGAGTAGTTCAATGGTAGTAGAGATAGAGAAGAAATTACAGTGAAGACTGTAAAATAGAACATTGATTACCACTGTGATTCCCCTCCCCCTTTTTCTTTTTCTTTTTTTGAATGAAAGAGGTTTCCCCCCTGCCCCATTTTATATAAAATGAAGCACCCCCTCCCCCTTTTTCACGTATTTTTTTTGTAACCTTCTGGCATATAAATTGAATCCTCAAAAATTAGAAGGAACACATGATCTTTCTTCATTGTCGATTGTGAGGATGTTTGTTTAACGTCTGATCTTATTTCTAGAACTCTGTAGGTGTCAATGCCAAGAAGCAATGTGATAATATTGACTGATCCTAAATCAAAATTGTCAATAAATCAAGGGATGGCCTCAATACTGCCTATTGAGGGAAATTATTCTCGAGGCAACCTGATGCTTCAGAGGATCAAGTCCTACATTGTAAGTTTGTATGCTTCATCCAAAATCTTCCTGCATATGCTTTTCCTGAAGTACTGCTGGTGTGATCTAGAAATATTACTGTGTTCAACCATCTATGTGTGTTATTTTTTCCAGAAAACTGATATGTTTGTGTTTCTGGTCCATATGTAGGCCTTTCTAGAGCTAAAACTTGAGGAAGCTGACTGTGTGAACTGTGTTCGTCATTTTGTTTTCACTGATTCTGATATGGCAGTGGTTGAGGATCTTGGACATATCTTCACGAGCTATCCTCATTGGCACCTTGCTCTTACATTTCGTAATAACAAAGGCCAACCCTTGAACTCTGGATTTGTAGCGGTGAGAGGGACCAGAGATGGCATCTCTAAGTAAGTGAACATCTATGTAACAGGTCTTAATATTAAAACTTGGCACTGCGTTAAATGATTCATTTATTTGCTTTTAGGGCTATCAAATTCTTCAACGAAGCTCTTAAAGCATACAATCTAAAGTACATGAAGGCGTCCCGCATGCTTGGTGATCAATTAGCACTGGCATGGGTTGTGAAGTCTTATCTACCATCAGCCTTTGGGAATTTTTCTAGGCATGAAACATTTACTGGTGAAGTCAATGGAGCATCTGTTCTGTTTTTGCCTTGTGAACTATATAATTGGACTCCACCGGAGGGTGCTGGACAGTTTCATGGTATGCCCTTGGATGTTAAGGTACATAATTTTTCCTACTCTAAGAACTTATTTGATCCATGTCCTCATGATAAAATTTAGTTTTGTTTAACCACTAGTTGCACAGTTATATGTTATTTTGTTATTAGTACACTGCTTTTCATTGTTGCCACTTGTCCAGTGTTACACTTGCTGATTTTGGGAGCATATTGATATATGCAGTATTTTTTTCCACTAAACATGCTGAATTTGGTATAATCTTCCTAGGTTGTCCATTTCAAAGGTTCAAGAAAGCGTTTGATGCTTGAGGCATGGGATTTCTACAATTCAACCTCTCAAGTATCTGATATGTTGTGCCTAATCTTGAAGAGTGGCAGAACAAAATACGACTTCTGAACCCTTTGTTCGACGAGGAAGTTAAATCTGGTACTCTTTCGATCCTTGCAGACATCACAGGCTGGTTCAGCATTTTGCGCTTTGTTTTCCTTATCTTAGTTCATTTAACACAATTAGTGTTGGTCTTTGTTGCCTTCTGTGTAATGCTCTTTTTGTGTATGGCTTATAACTTGTTTATCGGTTTCTACCTGAAACAGGCTTGTCTTCTTTTCACAGTTGATCCTCGCTGAGCACCAGATGATATGTATCTACAACTCTGCAGTTCTGAGCGATTACAAGAATCCAAGTGCGACATAATGCAAATAGAGTCACCATTAACTCAGGTTACGCAGAAGGAAAACAGGGTGATCCAGACTGTGTCGAGGGTAGCTCGGCAGTATGAGATTGGTGCCAAGACTCCCCGTGGAAGGTGGACCTATTCATACACGATATTAGGTAGCAGGGTGATCATGTAGGAAATCACCAGTTGTTTTGGTGATGGTTTTTGGTAGCTTTTTTGTCACCCTTCATCACTATTCATGCTGCAACAGTTTCTTGGTTGTGGCTGATGAGGTTACTGGAAAAATTTCGATTTCAATACAGTCTGTTATTGAAAAATGATGGTGTCTTCTTAAATGAGCTCGATGCTCCAGAGTGCGTAGCTGCATTTGGGTTCTTATTGACTCGGTGTACTGCGATTCAGTTTTCCAGAGAATCTTTAACCAACGAAGCTAGTAATGAAAGGGTTTTCAAGAAAGCTAGTAATGAAAGAATAATATAATTGATATTTATAACCAAGGAATGTGATGACACACTGTAGCTTCGGTAAGATCATGCTAACTCCCATGGTGGTAACAATAGACATCACTACATATGAACTCCTATACTGACACTCATCACTGCATCACTAGGTAGATAGCTATGTATGATCATGCCATGTCCTGAGACTCGATGAAGGCCACGACGACGGTGGTGTCGTCCTTCTTTCCTCCGTTTTTAGCACGTCCGTGTTCCCGGGCGGCGATGCTGAACGGCGTGTCCTGGGTACGCCTCGCCGCGGCGTAAGCTTGGCTGGCGATAATGTCGGCCATGTTCTGCGGCGTGAAGCTGAGCGCCAGTCCCGACTGCACGATCCTTTCCAGCATCACGTCGAAGACGTTGTCGAAGAGCCCGTCGGACGCGACCACCACCACGTCGCCTTCCTCCACGGCGATCTCGCCCACTGCCGCGACCTTGTGGCTGTCCTCGGAGTGGGAGCTGAGCTGGAACGGGCAGTTGAAATACGACTGCTGCGGCAACGACCGGTGCAGGATCCGGCCGTCGCGGAACACGGCGAAGCCGCTGTCGCCGACGTACGCCCACCTGAGGGTCCTGCCGGCGAGCGACACGATGACGGCCGTGGACGCCGCCGGCGTGCCGGACGCGGCCGTCTGCTGGTACGCCTTCTCCAGCAGCGCGTAGGGGCAGATGTGGCCGGGCGGCGGCGCGGCGGAGGAGGACGCCACGACCTCCGACAGGGCGCTCGCCATGAGCCCGCGCGAGAACGCGGCGGCGTCCACGCCCTCCAAGCGGCATCCCCCGACGCCGTCCGCCACGCCGATGATGCCGGCCACGGCGTGGAAGAAGTGCGCGTCCTCGTCGTGCTCCGGCAAGTAGCATGACGCGGCGTTCATCCTCAAGGCCGGGCCCGTGGCCGTGGGGGGCTGGTTCCGACGCGCGCGCGGCTGCAGCTGCCGCGCCAGGGAGGCGGCGTACCTCGCGACGTCCTCGCGGCCGGCGGCGGCGGAGGGCGGCAGGCTTCCGAAGCGGATGCCCACGGCTATCCGGAGGGCCGCGGGGGTCCGGCTGCTGATCTCGCTTAGGGTTTGGCGGATCTGCGGCAGCGCCTCCATTGGCCTCGGTCGAGCTCTCGATCGATCGATCGATCCAGTTCTTTGGCTTGGAGTGCTCCGGCGATGGATCGATCGAATTCTTTGGCTTGGAGTGCTCCGGCGATGGATCGATCGATCGAGCTCGCGATCTTGGCTTATTACTCGTTCGCGATCGACGGCGCGAGGGTTCTTGGCTGATTAGGGTTCCTGATCGGGCGCGCGAGCTCTGGCGTACTTCTCCGGCGCGGCAGCACTTGCGGCTCCTCTTTGTATTCGAATTCGCCGACGCGGGAGTTATTGGCTTCTCTTTGCCTTCGGAGGGGAGCCACGCTGGCAGCGGCCCCCGGCTCGGCACTCGGACTCGCCTGCGAATTCTTTTTAATTACTACTTTTTTTTATCAAAGATGGCCCGTTCATTTCTTTTTTTGCGGGGTAAAGAAGATTTTCATTATTTACGGAGTCCTCTCAGCCAAAGCTAAGTTTACAATAACATTTAACCCCGAGTACAACCACACTACGGTTCAAGGGGTACCACGGTCATACGCGGCTAGTTCATGACTAACATTATTCTACGAACGACGACAAAGAGTAAATAAAATCCCTCTATCCTCAGTTGAGGCCAATCTCTTAATCTCTTGGATCACAAAGCGATGGGATGATCTATCCATGAGTTTTGCTGTGATCAATGACACTGCCTCAACACTATTTAGCTCTACCGAAATTGGCAGCGGGGTCTGATAAAGGGCTAGCTCTAGCTCCTCCCTGCACGCCGCAAGCTCGGCACCCAGTGCGTTATCACATGTGCGGAGTTCACGACAAGCACTGAAGATGATGTTTTCCTGGGTGTCCCGAAGGATCATCCCACCTCCTGCCATACCTGTAGCCGGTATAAAGCTCCTGTCCGTGTTCAACTTGGTCCACCCTGCCTCAGGGGCAACCCAGCCCAGCTCCTCTTTAGGAAGGACGTTGGCTGTGTGTGATGGAGACGCAGCACATGCCACCATTTTTCCTTTAACAACATCACTATCGGGGTATTGCTTGAGGCACAATAAGGAGTTGATATATCCATGTAGGAACTGCCGGGAGGACTCAGTTGGAGGTGGCTTTTTTTCATGCGTGATCTCATTCCGCACGTGCCAAATCCTCCACATGGTCATCAGTACGATCATGCGCGTCGTCTCGTCCATGGGCTCAAGGAGGGAGAACAGCCATTCAGGACCTGTGTTGCGAATGGATTCAACCCTTGGGATGTCCCAATCTAGCTCCATGGCGTGCCAAAGTTCCTTCGCAAGGGGACACCTGCACATCGCATGGAACCCATCCTCACGTTCCACACCACAAATGGGGCATATGTCAGAAATCTCAAGATGGCGTGAAAATTTATTCGCCCAAATAGCTAGAGAGTTGGTCACAATCCGCCAAGCAAGCACGCGTACCTTCGGGGGAGCCGGGCACCCTCATATGGTCTTCCAGATGGCGCGACGACCATCTGGTGCCCTGTTCATGGCGGTTGCCAATGGATGTTCGCGCTCGTCCATGGCGAACCGATAGGCGGAGCGAATGGTGAAGATATTGTTCTTCTCCGGTGCTGAGGCGATGATGTCGTCGGTGCAACGCGGTGAGGTATGGATGCTGGAGATCGCATTGGCGTCCGCCGGGAGGAAGTATCGATGGAGGAGGTCCATACGCCAGGACCCATCGGGCGCAAGGAGCTCCGCCACTCTCTGCAACAAAAAACATGCAACAAACAGGAACTGACACTAGGCACTGGATCAATATGTTAGTCCCAAAAATAGTATAAAAAGTTGTCAAAAGTATGTGAAAGTTGTAGAATATTGGCATGAAACAATCAAAAAATTATAGATACGACGGAGACGTATCAGGTCCCGACCCTTGTTCGGGCCTACATATTCGTTTTTTTGGTCAGGCCTGGACTTTACAAGTCAGGCTTTGACAGGCCTGACCCGGCACGAGGGATGCCTAGGTTTATCATCCGCCGCATGTCCTACCGAATAGCCACCGATTTGCATCAACTCTGAAAGGAAGAGGATGTTGCCTCGAGAGGGGGCGAATAGACGCTTTAAAATAATTACGGTTTAGGCTTGAACAAATGTGGAATAAAACTACCGTTTAATTTTTCAAGCACAAAACTTGAATCAACTAGGCTCACCTATGTGCACCAACAACTTATGCTAAGAAAGATAAAAAACTAAGTGACAACAGGATATATATAAGATGACAGTATGTCTATCACAAAGTAAGTGCATAAGTAAAGGGCTCAAGTAAGAGATAACTTAGGCACGTGAAGAACACGATGTATCCTAAAGTTCACACCCTTGTAGATACTAATCTCCGTTTGGAGCGGTGTGGAGGCACAATGCTCCTCAAAATGCCACTAGGGCCACCGTAATCTGCTCATGCCCTCGCACAATGCAAGATGTTGTGATTCCACGAAGTAACTCTTGAGGTAGGTCACCGAACCCGTACAAATGACGACCCTTGGGGGCTGACGGGGGATGACCCCGGGGCAGCCTCAAGCGCCCCCTTTCCCCAGCCTTCTAACGCAACCAAAGGGCGGGCCGCCTCCCCCTGCGGTCCGGCCACGCCCTACCAGAAGCGACCCACCATCTATGCCCCGCCGGTTACAGCGTATCGGCCGGCTGGGGGCCGTTGCCGCCTGCCCCCCCCCCAGCCGGCCGCGCATTGGATACCGTCGTTAGGGCATGCGTGGCAACAGTGGCCCCCATCCCATCGGGGGTCAGCGCCGATATGGCCACAACGAAGGCGCCAGGGCCTCTGACCCTGGCGGATGGTGACCGGGCTTCCAACAGTGCTGGCACGCCCCCAACCACTCCGTTACCTGCCCCGGCATGGCTACAGGGTGGCCGGCCGTACCGCTGACCCCGGTCGGCCGCCGCAAGACGACGCCACGAGGGGCGGCCCGTGCCGCGATGTGACCGACGTCAGGGACCGCCGCACGGGCCCCGCCGGTTACTGGCGGGACCTCTCAGCCGGCGGGACCTACCGGCGATAAGACCCCACGGCCGGGCCCCCGCAGCTGGCCAGAGAGGCTGCCGGCTGGGGGCCCCTTTGACCTTCTATTTGTATTGTATTCCGAGGGTTGGCCTATAAAACACCCCGGGCCACACACATGCAGGGGACGATCAATCGACTGCTCTTTGAGTTCCCTCCACATCCACTCCACACACCCGCACACAGAGAGGCGGAAGAGCAGGCTAACTCCTTCTTCCTCCTCGATCCATACAGATCAAGGAGCACCATTGTAACCCGACCATTGTCCCAACTAAACCGAGCAGGACTAGGGGTATTACCTCCCACGGAGGGCCCCGAACCTGGGTACATCGTGTGTCCGCCACCGCTTGTGCCTAATCCCGCTCCCGGAGCCTACCGGTGTCCTTCGACCCCTCTCGATAAGCCTACCTATGGCATCTGCCGTGACGAAACCACGACAGTTGGCGCCCACCATGGGGCCGTCCACGACGCCGGGCGGAGTCATGCTTTGGGCGGGACCCTTCACCACCTCCCCCGACCGCCTCGCGTCCGGGAAAAACCGCGTGCTCGTGGGGCTTGCTCCGGCGGGCCTTGCGGGCAGCACGGCCGGCACCTCTGACGGGTGCCCCGGCCGCGACCTCGCGCTCGCCGGGTGGTTCAGCAAGCTGAGCCTCGGCAAAGAACCGGATGCCGATGAGTGCCCTAGTTGGGTGTTCGACTGCATCGCCCCTCCCTCGTCTGTGGGCATGCTCGCCACGGGCGAGGCCATCGGCCCCCACACCCATGTGGGAGTGATGGTCACCGTCTCCTCCACCACTTCGGGCCGTGTGCGGGCGGCCGAGACCGCCGCAGCCGTCGCCCGCGCCGGCACCTCCGACCCGCTCGCCGCCACCCTCTGGGGTTTGGGCACTCCTATCGCTACGACAGCGGACCCGGCCACCGCCAGAGCCGAGCTGGAGGCGGCCCGTCGCCTGCTGTTCGAAGACGCCAACGCCCTCATTGTCGAGCGGCGCCGGATGGAGGCCGCGCAACGGGAGTACAACTCCGCGTACGGTCTCACCCCGGCTGGCCCCGAGCCCACCCGGCGTGGTGGTGTGCGAGAACGCGGCCGCATGGTTGCAGAAATCCTCGGCGGCCGTTTCCCCGTCTACGACACTCCCGCGGCCAACCTACGCGCCGCCAAGGTTGCCTACGAGGATTTGGCAACCTTGGAGGGCGAGGAGCGGGCCGCACGCGAGCGGCACATCAAGGACCTCATCGACACCGCCAACGTACAACACGTCGTCCTCACCCCCGGTGGGGCCGTCTCCGAGTTTCCTTGCCCCGAGGGCAAGGACACTGAGGCTGCTGACCGTCGGCCGGCTTAGCACTCCAGCACCCCTCGTCCCTCCGGCCGGAACGCCCGGGGGAGCAACGTCCAGCGCCCCTCATCACGCGGAAACGAACAGCCGGCTATGAACAGCCGGCGCAGCAACAACCCGGCTGGCAGCCACCGCCGCGATGAGGCGCCGGCTAGCGGCAGCCGGCGCACCCGCGGGCATACTCCGCCTCCGCGGCAGGAACCCGCGCGGTCCATCCGGCCGACCGTCCGCCCCGAGCTTGCCACCCGGCTCGGGCCTCGCATCCCCCACAGCAACAACGACGCCCGACTCCGTCTTGACCGGCTGGCGCAGTCGGCTCTCCTCAAGGAGGAGGGCTCGATTGGCCCAGCCTGTTTCGGCCCGCGGATCCGCAACGAGCCTTTTCCGCCCGGCTTCACGCTCCCCCGTGACACCCCGAAGTATACCGGGGCCGCCAAGCCGGAGGACTGGCTGATCGACTACACCACCGCCGTCGGCATCACCAGGGGGAACAAGCGTGTAGCCGTCCGCTACGTCCCCCTCATGCTCATCGGCTCGGCCCGCACCTGGCTGAACAGCCTGGCCGCCGACAGCGTCAACACCTAGACGGACTTCGAGGAGGCCTTCGTACGCAACTTCACCGGCACCTACAAACGGCCTGGCCGGCCTTGCGAGCTGGCCATGTGTGTCCAGGGGCCGGACGAGCCCCTCCGTGACTACCTCACGCGCTGGATCGAGCTCTGCAACTCCTGTGAAGGAGTACACGAGGTACAGGCCATTCAGTACTTCATCGAAGGCTGCTGCGATGGCACCCCCCTCAAGCACAAGCTCTTGTGCTCTGAGCCAACCTCCCTAGCGGACCTGATGTCCAAAGCGGACAAATACGCCACGGCCGATTCCTCGATGAGGATGAAGGCTAAGGCACCGGCCAAGCCGGCTACGCCCCCCGCCGCGCCACGGGCGGCGGCCGACAACCGGCAGCAGCAGAACGGCAAGCGCAAGAACGACCAGCCCGACTCCCGCTATGGGAGCCGGCAGGTCGCCTCCAGCGAGGAGGAGTAGCCGGCTGGCCAGGCCTCCGGTCAGCGCCAGCGCACCGGCAAGGCCGCCTGGCAGCCCAAGCTAACTTTCAAGCAAATGCTTGACCTCCCTGCAAAAACCACTCCGGTGCCGAGCCGGCTACGCACACGCTCCGGCAGTGCAGCTTCTCACAGCGATTGGCCCGGGGAGACGTCCTCCCAGCTCCCCCCGTGCAGCCAGCACGCGCTCCGGCGCTAGCCCCGGCTCGGGCTCCGGCTCCCGGTCTGGGTGAGGCGGTCCCGGCCCCGGCTCAGGGCGACGGCCGGTTCCCCGAACATGATGACTGCTACGTCATCTTCACCAGCGAAGAGACGGACAAGCACGCCCAACGCCGGCTCCACCACGAGGTGAATGCCACCATGCCCGCGACTCCCCAGTTCATGCATTGGTCCGAGAAGCCGATCACCTAGAGCCGGGCGGACCACCCGGCCGTGATGCCGAACACCGGCAGCTACGCCCTCGTCCTGGATCCTACCATCGCCTCCGAGAAACGCTCGTGCCGCTTCTTGCGGGTGTTGATCGATGGAGGCAGCAACATCAACATCCTCTACCTCGACACCCTACTCAAGATGGGCTCAAGGTGGAGGACCTGAAAACGAGTCGGACCGTCTTTCACGGCATCGTGTCGGGAAAGTCCTGCACCCCCGTTGGCAAGATCAAGCTCGATGTCCTCTTCGGCGACGCCAGTCATTTCCGCCGCGAGCCGGTTTTGTTCGAGGTAGTGGACCTCGACAGTCCCTACCACGCATTGTTGGGCCGGCCCGCTCTCGTCAAGTTCATGCCGATCCCCCAGTACGCCTACCTCAAGCTGAAGATGTCGGGTCCCAAGGGCATCATCACTGTCGCTGGCAAGTACCAGATGTCAATGGCATGCGCGCGAGATGGCAGCCAGCTGGCCGAGGCCCTAGAAATAGCGGAGGAGAAGCGGCAGCTCGACCGGCTAGTGGCCCTCGCCTCTGTCCAGCCGGCCGTGCCGGCACCTCCGTTCCAGACGGTCGGCAAAGGCTCGTTCCAACCGTCCAAGGACACCCAGCAGGTGCCACTCGATCCGGCCAACCCCACCCAAAGCGTGACCATCGGCTCCCGCCTCGACAGCAAATAGGAAAGCAAGCTCGTCGACTTCCTCCGTGAGAATCGGGACATCTTTGCATGGTCCCCCAAGGACATGCCGGGTGTTCCGAGGAAGTTCGCCGAGCACAAGCTACACGTATGGCCGGATGCGAAGCCGGTCAAGCAACCCCTGCGCCGTTTCTTCGAGGAGAAGCGGCGTACTATATGAGAAGAGATCGCCCGGCTGCTCGTAGCCGACTTCATCATGGAGGTATTCCACCCGGATTGGCTGGCCAACCCAATCCTAGTGCTGAAGAAAAACAAGACCTGGCGCATGTGTACCGACTACACAAGCTTGAACAAGGCATGCCCCAAGGACCCTTTCGCCCTGCCGCGGATCGATCAAGTCATCGACTCCACAGCCGGGTGCGATTTGCTGTCTTTCCTGGATGCTTACTCTGGCTACCACCAGATAAAGCTGGACCCGGCCGACCGGCTCAAGACCTCCTTCATCACCCCTTTCGAGGCCTATTGCTACATCACCATGTCCTTCGGCCTGAAGAATGCAGGCGCTACCTTCCAGCGCTGCATGCAGAAGTGCCTCCTGCCTCAGATAGGCAGGAATGTCCACGTCTACGTGGACGACATCATCGTCAAATCCAAGAAGCACTTCAGCCTCCTCGACGACCTCCGGGAGATGTTCGCCAACTTACGCGAATACAAGATCAAGCTCAACCCGGAGAAGTGTGTCTTCGGCGTCCCAGCCGGCCAGCTCCTGGGTTTCTTTGAGTCTGCCCGCGGCATCGAAGCTAACCCCGAGAAGATCTGGGCGATTGAGCGCATGCCCAAGCCGGCCCGGCTCCACGACGTCCAGAAGTTCACCGGCTGCCTCGCCTCCCTTAGCCGGTTCATCAGCCGGCTGGGCGAGAAGGCCTTGCCCCTCTACGGGCTCCTACGCAAGTCGGCCCTGGTCGAGCCGGGCCGAGACCTCTCGAAGAAGTCGTCCCTGTTCGACTGGTCCGACGAGGCGGACGCGGCGTTCCGCGGCCTCAAGCGGGCTCTCACCAGCGCGCCCATCTTGGCCGCGCCGGCTGACAAGGAGCCTTTGCTCGCCTACATTGCGGCGACTACACGCGTCGTCAGCGTCGTCCTGGTGGTGGAGCGGCCGGAGGAAGGCAAGGCGTTGCTGATGCAGCGTCCCATCTACTACCTCAGCGAGGTCCTCTCCGCCTCCAAGAAAAACTATCCCCACTACCAGAAGATGTGCTACGGTGTATACTTCGCTGCCCAGAAGCTCAAGCAGTACTTCCAGGAGCACGTCATCACCGTCGTGAGCACAGTGCCGCTGGGCGAAATCATGGCCGGTCGGGACGCCACCGGCCGGATCGCCAAATGGGCCATCGCCCTGGCCGACTACGAAATACGGTACGAGCCACGCACCGCCATCAAGTCCCAGGCAATGGCCGACTTCCTTGTCGACTGGGCCAAAACCCAGTTCGTGCCGCCTCCGCCAGACTCCACGCACTGGCGCATGCACTTCGACGGCTCGAAGATGCGAGCCAGCCTGGGAGCCGGCATCGTCTTGTCATCCCCTAGAGGAGATCAGCTCCGCTACGCCCTCTAGATCCACTTTGCCGCCTCCAACAACGTGGCCGAATACGAGGCCCTCATTCATGGCCTCCGGCTCGCCAAGGAGATCGGCATCCAGCGCATCATTTGCTTCGGCGACTCGGACCTTGTGGTGCAACAGGTCTCTGGCAAATGGGACGCCAGGGACGCCAACATGGCCAGCTATCGCTTCCTCGTCCAGCAGCTCACCAGCTGCTTCGAGGGCTGCAAGTTCCACCACATCCCCCGTGCAGACAACGAGGTGGCCGACACGCTGGCCAAGATCGGCTGTACCCGGCAGGCCATCCCAGCCGGCGTCTCCCTCGAGCAGCTACTGAAGCCCTTGATCAAGCCTTCTCCCGGGTCGGAGTCCATCTTCGTACCGGCAAACGCGGCCGGCTCCTCGGCGGAACCGGCTGCCCAACCGACCCGCCGGCTACAGCAGCTCTGCCGGCACCGTCATCACCAGCCGCCGGTTCGGCGCCATCCGCCACGGCAATTGAGCCGACCACGTCTACGCACGCTGACACCGGTCTTGTCTCCATCATAATGACGGCCAACGCTCCCACCGCCGTCTCGCTCCCGGGGACTGGCGAGCCGGCCCCTGTCTCGGCTCCCTCGTGGGCCCAACCCATCCTGGCGTTCCTCCAGCGTGGCGAGCTCCCCTCCGATGAGGCCATTGCAAGGCAAATTCAGTGTCGGGCCCCGGCCTACAACATCATCAACCATGAGTTGGTTCATCGCAGCACCACCGGCGTCTTCCAACGCTACGTCGAGCCAGAGAAAGGGCAAGAAATCCTCCTCGACATCCACCAGGGCGAGTGCGGGCATCATGCCGCCTCCAGGTCCCTGGTGGCCAAAGCATTCCGTCACGGCTTCTACTGGCCGACTGCTCTGGAGGCGGACAAGGAACTGGTTGACAAGTGTGAGGGCTACCAGCGCTTCAGCATGCAAAGCCATCTTCCGGTTAGCGCCCTCCAGACCATCCCCCTTTCGTGGCCATTCGTCGTCTGGGGTCTGGACATGGTGGGACCCTTCAAGACCGCATGAGGCAGCATGACACATTTGCTTGTAGCCGTCAACAAGTTCACCAAGTGGATCGAGGCCCGGCCAATCAAGAAACTGGATGACCCCATAGCCGTTCGGTTCATCGAAAACATCACGGTACGCTACGGCGTCCCCCACAGCATCATCACCGACAATGGCACGAACTTCGCCAAGGGCGCGCTAGCGCATTTCTGGTCGAGGCGGGGCATCTGGCTCGACCTGGCGTCCGTCGCCCACCCGCAGTCAAACGACCAGGTTGAGAGGGAGAACGGCCTGCTCCTGTCCGGCATCAAATCCCGGCTCGTGAAGCCACTGGTCCGGTCGGCCGGCTGTTGGGTCGAGGAGTTGCCGGCTGTCCTTTGGAGCCTCCGGACCACGCCCAACCAGTCGACCGGCTACACTCCGTTCTTTCTCGTTTACGGGTCCGAGGCAATCATCCCCACCGATATCGAGTTCGATTCGCCTCGGATCACCCTGTACACCGCGAAGGATGTGAGGGAGGCAAGGGAAGACGGCGTCGACCTCCTCGAGGAGGCCCGCGAGCTGCCCTTGAGCCGGACGGCCATCTACC
This sequence comes from Hordeum marinum, assembly GCA_022496015.1. NCBI lineage: Eukaryota > Viridiplantae > Streptophyta > Magnoliopsida > Poales > Poaceae > Hordeum > Hordeum marinum. The sequence continues at coordinate 417,817,939 of CM039678.1, read as the reverse complement.
AGCAGAAGCTCCGGCATTACCACAGCAAGCGGATCCAGCCACTCTCCTTCAGCAAAGAAGACTTGGTGCTTAGGCGGATCCAGCGAACCGCCGGCCAGCACAAGCTGTCCTTCCCATGGGAGGGCCCGTTCATCGTCAACCAGGCGCTGCACAACAACGCGTACTATCTAATAGATGCCCAGAAGCCGCAGAAGCGCAAGAGAGACGCCTCCGGTGAGGAGATGGAGCGCCCGTGGAACGCGGCGCTCCTCCGTCCATTCTATTGCTGAAAACCATTGTATGTATCCTTCCCCTTTTGGGCTTATGAATGCAACGGGGGCCCGAGCCGGCACTGAGGGCACGCCCCTTTTTTGATTCCTCCAAAGTTCTCCTGTTATTTAAGGCACGTCAACCGGGTCCGGCTCCCGGGCCCGGGGGCTCGCCCGACTCCCCGCCGAGGCGGACAAATAATGTGAGCAAGCAACCCTTCGCCTCCCCTCCCCTAACCAGCTACAGATTGGCTCCCGGCTGTCCGGCTGAAGGGACCACGGGGTACGAAGGAACTTCTCACACGAAGGTCAGCCGACGCGCGCGGCAGCTAAGCCGGCCCGGCCGAGCTATGTTAATCCTAGTAACCGGCCTCTGCCGGCTCAACCTAGCCCTAGCCGGTTGACTTTAAGAGCCCGCTATTTTTCCCCAAGGGTGAAGCCCCGTCCCTGTCCCAGACCGGCCCCCAGCTGACCGGCAGGCGGGGCGGAAGCCGAAAGGAATCCTGGCGCGCGAACACAAGTCAAAAGGCAAAAGGCGAAAGAAGAGCCGGCACGCACATCATTTTTAAGATAAATGACATAAGTCATAACAATAAAAGGCCCACGGCCACGAGTTCATTACATATACGCCCCAAGTGAGTGGAATTCTAGTCTAAACACAAAAATGCAGGAAAGAAAGTCCTAAGTTATGGCAGCTTCAGGCCGGCCCTCCTCCAGTGCTGACGCCTCTGGAGCCGGCGGTGCTCACGCCTCGGGAGCCGGCAGTGCTCACGCCTCGGGAGCCAGAAGTGCTGGCGCCTCCGCGGCCGGCACCTCCGGGGCGGCCGAGGTAGAAGCCCCCGCAGCCGAAGCCAGCTCGGACTCGGCATATTCGTCGGTGTCGGACTCTTCATCGGCCGCCTCGACGGCGCTCCCCTCCGGGTCGTCCAGGGCGAGCCCGTATGGGTCCTCCGGGACCACCACGCCGTCCACCCCGCGCTCTGGGACGTACTCGTCCCACACGGCGAAGGACGCAAGGTCGCTCGCCCTCGCCAGCATCTCGTCGGCTACCGCCTCCAACTCCGTGTCGGCGCCGACACGCTGGGCCGTAAGCAAACCCAAGTCCAGCTCGGGGTACCACGACTTGGCAATGCGGAGCGCCATGCCCGCGCCGGCTCGTGCCGCGGAGGCCCACCAGGCGTTCACCCGCGCGGTCCCAAACTCCAGCCACCTCGACAGCCGGTTCATGGAGCCCGACTCTGCCGCGCCGGGCCAAAGCGTGCGGACCAACATCATGCCAGCCGCTTGGAGCCGCTTTAGGGCGCGGACCACCTCCGACAGGCGCGCCTCGGTGGCGATCCCCACCTCGTCCAGGGTCCAGGGGGCCAGCGGCCCGACGGCCTCTCCTTGCACCTGCCGGCCTCACGGTCGGCCTTCACGACCGCCTCCGTGACCTCCCGCGTGCCGGGGAAAAGCCCTAAGAAGAAGACGAGGGTTGAGCAGGGAGGCAAGCCAGAAAACCCAGAAGGCGCGAGAAGAACAAGGCAAGGGAAACTTACTATGCAGCATCCGATCCACCTCGTGCCCTTGCTCCTGCAGCCGCACCTTCCTGGCTGACCACTCCTGGCGCCGGTGCTCGTGCTCATCCCGGGCCGCCTGCGCGTCCTCGGTCGCCTTGGCTAGGGCGGCGTCCTTGGCCTCCAGCTTCTCGCGGAGTGCCTTCTCCCGCTCCTCCGCCTCCCGACGAAGGGCCGCCTCTTGGTCCGCCAACGCTTGGCAGTGGGCCGCCTCGCGGCCCTCCCGCTCCGCCTTCACCTGGTCCGCCTCCCCACGGAGCTGGTCACGCTCTGTCATCAAGAGTTCGCGCTCCTCGTAAAGGCGCACCACCTGGCGCCGGAGGCAGACCGTCTCGGCATGGGTAGCTGCATGAGAAGCCACTGTTGTCAGAAGGGATTCAGCTCACCTTCGGGTCAGCCGGCCTGATACCCGAGGGCTACACCCAGTGGGTGCACTTGCGTGCTCCCACTAGAAGATCGCGAGACGCTAAGATCACAAGATCACATACCTCGCAAGTCCGCGGACACGACGGCGAGCCGGTTCTCAGCTCCTCGGTACAACCCCAGCAGGGTGTTGTACGCGGCCGCCCTACGGTCATGCACTGCCTGCAAAACAATAAGAGCTTTAGGCTCGACCCGCCTGTGCCCCAGCCGGCTCAAGCCTCGGGGGCTACACCCAGTGGGTGCGCTGGCACGTCCCCACTGGAAAAGACGGAAAAACGCAAATCAAGAGAAGAAGGAAAGAAGAAACTCACCGCGACCGCTTGCTCCAAGCTCACTAGCCGGTCGTTGGCGGCCCGAGCGTCTTGCGTCGCTTGGGACGGCAAGCGGCAAACGTTTCGACAACGGCGGCCACCGCCGCCCCGAGGGCGCTTGACGGTCCGCCAGGGGCCGGGCTCCGGCCGCCGCCCAGGTCTGTTGCGGCCGGCCTTCGTCTGCGGGTCCTCCCTTGTTGGAAACATCGATGGGGCCGGGCCCTCCTATCGCCGCCGCACTGGGGGCCGCCATTGACGCGCTTGCGACGGCCGTTTTCCCTGCCATCGCGGCTCTCACCTCCGGCACTCCGCCTTTGGCAGTTCCGGGCTGACTCGCTTTCGGTGCCGGCGCCTCCGAAGCCGGCACGTCTGGTGCCGGCACCTCCGGGGCCGGTACCTCCACCCCCGGCGGCACGTCGCCCGCCACCGGCTGGGTGGCGTGGCGGTCCATTTCTGCCTCGTCCGCCGCAGCCTTCGCGCTCGCCTCCGCCCTTCGCCCGGAGCCGCGGTGGCCCTTCAACCTCTTCTCCCGGCCGCGGGGGAAAGGCTCCCACGCTCCGCCTGCGGCCTCCCCGCCGGTTCCTTGAAGGAGGGGGAACGGCTCCCATGCTCTGCCAGCGGCCTCCCCGCTGGCTCCCCCTCGCCTCTTCGCCGCTTCCTCCCAGGGGCGAAGCTCCTGGACACGCCCCTCCCGCTCGGCCGCCTCGAAGTCGAGCCACGCCTGGCGCTCCCTCTCCTCGGTAGCCGTCGGCGGCGCCGCCCTCTCCGCCCCGCCACCCGGGGTCCTCCCAAGGGCGCGAGCCTCCCTGGTCACGACGAAGTAAGAGACTAGGGGGAAGGCAGGACGGACCAAGGTGGAGGAAAAGACGGACTTACCCGGCGACGACGGGGACCGCCCTCCTCATGGGTCTCGCCTGGGCGACCTTCTGCTTCTTGCCTCTACCTCCGCGGCTGCCACCCGGCTGCGTAGTCGCCGCACGCTTGGGCACCGGCTTGGTGGCAGCCGGCCCCTTCCCCTTGTCGTCCACGACCGGGCCTCCCTGGTTGGAGCCGTCGCCGACTCGAGGTTGGTGCCTCCGCGGCGCCATGACCTCGTCCTCCGAAGCCTCAGGCTCCTCTGGAGCCTCAGCAACACGCGTCTGGGGAGGAGACTCTCCCGTCAATTCGGCCTCTTCGGTCCCCTCCGTCTCCGTCTCCGTGTCGCCGGCTCCAGATGCTCCGGCTCACTCGGAGTCAGCCGGCTCCACGTCGTCGGCATCCTTGACGTCCTCAGTGTCCGACTCCGCCGTGTCGGGGGCCGGCTCCCCGTAGTTCTGCAGCAACGGGAAAAGCTACGGGCGGGCCGGGCGGCACGCTGTCAGTCTAAAGGGGGGAGGGGTACTGCCTCTAAAAGAAGATGGAGGGGAGGAGCCGGCTTGACACTTACCCGCGGTGCCGGGCGACTCCGGCTATACGGGGTTTTCCCCCATTGCCATTCGCCTTCCCCCATCTTCGCCGTCGAGATGGCGTTCACCCTCCTCGCCACATAGGCCGGCTTCATCTCCTTGGTGGAGAGCCGGCAGGGGTCATGACGTCCCCCCATCTGGCAGATGAGGTGCGGCCGGCGCTGCAGCGGTTGCACCCGGCGCGCCACCATCGTGGCCAGCAGACCTGTGGCCTTCAGCCTCTCCGACCCGGTCATCGCGAGCAGGCGCTCGCAGAGCCGGTCCGCCGTCTCGGGCGCCGAAGATGCGACCGCTCGCCAATTCAGCATCGTGGTCGACGGATGGTTGACGAAGTTGGGGAGGTTGATATAGTCCTCCTCCGGCTTCGCATTCTTCACGTAGAACAACCCCCGCTGCCATCGCTTCACCGACTCGTGCAGCGGGAGTTTCGGGAAGCCGGTCCCCTTGCGGATATGGATCAGGGTGCCTCCGCAGGCAGTCATCACCATCTGCTTTGTCGTCGGATCCTTCGTCGTCTACCTTTCGAGGAAGAAGAGCCGACACCAAAGGTCAAGCCTTGGTGCAACCCCCAAGTACCCCTCGCAAAGGGTGACGAACGCCGCCAGCTACAGGACGGCGTTGGGGGCGAGGTGGTGCGGCTGTAGGCCGAACCGCGTCAGGAAGCGGCGGAAGAAGGCGCTCGTCGGCAGCCCGAGCCCGCGGAGGAAGTGGTCGGCGGAGACAACCACCTCGTCCTCCCGCGGGGCCGGTGAGTTCTCCGGCCCGGCTGGGCGTGGCACCAAGTGCTCCTCCGCCGGGAACTTGCGGCGATGGCGGAGGTGCTCGATGAAGGTCTCATCTATGTTGTTGCCGTCCCAGGCGCCCTTGCCTGCCATGGTCGCCGAGGGGGCGTGCGGTCACGACGGCGGGCGCGAGTGCTCGACGGTGGCCCGGGCTCTCTTCGGCGACAGACGGTGGTGCGGCCTGCCCTCGTGCTCTGGTCTCTCTCTCTCTCTCTCATGGCGGGGGGAGGGTGGCGACGAAAGCGATGCGACAGCAAGGGGGAGCGAATGGGCCGTTCTGCCTCCCCCCTCTCGACATTTAAACCCTGCGTGGGTGATCGTGGGGGCCGGATTCATTGCGCACGACCCTCGCGATTCCCGCGGCGTGTGGGGCGAACATCGTGGTGCTCGGGAAGGCCAACCGTCCGCCCCGCGCCGTAAAGGATCCCGTCGCGCGGGCCGAGGCTACGGTCGCGGAGGGCCCTGCCTTGCTGCCCGGTCTTTTCCGCCGCGTGGCACGTCTCCTCTACCCGACGGGGAATCCGGGGCGGCACGCGAAGCGTCGGCCAGCTGTGGAGCCGGCCGTCGCTTGCCGGCTTCGTCCAACTCTCAAGGCAATCCGCGGCGCAAGAGCGATCTTCAAGCCGGCGAGGACCGCCACGGCCCGTCGGCGGGTCCTCCCCGGCTTCGGGGACTACTGACGGGGGGATGACCCCGGGGTAGCCTCAAGCGCCCCCTTTCCCCAGCCTCCTAACGCAACCAAAGGGCAGGCCGCCTCCCCCTGCGGTCCGGCCACGCCCTGCCAGAAGCGACCCGCAGGCTATGCCCCGCCGGTTATGGCGTATCGGCCGGCTAGGGGGCGTTGCCTCCTGCCCCCCCCCCCAGTCGGCCGCACATTAGATACCGTTGTCAGGGCATGCGTGGCAATAGTGGCCCCCATCCCATCCGGGGTCAGCGCCGATATGGCCACAGCAAAGGCGTCAGGGCCTCTGACCCTGGCGGATGGTGACCGGGCTTCCAAAAGTGTCGGCACGCCCCCAACCACTCCGTTACCTACCCCGGCATGGCTACAGGGTGGCCGTCCGTACCGCTGACCCCGGCCGGCCGCCGCAAGAAGACGCCACGAGGGGCGGCCCGTGCCGCGATGTGACCGGCGTTGGGGGCCGCCGCGCGGGCCCCACTGGTTCCTGACGGGACCTCTCAGCCGGCGGGACCTACCAGAGATAAGACCCCACGGTCGGGCCCCCGCAGCCGGCCAGAGAGGCTGCCGGCTGGGGGCCCCCTTTGACCTTCTATTTGTATTGTATTCCGGGGGGTTGGCCTATTAAACCCCTCGGGCCACCCCCATGCAGGGGACGATCAATCGGCTGTTCTCTGAGTTCCCTCCACATCCACTCCACACACCCGCACACAGAGAGGCGGAAGAGCAGGATAACTCCTTCCTCCTCGATCCATACAGCTCAAGGAGCACCATTGTAACTCGACCATTGTCTCAACTAGACCAAGCAGGACTAGGGGTATTACCTCGCACGGAGGCCCCCGAACCTAGGTACATCGTGTGTCCGCCACCGCTTGTGCCTAATCCCGCTCCCGGAGCCCACTGGCATCCTTTGAACCCCCTCGATAAGCCTACCTATGGCATCTGCCGTGATGAAACCACGACAGGGGCGATCACTGAACCCGTACAATTGTCAACCCTTGGGGGCGGTCACCGAATTCGTACAAATTGCTCAGGTAAATCTCCATAAATTAATTGGAGACCCCGATGGTTGCCTGGAGCTTTATACCATGATGATTGAGATCTTCAATACCAACAACCGTCTAGAGCATCCAAGAGGCACAAGCTCTAGGGTGCCCAAACAACCAGGAGTAATAAGCTTCTCAACTTTCACTTCAATGTATCACCATGGGGAACTCAACCGATGCAACTAATGCAATGGCAAGAACACACGAAGTGGTCAAATCCCTCACTCCCAAATCCCACCAAAGCAACAAAAGCTATGGAGGAATAAGAGGACGAACAAGGAGAACACACAAGAACTCCAAGATATAGATTCAAGGGGTTCCCCTCACATAGAGGAGAATGTGATTAGTAGAAATGTGGATCTAGACCTCCTCTCTCTTTTCTCTCAAAAAGAATCAAGAACCATAGGAGGAATTGAGAGTTAGCAAGCTCCAAGAGTTCAACAATGGTGGGGGAAACTTTAAAGGGGATTAGGGTTGGAGGAGGAAGAAGGGGGTATTTATACCCCCAAATTTAAAGAGTCATTGCACAACCGCCACCACGGGCACCCGGACAAAACCAAGAAAATAGACAACAAAACAGAGGGGACCGGGCATCCAAGGGTGGAACCCCGGGCACCCGGGGTAGCCAAAGAAAAGGGGGTCCGTGCACCCAGGGTGGCAACGCACATGGGGGTGTCTCGGCACCCGGGGGTGGCCGAACCAAAATGCCCTGTTGCGGGTGACCCGGGGCTCCCGAGGGTGAGACCCTCGGCACCCAAACCCGATCAAGAGAAACTAAAAGTGTCGTAACTTTTGCAAATGAACTCTTAATTCAACAAACTCAAGCTTGTTGGAAAGATAATGACGGGAGCTAACTAGACATTGATAGAAATAATAAGAACTAGAAATTGAGAAGATACCAAAACTAAAAGTATGAGAACCCTTCCTCAAATAAGAACCGGTAAAATCTCCAACATTAAAAACACAATAGAAGATGCATAGGAAATCTATTTTGATGAACTAGAGCTTGTCACAAAGATAACCACAAGCTCTGAAACCTCATAAGGAGAAAAACCAAAGTAGAACCAAGAAAGATGGTTGATGTCTACTACCCACAACTTTATTCTTGTAGACTCGTGTTGGGCCTCCAAGCGCAGAGTTTTGTAGGATAACAACAATTTACCCTCAAGTGGATGACCTAAGGTTTATCAACCCGTGGGAGGTGTAGGATGAAGATGGTCTCTCTCAACCAACCCTGCAATCAAATACAAGAAATCTCCTGTGTCCTCAACACACCCAATACAAAGGAAAATTGTATGGCTGCACTAGTTTGGCGAAGAGATGGTGATACAAGTGTAGTATGGATAGTAGGTATATGTTTTTGTAATCTGAAATAATAAAAACAGCAAGTTAAAAGGTATCAAAAGTGTGTAAAACGATGTTGCAATGCTTGAAAAGAAGGCCTAGGGTTCATACTTTCACTAGTGCAATCTCTCGGCGGTGCTAACATAATTGGATCATATAACCATCCCTCAACGTGCAACAAAGAATCGGTCCAAAGTTCCTATCTAGCGAAGAACATAAGATGAAATTGTTGTAGGTAGCAAAACCATCTCAAAGTTATCCTCTCTGATCAATCTATTGAGCCATCCCTATAAGTTTCACAAACTGCCCTAGAGTTTGTACTAGAATAACACCTATGATACGCATCAACCAACTCTAATGTCACCTAGAAACTCGAATGTCACCACAAGTATCTGTGAGTTAATTATTCGACATGCATCAAACAATTTCAGATTCATCATATTCAATCCAACACAAAGAACCTAAAAGAGTACCCCAAGATTTCTATTGGACAAAGTAGGATGAAAACGTGCATCAACCTATGTGCCTAGATCACCCCAATGTCACCACGGGGATCTGCAAGTTGATAACTAAACATATATCAAGTGACTCAAGTGAACACCCCATTGTCACCACGGGTATCCACGTGCAAGACATATATCAAGTGTTCTCAAATCCAAAGTATTCAATACAGCATAACGAGATCTCAAAGGGAAAGACTCAATTCATCACATCAAGTTAGCAAGGGAAGAACGCCATATGATCCAACTATTTTAACAAAGCCCGTGATACATCAAGATCGTATCATCTCAAGAACATGAGAGAGAGAGAGAGATTAAACACATAGATACTCGTGCACACCCTTAGCCTCGAGGGTGAACTACTCCCTCCTCGACATGGAGACCGTCGGGATGATGAATGGCCTCTACTAATGATTTCCCCCTCTGACATGGTACTGGAAATGGGCTCGAGATGAGATCGCATTGGAACAGAGGCTTGGAACATACCCTCAGCCACACGGACCAGAAGTTCTAGGTTAACTTTCAGGGGTTTTGGAATATATAGGACTTTTTAGCGTTGGAATCATGTCAGGGAGGTGCCCGAGGGGCCCACAAGGTATCCCGGTGCACCTGGGCATGCCAGGTTGCATTGTCACCTCCCCGTGGCTCTTCTGGTACTCCCTCGAAGCTTCCCGGGTCCCTTTCCTTCCAGGAAAAAATGTCAAAATGTTTCGTTCAATTCTGAAAACTTTCATTTTCTGCACAAAAACAACACCATAGTAATTCTACTGAAAACAACGTCAGTCCGGGTTAGTTACATTTAAATCATATAAAGTGCAACAAAAACCATAAAAAAGTAATGTAAACATGGGTAAATATGGCATGTACACTTCGTAAATTATCGATACGTTGGAGATGTATGAATGGTGCCAAGGATGCAATAGTTTGGCCTCTCTACAAATGATATGACCAAGCTAAATCGAGAGCCACCCTTAATAGTACGACAATCAAACCTATAACCCGGTCTCATGTAATAGCCCGAGACCGATGCCCCAGATGCCTTCTAGCTATTTCGAGTTTCTTCGTGTTAATTATTTGTTTGTCACATTCAGCGTCGCATCATTCGCACTGCATCGGCACTCCATTACCTTTGTTTTCCAAAACATGCATCCGTTCGTAGTTACCGGTTCTTCCCATTCTTGTTGTTGACATTTCGGGGAAAAACACACTTGCACACACCCACGTCATCATTAAAATATTGTTTTATAAGTGGGAATAAAATGTTCTTGGAATGGGTTGAAAGTTGGAGTGCGGTCTTAATATTTTGTAGGTAGACCGCGTGCCAAATTTCGTCCCATTCGGAGGTCATTTGATACCCCAACATTTAAACTTGTGTTCCACTCTTCCCAATTAAAAACTTGAGATGTTTTTCGAAATAAAACTATCGCGGGATGCTCATTTTCCTCCCTTCTCTTAGCACATGCCCTCTACACAACTCACCTACACTACCCCCCTCGACTGGTGTCATCCGACCGGATCGAACAGCTCGGAAAAAAACTAAATCCCTAATCCTAGCCCCTTACTATATATGGATGCCCTTCTCTACCAAAAATGGAACCCCTAGCCTCCTCCCATCATTTTCACACCTTCCCTCTCCATCGCCGCCACTTAGCGCACCTCTGCCCAACCAGAGGTGTCCCAACCGCCACCCGCAACCAATCGCGGCCTATCACGTGGCATGCGTCCACCTCCAGTGGACCATCAGGCCCAGATCTGAGCCCGTCCGAGCCTGATCCAGGCCGAGCGCCGTTCGTCACCGTCCGTCGCCACCCACCATTGCTAGCGAGCCTCTGCCTCCCGCTCGCCCCGTCGACCCCCTGCAACTTCGCCGGAGCGCTAATACGTGTCCAACGTATCTACTTTTCCAAACACCTTTTCTCTTATGTTGGACTCTATTTTGCATGATTTGAATGAAACTAATCCGGACTAATGATGTTTTCGACAGAAATTAGATGGTGTTGATTTCTGTACAAAAATCAAAATTCTTGGAATTGGACGAAACTATGTGGAGATTTTCTATTGAATATATAAAAAAGTACTAGAGCAAAGATCCATCGGTGGGGCCACCAGTTACCCACAAGGCAACAGGGCACACTCACCCCCCTGGATGCGCCTTGTTACCTTGTGGGGCTCACGTGGCTCTGATGACCATAATTCCAAGCCTATATATTCCTATTCTCTGAGGAAAAAATAAGAGAGAAGTTTTCATCGCGTTCTACGAGACGAAGCCGTCGCCACCTCCTGTTCTTCCTCTAGAGGGCTGATCTCAAGTTCGTTTGGGGCTCAGAAGAGGGGAATTCGCCGCCAATGTCATCACCAACCCTTCTCCATCAAAAATTCCATGATGCTCACCATCGAGAGTGAGTAATTCCTGCATAGGCCTGCTGGACGGTGATGGGATTGGATGAGATTTATCATGTAATCAAGTTATTTTGATAGGGCTTGATCCCTAGTATTTACTATGTTGTGAGATTGATGTTGCTATGACTTTGCTATGCATAATGCTTGTCATTAGGGCCCGAGTGCCATGATTTTACATCTGAACCTATTATGTTTTCATGAATATGAGAGTGTTTTGGATCCTATCTTGCAAGTTGTATGCACATATTATGTGTTTTGATTCGTAGAGCCCAGGGTGACAATAATTGGGATCATCTCCAGTGACAACCGTAGTTTGAGGAGTTCATGTATTCACCATGTGTTAATGATTTTTTCGGTTAGGAGGCCTTAATATCTCTTAGTTTCCTTATGGACCCACGTGCCATGGAAGGGTAGTACAAAAGATGTCATGCAGGTTCTTATTATAAACACGTATGACTACATACAGAATACATGCATACATTATATTGATGAATTGGAGCTAGTTCTGTGTCGCTCTAGTGTGTAAGTGTTACATGATGAATGTCATCCAAATCAATTATCCATCATTTATCCATGGCCTATGCTTTTTTGCTTATTGATTTTCGTTAAGTTACTTTCGTTACTACTTTTGTTACAATCAATACAAATCTGTTGTTGTCACTGTTCCTATTGATTTTGTTACTGCGCTACTAAAAAGTTCATTGCAGAAAGAAATTCCAAGTGTGGTTGAATTGACAACTCAACTGATAAAACCAATAAATATTTTTTGGCTCTCCTTGTGTCGAGTCAATAAATTTGGGTGAAATACTACCCTCGAAGACTGTTGTGATCCCCTATACTTGTGGGTTATCAAGCGACACCGCCACCGACCATCATCTGTGTTGTCGGCCATGAGCGCCCACCCAGCCCACACCACTACTCCCTCGCGACCGCCACCCTTGTGCCCATGGCGGCCATCGGCACTTCTACCAACCATCACTGGCTCGCGTCGCCGCCCGCCTCCGTCCAGATCCGGGCAGGTGCGCCTCGGATCCGCCTCGGCCCCGCCATCGCTGACCTTCGCTATCGTTGGCTCTGCTCCTCCCGCTGAAACTGCTCACAGGGACCAGCCTATCATGAGATGCCCTTGTCCCGCCAACCAAACGGTCCGACTGGGTCCAACCATCCCGCACCACGTCGTCCCATTTCATCCGTAGGGTAATTCCACTAAGTCTTTAACTGTCAGTGAAAATCATCATATAGCATTTGTGGTGCTTGTTTTTGGTAAACTGTGCATCCGATGAGAATGATCTTTATATGAAAAATGGTCTACAAAATGTGATATTAATGATGATAGCATTTGCATCCATATTAGGATTCATCTACATTCCTAAATATTTGCTGTAGAAGTGCATCATGAGATAATTGTAGAAAACTGCTAAAACATGCAAACTTGTGAGGATGATTGCATCTAATCTATAGCTCATATGCATATGATTTCTTCATGTGAATTGGTCTATGTAATGTGTACTGCAAAGCCATGCCTTTGGTTGCCATGTAAAACATACATATAATGTCTATTTCTTTCACTTAAGTTGCCTTCGTGATAAAACTATTTTGTTGTTAACAGAAAGTTCCGTTTTACAAAAATCATAGTAAATGATCCATGCATCCTATGAATTTGTGCCAATGGAGTAAAATGTAGATTGCCATGTATACTTGATGTACATACTATTTTCATAAATATTAAAATTGCTACACCTATTGTTTTGTGCATCCCAAAGCAGCAACATGAAGTAACTGTTTTGCATCCCAGATTTTCACTAAGTCTGGAACTTTTGTTTTAAAACTTGTCAACTTGTATTGGTGAATGCCATTGATATAGAGGTCATGTGTAGATGTTCAGTAAACATGTTTTTATCTTCATCATATATGCTATCACCCCATACATTTGCTTGACATGAAAACTTCATGTAGCATATTTAAAAGTTGCTCTCAATATATCATTCCAATGTTTCTGCTTGCATGATAACTGTGATTTTCTTCAAGTCCTTAATCTGGACACAAACTTTGCATCTTGTGAAAATCATATTAATTCATACATGGTGCCTATGAAAATGATTTTTATATGAATTGTGAAGCATTTTAAGTGTACTACGGCATCATATCATTTTCATTCATGTTAGTAGCTTGTATCATCATGTTTTATTGCTTCAAAGTAGGCATCATGTTGTTGTTGACAGATTTTCACTAAAACTTGTGTTGTTTGCATCTTGAGAACCATGGCTCCGTTTTGAGCATGTAATACATGAAACTTGCTTAGAATTACATGTAATTTCATAATATAATGGTGCATTCATGATTAAAATGTATGTGGTTGTTATTTGCATGCATTTCCATTCATGCCATATTAAACTTGTGTGGGTCATATCTTTTAGGCCGTAGATCCGTTTAAAATGATCCATATATCTAAATTGCTTAGAATGACGTGTGGAATGACATGGTGCATTGTTTTGCTTGTTTAAAAAAAATATAACATGTTTAGTACAGATATGTACTAATTTCAAAAATTTGCATCTCGGGTCATTTCGGAAATGCTATATGTTGTTTTTGATCTCATTTAAAATGCCTAGATAGAGAGTTTAATTATGTTTCACATCTTGCCATTATAAACAACATTTAAAAATTTTGGGTACCTAAATGAGAGTGAACTAAATAATTGAATGTGGAGTTTCGCCAATATGCACCTCATTGCATATTGAACTTCACTTAATGTGTAGTAGGTGATTGTTGTGCTTTTCCATGCCATGCATATTTAAATGGACATGCATCATACTTGATTGTGCATCATGTCATGTTTATGCTTGTTTGTTTACCATGTGTTGTTTCTTGTTTCCGGTTTCAATTCTTCTTGCTAGAGTCCGATAACGTTTTAGAGTGTGAGGATTCGTTCGACTATGATCATTCGTCCACTTCATGGATTTGATCTTCTTCCAAGCAGATTTCAGGAAAGATGATCATTACCCTAGATACCACTACTAACATTGCTATGCTAGTTGTCTCGATTCTATCGCTATGTCTCGCTACCTACCACTTGTTTGGCAAGCCTACCAAAATGCGTCGATAAGCCTCTAAACTCCACCTTCCCAACAAAGTGTTGTTTGCTAAGTTACTGCTTGCTCAGCCCCTCTTATAGTGTTGCTAGTTGTAGCTACATGTGGTTCCATGTGAAAACATGGATATCTTGGGATATCACCTTATTCGTGCTATTTAATTAATGCATCTATACACTTGGTAAAGGGTGGAAGGCTTGGCCTTTTTCCTGGTGTTTTGTCCCACTCTTGTCGTCCTTGTTTCCGATTAACGTTCTTATGTTCCATATTGAGCGCTCTTAACATGCTTGTGATTGTTATGGGGACCCCCTTGATAATTTGTTTTGGAATAAGACTCTTTCGGCTAGGCCCAACATTGGTACTAAAAATTTCCTAACGTAATAATAATGATCACCTTTATTAATGCAAAGAGAGTCGCGCTCTCATTGATTTAATTCACATAATACAGGATGGGCCAGTGCCGATGGTGTTGGTCAAAAAAATAGAGCTCTATGTGGGACCACCACAGTGAAACTTGGGTGTTTGATTTGGCCACCGTACATGTATCTCATTCACCGTGTCCTCATAAAGAGATATGCGTCTCCTATCGGGATCGTCAACAAGTCGGGAGGTCTTGCTAGATTTGTTTTACCTTTGATGAATATCTTGTGCACCGGGATTCCAAGGACACTTCGGGCTATCCCTCCATTGAGCTTTTCCACCGCGGCTTGTGGATAGTTTGTGATGGATGACCCCTGCAGGGTTAAATATTTTTTAAAGCCGTACCCATGGTTATGTGGCAACTTGGAAACTTTATAATACCCGGTTATATAAAATTTGATGTAAACCCAATTACAATACACCAACTGTGTGTAACCGTGTCCGTCTCTTTGTGAGGGAGTTCGGAAAACACGGTGGGGTTATGTTTGACTCGTAAGTAGGTGTTCAGGATCACTTCTTGATCATTACTATTTCACGTCCGTTTATGCATATATCACTCTTATTATTCTTGTACTCGTAATTTAGCCAGATATAAAATTCTTAGTGTTGTTGTAATCTCGCCATTTAACCATACCTGAGCCATTAAGCTTTGCTAGTCTTGATATCCTTGGTAATGAGATTGTTGAGTCCCCGTGGCTCACAGATTCCTACAACAACAGATGCAGGTACGCGTAATGCAATGCTTTGATGTGAGAGTGGTGATTGTTCTATTTGGAGTTCTTCTTCTTCATCATCAATCATAGGATGGGTTCCAGGTCGGCGGCCTGGGATTATCAAGGGTGGACGCCATCTTATTTTTCATTTGATTTCATTCGTAGTCGGATCCTACTTGTCTACATGATCATTGTGATGTATTGAGATATGTATGTTGTAGCATGTGGCGAGTGTAAGCCAACTCCATATACTCATCTCTTTTTTACATGTATTGTGAGGATTTCCATTCTTGCGAAGCGACCCGAAATGTGCTTCTATCCTTATCGAGGCCCTCGAGCGGTCACGAGGATAGTACCGCATTTTGGGCATGACATCTCCCAACTAACACCATGAGACCGAAAAAATATAAAACCTATCAACGTCAAACATTTCCTTGCGCATACTCCACTTGAGCTAGATGATGATGATCTTGACTTCCTCAAGTTGGACCACCTTTCTTGATTGTGTTGGATCGATGAAGACTAGTAGATTTATCTTCCATAAGATACTATGAGTGAGCCTCTCTTCGACACATCTTCACATGTCAATTTTCACCACAATGGACGACAAACTTCAAGCATGTGATCTCTTCATGATGCTCAAATTGAAATTGCACAACACAACCTTGACGAGCACCACTTGATGTAATCTTCCATGAGTTACATGGGATCTTACTTTTGATGCAATCCCATGGATACCTACCTAGAACCACACAAAAAAACTCACAAAGATCATGGGTTAGTACACAAAGCGCAATGGACAATACTTACCATACTATGGGATCACTTGATCCCACTCGGTACATATTCTACGCTTTGTGTCTTGATCAACTTGAATCACTCTTTGATGTAGTCTTGATCGACCTTGTATATTATCTTCTCTATGACCACTCTTTGGATAACACCTTGGTTAACACATAATATTGTTATTATAGCCTTGAAACCAGCATATGCTCTTCAACCAATGCCTATGGGCAAACCTTAGAAAATAACTCAAAGCAACCATTGGTCCACAGGGATTATCATCAATTATCAAAACCACACATGGGGGCACCATGCTCCTTAATCAATCAGTTCTTTGTCAGGATCAATAAAGGGTATCGCACAACTGCTCTTGTTAATGAACATACATGTTTCATCTCTAAGAATGGCACGTGAACCTCTAGAACTAGAATTTGCACTATAGACTGCATTAACATTAGTTTCACACATAATCATGTTTAGGCTTGCACCAACCATGCCTCAACATATGTCCAAATTGCTTTGAGTTTGCTCTGGAGTAGCTGGTAGTTAACACCATGATAGCATGTGCAGACTTAGAGCATGTTCGGCTATCCACCAGCTCGGCTGAATCACGGGATCTCCGGAGCACCTATTTTCCAGCTCCACTATTTTAGCATGTAGCTTCGCCACCTCCGCGAACTGATTCTAGAGCAGAGGGACCCAGAACACTCCCTTACTTGGTCACTTAATACTCTCTTCATGAGTCACTTCTTCGTTCCCACCAAATGTACCACACAACCATCGCAATTAGATTGCATAGGCAAACGTCCAGACACAAGGGTGCCATGCTCGGGTCATGTAGTAGCAGGTCACCTAGAACTGGTGCTCATTCATTCTTAGCCAAATGTCTCCTCTATAACCTTATTCAGTAGCAGATAGCTCTAGATTTCTCTGACTCACGAGCAGCAAAAAATGCAGGTCGACTGCTCTCGCAATCAATGTTGGATAAGGGGAACTTAGAACTATAATCATATGTCGATTCACCAGAACCCCCTTATAATGGATCACACCCAAAAGGTGTCTCCAGCAATTAATTGTTGGGACTTTAAGAGACCATAATATGCCCGGATTCTAGTACATAAAGTTCCCATATGATGTAGTCTTCTCAGCTACTAAATGTTGATGATCCCACTCATCATGGTATGCCGACCTAACCAAGAAGAATTCATTCTTTGTATGATGCAATAAGACAAATTCCTCCAAAGCTACAATGGATAGTGGAATGTTAAGAATCCTCTCTCCATCAATTGGACAAAAATACCCCTATTTAACTCTTCATGCCATTGCTTGGTTTTAGCATCTATTAATTCAGAGACCCTTGTCAATACAATATTCTCTCTTGCTGTCATAACTCTTCTATTTGGTTTGCTTGGAATCCATAGGTCATCCAAAATATGATGATTGGTTTGTCTCCTACTCCTCATATGTGACCACGTTTAAAAGTTTGGATCCATGCCTATAGACTTTGCCAAGTGAAAGAACTCACTTTACTCAATTCACACATCAAAAGGTCACCATTAAGGAAATATTTTGCCTTGAGAATTTTTCCACATAAATAATCAAGTTCTGCAATGAGTCATCAACATTGTCTAGCCGCTAACATAGCCAAACTGAAGCAATGGAGATCCTTGAATCCCACACCACCTTGACTTTTTGGAATGCATTTTTTTACTACGCGAACTAATGCATATGTTTTTGTTGGTGTTTTATCTTCTCCTCGGTATTGCGACATCACTGTAATTATACCTTGACATATATGTTTGGGTAGCTTAAAGACTGACATGGCATAACATGGTGCAGCTTGGGAAACAACCATCAATTAAACCGCCTTTCAACCAACGATAAGATTTTATACTTCCAACATCCAAAATCTTACATACTCTATCAACCAAGTATTGGAGGCATTCAGTTTTCTCATCCCCATAATAGGTAGTAGACCTGTTGGGGAACGTTGCATGGGTAACAAAAAAATTCCTACGCACACGCAAGATCTATCCATGGAGATGCATAGCTACGAGAGAGGGAGTGTATCTACATACCTTTGTAGGTCGCTAAGCAGAAGCGTATATAGCACGGTTGATGTAGTCGTACTCTTCATGATCCAATCGCGATCCAATCCGATCCGGCACCAAACAGACGACAACTCCGCATTCAGCACACGTGCGGCTCGGTGACGTCTCCTCCTTCTTGATATAGCAAGAGAGGGGGAGAAGTAGATAGGATATCAACCAGCACGACAACATGGTGGAGATGGTGATGGAGAAATCCCAGCAGGGCTTCACCAAGAGCCTCCGAAACTATGAACGAGGAAGAACGGGAGAGAGGAGAGGCCGTAGGGCATGGGAATTGTTGTGTCCAGCCCTCCTCCTCCCCTCCACTATATATAGGATGCAAGGGGCAGGGTTGGATCACAGCCCTTGGACCCTCCTCAAAGGAGGGCTGACGGCTAGGAGGGAGGAGTCCTCCCTCCCCAAGGCACCTTGCCCCTTAGGGTTTCCTACTCCCTAGCCGCATGGGTTGTTGGGGGTTGGCCCAACAAGGCTAGGGTGCCCCCTTATATCCCATGCACGTCCTAGGGGATGTATGAACCCTTAAGGACTTCTCCTGAACCCACTGGAACATTCTGGAACCTTGCAAAAGCTTCCCGGTACAATACCGGCAAAACCCAAAACTTTTCCGATAGCCAAAATATGACTTCTCATATATAAATATTTAACTCTGGACCATTCCGGAGCTCCTTGTGATGTCCAGGATATCATCCGAGACTCCGAACAACATTCGATCACCAGCGTACATATCTCAATACTACTCTAGCGTCACCGAACGTTAAGCATGCGGACCCTACAGGTTCGAGAATCATGTAGACATGATCGAGACTCATCTCCAGTAAATAAAAAATAGTGGGACCTGGATGCTGATACGTCTCCAGCGCATCTATAATTTTTGCTTGTTCCATGCTGTTATATTATCAATCTTGGATGTTTTACAATCATTTTATAGCAACTTTGTTGGAAATATGCCCTAGAGGCAATAAATAAAGTTTTTATTATTATATTTACTTGTTCATGATAATCGTTTATTGTCCATGCTATAATTGTGTGTATTGGAAACTAAATACATGTGTGGGCATATAGACAACACTGTGTCCCTAGTATGCCTCTAGCAGACTAGCTCATTGATCAAAGATGGTTAAGGTTTCCTAGCCATGGACATGGGATGTCATTTGATAACGGGATCACATCATTGGGAGAATGATGTGATGGACAAGACCCAAACTACAATCGTAGCATATGATCGTGTCAGTTTATTGCTATGGTTTTCTACATGTCAAGTATCTGTTCCTATGACCACGAGATCATGCAACTCACTGATAGAGGAGGAGTACCTTGTGTGTATCAAACGTCACTACGTAACTGGGTGACTGTAAAGGTGCTCTATAGGTATCTCCGAGGGTGTCTGTTGAGTTGGCATGGATCAAGACTGGGATTTGTTACTCTGTGTGATGGAGAGGTATCTCAAGGCCCACTCGGTAATACAACATCACAATGAACCTTGCAATCAATGTGACTAAGTGTTAACCACGGGATCTTTTATTACATAACGAGTAAAGAGACTTGCCGGTAACGATATTGAACTAGGTATGAAGATACCGACGATCGAATCTTAGGCAAGTAACATTCCGAAGAACAAAGAGGTGTCTGAGAATCAGTATGGGAATTCAGGTCCCGCTATTGGTTATTGACCATAGAGGTGTCTCGGTCATGTCTACAGAGTTCTCGAGCCCGCAGGGTCTGCACACTTAAGGTTTGGTGACGTTTCGGTATAGATGAGTTATGTATGCTGGTGATCGAAGGTTGTTTGGAGTCCAAGATGAGATCCCGGACGTGATGAGGAGCTCCAGAATGGTCTGGAGATAAAGATTCATATATAGGAAGTTCCGTGATGGTCACCGGGAAAAGTTCGGGCGTTACCGGTAGCGTACCGGGGTGTCGGAAGGGTTTCAGGGGTCCACCGAAAGGGGCCTCCAGCCCCGGAGGGGCCACATGGGCTGTGCAGGGTGCGCTTCAGCCCCTGGAGGGCTGGGCGCACCTCCCCATCTAGGCCCATGCGGCTGGGGTTGGTAGGAGGGCCAACCCTAGGGTTGGCGCCACCTTGCCTTGGGTGGCAAGCCACCCTAGGGCGCCTCCACCCTTGGCCGCCGCCCCAAGGGGAAAACCTAAAGGTTGGGCACCTCACCCCTCCCCTATATATATGAGAGAGGGAGGAGGGCAGCCGCACCACAAGCCACGGCGTAGCCCTTCCTCCCTCCCTAGTTGCTTCTCCTCCAGTAGGTTGATTCGGCGCCACTTAGCGAAGCTCTGTCGGATCAGCTCCACCACCACCGCCGCCACACTGTCGTACTGCCGGAGAACCCATCTATCTCTCTGCTCCGTCTTGCTGGATCAAGAAGGCGGAGATCGTCATCGAGCTACATGTATGCTGAACGTGGAGGTGTCGTCCATTCGGCACTTGATCGGGAGTTCGTGGGATGGCTTGCGATTTGGATCGCGGAGATGTATGACTACATCAACCGCGTTCTTTAACGCTTCCACTTATCGATCTACAAGGGTTTGTGGATCCAATCTCTCCTCTTGTAGATGCTCATCTCCTAGATTGATCTTCGTGAAGCGTAGGAAAAAAAATGTTTCCCATGAAACGTTCCCCTACAGTGGCATCATGAGCTAGGTATATGTGTAGATGAGATCACGAGTAGAACACAAAGGAGTTTGTGGGCGTTGATTCTTAGATTGCTTCCTCCCTTGGTCGCGTTTTGAGTCAGCGGTATTGCGGGATGAAGCGGCCTGGACCAACCTTACTCATACACTTACGAGAAACCGGTTCCATCGACTGGCGTGTAACTCTGTTGCACAAAGATGGCTGGCGAGTGTCTGTCTCTCCTACTTTAGTTGGATCGAATTCGACAAAGGCGGTCCTTGAGAAGGTTGAATATCAATTTGAGTATGACCATTGTGGTTTATGCGTAGGTGATAATTGTTCTTGCTAGATACCCGTAGCAGCCACATAAAACATGCAACACCAATTAGAGGACGTCTAACTTGTTTTTGCAGGGTATGTTGTGATATGATATGGCCAAACACATGATGAGATATATGTGATGTGTGAGATGATCATGTTTTGTATAGAATATCACAACTTGCATGTTGATGAGTACGGCAACCGGCAAGATCCATAGGGTTGCCTTTAATTATTGTATGACCTGCGTGTTAATCATTAAGCGCTATGTAATGCTTTACTTTATCGCTAAGAGGTAGCAATAGTAGTATAAGCATGGTGGGCACGACAACCCTGATGGCAACACAATGATAGAGATCATGATGATGGAGATCATGGTGTTATGCCGGTGACGATGGAGATCATGCCGGTGCTTTGGAGATGGAGATCAAAAGCACAAGTTCATGGCCATATCATGTCACTTATGATTTGCATGTGATGTTAATCCTTTTATGCACCTTGTTTTGCTTAGGATGACGGTAGCATTATAAGTTGATCCCTCACTTAAATTTCAAGATAAATTGTGTTCTCCCTGAGAGTAGACCGTTGCGAAAGTTCGTCATGACGAGACACCATGTGATGATCGGGTGTGATAGACTCTACGTTCGCATACAACGGGTGCAAGCAAGTGTTCATGTGTGGAACACTCGGGTTAAACTTGACGAGCCTAGCATGTACAGACATGGCCTCGGAACACAAGAGACCGAAAGGTTGAACATGAGTCATATAGTAGATATGATCAACATGATGATGTTAACCATTGAAACCACCTCAACTCACGTGATGATCGGACTTGAGTTAGTGAATTTGGATCATGTATCACTCAGATGGCCTAAGGGATGTCAATTTGAGTGGGAGATTTAGTAATTTGATTAACTAAACTCATTATCTTGAATAATAGTCTTAGTAACCTTTGCTTATTTATGTTGTAGATCAATGGCTCGCGCAGTAGCACCCCTGAATTTTAATGCGTTCCTAGAGAAAGCTAAGTTGAAAGATGATGGAAGTAACTTCCTGGACTGGGCCCGTAATCCAAGGATTATCCTCACGGCTTCCCAGAAGGCTTATGTCCTTGATGCACCACTTGGTGACCCACCCTCTCCCGTGTCATCCAAAGACGTTAAGAACGCTTGGGAGGCATGTTCTGGAGATTACTCAATAGTTTAGTGTGCAATGTTCTATGGCTTAGAACCGTGACTTCAAAGACATTTTGAACGTCATGGAGCATATGAGATGTTCCAGGAGTTGGAGTTTATCTTTAAGAAGAATGCCCGGATCGAGAGGTATGAGACCTCCGATAAGTTCTATGCTTGCAAGATGTAGGAGAATGGGTCTATCAGTGAACATATACTCAGAATGTCTGGGTATTCGACCGGTCTAGCAGAGTTAGGGAAGCCCCTTCCGCCGGAGGCAATCATTGACAGAGTTCTTCAATCATTGCCACCTATCTACAAAAGCTTCATGTTGAACTATAACATGCACGGGATGGACAAGTCAATCGTCGAGCTGTTTGCGATGCTAAAGGTCGCTGAGTCTGAAATCCAAAAAGAACATCAAGTGTTGATGGTCAATAAAACCACTAGTTTCAATAAGAATGGCAAGGGTAAGAAGGGTAACTCCACGAAGATTGGAAAAGCATTTGCCCCTCCCATGAAGAAACCCAAGGCTGGACCCAAGCCAGAAACTGAGTGCTATCATTGCAAGGAGACTGGTCACTCGAAGCGGAACTGCCCCAAGTATCTGGCCGATAAGAAGGCGGCGAACACCAAACAATGTATATATGATATACATGTTATTGATGTTTACCTTACCAACTCTTGTTGTAGTACCTGGGTGTTTGATACCGGTTCGGTTGCTCACATTTACAACTCAAAACAGGAGCTACAGAATAGACAAAGGCTGGCAAAGGATGAAGTGACGCTGAGCATGGGAAATGGTTCCAAGGTTGATGTGATCGTTGTCGGCACGCTCGCTCTTCGATTTCCATCGAGATTAGTGATGAACCTGAATAATTGTTATTTAGTGCGTGCGTTAAGCATGAACATTATATCTGGATCTTGTTTATTGCGAGACGGTTACTCATTTAAATCGGAGAATAATTGTTGTTCCGTTTATACGAGTAATATCTTTTATGGTCATGCAACCAATGTGAGGGGTTTATTCATATTGAATATCGATAGTGATGACACACATATTCATAACATTGATGCCAAAAGATGTAGAGTTGATAATGATAGTACCACTTTCTTGTGACACTGTCATTTAGGTCATATTGGTGTACAACGCATGAAGAAGCTCCATGTTGATGGACTTTTGGAGTCACTTGATTTTGAATCAGTTGACACATGTGAACCATGCCTCTTGGGCAAGATGACTAAAACCCCGTTCTCTGGAACAATGGAACGGGCAAGTGACTTGTTGGAAATCATACATACTAATGTGTGCGTTCTGATGAGCATTCAGGCGCGCGGTGGATATCGTTATTTTCTTACCTTCACTGATGACTTAAGTAGATATGGGTATATTTACTTAATGAAACACAAGTATGAAACATTTGTAGAGTTCAAGCAATTTCTGAGTGAAGTTGAGAATCGTCGTAACAAGAAGATTAAATTCCTACGATCTGATCGAGGAGGAGAATATATGAGTTTTGAGTTTGGCAGTCACTTAAGACAATGTGGAATTGTTTTACAATTGACACCGCCTGGAACACCACAGCGTAATGGTGTGTCCGAACGTCGTAATCGAACCTTATTAGATATGGTGCGTTCTATGATGTCTCTTGTCGATTTGCCACTATCGTTTTGGGGTTATGCATTGGAGATAGCTGCATTCACTTGAAATAGTGCACCATCGAAATTTGTTGAGACGACGCCATATGGACTGTGGTTTGGCAAGAAGCCAAAGTTGTCATTTCTGAAAGTTTGAGATGTGATGCTTATGTCAAGAAGCTTCAACCTGAAAAGCCGGAACCCAAAGAGGAAAAATGTGTCTTCATATGATACCGAAAAGAGACAATTGGGTATAAATTCTATCTCAGATCCGAAGGCAAAGTGTTTGTCGCTAAAAATGTAACATTTCTTGAGAAAGAGTTTCTCTCGAAAGAACTGAGTGGGAGGAAGATAGAACTTGATGAGGTTGTTGAACCTTTGATTCAACCAGAGAGTAGCGCAGCACGGAAAGATGTTTCTGTGGAGCCTACCGCAGTTGAAGAAGTTAATGATGATGGTCATGAGGCTTCGGATCAAGTTACTATTGAACCTCATAGGTCGACAAGGGCACGTACTGCTCCTGAGTGGTACATAACCCTGTCTTGGAGGTCATGTTGTTGGACAACGATGAACCTACGAGCTATGGAGAAGCAATGATGGGCCCGGATTCCAAGAAATGGTTATAGGTCATGAAATCCGAGATGGGATCCACGTATGAAAACAAAGTATGGACTTTGGAAGTACTACCTGAAGGGCGAAAGGCCATTCAGAACAAATGGATCTTTAAGACGAAAACGGACGCGGACGGTAATGTCACTTTCTATAAATCTCGACTTGTGGCAGAGGGTTTTTCACAAGTTCAAGGAGTTGACTACGATGAGACCTTCTCACCCATAGCAATGTTTAAGTCCACCAGAATCATGTTAGCAATAGCTGCATATTTCGACTATGAAATTTGGCAGTTGGATGTCAAAACAGCGTTCCTTAACGGTTTCCTTAAGGAAGAGTTGTATATGATACAACCGGAAGGTTTTGTCGATCCAGAGAATGCTGACAAAGTTTGCAAACTCTAGCGATCCATTTATGTACTGGTGCAAGCATCTCAGAGTTGGAAACTCTGCTTTGATGAGGTGATCAAAGCGTTCGGGTTTATACAAGTTTACGGAGAAGCTTGTATTTACAAGAAAGTGAGTGGGAGCTCTGTAGCGTTTCTAATATTATATGTGGATGACATATTTCTGATTGGAAACGATATAGAAATGCTAGAAAGCATGAAGGAATATTTGAACAAGAGTTTTTCAATGAAGGACCTAGGATAAGCTGCTTTCATATTAGGCATTAAGATCTATAGAGATAGATCGAGACGCTTAATAGGACTTTCACAGAGCACATACCTTGATAAAGTTTTGAAGAAGTTCAAAATGGATCAGTCCAAGAAGGGGTTCTTGCCTGTGTTACAAGGTGTGAAGTTGAGTAAGACTCAATGCCTAGTGACTGTAGAAGATAAAGAAAATATGAGTGTCATCCCCTATGCTTCAGCCATAGGCTCTATCATGTATGCAATGTTGTGCACAAGACCCGATGTCAGCCTTACCATAAGCATGGCCGGAAGGGTTCAAAGTGATCCAGGAATGGAGCACTAGAAGGCGGTCAACAATATCCTTAAGTACCTGAAAAGGACTAAGGAAATGTTTCTTGTTTATGGAGGTGATCAAGAGCTTGTTGTAAAGGGTTACATTGATGCAAGCTTTGACACTGATCCGGCTGACTTTAAGTCGCAAACTGGATACGTATTTATTCTCAATGGGGGAGCGATAAGCTGGTGTAGTTCCAAGCAGAGCGTGGTAGCCAATTCTACATGCGAAGCGGAGTACATCGCAGCCTCGGAGGCAGCGAAGGAAGGTCTCTGGATGAAGGATTTCATGACAGATCTTGGAGTAGTGCCCAGTGCACATGAATGCAATGGCTATGTTCTGTGACAACACTGGTGCCATTGCTCTGGCCAAGGAACCAAGGTTTCACAAGTGGACCAGACACATAAAGCGACACTTCAATTCCATCCGCGATCACATCAAGGAGGAGGACATAAATATTTGCAAAGTGCACACAGATCTGAATGTTGTAGACCCGTTGACTAAAGCTCTTCCAAGGGCTAAACATGATCAACACCCGAACTGTATGGGTGTTTGATTCATTACAATGTAAATCACATAGTGATGTGAGATAGATTATTGACTAGTGCAAGTGGGAGACTGTTGGAAATATGCCCTGGAGGTAATAAATAAAGTTTTTATTATTATATTTCCTTGTTCATGATAATCTTTTATTGTCCATGCTATAATTGTGTTGATTGGAAACTAAATACATGTGTGGGCGTATAGACAACACTGTATCCCTAGTATGCCTCTAGCAAACTAGCTCGTTGATCAAAGATGGTTAAGGTTTCCTAGCCATGGACATGGGATGTCATTTGATAACGGGATCACATCATTGGGGGAATGATGTGATGGACAACACCCAAACTACAATCGTAGCATATGATCGTGTCAGTTTATTGCTATGGCTTTCTGCATGTCAAACATATGTTCCTATGACCATGAGATCATGCAACTCACTGACAACGAAGGAGTGCCTTGTGTGTATCAAACGTCTCAACGTAACTGGGTGACTATGAAGGTGCTCTACAGGTATCTCCAAGGCTGTCTGTTGAGTTGGCATGGATCAAGACTGGGATTTGTTACTCCATGTGACGGAGAGGTATCTCAGGGCCCACTCGGTAATACAACATCACAATGAGCCTTGCAAGCAATGTGACTAACTATTATCCATGGTATCTTGTATTACGGAACGAGTAAAGATACTTGCCGGTAACGAGATTGAACTAGGTATGAAGATACCTACGATCGAATCTCGGGCAAGTAACACACCGAAGAACAAAGAGAATAGCATACGGGCTTATCTGAATCCTTGACATAGAGGTTCGACCGATAAAGATATTCATAGAATATGTAGGAACCAATGTCCCGCTATTGGTTATTGACCGTAGAGGTGTCTCGGTCATGTCTACATAGTTCTCGAGCCCGGAGGGTCTGCACACTTAAGGTTTGGTGACGTTTCGGTATAGATGAGTTATGTATGCTGGTGATTGAAGGTTTTTCGAAGTTCCGGATGAGATCCCGGAAGTGACGAGGAGCTCCGGATTGGTCCGGAGGTAAAGATTCATATATAGGAAGTTCCGTGATGGTCACTGGGAAAAGTTCGGGCATCACCGGTAGCGTACCGGGGGTGCCGGAAGGGGCCTCCAGCCCCAGAGGGGCCACATGGGTTGTGCGGGGTGCGCACCAGCCCCTGGTGGGCTGGGCACACCTCCCCATCTAGGCCCATGCAGCTAGGGTTGGTGGGAGGGCCAACCCTAGGGTTGGTGCCACCTTGGCTTGGGTGGCAAGCCATCCTAGGGCGCCTCCACCCTTGGTCGCCGCCCCAAGGGGGAAACCCTAGGGGTTGGGCGCCTCAACCCTTCCCCTATATATATGAGAGAGGGAGGAGGGAAGCCACACCACAAGCCACGGCGCAGCCCTTCCTCACTCCCCGATTGCTTCTCCTCTAGTAGATTGATTTGGCTCCGCTTAGCAAAGCTCTACCGGATTAGCTCCACCGTCGCCGCCGCCACGCCATCGTGCTGCTAGAGAACCCATCTACCTCTCTGCTCCCTCTTGCTAGATCAAGAAGGCGAAGATCGTCATAGAGCTGTGCGTGTGCTGAACGTGGAGGTTCCGTCCGTTCGGCACTTGATCAGGAGCTCGTGGGACAGCTTGCGATTTGGATCGCGGAGACGTACGACTACATCAACCGTGTTCTTTAATGTTTCCTCTTAGTGATCTACAAGGGTATGTGGATCCAATCTCTCCTCTCATAGATGCTCATCTACTAGATTGATCTTGGTGAAGCATAGGAAAAATATTGTTTCCCATGCAACGTTCCCCTACAAACTTTATATCATTTTTTGGGAGTAACCTATTGACATAGTGCCAAAAGGCTAGTTGTTGTTCTTGCTTGTTTTTACTTTGCAGAAAATCAGTACCAAACGGATCCCAAACGCTGTGGAGATTTTTGTTGAATTTCTATGGACGAGAAGGAAGCAGATGGGCCAAAGATCATCAAAAGAGGGGGCCCAGGGTGGCCACCCTCCACCAGGTGTTGGAAATATGCCCAAGAGGCAATAATAAATTAGTTATTACCATATTTCCTTGTTCATGATAATTGTTTATTATCCATGCTAGAATTGTATTGATCAGAAACTCAGATACATGTGTGGATACATAGACAACACCATGTCCCTAGTATGCCTCTAATAGACTAGCTCGTTGATCAAAGATGGCCAAGGTTTCCTAGCCATGGACATGAGATGTGATTTGATAATGGGATCACATCATTAGGAGAATGATGTGATGGACAAGACCCAAACTATAAACAAAGCACATGATCGTGTCAGTTTAGTGCTATAAGTTTTCTGCATGTCAAGTATCTGTTCCTATAACCATGAGATCATGCAACTCGCTGCCACCGGAGGAGTACCATGTGTGTATCAAACATTGCAACGTAACTGGGTGACTATAAAGGTGTTGTATAGGTATCTCCGAGGGTGTCTGTTGAGTTGGCATGGATCAAGACTGGGATTTGTTACTTCGTGTGATGGAGAGGTATCTCAGGGCCCACTCGGAAATACAACATCACAATAAGCCTTGCAAGCAATGTGACTAAGTGTTATCCATGGGATCTTGTATTACAGAACGAGTAAAGAGACTTGCCGGTAATGAGATTGAACTAGGTATAGAGATACTGACAATGGAATCTCGGGCAAGTAACATACCGAAGAACAAAGGGAATAGCATACTGGATTAAATGGATCCTTGACATAGAGGTTCAACCGATCAAGATCTTCGTACAATATGTAGGAGACAGTATGGGCATCCAGGTCCCGCTATTGTTTATTGACCGTAGAGGTGTATCGGTCATGTGTACATAGTTCTCGAACCCGTAGGGTCTACACACTTAAGGTTCGGTGACGTTTTGGTAGTATAGAGTTATGTATGGTGGTGACCGAAGGTTGTTTAGAGTCTCGGGTGAGATCTCGGACATCATGAGGTTCTCCAGAATGGTCCGGAGGTAAAGATTGATATATAGGAAGTCCTGTTTTGGTCACCGAAAAAGTTTCGGGCTCATCGGTAGTGTACCTCGAGTGCCGGGAGGGTACCGGGGGACCAACGGGAGGGGTGTCTCGACCCAAGGGGACACGTGGGCTGTGGGAGGAGGTAAACTAGACCCTAGTGGTCTGGCCGAAGCCCCTCTAAAGGCCCATGCGGCTGGGGTGGAGAAACCCAAAGGTGGAAGGAGGATTCCAAGTGGAGAGAAGGAGTCCTAATCCTACTAGGATTGGAGGAGGACTCCTCCTCCCCACCTTTGGCCGAACCAAGGGCTGGCCCCTTTGGGAGCCAAGCCTCCTCCCTCCCTCCTCCTATATATACTAGAGGTTTTGAGGGTTTTGAGACACAGAAAAACAGCCACGTGCTCCCTCTCCCTCTAGATGGAAGTTCTTCCTCTAGATTTTTTAATCAGTGCTTAGGTGAAGCCATGCTGGAATAGTTCCACCACCATCGCCGCCACGCCGTCGCGCTTCCGGAGAACTCATCTACCTCTCTGTTCCCTCTTTCTAGACCAAGAAGGCGGAGATCGTCCTCGAGCTGTATGTGTGCTGAACGCGGAGGCGCTGTCCGTTCAGCGCTAGATTGGAAGGACCGTGATCAGGATCGCGAGACAATTCGTGATTTGATCGCGAGACGAATCGTGATGAGATCGTGGGATGGATCGTGCTTGGATCGGGAGAAGGATCGTGATGCAATCGCGGGATGCTCGGCGATTTGGATCATGAACACATTCGACTACATCAACCGCGTTTCTTAACGCTTCCCACTTAGCGATCTACAAGGGTATGTAGATCCACTCTCCCTCTCGTAGATGCTCATCACCATGGATAGATCTTGCGTGTGCGTAGGAAATTTTTTGTTTCCCATGCAACGTTACCAATCAATGGCATCATGAGCTTGGTCTATGTGTAGATGAGATCACAAGTAGAACACAAAGGAGTTTGTGGGCATTGATGCTTAGATTGCTTCCTCCCTTGGTCGTGTTTTGATTTAGCGATATTGTGGGATGAAGTGGCCCAGACCAACCTTACTTGTACGCTTACGAGAGACCGGTTCCATCGACTGACGTGTAACTTTGTTGCACAAAGATGGCTGGCGGTTGTCTGTCTCTCCTACTTTAGTTGGATCAGATTCAACAAAGGTGGTCCTTCAGAAGGTTGAATAGCAATTTATGTATCACCATTGTGGTTTTTGCGTAGGTGAGAATTGTTCTTGCTAGATACCTGTAGCAGCCACGTAAAAGTTTCAACAACAATTAGAGGATGTCTAACTTGTTTTTGCAGGGTATGTTGTGATGTGATATGGCCATTACATGATGAGATATATGTGATGTATGAGATGATCATGTTTTGTATAGAATATCACGACTTGCATGTCGATGAGTACGGCAACCGGCAGGAGCCATAGGGTTGTCTGTAATTATTGTATGACCTGTGTGTCAATCATTAAGCGCTATGTAATGCTTTACTTTATCGCTAAGCAGTGGCAATAGTAGTATAAGCAAGGTGGGCGCGGCAACCCTGATGGCAACACGATGATGGAGATCATGGTGTTATGCTGGTGACGATGGAGATCATGTTGATGCTTTGGAGATGGAGATCAAAAGCACAAATTCATGGCCATATCTTGTCACTTATGATTTGCATGTGATGTTAATCCTTTTATGCACCTTGTTTTGCTTAGGACGATGATAGCATTGTAAGGTGATACCTCACTAAAATTTCAAGATAAAATTGTTTCTCCTCGAGTGTGCACCGTTGCGGAAGTTTGTCGTGTCGAGACACCACGTGATGATCGGGTGTGATAGACTCTACGTTCACATACAATAGGTGCAAGCTAGTGTTGCACATGCGAAACACTCAGGTTAAAATTGACAAGCCTAGCATGTACATACATGGCCTCGGAACACAAGGGACAAAAAGGTTGAACATGAGTCATATAGTAGATATGATCAACATGAAGATGTTCACCATTGAAACCACCTCAACTCACGTGATGATCGGACTTGAGTTGGTGGATTTGGATCATGTGACACTCGAATGACCAGAGGGATGTCAATTTGAGAGGGAGTTTCTAAGTAATAAGATTAACTAAACTCATTATCATGAACATAGTCAAAATGTCTTTGCAAATTATGTTGTAGATTACTAGCTCGCGTTGTAGCTCCCTTGAATTTTTATATGTTCCTAGAGAAATAGAGTTGGAAGATGATGGTAGCAATAATGCGGACTGGGTCCGTGATCTGAGGATTGTCCTCATTGCTGCACAAAAGGTTATGTCCCTAATGCACCACTCGGTGCGCCACCCGCTCTAGCATCGTCTGTAGATGTTGTGAACATCTGACAGGCACATTCCGATGACTACTTGATAGTTTAGTGTGTCATGCATTACGGCTTAGAATTAAGGCTCCAAAATATTTTGAACGTCACGGAACATATGAGATGTTCTAAGAGCTAAAGTTGGGATCTTAGGCTCGTGCCCCGTGTTGTGAGGTATGAGACCTGCAACAAGATTCTTTGCCTGGAAGACGAAGGAGAATAGCGCAATAGTTGAGCATGTGCTCAGATTGTCTAGGTGCTACAATCGCTTGAATAGAGTGGGAGTTGATCTTCCAGATAAGATAGTGATTGATGTAGTTCTCCAAGTCACTGTCACTAAGCTACTAGAGCTTCGTGATGAACTATAAAATGCTAGGGATGGAAATAATGATCCCTAAGCAATTCACGATGTTTGACACCGCGAAGGTAGAAATCAAGAAGGAGCATCAAGTGTTGATGGTTAGTGAAACCACTAGTTTCGAGAAGGGAAAGGGCTAGGAGGGAAACTTCATGGATGGCAAGTCAGTTGTTGCTCCAGTGAACCAACACAAAGTATGAAACCCAAACCCGATACTAAGTGCTTCTATTATGAGGAGAACGATTGCTGAAACGGAATAACCCTAGATACTTGGTAGATAAGAAGGCTAGCAACGTCGATAGAAGTATATTAGAATTATGTGTTATTGATGTGTACCTTTCTAGTACTCCTAGTAGCACCTGGGTATTGGATACCGGTTCGGTTGCTAAATGTTAGTAACTCGAAATAAAAGCTACGAAATAAAACGGGGGCTAGCTAAGGGTGAGGTCATGATGAGTGTTGGAAGTGTTTCCAAGGTTGATGTGACCACCATCACACGCTCTCTCTACCTTCGGGATTAGTGATGAACCTGAATAAATGTTATTTGGTGTTTGCGTTGAGCATGAACATGATTAGATCATGTTTATTGCAATACGGCTATTCATTTAAGTTAGAGAATAATTGTTATTCTCTTTACATGAATAATACCTTCAATGGTCATGCACCCAATGAGAATGGTTTATTGAATCTTGATCGTAGTGATACACATGTTCATAATATTGATGCCAAAATATACAAAGTTAATAATGATAGTACCACATACTTGTGGCATTGCCGCTAAATGTTATATTGGTGTAAAAAGCATGAAGAAACTCCATGTTGATGGATCTTTGGACTCATTCGATTTCGAATCAGTGGAGACATGCGGACCATGCCTCATGGGCAAGATGACTAAGACCCCGTTTTTCAATATGATGGAGCAGGCAAGTAACTTATTAGAAATGATACATGTTGATGCATGCGATCCAGTGAGTGTTGTAGCAGGCGGTGGATATTATTATTTTCTTACCTTCACTGATCATTTGAGTACATATGATATATTTACTTAATGAAACACAAGTCTGAAATGTTTGAAAAAGTTCAAGCAAATTCAGAGTGAAGTTTGAGATCATCGTGACAAGAAGATAAAAATTTCTATGATATGATCGTGGAGGTGAATATATGAGTTACGAGTTTGGTATGCAACTTAAGACAATGTGGAAATTGTTTCACAACTCAAACCACCTAGAACACCATACTATGATGGTGTGTCCGAACGTCGTAGTCATGCTCTATTGGTTATGGTGCGACTATCATATCTCTTATTGTTTTGCCACTATTGTCTTGGGGTTATGCATTAGAGACAACTACATTCACTTTAGATAGGGCACGATCTAAATCTGTTGAGATGACACCATATGGTTTGGCATAAACCTAAGCTATCATTTCTTAGAGTTTGGGAATGCGACGCTTATGTCTGATGAGCTCGAACCCAAAGCGGAAAGGTACATTTTCATAGGATACCCTAAGGATAGTTGGGTATACCTTCTATCTCAGATCCGAGGGCAAAGTGTTTGCCACTAAAAACGGGTCATTTCTCGAGAAAGAGTTTTTCTCAAAAGAATTGAGTGGGAGGAAGATAGAACTTGATGAGGTTGTTCAAACCTCTGTTTTAACCAGAGAGTAGCGCAACACAGAAAGATGTTTCTGTGGAGCCTACATTAGTTGAAGAGGAAGTTTATGATGATGATCATGAAGCTTCAGATCAAGTTGCTATCAAACCTCGTAGGTCTTCAAGGGCATGTATTGCTCCTGAGTTGTATGGAACCTTGTCTTAGAGGTCATGTTGTTGGACAACGATGAGCCTACGAGCTATGGAGAAGCGAGCATGGGCCCGGATTCCAAGAAATGGTTAGAGGCCATGAAATCCGAGAAAGATCCATGTGTGAAAACCAAGTATGAACTTTGGCAGACTTGCCCGTTTAACGGCAGGCTATTGAGTACAAATGGATTTTTAAAAAGAAGACAGACGATGATGGTGAATGTCACCATTTATAAAGCTTGACTTGTCGCAAAGAAGTTTCCGACAAGTTCAAGGAGTTGATTGTGATGAGACTTTCTCACCCATAGCGATGCTAAAGTCTGTTGGAGTTATGTTAGCAGTTGCTGCATTTTTCAATTATGAAATATGGCAGATGGATGTCAAAAAATTGTTTCCTTCCTTGAGGAAAGGTTGTATGAGATACAACCAGAAGTTTTTGTCAGTCCTAAGGATGCTAAAAGGTGTGCAAGATCCAGTGATCCTTCTATGTACTAGAGCAAGCATCTTGGAGTTGGAATATACGCTTTGATGAGGTGATCAAAGTTTTTGAGTCTATACAAAGTCTATGAGAAACTTGTATTTACAATAAAGTGAGTGGGAGCACTATAGAATTTCTGATAAGTATATGTGGATGACATATTGTTGATCGGAAATGATGTAGAATTTCTGGAAAGCATAAAGGGTTGTTTGAAAACAGAGTTTTTCAAAGGAAAAAACTGGGATGAAGCTACTTAAATATTGGGCATATTGATCTATGGAGGTAGATCAAGACATATGATAAAACTTGCAATGAGTACATACCTTGACAAGATTCTGAAAGAGTTCAAAATGGATCAGTCAAAGAAAGAGTTATTGCCTGATTTGTAAGGTGCGGAGTTGAGTGAGACTCAAGGCTCGACCACGGCAGAAGAAAGAGAAAGGACGAAGGTCGTCCCCTATGCCTTAGCCAAAGGCTCTAGATAGTATGCCATGTTGTGTACCGCACCCGTTTTGTGCCTTGCCATGAGTCTGTCAAGGGGTACAGGAGTGATCCAGGAGTGGATCACTAGATAGCGGTCAAGATTATCCTTAGTAACTAGAGGACTAAGGAAATGTTTCTTGATTATAGAGGTGATAAAGAGTTTGTCGTAAAGGGTTATGTCGATGCAAGCTTTGACACCAATCCAGGTGACTCTTAGTAGTAATCCGGATACGTATAGCGAAGCAGCCCTTTGGAGTAGCTCCAAGTGGAGCGTGGTAGCAATGTCTACAGTATGACATAGATATTTGCAAAGTACACACGGATCTGAATGTCACAAACCCATTGACTAAAACCTCTTTCACATGCAAAACATGATCAAACCCAAAAACTCATTGGGTGTGAGATTCATAACAAATCACATAGCAATGTGAGCTAGATTATTGACTCTAGTGCAAGTGGGAGACTATTGGAAATATGCCCTAGAGGCAATAATAAATTAGTTATTATCATATTTCATTGTTCATGATAATCATTTATGATCCATGCTAGAATTGTATTGATTAGAAACTCAGATACATGTGTGGATACATAGACAACACCGTGTCCCTAGTATGCCTCTAATAGACTAGCTCGTTGATCAAATATGGACAAGGTTTCCTATCCATGGACATGAGATGTCATTTGATAACGGGATCACATCATTAGGAGAATGATGTGATGGGCAAGACCCAAACTATAAACATAGCATATGATCATGTCAGTTTATAACTATAAGTTTTCTGCATGTCAAGTATCTGTTCCTATGACCATGAGCTCATGCAACTCGCTGACACCGGAGGAGTACATTGTGTGTATCAAACATCGCAACATAACTAGGTTACTATAAAGGTGCTCTATAGGTATCTTCGAGGGTGTCTGTTGAGTTGGCATGGATCAAGACTGGGATTTGTTACTCCGTGTGATGGAGAGGTATCTCAGGGCCCACTCGGTAATAAAACATCACAATAAGCCTTGCAAGCAATGTGACTAAGTGTTAGCCACAGGATCTTGTATTAGTAATGAGTAAAGGGACTTGCTGGTAACAAGATTGAACTAGGTATAGAGATACCGATGATCGAATCTCGGGAAAGTAACATACCGAAGAACAAAGGGAATAGCATACAGGGTTAACTGAATCCTTGACATAGAGGTTCAACCGATAAAGATCTTCGTAGAATATGTAGGAGCCAGTATGGGCATCCAGGTCCTGCTATTGGTTATTGACCGTAGAGGTGTCTCGGTCATGTCTACATAGTTCTCAAACCCGTAGGGTCTGCACACTTAAGGTTCAGTGACATTTCGATAGTATAGAGTTATGTATGGTGGTCACTGAAGGTTGTTTGGAGTCCTGGATGATTCCTGGACAGCACGAGGAGCTCCGTAATGGTTCGGAGGTAAAGATTGATATATAGGAAGTCCTATTTTGGTCAGTGGAAAAGTTTTGGGCTCATCGGTAGTGTCTCGGGAGTGTCGGGAGGGTACCGGGGGACCAATGGGAGGGGTGTCTCGACCCAAGGGGCCATGTGGGCTGTGGGAGGAAGTAAACCAGCCCCTAGTGGGCTGTCCAAATCCACTCTAAAGGCCCATGCGGCTGGGGTGGAGTAACCCAAAGGTGGAAGGAGGATTCCAAGTGGAGAGAAGGAGTCATAATCCTACTAGGATTGGAGGAGGACTCCTCCTCCCCACCTTCGGCCGAACCAAGGGTTGTCCCCTTGGGGAGACAAGCCTCCTACCTCCCTCCTCCTATATATACTGGAGGTTTTGAGGGTTTTGAGACACAGAAAAACAGCCACATGCTCCCTCTTCCTCTAGATCGAAGTTCTTCCTCTAGATTGTTTCAGCAGTGCTTAGGCAAAGCCCTGCTGGAATAGTTCCACCACCATTGCCCTCGTACTGCCGGAGAACTCATCTACCTCTCCGCTCCCTCTTGCTGGATTAAGAAGGCGGAGATCGTCATCGAGTTGTACGTGTGCTGAACGCGGAGGCGTCGTCCGTTCAACGCTAGACCAGAAGGATCGTGATCAGGATCGCGAGACGATTCGTGATCTGATCACGGGACGAATCGTGATGGGATCGCGGGATGGATCATGATTGGATCACAAGAAGGATCATGATGGAATCGCAGGACACTCTGCGATTTGGATCGTGAAGACGTTCGACTACATCAACCGCGTTTCTTAACGCTTCCCGCTTTGCGATCTACAAGGGCATGTAGATGCACTCTCCCTCTCGTAGATGCTCATCACCATGGATAGATCTTGCGTGTGCGTAGGAAATTTTTTGTTTCCCCTGCAACGTTCCCCATCAGGCGCGCCAAAGGCCCCTGGCGCGGCCTGGTAGAGGGTGGGCACCTCGGGCACCCCCTCAACCGACTATCGAGCCTATAAATTCCTAAATATTCAGAAAACCCTAGGGGAATTGATGAAACACAATTCCAGCCGCCGCAAGTTCTAGAACCTCGAGATCCAATCTAACAGCATCATAGAGGGGTTGATCTTCTTCATAGGTGCCTCCCTGATGATGCGTGAGTAGTCCACCATAGCCCTACGAGTCCGTAGGCAGTAGCTAGATGGCTTCCTCTCTCTATATGTTTCTCAATACAATGGTCTGTTGGACATCTATTTAATGTAATGACTTTTGCGGTTTGTCTGTTGGGATCCGATGAATTTTGAGTTCATGATCAATTTCTATCTATGAATATAATTTGAGTCTTCTTTGATCTCTTATTTGCATGATTACTTATAGCCTCTTACTTCTTCTTCGAATCTTTTGTTTAGTTAGGCCAATTAGATCAATTTTTCTTTCCATGGGAAGAGGTACTTTGTGATGGGTTCGATCTTGGGGTGTTCTTTTCCAGAGACGGAAAGGGCAGCAAGACACGCATGTATTGTTGCCATTACGAATAACAAGATGGGGTCTATGCCTACATGAATAGATCGTGTCTACATCATGTCACTGTTCTTTTGCATTACTCCGTTTTCCCATGAACTTAATACACTAGATGCATGCTGGATAGCGGTCGATGTGTGGATTAAGTCGGTCTACTTGTCTTGGATGTGATGCCTATATAATGATCACTACCTGGATATCGTCATGATTATTTGATCTTTTATCAATTTCCCAACGGTAATTTGTTCACCCACCATGTGCCATACTCATGAGAGAAGCCACTAGTGACACCTACGGCCCCCGGGTCTACTTTTCCATCATATTGCTTTCCGATCTACTATTTGCATCTTTTTTCAAATATATTAATCCAAAAATCCAAAAATACCTTGATTCACTTTTTTTTTACTTATTTTATTTTATTTTTCTTGCGAGATCTATTTTCCAGAACTATCATTACCTAATCTATCTTATTATCGTAGAGAGCGTCACAACCTCTCTTTCGCGTCGGGTTGCAAGTATTTGTTGTTTGTGTGCAGGTGATGTTTACGTGGGTGCGTGATCTTCCTCTATGGATCTATACCATGGTTTCATAACTGAGGGAAATACTTATTGTCATTGTGTTGCATCATCCCTTCCTCTTTGGGGAAATACCAACGAGTCTCAAGCCACGTCAAAGGAGTTTCTGGCGTCGTTGTCGGGGAGGAAGCAATCTCATCTACCAGGTTCCTAATCACAAATCTCATCTACTTGCAATTACATTATTTTCCATTTGCCTCTCATTTTCATCTCCCCCAATTCACAAATTTTCCGTTTTATTCGCCCTCTCTTTTTCGTTTGCCTTTTTCTCATCAGATCTCTTGTTTGCTTGCAATCTTGTTTGCGTAGTCATGATGAATCAAGAAAACACCAAGTTGTGTGATTTTTTAAATACCAATAATAATGATTTTATTAGCACTCATATTGCTTCTCCTGCCACTAGTGCGGAATCTTGTGATATTAATGCCGCTTTGTTGAATCTTGTCATGAAAGATCAATTTTACGGTACTCCTAATGAGGATGTCACATCCCATCTAAACACCTTCGTGGAATTATACAATATTCAAAAGAAAAAATATGTGGACAATGATATTGTGAAGTTGAAATTATTTCCTTTCTCTTTGCGGGACCGTGCAAAAAAATGGTTTTCTTCTTTGCCTCGCAATAGTATCGATTCTTGGGATAAGTGTAAGAACGCTTTTATTACTAAGTATTTTTTTCGCCCGCAAAAATTATTTCCCTTAGAACTCAAATCATGAATTTTAAGCAACTTGAGCATGAACATGTTGCACAATCTTGGGAAAGAATGAAGTTGATACTAAGAAATTGTCCTACTCATGGTTTAAATCTTTGGATCATCATACAAAAAAATTATGCGGGATTGAATTTTGTCTCTAGAAATCTTTTAGATTCCGCCGCGGGTGGTAATTTTATGGAAATTACTTTGGGTGAATCTACCAAATTGCTAGATAATATTATGGAAAATTATTTTCAATGGCATACTGAAAGAGCACCTACTAGTAAAAAGGTTAATTCGGTAGAAGAAATTAGTACTTTGAGTTGAAAAGTTGATGCTCTTATGAAGTTGGTTGCTAGTAAAAATGCTCCTATTGATCTTAATGATGTGCCTTTGTCTACTTTTATTGAGCAAAATAGTGATTCCGTAGAGGTGAATTTCATCTCGCGAAACAATTTCAATAACAATGCTTATAGAGGTAATTTTAATCCTAGGCCTTTTCCTGGAAATTCCTCTAATAATTATAGTAATTCCTATGGTAATTCCTATAGTAATAATAATAGTAACACCTCTGATCTTGAGAATGTTTTTAAAGATTGATGATATGTCTAGAATCATTGATAGAATTTCCAATGATGTAGAAAATCTCATTTGCATGATTTACAACCTAAGATCAATGAATTAATTAAGGATTTATATGTTTCTTATGGATGAAAGTAATAAAAGAACCGCTATGCTTAGAGCTAAAAGAGAATTTGTAGAAAAAGCGTTTTCTAGCGATTACTTTCACAACAATGATGAAGATCTTAAAATGATTGGTGTTTCTCTATTGATTCCTTGTTTAGAAATGTTAAAATTGATGATAAAGGGACTGAATAAGAATCAACTTAAGCTAGAAAGCGTCCCAATGATTTGGAGGGTGAAAATCTTGATGAAAATTTTGATAAAAGTGGTTTTGGAGAGGTCAAAACTTTAATTAGTGATGTGCCCAGTATTTTTGATTGCAAAGACTTTAATTATGAGAGTTGCTCCTTGGTTGATTGTATTTCTTTGCTTCAATCTATGATAAATTCACCCTATTCTTAAGAACAAAATAAAGCTTTTACTAAGCATATCGTTGATGCCATGATGAAATCCTTAGAAGAGAAGTTGGAATTAGATATTTCAATTCCTAGGAAATTACATGATGAGTGGGAACCTACCATTAAAGTCAAGATTAAAAATTATGAATGTTTTGCTTTTTGTGATTTGGGTGCTAGTGTTTCCACAATTCTGAAATCTCTATGTGATGTGCTTGGTCTTACCAATATTGAAGAATTTTCTCTTAATTTGCACTTGACGGATTCTACTAGTAAAACGCCTTTGGGAAGAATTAATGATGTTATTATTCTTACCAATAGGAATTATGTTCCCGTTAATTTTACTGTTCTTGATATTGATTGCAATCGGTCTTGTCCTATCATACTTGGTAGACCGTTTTTACGCACTATAGGTGTCGTGATTGATATGAAAGAAGGCAATATTAAGTTTTAGTTTCACCTTAGAAAGGGTATGGAACACTTTCCTAGAACAATAATTAAGCCACCATATGAATCTATCATGAGGGCCTTCTATGGAGTGCAAACTAAGGATGACAATACTTGAATCTATGTGTTATGCCTAGCTAGGGGCGTAAAATGATAGCGCTTGTTGGGAGGCAACCCAATGAATAAATTATTTTTATCTTTTCTTTATTTTTCTGAGTGTTTTGCATAATTATTATTATTTTATGATTGTGTTTTTATGTTTTATTTAGTGCTTGTGCCAAGTAATGCCTTTAGGATGATCTATAAGATGAGTAGAAACAATGTTGAATCTGAAACAGAAACTTTGTTCCCAGAGCACGAATTTTCATATTTACTGGGATGTGATATTGAGATGAAATTTTAACACAATATTTATATACAAATTATTTATGTTTTGCAAATCGTTCGGAATTTTTAGAGTTCCATAAGTATGGGTAGAGTACATATTACTACAGACTGTTATGTTTGAAACAGATTCTGTTTTCATTGCATTGTGTGCTTGTTTTGATGAATCTATGGCTTGTATCGGGGGGTATAAGTCATGGTAAAGTTAGAATGCAGTAGGTATAATGCAATAATAAAATATGAATGGGTTTACAACAGTACCTAAAGCGGTAATTTTCTTTATTATACTAACGGATCTCATGAAAAATTTGTTAGGTTTTGTGTGATTGAAGTTTTGAAGTTTTGGGTGAGATCATGATGGATGAAGGAATGAGGAGTTAGAAGAGCCAAAGCTTGGGTATGATATAGCACCCAAAGGTAATATCCAAAGAGTAACAAGCAACTAAGCTTTGGGATGCCCCGAGTGGCATCCCCTCTTTCTTCTAACAACCATCGGTATACTACTTGGAACTATACTTGTATTCGTCACATATCATGAGTTTTGCTTGGAGCGTCTTGTATCTTTGCTTGTTTTGCTTTTTGAATTTTCATTCGTATCCTTGATGGACACACCTATTTAAGAGAACCAAAATTTATGCTATGATTTGTTAGAATTGCTCTTTATGCTTCACTTAAAACTATTGAGCAAAGGAATTGCTCTAGTGATTCACTTATATCTTTTTGATCACGGCGAGCTTTCACATGTTTGAAGAGATGCTCTCATGCTTCACTTATATTAATTTTAGAGTTATTAATTTTGAAGAAATCCTCTCACGCTTCACTTATATTATTTTGAGAGATGAAACTTGTATGCTCATGTTCTTCACTTATATCCATGT
Source organism: Hordeum marinum (assembly GCA_022496015.1). Lineage (NCBI taxonomy): Eukaryota > Viridiplantae > Streptophyta > Magnoliopsida > Poales > Poaceae > Hordeum > Hordeum marinum. Next base: position 417,776,764 of record CM039678.1, on the reverse strand, counting down.
GAGCTTGTCAAAAGCAATTGCAACATATGAAACTAGTCCCAAAGTGATAGATATTCAAGAGGGATATAATAAAAAAATCATGAAGATCAGGACAAATTAAACTTGATTCTTTGTAATAGTTTTGAGACATGACAATAGTGATATGTGAGTTATGTTGATGAGTAGTTATGCTTAGTAAGAATATTTATGTTAAGGTTTGTGATTCCCTATGCAAGCACGAAAGTCAATATTTGTGCTACGAAATTACATACTACTTATGGTGCATTATTTAGTGTTAGTTATGCTTAATACTCGCTTATGTGATTTTTCGTTTCTTGGTTGGATGCTTCCCAATCTCTTGCTAGCCTTCACTTGTACTAAGTAGAAATACTACTTGTGCATCCAAAATCCTTAAACTAAGTTTTTCCATATGAGTCCACTATGCCTACCTATATATGGTATTTCCATGCCGTTCCAAACAAATTTGTATGTGCCATCTCTAAACTTTGAAAATAAATTTTCCTTTTTGTGTGTCTGTACCGCTCATGAAACGGTAGGGGTGACCGATATTTTTCCATGCTAGATGTGTTATTCTCAAGATGAGTGTTTATTCACTTGTCATTGCACGAGAGTATGGCGGTAATAGGGATGCCCAGTCTCAAAATGAAAAAGGAAAGAAAATTACTTTATGTTGTCAAATAACAAATTCCTTGGAAAGTGTTGGTATGGAAGGCAACCGTGGATTCGGCTAGCCATGGAAAGTGAAAGTATGGTGGCAAAAGGAATAAACTTTATTTTCTGTTTGGGAACCGCCTATGATGCATCTAGTGTGGAAATATATTGAAACTTTTCGGTCGTTTTCGTTGACAGGAAAGGCATGCCACTCAAAATATTTTTCTCTATAAATTTAAATATTTGAGCTCTGGCACCTCTACAAATCCCTACTTCCCTCTGCGAAGGGCCTATCTATTTACTTTATGCAATTTTTATTTTTAAATTTGAGTCTCCATCTTCTCTTATAAAGCACCAACTAGGGGGCACTATGATCATACTTGAGCATTAGGTGTAGCTAATATTTGAGTGTGTATTGGCAATGGATCAATGATTGAGCATGATGGGCTAGGGTTAACTTGCTTTAGCGTTGATATTTTGAAAGACATGGTTGCTTGTTGATATGTTTGAGTATTAAAGTTTTCATGTCAAAACTAGACTATTGCTTTCAACCATATGAAAAGTCCAAATGTCCATTCTATAAAGAAAAGAATATATGATGAATATGTTAGGCAGCATTCCACATCAAAAAATTCATTTTTATCATTTACCTACTAGAGGACGAATAGGAATTAAGCTTGGGGATGTTGATACGTCTCCAACGTATCTATAATTTTTGCTTGTTCCATGTTGTTATATTATCAATCTTGGATGTTTTGCAATCATTTTATAGCAATTTTATATCATTTTTGGGATAACCTATTGACATATTGCCAAAGTGTCAGTTGTTGTTTTTGCTTGTTTTTTACTTCGCAGAAAATCAGTACCAAATGGAGCCCAAACGCTGCGAGGATTTTTGTGGAATTTTTATGGACCAGAAGGAAGAAGATGGGACAAAGATCACCACAAGAGGGGGGGCAGGGTGGCCACCCTCCACCAGGGAAAGCCAGAGGCCCCTGGCATGGCCTGGTAGAGGGTGGGCACCTCAGGCACCCCCTCAACCGACTATCGAGCCTATAAATTCCCAAATATTCAGAAAACCCTCGATGAAACACAATTCCAGTCGCCACAAGTTCCAAAACGTCGAGATCCAATCTAACACCATCATGGAGGGGTTCATCTTCTTCATAGGTGCCTCTTCGATGATGCGTTAGTAGTCCACCATAGACCTATGGGTTCGTAGGCAGTAGCTAGATGGCTTCCTCTCTCTCTATGATTCTCAATACAATGGTCTCTTGGAGATCTATTTGATGTAATGACTTTTGCGGTGTGTTTGTTGGGATCCGATGAATTTTGAGTTCATGATCAGTTTCTATCCATGAATATGATCTGAGTCTTCTTTGATCTCTTATTTGCATGATTACTTATAGCCTCGTATTTATTCTTCGAATCTTTGGTTTAGTTAGGCCAACTAGATTGATTTTTCTTGCCATGGGAAGAGGTGCTTGGTGATGGGTTCGATCTTGCGGTGTTCTTTCCCAGTGACGGAAAGGGCAGCAAGACACGCATGTATCATTGCCATTAAGGTTAACAAGATGGGGTCTATTCCTACGTGAATAGATCTTGTCTACATCATGTCACCGTTCTTATTGCATTACTCCATTTTCCCATGAACTTAATACACTAGATGCATGCTGGATAGCGTTCGATGTGTGGAGTAATAGAAGTAGATGCAAAATCATTTCGGTCTACTTGTCTTGGACGTGATGCCTATATAATGATCATTGCCTGGATATCGTCATGATTATTTGATATTCTATCAATTGCCTAACAGTAATCTGTTCACCCACCGTGCGCTATACTCATGAGAGAAGCCACTAGTGAAACCTACGGCCCCCAGGTCTACTTTTCCATCATATTGCTTTCCGATCTACTATTTGCATCTTTTTTTTCTAGATATATTAATCCAAAAAACCCAAAAATACCTTGCTACAATTTTTGTTTACTTATTTTATTTTGTGTTCTTGCGAGATCTATTTGTCAAAACTATCATGACCTAATCTATCGTATTAACATAGAGAGCGTGACAACCTCTCTTTCGCGTTGGGTTGCAAGTATTCGTTGTTTCTGTGTAGGTGTTGTTTACGTGGGTGCGTGATCTTCCGCTACGGATTGATACCTTTGTGTCGTAACTAAGGGAAATACTTACCGTCGTTGTGCTACATCATCCCTTCCTCTTTGGGGAAATACCAACGCAGACTCAAGCCACTTTAGATGCCCATATTGGTTCCTACATATTCCATGAATATCTTTATGTTTCGAACCACGATGTCAAGGATTCAATCAATCCCTTATGCAGTTCCCTTTGTCCATTGGTATGTTACTTGCCTGAAATCCGATCGTTGGTATCTCCATACCTAGTTCAATCTCATTGCCGGCAAGTCTCTTTACTCATTTCGTAATACAAGATCCCGTGACTAACTCCTTAGTCACATTGCTTGCAAGCTTCTTATGGTGTTGTATTGCCGAGAGGGGCCGGAGATACCTCTCCATCATATGGAGTGACAAATTCCAGTCTCGATCCATGCTAACCCAACAGTCACCCTTGAAGATACCTGTAGAGTACCTTTATGATCACCCAGTTACGAAGTGATGTTTGATACACACAAGGCATTCCTCTGGTGCCAGGGAGTTGCATGATCACATGGTCTTAGGCACACATAATTGACATGAAGAAAGCAGTAGCAATAAACTAATACGATCAAATGATATACTTACGTTTGGGTTTTTTCCATCACATCATTCTCCTAATGATGTGACCCCATTATCAAATGACAAATCATGTCTATGGATAGGAAACCTTAACCATCTTTGATCAATGAGCTAGTCTAGTATAGGCTCACTAGGGACACGGTGTTGTCTATGTATCCACACATGTATCTGAGTTTTTGATCAATACAATTATAGCATGGATAATAAACGATTATCATGAACAAGGAAATATGATAATAACCACTTTATTATTGCCTCTAGGGCATATTTCCAACAAGACCAGGGTACTTCTCATGTGCAACTTTTGTAATGATATTTAGAGCATTGCATACCTCTTCTCGAAAAAAATTATGTACTCAATATATACTATTGCATGATTCATGTAAAAATGCACCTTTCGTGGCTCATTTGCTACATTCAAGCCATTAAATGAATTTATAGGAATTGTGTGAATACGTAAAGTTTTGACTGCAAATGAATGGAAATTTTGAAAATTCGTGTTGAAAAATCATATGTGTGTTTGCCTTATCCCATAAGAGCAAAGGAATTTGAAACGTGAGGATACCAAGACATGACCCAAACATGGAGTTTATTGGTTTTAAAATTTTGAAAACTTTGAGCGAACTCCGAAAAGCATGAAACTTGGCAAGCTGCCATCATATGACACTTAGAGGTTGTGATAAAATATTGAGAAGGTTTCCCAAAAAAATTGTCGTAAACCGCTTAGAAACTAGATCATCTTCGAGGAATAGACTTTTGAGAGGGAACGAGTCAGGTTTAAAGGCGATGCGACTCCTACTTCTTTCATTGGCCTTGAAAATTTTGATACACTCAAGATACAGCGTTACATGATTCGTTTCAAAATTTGGCATCTTTCGAGGTATGTTTCTTATGTTTAAGTCAATCAATACTTTTATAGGCATTTTATGAATATAATAAAAATGAAATGCAGGTGCATAAAAAAGTTGGCAATTTTTTTGAAAAAATATATTTATTGTTCAGTACATGTTTATGGCTTGACAAAGAATGAAAGAGGAGTTCCAAAAATCCGGATGCCACCACTCGACTCCGAACATGGAGTTTAGTTTTTTTATAAAAGAAAGCAAACAAAGTCTAGAAAACATGAAGCATGGCATGATGATTATATAATCCCTAGAATCTACGATGAAAAAATAGAAAATTTCACAAAAAAAATTATGTGCATTGCTTAGAAATTGCGCCATCTCCAATAAAGAATCATGGTTTCGAGAGTGAATGGGTGAGGTTTGAAGGCAATGTGGTAGCTGCTTCATCCGTTGGCCTTGAAATTTGTTCTACACTCAAGATACACCATTACATGATCCATGTCCAAATTTTGCATCTTTGTGGGCTCATTTGCTATACTTGAGGCATTAAATGCATTTACAGGCATTTAGTGAATATAATAAAAAAATCAAACTACAAGTGCATCAAAAAAGTTGGCAAAATTTTGTTGAGAATCATATTTATGTTATTGAGACCATGTTTAGGCCTTAACCGAGAAAGGAAAGGGATCTCAGACATGAGGGTGCAAAGACATGACCCCAAACATGGAGTTTGGCGGTGCTTTCATTTCAAAAAATGCAAAGGAAATCTGACAAACATGACGCTTGTCATGGTGCCCTCATATAACAATTGACACCTAGAGGTTGTGGTAAAAAATGAGAAGGTTTCCGCAAAAAAATTGGCGTACACTACGAAGAAACTGGATCATCTTCGAGGAAGAATTAGGGTTTCAAGAGGTGACGAGTCAGATTTGAAGGAGATGTGACTGTTGCTTCATCTATTGTCCTTGAAAAAAATCTACACCAAAGATAAACCATTATATGATCCAAGTCTAAAAATTGGCATCTTTTGAAGTTTGTTTGCTATATTTAAGTCATTAAATACATTTCTAGGCATTTAGTGAATATGAAAAAAAGAACTGGAAATGGATGAAAAGGTTGCCAAAATTGTGTTGTGAAATCATATTTGTGTTCTTCAGAGCCTTATTCAAGGGGAAAAAAGGAGTTCCAAACATCAGGATGAATATGGAGTTTTTTTACCTAGAAAATGCAAAGAAAGTGTGAAAAACATGAAACTTGACATGATGTCATTATATGATCCCTACAAGTTATGATAAAAATTTAAGAAGATTTCGCAAAAAAGTTGTGACGTGCACTGCTTAGAAATAGGACTGACTCTGAGGAGGAATCTAGTATTTGAGATGGAACATATCGGGTTTGAAGATGAAGAGACTGTTGCTTTCTCGGTCGGCCTTGAAACTTTTATACACTCAACGTACACCATTCCATTCTTCATGTCAAAATTTGGCAGGTTTCAAGTGTGGATAGATGTTGTATCCGTTTGTGCTGGTACAAAATACACATTATGATTTGTAATATACAACTTATTAGTACATATTGTACTATGATACAGCAACTTTACATGATCAATACTCCATCCGTGATAAAAGGCCAGTCGGCCTCGATCCTTCCTCCTAATTTGAAGGTCGGATGTAATTACCCGGACATGACAAGCGGCTGCACGCATATATAAGATGTTGATGTTACACTTTATTTAAATAAACAAGAAATGAGAGTTGTATGCTAGTGAAGACACTACTCTTAGCGCATTTGTTCGTATGCATTGTAATTAATACCACGATCCTGTGTGGCTTATTATTATGTTTCAATCCCTTCCCCCCATGACTAGACCGCGATGTTAAGATTCAAATACGATCCATAAGACAATTAAATGCATCTCACTTTAGATACAGCACCTAAGACTATCCACAATGGGAAGTAACATAAAGAGTAACGTGCATATGTTACTAGTCTAAGTTACTACCTCCATCGTGGGTAATAACATGGAGGTGATAAAATAAAGGTTTTTATTTATTAGATTATGACTCATCTTGTGTTGGTATGTATGATCTTACTCACGGTATGAGTAAGTAGCTATGTTATTCAACTTGTATCACACCTCATTAATTAGCTGGCATATCATCTTTTTCGCTTAGATGACAGTTATGTTACTACCTATGTTACTTCCACTCTAGATAGTCTGGTGACCAACTTCCTCCATAACGATATCAATACTACCAAAAATGGTCATGATATCAACCAATCACATTAATTAGCTGTAGAATTTGCAAATTAATAAACCACGGGCAAAGGCTATCGTCTCCTACTACTACCTCGATTTAGAGGACGTATGTCTTGGTTTAGACTACCCACAGTGGGAGTAATATAGGTAGTAACGTAGATGCCACCTAAGTAAAAAAATGATTTGGTAGTTAATTAATAAGAAGAGAGCGAAATTGAATAACATAGCTAGTTACTCATATTATGAGTAACATAACACTTGCCAAGACAAGATGAGTCTATAAACTAATAAATGAAAGGCTCAATGTTACCACCCGTATGTTACTACCCACTGTGGAGGTAGTACACTAGTAAATAAGATTAGTAACATATGCATGTTACTACTCTATGTTACTTCCCATTGTAAACAGTCTTATAAGACGTGTGCGTAGTTGTAGGTCATCAATTTGAGTAGCTAAATATGAGTTATATGACCCCAAAAGTATATCATTGGATTCTTAAGTGGATGTAGTTTCTAAACATAAATTTTTTATCAAATATAATTCGTATTTAGCTAGTTAAATTGTCAACCTAAAACAACGTGCATGCCTTATAAACTGAGACAGAGAAAATAGATAAATCCCTAATTCGTGAAAATAAATAAATCCCTAATTCGTCTTTTTGTGCTTCCACTCTTACATAAAGCTCTTGCCTTGTCAATTATAAATTAGGTGAAGGTCTTTTATCATAAATTTATACTCAAATCATTCCTTCCATTCAGATTTATTTTCTTTCTTAAAGTGCCAAACTTCTAAATTCTCATAAGGTCCTTCGGGAAAAAAATTACTGGTATTCAGTTCAGAAAAAACATATGTGGGCTTAGACGCTGACGTTGATGCGCGTGCCTACTGCGGCTACTGACTTTAGCTGGATCGTTACCATATACTCCCTCCGTCCGGAAAAGATTGTCCGGAGCGCAATGTAATGAAAGTTTTGCAAAACAAGCCTCCTAATTTTACAACTGTTACAGACACGTCCTTGGCTCCATCTTCTTCCTCTGCCTCTTGCCCGCGTGTCGCCAGGGGCCGGCACCGCCCAACTATGCCATTCGCCGCCGCTTCCCAAGATCCGCTCCCCGGCCGCTGTCCAGGAACTGATCCATCGCCATCGCCCAGGAACTGGGCTACCAAAATCCCCTACGCATCGCCACCGTCCAGGAACTGATCCACCGCCACCGCCCAGGAACTGCACTACCGAAATCCCCTACGCATCGCCGCTGCCCCAGACCTTCCTCCCCCCGTCTTCCGTGCGTCGCCGCAAACTCCTGCCATTATCCGCAGGCACCTGGGTGGACCTGGTGGAGCTCAGCTTGTGCTTCTTCTTCTCCTCTTCTTCTCCCATGTCGCCGGTGGAGCCCTGCCCGTGCTGCTGCTGATCCTCTGCCCGTGCTCGTGCTGCTGCTTCTCCCATGTCGCTGGTGGATCTCTGACTGTGCTCCTGCTGCTCTTCTGCCCATGCCCTTGTTGCTGCTACTGTTGCTCCTCTGCACTTCAAAGAAGGCAATGATCACACAATTTGATTGTATGCATGATTTCTCAGATTGTAATGGTCACACAATTTGATTGCTCTCTGCTTGTAAAAAAAGAGAGCATGCAAAGATTGTTCAGATTGATCATATTGCATGATTTTGTAACACAACTTGTTAGATTGCATGATTTGTTCAGATTGTAATGGTCAAGCATTTTGTTCCTCTCTGCTTGTAAAGATTCACATGTGACAAATGGTCAGGAGTATGATGTTGATATGAATGTCAGCAAGTAACTAAATGCTGCTGGTGGGCGACGCCGACGCCCTTCGATCCCCGTCCCCGACCCCCGATGCCGGGGATTCTGGTACTCTGCCTCTGTTCCTGCGAAAGCTTCGAAAATTTCAGTTGGCTAGTTACTGTTGCTATCAATTCCCATTTTGAGTCTCTGGAAGAAAATCAAATTGGACATGTGCATTGGGAGCAAATCTGAAAAAGGTACAGTTCAAACTGAATTTTCAAAGAAAATAGTAATCCAAAACTAGTTCAAACTGAATCTGAAAAAGTCCAGTTTGACAGGAGTAAACTCGGTACTGTTTGATGGTGTGTTTGATGGTGTTACACTGGTCATTTATTAATTTCTAGACCTTCTGGTGTTAGTATGATGGTTTAGATTAGAGGTTGTTGCAAGGTGTCAAAGTGGCCGCCGTGTGAACAATACTGGTTTTAAAATGATTGCAACACAAACAGGCAACACAAACAACATGAGTATTTTAAAATGATTGCATGAGTATCATCAATCTATTAACAACATGAGTATTTTCAAATGATTGCAACACAAACAGGCAAGTGTGATGATCACATGAGTACAACCACCTGCAACCATGACCAAAAAGTTAATTCAGGAGATAGCTTAATTATTTCAGAGCAACCACATTGCTTCTTTTACCTGAATGTTCACAAACATGCAACTATGACCAGCAAGTTCAGAACATGCTTCACATTGCTTCTTTTACCTGAATGTTAGCATAAATGAAAATAATTCTAGAGTGATTAGTTCAAGAAAAAGCCAGGTATGAGATGAGCTTACAATGCAGTTACCGAATCTGAGTTTCATTCTTTCAACCATACAGTATCATTGGGCAAATTTGATTGAAACCATTTCAGTTTGAGCACCGTTAGCAACTAACTAAAGAGTTTATGCAATCTGGAGGATACTTACAGTGACAAGACACGCACGGGTGAGGCATCGGAGCAACCGACCCCGGTCCAAGAGTTCTGCCACGGCAGGCAAGGGTCGGCGGCCAGTCCGGCGGCGGTTTCTTGAAGCTCCTCGCGAGATCTTCCATTGCACAATGTAGAAGAAGCATGAACCTTTTTATCACCCAAAACATTTATCCCACAAACCAAAGGAAAAACATATCTGCATATTAGGAACGAACAGTGTGAGCGCATACACACCATCTCTGGTTAGCTTAGTCAGGTTAGCCTAAAGGAAAAAAATCTCCTCTCTGAAAGCAAAGGAACGACAAGAGCTGTCGGCTACACTGGATCAAGTACCTGCATTGGCTCAATGAGACGAATGACTCAAGATTAATTCTTTTAATGAGATGAACAGAGATCCACGCTCTGATGGGAATTAGAGGGGGGCACAGACGAACCTTAGGGCCCATGGTGACCTCGACGTCGTTTGCGAGGTCGTTGATGAACCGCATACTCACGCCGATGCCAAAAGTGACCTCCTTCGCCGCATACTCGCGCGGCCACGGCTGCTGCTGGCTCCCGAGCCGTCGCGGACGAGCTGCTGCCGCAGCGTCGAGGAGGAGGACCTGGAAATGGCCGCCGCCGCCCGGTACATGGCCGCATGTTTGTGTGTGTTAGGTGGGTTTAGCAAGAATCGAACTCGAAGAAGGTTGCCGCCGTCAGAAAGCAGATCGAAAGAAAAACCTTCTCCTCGCCTTGGATCACCATGGGGAAGGAGGGGACGAGGAGAGGGGAGATGGGGGGAGGCATGGGGCTAGGGAGGCGTGTGGAGCAAACCTCCAACGTGGAAGAGGTCTAGGGGAGAGGAGCGGTGGAGACGACTGGTAGTGAGGGGCTTGTCAAAAATTCGCTAGGGGGTTTTTTAAAAAATGTCCACGAGGACAATCTTTTTCGAATGGAGGGAGTATATGTTATATGTTGAGGTTCGATATAATCACCACGTGTAGGGTTCATCTTTTTTTCATCGTAGGAGGGCACACTTTAATAGTTCAAGTTAGCAAACTCTGGGCTAGACATTACTCTACATGATCTGGTGGGCTAGACATTACTCTACATGATCTGGTGATTTGATGTAATGGACAAATTATCAGTGTATGCTACGAAGGCATGCCTTTGCTCAGAAATAGTTGTCTACCAATAGCAGCAATATATTCACGGAAGTAGATGGCTCCAGAATAAAGAGACAGCAGGACCATATACCAAAAAGCTCTTAGCATAGCACAAAATTAACTAGTTCACCAGGTCAAATAGCCATTAAGTAACAAGCAAACTCTTCCAAAAAAAGACAACTGTTTCGACACTGAATTTCAAGTCCTAGATAGGTTCTTTGACACCGCCATCACGATCCCAGGCTCTGCTCCGCTCACTTGAAGCACTTGGCGTCCAGCAAGGACTGCCCCTCAAACGGCTCGAGGTCCTCAATCATGGCCTCAACGCGCTTCTTCTGGGCCTCATCAGAGAGGTCAACCTTGGTCCATTCATAGAGCTCCATGTCATAGACCTCGTTCATGACAAACTCAGGGATGTTCTGCCCACGGAAGAGCCACAGTCCCTTGACCTTGAAGGGCGCCTCAGACCCAATCACGAGCATCTTGCCAAACGCATACTTGCGGCACAGATCCATCCGCTGCAGGAACCCACCGACCTTGTTCAGGGTCACGTATGACACGGTGTTCTCTTCTTGGTACTTGTAGTCACAGAACCACAGAGAGTAACCCTCTGGGTCATACATCTCCCAGAAACCTGAAGCATAGACATAATACATGAGTTTTTGTTCATAGTTAAGATCAGGGTTACAATGAACAAGAATGGTTTCTCTATATCTTCAACCAGGAAATCATGCATATCCCTACCGAAGATCTAGTCATTCTGGTCTCCTTTGATAACAAGGACACAATGTTACAAGCACACACACATACTTGACAGAAAAAAAATATCCTGATGTACTAAGTAGAATTGGTCAAGGCAAGGCAAACTGCATGACAGATGTTTCAATGTTAAGTACACAAACAAGAATTGAAAATGAAATTTGTATGTGATGTCCTCAAGCACAAAGTAGAATTGGTTAAGGCAAGGCAAACTGCATGACAGAAGTTTAATGTTAAGTACGCACAAACAAGCAGACAAAATTTGTACATGTCCGTAGTTGATCATATTGCTATGAAATCAAAATTATGAGGCTGACTGTGGCTTCTAAACAAACATCACAGATAGAACATGCAAGGAATCACTAACAAGCATACTAGAATTCTATTGGGCAGAAATAATACCTTTAACAGCAACATCATGGAAGTTGCTCTTAGTGTTTGAGTATAGCCTCTTCCAGTCATCAAGTACCATCTTGCTCGGTGGCAGTAGATCAAGGGGGTTTTTGGGCTTAGGCTTTGGTGCCTCTTCCTCTGGTGCCTCGACCACAGCGGGCTTTGGGGCCGCCTTGGGAGCCTCTTTCTTTGCCTCCTTTGGTTTAGCAGGAGCAGCCTTCTTCTGAACAGAAGGTACAGCCTCTGCCTGCTTGAAATCACCAATGACCTTCTTGAAGTTAGGCTGGTTAACCATGGTCCAGAAGTACCTCTCAACATGTGGGAACTCAGATGTGAAAGTCTTGGTCAAGATATGCGCAAAACCATGGTAGAGGTTGCAAATCATGACAATATCAGCCAGAGTGACAGAATGCCCAACAAGGAACGTGTTTGAAGCCAGGTGTGTGTTTAATGCAACAAGGGCCCTCTTTAATCCAGCAATGCCAAATTCCTCATCCTGTAGTGGAAAATGTTAAAATCTAACAACTTTCTCATGCTTGAACATAGAGCAAATTCTGGTATCTGATATACACTTACCTGGGCATTGAAAGCCCTGTAACCAAGCCTTGGGTACAACCACCTTGCGATATTGGGATCAACCTCTGTGGCAGCAAAGTCCATCCATTGCTCAACACGCGCCTGCAAGAATTATCAACAAATAAGCACTAATGCTTGCTGAGCTACTACTATTAGGACTTGTTATATCACTCACATATTCAATAAGAGAACCACCCCAAAGCAGGTTGTCACCCTTTGAGCGAGCAACTGAAGGAAGCAAAATAAAACAGTGGTCAATTTGGGCAGTGTGGAATCAGGAAGACTTGATTCAAAAAATGTAGCAATATGTACCATAGCGTGCAATAGCATTGCTCTCAAAAACAGCACCATCAGGAGTCTCAAGAACAGGGACCTGCAAATAATTATTAGTTCCTTGCTCACTGGCTCACTGCACATATTGAACCAATCTGTGAGTCTAATTTGTGTACCTTCCCAAGGGGATTCATCTTGATGAATTCAGGGGTTTTGTTTGATACACCCATCTCGAAGTTCTTGGGCAGCTCAACCTTGACCCCACAGTACTCTGCAGCAATAAGTGCCTTGAAGGCATTCTTGTTGCCGCTGCCCGAATGCAAAACCTAGGAGAATAAAACATAAGACATGTTCAGAACATTGGACAAACATTGGTACCAGCATACAAAGTAACTAGAACATACAAGCAAAAGCAGATCAAACATATGTACACCATCAAGCTAAACTCAGTGAAAGAAGCAGAGATGCACTAGTCTCTCGGGTAACAAGATACAGTCCCCCTAAATCCATACAGAAGTGGTCACATAGAATTTACAACGACTCAAAAGCTCGAGAATTCACAAAATTGGGAATAACCGACCAATCCTGGAGATCTACAAAAATTTGCGCCTGATCGTACACAAATCTACGACACTATGATCAACTATCAAAACGAGTAAATAGGCCATCGATCCAGCGCCAGCGACCAAATCGATAATTATATCAGAACCCTATAAATCCTACATCCAGGACCCGCGAACCGCATCCGGCAGAGACGTTACAAAATACAAAGACCTAGGACCAACCGCGTCAACCATCAGAACAAGCCAGCCGCAAATCACGCGCGCTCCAACTCGGAGCGGCTCAACAGCACTCAAATCGCATCGACATCTAAGTCGCCGAACCACGCAACCATACACAAGGATAGGTTACAACGAAATCTACGAGGCGAGATGGAGATGAGAGACTCACGAGCGCCATGTCGGCACGAGCTGCAGGCCTCGCCCGATTCCAAATCTCAGATCTGCACAGACGCGAAAACGAAACACCACGGAAAACCGTGAGCTCGATCAGAATAACCACGGGCAGGCGACGATGGAAGGAAGAGAGATCGAGAGCGGGAGGAGCAGGGAGGAGGTTCGGGATCTTACCTCGCGTGTGGATCGAGAGACGAGATCGCGGCGGAAACCTCAGCGGCCGAGGGAGGGGAGGAGAGGGGTTTAGAAAGGGGACGGGGGCGCGGATTTATGGCGGCGCGGGGGAGTGGGGAGGGGAGGAGGGGCTCCGGGGCTTTCTAGGGTTGCAGGACGGAGGGTCCCGATGGCGGGATGGGACGGTTGGACGGACGGGATGGTTCGAGGGATGTGGGGCGATGGGCGGGCGGTTGTTTCCGTCTTGGCTCCCTGGGTTTTCTTGGAGCCCGCGTCAGGTCCCTGCAGGGTCGTCCTTGTGATTCGGATTCACTCGCAGGATCAGTGCGTGCGTGCCACGGAAAGCGAACGGGGGCCGTCCGCAGAGCGTTTGCGTGGGGGATACTCCGGCTTTGCACGTTTCCTTTTTTGGTAACACCGGCTTTCCACGTACGAGGGCATATCCGGTCCTCGGTTCTATGGTTGGAAACTTGGGCTTGTTAGAAGCCGAGCACATTACAATTCCCCGTCAGTTAGGGTTGGATTTCGTTGGTTTTCGTTGTCGGATTGGTTTCGGTGACGTCGGGCGGCGGTCTGGATCTGCTAGGGTTTCTTCACCCGATGATCTTATAGTTTCGTCGGGTTAGGGTTTCCAGCAATGCCGAACTTGACCTCCGGTTCGGGTTCGGGTATAAAGGATATGGATGCGATGATGCTGGATCTGAGAATCGCAGAGGACAAAGTGGATGACGTGATCTTTGAAGAGGAACAAGCGATGCCGCCGGAGGCGACAAGGTGGATGGCCATAACTAGGGTCCATACCCCGAAGAGCTATAGTCAATAATGGTTCTTCCGCAACATGAGAGTTGCACGAGATCTAGCGAAGGAAGTTACAATCCACCCGCTCGAGGAAAATCTGTATACGCTTCAGTTTTCTTGCCTGGTTGGTTGGGAGCGTGTCATGGACGAAGGTCCGTGGACGTTCAAAGGAAGCGTGGTGGTGCTAGCCGAGTATGATGGGTTTACAAAACCATCAAAGATCAACTTGGACATGATTGCCATCTGGATCCAAATTCATGACCAGCCTGATAGCTACTACCCCATGATTAAAGCTCTGGCGGGCAAGGTAGGCGAGTACATCTATGCTGAGCCGAGATCACAGGATTTCGAAGGCAATTTCTACCGTGTAAGGGTGAAAATCAATGTCCATAAGCCCCTCAAGAATGCAGTCTCAATTGTTAAAGCCAAAGAGAGGCAGTGGTTCCTCGTCAAATACGAGTGTTTGCCCGACTAGTGCTCGATGTGTGGACATCTTGGACACCAATTTAAAGAGCACGGCAATGGCATTCACGCCCCCCAAGCTCTAGTCTTCAGAAACCTTCGCGCTACATGGTTTAGGGGTCCGGGAAGAGGACCGGGGGGAAGAAAACGAGGTCGATCTGGTCGGGGTCGTGGACAATCCGGCTATGGCACTCGTCGTGGCTCCACACAACATGACACATGATTTCATGAGGACCCTTCTGACCCTACGGATGATGCTATGATGGAGGAGGCGGATGAAAATAGGAAAAGATCTGTCTCACGGGACAGTGACCCCTCGCGGGCCAACGGAACAACAGTGTTGCTTCCCCAAGATAGAGCTAATAATGGGTTAACTGTCACCTCCACATATGTGGCTCCAAGCCCTTTGCCCAAGAAGGATCAAAAGAGAACCAGACCCGCCCTTGTATCGGGTGATAAAGGTGCAGGGAAGAACAATGTAGTCAACGGGCTATCTGATGCGCGTTTTGGCGGGGCCCCATGTGGGGTGGCGCATAGCGCAATGAGTCTGTGTGCCTGGAATAGTCGTGGGGTCGGCAAACCCGCGACAGATTGAGAGCTTCGTGACATGGCGAAGCAGTGTGCCCCTCTATCTTATGTATTGTGAAAACGCGAATATAGGGTTCACGAGTTGAAAGCTTAGTTGGTACTTTAGGTTTCAATAAAAGTTATGATGTTAGTAGCATCGGGGAAGTGGTGGGCTTGGTAATTTCTGGAATGATAAAATAAAGGTTGATATTATTGGTTACTTGGAGTATCACATTGATGTAGAAGTTGATAGCCTATGCAGCATATGCACTAGAGTCGCTTTCGTCTATGGAGAAGCTCAAGTGTCGGAGAGGCACGAAACATGGGACATGACGCATGGCATTTGTAACAGTAGCACATTACCATGGGCAGTGATAGGTGATTTTAACGAGGTGTTATTCGACCATGAGCACGATGGCGTAGCTAATTGCAGTCAAGCCCAAATGGACGCTTTTCGGGACGCGATTGATACATGTGGACTTATGGACATTGGCGACAAGGGGAATAATTGGACTTCCGAGAAGAGAGTAACTGGAGGGGGATTTTTCTCGAGTTCGCCTCGGCAGGTGTGTAGCCACGGCAGAGTGGTGTAGTGCATTCCCGGAAGGTGTGCTTTACCACGAGATGGTAACATCCTCGGACCATGCACCCATTCACCTTCAGCTCAACATGCATGCATGCAGTAAGGCGAAAGGAAATTTAAATACGAGACAATGTGGGAGAGGCACCCGATTTGATGGCTTTTGTCGATAGGGGTTGGAAGGAGTAGCCCGCGACCACAATGGAGGCTCTTCACGGTAAGCTCCAAAAGATGTCGGGCCAACTGGCGTCTTGGGACAGAGAACACTTTGGGAATGTTTGTTTGGAGATTCGCTAGCTAAAGGCATAGCTCCAATCACTGCGCGCATGACCTGGGAGGACAGGACCTAGTCACGCTAAACATAAAATAACCGACCGATTGGTGGAGCTATTCCATCGAGAAGAACTATGGTGGAGACAGAGGGCAAGGCTTGAGTGGTTGGCGCACGGGGACAAAAATACATATTTTTCATATCAGGGCAAGTCGGAGGAGAAGGAAAAATGAAATTAAGAGCTTGCAGAAACTTGATGGAACCATGACAGATCAAGAATAGACAGTGAGTTAGAGGAGATGACAAACTCTTTCTACACTGACTTGTACACATCACAGGGCATCCAAAATATGGAGGCAGTCATCAGCACGGTGCCATGCAAAGTTACACCAGACATGAATGACATTCTCAATGCTCCATATAGCAAAGAAGAGGTGAAGGTTGCACTTTTTCAGATGTTTCCCATCAAGGCATGATACGTCCATTTTGCATCATGATTTTGTATTGTTATTTATTGCCTTATGGGCTATTATTACACGTTTTGGTACAATACTTATGCATTTTATCTCTTATTTTACAAGGTTTACATGAAGAGGGAGACTGTCGGCAGCTGGAATTCTGGACTGGAAAAGGAGAAAATGTGAGATACCTATTCTGCACAACTCCAAAAGTCCTGAAAATCTACGCGGCATTATTTTGGAATATATTAAAAATACTGGGTGAAATAAATACATTAGGAGGCCCACCAGGGAGCCACAAGCCTGCTGGCCGCGGTCACCCCCCTAGCCGCGGCTAGCGAGCTTGTGGCCCACCTGGAAGCCCTCTGGTGCCCATCTTCTGCTATATGGAGGGTTTTGTCGAGGAAAAAAAATCATAAGAGACCTTTCGGGACGAAGCGCCGCCGTCTCGAGGCGAAACTTGGGCAGAACCAATCTAGAGCTCCGGTAGGGCGATCCTGCCGGTGAAACTTCCCTCCGGGAGGGGGAAATCAAAGCCGTCGTCATCACCAACGATCCTCTCATCGAGAGGGGGTCAATCTCCATCAACATCTTCATCAGCACCATCTCCTCTCCAAACCCTAGTTCATCTCTTGTATCCGATCTTTGTCTCAAAACCTCAGATTGGTACATGTGGGTTGCTAGTAGTGTTGATTGCTCTTTGTAGTTGATGCTAGTTGGTTTACTTGGTGGAAGATTATATGTTCAGATCCTTGATCATTACTTATACTCCTCTGATTATGAACATGAATATGTTTTGTGAGTAGTTATGTTTGTTCCTGAGGATATGGGATAAGTCTTGTTATAAGTAATCATGTGAATTTGGTATTTGTCCGATATTTTGATGATATGTATGTTGTCTATTCTCTAGTGGTGTTATGTGAATGTCGACTACATAACACTTCACCGTTGTTTGGGCCTGGAGGAAGGCATTGGGAAGTAATAAGTAGATGATGGGTTGCTAGAGTGACAGAAGCTTAAACCCTAGTTTATGTGTTGCTTCGTAAGGTGCTGATTTGGATCCACACGTTTCATGTTATGGTTAGATTTATCTTAATTCTTCTTTCGTAGTTGCGGATGCTTGCGGGAGGGGTTAATCATAAGTGGGAGGTTTGTCCAAGTAAAGACAACACCCAAGCACCGGTCCACCCACATATCAAATTATCAAAGTAGTGAACGCGAATCAAATGAGCATAATGAAAACTAGCTTGACATAAATTCCCATGTGTCCTCGGGAGCGCTTTGCTTTATATAAGAGTTTGTTCAGGCTTGTCCTTTGATATAAAAAGGATTGGGCCACCTTGCTGCACCTTTATTACTATTGCTACTTGCTACCCGCTACGAATTATCTTATCACAAAACTATTTGTTACCGATAATTTCAATGCTTCTAGAGAACACCTTACTGAGAACGGCTTGTCATTTCCTTCTCCTCCTCGTTGGGTTCGACACTCTTACTTATCGAAAGGCCTACGATAGATTCCCTACACTTGTGGGTCACCAAGACTCTTTTCTGGCGCCGTTGCCGGGGAGTGAAGCGCCTTTGGTGAGTGTGTTGGAAATATGCCCTAGAGGCAATAAATAAAGTGTTTATTATTATATTTCCTTGTTCATGATAATCATTTATTATCCATGCTATAATAGTATTAATTGGAAACAGATTACATGTGTGGGTAAATTGACAACACTTTGACCCTAGTATGCCTCTAGTGAACTAGCTCGTTCATCAAAGATGGTCAAGGTCTCCTAGCCATTAACATGTGATGTCATTTGATAACGGGATCACATCATTAGGAGAATGATGTGATGGACAAGACCCAAACTACAAACGTAGCATATGATCGTGTGAGTTTATTGCTACTGTTTTCTTCATGTCAAGTATGTGTTCCTATGACCATGAGATCATGCAACTCACGGACATTGGAGGAGTGCCTTGTGTGTATCAAACGTCGCAACGTAACTGGGTGACTATAAAGGTGCTCTATAGGTATCTCCGAGGGTGTCTGTTGAGTTGGCATGGATCAAGACTGGGATTTGTTACTCCGTGTGACGGAGAGGTATCTCAGGGCCCACTCGGTAATACAACATCACAATAAGCCTTGAAAGCAATGTGACTAAGTGTTAGTTGCGGGATCTTGTATTACGAAATGAGTAAAGAGACTTGTCGGTAACGAGGTTGAACTAGGTATGGAGATACCGACGATCGAATCTCGGGCTAGTAACATACCGAAGAACAAAGGGAACATCATACGGGATTAACTGAATCCTTGACATAGAGGTTCGACCGATAAAGATCTTCGTAGAATATGTAGGAACCAATATGGACATCCAGGTCCTGCTATTAGTTATTGACCGTAGAAGTGTCTCGGTCATGTCTACATAGTTCTCGAACCCGCAGGGTCTGCACACTTAAGGTTTTGTGACGTTTTGGTGGTATAGAGTTATGTATGGTGGTGACCGAAGGTTGTTCGGAGTCCCAGATGAGATCCCGAATGTCACGAGGAGCTCCGGAATGGTCCGGAGGTAAAGATTCATATATAGGAAGTCCTGTTTTGGTCGCCGGAAAAGTTTCGGGCTCATCGGTAATGTACCGGGAGTGTAGGTAGTGTACCGGGAGACCATCGGGAGGGGTATTTCGACCCAAGAGGCTCCATGGGGTATGGGAGAGTGTTTAACAGCCCTTAGTGGGCTGGTTGAAGTCCCACACAAGGCCCATGCGGTTTGGGAAAAAAGGCCTAAAGAGAAAAAGTGGAAAAAGGCAAAAATAGGGTGAATCCTAGTCCTACTAGGATTGGAGGTGGAGTCCACCTCCTCCACCTGGTTCGGCTGACTCCTTGGAGGCTCGTCTCTTCCTCTTATATATACTGTAGGTTTTAGGGTTTTTGCATAAAATTTTCAGCCACGTGTTGCCCGTTCCTCGAGTGCATAGTTTCTCCTCTAGATCGGATTTCTGCAGTGCTTAGGCGAAGCCCTGCCGGAATAGCTCCACCACCATCACCGGAGCGCTGTCACGCTGCCGGAGAACTCTTCTACCTCTCCACTCCTTCTTTCTGGATCAAGACAGCGGAGATCGTCATCAAGCTGTACGTGCGCTGAACGCGGAGGTGCCGTCCGTTCGGCGCTAGATCGGAAGGATCGTGATCAAGTTCGTGGGACAGATCGTGATCAAGTTCGTGGGACAGATCGTGATCAAGTTCGTGGGACGGACCGTGATTGGATCACGGGACGGATCGTGATTGGATCGCGGGACAGATCGTGATTGGATCACGGGACGGACGGCGATTTGGATCGCGAAGACGTTCGACTACACAAACCGCGTTTCTTAACGCTTCCCGCTTAGCGATCTAGAAGGATACGTAGATCCACTATCCCTCTCGTAGATGCTCATCACCATGGATAGATCTGCGTGTGCATAGGAAATTTTTTGTTTCCCATGCAACGTTCACCAACAGAGTGGAACTTGGTAAGGAAAAAATTTATATAGTGTGCTGAAATTTACTGTCACTTATTACCATGGAAAGTAATACTTTGAGGGGCTTGTTCGGGGTATCTTCACCTCGACCAGAAACACAAAGAGTTGTCCCTCAACCTATTGAACCTACTGAAAATATTTATTATGAAATTCCTTCAGGTATGATAGAGAAACTGCTAGATAATCCTTATGTAGGATATGGAACACTACATCCTGATTTGCATCTAATCTATGTGAATGAAGTTTGTGGATTATTTAAGCTTGCAGGTCTGCCCGAGGATCACGTCAACAAGAAGGTATTTCCTTTAACTTTGAAGGAGAAGGCATTTACATGGTACAGACTATGTGATGATATTGGATCATGGAGCTACAACCGGTTGAAAATGGAATTTCATCAGAAGTTCTATCATATGCATCTAGTTCATCGTGATCGGAATTATATTTATAATTTTTGGCCTCGCGAAGGAGAAAGAATCTCTCAAGCTTGGGGGAGGTTTAAGTCAATGTTATATCCATGCCCCAATCATGAGCTATCGAGAGAAATTATTATTCAGAATTATTATGCTCGACTTTCTCATAATGATCAATCCATGCTTGATACTTCTTTTGCTGGTTCTTTTATGAAGAAAGATATTGAATTCAAATGGAATTTATTGGAAAGAATTAAATGCAACTCTGAAGATTGGGAACTCGACGAAGGTACGGAATCAGGTATAAATCTTAAGTTTGATTGTGTTAAATCCTTTGTGGACACCGATGCTTTTCGTGAATTTAGCACTAAATATGGACTTGACTCTGAGATAGTAGCTTCTTTCTGTGAATCTTTTGCTACTCATTTGATCTCCCTAAGGAGAAGTGGTTTAAATATCATCCTCCCATTGAAGTGAAAGTAGTTGAACCTATTAAAGTTGAAGAGAAAATTATTACTTACAATGTTGATCTTGTTATCCCTACTGCTTACATCGAGAAACCACCTTTCCCTGTTAGGATAAAGGAACATGCTAAAGCTTCAATTGTGGTTCGTAAGAGTTGTATTAGAACACCTACACCCCCTGAACAAATTAAAGTTGAACCTAGTATTGCTATGGTTAAAGATCTCTTGGTTGATAATATTGATGGGCATGTTATTCATTTTTGTGATGAAGCTGCTAGAATTGCTAGACCTGATACTAAGCATAAACATAGACCAGTTGTTGGCATGCCTGTTGTTTATATTAAAATAGGAGATCATTATTATCATGGCTTATGTGATATGGGTTCTACCGTAAGTGCAATTCCCTATTCCTTATACGAAGAAATCATGCATGATATTGCACCAGTTGAACTAGAGGATATTGATGTTACTATTAAGCTTGCTAATAGAGACACTATTGCACCAATGGGGATTGTCAGAGATGTTGAAGTCTTGTGTGGGAAAGTAAAGTATCCTATTGATTTTCTTGTTATTGGTTCCCCACAAGATAATTTTGTCCCATTATATTTGGCAGACCCTTCTTGAATACTGTTAATGCTAAGATTGATTATGAGAAGGAAATTGTTAAAGTGAGCTTTGGGGATGTGTCTCATGAGTTTAATTTTTCTAAATTTTGTAGACAACCCCATGACAAGGAATTTCCTAGTAAATATGAAATTATTGGTCTCACTTCTATTGATGTGCCTCCTACTGATCCCTTAGAACAATATTTGCTAGACCATGAAAATGATATGCATATGAATGAGAGGAATGAAATAGATGAAATTTTCTTTGAGCAGCAGCCTATTTTGAAACATAACTTACCTGTTGAAATACTTGGGGATCCTCCTCCACCGAAGGGTGATCCCGTGTTTGAGCTCAAGCAATTACCCGATACGTTGAAATATGCTTATCTTGATGAAAAAGAGATATATCCTGTTATTATTAGTGCTAACCTTTCAGAGCACGAAGAAAAGAGATTATTGAAGACTCTCACGAAGCACCATGCTACTATTGGTTATACTCTTGATGATCTTAAGGTCATTAGTCCCACTCTATGCCAACATAAAATTAATATGGAGCCTGATGCCAAACCAGTTATTAATCACCAACGACAATTGAACCCTAAGATGAAAGAAGTGGTAAGAAAAGAAGTACTAAAGCTTCTAGAGGCAGGTATAATTTATCTTGTTGTTGATAGTAGATGGGTTAATCCCGTCCATTGCGTCCCTAAGAAGGGAGGTATTACCGTTGTTCCTAATGATAAAAATGAATTGATCCCGCAAAGAATTGTTACATGTTATAGAATGGTAATTGATTTTAGGAAATTAAATAAAGCTACTAAGAAAGATCATTACCCTTTACCTTTTATTGATCAAATGCTAGAAAGATTATCCAAACATACTCATTCTTTGCTTTCTAGATGGTTACTCTGGTTTCTCTCAAATACCTGTATCAAGCCAGGATCAAGAAAAAACCACTTTCACTTGCCCTTTTGATACCTTTGCTTATAGACGTATGCCTTTTGGTTTATGAAATGCACCTGCTACCTTTCAAAGATGTATGATGGATATATTCTCTGGCTTTTGTGAAATGATTCTTGAGGTTTTCATGGATGATTTTTCCGTTTACGGAACTTCATTTTATGATTGTTTGAGCAACCTTGATCGAGTTTTGAAGAGATGTGAAGAAACTAATCTTGTCTTGAATTGGGAAAAGTGCCACTTTATGGTTAATGAAGGTATTGTATTGGGGCATAAGATCTCCGAAAGAGGTATTGAAGTTGATAAAGCTAAAGTTGATGCTATTGAAAAAATGTTGTGCCCTACGAATATCAAAGGTATAAGAAGTTTCCTTGGTCATGCTGGTTTCTATAGGAGGTTTATCAAAGATTTCTCTAAGATTTCTAGGCCTCTCACAAACCTTCTGCAAAAAGATGTTCCGTTTGTTTTTGATAATGATTGCGTAGAAGAATTTGAAATTCTTAAGAATGCCTTGATTACCGCACCTGTTGTTCAACCACCCGACTAGAACCTACCTTTTGAAATTATGTGTGATGCTAGTGATTATGCTGTTGGTGCTGTTCTAGGACAAAGAGTCGATAAGAAACTAAATGTTATCCATTATGCTAGTAAAACTCTAGACAGTGCTCAAAGAAACTATGCTACTACTGAAAAGGAATTTCTAGCAGTTGTGTTTGCTTGTGATAAGTTTAGACCTTATATTGTTGATTCCAAAGTAATTGTTCACACCGATCATGGTGCTATTAAATACCTTATGGAGAAGAAAGATGCTAAACCTAGACTTATTAGGTGGGTCCTTCTGCTACAAGAATTTGATTTGCATATCATTGATAGAAAGGGTGCTGACAACCCTGTAGCAGATAACTTGTCTAGGTTAGAAAATGTTCTTGATGACCCACTACCTATTGATGATAGATTTCCTGATGAACAATTAGCTGTCGTGAATACTTCACATAATGCTCCTTGGTATGCTGATTACACCAAATACATTGTTGCTAAATTTATACCTCCTAGTTTCACATACCAACAAAAGAAAAAGTTCTTCTATGATTTAAGGCATTACTTTTGGGATGACCCACATCTTTATAAAGAAGGAGTAGATGGTATTATTAGACGTTGTGTACCCGAGCATGAAGAGGAACATATCTTACGCAAGTGTCACTCCGAAGCCTACGGAGGACATCACGCTGGAGATAGAACTGTTGGGGAACGTTGCATGGGAAACAAAAAAAATCCTACGCACACGCAGATCTATCCATGGTGATGAGCATCTACGAGAGGGAGAGTGAATCTACATACCCTTGTAGATCGCTAAGCGGGAAGCGTTAAGAAACGCGGTTGGTGTAGTCGAACGTCTTCGCGATCCAAATCCCCGTGCGTCCCGTGATCCAATCACGATCCATCTCGCGATCCAATCACGATCTATCCCGCGATCCGATCATGATCCGTCCCACGAACTTGATCACGATCCTTCCGATCTAGCACCGAACGGACGACACCTCCGCGTTCAGCACACGTACAGCTTGATGACGATCTGCACCGTCTTGATCCAGCAAGAAGGAGTGGAGAGGAAGAAGAGTTCTCCGACAGCCTGACGGCGCTCCGGCGATGGTGGTGGAACAATTCCGGTAGGGCTTCGCCTAAGCACTGCAGAAATCCGATCTAGAGGAGAAACTATGCACTCGAGGAACGGGTAGCACGTGGCTGAAATTCTAGTGCAAAACCCCTAAAACCTCCAGTATATATAAGAGGAGAGGAGGAGAGGAGGAAGACTTGGCTTCCCAAGCCAAGGGCTTCGGCCGAACCAACTGGGATTGG
The DNA here is from genome assembly GCA_022496015.1 of Hordeum marinum. Lineage (NCBI taxonomy): Eukaryota > Viridiplantae > Streptophyta > Magnoliopsida > Poales > Poaceae > Hordeum > Hordeum marinum. Next base: position 417,752,312 of record CM039678.1, on the reverse strand, counting down.
AGGACCCTCCTCCAATCCTAGTAGGACTAGGATTCGTTCCTTTTTTTTTCCTTCTTCCACCTTTTCCTCTTGTTTTTTTCCTCCAGCCACATGGGCCTTGTGTGGGAGTTTCCACCAGCCCACTAAGGGCTGATATTCACTCTCCCACAGCCCATGAAGCCTCTTGGGTCGAAATACCCCTCCCGGAGGTCTCCCGATACACTACCGGCACTCCCGGTACACTACCGATGAGCCCGAAACTTTTCCGGCGACCAAAATAGGACTTCCTATATATGAATCTTTACCTCCGGACCATTCCGGAGCTCCTCGTGACATCCGAGATCTCATCCGGGACTCTGAACAAACTTCGGTCACCACCATACATAACTCTATACTACCGAAATATCACCAAATTTGAAGTGTGCAGACCCTGCGGGTTCGAGAACTATGTAGACATGACTGAGACACCTCTACGGTCAATAACCAATGGCGGGACCTGGATGTCCACATTGGTTCCTACATATTCTACGAAGATCTTTATTGGTCGAACCTCTATGTCAAGGATTCAGTTAATCCCGTATGATGTTCCCTTTGTTCTTCGGTATGTTAGTTGCCCGAGATTCAATCGTCGGTATCTCCATACCTAGTTTAACCTCGTTACTGGCAAGTCTCTTTACTCGTTCCATAATACAAGATCTCGCAACTAACACTTAGTCACATTGCTTGCAAGGCTTATTGTGATGTTGTATTACCGAGTGGGCCCTAAGATACCTCTCGGTCACACGGAGTAACAAATCCCAGTCTTGATCCATGCCAACTCAACAAACACCCTCGGAGACACCTGTAGAGCACCTTTATAGTCACCCAGTTACGTTGCAATGTTTGATACACACAAGGTACTCCTCCGATATCTGTGAGTTGCATGATCTCATGGTCATAGGAACATATACTTGACATGCAGAAAACAGTAGCAATAAACTGACACGATCATAAGCTACGTTTGTAGTTTGGGTCTTGTCCATCACATAATTCTCCTAATAATGTGATCCCGTTATCAAATGACATCTCATGTCCATGGCTAGGAAACCTTAACCATCTTTCGATCAACGAGCTAGTTCACTAGAGGCATAATAGGGACATTGTGTTTGTCTATGTATCCACACATGTATCCATGTTTCCAATTAATACAATTATAGCATGGATAATAAACGATTATCATGAATAAGGAAATACAATAATAAACACTTTATTTATTGCCTCTAGAGCATATTTCCAACAGTCTCCCACTTGCACTAGAGTCAATAATCTAATTCACATCACTATCTGATTTACATTGTAATGAATCGAACACCCATGCAGTTTTGGTGTTGATCATGTTTAGCCCTTGGAAGAGGTTTAGTCAACGGGTCTGCAACATTCAGATCCGTGTGCACTTTGCAAATATTTTTGTCTTTCTCCACGATGTAATTGCGGATGGAGTTGAAGCGTCGCTTTATGTGTCTGATCCTCTTGTGAAACCTTGGTTCCTTGGCCAGAGCAATGGCACCAGTGTTGTCATAGAACAGGTTCATTGGATTCAGTGCACTGGGCACTACTCCAAGATCTGTCATGAACTGCTTCATCCAGACACCTTCCTTTGCCGCCTTCGAGGTTGCGATGTATTTCGCTTCGCACGTAGAATCAGCTACCACGCTTTGCTTGGAACTACACCAGCTTACCACTCCCTCGTTAAGAATAAATACGTATCCGGTTTGCGATTTAGAGTCGTTCGGATCAGTGTCAAAGCTTGCATCAACGTAACCCTTTACGACGAGCTCTTCATCACCTCCATAAACGAGAAATATTTCCTTAGTCCTTTTCAGGTACTTAAGGATATTCTTGACCGCTTGCCAGTGCTCCATTCCAGGATCACTTTGAAACCTTCCGGCCATACTTATGGCAAGGCTGACATCGGGTCTTGTGCACAGCATTGCATACATGATAGAGCCTATGGCTGAAGCATAGGGGATGACACTCATCTTTTCTCTATCTTCTGGAGTTACTGGGCATTGAGTCTTACTCAACTTCACACCTTGTAACACAGGCAAGAACCCCTTCTTGGACTGTTCCATTTTGAACTTCTTCAAAACTTTATTAAGGTATGTGCTTTGTGAAAGTGCTATTAAGCGTCTCGATCTATCTCTATAGATCTTAATGCCTAATATGAAAGCAGCTTCTCCTAGGTCCTTCATTGAAAAACTCTTGTTCAAATATTCCTTCACGCTTTCCAGCATTTCTATATTGTTTCCAATCAGCAATATGTCATCCACATATAATACTAGAAACGCTATAGAGCTCCGACTCACTTTCTTGTAAATACAAGCTTCTCCATAAACTTGTATAAACTCAAACGCTTTGATCACCTCATCAAAGCGCTTATTCCAACTCCGAGATGCTTGCACCAGTCCATAAATGGATCGCTGGAGTTTGCAAACTTTGTCAGCATTCTCTGGATCAACAAAACCTTCGGGTTGCATCATATACAACTCTTCCTCAAGGAAACCGTTGAGGAACGCTGTTTTGACATCCATCTGCCAAATTTCATAGTCGAAATAAGCAGCTATTGCTAACATGATTCTGACAGACTTAAGCATCGCTACGGGTGAGAAAGTCTCATCGTAGTCAACTCCTTGAACTTGTGAAAAACCCTTTGCCACAAGTTGAGCTTTATAGATGGTGACATTACCGTTCACGTCTGTCTTCTTCTTAAAGATCCATTTGTTCTGAATGGCCTTTCGCTCTTCAGGTAATACTTCCAAAGTCCATACTTTGTTTTCATACATGGATCCCATCTCGGATTTCATGGCCTCTAACCATTTCTCGGAATCCAGGCCCATCACTACTCCTCCATAGCTCATAGGTTCATTGTTGTCCAACAATATAACCTCCAAGACAGGGTTGCCGTACCACTCAGGGGTAGTACGCGGCCTTGTCGATCTACGAGGTTCAATAGCAGCTTGATCCAAAGCTTCATGATCATCATCATTAACTTCCTCTTCTACCGTCGTAGGTTCCACAGAAACATCTTTCTGCGCCGCGCTACTTTCTGGTTGAAGTAAAGGTTCAATAACCTCATCAAGCTCTATTTTCCTCCCACTCAATTCTTTCGAGGGAAACTCTTTCTCAAGAAATGTTCCGTTCTTAACGACAAACACTTTGCCTTCGGATATGAGATAGAAGGTATACCCGACTGTCTCTTTCGGGTATCCTATGAAGACGCATTTCTCCGCTTTGGGTTCCAGTTTTTCAGGCTGAAGCTTTTTGACATAAGCATCACATCCCCAAACTTTAAGAAACGACAACTTTGGCTTCTTACCAAACCACAGTTCATATGGCATCGTCTCAACGCATTTTGATGGTGCCCTATTTAAAGTGAATGCAGCTGTCTCTAATGCATAACCCCAAAATGATAGTGGCAAATCAGCAAGAGACATCATAGAATGCACCGTATCTAATAAGGTTCAATTACGACATTCGGACACACCATTACGCTGTGGTGTTCTGGGCAGTGTCAACTGTGAAACAATTCCACACTGTCTTAAGTGACTGCCAAACTCATAACTCAGATATTCACCTCCTCGATCAGATCGCAGGAACTTAATCTTCTTGTTACGATGATTCTCAACTTCACTCCGAAATTGCTTGAACTTTTCGTTTCAGACTTGTGTTTCATTAAGTAAATATACCCATATCTACTTAAGTCATCAGTGAAGGTGAGAAAATAACGATATCCACCACGCGTTGTAACATTCATTGGACCGCACTCATCAGTATGTATGATTTCCAATAAGTCACTCGCCCGTTCCATTGTTCTAGAGAACGACGTTTTAGTCATCTTGCCCATGAGGCATGGTTCACAAGTGTCAAGTGATTCAAAATCAAGTGACCCCAAAAGTCCATCAGCATGGAGCTTCCTCATGCGTTTTACACCAATATGACCTAAACGGTAGTGCCACAAGAAAGTGGTACTATCATTATCAACTCTACATCTTTTGGCATCAATGTTAAACATGTGTGTCATCACTATCAAGATTCAATATGAATAAACCCCTAACATTGGGTGCATGACCATAAAAGATATTACTCATATAAATAGAACAACCTTTATTCTCTGATTTAAATGAGTAACCGTCTCGCAATAAACAAGATCCAGATATAATGTTCATGCTTAACGCAGGCACTAAATAACAATTATTCAGGTTCATCACTAATCCCGATGGTAATCAAAGAGAGAGCGTGCCGACGGCGATCACATCAACCTTGGAACCATTTTCCACGTGCATCGTCACTTCGTCCTTTTCCAGCCTTCGTTTATTCCGTAGTTCCTGCTTTGAGTTGCAAATGTGAGCAACCTAACCGGTATCAAATACCCAGGCACTACTACGAGAGCTAGTAAGGTACACATCAATAACATGTATATCATATATACCTTGTTTGTCATTGGCCGCATTCTTGTCAGCCAGGTACTTGGGGCAGTTCCGCTTCCAGTGACCAGTTCCCTTGCAATGAAAGCACTCAGTTTCTGGCTTGGGTCCATGCTTGGGCTTCTTTACAGGAGTAGCAACTGCTTTGCCATCCTTCTTGGTTTTACCCTTCTTGCCCTTTCCCTTGACTTTGCCAATTTTCTTGAAACTAGTGGTTTTATTGACCATCAACACTTGATGTTCTTTCTGGATTTCAGACTCAGAGACTTTTAGCATCACAAACAGCTCGACGAGTGACTTGTTCATCCCGTGCATGTTATTGTTCATCACAAAGCTCTTGTAACTAGGTGGCAGTGATTGAAGAACTCTGTCAGTGATCGCCTCTGGTGGAAGGGCAATTCCCAACTCCGCTAGACGAGTTGAATACCCAGACATTCTGAGTATATGTTCACTGATAGACCCGTTCTCCTCCATCTTGCAAGCATAGAACTTATCGGAGGTCTCATACCTCTCGATCCGGGCGTTCTTCTAAAAGATAAACTTCAACTCCTGGAACATCTCATATGCTCCATGACGTTCAAAACGTCTTTAAAGTCCCGGTTCTAAGCCATACAATATTGCACACTGAACTATTGAGTAATCTCCAGTACGTGCCTCCCAAGCGTTCTTAACGTCTTCGGAGGTCATGTCTTCTGGTTGGTCACCAAGCGGTGCATCAAGGACATATGATTTCTGGGAAGCCGTGAGGATAATCCTTAGATTACGGGCCCAGTCAACAAAGTTACTTCCATCATCTTTCAGTTTAGCTTTCTCTAGGAACGCATTAAAATTCAGGGATGCTACTGCTCGAGCCATTGATCTACAACATAAATATGCAAAGCTTATGTAACATCCCAAAATTCTAAATTTTGGAATGTTATATTAAATAAATAAGTAGGATTGTTTGCTTGAATTTTGTGTGATTGATTGTGTGAAATTGAGTGGAATTTTGAAACTTTTAAAATTTTAATGAGAGGGAATAAAATGACTTTTTCCAAAAATTTCTATTTCGAATCCCTATTCAATTTTGAGTTCAAATATTTTCAAAACCCTCTTATAAAATCAAATGAGAGGAGGTAAATGACACTCAAAAATCAGATACAATGTTTTGACTCAAATTTGAAAATAAAAACTATTTGCCATTTATTTGAAATTCTAGTTTCTTTTCATTTTGGAGTTATTGCAAAAAAATACTATTTTTTAAAAGTATTTCATTCGGACTTAAAAAAATGTTCATGTTTTAGGAAATAATTTTCTGAAAATTGTGATATATAATATTCCTATATAAAATGCTTTTCTGTTTTTGTTTATTTGTTTTTCTTTGCTGGTTTTTTAAGAAAAAAAAACAGAAAACACTGTTCATTGAGGACACTGTTCATCCGGGACAAAAAAAAATTCTGCAGCCACCGAAGCCCATGTGGCCCTCTTCTTCTCTCTTTTCCTCTTTGTCTATGATTTTAGTTCCACCTCGCTTAGCTTTAGACCTTTGCACCTCCCTTCCACCTATAAATATAGACCCATAGGTGAACCCAAAAGTCATCCGCTTCGGGTTGAATCGAATCGTTTCGGTTTGACTAGCTTTATAAAAAAAAATCTTTTCTCCCGCGGGATTTCTGGAAGTCTTCTTCTCTTTGGATTTATATCTTCTTTGCATTCTAAAGGTATTCTCTTCGTATTTTCTTTTATACTCCTGTAGTTTAATATCCCTAGACTAGTATTTCTATAGTACTATACGATAGAGTAATTAGATTATTAATTAGTCTCCGTATTTACTCATTAGTCCTAGAATTCTTTTAGACATAGCATTTTTCCTCCGTAAAACAGCTTCGCCCAAAATTTTCAAATAGCCATAACTTTCTACTCGTTTGTCAGAATTAGATGAAACCAACGTCTAGATTTTCGTCTTGACCTCACCTATCCAATCAACCTATCATGTCAACTTTTTCAAAATTTCAAATTTCAAAATTTATTCAGATTTATATTCAAACTTCTTTTGATCATATCTTTTTATCCGTAGCTCCGTTTCCGATGAATCCAATCGCGTCGGATCTGTATCAAAGTAATCTTTCCGTTCACATCATTAGTGTTATCGTTTCAACATATAATTTTGATCTTGCTCATACTTCTCTATTAGTCCCCAAAATATGTTCACACACCGTACTAAGCTAATTCAATGCCATATTGAATTGCTTATAACTTTTGATCCGTCATTTTGAACCTAGTAATTCTTTTTTCTACACGTTCATATTGACTTCCCATATATAGTAACATCATTAGTTTCAATCTTTGAACCTTTCAAATTGGAGCGATTCAATTTGAATCCGAACCTTCATTTGATCATATCTTGCAAACCGTAACACCTTTTCAATTGATTCCTTTTGCCCCTAAATACTCGTGTCATATATTTCTATTCATAACCATCGTACGTCGGTTCAACTTATTTTGACCTTTTCAATTAAATTCTTTCTACAAATAAATTCTTATGCCTTATACTATTTGTCAAACAACGTTCATGTTGTTCTCCCATACTTTGGATCGTCTTTCGTAGTCTCTCCAACCTAAGCTTATATAGCAATAGTTCATCATCCATTAACTCTTTTGAGTTGATTCCTCCACTTTCACTTTACAACACAGTTAGAACCTATCTTTTCTTATTTAACCCTAGTATGTTGTTATATTCGCTCCAAGACATGTTTTGTTCTTGCGTTCTTTCGGTTCTTTGTTTTGGCATGAATGTTTATTGAATGTTATTTACTTACGATAGATTTCTCGGAGTGTGACGAGTAGAATTATCCAGATTGTGAGAGCGACTATCTTCATCAAGTAATACCAGGCAAGTCACTTTGACCATGTATACCTATGTTTTTATTGCATTAGTTCTACCATCTCCCCAATTGCATGCAAAGTAGGTAAATTGGAAACTTGGTTACTTGATGTAGTATCATGTGGTAGGCACCCCTCAACCCTTTGACACATTGGCCCCGGGAAACGTTGATTTAATTTTGCTATGCTATTAGTAGACGGGTTTGGTTGTGTGATTCATGAGAGTTGTGAGGTAATAATTTCAAGACCTGCAAGATGATCAAGACTTCAAGACTCTGAGTTTTCAACTTACCTCTGGGTGGATGATGGTTGAACGGCGCCCTGGAGAAACCAGTGGTTAGCCTAGATGATGCTGGAGAAGTGCCAGTATTCATGCGGAAAGGTCCACCCAGGCACAAAGATATGGATGGATGCTTCAAGACCCAAGGCTTACCTGCACAGCCACAAGTCATTATGGGCTCTGGCTTGCTTGGATATCGTGGTGACCCTAGACAGGCGGTGCTACGAGATGTAGAAGAACGATAGGAAAGGATGGGCACAGACAGAGTCGCAGGGAAACCCTTTAGAAGACCATGTTTTGGTCATCCGTTTCTCAAACATGCTGAAGTGCGAGAAATCAAACGGAGGCGACCAAATCTTGTGGGGAACGTGTGCAAAACTCTGCAGAGTACTAAAACCTAATCGATTAGCCGTGTCCACGGTCATGGACAGTTTGAGCCAAAGGAACTGAAACTATCTGGAACTCTCAACACAATTAATTACATTGATGTGGGTATTTAATGTTAACTTGGGTATGAGAATTGGTTGGCGGAACCATCTCATTAATCAACCAACTTTGTAGTAATAATTTCTGCATTACCCCTCTCTTGTTGTAGGAAAAATTTGCTTTATGCAAAACTTAAACTTATAGCCCCACCTGCCATATATGCATATAGTATAGATGATTATTTTCACCCCCTCTTTTGTGACTTGCCGGCATATTCAAAATGCTGACCTACACGGCTGCAACGTCTTATGTTGTAGATAAGCTCTACGACGGGTAAGAGTACGATTCAGGGTTACGGTCTACACTCAACCTGCCGTTGGTGTTATTGGGACTCCACTCCCGTTGACTGTTTCCGTTGAGATTTTAAGGTATATATCAGTTTTACGTTATGTACATGTGATTGCACTTTGATATATACATTGATGTATTGTGTGTGCCAGCATACTGATCCAGGAATGGCACAGAACACACAGAGGCTTGAATCGTTTTGAGTCGGGTCGCTACAACTTACTTAGACTATTGTTCAAGATAATGAGTTTAGTTAATCAAATTACTAAAGATCCCACTCAAATTGTCATCCCTCAGGTCATCTGAGTGTCACATGATCCAAATCCACCAACTCAAGTCCGATCATCACGTGAGTTGAGGTGGCTTCAATGGTGAACATCATTATGTTGATCATATCTACTATATGACTCATGTTCGACCTTTCGGTCTCTTGTGTTCCGAGGCCATGTCTGTACATGCTAGGCTCGTCAAGGTTAACCCGAGTGTTTTGCGCATGCAACACTGGCTTGCACACGTTGTATGTGAACGTAGAGTCTATCACACCCGATCATCACGTGGTGTCTCAACACGATGAACTTTCGCAATGGTGCACACTCCGGGAGAACACAATTTTATCTTGAAATTTAAGTGAGGGATCACCTTATAATGCTACCGTCATACTAAGCAAAACAAGGTGCATAAAGGGATTAACATCACATGCAATTCATAAGTGACAAGATATGGCCATGAACTTGTGCTTTAGATCTCCATCTTGAAAGCACCGACATGATCTCCATCGTCACCGGCACGACACCATGATCTCCATCATCTTGATCTCCATCAACGTGTCGCCATCGAGGATGTCACGCCCTACATGCTTCTACTGCTATTGCTACCCGTTTAGCGATAAAGTAAAGCATTACATAACGCTTAATGATTGACATGCAGGTCATACAATAATTAAAGACAACCCTATGGCTCCTGCCGGTTGCCATACTCATCGACATGCAAGTCGTGAAATTCTATACATCACATGATCATCTCATACATCACATATATCACATTATGTAATTGGCCATATCACATCACAACATACCCTGCAAAAACAAGTTAGACGTCCTCTAATTGTTGTTGCATGTTTTACGTGGCTGCTACAGGTTTCTAGCAAGAACGATTCTCACCTACGCATAAACCACAACGGTGATACATAATTTGCTTTTCAACCTTCTCAAGGACCGCCTTTGTCGAATCCGATCCAACTAAAATGAGAAAAACTGCCACCCGCAAGCCATCTAGGCAACAAGTTGCGTCGAGGGAACCGGTCTCTCGTAAGCGTACGAGTAATGTTGGTCCGAGCCGCTTCATCTCACAATACCGCTGAACCAAAATCCGACCAAGGGAGGAAGCAATCTAAGCATCAACGCCCACAAACCTTTTGTGTTCTACTCGAGATCTCATCTACACATAGACCTAGCTCATGATGCCACTGTTGGGGAACGTTGCATGGGAAACAAAATTTTTCCTACGCACACGCAGATCTATCCATGGTGATGAGCATCTACGAGAGGGAGAGTGAATCTACATACCCTTGTAGATCGCTAAGCGGGAAGCGTTAAGAAACGATGTTGGTGTAGTCGAACGTCTTCGCGATCCAAATCGCCGTGCGTCCCGTGATCCAATCACGATCCATCCCATGATCCAATCACGATCCATCCTGCGATACGATCATGATCCGTCCCATGAACTTGATCACGATCCTTCCGATCTAGCACCGAACCGACGACACCTCCGCGTTCAGCACACGTATAGCTTGATGACGATCCCCACCGTCTTGATCCAGCAAGAAGGAGTGGAGAGGAAGAAGAGTTCTCCAGCAGCCTGATGGCGCTCCGGTGATGGTGGTGGAGCAATTCCGGCAGGGCTTCGCCTAAGCACTATAGAAATCCGATCTAGAGGAGAAACTATGCACTGGAGGAACGGGTAGCACGTGGCTGAAATTCTAGTGCAAAAACCCTAAAACCTCCAGTATATATAAGAGGAGAGGAGGATAGGAGGCAGCCTTGGCTTCCCAAGCCAAGGGCTTCAGCCGAACCAACTAGGATTGGAGGACTCTCCTCCGGTCCTAGTAGGACTAGGATTCGTTCCTTTTTTTCCTTCTTCCACCTTTTCCTATTGTTTTTTTCTCCAGCCACATGGGCCTTGTGTGGGAGTTTCCAACAGCCCACTAAGGGCTCATATTCACTCTCCCACAGACCATGAAGCCTCTTAGGTCGAAATACCCCTCCCGGAGGTCTCCCGGTACACTACCGGCACTCCCGGTACACTACCGATGAGCCCGAAACTTTTCCAGCAACCAAAATAGGACTTCCTATATATGAATATTTACCTCCAAACCATTCCGGAGCTCCTCGTGACATCCGGGATCTCATCCGGGACTCTGAACAAACTTCGGTCACTGCCATACATAACTCTATACTACCGAAACGTCACCAAATCTTAAGTGTGCAGACCCTGCGGGTTCGAGAACTATGTAGACATGACCGAGACACCTCTACGGTCAATAAAAAATGGTGGGACCTGGATGTCCACATTGGTTCCTACATATTCTACGAAGATCTTTATCGGTCGAACCTCTATGTCAAGGATTCAGTTAATCCCGTATGATGTTCCCTTTGTTCGTCGGTATGTTACTTGCCCGAGATTCGATCGTCGGTATCTCTATACCTAGTTCAACCTTGTTACTGGCAAGTCTCTTTACTCGTTCCGTAATACAAGATCTCGCAACTAACACTTAGTCACATTGCTTGCAAGGCTTATTGTGATGTTGTATTACCGAGTGGGCCCTGAGATACCTCTCCGTCACACGGAGTAACAAATCCCAGTCTTGATCCATGCCAACTCAACAGACACCCTCGGAGACACCTGTAGAGCACCTTTATAGTCACCCAGTTACGTTGCGATGTTTGATACACACAAGGTACTCCTCCGATATCTGTGAGTTGCATGATCTCATGGTCATAGGAACATATACTTGACATGCAGAAAACAATAGCAATAAACTGACATGATCATAAGCTACATTTGTAGTTTGGGTCTTGTCCATCACATCATTCTCCTAATGATGTGATCCCGTTATCAAATGACATCTCATGTCCATGGCTAGGAAACCTTAACCATCTTTCGATCAACGAGCTAGTTTACTAGAGGCATACTAGGGACATTGTGTTTGTGTATGTATCCACACATGTATCCATGTTTCCAATTAATACAATTATAGCATGGATAATAAACGATTATCATGAACAAGGAAATACAATAATAAACACTTTATTTATTGCCTCTAGAGCATATTTCCAACAAGAACTGCACACAAGGTACTACAATCTGGGTTTTATTGGCCTACTCTCTTCAAGAATGCTCGTAAGTTTGTCTTATCCTGTGATGAATGTCAAAGAATTGGTAATATTAGTAGACATTAGGAAATGCCTATGAATTACTCTCTTGTTATCGAACCATTTGATGTTTGGGGCTTTGATTATATGGGGCCTTTTTCACAATCTAACGGGTATACTCATATTCTAGTTGCTGTTGATTATGTCACTAAGTGGGTAGAAGCTATTCCAACTAGTAGCGCTGATCATAACACTTCTATTAAAATGCTTAAAGAAGTTATTTTCCCTAGATTTGGAGTCCCTAGATATTTGATGACTGATGGTGGTTCACATTTTATTCATGGTGCTTTCTGTAAACTGCTTGCTAAATATGATGTTAATCACATAGTTGCATCTCCTTATCATCCTTAGTCTAGTGGTCAAGTATAATTGAGAAATAGAGAGATTAAATTGATTTTGCAAAAGACCGTTAATAGATCTAGGAAGAATTGGTTTAAGAAACTTGACGATGCATTGTGGGATTATAGAACTGCTTACAAAAATCCTATGGGTATGTCTCCGTATAAGATGGTTTATGGTAAAGCATGTCACTTACCTCTAGAGCTAGAACATAAGGCTTATTGGGCAATCAAAGAGCTCAATTATGATTTCAAACTTGCCTGTGAAAAAGAGGTTATTTGACTCACTTGATGAATGGAGAACCCAAGCCTACGAGAATGCTATGTTGTTTAAAGAAAAGGTTAAGAGATGGCATGATAGAAGGATGCAAAAGCGTGAATTCAATGTAGGTGATCATGTCTTGCTATACAATTCTCGTTTAAGATTTTTTGCAGGAAAACTTCTCTCCAAATGGGAAGCTCCTTACGTCATCGAAATGGGAAGCTCTGTAAGTAAAAAAGACTCCAAAACTTTTTCTATGGCAATTTTCATCTGTTTTGGAATATTTAAGAAATTAGGAAAATTTAAAGTAGTCTGAATAGTGCACGAGGAGGCGACAATCCTGCTCGGCGTGTCCACCCCCCTAGCCGCGGCCCTAGGGCTTGTGGCCACCTCATGCACCACCCTGACTCCGTTTTATTGTGGCATACTCCTTCGGGTCGGTAAAAATTCATTATATAATCTCCCGAAGGTTTTGACTCTCGTATCACGACAATACCTCCCGTTTTCTCGTTTGAGCTGTTTCTGCAGCAGATTTAGGTCAACATGGCGTCCCCAAGCGTTTCGAAGGACAAGTTCTCCAAGAAGGCCATCAACCCCTACCTTGCAGAGGTGCTATAACACCCTCAAACCATTGAGGTGCATGAGGGGGTGCTGCACATTCGTGATGTGGAGGGGCCAAAGAAAACCGGAAGCATGGAGACAAGGCTCGAAGCAATGGAGCAGAAGGTCTTCAAGTGCCAAGGGATGGTGGAACGGGGACTCGATGCTAATCAGATGATGATCATGGAGTTTACCCATAAACATAAGTTGGACGCCAATGACGTTGTGGATCACATCTTCAAGCTTTACGAGAGAATCGAGCACCTCCAAGCCTAGATCTACGACCTGCAAAACCAAAACTGTGAGTATGAATACGGATTTAAGAGAGTGAGTTTGATTGTAGATTTGAGGATTCCGGAGACTCATTCATCCTTTTATGATGGTGAGCCTATGCCTTGGAAGATGGAGGACAAGCTTCCAACCTCATCAACAACTCCCACATCATCACCTCCGAAGCCAGACCATTAAACACATGGGTATGGGCACTCCCCTTGGCTTGTGCCAAGCTTGGGGGGATGCCCCGGTATCGTATCACCACCACATCTTTCGTTTTATATTTTTATTTTTATTTTCATCATCTTTTCTTAGTTCGATCCTTTTGGTTATATCTTCATCTAGTAGAATAAAGTTTTCGTGCGATCTAGCTTTGAGTCTTTGCTTTATGATTCACCCTATGTAAGCAAGTCCGTGAGTTATATAATGAAAAGTGATTTTGAGTTGAGGGCCTTGCTTGGTATGATCCTAATCTTGAGAAAGATAAAGTAGAGAGAAGTATAGAATAAAAGCAAAGAGTACATATGAAAATCTTATGGGGAGTGATGACTTCACATATAAGAAGTATGTCCATTGAAACCTGTTGTGGGTTGACAAACATAGTTGTTGGTGATTGGGGCAATTAAAAGGAAGTAATAAAGAAAGAAAGGTTCACATATAAATATATTATCTTGGACATCTTTTATGATTGTGATCACTCATTAAAATATTATATGCTAAGAAGTTGATGTTGGACAAGGAAGACAACATAATGGGTTATGTTTGCTTATTTTTGAATAGAAGTTATAATGTTATAGATCCCTCAACATGTGTCGCTTGCTTCCACCTCATATCAGCCAAAACTCCCGCACCAAGTAGAGATACTACTTGTGCATCCAAACACCCTTAACCCAGTTTTGCCATGAGAGTCCACCATACCTACCTAAGGATAGAATAAGATCCTTCAAGTAAGTTGTCATCGGTGCAAGCAATAAAAATTGCTCTCTAAATATGTGTGATCTATTAGTGCGAGGAAAATAAACTTTATACGAACTTGTGATAGGTAAGACATAAAGCGACGAACTGCATAATAAAGTTCTCTATCACAAGGGGCAATATAAAGTGACGTTCTTTTGCATTAAGAGATTGTGCATCCAATTATAAAAGCGCATGACAACCTTGCTTCCCTCTACGAAGGGCCTATCTGTTACTTTTATTTTCTAGTACTTACCTTTATGCAAGAGTCATGGTGATCTCAATCACCTTCATTATTTTCACCTTTATCTTCTGGAAAGTGTCACATGTCGGGGAATGATCTAGGCACATATATCCACTCAGAAGTGGGTGAGCATGAGTTATTACTGTTGACGTGACCCTTGAGGTAAATAGTTGGGAGGCAACACTATAAGCCCCTATCTTTCTTTGTGTCCGATTGAAACTTTGAACTCATGGTACCTCGTGAGTGTTAGCAATTGTGAAAGACTAAAAGATGATTGAGTATGTGGGGTTTGCTTTACAAGCTCTTACATTGAATATTTCCTACGTTATGATAAATTGGAATTGCTTCAATGGCTGAGATCATAGTTTGTCAGTTCTCAATAGAGTTCTTGATTCATACTTTGCCATTATGAATGAATTGTTACTTTAGCATAAGAAATTATATGTCAAAATATATTTCTATTTTAAAGATGATCATGATGCCTTCATGTCCATATTTTATTTTATCGACACCTCTATCTCTATACATGTGGGCATATTTATTGATTCCGGCTTCGGCTTGAGGACAAGTGAGGTCTAAGCTTGGGGGAGTTGATACGTCCATTTTGCATCATGATTTTATATTGATATTTATTCCATTATGGGCTGTTATTACACATTTTGGTACAATACTTATGCTTGTTCTCTCTTATTTTACAAGGTTTACATGCAGAGGGAGAATGCCGGCAGCTGGAATTCTGACTGGAAAAGGAGCAAATCTGGGATACATATTCTACGCAACTCCAAAAGTCCTGGAAGTCTACGGAGAATTATTTTGGAATATAAAAAAAATACTGGGTGAAAGAAATACATCAGGAGGCCCACCACGGAGCCACAAGCCTGTTGGCCGCGGCCACCCCTTGGCCGCGGCTAGCGAGCTTGTGGCCCCACCTGGAAGCCCTCCGGTGCCCATCTTCTGCTATATGAAGGGTTTCGTCAAGGAAAAAAAATCATAAGAGACCTTTCGGGACGAAGCGCTGCCGTCTCGAGGCGGAACTTGGGCAAAACCAATCTAGAGCTCTGGCAGGGCGATCCTACCGGTGAAACTTCCCTCTGGGAGGGGGAAATCAAAGCCATCGTCATCACCAACGATCCTCTCATCGAGAGGGGGGCAATCTCCATCAACATCTTCATCAGCACCATCTCCTCTCCAAGCCCTAGTTCATCTCTTGTATCCGATCTTTGTCTCAAAACCTCAGATTGGTACATGTGGGTTGCTAGTAGTGTTGATTACTCCTTGTAGTTGATGCTAGTTGGTTTACTTGGTGGAAGATTATATGTTCAGATCCTTGATCATCACTTATACTCCTCTGATTATGAACATGAATATGTTTTGTGAGTAGTTACGTTTGTTCCTATGGACATGGATAAGTCTTGTTATAAGTAATCATGTGAATTTGGTATTCGTTCAATATTTTGATGATATGTATGGTGTCTCTCCTCTAGTGGTGTTATGTGAACATCGACTACATAACACTTCACCATTGTTTGGGCCTAGAGGAAGGCATTGGGAAGTAATAAGTAGATGATGGGTTGCTAGAGTGACAGAAGCTTAAACCCTAGTTTATGGGTTGCTTCGTAAGGGGATGATTTGGATCCACACATTTCATGCTATGGTTAGATTTATCTTAATTCTTATTTCGTAGTTGCGGATGCTTGCGGGAGGGGTTAATCATAAGTGGGAGGTTTGTCCAAGTAAGGAAGCACCCAAGCACTGGTCCACCCACATATCAAATTAGCAAAGTAGCGAACCCGAATTAAATGAGCATGATGAAAACTAGCTTGACATAAATTCCCATGTGTCCTCGGGAGCGCTTTGCTTTATATAAGAGTTTGTCCAGGCTTGTACTTTGCTATAAAAAGGATTGGGGCACCTTGCTGCACCTTTGTTACTATTGCTACTTGCTACCCATTATGAATTATCTTATCACAAAACTACCTGTTACCGATAATTTTAGTGCTTGCAGAGAACACCTTAGTGAGAACCGCTTGTCATTTCCTTCTGCTCCTTGTTGGGTTCGACACTCTTACTTATCGAAAGGATTACAATAGATCCCCTACACTTGTGGGTCATCAAGGCACCGTGCCCAGATGGGTTTCCTGCTCATTTCGTTCAAAGACATTGGGAGGTACGTGGGGAAGAAGTGTCAAGGGTGATTCTAAAAATTGTTGATGGAACTGAATCGGCCTAACTCATAAACAACACGCTCTCGTTTTAATCCCGAAAGTAACAGAACCCACACTGTTGTCCCAATTTTTCCCTACAAGCCTTTGTAATGTCTTACATAAGAATGTTTCAAATGTTATCTCAAACCATTTGAAGTTAATCTTATCTGATATTATCTCTGCGGAGCAGTTTGCGTTTGTCCCAGGTAGGCTCATTATAGATAATATTATTGCTGCTTATGAGTGCCTCCACTTCATGAAGAGGAATAAGGCGAAGAAAAACCAACACCGTGCTTTGAAACTAGATATGTTGAAGGCCTATGATCGCGTCAAGTGGGCATACCTCAAGGGGATAATGGTCAAGTTGGGTTTTCTAACAAGTGGATGAGCATTGTTATGAACATGATTACATCAGTCAAATTTTCTGTTATGTTCAATGGAAAGAAATTGCAGGAATTTACACCATCTCATGGAATCAGACAAGGGGACCCCATCTCTCCTTATTTATTATTGTGAGCGGCAGAGGGCCTTTCATGCCTGCTTAAATCCAGAGTTTAGTCGTATGATCTCAGTGGTTTGCAAGTGGCTCCTACAACTCCACAAGTAAATCATCTACTGTATGCTGACGACAGCCTGCTATTTTTGAAGGCTAATGGGGAGGGTGCAAATGAGGTGCACCAAGTTTTGGATATCTATTGCCAGGCGACAGGACAGAGGATCAACTATGGTAAATCTTCAATATATATCAGTAAGGGAGTTCCTGAAATTGTTCGAACTAAGATCAAAGAAGTGCTTCAAGTACCCAATGAGACCCTTAGTGAGAAATATCTTGGGATGCCCTCCGATACTAGGTCCTCTAAGAATGGTGCTTTTAAGTGTCTTAAGGACCGTCTGTGGAGCAAGATATAGGGGCAGATTGAAAGGACTATGTCTACGACAGGCAAGGAGGTTCTGGTTAAGGTTGTAGCTCAAGTTGTTCCGGTCTATTCTATGCCATGCTTCAAGTTGTCAAGGGCTCTTTGTGAACATATCAACATGCTCATAAGGAAATTTTGGTGGGGTAGTGCCGATGAGAAGCGGAAGCCAAGTTGGGTATCGTTGAAAGTAATGACCCAACCCAAAGGCATGGGTGGTCCCAGTTTCAATCACTACTTGCTAGACAAGCGTGGCGGATCTTGCAAAACCCCAAGTCCCTTAGCTCTTGGATTCTGCATGGTATTTACTGCCCTAATGATAACCCACAAGTATATGGGATCGCAACAGTTTTTTAGGGTAGATTATTCAACCCAAATTTATTGATTCGACACAAGGAGAGACAAAGAATATTCTCGAGTATTCGTAGCTGAGTTGTCAATTCAACCACACCTATAAGACTTAATATCTGTAGCAAAGTATTAAATAGCAAAGTAGTATGGAAGTAATGGTAACAGTAGCAAAAGTAACATTAGCAGTTTTGTATTGATTGTAACAGTAGCAACGGAACAGTAACTTAGCAAAGATCAATATGTGGAAAGCTCGTAGGCAATGAATCGGTGATGGATAATTATGTTGGATAACATTCATCATGCAACAATTATAACATAGGATGACACATAACTAGCTCCAATTCATCAATGTAATGTAGGCATGTATTCCATATACAGTCATACGTGCTTATCAAAAAGAACTTGCATGACATCTTTTGTCCTACCTCCCATGGCAGCGGGGTCCTATTGGAAACTAAGGGATATTAAGGCCTCCTTTTAATAGAGAACCGGACCAAAGCATTAGCACTTAGTGAATACATGAACTCCTCAAACTACGGTAATCACTGGGAAGAATCCCAGTTATTGTCACCCTTGGGGATGCAGATCATAACTCGTAATAGGTGTCTACAACTTGCAAGATAGGATCAAGAACACACACATATATATATATATATATTCATGAAAACATAAAAGGCTTAGATCTGAAATCATGGCACTCGGCCCCTAGTGACAAGCATTAAGCATAGCAAAGTCATAGCAACATCAATCTCAAAACATAGTGGATACTAGGGATCAAACCCTAACAAAACTAACTCGATTACATGATAAATCTCATCCAACCCGTCACTATCCAGCAAGCCTATGATGGAATTACTCACGAACGGTAGAGAGCATCATGGAATTGGTGATGAAGGATGGTTGGTGATGATGATGGCGTCGATTTCCCCTCTCCGGAGCCCAAAACAGACTCCAGATCTGGTCTCCCGGGGAAGAATAGGAGGTGGCGGCGGCCCCGTATCGTGAAACGCGATGAACTCTTCTCTCTGATTTTTTCTCCATGAATAGGGTTACATGGAGCTGGAGAGGAGGTCGGAGGAGCAATGAGGGCCCCACAAGCCTGCTAGGCGCGGCCAGGGGGTGGCCACGCCTAGCAGGCTTGTGGCCTGTAGGTGGCCCCCCTCTGGTTGATTCTTGCGCCAGTATTTTTATTAAATCCAATAATATTCTCCGTCAATTTTTAGGACGATAGGAGAACTTCTATTTCTGCACAAAAATAGCACCAAGGCAATTCTGCTGAAAACAACGTTAGTCCGGGTTAGTTCCGTTCAAATCATGCAAATTAGAGTCCAAAACAAGGGCAGAAGAGTTTGGAAAAGTGAATACGATGGAGACGTATCCACTCCCCCAAGCTTAACCCATTGCTTATCCTCAAGCAATTCAGTTGATAAACTTAAAGTGATAAAGAAAAACTTTTACAAACTCTGTTTGATTTTGTTGTTGTAAATACGTCTAACTGATGTTCAGATTTTCAGCAAAGATCCTGGACTAACCACGTTCATAATAACATTTAGGTCTCACATTTACTCATACCAATGACATAATCAACTAGCGAACAATAATAATAACTCTCGGATGACAACACTTTTTCAAAACAATCATGATACAATATGACAAAATTGTATCTCGCTAGCCCTTTCTGAGACCGCAAAACATAAATGCAGAGCACCTCTAAAGAACAAGGAGTGACTAGACATTGTAATTCACGGTGAAAGAGATCCAGTCATGCTCATACTCAATATCAATTAATAGCAAAGCATACACATGACAGTGGTGCTCTCTAAATGGTGCCTTTTATAAGAAGATGATGAGTCAATAATAAAGTAAATGGAAAGGCCCTTCGCAGAGGGAAGCATTGATTTGCAGAGGTGCTAGAGCTCGATTTTTTTAAATAGAGGTAAGTAATGATTTTTGAGTGGTATGATTTCATTGCTCACATAACGACCAAAAGGTTATCAACATCTTCCATGCTAGATACATTATAGGCGGTTCCCAAATAGAATGATAAAGTTTTTACTCCCCGTCCACCAATCAGTCGCACTCCACGGCGAGCTGAATCCACGGGTACTGTCCATACAAACACAATCCTGGGGGAGTTTTGTTTAATTATATTTTGCTTTTTATTTCAAGCATGGAACTGGGCATCCCGATTACCAGCCACTTTCTCGTGAATGATAGTGAATCAACACATATCTTGAGAATAACCCACCTAACATGGAAGATACTAACAGCCCCGAGTCGCCACATGAGCGATTTGGCCATACAAAATAGAATGTTTATTTGAAGGTTTAGAGTTTGGCACATGCAAATTTACTTGGAACGGCAGGTAAATATCGCATATAGGTAGGTATGGTGGACTCATATGGAACAACTTTTGGGTTGAGGGATTGGATGCACAAGCAGTATTCCTGGTTAGTACAAGTGAAGGCTAGCAAAAGACTGGGGAGCGACCGACTAGAGAGCGACATAGTCATCAACATGCTTTGAGATTAACCAACATTGAATGCAAGCATGAGTAGGATATAAATCACTATGAACATAAATATCGTGGAGGCTATGTTGATTTTGTTTCAACTATATGCATGAACATGAATCGTTCAGAGGAGGATACCATCCCATCATACTACATCACAACAATTTTAATATGCATGTTGGCACCCAAAACAAACCATTATCCACTCTTAGCTAATTAAGCATGGCATGAGTAACTATAATCTCTAATTGTCATTGCAAATATGTTTCACCCATAATGAATTGAATTCAGAACGATGAGTTAACCATATTTACAAAAGCAAGATAGGTCGAGTTCATACCAGCTTTTCTCCATCTCAATCTTTTCATCAAATATCGTCATTATTGCCTTTCACTTGCACGACCAAACAGTGTGGATAATAATAAGACTATAAGAGTGCACGTGCATTGGACTAAGCTGGAATCTGCAAACAACAACTCAAAGGAGAAGACAACGTAACATGGACTCTCTAACAGGTAAACAATAATGAATATAAGAGCCACTCGACATTTTCATTGTGGTCTTCTCCTTACGACCCAAAGAAGGAAAAATCAAAACATGAACGAGAGAAACTATTTACACGGGAAAGATCCCAACAAGTAAAAGAAGAACGAAAAATCTTTTTGGGTTTTCTTTTTAATGCTACAACTAAGCAACTAGAAATAAAGCTAGAACTATTTTTTTTGTATTTTTCTCAAAGTTAAATAAACACACAAGAAGAAAGCGACACAAGAAAATAGACTACCATGGATGGTACAATGAAAGAGTGTGAACACCGACTACTAAGATGAGTGTGTGAACATGAATGTAAAGTCGATGAAAAATATGTACTCCCCCAAGCTTAGGCTTTTGGCCTAAGTTGGTCTAGGGCCATGGTTGGAAAGAGCTCCCTCCCGGATACTCAGGAGCGTCCTCATAGTTCCATTGGTTGGCGAACTCCTGCGGCTCCCATTGAAATACTGGCTCCGGGTACGGATCAAGGGCTGGTGCCAGCTCTGGAGCCGGGGGTTGCGTCAAACCCCAATATCTGCAAATGTCTCTGGGCATAATGGTGTACTTGCCTAAGCGAATATCAAACAAAGAATAAGCATGCAGAGCAATAATTTCACAAGTACCCTGGCTAAAAACTAAATTGTAAAGCAGCCTCCTATCATCATTTTTCTTAATAACATCATGAGCTACCATACGGTCATAATCTAAAAACTTCATGGGTAGCAGCCTCTCATCTTTCTCGTCAAGCCTAATGGGTATCTCAAAATGTTTGGCTAAACGAGATGCATATATACCTCTGAATATGGGCCCCTTCCAACAGTTGGTGTTCAACCGTTAGGCCACCATAGCACCCCAACTAAAGGTTCTATCAGCAAAAAAAGCATGGCGCAGAATGGCGAGGTCAGGGCACTAGGACTTCCACTCTCCTAGTGACCAACTAAACATCTTCTCGCAGATAATGAATAATAACGTAGCACAGGAAAATGTAAACTAGCCGCTCTTGCCTTTGACACACCTCTCTCTTCCCCTACAGTGAGTGCGGCAATAAAATTTTCCATGTCTCGAGGATGTGTTTCTGTGATGCTGATCTCATAGGGTATTTTGCAAACTTTGCAATAATCATAAAGTTTCATTTTCTTAGGCACATCATATAAGTGAAATTCTACTGTAGGAGGGTCTTCCCTAGAATGAAAGTGAAAATTTTGCACAAAGGTATTCGTGAGTAAGAGGTACTAGTCACACTTATCGTTGAGGAAGTCGGTGATGCCTGCATTCTCGGCCAAATAATAGAAATCTTCATAAATTCTGGCCGCCCTCAAGAATGTGTCACACGACCATTCATATGGTCGAACTTCTGCGACGCCAGGAAGATTATACTTGGGTTTCTCCCTCATTTCATTTTCATCTTACTTAGAACTCTGGCATGAAGAACCTCTTAATAATCAGCATTTCTTTCTCTGAAAAATTCTGAAATATTTAGTAAGTCAAAATAAAGGTGTACAAAACTCGTAGCAACCACTCCCTCAAGTTCCTAGAGGCTATATCATGCATCAAAACTACTTGGGACCATACAAATTTGACATGAAAGCTCAAGAACAAGGTCACCATAGCAGCAAAAAAATCCAATATATAAAGCACTAGAACAAAAACTAATTGGACCATTGGAGGAGTCACATACCGAAGAGCAATCTCCCGAAATAGTTTTGCGAATGAAGCTGTGAACAAGGAGATCAAAAATGGCACCAAAATGAGCTAGAACACGTGTTTGAGCAATGGTGGGATTTTTTCTGGAGGAAGATGAAGTGGATGGGTGTTGGAATAAGTAAAGGGGGGCCACGTGGGACCCACAAGCCTGCTAGGTGCAGCGAGGGGGTGGTCGCTCCTTGTGGACTTGTGGCCCACTGGTGCAGCCCCCTTGAGTGTGCTCAGCGCGAGAAATTTTTAAATAGTCCAGAAAAAATCATACTCCATTTTCAGGGAAATTGAAGAACTTTTATTTTCATTTCACTTTTTTATTGCACGGGAAACTTAGAAAACAGAAAAATAATAGCATTTTTGCTTAATTTCATCTACCTAACAGAAAATAAAAGTTGGGTACAAGGAGTTGTGCTTTCTAAATTCATCCATCTCATGCTCATCAAAAGGAATTCATCAGTAAGGTTGATCAAGTCTTATTAACAAACTTCTTTCTAATAATATGAAACCAAAGAATTTTTGAATAACACTAAGTTACCTCAATGGGGATATGCATGTCCCCAACAATAAGTATATCATATTTCTTCTTGACAGTAGGAAGAGGGAATTCAAAGTCTCCAATAATAATCGTTGGAATTTTTTCAATGAAGTTGATACTATGAACTTGAGGTTGTTTCTTCGGAAAGTGTACTTTATGCTCATTACCATTAATATGAAAAGTGACATTGCCCTTGTTGCAATCGATAACATCCCCTGTATTATTCAAAAAGGGTCTACCAAGGATGATCAACATACTGTCGTCCTCGGGAATATCAAGAATAACAAAGTCTGTTAAGATAGTACCATTTGCAACTACGACAGGTACATCCTCACAAATACCGATAGGTAGAGCAGTTAATTTATCATCCATTTGCAAGGAGATTTCAGTAGGTGTCAACTTATTCAAGTCAAGTCTATGATATAAAGAGAAAGGCATAAGACTAACACCAGCTCCCAAATCACATAAAGCAGTTTTAACATAATTCCCTTTAATAGAGCATGGTATAGTTGGTATTCCTAGATCTCCTAATTTGTTTGGTACTCCACCCTTAAAAGTATAATTAGCAAGCATGGTGGAAATTCCAGCTTCTGGTATCTTCCTTTTGTTAGTCACAATATCTTTCATATACATAGCATAAGGAGGCATTTTCAGAATATCAGTCAAGCGTGTACACAAAAAGACAGGTCTAAGCATTTCAACAAAGCGCTCAAAATCCTCATCATCCTTTTTCTTGGATGGTTTAGGAGGAAAGGGCATGGGTTTCTGAACCCATGGTTCTCTTTCTTTACCATGTTTCCTAGCAATAAAGTCCCTTCTCTCATATCTTTTTCTTAGGATGTGGGTTATCAAGATCAACAACAGGTTCAATCTCCTCATCATTATCATTACTAGGTTGAGAATCAACATGAACATCATCATTGATATTATCACTAGGCTCATGTTCATCACCAGATTGTGTCTCAGCATCAGAAACAGAAATACCATATGGGTTTTCAGGAGTATCTATAACAGGTTCACTAGTAGCATGCAAAGTTCTATCATCATCCTTATTCCTCTTATTATTTGAGCGACTAGGTACATCGTATTACCCCTTTGAGAATCTTGCTCAATTCTCTTAGGGTGGCCCTCAGGATACAAAGGTTCCTGAGTCATTCTTCCACCTCTAGTCACAACTTTAATAGAATGATCAATGTTCTTACTATTCATCTCATTAAGCAAATCATTCTGCGCTTTAAGTACTTGTTCTACTTGAGTGGTTACCATGGAAGCATGTTTACTAATAAATTTAAGATCATTGATAGTTCTACTCATATAATCACCTAAGCGAGCAAGCATGAAAGCATGATGTTTCAATTGTTTACTAACATAAGCATTACAATTTTCTTGCTTAACAACAAAATTATCAAACTCATCCAAGCATTGGCTAGCAGACTTGTTATAAGGAATATCACTTTCATCAAATCTACGAAGAGAATTTACCTCTACTACCTGTGTCGGGTTATCAAGGCCATGTATTTATTTAATAGGTGGTAAATTCTTAACATCTTTAGCTTTAATACCTTTCTCTTTCATAGATTTCTTTGCCTCTTGCATATCTTTAGGACTGAGGAATAGAATACCTCTTTTCTTTGGAGTTGGCTTCGGAGGTAGTTCGTGAATGGTCCAATCATTGTCATTGCTCAATATATTATTCAATAGTATTTCAGATTGTTCAATAGTTCGTTCCCTGAAAACACAACCATCACAACTATCTAGGTGGTCCCTAGAAGCATCGGTTAGTCCATTATAAAAGATATCAAGTATTTCATTTTTCTTGAGAGGATGATGAGGCAAAGCATTAAGTAATTGGAGAAGCCTCCTCCAAGCTTGTGGGAGACTCTCTTCTTCCATTTGCACAAAGTTAAATATTTCCTGCAAGGCAGCTTGTTTCTTATGGACAGGAAAATATTTTCCAGAGAAGTGATAAATCATATCCTGGGGGCTACGCACACAACCTGGAGCAAGAGAATTAAACCATATCTTAGCATCACCCTTTAACAAGAAAGGAAACAACTTAAGGATATAATAGTAACGGATTTTTTCCTCATGAGTAAATAGGGTGGCTATATCATTCAATTTAGTAAGATGCGCCACATCAGTTTCACATTCATAACCATGGAAAGGATCAGATTAAACCAAATTAATTAACTCAGGATCAACAGAGAATTCATAATCCTTATCAGTAACAAACATAGGTGAAGTAGCAAACTTAGGATCATATTTCATTCTAGCATTCAAAGATTTTCTTTCCACTTGTATAGTAATTTCTTAAGATCATCTCTATCATTACAAGCAAGAAAGTCCTTTGCTGCCTCTTCTTCCATAACATAACCCTTAGGGATATCAGGCGATTCATATATAGGAGAGCTAGGTCTAGAAGGTGTCTCAAAGTGTTTAGTTTCAATAATTTCATCAGTTTCGAAAGTATCATAATTCTCAGCATTGACTGTAGCAATTTGTTCATCAAGAAATTCATCGAGTGGCACAATATTATCAAGCAATGTATTATCATAAGCATCATGCATAGCAGAAGTGGCATCATCAATTACTTGCGACATATTAGAATTATTAGCAGGTGGTGGTGTCGCAAACTTACTCATAACAGAAGGTGAATCAAGTGTAGAGCTAGATGGCAGTTCCTTACCTCCCCTCGTAGTTGAGGGATAGATCTTGGTTTTTGGATCTTTAAGATTCTTCATAGTGATCAACAAAAATAAATCCCATGTGACTCAGAGAACAGAACTATGTTCCCCGGCAATGCCGCCAGAAAAAGGTCTTGATAACCCACAAGTATAGGGATCACAACCATTTTTGAGGGTAGAGTATTCAACCCAAATTTATTGATTCGACACAACGAGGCCAAAGAATATTCTCGAGTATTCGTAGCTGAGTTGTCAATTCAACCACACCTGTAAGACTTAATATCTGCAACAAAGTATTCAGTAGCAAAGTAGTATGGAAGTAACAGTAACGGTAGCAAAAGTAACAATAGCAGTTTTGTATTGATTGTCACAATAGCAACAGAACAGTAACTTAGCAAAGATCAATATGTGGAAAACTCGTAGGCAATGAGTGTTGGGGAATGTTGCATGGGAAACAAAAAAAATCCTACGCACATGCAGATCTATCCATGGTGAGGAGCATCTACGAGAGGGAGAGTGGATCTACGTACCCTTGTAGATCGCTAAGCGGGAAGCGTTAAGAAACGCGGTTGGTTTAGTCGAACGTCTTCGCGATCCAAATCGTCGTGCATCCCGCGATCCAATCACAATCCGTCCCGCGATCCAATCACGATCCATCCCGCAATCCAATCACGATACATCCCACGAACTTGATCACGATCCGTCCCACGAACTTGATCACGATCCTTCCGATCTACCGCCGAACGGACGACACCTCCGTGTTTAGCACACGTACAGCTTGATGACGATCTCCGCCATCTTGATCCAGCAAGAAGGAGCAGAGAGGAAGAAGAGTTCTCCGGCAGCGTGATGGTGCTCCGGCTATGGTGGTGGAGCTATTCCGGCAGGGCTTCGCCTAAGCGCTGCAGAAAACCAAACTAGAGGAGAAACTGTGCACTGGAGGAACGGGCAACACGTGGCTGAAAATTCTATGCAAAACCCCTAAAACCTCCAATATATATAAGAGGAAGAGAGGAGGAGGCTTGGCCCAAGGTCCAAGCCTCTAGGAGTCAGCCGAACCAGGCGGGAGAGGGGGAATCCACCTCCAATCCTAGTAGGACTAGGATTCACCCTATTTTTGCGTTTTTCCACTTTTTCTCTTTGGGTTTTTTCTCCCTAGCCGCATGGGATTTGTGTGGGACTTCCACAAGCCCACTAAGGTCTGGTATTCACTCTCCCACAGCCCATGTTGCCTCTTGGGTCGAAATACCCCTCCCGATGGTCTCCCGATACACTCCCGGCACTCCCGGTACACTACCATACATAGGACTCCTGGCGACCAAAATAGGACTTCCTATATATCAACATTTACCTCCGGACCATTCCAGAGCTCCTCGTGACGACCGGGATCTCATCTGGGACTCCGAACAACCTTTGTTCACCACCATACATAACTCTATACTACCGAAGCGTCACTAAACCTTAAGTGTGCAGACCCTACGGGTTCGAGAACTATGTAGACATGACCGAGACACCTCTACGGTCAATAACCAATAGCGGGACTTGGATGCCCATATTGGTTCCTACAAATTCTACGAAGATCTTTATCGGTCGAATCTCTATGTCAAGGATTCAGTTAATCCCGTATGATGTTCCCTTTGTTCCTCGGTATGTTACTTGCCCGAGATTCGATCGTCGGTATCTCCATACCTAGTTCAACCTCGTTATCGGCAAGTCTCTTTACTCGTTCCGTAATACAAGATCTCGTGACTAACACTTAGACACATTGCTTGCAAGCCTCATTGTGATGTTGTATTACCGAGTGGGCCCTGAGATACCTCTCCGTCATACGGAGTAACAAATCCCAGTCTTGATCCATGCCAACTCAACAGACACCCTCAGATATACCTCTAGAGCACCTTTATAGTCACCCAGTTATGTTGCGACGTTTGATACAGACAAGGCACTCCTCCGGTATCCGTGTGTTGCATGATCTCATGGTCATAGGAACATATACTTGACATGCATAAAACAGTAGCAATAAACTGACACGATCATATGCTACGTTTGTAGTTTGGGTCTTGTCCATCACATCATTCTCCTAATGATGTGATCCCATTACCAAATGACATCTAATGTCAATGGCTAGGAAACCTTGACCATGTTTGATCAACGAGCTAGTTCACTAGAGGCATACTAGGGACAAAGTGTTGTCTATTTACCCACACATGTAATGTGTTTCCAACTAATACAATTATAGCATGGATAATAAACGATTATCATGAACAAGGAAATATAATAATAAACACTTTACTTATTGCCTCTAGGGCATATTTCCAACAGTCTCCCACTTGCACTAGAGTCAATAATCTAGCTCACATCACTATGTGATTTACATTGTAATGAATCGAACACCCATGCAGTTCTGGTGTTGATCATGTTTAGCCCTTGGAAGAGGTTTAGTCAACGGGTCTGCAACATTCAGATCCATGTACACTTTGCAAATATTTATGTCCTTCTCCTCGATGTAATCGCGAATGGAGTTGAAGCGTCGCTTTATGTGTCTGGTCCTCTTGTGAAACCTTGGTTCCTTGGCCAGAGCAATGGCACTAGTGTTGTCACAGAACAGGTTCATCGGATTCAGTGCACTGGGCACTAATCCAAGATCTGTCATTAACTTCTTCATCCAGACACCTTCCTTCGCCGCCTCCGAGGCTACAATGTACTCCGCTTCACATGTAGAATCGGCTACCACGCTTTGCTTGGAACTGCACCAGCTTACCGCTCCCTCGTTGAGAATAAATACGTATCCGGTTTGTGACTTAGAGTCATCCGGATCAGTGTCAAAGCTTGCGTCGACGTAACCCTTTACGACGAGCTCTTCATCACCTCCATAAACGAGAAACATTTCCTTAGTCCTTTTCAAGTACTTAAGGATATTCTTGACCGCTGCCCAGTGTTCCGGTCCAGGATCACTTTGAAACCTTCCGGCCATACTTATGGCAAGGCTGACATCCGGTCTTGTGCACATCATTGCATACATGATAGAGCGTATGGCTGAAGCATAGGGGATGACACTCATCTTTTCTCTATCTTCTGCAGTCACTGGGCATTGAGTCTTACTCAACTTCACACCTTGTAACACAGGCAAGAACCCCTTCTTGGACTGATCCATTTTGAACTTCTTCAAAACTTATCAAGGTATGTGCTCTGTGAAAGTGCTATTAAGCGTCTCGATCTATCTCTATAGATCTTAATGCCTAATATGAAAGCAGCTTCTCCTAGGTCCTTCATTGAAAAACTCTTGTTTAACTATTCCTTCATGCTTTCCGACATTTCTATATTGTTTCCAATCAGCAATATGTCATCCACATATAATATTAGAAACGCCATAGAGCTCCCACTCACTTTCTTGTAAATACAAGCTTCTCCATAAACTTGTATAAACTCAAACGCTTTGATCACCTCATCAAAGCACTTATGCCAACTCCGAGATGCTTGCACCAGCCCATAAATGGATCACTGGAGTTTGCAAACTTTGTCAGCATTCTCTAGATCGACAAAACCTTCTGGTTGCATCATATACAACTCTTCCTCAAGGAAACCGTTGAGGAACTTCGTTTTGATATCCATCTGCCAAATTTCATAATCACAATAAGCAGCTATTGCCAACATGATTCTGACAGACTTAAGCATCACTACGGGTGAGAAGGTCTCATTGTAGTCAACTCCTTGAACTTGTGAAAAACCCTTTGCCACAAGTCGAGCTTTATAGACGGTGACATTACCGTCCGCGTCTGTCGTCTTCTTAAAGATCCATTTGTTCTGAATGGCCTTTCGCCCTTTAGGTAATACTTCCAAAGTACATACTTTGTTTTCATACATGGATCCCATCTCAGATTTCATGGCCTCTAACCATTTCTCGGAATCCGGGCCCATCACTGCTCCTCCATAGCTCGTAGATTCATTGTTGTCCAACAACATGACCTCCAGGACAGGGTTGCCGTACCACTTAGGAGTAGTACGCGGCCTTGTCGACCTACGAGGTTCAATAGTAGCTTGATCTAAAGCTTCATGATCATCATCATTAACTTCTTCTTCTACCATTGTAGGTTCCACAGAAACATCTTTCTGCGCTGCGCTACTTTCTGGTTGAAGTAAAGGTTCAATAACCTCATCAAGCTCTATTTTCCTCCCACTCAATTCTTCCGAGAGAAACTCTTTCTCAAGAAATGTTCCGTTCTTAGCGACAAACACTTTGCCTTCGGATCTGAGTTAGAAGGTATACCCGACTGTCTCTTTTGGGTATCCTATGAAGACGCATTTTTCCGCTTTGGGTTCCAGCTTTTCAGGCTGAAGCTTTTTGACATAAGCATCACATCCCCAAACTTTAAGTAACGACAACTTTGGCCTTTTGCCAAACCACAGTTCATATGGCATTGTCTCAATGGATTTTGATGGTGCCCTATTTAAAGTAAATGCAGCTGTCTCTAATGCATAACCCCAAAACGATAGTGGCAAATCAGCAAGAGACATCATAGAACGCACCATATCTAATAAGGTTCGATTACGATGTTCGGACACACCATTACACTGTGGTGTTCCGGGCGGTGTCAATTGTGAAACAATTCCACA
The DNA here is from genome assembly GCA_022496015.1 of Hordeum marinum. NCBI lineage: Eukaryota > Viridiplantae > Streptophyta > Magnoliopsida > Poales > Poaceae > Hordeum > Hordeum marinum. The sequence continues at coordinate 417,721,809 of CM039678.1, read as the reverse complement.
CTGTCTTAAGTGACTGCCAAACTCATAACTCAGATATTCACCTCCTCGATCAGATCGCAGGAACTTAATCTTCTTGTTACGATGATTCTCAACTTCACTCCGAAATTGCTTGAACTTTTCAAACGTTTCAGACCTGTGTTTCATTAAGTACATATACCCATATCTACTTAAGTCATCAGTGAAGGTGAGAAAATAATTATATCCACCACGCGTTGTAACATTCATTGGACCGCACTCATCAGTATGTATGATTTCCAATAAGTCACTCGCCCGTTCCATTGTTCTAGAGAACGACGTTTTAGTCATCTTGCCCATGAGGCATGGTTCACAAGTGTCAAGTGATTCAAAATCAAGTAACTCCAAAAGTCCATCAGCATGGAGCTTCCTCATGCGTTTTACACCAATATGACCTAAACGGTAGTGCCACAAGAAAGTGGTACTATCATTATCAACTCTACATCTTTTGGCATCAATGTTAAACATGTGTGTCATCACTATCAAGATTCAATATGAATAAACCCCTCACATTGGGTGCATGACCATAAAAGATATTACTCATATAAATAGAACAACCTTTATTCTCTGATTTAAATGAGTAACCGTCTCGCAATAAACAAGATCCAGATATAATGTTCATGCTTAACGCAGGCACTAAATAACAATTATTCAGGTTCATCACTAATCCCGATGGTAATCGAAGAGAGAGCGTGCCGACGGCGATCACATCAACCTTGGAACCATTTCCCACGTGCATCGTCACTTCGTCCTTTGCCAGCCTTCGTTTATTCCGTAGTTCCTGCTTTGAGTTGCAAATGTGAGCAACCTAACCGGTATCAAATACCCAGGCACTACTACGAGAGCTAGTAAGGTACACATCAATAACATGTATATCATATATACCTTGTTTGTCGTTGGCCGCATTCTTGTCAGCCAGGTACTTGGGGCAGTTCCGCTTCCAGTGACCAGTTCCCTTGCAATGAAAGCACTCAGTTTCTGGCTTGGGTCCATGCTTGGGCTTCTTTACACGAGTAGCAACTGCTTTGCCATCCTTCTTGGTTTTACCCTTCTTGCCCTTGCCCTTGCCCTTGGCATTTTTCTTGAAACTAGTGGTTTGATTGACCATCAACACTTGATGTTCTTTCTGGATTTCAGACTCAGCGACTTTTAGCATCGCAAACAGCTCGGCGACTGACTTGTTCATCCCGTGCATGTTATAGTTCATCACAAAGCTCTTGTAACTAGGTGGCAGTGATTGAAGAACTCTGTCAGTGATCGCCTCTGGCGGAAGGGCAATTCCCAACTCCGCCAGACGAGTTGAATACCCAAACATTCTGAGTATATGTTCACTGATAGACCCGTTCTCCTCCATCTTGCAAGCATAGAACTTATCGGAGGTTTCATACCTCTCGATCCGGGCATTCTTCTGAAAGATAAACTTCAACTCCTGGAACATCTCATATGCTCCATGACGTTCAAAACGTCTTTGAAGTCCCTGTTCTAAGCCATACAATACTACACACTGAACTATTGAGTAATCTCCAGAATGTGCCTCCCAAGCGTTCTTAACGTCTTCGGAGGTCATGTCTTCTGGTTGGTCACCAAGCGGTGCATCAAGGACATATGATTTCTAGGAAGCCGTGAGGATAATCCTCAGATTATGGGCCCAGTCAGCAAAGTTACTTCCATTATCTTTCAACTTAGCTTTCTCTAGGAACGCATTAAAATTCAGGGGTGCTACTGCGCGAGCCATTGATCTACAACATAAATATGCAAAGTTTACTTAGACTATTGTTCAAGTTAATGAGTTTAGTTAATCAAATTACTAAAGCTCCCACTCAAATTGACATCCCTCAGGTCATCTGAGTGTCACATGATCCAAATTCACCAACTCAAGTCCGATCATCACGTGAGTTGAGGTGGCTTTAATGGTGAACATCATTATGTCGATCATATCTACTATATGACTCATGTTCAACCTTTCGGTCTCTTGTGTTCGTAGGCCATGTCTGTACATGCTAGGCTCGTCAGGTTTAACCCGAGTGTTCTGCATGTGCAACACTGGCTTGCACCTGAAATATGTGAACGTAGAGTCTATCACACCCGATCATCACATGGTGTCTCAACACGACAAACTTTCGCAACGGTGCACACTCGGGGAGAACACAATTTATCTTGAAATTAAGTGAGGGATCACCTTATAATGCTACCGTCGTCCTAAGCAAAACAAGGTGCATAAAAAGGATTAACATCACATGCAAATCATAAGTGACATGATATGGCCATCAACTTGTGCTTTTGATCTCCATCTAGAAAGCACCGGCATGATCTCCATCGTCACCGGCATGACACCATGATCTTCATCATCTTGATCTCCATCAACATGTCGCCATCGGGGTTGTCGCGCCCAACATGCTTCTACTACTATTGCTACCGTTTGGCGATAAAGTAAAGCATTACATAGCGCTTAATGATTGACACGCATGTCATACAACAATTAAAGACAACCCTATGGCTCCTGCCGGTTGCCATACTCATCGACATGCAAGTCGTGATAATCTATACATCACATGATCATCTCATACATCACATATATCACATCATGTAATTGGCCATATCACATCACAACATACCCTGCAAAAACAAGTTAGACGTCCTCTAATTGTTGTTGCATGTTTTACGTGGCTGCTACAGGTATCTAGCAAGAACAATTCTCATCTACGCAGAAACCACAACGGTGATACACTAGTTGCTTTTCAACCTTCTCAAGGACCGCCTTTCTCGAATCCGATCCAACTAAAGTGAGAGAAACTGGCACCCGCAAGCCATCTATGCAACAAGTTGTGGTCGAGGGAACCGGTCTCTCGTAAGCGTACGCGTAATGTTGGTCCGGGCCGCTTCATCTCACAATACCGCTGAACCAAAATCCGACCAAGGGAGGAAGCAATCTAAGCATCAACGCCCACAACCCTTTTGTGTTCTACTCGAGATCTCATCTACACATAGACCTAGCTCATGATGCCACTGTTGGGGAACGTTGCATGGGAAACAAAAATTTTCCTATGCACACGCAGATCTATCCATGGTGATGAGCATCTACGAGAGGGAGAGTGGATCTACGTACCCTTGTAGATCGCTAAGCGGGAAGCGTTAAGAAAGGCGGTTGGTGTAGTCGAACGTCTTCGCGATCCAAATCACCGTGCGTCCCGCGATCCAATCATGATCCGTCCCGCGATCCAATCATGATCTGTCCGTGATCCAATCACGATCCGTCCCACAAACTTGATCACGATCCGTCCCACGAACTTGATCACGATCCTTCCGATCTAGCGCCGAACGGACGGCACCTCCGCGTTCAACACACGTATAGCTTGATGACGATCTCCGCCATGTTGATCCAGCAAGAAGGAGCGGAGAGGAAGAAGAGTTCTCCGGCTGTGTTACGGCGCTCCGGCTATGGTGGTGGAGCTATTCCGGCAGGGCTTCGCCTGAGCGCTGCAGAAAACCGATCTAGAGGAGAAACTGTGCACTCGAGGAACGGGCAGCACGTGGCTGAAAATTCTATGAAAAAACCCTAAAACCTCCAGTATATATAAGAGGAAGAGAGGAGGAGGCTTGGCGCAAGGGCCAAGCCTCTAGGAGTCGGCCGAACCAGGTGGGAGAGGTGGAATCCACCTCCAATCCTAGTAGGACTATGATTCACCCTATTTTTGCCTTTGACCACTTTTTCTCTTTGGGTTTTTTCTCCCTAGCCGCATGGGCTTTGTGTGGGACTTCCACCAGCCCACTAAGGGCTGGTATTCACTCTCCCACAGCCCATGTTGCCTCTTGGATCGAAATACCCCTCCGGATGGTCTCCCGGTACACTACCGGCACTCCCGGTACACTACCGATGAGCCCGAAACTTTTCCGGCGACCAAAATAGGACTTCCTATATATCAACCTTTACCTCCGGACCATTCCGGAGCTCCTCGTGACGACCGGGATCTCATCCGGGACTCCGAACAACCTTCAGTCACCACCATACATAACTCTATACTACCGAAACATCACTAAACCTTAAGGGTGCAGACCCTGCGGGTTCGAGAACTATGTAGACATGACTGAGACACCTCTACGGTCAATAACCAATAGCGGGACTTGGATGACCATATTGGTTCCTACATATTCTACGAAGATCTTTATCGGTCGAATCTCTATGTCAAGGATTCAGTTAATCCCGTATGATGTTCCCTTTGTTCCTCGGTATGTTACTTGCCCGAGATTCGATCGTCGGTATCTCCATACCTAGTTCAACCTCGTTATCGGCAAGTCTCTTTACTCGTTCCGTAATACAAGATCCTGTGACTAACACTTAGACACATTGCTTGCAAGCCTCATTGTGATGTTGTATTACCGAGTGGGCCCTGAGATACCTCTCCGTCACACGGAGTAACAAATCCCAGTCTTGATCCATGCCAACTCAACAGACACACTCAGAGATACCTGTAGAGCACCTTTATAGTCACCCAGTTACATTGCGACATTCGATACACATAGGGCACTCCTTCGGTATCCGTGAGTTGCATGATCTCATGGTCATAGGAACATATACTTGACATGCAGAAAACAGTAGAAATAAACTGACACGATCATATGCTACGTTTGCAGTTTGGGTCTTGTCCATCACATCATTCTCCTAATGATGTGATCCCGTTATCAAATGACATCTCATGTCAATGGCTAGGAAACCTTGACCATCTTTGATCAACGAGCTAGTTCACTAGAGGCATACTAGGGACAAAGTGTTCTCTATTTACCCACACATGTAATGTGTTTCCAACTAATACAATTATAGCATGGATAATAAACGATTATCATGAACAAGGAAATATAATAATAAACACTTTATTTATTGCCTCTAGGGCATATTTCCAACAGTCTCCCACTTGCACTAGAGTCAATAATCTAGCTCACATCACTATGTGATTTACATTGTAATGAATGGAACACCCATGCAGTTCTGGTGTTGATCATGTTTAGCCCTTGGAAGAGGTTTAGTCAACGGGTCTGCAACATTCAGATCCGTGTGCACTTTGCAAATATTTATGTCCTTCTCCTTGATGTAATCGCGAATGGAGTTGAAGTGTCGCTTTATGTGTCTGGTCCTCTTGTGAAACCTTGGTTCCTTGGCCAGAGCAATGGCACTAGTGTTGTCACAGAACAGGTTCATTGGATTCAGTGCACTGGGCACTACTCCAAGATCTGTCATGAACTGCTTCATCCAGACACCTTCCTTCGCTGCCTCGGAGGCTGCGATGTACTCCGCTTCACATGTAGAATTGGCTACCACGCTTTGCTTGGAATTGCACGAGCTTACCGCTCCCCCGTTGAGAATAAATACGTATCCGGTTTGTGACTTAGAGTCATCCGGATTAGAGTCCAAAATAAGGACAAACGAGTTTGGAAAAGTGGATACGATGGAGACGTTCCACCTAACAGCTCCATATTGCATGCAGAACTAGGAAACTATCCTAGTAAGATTTGGAGAGCTATAGTGGAAGGAAAAGATGTTCTCAAGCAGGGGTTGATCAAAATAGTTGGCAACATGCATGACACAAAGAGGTGGGAGGATACCTGGATCCCAAGAGATGAAATGATGAGGCCATATGGGTGTATTAGCAGCAATCCACCCATTTGGTTTCAGAACTTATTGATCACACCATAGCATCATGGAACATTCACCGCCTACGAGAAGTGTTCTTGGCTATAGATACCCGGTCATCCTCAACATCCCTATATGTTCCATGGATGTACCTGATTTCTGGGGTAGGAAATTTGAAAACAATGGGGTATTCTTCGTATGCTCGGCGTATAGAATGTTAGTACAAACATTGTTGGAAATATGCCCTAGAGGCAATAATAAATTAGTTATTATCATTTTTCCTTCTTCATGATAATCGTTTATTATCCATGCTATAATTGTATTGATTGGAAACTAAATACATGTGTGGGTATATAGACAACACTGTGTCCCTTGTATGCCTCTAGTAAACTAGCTCGTTGATCAAAGATGGTCAAGGTTTCCTAGCCATTGACATGAGATGTTATTTGATAACGGGATCACACCATTAGGAGAATGATGTGATAGACAAGACCCAAACTATAAATGTAGCATATGATCGTGCCGGTTTATTGCTACAGTTTTCTGCATGTCAAGTATTTGTTCCTATGACCATGAGATCATGCAACTCACTAACACCGGAGGAGTACCTTGTGTGTATCAAATGTCGCAACGTAACTAGGTGACTATAAAGGTTCTCTACAGGTATCTTTGAGGGTGTCTGTTGGATTGGCATGGATCAAGACTGGGATTTGTTACTCCGTGTGACGGAGAGGTATCTTAGGGCCCACTCGGTAATACAACATCACAACAAGCCTTGCAAGCAATGTGACTAAAGTGCTAGCCACGAGATCTTGTATTACGGAACGAGTAAAGAGACTTGCCGGTAACGAGGTTGAACTAGGTATACAGATACCTACGATCGAATCTCGGGCAAGTAACATACCGAAGAACAAAGGGAACATCATACGGGATTAACTGAATCCTTGACATAAAGGTTCGACTGATAAAGATCTTCATAGAATATGTAGGAACCAATATGGGCATCCAGGTCCCGCTATTGGTTATTGACCGTAGAGGTGTCTCGGTCATGTCTACATAGTCCTCGAACCCGCAGGGTCTGCACACTTAAGGTTCGGTGATGTTTTGGTAGTATAGAGTTATGTATGGTGGTGACCGAAGGTTGTTCGGAGTCCCGGATGAGATCCCAGAAGTCATGAGGAGCTCCGGAATGGTCCGAAGGTACAGATTGATATATGGGATAATAGTGTTTGGTCTCCGGATGGGTTCCGGAATTCACCGGAAATAGTTTTGGATGTTTCCCAAAATGTTCGGGGTACAAGGACACTTTATTTGGGCCAAGGGGTAAAGCCCACGAGGCTTTAGGAAGGTGCAAAAGATGTTTTGCGGAGGCCAGGGGCGAGACGCCAGGGACCCTGGCGTCTAGGGCCAGACGCCGAGGACCTTGGCGTCTGGTCCTGGAGTCCGAGAAGGACTCTTGCCTTGCGGGCAAACCAACCTTGAGGAGAATTTTTCTCCAAGTTTCAACCCCAAGGCTCAGCATATAAATAAAAGGGGCGGAGCTAGCACTTGGAAAACATCAAGAAACCCTAAGTCACGTGTTGCCTCTCCTCTAGTTTGTAGTTTCTCTTCTAGATCGGTTTCAGTGGTGCTTAGGCGCAGCTCTGCTGGAATTGCTCCACCACCATCGCCACAACACTGTCGCGCTACCAGAGAACTCGTCTACCTCTCCGCTCCCTCTTGCTGGATCAAGAAGGCGGAGATCATCATCAAGCTGTACGTGTGATGAACGCGGAGGTGCCGTCCGTTCGATGCTAGATCAGAAGGACCGTGATCAAGATCGCGAGACGGATCATGATGAGATCGTGGGACGGATCGTGATGGGTTCGCGGGATGGATCGTGATTGGATCGCGGGATGGATCGTGATGAGATCGTGGGATGCTCGGCGATTTGGATTGCGAAGATGTTTGAGTACACCAACCGCGTTTCTTAATGCTTCCCGCTTAGCGATCTACAAGGGTATGTAGATCCACTCTCCCTCTCGTAGATGCTCATCACCATGGATAGATCTTGCATGTGCATAGGAATGTTTTTGTTTCCCATGCAACGTTACCCAACAGTGGCATCATGAGCTAGGTCTATGTGTAGATGAGATCTCGAGTAGAACACAAAGGAGTTTGTGGGCATTGATGCTTAGATTGCTTCCTCCCTTGGTCGTGTTTTGGTTCAGTGGTATTGTGGGATGAAGCGGCCCGGATCAACCTTACTCGTACGCTTACGAGAGGCCGGTTCCATCAACTGTCGTGTAACTTCGTTGCACAAAGATGGCTGGCCGGTGTCTATTTCTCCTACTTTAGTTGGATCGGATTCGACAAAGGTGGTCCTTGAGAAAGTTGAAAAGCAACTTATGTATCACCGTTGTGGTTTTGCGTAGGTGAGAATTGTTCTTGCTAGATACCTGTAGCAGCCACGTAAAACTTGCAACAACAATTAGAGGATGTCTAACTTGTTTTTGCAGGGGATGTTGTGATGTGATATGGCCAATTACGTGATGAGATATATGTGATGTATGAGATGATCATGTGTTGTATAGAATATCATGACTTGCATGTCGACGAGTACGGCAACCGACAGGAGCCATAGGGTTGTCTTTAATTATTGTATGACATGCATGTCAATCATTAAGCGCTATGTAGTGCTTTACTTTATCGCTAAATGGTAGCAATAGTAGTAGAATCATGGTGGGCGTGACAACCCCGATGGCGACACGTTGATGGAGATCAAGATGATGGAGATCATGGTGTCATGCCGGTGACGATCGAGATCATGCCGGTGATTTCAAGATGGAGATCAAAAGCACAAGTTCATGGCCATATCATGTCACTTATGATTTGCATGTGATGTTAATCCTTTTATGCACCTTCTTTTTCTTAGGACGACGGTAGCATTATAAGGTGATCCCTCACTTAATTTCAAGATAAATTGTGTTCTCCCCGAGTGTGCACCGTTGCGAAAGTTCGTCGTGTCGAGACACCACGTGATGATCGGGTGTGATAGACTCTACGTTCACATACAACGGGTGCAAGACAGTGTTGCACATGCAGAACACTCGGGTTAAACTTGATGAGCCTAGCATGTACAAACATGGCCTTGGAACACAAGAGACCAAAAGGTCGAACATGAGTTATATAGTAGATATGATCAACATGATGATGTTCACCATTGAAACCACCTCAACTCACGTGATGATCGGACTTGAGTTGGTGAATTTGGATCATGTATCACTCGAATGACTGGAGGGATATCAATTTGGGTGGGAGTTCTTAAGTAATATGAGTAATTGAACTCATTATCATGAACATAGTCAGTAGTGTCTTTGCAAAATTATGTTGTAGATTACTAGCTCACGCTATAGCTCCCTTGAATTTCTATATGTTCCTAGAGAAATAGAGTTGAAAGATGATGGTAGCAATATTGCGGACTGGGTCCGTGATCTGAGGATTGTCCTCATTGCTGCGCAGAAGGCTTATGTCCTTAATGCACCGCTCGGTGCGCCACCCCCTCTAGCGTCGTCTATAGATGTTGTGAACATCTGACAGGCACGTTCTAATGACTACTTGATAGTTTAGTGCGTCATGCATTACGGCTTAGAATTGAGGCTCCAAAACGTTTTGAACGTCACGGAACATATGAGATGTTCTAAGAGCTGAAATTGGGATCTCAGGATCGTGCACATGTTGTGAGATATGAGATCTCCAACAAGATTCTTTGCCTGCAAGATGAAGGAGAATAGCTCAATCATTAAGCATGTGCTCAGATTGTCTGGGTGCTACAATCGCTTGAATCGAGTGGGAGTTTATCTTCCAGATAAGATAGTGATTGTTATAGTAATCCAAGTCACTGTCACTAAGCTACTAGAACTTGGTGATGAACTATAAAATGCCAGGGATAGAAATAATGATCCCTGAGCTGTTCGCGATGTTTGACACCGCGAAGGTAGAAATCAAGAAGGAGCATCAAGTGTTGATGGTTAGTAAAACCACTAGTTTCGAGAAGGGCAAGGTCAAGGAGAGAAACTTCATGGATAGCAAGCCAGTGTTGCACATGCAGAACACTCAAGTTAAACTGGACGAGCCTAGCATGTACAGACATGGCCTTAGAATACAAGAGACGGAAAGGTCGAACATGAGTCATATAGTAGATATGATCAACATGATGATGTTCACCATTGAAACCACCTCAACTCACGTGATGATCGGACTTGAGTTGGTGAATTTGGATCATGTATCACTCAAATGACCGGAGGGATGTCAATTTGAGTGGGAGTTCTTAAGTAATATGATTAATTGAACTCATTATCATGAACATAGTCAGTAGTGTCTTTGCAAATTATGTTGTAGATTACTAGCTCACGCTATAGCTCCCTTGAATTTTTATATGTTTCTAGAGAAATATAGTTGAAAGATGATGGTAGCAATATTGTAGACTGGGTCTGTGATCTGAGGATTTTCCTCATTGTTGCACAGAAGGCTTAAGTCCTTAATGCACTGCTTGGTGCGCCCCCCCTTTAGCGTCACCTGTAGATGTTGTGAACATCTGACAGGCACGTTCCGATGACTACTTGATAGTTTAGTGCGTCATGCATTACGGCTTAGAATTGAGGCTCCGAAACATTTTGAATGTCACGGAACATATGAGATGTTCTAATAGCTGAAATTGGGATTTCAGGCTCATGCCCGTGTTGTGAGATATGAGATCTCCAACAAGATTCTTTGTCTGCAAGATGAAGGAGAATAGCTCAATCATTGAGCATGTGCTCAGATTGTCTGGGTGCTACAATCGCTTGAATCGAGTGGGAGTTGATCTTCCAGATAAGATAGTGATTGATATAGTTCTCCAAGTCACTATCACTAAGCTACTAGAAATTGGTGAATGCCAGGGATAGAAATAAGCTGTTCGCGATGTTTGACACCCGAAGGTAGAAATCAAGAAGGAGCATCAAGTGTTGATTGTTAGTGAAACCACTAGTTTCGAAAAGGGCAAGGGCAAGGAGGGAAACTTCATGGATGGCAAGTCAGTTGTTGCTCCAGTGAAGCAACCCAAAGTTGAACCCAAACCCGAGACTAAGTGCTTCTATTATGAGGTGAGCGGTCGCTGAAGCGAAACAACCCTAGATACTTGGTAGATAAGAAGACTGGCAACGTCGACACAAGTATATTTGATATACGTGTTATTGATGTGTACCTTGCTAGTACTCCTAATAGCACTTGGGTATTGGATACCGGATCGGTTGCTAAATTTTAGTAACTCAAAGTAAAAGCTACGGAATAAACGGAGACTATCTGAGGGTGAGGTGACGATGTGTGTTGGAAATGTTTCCAAGGTTGATGTGATCAACATCGCATGCTCTCTCTACCTTCGGGATTAGTGACGAACCTAAATAAATGTTATTTGGTGTTTGCGTTGAGCATGAACGTGATTAGATCGTGTTTATTGCAATACAGTTATTCATTTAAGTCAGAGAATAATGGTTATTCTGTTTACATGAATAATACCTTCAATGGTCATGCACCCAGTGAGAATGGTTTGTTGAATCTTGATCGTAGTAATACACATGTTCATAACATTGATGCCAAAAGATACAAAGTTAATAATGATAGTACCACATACGTGTGGCACTGCCGCTAAATGTCATATTGGTATAAAACGCATGAAGAAACTCCATGCTGATGGATCTTTGGACTCATTCGATTTCGAATCGGTTGATACATGTGAACCATGCCTCTTGGGCAAGATGACTAAGGACCCCGTATTCCGGTTTGATGGAGCGGGCAAGTGATTTGTTGGAAATGATACATGTTGATGTATGCAATCCAATGAGTCTTATAGCGTGCGGTGGATATCGTTATTTTCTTACCTTCATTGATAATTTGAGTAGATAATAGTGTATATTTACTTAATGAAACACAAGTCTGAATCGTTTGAAAAGTTCAAGCAAATTCAGAGTGAAATTTAAGATCATCGTGACGAGAAGATAAGATATCTATGATATGATCATGGAGGTGAATATCTGAGTTACGAGTTTGGTATACAACTTAAGACAATGTGAAAGTTGTTTCACAACTCACGCCACCTGGAACACCAATGGTGTGTCCGAATGTCATAGTCGTGCTCTATTGGATATGGTGTGAATTATGATGTCTCTTATCGTTTTACCACTATCGTTTTGGGGTTATGCATTAGAGACAACTACATTCACTTTAAATAGGGAACCATGTAAATACGTTAAGATGACACCATATGAATTATGGTTTGATAGAAACCTAAGCTGTCATTTCTAATGTTTGGGGCTGAGACGCTTTTGTGAAAAAGGTTTTCACCTAATGAGCTCGAACCCAAAGCGGACAAATGCATCTTCATGGAAGACCCTAAGAACAGTTGGGTATACCTTCTATCTCAGATCCAAGTGCAAAGTGTTTGTTGCCAAAACGGGTCCTTTCTCGAGAAAGAGTTTCTCTCGAAAGAATTGAGTAGGAGGAAGGTAGAACTTGATGAGGTTGTTGAACCTTTGTTTCAACGAGAGAGTAGCGTAGTGCAGAAAGTTGTTTCTGTGGAGCCTATGTTAGTTGAAGAGGAAGTTAATGATGATGATCATGAAGCTTCGGATCAAGTTAGTATCAAACCTTGTAGGTCGACAAGGACGTATACTGCTCCTGAGTGGTACGGCAACCCTATCTCAGAAGTCATGTTGTTGGACAACGATGAGCCTACGAGCTATGGAGAAGCGATGATGGGCCCGGATTCTGACAAATCGCTAGGAGCCATGAAATCCGAGAAAGGATCCATGTATGAGAACCAAGTATAGACTATGGTAGACTTGCTCGTTGGACGACAGGTCGTCGAGTACAAATGGACCTTTAAAGATGAAGACAGACACTGATGGTAAATGTCATCATTTATAAAGCTCGACTTGTCGCAAAGGAGTTTCCGACAAGTTTAAGGAGTTGGCTGCGATGAGACTTTCTCACTTGTAGCGATGCTAAAATCTGTTGGAATTATGTTAGCAGTTGCTGCATTTTTCAATTATGAAATCTAGTAGATGAATGTCAAAACATCGTTTCCTTAACAGTTTACTTAAGGAAAGGTTGTATGTAATACAACCAGAAGGTTTTGTCAGTCCTAAGGATGCTAAAGGGTGTGCGAGCTCTAGCAATCCTTCTATGGGCTGGAGCAAGCATCTCGGAGTTGGAATATACGCTTTGATAGGTGATCAAAGTTTTTGAGTCTATACAAAAGTTTATGAGAAACTTGTATTTACAAGAAAGTGAGTGGGAGCACTATAGAATTTCTGATAAGTATATGTGGTTGACATATTGTTGAGCGGAAATGATGTAGAATTTCTCAAAGGCATAAAGGCTTGTTTGAAAAGAGTTTTCAAAGGAAGACCTGGATAAAACTACTTAATTGTTGGGCATCGAGATCTATAGAGATAGATCAAGACGCCCGATGAGACTTTCAATGAGTACATACCTTGACAAGATTTTGAAAGAGTTCAAAATGGATTAGCCAAAGAAAGAGTTCTTGCCTGATTTGTAAGGTGTGAAATTGAGTAAGACACAAAGCTCGACCACGATAGAAGAAAGAGAAAGGATGAAGGTCGTCCCCTATGCTTTAGCCATAGGCTCTATATATAGTATGCCATGCTGTGTACCGCACGTGTGTGCTGTTGGGAGACGTAGTAGTAAATCAAAATTTTCTACGTTCACCAAGATCTATCTATGGAGAAACCAGCAACGAGAGGGGAGAGATTGCATCTTCATACCTTTGAAGATCGCTAAGCGGAAGCGTTACAAGAACGCGGTTGATGGAGTCGTACTCGCAGCGATTCAGATCGCGGTAGATCCGATCAAGTGCCGAACGGACGACACCTCCGCGTTCAACACACGTGCAGCCCGGTGACGTCTCCAACACCTTGATCCAGCAAGGAGGAAGGAGAGGTTGGGGAAGGGCTCCAACAGCAGCACGACGGCGTGGTGGTGGTGGAGTAGCAAGGTATTCCGACAGGGCTTCGCCTAAGCGCTGCGGAGGAGGAAGAAGAGAGGTAGGGCTTCGCCGTGAGAGAGAGAGATCAAATCCTATCTCAAAACATCCAAAACCTCAAGTATATATAGGAGGAGGGACGTGGAGGGCTGGCTTGGCCTCTACTCCAAAGAGGAGATGGCCGGCCGAATTAAAGGGAGAGTCCACCTCCCACAAGGGAGGTGGATCTCCTCCTTTTAAATCCCTTTTGCCTTATCTCCTTATCTCCAGCCACATGGGCCTTTAGCAAAAGTATTTCCCAGCCCAATAAGGGCTGGCACACTTTATCTAACAGCCCATGTGGTCCTTTGGTCGTCACACCCCTCCCGGGGGTCCTCCGGCACCCTCCCGGCACTCCCGGTACACTACCGATGAGCCCGAAAACTTTCCGGTGACCAAAACTGGACTTCCTATATATCAATCTTTACCTCCGGACCATTCCGGAGCTCCTCGTGACGTCCGGGATCTCATCCGGGACTCCGAACAACCTTCGGTAATCACGTATACCTTTTCCCTATAACCCTAGCGTCATCGAACCTTAAGTGTGTAGACCCTACGGGTTCGGGAGACACGTAGACATGACCGAGACACCTCTCCGGTCAATAACCAACAGCGGGATCTGGATACCCATGTTGGCTCCCACGTACTCCACGATGATCTCATCGGATGAACCACGATGTCAAGGATTCAATCAATCCCGTATACAATTCCCTTTGTCTATCGGTATGATACTTGCCCGAGATTCGATCGTCGGTATCCCCATACCTTGATCAATCTCGTTACTGGCAAGTCTCTTTACTCGTTCCGTAATACATCATCCCGTGGCTAACTCCTTAGTCACATTGAGCTCATTATGATGATGTCTTACCGAGTGGGCCCAGAGATACCGCTCCGTCACACGGAGTGACAAATCCCAGTCTCGATTCGTGCCAACCCAACAGATACTTTCGGAGATACCCGTAGCGTACCTTTATAGCCACCCAGTTACGTTGTGACGTTTGGCACACCCAAAGTATTCCTACGGTATCCGGGAGTTACACAATCTCATGGTCTAAGGAAATGACACTTGACATTGAAAAGCTTTAGCAAACGAACTACACGATCTTTGTGCTATGCTTAGGATTGGGTCTTGTCCATCACATCATTCTCCTAATGATGTGATCCCGTTATCAACGACATCCAATGTTCATGGCCATGAAACCGTGACCATCTATTGATCAACGAGCTAGTCAACTAGAGGCTCACTAGGGACATGTTGTGGTCTATGTATTCACACATGTATTATGGTTTCCGGTTAACACAATTATAGCATGAACAATAGACAATTATCATGAACAAGGAAATACAATAATAACCATTTTATTATTGCCTCTAGGGCATATTTCCAACAGTCTCCCACTTGCACTAGAGTCAATAATCTAGTTCACATCACCATGTGATTAACACTTACATCACCATGTGATCATATCATCATGTGATTAACACCCAATAAGTTCTGGGGTTTGTTCATGTTCTGCTCGTGAAAGAGGTTTTTAGTCAACGGGTCTGCGACATTCAGATCCGTGTGTACCTTACAAAATTTCCATGTCATATTTGTAGATACTACTCCCATGCTCCACTTGGAGCTATTCCAAATGGCTGCTCCACTATACGTAGCTGGATTTCTACTAAGAGTCATCCGGATTGGCTTTAAAGCTTGCATCATCGTAACACTTTACGATGAACTCTTTATCACCTCCATAATCGAGAAATATTTCCTTAGTTCTCAAGTTACTAAGGCTAACTTTGACCGCTGTCTAGTGATCCACTCTTGGATTACTCTTGTACCCCTTGACAGACTCATGGCAAGGCACACACAGGTGCGGTACACAGCACGGCATACTATATAGAGCCTATGGCTAAAGCATAGGAGATGACACTCATCTCTTCTTTATCTTCTGCCGTGGTCGGGTATTGAGTCTTACTCAATTTCACACCTTACAATACAGTCAAGAACTCCTTCTTTGACCCATCTATTTTGAACTCCTTCAAAAACTTGTCAAGGTATGTCTTCGTCGAAAAAACTTATCAAGCGAATTGATCTATCCCTATAGATCTTGATGCTCAATAAAATAGTAGCTTTATCTGGGTCTTCCTTTGAAAAAACTCTTTTCAAACAACCCTTCATGCTCTTCCAGAAATTCTACATCATTTCCGATCAATAATATGTCAACTACATATTCTTATAAGAAATTCTATAGTGCTCCCACTCACTTTCTTGCAAATACAAGTTTCTCATAAACTTTGTATAAACTTAAACACTTTGATCACCTCATCAAAGCATATATTCCAACTCCGAGATTCTTGCTCCAGTCCATAGAAGGATCGTTGGAGTTTGCATATTATTAGCATCCTTAGGATTGACAAAACCTTCAGGTTGTATCACATACAACTCTTCCTCACAGAAACCATTACGGAAACCTTGTTTTGTCATCCATCTGCCAGATTTCATAATCGAAAAATGCAGCAACTGCTAACAAAATTTTAATAGACTTTTAGCATCGCTACAGATGAGACAATCTCATCGCAGTCAACTCCTTGAACTTGGCGAAAACTTCTTTGCGACAAGTCGAGCTTTATAAACGGTGACATTTCACCATTAGCGTCTATGTTTATCTCAAAGGTCCATTTGTACTCAATGACCCGCCATTCAACAGGAAAGGCTACCAAAGTCCATACTTGGTTTTCATACATGGATCCTTTCTCGGATTTCATGGCTCCTAGCCATTTGTTGGAATCCGGGCCCACCATCGCTTCTCCATAGTTCGTAGGTTCATCGTTGTCCAACAACATGATTTCCAAGACAGGGTTGTCGTACTACTCAGGAGCAGTACGCGTCCTTGTCGACCTACGAGGTTCGATAGTGACTTGATCCGAAGCTTCATGATCATCATCATTAACTTCCTTTTCAACTGAGTAGGCTCTACAGAAACATCTTTCTGTGTTGCGCTATTCTCTGGTTGAAACAAAGGTTCAACAACCTTATCAAGTTCTATCTTCCTCCCACTCAATTCTTTCGAGAGAAACTCTTTCTCAAGAAAGGACCCGTTCTTAGCAACAAACACCTTTTGCGCTTGGATCTGAGATAGAAGGTATACCCAATGTCTCATTAGGGTATTCTATGAAGATGCATTTGTCTGCTTTGAGTTCGAGCTCGCTAGGTGAAAAACCCATTTTCACATAAGCGTCGCAGCCCCAAACATTAAGAAATAACAGCTTAGGCTTCTGTCAAACCATAATTCTCACGGTGTCATCTCAACAGACTTAGATGGTGCCCTATTAAAGTGAATGGATTTGTCTTTAATGCATAACCCCATAACGATAGTGGCAAAATGATAAGAGACATCATAGTACTCACTATATCCAATAGAGCACGACTACGACGGTCGAACACACCATCACACTATGGTGTTCCAGGAGGCGTGAGCTGTGAAACAATTTCCACATTGTCTAAAATTGCATACCAAACTCGTAACTTAGATATTCACCTCCATGATCGTATCACAGACATTTATCTTCTTGTCACGATGATCTTTAACTTCACTCTGAAACTCCTTGAACCTTTCAAACATTTCAGATTCGTGTTTCATTAAGTAAATATCCCCATATTTACTCAAATCATCAGTGAAGGTAAAGAAAAACAACGATATCCATTGTGTGTTTTAACACTCATTGGACCACATACATCAACATGTATTAATTCCAATAAGCCACTTGCCCGCTCCATCATATTGGATGACGGGGTCTCAGTCATCTTGCCCAAGAGGCATGGCTCGCATGTCTCAACCGATTCGAAATCGAGTGAGTCAAAAAATCCATCATCATGGAGTTTCTTCATGCGATTTATACCAATATGACATTACGTGGCAGTGCCACAAGCATGTGGTACTATCATTATTAACTTTGTATCTTTTGGTACCAATGTTATGAATATGTGTACTACTACGATCATGATTTGATAAACCATTTCGAGTGGGTGCATGACCATTGAAGGCATTATCCATGTAAACAGAATAACCATTATTCTCTAACTTATATGAATAACCGTATCGCACTAATCATGATCTAATCACGTTCATGCTCAACGCAAACACCAAATAACATTTATTTAGGTTTATCACAAATCCTGAAGGTAGAGAGAGCGTGCGATGGTGATCACATCAATCTTGGAAATACTTCCAACACACATCGTCACCTTTCACCTAGCTAGTCTCCATTTACTCCGTAGCTTTTATTTCGAGTTGCTAACACTTAGCAACCGAACCGGTATCCAATACCCAGGTGCTACTAGGAGTACCAGCAAGGTACACATCACTAACACGTATATCAAATATACTTCCATTGACATTACCAGCCTTCTTATCTACCAAGCATCTAGGGGTTTTCCGCTTCAGCGAACATTCTCCTCATAACAGAAGCACTTAGTCTCGGGTTCGGGCTCAACCTTGGGTTTCTTCACTAGAGCAACAACTGGCTTGTCATTCCTGAAGTTTTCCGTTCTTGCCCTTGCCCCTTTTTGAAACTAGTGGTTTCACTTAACCATCAACACTTGATGCTCCTTCTTGATTTCTACCTTCGTGGTGTCAAACATCACGAACAACTCAGGGATCATCTTATCCATCCCTGGCATATTATAGTTCATCACGAAGCTCTAGTAGCTTGGTGGCCGTGACTTGGAGAACTGCATTAATCACTATCTCATCTGGAAGATTAACTCCCACTTGATTCAAGTGATTGTAGCACCCAGACAATCTGAGCACACGCTCAGCGATTGAGCTATTCTCCTTTATCTTGCAGACAAAGAATCTTGTTGGAGGTCTCTTACCTCTCAACATAGGCACGAGCCTGAGATCACAATCTCAGCTCCTAGAACATCTCATATGTTCCGTGACGTTCAAAACGTTTTGGAGCCTCAATTCTAAGCCGTAATGCATGACACATTGAACTATCACGTAGTCACCAAAAAGTGCCTGTCATATGTTCACAACATCTACAGACAACGCTTGAGGGAGTGATGCAGTTAGCGGTACATCAAAAACATAAGCTTTCTGTGCAGCAATGAGGACAATCCTCAGATCACGGACCCAGTCCGCATTATTGCTACCATCAACTTTCAACTTACTTTTCTCTAGGATTGTATCAATAAAACTAGGGAGCTACAGCGTGAGCTATCTACGACATAATTTGCAAGGACATTTTTAGACTAAGTTCATGATAATTAAGTTCATTTAATCAAATTATTAATGAACTCCCACTTTGATAGACATCTCTCTAGCCTTCCAAGTGATACATGATCCATGTCAACTAGCCCGTGTCCGATCATCACGTGAGACGGACTAGTCATCCATGGTGAACATCTCTATGTTGATCGTATCTTCTATACGACTCATGTTCGACCTTTCGGTCCTCCGTGTTCCGAGGCCATGTCTGTACATGCTAGGCTCGTCAAGTCAACCTAAGTGTTTCGCATGTGTAAATCTGGCTTACACCCGTTGTATGCGAACGTTAGAACCTATCACACCCGATCATCACGTGGTGCTTCGGAACGACGATCCTTAGCAACGGTGCACAGTTAGGGTGAACACCTTTCTTGAAATTTTATTGAGAGATCATCTTATTTACTACCGTCGTTCTATGCAAATAAGATGTAAACATGATAAACATCACATGCAATCAATATAGTGACATGATATGGCCAATATCATCTTGCTCCTTTGATCTCCATCTTCGGGGCACCATGATCATCACTGTCACCGGCACGACACCATGATCTCCATCATCATGATCTCCATCATTGTGTCTTCATGAAGTTGTCTCGCCAAATATTACTTCTACTACTACAGCTAACGTTTAGCAATAAAGTAAAGTAATTACATGGCGTTTATGATTGACACGCAGGTCATACAATAGTATAAGACAACTCCTATGGCTCCTGCCGGTTGTCATAGTCATCGACGTGCAAGTCGTGAACCCTATTACAAGAACATGATCAATCTCATACATCACAATGCATCACATCACATCCTTTTGGCCATATCACATCACACGACATATGCTGCAAAAACAAGTTAGACGTCCTCTAATTTGTAGTTGCAAGTTTTTACGTGGTTGCTATAGGTTTCTAGCAAGAACGTTTCTTACCTACGTAAAAACCACAACGTGATATGCCAATTGCTATTTACCCTTCATAAGGACCCTTTTCATCGAATCCAATCCGACTAAGGTGGGAGAGACAGACACCCGCTAGCCACCTTATGCAACTAGTGCATGTCAGGCGGTGGAACCGGTCTCACGTAAGCGTACGTGTAAGGTTGGTCCGGGCCGCTTCATCCCACAATACCGTCGAATCAAGATAAGACTAGTAACGGCAAGCATATTAACAAAATCGACGCCCACAACTGCTTTGTGTTCTACTCGTGCATAGATTCTACGCATAGACCTAGCTCATGATGCCACTGTTGGGAGACGTAGTAGTAAATCAAAATTTTCCTACGTTCACCAAGATCTATCTATGGAGAAACCAGCAACGAGAGGGGAGAGATTGCATCTTCATACCTTTGAAGATCGCTAAGCGGAAGCGTTACAAGAACGCGGTTGATGGAGTCGTACTCGCAGCGATTCAGATCGCGGTAGATCCGATCAAGTGCCGAACGGACGGCACCTCCGCGTTCAACACACGTGCAGCCCGGTGACGTCTCCAACACCTTGATCCAGCAAGGAGGAAGGAGAGGTTGGGGAAGGGCTCCAACAGCAGCACGACGGCGTGGTGGTGGTGGAGTAGCAAGGTATTCCGACAGGGCTTCGCCTAAGCGCTGCGGAGGAGGAAGAAGAGAGGTAGGGCTTCGCCGTGAGAGAGAGAGATCAAATCCTATCTCAAAACATCCAAAACCTCAAGTATATATAGGAGGAGGGACGTGGAGGGCTGGCTTGGCCTCTACTCCAAAGAGGAGATGGCCGGCCGAATTAAAGGGAGAGTCCACCTCCCACAAGGGAGGTGGATCTCCTCCTTTTAAATCCCTTTTGCCTTATCTCCTTATCTCCAGCCACATGGGCCTTTAGCAAAAGTATTTCCCAGCCCAATAAGGGCTGGCACACTTTATCTAACAGCCCATGTGGTCCTTTGGTCGTCACACCCCTCCCGGGGGTCCTCCGGCACCCTCCCGGCACTCCCGGTACACTACCGATGAGCCCGAAAACTTTCCGGTGACCAAAACTGGACTTCCTATATATCAATATTTACCTCCGGACCATTCCGGAGCTCCTCGTGACGTCCGGGATCTCATCCGGGACTCCGAACAACCTTCGGTAATCACGTATACCTTTTCCCTATAACCCTAGCGTCATCGAACCTTAAGTGTGTAGACCCTACGGGTTCGGGAGACACGTAGACATGACCGAGACACCTCTCCGGTCAATAACCAACAGCGGGATCTGGATACCCATGTTGGCTCCCACGTACTCCACGATGATCTCATCGGATGAACCACGATGTCAAGGATTCAATCAATCCCGTATACAATTCCCTTTGTCTATCGGTATGATACTTGCCCGAGATTCGATCGTCGGTATCCCCATACCTTGTTCAATCTCGTTACTGGCAAGTCTCTTTACTCGTTCCGTAATACATCATCCCGTGGCTAACTCCTTAGTCACATTGAGCTCATTATGATGATGTCTTACCGAGTGGGCCCAGAGATACCGCTCCGTCACACGGAGTGACAAATCCCAGTCTCGATTCGTGCCAACCCAACAGATACTTTCGGAGATACCCGTAGCGTACCTTTATAGCCACCCAGTTACGTTGTGACGTTTGGCACACCCAAAGTATTCCTACGGTATCCGGGAGTTACACAATCTCATGGTCTAAGGAAATGACACTTGACATTGAAAAGCTTTAGCAAACGAACTACACGATCTTTGTGCTATGCTTAGGATTGGGTCTTGTCCATCACATCATTCTCCTAATGATGTGATCCCGTTATCAACGACATCCAATGTCCATGGCCATGAAACCGTGACCATCTATTGATCAACGAGCTAGTCAACTAGAGGCTCACTAGGGACATGTTGTGGTCTATGTATTCACACATGTATTATGGTTTCCGGTTAACACAATTATAGCATGAACAATAGACAATTATCATGAACAAGGAAATACAATAATAACCATTTTATTATTGCCTCTAGGGCATATTTCCAACATGTGCCTTGCCATGAGTCTGTCAAGGGGTACAAGAGTGATCCAGGAGTGGATCACTGGACAACGGTCAAGATTATGCTTAGTAACTAAAAGACTAAGGAAATGTTTCTCAATTATGGAGGTGATAAAGAATTTGTCGTAAAGAGTACGTCGATGCAAGCTTTAACACCAATCCGGATGACTCTTAGTAGCAATCCGGATACGTATAGTGGAGCATCCATTTGGAATAGTTCCAAGTGGAGTGTGGTAGTAGTGTCTACAGTATGGCATAGAGATTTGCAAAGTACACATAGATCTGAATGACGTAGGCTCGTTGACTAAAAGACCTCTCTCACATGCAAAGCAAGATCGAGCCCCAGAACCCATTGGGTGTTAGATTCATAACATTGCGAATCACATGGTCATGTGAACTAGATTATTGACTCTAGTGCAAGTGGGAGGCTATTGGAAATATGCCCTAGAGGCAATAATAAATTAGTTATTATCATATTTCCTTGTTCATGATAATGTTTATTATCCATGCTATAATTGTATTGATTGGAAACTAAATACATGTGTGGGTATATAGACAACACTGTGTCCCTAGTATGCCTCTAGTAAACTAGCTCGTTGATCAAAGATGGTCAAGGTTTCCTAGCCATTGACATGAGATGTCATTTGATAACGGGATCACATCATTAGGATAATGATGTGATGGACAAGACCCAAACTATAAACGTAGCATATGATCGTGTCAGTTTATTGCTACAGTTTTCTGCATGTCAAATATCTGTTCCTATGACCATGAGATCATGCAACTCACTAACACCAGAGAATTACCTTGTGTGTATCAAATGTCGCAATGTAACTGGGTGACTATAAAGGTGCTCTATAGGTATCTCCGAGGGTGTCTGTTGGGTTGGCATGGATCAAGACTGGGATTTGTTACTTCGTGTGACGGAGAGGTATCTCAGGCCCACTCGGTAATACAACATCACAACAAGCCTTGCAAGCAATGTGACTACAGTGTTAGCCATGAGATCTTGTATTACGGAACGAGTAAAGATACTTGTTGGTAACGAGGTTGGACTAGGTATACAGATACCGACGATCGAATCTCGGGCAAGTAACATACCGAAGAACAAAGGGAACATCATACGGGATTAACTGAATCCTTGACATAGAGGTTCGACTGATAAAGATCTTCATAGAATATGTAGGAACCAATATGGGCATCCAGGTCCCGCTATTGGTTATTGACCGTAGAGGTGTCTCGGTCATGTCTACATAGTTCTCAAACCCGCAGGGTCTGCACACTTAAGGTTCAGTGATGTTTCGGTAGTATAGAGTTATGTATGGTGGTGACCGAAGGTTGTTCGGAGTCCCGGATGAGATCCCGGACATCACGAGGAGCTCCGGAATGGTCCGAAGGTAAAGATTGATATGTGGGATAATAGTGTTTGGTCTCTAGAAGGGTTACAGAATTGACCGGAAATAGTTTTGGATTTTTCCCGAAATGTTCGGGGTACAAGGACACTTTATTTGGGCCAAGGGGTAAAGCCCATGAGGCTTTAGGAAGGTGCAAAAGATGTTTTGCGGAGGCCAGGGGCCAGACGCCAGGGACCGTGGCGTTTGGGGCCAGACGCCGAGGACCTTGGCGTCTGGTCCTGGAGTCCGAGGACCTTGGCGTCTGGTCCTGGAGTCCGAGAAGGACTCTTGCCTTGCGGACAAACCGACCTTGAGGAGGATTTTTCTCCAAGTTTCAACCCCAAGGCTCAGCATATAAATAAAGTGGCGGGGCTAGCACTTGGAACACATCAAGTAACCCTAAGCTACGTGCTGCCTCTCCTCCTGTTCGTAGTTTCTCCTCTAGATCGGTTTCAGCGGTGCTTAGGTGAAGCCCTGCTGGAATTGCTCCACCACCATCGCCACAATGCTGTCGCGCTGCCGGAGAACTCGTCTACCTCTCCGCTCCCTCTTGCTAGATCAAGAAGGCGGAGATTGTCATCAAGCTATACATGTGCTGAATGCGGAGGTGTCGTCCGTTCAGCGCTAGATCGGAAGGACTCTCGTGATGAGATCGCGGGACGGATCGTGATTGGATCGTGGGACGGATCATGATGAGATCGCGGGATGCTCGGCGATTTGGATCGCGAAGACGTTCGACTACACCAACCGCGTTTCTTAACGCTTCCCGCTTAGCGATCTACAAGGGTATGTAGATCCACTCTCCCTCTCGTAGATGCTCATCACCATGGATAGATCTTGTGTGTGCGTCGGAATCTTTTTGTTTCCCATGCAATGTTCCCCAACAAAGATAGCAGGGGCGAGAAGCCTGGTTAGAAAACATAGCGGGGGCCTCATCGGTCGATCGGGATACCGGGTCGTGGAAGCGGATGTGGAACACACCAGTCCTTGCGAAGGTACGAATGTTTGTCGGGCATTTGTCCAAGAACTCCCTACCAACAAACCATGTTCGAGCTCACAATAATTTGGAGACTCAAGCGTGTGTGGTCTGCGTGGCGCGAAAGACTCCTGGCACCATAGCCTGCTGGACTGCTTGATGTCGAGGTGTATTTGGGCTCTAGTCGATGGAGAACTAGTAGATCATCTTAGAGACATTACAAAACCGAGCGCCAAAAACTGGTTGTTTGTCATGCTACATAAACTGTCCCACGATGCTTTTGTCAAGCTTGCGGTGACTTTTTGGGAAATTTTGTGGGCTAGGAGGAAAGCTCTTGTACGAGGAAATTTTCCAAAGCCCTCAAGGTACACAACCGTTCATCGAGCGATTCTTGGCAGACCTGGATATCATAAAGGATTGGAAACTCTCTTCATCCAGAACACACCAAGATGCTCCAAATAATACATCGATTCTCGGGCGTCTGCAACCTAAGGCACCATCGAAGGGCTTTGCAAATATTCACATTGATGTGAGTGTGTCGAGCTCAAACTGAAGAGGGTCGCCACGACGGTAGCTAGGGATGATCAGGGTAACTATATGGGGATCTCTTTGTTGGGGAACATTGCATGGGAAACAAAAAATTCCTACACACATGCAAGATCTATCCATGACGATGAGAATGTACGTGAGGGAGAGTGGATCTACAAACCCTTGTAGATCGCTAAGCGGGAAGCATTAAGAAACGTGGTTGATGTAGTCAAATGTCTTCGCGATCCAAATCGCTAGCCGTCCCACGATCCAATCACGATCTAGCACCAAACGGACGGCACCTCCACGTACAGATCGATGGCGGCCTCCGCCCTCTTGATCCATCAAGAGGGAGCAGAGAGGTATATGAGTTCCGCGGCAGCATGACGGTGCGGTGGCGGTGCTGGTGGAACTATTCTGGCAGGGCTTCGCCTAAGCACCACCGAATCTATTTGGTGGAGGAACTAGAGAATAGAGAATTGGCACGTGGCTTAGGGTTTTGGGGCTCTATTCCTCTAGTATATATAGGAGGGAGGGGGAGGAGGCAGACCTAGGGTTTCCCCCTAGGGGCTTCGGTTGAAGTGGGAGAGGTGGAGGTTTCTACCAATCCTACTCTAAGTAGGATTCCAATCCTACTTGGAAACCCTCTCCCCCTTTGTTTTTTTCCTTTCCTACCTTTCCTAGACACATGGGCCCTTAGGGGATGGCTTTCCCATCCCACTAAGGGCTGGTGAGCCACTCCTAAGGCCCATGTGGCCTCCCAGCGTGGGTGGCCCCTCCCGATGGTCCTCCGGAACCCTCCCGGCACTCCCGGTACACCATTGAAGTACCCGAAACTTTTCCGATGACCAAAACGGGACTTCCTATATATATCAATATTTACCTCTAGATCATTCTGGAGCTCCTCGCGACATTCGAGATCTCATCCGGGACTCCGAACAACCTTCATTCACTATCATACATAACTCAATACTACCGAAACATCACCGAACATTAAGTGTGCAAACCCTGCGGGTTCGAGAACTATGTAGACATGACCGAGGCACCTCTACGGTTAATAACCAATAACGGGACCTGGATGACCATATTGGTACCCACATATTCTAGGAATATATTTATTGGTTGAACCTCTATGTCAAGGATTCAATTAATCCCGTATGCTGTTCCCTTTGTTCTTCGGTATGTTACTTGCCCGAGATTTGACCGTCGGTATCTCTATACCCAGTTCAATATCATTACCGACAAGTATCTTTACTCGTTCTGTAATACAAGATCCTGTGGTTAACACTTTAGTCACTTTGCTTGCAAGGCTTGTTGTGATGTTGTATTACCGAGTGGGCCCTGAGATATCTCTCCGTCACACGGAGTAACAAATCCCTGTCTTGATCCATGCCCACTCAAGAGACACCTTTGGATACCTGTAGAGCATGTTTATAGTCACCCAATTATGTTGCGACGTTTGTTACACACAAAGTATTCCTCCGGTGTCAGTGAGCTGCATGATCTCATGGTCATAGGAACATATACTTGACATGTAGAAAACTATAGCAAATAACTGACACGATCATATGCTACGTTCATAGTTTGGGTCTTGTCCATCATATCGTTCTCCTAATGATGTGATCACGTTATCAAATGACATCTCATGTCTATGGCTAGGAAACCTTGACCATCTTTGATCAACGAGCTAGTCTACTAGAGGTACACTATGGACACAGTGTTTTCTATGTATCCACACATGCATTTGTGTTTCCAATCAATACAATTATAACATGGATAATAAACGATTACCATGAACAAGGAAATATAATAATAAACACTTTATTATTGCCTCTAGGGCATATTTCCAACACTCTTCCCTAGTCATCCTGGGCCTACATGATGCAGCTGTTCTGGAAGCAATCGCATGCCGTGAGGTGATATGTCTCCAACGTATCTATAATTTATGAAGTATTCATGCCATGTTTACAATAATTCCATATGATTTTACTAGAACTAACCCAGACTGACGATGTTTTCAGCAGAACTACCGTGGTGTTGTTTTTGTGCAGAAATAAAAGTTCTCGGAATGAGCTGAAAATTGATGAAGAATATTTTTGGAAAATATAAAAAATACTGGGGCGAAGAGTCACTCGAGGGGAAGGCCGAGGAGGCCACAAGCCTTAGGGGCACGACCACCCCCCTGGCCGCGGCCACCGGGCTTGTGGGCGCCTCGGGAGTCCACCAACCTCCCTCTCAACTCTATAAATTGTCAAATATTCCAGAAACCCCAAAATATAACCTAGATCGGGAGTTTCGCGGCCGCACACCTCTAGGGCCACGAAAAACCAATCTTGGCCCTCTCCGGCACCCTGCCGGAGGGGGTCACCATCATTGGAGGCCATCTTCATTGCTCCGGAGGGGCCATCAACACCATGGAGGCCAAGGACCAAAGGGAGAACTTCCCCCTATAGAGGGGGGATGCCATGGAGGAGGAATCACAAGGGGGAGATGCTCCCCCTCTCTCCCGATGGTGCCGGAGTGCCACCGGGGGAACCAACGCCGTGGTGATCATCTTCATCAACATCACCTTATTCATCACCATCCTCATGTCCTTTTAGGGGTCCACTCTCCCGCACCCTGCTGTAATCACCTACCTGAACATGGTGCTTTATGCTACATATTATGATCCAATGATGTGTTGCCATCCTATGCTTTTTTGAGTAGATCACTTTTGTCCTTTGGGTTGATTGATGATCTAGATTGGTTTGAGTTGCATGTTTCATTGTTGGTGCTGTCCTATGGTGCCCTCCATGCCGTGCACACATGAGGGATCCCAGCTGTAGGGTTTGCAATATGTTTATGATTCTCTTATGGTGGGTGGCGTGAGTGACAGAAGCACATACCCGAGTAAGTAGGTTGTTTGCGTATGGGATAAAGGGGACTTGATGCTTTAATGTATGGTTGGGTTTTACCTTAATGATCTTTAGTATTTGAGGATGTTTGCTAGAGTTCCAATCATAAGTGCATATGATCCAAGTAGATAAAGTATGTTAGCTTATGCTTCTCCCTCATATAAAATTGCAATAATGATTTTCGATCTTGTTAACAATTTCCTAGGATAATCCCGCACACTGACCCATCATTATTCCACACTCGCTATTTGTAATATATTGTAATATTATGATAACATCAACTATTTTCATATTCTAGTTCTGTAGCGACCTGACTCAAAACGAGTCAAGCCTTTGTGTTTTCTGTGCCATCCCTGGATCAGTATGCTGGCACACACAGTACATCAATGTATATATCAAAGTGCAATCACATGTAAATAGCGTAAAACTGATATATACCTTAAAATAGCAGCGGATACAGTCAACGAGAGTGGAGTCCCAATAACACCAACGGCAAGTTGAGTGCGGACCGTAACCCTGAATCGTACTCTTACCCGTCGTAGAAGAGTATCTGCAACATAAGACGTTGCAGCCGTGTAGGTCAGTACATGGAATGTACTGGCAAGATCACCATAGAAGAACAGAAGAATAAAGACTATTCTATATGCAAAGGCTTTGTGGCTCTGTGTCTAAGTTTTTGCATAAAAGCTGATTTTGTTTTCCTACAACAAAGGAATATCAGGAATTTCACTATGGAGTTACCTATCATGACATGGTTCCGCCAACCAATGTCTCAATGCCCATATCCTTACACTTGAAACATCGAACATGACTCAGGTCCTTCTGTTCAGGGGCTTGTCTCTTCCTGAGGTTCTTTGTTCTGATCAAACTTTCAATTTCCTGTGGATCAAACTCCACTTCTTCTACCGGGAAGTTTCCCAGATACTCTTTTATTTCCTTCGTACAGTCCTGTGAGTAATGTCCTTCTTCTCCACATGTATAGCAGGCATTTGAGTAAAACCTGGTTAATCCTTCTCCATTAGGGTCTTCATCATCTTCCTTCTTCACAAGTTCTCCAAATTTTTCTCTGAAGGCTTTCTTCATGGCTTTCTTCTGCTGTTTGATGACTTCTTGTACCTTGGGGTACTCCTGGCATTGAGCAGGGTAATGTGTAGTTCCTTCACACAAGAAACATGTCACTTGCCCAGTTGGGCAGTCCTCAGCAGGGTGATTCTCTTCATAGTAAGGGCATCCATACTTGTGTTCTGCCTGGGTGTGTCCTATTTCTCCACAGATTTTACATGCTCGGGTCTTCTTCATCGGGATAACACAATGCCTCTGAATGAGACGGGATCTTAACAGAGTCTTCTTGAGTTCTTCCCAATTCTTTGCTCCATTAAATCCTTGTATGGCATGATGCATTTTCCACCAAGTTGCGGCACTTTGGGTAAAGTGCTGGAGAGCATATTGAACCTTATACTTCTGTGCTATCGAGTTGCTCCTGAAGTGATTCTCCATGTTGTGAATCCATACTTCTGTCTCCAACCGAGTCATCGATCCAGAATACATGAGTCCAGCTTCATTCATCATCTATTGGGGTCAAGGTTTTGGGATGAGAAGCAAGAGAGAAAGGAGCGGATACACACAATACAAACAATGGTTTTGAAAATAGATTTGTTTTGTTGTGGCTGTCGAAAATTACACACAAATGACAGCTCACAAAAATCATCGTATCTAACGTAAGTATACAACAGGGGTTGGGTCTTCTAGGGCATAATATCTTGGAAATTCTTCATGGTCTTCAATTTCTTCAGGTCTGTATAATCTTCAATCCTTTTTGTAGCTCTTCCATAATGGAATACATCTTTGTCGGAGTTGGTCACCAGCTGTCCGATATCTTGTCCTTCTTGGAGTGGCTTCAGTGGATCCTTAGTGGTCAAGGGGAAAAGGGTATTTTCTAACTTTTTGATAAAACTCAGAAGGGATGAGAAGTAGAAGGTCTTTTGAAAACAAAGTTTTTCGAGAAATCATTTCCTAAGGGCTTTCTAGTTTCTAGGGTCACGTCCTACAGTCAACATGTGCTTTGATACCATTTCTGTAGCGACCCGACTCAAAACGAGTCAAGCCTCTGTGTTTTCTGTGCCATCCCTGGATCAGTATGCTGGCACACACAGTACATCAATGTATATATCAAAGTGCAATCACATGTAAATAGCGTAAAACTGATATATACCTTAAAATAGCAGCGGATACAGTCAACGAGAGTGGAGTCCCAATAACACCAACGGCAAGTTGAGTGCGGACCGTAACCCTGAATCGTACTCTTACCCGTCGTAGAAGAGTATCTGCAACATAAGACGTTGCAGCCGTGTAGGTCAGTACATGGAATGTACTGGCAAGATCACCATAGAAGAACAGAAGAATAAAGACTATTCTATATGCAAAGGCTTTGTGGCTCTGTGTCTAAGTTTTTGCATAAAAGCTGATTTTGTTTTCCTACAACAAAGGAATATCAGGAATTTCACTATGGAGTTACCTATCATGACATGGTTCCGCCAACCAATGTCTCAATGCCCATAAGTATCATAAGTTGCCCACAATTAGTTATCAGTCCAGTGTTGAGAGTTCAGAGATAGATCCAAGTCTAGAAGCTCAAATTGTCCGTAACCGGGGACACGGCTAATCGATTAGGTTTAACTCTGCAGAGTGTTGTGTACTTTACCCACAAGATTCTTTCCCCCCTGGTAAGTCCTCGCACTACATGGTGTTTGAGAACAGGATGAAAGAAACATGGTCTTTCAGAGTGTTTCCCTGACTGTCCGACAGTGCCCATCCAATCCTAACGTCGACTACATCTCGTAGCACTGCCCAGCAGAGTCACAACAAAGATCAACCAAGCCAGAGCCCATAATGACTTGTGGCTACACAGGTAAGCTTCCGGGCATGAAGTATTCATCCTTCTCTTTGAGTCTGGGTGAAGCTTTCCGCAAGATGTCATGGCGCTTCTCCATGCATCCCGGCCATCCACTGGTTTCTCCAGGGATGCCCAATCAACCATCCTTCACCCAGTAGTGTGTGTTGAAAACTTGTCTTCTCGAGTCTTGAAGTCTTGAGGACTTGAAGATGCAGGACTTGAAAATGTCTTCATGAAGTTGTCGTCTTGACGTAGAGTCCTTCTTCACACCACTCACGAACGCTCATACCAAACCCCGTCTACTTTAGCATAGCATAAAAGTAACTAACGTTCCCGGGGCTTTAGTAACCAGTGGTGGGTTCCTACCTCATGCATTCTACTCAACTACAAGAATTTCAATAACACTAAGGGAGGGATGTGCTGAATGATGTCACTACATGCAATAAAACATAGGTATGAAATAGATGGTCAAAGTGAACTTGCCTGTACTGTTGATGAAGAGAAAGATCGCTCTTAGAAATAACTTGATAGACTATACGTCACTCTCCGATGAAAATCTATATAACAAACATTGCATTCATAAGCAAACACTTCTAGCAATCAAAACTGACAATCACAATGTAACACAAGAACAAAAGCAACAAGGTTGATGAAGGAAACACTTAAGACAAAACTCAAAGCCAAGAAAGTTTTCATAAAAACAACTAAGGTAGTTTTCCTCTACAAAAACTAGTAACAAAACAACAAAGTAAAATATAAAAAAAAGGATTTTAGTAAATATTTTACTAGCAAAAAGAATTACTTTTGAAGAACAAGTAAAACTATGAAAACATTATCCTAAACAACAAGAGTGCTTGTCTAATGAACTTAACTACAAGCACAACCATAAACTAAGAGAATTTTTTTTATGAAACAACTAAGTTAACAGAAAATAATTAATAAAATATATTTGTTACAAAACAGAATTAGATCATCTAAAACTTTGTGAAAATAATCTCTACTAAAACTAAGTTGTTTTATAAAACATTACCTAATGATAGAGAATATAGTTTCCTATAATAGAGTAAAACTAAACCATTTTTATTGACAAACATTTCTTAACAGAAAAGATTACTACAAATTTTATTTGAAAACAGAATCTAATTATATAAAACTTTAGTTAAAAGAATTGTTACTAACAAATTTGCTTTTAAAACAACTATACCTATTTGAAAGAGGGTATAGATCCCTACAACAAAATTTATAAACTAAACAAATTAACTTTTGTTAACAGCAAGTAAATTACTAAGGTTTGAAACAACAAAACTAAATGAAATCTGAGACTTAGTATAAATCATATTCAGATTTTCAAAAATAAAACAAAGTAAATCAATCTAAATAAACTAATATGAAACTAAACAGATTCTGTTTTGTTTGAAAATTCTATTTATAATTGATCTAAAATTTCTCAAACTCTACCAAATGATAGCTATGGTCACTAGTGACAAGTAGGAAAAAGAATCAATCAAAAATCCATTTTAAAACTCAAGTTAATTAGAAAACAAAATTTAAACCAAATCTGTTTAAATTCAAATTTAAATATTCCAATATAGTCAAACTTGGCATCTACAGAAACTAGAATAAAATTGTGATCTAATGCAAAAGGAATCAAGTTAAAATACTTAAAAACATAAAAGATATAATAAAAACAAAATCAGAACTATTTCTGTTTTTGAAATCAAAACAGAAAAAGAGAAAACAATTCTAACGGACAGGGGGCTACGTGTTGCTCTCTGGTTGGTCTAAGTGTGCGTGTGCTAGGGAGTTTCGGGCGGGCGACCGGAATATAACGCGTACCGGTTCGAGCAATAAACAGATCTAATCGGGGCCGTGGGATTTACATCGAACGGACGGGGAGAGGGGTGCGGTGCTCACAGTGAGATGATCGCCGGCGGGGGCTTCTCCGGCGAGTCCGGAATGTCGAGGTCGTCAGGGACGACGCTCTAGTGACCCTCCGGCGATGGCGAAGGCACCACTCGATGCGGGCGAAGACGGCGATGAGATAGGTGGCTTCAGTGGGGCGAGGGGGTGACGGAGTCGACGGTGGTGAGCTCGGAGGCGGAGCCGTCCTGGTGGTCGTCGGGGAGATAGTTCCCGTGGGTGTGGAGCAAGGGTGAGAGGGTGGGGAGGTGCGGGCGAGTGAGAGAGAAAGGTTGGTGGGCTCTGGGAGGGTACGGGGAAGGCAGGGGAAGCAGCACGTCGAAAATGGCGCGGTGGCTACCGGTTGTCTCCGGCGAGCTATTCCGGCGAGGAGAGGGGCTCGGACGAGAGGATAACTAGGGGAATGAGTAGAGGAGAGGCAAGGGTACTTATAGGGGCTCGCGGGTGGTCGGGGAATAAAGGAGGGAGGGGGTCCGCGGCGAGGGGATCCGGCGACGGCGTCGGGCGCATGGGAGGAGGGTGATGACCGGCGACGGTTTCGGTTGGGCGCGTGAGGCCAGGGTGTCAGCGAGAGAGAGAGGGCGAGCGTAGTCAGCGGGCGACCGACCGGTAACGGTCTCGGCATTTAATGTCGTTGGGCCGGCCGGTTTTATTATAAACCGTTACCGTTTTCTATTTTATGATTTTATCAGAGCCATAAAACTTGTTCAATGCATTCTAATAAATTCCAATTATAGTCAAATTTTATATCAAAAGTAACAGAATAATAAATGACATTTAATGGACATTTTTATTCTGGCATTTGAATACTTAAAAAAAATCATTTTTTTCAGAAAATGCCTTAATTGGTTTTATTTACTTTTGCAAATATTTTTCAAATAACTTTTTGGGTTTGAGGATTCAAAAACTTCACAAATTACCCCTGGTTTTGGAGTGTCATATTACTCCTCTCAAAATATTTTACAAGGGGTTTGAATACTTGCAAATTCAAATAGGAAATTCAAATGAAACTGAAACTCAAATAGATTTCAAATTCCCTTTTCCAAATCCTTGGTTTAACTTCCAACTGATATTTCATATATTTGAAGAAGTCATGTTATCTTCTCTCATGAAAATCATTGAGTTGCATAAAGTTGTTAGATTTGAAATATTATCAAATGGAATTCAAATTATTTTCAAATCCCTTTTCATTTCTTTAAATGGAAGAAGTCATATCCTCTTCACTCTGGGGTTTTGTGATGAAATGAATTTGAATTCCTGGTGATCAAAATGCAAAGTGAAAGTTTGGGAAAGTCATTTCATTCTCTCTCAATAAACTTTCAAAAGTTTCAGAAAGTTTCAAATTTCACTCACTTTCAATCACTCAAGCAAACAAACAATCATTCTAATAATTATTATAACATTCCAAAGTTTGGGATGTTACAAACCTACCACACTTAAAATGAATCTCGTCCTCGAGATTCGGAGGAGCTAGAAAGAAAAGGTTAGGGTTTGGGGGTCTTCTAACAAAACTCCATTGACCTGGAAATGTGGGTCTACCACACTTAAAATGAGAGTTATTGGTCCTTCAGAAATCATGACAGTCCTGTGGGTGCACTTGTCTGTTCACCTTCTTCATGTTAGCTTCTTCGATGATGCTCTTCTGTTATATCAAAATCTTGTGTCCTCACAACAAGATGTACTTCCTCCAATACTGGGTCTTCTTAGCTGACAAGTCTCGTGATCATTCTAAATAACTTATCAAAGATCTCATGGTGGTCTACCATTAGTGGTTATCCTGCAGTGAAATGGGTCTTGGCTTCATTCCTCACCGTAATATTCCTACGTGTGACAGCAACTGTCATGTACAAGGGGTTTCATCATACCGTTCTAAGGCTTAAACAAAAGCTTCAAAGAACGTCGTCTCTTTACTATGGGTAAGTCACTCAGATTTACCATTCCGAATAGCAAGAGAAATGATAAGAGTAAGTCGTCATGGTGGCCAAGCCATGTCGCACTGAAATCATTACCTTGTATAAGGTTTAGTGAATCTCGTATTCTAACACTTGGGCTTCCTCACAAGCATTGCAGAATTTCTCTTGTCAACGAACAAAGTTCGGATAAATCCATTGATTCTGCAAGCTAAGCAAAAACATCTATCGTTTCTTCACATCTCTCGGGTTTTCGTAAACTCCTAAGAAAACGTTTGCTGATCAGTCGTAGCTTCTTCCAAGTTTCCTCCTTCAGAAGGGTGGGGCTTGATCCTTATCAATCCTGAGGTCAGTGACTTGTGGGTTCACTTGAATACTTGGATAGCCTTAACTCACTCTTGGGTTACTATCGTTCCATATACCAGCATTTCCTTCAGTTCACTCCATTATACCCTTGAGGTACAAATCACAGGCTTATTCTTGTTTAGAATCCACTCAGCTGAATTCATTTTCCTTTCCATTGGTCTGTTTAACCTTGGGTATGGTTTCATCACAATCATTCTTTTTTTTTCAACGTTCCAGCTTCGAAAGCACTTGTCACAAAGGTTATCATCCACACAGTTTGAGGTGGTTCCACATTCTCTTCACCTGTATTCACTTATCCAAACTCCTTAACATGAATGGTATTCCCTTCATTCTTTTGTCCCTGTGGTTGCTACTACACTTAAAATGAAATGCACGCATGTCTGCATAGACCATATTTTCTCATATCCTTGAAAATGGTCGGAGACCTTGGGTCATAGAGTAACAACTCATGAAATGCAACATAAGGTAAATCATGTCACCATAAATTCCATTGACTTATGAATTTATTACAAACTCCGAGACTTCCATTACATAACTTCAAAATGATAAGGGTGCTACCTATTATATTTATTACATCCAGAATCCAAAACTCAACTACTCACGTTTGACCTTCTTCTTTGGACATTTATAGGCATAGTGGCCCATATCCTTACACTTGAAACATCGAACATGACTCAGGTCCTTCTGTTCAGGGGCTTGTCTCTTCCTGAGGTTCTTTGTTCTGATCAAACTTTCAATTTCCTGTGGATCAAACTCCACTTCTTCTACCGGGAAGTTTCCCAGATACTCTTTTATTTCCTTCGTACAGTCCTGTGAGTAATGTCCTTCTTCTCCACATGTATAGCAGGCATTTGAGTAAAACCTGGTTAATCCTTCTCCATTAGGGTCTTCATCATCTTCCTTCTTCACAAGTTCTCCAAATTTTTCTCTGAAGGCTTTCTTCATGGCTTTCTTCTGCTGTTTGATGACTTCTTGTACCTTGGGGTACTCCTGGCATTGAGCAGGGTAATGTGTAGTTCCTTCACACAAGAAACATGTCACTTGCCCAGTTGGGCAGTCCTCAGCAGGGTGATTCTCTTCATAGTAAGGGCATCCATACTTGTGTTCTGCCTGGGTGTGTCCTATTTCTCCACAGATTTTACATGCTCGGGTCTTCTTCATCGGGATAACACAATGCCTCTGAATGAGACGGGATCTTAACAGAGTCTTCTTGAGTTCTTCCCAATTCTTTGCTCCATTAAATCCTTGTATGGCATGATGCATTTTCCACCAAGTTGCGGCACTTTGGGTAAAGTGCTGGAGAGCATATTGAACCTTATACTTCTGTGCTATCGAGTTGCTCCTGAAGTGATTCTCCATGTTGTGAATCCATACTTCTGTCTCCAACCGAGTCATCGATCCAGAATACATGAGTCCAGCTTCATTCATCATCTATTGGGGTCAAGGTTTTGGGATCAGAAGCAAGAGAGAAAGGAGCGGATACACACAATACAAACAATGGTTTTGAAAATAGATTTTTTTTGTTGTGGCTATCGAAAATTACACACAAATGACAGCTCACAAAAATCATCATATCTAACGTAAGTATACAACAGGGGTTGGGTCTTCTAGGGCATAATATCTTGGAAATTCTTCATGGTCTTCAATTTCTTCAGGTCTGTATAATCTTCAATCCTTTTTGTAGCTCTTCCATAATGGAATACATCTTTGTCGGAGTTGGTCACCAGCTGTCCGATATCTTGTCCTTCTTGGAGTGGCTTCAGTGGATCCTTAGTGGTCAAGGGGAAAAGGGTATTTTCTAACTTTTTGATAAAACTCAGAAGGGATGAGAAGTAGAAGGTCTTTTGAAAACAAAGTTTTTCGAGAAATCATTTCCTAAGGGCTTTCCAGTTTCTAGGGTCACGTCCTACAGTCAACATGTGCTCTGATACCATTTCTGTAGAGACCCGACTCAAAACGAGTCAAGCCTCTGTGTTTTCTGTGCCATCCCTGGATCAGTATGCTGGCACACACAGTACATCAATGTATATATCAAAGTGCAATCACATGTAAATAGCGTAAAACTGATATATACCTTAAAATAGCAGCGGATACAGTCAACGAGAGTGGAGTCCCAATAACACC
This sequence comes from Hordeum marinum, assembly GCA_022496015.1. NCBI lineage: Eukaryota > Viridiplantae > Streptophyta > Magnoliopsida > Poales > Poaceae > Hordeum > Hordeum marinum. The sequence goes on along the minus strand of CM039678.1, from coordinate 417,684,852 downwards.
AACGGCAAGTTGAGTGCGGACCGTAACCCTGAATCGTACTCTTACCCGTCGTAGAAGAGTATCTGCAACATAAGACGTTGCAGCCGTGTAGGTCAGTACTGATGGGAGACGTAGTAGTAAATCAAAATTTTCCTACGTTCACCAAGATCTATCTATGGAGAAACCAGCAACGAGAGGGGAGAGATTGCATCTTCATACCTTTGAAGATCGCTAAGCGGAAGCGTTACAAGAACGCGGTTGATGGAGTCGTACTCGCAGCGATTCAGATCGCGGTAGATCCGATCAAGTGCCGAACGGACGGCACCTCCGCGTTCAACACACGTGCAGCCCGGTGACGTCTCCAACACCTTGAACCAGCAAGGAGGAAGGAGAGGTTGGGGAGGGCTCCAACAGCAGCACGACGGCGTGGTGGTGGTGGAGTAGCAAGGTATTCCGACAGGGCTTCGCCTAAGCGCTGCGGAGGAGGAAGAAGAGAGGTAGGGCTTCGCCGTGAGAGAGAGAGATCAAATCTTGTCTCAAAACATCCAAAACCTCAAGTATATATAGGAGGAGGGACGTGGAGGGCTGGCTTGGCCTCTACTCCAAAGAGGAGATGGCCGGCCGAATTAAAGGGAGAGTCCACCTCCCACAAGGGAGGTGGATCTCCTCCTTTTAAATCCTTTTTGCCTTATCTCCTTATCTCCAGCCACATGGGCCTTTAGCAAAAGTCTTGCCCAGCCCAATAAGGGCTGGCACACTTTATCTAACAGCCCATGTGGTCCTTTGGTCGTCACACCCCTCCCGGGGGTCCTCCGGCACCCTCCCGGCACTCCCGGTACACTACCGATGAGCCCGAAAACTTTCCGGTGACCAAAACTGGACTTCCTATATATCAATCTTTACCTCCGGACCATTCCGGAGCTCCTCGTGACGTCCGGGATCTCATCCGGGACTCCGAACAACCTTCGGTAATCACGTATACCATTTCCCTATAACCCTAGCATCATCGAACCTTAAGTGTGTAGACCCTACGGGTTCGGGAGACACGTAGACATGACCGAGACACCTCTCCGGTCAATAACCAACAGCGGGATCTGGATACCCATGTTGGCTCCCACGTACTCCACGATGATCTCATCGGATGAACCACGATGTCAAGGATTCAATCAATCCCGTATACAATTCCCTTTGTCTATCGGTATGATACTTGCCCGAGATTCGATCGTCGGTATCCCCATACCTTGTTCAATCTCGTTACTGGCAAGTCTCTTTACTCGTTCCGCAATACATCATCCCGTGACTAACTCCTTAGTCACATTGAGCTCATTATGATGATGTCTTACCGAGTGGGCCCAGAGATACCTCTCCGTCACACGGAGTGACAAATCCCAGTCTCGATTCGTGCCAACCCAACAGACACTTTCGGAGATACCCGTAGCGTACCTTTATAGCCACCCAGTTACGTTGTGACGTTTGGCACACCCAAAGTATTCCTACGGTATCCGGGAGTTACACAATCTCATGGTCTAAGGAAATGACACTTGACATTGAAAAGCTTTAGCAAACGAACTACACGATCTTCGTGCTATGCTTAGGATTGGGTCTTGTCCATCACATCATTCTCCTAATGATGTGATCCCGTTATCAATGACATCCAATGTCCATGGCCATGAAACCGTGACCATCTATTGATCAACGAGCTAGCCAACTAGAGGCTTACTAGGGACATGTTGTGGTCTATGTATTCACACATGTATTATGGTTTCCGGTTAACACAATTATAGCATGAACAATAGACAATTATCATGAACAAGGAAATACAATAATAACCATTTTATTATTGCCTCTAGGGCATATTTCCAACAGTCTCCCACTTGCACTAGAGTCAATAATCTAGTTCACATCACCATGTGATTAACACTTACATCACCATGTGATCATATCATCATGTGATTAACACCCAATAAGTTCCGGGGTTTGTTCATGTTCTGCTCGTGAAAGAGGTTTTTAGTCAATGGGTCTGCGACATTCAGATCCGTGTGTACCTTGCAAACTTTCCATGTCATATTTGTAGATACTACTCCCACGCTCCACTTGGAGCTATTCCAAATGGCTGCTCCACTATACGTAGCCAGATTTCTACTAAGAGTCATCCGGATTGGAGTTAAAGCTTGCATCATCGTAACCCTTTACGATGAACTCTTTATCACCTCCATAATCGAGAAATATTTCCTTAGTTTTCAAGTTACTAAGGATAACTTTGACCATTGTCCAGTGATCCACTCTTGGATTACTCTTGTACCCCTTGACAGACTCATGGCAAGGCACACACAGGTGCGGTACACAGCATGGCATACTATATAGAGCCTATGGCTAAAGCATAGGAGATGACACTCATCTTTTCTTTATCTTCTGCCGTGGTCGGGTATTGAGTCTTACTCAATTTCACACCTTACAATACAGTCAAGAACTCCTTCTTTGACCCATCTATTTTGAACTCCTTCAAAAACTTGTCAAGGTATGTCTTCGTCGAAAAAACTTATCAAGAGAATTGATCTATCCCTATAGATCTTGATGCTCAATAAAATAGTAGCTTTATCTGGGTCTTCCTTTGAAAAAAAACTCTTTTCAAACAACCCTTCATGCTCTTCCAGAAATTCTACATCATTTCCGATCAATAATATGTCAACTACATATTCTTATAAGAAATTCTATAGTGCTCCCACTCACTTTCTTGCAAATACAAGTTTCTCATAAACTTTGTATAAACTTAAACACTTTGATCACCTCATCAAAGCATATATTCCAACTCCGAGATTCTTGCTCCAGTCCATAGAAGGATCGCTGGAGTTTGCATATTATTAGCATCCTTAGGATTGACAAAACCTTCTGGTTGTATCACATACAACTCTTCCTCACAGAAACCATTACGGAAACCTTGTTTTGTCATCCATCTGCCAGATTTCATAATCGAAAAATGCAGCAACTGCTAACAAAATTTTAATAGACTTTTAGCATCGCTACAGATGAGACAATCTCATCGCAGTCAACTCCTTGAACTTGGCGGAAACTTCTTTGCGACAAGTCGAGCTTTATAAACAGTGACATTTCACTATTAGCGTCTATGTTTATTTCAAAGGTCCATTTGTACTCAATGACCCGCCATTCAACAGGCAAGTCTACCAAAGTCCATACTTGGTTTTCATACATGGATCCTTTCTCGGATTTCATGGCTCCTAGCCATTTGTTGGAATCCGGGCCCACCATCGCTTCTCCATAGTTCGTAGGTTCATCGTTGTCCAACAACATGATTTCCAAGACAGGGTTGTCGTACTACTCAGGAGCAGTATGCGTCCTTGTCGACCTACGAGGTTCGATAGTGACTTGATCTGAAGCTTCATGATCATCATCATTAACTTCCGTTTCAACTGAGTAGGCTCTACAGAAACATCTTTCTGTGTTGCGCTATTCTCTGGTTGAAACAAAGGTTCAACAACCTTATCAAGTTCTATCTTCCTCCCACTCAATTCTTTCGAGAGAAACTCTTTCTCAAGACAGGACCCGTTCTTAGCAACAAACACCTTTTGCGCTTGGATCTGAGATAGAAGGTATACCCAATGTCTCATTAGGGTATTCTATGAAGATGCATTTGTCTGCTTTGAGTTCGAGCTCGCTAGGTGAAAAACCCATCTTCACATAAGCGTCGCAGCCCCAAACATTAAGAAATGACAGCTTAGGCTTCTGTCAAACCATTATTCTCATGGTGTCATCTCAACAGACTTAGATGGTGCCCTATTAAAGTGAATGGATTTGTCTTTAATGCATAACCCCATAACGATAGTTGTAAAACGATAAGAGACATCATAGTACTCACTATATCCAATAGAGCACGACTACGACGTTCGAACACACCATCACACTATGGTGTTCCAGGAGGCGTGAGCTGTGAAACAATTTCCACATTGTCTAAAATTGCATACCAAACTCGTAACTTAGATATTCACCTCCATGATCATATCATAGACATTTATCTTCTTGTCACGATGATCTTTAACTTCACTCTGAAACTCCTTGAACCTTTCAAACATTTCAGATTCGTGTTTCATTAAGTAAATATCCCCATATTTACTCAAATCATCAGTGAAGGTAAAGAAAAACAACGATATCCACTGTGTGTTTCAACACTCATTGGACCACATACATCAACATGTATTAATTCCAATAAGCCACTTGCCCGCTCCATCATATTGGATGACGGGGTCTCAGTCATCTTGCCCAAGAGGCATGGCTCGCATGTCTCAACCGATTCGAAATCGAGTGAGTCAAAAAACATCCATCATCATGGAGTTTCTTCATGCGATTTATACCAATATGACATTACGTGGCAGTGCCACAAGCATGTGGTACTATCATTATTAACTTTGTATCTTTTGGTACCAATGTTATGAATATGTGTACTACTACGATCATGATTCGATAAACCATTTCGAGTGGGTGCATGACCATTGAAGGCATTATCCATGTAAACAGAATAACCATTATTCTCTAACTTATATGAATAACCGTATCGCACTAATCATGATCTAATCACGTTCATGCTCAACGCAAACACCAAATAACATTTATTTAGGTTTATCACAAATCCTGAACGTAGAGAGAGCGTGCGATGGTGATCACATCAATCTTGGAAATACTTCCAGCACACATCGTCACCTTTCACCTAGCTAGTCTCCATTTACTCCGTAGCTTTTATTTCGAGTTGCTAACACTTAGCAACCGAACCGGTATCCAATACCCAGGTGCTACTAGGAGTACCAGCAAGGTACACATCACTAACATGTATATCAAATATACTTCCATTGACATTACCAGCCTTCTTATCTACCAAGCATCTAGGGGTTTTCCGCTTCAGCGAACATTCTCCTCATAACAGAAGCACTTAGTCTCGGGTTCGGGCTCAACCTTGGGTTTCTTCACTAGAGCAACAACTGGCTTGCCATTCCTGAAGTTTTCCCTTCTTGCCCTTGCCCCTTTTGAAACTAGTGGTTTAACTTAACCATCAACACTTGATGCTCCTTCTTGATTTCTACCTTCGTGGTGTCAAACATCACAAACAACTCAGGGATCATCTTATCCATCCCTGGCATGTTATAGTTCATCACGAAGCTCTAGTAGCTTGGTGGCAGTGACTTGGAGAACTCCATTAATCACTATTTCATCTGGAAGATTAACTCCCACTTGATTCAAGTGATTGTAGCACCCAGACAATTTGAGCACACGCTCAGCGATTGAGCTATTCTCCTTTATCTTGCAGACAAAGAATCTTGTTGGAGGTCTCATACCTCTCAACATAGGCACGAGCCTGAGATCACAATCTCAGCTCCTAGAACATCTCATATGTTCCGTGACGTTCAAAACGTTTTGGAGCCTCAATTCTAAGCCGTAATGCATGACGCATTGAACTATCATGTAGTCACCAAAAAGTGCCTGTCATATGTTCACAACATCTACAGACAACGCTTGAGGGAGTGGTGCAGTTAGCGGTACATCAAAAACATAAGCTTTCTGTGCAGCAATGAGGACAATCCTCAGATCACGGACTCAGTCCGCATTATTGGTACCATCAACTTTCAACTTACTTTTCTCTAGGATTGTATCAATAAAACTGTGGAGCTACAGCGCGAGCTATCTACGACATAATTTGCAAGGACATTTTTAGACTAAGTTCATGATAATTAAGTTCATTTAATCAAATTATTAATGAACTCCCACTTAGATAGACATCTCTCTAGTCTTCCAAGTGATACATGATCCATGTCAACTAGCCCGTGTCCGATCATCACGTGAGACGGACTAGTCATCCATGGTGAACATCTCTATGTTGATCGTATCTTCTATACGACTCATGTTCGACCTTTCGGTCCTCCGTGTTCCGAGGCCATGTCTGTACATGCTAGGCTCGTCAAGTCAACCTAAGTGTTTCGCATGTGTAAATCTGGCTTACACCCGTTGTATGCGAACGTTAGAACCTATCACACCCGATCATCACGTGGTGCTTCGGAACGACGATCCTTAGCAACGGTGCACAGTTAGGGTGAACACCTTTCTTGAAATTTTATTGAGAGATCATCTTATTTACTACCGTCGTTCTATGCAAATAAGATGTAAACATGATAAACATCACATGCAATCAATATAGTGACATGATATGGCCAATATCATTTTGCTCCTATGATCTCCATCTTCGGGGCACCATGATCATCACTGTCACCGGCACGACACCATGATCTCCATCATCATGATCTCCATCATTGTGTCTTCATGAAGTTGTCTCGCCAACTATTACTTCTACTACTATGGCTAACGCTTAGCAATAAAGTAAAGTAATTACATGGCGTTTATGATTGACACGCAGGTCATACAATAAATAAGACAACTCCTATGGCTCCTGCCGGTTGTCATAATCATCGACATGCAAGTCGTGAATCCTATTACAAGAACATGATCAATTCATACATCACAATGCATCACATCACATCCTTTGGCCATATCACATCACAAGGCACATGCTGCAAAAACAAGTTAGACGTCCTCTAATTTGTAGTTGCAAGTTTTTACGTGGCTGCTATAGGTTACTAGCAAGAACGTTTCTTACCTACGTCAACACCACAACGTGATTTGCCAATTGCTATTTACCCTTCATAAGGACCCTTTTCATCGAATCCGATCCGACTAAGGTAGGAGAGACAGACACCCGCTAGCCACCTTATGCATCTAGTGCATGTCAGGCGGTGGAACCGGTCTCACGTAAGCGTACGTGTAAAGTTGGTCCGGGCCGCTTCATCCCACAATACCGCCGAATCAAGATAAGACTAGTAGCGGCAAGCAAATTAACAAACTCGACGCCCACAACTGCTTTGTGTTCTACTCGTGCATAGATTCTACGCATAGACCTAGCTCATGATGCCACTGATGGGAGACGTAGTAGTAAATCAAAATTTTCCTACGTTCACCAAGATCTATCTATGGAGAAACCAGCAACGAGAGGGGAGAGATTGCATCTTCATACCTTTGAAGATCGCTAAGCGGAAGCGTTACAAGAACGCGGTTGATGGAGTCGTACTCGCAGCGATTCAGATCGCGGTAGATCCGATCAAGTGCCGAACAGACGGCACCTCCGCGTTCAACACACGTGCAGCCCGGTGACGTCTCCAACACCTTGAACCAGCAAGGAGGAAGGAGAGGTTGGGGAGGGCTCCAACAGCAGCACGACGGCGTGGTGGTGGTGGAGTAGCAAGGTATTCCGACAGGGCTTCGCCTAAGCGCTGCGGAGGAGGAAGAAGAGAGGTAGGGCTTCGCCGTGAGAGAGAGAGATCAAATCTTGTCTCAAAACATCCAAATCCTCAAGTATATATAGGAGGAGGGACGTGGAGGGCTGGCTTGGCCTCTACTCCAAAGAGGAGATGGCCGGCCGAATTAAAGGGAGAGTCCACCTCCCACAAGGGAGGTGGATCTCCTCCTTTTAAATCCTTTTTGCCTTATCTCCTTATCTCCAGCCACATGGGCCTTTAGCAAAAGTCTTGCCCAGCCCAATAAGGGCTGGCACACTTTATCTAACAGCCCATGTGGTCCTTTGGTCGTCACACCCCTCCCGGGGGTCCTCCGGCACCCTCCCGGCACTCCCGGTACACTACCGATGAGCCCGAAAACTTTCCGGTGACCAAAACTGGACTTCCTATATATCAATCTTTACCTCCGGACCATTCCGGAGCTCCTCGTGACGTCCGGGATCTCATCCGGGACTCCGAACAACCTTCGGTAATCACGTATACCATTTCCCTATAACCCTAGCGTCATCGAACCTTAAGTGTGTAGACCCTACGGGTTCGGGAGACACGTAGACATGACCGAGACACCTCTCCGGTCAATAACCAACAGCGGGATCTGGATACCCATGTTGGCTCCCACGTACTCCACGATGATCTCATCGGATGAACCACGATGTCAAGGATTCAATCAATCCCGTATACAATTCCCTTTGTCTATCGGTATGATACTTGCCCGAGATTCGATCGTCGGTATCCCCATACCTTGTTCAATCTCGTTACTGGCAAGTCTCTTTACTCGTTCCGCAATACATCATCCCGTGACTAACTCCTTAGTCACATTGAGCTCATTATGATGATGTCTTACCGAGTGGGCCCAGAGATACCTCTCCGTCACACGGAGTGACAAATCCCAGTCTCGATTCGTGCCAACCCAACAGACACTTTCGGAGATACCCGTAGCGTACCTTTATAGCCACCCAGTTACGTTGTGACGTTTGGCACACCCAAAGTATTCCTACGGTATCCGGGAGTTACACAATCTCATGGTCTAAGGAAATGACACTTGACATTGAAAAGCTTTAGCAAACGAACTACACGATCTTTGTGCTATGCTTAGGATTGGGTCTTGTCCATCACATCATTCTCCTAATGATGTGATCCCGTTATCAATGACATCCAATGTCCATGGCCATGAAACCGTGACCATCTATTGATCAACGAGCTAGCCAACTAGAGGCTTACTAGGGACATGTTGTGGTCTATGTATTCACACATGTATTATGGTTTCCGGTTAACACAATTATAGCATGAACAATAGACAATTATCATGAACAAGGAAATACAATAATAACCATTTTATTATTGCCTCTAGGGCATATTTCCAACAAGTACATGGAATGTACTGGCAAGATCACCATAGAAGAACAGAAGAATAAAGACTATTCTATATGCAAAGGCTTTGTGGCTCTGTGTCTAAGTTTTTGCATAAAAGCTGATTTTGTTTTCCTACAACAAAGGAATATCAGGAATTTCACTATGGAGTTACCTATCATGACATGGTTCCGCCAACCAATGTCTCAATGCCCATAAGTATCATAAGTTGCCCACAATTAGTTATCAGTCCAGTGTTGAGAGTTCAGAGATAGATCCAAGTCTAGAAGCTCAAATTGTCCGTAACCGGGGACACGGCTAATCGATTAGGTTTAACTCTGCAGAATGTTGTGTACTTTACCCACAAGATTCTTTCCCTCCTGGTAAGTCCTCGCACTACCTGGTGTTTGAGAATAGGATGAAAGAAACATGGTCTTTCAGAGTGTTTCCCTGACTGTCCGACAATGCCCATCTAATCCTAACATCGACTACATCTCGTAGCACTGCCCAGCAGAGTCACAACAAAGATCAACCAAGCCAGAGCCCATAATGACTTGTGGCTACACAGGTAAGCTTCCGGGCATGAAGTATTCATCCTTCTCTTTGAGTCTGGGTGAAGCTTTCCGCAAGATGTCATGGCACTTCTCCATGCATCCCGGCCATCCACTGGTTTCTCCAGGGATGCCCAATCAACCATCCTTCACCCAGTAGTGTGTATTGGAAACTTGTCTTCTCGAGTCTTGAAGTCTTGAGGACTTGAAGATGCAGGACTTGAAAATGTCTTCATGAAGTTGTCGTCTTGACGTAGAGTCCTTCTTCACACCACTCACGAACGCTCATACCAAACCCCGTCTACTTTAGCATAGCATAAAAGTAACTAACGTTCCCGGGGCTTTAGTAACCAGTGGTGGGTTCCTACCTCATGCATTCTACTCAACTACAAGAATTTCAATAACACTACAGGAGGGATGTGCTGAATGATGTCACTACATGCAATAAAACATAGGTATGAAATAGATGGTCAAAGTGAACTTGCCTGTACTGTTGATGAAGAGAAAGATCGCTCTTAGAAATAACTTGATAGACTATACGTCACTCTCCGATGAAAATCTATATAACAAACATTGCATTCATAAGCAAACACTTCTAGCAATCAAAACTGACAATCACAATGTAACACAAGAACAAAAGCAACAAGGTTGATGAAGGAAACACTTAAGACAAAACTCAAAGCCAAGAAAGTTTTCATAAAAACAACTAAGGTAGTTTTCCTCTACAAAAACTAGTAACAAAACAAAAACAAAGTAAAATATAAAAAAAAGGATTTTAGTAAATATTTTACTAGCAAAAAGAATTACTTTTGAAGAACAAGTAAAACTATGAAAACATTATCCTAAACAACAAGAGTGCTTGTCTAATGAACTTAACTACAAGCACAACCATAAACTAAGAGAATTTTTTTATGAAAGAACTAAGTTAACAGAAAATAATTAATAAAATATATTTGTTACAAAACAGAATTAGATCATCTAAAACTTTGTGAAAATAATCTCTACTAAAACTAAGTTGTTTTATAAAACATTACCTAATGATAGAGAATATAGTTTCCTATAATAGAGTAAAACTAAACCATTTTTATTGACAAACATTTCTTAACAGAAAAGATTACTACAAATTTTATTTGAAAACAGAATCTAATTATATAAAACTTTAGTTAAAAGAATTGTTACTAACAAATTTGCTTTTAAAACAACTATACCTATTTGAAAGAGGGTATAGATCCCTACAACAAAATTTATAAACTAAACAAATTAACTTTTGTTAACAGCAAGTAAATTACTAAGGTTTGAAACAACAAAACTAAATGAAATCTGAGACTTAGTATAAATCATATTCAGATTTTCAAAAATAAAACAAAGTAAATCAATCTAAATAAACTAATATGAAACTAAACAGATTCTGTTTTGTTTGAAAATTCTATTTATAATTGCTCTAAAATTTCTCAAACTCTACCAAATGATAGCTATGGTCACTAGTGACAAGTAGGAAAAAGAATCAATCAAAAATCCATTTTAAAACTCAAGTTAATCAGAAAACAAAATTTAAACCAAATCTGTTTAAATTCAAATTTCAATATTCCAATATAGTCAAACTTGGCATCTACAGAAACTAGAATAAAATTGTGATCTAATGCAAAAGGAATCAAGTTAAAATACTTAAAAACATAAAAGATATAATAAAAACAAAATCAGAACTATTTCTGTTTTTGAAATCAAAACAGAAAAAGAGAAAACAATTCTAGCGGACAGGGGGCTACGTGTCGCTCTCTGGTTGGTCTAAGTGTGCGTGTGCTAGGGAGTTTCGGGCGGGCGACCGGAATATAACGCGTACCAGTTCGAGCAATAAACAGATCTAATCGGGGCCGTGGGATTTACATCAAACGGAGGGGGAGAGGGGTGCGGTGCTCACAGTGAGATGGTCGCCGACGGGGGCTTCTCCGGCGAGTCCGGAATGTCGAGGTCGTCGGGGACGGCGCTCTAGTGACCCTCCGGCGATGGCGAAGGCACCACTCGATGCGGGCGAAGACGGCGATGAGATAGGTGGCTTCAGTGGGGCGAGGGCGTGACGGAGTCGACGGTGGTGAGCTCGGAGGCGGAGCCGTCCTGGTGGTCGTCGGGGAGATAGTTCCCGTGGGTGTGGAGCAAGGGTGAGAGGGTGGGGAGGTGCGGGCGAGTGAGAGAGAAAGGTTGGTGGGCTCTGGGAGGGTACGGGGAAGGCAGGGGAAGCAGCACGTCGAAAATGGCGCGGTGGCTACCGGTTGTCTCCGGCGAGCTATTCCGGCGAGGAGAGGGGCTCGGACGAGAGGATAACTAGGGGAATGAGTAGAGGAGACGCAGGGGTACTTATAGGGGCTCGCGGGTGGTCGGGGAATAAAGGAGGGAGGGGGTCCGCGGCGAGGGGATCCGGCGACGGCGTCGGGCGCATGGGAGGAGGGTGATGACCGGCGACGGTTTCGGTCGGGCGCGTGAGGCCAGGGTGTCAGCGAGAGAGAGAGGGCGAGCGTAGTCAGCGGGCGACCGACCGGTAACGGTCTCGGCATTTAATGTCGTTGGGCCGGCCGGTTTTATTATAAACCGTTACCGTTTTCTATTTTATGATTTTATCAGAGCCATAAAACTTGTTCAATGCATTCGAATAAATTCCAAATATAGTCAAATTTTATATCAGAAGTAACAGAATAATAAATGTCATTTAATGGACATTTTTATTCTGGCAGTTGAATACTTAAAAAAAATCATTTTTTTCAAAAAATGCCTTAATTGGTTTTATTTACTTTTGCAAATATTTTTCAAATAACTTTTTGGGTTTGAGGATTCAAAAACTTCACAAATTACCCCTGTTTTTGGAGTGTCATATTACTCCTCTCAAAATATTTGACAAGGGGTTTGAATACTTGCAAATTCAAATAGGAAATTCAAATGAAACTGAAACTCAAATAGATTTCAAATTCCCTTTTTCAAATCCTTGGTTTAACTTCCAACTCATATTTCATATATTTGAAGAAGTCATGTTATCTTCTCTCATGAAAATCATTGAGTTGCATAAAGTTGTTAGATTTGAAATATTATCAAATGGAATTCAAATTATTTTCAAATCCCTTTTCATTTCTTTAAATGGAAGAAGTCATATCCTCTTCACTCTGGGGTTTTGTGATGAAATGAATTTGAATTCCTGGTGATCAAAATGCAAAGTGAAAGTTTGGGAAAGTCATTTCATTCTCTCTCAATAAACTTTCAAAAGTTTCAGAAAGTTTCAAATTTCACTCACTTTCAATCACTCAAGCAAACAAACAATCATTCTAATAATTATTATAACATTCCAAAGTTTGGGATGTTACAAACCTACCACACTTAAAATGAATCTCGTCCTCGAGATTCGGAGGAGCTAGAAAGAAAAGGTTAGGGTTTGGGGGTCTTCTAACAAAACTCCATTGACCTGGAAATGTGGGTCTACCACACTTAAAATGAGAGTTATTGGTCCTTCAGAAATCATGACAGTCCTGTGGGTGCATTTGTCTGTTCACCTTCTTCATGTTAGCTTCTTCGATGATGCTCTTCTGTTATATCAAAATCTTGTGTCCTCACAACAAGATGTACTTCCTCCAATACTGGGTCTTCTTAGCTGACAAGTCTCGTGATCATTCTAAATAACTTATCGAAGATCTCATGGTGGTCTACCATTAGTGGTTATCCTGCAGTGAAATGGGTCTTGGCTTCATTCCTCACCGTAATATTCCTACGTGTGACAGCAACTGTCATGTACAAGGGGTTTCATCATACCGTTCTAAGGCTTAAACAAAAGCTTCAAAGAACGTCGTCTCTTTACTATGGGTAAGTCACTCAGATTTACCATTCCGAATAGCAAGAGAAATGATAAGAGTAAGTCGTCATGGTGGCCAAGCCATGTCGCACTGAAATCATTACCTTGTATAAGGTTTAGTGAATCTCGTATTCTAACACTTGGGCTTCCTCACAAGCATTGCAGAATTTCTCTTGTCAACGAACAAAGTTCGGATAAATCCATTGATTCTGCAAGCTAAGCAAAAACATCTATCGTTTCTTCACATCTCTCGGGTTTTCGTAAACTCCTAAGAAAACGTTTGCTGATCAGTCGTAGCTTCTTCCAAGTTTCCTCCTTCAGAAGGGTGGGGCTTGATCCTTATCAATCCTGAGGTCAGTGACTTGTGGGTTCACTTGAATACTTGGATAGCCTTAACTCACTCTTGGGTTACTATCGTTCCATATACCAGCATTTCCTTCAGTTCACTCCATTATACCCTTGAGGTACAAATCACAGGCTTATTCTTGTTTAGAATCCACTCAGCTGAATTCATTTTCCTTTCCATTGGTCTGTTTAACCTTGGGTATGGTTTCATCACAATCATTCTTTTTTTTTCAACGTTCCAGCTTCGAAAGCACTTGTCACAAAGGTTATCATCCACACAGTTTGAGGTGGTTCCACATTCTCTTCACCTGTATTTACTTATCCAAACTCCTTAACATTAATGGTATTCCCTTCATTCTTTTGTCCCTGTGGTTGCTACTACACTTAAAATGAAATGCACGCATGTCTGCATAGACCATATTTTCTCATATCCTTGAAAATGGTCGGAGACCTTGGGTCATAGAGTAACAACTCATGAAATGCAACATAAGGTAAATCATGTCACCATAAATTCCATTGACTTATGAATTTATTACAAACTCCGAGACTTCCATTACATAACTTCAAAATGATAAGGGTGCTACCTATTATATTTATTACATCCAGAATCCAAAACTCAACTACTCACGTTTGACCTTCTTCTTTGGACATTTATAGGCATAGTGGCCCATATCCTTACACTTGAAACATCGAACATGACTCAGGTCCTTCTGTTCAGGGGCTTGTCTCTTCTTGAGGTTCTTTGTTCTGATCAAACTTTCAATTTCCTGTGGATCAAACTCCACTTCTTCTACCGGGAAGTTTCCCAGATACTCTTTTATTTCCTTCGTACAGTCCTGTGAGTAATGTCCTTCTTCTCCACATGTATAGCAGGCATTTGAGTAAAACCTGGTTAATCCTTCTCCATTAGGGTCTTCATCATCTTCCTTCTTCACAAGTTCTCCAAATTTTTCTCTGAAGGCTTTCTTCATGGCTTTCTTCTGCTGTTTGATGACTTCTTGTACCTTGGGGTACTCCTGGCATTGAGCAGGGTAATGTGTAGTTCCTTCACACAAGAAACATGTCACTTGCCCAGTTGGGCAGTCCTCAGCAGGGTGATTCTCTTCATAGTAAGGGCATCCATACTTGTGTTCTGCCTGGGTGTGTCCTATTTCTCCACAGATTTTACATGCTCGGGTCTTCTTCATCGGGATAACACAATGCCTCTGAATGAGACGGGATCTTAACAGAGTCTTCTTGAGTTCTTCCCAATTCTTTGCTCCATTAAATCCTTGTATGGCATGATGCATTTTCCACCAAGTTGCGGCACTTTGGGTAAAGTGCTGGAGAGCATATTGAACCTTATACTTCTGTGCTATCGAGTTGCTCCTGAAGTGATTCTCCATGTTGTGAATCCATACTTCTGTCTCCAACCGAGTCATCGATCCAGAATACATGAGTCCAGCTTCATTCATCATCTATTGGGGTCAAGGTTTTGGGATGAGAAGCAAGAGAGAAAGGAGCGGATACACACAATACAAACAATGGTTTTGAAAATAGATTTTTTTTGTTGTGGCTGTCGAAAATTACACACAAATGACAGCTCACAAAAATCATCGTATCTAACGTAAGTATACAACAGGGGTTGGGTCTTCTAGGGCATAATATCTTGGAAATTCTTCATGGTCTTCAATTTCTTCAGGTCTGTATAATCTTCAATCCTTTTTGTAGCTCTTCCATAATGGAATACATCTTTGTTGGAGTTGGTCACCAGCTGTCCGATATCTTGTCCTTCTTGGAGTGGCTTCAGTGGATCCTTAGTGGTCAAGGGGAAAAGGGTATTTTCTAACTTTTTGATAAAACTCAGAAGGGATGAGAAGTAGAAGGTCTTTTGAAAACAAAGTTTTTCGAGAAATCATTTCCTAAGGGCTTTCCAGTTTCTAGGGTCACGTCCTACAGTCAACATGTGCTCTGATACCATTTCTGTAGCGACCCGACTCAAAACGAGTCAAGCCTCTGTGTTTTCTGTGCCATCCCTGGATCAGTATGCTGGCACACACAGTACATCAATGTATATATCAAAGTGCAATCACATGTAAATAGCGTAAAACTGATATATACCTTAAAATAGCAGCGGATACAGTCAACGAGAGTGGAGTCCCAATAACACCAACGGCAAGTTAAGTGCGGACCGTAACCCTGAATCGTACTCTTACCCGTCGTAGAAGAGTATCTGCAACATAAGACGTTGCAGCCGTGTAGGTCAGTACGTGGAATGTACTGGCAAGATCACCATAGAAGAACAGAAGAATAAAGACTATTCTATATGCAAAGGCTTTGTGGCTCTGAGTCTAAGTTTTTGCATAAAAGCTGATTTTGTTTTCCTACAACAAAGGAATATCAGGAATTTCACTATGGAGTTACCTATCATGACATGGTTCCGCCAACCAATGTCTCAATGCCCATAAGTATCATAAGTTGCCCACAATTAGTTATCAGTCCAGTGTTGAGAGTTCAGAGATAGATCCAAGTCTAGAAGCTCAAATTGTCCGTAACCGGGGACACGGCTAATCGATTAGGTTTAACTCTGCAGAATGTTGTGTACTTTACCCACAAGATTCTTTCCCTCCTGGTAAGTCCTCGCACTACCTGGTGTTTGAGAATAGGATGAAAGAAACATGGTCTTTCAGAGTGTTTCCCTGACTGTCCGACAATGCCCATCTAATCCTAACATCGACTACATCTCGTAGCACTGCCCAGCAGAGTCACAACAAAGATCAACCAAGCCAGAGCCCATAATGACTTGTGGCTACACAGGTAAGCTTCCGGGCATGAAGTATTCATCCTTCTCTTTGAGTCTGGGTGAAGCTTTCCGCAAGATGTCATGGCGCTTCTCCATGCATCCCGGCCATCCACTGGTTTCTCCAGGGATGCCCAATCAACCATCCTTCACCCAGTAGTGTGTATTGGAAACTTGTCTTCTCGAGTCTTGAAGTCTTGAGGACTTGAAGATGCAGGACTTGAAAATGTCTTCATGAAGTTGTCGTCTTGACGTAGAGTCCTTCTTCACACCACTCACGAACGCTCATACCAAACCCCGTCTACTTTAGCATAGCATAAAAGTAACTAACGTTCCCGGGGCTTTAGTAACCAGTGGTGGGTTCCTACCTCATGCATTCTACTCAACTACAAGAATTTCAATAACACTACGGGAGGGATGTGCTGAATGATGTCACTACATGCAATAAAACATAGGTATGAAATAGATGGTCAAAGTGAACTTGCCTGTACTGTTGATGAAGAGAAAGATCGCTCTTAGAAATAACTTGATAGACTATACGTCACTCTCCGATGAAAATCTATATAACAAACATTGCATTCATAAGCAAACACTTCTAGCAATCAAAACTGACAATCACAATGTAACACAAGAACAAAAGCAACAAGGTTGATGGAGGAAACACTTAAGACAAAACTCAAAGCCAAGAAAGTTTTCATAAAAACAACTAAGGTAGTTTTCCTCTACAAAAACTAGTAACAAAACAAAAACAAAGTAAAATATAAAAAAAGGATTTTAGTAAATATTTTACTAGCAAAAAGAATTACTTTTGAAGAACATGTAAAACTATGAAAACATTATCCTAAACAACAAGAGTGCTTGTCTAATGAACTTAACTACAAGCACAACCATAAACTAAGAGAATTTTTTTTATGAAAGAACTAAGTTAACAGAAAATAATTAATAAAATATATTTGTTACAAAACAGAATTAGATCATCTAAAACTTTGTGAAAATAATCTCTACTAAAACTAAGTTGTTTTATAAAACATTACCTAATGATAGAGAATATAGTTTCCTATAATAGAGTAAAACTAAACCATTTTTATTGACAAACATTTCTTAACAGAAAAGATTACTACAAATTTTATTTGAAAACAGAATCTAATTATATAAAACTTTAGTTAAAAGAATTGTTACTAACAAATTTGCTTTTAAAACAACTATACCTATTTGAAAGAGGGTATAGATCCCTACAACAAAATTTATAAACTAAACAAATTAACTTTTGTTAACATCAAGTAAATTACTAAGGTTTGAAACAACAAAACTAAATGAAATCTGAGACTTAGTATAAATCATATTCAGATTTTCAAAAATAAAACAAAGTAAATCAATCTAAATAAACTAATATGAAACTAAACAGATTCTGTTTTGTTTGAAAATTCTATTTATAATTGCTCTAAAATTTCTCAAACTCTACCAAATGATAGCTATGGTCACTAGTGACAAGTAGGAAAAAGAATCAATCAAAAATCCATTTTAAAACTCAAGTTAATCAGAAAACAAAATTTAAACCAAATCTGTTTAAATTCAAATTTCAATATTCCAATATAGTCAAACTTGGCATCTACAGAAACTAGAATAAAATTGTGATCTAATGCAAAAGGAATCAAGTTAAAATACTTAAAAACATAAAAGATATAATAAAAACAAAATCAGAACTATTTCTGTTTTTGAAATCAAAACAGAAAAAGAGAAAACAATTCTAACGGACAGGGGGCTACGTGTCGCTCTCTGGTTGGTCTAAGTGTGCGTGTGCTAGGGAGTTTCGGGCGGGCAACCGGAATATAACGCGTACCGGTTCGAGCAATAAACAGATCTAATCGGGGCCATGGGATTTACATCGAACGGAGGGGGAGAGGGGTGCGGTGCTCACAGTGAGATGGTCGCCGACGGGGGCTTCTCCGGCAAGTCCGGAATGTCGAGGTCGTCGGGGACGGTGCTCTAGTGACCCTCCGGCGATGGCGAAGGCACCACTCGATGCGGGCGAAGACGGCGATGAGATAGGTGGCTTCAGTGGGGCGAGGGGGTGACGGAGTCGACGGTGGTGAGCTCGGAGGCGGAGCCATCCTGGTGGTCGTCGGGGAGATAGTTCCCGTGGGTGTTGAGCAAGGGTGATAGGGTGGGGAGGTGCGGGCGAGTGAGAGAGAAAGGTTGGTGGGCTCTGGGAGGGTGCGGGGAAGGCAGGGGAAGCAGCACGTCGAAAATGGTGCGGTGGCTACCGGTTGTCTCCGGCGAGCTATTCCGGCGAGGAGAGGGGCTCGGACGAGAGGATAACTAGGGGAATGAGTAGAGGAGAGGCAGGGGTACTTATAGGGGCTCGCGGGTGGTCGGGGAATAAAGGAGGGAGGGGGTCCGCGGCGAGGGGATCCGGCGACGACGTCGGGCGCATGGGAGGAGGGTGATGACCGGCGACGGTTTCGGTCGGGCGCGTGAGGCCAGGGTGTCAGCGAGAGAGAGAGGGCGAGCGTAGTCAGCGGGCGACCGACCGGTAACGGTCTCGGCATTTAATGTCGTTGGGCCGGCCGGTTTTATTATAAACCGTTACCGTTTTATATTTTATGATTTTATCAGAGCCATAAAACTTGTTCAATGCATTCGAATAAATTCCAAATATAGTCAAGTTTTATATCAAAAGTAACAGAATAATAAATGTCATTTAATGGACATTTTTATTCTGGCATTTGAGTACTTTAAAAAAATCATTTTTTTCAGAAAATGCCTTAATTGGTTTTATTTACTTTTGCAAATATTTTTCAAATAACCTTTTGGGTTTGAGGATTCAAAAACTTCACAAATTACCCCTGGTTTTGGAGTGTCATATTACTCCTCTCAAAATATTTGACAAGGGGTTTGAATACTTGCAAATTCAAATAGGAAATTCAAATGAAACTGAAACTCAAATAGATTTCAAATTCCCTTTTCCAAATCCTTGGTTTAACTTGCAACTGATATTTCATATATTTGAAGAAGTCATGTTATCTTCTCTCATGAAAATCATTGAGTTGCATAAAGTTGTTAGATTTGAAATATTATCAAATGGAATTCAAATTATTTTCAAATCCCTTTTCATTTCTTTAAATGGAAGAAGTCATATCCTCTTCACTCTGGGGTTTTGTGATGAAATGAATTTGAATTCCTGGTGATCAAAATGCAAAGTGAAAGTTTGGGAAAGTCATTTCATTCTCTCTCAATAAACTTTCAAAAGTTTCAGAAAGTTTCAAATTTCACTCACTTTCAATCACTCAAGCAAACAAACAATCATTCTAATAATTATTATAACATTCCAAAGTTTGGGATGTTACAAACCTACCACACTTAAAATGAATCTCGTCCTCGAGATTCGGAGGAGCTAGAAAGAAAAGGTTAGGGTTTGGGGGTCTTCTAACAAAACTCCATTGACCTGGAAATGTGGGTCTACCACACTTAAAATGAGAGTTATTGGTCCTTCAGAAATCATGACAGTCCTGTGGGTGCACTTGTCTGTTCACCTTCTTCATGTTAGCTTCTTCGATGATGCTCTTCTGTTATATCAAAATCTTGTGTCCTCACAACAAGATGTACTTCCTCCAATACTGGGTCTTCTTAGCTGACAAGTCTCGTGATCATTCTAAATAACTTATCGAAGATCTCATGGTGGTCTACCATTAGTGGTTATCCTGCAGTGAAATGGGTCTTGGCTTCATTCCTCACCGTAATATTCCTACGTGTGACAGCAACTGTCATGTACAAGGGGTTTCATCATACCGTTCTAAGGCTTAAACAAAAGCTTCAAAGAACGTCGTCTCTTTACTATGGGTAAGTCACTCAGATTTACCATTCCGAATAGCAAGAGAAATGATAAGAGTAAGTCGTCATGGTGGCCAAGCCATGTCGCACTGAAATCATTACCTTGTATAAGGTTTAGTGAATCTCGTATTCTAACACTTGGGCTTCAAAAGTATACGAAGTTTGCAGATTACTACAGTCTGTCCTGTTTTTAACAGATTCTGTTTTTATGCATTGTTCTCTTATTTTGATGAATCTATGGCTTGTATCGGGGGGTATGAACCATTGTTAAGTGGACTAAAGTAGATATAATGCTAATATGACTTTGTAATGAGTTCACAACAGTACTGAAAGTAGTAATTTGCTTTATTATACTAACGGATCTCACGAGGGTTTTGTTAAGTTTTGTGTGAATGTTCGAAGATCAGCGAGGTATCGATATAAGAAGAATACAAAGAGACAAGAGTTCAATCTTGGGGATGCCCAAGGCACCCCAAGTAAATATTTCAAGGAGACTCAAGCACCTAAGCTTGGGGATGCCCCGGAAGGCATCCCATCTTTATTCTTCAACAATTCTTGGTATACCTCGGTTTTTGTGTTGTTCACATGACATGTGTCTTTAATGTTTGTATTTTCCTTTATGATCCCTTCTAGTATTAGATAGTCCTTGACGGATTTGTAGAATGTTCTTTGTTCTTCACTTAAATCTTTTGAATACGGATTTGGAGAATGTTATTGTGCTTCACTTAAATCTTTTGAGTATGGCTTTATAGAATGCTTCATATGCTTCACTTATATATTTTGAGCTTGGATCTTGGTTAATATATATTAATTAATAATTCTCTACGAACTTCACTTATATATTTTAGAATATGAATATAATGATCATCGGAATTTGGCTTGGAAGAGTATCATTGAAATATCATGCCTAGCTAAAAAGGCATTAAAGAAAAGCGCTTATTGGGAGACAACCCAATACTTTTACTTTCTGTTTTGATGTTTTAACATTATTAACATACTTTATGAATCATGTTTTGTGCCTTTCATTTCAATAAAGTGCCAAGTAAAGCCTTTGGGATAGTATGGATACTTGCTTGTTTGATTTTGTGCAAAAACAAAAAGTTTTGCATCCAGTATTTGAATTGTATGATTTTACTGGAGAGTCAAAAAATTATGAAATTTTTACACAGAATTTTTATGAAAATTCTGTGATATGTCCTAATTTTTCAGAAGTTTTAGAGTCAGGGAAGTATGGTGATCATTCAGATCTTTACAAACTGTTCTGTTTTTGACAGATTCTGTTTTGCATGCATAGTTTGCTTGTTTCAAGTGTTCCTATAGCTTATATTTATTAATATAAATTATGGTAATGATATAATACAGTAGGTATCATGGGGGAACAATTATGAATCTTGTCTTGATAGTACCTAAGTGAATGATTTATCTTTATTACACTAACCCTTCTCACGAAGTTCCGTTAAGTTTTGTGTGATTGAAGTTTTCAAGTTTTGGGTGAGATACCGATATGAGGGGAATAAAAGAGTGACAAGAACCCAAGATTTGGGATTCCCAAGGCACCCTAATGTAATATTAAAAAGGAACACTCAAGCGTCTAAGCTTGGGGATGCCCCGGAAGGCATCCCCTCTTTCCTCCTCAACATCATCGGTATATCTTACTTGGAGCTATATTTTTATTTGTCACATAATATGAGTTTTGATTGGATATTCATTTTTTATATTTATATTTTAGGTGTTATTTATAATCTTGTTTTTCAATAAAAGTTCCAAGAATTGCCTTAGGATGCTTGCATTGCATGTTTTATGTGTGCCCTGTAAAAAACAGAATTTTTTGCTGTGGTGTTTGAATTTTCATATTTTATTGGAACATGGAAAGTCTCTAAAACTTTTACCAAGTGTTTTTAGATAAATTATTTAGAATTTCCTAAATTTTCATAATTTTTAGAGTTCCATAGGTACACTGGTTTAATAAATTATTACAAACCGTTCTGTTTGGACAGATTGCTGTCATAGTTTTGCTATCTACTTATCCTATAGTTTCCATAGCCTATATTGGTAGATATAAATTGTGGAATGATAGTATACAGTACCTAATGTTTTATAATTATTTTGCAACTTGTCTTGTCCGTACATGAAGTGTTGATTTGTTCTTATGTATACTAACCTATCTCACGAGTTCTTTTTGAGTTTTGTGTGGATGAAGTTTTTGAGAATAGGTGAAACCAGGATAGGAGAGGATTGGAAAAGATACAAAAGCTCAAGATTGGGGATGCCCAAGGCACCCCAAGAAAATATTTCAAGAACTCTCAAGTATCTAAGCTTGGGGATGCTACGCATCCCACCTCTCCTCATCAACAATTATCGGTTAGCCTATGTTGAGCCTAAATTTTTATTCGTTCACATGATGCATGCTATTCTTGGAGTGCCATTTTTATTTTGTTTGGTGTTTCTATAAAATCATTGGATATGAAATTTTGAATAAGATAGAGTTCTCACATGGCTATTTATCTAATTAACTACGCATTGATCTTCACTTATATCTTTTTTGGAGTCGTTTGTCGTTCACTCTCGTGTCTCACTTATATCCTATGGGTAAATGGTTGAATGAATTTAATATCATAAATATGAAATTAAAAATGCTTCATATACTTATCCCATGGGGAGTAGTGACTTCACAAATAATAGGTATAGGTGGTGAAATTTATTGAAAGTTAGCAAACACCGCATTGGTCACTTGAACAATTCATGAAAGAATATTGAAGGAAGAGAGATTTCACATATAAATATACTATCTTGGACATCTTCTATGATTGTGAATACCCATTAACTATTTTGAAACTTGAGCAAATTAGTTAAAGTTGGACAAGGAAGACAACGTAATGAGTTATGCTTGGGTATATTTCTATAGAAGTTATATTGTTATGGATCCTCCAACATGTGGTGCTTGCTTCCACCTTATACTAGCCAAAACTTCCGCACCAAGTAGAAATACTACTTGTGCATCCAAACACCCTTAAACCAGTTTTGCCATGAGAGTCCACTATACCTACCTATGGACGGAATAAGATCCTTCAAGTAAGTTGTCATCGGTGCAAAAAGCAATAAAAATTGCTCCTAAATATGTAAGATCTTTTATTGTAAGGGAAAATAAGCGTTGTACGAATTTGTGATGACAAAGAAATAAAAGCGACAGACTGCATAATAAAGGTTGCTATCACAAAGGGCAATACAACATGTCGTTCCTTTGCTTTAAGAGTTAGCGCATCCAAAAACAAAAAGCGCATGACAACCTCTGCTTCCCTCTACGAAGGGCCTATCTTTTATTTTCTAGTACTTACCTTTATGCAAGAGTGATGGTGATCTTCACCACTTCCTATATTTTGCCTTTATCTCTTGGCAAGCGTCATGTGTTGGGGAATGATCTAGACATATATATCCACACAAATATATTTGATCATGAATTATTATTCTTGACAATTATCTATACGATAAATAAGTTGTGAGGCAATACATTAATCCCCTATCTTTCTCTGTGTTTGATGGATGCCATTTGTTCTAAAAATATGCTTTGAGTGCCAACAATCATGGAAGACTATATGATAGTTGAGTATGTGAAATTTGATAAATCAAAGCTCTTACATAGACCCTTCTTGAAAATAAGATGAATGCAATTATTCGATGACTAGGAATATGGTTTGTTAGTTTTCAAGAGACTTTCTGGTCTATACTTTAAACATGTGAATAGCTTGTTACTTGATCATGAAAAGTTTTATGAAATGAACTACTATTGATGATACATATTGCTGCTAGAAAAAGTGATTGGAATTGTCATTGATCAAACTTGTGCACTTGCTAGCATTCACACTTCATAAATTATTTCTTTATCATTTACCTACTCGAGGACGAGCATGAATTAAGCTTGGGGATGCTGATACGTCTCCAACGTATCTATAATTTATGAAGTATTCATGCCATGTTTACAATAATTCCATATGATTTTGGTATGATTTTACTAGAACTAACCCGAACTGACGCTGTTTTCAGCAGAACTACCCTGGTGTTGTTTTTGTGTAGAAATAAAAGTTCTCGGAATGAGCTGAAACTTGACGGAGAATATTTTTGGAAAATATAAAAATACTAGAGCGAAGAGTCACCCGAGAGGAAGGCCGAGGAGGCCACAAGCCCCAGGGGCGCGGCCACCCCCCTGGCCACGGCCACCAGGCTTGTGGGCCCCTCGGGAGTCCACCGACCTCCCTCTCAGCTCTATAAATCGTCAAATATTCTAGAAACCCCAAAATATAACCTAGATCGGGAGTTCCGCCGCCGCACGGCCCTCTTCGACACCCTGCCGAAGGGGGTCACCATCACCGGAGGCCATCTTCATCGTCCTGGAGGTGCCATCAACACCATGGAGACCAAGGACGAGAGGGAGAACCTCCCCCTATAGAGGGGGGAGGCCATGGAGGAGGAGGCACAAGGGGGAGACCCTCCCCCTCTCTCCCGGTGGTGCCGGAGTGCCACCGGGGGAACCATCACCGCGGTGATCGTCTTCATCAACATCCCCTTCTTCATCACTATCCTCATCTCCTTTTAGCGGTCCACTCTCCCACACCCCGCTGTAATCACCTACTTGAACATGGTGCTTTATGATACATATTATGATCCAATGATGTGTTGCCATCCTATGATGTTTTGAGTAGATCACTTTTGTCCTTTGGGTTGATTGATGCTCTAGATTGGTTTGAGTTGCATGTTTTATTATTAGTTTTGTCCTATGGTGCCCTCCGTGCCATGCACACCTGAGGGATCCCCGCTGTAGGGTTTGCAATATGTTTATGATTCTCTTATGGTGGGTGGCGTGAGTGACAGAAGCACATACCCGAGTAAGTAGGTTGTTTGCGTATGGGATAAAGGGGACTTGATGCTTTAATGCTATGGTTGGGTTTTACCTTAATGATCTTTAGTAGTTGAGGATGCTTGCTAGAGTTCATAAGTCCATATGATCCAAGTAGATAAAGTATGTTAGCTTATGCCTCTCCCTCATATAAAATTACAATAATGATTTCCGATCATTTTAACAATTTCCTAGGATAATTCCGCACACCGACCCATCATTATTCCACACTCACTATTTGTAATATACTGTAATATTATGATAACATCAACTATTTTTATATTCTTTTTCTCTGATATTATGCAAAGCTATCCTCTTCATACCCACAACGTAGTTTTATTTCTTCTTTCTAGATGGAAGCAAACGTTCGGTGTACATAGAGTCGTATCGGTGGCAGATAGGACTTGAGAGAATATTGATCTTACCTTTAGCTCCTTGTGGGTTTGACACTCCATACCTATCACTTCCACCTTTGTAAATTGCTACGATGATTCCTTGCACTTGGAGATTATCATGAGGGGATCGCTCTGGCCGAAGATCTGAATCTTCACAGTTTCATTATCGCATGTGACTCCAAACAGGTAGTTAGTGACATAATAAGGAATAGCAAGGGCTGGTATGGTCCAATTATCTTAGAGATTAATGAAAGAGTGTTAAATCGCAATTGTAAATTTAATTTTGAAGGGCGAAGGGCGAATGGAGAAGCTCATATCCTCGCTAGGTTTTCTATTTCCTTAGACAGGGGGCGACGCTTGTGGATGTTACAACCCCATGATCAATCTTGTATCCCACCTATTATGGACTTTGATGAATAAAGTGTGGTGATACCCCTAAAAAAGATGTGAACCTCTAGGCCGACACTCACGTATGCCATGTCAGCCAGAAACAGTAGCGAGGAGAAAGAGGGAAAATGCAAGCAATAAATGCAGCGATTGGATCGTTTCCTTCCCAACGAGGGCAGCTTTGCATTGGGTCACACACGCACGTCTTCCTACCCACACGCCACCAGCCAAAGTCTCCTCCTCCTCCTCCTCCTCCTCTCCCTGCTTGTCTTCCTCCTCTCGCTCAAGAAGATCCACACACCACCGCTCTGCCTCTTCTCTATCTTGTTGTTGAGCATGATGATGGACTGGATCCGAGTGACGGCTCCCGTGCCACCTCCCTGGAATGAGGATCTCACTGGCGTGATCTCCAGACATGGCGAGGGTGACCACTTGGTGCTGGCGAACAGTGATGGTACCGCTTGACGAGGACGGCGACTGCGCTAGTGGATAAGGAGGTGCAACAACAACCCTCTTCTTCTCCACCCCTGACAGACGATGTCATCGCCCGTGACCTTGGCTCTTCTACAGCAGCGGAAGGGACCTCTGCCTGTGAATCTCCGTGTCAATGCTCATCCTCCAGGAGGTTGCGCGGAGGGGACTTGTTGTGGGTGCCTTACGTTGCCATCGCCCTGCGCCAAACCGACTCGGCCAACACTTTTGAATTGCGTTTATCTTACGCGTCTCCTTGTTTCGGTGCCGAAGGTGATCAAGTACGAGAGCATCACACACGAGTTCGACCCCTACTTCAAATTTTGCGGCAAGCAAGTTCAATTTTTCGGTTCCATTTTCCTTTTGTGTTCTGTTATGGAGTGTGTGGAATTTAGTTCCCAACTCGTAGGGTGTTGCAATGTTTTGCTGTGACATGTGAATCTGAGTGTCGGTCTCGGAGGGTTCTGAATTTTGGAAATTGATTGTTGTCTAATAGATTTCGCTTGCTCTGGATTATTAGTGGAAGACTAGAAGTATGTACCAAACATGTGCTTATAATAGGAACATGAAAAGGCTGGCTTGATGCAGTCATGCACTGTATCGGTTCTGAATTACCCCTATTTGTGAGGTTTCTATCAAAGAATGGAATCTATGAGCAATGTAACTGGTTTGATGATTGGATATGGTAAGAGCCTCACAAATAGTTGAATAATTTTATAATTTGTGGGTTATTTGTGAAGCAGAACACACAGTTAGAATACATGGTTGAATTATTTTCTCCTGGTCCTGTTTTAGGTATCCCCTTGGTCGTGTGATCGATGGCACTTTGTATCCTGGGTTGACTTTGACAACACGAAGCATCGGTGGCATGTTTCTCTAGGAGCATGATATATCTCCAACATATCTACTTTTCCTCACTCTTTTGCCCTTGTTTCTTACTCTAATTTGCATGATTTGAATGGAACTAACCCAGATTGACGCTGTTTTTCAGCAGAACTACCATGGTGTTGTTTTTGTGTAGAAATAAAAGTTCTCGAAATGGAGCGAAATTTTTGAAGATTTATTTTGGAAAATATAAAAAATACTGGAGCCAGAAACTACCAAAGAGGGGGCCCAGGCTAGGCACAATACACTAGGGGGCGCCAGGCACCCCTGGCCACGCCCTGGTGGGTTGTGCTCACCTCGGGGCCCCACTTGCCCTACCTCCGCCACTAGAAATTCCTAAATTTGCAGTAAAATCAGAGAGAAAGAATTATCGTGTTTCACAAGACGGAGCCACCGCCACCTACTGTTCTTCATCGGGAGGACAAATCTGTTGGAAATATGCCCTAGAGGCAATAATAAATTAGTTATTATCATATTTCCTTGTTCATGATAATCGTTTATTATCCATGCTATAATTGTATTGATCGCAAACTCAGATACATGTGTGGATACATAGAAAACACCATGTCCCTAGTATGCCTCTAATAGACTAGCTCGTTGATCAAAGATGGCTAAGGTTTCCTAGCCATTGACATGAGATGTCATTTGATAACGGGATCACATCATTAGGAGAATGATGGGATGGACAAGACCCAAACTACAAACGTAGCATATGATCGTGTCAGTTTATTGCTACTGTTTTCTGCATGTCAAGTATCTGTTCCTATGACCATGAGATGATGCAACTCACTAACACCGGAGGAGTGCCTTATGTGTATCAAATGTCACAACGTAATTGGGTGACTATAAAGGTACTCTACAGGTATCTCCAAGGGTGTCTGTTGGGTTGGCATGGATCAAGACTGGGATTTGTTACTCCGTGTGATGGAGAGGTATCTTAGGGCCCACTCGATAATACAACATCACAACAAGCCTTACAAGAAATGTGACTAAGTGTTAGTCACGGGATCTTGTATTACGAAACGAGTAAAGAGACTTGTCGGTAACGAGGTTGAACTAAGTACGGAGATACCGACGATCGAATCTCGGGCAAGTAACATACCGAAGAACAAAAGGAACATCATACGGGATTAACTGAATCCTTGACATAGAGGTTCGACCGATAAAGATCTTTGTATAATGTGTAGGAACCAATATGGGCATCCAGGTCCCTCTATTGGTTATTGACCATAGAGGTGTCTCGGTCATGTCTACATAGTTCTCGAACCCGCAGGGTCTGCACACTTAAGGTTCGGTGACGTTTCGGTAGTATAGAGTTATGCATGGTGGTGAACGAAGGTTGTTCGGAGTCCCGGATGAGATCCCGGACGTCACGAGGAGCTTCGGAATGGTCCGGATGTAAAGATTGATATATAGGAAGTCCTATTTTGGTCGCTAGAAAAGTTTCGGGCTCATCGGTAGTGTACCGGGAGTGCCGGTAGTGTACCAGGACACCATCGGGAGGTGTATTTCGACCCAAGAGGCTACATGGGCTGTGGTAGAGTGAATACCAGCCCTTAGTGGGATGGTGGAAGTCCCACATAAGGCCCATGCGGCTGGGAAGAAAAGCCCAAAGAGAAAAAGGTGGAAAAAGGCAAAAAGACCAAAATAAGGAGGAGTCCTACTCCTACTAGGATTGGAGGAGGAATCCTCCTCTCCTCCTTGGTTCGGCCGAAGCCTAGATGGCTTGGCCCTTGAGCCAAGCCTCCTCTCTTCCTCTTATATATACTAGAGGTTTTAGGGTTTTTGGCACTTGATTTTCAGCCACGTGCTACCCGTTTCTCTAGTGCATAGTTTCTCCTCTAGATCGGTGTTCTACGGTGCTTACGCGAAGCCCTGCTGGAATAGCTACACCACCATCACTGCAATGCCGTCGCGCTGCCAGAGAACTCATCTATCTCTCAACTCCCTCTTGCTGGATCAAGAAGGCGGAGATCGTCATCGAGTTGTACGTGTGCTGAACGCGGAGGTGCCGTCCGTTCGGTACCTCCGCGTTCAGCACACATACAACTTGATGACGATCTCCGTCTTCTTGATCCATCAAGAGGGAGCAGAGAGGTAGACGAGTTCTCCGGCAGCGTGACGGCGCCGCGGCGATGGTGGTGGAGCAATTCCGGCAGGGCTTCGCCTAAGCACTGCAGAAAACCGATCTAGAGGAGAAACTATGCACTAGAGGAACGGGTAGCACGTGGCTGAAAATCAAGTGCAAAACCCCTAAAACCTTTAGTATATATAAAAGGAAGATAGGAGGAGGCTTGGACCAAGGGCCAAGCCATCTAGGCATCGGCCGAACCAAGAGGAGAGGAGGATTCCTCCTCCAATCCTAGTAGGACTAGGACTCCTCCTTATTTTGGCCTTTTTGCCTTTTTCCACCTTCTTCTCTTTGGGCTTTTCTTCCCAGCCGCATGGGCCTTGAGTGGGACTTCCACCAGCCCACTAAGGGCTGGTATTCACTCTCCCACAGCCCATGTAGCCTCTTGGGTCGAAATACCCCTCCCAATGGTCTCCCGGTACACTACCGGCACTCCCGGTACACTACCAATGAGCCCAAAACTTTTCCGGTGACCAAAATAGGACTTCCTATATATTAGTCTTTAACTCCGGACCATTACGGATCTCCTCGTGACGTCCGGGATCTCATCCAAGACTCCGAACAACCTTCGGTCACCACCATGCATAACTCTATACTACCGAAACGTCACCAAACCTGAAGTGTGCAGACCCTGCGGGTTCAGGAACTATGTAGACATGACCGAGACACCTCTACGGCCAATAAACAATAGCGGGACTTGGATGCCCATGTTGGTTCCTACACATTATACGAAGATCTTTATCAGTCGAACCTCTATGTCAAGGATTCAGTTAATCCCGTATGATGTTCCCTTTGTTCTTCGGTATGTTACTTGCCCGAGATTCGATCATTGGTATCTCCATACCTAGTTCAACCTCGTTACCGACAAGTCTCTTTACTTGTTCCGTAATTCAAGATCCCGTGACTAACACTTAGTCACATTGCTTGCAAGGCTTATTGTGATGTTGTATTACCGAGTGGGCCCTAAGATACCTCTCCGTCACACGGAGTAACAAATCCCAGTCTTGATCCATGCCAACCCAAAATACACCCTCGCAGATACCTACAGAGCACCTTTATAGTCACCCAGTTACGTTGCGACGTTTGATACACACAAGGCACTCTTCCGGTGTCCGTGAGTTGCATGATCTCATGGTCGTAGAAACATATACTTGACATTCAGAAAACAGTAGCAATAAACTAACACGATCATATGCTACATTTGTAGTTTGGGTCTTGTACATTACATCATTCTCCTAATGATGTGATCCCGTTATCAAATGACATCACATGTCAATGGCTAGTAAACCTTGACCATCTTTAACCAATGAGCTAGTTCACTAGAGGCATACTAGGGTCAAAGTGTTGTCTATTTACCCACAGATGTAATGTGTTTCCAATCAATACAATTATAGCATGGATAATAAATGATTATCATGAACAAGGAAATATAATAATAAACACTTTATTTATTTCCTCTAGGGCATATTTCCAACAGGATTGTGATGAGATCGCGGGATGCTCGGCGATTTGAATCGCGAAGATGTTTGACTACACCAATCGCGTTTCTTAACGCTTCCCGCTTAGGGATCTACAAGGGTGTGTAGATCCACTCTCCCTCTCGTAGATGCTCATCACCATGGATAGATCTTGCATGTGCGTAGGAATTTTCTTGTTTCCCATGCAACGTTCCCCAACAAAATCTTAAGTCCGTTTGGGGCTCTAGAGAGGGGGATCTTCGATCTTCGTCATCACCAACCTTTCTCCATCGCTAATTCTGTGATGCTCCCCATCGGGAGTGAGTAATTTCTTCATAGGATTGCTGGTCGGTGAGGAGTTGGATGAGATTCATCATGTAATCGAGTTAGTTTTGTTAGGGCTTGATCCCTAGTATCCATTATGTTCTGAGATTGATGTTGCTATGACTTTGCCATGCTTAATGCTTGTCACTAGGGCCTGAGTGCCATGATTTTAGATCTGAACCATTTATGTTATCATCATTATATCCATGTTCTTGATCCAATCTTGCCTATTCATATGCCCATATTACGTGTTATGATCCGTCAACCCCATAGTGACAATATTTAGGATACTTCGTGGTGATGATCGTAGTTTGAGGAGTTCATGTATTCACCATGTGTTAATGATTTGTTCCAGTTCTCTATTGAAAGGAGTCCTTAATATCCCTTAGTTTTCTTATGGACCCTGCTGCCACGGGAGGGTAGGACAAAAGATGTCATGCAAGTTCTTTTCCATAAGCTCGTATGACTATTTACGGAATACATGCCTACATTACATTGATGAACTAGAGCTAGTTCTGTATCGCCCTAGGTTATGACTATTACATGATGAATATCATCCAACGAGTTATCGATCCAGTGCCTACGACCTTTCATTTATTGTTCTTGCTAAGTTACTACTGTTGTTGCCGCTGTCCCAATTGCTACAAAACCATTACTACTACTGTTACCGCTACTGTTACTATTGCTACTACTATCAAACCTATAATATTACTGTGCTACTGATCACTCTGCTACATATATTTATCTCCAGGTGTGGTTGAATTGACAACTCAACTGCTAATACTCTCAAGTATTCTTTGGCTCCCCTTGTGCCGAATCTATAAATTTGGGTTGAATACTCCACCCTCGAAAACTGTTGCGATCCCCTATACTTGTGGGTTATCAAGACCTTGTTCTGGCGCCGTTGCCGGGGGGCATAGCAATATTTGTTGCATCACTTGGGATTTATATAAACTTATCACTATGAAGAATCTGAAGGATACAAGAACCAAGATCGGCCCCTCTCGTATGAGAGGAGGTAAGGAATTGCCATCTAGCTCTGCTTTTGATTCACCTACTGTTTTGAATCAACTTGTTACATCACCACCTATTGAGCGTCTTGATATGCTTTATGATGCTACTTCTGAGATTTATATTAATAACATTGCTACAAGTGCTGAAACTATTTCACTGAATGAATTACTTGATGTTCATCTTGCTAAGGCTAGAGAACTTGAAAATGCTGAAACTAATGAAGATTTTGAATCACCTGCTACTCCTCGCTCTCCTAGTTTTGAAATGCCTGAAATACCTAAATGTTATGCTTTGGATGAAGAAATAGCTAGTGAGATTCTTTCTTATGAGGATAGAAATGATGTTAAGAAACTACTATGCAAGTATAAAGAAAAGACTTTGAATGCTAAAATGAATGTGATTCTAAGTTGTCTACTTCACCTATCTATGTTACCGATAAGGATTATGAATTCTCTGTGAACCCAGAGTTAATTACTTTGGTTGAATCTGATCCTTTTCATGGCTATGAAACTGAAAGTATGGTAGCACATCTTACTAAGTTGAATGATATAGCCACCCTATTTGCTCATGATGATAAGATACGCTACTATTACATTCTCAAATTATTTTCATTCTCATTAAAGGGTGATGCTAAGATATGGTACAATACT
This sequence comes from Hordeum marinum, assembly GCA_022496015.1. Taxonomy (NCBI): domain Eukaryota; kingdom Viridiplantae; phylum Streptophyta; class Magnoliopsida; order Poales; family Poaceae; genus Hordeum; species Hordeum marinum. The sequence continues at coordinate 417,652,234 of CM039678.1, read as the reverse complement.
CTTGCTCCTGGTTGTGTGCGTAGTCCCCAGGATATGATCTACTACTTCTCTGAAAAATATTTTCCTGCTCACAAGAAACAAGCTGCCTTACAGAAAATATTTAACTTTGTGCAAACTGAAGAAGAGAGTCTCCCACAAGCTTGGGGGAGGCTTCTCCAATTGCTTAATGCTTTGCCTGATCATCCTCTCTGGAAAAATGAAATACTTGATATCTTTTATAATGGACTAACCGATGCTTCTAGGGACTTCCTGGATACTTGTGCTGGTTGTGTTTTCACGGAACGAACTGTTAAACAAGCTGATGAATTATTGAATAACATATTGAAGAACTATGATGATTGTACTCTCCCTGAACCACCACCTAAACCCAATCCAAATAAGAGAGGTATATTATTTCTCAGTCCCGAAGGTATGCAAGAGGCAAATAAATCTATGAAGGAAAAAGGTATTGAAGCCGATGATGTTAAGAATTTGCCACCTATTGAAGAAATACATGGCCTTGACACACCACCACTTCCATAGGTGGTAGAGGTAAATTCTTTATTAAAGTTCAATGAAAGTCACATTCCTCACAATAAACATCTTAGTCAGTGCTTATATGAGTTTGACAATTATATTATGAAGCAAGATCATTTCAATGCCCATGTTTTGAAACAATTGAAATATAATAGTGATATGATTGCTCTCATGAGTGACTTGCTATGTAGAATTAGTAATGATGTTAGAGGTGTAGGAAAGCATGCCTCTATGGTTAAAACTCAGTTAGAACAAGTTGCTAAGTCTCAAAAGGAATTGCTAGATGAAATGAATAATAATATGCATGATTTTGCTGCTGGAGTAGGAACTAGAGGAGGTAGGATGACCCAAGAACCACTCTATCTTGAGGGCCATCCTAAAAGAATTGAACAAGATTCTCTAAAAATTAATAGTGATGCACCTAGTCCTTCTAAGAAGAAAAAGAAAAAGAAAAATGACAGGACTTTGCATACCTCTTGTGAACCTGAGACACAAAAACCTCCTGATAGTAATGATGTCTCTATTTGTGATGCTGAAACTCAGTCTGGTAATGAACATTCACTTAGTGATAATGAAAATAATAATGATAATGTTCATGATGATGCTCAACCTAGTAATAATGTAGAACCAGATAATGATGTTGAAATAGAGCCTGCTCCTAATCTTGATAACCCAGAACCTAAAAATAAACGTTATGATAAAAAAGCTTTATGGCTAGGAAAGATGGTAAAGAAAGAAAGCCATGGGTTCAGAAACCCATGCCATTACCACATAAGTCATCTAAGAAAAATATGATGAAGAATTTGATCGCTTTGCTGAAATGATTAGGTCAGTCTTTTTGCGTACCCGCTTAACTGATATTTTGAAGATGGCCCCTTATGCTAAGTATATGAAAGACATCATCACTAATAAAAGAAAGATACTGGAAGATGAAATCTCCACCATGCTTGCTAATTATTCTTTTAAGGATGGAGTACCTAAAAAACTTGGAGATTCGAGAATACCAACTATACCTTGCTCCATTAAGAGAACTATGTCAAAACTGCTTTGTGTGATTTGGGAGCCGGTGTTAGTGTTATGTCTTTCTCCTTATATAAAAGACTTGATTTGAATAAACTCACACCTACTAAGATATCATTGCAAATGGCTGATAAATCAGCGGACATACCTATTGGTATTTGTGAGGATGTGCCCGTTGTTGTTGCAAATGTTACTATCTTAATAGACTTTGTTATTCTTGAGATGCCCAAGGACGACAAAATGTCGATTATCCTTGGTAGACCCTTTTTGAATACTGCAGGGGCTGTTATTGATTGCAATAAAAGCAAAGTCACTTTTCATATCAATGGTAATGCGCATATGGTGCATTTTCCAAAGAAGCAATTCCAAGGGAATGGTGTTAATGTTATTGAAAATTCTCCGCACTCACTATTGGAAGGTTTCAATTACCACTACCTACCGTCAAAAAGAAATATGATATTATTATGGTTGGTATATGCCTATCACCATTGAGGTAACCTAGTGTTTTACTAAAGTTCTTCGATTTCATGCTAATCGGAAGTGGTTGTTAATAAGACTTGATCAACCTTATTAATGAATCGTTTTCGAGAGGTATGAAGTTGATGAATTTAGTAGACACAACTCTCTATATCCAGTTTTGGTTTTCTGTTTTCGTTAGTAGAATAAAATAAAATGCAATGTTTATCCCGCTTTCTGCTTTCTTCGTGCAATAAAAAAATGACCCCATCCTACCCACTCAGTATTTAGACTTTGAAGCTATGAAGCGTCATAAGTTCCTTACGGGTACGACCACCAACTATACCTATAACCTGAGATTTTATAAGAAACCTATTTTACCTGTTGCTTTGCCTGCTCCTGCTCTTTTTGATTTTCACACTAGGGGAAGTGTTGGGGATATAACCCTGTGGTGATACCCGCCTAGGTGGGGCCGGGTCATACCTGGCGGCTCATGGACCAGATCAAGGTAGATGGGCCTAGATACGTAAGCCTAAGACGTATGGCAGCTTGCCAAGATGGGCCAGGGTGAAGCCCAAACAAAGAAGGCATGAAGACCCAAGCGGTTAAGCCGCCCAGAGAAGGCTTGCCTAGGAAGGGAAGGCGACATAGAGATAGAGTTGGATACGTTGTAAGAGTCAGTATGAGACTTGTAACCCGTGGTCTTGGCCTCTATATAAAGGCAGAGACCTAGGGCGACTTAGACAGAAACCAACTAATCGAGAACTAGGTCAAGCGAATCTGCTCCCTTGTAATCGATACTCCAATCAATACAACACACGCAGGATGTAGGCTTTTACCTCTTACTGAGGGGCCGAACCTGGGTAAAACCATGTCCTTTGTCCCAACCAACCCCTTTGAGTCCATCACCTTAGCGATGGCCTTGAACTTAAGTCCTCAGACATCTGCCGTGACAAAACCACGACAGTTGGCGCCCACCGTGGGGCTAGCACTCGATGGTGTTGAGTTCTCAAAGATTTCTCTCCCAGGGATCGAGGGATACGTTGTCGACAGGATGAACAAGAGTCGCCGTGGCTGGCTCTACATCGACGACGCTGGCTAGGGCCCCGAGGTCGAATCTGTCGAGTACGGTTTTCGAGTCCCCTTTGGTGGAATCCACGTTTTCACCGGCAAGGTCGGTGGATCTACACCCGGGCCGGACGTCTGCACCAACATCGTCGAGCCGGCCCGACGCACGCAACCCGCTCAACGCGTGCAACCCGCTCGTGTTAACCCGGGCAGGAAGCATGTTTTCGTCAGTTTTACTCAAGGTGCGGATCTTGAGGGGTCCATGTCATAGGAAACTCTCATTTGTTCGGAGGATGAATCTTCGAGCGAAGAGACATAATCAATCTACCCGCTTCACGATGGCAGGCTCGGGGGCTACGACGAGCTTTACCCCGAGTTGGTGTGTCATGAGTCGGAGGATTATGGGCCGCTGATGCATGCGGCTGTCTTCATGGCGAGTTCAGCACCAGACACGAGCAGTACAGCCACTGGGGCAGCCGGGTCAGGGGCTGACCCGCCGCCGGCTCAAGTTCTCCTGGATCTTATGAATGAGCTCACAACCCTGATGGCAACTGAGGTCACGGTAGAAAATCAAGCCGCCCAGAACGCAAAGATCACAAGGATAAAGGACCAGATGACTGAAGTCCAGCAAGGGATCAACGTGCCGAAGGCTCAGATGGACGCAGAGGTAGAGCGCCTTAGGTTGAATGCCTTCCACCTTGAGCTGGAGCAGCAATCTTCAATGATGGTTCAGCAGATGAGGCATCAATCCCGCTTGCCAGAGCAGTTCGAGGCCATGAATCTTTTTAACACGCCGGGGACGGGATGGACCGTGGAAGCACCAGAGAGTCGGTCGTAGGCTCGACAGCAGCGCCCTAACCCACCCCGACGGAACCAGCCCTCACCAATGGCTTTCCCAATGCTGGCGTGTCACTATTCAAACCCGACAGAGAACATGGTGGCGGCGGCAACCCAGCTCGGTACGATTCCTATCCCGGACGAGGCGCCCTTCGCAAAAGAGGTGTAGAATGCTATTGGATACCTGCAGACGGCGATGGCCCAGCAGGAGAAGTATACCTACAGCCAGAGTCGCGTGCACTCAACCCCCATCCCCATCCCCAGCTTCAGCCGGCGTTATGAGTCGCCGGTGGTTTCTAGCAGTGATCGACACCGGGACCCACCACGGGACGATCAGGCGGTTCTAGATGCTCAGGCGCTGGTGGACCGGGCGAGGGCACAGTGCGAGGTGACGCTCTGGCGGCGGAAGCGGCTCGTCAAGAACCGGTACCTTCCATCTCAGTAGGAGCAGGGGTAACCACCAGAGCCATGGGAGTGCCGTGCCTAGTGCCAGCTTTGCGGAATGAGCGTCTGCCGAAAGATTTCAAGGCCCCCTGCAAGGTCCCAAATTACACCGCTGACCTGCCTCCAGAGGCATGGATTGAGAGCTATGAGCTGGCGATGGAGATGTTAGACGTCAACGACGCAATATGTGCCAAGTATTTTATTATGATGCTGGAAGGGCCGACTCGCAGGTGGTTGAAGGGCTTGCCACCCAACACCATTAATTCCTGGGCCGAGTTAAAGGCAAAATTCATCAAAAACTTCCAAGGGACATGCAAGCAGCCCATGACGATTGTGGATTTGGATCAGTGCGTGCAGCAGGAGAATGAGTCGGCTCATCATTGGGTCCGACGGGTCTCAACCGTCATCCACTCATCTGAACAGATTATGCGGCTCAAGCAGTTTCGATTCTGGAGAAGAATTGCCACTTTACGCCTCTGAAGTAGAAGCTCGGCCGGCTCAAGCGCTCATGTCAGGACATGGGGGAGCTCATGGCGGCTCTCACGAAGTAGGCCGACTCTGACAGTACAAAAGATCCAGGCTCTAACGAGGAGAAGCCCAGCCAGAACAAGAAGAGTAACAACAGCAAGGGTCCAGCAGGCAACGGCAACCAGAACAAGAGGAAGAATCTAGATGGCGGGTCAGAATTGGTGGCCTACGCCAGCGCCGGGAACAATTGTGCTAAGGGCAACGAGAAATTCAGACAACCCTTTAATAAGGGTAAAACTCCTTTTTATTTGGAGGAGATGCTCAATAAACCTTGTCCATAGCACAGCCGGCCCGATAGGGTGGCGGGTCACACGTGGAGGAATTGCCACATTATGCAAAAATTTCAGGACTATAGCTTGCGGTAGCATAATAATGATGGTGGTGGCCTGCCAGGCGGCTCAGGGCCAGGCGGGTCTAGAGCCGGACTTGGGTCTGGCGGTTCAGGACCCGGCTATCAGGGCCAGGGCAACCAAGGAGGGCATCATCAATAGTCCGGTAGCAACAGTCAGCAGCAGAATAACTAATCAGGGTATCAGAGTAATCCAAAGCAGCTCAACTCGGGTCAATATCATGTCTTTACAACCAGTCTTAATAGGCGAGATCAGAAGTTGTGCAAGCGGGCGGTTAACGCGACCACGCCGGCTCTCCCACAATTCTTGAAGTGGTCAGAGTATGACATAACTTGGACCAGTGAGGATCACCCGCCATGCGTGGAAGACCCGGGCCGACTGGCCTTGGTAGTCGCCCCCCAAGTGGGAGGATATGTGTTTACTAAGGTGCTTATGGATGGTGACAGCAGCATTAACATCTTGTACTATGACACTTTCTGCGGAATGAAGTTGCTTGATAAGGATCTTAGGCCTTCCTCGACAGTCTTTCACGGTGTGGTGCCTGGCAAGTCAGCTTATCCAGTGGGGAAGATCCCTTTGGAAGCCGCCTTTGGTGACGAATACAACTACAGGGTCAAGACCTTGTGTTTTGAGGTGGTCAAGATCAAAATTCTATACCATGCCCTATTTGGACGTCCGACTTACGCCAAGTTCATGGCTAGGCCTTGTTATGTTTACTTGCAGCTCAAGATGTCGGGTCTAAAAGGAACGATTACAGTGCATGGTGATCGGGAGACGGCTATTGAGTGTGAGGAAGGAGACACGGCTTATGCAGAGTCAAGTTGCGTGGAAGCACAACTCAAGTTCTATAAGGAAAATGTTGACCCAGAGGACATGACTCCGCTCAAAAAGCCCACCACATTATCTGAGCCGCCCCTCAAGTTTTCGGCGGATGACACCAAGCTAGTGGATTTTACTCCGGGCGACTCATCGTAAAAGTTTACTATTGGGGCCAATATGGATCCCAAATAGGAAGGCGCGCTCATTGAATTCATCCGTGAGAATCAGGACATCTTCGCATGGAAGCCTTCTGGCATGTCGGGTGTACCGAGAGAGTTTGCTGAGCACCACCTTAATGTGGATCCTAAGTTTAAGCCGGTCAAACAGTTTCTATGGTGGTTCAATGAAGAGAGGCATAAGGCAATTGGAGAAGATGTGGCCCGGCTCCTAGCGGCGGGTTTCATCGTTGAAGTATTTCACCCAGAGTGGCTTGCTAACCCGGTGTTGGTGCTTAAGAAGAATGGCACGTGGCGGATGTGTGTGTATTACATGGATCTTAACAAAGCCTATCCGGCTGACCCATTTGCTCTCCCACGCATTGACCAGATCATCGATGCAACGACGGGTTGTGAGAGTTTATGTTTCCTGGATGCTTATTCTGGTTATCATCAGATCAAGATGGCAGTCAAAGACCAATAGAAGACAGCTTTCATCACACCTTTTGGTGCCTTCTGCTATGCGTCTATGCCTTTCGGGCTCAAAAGTGCCCAGGCGACTTACCAACGTTGTGTGCAAAATTGTCTTCACAGCCAAATTGGGCGAAACGTTCATGCATACGTGGATGACATTGTGTTTAAGTCCAGGAACAAGGAGACTCTGCTTGATGACTTGAAGGAGACTTTTGACAACTTACAGGTCTACAAGATGATGCTTAACCCGGCTAAGCGTGTTTTCGGTATTCCTGCAGGCAAGCTCTTGGGGTTTCTAGTCCCTGAGCATGGCATTGAGGCTAATCCAGATAAGATCAAGGCTATCACTTCCCTGTCTGAGCCGGCATGCATCAATGATGCTCAGCGCCTGGCGGGACGGATCGCTGCGTTAAGCCGGTTCATAAGCCGCCTTGGTGAGAAGGCCATCCCTTTGTACCAGATGATGAAGAAGACAGACAACTTTGTTTGGAGTGCGGCGGCGGGTGAAGCATTTGAGGCCCTCAAGAGGCAGCTCACAAAGTCGCCGGTCTTAGCGGCTCCGGCTGAGAAGGAACCTTTGCTCTTATACGTGGCGGCTAATAGCAGGGCAGTCAGCGCCGCGATCGTTGTTGAGCGTAAGGAGGCAGGGAAGGAATATCCGGTTCAAAGGCCGGTTTATTATATCAGTGAAGTCATGAGAGAGTCCAAGCAGAGGTATCCACATTGGCAGAAGCTGGTATATGGGGTGTTCATGGCCAATCGTAAACTGAAGCATTACTTCCTAGGGCACCAGATCACAGTGGTTAGCTCTGCCCCGTTGGGAGACATAATTCAAAGCAGAGAGGCCACCGATAGGATTGCTAAGTGGGCATTGGAGCTTGGACCTCTTAATCTGAAATACGTGCCTTGCATGGCGGTCAAGTCTCAAGCCCTGGTGGATTTCATAAACGACTGGACGGAGTGTCAGGTGCCCGAGGAAAATCCGGATAACACGTATTGGACAATACACTTTGATGGATCCAGGCAGTTGGAAGGATCAGGGGCAGGGGTTGTCTTAACTTCCCCCAAAGGTGACAAGTTCTGTTACATGTTAAGGTTGATGTTTCCTTGTACTAATAATGCAGCTGAGTATGAAGCTCTGCTTCATGGCCTCCGGGTGGCTAAGGAGATGAACCTGAGCCGGGTTAAGTGTCTCGGCGACTCAGACCTTGTGGCTCAACAAGTTTCAGGCACTTGGGACTCCAAGGACCCGCGGATGGCAGCTTATCGTCAGGCGATGGATGTCATCGCTGGTCATTTCAAGGGTTATCAGGTGGATCATATTGATCATCGCAGGAACGAGTCGGCTGACGCCCTATCAAGGCTGGGTTCTAAGCGTAAGCCGGTATCGCCTAACATTTTCTTAGATGTATTACATCACCCGTCAGTTAAGTTACCTTAGAGGAAGACTTGGCTATACCTGACCTGGAGGGGCAGCTGGTGGCGGCTCTACATGCTATTCCTGACTAGACCATGCCTTGGCATACTTGACTCGTGGCGAGTTACCTGATGATGAAAATCTGGCCAGACAGGTCACCAGGCGGTCTAAGTCTATGACAATAATCATTGGTGAGTTACATAAATGCAGCGTCACTGGCGTCTTTTAGCGTTGTGTTTCACCTAAAGAGGGCAAGGAAATCTTGAATGAAATTCATGCTGGCGATTGTTGTCATCACGCCGGCTCAAAATCTCTGGTGGCCAAGGCTTTTTGACATGGTTTCTTCTGGCTGATGACTCATAAAGATGCGGAGGACTTGGTTCGCAAGTGCGATGGATGTCAGAAGTTCGGCTGGCATGCTCACGTCCTGACTCAGGAATTGCGCATGATCCCAATTACTTATCCGTTTGCAGTCTGGGGGCTTGATATGGTCGGGCCTTTCAAGAGATCCAAGGACAAGAAGACCCACCTTCTGGTGGCAGTGGACAAATTTACCAAGTGGGTAGAAGGTGAGCCGGTCAGCAAGTGTGACGTGGCTACGATAGTTCGGTTTGTTAAAATGATAATCTACCGCTTTGGTTACCATCATAGTATCATCACAGATAATGGTACGAACTTATCCAGGGGGGCTATGCGAGTGTCCTGTGAAAGTGAGAACATCTGGCTTGACGTTTCTGCGGTTGCTCATCCATAGTCAAATGGTCACGCAGAGTGTGCTAACCAGGAAATCTTGAGAGATATCAAACCCCGGCTTATGGTTCCTTTGCAGCACACGCCGGGTTGTTGGGTATAGGAGTTGCCGTCTGTCTTATGGAGCATCAGAACCACTCCCAACAGATCAACAGGTTATACACCTTTCTTCATGGTTTATGGCGCAGAAGCCGTGTTACCAAGTGATATCCGTCATGACTCGCTGCGGGTGGTGGCTTACGTTGAGGCCGATAATGAAACAACACGTCAAGACGCGTTGGATGCCTTGGAAGAAGAACATGATGTAGCGGTGGCTCGATCATTGATTTATCAGCAAGACTTGCGTCGCTATCATAGCCGCAGAGTCAAGACCCGGACGTTTCAAGAAGGCGACTTAGTGTTGCGGTTGATTCAAGACCAGATAGATGCACACAAGTTATCACCTCCATGGGAAGGACCTTTCATGGTCAGCAGAAATCTCAACAACGGGTCATATTACCTCATTGAGATACGAGACAAGTCAAGCACCTCTGGGTAGGAGACCCGCTGGCCGTGGAACATAGCGCATCTGCGGCCTTACTATACCTGAGTCGTTGAGACTTCACATTGTACACCATCATTGTACATATCATATATATATATATATATGAATAAATTTGGCATCCTTGCAAGCCCGGGCCTCTGCTGTTTCGCATATCTCAGTTTGTGCAAAAAGGTCAACTAGGGGGCTTCCAACCCGCTGGGTTTAGCTTATCAGACCCTGTTGATCGGCTCTTAAGCCAAATAGTTGACTCCATCAACATGATCGTCTAGGGGGCTTCTAACCCACCGGGTTTAGCTTATCAGACCTTATCAATCGACTCTTATGCCAAAAAGTTGACTCTGTCAACAAGGTCATCTAGGGGGCTTCTAACCCACCGGGTTTAGCTTATCAGACCCTATCGATCGGCTCTTAAGCCAAGCAATTGAATCCATCAACAAGGTCATTTGGGGGCTTCCAACCCACCGGGTTTAGATTACATACCCTCTTGATCGGCTCTTAAGCCACCAGGGTTAAACCTGCCTGTAAGCTGATGCTGCTCCGCTATGTGACCCACCGAACTCTTGCCAGTTAATCTCGCTTAGAGACCCTGAGCCGGTTCAAAGAAATTGACGGCCAATCTCGTTAGAGACTCTGTACTGGTTAAGGTTAAACCGGTGGTTCTTGTCACGTGACGGCCAGCTTACGGAAAGCAAGGATAAACTCTCTCATCTACTGCCGACTCTCCGCTATGTGGCCCGTTCGTACTCTTAGACAGTTAATCTTTTAAAGACCCTGCACTGTTTAGGGTTAAAATGACTGATTTATGTCACGTGAGAGGCAGTTTATGAGCTACCAGGGTACTCATGCCCTGCTGTGTCTCTTTCTAGGATGCTACACTTCCTATCAGTTAATCTCCCCTAGAGACCCTAAGCCGTTCTAAGAAAATTGACGGCCAATCTCAATAGAGACCCTGTACTGATTAGGAGTTTTAATTAGCGAGTCCACCCAGAAGAACCGACACATGAGTTCAATTTTTTTTCAAAAAACAAATCCGGAAAGATATAACATCTTCGGGTTGTGTTGTTCTAAGCCGCCTTACTAAACAGTATGGAACATATTCTGTTTCCGCAGGTTTGTTATCTCAAGAAGAGCTGCCACGACATCTGATATGAATTGAAGCACAAGGCGGACACAATATGTCAAAGCAGGGCGATTTCCTATGTGCACAATGGCACAGTTCAGGCAAGACAAAGTTTTTACTAAGGGCCTATTACAATGCTCTCCATAGAGCTCAAAAGCAATGACTTAATGTTTTTTACACGCCCCAAAGTCCGGCGGGTCACGAGAGCTGGATTATCCATGGCATTATCAAATTGATCAGCTAGACGGTGGGTCACCCTGCGCTGGGTCTTTGACCTCCTCGATCTGGAGATTGTCCATGTCCCAGTTGCAGTTGGTTAAAGCTTCAAAGTTTGCCTCTTCAAAGAGGGGAGACGGGTCAAGATCAAGAGCAAAGAAGGACTTACGGCGTGCAAGAATTAAGTCTGTGGCCTCGAAGGTTGGGCCGCGCACTCGCTTGTTCTCGGCATTGTAAGCCACCTAATATGTTGACAGGTTCACTTCTTCTACTAATACTGATGCAAGGACTCTGGAGGCCTTCATACAACGGGCATAGTCGGCTTCTGTGAATTCCGAGCCGTCGTCCTTCTTTGATGGAAACCCGTCCATCATCTTTTCAGGAGTTAGCTCTGGGGCGAAGGCTAAAGCCCGGCTTAGGGCCGCAATGGCTCCCTTTCCGGCGGATGATTTCTTGAGCTCCTAGATTTGCTTGGGCAGGGTAGACAACATTTCTATGACTCCCTTCATGGACTGGGGGATACTCTCTTTATAAAGCACCGCTTTGATGGTGCAGAGCATTCTGCAGTACAACTGTTCTGATAGTGTGTAGACGGCTTTCAGTGACAACAGGCTATCAACAGCGAGTTGACGGCTCCTTGGACCTCCATAAGACGGGTTTTTGGATATAAGCCGCCTATATAAGTCTTCACACAAGGATATTGGCTAAGTCTTTAGTACTTACCAAAGATAGCAGCAGACATCTTTGCAACATGGTGCTTCAGGGCGTGCCGTTCATCAGATACCTCCATGAGCTGCTGGTCAGCATCATCTGCATGTTGAGCCAGAGCAGTTTTCTCCATCTCAGCAACTTTCTTGAAGGCGGCGAAATCAGCTTTAGCTTTTACAAGCTCTTTGGCTGCAAGCCAGCACTTCTCTTCTGCTGCACTCCCGGCGGCTTGCTGGGAGGCCACATTGCTCTTCAAGCTAGTCAGTTCAGACTCGACATTGTTTAAAGCTTCATGTGATAGACCAAAGGTAAAAGAAGGGTAAGTCGCCAGGGTAGCATGTTGTCAGATGGTTAAGTTAACAAATATAATGCAAGTCTCAAGAAGATTGCAAGCAATATACTTGACACTTGGGGGCTAATGTCTATTTGCTCTCCAAGACTACAAGTAAGTTCTGGCTCATCTTCATCAAGTTTAGCTGACACTTGGGGGCTAATGTCTATTTTCTCTCCAAGACTACAAACTACAAACTACAAAGTAAGTCCCGTCTCATCTTCATTAAGTTAAGCCGGTACTTGGGGGCTACATTTGGCTCTTTGTTCAAATCTACAATGAAGTTTCGGCTCATATTTGTCAAAGATAAGCCAGAGCTTGGGGGCTACAAATGGCACTTTCATCTATTTACAATGAATTTTCGGCTCACCTTTATCAAGTTAAGCCGGCACTTGGGGCCTACAATTGGTCAACTACTTAAACACTAAAGTACCGGTTCAATATTTACATCTTAAACCGATACTTGGGGGCTATAGGCTAAGTGTTTCTACTTATGACATGTGTTGGAAGACCCAGTTTACCATTAGCAAATATTAAACCAACTCTTGGGGGATATGCAAGGATATAAATAAAAGAAAGTAGGAATACCTCATATTCTTTCTTCATTAAGACAACAAGTCCGAGCTCCATGTTCCGGCTTGCGGAGAGGCGGTTCAGGTAACTAGCATGTAGCTCATCGGCAGTTAACTTCTCTAGCACGGGGAGCTCAAAATCCAGCTTCTCAGAGGCTTCAGTCTTCTTAGTGTGCTTTGTCAACACATGAGGTTGAGGAGTTTGAAAGCCGGTACCAGTAATAAGGACATCCAGAGTAGCCGAATCATCAATGGCCGTTGAAGGGCTCGGCGTCTTAGAGTTGGTCCTCGGAGGGCTCTCAGTGATTGTGTCATGGGCCGCCAGCTCGGCAGAACGACGAGCATCTTCAGGCACATCCTTGGAGGCTATAGGAGAGTCTGGCTTGGCAGGTTCCGGCTCTTTGGCAATGGGGGCAGGGGTAGACCCGCCGGTCTTTCTTCATTTTGCTTGAGCCCTGGAAAGCATAGAGAGTTATTGTGTAAAGGTTAAAAGGATGATAAAAGATTGGATGCAAATATGAAAGCACATACTCTGGGTTGATCTTCAGAGGTGGCAGCTTGGTTGCTATAGAGTCGCCTGAAGAAGGGGGCGATTCCTGAAAGCAGTCAAAGCAATATGAAGACAGAGCAAGATTGTAAGGCAAGATTGACAGAGTTAAAATACATTAAGCAAATACCTCAGCCGACCATTTCTGTTGAACCGGAGAGTTTGACAACCTGGCCATAAGGTCTTCAGAGCCGGCGCTCCGGGTTTGGCATCGGGAGAGGTGCTGTTGCTTTTTCAAAAGAAAGTTGGGGTCTAAATAAGCAAGAGGGTGAGAATTGGGACTTTTCGGACGACCCGCCTTATCTTCTTTGGTGGAGAATGTTCTGAGTCAGATGAAACATAGGTTACCTCAGGGACGTTGGCGTGGCTTGTCTTCGTTTCGTCCTGTGAAATATTATTGTCAATAAGGCATATGAAGAGACGGCCAAGAGAGTCAAGTTCTACCTCTGAGTCACCAGCTTCAGGCTGTTCTTGAGGTACAGGCTTCTTCTTTCGGCCGGCGGCCTTCTCCTTCAACTTCTTCGGAGGAGGAACATATTTCTTTTTCCAGAAGCTGGAGTTAGCCTGGAAGTAAAAGCCGCCGAAAGAGGTTAAAATTGCAAAACATACATGGATAGCTAACGCGAAAGTCAGGATATTGAGACTCGCCCTTACATCCGCGGCCGGGTTTGCGGCGTAGAAGGGTGGTAATCCATGGTGCGGAAATAATCTTGATATTCATGTGTAAGGCTTTTGACGGTAGCGATGATGTTGTCTTCTGACAAAGTGGTAGGATTAAAATAGAGGGGATCGTTGGCGTCACCCGTATATTCACACATGAGGCGGCTTCTCCGGCTTAGAGGCATGACTCGCCAAGAGACCCAGTAGCGGGTCAGATCAATCCCCGCCAGACCGTTGGCCATGAGGGCTTTAATTTTGGCATAAGCCGAAGCATATTTCGCCCGTTCAGGGAGTTCAGTTGTGGTCTTGAGCCGGGACGGGCGATAACCCGAAAATGGACGTTCTCCCTCTGGAGAAGTATCTTTGCAATAAAACTAGGTTTTGTTCCAGTCTTTGGGATGACTTGGCATCTGAAAAGCCGAAAAGGTCATGTCCCGTCTTGTTTGAATGGAGATCCCGCCAAGCTCCAGGTTTGGGCCAGCTGCCACTTCTGTCTGGCAGTTTGCATAGAAGAACTCACGGAAGAGGTCAAAAGACGGCTCTTCTTGTAAGTAAACTTCATAGAGGATTTGGAAGTTACACATATTTGATACGGAGTTTGGGGCAATATCTTGAGGGCGCAACTTGAAGAAATGAAGGACGTCTCGAATTTTTTTAGAGCCGGGCGGGATGAAACCCCGAACAAGGTGATCAGCGAATATGACTACTTCACGCTCTTGTGGAATGGGTTTCTTCTCATTGCCTGGAACCCGCCAATGGATGACATTTTTGGCTGGTAAGGTCCCTGCGTCTACGAAATCCTTCAGAAACTCTTCAGTAACGACGAAGTCGACCCAATTACAGGAATTGGACGCACAAGGCATACTGGCGTCTTAAAGCTATGGAAAGTAACAGTGCGTGTCGAGTTAGAAGGTGATAGACAACTAAGGATGGCTGATGAAATCTAAGCTCTATGAAGCTAAGCCACCGGAGCAGTTTGTGGTGAGAGCCGGAAGTTTAATGGCGAGTTAAGTTTGCAGGGCAACGAAGCAAAATGCTACTAAGTGTGGAAAACAGGTTTTGCATGCTATCTATATAAGTGCGGATCTACAAACAGAGAAAAAAGCAGGTTTATTCTAAACCTAACGACGAACGAAAGAACTGGCAAACGTTTGAAGACAGTAAAAGGAGGCAACTATGGATCTATATTGCGCTATTATTGATCTCCTATGATTTACCGCAATGGAAAGAGGATCATTATAAGGTTCACTGATCTATATGTTGTTTGGCATTACGAAGAACTCGTGTTCTAGCGGATGGAAGAACTCCATGGATTCACTACCCTAAGCTACAGATCTAGGGGACGGAGAAGGACGTACCGGAGGTGATGCGATGGGTGCGGGTGATGCTCTGGTCCGTTCAGGTCGATGCAGCGGCCTAGGGCGGTGACAATGTTGAAGCTTCACCGGAGCGAGGAGGCTCTGGAGCGACGACATCGAGAGGAAGAAGAAGAGGCGTAGGTGGTGGAGGAAATGAGAAAGACTATTCACGATCCTATTTAAGAGTCTGGAAAGAGGAAACGGGCACGGGAATCAAGGCGACCAAAACTAACTGATTGAGATGGATGCCTCGATTTTCGGGCCATCGGTTTAATGATGAAGAATCTGTTGTGGTCGTCAGGGAATATTTTTGGCATATCCAATATGACGTCACGACGGGTTACATTTCTTACTTTCAGGTGATGAAGAGTGAGACTTGCCGCCAAGTAAAATGGACGATTGACATGAGCAAGCTCAATTCAACCTGGAGCCTAATGTTGGGGATATAACCCCATGGTGAGACCCGCCTAGGTGGGGCCGGGTCATACCTGGCGGCTCATGGTCCAGATCAAGGCAGATGGGCCTAGAGACGTAAGCCTAAGACGTATGGCGTCTTGCCAAGATGGGCTAGGACGAAGCCCAGACAAAGAAGGCATGAACACCCAGGCGGTTAAGTCGCCCGGAGACATCTTGCCTAGGAAGGCAAAGCGACATAGAGATAGAGTCGGATATGTTGTAGGAGTCGGTATGAGACTTATAACCTGTGGTCTTGGCCTCCTATATAAAGGCAGAGACCCGGGGCGACTTAGACAAAAACCAACTAATCGATAACTAGGTCAAGCGAATCCGCTCCCTTGTAATCGATACACCAATCAATACAACACAAGCAGGACGTAGGCTTTTACCTCTTACTGAGGGGCCGAACCTGGGTAAAACCATGTCCTTCGTCCCAACCAACCCCTTTGAGTCCATGACCTTAGCAATGGCGTCGAACTTAAGTCATCAGACATCTGCCATGACAAAACCACAACAGGAAGATATTATGTTGTTGACAGCGAAGCCTATGAGTACAATGGAGGTTGAAGCTGCCAGGAGAGCCGCAGAGTCTGTTCCGAGGTTCTCAATGAGCCATCACCTAGATTATTATTCATACGGATGGTGATTACCAAGCTAGGCCAAAAGCCTAAGGTTGGGGGAGTACGTATTTCCACCGACATTACATTCATGTTCACATATTTCATTCCAGTTGTTGGTATTCACACTTTTTCATTGTATTATTGATGCTTGATCTGTTTTCTCGCTTTCTTCTTGCGTGTTTGAAAAACTTTGAGAAAACCAAAAACATTTCCTACTTCTTTTTAGCTTTTCTTTCTAGCTTAGTTTAGTTGTAGCATCAAAAGAAAACCCAAAAAGATTTCTCGCTTATTCTTTTACTTCTTGGGAGCTTTCCCGTGTAAATAGTTTTCCTCGTTTTTGTTTTCTTTAAATTGCTTGTTTCATGAAAAAAATCAAAAACTCCAAAAATATTTCAGTGTGTTTCTCTGAAATTCTTTTCTCTTTACTTGAGTCATACCGAGGAGAAGACCACGATGAAATTGTTGAGTGGTTCTCATATGCATTATTGTCTATCTAACAAAGAGCCCATGTTACTTTGTCTTCTCCTCTTGAATAAAATGTTTCCAGATTCTAGCTTAGTCCACAACACTCTTGCACTATTATTATCTTCTTATCGTTCGGTCGTGCAAGTGAAAGGCAATAATGATGACATTTTTGAATTGACTGTGGCAGAGAAAAACGGGTATGAACTCAACTTGTTTTTGTTTTTTGTAAATATGTTTAACCTAGTATCCCTTGACTGTGGCTCATTATGATCAAACATGTTTGCAATGACCATTAGAGCTTATAGTTGTTCATACCATTCTCAAGTAGCTAGGAGTGGATAATGATTTATCTTGGGTGTCAACATGCATTAAAATAGTTTTATGCGGTATGATGATATGGTATCCTCCTCTAAATGATTCAAGTGGCTTGACTTGGCACATGTTCATGCATGTAGTTGAATCAAAACCAACATAGCCTTCGTGATACTTATGTTCATGGTGTCCATATCCTACTCATGCTAGTAATCAATGTTGATTATATGTAATGCATGTTCATGACCGTCTTCGCTCTCTAGCTGGATGCTTCTCAATCTAATTGCGAGCCTTCGCCTGTACTAAGCGAGAATACTGCTTGTGCATCAAAACCATTAAACCAAGTTATGCCAGATGAGTCCACCATATCTACCTATATGCGGTATTACCCTGCCGTTCCAAACTAAATTTGCATGTGTCACCTTAAAAATTCAAATGAACATCTATTTTGTGTCCCTGGACCTCTCATGCAGCGACAGGGGGCGGTTAGTGATACGTCTCCAACGTATCTACTTTTCAAAACTCTTTTGCCCTTGTTTTGGACTCTAATTTGCATGATTTGAATGGAACTAACCCGGACTCACGCTGTTTTTAGCAGAATTGCCTTGGTGTTATTTTTGTGCAGAAATAAAAGTTCTTGGATCATCCTGAAAATTTACGGAGATATTTTTGGAATTAATAAAAAATACTGGTGCAAGAAGTAACCAGAGGGGGGCCACCTGCACGCCACAAGTCTGCTAGGCGCGACCACCCCCCTGGTCGCGCCGAGCAGGCTTGTGGGGCCCTCGTGGCTCCTCCAACCTCCTCTCCAGCTCCATATAACCCTATTTGTCGAGAACAAAATCGGAGAGAAGAGTTCATTGCATTTCTCAATACGGAGCCGCCGCCATCGCCTGTTCTTCCTCGGGAGACCAGATCTGGAGTCTGTTTTGGGCTCCGGAGAGGGGAAATCGACGCCTTCGTCATCACCAACCATCCTTCATCACCAATTCAATGATGCTCCCCGCCGTTCATGAGTAATCTCATCGTAGGCTTGCTAGACGGTGATGGGTTGGATGAGATTTATCATGTAATCGAGTTGGTTTGGTTAGGGTTTGATCCGTAGTATCCACTATGTTCTGAGATTGATGTTGCTATGACTTTGCTATGCTTAATGCTTGTAACTAGGGCCCGAGTGCCATGATTTCAGGTCTGAACCTATTATGTTTCATGAATATATGTGTGTTCTTGATCCTATCTTGCAAGTTGTAGACACCTATTACGAGTTATGATCCGCATCCCCCAGGGTGACAATAACTGGGATTCTTTCCAGTGATTATCGTAGTTTGAGGAGTTCATGTATTCACTAAGTGCTAATGCTTTGGTTCAGTTCTCTATTAAAAGGAGGCCTTAATATCCCTTAGTTTCCAATAGGACCCTGCTGCCACGGGAGGGTAGGACAAAACATGTCATGCAAGTTCTTTTCCATAAGCACGTATGACTATATATGGAATACATGCCTACATTACCTTGATGAATTGGAGCTAGTTCTGTGTCGCCCTATGTTATAATTGTTGCATGATGAATGCCATCCGACATAATTATCCATCACTGATCCATTGCCTGCGAGCTTTCCATATACCGATCTTCGCTAAACTTACTTTTCTGTTGCTACTGTCACAATCACTACAAAACTGCTACTATCACTTTGCCATCATTACCGTTACTACCATATTACCTTGCTACTGAATACTTTGCTGCAGATATTAAGTTTTTCAGGTGTGGTTGAATTGACAACTCAGCTGCTAATACTCGAGAATATTCTTTGGCTCCCCTTGTGTCGAATCAATAAATTTGGGTTGAATACTCTACCCTCAAAAACTGTTGCGATCCCCTATACTTGTGGGTTATCAGTCAGTACCTTCCATGCTAAGCGGGTTATTCTCATGACGAGTGTTTATTCACTTGTCCTTACATGAGAGGGGCGGTGATAGGGATTCCCAGTCCCGAAATCAAAACTAAAAAATAATTAAACAAAAACTTCCCGAGGAGTGTTGTTAGTTTGGACGGTACCCGTGGATATGGCTCGCCGTGGAGTTTGATTGTTGGTGGCGGGGGAGTAAACATTTAATTTTACCGCTTGGGAACTGTCGCTAATTTATTTAGCATGGAAGATATTGGTCGTGATGTTGACAGGAAGGGTGTACCTCTCAAAATTATATCTATCCCTGTTTTAAACTCTGAGCTCTGGCACTGCTGCAAATCCATGTTTCCCTCTGCGAAGGGACTATCTATTTATCTTTATGTTGAGTCATCACCTTCTCAAATAAGCGCTAGACCTGAGAGCACTATTGTCATCCTCCTACATTGTGTATAGTTGATGTTGGGTGCAACATGACTGGATCTTTTCTACCATGAATTACAATGTTTAGACGCTGCTTGAACTTTGGAGGTGCTCTGCATTTATGTTCCGCGGTCTCAGAAAGGGATAGCAAGATACCACTATTGTCATGTTTCATCATGATTATTTTGAAAAAGTGTCAGCGCTTGAGATATATTATTATTGCTCGCTAGTTGCTTATGTTATTGTTATGAATGAATATAATTCCTAAGAGTTATTTTTGACATGGTTAGTCATAATCTTTGTTGAAAACCTGGGTGCTACTTAAGCATATATATGTAAACAAGGACAAAATAGTTCATAAAAGTTTGTCCTTATCACTTTTAGTTTGTCAACTGAATTGCTTGAGGACAATCAAAGGTTTAAGCTTGGGGGAGTTGATACGTCTCTAACGTATCTACTTTTCCTCACTATTTTGCCCTTGTTTTGGATTCTAATTTGCATGATTTGAATGGAACTAACCCAGACTGATGCTGTTTTTAGCAAAACTATCATGGTGTTGTTTTTGTGCAGAAATAAAAGTTCTTGAAATGGAACGAAACTTTTTGGAGATTTATTTTGGAAAATATAAAAAACACCAGAGCCAGAAACTACCTGATAGGTGCCCAGGCTGGGCACAATACACGAGGGTGTGCTAGGCACCCCTGGCCATGCCTTGGTGGGTTGTGCTCACCTCGGGGCACCACTTGCCCTACCTCCGCCACTATAAATTCCTAAATTTGGAGAAAAATACCATAGAGAAATAATTACCGCGTTTCACGAGACGAATGTCGTCGTTTTCTCATGACACATGCCATGAGTAGGCTTATCGAAGGTGGTTGGGCCGGAGGACGCCGACGGGCTCCGAGAGCGGGATTAGACATAGGCGGTGACGGACACGCGATGTACCCAGGTTCGGGGCCCTCCGTGGGAGGTAATACCCCTAGTACTGCTTGATCTAGTTGATCGATGGATGAGGTTACAATGGTGCTCCTGGAGCTGTTGTCTAGAGGTGGAAGAAGGAGCACCCGACTCCCCTTCCCTTGCTACATGGGTGAGTATGGGATGAAGTGTTCCTTCGTATGTGTGCTTTGTTTGCTTGCCCCTTGCATGAGGGGCTCCAGGGGGTTTTATAGTCCAACCCCCCGGATTACAATATGAATAGAAGGCGACGGGCGGGCCCCAGCTGGCAGCCTCTCTAGCCGTCCATGGCCCCCCGGCTATAGGGTCCCGTCATTGCTAGGGCCCGCAGGCTGCACGGTCCCGTCGAGAGCTGGAGGGGCCTGCTCGGTAGGTCTCGGCACCGGTTACTTCACATCACGGGTCGTCCTTCGGGGTGTCGTCTTGCGGTAGCCGACCGAGGTCAGTGTTACGACCGGCTACATTGTAGCCATGCCGGGGTAGGTAATGGAGTGGTTGGAGGCATGCCGGCACTGTTGGAAGCCTGGTCCTGGTCAGCCGGAGTCAAAGGCACTGTTGCCTTCACTGTGGCCATACGGGCGCTAACCCTCGATGGGATGAGGGCCATTGTTGCCATGCACGCCTTGGCCGTGGCATCCAATGCGCGGCCAGCTAGGGCGCCGGGGGTCCCTGCCCCTAGCCGGTAGGCTTGAGCAGCCGGTCGAGCATAGCCGGCAGGACCCAGCTGGCATGGCGTGGCCGGCGGGGTGCATCCGGATGATACGTCTCCAACGTATCTATAATTTTTGATAGTTCCATGCTATTATATTATCTGTTTTGGATGTTTAATATGCTATTTTATATTATCTTTGGGACTAACCTATTAATCTAGAGCCTAGTGCCAGTTTCTGTTTTTTCCTTGTTTTTGAGTTTCGCAGATAAGGAATATTAAACGGAGTCCAAACGGAATAAAACCTACGGAATGTTTTTTTCTAGAATGAAAGGAAACTACGAGACTTGAGAACCAAGGCAGAGGAGCCATCGTGGGGCCAGAAGCCCTAGGGGCGCGACGAGGGGGGTAGACCGTGCCAGGCAGGCTTGTGGGCCCATGGCAGCTCCCCTAACCCTAATCTTTGGCCTATAAATTCCCAAATATTCGATCATTCTCAAAACGAGCCACGAAAACACTTTTCTGCCGCCAGAAGCCTCCGTTCCTGAGAGATCCAATCTTGGAGCCTTTTCTGGTAATCTGTCGGAGGGGGATTCGATCATGGAGGGCATCTGTTATGAGTAAGTTTGCGACACCACTGCATGCTAGTAATTCTGATATGTCGCAAGTAATTGATGTTGCTACTTCTGCTATGCATGATGCTTATGATAATACTTTTCTTGATGATACTGTGCCACTGGGTGAATTTCTTGATGAACAAATTGCTAGAGCTGATGCTAAAATTGATAATATTTCTGAATCTGATGAAATTATTGAAATTGAACACTATGATTCACCTTCTAGACCTAGCTCTCCTAGATATGAATTGCCTGATATACCTGAGGGTTATGTTATGGAAGGAGAGATAGCACGGACTTTCTTGCTTGTCAGGATATATATGATCTTAAGAAATTGCTTCGCAAGTGGAAGGAAAATCTCTGAATGCTAGAATGCAATATGATCCTAAGTTTGCTACTTCACCTATCTTTGTTACTGATAAGGATTATGAATTCTCTTTCGATCCTGCATTAATTACTTTGGTTGAATCTGATCCTTTCCATGGTTATGAATCTGAAACTGTTGTGGCACATCTTACCAAATTGAATGATATAGCCACCCTATTTACTCATGAGGAAAAATTCACTATTACTATATTCTTCAGTTGTTTCCTTTCTCATTAAAGGGCGATTCTAAGAAATGGTTTAATTCTCTTGCTCCTGGTTGTGTGCGTAATCCCCAGGACATGGTTTATTACTTATCTGAAAAATATTTTCCTGCCCGTAAGAAACAAGCTGCCTTGCAGGAAATATTTAACTTTGTGCAAATTGAAGAAGAGAGTCTCCCACAAGCTCGGGGAGGCTTCTTCAATTACTTAATGCTTTGCCTGATCATCCTCTTAAGAAAAATGAAATACTTGATATCTTTTATAATGGACTAACCGATGCTTCTAGGGACTACCTAGATAGTTGTGCTGGTTGTGTTTTCAGGGATCGAACTTTTGAACAAGCTGAATTACTATTGAATAACATATTGAGCAATGATAATGATTGGACTATTCCCGAACCACCTCCAAAGCCAACTCTAAAGAAAAGAGGTATTCTATTCCTCAGTCCTAAAGATATGTAGGAGGCAAAGAATTCTATGAAAGAAAAGGGTATAAAAGCTAAGGATGTTAAGAATCTACCACCTATTGAAGAAATACATGGTCTTGATAACCCGACATAGGTAGTAGAGGTAAATTCTCTTCGCATATTTGATGAAAGCGATATTCCTTACAGTAAATCTGCTAACCAATGCTTGGATGAGTTTGATAATTTTGTTGTTAAGCAAGAAAATTTCAATGCCTATGTTAGTAGACAATTGAAACATAATGCTTATATGCTTGATCGCTTGGGTGATTATTTGAGTAGAACTGTCAATGATCTAAAGCTTATTAGTAAACATGCTTCCATGGTAACCACTCAAGTAGAACAAGTACTTAAGGCTCAAAATGATTTGCTTAATGAGATGAATAGTATAGACAATGATCATTCTGTTAAAGTTGTGACTAGAGGTGGTAGAATGACTCAGGAACCTTTGTATCCCAAGGGACATCCTAGGAGAATTGAACAAGATTCTCAGAGAGTTAATAATGATGCACCTATTCCTTCCAATAAGAGTAGGAATAAGAATGATGATAGTACTTTGCATGTTGCTAGTGAACCTGTTATAGATACATCTGAGAATCCAAATGATATTTCTATTTTTGATGCTAAGACACAATCTGGTGATGAACATGAGCCTAGTGATAACATTAATAATGATGTTCATGCTGATGCTCAACCTAGTAATGATAATGATGTGGAGATTGAACCTGCTGATGATCTTGATAACCCACAACCTGAGAATAAAAGATATGATAAAACAGACTTCATTGCTAGGAAACATGGTAGAGAAAGAGAACCATGGGTTCAGAAACCCATGCCCTTTCCTCCTAAACCATCCAAGAAAAAGGATGATGAGGACTTTGAGCGCTTTGTTGAAATTCTTAGACCTGTCTTTTTACGTATGCGCTTGACTAATATTTTGAAAATGTCTCCTTATGCTAAGTATATGAAAGATATTGTGACAAATAAAAGAAAGATACCAGAAGCTAAGATTTCCACCATGCATGCTAATTATACTTTTAAAGGTGGAATCCCTAAGAAACTAGGAGATCCCGGAGTACCAACTATACCATGCTCTATTAAAGGAAATTATGTTAAAACTGCTTTATGTGATCTTGGAGCTGGTGTTAGTGTTACGCCTTTATCTTTATACCGTAGACTTGATTTGAATAAGTTGACACCTACTGAAATCTCTTTGCAAATGGCTGATAAATCAACAGCTCTACCTATCGGTATTTGTGAGGATGTACCTGTCGTAGTTGCAAATGCTACTATCTTGACGGACTTCATTATTCTTGATATTCCTGAGGACGACAGTATGTCGATCATCCTTGGTAGACCCTTTTTGAATATTGTAGGGTCTGTTATTGATTGCAACAAGGGCAATGTCACTTTTCATATTAATGGTAATGAACATACGATACACTTTCCGAAGAAACAACC
The DNA here is from genome assembly GCA_022496015.1 of Hordeum marinum. Lineage (NCBI taxonomy): Eukaryota > Viridiplantae > Streptophyta > Magnoliopsida > Poales > Poaceae > Hordeum > Hordeum marinum. The sequence continues at coordinate 417,628,434 of CM039678.1, read as the reverse complement.
TCAAGTTCATAGTATCAACTCTATTGAGAAAATTCCAACGATTATTATTGGAGACTTTGAGTTCCCTCTTCCTAATGTCAAGAAGAAATATGATATACTTATTGTTGGGGAAATGCATATCCCCATTGAGGTAACTTAGTGTTATTCGAAAATTCTTCGGTTTCACGATATTAGAAAGAAGTTTGTTAATACGACTTGATCAACCATATTGATGGATTCCTTTTGATGAGAATGAGATGGATGAATTTAGAAAGCACAACTTCCTGCACCTAACTTTTACTTTCTGTTACCTAGATGAAATTAAGTAAAAATGCTATTGTTTTTTTGTTTTTTGAGTTTTTCGTGCTATAGAAAAATGACCTGAAAATAAAAGTCTCCACAATCCCCTGAAAATTTAGTATGATTTTTTCTTGATATTTAAGAATTTTTGGCACTAAGAATGCATCAGGGGGATGCACGAGTGGGCCACAAGCCTGCAGGGTGCGACCACCCCCTGGCCACGCCCTTGGGGCTTGTAGGTCCCACGTGGCCCCCCACTTATTCCAGCACCCATCCACTTCATCCTCCTCCAGAAAAAATCCCACCATTTCTCAAACCCATGTTCTAGCTCATATTACTGTCATTTTCGATCTCCTTGCTCAAAGCTCCATTTGCAAAACTGTTTTAGGGGATTTCTCATCGGTATGTGACTCCTCCAATGGTCCAATTAGTTTATGTTCTAGTGCCTTATATATTGCAATCTTTTGCTGTTATGGTGACCTTGTTCTTGAGCTGGCATGTCAATTTTGTACGGTCCCAAGTAGTTTTGATGCATGATATACTCTCTAGGCACTTGAGGGTGTAGTTACTATGAGTTTTGTTGAGTTTTGTTGACCTTTATTTTTGTTCACTAAAAATTTCAGAAACTTTTCAGAGAAAGAAAGATGTTTAGGAGAATGTACCAATGGGGTTCCTCGAGCAAGAAAGCCCCGAGACTGGAATTACGTGAGCCCGATTTTAAACCACCAAGGGAAGCTCGAGTACTGCCTTGTGAATGGCCATCGGATCAACTCATATAAAACGCCGGATTTAAGGAAGAGTTTTATGCGTACATAAGGAATGATAGCCTTGCGGACTTCATTGCAGATCAATGCAAGCAATATTATCAACTCACTGATTCTTTCGTGCGGAGGTTTGAGTTTTCATCTAGGCATTATTCTCATTCTGTTCTATTTGATCTTTATGATAAGACCTATACCATGGACCTAGAAGATTTTAATGATGCATGCAAAACTCCACAGTGGGGTAGTCGTAGCGATCCTCATAAAAAATGAATATAATGATTTCCTTGCTAGCATCATGGTGGGAGAAACTAGAATCATTACACAAGCCACCTTGGGGAGCATTCACTTTCCGGCTATACATTATTTCGCTCTCTTCATAGGTAGATGTATTAATGGTAAACTTGAGCACATCCACCTTTGTGTGCCTGATCTGAGCATCCTTAAGAGAGCGGTAATGGTAGATAGATGATATAACTTGGGGGCTATTATTGCCAGGAGGTTACATCATAATGCTAAGGATGGAGATTTCTTTCGTGGAATTTATGCCACCCATGTAGCTAAGTATCTTGGGGTACCCATAAGAGGGAATGACATTGAGTTACCCCCTGCTTTCCTTGATTATGAGGCTCTGGTGCGCTTTCAGTTTCTTGAAAGAAACGAACAATCCCTCCAGTCCCGACTAATGTTTGACAGGCAACGTGTTGTCCATGTTAGCCTTCCTGCTCCTGCCTTCTTTAACTTTCAGGAAAAGCAAAGATATTTTATAACCAGAGAGGAGGAAAACGAGTACGAGCGAAATGCAGAAACAGCTCGCCTTTGCGCTACAGTGGTACAGGCGGTAGCCGTCGCAGCCCAGCACAACCCCAACTTTGACTTTGGATATTATCCAGGCCAGTCGTGGCCCTAGACAAACTTAGGCCAAAAGCCTAAGCTTGGGGGAGTACGTATTTCTGACCGACATTACATTCATGTTCACACACTTATTTTAGTTGTCGGTGTTCATACTTTTTCATTGTACTATCCATGTTAGTTTAATTCTTGTTTTGCTTTCTTCTTGTGTGTTCAATTAACTTTGAAGAAAATACAAAAAAATTAGTTCTAGCTTTATTTCCTAGTTGTAGCATTAATGAGAAAACCCCAAAATATTTCTTGTTCTTGTTTTTGCTTGTTGGGAGCTTTCCCGTGTAAATATTTTTTCTTTCTTTTCTTTGGGTTGTAAGGAGAAGACCACGATGACGTGTTGAGTGGCTCTCATATGCACTATTGTTTATCTTACAAAAGAGCCCATATTGCCTTGTCTTCTCCTTTGGTTTATTGTTTGTAGATTCCAGCTTAGTCCAATGCACACACACTCTTATTATTATTCACATCGTTCGGTCATGCAAGTGAAAGGCAATAATGACGATATTTGATGAAAAGATTGAGATGGAGAAAAGCTGGTATGAACTCGACCTATCTTGCTTTTGTAAATATGATTAGCTCATCATTCTGACTTCAGTACATTATGGGTTGAACATGTTTGCAATAACAATTAGAGATTATAGTTATTGATGCCATGCTTCATTATCTAAGAGTGGATAATGGTTCGTCTTGAGTGCCAACATGCGCATTAAAATGGTTGTGATGTAGTATGATAGAATGGTATCCTCCTCTGGATGATTCAAGTGGCTTGACTTGGCACATGTTCACGCATGTAGTTGAAATAAATCAACATAGCCTGCACAATATTTATGTTCATAGTGAATTATATCCTACTCATGCTTGCATTCAATGTTGGTTAATCTCAAAGCATGTTGATGACTGTGTCGCTCTCTAGTTGGTCGCTCCCCAGTCTTTTGCTAGCAATCACTTGTACTAAGCGGGAATACTGCTTGTGCATCCATCTCAGTAAACCCAAAGTTGTTCCATACGAGTCCACCATATCTACCTATATGCGGTATTTACCCGCCGTCCCAAGTAAATTTGCATGTGCTAAACTTTAAACCTTCAAATAAACTTTTGTTTTGTATGCCCAAATTGCTCATGTGGCGACTAGGGGCTGTTAGTATCTTCCATGCTAGGTGGGTTATTCTCACGATATGTGTTGATTCACTATCATTCACGAGAAAGTGGCTGGTAATCTAGATGCCCAGTCCCATGCTCGAAATAAAAGGCAAAATATAATTAAAAAAAACTCCCCAGAACTATGTTTGTATGGACGGTACCCGTGAATTTGACCCACTTTGGAGTGTGATTGATTGGTGGAGGGGGAGTAAAAACTTTACCATTCTGTTTGGAAACCGCCTATAATGTATCTAGCATGGAAGATATTGAAAACCTCTTGGTCGTTATGTTAGCAATGAAAGCATACTGCTCCAAAATCATTATCTATCTCTGTTTTAAAAGCTTGAGCTCTAGCATCTCTATAATCAATCCTTCCATCTGCGAAGGGTCTTTCCATATACTTTATTGATGAGTCGTCATCCTCTTATAAAAAGCACTAGTTAGAGAGCACCATGGTCATTTGTACGCCTTGATATTAATTGATATTGAGTGTGAGAATGACTGGATCTCTCTCACCATGAATTACAATGTTTAGTCAGTCCTTGTTCTCCAAAGGTGCTCTGCATTTATGTTTTGCGGTCTCAGAAAGGGCTAGCGAGATACCATTATGCCATATTGTATCATCATTGTTTTGATAAAATTGTTGTCATCCGAGACTTGTTATTATTGCTCGCTAGTTTTTTTATGACATTGAAATGAGTAAATGTGAGACCTAAGTGTTATTGTGAATGTGGTTAGTTCATAATCTTTGCTGGAAATCTGAAAATAAGTTAGACATATTTATAACAGCAAGATCAAACAGAGTTCGTAAAAGTTTTTTTTTCTTTATCACTATCAGTTTATCAACTGAATTGCTTGAGGACAAGCAAATGTTTAAGCTTGGGGGAGTTGATACGTCTCCAACATATCTACTTTTCCAAACTCTTTTGCCCTTGTTTTGGACTCTATTTGCATGATTTGAATGGAACTAACCCGGACTGACGCTGTTTTCAGCAGAATTGCCTTGGTGTTATTTTTGTGCAGAAATAAAAGTTCTCGGATCATCCTGAAAATTTACGGAGAATATTTTTGGAATTAATAAAAAATACTGGCACAAGAAGTAACTAGAGGGGGGCCACCTGCAGGCCACAAGCTTGCTAGGCGCGGCCACCCCCCTGGTCGCACCGAGCAGGCTTGTGGGGCCCTCGTGGCTCCTCCGACCTCTCCTCCAGCTCCATATAACCCTATTTGTCGAGAAAAAAATCGAAGAGAAGAGTTCATCGCGTTTCACAATACAGAGCCGCCGCCATCGCCTGTTCTTCCTCGGGAGACCAGATCTGGAGTCTGTTTTGGGCTTCGGAGAGGGGAAATTGACGCCTTCATCATCACGAACCATCCTTCATCACCTATTCCATGAGGCTCCCCACCGTTTGTGAGTAATCTCATCGTAGGCTTGCTGGACGGTGATGGGTTGGATGAGATTTATCATGTAATCGAGTTAGTTTGGTTAGGGTTTGATCCCTAGTATCCACTATGTTTTGAGATTGATGTTGCTATGACTTTGCTATGCTTAATGCTTGTCACTAGGGCCCGAGTGCCATGATTTCAGATCTGAACCTATTATGTTTTCATGAATATATGTGTGTTCTTGATCCTATCTTGCAAGTTGTAGACACCTATTACGAGTTATGATCCGCATCCCCCAGGGTGACAATAACTGGGATTCTTTCCGGTGATTAACGTAGTTTGAGGAGTTCATGTATTCACTAAGTGCTAATGCTTTGGTCCGGTTCTCTATTAAAAGGAGGCCTTAATATCCCTTAGTTTCCAATAGGACCTCGCTGCCATGGGAGGTAGGACAAAAGATGTCATGCAAGTTCTTTTCCATAAGCACGTATGACTATATATGGAATACATGCCTACATTACATTAATGAATTGGAGCTAGTTCTGTGTCACCCTATGTTATAACTGTTGCATGATGAATGCCATCCTACATAATTATCCATCACTGATCCACTGCCTGCGAGCTTTCCATATACCGATGTTCGCTAAAGTTACTTTTCCATTGCTACTGTCACAGTCACTACAAAACTGCTACTATCACTTTGCCATCGTTACCGTTACTACCATATTACCTTGCTACTAAATACTTTGCTACCGATATTAAGTCTTTCAGGTGTGGTTGAATTGAAAACTCAGCTGCTAATACTCGAGAATATTCTTTGGCTCCCCTTGTGTCGAATTAATAAATTTGGGTTGAATACTCTACCCTCGAAAACTGTTGCGATCCCCTATACTTGTGGGTTATCAGTCAGTACCTTCCATGATAAGTGGGTTATTCTCATGACGAGTGTTTATTCACTTATCCTTACATGAGAGGGGCGGTGATAGGGATTCCTAGTCCCGAAATCGAAACTCAAAAATAATTAAACAAAAACTCCCCTAGGAATGTTGTTGGTTTGGACGGTACCCATGGATATGGCTCGTTGTGGAGTTTGATTGTTGGTGGAGGGGGAGTAAACTTTTACTTTTACCGCTTGAGAACTGCCGCTAATTTGTTTAGCATGGAAGATATTGATAACTCTTTGTCGTGACGTTGATAGGAAGGGTTTACCTCTCAAAATTATATCTATCCCTGTTTTAAACTCTGAGCTCTGGCACTGCTGCAAATCCATGTTTCCCTCTAAGAAGGGACTATCTATTTACTTTTATGTTGAGTCATCACCTTCTCAAATAAGCGCCAGACCTGAGAGCACTATTGTCATCCTCCTGCATTGTGTATAGTTGATGTTGGGTGCAACATGACTGGATCTTTTCTACCATGAATTACAATGTTTAGATGCTGCTTGAACTTTGGAGGTGCTCTACATTTATGTTTCGCGGTCTCAGAAAGGGCTAGCGAGATACCACTATTGTCATGTTTCATCATGATCATTTTGACAAAGTGTCAACACTTGAGATATATTATTATTTCTCGCTAGTTGCTTATGTTATTGTTATGAATGAATATAATTCCTAAGAGTTATTGTTGACATGGTTAGTCATAATCTTTGCTGAAAACCTGGGTGCTACTTAAGCATATATATGTAAACAAGGACAAAAGAGTTCATAAAAGTTTTTCCTTATCACTTTCAGTTTGTCAACTGAATTGCTTGAGGACAATCAAAGGTGTAAGCTTGGGGGAGTTGATACGTCTCCAACGTATCTACTTTTCCTCACTCTTTTGCCCTTGTTTTGGAGTCTAATTTGCATGATTTGAATGGAACTAACCCGGACTGATGTTGTTTTCAGCAGAACTACCATGGTGTTGTTTTTGTGCAGAAATAAAAGTTCTCGTAATGGAACGAAACTTTTTGGAGATTTATTTTGGAAAATATAAAAAACACCGGAGCCAAAAACTAACGGAGAGGGGGCCGAGGCTGGGCACAATACACGAGGGTGCGCCAGGCACCCTTGGCCGCGCCCTGGTGGGTTGTGCTCACCTTGGGGCACCATTTGCCCTACCCCTGCCACTATAAATTCCTAAATTTGGAGAAAAAACCCAGAGAGAAATAATTACCGCATTTCACAAGACGAATGTCGTTGTTTTCTCACGACAGATGCCATGGGTAGGCTTATCGAAGGTGGTTTGGGCCAGAGGACGCCGACAGGCTCCGGGAGCAGGATTAGGCACAAGCGGTGACAGACACGGGATGTACCCATGTCCGGGGCCCTCCGTGCGAGGTAATACCCCTAGTCCTGCTTGATCTAGTTGATCGATGCATGAGGTTACAATGGTGCTCCTGGAGCTGTTGTCTAGAGGTGGAAGAAGGAGCAGCCTGCTCCCCTTCCCTTGCTACGTGGGTGAGTATGGTACGAAGTGTTCCTTCGTATGTGTGCTATTTTGCTTGCCCCTTGCATGGGGGGCTCCGGGGGCCCCTCCGTGGGAGGTAATACACCTAGTTTCTGTTTTTTCCTTGTTTTTGAGTTTCGCAGATAAGGAATATTAAACAGAGTCCAAACGGAATAAAACCTTCGGAATGATTTTTTCTGGAATGAAAGGAAACTACGAGACTTGAGAACCAAGGCAGAGGAGCCACCGTGGGGCCACAAGCCCTGGGGGCGCGGCCAGGGGGTAGGCCACGCCGGACAGGCTTGTGGGCCCACGACATCTCTCCTAACCCTAATCTTCGGCCTATAAATTCCCAAGTATTCCATCATTATCAGTACGAGCCACGAAAACACTTTTCGGCCGCCAGAAGCCTCCGTTCCCAAGAGATCCAATCTTGGAGCCTTTTCCGGCAATCTGCCGGAGGGGGATTCGATCACGGAGGGCATCTACATCAACTCAATTACACCTCCGATGATCCTTGAGTAGTTCACCACAGACCTATGGGTCCATAGCTAGTAGCTAGATGGCTTCTTCTCTCTCTTTGCTTCTCAATACCATTTGCCGTGTGTTTGTCGAGATCCGATGAATTGTGGGTTTATGTTTAGATTATCCATGAATATTATTTGATTCTTTCCTGAATTCTTATATGCATGATTTCATATCTTTGCAAGTCTCTTCGAGTTATTGGTTTGGTTTGGCCAACTATATTGGTAATTCTCGGAATGGGAGAAGTGCTTAGTTTTGGGTTCAATCTTGTGGTGTCCTCACCCAATGACAAAGTAGGGGTAGCGAGGCACGTATTGTATTGTTGCCATCAAGGGTAAAAAGATGGGGTTTTCATCATATTGCTTGAGTTTATCCCTCTACATCATGTCACCTTACTTAATGTGTTACTCTGTTCTTCATGAACTTAATACTCTAGATGCAGGCATGAGTCGGTCGATGTGTGGAGTAATAGTAGTAGATGCAGAATCCTTTCGGTCTACTTGTCATGGACGTGATGCCTATATGCATAATCATTGTCTTGGATATCTTCATAATTATTCGCTTTTCTATCAATTGCTCGGCAGTAATTTGTTCGCCCACCGTAATACTTGCCATCATGAGAGAAGCCATCTAGTGAAACCTATGGCCCCCGGGTCTATTTTCCATATTACACTTTCAGATCGAAAACCAAAAATACCCAAAATACTTGCTGCATTATTTTTACTTTTAGTTTTACTTTCCGTTCAACCATCTTCTCTTGCCTCCTTCGCGTCCTTCTCCGTATACAAGGTAACCCAAGGCGAGTCGAATTTGATGTAGGTGGGGATGATCGCCTTGGACCCATATACGAGAAAGAAAGGGGTGTAGCCAGTTAACCGGTTAGGCGTGGTCCCGAGGCTCTAGAGGACAGCCGACGACTCTTCGATCTAGCAGCCAACTGACCTGACTAGTGGCGCCATGAGCCAGGGCTTGATGCCGGCCAGGATCAGTTCGTTCACCCTCTCGACCTGGTCGTTTGACCGTGGATGAGAGACGGACGCCAAGTCAAGCCAGATGCCCTGCTTGGCGTGGAAACGTGCTAGCGCGCCCTTGGCGAAGTTTGTGCCATTATCGATGATGATGCTGTGGGGGACGTCGTAGCGGACCGTGATGTCCACGACGAACCGGACGGCTGTGGGGCCTGGCCTCGACCCACTTGGTGAACTTGTCGACGGCTACCACCAAATGCGTCATGCCGCCTCGTGCGGTCTTGAAGGGCCCCACCATGTCCAGCCCCCAGACGACAGAGGGCCACAAGAGGGGTATGGTCTGGAGGGCCGTAGCCGGTAGGTGGCTCTGTGTGCTGAAGCGTTGGCAGCCTTCACACTTGTCGACCAAACCTCCTCCAAGGCAGTCGGCCAGTAGAAGCCATGGCGGAATGCCTTGGCCACCAAGGTCCTAGAGGCGGTGTGGTGCCTTCACTCGCCTTGGTGGATGTCGAGGAGGATCTCTTGTCCCTTCTCCGGCTCGACCTATCATTGAAAAATGCTGGTGATGCTGCGATGAACCAGCTCGCGGCTGATGATGCTGTAGGCTAGGGCTTGGTGTTGGATCTGCCTTGCCATGGCCTCGTTGGGAGGGAGCTCGCCGCATAAGAGGAACGCCAGGATGGGATGGGCCCATGAGGGAGCCGAGAAGAGGGCCGGCTCGGGAGCCCCTAGGTCTAGGTGACCAGCCCCCAGGACCGGCTCGCCAGCCCCGGGACCAGCTCGCCAGTCCCTGGGACTAAGGCGTCGGGAGGGGCGTCAATCGCCATCATGACCGCTACGGGGTCAGAGCCGGCCGCTTCGGATGCGTCCGACTCGATAGTTGGAGCTGGTGATGCCGGCTGGGTAGCCGGTGCCGAAGGTGCTGGCCGGGCAGCCAAAGTTGGTGGAGCCGGTGGTGCAGACAGTGCTGATGGTGTCGGCTAGGCAGTGGGTACCACCGATGGGACAACCGCATTGGCCGGCACGAAGATGGACTCTGATTCGGGGGAGGGTTTGATCAACGGCTTGAGCAACCGTTCGAGGGAGACGCCGGCTGGGATGGCCTGCCGGGTGGAGCCGATTTTTGCCAGCCTATCAGCCGCCTTGTTGTCCGCCCGGGGGACGTGGTGGAACTCACAGCCTTCGAAGGATCCGGTGAGCTGCTGGACGAGGAAGCGATAGCTAGCCATGTTGGTGTCTCTGGCGTCCCACTCGCCAGAGACCTGTTGCACCATGAGGTCGGAGTCGCCGAAGCATTGGATGCGCCTAATGCCAATATCCTTGGAGAGCTGGAGGCTGTGGACAAGCGCCTCATACTCGGCCACGTTGTTGGAGGCCGCGAAGTGGATTTGAAGAGCGTGCTTGAGTTGGTCTTCCTTCAGGGAGGAGAGGACTATGCCGACTCCCAAGACGGTCCTCATCTTCGAGCCGTCGAAGTGCATGCACCAATGAGTGGAGTCTAGGGGAGGCGGCACAAACTCGGTCTCCGCCCAGTCGACGAGGAAGTTAGCCATCGCCTGCGACTTGATGGCGGTGCGCGGTTCGTACAAGATCTCGTGGTTGGTGAGGGCGATGACCCATTAGCGATCGGGCTGGTGCAGTCCCGACCGCTTATGATCTCGCCGAGCGGGGCCGTGCTCACCATGGTGATGGTGTGCTCTTGGAAGTACTGCTTGACCTTCTTGGCGGCGAAGTATATCCCGTAGCACATCTTATGGTAGTGGGGGTAGTTCTGCTTTGAGGCGGAGAGGACCTCGTTGAGGTAGTAGATGGGGCGCTGAACCGACAGCGTCTTGCCCTCCTCTGGCCGCTCGACCACCATAACGACACTGATAACGCGTGTGGTCGCTACGATGTAGGCGAGGAAGGGCTCCTTCTCAGCCGACGCGGCCAGGATGGGCGCACTAGTGAGGGCCCGTTTGAGGCCACGGAAAGCCTCGTCCGCCTCGTCGGGCCAGTCGAACATGGACGGCTTCTTCGGGGGGTTGCGGCCTGGCTTGACAAGAGCATTCTTCCATAGGAGCCCGTAGAGAGGCAGGGCCTTCTCTCCCAGTCGGCTGATGAACCGACTGAGCGAGGCGAGGCAGCCGGTGAACTTCTGGACGTCACGGAGCCATGTCGGCTTGGGCATACGCTCGATCGCCTCGATCTTCTCTGGGTTAGCATCGATGCCGCGAGTGGACAAGAAGAAACCCACGAGCTGGCCGACTGGAACGCCGAAGACTCACTTCTCCGTGTTGAGCTTGATCTTGTACTCGCGCAAGTTCGTGAACGTCTCCCGGAGATCATCGAGGAGGCTGAAGTGCTTCTTTGTCTTGACGACGATGTCGTTAATGTAGACGTGGACGTTCCTGCCTATTTGAGGCAGGAGACACTTCTGCATGCAACGCTAGAAGGTAGCACCTGCATTCTTTAGGCCGAAGGACATGGTGATGTAGCAGTAGGCCCAGAAGAGGGTGATGAAGGAGGTCTTGAGCCAGTCATCCGGGTCCAGCTTGATCTGGTGGTAGTCGGAGTAGGCATCCAAGAAAGACAGCAGATCGCAGCCGGCCATGGAGTCGATGACTTGATCGATCCGTGGCAGGGCGAACGGGTCCTTGGGACATGCCTTGTTCAGGCTGGTGTAGTCGATGCACATGTGCTAGGTCTTGTTCTTCTTCAGCACCAGGACTGGGTTGGCCAGCCAGTCCGGGCAGAAAACTTCCATGATGAAGCCGGCTGCGAGCAGCTGGGCGATCTCTTCTCCTATAGTGCGCCACTTCTCCTCGGATAAGCGGCATAGGGGTTGCTTGACCGGTTTCATGTCCGGTCGCACGTGAAGCTTGTGCTCGGCGAACTTGCTCGGAACACCCAGCTTGTCCTTGGGGGACCACGCAAAGATGTACCGATTCTCACGGAGGAAGTCGACGAACTCGCTTTCCTATTTGCTGTCGAGGCGGGAGCCGATGGTGACGCACTGCTTGAGGTTGGCCGGGTCGAGCGGCACCTGCCTAGTGTCCTTGGACGACTGGAACGAAGCTTCCCGACCAACTACGATGGAGGAGCCGGCACGGCCGGCTGGCTGGCGGCAAGGGCCACGAGCCGGTCGAGCTGCCGCTTCTCCTCTGCTATCTCCAGGGCTTCGGCCAGCTGGCTGCCGTCTCGCGCGCACGCGATGGACATCTTGTAGTCGCCGGCGACAATGATGATCCCATTGGGACCCGACATCTTGAGCTTGGGGTAGGCGTAGTGGGGGACCACCATGAACTTGACGAGGGACGACTGGCCCAACATCACGTGGTAGGGACTGTCGAGGTCCACCACCTCGAACCATATCGGCTCGCGGCGGAAGTGGCTGGGACCGCCGAAGAGGATGTCGAGCTTGATCTTGGCGATGGGGGTGCAGGACTTTCCCGACATGATGCCGTGAAAAATGGTTTGGCTCGCCTGCAGATCTTCTGCCTTGAGCCCCAACTTTAGCATCGTGTCAAGGTAGAGGATGTTGATGCTGCTGCCGCCATCGATTAACACCCGCGAGAAGCGGGAGGTGCGTCTCTCGGAGGTGATGGTGGGGTCGAGGATGAGGGCGTAGCTGCCGGGACTCGGCATCACGTCCGGGTGGTCTGCCCGGCTCCAGGTAACCGGCTTCTCGGACCAGTGCATGAACCGGGGAGTCGCGGTCATGGTGGCATTCACCTCGCGGTGGAGCCGACGCTGAGCATGCTTGTCCGTCTCTTCACTGGTGAAGACGACGTAGGAACCATCTCGGTTGGGGAACTGGTCAAGCAGGCAACTGTCGCTCTGGGACGGAGCCGGAGCCGGCACCGAAACGGGAGCCAGAACCGGCACTGGTGCTCGGGCAGGTGGCGTGGGGGGAGCCGAAAGGTCATCCCCCCGGGCCAATCGCTGTGAGAAGCTGCACTGCCGGAGCGTGTGCGTGGAGGGCTTGGCTCCAGAATGATTCTTGCAGGGGAGGTCGAGCATTTGCTCAAATGTGAGCTTGGGCTGCCAAGCAGCCTTGTTGGTGCGCTAACACTGGCTGGAAGGCTGGGCAGCCGGCTCCTCTTCCTCAATGGTGGCGACCTTCCGGCTCCCATAGCGGGGGTCAGACTGGTCAGCCTTGCGCTTGTTGTTCTACGGTTGCCGGTTGTCGGTAGCCGGTCGCGACGCAGCCGACGTTGGTGCCGCCTTGATGGGCGTGCTCGTCTTGACCTGGATTGTGGAGTCGGCCATGGAGTACTTGTCCGCCTTGGCCATGAGTTCTACCAGCGTAGCCAACTCGGAGCACAGGAGCTTGTGCTTGAGGTAGGTGCCGTCGCAGCAGCCTTTGATGAAGTACTGGATGGCTTGCAGCTCGTGCACTCCTTCGCAGGAGTTGCGGATCTCGGTCCATCGGGTGAGGTAGTCGCGAAGGGCCTCGTCCAGCCCCTGAACGCACATGGCTCGTTCGCGGGGATGGTCTGGCCGTTTGTAGGTGCCGGGTGAAGTTGCGGACGAACGCCTCTTCGAAGTCGGTCTAGGTGTTGATGCTGCCGTCTGCCAGGCTGTTCAGCTAGGTGCGGGCCGAACAGATCAACATAAGGGGGCGCAGCGGACGGCTACACGCTTGTTCCCCCTGGTGATGTGACTGCGGTGGTGTAGTCGATCAACCAGTCTTCGGGCTTGGTGTCCTGGGGAAGAGTGAAGCCGGTCGGAAACAACTCATTATGGATCTGGGGGCCAAAGCACGCCGGACCGATCGAGCCCTCCTCCTTGAGGAGGGCCGACTGCGCCAGTCGGTTGAGGCGGAGGCAAGCGTCGTTGTTGCTGTGGGGGACCCATGGTCCAAGCCGAGCCGCGAGATCTAGGCGGACAGCCGACGGGACTGACCGCGCCGGCTCGTGTTGCGGGGCAGGGTGTGCCCGCGGCTACGCCGGCTACTGATGACCCGCAAGTATAGGGGATCTATCATGGTACTTTCTATAAGTAAGAGTGTTAAACCCAATGGGAAGCAAAAGGAAATGACAAGCGGTTCTCAGTAAGGTATTCTCTACAAGCACTGAAATTATCGGTAACAGATAGTTTTGTGATAAGATAATTCATAGCGGGTAGCAAGTAACAAGTGTAACAAAGGTGCACCAAGGTGGCCCAATCCTAGCAAAGGACAAGACTGGACAAAATCTTATATAAAGTGAAGTGCTCCTGAGGACAGATGTGAATTTCTGTCAAACTAGTTTCCACCATGCTCATATGGTTCGTGTTCGTTACTTTGATAATTTGATATGTGGGTGGACCGGTGCTTGGGTGCTTCCCTTAATTGGACAAACCTCCCACTTATGATTAACCCCTCTCGCAAGCATCCGCAACTATGAAAGAAGAATTAAGATAAATCTAACCATAGCATGAAACCTGTGGATCCAAATCAGCCCCTTACGAAGCAACACATAAACTAGGGTTTAAGCTTCTGTCACTCTAGCAACCCATCATCTACTTATTACTTCCCAATGCCTTCTTTAGGCCCAAACAATGGTGAAGTGTCATGTAGTCAACGTTCACATAACACCACTAGAGGAGAGACAACATACATCTCATCAAAATATCGAATGAATACCAAATTCACATGATTACTTATAACAAGACTTATCCCATGTCCCCAGGAACAAACGTAATTACTCACAAAACATATTCATGTTCATAATCAGAGGAGTATTAATGATGGTCAAGTATCTGAACATATGATCTTCCATCAAGTAAACCAACTAGCATCAACTACAAGGAGTAATCAACACTACTAGCAACCCACAGGTAACAATCTTAGGTTTTGAGACAAAGATCGGATACAAGAGATGAACTAGGGTTTGGAGAGGAGATGGTGCTGGTGAAGATGTTGATGGATATTGACCCCCTCTCGATGAGAGGATCGTTGGTGATGATGATGGCTTCGATTTCCCCCTCCAGGAGGGAAGTTTCCCCGACAGAACAGCTCTGCCAGAGCCCTAGATTGGTTCTGCCCAAGTTCCGCCTCGAGACGGTGGTGTGATACGTCTCCAACGTATCTATAATTTTTGATTGTTCCATGCTATTATATTATCTGTTTTGGATGTTTTATATCATTAATATGCTATTTTATATTATTTTTGGGACTAACCTATTAATCTAGAGCCTAGTGCCAATTTTTGTTTTTTCCTTGTTTTTGAGAATTGCAGATAAGGAATATTAAACAGAGTCCAAACAGAATAAAATCTTCGGAATGAACTTTTCTGGACCGGAAGGAAACCAGGAGACTTGAGAACCAAGGCAGAAGAGCCACCATGGGGCCACAAGCCCTAGGGGCGCGCCCAGGGGGTAGGGCGCGCCCAACAGGCTTGTAGGCCCACGGTAGCTCTCCCAACCCTAATCTTCGGCCTATAAATTCCCAAATATTCCATCATTATCAGAACAAGCCACAAAAACACTTTTCCGCCACCAGAAGCGTTCGTTCTCGAGAGATCCAATCTTGGAGCCTTTTCCGGTAATCTGCCGGAGGGGGATTCGATCACGGAGGGCATCTACATCAACTCCATTGCCCCTCCGATGATGCGTGAGTAGTTCACCACAGACCTTCGGGTCCATAGCTAGTGGCTAGATGGCTTCTTATGTCTCTTTGCTCTTTAATACCATGTTCTTCATGATCTTCATGGAGATCTATCCGATGTAATACTCTTTTGCAGTGTGTTTGTCGAGATCCGATGAATTATGGGTTTATGTTCAGATTATCCATGAATATTATTTGAATCTTTTTTGAATTCTTATATGCATGATTTCATATCTTTGCAAGTCTCTTCGAGTTATTGGTTTTGTTTGGCCAACTAGATTGGTAATTCTTGCAATGGGAGAAGTGCTTAGTTTTGGGTTCAATCTTGCGGTGTCCTCACCCAGTGACAAAGTAGGGGTAGCGAGACACTTATTGTATTGTTGCCATCAAGGATAACAAGATGGGATTTTCATCATATTGGTTGAGTTTACCCCTCTACATCACGTTATCTTACCTAATGCGTTACTCTGTTCTACATGAACTTAATACTCTAGATGTAGGCAAGAGTCGGTCGATGTGCGGAGTAATAGTAGTAGAAGCAGAATCATTTCGGTCTACTTGATACGGACGTGATGCCTATATGCATAATCATTGTCTTGGATATCTTCAAAATTATTCGCTTTTTTATCAATTGCTCGACAGTAATTTGTTCACCCATCGTAATACTTGCTATCATGAGAGAAGCCTCTAGTGAAACATATGGCCCCTGGTCTATTTTCCATATTATACTTTTAGATCTAAAACCAAAAATACCAAAAATACTTTGCTGCATTATTTTTAACTTTTGTTTTACTTTCCGTTTAAGCAACCTATCACTATCAGATCTCATCCTTGCAAGTAACCTTAAAGGGATTGACAACCCCTTTATAGCGTTGGGTGCAAGAGTTTGATTCTTTGTGTAGGTACACCTATTGGGGACTTGCTTGTATCTCCTATTGGATTGATACCTTGGTTCTCAACAACTGAGAGAAATACTTATCTACTTTGCTGCATCACCCGTTTCTCTTCACGGAAACCAACGCATGCTCGATAAGTAGCACGACGCTTCGCCCCGAAAGCTTTGTTATGATCTTTTGAGGTCAAAACCCTCCATATAGAAGAAGATGTGCACCGAAGGGCTGCCAGGTGGGCCACAAGCCACATGGGCGCTCCCTGGGGGGTGGGGCGCGCCCGTGGCTTGTGACTGCATGGTGGGCCTCCTGATATAGTTCTTTCGCCCAATATTTTTTATATATTTCAAAACAATTCTCCGTAGATTTTCAGGATTTTTGGAGTTGTGCAGAATAGGTATCTCAGATTTGCTCATTTTCCAGTCCAAAATTTCAGCTGCGAGCATTCTCCCTCTTCATGTAAACCTTGTAAAATAAGAGAAAAAGACATAAGTATTGTATCAAAATGTGTAATAACAACCCATAATGCAATAAATATCAATATAAAGCATGATGCAAAATGGACGTATCAACTCCCCAAGCTTAGGCCTCGCTTGTCCTCAAACGAACACCGAAACCGATTAATATGCCCACATGTTTAGAGATAGAGGTGTCGATAAAATAAAATGCAGACATGAAGGCATCATGATCATCTTTAAAATAGTAACATAAATTGACATATAATTTCTTATGCTGAAGTAATAATTCGTTTACAAGGTAAAGTATGAATCAAGAATCTATTGAAAACCAACAAACTATGATCTCAGTCATTGAAGCAATTTGAATCTATTATATTATTAAGACGATAGAAAAAGAACAGTGAAAATTTAACTGTATAAAACATAAATATTTTAACGGTGAAGATTTGCGGAGTCTGCAAGTCGGCACACATGCCCACGTAGGCCCAAAAGAGTTTGTATCAGCCACGTTACAAGCCGTTTACTAATTACTTGTATTGTCTTAACAAACACTAATTACATCACGTGCAATGTGAGTCCAATGTAAACACGTGCAAGACCATGTCACGTACACATTATGAAATAGCAAACAAACACGCTGGTCTTTCCAGGAAGAGAACATAACTCCCCCCAAAAATCTAAAAGAATATACACTCATAAATCAGTAAACCTACAGGAAAATATAAAAGAAAGTCTAGCCTCCTCTCTCCCTAAAATAAGAAAATATGGCACTACCTGAGAAAACAAAGTCTTAGCTTACACACACACATATATATATACACACACACACATATATATATATATATACATATATATATACATATATATATATACCTATTAATAAAGTAAGGTAATATTTTTGGTTTCGTCCCGCGATGATTTTATCTTCTTCCTGCGGTACGTAAGGTGGTACTATTTTTCCTGTTTTCTGTTAATTTTTTTGTTCCTCGCTAGACTAGAGGACCCGTCCGTCGCTACAGTGGGCCGAACTGGGCCTGATCCTAATTTTTATTAAAAAAATAGATATATATCTACGGTGAGGGTTCGAACTCACAATCAGGATGTACGTCCCGACGACAGCAACCAACTTAGCTTCTGCAGTCCGCTTGTTTAGAGAGAAGATTGATTAGGTCATTAGGCCCCTCCCGTGTTCCACCTTGTACATGTGCTAAGGCTGCCACATAGACAAAAAATCTGATGTGGCATGGTATTTAAGAGGAGAGAGATGGGTGTGATGACCTCAGGAAAAAAGGTGCCAAGCGCGTGAACCTAGGCAAAATACTTAAATGAAAGAAAGGCCACCAATACATGAAGAACTTTAGTACCTAAATCATTAAATAGAGTGTGTTTAGCTACAACAAGTTAAGCATCTATGCATTGAAGGCTTTGATTGCTAAACTTTTAAATATGCTTAGCATCTCATCTTAGCACCAATGCATTGAAAGTAGCCTTAAATAATACCACCTCGGTCCCTTACATTAAATCCACCTTATTTATATATATGCTTTGGAGGTTGATTCAAGGAGGCATCTCGGGAACAAATAAAGGAAAGTGAGCGGTGGGTCCGGTTTATCCTTAGTAAAGAGGAATTAAAGAGGATTTGATGGAAGGACGGGCCTATATTATGGTAGGATAATCAACGAAATAAAAAGGAAAGTGGAAGGCTCTGGCCCAGGTATATCCCTGACGTTGATCATAAATACAATCATCATTATAAACAGCGGCCTAAAAAGTCTAACAATAGTTAAGACTTTTTGCAAAGATGGTCTACTTCAAAGAAAACATCTTCATGTTACGGATATTTGACGTTGGTCATAAATCAAATCATCATTATGTTTTAGGCATGCTTATTGTCATCACTTGTGTTTCAGGCCACACTTACTGTTTTTTGAAAATTCATAATGACTAGATTAGGAATACCGGAGTGCGATGAGATTTTCTCGCATTGCAACGCACGGGCTAACATGTGTGGTGGCGTGTTAAAATAGAAGACGTGTATCTATGACGGATTTTATTTCACCCGTTGCAACGCACGGGTATCTTTGCTAATATATATATACATATATATATATATACATATATATATATACATATATATATATATACATATATGAGCTATACCATCCAAGGTCAACTACGTGGAGACGGTCGCCGCCATGGAACGATAGAAAGTTTCCAAGACGCTTGGAGGATACATGGCTCTGTTGGCATGAAGTGAAATTGACTAGGTATATATTACGCCAGGAGTGCTCGGCGACGTGCTTGGTTGTTGAGGTATGGCACCCTCTGTTGTTGAGGCATTAGGCACGACAAAAATCTGGAATGGTTGGACCGCAGGAAGAAGCATAACGCTAGCTCGACAGCAAAGTAAACGGTTGATCCCTGAGGCCACCGAGATCGGATCACAAAGTCCAGTTCAGGTTGTCTATATAGTCCGACGCACGAGATCGTTCTGGCAAGCTCAAAGACCCGACTAGATGTCACCCACATCCACATACTCACTTGCATAGATTACAGTGATGAGACGTAAGAGGGAGATGCACCATCCGCATCACGGAATTTTCCTCCTCTGGGTGATCAGGCGCTTTCTAGACCTTTGCAACCGTGAATGAGACTATATTCCTTCGCACGTACATACACAGACAACCTTATTATCCTAGAAAAAATAGCACGTCTAATCTACAACCATCATTTAACTTTGAATGCATAAAAGACAAGAATATGCGTTCATGTATACAGACTTGGCAGAGCTAAAAAATTACAACCAGACAATAACACCATCTCTTTTGAAACATCAGATACATGCATGTGAAGGACGCTAAATGGCCTGCAAAACACGTCAAAATTATGGAGCAATCCCCAATGGTGGTAGCATTTATGATTTATCTCACAAAATTTTGGGTAGCATTACATGTATTATGGTCATAAGTGATATGAGCAAAATACCTGGGTTGAGCTTCATGGTTTTCCTTTTTTTAGGGATGCTTCTCCTTTGTTGCAGCCATACATTGAATTGGAAACACATCCATTAGCTTAATGTGACGGCAACTTATATTAAAATTTGATCAAATTTGGTGTGCCAAACTTCTTCTTTTGTTTTATAAACATTTCATGTTTTTTATGATTTCTCCATGATAATTTAAAATATTAGTTTGAGAATATCAAAATTTTAACAGTGACAATATCATTTTGTGTGGAGCAAAAACTGCCGAGTAATTTATTTTTTTACTAAATCAGGTGGTTGCACTCATATAGCTCAAAAGTACTTCGTATAAAAATATATGGAATGGTTACATAGTTCGCAAATTGTGGTTCCAGTCATAAAATAAATCGAAGCTTCTCAACGACTTTATAAAACATGTTTTCGAAGTAACCAGTATTGTTTTCCTAATAAAACAACACCTACATACTTAGCTAATGTAGCGAGACAAAGGCAGCACCAATGCATACACATAAGCACATGCATTCTTGGACCATTTGTTTGAACTCGAAATATAGTTTCTCAAAAATACACATTCAAATTTAATGGTTCTATATTATTCATTATCAGTCAAAAGCCTTTATTAGTTTTTAACACCCCTTACGAGGAACTAAATTATATCAATGTTTATTTTAAGATTACGGTGGAATACAATGTTTATTTTAAAATGAAAATTGTGTTTCAAATGACAAAAAGTACCATCTAACATCTGAAATTGTGAATTAAAATAATCTTGGGCCGCAATTGCAGACACATAGGTACATGCATTCTTGGTCCAGTTCTTTGAATAAAAATGATTTTTTCATAGGTACATATTTAAAATTTAATGGTTCTATAATATTAGTTATCAATAAAAAAATTATGAGTTTTAACATACCTTACGAATGAACTCAATGTGCCCAATGCATAATTTAAAAACCTATGATAGTATAGGATATTTATTTTAAAATGCAAAAAACTTTTAATATGAAAAGATATAGGTTCGATCACAAGAAATTGTAAATACAAAATCTAGCCACGCATTTGCGCGGGTGACCCTGCTAGTTTATCATAACGTAGGAAAGAGTCAATATAAGAGCTTGGAAAGCAAATCCACATACTCAATCATCCTTTAGTCTTTCACAATTGTTAACACTGAAGAGGTACCTATGAGTTCAAAGCTTCAATCGGACACAGAAAAAGATAGGGACTTATAGTGTTGCCTCCCAACTATTTACCTCAAGGATAATGTCAACAGTAATAGCTCATGCTCACCCACTTCCGAGTGGATATATGTGTCTAGATCATTCCCCAACACATGACGTTTGCCAAGAGATAAAGGCGAAGAAAGGAAAGTGGTGGAGATCACCACGACTCTTGCATATAGGTAAGTACTAGAAAATAAAAGTAACAGATAGGCCCTTCACAAAGGGAAGCAGATGTTGTCATGCGCTTTTATAGTTGGATGCACAATCCCTTAATGCAAAAGAACACCACTTTATATTGCCCCTTACGATACAGAACTTTATTATGCATTTCGTCGCTTTTGTTTCTTCCCTATCACAAGTTCGTATAAAGCTTATTTTCCTCCACTAATAGATCACACATATTTAGAGAGCAATTTTTTTATTGCTTTCACCGATGACAACTTACTTGAAGGATCTTACTCAATCTATAGGTGGATATGGTGGACTCTCATGGCATAACTGGGTTGAGGGTATTTGGATGCACAAGTAATATCTCTACTTGGTGCAGAAGTTTTGGCTCATATGAGGTGGAAGGAAGCGACACATGTTGAAGAATCTATAACCATATAACTTCTATTCAGAAGTAAGCAAACAAAACCCATTATGTTGTCTTCCTTATCCAACATCAACTTCTTAACATATAATATTTTAATGAGTGCTCACAATCATAAAAGATGTACAAGATAATATATTTATATGTGAACCTCTCTTTCTTTATTACTTCCTTTTAATTGCCACAATGACCAATAGCTATGTTTGTCAATCCACAACAAGTTTCAACTGACATACTTCTTATATGTGAAGTTATCACTTCCCATAAGATCATCATATATACTCTTTGCTTTTATTCTATACTTCTTTATATTTCTTTTTCTCAAGATCAAGATCATAGCAAACAAGCTAAGCCCTCAACTCAAAACTACACTTTATTATATAACACTCGGACTTTCTTACATAGGGGGAATATTAAAAAAAACTCAAAACTAGATCACACGAAAACTTCATTCTAGTAGATCAACATATAACCAAAATGATCGAACTAAGAAAAACGATAAAAGTAAGGCATGTGATGGCGATACGATACCGGGGCACCTCTGATACGTCTCCAACGTATCTATAATTTTTGATTGTTCCATGCTATTATATTATCTGTTTTGGATGTTTTATATGCATTAATATGCTATTTTATATTATTTTGGGACTAACCTATTAATCTAGAGCCTAGTGCCAGTTTCTATTTTTCGTTGTTTTTGATAATTGCAGATAAGGAATATTAAACGGAGTCCAAACGGAATAAAATCTTTGGAATAATTTTTTTTGGACCAGAAGCAAACCAGGAGATTCGGAGATGAAGTCGGGAGAGACACCATGGGGCCACAAGCCCTAGGGGCGCGCCCAGGGGGGTAGCGCGCGCCCCCAGGCTTGTGTGCCCATGACAGCTTTCCTAACCCTAATCTTCGGCCTATAAATTACCAAATATTCCCTGTATATCAGAAAGAGCCACGAAAACACTTTTCTACCGCCAGAAGCCTCCGTTCCCGAGAGATCCAATCTTGGAGCCTTTTCCGGTAATCTGCTAGAGGGGGATTCGATCACGGAGGGCATATACATCAACTCCATTGCCCCTCCGATGATGCGTGAGTAGTTCACCATAGACCTTCGGGTCCATAGCTAGTAGCTAGGTGGCTTCTTCTCTCTCTTTGCTCTTCAATACCATGTTCTTCATGATCTTCATGGAGATCTATCCGATGTAATACTCTTTTACTGTGTGTTTGTCGAGATCCGATGAATTGTGGGTTTATGTTCAGATTATCTATGAATATTATTTGAGTCTTTTCAGAATTCTTATATGCATTATTTCATATCTTTGCAAGTCTCTTCGAGTTATTGGTTTGGTTTGGCCAACTAGATTGGTAATTTTTGCAATAGGAGAAGTGCTTAGTTTTGGGTTCAATCTTGCGGTGTCACCTAGTGACAAAGTTGGGGTAGCGAGTCACGTATTGTATTGTTGCGATCAAGGATAAAAAGATGGGGGTTTCATCATATTGCTTGAGTGTATCCCTCTACATCATGTCATCTTACCTAATGCATTACTCTGTTCTTCATGAACTTAATACTCTAGATGCAGGCAGGAGTCGGTCGATGTGTGGAGTAATAGTAGTAAATGCAGAATCATTTCGGTCTACTTGACACAGACGTGATGCCTATATGCATAATCATTGCCTTGGATATCTTCATAATTATTCACTTTTCTATCAATTGCTCGACAGTAATTTGTTGACCCACCGTAATACTTGCCATCATGAAAGAAGCCTCTAGTGAAATCTATGGCCCCGGGTCTAGTTTCCATCTTATACTTTCAGATCTAAAACCAAAAATACCAAAAATACTTTGCTGCATTATTTTTACCTTTTGTTTTACTTTCCGTTCAAGCAATCTATCTCTATCAGATCTCATCCTTGCAAGTAACTATGAAGGGATTTACAACCCCTTTATAGCGTTGGGTGCAAGAGTTTGATTCATTGTGTAGGTACATCTATTGGGGACTTTCTTGTATCCCCTACTGGATTGATACCTTGGTTCTCAACAACTGAGTGAAATACTTATCTACTTTGTTGCGTCAATCGGTCCACTTCATGGAAACTATTGGGGATATAACCGCGCGGTAAGACCCGCCCAGGAGGGGCCGGGTCATACCTGGCGGCTCGTTAGTATATGGGCTGGAAGAGGAAGATTGGGCCACACGCTGGCTCACCAGATGGGCTGTGAGAGAGGCCCGGAGTCAGGAAGAAGATGCAAGACCTAGGATCATAAGCCGCCCGAAGACAGCCTGCCAGAGTCGGCTAGGTGGCTTAGAGACAGAGTCAAGTATGTTGTAAGAGTCGGTATGAGACTTGTATAACCCGTGGTCTAGACCTCCTATATAAAGGCGAGACCCGGGGACGACTTAGACAGAGACCAATCCATCGAGAGCTAGGTCAAGCGAATACGCTCCCTTGTAATCGATACTCCAATCAATACACACAAAGCAGGACGTAGGCTTTTACCTCATCTCGACGGGCCGAACCTGGGTAAATCTGTGTCTTTCGTCCCGTCCAACCCCTTTGAGTCCACCACCTTAGTGATGGCCTCAAATCTAAGTCTTCGGACATCTGCCATGACAAAACAACGACTGTTGCTCATCCACAGTCCAATGGTCAGGCAGAACGGGCAAATCAGGAAGTCTTGAGAGGTATCAAGCCCCGGCTCATGGTTCCTCTACGGAGAACTCCGGGTTGTTGGGTGGAAGAACTACCGTCCGTCCTTTGGAGCGTCAATACTATGCCCAACAGGTCGACGGGTTACACACCTTTCTTCATGGTTTACGGTGCGGAGGCCGTGTTACCAAGCGACATATGACATGAT
The DNA here is from genome assembly GCA_022496015.1 of Hordeum marinum. Taxonomy (NCBI): domain Eukaryota; kingdom Viridiplantae; phylum Streptophyta; class Magnoliopsida; order Poales; family Poaceae; genus Hordeum; species Hordeum marinum. Next base: position 417,604,473 of record CM039678.1, on the reverse strand, counting down.
TCACCACGTGTGGCGGCTTATGTGGAAGCAGACAATGAGGAGGCGCGCCAGGATGCATTGGATGCGCTGGATGAAGCACACGATCTTGCAGCGGCTCGATCGATGATTTATCAACATGACCTACGTCGCTACCATAGCCGCACGGTCAAGACCCGGACGTTCCAAGGAGACTTGGTGTTACATTTGATTCAAGATCAGACAGATGCACATAAGTTATCACCACCATGGGAAGGACCTTTCATGGTTAGAAGGAATCTGAACAAAGGGTCTTATTATCTCATCGGCGTATGAGACGAGTCACATACCTCCGGGCAAGAAACTCACTGGCCGTGGAACATCACTCCTCTACGGCCTTACTATACTTGAGTCATGGACTCTTACTTTTGTACATACATATTTTCTTGTATTTATACTCATATAATAAAGTTGGAATCCCTGCAAGACGAGGCCTCTGCCGTTTTCTCTTTGGCATTACAGATTTGTGCAAAGATGAACACCTCCATATGGTCACTTGGGGGCTTCCAACCTGCCGGGTTCAGCTTGCTCACCCTTTTGATCGGCTCTTCAGCCAAAATAGCACCATCATGCGACGACTTATAAGATGGCGACTTACAAACCGACGGCCCAAGAGATGACGGTGTACAAGAAGGAGAGGGGCTTAAGGTCACCCAAGAGGATGAGCCGTCACGTTGCGAACCGTTCAAACATGGGTGCACCATTTTACTGATGAAAGATTTAAGGTTACTCAAGAGGATGAGCCGTCACGTTGCGAGCCGTTCAAACATGGGTGCCTTACCTGATCGGCGAAAGATCTCACGTAACTCAAGAGGGCGAGCCGCCATGCTGCGAGCCATTCAAACATGGGTGCTAAGGCACTCAAGAGGACGAGGCGCCATGATGCAAGGCGTTCAAACATGGGTTCCAAGCCGCTCAAGAGGGCGAGCCGCCATGATGTGAGCTGTTCAAACATGGGTGCTAAGGCACTCAAGAGGATGAGGCGCCATGATGCGAGCCATTCAAACATGGGTGCCATGGGAGCCAAAGAGGATAAGCCGTCATAATGCGAGCCATTCAAACATGGACGTTAAGTCGCTCAAGAGGATGAGGCGCCATGCTATGAGCTATTCAAACATAGGTCCCATGCGGAAAGACGGGTCATGGACCAGTGCAAGGCGCCATAGTGGGTGAAGGCCGCCCCCACTTTGGCAGAGTCGGTACCTGCCTGTATGAAGCTGCTGCTCGCGCATGGATGCAAGGAGATATCAACTCACCCCCTCTGAGTGCCTCATACAGCAGCGAGGGAAAACTCTCTCTCATCTGCTACGTACCCTCCGCCAAGTGGCTCATCATAATCTTAACAAGTGACGTTGCTTAAGGTTCAAACGACGGATTTATGTCACGTGAGATGTAGCTTATGGGCCCCGGGACACTGTCTCCATTATAAATTCTGATCTGTTGCACCCTTAGCAGTTAATCTCGTTAGAGACCCTGAGCCGTGCAAGATTGGCGGTCACTCTCGTTAGAGACCCTGCACTATTAGGCAGTTCAAAGCAACAGTTTCCCCCCTCAAAAGGGCTATGAGTTTTCGAAAATCAAAAAAGCAAGGGAAAAGCAAGACCATCATACATTACATCATGCATTACATCATACATATTGCATCATACACATTGCATCATAGCTGCATCATACATTGCATTCATATCATAAGTGTGGCCAGAGCAAGATGAAAGATGAAGCAAGATTATATTGGAGATCACCGGGTTATGCTTTTTCTCAAAGCCACCCGGGTAAACACTGCAGATTGTTTTGCTTGTTTTTTTGCAGAACTTATCCCTAAAAGATGAGCCACGGATTAAGTCATAGGAAGATTGCAAAGTATATATTACAAGGCCCTTTAAGAGCTCAAAAGATGAAAGGCTTATCAGTTTCTGCACTTGTTCCGGCTCAGCTGGCCGGGTTACAATCAATCAAGGACAAGGAATCTAATTGGCTGGCGGGTCATCCTGTGCCGGGTCTTCAGGCTCTTCGATCTGAAGACGATCCACATACCAGTTGCAGTTAAGTAAGGCTTCGAATTGTGCATCGTCAAAAAGTGGAGATGGATCAATGTCAGGAGCGAAGAGCGGCTTACGACGTGCAGGGACCAGGTCTCTAGCTTCAAAGGCAGGGCAGCACAGCCAGTGATTGTTTGCGTCGTAAGCCGCCTGATATGGAACCAGGCCCGTTTCTTCAACCAAGATGGAGGCAAGCCACCGGGAGGCCTTAACGCACTTGGCATAATCAGCTTTCGTGAAATCTGAGCCATCGTCCTTCTTGGAAGGGAAGCCGTTCATCATCTCTTCGGTAGTTAATTCCGGAGCGAAGGCCAGGGACCGGCTCAGTGCAGCTATAGCTCCAGTTCTGGCGGCTGACTGCCTTATTTACTCCACCTGCTTGGGCAAGGTTGATAAAACCTCTAGGACGCCCTTCATAAATTTTGGAACGTACTTGGCCGTCATCATAGCTTTGACGGTGCAAAGGGCCCCGCTATACAGCTATTCCGTCAAAGTATACACAACCTTCAACTTCATCAGACTATCAGAAGATAGTCGGCGGCTCCTTTCGCCTACAAGGAAAGGTCCAAAGGTATAAGCTGCCCGGCGGGTGTTTATTTACTGAAAATATTTTTTGAGTCGTATGCACTTACCAAAGATAGCAACAGTCATCTTGGAGATGTGATCCTTGAGGGTCTTTAGCTCTGCCGAGGCAAGGTTGAGCCGGTCCTCTGTGTCGCTTGCACGCTTCACCAGGGTGGCTTGCTCCATTTCGGAAATTTTCTTATATGTCAGGAATTCAGCTTGGAGTTTCTCAAGCTCTTCAATAGCCGCCCGCAGTTTTTCTTCTGTTATGGACCGAGCGATCTGTTGGGCTAACAGGTTCTCCCTCAAGTCAGCCCGCTCAGACTCGGCGATATTCGTAGCTTCCTGCATTTCACAAATGAAAGGTTATCAACGATAAGTCGCCGGGTGAAATAGCTCTTATAAAGTCCCAAGCACATTAAAAGCAATATACTTGGCACTTGGGGGCTAATGTCTGTGTTTTCAATTTCAAGTCTGCGATAAAAGTTTCGGCTCATCATTATCATAATGTCCCGAACTTGGGGGCTACACCCGGTGTCGTGGATTTGTCACGGCAGATGTCCGGGTGAACGGACTTAGATTCGGGGCAAAGACGCAACTACGTGGCGGCTTGAAGGGGTTGACCAGAATTGAGAGACACATAGTTTATCCAGGTTCGGCCCCTCCGATGGAGGTAAAAGCCTACGTCCTGTTTGTCTGGTATTGATGATGAAGGAGATCTCTCGGTTACAAGGGTGCTATTTGCTACCTCTAATCACGAGAGCCTCTAATCTGTCTATCTCTAATCTCTTGTGTCGTCTAAACTTGCGGACTTGTGTCCCTTCTCCCTCTAGGGGTGCTCTACCCCTCCTTATATAGGAGGAGAGGGTAGGTTTACAAATAGAATCCTACCAGGAGTAGGATTAGGACTAGTCTCTCTAGAATCCTATTCCGGGGCTTGTAACCTTCGGTAGGGAGACTTTCTCTCTTTGAGCCTTCTCTTGTGAGCCTTCTCTTGTGAGCCACCCGACGTTGGCTTACGCACCGGGTCTTGGGCCTGGTCGTCCTATGATCCGCCTGCCGGGTCATTAATAAAATGGCATGTCTTTTCCGGGTCTCCTATGAGTCGCCAGGCCGAGCCATACCATGGGGTATATCCCCGACATTAGCCCCCAGATTAGTTTGAATTTGTTCATGCTAAGCTCCTGAAATAAGAATAATAAATATGTTAAGTAGCCGGCTTGCTCCTTTGGCCGTCTTATGAAATGGCTCCTCAGAAATCCGGGTCTTTTCTACATATGAAATAGTCGTTTTTGATAATCATCTTGCTTGTCAATGTCCTTTGAAAAATATTGAGAATAGAACACCCATATGCCATTGAGTCGGCTTCCAATACTCTTGGCTAGTCATTTCCGCCGGGTCATAATCATTGATGATGCCGGATCATAATCATTGATGATGCCGGGTCATTATCATTGGTGACGCCGGGTCAAATAACTAGAATCCAGCTGACTTGATAAAAATATTGGGATGAAAATGCATCTGATGTACCTCATAATTTGTTAAACAACTGAATACTATAGCCCCCAAGTGCTAGGTCGCATGCCTGCAGCAACCTGGGACTTTAGAAAATTTGATCTGAGCGGTGTAGCCCCCAAATGCCAGGTCAGTAAAAATTACTGGGCTGGGACTTAGAAAGATATAGAAAGGCTGGCTCATCTCCTTGAGATAATAGTGTCTTATCGACAATGTAATGATTTGAAAACCGGCTTGCATTAGCCCCCAAGTGCCGTGGTGCGTGCTTGCAGCGACATGGGACTTGCATATTTTGATGTAAACTGGACTTAAATAGTGTAGCCCCCAAGTGTCGGGTTGTCTGCTTGCAGCGACTCGGGACTATTAAGAATAATATGACTCACCACAATTTGTTGAATGAATCCTTGATCATGGTTGCAATATAACCCAGAATGAATATCCTAAAATAATTCCTTTGTCTTTCACATGAAATCCCTGCTCGTGGTTGTGATGTAACCCTACAAATGTATATTAGAGGAATCCATGAGTGTTGTAGATTACCACAGAGCACAATTGAAGAAAACCGAGAACCGGTTAATTAGATGACACGACATTATATCTGATAGGGCGACTCTTGAAAAATAATGAATTCTCCGAGCTAGCTTGAAAAACCCAATCATCTAGTACTGGTTTTGATAAACCATGAAGATCCAGCCAGGTTGGCTATTAAAGAACCATTTGCTCTTGCAGAGTACTTAATGGCGGCTCATCTGAAGAGATAAAACCTGCAAAAATGAACAAGACAGAATATATTATGCATTGTTGTAAGGGTGGCTTGAAGAAGCTCAACCCGGAGATGTTATATCTTTGATAACATTGCTCCTTATTTCATAATCTTGCTCTGATCCGACTTGATAAGCCGATATGTCATGTGAATATGATGCAATGTATGATGCAAAGTATGATGCAATGTATGATGGAATGTTTGACTTGTCAACATTTTTGGCACGAACGCCGGTTGTTAGGGTTAGATAAGCTACACCCAGAAGTGAGAAGCCCCCTTTGATAACCATGGCTAATCGTGTTAGCCGGAGATGGCATAAAGCCGGCCGACAAGGTATTAGAAGCGATACCCGGAGGTAAGAAGCCACCCTCAGCTATATGGCGCGAACGCCGGTTGTTAGGGTTAGATAAGCTACACCGGGAGGTGGGCAGCCCCCTTAGATAACCATGGCTAATCGTGTTAGCCGGTGATGGCATAAAGCCTGGCCGATAAGGCATTAGAAGCGATACCCGGAGGTAAGAAGCCACCCTCCACCGGTTGTTAGGGTTTGATAAGCTACACCCGGAGGTGGGAAGCCCCCTTAGACAACCATGGCTAATCGTGTTAGCCGAAAATGGCATAAAGCCTGGCCGATAAGGCATTAGAAGCGATACCCGGAGGTAAGAAGCCGCCCTCCGCCGGTTGTTAGGGTTTGATAAGCTACACTCGGAGGTGGGAAGCCCCCTTAGAAAACCATGGCTAATCGTGTTAGTCGGAGATGGCATAAAGCCTGGCCGATAAGGCATTAGAAGCGATACCCGGAGGTAAGAAGCCGCCCTTCGCCGGTTGTTAGGGTGTTAGATACCCGTCGGTAAGAACCCCCTACAACCGCGGCTAATCCTGTTAGCCGGAGATTTGGCATAAAGCTGGCCGATAGGGTGTTAGAAGCGATACCCGTTGGTAAGAAGCCCCCTTCAGCAATTTGGCGTAAACGCCGGCCGATAAGGCATTAGAAGCAATACCCGAAGGTAAGAAGCCGCCCTCCACCGCGGATAATCGTGTTAGCCGGAGATTTGGCATAAAGCCGGGCGATAAGGTATTAGAAGCGATACCCGGAGGTAAGAAGCCGCCCTCAGCAGTCGCAGTTGACATGTCAAATGGAATATTTGTGAATTCTTTCTTGTAAGTCGCCATCTTGTAAGCTGCCATCTTGTATGAAGGAACGACAGAAGCTCCAAATAAATTCAGGCACCTATGTTTGAATGGTACATCACGACGGTTCGTACTCTTGGGAAACTTTTAGTCATCCGCCAATAATGTAATAGCCCCCAGGATTGGGTTTTCTCTTGCAAAGATCTGGGGTTTTCGTTGAAAACGACCAAATGTGTCTCGCTATGTCTGTAGCCCCCGAGTCTTAATTTGACTCGAAGAGGCGGCTTTGAGACTCTCCACTGATGGTTGAGGTTGACCGTGGTGGGTTACAGATGATCCCGTATGAACTGTTTGAATGATCCGGTCGATGGTTCATCCCGGCTGGTTGTTGAAGTGAACCAGACTATAATGGCGGCGACTTGTGTGCTTGTTCGTTGGGCGGCTCGTATCGACGAGCACTGCACCGATATGTTGATGTAGATCAAACTGTGGGCGGCGGCTTGCGCGCGTCAATTGGGCGGCTCGTACTGGTGTATGCGACCGCTGGCGTGTTGATGTAGACGTCGAAGTCAGCTGCGACATGATCACGAGAGACGGCTACAACACTATAAGCTGGTGCTGTCGCGAGAGATGGCCACGGCGTTGCGAGTCGGGCGGTCGGTGAGTTGCAGCGTTGTTGGTGAAGACCATATCGCGAATGCGGCTACTTACCGCGTCCATTGGGCGGCTCATAATTCCGGGTTAGCACGAGTGGTACCGGCGCGTTGATGTAGACGTAGAAACCAGCCGTGGCATTGTAAGCCGGTGCTGTTGTGGAAGACGCCACAGTGTTGTAAGCCGGTGCTCATGGCGAGAGACGGCCACGGCGTTGTAGGCCAGCACGGACGTGCGAGTCGCCGGTGGTGTTGTAAGCGCGAACGGGAGAATCAGCCATGTGCATTGTAAGCCGGCACAAACGGGTGACTCGGCCTCAGGTATTGTAAGCCGGTGCGGATAGATGACTCAACCACGGATGTTTGCGAGCTGGCGTGGCCGCAAGAGACGGATATGGCGCTATAAGCCGGTATGGATGCCGGTGCCAAACGACGCTGGTGCGCTTCCATCTCCGCGATATGATGCCACTTTGGTAATGAATAATTTGTCCCGTGTAAAAAATATTACAAAGATGAAGTAATTGTTTTTCGAAGGAATCAAAATGTATAGATAAAATAAATTGGGTGGATAGCACCTGTGACCCGGCAACGCGGGCGGTAGTGCGAACCATGGTGGAGGCGGCTCGTGCGTTAGGAAATCGGTGGCTCACGGCAGCAGAACCGGCGGCGGCTCGACAGCGCCGACTCGGGGTGGAACCGGAACGAGGTGGAGGTGGCTCACGGCAGCAGCCGGTGGCGGCTCACATCAGCAGGGGCGGCGGCTCGGTCCTGTCATTTTTGAAATGGAGGGTTGCAGCAACGGGGGAGACCGGCCCCAGGGTGGCTCACGGTGCAGCTGGCAGCTTGGGGAGCTCGGAGCAGAGGCGGTCGGAGGCGTAGGCCAGTGGTGGCTCAAAGTGCACCCCGGCGAGTCGAGCGTGCGATGGAGACGAGAGACGACCGGGGCCGTGGTGCACAGAGGCGGAGTAGCATGCGGCGACACGAGCGGATGAGGCCCGTTCGGATGAGGCATGATCTCAAACTGGCCTCGGCTTTTCATTATCCGAAAAATTGTGTGCTTCTCGATCCTTGGGAGAGATCCCTTTAAGAACACAAACCACCGTGCGTCGCCCCATGGTGGGCGCCAACTGTCATGGATTTGTCACAGCAGATGTCCGAGTGAACGGACTTAGGTTCGGGGCGATGACGCAACTACGTGGTGGCTTGAAGGGGTTGATCGGAATCGAGAGACACGGAGTTTATCCAGGTTCGGCCCCTCCGATGGAGGTAAAAGCCTACGTCCCGCTTGTCTGGTATTGATGATGAAGGAGATCTCTCGGTTACAAGGGTGCTGTTTGCTACCTCTAATCACGAGAGCCTCTAATCTTCTATCTCTAATCTCTTGTGTCGTCTAAACTTGTGGACTTGTGTCCCTTCTCCCTCTAGGGGTGTCCCTTCTCCCTCTAGAGGAGAGGGTAGGTTTACAAATTGAGTGCTACTAGGAGTAGGATTAGGACTAGTCTCTCTAGAATCCTATTCCGGGTCTTGTAACCTTCGGTAGGGAGTCTTTCTCTCTTTAAGCCTTCTCTTGTGAGCCTTCTCTTTTGAGCCGCCTGACGTTGGCTTACGCACCAGGTCTTGGCCTGGTGGTCCTGTGATCCGCCTGCCGGGTCATTAATAAAATGTCATGTCTTTTCCGGGTCTCCTGTCGCCAGGCCGGGTCATACCGCGGGGTATATCCCCGACACCCGGAGAAGCTTTTTATATGTGAAAGATCCGGATCATCATTTTCATAATGCTCTGGACTTGTGGGCTACAATTGGATCTATAACTAAGTACCGGCTCATATGCAATTTAATCTAGTACTTGGGAGTGGCAGGGTAAGCTCTATATAACTAAATTGAAGGTTTGGAAGACTCAGTCTATTATTTGCAATATTAACCCGGCTCTTGGGGGCTAAGTACGGGTATAAGAGAAAGATAGGAGATGGAGGATACCTCATATTTTTTCTTCATCAAGCCCACAAGCTTGATCTCCATGTTGCGGCTGGCTGACAGGCGGTTCAGATAGCCGCCGTGTAAATCTTCTGCAGTCATCTTCTCCAAGGAAGGGAATTCAAACTCAAGCTTTTCGGGAGAGTCGGTGACAGCTTTGTTGGAATGCTTCATCAGAGTATGGTGTACTGGAGACTGATAACCCGTCCCAGTGATAATGACATCAGGAAGAGAAGAGTCTTAAGTAGAAGGCTTGGGCGGCTTAGGATCAGCCATGGGGCTATTAGAAGCCACCGAGGGATGACCCGCCGGCTCTGATGGCAGGGGAGATTGCTCAAGCGTTTTTCTGCCAGCGTCAGAAGGTTTAACCAGAGAGTGGGACGGTTCAGCAATATCTGGCTGTTGAGTAGTCGGAGCAACGGTAGACCCGCCGGCCTTTCTGCGTTTGGCCTGCGCCCTGAAAAAGCAAGGAATCAACACTTAGTATAAAGGTGATACAGGTAATATATACACGGCAGAGGTGAAAGCTTACTCTGGGTTGACCTTCATGGGAGGAAGCTTGGAGGCAGTTGAGTCGCCAGAGGAAGGAGGGGACTCCTACAAAGTAAAATTAGTAAGATTCAATGATAAGACAAGCATTGCAGAAGTATAGGATGAATATTGTGTTCATGCTAAGTACCTCAGCGGGACGTTTCCACGGCGCCGGGGCGTTAGGTAAGCCGGCCATAAGGTGCCCAGAGCCGGTACTCCGGGTCTGACATCGAGAGTCGTGCTGTTGTTTTTTCAAGGAAAATTTTGGATCTAAGTAAGCGAGAGGGTGTGAAAAAGGAAATTTTCGGACGACCCACCGTATCTTCGGTTGAGGGAAGTTTTCTGAGTCGGAGGAAAGATAAGTTACCTCAGGGGTGTTGGCGTGGCTCATTTCTTTCTCCTCCCGAGTAAAGATCATTGTCAGTAAGTTGTATACAAACACGGCCAAGGAAATCAGGTTCTACTTCTGAGTCATCAAGCTCAAGCAAGTTTTGAGCCGACGTTTTTGGTTTGCGGCCACGGGTGTTACCCGCTTGAGATTTCTTCTTTGCAGGAGGAGTGTATCTTTTCTTCGAAAAGCCGGAGTTAGCCTGAAAGCAAGAGCCACCAAAAGAGATTAAGGCTGTTACATATATATAGTTAAGACAGAGGTAAAAGAGATTTGAAAGCCGTCCTTACGTGTGGGGTTTGCGGCGCAGAAAGGCTGTAACCGATGGCACGACAAGCCTCTTGGGGCTCACGGGTAAGACCCTTGATAGCAAAAACAATGTTCTCTTCTGTCAGAGTGGTGTGGTTGAAGCAGAGGGGATCATTTGCGTCACCCATATACTCACACATAAGCCGGTCACGCCGGCTCAGTGGCAAGACTTTCCAAGAGATCCAGCAATGGGTTAAGTCAATTCCTGTCAAACCGTTTGCCAAGAGGGCTCTGATCTTGGCAAAGGCCGAAGGATACTTCGGTCGTGCTAAGGCAGACATCCGGTCTAGAAGTTCAATAGTGGTGCATAGCCAGGTAGGACGATAACCTGACAATGGATATTTTCCCTCTAGGGAGGTGTCTTTAAAATAGAACCAAGTTCTGTTCCAATCCTTGTGGTGACTTGGCATTCGAACAGCTGGAAAAACCATATCCCGTCTTGTTTGGAGGGAGACTCCGCCAAGCTCTAAGCTTGGGCCAGCCGCCACTTCCGTTTGGCGGTTGACGTAGAAAAATCATGGAAAAGGTCAACTGACGGCTCTTCTTGTAAGTAAACTTCGCAAAGGACTTGGAAGTTGCACAAGTTGGAGATAGAGTTGGGAGCAATGTCCTGAGGATGCATTTTGAATAAATGGAGGACGTCTCGAAAGAATTTAGATCCGAGCGGGCTGAAACCATGCGCAAGGTGGTCAGCAAAGATAACAATTTCACCCTCTTGTGGGATGGGTTTCTTCTTCGAAGCCGGAACCCGCCAATGAATAACATTCTGAGCCGGCAAGGTTCCTACGTCTACAAAATCCTGCAGGAATTCTTCGGAGACCGTAGAGCCGACCCTGTTACAAGAAGAAGACGCCCGAGACATGATGGCGGGTTAAGGCTGTGAAAAGTAGCAGTACGTGGCGGGTCAGAAAGTGACTAGACAACCAAGACAACCGATGAAATTAAGTACTGTGATGCTAAGCCACCGGTACAGTTTGCTGGAATAGCCGGAAGTTTGGTGGTGGGTTAAGTGAACAAGGCCATGATGCAAAAATTGCTAAGGACATACAAACATGTTTTACAAAATAAACTGAAGCTACAAGATCTACAAACAAGGGAAAATCAGATTTTATTCAACCCTAGCGGGGAACAGCGGAAGAACGAACAGTCTAGCGCAAGAAGAGGAAACAAGAACAGATCTAGGTCGGGCTATTGTTAACTTCGCACGACTGACCATAGTGGATAGGAAAACCTCGTAAGATCTAATGGGTTTCTTATCGGTTGGCATTATGAAGAAAAGTGTGGGCACTAATGGAGGCCGATGAGCTCGACAGGGTTCAAGTACTAAGCTATGGATCTAGGGGAAGATGACGAACGTACCTTAAGGGATGCGGCGGACACGGGCGAAAGTCTAGAACAATCAGGTTGATGCAACAACCAAGCTCGACGATGGCGACAGGGCTCCACCATAGCGACAGAGCTCGGGAGTGTTGGCGTCGAGAGGAAGAAGAAGAAGTGGGGGCGACAGAGAAAAATGAAAGGACCCATCGTGGTCCTATTTAAGAGGAAGGAAGGCCAAATGGGCATGGGAATCAAGGCGACAGATAATGGCCGAACGAGACAGATGCCTCGATCTTCGGGCCAACCATTTAATCAGGATCTGCGGCATACATCACGGAATCTTTTTAAGTAAATTAAGGTGATGTCAGGGCGGGTTATGTTATCTTTAGGTGACAAAGGTGTGAGACTTGCCACAAGTTAAAAGATGAAGATTGACATGAGCAAGCTCAAATCAATCTGGGGCCTAATGTTGGTGATATAACCCCATGGTAAGACCCGTCCAGGAGGGGCCGGGTCATACCTGGGGACTCGGTAGTATATGGTCTGGAAGAGGAAGATTGGGCCGCACGACGGCTCACCAGATGGGCTATGACGGAGGCCCAGAGTCAGGAAGAAGATGCAAGACCCAGGAGCGTAAGCCGCCTGGCGACAGCCTGCTAGAGTCGGCTAGGCGGCTTAGAGACAGAGTCAGATATGTTGTAAGAGTCGGTATGAGACTTGTGTAACCCGTTCTCTCGACCTCCTATATAAAGGTGAGACTCGGGGACGGCATAGACAGAGACCAATCCATTGAGAGCTCGGTCAAGCGAATACGCTCCCTTGTAATTGATACTCCAATCAATACACACAAAGCAGGACATAGGCTTTTACCTCATCTCAAGGGGCCGAACCTAGGTAAATCCGTGTCTTTGATCCCGTCCAACCCCTTTGAGTCCACTGCCTTAGCGATGGCCTCGAATCTAAGTCTTTGGACATCTGCCATGACAAAACCATGACAAAAACCAACGCATGCTCGAGAAGTAGCAAGAATGATTTCTGGCGCCATTGCCGTGGAGATCTACATCAAGCCTACCAAGTACCCATCACAAACTCATCTATTACATTTACATTATTTGCCATTTGCCTCTCATTTTCCTCTCCCCCACTTCTAAAATGATTTTCAGAAAATACCAAAAATATTTGCCTTTTTATTCGCCCTTTTTCATTCGTCTTTTCGTTTCCTTTTTGCTTGCTTTCGTGCTAGATTGCTTGCTTTTTCACGATGACTCAAGAGAATTCCAAGTTGTGTGACTTTTACAATACTAATAATAATGATTTTATTAGTACTCCGATTGCTCCCGCCACTAGTGCCGAATCTTATGAAATTAATGCTGCTATGCTCAATCTTGTTATGAAAGAACAATTTTCTGGCCTTGCTAATGAAGATGCCGCATCCCTCTAAATACTTTCGTAGAGTTGTGTGATATGAAAAATAAGAAAGATGTGGATAATGGTATTGTTAAATTGAAGCTATTCCCATTCTCACTACGAGATCATGCTAAAACTTGGTTTTCATCTTTGCCTAAAATAGTATTGATTTATGGAATAAGTGTAAAGATGCTTTTATTTCCAAGTACTTTCCGCCCACTAAGATCATCTCCCTTAGAATGATATTATGAACTTTAAGCAACTTGATCATGAGAATGTTGCACAATCTTGGGAAAGGATGAAACTTATGACTAGGAATCGCCCTACGCATGGTTTAAGTTTATGGGTGATTATCTATGCTGGATTGAATTTTGCTTCTAGGAATCTCTTAGATTCCACCATGGGTGTTACTTTTATGGAAATAACATTAGGAGAAGCTAATAAACTCCTAGATAATATTATGGCAAATTACTCTCAATGGCACACCGAAAGATCTCCTACTAGTAAAAAAGTGCATGCTATTGAATAGATTACTTTGAGTGAAAAGATGGATGAATTGATGAAATTGTTTGCTAGTAAGAGTGCTCCTATTGATCGTAGTTATATGCCTTTGTCTTATTTATTTGGAAATAATAATAAATCTATGGATGTGAATTTTGTTGGTAGGAACAATTTTGGTAATAACGCTTATAGAGGTAATTTCAATGCTAGGCCGTTTCCTAGTAACCTCTAATAATTATGGTAATTCCTACAGCAATTATTATGGAAATTATAATAAGATGCCCTATGATTTTGAGAATAATATTAAAGAATTCATTAGTACGCAAAAAGGTTTCAATGCTATGATTGAAGAAAAAATGCTCAAGATTGATGATTTGGCTAGGAATGTTGATAGAATTTCTCTTGAGATTGATTCTTTAAAAATTATATCTATTCCACCCAAGCATGATATTAATGATTATTTAAAATCTATGAGAATTTCAATTGATGAGTGTAAGGAAAGAACCGCTAGAATACGTGCTAAGCGTGAATGGCTTGAAAAAGTGTGTTCTCGTGATAATATTGATGAAGATCTTAAAGTGATTGATGTGACTCCTATTGAATATCTGTTTTCCAATGTTAATCTTGATAAAGATGGGACTGTAGATGAGTCAACTTTAGTTAAAAGGAGTCCCAATGATTTGGAATTTATAGATCTTGCTAATAAAAGTGGGATTGAAGAGGTCAAAACTTTAAATAGCAATGGACCCACTCTTTTGGATTTCAAGGACTTTAATCATGATAGCTGCTCTTTGATTGATTGTATTTCCATGTTGCAATCCATGTTAAATTCTCCTCGTGCTTATAATCAAAACAAAGCTTTTACTAAACATATTGTTGATGCTATGATGAAAGCTTTTGAAGAAAAACTTGAGTTGGAAGTTTCTATACCTAGAAAGATATATGATGAGTGGGAACCTACTATTAAGATTAATATTAAAGATTATGAGTGCCATGCTTTGTGTGATTTGGCTGCTAGTGTTTCCACGATTCCAAAAACTTTTTGTGATGTGCTAGGTTTCCATGAATTTGATGATTGTTCCTTAAATTTGCATCTTGCGGATTCCACTATAAAGAAACCTATGGGAAGGATTAATGATGTTCTTATTGTTGCAAATAAGAATTACGTGCCTATAGATGTCATTGTTCTTGATATATATTGCAATCCTACATGTCCTATTATTCTTGGTAGACCTTTCCTGAGAACGATTGGTGCAATTATTGATATGAAGGAAGGGAATATTAGATTCCAATTCCATTAAGGAAAGGCATGGAACACTTCCCTATAAATAAAATAAAATAACCTTATTAATCCATCATGAGAGCTAATTTTGGATTGCATACCAAAGATGACAATACCTAGATCTATTGCGTTTTGCCTAGCTAGGGGCGTTAAACAATAGCGCTTGTTGGGAGGCAACCAAATTTTATTTTCTTTCTGTTTTTTCCTTATATTTTGGTGTGGTTTGCACATTATTACTTCTGTAGTAATTGTGTTTTGGTGTTTTAATTAGTGTTTGATCCAAGTAAAACCTTTGGGGTGATCTATGGTAGTTGTTGATTTGATCTTGCCGAAAAATAGAAACTTTTGCGCTCAGTCCAGGAATTTTCTAATTTTTTTAGAGAGTCGAATTGATCGGAAATTTTTAAAAAAATATTTATATACAAATTTCCCTGATTTTGACTAATTTTTCATTAATTATATAGTTTGAAAAGTATTCGAAGTCTGCAGATTGCTACAGACTATTCTGTTTTTGACAGATTCTGTTTTCTTTGTGTTGTTTGCTTATTTTGATGTATCTATGGGTCGTATCGGGGGGTATGAACCATGGAGAAGTTATAATATAGTAGGTATTACACAAATATAAATAAATAATTAGTTCACAACAGTACCTAAAGTGGTGATTTATTTTCTTATACTAACGGATCTCATGAGTTCTCTGTTAAGTTTTGTGTTGTGAAGTTTTCAAGTTTTGGGTGAAGATTCGATGGACTATGGAATAAAGAGTGGCAAGAGCCTAAGATTGGGGATGCCCAAGTCAACCCAAGACATATTCAAGGATAACCAAAAACCTAAGCTTGGGGATGCCCCGGAAGGCATCCCCTCTTTCGTCTTCAATCCATAGGTAAATTTACTTGAGACTATATTTTTATTCACCACATGGTATGTGTTTTGCTTGGAGCGTCTTGTATGATATGAGTCTTTGATTTTTAGTTTGCCACAATCATCCTTGCTGCACACATCTTTTTAGAGAGACACGCTGAATCTTGAATTTATTAGAATAATCTATGTGGTTCACTTATATCTTTTGAGCTAGGCAATGTCGCTCTAGTGCTTTACTTATATATTTTTAGATCATGGTGGTGTTATATTTTACAGAAATTGTTGAACTATCATTCCTCACTTATATTATTTTGAGAGTTTCTTAAAACAGCATGGTAATTTGTTTAGGTTATGAATTTAGTCGTAATATAATGGGCATCCAAGAAGGATATAGTAAAAAACTTTCATATTAAGTGCATTGAATACTATGAGAAGTTTGATTCCTTGCATATAGTTTTGAGATAATGGAGATGGTAATATGAGAGTCATGCTAGTGAGTAGTTGTGAATTGGAAGAGATACTTGTGTTAAAGTTTGTGATTCTCGTGCATGCACGTATGGTGAACCGTTATGTAACGAAGTCAGAGCATGATTTTTTAATGATTGTCAACCTTTGTGTGAGGGTCGGGAGCGCGCGATGGTTAACTCCTACCAACCTCTCCCCTGGGAGCATGCGTCTAATGCTTTGTTTTACAACTAATAGACTTTTACAATAAGTATGTGAATTCTTTATGACTAATTTTTAGTCCATGGATTATACGCACTCTCACCCTTCCACCTTTGCTAGCCTCTCTAGTACCGCGCAACTTTCGCCGGTACATCAAACCCTCCTTCCTCAAAACATCCACCATATATTTTCCTCAAAACAGCCACCATACCTACCTATTATGGCATTTCCATAGCCATTCTGAGATATATTGCCATGCAATTTCCACCATTTAGTTTTTCATGACATGCACCATCACTTCATCTTGCATATAGAGTCATACTCTGTTCTAGGTATTGAGCTGTAATTTTCTTTTTGAGTTAGAAGTAAATAAAAGTGTGATGATTTTCATTAATAGAGCATTGTCCTGTGAGAGAAAAGGATGATTGAAGCCATGACTCCCTCACAAGTTTGGATGAGTATCCAAACTTTACAAAAAATAAAAGAGGCCAGCGAAGCCCAAACAAAAAATAATAAAAGAGGCCAAAGATGCCCACCAAAATAAAATAAAAAAATATATAAAAAATGAGAGAAAGAGAGAAGGGACAATTGCTACTATCTTTTTCCACACTTGTGCTTCAAAGTAGCACCATGATCTTCATGATAGAGAGTCTCCTATTTTGTCACTTTCATATAAGTAGTGGATATTCATCTTGCATGACCACTTAGTTTCTTTTTGAGCTTTCATACACTTATAGATCTAAGTGCATTAGTTGCATGGCAATCCCTACTCACTCACATTTATATCTATTGATGGGCATCTCCATAGCCCGTTGATACGCCTAGTTGATGTGAGACTATCTTTTCCCTTTTTCCTTGCACCTCCTCCATATTCTATTCCACCTATAGTGCTATATCCATGGCTCATGCTCATGTATTGCGTGAGAGTTGAAAAGATTTGAGAACACGAAAAGTGTGAAACAATTGCTTGACTTGTTCATCGGGGTTGTGCATGATTTAGATACTTTGTGTGGGGAAGATGGAGCATAGCCAGACCATATGATTTTGTAGGGATAACTTTCTAAGGCCATGTTATTTCGAAAGGACACTACTGCCTTGTTGGTGTGCTCGAAGTATTACTGTTTTTATGTCAATATTAGACTATTATTTTGCATCTTACGGATCTGAATATTCATGCTACAATAAATAATATTACACGGATAAATATGTTAGGTAGCATTCCACATCAAAAATTCATTTTTTATCATTTACCTACTCGAGGACGAGCAGGAATTAAGCGTGGGGATGCTTGATACGTCTCCAACGTATCTATAATTTTTGATTGTTCCATGCTATTATATTATCTGTTTTGGATGTTTTCTATGCATTAATATGCTATTTTATATTATTTTTCCGACTAACCTATTAATCTAGATCCTAGTGCCAGTTTCTGTTTTTTCCTTGTTTTTGAGAATTGCAGATAAGGAATATTAAACGGAATTCAAATGGAATAAAATCTTTGGAATAATTTTTTTTGACCAGAAGAAAACCAGGAGACTTGGAGATGAAGTCGGGAGAGCCACAATGGGGCCACAAGCCCTAGGGGCACGCCTAGGGGGTTAGGGCACGCCCCCCAGGCTTGTGGGCCCATGACAGCTCTCCTAATCCTAATCTTCGGCCTATAAATTGCCAAATATTCCCTGTATATTAGAAAGAGACACGAAAACACTTTTCCGTCGCTAGAAGCCTCCGTTACTGAGAGATCCAATCTTGGAGCCTTTTCCAGTAATCTGCCGGAGGGGGATTCGATCACGGAGGGCATCTCATCAACTCCATTGCCCATCCGATGATGCGTTAGTAGTTTGGGTCCATAGCTAGTTGCTAGATGGCTTCTTCTCTCTCTTTGCTCTTCAATACCATGTTCTTCATGATCTTCATGGAGATCACCTGGTGTAATACTCTTTTGCGGTGTGTTTGTCAAGATCCAATGAATTTTGGGTTTATGTTCAGATTATCTATGACTATTATTTGAGTCTTTTCTAAATTCATGTATGCACGATTTCATATCTTTGCAAGTCTCTTCGAGTTATTGGTTTGGTTTGGCCAACTAGATTGGTAATTCTTGCAATAGGAGAAGTGCTTAGTTTTGGGTTCAATCTTGTGGTGTCCTCACCCAGTGACAAAGTAGGGGTAGCGAGGCACGTATTGTATTGTTGCCATCAAGGATAAAAAGATGGGGTTTTCATCATATTGTTTGAGTTTATCCCTCTACATCATGTCATCTTACCTAATGCGTTACTCTGTTCTTCATGAATTTAATACTCTAGATGTAGGCAAGAGTCGGGCGATGTGTGGAGTAATAGTAGTAGATGCAGAATTGTTTCGGTCTACTTGACACAGACGTGATTCCTATATGCATAATCATTTCATTGGATATGTTCATAATTATTGGCTTTTCTATGAATTGTTCGATAGTAATTTGTTGACCCACCGTAATACTTGCCATCATGAGAGAAGCCTCTAGTGAAACCTATGCCCCCCGGGTCTATTTTCCATATTATACTTTCAGATCTAAAACTAAAAATACCAAATATACTTTGCTGAATTATTTTTACCTTTTGTTTTACTTTCCGTTCAAGCAATCTATCTCTATTAGATCTCATCCTTGCAAGTAACCGTGAAGGGATTGACAACCCCTTTATAGCGTTTGGTGCAAGAGTTTGATTCTTTGTGTAGGTACATCTATTTGGGGACTTGCTTGTATCTCTTACTTGATTGATACCTTGGTTCTCAACAACTGAGGAAATACTTATCTACTTTGCTACATCAACCGTTCCTCTTCAGGAAACCAACGCATGCTCGAGAAGTAGCAACCTCCCCCAAGCTTGGCACAAGCCAAGGGGATTGCCCATACCCATGTGTTTAGTTGTCTTACTTCGGAGGTGGTGATGTTGGAGTTGTTGATGAGGTTGGAGGCTTGTCCTCCATATTCCAAGGCATGGGCTCACCATCGTAAAAAGATGAACGAGTCTCCGGGATCCTCAAATCTACAGCCAAACTCATTCTCTTAAATGTGTATTCATACTCACAGTTTTGGTTTTGTGGGTCATAGATCTGGGCTTGGAGATGCTCGATTTTCTCGTAAAGCTTGAAGATATGTTCCCTGATGTCCTTGGCGTCCATCTTGTGCATTTGGGTAAACTCTGCAATCATCATGTGATTGGTGTTGAGTCCTCGTTCCACCATCCCTTGGCACTTGAAGACTTGTTGTTCCATTGCTTCGAGCCTTGTTTCTACGCTTCTGGTCTTCTTTAGCCCCTCCACATCACGAATATGCAACACCCCCTCATGCATCTCAAAGCTTTGAGGGTGTTGCAGCACCTCCGCGAGGTAGGGGTTGATGAACTTCTCGAAGAACATGTCCTTCGGAGCACTTGGGGACATCATGCTGATTTAAATCTGCTGCAGAAACAGCTTAAAAAGAAAACAGGAGGTATTGTCTTGATACGAGAATCAAAACCTTCGGGAGACTATATAATGAAATTTTTACCGCCCCGAAGGAGTATACTACAAGAAAATGGAGTCCGGATGGTACACGAGGTAGCCACAAGCCATAGGGGCGCGCCCCCTGGCTTGTCGCCTCCTCATGCACTATTCAGACTACTTTAAATTTTCCCAATTTTTTAAATATTCCAAAAAGGATAAAATTTACCATGGAAAAAGTTTTGGAGTCGGTTTACTTACCGTACCACATACCTATTCCTTTCCGGAGTCTGTAACGTTCCGGTAGGTCTCCCTAATGTACTCCTACGGAGTTGTGGTATTAATAATATTGGTCTCAACATTTATGAGAGTACCTGAGATATAATGTTTGATTCTTTGCCCGTTTACCACCTTTGAGTTTGTGCCTTCGACGTTGTTGATCTTGATGGCACCGGAACGACATACTTCCTCGATTATGTAAGGCCCTTTCCATTTAGAGAGAAGTTTTCCTGGAAAAAATCTTAAACGAGAATTGTATAGCAAGACATGATCACCTACATTAAATTCACGCTTTTGTATCCTTCTATCATGCCATCTCTTAACCTTTTCTTTAAACAACTTGACATTCTCATAGGTCTGGGTTCTCCATTCATCAAGTGAGGTAATGTTGAATAACCTCTTCTCACCAGCAAGTTTGAAATCGTAATTGAGCTCTTTAATTTCCCAATAAGCTTTATGTTCTAGCTCAAGAGGTAAGTGACATGCTTTACCATAAACCATTTTATACGGAGACATACCCATATGGTTCTTGTAAGCAGTTCTATAAGCCCACAGTGCATCATCAAGTTTCTTAGACCAATTCTTCCTAGATCTATTAACCTTCTTTTGCAAGATCAATTTAATTTCTCTATTGCTTAATTCTACTTGACCACTAGACCTAGGATGATAAGGAGATGCAATTCTATGATTAACATCATACATAGCAAGCAATTTACAGAAAGCACCATGAATAAAATGTGGACCACCATCAGTCATTAAGTATCTGAGGACTCCAAATCTAGGGAAAATAAATTCTTTAAACATCTTAATAGAGGTGTTATGATCAGCACTACTAGTTGGGATAGCTTCTACCCACTTAGTAACATAATCAACACCAACTAAAATATGAGTATACCCGTTGGACGTTGGAAAAGGTCCCATATAATCAAAACCCCAAACATCAAATGGTTTAATAACAAGAGAGTAATCCATAGGCATTTCCTGACGTATACTAATATTGCCAATTCTTTGACATTTGTCACATGACAAGACAAACTTACGAGCATCCTTGAAGAGAGTAGGCCTCGGAATGACACTTCCGTAGGATCTGTTCCTGTTCATGCTCAGGTACACAACATCTAATAACACTATCTACTCCTTATTTATAAAGGTGTAGGTCATCCTAGAAGTAATGTCTTAAATCATAGAAAAACTTTTTAGGTCTAAACTTATCACAAGCAAACACGACTGCTAAAAATTCCTTTTCAGTAGTAGCATAGTTTCTTTGAGCACTCTCTAGAGTTTTATTAGCATAATGGATAACATTTAATTTCTTATCAACTCTTTGTCCTAGAACAACACTAACAGCATAATCACTAGCATCACACATAATTTCAAAGGGTAGGTTCCAATCAGGTGGTTGAACAATGGGTGCGGAAATCAAATCATTCTTTAGGATTTCAAATGCTTCTACACAATCATCATCAAAAACGAATGGAACAACTTTTTTTAAAAGATTATCAGAGGCCTAGAAATCTTAGATAAATCTTTAATAAACCTCCTATAGAAACCAGCATGACCAAGGAAGCTTCTTATACGTCTGATATCCGCAGGGCACGGCATTTTTTAAATAGCATCAACTTTAGCTTTATCAACTTCAATACCTCTTTCAGAGATTTTGTGCCCCAAGATAATGCCTTCATTAACCATAAAGTGGCACTTCTCCCAATTCAAGACAATATTAGTTTCTTCACATCTCTGCAAAACTCGATCAAGGTTGCTCAAGCAATCATCAAAGGATGTTCCGTAAACGGAAAAATCATCCATGAAAACCTCAAGAATCTTTTCACAAAAGTCAGAGAATATAGCCATCATACATCTTTGAAAGGTAGCAGATGCATTGCATATACCAAAAGGCACACATCCATAAGCAAAGGTACCGAAAGGGGAAGTAAAAGTGGTTTTTTTCTTGATCCTCTTTTGACACAGGTATTTGAGAGAAACCAGAGTAACCATCTAGAAATCAAAAATGAGTATGTTTGGATAAACTTTATAGTATTTTATCAATAAAAGGTAGAGGGTAATGATCTTTCTTAGTAGCTTTATTTAATTTCCTAAAATCAATTACCATTCTATAACCTGTAACAATTCTTTGCGGGATCAATTCATTTTTATCAGTAGCAACAACGGTGATACCTCCTTTCTTAGGGACACAATGAACAGGACTAACCCATCTACTATCAGCAACAGGATAAATTATACCTGCCTCCAGAAGCTTTAGTATTTCTTTTCTTACCACCTCTTTCATCTCAGGATTCAATCGTCGTTGGTGATCAACAACTGGTTTGGCATCAGGCTCCATATTAATTTTATGCTGACATAAAGTGGGACTAATGCCCTTAAGATCATCAAGAGTATATGCAATAGCAGCATGGTGCTTCCTGAGAGTTTTCAATAATCTCTTTTCTTCATGCTCTGAAAGGTTAGCACTAATAATAACATGATATATCACCTTTTCCTCAAGATAAGCATATTTCAAAGTATCGAGTAATTGTTTAAACTCAAACACGGGATCACCCTTGGGTGGAGGAGGATCCCCAAGTATTTCAACCGGTAGATTGTGTTTCAAAATAGGCTGCTGATCAAAGAAATTTTTATCTATTTCATCCTCTCATTCATATGCATATCATTTTCATGGTCTAGCAAATATTGTTCTAAAGGATCAGTGGGAGGCACAACAATAGAAGCAAGACCAATAATTTCATTGCTACTAGGCAATTCTTTGTCACGGGGTTGTCTACAAAATTTAGAGAAATTGAACTCATGAGACACATCCCCAAAACTCATAGTAACTGTTTCTTTCTCACAATCAATCCTAGCATTAACAGTATTCAAGAAGGGTCTGCCAAATATAATGGAACAAAAATCATCTTGTGGGGAATCAAGAACAAGAAAATCAGTAGGATACTTTATTTCCCACACAAGACTTCAACATCTCTAACAATCCCAATTGGTGTAATAGTATCCCTATTGGCAAGCTTAATAGTAACATCGATTTCCTCTAGTTCAACTGGTGCAATATCATGCATAATTTCTTTGTATAAGTAAAAGGGAATTGCACTCATGCTAGCACCCATATCACACAAGCCATGATAACAATGATCTCCTATTTTAACAGAAACAACAGGCACACCAACAACTGGTCTATGTTTACTCTTAGTATCAGGCCTAGCAATTCTAGCAGATTCATCACAAAAATGAATAACATGCCCATCAATATTATCAACCAAGAGATCTTTAACCATAGCAATATTAGGTTCAGCTTTAATTTGTTCAGAGGGTGTAGGGGTTCTGCCACAGCTCTTACGAACCATAGTTGAAGCTTTAGCATGTTCCTTTGTTCTAACGGGGAAAGGTGATTTATCAATATAAGCAACAGGAATAACATGATCAACATTATAAGTCATTGTTTCCTATTCAACTTTAACAGGTTCAACTACTTTCACTTCAATGGGTGGATGATATTTAAACCACTTATCCTTAGGGAGATCAACATGAGCAGCAAAAGATTCACATATAGAAGCTACTATCTCAGAGTCAAGTCCATATTTAGTGCTAAATTCACGAAAAGCATCGGTGTCTACGAAGGATTTAAGATGATCAAACTTGAGGTTCATACCTGACTCCTTACCTTCGTCGAGTTTCCAATCTTCAGAGTTGCGTTTAATTCTTTCCAATAAATCCCATTTGAAGTCAATATCCTTCTTCATATAGGAACCAACACAAGAAGTATCGAGCATGGATTGATCATTACAAGAAAGACAAGCACAAAAATTCTGAATAATAATTTCTCTCGAGAGCTCATGATTGGGGCATGAATATAACATTGACTTAAGCCTCCCCCAAGCTTGAGCAATTCCTTCTCCTTCACGAGGCCAAAAATTATAAATATAATTCCGATCACGATGAACTAGATGCATAGTATAGAACTTCTGATGAAATTCCATTTTCAATCGGTTGTAGCTCCATGATCCAATATGATCACATAGCCTATACCATATCAATGACTTCTCCTACAAAGATAAAGGAAATACCTTCTTATTGATGTGATCTTCGGGCATACCTGCAAGCTTAAATAATCCACACACTTCATTCACATAGATTAGATGCAAATTAGGATGTAGTGTCCCATCTCCTGCATAAGGATTAGCCAGCAGTTTCTCTATCATACCCGAAGGAAGTTCATAATAAATATTTTCAGTATGTTCAATAGGTTGAGGGACAGCTATTTGAGTTTCCAGTTGAGGTGAAGATACTCCGAACAAGCCCCACAAAGGATTACTTTCCATAGTAACAAGTGACAATGAGTTTCAGCACACTATATAAATTTTTCCTTACCAGATTCCACTTACCAAAGGCTCTTCACTCCACGGAAATGGCGCTAGAAAAGAGTCTTGGTGACCCACAAGTATAGGGGATCTATCGTAGTCCTTTCAATAAGGAAGAGTGTCGAACCCAACTAGGAGCAGAAGGAAATGAAAAGCGGTTCTCAGTAAGGTATTCTCTGCAAGCACTAAAATTATCGGTAACAGATAGTTTTGTGATAAGATAATTCGTAGCGGGTAGCAAGTAAAAAGTGTAACAAAGGTGCAGCAAGGTGGCCCAATAATTTTTATTGCAAAGGAAAAGCCTGGACAAACTCTTATATAAAGCAGAGCGCTCCCGAGGACACATGGGAATTTCTGTCAAGCTAGTTATCATCATGCTCATATGATTCGCGCTCGTTACTTTGATAATTTCATATGTGGGTGGACCGGTGCTTGGGTTCTACCATTACTTGGAAAAACCTCCCACTTATGATTAACCCCTCTCGCAAGCATCCACAACTATGAAAGAATAATTAAGATAAATCTAACCATAGCATGAAACATGTGGATCCAAATCAGCCCCTTACGAAGCAACACATAAACTAGGGTTTAAGCTTCTATCACTCTAGCAACCCATCATCTACTTATTAATTCCCAATGCCTTCCTCTAGGCCCAAACAATGGTGTAGTGTCATGTAGTCGATGTTAACATAACACCACTAGAGGAGAGACAACATACATCTCATCAAAATATCGAACGAATACCAAATTCACATGATTACTTATAACAAGACTTATCACATGTCCTCAGGAACAAACGTAACTACTAACAAAGCATATTAATTTTCATAATCAAAGGATTATTAATGATGATCAAGGATCTAAACATATTATCTTCCACCAAGTAAACCAACTAGCATCAACTACAAGGAGTAATCAACACTACTAGCAACCCATAGGTACCAATCTGAGGTTTTGAGACAAAGATTGGATACAAGAGATGAACTAGGGTTTGGAGAGGAGATGGTGATGGTGAACATGTTGATGGATATTGACCCCCTCTCTCTTAGAGGATCGTTGGTGATGACGATGGCTTCGATTTCCCCCTCCCGGAGGGAAGTTTACCCGACAGAATAGCTCCGTCGGAGCCCTAGATTGGTTCTGCCCAAGTTCCACCTCGAGATGGCGGCGCTTCGCCCCAAAAGCTCTATTATGATTTTTTCGGGTCAAAACCCTCCATATAGCAGAAGATGGGCACCGGAGGGCTGCTAGGTGGGCCACAAGCCACAAGGGCGCGCCTAGGGGGGTAGGGCGCGCCCCTGGCTTGTGACTGCCTGGTGGGCCCCCCTGATGTATTTCTTTCGCCCATATTTTTTATATATTCCAAAATAATTCTCTGTAGATTTTTAGGACTTTTGGAGTTGTGCAGAATAGGTATCTCAGATTTGCTCCTTTTCCAGTCCGAAATTCCAGCTGCCAGCATTCTCCCTCTTCATGTAAACCTTGTAGAATAAGAGAGAAAAGGCATAACTATTGTACCATAATGCAATAAATATCAATATAAAAGCATGATGCAAAATGGACGTATCAGCTACCGCCAACCGGCGCCTCGTCGTGGCGGTTACTGCAAGCCGAATTGTTGTTGTGCCGGCTATCTGATTTCAGGGCAGCTGGGAGCGCCGGGGGTTGCTTGCCTCGGCCCGCCGGCCAGAGACGCGAGGGGAGCAAGAGTGCTGAGCCGGCTAACGGCCAGCAGCTCCAACACCCTTGCCCTCGGGACGAGGACCCTCGTAGGTGGCTCCGCCGGGGGTGAGCCGAAACTGTTGCTCGTTGGTGGTGTTCATGAGATATTTGAT
Source organism: Hordeum marinum (assembly GCA_022496015.1). Classification (NCBI taxonomy): domain Eukaryota; kingdom Viridiplantae; phylum Streptophyta; class Magnoliopsida; order Poales; family Poaceae; genus Hordeum; species Hordeum marinum. Next base: position 417,578,612 of record CM039678.1, on the reverse strand, counting down.
GTGTCGCTCGTGCGAGGCGTGCTCTTCGCATACCAAGATAACCAAGTCCTCATAGGCTACCTTGGCGGCCCGTAGGTTGCCCGTGGGGGTGTCGTAGATTGGCAAGTTGCCACCGATGATTTCTACGACCACGTGGCCGCGGTCATGCACAGCCCCACGCCGTCTGGGCTTGGTGCCGGCCAGGGTGAGACCGTAAGCGGAGATGTACTCCCGTGGAGCGGCCTCCATCCGGTGCTGCTCAGCGACGAGGGCGCTGGCGTCCTCGAAGAGCAGGCGGCGAGCCGCCTCTAGCTCAGCTGTGACGACATCGAGGTCCACCATCGGGGCGATGGGAGTTCTCAGACCCCTAAGTGTAGGGCGAAGTGGGTTCGAGGTACCGGCGCGGGCAGTGGCTGCATCGGCCACGGCCCGCACTCGGCCAGAGGAGGTGGAGGAGATGGTAGCCATCACTCCCACGCGGACGCGGGAGCCGTTGGACTCGGCCATGAGGAGGACCTCAATGGATGAGGGAGGCTCAGCGTAGTTGAGCACCTGGCTAGGGTACTCATCGGCTGCTGTCTCATCGGTGAGACTCAGCTGCCAAAGCGCTCAGTGAGCGCGGCGATGTCAAGCACGAGGTCACCGCCAAGCCGCTTGCCGAGGGAGCTAACATCATTGCCCACTGGGCCTGCCGGAGCAAGCCCCACGCGCCTATGGATCTATTTCAAACACGGAACGGTCGGAGGAGGTGGTGAAGGGTCCCGCCCGGAGCGTGACTCCGACTGGTGCCGCGTACGGCCCCACGATGGGCACCAACTGTCGCCGTTTTCTCACGATAGATACCATGGGTAGGCTTATTGAAGGTGGTTGGGGCCGAAGGACGTAAATGGGGTCCGGGAGCGGGATTAGTCACAAGTGGTGACGGACACACGATGTACCCAGGTTCGGGGCCCTCCTTGGGAGGTAATACCCCTAGTCCTGCTTGATCTAGTTGATCGGTGGATGAGGTTACAATGGTGCTCCTGGAGCTGTTGTCTAGAGGTGGAAGAAGGAGCAACTGGCTCCCCTTCCCTAGCTACGTGGGTGAGTATGGGACGAAGTGTTCCTTCGTATGTGTGCTTTTTTGCTTACCCCTTGCATGGGGAGCTCCGGGGGGTTTTATAGACCAACCCCCCCAGATCAAAATATGAATAGAAGGCGGTAGGAGGGTTCCAGCTGGTAGCCTCTCTAGCCGGCCATGGGCCCCTGGCTGTAGGGTCCCGTCATTGGTAGGGCCAGCCTGCTATGCGGTCCCTTCAAGAGCCGGAGGGGCCCGCTCGGTAGGTCTCGGTGCCAGTCGCTTCACAACACGGGTCGTCCTTTCGGGCGTCGTCTTGCGGTAGCCGGACGAGGTTAGCGGTACGACCGGCTACACTGTAGCCATGCCGGGGCAGGTAATGGAGTGGTTGAAGGCGTGCCAGCACTGTTGGAAGCCTGGTCGTGGTCAGCCGAAGTCAGAGGCACTCTTGCCTTCATTTTGGCCATACGGGCACTGACCCTCGATGGGATGGGGGGCACTATTGCCACGCACGCCTTGGCTGTGGCATCCAATGCGTGGCCGGCTAGGGCACCGAGGGTCCCTGCCCCTAGCTAGCAGGCTTGAGCAGCTGGTCGAGCATAGCCGGCAGGACCCAACCGGCATGGCATGACCGGCGAGGTGCAGCCGGACAGCAGGGAGAGGCGGCTCGCCCTCCTGTCATTTCAGAGAGTTAGAGTTGTGGGTTTCTTGAGGCTACCCTGGGGTTATCCCCCCGACAACGGAGCCACCGCCACCTCATGTTCTTCATCAGGAGGCCAGATCTAGAGTCCATTTGGGGCTCCGGAGAGGGGGATCTTCGATCTTTGTCATCACCAGCCTTTCTCCATCGCTAATTCCATGATGCTCCCCACCGGGAGTGAGTAATTTCTTCATAGGCTTACTGGTCAGTGAGGATTTGGATGAGGTTCATCATGTAATCGAGTTAGTTTTGTTAGGGCTTGATCCCTAGTATCCATTATGTTCTGAGATTGATGTTGCTTTGACTTTGCCATACTTAATGCTTGTCACTAGGGCCCGAGTACCATGATTTCAGATCTGAACCATTTATGTTGTCATCATTATATCCATGTTCTTGATCCGATCTTTGCCTAGTCATATGCACGAATTACGTGTTATGATCTGTGAACCCCATAGTGACAATATTTGGGATACTTCGCGGTGATGACCGTAGTTTGAGGAGTTCATGTATTCACCATGTGTTAATGCTTTGTTCCTGTTCTCTATTATAAGGAGGCCTTAATATCCCTTTGTTTCCTTATTGACCCTGCTGCCACAGGAGGGTAGGACAAAAGATGTCATGCAGGTTATTTCCATAAGCACATATGACTATTTACGGAATACATGCCTACATTACATTAATGAACCAGAGCTAGTTCTGTATCGCCTTAGGTTATGACTGTTACATGATGAATATCATCCAACGAGTTACCGATCCAGTGCCTATGGCCATTCATTTATTGTTCTTGCTAAGTTACTATTGTTGTTGCTGCTGTTCCAACTGATACAAAACCATTGCTACTACTGTTACCTCTATTGTTACTATTGCTACTACTATCAAACCTATCATATTACTGTGCTACTAATCACTCTGCTGTAGATATTTATCTCCAGGTGTGGTTGAATTGACAACTCAACTGCTAATACTCTCAATTATTGTTTAGCTCCCCTTGTGTCGAATCTATAAATTTGGGCTGAATACTCTACCCTCAAAAACTGTTGCACCCCCTATACTTGTGGGTTATAAGAGCACACCCTCTCTCTCCTTCCATTTACTGAAAATGTGCCTGGAATATTTGATCACTGCACTAACTTGGTAAACAATCTGAACATCCCAGTGTTGGTGGAGACCGTCTGCATGTTCGTTGCTCCAATTTCCTGAGAAAATGCTTCTTGGGATACTTACCTCTTGACAAAGGTTGTCTTTTCACAGAAGCATGTATTCTCATAGTAGCCAGTCATTTGGTAATTTTGTTCTTATTAACGTTTCTTTTTTTATAGGAAGCAAAAGGCACTAGAGCTGGATTGATGGTAGCAGCCAGTCTGGCAATGGCAAATTGCAATTGATTTATGGATGTTTTCATTTTCTTAACCATGGTTGAAGTGCAAATATAAATACTTTTTGATGAAGCTAGCAATGCCATTAAGTAGCTTTAGTTTTACCTATTTTGGGGTGGGAACATTACACTCTTCAACGACGAAAGATAGGGCAAGCGCTGACCATGTCCACCTGTCCCTTTTACTAGGCCGAGGGGAAAGATAAAGAGAGAAATAGATCAATCACAGTCTCATAGGCAAAGGGTTTTTCCCTATTCCTCCTACTTAGGGTTTTCACTATTGCACGCCTATCCGTCCTTTCTCCGCCCATCCTGCTCGCCACAACCAATAGTTGGACCATCGTAGACCACAAGCCACTGAGAAAACAGTGGTGATGAGGAGGCTTCACCCTTGGTGCAACCCGCGTCCCAGAGCGATGGCAGCACCGGATCTCTCTGTCTCGCAAGGCTAGGCCTCCCGTCCACATCGCAACATCGCTGACATGGAGAATGGAGTAAAGCATATGTCATGCCTTATTCTATCAATGCCATTGCATTCTATCCAATGTAAAGTTTAAGTGTTTAATTTTCTTGGTGATCTCTCATATGTTTATATGTTCTCAGCTTCTAGAATTGTTTTGTATTATCTGCAAATACACTACAATTGCCATCGGAGGCCATGAGGGATTTGTGGTGGGATAGCACAAACAAAAAGAGATTGTATCAGGTGACTTACTGATAGTTTTGCTTTGGGAGTATCAAAAGTGCATGTATTGTGATTAAAGTTAGCAAAGGTATGTTAGCTTTGATTTTGAATCGATGGTTGTGCTCTAGCATCCACCTTGTAACACTATGACCTACATGTTAATAACTTAATATAAGCCTCCTGGTTTGCTCTATTTGCTATTCTATATGGGTGACTACTTTAATGATGTATTTTTGTTAAGCAGAGTACCTTTTTAAGATCTACCGCTCATCTGGGCTGCATATGCACGTTCAAAATTACATCGACAAGATTTGTGTGCACATGACGACAGAGGAGGCGCGCCCAGGGCATGCCCCAACCACTAGTACAACATATACAACCATGCACTTCAAACCACCCTTAGATGCTTTGATGAGCGACTCGGTCAGTGACTAGTCAAAAGAACAATTTAGACAGACGTCTCAAACAGGTCTCAAACACCTGGGATTACTAGCACCTTAAATATAGGGCGGATATGGGGTAGTCCGAGTGTGACTAGGCGCGTCCACTAGGTCAGACAAATGGCTAGGTCCCACATGGAATCGTCTGGAAACCCAACAGTCTGATGGGCATCTCCTCCGATGGGGGTGTGAACGTCACATGGCGCTGCCCCGGCTCACCATCCGAGGTCAAGGCATGTTATTTAAATCATCTAGCATCCCACAACCCTAGCCACATCCACCTCCTCCCTCTTTACGCTACAAGCCCGAGCCTATGGAACTCTCTCTCGCTTCGCCGCTATCCACGTCGTTTGGCTTCGCCATGGCCCAACAAAAAATATGATGTATGATATGCTCATGCTAGAGTTTTGGTTCTAGATTAAGGAACAGAACATGGTGAGGCGCGTCGCCCGGATCGCAGCTGGCATGCCTTTGAACTCGTCGAAGTAGCAACATGTTCCAATGGAGATGGCGGATCTGGAGAAGGATGAGCTGGCGCCGGTTGTGGGATTCGGCATGGAGGATGCCATGAAGGAGTTTGCGATCACTCGAGCAACGCAGATGGAGGAGCAGGAGGCCATCCTAGATTCCATCTAGGATAAGGCCTATGTGAAGGCAACTGATAGTTCATCCAGCAAGAACGGGTAGTGACCGACACTCTTTTTGCCGAACTTGAGGTGTACGCAGAGGACGAGGTGGAGCAACCGGAGGAGTCATAGGAGCCCAAGTTGTGGTTGTTTCCCATGTACCCAGAGTCAGGCATAGTGATAGTGGACACGTCCGAAAAATATTAGGGTAGTATAGGTTGACCTACGTAGGATGTCCTCGTCTGCATGCTTCTGTATGGATTTAAGGATTCAAATATGAGGTGCGCGGATGCACAAGACAAAATTTGAGGTGTGAACAGTCACTGTCCATGGACGCGTCGAGGTGTTTGAGTGCCTGGATTTGTTTTCTGCAACTATAGATGCTCTCTGGCTAGTCATAATGGGGAGTAACTTACACCAATGTCATACATATGACACTAGTTTATGTTATTGTCTTCATAGTGGAGAGTAATATAGAGATAATGTCATGGGTGGTTGTATAGCTAGTAGACTCGTTTTATCTTGGGAAGTGCCATGTGATGGTAACACGTTATGTTACTCCTAACACTTCTCTCATCATTAACTACTTGTCACATAAGCCAACTTATCTTTGGGTATGTTTGTTACTGGCTAAGTTACTCCCACTATGACCAACCTTAAGAACTAAGTCACCGCATTTAACGCTAAAGAACTAAAATAAAAAATACACTAGAGGTGCAAAATGAATCCCTATCAGGGAAATATTTGGGCCTACCAACTAACATGGGAAAACTAAATAGGGATGTTTCGGGTACTTAAAGGACGGGATTTGGAAGAAAGGCCATGGCTAGATGGAAAGTGTCTCTGGAACGGAGGTAAAGAGGTGCTCATGAAATCAGTTGCTCAAGCCATTCCCACTTATTCCACGTCTTGCTTCAAACTTACTCTTGGCCTTTGTGAACACATTACTAAATTGCTCATGAAGTTTTGGTGGGAGAGTAGAAGAGGAGAGCACAAGCCAACTTGGGCCTCGTGGAAAACTATGTCCAAGCCAAATTTTATGGATGTAACGGGCTTCGGGGTCATCGAACTATTTGACCTTGCATTATTAACCCGGTAAGCATGGAGGATCATGTTAGACCCAGGTTCCTTGAGTTCTCGAGTATCAAAGTCTCAATATTATTCAGATTGTGACTTCCTTGATGCATCGTTAGGCTTTAATCCCTCACAGGCTTGATGTTCCATCAGGGAAGGAAGGGAGGTTCTATCTTTGGGACTTATATACAGGATTGGATTAGGTTCATAAACTAATATCTGGCACAATAACCGGATGCCAAGGGATTATAAACTTCGGCCAATTTGTGCTTGGTCTACCAATTCACCAACACTAGTTTCGGACCTCAGTGATCACGCGAATAAAACTTGGAGCTTATAAGTTCTTGAGGAGCATTTTATTGCACCTGAAATTGATATTATTTTGAACATCCCATTAAGTTTGAGACTTCAGAGTTAATTTTTGGCTTGGCATTATGATAAGAGAGGCATATTCTCGGTTCGTTTAGCATATATGATGATATATGGAATCAAGGGGCAACGTGAAGATTGTCTTGAGCACTGGCCAATTAATTCGAATCAAACCGCATTAAAGAAATGTTGGTCTAGCCAATGGAAGGTGAAGGTGCCTTCAAAAATTCGTGTTTTTGTTTGGTGCTTGGCTCATAAATCTCTATCGATGGGCATGACAAGGTATGAAGAGGAGCATGGCAACCTCACCAATTAGCTATATATGTTCAAGAGCAGAAGATACGCGTCATTCACTTTTTGAATGTTGGATGGCTCGGTGTGTGCCGGTTTTTGGTGATGCAAAGATTCTGGAACATGCAATATCGAACCAAGCCGAGGATGCTAGGATGTGGTTATTCTGGTTGGTCGACTCTATGACAAAACATGATATGAGAGTGTTCTCATAACAATGTGGCCGATATGGTGGGTAAGGAGAAGAGTGATCCACAACAATGAGTTCTAGAGCCCATTGTCAACTGTGAGTTTCATCACTTGTTATCTACAAGACTTGGAGATTGTTGTTGTTTGAGTTTCATGCCCTACAGGAACTTTGTCTCCCCGCCTGAGACCACTTTGATGGCTTGCTCCAGAGGGCCAGGTGGTGAATATTAATGTAGACGGGGAATTCTATTGTCATGGTGACAAGGGTGCAATAGCGTCTATCTACTGGGACAAAGAAGGAATATTCTCTTGGGCTCCACGGTAGGGTATGCTGACTATAAATTAAAAATTTCTACCCGTATAACATCCAGGAACATGCTATGGGAATGGATCACAGATCGTTACCACTAGACGCAAAGTGTCGTGCAACAGAAGTAGATTTGAGGTAGCATGTCTCTGAAGTCGTATCCTCCTCGTCGATCTCCCATGTAGCCAATCGGATTGGTTCGTCGGAGAAGCACAAGTGCACCGCCTCTAATGGTATCTGTGCGTGTAGGAGGAATGTCGTGTGATGGACTGCTAGGTCCGATCACACAACCTGCAGCGAGTGAAGGTGGCTAGTTGTAACACATTCAAAGCCCTAGTGAAGGCTCCGAAGCGATCAATCGAAATAGTGTGTCGCACCTCCACTATATGTAGGCATCCGTCGCGGGCTCAACTCTTGGGCATCATACGGATCCTAAAGTCTAAAGCCTACTCGGTCAATATCCAAGTCTAGCTCGAACCACATCCGACCAGTGTCCTCGGATCCAACCTCGTAGGTTCCTTTCATTAAGTGCGCAACCCCTTAGGTTCAAATCGGCTTGCTCACAGATCGGATCACCTGCAACCTGCTCGGTTGGTAGCAACCTCTAGCAAGGTGTGCCGACCACCAAGTAGACAATGAAGCTGGTTAGGCGAACCTATAGATCATACTTCTATTCCCTTTGCCACGCGATATATGTTGTCGGGCTCAAGGCGAGTCTGTAATCCTTGTGCTATCCCGACCTCTTTCTCGTTCCAGTGATGTTGACCACAAACTGGATTATCTCATAATCCTTGTCAAATGGCAATGCTTATCTTGGTTGGATCACACGAGGGGCCGAAAGTATATCCCTCCTGGTCGGAGGGGCAAGTCCCATCTTGCTCGACCATGTCTCACAACATGGGTCTAGACAAGCCTGAAACCTACCTTTATAACTTCCTAGTTACGGAGTAGCGTTTGGTCGGCCCAAAGTAGGTCTGTCACCATCTTGAGTACATGTGTTACCTTAAGTCTTAGGACATAGAACACATGTCGTACTAGAGACTCACAAATGACATATCTACGTGTCTCATAGCTGGGTATGTCAGACTCAGGCCTTATCTCGACTCATATCCTACTATGCCAAATCCGACCAAATCCTTCCAAGTCAATATTTCTACATGGCCAGTGAGACCAAGCCATCGACCGTGTCATATGCTAGTCTAGTCAGTTGCGCATCCACGCAACCCTTTCGACCAGGGACCTTTTAGGACAATCATCATATAATGCATAGTCCCATAAACAAGTCATGTACTTGCTTATACACATCATTGATAATGTCCAAGGACTAACTTTATTCATAAACACATAGGAAATATCATCATACATGATTGCCTCTAGGGCATATCTTCAATAGATTCCTAGGTGCATCGACCATGGTTTTCGATGACTTAGCGGAACCTACAAGCTTGGAAGTTTGTAGGTGCCATAAATGGCCCTATTGTGTTTTGGAGATTGTTGATAGAAACAGACATGGACTAGTTTGTTGCTAGTGCATGCAGAGAAAAATAGTCCATGCAAGACCAAGGAGAATGATGTGTTTGGTGTGAAGTTCGAATAACTTTACTGTGAAACCTATGGCCCCCGGGTCTACTTTGCATAATATATTTTCAGATCTATAAACCAAAAATACCAAAAATACTTTGCTGCAATTTATTTGCCTTTTTACTTTCCGTTCTTGTTTACATCTATCTCTATCATATCTAATCCTTGCAAATAACCGTGAAGGGATTGACAACCCCTTTATAGCGTTGGGTGCAAGAGTTTGATTGTTTATGTAGGTGCATCCATTGGTAACTTGCTTGTTCCTCCTACTAGATTGATACCTTGGTTCTCAACAACTAAGGGAAATACTTATCTACTTCGCTGCATCACCCTTTCCTCTTCAAGGGAAAACCAACGCAAGCTCAAGAGGTAGCACCTCCCCTCAGCCCATGCGAACCCTTGGGACATGGTGGAACCCTTGGTGGACTTAGGGACTCCTCCGGAAGTTTCCGGAACCTTCTAGAAGCTTCCCGATACAATACCAAAAAACCCCGAAACTTTTCCGGTAGCCAAAATATGACTTCCCATATATAAATCTTAACCTCCGGATCATTCCGGTGCTCCTCGTGATGTCCGGGGTCTCATCCAGGACTCTGAACAACCATCGGTCACCAACATACATAACTCAATACTACCAAAATGTCACCGAACACTAAGTGTGCAGACCCTGTGGGTTCGACAACTATGTAGACATGACCGAGACACCTCTATGGTCAATAAAAATAGCGGGACCTGGATGCCCATATTGGTTCCTACATATTTTACGAAGATCCTTATCGGTTTAACCTGTATGTCAAGGATTCAGTTAATCCCGTATGCGGTTCCCTTTGTTCTTCGGTATGTTACTTGCCCGAGATTCGATCGTCGGTATCTCTATACCTACTTCAATCTCATTACCGACAAGTCTCTTTACTCGTTCCGTAATACAAGATCCCGTGGCTAACTCTTTAGTCACTTTGCTTCCAAGGCTTATTATGATGTTTTATTACTAAGTGGGCCCTGAGATACCTCTCCGTCACACGGAGTAACAAATCCCAGTCTTGATTCATGCCAACCCAACAGACACCCTCGTAGATACCCGTAGAGCACCTTTATAGTCACCTAGTTACGTTGAGATGTTTGATACACACAAGGTACTCCATCGGTGTCAGTGAGTTACATGATCTCATGGTCATAGGAGCAAATACTTGACATGCGTAAAACAATAGCAATAAACTAACACGATCATATGCTACATTTATATTTTGGGTCTTGTCCATCACATCATTCTCCTAATGATGTGATACCGTTATCAAATGACAACACATGTCTATGTCTAGGAAACCTTAACCATCTTTGATCAACGAGCTAGTTTGGTAGAGGCTTAGTAGGGACACTTTGTTGGCTATGTATCCACACATGCATCTGAGTTTCCAATCAATACAATTATAGCATGGATAATAAACGATTATCATGAACAAGGAAGTATGATAATAACTAATTTATTATTATCTCTAGGGCATATTTCCAACACTCTCCCACTTTCACTAGAGTCAATAATCTAGTTCACATCACCATGTGATTTACACCCAATGAGTTCTGCTGTTTGATCATGTTTTGCTTCTGAGATGGTTTTAGTCAACGGGCCTGCAACATTCATATCCGTGTGTACTTTGAAAATCTCTATGTAATACTATAGATGCTACTACCACGCTCCACTTGGAGCTATTCCAAATGACTGCTTCACTATACGTATTTGGACTGCTACTCAGAGTCATCCGGATTGGTGTCAAAGCTTGCATCAACGTAACCCTTTATGATGAACTCTTTATCACCTCCATAATCAAGAAACATTTACTTAGTCCTCTAGTTACTAAGGATGATTTTGACCGCTGTCTAGTGATCCACTCCTGGAACACTTTTGTACCCCTTGCCAAACTCATGGAAAGGCACACACGAGGTGTGGTACACAACATGGCATACTATGTAGAGCCTATGGCTAAGGCATACGGGACGACCTTTGTCCATTCTCTTTCTTCTTCCGTGGTCGAGCTTTGAGTCTCACTCAACTTCACACCTTACAAATCAGGCACTAACTGTTCTTTGACTGGTCCATTTTGAACTCTTTCAAAATCTTGTCAAGGTATGTACTCATTGAAAGTCTTATCAAACTTCCTCATCTATCTCTATAGATCCTGATGCCCAATATTTAAGTAGCTTCATTCCATGTCTTCCTTTGAAAAACTCCTTTCAAACAACCCTTTATGCTTTCCAGAAATTCTACATCGTTTCCGAGCAACAATATGTCATCCACATATACTTATCAGAAATTCTATAGTGCTCCCACTCACTTTCTTGTAAATACAAGTTTCTCATAAACTTTGTATAAACCCAAAAACTTTGACCACCTCGTCAAAGCGTATATTCCAACTCTGAGATGCTTGGTCCAGCCCATAGAAGGATCACTAGAGCTTGCATACCTTTTAGCATCCATAGGACTGACAAAACCTTCTGGTTGCATCACATACAACCTTTCCTCGAGGAAACCGTTAAGGAAATGATGTTTGACATCCATCTGCCAGATTTCATAATCAAAAATGTGGCAACTACTAACATAATTCCAACAGCCTTTAGCATCGCTACGGGTGAGACAGTCTCAACGTATTCAACTCCTTGAACTTATTGAAAACTACTTCGCAACAAGTCGAGCTTCATAAATGGTGACATTTAACATAATTGTATGTCTTCCTTTTAAAGGTCCATCTGTACTCAACGGCCTCCCATTCATCTGGCAAGTCTACTAAAGTCCATACTTGGTTTTCATACAGGGATCCTTACTAGGATTTCATGGCTCCTAGCCATTTGTCGGTATCCGGGCCCACCACCGCTTCTCCATAGCTCGTAGGTTCACATTTGTCCAACAACATGAACTCCAAGACATGATTGCCATACCACCCCGGGCAGTACAATTCCTTGTCGACCTACGAGGCTCGGTAGCAACTTGATCCGAAGTGTCATGATAATCATCATTAACTTCCTCTTCATCCGGTGTAGGCGCCGCAGGAACAACTTTCTACGCTGTGCTACCATCCAACTGAAATGACGGTTCAATAACCTCATCAAGTTCTACTTTCCTCCCACTCAATTCTTTCGAGAGAAACTCTTTCTCGAGAAAGGACCCGTTTTTAGCAACAAACAGTTTGCCCTTGGATCTGAAATAGAAGGTATACCTAACTGTTTCCTTAGGGTATCCTATGAAGATGCACTTTTCTGCTTTGGGTTCGAGCTTATCAGACAAAATCATCGCATTCCCAAACTCTGAGAAATGACAACTTAGATTTCTGACAACCTACGGTGTAATCTCAATGGATTTAGATGGTGCCCTATTTAAAGTGAATGTAGTTATATCTAATGCATATCCCCAAAACGATAGTGGCAAAATGATAAGAGACATCATAGTATGCATCGTATCTAATAGAGCACGACTACGACGTTTGCACACACCATCACACTAGGTGTTCCAGGTGGCGTAAGTTGTGAAACAATTTCCACATTGTCTTAAGTTATATACCAAACTCGTAACTCAGATATTAATGTTTCAGACTTGTGTTTCATTAAGTAAATATACCCATATCTACTCAAATCATCAGTGAAGGTAAGGAAATAACGATATCCACCGCACGCTACAACACTCGTTGGACCGCATACATCAACATGTATCATTTCCAATAAGTCATTTGCCCGCTCCATCATACTCAAAACGTGGTTTTAGTCATTTTGCCCATGAACCATGGTCTGCATATCTCAACCGATTCGAAATCGAGTGAGTTCCAAAGATCCATCAACATGGAGTTTCTTCATGCACTTTACACCAATATGACATTTAGCGGCAGTGCCACAAGTATGTGGTACTATCATTATTAACTTTGCATCTTTTGGCATGAATACTATGAACATTTGTATTACTACGATCAAGATTCAATAAACCATTCACATTGGGTGCATGACCATTGAAGGTATTATTCATGTAAACATGCTAACCATTATTCTCTGACTTAAATGAATAACCGTTTTGCAATAAACTCGATCAAATCATGTTCATGCTCAACGCAAACACCAAATAACATTTATTTAGGTTCAACACTAATACCGATGGTAGAGGGAGTGTGCGATGGTGATCACATCAACCTTGGAAACACTTCCAACACACATCGTCACCTCGTCCTTAGATAGTCTCCGTTTAATCCGTAGCTTTTATTTCGAGTTACTAACATTTAGCAACTGAACCAGTATCTAATACCCAGGTGGTACTAGGAGTACTAGTAAGGTACACATCAATAACATGTATATCAAATATACTTCTGTTTATGTTGCCAACCTTATCATCTACCAAGTATCTAGGGCAGTTCCGCTTCTGTGACCATTTCCCACATAATAGAAGCACTCAGTCTCGGGTTTGGGTTCAACCTTGGGTTTCTTCATTGGAGCGGCAACTGGCTTTCCATTCATGAAGTTTCCCTTCTTGCCCTTGCCCTTCTTGAAACTAGTGGTTTTACTAACCATCAACACTTGATGCTCCTTCTTGATTTCTACCTTCACCGTGTCAAACATTGCAAATAGCTCAGGGATCATCCCTGGCATATTTATAGTTCATCACGAAGCTCTAGTAGCTTTGTGGTAGTGACTTGGAGAACTATATCAATCACTATCTTATCTGGAAGATTAACTCCCACTCGATTCAAGTGCCTGTAGCACCCAGACAATCTGAGCACATGCTCATTGATTGAGCTATTCTTCTTCATCTTACAAGCAAAGAAACCTGTTGGAGGTCTCATACCTTTCAACATGGGCACGAGCCTGAAATCTCAATTTCAGCTTTTGGAACATCTCATATGCTTCGTGACGTTCAAAACGTCTTAGGTGCCTCAATTCTGAGCCGTGATGCATGACGCACTGAACTATCAAGTAGTTATCATAACGTGTTAGTAAGATGTTCATAACATCCACACACGATGCTATAGGGGGTGGCGCACCGAGCAGTGCATCAAGGACATAAGCCTTCTGTGGAGCAATGAGGACAATCCTCAGTTTGTGGACCCAGTCCGCATAATTGCTACTACCATCTTTCAACTTACTTATTCTCTAGGAACATATCAAAATTCTGGGGAGCTACAGCGTGAGCTAGTGATCTACAACATAACTTACAAAGACATTTTGACTATGTTCATGATAATGAGTTCAATTAATCATATTACTAAAGAACTCGCACTCAAATCAACATCCCTCAGGTTGTCTAAGTGTGACACGATCCAAATCCGGCAACCCAAGTCCGATCATCATCTGAGATGAGGTGGTTTCAATGGTGAACATCTCCATGTTGATCATATCTACTATATGACTCATGTTCGACCTTTCGGTCTCTTGTGTTCTGAGGTCATGTCTATACATGCTAGGCTTGTCAAGTTTAACCCGAGTGTTCCGCATGTACAAAACTGGCTTGCACCCATTGTATGTGAACGTAGAGTCTATTACATCGGATCATCACGTGGTGTCTCGAAACAACAAACATTCGCAGTGGTGCACACTCGGGGAGAACACAATTTTATCTTGAAATTTTAGTGAGGGATCACCTTATAATGCTACCGTCGTCCTAAGTAAAATAAGATGCATAAAAGGATTAACATCACATGTAAATCATAAGTGACATGATATGGCCATGAACTTGTGCTTTTGATCTCCATCTCCAAAGCACCGACATGGTCTCCATCGTCACCGGCATGACACCATGATCTCCATCATCTTCATCTCCATCAATGTGTGGCCATGAGGTTGTCGCATCAATTTTTGCTTCTACGAATATTGCTAACTCATAGCTATAAAGTAAAGAAAAAACGACGAAAATAAATGAAAGACAACCCTATGGCTCCTGCCGGTTGCCATACTCATCGACATGCAACTCGTGATATTCTATACAAAATATGATCATCTCATACATCACATGTATCTCATCATGTAATTGGCCATATAACATCACAACATACCCTGCAAGAACAACTTAGACGTCCTCTAATTGTTGTTGCTTGTTTTACGTGGCTGCTACGGGTATCTAGTGATACATCTCATACGTATCTATAATTTATGAAGTATTCATGACATGTTTACAATAATTCTATATGATTTTGGTATGATTTTATTAGAACTAACCTGGGCTAACGCTGTTTTCAGCAGAACTACCATGGTGTCGTTTTTTGTGTAGAAATAAATGTTCTCGAAATGGGCTGAAAATTTACGAAGAATATTTTCTGAAAATATAAAAAATACTAGAGCGAAGAGCTGGGCCAGGAAGTGGATGAGGAGGTCACAAGCCTGCTAGGCGCGACCACCCCCCTGGCCGCGCCTAGCAAGCTTGTGGGCCCCTCGAGCACCTCCTTGACGTGATTCCAATGCCCAAAAGTCCTATCAATCTAGAAACCTCCAAAAAGAAACCTAGATCGGGAATTCCGCCGCCACAAACCTCGAGAGCCACGAAAAACCAATCGGGCGCCCGTTTTGGCACCCTGCCGGAGGGGGAAACCATCACCGGAGGCCATCTTCATCATCCCGGCGGTCTCCATGATGAGGAGGGAGTAGTTCACCCTCGGGGCTGAGGATATGTACCAGTATCTATGTGTTTGATCTCTCTCTCTCTCTCTCGTGTTCTTGAGATGACACGATCTTGATGTACCGTGAGATTTATTGATATAGATGAATCATATGGAGTTTTCCCCTCTCTATCTTGTTGTGATGAATTGAGTTTTCCCTTTGAAGTTTTCTTAGCGGATTGAGTCTTTAAGGATTTGATAACACTTTATGTATGTCTTGCGATGGAATATCCCTGGTGACAATGGGATGTTCTATTGAACCACTTGATGCATGTTATGGTGATCAACTTGCGGGTGCCGTGACCTTGGGAATCTATGCATAAGGGTTGGCGTACGTTTTTGTCTTGATTTTCCGATGAAACTTTGGGGCACTCTTTGACGTTCTTTGTGTTTGATTGAACATGATAAATCCGAAATTATGTGATGCATATCGTATAATCAAGCCCATGGGTACTTGTGGTGACATTGTCGTATCTAGGTGATATTAGGGTTTTGGTTGATGTGTATCTTAAGGTGTTATTTTAGTACGAACTCTAGGGCTGTTTGTGACACTTATAGGGATAGCTCATAAGATTGATCAGAAAAGATAACTTTGAGGTGGTTTCGTACCCTATAATAATTTCTTTGTTAGTTCTCTGCTATTTGTGACTTTGGAGTGAACTCTTTGTCACATGAGAGGTACTTAAATATGATTCAACTATGTCAATATTGTTGAGAGAAATTAAACTAGTGAAAGTATGGAACCTAGGCCTTGTTTCCAAGCATTTATGCAATGTTTTGCTCGCTGTTTACTATTTGTTACCTTGCTGTTTTTATATTTTCAGATTACAAAAACCTATATCTACCATCCATATTACACTTGTATCACCATCTCTTCGCCGAACTAATGCACCTATACAATTTACCCTTGTATTGGGTGTGTTGGGGACACTAGAGACTCTTTGTTACTTGGTTGTAGGGTTGTTCGAGAGAGACCATCTTCAACCTATGCCTCCCACGGATTGATAAACCTTAGGTCATCCACTTGAGGGAAAATTGCTACTGTCCTACAAAACTCAGTGGTGATACAAGAAGAAGGTTGTGTAGTAGACCTCATCTAGCAATAACATTTCTTACCTACGCAAAACCACAACGGCGATACACAAATTGCTATTCAACCTTCTGAAGGACCGCCTTTGTCGAATCTGATCCAACTAGAGTAGGAGAGACACACACCCGCCAGCCATCTTTATGCAACAAAGTCACATGTCAGTCGATGGAACCGGTCTCTTGTAAGCGTATGAGTAAGCTTGGTCCGGGCCGCTTCATCCCACAATAACGCTGAATCAAGAAAAGACCAAGGGAGGAAGCAATCTGAGCATCAATGCCCACAAACTCCTTTGTGTTCTACTCGTGATCTCATCTACGCACAAACCTAGCTCATGATGCCACTGTTGGGGAACGTTGCATGGGAAACAAAAAAATTCCTATGCACACACAAGATCTATCCATGGTGATGAGCATCTACGAGAGGGAGAGTGGATCTACATACCCTTGTAGATCTCTAAGCGGGAAGTGTAAAGAAACGCGGTTGATGTAGTCGAATGTCTTCGCGATTCAAATCGGAAGCCGTCCTGCAATCCAATCACGATCCGCCCCGTGATCCAATGACGGTCCGTCCCGCGATCCAAGCACGATCCTTCCGATCTAGCGCCGAAAGGACGGCACCTCCGCGTTCAGCATACGTACAAGTCAATGACGATCTCCACCTTCTTGATCCAGCAAGAGGGGTCGGAGGGGTAGATGAGTTCTCCAACAATGCAACTACGTGGCGGCAATGGTGGTGGTGCTATCCCGGTAGGGCTACGCCTAGTGCTACCGAAACCGCGAATGGAGGAGAAAACGATCTAGGGAGAGAGAGGGGTGCCAAGGGCTTCGTGTGTGCTCTTGGCACCCCCTCCCCTCTATATATAAGTGGAGGGGTGTGGATATCAGCCCCTCCAAGCCCTAGGTTGCAGCCAAGGGGGAGGATTTGAACTCCTAGTCCAATTCCCTCCCTTTCCAAAAGTAGCTGGACTTTCCACCTCTCCCAAGCCACATGGGACTTGAGGGACTTGTGCGCCTGAACAAATAAGGCCAAGGCGCCTCCCCTCAGCCCATGCAAACCCTTGGGACATGGTGGAACCCTTGGTGGACTACCGGACTCCTCCGTAAGTTTCCTGAACCTTCTAGAAGCTTCCCGGTACAATACCGAAAAAACCCAAAACTTTTCCGGTAGCCAAAATATGACTTCCCATATATAAATCTTAACCTCCGGATCATTCCGGAGCTCCTCATGATGTCCAAGATCTCATCCGAGACTCCGAACAACCTTCAGTCACCAACATACATAACTCAATACTACTGAAACGTCACCGAACATTAAGTGTGCAGACCCTGCGGGTTCGAAACTATGTAGACATGACCGAGACACCTCTACGGTCAATAACAAATAGTGGGGCCTGAATGCCCATATTAGTTCCTCCATATTCTACGAAGATGTTTATCGGTTCAACCTTTATGTCAAGGATTCAGTAAATTTCGTATGCAGTTCCCTTCGTTCTTCGGAATGTTACCTGCTCGAGATTCGGTCGTCGGTATCTATATACCTAGTTCAATCTCTTTACCGGCAAGTCTCTTTACTTGTTCCGTAATACAAGATCTTGTGGCTAACTCTTTAGTCACTTTGCTTGCAAGGCTTATTATGATGTTGTATTACCAAGTGAGCCATGAGATACCTCTCCGTCACACGGAGTAACAAATCCCAGTCTCTATTCATGCCAACCCAACAGACACCCTCAGAGATATGTGTAGAGCATCTTTATAGTAACTCAGTTATGTTGCAATGTTTGATACACACAAGGTACTCCTCCAGTGTCAGTGAGTTACATGATCTCATGGTCATAGGAACATATACTTGGCATGCATAAAACAATAGCAATAAACTGACACGATCATATGCTACGTTTATAGTTTGGGTCTTGTCCATCACATCATTCTCCTAATGATTTGACCCCCTTATCAAATGACAACACATGTCTATGGCTAGGAAACTTTAACCATCTTTGTTCAACGAGCTAGTTTAGTAGAGTCCTAGTAGGGACACTTTGTTGTCTATGTATCCATACATGTATGTGCCTTTACAATCATTAGAATTATAGCATGGATAATAAACGATTATCATGAACAAGGAAATATGATAATAACTAATTTATTATTACCTCTAAGGCATATTTCCAACAATAATGGTGTTGCTTCTAGTAGTTCTATTGATTCCACTAAAGATTCCCTTAGCCAAGTTACACTTGAGCAAGAAAATGATTTATTGAAAGGAATTATAGAAAAGGGTGTCTCCAAGAGTCTTGCCGGAAGTAAGAAATTTGATGAGGTTGTGCGCAAGCAAGGATGGCACCGGAAGAACGAAGGAATTGGCTATTTAAACACCCATGAAGTTGAATGGGAACAAGGTCAATACCTCAAGATGAAGTTTGTTCCCCAAAAGGAGAAGTATGATCCTACTCTCCTGTCACACCCTGTGATTTGCCTCATGACTAAGATACCATGACTCAAAAATCAGGGCCAATTAAAACTTTTGTGTGCTTGTTATGCTTGACTTGATTGCTAATTATCTGATTGCTTGCTAGTGCTCTATATTCATAAAATCCCTCCTACTCTCAAAACTCTTTTCCTTGATCCCCACTCTTGTCCAATGATCATGCCATGTGAATAGGACTTAATTATATTTTTACAAAATATTATTTTGTCCAAAAAGGTTTTATTCAAATTAGGTTTTTCAAAACCCCTTGATTTGAGATTTGCACTTCAAGTCCCCAAATTGGGTGGACTCTTTTTCCCCAAATGCTTTATTTGGAACCTACTATATATATAACTTCCCAAAACCACAAAATATTATTTTAAAAGATTTCATATTTTATTTCAAGGTTTTTTCTTAAGGCTAGAAATAGTCTTTTATAGGGAAAAATTATTTACATGATTTAAAAATATTAGAGAAAATTTAGGAAAACTCACTGGACATATATTGCCATATATAAGAGTTTCAAGGCATGGTCATGTTCAAAGTATTGGACAAAACCCTTCAAAACCATTTCTGTCTGTTTCAAGGTTTGGAAATATTTCTATAAGAAATATTCTCAATTAAATCCTAGAAAATTCTAGAATGTCACATATGATATATGTGGTCATATTGCCAAGTTTCATCTCAATCCCAATTGTTTTGGTTCACAAAAATATCCAAAAACCCTCTCTGTCCAGATCCAAATTTGAGCAACTTTCCATTACCAACTGTCTCCCCTTAAGCTCAAACTTTGTGTACATGTTATAATCCTCAATAATGCATACACACCTAGTGGTGCATCAAGGAGATAAGATTAACTTGTCCAAATCCCCTCAAAACCATTTCTGTTGATTTAAAGAATTTGTAATATTACATTGCCAAGTTTCCCCATTTGGCCCCAAACTTTTTGTGCATGTTATAGTCCCTAAAGTATGCCACCACATCAAGTGGTGCATCAAGGGGAATGGATTTGCATAGCTAGAACTAAGCAAATGCATTTTTGCCCATTTTTAGGGTTTACCAAGTTTACATTGGCAACCTTCTTCAAATGAGTTCAAATTTTGTGATCAACCTCACTTATACCTATTATCAAGTCCTGTTAATTTTCATAGTGATGAGAATCACTTTGCTAGCTCAAATTGCATCAAACACCTTCTGCAAAAAATTTGTGATCAATGATTGGAGCACCATATGAGTTCTCCTTGACCCCCAATTTTTACCATAACCCTTTGTAGGTACCCTACACCCCCAGTAAAGTTTTCATGGTCATTGCTCAAAGGTTGATGTGGTAAAAAAAACCATTTATCCCCCTGGATAGCAAGATTCCACCTCTCTCACCATTTCCTCTCTAGTATATTGAACCCCCCAAGGCATCCAAGGCCACATAGAACTTCTTTATCCCCCTAGATGCCCTAGACACCAGTGGACACGCCCTACATGCCAAAGACATGCCTTGGCATGCAAGGCTCGCACTCTGGAGCACGCTACAGTGCATCCACGCTCTGTAGCTTGCCCAATCCGAGCCATCCGACAACCTTGGGCGCCGTGGTGGTGTCTCCCGAGGTCGCCTCGACGTCCTCACCATGCCACACGGTCAGGCCCCTCCTCCCTCGCCCTTCTCTGGGCCCTTCAAAGCACGCCCGAGCCCCGTCCAAGAGCTCGGTCCATGGTGGACCTTGGCTCGGCCATTTAAGGCCTCCCCCGTGCCCCTATCGAGCTCTCTGGCCTCTCACTCTCCCCGAAAGCCCTAGACCGACCCCTCGCCCCCTGTTTCCCCAGACCCCTCCATGGCCAAAGCCCTGCCGGCGGCCCCAGCTCGAAATCCGGCCACGGTGACCTCCCCCTGCTTCCCTTTGACTCACCAGGTCCCCTCCATCGCCTCTGCGCTCCTCCCCGCACTCCATCCCTCCATTCCCAGGGCCGTGGTGCTGCGTTCCCCCATCGTCGTCGGCCTCCTTTGCCCGGAGCGACACCACGCTTAGTGAAAGCCTCCCTAGGGCTCAAAACCCACCTGTGGGTGAAGAGGGATCCCTCCCGAGATCGTCGGTGCAACGGGCACCGGCAGCGGTGCCCCAAGACGCCAGCACGAGCTTGGCCTTGCCTCCTCTGTCCCTGCCGCAAGAGATGGCCGCGTGAGCAAGAAGAACCTGACTAGTGGGGCCGATGACCCCACCAGTCAGTCTCTGCGAACGTGTCCAGCCGAACCTGCTTGGTTTAAGTGGACACGGGTTCTGGTCTTTCCGTCTTCATAAGGGGAAGGCGCATTCCCCAGAAAACACCTTCGACGTGGCCGTCACACTCCGGCCAAGCCATCGGGCCGGCCCAGAAGCTATCTTGCGCCCACGGGCACATTTTAGCTCACTTATTTTGGGTAAATTCTTTAGCCCTTTTTATTTTTCTAGGGACTTGTAAATTTCATAATAAATTCATTTCAACTCCAAATTGGATGATTCATATTCCTACATTCTCCTAAAAATACCACCTATTTAATGGTGTCACTTTCATTATTTTCCTCCACACCTTTCTATCATGTTCAAATTTAAATTCAAATTTGAACTACTAGGACCACTTTGTAAAATATATGGATAATCCATTATAGCTCCAAATGGAGTGATTCAAGTTCCTATGTCGGTATAAATTCATGCCCTAATTAGGGAACATTATTCCTGGTGCCCTTCTGCCACCCAAATAGTTGAGCTATTTATTCATGTATAATCCACTTTGAAAATCCCTAGGATATTCTTACCAACTCCAAAACCAGAAAAAACACTTCCTTAATGTTTCTAAAATCATGCCTTATTAAATGGGTGCCTTCACCCATATTTGTAAGCATATTTTTTGTAGACATCTTATCGGCACATCAATTCCTCCATTCCTCCATTCCAAAATCATCGTTGATCCAACTCTAGTTCAACCATTTTATATATTTTTCTCATGACCAGGGAGGTCTAAGTAAAATATATTTCCTATTTATTGAGCACTTTTATTATCTGTTTTTTGTGTTGCTTATCGTGGCTGTTTCTGACGATAGTTGGCAAAGTAGACGAAATGCTCGGAGTGGACGAGGAGCGGGTGAAGACCTCGAAGACCTTGCAAAGCCAGGCAAGTAGCCCTTTGACCATGATGAGAAACCATTTTTATTGCATGTTGTATAGCACTTTACTTTCATCATAATTGATCATGTGATGTGGTGTTCCCCTTTTGGTGGAATGCCTCCGATAATTTTCCTGTCACTTGCATCATGCATGACCCTACCACCTTATGAGGGTTATGCGGGTGGGTATAGATGGGATGCTAGTAGATGCTACGCAAGTGGGATCGGGACTATGCATAGTGATGGAAAGACAGAAATGATTTCAAGAACTTTCGAAAACCCCGTCGGGTGCCACTAATGCCCGAGGGAGATATTGATGAGATAGCGACCACTTGAGAAAGAAGTGGTGTGCTACAACAAGTGAGTATGTGTTTTCGAAAATGGAGAGTTCTAAGGTCTGCTGACCGTCCCAACATTACATGCACAACCTCGATACCCCTTATGGGACGGGGCTTTGTTGATTACCTTGGTGGGTACTAGCAAGGAGCCCGCATTACTAGTGGCGGTAGCGGCGTGGTCACTCTCGATACGGGGTCGTACCGGTATGTACGATCATGCGCTGTCTTCACAGGCACCGGGCACACCGTTTATCCCCTCATGGATGGTACGATTAGAGCGAGGATCTTGTGATGTACAACGTGAGGGCTCGGTACCAATCGAGTGGACTCTTTGTTTAGTATCACCATGGGAAAGGCATTGTTCGGGTGCTTACCTTGGGTATGTTATATACCGCGAGTCGCAGATGACACGGAAGTTCCCCGAGTCTTGTGGGTAAACTATGCAACCTCTATAGAGTGTAAAACTATTCGAATAGCCGCGTCTGTGGTCATGGACAGTTAGAGGTCCTTCTTAGACTACGTCCGGATGTTTTCGTGAAACTTGGTGTGAGTATGTATGTGATGGTGACAAAGAGGTAACATGAGCTAAGTCCGATGACTTAGCATGGGAGTTGAAATAAGTCCGATGACTTAGCACGATGGATGAACATGAGGTGTTCAACCCCTACTTATGATGATATCTGTAACTTGTTCATATGGATATCTGCCTATTGTTGATGCATGCTTACTAATTACTTGATCATGTCATTGCATTTAAAACTTGCTTTCCGCAAATTACCTACTTAGTGCTATATCATGCATCATTGTTACCTTGTTCCTCAACTTGGGTTGCTTGCGAGTACATTCAAAGTACTCATTGGCTTGCCACTGGTTATTTAATTGGCCAGGCATGGAAGAACAGGAGTATGTTGAAGAGTTCGTTGGAGAAGAACATGCGAACTAGGACGCTTCCCAGTTAGAATGCCTGTAGGTTAAGGCAGATGGCATGGGTTCATGCTTTCGACCAAGATTTCCGTTGCTTGTTCTATTTAAGTGTTTGGCCCTTATGGCCCTATCTATGTAAGACTAGACCTTCATGGTCTTTATTTGTGTAAGAGCTAAATGTGGATGTAAGACTCTTGTTATTCAGCTTCTGTGTGTTTAGTGAGCATTGATCTCTGGGATCACTATACACGTGCATTCGGTGATCACGACTTATGAGTTGGGGTACCCACATCTCCCCAAGGGAACAAATGCCAAAGATGACCTTCCACCACAAGACCACTAGCTCAAGGGCAAGGACAAGCTTCAAAAGGAGATTGACTCATTTGAATAAGAATCCCAAGCCCTGGTCAAGTGGGTTCCCAATGACACTACTAGCTCTATTTCATCAAGTGCTACTTCAACTCCAAGGATCCCCATCAGTGGGTCGCCATAAGAGGAACTAGACAAGTTCCTGAGAAATGAATCCGCCAACAAAATTCACTCATATTCATAGTTGGCAAGAACTAAGGCAATCAAATCCAACATCATGCAATAGTTCAAGGAGTCACAAATCCCTCATTGGTAAGCAAGGGACAAGGTAAATAACGAATCAATGGACATAATATTACATGTGTTTCACTCCATGTCCATGGATATCCTTGTATTTGTTCCTGGTGTGGGACTAACCCATTAGGTGAGAAGAGTACAAACAAAACTACGATAGCCCCCAACTCAAGATGATCTTCATCAACTATGTGCATCCACTACTACAACACCTACATGAAGTCTTCAACGACAAAACCCAAGGTTAGTTTGTCCCACCTAGGGGGGTATGTCACATCAAGGGGAGCTTTACTCTAAGACTTGTGTCAAAGCATCTCTTAAGATGTGAACACATTAAAAAGCTTTATGTAAAAGTGTCAAATCCACTTGTGCTTAAACGACGAGTATGACCTATGATCAAGTATTCTTACTTGGCTCCTAAGTCAATATACTCATATATAGATGACTTCGTCATAGCCAGAGTGCTTGGTAGATACTAGAGTGGTTTTGCATGTTTGCCACGTTTTATTTGACATATTATTGTGTGAGCATGTTGGTATGCACATTTGTCTTCATTCGAGGACATCCAATTGTTGTCATTTGGCTTCCATTTTTCTGTCCAATTGGATGTACAAGAATGCCAAGGTACCCCCTGTAGCTATCTATGATTTCTCGTCTCAAACTCTATTCATGCTTCATCACAAAATTTGAGCAAGCACTTTTTGGGCCCTGTGCGTGAGGAGAACTCAGAGTTCTGTCTTGACAAGGGTTGACTTCCAAAACCTCCCATGTGCCACTTGGTGTAACCAACTCTCAAAACTCGTTTCCATCGAAGCACTAGGGTTGATATGGTTTTTCAATCTCGGTACCACCAATCTCAAAATCTAAGCATCACCAAGTTGCTCTGTCCTTAGGCAGTTAGGCATCTCTGTGGAACCAAAATTTTGTAATCGATGTCACTGACAACAGATGGGTATATATGTGTGTGTGTGTGTGTGTGTGTGTGTGTGTGTTTGTGTGCGTGTGTATCTCGCGGGCCTAAACTTGAAAAATTCTTCAAACCCTCGGCCAACCGCACCCGACTGTTGCCTCTGCCCTCATCCTCACGACTTCACCGATTACCTCCGATGCGCCATCGCCGCCGGTGTCTACCACCGTCAATGAATTCTTCCCTGTCGTTGCCGCCGTAGGGAGATTTCACCAAGCTAGGGTAAATCTCCATCCCTTCTTGTGCTCCATGTCTAATTCATGTGCATTAGGCCTTGTTGAACATCTTTCCATGGTTTGCAATGTTCCTATCCATGAGAAAATCCCGTAAGATTGGGAAAACAGATTTTTTTATGTTTCAGTTTTTGTCATACGCGTCTTGGAGTCGCTGAGTGGAAATGAATCGTTGTCAGTGATCTAGGTTTTAAGGTTTCTGAGAACAATCCGTGTGAGACCGAATCACTTTTCGGTGAAGCTGAAAACTGTGACCAAGTTTCTGTTAATGAGGCTATCTATCTCAAATGCCGTGAAAACAGAAACTCGATGGAACCGAAACCCTTACAGTGGAAATCTGAAACTAAGATTTTGAGTTCAAACTTTACAAAATATCTGTGTTATGTGATGCTTATCTATTCCACTCATCTATATTTATTCACAGGGTCGGTTCTCATCTATGTCAAGTTCATAGGACAGTCAGAATGCTTTCAGAGAGCCAAGTGGAGATCTTGAAACTAACATTAGTCCAAAAGCTAGACCTTCAGACCCATGCCACCCTAGCTGTCAGGGCTTGCCCAAGGCAGCCACCAGGGCCCGGAAGAAGCTGAACTCAGATGAGGAGGATGCTGACTTTGTACCATATGAAGTTACATCCAATAAGCAGCAAGAGAAGAGCGAAAGAGTTGTTGCTAGAAATATCCCAAAGTCAGTTGTTGTTAAGAGAGGGAATTCTCTATTTTTGGAGAATCCCAGTTCATTGGGAAGGACAAAATCCACAGCCACGAAGCCAGCCAAGAAGAGAGAGAGAGGAGGAGAACTGTTTATGTGTTTGGAAGACAAACCTCCATGGTCAGAACTCCAGAGGAGAGTAAGGAAGAAGAAGAGGAGGAACCAGCTGCTAACTAATGTCTACTAGGCAACTTTATTCTTGTAGACATTGTTTGTCGTCGTTTTCTCACGGCAGATGCCATAGGGTGGCTTATCATAGGTGGTTGGGGCCGAAGGACGCCGATGGGCTCCAGGTGCGAGATTCGGCACAAGCGGTGTCGACACTCGATGTACCCAGGTCCAGGGCCCTCCGGGGGAGGTAATACCCCTAGTCCTGCTTGGTTTAGTTGGATGGATGGGTATAGATACAATAGTGCTCCTGCAGCTGTGTCTAGAGGAGGAAGAAGGGGGCAGCCGACTCCTCTTCCTCCACTGCTAGAAGGAGTTGTGAGTGTGTGGAGATGATCGTTCGTGTCTGCGTCCGTCCGTCCGTGTGTCCCCGTTGCATTGGGGGTTCGAGGGGTTTTATAGGCCAACCCCCCAGCTCTTATAATATGTTCTAAGTTCAAAGGTGGGGGGACCCGGCTGGCAGTCTCTCCGGCTGGCCAGAGGGTCCCGCCATTCGTGCCGTCTCGTAATTTGTAGGGGCCACTGTCTGAGCTGTCCCATCTCCTGTTGGGGCCTGCCAGCCGGTCCGATGATTGGCCCTCGCCCACCTGCCGCGGCACGGGCCGCCCGGTTGGCGTCGCCTAGCGCCGGCTGGCCGAAGTCATCGGTACGGTCGGCTGCATTATAGCCACGCCAAGGCAGGTAATCGAGTGGCGAGGGCTTGCCAGCACTATTCCCATGCCCGGTCATGCTCGCCGAGGTCAGCGGCCGGGATGGTTGGACTGTAGCCATGCGCTGCAGTGCGTCAGCGGCCACTTTAGCCACAGGGCCGCCCATCGTGCCGGTTGCGTCGCATCATCGTACCCGCGCGCAGAGGGACGGGACGTCGCATGTCCGTCCCAAGGTCAACGGAAGAGCCGGCCCGGAGGCAGCCGACCACGCCCAGCTGACCGAGGGTCCAGCCGGCTCCTCGACAAATTGTCCAGAGCACCAGCCGGCCCCGGCTTGTGTTAGACTTCCTCCAGCCGGCCGCATAGTTTTTCTTCGAAGCAAAAGGAGGAAGACCCCGTTGCTTTGGCCTACCTAGGGCTAATAACCCCGTCAGTAGTCCTCGAAGCCAGCGGGGGCCCGCGTCTGGTAGACGGTGGGGAGCCGACGACTTTTCCTTAGCGATACCCGCCTCCGGCTCAAAGGCGAAAGGCCAGCCGGGTCAGTCGTCGGACACAACGCCTCGGGTACCGGCACGCCACCCTGGGACCCGCGCCGGCACGCGGCACGCCACGCGGCGAATAATGATGTGGTGGGTCCCGCGCATGCGGTGAGATGGGACGTTGCCTAGGCCTAGCCTGCTAGGACCAAGGCGTAGCCCTGTAGGCCTCAGGGCGCAGGATAGGATTCTCTACGCCCGAAGCGGCCGTTACGGCCCGGGGCCACCCACGCGCGCGTGGAGTTTTCGGGGGGAGTGGGCGCAATCAATCCCACGTCCCCCGGTCGTGGCCTCCCCTATAAAAGGATAGGAAAGGCAGGAAGCAGAGGTACCCGTGCCTCACTTGCCCCCTTGTCGCCCGTCTTTGTTGTCTCCCTGATTTCCTCACGCCCACTGCACCCGAGCACGCAATCGCGCCCGCATGCCGTACTGCCGCCGGGATGGCCGTTGGACGTGACGGAAGCTGGGCATGCTCCTTCATGGTCGAGGCGAACATTGCCGAGCTTTGCCGCGCACGCATGCTGCCGCCGAAAGAGCAGGTGGCCGCATGCCCGCTGGGCGACGAGATAGCGCCGGTGCCACAGCGAGGGGAACACGTCGTGTTCCTTTGGCACTTCTCCCGGGGCTTTGGGCTTCTGGTTAGTATCTTCTTTCGCCTCCTCCTTGATACCTTCAATCTTCAACTGCACAACTTCGTCCCAAACTCGATTCTTTATCTATCCACCTTCGTGATGTTGTGTGAGGGGTACCTTGGCATCCTCCCCTTCATCGAACTCTTCAATGCTCTTTTCTACCTCAAACCTTTGAGGAGCAACGCATGCGGGGGCACGGTGGTGTGCTGCCACTGTGTCACTCGCTTTCCCCTCTCTCTCTTATCGACTCCATCAAGGGGTGGCACCAAACATTCTTCTACGTGAAGAACGTCGACCCGAGGACGGACTACATCCGGCTGCCGCCTTTCGCAGACCAGCAGTCCACCCAGCAGAACTGGCTAGGGGCTGCCCCACGCGGCATGGCCCTGGAGGAGCTTGGCCGGCTCACCCAGCTGAAGAGCTCTGAGGGGCTGGTCGCCGCCGAGCTGGTGGCGGCCTTTATCTCGCGTCGGGTGTCGCCCCTCCAGCTGAGGCCGCACCGGATCTGTGACATGTCCGGCCGGCGCGACCCCTGCCAGCTATCCACCGTCGAGATGACGCCTGCTCAGGTGGCAAAGTGGGTGAACGCCCTCATGACGTTCAAGCTAAAGCCCGCCTCGTGGTCCTTCGGCATGGAGCCGTATGACCGCATCAACCGGCCTCCCTTGGTAAGTTTTTCGTCGAGGCGGTTTCTTTTTGTTTGATACTTCCCAGCCGGCAGCCGGCTGAAGAACTTACTTTGATGTGCTGACCGTAGCTGTTGGTGCGACAGAACACGCTGGACAGCCCGCACCCTCAGATCTTCGAGGCGGAGCGTGAAAACTTCGACTTCGAAGACTACCAGACGGGAGGCCCCCTGGAGGAGGGGGAGGAGTCCTCAGGAGGAGTCGATGAGCTGGCGGACCCGCAAGGTGGCGCTCCCGGTGGAGCCGGAGGGTCCGGCACAGCCAAGGAACCCAGCGGAGTGGGTGAGTTCCCTCTTGCCCCTCCATCAAGGACTGGACGGATGACGACGATGATGATGACGACTTGATGATTCTGAATGGGCCTCCTCCCGTAGCGCGCCAGGACGAGAGCAGCGAGGAGCGACCGGCTCAAGCCCCGGCAGTCGAAGCGGCTATCCGGGGAAGAGGCCGGCTCAAGGGCGGTTGGCGGCCCCGCCGCCCCACCCGAAGCGAGTGAAGGTGGCCACGCGGAAGCCGCCGCCACGCGCCAAGTGGGCCTTGCCCCTCATTATCACGTAAGTTCATTATTTCGCGTAAGTTTTCCTTCCGCCTTGCGAGCCAGTTGATGACCGGTTCTTGGGCGCTGTAGTGACCCCATCGAGCTCCATGAGGAGGAGCCAGAGGGGGAGCCGACGGATGCTGCCAGCCGCCTCGCCAGCGAGAACGCGGCCACCCAGCGGGAGGAGAAGAGGAGGCTCGCAGAGCTACGAACCTCCAAGTCTGGGACGCGAGGAGGGGCCTCGCACTCCGGGATCTTGAGTAGCCGTAGGCGGAGGGGGTCGGTGGATCCTCCGCGAGCGTCATACTTGGCAGCGGAGTCAACCCGCATGTCGAGGCAGCCGTCAAGCGAACCGTGAGGGGCGGCTATGGACCCGCCAGTGCCTCCGCCCGCACAGGAGACGGCCCAAGCGAGGGTGCCGACGACGGAGCCGGCTCCCGAGGCGGCCCGGCCTGTGGTGCCGGAGGTGACCATGCCTGCGGCCGAGCCGGCCCGGGCCGAGGTGCCGGAGGTCCCGGCGGCCCCGGAAGCGGCATCGGAGGTGGAGCCGGAGGCGGCGGCCATGGAGGTGGCGGCACCCTCCGTCTCGACTGATGCGCCGGAGTGGCGGGAAGAGGAGGCAGCGACGGTGCTGGGTGGGGGGTCGGCGGGAAGCGACTCCCGGCCCCTTGCCGTTGTCACGGCTGGTGCCGCGGCGAGCCCGGGCAGCAGCGGCGGCCGGGCCCGGAGGACCCTGCGATCAATGGAGGAGGTGGTCCGGGATTGGGAAGCACTGGTGAGCGCGCCGGCCCTGCCGGCCCCCCAGGCAGGCGGCCCGGTCCCTTCCTTCATGGACTTAGGGAGTGTTCTCGACCGGTGCCGGCAGGAGCTAGCCCGGTTCACGGAGGCGGCGGACGCCGCCCTACAGCATGCGGAGGTAAGCCGGCTGTTTAGTCTTAGAATTTTCAATGGGGGCGCGCGAGCGCACCCATTGGGTGTATCCGCCCGAGATGCGGGCCGGCTGACCGGCCGACGGGCAGCCGGGCCGGATCTCTTTTGGGCGTGTCTTGAGCTTTGCCTTTTTGTGGTAGGAAGGGACCTTCCTGCGGCACAAGCTATTCGCAGAGGCGGTCGCCATCCATGACCACAGCAAATACAGCTTGTACCGCCTAGAGGAGGAGCTGGCGCGCGTGCATGGTTGGTTGCACTTCACAGGAGGGGCACATAGCCCTCGAGAGCCACCTGACGCCGGTTGTGTCTTGCAGGTGAGCTGGCCACCCTTCGGGAGGAGAAGACCGGGCTTGTCTCCAAGCGGGACTGGCTGGCGCGAGACGTCCAAGCGGCCATGCAGGATACGGACCGACTGGCCGCACCGCTGGTTGACGGGGAGGCGGCCCGAGACCGGCTCAAGGATGAGGCGCTGAAGGAGGTGGCGGCCCTGGAGACGGTCGTCAAGGAGGCGGCTAACACCGCCTTGAGGACTGTCGCCCTCCAAGGCAAGGTGACCCGGCTCGAGAGGACACTCAAGGTGGTCAGGGGTTCCCTCGCCGTGTCGGAGGCGGCTCGAGAGTCGGAGCGCAAGGCGGCGCTCAACTTCGCCCTTGGAGTGGACGACGCGATTGAAGGTAAGTGCCAGTTTTTCTCTTCCCCAGCCGGTTGCTTTTCCTTTTGTCATTTCTTGTGTTTCTACTTGCCTTTCTTTCCTTCTCTTCTTCTTTCTTCCAGGGCGATTCTCGGAAACCCAGCACCGCACTGCGCGTGCCGTTGAGGAGCACCGGGAGTACCTCTTGGAGTGCGGTCACTCCATCGAGGAGGATGCCGCGCGGGACGTGGACGAGATCGGACTCGCCATCGAGATGCGGATGACCCATCTCGAGCGGAGCGTGGAGCGGCTCAAGACCGCCGGCAAAGAGGTCATCGCTGCGCAGTGGCCGGGCCGTGGGGGAACTCCGACGCACTGCGTGGCTCAGTGGCTGGAACACTCTGTCCCCCACCTCGAAGCCTGGAAGGCGTCGGTTGCGCGAGCTGGAGCGTAGATGGCACTCTGGTTCGTCATGTCGTGGTACCGCGGCGTGGATCTGGGCCAGCTGGCGACCATGCGGGATGTGCCGGCCGCAGAGCGGGAGGCCCGCGACCCGGCCCTTGTCCAGCGGGCCAACGAGCTCGCGTCGTATGTCGACGCGGACGATTTCCTGTCGGACCTTGGCGAGGATGGCGAGCCACTACCCAAGGACTCCTTCGGCATCCCCCAAGGCCCGGCGGATGATTAAGTTGCCGACAAGAGCAACGACTCGAGCGGTAAGACGGCCAGGACCGAGGAGCCCGCCTCGAAGGCCAAGGAGGCCGACCCAAAGGCCGCGACCACCTCCGAGGCGAGAACCGAGCCGCCCCGCGACGTGCTGGCTGGGGGCACGCCGGCTCCCGACGCGCCGGCGGCCTGAGCCCCTGAGCGTTTTTTATCTTTCTCTTTTTTCTACCTGGATGTTAAGCTTGAATCCACCCACTGGGGGTGTTTATGTAATGAACTAAATGATGGCCATGGGCCGCTTTTGCCTTAACATTAATGTCATGAATAGTTTGCCGTGTTTGCCTTGTTTACTCATGCCGCCTCGTCCTTATCCTTTTTTTGCCTGCTTCAATCTTTTTGTTTCCACTCCTTTTCACCTTTGGTTTCGGCCCCACCATCCCGATAGCTGGGGACCGGTCTGTAGCTGGGTCGGGGCGTCCGCCTCAAGGGAGCCGGTTCAAAACTTAGGAATCACGAGGGGATTTCCGGGCTAAGTAGAGTGGTAGAGATGCGGCGATGGTCCGGCTGGGCCTAGAAGGGGTCTCCTTTTGTTTTGACCTTTCGTGTGAGCTAAACCTTGCTGCCCAGAGGCCCCATCAGCCAGACAGCTGGGAGCGGGTTCCGTAGCTAGTAAGGGTGGGGAAGTTTGGCCGACTCACATTACTTAGCCAGTTTCTGGAGAGGCGTTCTAGGTCCAGCCGGCTAGCCCCCGGGCCCGGGAGCCGGGTCGGGGAGCGGGTGTGTGATGAACACTTTTGAGGGAAACGAAACGGGGCGCGCCCCAAGTGCCGGCTTGGGGCGCCCATTGCATTCATAAGCCCAAAAGGGTGGGGATACATACATACACTGGTTCCTTCAACAGTTAAACACGCGCAGAAGGGCCATGTTCAATGGGCGCTCCGTCTCCTCTCCGGAGGCATCTCTTTTCCGCTTCTCTGGCTTCTGGGCATCTATTAGATAGTATGCATTGTTGTGAAGTTCCTTGTTGATGATGAGTGGGCCCTCCCATGGGGAGGACAGCTTGTGTTGTCCGGCTGTTCATTGGATCCGCTTAAGGACTAGGTTCCCCTCGCGGAACGAGAGTGGCCGGATCCGCTTGCTGTGGTAGTGCCGGAGCTTCTGCTGGTAGATCGCCGTCCGGCTCAACGCCAGTTCGCGAGCTTCCTCGAGTAGGTCGATGTCATTTTCTCTTGCCTCCTTTGCGTCCTTCTCCGTTTATAGGGCGACCCGAGGCGAATCGAACTCGATGTCGGTGGGGATGATCGCCTCGGACCCGTACACAAGGAAGAAGGGAGTGTAGCCGGTTGAACGGTTCGGGGTGGTCCTGGGACTCCAAAGGACGGCCGGTAGCTCGTCAATCCAGCAGTCGACCGTCCTTACCAGCGGCGTCACGAGCCGGGGCTTGATGTCGGACAGGATGAGGTCGTTCGCCCTCTCGACCTGGCCGTTTGACTGCGGATGGACGACGGAGGCTAGATCGAGCCAGATCCCTTGCTTGTAGCAGAAGCACGCGAGTGCGCCCTTGGCGAAGTTCGTGCCATTGTCGGTGATGATGCTATGGGGAACGCCGTAGCGCACTATGATGTCGTCGATGAACTGGAAGGCCGTCGGGCCGTCCAGCTTCTTGATTGGTCGTGCCTCGATCCACTTGGTGAATTTGTCTACTGCCACTAGCAAGTGCGTCATACCGCCTCGAGCGGTCTTGAATGGGCCCACCATGTCCAGCCCCCAAACGGCAAAAGGCCACGAAAGGGGGATGGTTTGGAGGGACGTTGCCGGCAGGTGGCTTTGCATGCTGAAGCGTTGGCAGCCCTAGCACTCGTCGACCAACTTCTTGGCCGCCTCGAAAACCATTGGCCAAAAGAATCCGTGGCTAAAAGCCTTGGCCACCAGGGTCCAGGAGGTGGCATGATACCCGCACTCGCCCTGGTGAATGTAGAGGAGGATCACCAGACCCTTTTTCGGCTCGACGCATCATTGGAAGACGCTGGTGGTGCTACCGCTGGACGGCTGACGGGTCGGGAGCCGGTGACGAAGGTGACGGAGAGGCGGCTGGGACCGTTGACGGGCCGGCGGTGCCCGCCATCATGAAGATTGATTTTGATTCTGGGGAAGGCTTGATCGACGGCTTGAGCAGCCGTTTGAGTGAGACGCCGGCTGGGATGGCCTGCCGGGTGGAGCCGATCTTCGCCAGCACATCCGCCGCCTCGTTGTCCGCCCGTGGGACGTGATGAAACTCACGGCCCTCAAAGGAGCCGGTGAGCTGTTGCACGAGGAAGCGGTAGCTGGCCATGTTGGCATCCCTAGCATCCCATTCGCCGGAGACTTGCCGCACCACGAGGTCGGAGTCACCGAAGCAGAGGATGTGCCTGATGCCGATCTCCTTGGCGAGCCGGAGACCATGGATGATGGCCTCATACTCGGCCACATTGTTGGAGGCGTCAAAGTGTATTTGGAGGGCGTACTTGAGCTAACCACCTTTTGGGGAGGAGAGGACTATGCCGGCACCCAGGCCGGTTCTCATTTTTGAGCCATTGAAGTGCATGCGCCAATGCGTGGAGTCTGGGGGAGGCGGAACGAACTCCGTTTCCGCCTAGTCGACGAGGAAGTCGGCCAACACGTGTGACTTGATGGCGGTTCTTGGCTCGTACCAGATCTCATGGTCGGCGAGGGCGATGACCCATTTGGCAATCCGGTCGGTGGAGTCCCGGCCGCTCATGATCTCTCCGAGCGGGATTGTGCTCACCATGGTAATGGTATGCTCCTGGAAGTACTGCTTGACCTTCTTGGCGGCGAAGTATATGCCATAACACATCTTTTGGTAGTGGGGGTAGTTTTGCTTGGACGCGGAGTGGACCTCGCTAAGGTAGTAGACGGGTCATTGGACCGGCAGGGACATGCCCTCCTCCGGCTGCTCGACCACCACGACGACGCTGACGACGCGTGTGGTCGTCGTGATGTAGGCGAGCAGTGGTTCCTTCTCAGCTGGCCCGGCCAGGACAGGCACGCGGGTGAGAGCGTTCTTGAGGTCGCGGAAGGCCTCGTCCGCCTCGTCAGACCAGTCGAAGACGCCTGGCCTCTTGGTTTGACCTGGTTCGATTAGAGCCATCTTGCGAAGGAGCCCATAGAGGGGCAGGGCCTTCTCCCCCAGCCGGCTGATGAACCAGCTGAGCGAGGCGAGGCTGCCGGTGAACTTCTGGATGTCGCGGAGCCGGGTCGGCTTCGGCATGCGCTCGATCGCGCTGATCTTCTCGGGGTTAGCTTCGATGCCACGGGCGGACATGAAGAAACCCAAGAGTTGGCCGACGGGGACGCCAAAAACACACTTCTCCAGGTTGAGCTTGATCTTGTACTCACGCAAGTACGCGAAGGTCTCCCGGAGGTCGTCAAGGAGGCTGAAATGCTTCTTAGTCTTGACGACAATGTCGTCGACATAGACGTGGACATTCCTACCTATCTGAGGCAGGAGGCACTTCTGCATGCACCGTTGGAAGGTGGCGCATGCGTTCTTCAAGCCGAAGGACATGGTGATGTAGCACTAGGCCCCGAAGGGCGTGATGAAGGAGGTCTTGAGCCGGTCTTCCGGGTCCAGCTTGATCTGGTGGTAGCCAGAGTTAGCGTTCAGGAAAGACAGCAAGTCATAGCCGGCCGTGGAATCGATGACTTGATCGATCCGCAGCAGGGCGAACGGGTCTTTGGGACATGCCTTTTTCAGGCTAGTGTAGTCGATGCACATGCGCCAGGTCTTGTTCTTCTTTAGCACTAGGAGTGGGTTGGCCAGCCAGTCCGGGTAGAACACTTCCATGATGAACCCGGCTGCGAGCAACCGGGCGATCTCTTCGCCTATAGTATGTCGCTTCTCCTCGGAGAAACGACACAGGGGTTGCTTGACCGACTTGACGTCCGGCCGGACGTGGAGTTTGTGCTCAGAGAACTTCCTCGGAACACCCATCATGTCCTTGGGGGACCATGCAAAGATGTCCCAATTCTCACAGAGGAAGTCAATGAGCTCGCCTTCCTCTTTGCTATTGAGGCGGGAGCCGATGGTGACGCACTGAGTCGGGTTGGCCGGGTCAAGCGGGATTTGCTTGGTGTCCTTGGATGGCTGGAAGGAGGCCTCGCTGATGGATTGCGAAGGAGGAGCTGGCACGGCTGGCTGGATGGATGCGAGGACCATGAGCCGGTCGAGCTACTGTTTCTCCTCGGCGATCTCCAGGGCCTCGGCCAGCCGACTGCCGTCTCGAGCGCACTCGAGTGACATCTTGTAGTTGCCCTTGATGGTGATGATTCCCTTGCGGCCCGACATCTTGAGCTTGAGGTAGGCATAATGGGGGACCGCCATGAAGCTGACCAGAGCCGGGCGGCCCAACAGCACGTGGTAGCGGCTCGCAAGGTCCACGACCTCAAACAGCACTGGCTCGCGGCAGAAGTGGTCGGGTCCACCGAAGAGGACGTCGAGCGTGATCTTGTCGACAGGAGAGCAAGACTTCCTAGGCACAATGCCATGGAAAACCGTCTGGCTCGCCTGCAAGTCTTCTATCTTTAGCCCCAGCTTGTGCATCGTGTCGAGGTAGAGAATGTTGATGCTGCTGCCGCCATCTATCAGCATTCGTGAGAAGCGGCAAGTTCGCTCCTTGGTGGCGATGGTGGGGTCGAGGACCAAGGCATAGCTGCCGGGATTCGGCATCACGGCAGGGTGATCGGCCTGGCTCCAAGTGACCGGCTTCTCCGACCGGTGCATGAACTAGGGAGTTGCTGGCATGGTGGCATTCACCTCACGGCGGAGCTGGAGCTGAGCGTGTTTTCCCGTCTCTTCACTAGTGAAGACGACGTAGCAACCGTCCTGGTTGGGGAACTGGTCGATTAGACGACCGTCGTTCTGGGCCGGAGCCGGAGCCGGCGTCGGGGCGATAGCTTGGGTTGGGGCTGGCGCACGGGCTGGCGGCGCCGGAGGAGCCGGAAGGCCATCCCCCCGGGCCAATCGCTGTGAGAAGCTGCACTGCCAGAGTGTGTGCGTAGAGGGTTTGGCCCCTGAATGGTTCTTGCAGGGGAGGTCGAGCATTTGCTCGAAGGTGAGATTCGGCTGCCAGGTAGCCTTGCTGGTGCACTGGCGCTGGCCGGATGGTTAGGCAGCCGGCTCCTAATCCTCGACGGTATTGACCTGCCGGCTCCCGTAGCGGGGATCCGGCTGGTTGTTCTTGTGTTTGTTGTTCTGCGGCTGCCGGTTGTCCGCTGCCGCCCGGGTCGTGGCCGGTGTGGTCGTCGCCTTGGCAGGCGGGGTCGTCTTGACCCGGATGGCCGAATCGGCCGTGGCGTATTTGTCCGCCTTGGTCATGAGCTCGGCAAGCGTGGCCGGCTCGGAGCACAGGAGCTTATGTTTGAGAGGGGTGCCATCCCGGCAGCCCTCGATGAACTATTGCACAGCTTGCACCTCGTGTATCCCGTCACAGGAGTTGCGGAGCTCGGTCCACTGGGTGAGGTAGTCGCGGAGGGATTTGTCCAGCCCATGAACGTACATGGCGAGTTCACTGGAACAACCAGGCCGCTTGTAGGTGTCGGTGAAGTTGCGGACGAAGGCCTCCACGAAGTCCATCCAGGTGTTGATGCAGCCGGCCACTAGGCTGTTGAGCCAGGTGCGAGTCGAGCCGATCACCATGAGGGGGGCGTAGCGAACGGCTAGGCGCTTGTTCCCCCTAGCGATGCCCACCGCGGTGGTGTAGTCGATCAACCAATCTTCGGCCTTGGCGCTCCCGTTGTATTTCGGGGTGTCCCTAGGGAGCGTGAAGCCGGTTGGGAATGGCTCGGTGTGGATCCGGGGGCCAAAGCAGGCCGTACCAATCGAGCCCTCCTCCTCGAGGAGGGCGGATTGTGTGAGTTTGTCGAGGCGATTGCGGGCGTCATTCTTGCTGCGGGGGACGCGTGGTCCGAGACGAGCCGAGAGCTCGGGACGTACGGTGGGTGATGCCGACAGCCCCGACTCGCGTTGCGGGAGTGGCGTGTGCCCATGGTTGCGTCAAATGCCGGCGCTTCGTGGTGGCGGCCGCTCCGAGGCGGCTCGTTGGTGTGTCGGCTGCTCACAGCCGGCTGCTCACAGCCGGCTGCTAGCTCCCCGACGTCTGAGACGGCCGGGGGTTGTTTGCTCCGACTATTAGAAATATGCCCTAGAGGCAATAAATAAAGTGTTTATTATTATATTTCCTTGTTCATGATAATCGTTTATTATCCATGCTATAATTGTATTGATTGGAAACACATTGGATGTGTGGGTAAATAGACAACACTGTGTCCCTAGTATGCCTCTAGTGAACCAGCTCGTTGATCAAAGATGGTCAAGGTTTCCTAGCCATTGGCATGTGATGTCATTTGATAACGGGATCACATCATTGGGAGAATGATGTGATGGACAAGATCCAAACTACAAACGTAGCATATGATCGTGTCAGTTTATTGCTACTGTTTTCTACATGTCAATGTATACGTTCCTATGACCATGAGATCATGCAACTCATGGATATCGGAGGAGTGCCTTGTGTGTATCAAACGTCGCAACGTAACTGGGTGACTATAAAGGTGCTCTACAGGTATCTCCGATGGTGTCTGTTGAGTTGGCATGGATCGAGACTGGGATTTGTTACTCCGTATGACGGAGAGGTATCTTGGGGCCCACTCGGTAATGCAACATCACAATAAGCCTTGCAAGCAATGTGACTAATTGTTTGTTGCGGGATCTTGTATTACGGAACGAGTAAAGAGACTTGCCGGTAACGAGGTTGAACTAGGTATGGAGATTCCGACGATCGAATCTCGGGCAAGTAACATACCGAAGAACAAAAGGAATGTTATACGGGATTAACGGAATCCTTGACATAGAGGTTCGACTGATAAAGATCTTCGTATAATATGTAGGAACCAATGTGGACATCCAGGTCCTGCCATTGGTTATTGGCCGGAGAGGTGTCTCGGTCATGTCTACATAGTTCTCGAACCCGCAGGGTCTGCACACTTAAGGTTCGGTGACGTTTCGGTAGTGTAGAGTTATGTATGGTGGTGACGGAAGATTGTTCGGAGTCCCAGATGAGATCCCGGACATCACGAGGAGCTCCGGAATGGTCCGGAGGTAAAGATTCATATATAGGAAGTCCCAGTTTGGTCGCCGAAAAAGTTCCGGGCTCATCGGTAGTGTACCGGGAGTGCCGGTAGTGTACCGGGAGGCCTCCGGGAGAGGTATTTCGACCCTAGAGGGTCCATGGGCTGTGGGAGAATAATAACCAGCCCTTAGTGGGCTGGTTGAACATCCACAAAGGCCCATGGCGCCAGGAGGGAAAAATACCAAAAGGAAAAAGGTGGAAAAGGCAAAAAGGGGCTATATAAGGAAGGAGTCCTAATCCTACTTGGAGTAGAAGGAGGAGGACTCCTCCCTCCTAGCCGGCCGAACAAGCTAGCCTTGGAGGCCAAGTCTGCCTCTCCTCCTCCTCTCCTCCTATATATACTAGAGGATTTCAAGGGTTTTGCACAAGTTCTTTCTTCCACGTGCAACCCTAACCTCCAGTGCATAGTTTCTCCTCTAGATTGTTTCCTGCGGTGCTTAGGTGAAGCCCTGCAGGAATAACTCCACCACCATCACCGGAGCACCGTCACGCTTCTGGTGAACTCTCCCTCCTCTCCGCCTCCTCTTGCTGGATCAAGACGGTGGAGATCGTCATCAAGCTGCACGTGTGCTGAACGCGGAGGTGCCGTCCGTTCGGTACTAGATCGGAAGGATCGTGATCAAGGCCACGGGACGTTCGTGATCGGATCGCGGGACGGATCGTGACGAGATCACGGGACGGTTCATGATTGGTTCGTGGGACAGTTCGTGATTAGATCGCGGGACGCTCGGTGATTTGGATCGCGAAGAAGTACGACTACACCAACCGCGTGTCTCAACGCTTCCCGCTTAGCGATCTACAAGGGTATGTAGATCCAGTCTCCCTCTCGTAGATCCTCATCACCATTGATAGGTTTGCGTGTGCATAGGAAATTTTTTGTTTCCCATGCGACGTTCCCCAACAGTGGCATCATGAGCTAGGTTGATGGTTCGATGAGATCTCGAGTAGAACACAAAAGGTTTGTGGGCGTTGATGCTTAGATTGCTTCCTCCCTTGGTCGTGTTTTGGTTCAGCGGTATTGTGGGATGAAGCGTCCCGGACCAACCTTACTCGTATGCTTAGAGAGACCAGTTCCCTCAACTACACTTCATGCAATAGATGGCTAGCGGGTGTCAGTTTCTCCTACTTTAGTTGGATCGGATTCGACAAAGGCGGTCCTTGAGAAGGTTGAAAAGCAATTTATGTATCACCGTTGTGGTTGATGAATAGGTGAGAATCATTCTTGCTAGATACCCGTAGCAGCCACGTAAAACTTGCAACAACAATTAGAGGACGTCTAACTTGTTTTTGCAGGGTATGTTGTGATGTGATATGGCCAATTACATGATGAGATATATGTGATGTATGAGATGATCATGTGATGTATAGAATTTCACGACTTGCATGTCGATGAGTACGGCAACCGGCAGGAGCCATAAGGTTGTCTTTAATTATTGTATGACCTGCGTGTCAATCATTAAGCGCTATGTAATGCTTTACTTTATCGCTACGGTAGCAATAGTAGTAGAAGCATGCAGGGCGTGACAACCTCGATGGCGACACGTTGATGGAGATCAAGATGATGGAGATCATGGTGTCGTGCCGGTGACGATGGAGATCATGCCGATGTTTTGAAGATGGAGATCTTAAACACAAGTTCATGGCCATATCATGCCGATGTTAATCCTTTTATGCACCTTGTTTTGCTTAGTATGACTATAGCATTATAAGGTGATCCCTCACTTAAATTTCAAGATAAATTGTGTTCTCCCCGAATGTGCACCGTTGTGAAAGTTCGTCCTGTCGAGACACCACGTGATGATCGGGTGTGATAGACTCTACGTTCACATACAACGGGTGCAAGCCAGTGTTGCACATCCAGAACACTCGGGTTAAACTTGACGAGCCTAGCATGTACAGACATGGCCTCGGAACACAAGAGATCGAAAGGTCAAACATGAGTCATATAGTAGATATGATCAACATGATGATTTTCACCATTGAAACCACCTCAACTCACGTGATGATCGGACTTGAGTTGGTGAATTTGGATCATGTGACACTCAGATGACCTGAGGGATGTCAATTTGAGTGGGAGCTTTAGTAATTTGATTAACTAAACTCATTATCTCGAACAATATTTTAAGTAACCTTTGCATATTTATGTTGTAGATCAATGGCTCGCGTAGTAGCACCCCTGAATTTTAATGCGTTCCTAGAGAAAGCTAAGTTGAAAGATGATGGAAGTAACTTTGTTCATTGGGCCCGTAATCTGAGGATTATCCTCACGGCTTCCCAGAAACAATATGTCCTTGATGCACCGCTTGGTGACCAACCAGAAGACATGACCTCCAAAGACGTTAAGAACTCTTGGGAGGCTCGTCCTGGTGACTACTCAATAGTTCAGTGTGCAATATTGTATGGCTTAGAACCGGGACTTCAAAGACGTTTTGAACGTCATGGAGCATATCAGATGGTCCAGGAGTTGAAGTTTATTTTTCAGAAGAATGCCCGGATCAAGAGGTATGAGACCTTTGATAAATTCTATGCTTGCAAGATGGAGGAGAACGGGTCTATCAGTGAGCATATACTCAGAATGTCTAGGTATTCAAACCGTCTAGCTGAGTTGGGAATTACCCTACCGCAAGAGGCGATCATTGACATAATTCTTCAATCACTGCCGCCTAGTTACAAGAGCTTTGTGATGAACTATAACATGCACGGGATGAACAAGTCTTCATCCGAGCTGTTTGCGATGCTAAAAGTCGCTGAGTCTGAAATCCAGAAAGAACATCAAGTGTTGATGGTCAATAAAACCACTAGTTTAAGGAAAAATGGCAAGGGCAAAGGCAAGAAGGGTAAAACCAAGAAGGATGGCAAAGTAGTTGCTACTCCTACAAAGAAGCCTAAGCATGGACCTAAGCCAGAAACTGAGTGCTTTCCTTGCAAAGGAACTGGTCACTGGAAGCGGAACTGTCCCAAGTACCTGGCTGACAAGAAGGCGGCCAAATACAAACAAGGTATATATGATATACATGTTATTGATGTGTACCTTAGTAGTTCTTGTAGTAGTGCCTGGGTATTTGATACCGGTTCGGTTGCTCACATTTGCAACTCAAAGCAGGAACTATGGAATAAACGAAGACTGGCAAAGGACGAAGTGACGATGCGCGTGGGAAATGGTTCCAAGGTTGATGTGATCGCCGTCGGCACGCTCTCTCTTCGATTACCATCAGGATTAGTGATGAACCTGAATAATTGTTATTTAGTGCCTGCGTTAAGCATGAACATTATATCTGGATCTTGTTTATTGCGAGACGGTTACTCATTCAAATCAGAGAATAAAGGTTGTTCTATTTATATGAGTGATATCTTTTATGGTCATGCACCCAATGCTAGGGGTTTATTCATATTGAATCTTGATAGTGATGACACACATGTCCATAACATTGATGCCAAAAGATGTAGAGTTGATAATGATAGTACCAGTTTCTTGTGGCACTGCCGTTTAGGTCATATTGGTGTAAAACGCATGAGGAAGCTCCATGCTGATGGACTTTTGGAGTCACTTGATTTTGAATCACTTGACACATGTGAACCATGCCTCATGGGCAAGATGACTAAAACGCCGTTCTCTGGAATAATGGAACGGGCAAGTGACTTATTGGAAATCATACATACTGATGTGTGTGGTCCAATGAATGTTGCAACGTGCGGTGGATATCGTTAGTTTCTCACCTTCACTGATGACTTGAGTAGATATGGGTATATTTACTTGATGAAACACAAGTCTGAAACGTTTGAAAAGTTCAAGCAATTTCAGAGTGAAGTTGAGAATCATCGTAACAAGAAGATTAAATTTCTGCGATCTGATCGAGGAGGTGAATATCTAAGTTATGAGGTTGGCAGTCACTTAAGACAATGTGGAATTGTTTCACAGTTGACACTGCCCGGAACACCACAGCATAATGGTGTGTCTGAACGTCGTAATCGAACCTTCTTAGATATGGTGCGTTCTATGATGTCTCTTGCCGATTTGCCACTATTGTTTTGGGGTTATGCATTAGAGACAGCTGCATTCACTTTAAATAGGGCACCATCAAAATCCGTTGAGACGACGCCATATGAACTGTGGTTTGGCAAAAGGCCAAAGTTGTCGTTTCTTAAAGTTTGGGGATGTGATTCTTATGTCAAAAAGCTTCAGCCTGAAAAGCTGGAACCCAAAGCGGAGAAATGCGTCTTCATAGGATACCCGAGAGAGACAGTCGGGTATACCTTCTATCTCAGATCCGAAGGCAAAGTATTTGTCGCAAATAATGGAACATTTCTTGTGAAAGAGTTTCTCTCGAAAGAATTGAGTGGGAGGAAAATAGAGCTTGATGAGGTTATTGAACCTTTACTTCAACCAGAAAGTAGTGCAGCGCAGAAAGATGTTTCTGTGGAACCTACGAAGGTAGAAGAGGAAGTTAATGATGATG
The DNA here is from genome assembly GCA_022496015.1 of Hordeum marinum. Taxonomy (NCBI): domain Eukaryota; kingdom Viridiplantae; phylum Streptophyta; class Magnoliopsida; order Poales; family Poaceae; genus Hordeum; species Hordeum marinum. Next base: position 417,535,776 of record CM039678.1, on the reverse strand, counting down.
ATCATGAAGCTTCAGATCAAGCTACTATTGAACCTCGTAGGTCGACAAGGACGCGTACTACGCCCGAGTGGTACGACAACCCTGTCTTGGAGGTCATGTTGTTAGACAACAATGAACCTACGAGCTATGAAGGAGCAGTGATGGGCCCGGATTCCGAGAAATGGTTAGAGGCCATGAAATCCGAGATGGGATCCATGTATGAAAACAAAGTATGGCTTTGGAAGTACTACCTGAAGGGCGAAAGGCCATTTAGAACAAATGGATCTTTAAGAAGAAGACGGACGCGGACGGTAATGTCACCGTCTATAAAGCTTGACTTGTGGCAAAGGGTTTTTCACAAGTTCAAGGAGTTGACTACGATGAGACTTTCTCATCCGTAGCGATGCTTAAGTCTGTCAGAATCATGTTGGCAATAGCTGCTTATTTCGACTATGAAATTTGGCAGATGGATGTCAAAACGGCATTCCTCAACGGTTTCCTTGAGGAAGAGTTGTATATGATGCAACCCGAAGGTTTTGTCGATCCAGAGAATGCTGAAAAAGTTTGCAAACTCCAGCGATCCATTTATGGACTGGTGCAAGCATCTCGGAGTTGGAATAAGCGCTTTGATGAAGTGATCAAAGCGTTTGGGTTTATACAAGTTTATGGAGAAGCTTGCATTTACAAGAAAGTGAGTGGGAGCTCTATAGCATTTCTGTTATATGTGGATGACATATTGCTGATTGGAAAAAATATAGAAATGCTAGAAAGCATGAAGGAATATTTGAATAAGAGTTTTTCAATGAAGGACCTAGGAGAAGCTACTTTCATATTAGGCATTAGGATCTATAGAGATAGATCGAGACGCTTGATAGCAGTTTCACAGAGCACATACCTTGATAAAGTTATGAAGAAGTTCAAAATGGAACGGTCCAAGAAAGGGTTCTTGCCTATGTTACAAGGTGTGAAGTTGAGTAAGACTCAATGCCCAGTGACTGCAGAAGATAAAGAAAAGATGAGTGTCATCCCCTATGCTTCAGCCATAGGCTCTATCATGTATGCAATGCTGTCCACAAGACCCAATGTCAGCCTTGCCATAAGTATGGCCGGAAGGTTTCAAAGTGATCCTGGAGTGGACCACTGGCAAGCGGTCAAGAGTATCCTTAAGTACCTTAACATGACTAAGGATATGTTTCTCGTTTATGGAGGTGATGAAGAGCTCGTTGTAAATGGTTACGTCGATGCAAGCTTTGACACTGATCCGGACGACTCTAAGTCACAAACCGGATACGTACTTATTCTTAACGGGGGAGCGGTAAGCTGGTGCAGTTCCAAGCAGAGCATGGTAGCTGATTCTACGTGCGAAGCGGAGTACATCGCAGCCTCGGAGGCAGCGAAGGAAGGTGTCTGCAGGAAGCAGTTCATGACATATCTTGGAGTAGTGCCTAGTGCACTGAATCCAATAAACCTGTTCTGTGACAACACTGGTGTCATTGCTCTAGGCAAGGAACCAAGGTTTCACAAGAGGACCAGACACATAAAACGACGCTTCAACTACATCCGGTTCTACATCGAGGAGAAGGACATAAATATTAGCAAAGTGCACACGGATCTAAATGATGCAGACCCGTTGACTAAACCTCTTCCATGGCCTAAACATGATCAACACCAGAACTGTATGGGTGTTCGATTCATTACCATGTAAATCACATAGTGATGTGAACTAGATTATTGACTCTAGTGCAAGTGGGAGACTGTAGGAAATATGCCCTAGAGGCAATAAATAAAGTGTTTATTATTGTATTTCCTTGTTCATGATAATCGTTTATTATCCATGCTATAATTGTATTGACTCGAAACACATTGCATGTGTGGGTAAATAGACAACACTGTGTCCCTAGTATGCCTCTAGTGAACTAGCTCGTTGATCAAAGATGGTCAAGGTTTCCTAGCCATTGGCATGTGATGTCATTTTATAACGGGATCACATCATTGGGAGAATGATGTGATGGACAAGACCCAAACTACAAAAGTAGCGTATGATCGTGTTAGTTTATTGCTACTATTTTCTGCATGTCAATGTATACGTTCCTATGACCATGAGATCATGCAACTCACAGATATCGGAGGAGTGCCTTGTGTGTATCAAACATCTCAACGTAACTGGGTGACTATAAAGGTGCTCTACAAGTATCTCCGATGGTGTCTGTTGAGTTGACATGGATCGAGACTGGGATTTGTTACTCCGTATGACGGAGAGGTATCTCGGGGCCCACTCGGTAATGCAACATCACAATAAGCCTTGCAAGCAATGTGACTAATTGTTAGTTGCGGGATCTTGTATTACGGAACGAGTAAAGAGACTTGCCGGTAACGAGGTTGAACTAGGTATGGAGATACCGACGATTGAATCTCGGGCAAGTAACATACCGAAGAACAAAGGGAACGTTATATGGGATTAACTGAATCCTTGACATATAGGTTCGACCGATAAAGATCGTGGACATCTAGGTCGCGCCATTTGTTATTGGCCGGAGAGGTGTCTCGGTCATGTCTACATAGTTCTCGAACCCGCAGGGTCTGCACACTTAAGGTTCGGTGACGTTTCGGTAGTGTAGAGTTATGTATGGTGGTGACCAAAGATTGTTCGGAGTCCCGGATGAGATCCCGGACATCACGAGGAGCTCCAGAATGGTCTGGAGGTAAATATTCATATATAGGAAGTCCCAGTTTGGTCGCCGGAAAAGTTTTGGGCTCATCGATAGTGTATCGGGAGTGCCGATAGTGTACCGGGAGGCCTCCGGGAGAGGTATTTCGACCCTAGAGGGTCCATGGGCTGTGGGAGAATAATAATCAGCCCTTAGTGGGCTGGTGGAATAGCCACAAAGGCCCATGGTGCCAGGAGGGAAAAATACCAAAAGGAAAAAGGTGGAAAAGGCAAAAAGGGGCTATATAAGGAAGGAGTCCTAATCCTACTTGGAGTAGAAGGACGAGGACTCCTCCCTCTCTAGCCGGCCGAACCAGCTAGCCTTGGAGGCCAAGGCTGCCTCTCCTCCTCTTCCTCTCCTCCTATATATACTAGAGGGTTTCAAGGGTTTTGCACAAGTTCTTTCTTCCATGTGCAACCCTAACCTCCAGTGCATAGTTTCTCCTCTAGATTGTTTTCTGCGGTGCTTAGGTGAAGCCCTGCAGGAATAACTCCACCACCATCACCAGAGCGCCGTCACATTGCCGGTGAACTCTCCCTCCTCTCTGCCTCCTCTTGCTGGATCAAGACGGTGGAGATCGTCATCAAGCTGCACGTGTGCTGAACGCGGAGGTGTCGCCCGTTCGATACTAGATCGGAAGGATCGTGATCAAGGCCATCGGACGTTCGTGATCGGATCGCGGGATGGATCGTGACGTGATCGCAGGATGGTTCGTGATTGGTTCACGGGACGGTTCGTGATTAGATCGCGGGACGCTTGGCGATTTGGATCGCGAAGAAGTACGACTACACCAACCGCGTTTCTCAACGCTTCCCGCTTAGCGATCTACAAGGGTATGTAGATCCACTCTCCGTCTCGTAGATGCTCATCACCATGGATAGGTTTGCGTGTGCATAGGAAAAATTTTGTTTCCCATGCGACGTTCCCCAACACCGGCCCGGCGGCCAAAGACGCGAGGGGAGAAGGAGTACTGGGCCGCCTGGAGGCCGGCAGTTCCCGTGCCCTTGCGCTCAGGCCGGGGGCCTTCAGTGGCGGCACCGCCCATCACGAGCAGATGCTGCTGCGCATCAGCAGCATCCATGAGCTCCTTGATGTGGCGCTCATGGGCGGCACGCTCTTCGCACTCAAAGGTGGCTAGTTCGTCATAGGCCACCTTGAGGGCCTGCAGGTTGCCCGCGGGGGTGTCGGAGATGGGCATTTTGTCACCGAGGATTTCGGCAACCATGCGACCGTGGTCGCGCACTGCCCCATGCCGGCTGGGCTCAGTGCCATCCGGGGTGAGTCCGTAGGCGGAAGTGTGCTCCCGCTGTGTCGCCTCCATGCGGTGTCGCGTGGCTGCGAGGGCGGTGGCATCCTCGAACAGGATGTGACGAGCCGCCTCGAGATCGACCGCGGCGGTGTCGGGGTTCACCGTCGGGGCGATCGGAGTGCTCAAGCCCCAGAGGGCCGCGTCGAGCGGGTCGGACGTGTCGACGCGGGCAGCGGTAGCTGCGACCCGTGCCCGTCCGAAAGCGGTGGAGGAGGTGATGGCCATTACTCCCATGTGATCGTGGGAGCCGCTGGGGTGAGTCGGAGCGAGTGCGCCCACTGCCATGGGCAGACTAGCACAGACGAGCACCTCCATGGGGTACTCGTCTGCGGCCAGAGCCTTGGCGAGGCTGAGCCTGCCAAACCGCTCGGTGAGCGCATCAATGTCGGCCGTGAGGCCGATGGAGTTGCCCGCAGGGCGTGCTGGAGCAAGCCCCACGAGCCCCCCACGGTTTCGCCGGGATGAGCGGCGACGGCGGGGAGGTGCGAGGGGTCCTGCCCGGAGCATGAATCCGGACGACGCCGTGTACGGCCCCACGATGGGCGCCAACTGTCGTCGTTTTCTCATGGCAGATGCCATAGGGTGGCTTATCGTAGGTCGTTGGGGCCGAAGGACACCGACGGGCTCCGGGTGCGAGATTGGGCACAAGCGGTGTCAACACATGATGTACCCAGGTTCAGGGCCCTCCGGGGGAGGTAATACCCCTAGTCCTGCTTGGTTTAGTTGGATGGATGGGTATAGATACAATAGTGCTCCTGGAGTTGTGTCTAGAGGAGGAAGAAGGGGCAGCCGGCTCCTCTTCCTCCATTGCTAGAAGGAGTTGTGAGTGTGTGGAGATGATCGTTCGTGTGTGCATCCGTCCGTCTGTGCGTCCCCGTTGCATGGGGGTTCGTGGGGTTTTATAGGCCAACCCCCGGCACTTATAATATATTCTAAGTACAAAGGTGGGGCGACCCGGCTGGCAGTCTCTCCAGCGGGCCAGAGGGTCCCGCCATTCGTGCCGTCTCGTCGTTTGTAGGGGCCACCGGCTGAGCGGCCCCATCTCCTGCTGGGGCCCGCCAGCCGGCCCGATGATTGGCCCTCGCCCACCTGCCGTGGCACGGGCCGCTGGGTTGGCGTCGCCTAGCGCCGGCCGGCCGAAGTCGTCAGTACGGCCAGCTACACTATAGCCACGCCGAGGCAGGTAATCGAGTGGCGAGGGCATGCTGGCACTATTCCCCGCCCCGTCATGCTCGACGAGGTCAGCGGCCGAGACGGTTGGACTGTAGCCACATGTTGTAGTGCGTCAACGACCACTGTAGCCACAGGGCCACCCATCGTGCCGGTCACGTCGCATAGTCGTACCCGCGCACAGAGGGATGGGACGTCGCATGTCCGTCCCAATGTCAACGGAAGAGCCAGCCCAGAGGCAGCCGACCACGCCCAGCCGACCGAGAGTCCAGCCGACTCCTCGACCAACCGTCTGGAGCGCCAGCCAGCCCTGACTTGTGCCGGACGTCCTCTAGCCGGCCACATACAACCATCCGTGTAGTTTTTCTTCGAAGCGAAAGGAGGAAGACCCCGTTGCTTTGGGCTACCTGGGGGTAAGAACCCCATCATTGTTGGGCCTCCAACTGCAGAGTTCTGTAGGACAACAAATTTTTCCCCACAAGTGGATGACCTAAGGTTTATCAATCTATGGTAGGTGTAGGATGAAGATGGTCTTTCACAAACAACCCTACAACCAAGTGCAAGAAATCTCTTGTGTCCCCAACACACCCAATACAATGGAAAATTATATAGGTGCACTAGTTCTGTGAAGAGATGGTGATACAAGTGCAATATGGGTAGTAGATATAGCTTTTTGTAATATGAAAAAATTAAAAATAGCAAGGTAGCAAATGGAAAACAACAAGCAAAATGTTATATAGATGCTTGGAAATAAGGCCTAGGGTTCATACTTTTGCTAGTGCAATCTCTCAACAATGATAACATAATAGAATCATACGATCATTGTCGTATTTCGGGCTCCACAAAACCCTTAAGGTTCGAACACAGGGGCATGTGCAAAGATCCCTTGCAGACTCGCCCGACCTAGCTCGCTACTCGATGAATACATCAAAGAAATCACATGATGACGAGGAAGAAGATGAACACGACAATTTACCCAGGTTTGGGCCATTGCGAAGCGTAATACCCTACTCCTGCTTTGGTGGATTGCCTCTTGAGGAGGTGAGGTGGATGAACAAGTACAGTGTTTCGGGGCCTCCTGCGGGCTCTTAGTGGTGTTCGAGGCTCCTTGTGGTTTGGTGGTCGATGAGTGATGGAGTCGATCAGTTGGGTTCAGATGGAATCGGATCCCCCACTACAAAGCAGCCCACCCTCTATATATAGCGGCGATGTAGGTCCTCTTCCCTTATTGCAATTGCGGGAAGGGATCCCACAATGGCCAATTTTGAAAGGGGACATGGGTTCGTGCTCGCCCAGCCCAAAGGCGGTCTTCGCCTGCAAAGTATCTATCGACGCCACAGAGATGAGCTTAGTGATGACGACCGTCCTGTGGAGCTGGTGGTTGCACTCTTGTTGCACCAGAATAGAATCCTTTGGGGTGTTCTTTGGGAACCCGCATATGTCCTTGCTCCCTTTGCACTAAAGGGGAAACTACGCCGCCTAGTGCACTGGTGCTTGCCTGTCCTTCCTTACGTCATCTTTGACTCCTGAGGCCGGGCCTTGAATAGAGACCTCCGCCACTCCGGAGGGGTCCTGAGGAGCCCCATCCTTCATGGGTCTTGTCGCTGTTCTTCCTCGCGAGGGCCTTGTCTTGAGTGGGGCCACGCCTGGTCCTATTTGGTCAATGAAGTGGGCCACGTCCAGGGCCGCAGGTAGGCAGGTCTGGGTACCCTCGTTCCCAGAACACCGACAGTATCCCCCGGGTCCCCGACAGTAGCTGGCCTACGGGCGAAGCCTCGAGGATGGTTCAAAGTGATGTAGGCCCCCATATGCCTGCGGTCTCGGCTTGGCACGCGTTAGATGCCTTGGCGGCGACACCTCCGCTCCCTGAGGCCGTCCGGAATTCCACCCAGTTGAATTGACGCGATGCCTGGGCGCAGCACATGCCATCATTGCTTCCCATCAAGTGTTGCCGCTGCTCCAGGCCGCATGGACGTGACTCTTCAGAGGGCAGAGGAGGCGATGTGGATAGAACCGCATTGACTGAACTACCTTGCGCCACCCAAGGGGCGAACGATGCCTGACCTCCCACGACGCCTCGTGGCCACAGTTACGCCTATAAATCCACCATGTCCCTGGCCAGGGAAGGGCATTGCAGTCTTGAGGCTTCCCCTTGTTTCCTTCACTCCACCAGCACAAATCCCTCTTTCCTTCTCGTCCCCCTGTCCTTCATGGTGTCCGGAGGAAGCGATGCAGGCGCAAGGAAGCGGCCGGTTCCTTCGACTAATTCGTCCTGCTCTGGAGGCGGCAACAGGGCGCCCTGGGGGTCGGTGCGAGTTTGCCAGTGGTGGGCCCTCGCCGACGAGTAAGTATTCTGCCGCCTCCCTCATCTCTCGCTCTTCTGCCCATCATGTGGTGCTTGATATCCTTCCCCTCCTTCTTGTAATCCCGCGGCCAAGATGCGCAATCTTGGCGAGCTTTAGGAGGAGGTAGAGATGCTGCAGGCCTAGCTGACCAGCACCGAGGCCGCCTTCAATGCCGCCCTCCGGGGCAAGGCTGAGGCTCGGGCGGAACTGGCGTCCCCCCAAACCTAGGTCCAAGAGGCGGCCGACACCATGTAGGCTGCCAAGGAGGACGCGACGCATGCCAAGCTGCTGGAGTCCCTCCACGCCAAGCAATTCCAGGACATCGCCTGCCGCGCGGCCGGCACGGTGAGCCGGTCCGTCGGGGACGGCCCCGCGCTACCGCACGTGCGCGGCGATGGGGGTTACCTTGAGTTCTTCCGGAAGGTGGTGGAGGCGTTGGAGACCAGCATCTCTCGTGTCGACACAGACAACGCGTCCAACGTGCACGACCTTCTGGACCTTGCCTTGATGCTTGTCTACTCCAACCTGCGTCGCCTCGCCCCACAGCTCGACCTCTGGTGCCTTGGAGAGTGGGTGACCGACGAGCTCCAGCGCCCCCTCCGAGATGAGACGCGCCCGCTCGTGGAGGCCATGGTGGACCGGTTCATCTATGTGCCCGCCTCAAGCGAGGAAGACGGCTCCAACGCCGAGCCGACCGGCGGCGCGGGCGGCAATGACGACGCCTCCCCTTAGGCACCCTTCATTCCTATTTACCAATACATGTAATGCTAGAACAAGGACCCTGCCCCGTGGGGCGTTAATCTTTTGCATGTTACCTTTGTCGTCTTGCTTTTCTTCCTCGACTTGCTGGTTGTGGTGTTAGTTGGCGCCGACATGGTCATGGCCCTGCATCGGCCCCCAATACGGCTCCCGCGAGGCATTCCTCCTCCAGGGGTGACTTGCACCCATTGCTCCTGTCGGGCCCTAGGCCCCATGGCTCATCACGATCGAGCCTCTCCTCGCGTGTCGCCTCCTTTGTCGCTTCGTCCCTCGGGGGCCTTGGCAGCCGCGCGTAGTAGCCGTAGTTCCCGCATTTTTAGGTTAGCGTGTGCAGTCCTCATGTCATTCTTGGGGTAGTTATTAGGCCAGGAGGCTCCTAATGGGTTCGATAGTATACTTAGCTTTGTATGACGCTGGCGATCCTGCGTCGCAAGGCGAGACGGGCTGTTCCATCAATCTGTGACTCTGTCCGTGATATCTTCTTCTTACCTGTTGAACGGTCTGGGGGCCCTTTCGACACTCTGCGTCTCTAGGTCCCAGTCCCGCACATTTCCCCACCACAGTTAGGTACGACCGGAGAGGACGTACTTCATGAGGCAAGGCCCCGGTACTCTTGATGCCGACCGGAAACCATGGACGACACCAAGAAGTCGAGTGGCATTATGACCGGTAAGGCTCCCGAGGCACGTTGCCCAGGAGCCCCCTTTTTCGATGCTCAAACCGCTCTATGTCGTCAGGTCCTAGTCCCGTGCATTTCCCCACCACCGTTAGGTATGACCGGAAACCAAGGATGCACTTCATGGGGCGAGGCCCCGTCACCCCTGATGCCGACCGAAAACCAAGCATGACATCAGAGTGGACGAGTGGCCTTATGACCGGTAAGGCTCTTGAGGCGTGCTGCTTAGGAGCCCCCTTGATGCTTGAGTGATCCCCCATTCTGTCCTTCCATGTTCCGCCTCAGGAGGCCCTGGGGCCCCCCGAGACCCCATGCTATAATGTCGTGCTATAGTTGGAGCCCCCGAGCGGGGCCGACAGCTAAAAATCGAGTTCCCCTAAGGCGGCAAGTCCTCGCCATCTAGCTCTGTGGTGCCTCGGGAAGGTGCAGAGCATTTGGCTCCTTGCGAAACACCATTCAAAAAAGAGACATCAAACGAGGAAACGCAGAGACAAAAAACCCCACTTTTTTTTAAATATAAAGTTTCAAAATTCTAAGGCTTCGTTCCAAAAAATTGCAATTTGAACATCAAAAAGAAGAGGGAAAATGCCGCATCCGGCTCCTAGGATGTCCTTCGTCTTCCCCTAGCACTGAGCATAGGACATCCACGTTGCATGGGCATAACCATTGATGGGCAGTGTTGTCTTCTCCGCCAGCTCCGGGTTGTGGCTACCAAATTGCGTGGGAGGAACCCCTCCGCGTCCTCGGGGGGCTCCGGGCATGTACAACCCGCTCATTATTATGTGAGAGTGTCATTGGTTGATGTAGGTAGCAGGGTGAGCCCCTAGGCGTAAGGCCCGGTGGCTCTTAGCTCCGTCAAGAACAGTCCCGTGCATTTCTGCCCGGTTGCGCACCCTTAGGACCCTAACCCGAGTGCATCGTTCCCCACGCGACGTCATGATTGCGCTCCCGAGGCCCAAACATGAGTGCGATGCACCGGCGCGGCCATAAGGGTGTTTTGTCGGTGAAGTATGCCTCGTGAGGTGCTCACGTGTCGTCCAGTTGAGGTCCCGAAGGCCTCGGGAGGCCCATCCTCCTGAGGTCATACAGGCTTTGTGGTTGCCGTGGGTGGCCCGCATTGCATTTGTCTTTCCGCTCCCCCAGGTCATTACCCCTGGGGGCTGAGGGCTTGGTCTGTCGTCACTTTCCCGTGGGGCCACCGGCTAGTGTTGCGCCCTGCGGCTTGGGGGGGGCTCCTGCCCGCGCCGCCCGGGCCCGGCGCTCCACTGACGGGAGCCCCCAAGCCCAACTCGAGGAGGACACCTAGGGTACTTCTTACTCTTGGGGGGTGCTGGCGGCTGCGGTGGGCGCTTGAACCTCCCCCTGCCAGGTGGGTCGGGTGGTCTGACGTAGCATGGTATGTAGGGCTCCACGTAGGTGCTCGGTCCGCCTCCTAATTCATCCACCGGTGAGCCGGGGACGGTCCCTCCCGACGACGGGGGGAGGTCGCCTCGTGCGCGTCGCTCACAGGCCCTCCTGCACTAGGCCTCAGAGCGGAGTTGCTTACCTTTGCCACCGCCATTGGGTGGGCCTCGCGTCTCCTAGTATAGATTCCCCCTTTGTACCCTGATGCGCCCCGCCACCATTGCCTAGTCGTCCGGACGCATGCCTTGCCCGCTAACTGCGTCGGATGGCGCACTCCCGCCAGACCAACCCAGGTTGCCGAGGGCCCACCGGGTTGCTGGGATGCATGTCGGTGTGCGCACTGGGTGCCTTGCCATTTCCTCCATGTGCCTGGTGGTTGTCGCCGGGCTGCGCGCTGATACGTCTCCATCGTATCTATAATTTTTGATTGTTTCATGCCAATATTCTACAACTTTCATATACTTTTGGCAACTTTTTATATTATTTTTGGGACTAACATATTGATCCAGTGACCAGTGCCAGTTCCTGTTTGTTGCATGTGTTTTGTTTCGTAGAAAATCCATATCAAACGAAGTCCAAACGGGATAAAAACTTACAAAGAATTTTTTGGAATCTATGTGAATTTTGGGAAGTGTAATCAATAGAAGGCGGTGCCCAAGGGGCCCACAAGCCAGGAGGGCGCACCCTAGGGGGTAGGGCACGCCCTGAGGCTTGTGGCCACCCCTTAGGTCAGTTGGAGCTGTCCTTTGGCCACAAGAAAGCAAATTGTGTATAAATATCCCCTCAAAATTTCAGCCCGATCGGAGTTACTGATCTCCGGATATTTAAGAAACGGTGAAAGGCCAGAATTGGAGAACGTAGAAACAGAAGGAAACGGAGAGAGAGAACCCATCTCGGAGGGGCTCTCGCCCCTTCGCCTCGATGGAGGCCATGGACCAGAGGGTAAACACTTCTCCCATCTAGGGGGAAGGTCAAGGAAGAAGAAGAAGGAGGGTGCCTCTCTCCCCCTCTCTCCCGGTGGCACCGGAACGCCATCGGGGCCATCATTGTGACGGCGATCTACTCCAACAACTCCGTCATCTTCAACAACACCTCCATCACCTTCCCCCATCTATCTACAGCGGTCCATTCTCCCGCAACCTGCTGTACCCGCTACGTGAACATGGTGCTTTATGCTTCATATTATTATCCAATGATGTGTTGCCATCCTATCAAGCCTGAGTAGATGTATTTTGTCCTATGGGTTGATTGATGATCATGATTGGTTTGAGTTGCATGTTTTATTATTGGTGCTGTCCTGTGGTGCTCTCCGTGTCGTGCAAGCGTGAGGGATCCCCACTGTAGGGTTTGCAATATGTTTATGATTCGCTTATGGTGGGTGGCGTGACTGACAGAAGCACAAACCCGAGTAAGTAGGTTGTTTGCGTATGGGAATAAAGAGGACTTGATACCTTATAATGCTATGGTTGGCTTTTACCTTAATGATCTTTAGTAGTTGCGGTTGCTTGCTAGAGTTCCAATCCTAATTTCATATGATCCAAGTAGAGAAAGTATGTTAGCTTATGCCTCTCCCTCATATAAAATTGCAATAATGATTACCGGTCTAGTTATCAATTGCCTAGGGACAATTCCGCAACTCCTACCACCTCTTTTCCACACTCATTAAACTAAATTAGTTGTTTCTTTATCTTATCAGCCCCTAGTTTTTATTTATGTGATCTTTCTTATCTTGCAAACCTATCCTATCACACCTACAAAGTACTTCTAGTTTCACACTTGTTCTAGGTAAATCGAATGTTAAGCGTGCGTAGAGTTGTATCGGTGGTCGATAGAACTTGAGGGAATATTTGTTCTAACTTTAGCTCCTCGTCGGGTTCCACACTCTTACTTATTTAAAGAGACTACAACTGATCCCTTATACTTGTGGGTTATCACGCGCCGAAACCGGTTACCGGGATTCAGAGGAGAAGGAGCACGGCATGTGGCGCACCCCGTTCGGCCCCCTCCGGCATGGGAGGGGCCCTTCCACCAGCAGGCCCGAGGGCGGGCTCGGCATGCGAGCCCATGGCGCCTAATGCCTGCGGTCTTGAAGAAGGGTGAGAAAGGATGGCGTGCTGGGTGACAGTGACTAGCTCCGCGATGTGATCCGCCCATGCGTCCAAGCCCCCGTGCGTCGGTCAGTGGCGGAGCATCTCGTTCGCCAGTAGTAGCGCATAGTGCGAGTCAAGGTCTCCCACGTAGGTTTGATGTATTGCTGATGCCGGGGGCGCTGCTCGCTCGTCGTGCGCCCGAGCCGCGTCAGGGGCGGTAGCGATGGAGGCGACGCTAGCGAGCTGGTACTAGCCGCTCGGTACCACGACGCCGGGGCGAGGGCCTCCGACCGCCACGGTGGGGTTAATAGAGGCCAGCCTGCCGTGGCCCGGAGAAGCTTGTTGGGCATCAGCCATTTGAGCAGCGAAGCTTGGGAAGGATGAAGCTTGGATAAGACCTTGATATGCCCCCTACCTGGCACAGCAAATGTTGGATTTCGGGCTCCGCAAAACCCTTAAGTTCGAACACAGGGGCGTGTGCGAAGACCCCCTGCAGCCTCGCCCGACCTAGCTCGCTACTCGATGAACACAACAAAGAACTCGCACGATGATGTGGAAGAAGACGAACACGACAGTTTACCCAGGTTCGGGCCACTGCGAAGCATAATACCCTACTCCTGCTTTGGTGGATTGCCTCTCGAGGAGGTGAGGTGGATGAACAAATACAGCGTTTCGGGGCCTCCTAAGGGCTCTCGGTGGTGTTCGAGGCTCCTTGTGGTTTGGTGGTCGATGAGTGATAGAGTCGGTCGGTTGGGTTCGGATGGAATCGGATCCCCCACTATGAAGCAGCCTACCCTCTATATATAGCATCAGCCCAGGTCCTCTTCCCTTATCGCAATGGCGGGAAGGGATCCCACAACGACCAATTTTGAAAGGGAACAGGGGTTCGTGATCGCCGTGCCCAAAGGCGGTCTTCGCCTACAAAGTAGTTGTCGATGCCGCAGAGATGGGCTTAGTGATGATGTCCGTCCTGCGGAGCTGGTGGTTGCGGTCTTGTTGCACCGGAACTGAAACCTTTGGGGGTGCATTAGGAACCCGCGTATGTCCTTGCTCCCTTTGCACCAAAGGGGAAACTGCGCCAGCTGGCGCACTGGTGCTTGTCTGTCCTTCCTTGCATCATCTTTGACTCGTGAGGCCGGGCCTTGCATAGAGATCTCCGCCGCTCCGAAGGGGTACTGAGGAGGCCAATCCTTCGTGGGTCTTGTCGTTGTTCTTCCTCGTGAGGCCAGGGCCCTCGCGAGGGCCTTGTCTTGAGTGGGGATGCGCCTGGTCCTATTTGGTCGATGAAGTGGGCCACGTCCTGGGCCACAGGCAGGCAGGACTGGGTACCCCCATTTCCAGAACGTCAACAATCATCCCTCAGCGTGCAACAAAGATTCACTCTAAAGTTCATATCTAGCAGAGAACATAAGATGAAATTGTTGTAGGTAGTAGAACCTCCTAAAAGTTATCCATTCCGATCAATCTATTGGGCTATTCCTATAAGTGTAACAAACAGCCCTAGAGTTCGTAGTAAAATAACACCTATGATACATATCAATCAACCCTAATGTCACCTAGATACTCCAATGTCACCTCAAGTATCTGTGGCTTAATTATTCGACATGCATCAAACAATTTCAGATTCATCATATTCAATACAACACAAAGAAGTTCAAGGACTACCCCAAGATTTCTATCGGAATAAGTAGGACAAGAACATGTATCAACCCATATGCATAGATTACCCCATTGTCACCACGGGAATCCATGATGTCTACTACAAAAATTTATTCTTGTAAACTATGTTGGGCCTCGAAGCGTAGAGTTTTGTAGGACAGTAGCAATTTTCCCTCGAGTGGATGACCTAAGGCTTATCAATCTGTGGGAGGTGTAGGATGAAGACAATCTTTATCAAACAACACTGCAATAAAATACAAGAAATCTCTTGTGTCCGCAACACACCCAATACAATAGCAAATTGTATAGGTGCACTAGTTCAACTAAGATATGGTGATACAAGTGCGATATGGATGATAGAAATAGGTTTTTGTAATATGAAAATATAAAAACAGTAAGGTAACAAGTGGTAAACAACGAGCAAAATAGTATATTAATGCTTGGAGTCTCTCAACAATTCTAACATAGTTGAATCATATGATCATCCCTCAATGTGCAACAAAGAATCACTCCAAAGTTCCTATCTAGCGAAGAACATAAGATGAAATTGGCGAAGGTAGTAGAACCACCTCAAAGTTATTACTTCCGATCAATCTTTTGAGCTATTCCTATAAGTGTCAGAAATAGCCCTAGAGTTCCTACTAAAATAACACCAATGATACATATCAATCAACCCTAATGTCACCTAGATATACCAATGTCACCTCAAGTATCCGTGGGTAAACTATGTGACCTGCATCAAACAAATTCAGATCTATGATATTCAATTCAAGACAAAGAACTTCAAGGAGCACCCCAATATTTTTATTGTTGAACGGGCTATGGAAACATGCAATCAACCCCTATGCACAGATCCCCAATGTCACTGGAATCCGCAAATTGATGTCGTAACATATATCAAGTGAATCAATAGAATACCCCATTGTCACTACGGGTATCCACATGCAAGACGTACATCTAGTGTTCGCAAACCAAAATATTCAATCCAACACAATAAGATCTCGTAGGGAAAGATTCATTTCATCACAACAAGATAGCAAGGGAAGAACACCATATGATCCAACTGTATTAATAAAGCCCATGATACATCAAGATCGTGTCATCTCAAGAACACGAGAGAGAGAGAGAGAGAGAGAGAGATTAAACGCATAGCTACTGCTACATACACTCAGCTATGAGGGTGAACTACTCCCCCCTCGTCATGGCCTTCACTCGGATGATGAAGTTGGCCACCATAGATAATTTACCCCCTCCAACAGGGTACTAGGAAGGCTCTAGATGAGTTTTCATCGATATAGAGAGTTGCAGCGGCGAAGCGGAGAGTCTCCGTTTATTTCTGAGGTTTTATGTATATATAAGATTTTTTAGCATTGGAATCATGCTAAAGGGAGCCACATGGGCCCCACAAGCCATTAGGGTCCGGCTAGGGGGTGGTCGTGCCCTGTTGGCTTGTGTACCACATGGGGCTCCCACCTGGTGGTTCTTCGCTCCATTATTTCTTATTTCCTCCAGAAAAAATCGTAAAAATGTTTTGGGCGATCCTGCGAACTTTTATTTTCTACACAAAAACAATACCATGGCAATTCTCGTGAAAATAACAACATATGTTTTCAAACAACATCCATCGAACACATAGAAAGATAGGGGCTTAATGTTTCTCCTCCCAACATACTTATCATAAAGATAATTATCAACAATAATGAATCATGATCAAATATATTTGACTGGATATATGTGTTTCGATCTTTACCCACCACATGTTGCTTGCCAACTAATATACTGAGGTTGGAATAAGAAGTTGACTCAACATGAAAAGTAAGTAACATGAAATTAAATATATCGCCCCTTCATAGAGGGAAACAAGGATTTGCAGAGGTGCCAAATCTCATTGGTTTAAAATAGAGATGAATATGTAATTTTACGTTGTGTGCCTTTCATGTCAACGTCACACCAGAGTTTTCAGTATCTTCCATGCTAATCACATTACCGGTGGTTCCCAAACAAAATTGAAATTTTACTCCCCCTCCACCATTCAAACACATTCATGGCTAGCCATATCCACATGTACCATCCAAACAATCAACTTTCTAGAGGGGAGTTCTTGTTTATTTATTTTTGTATTATGCGGGACTGGGCATCCTTTTTTACCGGCCTCCCTCGTGCAATGACAAGTGAATAAACACTCGTCTTGAGAATAACTCTTTTATCATGGAAGATAATGACCGCCTCATCGCCCCATGAGTTGTACGAGCACACAAAACGGATGTTTATTGAAAATTTTAGAGGTGGCACATAAAAATTTAATTAGAATGGCAGTGAAATACCATATATATGTAGGTATGGGGGACTCACATGGAAGAAACTTGGCTCAAGGATTTGGATGCACAAGTAGTATCTCTAGTTAGTATGAAGTTTTGGCTAGCAAAAGGTTCTAAACAAGCACCACATGTTGGAGGATCCATAACAATATAAGTTCTATGCAAATATACCCAAATATAACCATTATGTTCTCTTCCTTGTCCAACTTCAATTATTTGATGAAGGTTTAAAATAATTAATGGGCATTCACAATCATAAAAGATGTCCAAGATAATATTTTTGAATGAGAAAGTTCTCTTTCTTATACTAGTCATTCATGAATTGCTCATATGACCAATACAATGATTGTTAAACTTCAATAGTTTTCACTTTCTAAACCAAATATGAAACTACTAGTAAGCATAAAGCACATGTATAATTTCAGATTTATGATATTTCATTCATTCACAATTTACTCTTGGGATATAAGTGATGCACAGGATCAACCATCAAACTAGTCTTCAAAAGGTATAAGTGAAGACCAATGAGTAGTCAAATAATTAAGTAGCTATGTGAGGACTCTATCTGAATAAAGATTTTCAAATCTGAGATTTATTTAAAACAACAAATAAAACAAGAATACATTCCAAGAGTAGCACATATCATGTGGACAAATAAAAATTTAGGCTCAACATAGGCTAACCGATATTTGTCTGATGAAGAGAGGTGGGATGCGTAGCATCCTCAAGCTTAGCTGCTTGTGAATCCTTGAAATATTACTTTGGGTGCCTTGGGCATCCCCAAGCTTGAGATTTTGTATCTCGTTCAATCCTCTCATATCCCGGTTTCACTGATAGTGTTGAAGACGAAAGAGGGGATTCCTTCTGGGGCATCCCCAAGCTTAGACGCTTGATTCTTCCTTGGATATTACCTTAGGGGTACCTTGGGCACATACAAGCTTAGGGTCTTGACACTCCTTATTCTCCTCATATCGATATCTCAGCCAAAACTTGAAAACTCCAATCACACAAAACTTAACAGAACTTCGTGAGATGGGTTAGTGTAAAATAGATAGATCATTCGCTTAGGTATTGTCCAGACAAATTCATAATTGTTATCACATAATAACTACTGTATTCTATCATTCCCATAATTTATACCACTAAATATAAGCTATGGAAACACTAAAACAAGCAAACTATGCATGCAAAACAGAATCCGTGAAAAACAGAATAGCCTGTGAAGATCTGAATGAACACCATACTTTACTAACTCTAAAATTATGAAAAAATATAAAATGCAGAGAATTTTCATACAAAGACCGTGTAAAAAATTCAGATTTTTTGACGTTCTAGTAAAATCTGAGAAATTTTGCACTTGACGTAAAAGTTTCTGCTTTTGCACAAGATCAAGCAAACAAGTATCCACACTATCCCAAAGGCTTTACTTGGCTCCTTATTCAAATAAAAGACACAAAGAATGATTAATACAGTAGATGAATCATGTGAACACACAAAATAAATAAATTATAAGTATTGGGTTTCCTCCCAACAAGCGCTTTTCTGTAATGCCTTTTTAGCTAGGCATGATGATTTCTGTGATGCTCACATAAAGGTAGTAATTGAAATATGCAAGAGAGCATCATGAATCACATGACAATCACATTTAAGTCTAACACACTTCCTATGCATAGGGATTTTGCAAGCGAACAATTTATGGGAACAAGAATCAACTTGCATAGGAAGGAAAAACAAGCATAACTTCCAAACTTTGAACACATAGGGAGGAAACTTGATATTCGTGCAATTCCTACAAGCATATGTTCCCCCTCATAATAATTTTTAGTAGCATGATGTAGGAATTCAACAATATAACTATCACATAAAGCATTCTTTTCATGATGCACATGCATAGAATTTTTATTACTCTCCACATAAGCAAACTTCTCATTCAAAGTAGTGGGAGCAAACTCAACAAAACAACTATCATGAGATACTTGATTGATATAATACAAATGAAAATTAAAGTTACGATGAAAAGTTTCATTGTTATCATTATTCTTTATAGCATACATGTCATCACAATAATCATCATTGATAGCAACTTTGTTGTCATAGTCAGTTGAAACCCCTTCCAAAATAGTGGACTCGTCACTAAATAAAGCCATGATCTCTCCAAATCCACTTTCATCATCATAATCATCATAAATAGGAGGCATACTTTCATCATAATAAATTTGCTTATCAAAACTTAGGGGACAAAAAATATCATCTTCATCAAACATAGCATCCCCAAGCTTGTGGCTTTACATATCATTACCATCATGGATATTTACAGAATTCATACTAACAATATTACTATATTGCTCATCATTCAAGGAATTCTCATTAAGCACAATTTTCTGAACCATCATTTTCATGAAACACATTGTAAAGCGAAGCAATTGAGGCAACCTAAATTCCATTTTTTGTAGTCTTTATTATAAAATAAAGCTAGTGAAAAACAATAAACTAAAAGATTCAATTGCAAGATCTAAAGATATAACTTCAAGCACTCACCTCCCTGGCAGTGCTGCCAGAAAATAGCTTGATGTATACTATGCAACTTCTTGTAGACTATGTTGCACCTCCAAGCGCAGAGTTTTGTATGATAGTAGAAATTTTCCCTCAAGTGGATGACCTAAGGTTTATCAATCTATGGGTGGTTTAGGATGAAGATGGTCTCTCTCAAACAACCCTGCAATCAAATACAAGAAGTCTCTAGTGTCCCCAACACACCGAATACAATAGCAAATTGTATAGGTGCACTAGTTCGGCGAAGATATGGTGATACAAGTGCAATATGGATCATACAAATATGTTTTTGTAATCTAAAAATATAAAAACATAAAGGTAACAAGTGGTAAACAGCGAGCAAAACTATATATTAATGCTTGGAAACAAGGCCTAGGGTACATACTTTCACTAGTGTAATCTCTCAACAATGCTAACATAGTTGAATCATATGATCATTCCTCAACGTGCACCAAAGAATCACTCCAAAGTTCCTATCTAGCGGAGACCATAAGATAAAATTGGTGTAGGTAGTAGAACCACCTCAAAGTTATTCTTTCCGATCAGTCTTTTGAGCTATTCCTGTAAGTGTCACAAACAGCCCTAGAGTTCATAGCAAAATAACACCAATGATACATATCAATCAACCCTAATGTCACCTAGATACTCCAATGTCACCTCAAGTATCCATGGGTAAATTATGCGACATGCATCAAACAATTTCAGTTCTATCATATTCAATCCAATACTAAGAACTTCAAGGAGCACCCCAAGAAATATATTGCAGAACGTGGTATAAAAACGTGCAATCAACCCCTATGCATAGATCCCGAAAGTCACTGGAATCCGCAAGTTGATACCATAACATATATCAAGTGAATCAATAGAATACCCCATTGTCACTACGAGTATCCACATGCAAGATGTACATCAAGTGTTCTCAAACCAAAATATTCAATCCAACATAACGAGATCTCAAAGGGAAAGATCCAATTCATCACAACAAGATAGCAAGGGGAGAACACCATATGATCCAACTATATTAACCAAGCTCATGATACATCAAGATCGTGCCATCTCAAGAACACGAGAGAGAGAGAGAGAGAGAGAGAGATTAATCACATAGCTACTGGTACATACACTCAACCTCTAGGGTGAACTACTCCCTCCTCGTCATGGCCTCCGTCGGGATGATGAAGATGGCCATCAGAGATGATTTAGCCCCTCCGACAGGGTACTAGGAAGGCCCTAGATGAGTTTATTTCTAAGGGTTTCCATATATATAGGATTTCTTGCCGTTGGACTCACGCTAAATGGAGCCACATGGGCCTCACAAGCCATCAGGGCGCAGCCAAGGGGTGGTCGCACCCTGTTTACTTGTGGCCCTCAAGTGGCTCCCCTCCGGTGGTTCTTCACTCCGGTATTTATTATTTCCTCTAGAAAAAATCATAAATAAGTTTCGGGTGATTTCGAGAAATTTATGCCCAAAAAAACACCACGTAATTCTGCTGAAAACAACATCAGTCTGGGTTAGTCTAAATAAATCATATAAAGTGCATAAAAATCATATAAAAGTATTGTAAACATAGGCAAACATGGCATGAATAGTTCATAAATTATTGAGACGTTAGAGACGTATCAATCCGCAAGTTGAGTACCAAAACATATATCAAGTGAATCAATAGAAGACCCCATTGTAACCACGTGTATCCAGATGCAAGACATACATCAAGTGATCTCAAATCCAATATTCAATCTGATGTAACGAGATCTCAAAGGGAAATATTCAATTCATCACAACAAGATAGCAAGGGGAAAACACCATATGAGCCAACTATATTAATAAAGCCCGTGATACATCAAGATCGTGACATCTCAAGAACATGAAAGAGAGAGATCAAACACATAGCTCTTGGTAAATACCCCCGTAATATATGGACACCGTCGGGATGATGAATATGGGCACCAGTAATGATTTCCCTGCTCCGGCAAGGTACCAGCAAGGCTCTAGATTGGTTTTTTCTTTGATACAGAGAGTTGCGGCAGTGGAGCGGATGTTCTAGGTTAACTTTCAGAGGTTTCTAGATCTATAGGAATTTTTAGCATTGGAATCACTCGAGCTAGAGCCATGGAAGCTAACAGGGCGCACCCAGGGGGTGGGCGTGCCCTGTTGGCTTGTGGCCCACAGGTGGCTCCCCTCCGGTGGTTCTTCGCTCCAGTATTTCTTATTTCTCCAACAAAATCATAACAAAGTTTCGTGCGATTCCGAGAAATTTTATTTTCTACACAAAATCAACACCAAGATAATTCTTGTCAAAATAGTGCCAGTCCGGGTTAGTTCTACATAAATCATATAAAGTGCATCAAAACCATATAAAAGTATTGTAAATATAGGAAACCATGGCATGAATACTTCATAAATTATCGATACGTTGGAGACGTATCAACATGCCCAAGCTTAATTCCTACTCATCCTCAAGTAGGTAAATGATAAAAGATGTA
This sequence comes from Hordeum marinum, assembly GCA_022496015.1. Classification (NCBI taxonomy): domain Eukaryota; kingdom Viridiplantae; phylum Streptophyta; class Magnoliopsida; order Poales; family Poaceae; genus Hordeum; species Hordeum marinum. Next base: position 417,514,325 of record CM039678.1, on the reverse strand, counting down.
ATTTATGAAGTGTTAATGCTAGCATAGTGAATAGTTTTGATCATTGGTAATTTCAGTCACTTTTTTAGCATCATGACCAATAAAGTTTTCTCATGAATTGATTATCACACGGTATCAATCAATTCACATGCCATGGTTCAAACAATGCATTATATTGAAACTTAACAACATATTTACTTAGTCATCAAAAAAATGCAATGCATCATCAAGTCTAAGTAAGAGCTCGACATACTCAATTATCATATAGTCTTCAATGATTGTTAATACTCAAAGCATATTTTTAGAACAAACGACATCCATCGAACATAGAGAAATACATGGGCTTAATGTTTCGCCTCCCAACGTAGTCATCATGACGATAATTGTCAACAATAATGAATCATGATAAAATATATTTGACTGGACATATGTTTTGGATCTTTCCCCACCACATGGTGCTTGCCAACTAATATATTGAGGTTGGAATAACAAGTTGACTGAACATGAAAGTAAATAGATTGTCCCTTCGCAGAGGGAAGCAGAGATTTGCAGAGGTGCCAGAGCTCATTTTTTAAAACAAAGATGAATATGTAATTTTGAGTGATGTGCCCTTCCTGTCAACATTATAACAGAGTTTTCAATATCTTCCATGCTAATCACATTATTGGCAGTTCCAAAACAGAAATTAAATTTTACTCCCCCTCAACCATTCAAACACTTTCCTTGGCTAGCCGTATCCACGGATGCCCTCCAAACACTCACCTTTCAAGGGGGAGTTCTTGTTTTGTATTATGCAGGACTGGGAATCCTTTTTACCGGCCTCTCTCGTGCATTGAGAAGTGAATAAACACTCATCATGAGAATAACCCACTTAGCATAGAAGATATTGACTGCCCCCATCGCTTCATGAGCAGTACGGGCACACAAAATATATGTTTATTCGAAGGTTTTAGAGGTGGCACATGCAAATTTACTTGTAATGATAGTGAAATACCATATCTATGTAGGTATAGTGGACTCTCATGGAAGAAACTTGGCTCAAGGATTTTGGATGCACAAGTAGTATCTCTACGTAGTACAAAGTTTTGGATAGCAAAAGTTTCAAAACAAGCACCACATGTTGGAGGATCATTAACAATATAACTTCTATGCAAATATACCCAAACATAACCATTACGTTGTCTTCCTTGTCCAACTTCAACAATTTATCAAGGTTGAAAATAATTAATGGGTATTCACAATCATAATAGTTGTCCAAGACAATATATTTGCATGTGAAAGTTTTCTTTCTTATAATAGTCATTCATGAATTGCTTGTATGACCAATATTGTGATTGCCAAATTTCAATAGATTTTTCTTTCTAAACTAAATGTGAACCTGTTACTAAGAATATAGCACATTTATAATTTCATATTTATGATATTTCATTCATTCACAATTTACTCTTAGTATATAAGTGAAGCACAAGAGTAAACATCAAACTACTCTCAAAAGATACAAGTGAAGATCGATGAGTCGTAGTTAAACAATTAAGTAACTATGCGAGGACTCTCCCTCAATAGAGATTTTCAGATATGAGATTCATTTAAAAACAACAAGGAAAAGGAAAATACATTCCAAGAATGACACATATCATGTGGATAAAATAAAAATTCAGGCTCAACATAGGTTAACCGATATTTGTTTGATGAAGAGAGGTGGGATGCATAGCATCCCCAGTCTTAGATGCTTGAGCCTTCTTGAAATGTTTACTTGAGGTGCCTTGATCATCCCCAAGCTTGAGATTTTGTATCTCGTTCAATCGTGTCATATCCCGGTTTCACCTAAGTCTCAAACATTTCAACCAGAAAAAACTCGAAAAGAACTCGTGAGATAGGTTACTACACATAAGGGTAAATCAACACTTCATGTACTGCCAAGACAAGTTGCATAATAATTTACAAACATTAGGTACTATATACTATCATTTTCACAATTTATATCTACCAATATAAGACATGAAAACACTAGGATAAGTAGACAACAAAACTATGACAACAATCTATCCAACCAAAACAGTCTGTAGCAATTAATTTTAAAAAATGTACTTATTTATTTACAAAAATTCTGAAAATATATGACACGACAAAAAAATATGTATGGAAACATTTTGTAGAAATTTTAGTAACTTTCCACGTTCCAGTAAAATATCAAAATTCAAACACTACAGAAAAAGTTTCTGTTTTTATACAACACACATCAAAACATGCAATGGAGGCATCTTAAGGCAATTCTTGAATTTTTTATATTGAAAAAAAAGATTATAAATAATATATAACATAGAATAAAAAATATAATGATGATCCAAGCAAAGCACATATTATGTGATGAACAAAAATATAGCTCCAAGTAAGATATATCAATAGTGTTGAAGACGAAAGAGGGGATGCCTTCCGGGGCATCCCCAAGCTTAGACGCTTGAGTCTTCCTTGAATATTACCTTGGGGTGCCTTGTGCATCCCCAAGCTTAGTGCCTTACCACTCCATATTATTCTCATATCGGTACCCAAAACTTAAAAACTTTCAATCACACAAAACTTAACGGAACTTCGTGAGATGGGTTAGTGTGATAAAGATAGATCATTCACTTAGGTACTATCAAGACAAGATTCATAATTGTTCTCACATAATACCTACTATATTATATCATTACCATAATTTATATCACTTAATATAAGCTATGGAAACACTAAAAACCAGCAAACTATGCATGCAAAACAGAATCTATGAGAAACAAAACAAACTCTAAATATCTGAATGAACACCATACTTCCCTGACTCTAAAAATTCTGAAAAATTAGGAAAATGTATAGAATTTGCATAGCAAACCGTGTAAAACATTCAGAATTTTTTTACTATCCATTAATATCATAGAATTTTTGCACTGGACGTAAAAGTTTTTATTTTTGCACAGTATCAAACAAACAAGTATCCACACTATCCAAAGGCTTTACTTGGCACTTTATTGAAATAAAAGACACAAAACATGATTATTACAGCAGCTTAATCATTTTAACACACAAAAACAAAAAGGAAAAATGTTGGGTTATCCCCCAACAAGCGCTTTTCTTTAAAGCCTTTTAGCTGGGCATCATGATTTCAATGATGCTCACATCAAAAGTAGAAATGAAACACAATGGGGGCATCATGAAGCATATGACAAGCAAATTTAAGTCTAACACTCTTACTATGCATCGGGATTTTGTGAGCAAACAATTTATGGGAGCAATAATCAACTAGCATAGGAAGGCAGAACAAGCACATCTTCAAGATTTTCAACACATAGGGAGGAAAGTTGATATTATGTCAGTTCCTACAAGCATATGTTCCTCACTCCTAATAATTTTCAGCAGCATCATGAAGTAATTCCACAATATAACTATCACATAAAGCATTCTTGTCATGACCCACAAGCATAGAAAATTTATTATTCTCCCCACAACCAAACTTCTCATACATAATAGTGGGAGTAGCATAGGAGACCCAAACACTATAAATTGTTTCCACAAGAAAAGAGTGGTGTTCATAAAAAGGGTTATCATAACTATGCCAAGTTTATAATAATAATCATCACTACTTTTTAAAAAATAAGTATCATCACAATAATCATCATAGATAGGAGGCATGCAATCATCGTAACAAATTTGATCATTCAAAGTAGGTGGACTAAAAAGATCATCTTCATTATGCATAACATCCCCAAGCTTGGTACACACATTAATTGCAGCAAATATATTCTCAAATATGTCTTTATCATCAAGCATAGCTTCCCCAAGCTTGTGGTTTCGCAAATCATTAGCATAATCATCAATAGCATGATGGCACCAATAGTATAACAATTATTATCATCATATTTTCGAAGTTAGTGCCAAAATGATTTTGAATATTATAAGGAGTATCATTATCTTCCCAATCATAATCATCACAATAAGTAGTAGGCATAACAAAATAATCATCAAGTGTATCATCATCCACACTACTTTTGGATTTATTCTCAATAAGGCTAGGTGCAAAATTATTTGAGAGGGATACCATTTTACCTTTAATTTTCTTCTCTTCCTCTTCTTTACCACTTTTTGTGTGGGTTTAAATAATTTTTCTGAGCTACTTATTGAAGAGATTGGTTCAATGGGAAGCTCCTCCTTGCAACTTTATTCATTACGAGAAACAATAGGAGGGTATTAGGAGACATTTACCCTTTCATTAGTATCCCTTTTATATTCTAATGGTTTCCCTGACTTTCTATAGGTTATAATATAAAAATTCTCATTGCAATTTACTATGCAAAACATATAGATTTCTTGTAGATTAGTTTCATTATCATTAGTGATAATGAATATATCAAACCAATCATTTTTATCTAACAATTCTTCACACCCCCAAAATAAACAAAGTCCATTATAAAGTTCACTGGATATCAAATTATCATAATATTTGGACACAGTCTGATCATGAAAATGCATGCATTGGAAATTAAGATGACCAACCTTATTGCAAAGTTCGCAAGTAATGGGATGAAGAGAGCATAATCTTGTGGCAAATTGATACTCCATTTTGCATCATGAATTCTTATTACTATTTACTTCATTCTTGTCCATTATTCCACATCATTATACAATTCTTATGCCTTTTGTCTCTGAATATGCAAGGTACACCACAAGGAGGGAGATATCTGGAAACTAGAATTCTGGAGCAGAAAACCGAGAAAAAGGCAGAAAAATCACAAGACTCCAAATGACCTGAAACTTCAGGAGAATATTTTTGGAATATTTAAGAATTTCTGGAATCAAAATATCAGAGGAGGCCCACCAGCAAGTCATAAGCCAACAGGACGTGCACCCCCCCAGGGCACACCCTGATGGTTGTGGTCCCCCTAGAGGCCCTCTGACGCCCCTCTTCTCCTATATGGTGTGTTTTACCTTAGAAAATATCATAGGAAAACTTTTGGGATGAAGTGTCGTTGTCTCGAGGCGAAAACCTGGGCAGAGGCCCTTTTGCGCTCTGGCAGTGAAATTCTGATGGGGAAATTCTTCTCTCAGAGGGGTAGATCGAAGCCATCATCATCACCAATGCTTCCTCGTTCGTGGGAGGACCAATATTCATTAACATTTTCACCAGCACCATCTCATCTCCAACCCTAGTTCATCTCTTGTATTCAATCTTTGTCCCAAAACCACATATAGGTACTTGTGGGTTACTAGTTGCTTTGATTACATCTCGTAGTTGATGCTTGTTGGATTACTTGGTGGAAGAGATTATGTTCATATCCTTAATCATCATTATTATACCTCTGATCTTGAACATGTTGTTGTGAGTAGTTACTATTAGTTCCTAAGGACATGGGAGAAGTCTTGTTATAAGTAATGTTGTGAAATTGGTATGCGTTTGATATTTTGATGATATGTATGTTGTTACTTCTCTAAGTGGTGTCATGTGAACGTCGACTACATGACACTTCACCATGCTATGGGCCTAAGGGAAGTCATTGTGGAGTAACAAGTAGATGATGGGTTGCTATAGTGAAAGAAGCTTAAACCCCAGTTTATGCATTGGTTCATAAGGTCCTGATTTGGATCCACATGTTTCATGCTATGGTTAGATTTATCTTAATTCTTCTTTCGTAGTTGTGGATGCTTGTGGGAGGGGGTAATCATAAGTATGTTGTTAGTTCAAGTAAGAACAACACCTTAGCACCGGTCCACCCACATGGTTGTTAGTTCAAGTAAGAACAACACCTTAGCACTGCTCCACCCTTATATCAAATTATCAAAGTATAGAACATGAATCAACTCAATGTGATGAACATGACTTGACAGAAATTCCCATGTGTCCTCGGGAGCACTTGCTTCATATAAGAGTACTTTCAGGCATGGCCTTTGCTGCAAAAAGGATTGGGATACCTTGTTGCACCTTTGTTACTATTATTACTTGTTACCTATTATGAATTATCTTGGTACAAAACTATCTACTATTGTTACTCACGACACTTGCATAGAATACCTTGCTGAAAACCGCATGTCATTTCCTTCCGCTCCTCATTGGGTTCGACACTCTTACTTATCTAAAGGACTACGATTGATCCCCTATACTTGTGGGTCATCAAAAATTCATCTATCACTTTTAAGCCACCAATTAGTTTGGTCATGTTTATGCTTCTTAAAAAATATATCATCGCTATAGGGCATGTCTTTACAAATTTTATTCAATCCACAAAATTGATATGCTTATAGGAAATCTGTTTATCATGACTAGTGCAATAATCCTTAGCATCATGGATATTTAGAGAATTCGTACTAACAGTATTGCTATCATGCTCATCACTGAAGGATTTCACATTAAGCATTTTTATAAATTCTTCCTCTAACAATTGAGCACAATTTTCCAAACCACCATTTTCACGAAAGATGTTAAAAAGACGAAGCAATTGAGGCAACCAAAATTCCATTTTTGTACTTTCTTTTATCAAACCAAACTAGTGAAAAACAAGAAACTAAAAAAATCCAGTTGCAAGATCTAAAGATACAGCTTCAAGCACTCACCTCCCTTCAATGGCACCAGAAAAGAGCTTGATGTCTACTAGGAAACATTATTCTTGTGGACGTTGTTGGGCCTCCAGGCGTAGAGTTTTGTAGGACAAGAACAAATTTTCCTCATGTGGATGACCTAAGGTTTACCAATCTGTGGGAGGTGTAGGATGAATGTGGTCTCTCTCAAATAACCTTGCAATCAAATACAAGAAATCTCTTGTATCCCCAACACACCCAATACAATGGCAAATTGTACAGGTGCACTATTTCGACAAAGAGATGGTGATACAAGTGCAATATGGATAGTAGATGTAGGTTTTGTAATCCAAAAATATAAAAACAACAAGGTAGCAAATGGAAAACAATGAGCAACATGTTATATAAATGCTTGGAAATAAGGCTTAGGGTTCATACTTTCGCTAGTGCAATCTCTCAACAATTATACCATAATAGAATCATATGATCATCCCTCAACATGCAACAAAGAGTCACTCCAAAGTTCATATCTATCGTAGAACATAAGATGAAACTATTGTAGGTAGTAGAACCACCTCAAAGTTATCCTTTCCGATCAATCTATTGGGCTATTCCTATAGTTGTCACAAATAACCCTAGAGTTCATAGAAAAATAACACCTATGATACATATCAATCAAACCTAATGTCACCTAGATACTCAAATGTCACCTCAAGTATCTGTGGGTTAATTATTCGACATGCATCAAACAATTTCAGATTCATCATATTCAATCACAGAACTTCAAGGAGTACCCCAAGATTTCTATCAAAATAAGTAGGACAAGAACGTGTATCAACCCATATGCATATATTACCCCATTGTCACCATGGGAATCCGCAAGTTGAGTACCAAAACATATGTCAAGTGAATCAATAGAACAGCCCATTCTAACTATGGGTATCTAATATGTCTCCAACGTATCTATAATTTTTGCCTATTCCGTGCTGTTATATTATCAATCTTGGATGTTTTACAATCATTTTATAACAATTTTATATCATTTTTTGGGACTAACCTATTGACATGGTGCCAAAGTGATCATTGCTATTTTTTCTTGGTTTTTTTACTTTGCAGAAAATCAGTACCAAACAGAGCTCAAATGCTATGGGAATTTTTGGAGATTTTTTGTGGACCAGAAGAACCAACATGGACCAAACAACAACCAAAGAGGGCCCCAGGTTGGCCACCCTCCACCAGGGCGCCCTAGAGGCCCCTGGCGTGGCCTGGTAGAGGGTTCCCGCCCTGGGACTCCCATCAACTGACTATTCGCCCTATAAATTCCCAAATATTCAGAAAACCCTAGAGGATTCGACAAAACACAATTCCATCTGCCGCAAGTTCCAGAACCTTGAGATCCAATCTAACACCGTCACGAAGGGGTTCACCTTCATCATAGGTGCCTCTCTGATGATGCATGACTAGTTCACCATAGACCTATGTGTCCGTAGGCAGTAGCTTGATGGCTTCCTCTTTCTCTATGATTCTCAATACAATGGTCTCTTGGACATCTATTGGATGTAATGACTTTTGTGGTGTGTTTGTTGGGATCCGATGAATTTTGAGTTCGTGATCAGTTTCTATCCATGAATATGATTTGAGTTTTATTTGATCTCTTATTTGCATGATTACTTATAGCCTTATATTTCTTCTTCAAATATTTGGTTTAGTTAGGCCAAATAGATCAAGTTTTCTTGCCATGTGAAGAGGTGCTTTGTGATGGGTTCGATTCTGTGGTGTTCTTTCCCAGTGAAAGAAGGGGCGGCAAGACACGCATGTATCATTGCCATTAAGGATAACAAGATGGGGTCTATTCCTACATGAATAGATCTTGTCTAAATCATGTCATCATTTTTATTGCATTAATCCGTTTCTCCATGAACTTAATACACTACATGCATGTTGGATAGCACTCGATGTGTGGAGTAATATAAGTAGATGCAGAATCGTTTCGGTCTACTTGTCTTAGACGTGATGCCTATATAATGATCATTGCCTAGACATCATCATGATTATTTGATCTTCTCTCAATTGCCCAACAGTAATTAGTTTACCCACCATGTGCTATACTCATGAGAGAAGCCACTAGTGAAACCTACGCCCCCTCGTCTACTTTTCCAACATATTGCTTTCGGATCTACTATTTTGCCTTTTGTTTTCAGATCTACAAATCCAAAAAACCAAAAATACCTTGTTCGGATTTTTTTACTTAGTTTATTTTGTGTTCTTGCGAGATTTATTTGCCAAAACTATCATAATCCAATCTATCATCTTACCCTATATAGATTGACAACCTCTCTTTCATGCCGGGGTTGCAAGTATTTTTTTTATTTGTGTGCAGGTGTTGTTTACGTAGGTGCGTGATCTTCCTGTATGGATTGATACCTTGGTTTCATAACTGAAGGACATACTTACCGTCGTTGTGCTACATCATCCCTTCCTCTTTGGTGAAATACCGATGTAGTCTCAAGCCACGTCAGTATCCACATGCAAGACATACATCAAGTCATCCCAAATCCAATATTCAATCCGACATAAATATATCTCAAAGGGAAAGATTCAATTCATCAAAACAAGATAGCAAGGGACAAACACTATGTGATCCAACTATATTAACAAAGCCGATGATAAATCAAGATTGTGACATCTCAAGATCACGAGAGAGAGAGAGATCAAACACATAGCTATTGGTACATACCCTCAACCTCGAGGGTGAACTACTCCCTCCTCGTCATGGACACCGCCGGGATGATGAAGATGGCCACTGGTGATGATTTCCCCTCTCCGACAAAGTACTGGAAAGGCTCCAGATGGGGTTTTTCTTCGATACAGAGAGTTGCGGCGGCGGAGCGGAAAATCTAGGATATCTTTCAGTTTTTGGGATTGATATGAATTTTCAGCGTTGGAATCACGCCCGCCGGAGCCATGTGGGCCCCGCAAGCTAACAGAGCACGCCCAAGGGGTGCGCCCCATTGGCTTGTGGCCCATGGGTGACTCCTCTCTGGTGGTTCTTCACTCCGGTATTTCCTATTTTCTCCACAAAAAATATAAAAAAGTTTTGAGCGATTTCAAGAACTTCCTTTTTCTCCACAAAACAACTCCAAGGTAATTCTGCTAAAAATAACGTTAGTACGGGTTAGTTCTAAATAAATCATATAAACTTGGTCAAAACCATATAAGTATTGTAAACATAGGCAAATCTGGCATGAATACTTCATAAATTATCGATAGATTGGAGACGTATCATTAAGCCACCTCCTTCAATTCCAAACAAAGGAAGCTTATGGTTGATGCTATGCCTAGAAAGATACCTTCTAAGGCAAATCCTTCTACTCCCAAGAAGCCAGCTACCACCAAGCCCAAGAAGACTACTAGAGACATTCCACCAACTGATAAGAACAAGGGTTGTACTTTCAAGGATGATGTTAAAGATGATGAAGAAGTTGCAGTTTTGAGGAAACTAAGACCTCACTTGCCAGACCATAATGATGATCATCCAGTGGCAGATAATATGAAGGAGAGAAAGGATCAAGGGCTCAGGAAGTGGAGAGCTATTGACACCTATGCTATCAAGAGAAGCACAATTGTTGATGCTCGCTTCCACACTAAGGAGGAGCAGGATTTTTAGGAGAATGTCTTGTTAGACAAGTGTCCATATGTTAGTGACATGAGATACATTTATTGGAAGTTCATCAAGGAGAATGAAGACTACTTACCTCATGTGCTAGAAAACTTTAAGGCCATTGATATTAATGCTTTCGTTGGTAGAGAGTTGACAACTTGGAATGATGAGATGATCATGCAATTCTATTCCACATCTCATTTCTATCCAGATGGGAAGATAGTATGGATGGCTGAGGGCATCAGATAGCAGTCAACAGTTGATGAGTGGGCTACCATCTTAGGAGTCCCAGAGGTGCAGGATGGTGAACTTGATGTTTATGTTGAGGCCAAGATGAACCACAATTCCATGGCCAACATGTATAACCCCATTCCTGGGGCGTATGTGAAGACACATAAGCTTGGCTTAGTGTATTTCTTGCAAGTAGGTTTGTCTACCACCAATATCATTCTGAGGCATACCTTGATGCCTACATTAGGTGATGATAAGATGATTCAAGGGTACTCCATCAACATGCTACATCATGTGGATAGCTATACCATGATTATAGTGATGGATCTCATTGTGGAGACCATCAAGAGGACAACTGCTAACTATAAGAGGTAATGTGGATATGCTCCTTACATCCAGATGCTTATCAAATCCAAAGTTGGGAAGATCATATATCTACATGATCGACCACAACTGCCCCTCCAGCTAGAGTATGAGGATAATGTTGTGGAGATGGATCCAAGTCATCCCACTTCATCTACTACAGAGGCCCAGATTAAGGAAGAGGCCAGAGATGAAGCTGCTAGAGCCACTGGTGCTCAAATGCCAAGGATGAAGAGTGACCAAATGACATATCTTATCAACACTATCAAAGGGATAGAGAAGGACGTAAGTGAGATTATGAAGAACCAAAAGAGCCTTGAGAGGATAGTGGAAACAAAGTTTCATGACCTGGACGTCAAGGTGACTGGGCTAACCACCATGGTCAACCAACTGAAGCAGGAGGTAGATGTAGTGCCTGCACCTAACTCAGATGACAATGATGAGAGGCCCACACTCCGAGTCCAAACTCAGTTTAGGACTCGGGCTCGATCTGTTGTTGTGCCTACCCAAGATGTGGGACCCTTAGTGTCTGCACCAGCTGGTACATCTTCCGTACCTCTGTCGGCCCCTCTAGTGTCAACTCCACCACCTTAGAGGACTTTAGCAGAAGCATTCGCGAACATTATTCTTTCGACTCCTTCTAGGGCTACCAGTGTTGCTGATACTTGTGATGGGTTTTCCGTGAAGAGAACAGGTAATGCAACACAATATAGGTAAGTATTTCCCTCAGTAGAGAACCAAGGTTTATCAAACCAATAGGAGTAATAATCAACCCCCATCTTTAGCGGCTACACACAAAAGAGCAAACACTTGCAAGAGGGTTGTCAATCCCCTTGGACTCGTTATTTGCAAGCTTTTGATTAGTGTGGTTGGCAGTAGATAATTGTAAATTGCAAAATAAAATAAAAAGTAAAGAATTGCAGCAAGGTATTGCAGCGTTTGTAAACATATAAGTGAATAGACCTGGGGGGCATATTTTTATATAGTGGCATCTCTCATGAAAGTAAGCATACGGTGGGTAAACAAATTATTGTTGGGCAATCGATAGAAAAGCACATAGTTATGTGATATTCAGGGCAATGATCGTGTGTTTGTAGGTATCACATCCATAAGCAAATAGGTCGACTCCTGCCTACACCTATTACTACTACTCGACCCATCAACCACTATCCAACATGCATCTAGAGTATTAAGTAAAACAAAGTAATGCTTGGAGAACAATGACATGATGTAGACAAACAGATTCGATTAATATGAACTAAACACATTGTTTTATCCTTGGTGGAAACAAAACAAAGATGTATCTTGTCACCTTTTGTCACTGGGATATAGAAACTCGCCAGATTGAACCCACTACAACACACCCCTCTCACTAAAGATAGACCAATCTACTTGGCCAAAGCAAATCAATAGATCAGAGAGATTTACAAAGCTATGTAGACAAATCTACTGGAATTTAGAAACCTAGATTCTCGATGTTTATGGACGAGCCACAAAGCCAAGGTGGTTGAAATTCATTCCCATTTCTTGCATGGGGCTCAAACATGCATCCGGGGACATGCATATGATTTTTCTATCAATTTTGGTCCACCCGACCTTGTGATATTAGTTCAAATTTGAATTATGCTCATTAAATGCCCAGAAAAATCAATTAATGTATAAAAAGGCCAAACGAACCTTGAATAATTCCATATTTTAGCACAACAATCATGTTGATATATGTTGCCTCTATGAAAAAGGCCTAGGGAGAAGAGGCAGCGGATGTTGTTCCGCCCACAAAAGGTGACCCCTATCAGAACCACATAGCTTATTGTGAGAAGCTTCGGTTTGTAAGAGGCTTGTGCCAAAACTTTTCCCAAATTGGATATATTTTTACCATGACACGCATGTGCCATGCCATGACACCATGCCAAGTTTCATGGTTTTTTTTATGAGATTTGGATTTACTACAATTTAAAAACCTAGATTGTCAATGTCTATGGTCGAGCCACAAAAAGAAGTGTTTGAAATTCAATACCATTTCTTGCATGGGACCTAAACATGCAGCAATGGACACATATATGATTTTCTGATCCATTTTGGTGCACCGAACGTTCTGATTGCAGTTCAAATTTGAATTACACTCATTAAATGCTTGGAAAACTTAATTAATTTATAAAAAAAGGCCAAATGAACTCTCAATAATTCCATATTTTAGCATGGCAGTCCTATTGTCTATGTTGCCTCTAGAAAAAAAATCAAGGAGAGAAGAGGTAGTGGATGTCATTTCGCCCACAAAAAGTGACACATGTTGCCTATCGGAACCACGTGGCTTCTTGTGAGAAGCTCCGGTTTGTAAGAGGCCAATGCCAAAACTTGTCCCCAATTAGATATTATTTACCACGACACATATGTGCACTACCATGACACCATGTAAATCTTAATTAATTTTTGGCGAGATTTGGATTTACTGGAATTTAAAAACCTAGATTCTTGATGTCTATGGCCGAGCCACGAAGCTGAGATGTTTGAAATTCATTCCCATTTTTTGCATGGGACCTAAACATGTAGCCAGGGTCATATATATATATATATATATATATATATATATATATATATATATATATATATATTGGTGCACCGGACCTTGTGATTGCAGTTAAAATATGAATTCTGCTCATTAAATGCATAGAAAACTCAATTGATGTATAAAAAGACCAAACGAACCCTGAATAATTCCATATTTTGGCACGACACTCATGTAGTTGCATGTTCACTTCAGATAAATGTTATTGCAATCCAAACACCTTCCTTTGCCGATGTAACCTCATTTTTTGTTTTAAAACAATATGAAAATCAAGTACATCACAAACAAATCAAGATCACGAATCGTGTGTGATGCAGTAAAAAATATCTTGGGCCAATCCTCATATATATATGACTTACGTTGAAAGCTTAGTCGGCTACAGTCCATCGTAGGTGTGTGAACCACACTTGCTCCGCAAGCCCATTATAATGTTCAAACATCGCTGATGAAAGATGGGGACATGGATCTGCGTCATGAGGGCAACTTCGGTAACACACTCCAGCCTGAGCGCGGCCTCATCAGCCATGAGCGCACTAACAACCTCCATGAGCGTGGCCACAATCTTCGACAAGGCGGCTGCAACAGCCGAAGGGTAGCTATTGTAGCTGAGATTGTGGCAACAACAATCGTGACGGGGATACCAAATGACAAGAACGACACAACAATGTTACTTGTGAGTTGTATTGGGATTTTTCCTGAAGATGAGAGGAGATGCAACACTGTAGATATAAGTATTTCCCTTAGTGATAACCAAGGTTTTCGAATGAATAAGAGAACCAAGCAAAGTCCCTTCGACAACACCTATACACACAAAACCAAATAGTTGCACCCGACACGGGGAAGAGGGTTGTCAAGCCACTTGAACTCGTTACTTGCAAGGATTAATTCTTGATAGAAATAGATGATATAAAAGTAAAATAAAATAAAGTACATAAATTGTAGGAAATTATTTTTAGGGTTTTTGTATTTATGTTTAAGTAGACCTGGGGCCATAGTTTTTGCTAGAGTCTTCTCCCTCGAACATAGCATACGGTGGGTAGACAAATTACTATTGGGTGATAACCCACAGGCATAGGGGATCGTAACAGTATTCAGGGGAATAATTTTACCCAAATTTGTTGATTCGACACAAGGGGAGCCAAATAATATATATTGGTATTTTTAGTTTAGTTGTCAATTCAACCACACCTAGGATATCTCTGTGTAGCAAAAGTTTTAGTAGCCTAGCAAAATAGTAGTAGTAACAGTCACATCAACAGTTTTGTAGTGATTGTAACAATAGTAGCATGAATAGTAACTTAGCAAGATTTAGTATGTAAAAGCATAGGCCGTGGATTTGTGATGAATAATGATTTTGATGACATCAATCATGTAATAGTTATACACTAGGGCGACACAAAACTAGCTCCAATTCATCAATGTAAGTACGCATGTACTCCGTATATAGTCATATGTACTTGTGATAAGAACTTGCATGACATATTTTGCCGTACCCTCCCATGGCAGCGGGGTCCTATTGGAAACTAAGGGATATTAAGGCCTCCTTTAATAGAGAACCGGAACAAAGCATTAACACATAGTGAATACATGAACTCCTCAAACTATGGCAATCACCGGAAAGAATCCCAATTATTGTCACCTTGGGGTCTGCGGATCATGACACGTAATAGGTGCATAAAACTTGCAAGATAGAATCTAAAACACTCTCATATTCATGAGAACATAATAGTTCCAGATCTGAGATCATGTCACTCGGTCCCTAGTGACAAGCATTAAGCACATCAAAGTCATAGTAACATCAATCTCAGAACATAGTGCATACTAGGGATCACGCCCTATCAAAATAACACGATTACATGATCAACGTAATCAAATCCCACCACCTTCTAGAAAGCCTACAAAGGAATTACTCCCTCCCAATGGTGAGCATCATGGTGGTGTTGATGAAGAAGGCCTAGTGATGATGATGGCGATGAATCCTCCTGTCTGGAGCCCCAGACGGACTCTAGATCAGCCCTCCTGAGGAAGAACAGGAGGTGGTGGCAGCCCTGTCTTGTGAAATGTGATGAAAACTTCTCTCTTATTTTTTTCTCGGGCATTATGAATTTATAGGACTGGAATTAGGGTCAGAGGAGCCACGAGGTGGCCCCAAGCCAAGAAGGCACGCACAAGGGGGTGGTCGTGCCATATTGGCTTGGCACCAACAGGTTCCCCCCTCTAGTAGGTCTTTGCTCCAATAGTTTTTATATTCTCCAGAAAAAACCCACAAAAAGTTTTGTCCAATTCCGAGAACTTTTATTTCTGCACAAAAACAACACCATGGGTAGTTATGCTAAAAACAACGTCAATCCGGGTTAGTTTCATTCAAATCATGCAAATAAGAGTCCAAAAAAGCAAACATGTTTGGAAAAGTAGATACATTTGAGGACATATCGACTACCCCAAGCTTAACTGATTGCTTGTCCAGAAGCAATTCAGTTGATAAACTGAAAGTGATAAATAAAACTATTACAAACTCTTTTGTTCTCATGGTCATATATATGTTTAGTTGGTGTTCTGGTTTTCAACATAAATCATGAATAATCATATTGATGATAACACTTAGCTATTATACTCACTCATGGCAATGCCATAACCAACTAGCGAGCAATAATAAAATATCTCACATGCCAACTATTTGTCAAAACAATCATGATATATTATGATGATATGGTATCTCGCTAGCCTTTTGAGACCGCAAAACATAAATGCAGACTGCCTCTAAGGTGCAAGCAGCAACTAAACATTGAAATTCAGGGTAGAAGAGACCTACTCATGCTCACATCCAACATTAACTAGACTCAATGTAGAAAAATAACAATAGTGCTCTCTGGTCTGGTGCTTTAGCAAAGAATATGGTGACTCAAGAATAAAAATTAAAATAACATAAAACTAAATAGAAGGCCCCTTTGCAGAGGGAAACATTGATTTGCATAGGTGCCAGAGCTCATGGTTTAAAACTGAGATGAAATTGTAATTTTGGGTGGTGTGCTTTTTCTGTCAACGTCACAAGTGAAATTTCAATACTCCCATGCTAAACACATTATTGGCGGTTCCCAGGTAATAATATAAAGTTTACTCCCATCCATCATACATACACAATCCATGGCTTACCAAATCTGTCGGTGTCAAAATCGGCGGATCTCGGGTAGGAGGGTCCCGAACTGTGAGACTAGAACCGATGGTAATATGAGACGAAGGGGACACAATTTTACCCAGGTTCGAGCCCTCCTACGGAGCTAATACCCTATGTCTTGCTTGGTTGTATTGATGATATGGGGGGTTACAGAGTTTATCTACCTCAAGATCGAATAGCTAACCCTAGATGAGTTGTCCGCTGACTACGACCTAAAACCCTCTGGCTGATATAGACGCTGGGGGTATCTAGAGTTTACACATGGTCGGTTACATGCCGAAGAGATAAACATGCCTATTCGCTACATCAAACGTGGAGTACAAGCCGTGCTTCCCAAAGCTTCCATCCTGGGGATAGGGTCTTCCATGAATCATGTGTTCGGTAAATGGCCCACATAGCCCAGCCCATAGAAATAGGTCGGCCTCCCGAGGACCCCTTTATCCAGGACTGCCTTAGTAGCCCTCGAACTTGCCTCCAACGCTAAGGGTCCCAGCTTCAATTGCTTTGCACGATAAGGGTCTTCGGCTTGTAAGGTGAGTTCTTCCCGCCGAACTTAGCTCGGCCTCTGATGACAAGTAGCTTTCCGAATAGTGGCGCATCCGAACACTATGAATAGGCCGACCTTGAGGGCCAAACGTCAAGGGCCAAAATAATGTCCCTGACGACAATTCTAACGAAAGGTCACGACCGACCATGACCGCTAGGTCAGTTACAAAAACTCAATTCACGGTTCGAGGACGTTTCAATAAACACGATCTATCAATGTGCAAATCATGCCCCGTTTTACAGGATATGTTTAATCATGCGCGTGCAACGGCTCGCACGTCTAGGGAAGCGGAGGGATTCACGGCGGAGCAAGGGGAGACCGAATCGATAAGCCTCATAAAAGGGGGAAAACCAAAGCCTATTCACACTCGCCATTTACCTTCTCTGCCTCCCATTCCTCTACACCTCCGAAGCACAAATCTAGGTTTTCTGCCTCCCACCTCCAAGCTCACCCATGGCGGGCTCTGGCTTGGAGGCTTCCATGATCACCGACCGGGACATACTTGACCTCAATAAGGTCGGCTACCTCTCCGCTGACATCCCTCACTACACACCAGAGGAGGGCCAAGTGATCCTCACTCCCAAGCTGGGCGAAAGGGTGGTCTTCCTCCCCCACTTCATCAGGGGGTTGATCTTCCCGCTCCACCCCTTCATCGGGGGGCTGATATTTTTCTACAGCCTCGACTTCCATGACCTCCTGCCGAACTCTTTTATGCACATATCGGCGTTCATCCTCGTTTGTGAGGCTTTCCTACGGGTCGAGCCACACTTTAGGTTTTGGCTTAAAATATTCAATGTCAAGCTGAAGTGCGTTGGAGGCAAGCACGCGGACTGCGGCAGAGCCGTCATCGACAAGCTTACCTGCGTCGCATGGCCATCAGGTACCTTCATCGACACAATTAAGGTGTGGCAGAGGGAGTGGTTCTACATCACTGAGCCACCAGAAGAAGGCCAAACTCCCCCTGTCGAATTCCGATCCGGTCCCCCCCCACCAGATTAGCTTCATGGCTCAAAAAGGGCCTTAGCTGGGGACCGAGCAAGGACGTGAGTGACCTGTAGAAGCGCATCGGCTCCATGATCGAGAAGGACGTCAAGCGAACCAATGTGGTCCAGGTCATGCTCCAGAGACGCATCCTCCCCTGCCAGCGCCGGGATACTCCCTTGTGGGCTCGTCAGCTTGACGATGCACCCACAATCCAGAACCTCTTCCGCACTACACAGGAGAAGCTATGGAAGGCGCTCCTCAAGTCACAGAAAAGTTGGCCATCCGAGGAGGAAGACAGGGGCCTACACGCCGCCAAGCCCACATCCGAGGTACGGTACAATTCTGCTTGGTTGGCTTTACTTTTTCAGAGAGGATCCATAACATTCTTCCCAATCATCCCTTTGCAGACATGGCTAATGAAGGCTGTCAACATCAATAGTCCGGTGCCTCAGCCCGAAGACGCTAGGTCCGGGCTGTTAGCAGAAATGCTTGTGGTGAAGCCTTACGAGGCCCCTACAAAGAAAGACAAGAAGAAACCAGGCCGAAGCGACCCTCACATTCGGTACTAGTCAGAGACTATGTCCGGGGAAACTCATGCCACCTCGAATCAAGAGGAGCACGAGGAAGAAGAGGAAGAGGAGGATCAGGAGAAAGAGGAGGAGGACGAAGTCGAGGGGAAAGGCGATTCCCCTTTCGCGAGAAAGAGGGTGGCGTCATTGGGCGCCCCAGAGGAGGTACCCCCTCCTGCCCAGAAGAAAACGCGTCGGGCGCAGGTGCTTCTGTCCGACGACAGCTCGTACTCGGACATTGAGTCCAATAACTTCAAGATGGTTTCACGAAGGAACCTCAGGGTCAAGCCCCCCACCCAAAGGTTAGGATCCTAAGACCCCTTGTTCGTATTTTAACAAGCTGTCGTCATTTTCTCACGAAAGATGCCATGAGTAGGCTTATCGAAGGTGGTTCGGGCCGGAGGACGCCGACAGGCTCTGGGAGTGGGATTAGGCACAAGCGGCAGTGGACGCACGATATACCCAGGTTTAGGGCCCTCCATGGGAGGTAATACCCCTAGTCCTGCTTGGTCTAGGTTGATAGACGAGGGTGGTTATAGTGGTGCTCCTGGAGCTGTTTTCTAGAGGTAGGGGAAGGAGCAGTCCGCTCCTTCTCCTTCGCTACATGAGTGGATGTGGGAAGACTGGGTCCCGTGTGTGTGTGTTTCCATTCTGTCTACCTTATGCATGGGGTGCTCGAGGGTTTTATAGGCAACCCCCCGGCTTACAATATCCTTAAAGTACTGAATGGGGGGACCCGGCTGGCAGCCTCTCCGGCTGGCCAGGGGGTCCACCCATTGAGCTGTCTCGTCGCCTGTAGGGCCCACCGGCTGTGCGGTCCTATCGCCCACTAGGTCCCGCCAGCCGGCTCCGCGATTGGCCCGCGCTCACCAGCCACGGTATGGGCCGCCCGCGTGGTTTCGCCTTGCACTGGCTGGCCGAGGTCTCCGGTATGGCCGGTAGCGTTGTAGCCATGCGGGGGTAGGTAATGGAGTGGGCTGAGGCGTGCCAGCACTATTACCTCACCCGTTTGCGGTCAGCCAAGGTCAGCGGTATGACTTGCTGGACTGTAGCCATGCGTGTCCACATGTCAGCGGTCACTGTGGTTGCGTTGGGGTCCGTCGTGGGGGGTCTCGTCTTGTTGTCGTACCCGTGCACAAAGACATGGGACGGGAGCCCGTTTTCCTGAGGGTTAATGGAAGAGTTGGCCTGGAGGTAGCCGGCCAGGGCCGAGCCGGCTCCTTGGCCAGCCGGCCACAAGCCAGCCTGTCGCGTGCCAGCCTGCCGCGAGGTAGCCGACAGCGTACCTGCCGGCCAAGGACGAGCCGGCGACGTGATTTTTCTTGAAGCGGGGGAGAAAATCCCATAGCTTTTTCCTACCTAGGGGTAATAACCCCGTCACAGGTTTAAATTTTTTTATTAACATGCGGGTACTTATTGATTTCACACCCCCCGCGTGTCCTTCCCACCGATCAAGTATCGGACGGGGAGACCCCGCCCGCCAAACTAGCGGAGAGCGAGAATGCATCACATCCCACCACTCCAGGCACCATGAAGGACACCACGGAGGTGTCATCCCAGCACGCCCCGGAGCCGGGCATTGACGATGGGGGAGACATCATCATGGCCGAGGCTAACACGTCGGTCACCAAAGACCGGGGGGAAGTCCCCCTCTCAGATACTGAAGAGGCTGGAAGAGCGTCCGCTTAGTCCCCTTTAAGGGCATCCCCGGAGCGCACAACGCCTCCAGAGACAATGGTTCAAACCCCGGTTGATGATCGGGTTGTCCGATCACCATCGGCGCCACCGACCAATGGGTGGCCAGTCCTGGAGGAGGCTTTATAAAGCATCTCCATCGCCTAGGAGCACCTCACCCTTATGGGTGCGGTATTGCAGAGCATTCGGTCCATTGACAACGGACTGAAGGAGGCCTTCAAAGGTCTCTTGGCGGGCTTTCAAGTAAGTCACGCGACATTCTTATCTGCAAAAATGCTTATTTGTTTTTATGATTATATACATGGCAGCCCCTGAGCCCTAGGTGAGTTTGAAAAAGCTTACCTAGGGGTCAATCATGGATCCGATTCTGAACCAGATACAAATTATGTGTTCGGAATGTTAGAATAGCCCCTGATAGGGTCGGACATATGATCGGATTGACTATAGTTCAGAAGTATTGGGCCCATGTAACATGTCAATTGTATGTGTAATACAGGCTTCACATCGGCGGCAGCCGTAAATGGCGCCGAGCTGGACGAACTGAATCGGAAGCTCAAACACTCCATGGATGAAGTTGATGCCCTCAATAGGCGATGAGACAAGGCACAAGGTAGGTCAAAACAAACTATGAACACCTTTGCCCGAATACCTTTTCCCGAACATTGTCATTGCAGGTTTTCATAGTGTTAATGTTTACCCAGCTTCAGCGAAGGAGGTGGAGAGGCTCAAGGCCGAGCTCCAACAAGTGAAAGGCGAATCGGCCGTCGGGCGGCCAAAGAAGCGGCTACCGCCCTCTCCGCCCTGTGAGCCACCAGCGACAAGCATTAGGCTCGTGTGGCGGAGGTCAAGTAGGAGCTCAAGGATGCCAGCCAAAAGTGCGAGGCCCTTGAGCACAAGGGCAAGGAGAGCGCGGCCGAACTATCTACCTTGAAGACCGACCTCTAGAAGGAGCGGGTGGACAGGCAGTTCTATGAGGAGGAGGTCCACCAAGCGAAGGACATAATGGATGGTAAGCCATACTAACTATAGTGTGTCTTCAGGGATAGCAAATTCAAATTGCTTACCCAGGTGTGGCGTTCCTCAGGCGCCTCCTCCGATCTCCATAAGAGCGTAGCGGACGCCAATTAGTTGTTCGCCTCAAGGAAAGAAGGAGACAAACGTCGTCTGTTCTGGACGCAGTTTGGAGCCCCCGAGCGCTCTCCTCTTCTCGTGGAGCAACTGAAGCAGATGATGGAGCTGCACCATATGGCGGATCCGGCCATGAAGGACCTCTACATCCGCCTGTGGCCCGACGAGCCACTGCCAGGCAGCTACTTTGGCCTAGTGCATAAGTTAATTGCCGTCTCGCCTTGCGTTGACACCATGAAATGCTGCTCTTGCATCGAGCGAGTCCGGATGGCCCTTGCCAAGGCCAAGGTGCACCGGCCGGGGCTGGATCCGATGAAGGTAGCTATAGTCCTGCCACCTCCCGGGAAGGAGCATAGACGCCCCGATCTGTACTTCGCCGGAGTAATGGAAAGTGCTCGGGCGATAGCGTCATAGTGTTTGGGCGATACTGCGTTTGAATGAATTGTAATGCGTCTGAAGACTTTTCAAAGTTTTAATGTTATAAGTTATTATGCTTTTATCTTTTTTTCATTCCTTTATAACTCCTGTGTGGCCATTAGAAACTGAAAGATGCGAGTCGTCGGCTTTAGCCCCCAAGTAGATATTACTTGGGGTGTCTATACCAATGCATTGTATTCCTTAGCCGAGTTATCGGAAACCAAAGGCGATAAAGTGCGGCGGACTAAGCAATCAAACTATAGTGCTTTATTTCTTTCACTTAGCCATAGGGGCGCAAAAAGGACTGCGGGAGGCTAAAGACTAGCCTCCGGAGTGTTGAGATGTTGAGATGAACTGCGGCTAAGGCTAGAATCACATGGTTTGCATGGAGGGAAAAACCCTCACACCACGCGGAATATCCTATGACGAGGATTTAAGTATGACACTTTAAGCTCGGATTCACAGACCAACTCTCGCATACTATGACGGTTAGTTTTCGGCTTTCTCCCCTGAGGTGCTTGACCAGACTATTCGGAAACACAATTGCAAGGGTTCTCCCTTTGCCCTTTTAGCCGAACGAGAGGAACATAAGGGGGCAAGCACAGGAGTCGGGCAACCCAACTATTGACCCAAGACATAGTTCGGAACCTATGCATATAAAGTGAACTCCAAGACGTTGAACACATGTAAGCTATACTTAAGGCGATTTGTTTGTAAGCTCGAGCCCCCGGTGTATTATCCGGTTGCGTCGTGGCATATCAAATTGTTTCGCAAGAAGAGGGAGAAAAGGAAAATATGTGCCAAAAAGGACAACCAGACAAACATGTAAAATGATGCTATATTTTTTTCTCAACAACTCTTATTATCCGGAGTGCTGAAGCAACTGCTTAGAGGTATGTGAAGAAAGAGATTACAGGAGTGGTTGTACCAGGGGTCTTCAATTGGTGGCCTTATGTCCTCGATGTGCCCTGTTGCTAGTTTACTCCTGATCTTTGGTGCACCTTGACGGGTGGTATTATTCGGCGAATGGATCTTGCAAACAAGGTATTGAGAAGCCGCCGAATTATGGATAAGCTTTGCACCACTGGCAGGCCTTTGAATGGTCCCTGCATTGTGTCCAAAGACATGTTGATGGTAGCGGTTGGGTCCAGCTGGACACCCTTCTTTGTTTCCCCACCGCTACCCATGGAATTTTAAGTGCAAAGTTGTGCCTCCTTGGCACGTACTTTGCTGGTCCTAGGGGTGTGCGATGGGGGCGAGTCCCTATTTAAGGGGAGGGGAAGGCAGACACCAGAACTTGCCCATCATATTTGTAGTTAAATTCGACCGCCAAGGCCAATGCATCCTCCTGAGTTCATAGAGAGCGCTCCATGTTGCCATTAACAGTGATGAACCCTTTGGGGCCAGGCATCTTGAGCTTGAGGTATGCGTAATGCGGGATGGCGTTGAAACGAGCTAACGTTATCCGGCCGAGTAGGGCGTGATAGCCGCTGCGGAAGGGCACAATGTCGAAGATCAAGTCTTCGCTGCGAAATTTATCGGGCGAGCCGAACACAACTTCCAGGGTTACAGAGCCTATGCATCGGGCCTCGACACCTGGGATCACTCCTATAAAGGTACTCTTATTGGGTTTAATCTGTGACGAATATATGCCCATCTTTGTCACCGTGTGTGAGTAAATCAGGTTAAGGCTACTTCCTCCATCCATTAGGATCTTTGTGAGGTGATACCCATCTATAATGGGGTCGAGGACGAGTGCGTCCAAACCCCCGTGACGGATACTGGTCGGGTGATCGCGCCGATCAAAAGTGATCGGATAAGCCGACCATGGGTTATACTTCGGGGCTACGGGCTCTACAGCATAAACATCTCGAAGGGCGCGCTTCCTCTCTTTCTTAGGTATATGGGTGGCGTATATCGTGTTTACCATTTTGACTTCCGGAGGAAATTTCTTTTGGCCACCGGCAATCGGGCCCCAAGGCTCATCGTCATCCTCACTGCGGGGGCTCTTGCTTTGATCCTCGGGTGGGAGCTTGCCGACCTGTTTAAACACCCAACAATTGCAGTGTGTATGGTTGGCGGGCTTCTCTTGAGTCCAGTGGATTTGGCAAGGGCTTCCCATGATATTTTCCAGTGGGGTGGGTTCGTCACAATTGCCTTTAGGAGGCTTCTTCCGCTGCCCAGGACGGAAGTTGCGGTAGCCGGCTTCTTCATGGTTATCAAGGATGTCCATGTCATCGGCTTCCGGGATTTCCTCCTCCTCGACAGAGGGAGGTAGTTATCATTCTCGGAATCGTTGAAGTCGTCGGGGTTGCTCTGGTCCTTAGGTCTTTCCTGACCCTCTAATGGGTGTTCGTGGATATCAAGGTCGACGCGGTCCTCGGGGGTAACTCCGTCCCCGGTGCCGATGATAGCTTTCCTTCCCTTTTTGCCTTTCGACCGCGTATGCGGTTTCCGGCTCCTTGAAGGTGCGTCGCCCGACTTATTGCTGCCATTATTAGGCGTTTTGTCGCCATTAGGAGTGTCCACCATGTAGACGTCATATGTAGAAGTAGCGGCCCATCGCCCGGTGTTAACAGTGGGGGGGCACAGTCCTCTTCATCCATGTATTCCGCCTCCTTGGAGTCATAGTCCAGCATGTTAGTTAAATCTTTGACTATGGCTATCAAGTGGGTGGTGGGTGGGTTGAAAAATTCGTCCAGACCCGTACTGTAGCCGATCTAAGCATAGATCAGGGCTGAATCGTCGAAAATTTCCATCGACGAGATCCGATCTAGGGTTTTGTCGAATGCCGAGGGCTCGCTGGATCATACTGTTCTGAACCTTTGGTGTTGACCTCCGATGTGTCCGAACGAGAAGGATGTTCAGCAAGAACGAATGTCCGGCCTTTTGACACTATGTACTGATCCGGACCAGGAGCGGGAACACCACCGTAGATAACCCCGTTGGTTTGACCGAAGAAAGAACTCGAGGTTAAAGCCTCAGAGTGTTCGGACGCGGCAAGTGAATCTGCAAGCCCGGTCAATGACAAGTCGCCCCAAGAATCCACAAAAAACTCTAGGTTCCCGAATTGGGCCTGTAGACCAGGGGCAAAGACCTCGAGATGACCTAGATGGCCAGTCGGGTCAGCATGCAGCACAACGCTGCCGAAGGCGAAGATCTGTCCGGGGATGAAAGTGTCCATGTTGCAGACCTCTTTGTTGATGACAACGCGAGACATCGATCCCTTGAGTGCTCATAGAGGAGCTCTAAATGGAAGCACCAATGTCAGTGTCAAATCCGGCGGATCTCGGGTAGGGGGTCCCAAACAGTGAGACTAGAACCGATGGTAACAGGAGACAAAGGGGACACATATTTATCCAGGTTCGGGCCCTCCTATGGAGGTAATACCCTACGTCCTGCTTGGTTGTATTGATCATATGGGGGATTACAGAGTTGATCTACCTCGAGATCGAATAGCTAAACCTAGATGAGTTATCCCCTAGCTACAACCTAAAACCCTCCAACTTAAATAGACGCCGGGGATATCTAGGGTTTACACATGGTCGGTTACTCGCCGAAGAGATAAACATGCCTATTCCCTACATCAAATGTGGAGAACAAGCCGTGCTTACCAAAGCTTCCATCCTAGGGATAGGGTCTTCCATGAATCTTTTATTCGGTAAATGGCCCACATAGTCCAGCCCATAGAAATAGGTCGGCCTCCCGAGGACCCCTTAATCCAGGACTACCTCAGAATCCACGGGCGCCCTCCAACATATCAAGTATCCTAGGAGTTTTGTTTAATTTATTTTTGATTATCCAGGACTAGGCCATAGAAGGATTGCTAGAGGTCGCACACCTTTTAGCATCCTTAGGACTGATAACCTTCTGGTTGTATCATATACAACCTTTCGTCAAGTAAACCGTTAAGGAAATGATGTTTTGACATCCATCTGCCAGATTTCATGATTGAAAAATGCAGCAACTTCTAACATAATTCCAACAGTTAGCATCGCGACGAGTAAGAAAGTCTCATCGCAATCAACTCCTTGAACTTGTCAGAAACTTCTTCGCGACAAGTCGAGCTTTATAAATGGTGACATTTACCATCAGCATTTGTCTTCATCTTAAAGGTCCATTTGTACTCAACGACCTGCCGTCCAACGAGCAAGTATACCAAAATCTATACTTGGTTTTCATAGATGGATCCTTTCTCGGATTTCACGGCCTCTAACCATCTGTCGGAATCCGGGCCCATCATCGCTTCTCCATAGTTTGTAGGTTCATCGTTGTCCAACAACATGAGCTCTAACACAGGGTTGTCGTACCACTCAGTAGTAGTGCGCGTCCTTCTCAACCTACGAGGTTCGATATTAACTTGATCCGAAGCTTCATGATCATCATCATTAACTTCCTCTTCAACTGACATAGGCTCCACAGAAACATCTTTCTGTGTTGTGCTACTCTATGGCTGAAACAAAGGCTCAACAACCTCATCAAGTTCTATCTTCCTCCCACTCAATTCTTTCGAGAGAAACTCTTTATCGAGAACGGACCCGTTTTAGCAACAAACACTTTGTGCTTGGATCTGAGATAGAAGGTATACCCAACTGTTCTTAGGGTATTCCATGAAGATGCATTTGTCCGCTTTGGGTTCGAGCTCATTAGGTGAAAACCTTTTTTCACATAAGCGTCGCAGCCACAAACATTAAGAAATGACAGCTTAGGTTTCTATCAAACCATAATTCATATGGTGTCATCTCAATGGATTTAGATGGTGCCCTATTTAAAGTGAATGTAGTTGTCTCTAATTCATAACCCCAAAATTATTGTGGCAAAACGATAAGAGACATCATAGTAAGCACCATAGACAATAGAGCATGACTATGACGTTCGAACACACCATCACACTATGGTGTTCCAGGTGGCGTGAGTTGTGAAAAAACTTTCACATTGTCTAAAGTTGTATGCCAAAACTCGTAACTCAGATATTCACCTCCACGATCATATCATTGACATTTTTATCTTCTTGTCACTATGATCTTTAAACTTCACTCTAAATTTGTTTGAACTTTTCAAACGTTTTAGACTTGTGTTTCATTAAGCAAATATACTCATATATACTTAAATCATTAGTGAAGGTAAGAAAAATAACGATATCCACTACATGCTACAACACTCATTGGATCGCATACATCAACATGTATTAGTTCCAATAAGTTACTAGCCCGCTCCATCATACTGAAAACGGAGTCTTTAGTCATCTTGCCCGAGAGTCATGGTCCGCATGTATCAACCGGTTAGAAACCGAATGAGTCCAAAGATCCATTAGCATGTAGTTTCTTCATGCGATTTATACCAATATGACATTTAGCGGCAGTGCCATAGGTATGTGGTACTATCATTATTAACTTTGCATCTTTTGGCATCAATGTCAACAAACCATTCTTGTTGTGTGCATGACCATTGAAGGTATTATTCATGTAAACAAAATAACCACTATTCTCTCACTTAAATGAATAACTATATTGCAATAAATACGATCTAATCTTTTCATGCTTAACGCAAAACACCAAATAACATTTATTTAGGTTTATCACTAATCCCGAAGGTAGAGAGAGCGTGCGATGGTGATCACATCATCCTTGGATACACTTCCAACACACATCTTCACCTCACCCTTACTAGCTTACGTTTATTCTGTTGCTTTTATTCCGAGTTACTAACGTTTACCAACCGAACCGGTATCCAATACCTAGGTGCTACTAGGAGTCCTAGCAAGGTACACATCAACAACACGTATATCAAATATACTTCTGTCGATGCTTCCACCCTTCTTATCTACCCAGTATCTAGGGTTGTTTCGCTTCAGCGACCACTCTCCTCATAATAGAAGCACTTAGTCTCGGGTTTGGGTTCAACTTTGGGTTGCTTCACTGGAGCAGCAACTGTCTTGCCATCCGTGAAGTTTCCCTCCTTGCCCTTGCCCTTCTCAAAACTAGTGGTTTTACTAACCATCAACACTTGATGCTCCTTCTTGATTTCTACCTTCACGGTGTCAAACATCGCGAACATCTCAGAGATCGTTATTTCCATCCCTGGCATTTTATAGTTCATCACGAAGCTATAGTAGCTTAGTCACAGTGACTTGGAAAACTATATCAATCACTTTCTTATCTGGAAGATCAACTCCCACTCGATTCAAGCAATTGTAGCACCCAGACAATCTGAGCACATGTTCAATGATTGAGCTATTCTCCTTCATCTGGCAGGCAAATAATCTTGTTGGAGATCTCATATCTCACAACACGAGCACGAGCATGAGATCCCAATTTCAGCTCTTAGAACATATCATATGTTCCGTGATGTTCAAAATGTTTTGGAGCCTCAATTCTAAGCCATAATGCATGATGCACTAAACTATAAAGTAGTCATTGGAACGTGCCTATCAGATGTTCACAACATTTACAGACGATGCTAGAGGGGGTGGCGCACCGAGCGGTGCATTAAGGACATAAGCCTTCCTGTGCAGCAATGAGGACAATCCTCAGATCACGGACCCAGTCCGCAATATTGCTACCATCATCTTTCAACTCTATTTCTCTAGGAACATACAAAAATTTAAGGGAGCTACAGCATGAGCTAGTAATCTACAACATAATTTGCAAAGACACTACAGAATATGTTCATGATAATGAGTTCAATTAATCATATTACTTAAGAACTCCCACTCAAGTTGGCATCCCTCCGGTCATTCGAGTGATACATGATCCAAATTCACCAAATCAAGTCCGATCATCACGTGAGTTGAGGTGGTTTCAATGGTGAACATCATCATGTTGATCATATCAACTATATGACTCATGTTCAACCTTTAGGTCTCTTGTGTTCCGAGGACATGTCTATACATGCTAGGCTCGTCAAGTTTAACCCGAGTGTTCCGCATGTGCAACACTGGCTTGCACCCATTGTATGTGAACGTAGAGTCTATCACACCCGATCATCACGTGGTGTCTCGACACGATGAACGTTCGCAATGGTGCACACTCGGGGAGAACACAATTCATCTTGAAATTTAAGTGAGGGATCACCTTATAATGCTACCGTTGTCCTAAGCAAAATAAGATGCATAAGAGGATTAACATCACATGCAAATCATAAGTGACATGATATGGCCATGAACTTGTGCTTTTGATCTCCATCCTTAAAGCAGTGGCATGATCTCCATCGTCACCGGCATGACACCATGATCTCCATCATCTTGATCTCCATCAACGTGTCGCCATCGCGGTTGTCACACCCACCATGCTTCTACTACTATTGCTACCGCTTAGCGATAAAGTAAAGCTTTACAAGGCGCTTAATGATTGACACATAGGTCCTACAATAATTAAAGACAACCCTATGGCTCCTGTCGGTTGTCGTGCTCATCGACATGCAAGTCGTGATATTCTATACAATACATGATTATCTCATACATCACATATATCTCATCATGTAATTGGCCATATCACATCACAACATACCCTGCAAAAACAAGTTAGACGTCCTCTAATTGTTGTTGCAAGCTTTATGTGGCTGCTACAGGTATCTAGCAAGAACAATTCTCACCTATGAAAAAACCACAACGGTGATACATAAGTGGCTTTTCAAGCTTCTCAAGGACCGCCTTTGGCGAATCCGATCCAACTAAAGTAGGAGAAAGAGACACCCGCTAGCCATCTTTGTGCAACAAAGTTACATGTCAGTCGATGGAACCAGTCTCTCGTAAGCGTACGAGTAAGGTTGGTACGGGTCGCTTCATCCCACAATACCGCTAAACCAAAACACGACCAAGGGAGGAAGCAATCTAAGCATCAATGCCCACAAACTCCTTTGTGTTCTACTCGAGATCTCATCTACACATAGACCTAGCTCATGATGCCACTGTTGGGGAACGTTGCATGGGAAACAAAAAAGTTCCTACGCACATGCAAGATCTATCCATGGTGATGAGCATCTACGAGAGGGGGAGTGGATCTACTTACCCTTGTAGATCGCTAAGCGGGAAGCATTAAGAAACGCGGTTGATGTAGTCAAACGTCTTCACGATCCAAATCGCCGAGCTTCCCATGATCCCATCACGATCCATCTCGCGATCCAATCACGATCTGTCCCGCGATCTCATCACGATCCGTCCCGCGATCCAATCACGAATCGTCTCGCGATCTTGATCACGGTCCATCCAATCTAGCGCCGAACGGACGACACCTCCATGTTCAGCAAACATACAGCTCGATGACGATCGCTGCCTTCTTGATCCAGCAAGAGGGAGTGGAGAGGTAGATGAGTTCTCCGGCAGCGCAACGGCGATGGTGGTGGAACAATTCCAGCAGGGCTTTGCCTAAGCACCGCTGAAACGATCTAGAGGAGAAACTATGATCTAGAGGAGAGGGTAGCACGTGGCATATTTCTATGTCTCAAAACCCTCAAAACCTCTAGTATATATAGGAGGAGGGAGGGAGGAGGCTTGGTGCACAAGGGGGCAGCCCTTTGCCTTGGCGCAAGGAGGAGAGGAGGAGTCCTCCTCCAATTCCAGTAGGATTAGGACTCCTCCTTCCCACTTGGAAACTCTTTCCACCTTGTGTTTTTCCTCCTCAAACCACTCTAGCTGCATGGGCCCTTAGGGGAGGCTTCAGACAGCCTGCCAGAGGCTGGTTTACCTCCTCCCACAGACCATGTAGCCTCTTGGGTCGAGACACCCCTCCAAATGGTCCTCCGGTACCCTCCCGGTACACTACCGATGAGCCTGAAAGTTTTCCGGCAACCAAAACAAGACTTCCTATATATCAATATTTACCTCTAAACCATTCCGGAGCTCCTTGTGACGTCCGGGATCTCATCCGGGACTCTGAACAACCTTTGGTCACCACCATACATAACTCTATACTATCGAAACGTCACCGAACCTTAAGTGTGCAGACCCTGCGAGTTCGAGAACTATGTAGACATGACCGAGACACCTCTATGGTCAATAACCAATAGCGGGACCTAGATGCCCATATTGGTTCCCACATATTCTACGAACATCTCTATCGGTTCAACCTCTATGTCAAGGATTCAGTTAATCCTGTATGTTGTTCCCTTTGTTCTTCGGTATGTTACTTGCCCGAGATTCGATCGTCGGCATCTCCATACCTAGTTCAATCTCGTTACCAGCAAGTCTCTTTACTCGTTCTGTAATACAAGATCCTCTGGCTAACACATTAATCACTTTGCTTGCAAGGCTTGTTGTGATCTTGTATTACCGAGTGGGTCCTGAGATACCTCTCCGTCACACGGATTAACAAATCCTAGTATTGATCCATGCCAACCCAACAGACACCCTCGGAGATACCTGTAGAGCACCTTTATAGTCACCCAGTTACGTTGTGACGTTTGATACACACAAGGTACTCCTCCGATGTCAGTGAGTTGCATGATCTCATGGTCATAGGAACAGATACTTGACATGCAGAAAACTATAACAATAAACTGACACGATCATATGCGACATTTAAAGTTTGGGTCTTGTCCATCACATCATTCTCCTAATGATGTGATCCCGTTATCAAATGACATCCCATGTCATGGCTAGGAAACCTTAACCATCTTTGATCAACGAGCTAGTCGATCAGGGGCATACTAGGGACATGGTGTTGACTATGTATCCACATATGTATCTGAGTTTCCGATCAATACAATTCTAGCATGGACAATAAACGATTATCATGAACAAGGAAATATGATAATAACTAATTTATTATTGCCTCTAGGGCATATTTCCAACAACCTCTCCATTGAGGAGACCCACGTTGAGGGGACGGCGCTGGATTTCGTCCTCGAGATGGCCGGTCCCCTCTGGGGCCATCTGCGCCTCCCTCGCCTCTTCGCTAGGGCAATGAAGGGTGATGAGCCACCCGTCCTGTGGTTCCGGGTGGCTAGTTGTTGTAATGGCATGACGCGGGTAAACGTCGAGTACCCAGCGAACCGCGTCATCTTTCTCAGGCGCGGCTGGAAGACCTTCGCTCGCGCCCACAACCTCCAGGTGGGGCACGTCCTTCGATTTAAAATGACGAAGGCCAATACGCTCTCCATCAAGATTTTTATGGGTGCTCTGGTGTCTGCCTCATCTGCTGCGAAGAGAGCTTGAGCAACACCGAAAGCCTGTCCTCGAGCGGGAGTGATGAGGAGGACAACGGCGAACACATCAACGATGAGTCCGGTCTTCGAGCGGTCAAGTCGGAGCCCGACGACTCGAGCTCGGACTGACCGTCGGCCGCACCATCACCGCCAACCTCACGCCTCTCCCCCTCCCGGTAGGATGTCCTTGCCGGGGGCCTTAGTCCCGGGAGCTGCCTCATCTTCCAGCTGGGTCTTCCGGCAGGCCCGTGGACTTCGGCTTCTGGGGTCCATCCCCCTTTTCGCCCGTGTTGGCCCTCTCCTCCATGCAATGCTGGTCTAGGAGGGGCAGGTTCTTGCCTGCCCATCTAGCGGCCCTGCTCCTCCGTGCAGTGCTGGTCCAGAGGGGTCAGGCCGGGCTTCTACCGAGGGCCTCTCGCCATCATTTTCTTCTTGTAACCCGCCTCTCCTTTCCATCTTTTTCTTCTTGTACTCTCCCCTAGGGAAGAAATTCAAATAAAGATGTACTTAGGAAAAAGTGATATCTTATGTAAATTTCACCCTATTTTCAATGATTGCATATTATTTTCCTTGTTAGCCCTTTTCTGTGTATGGAACTTTCCCTACGCCTTCTCGAAAAATCTTGCCGGCGTGCGTAGCCCTACCGCGAGCGCTTTGAGGAACGGGTCCTTAGCAGCCTACTGGTGGTGCTACTGCTGGCAAGATACCTTGGCGTCCTTGGTACAGCCGTTCAAGGTGTTGGTCTCACTCGAAACAGAATAAAGGCGCGAGCATTGTCACTTGAGTCGTTGAGACGACTTGAAATGAAACAAGGAGCGCGGGCACGCCCACTTAAGTCGTCGAGCGGCCCCGAACATGGTGAGGGAGCAGCCAATCGCGGCAAGGTTCCCGTGCGTGCAGGTTTTCCGTACAGAAGCCGAAATCATCCAAGGAAAATAACTTCACGGCAAGGATTCACTTGGGGTTTTTACAACTTATCTTTTTGTTGTCGTGCTCCTTCCAGCAAGTTTTTTTGGGACGTCGCTCATAGGTATCTATACCACCATTCCCCTCCCGGCAAAGCTGCACGTGAGGTGACCTTATGTCCTTTGAGAAAAAGAAAGAAGAGAAAATATGGATATGGAACCTTGGCGGTCCGTTAGCCCTTGTCGAGATTAAGTGCAATGCAACACGTCAGACAAACATGCAGATAAGTAAACATGAGAATCGATCAGGATTTCAGAACACTTATCTTTACTCAACTACGCATAGGGTCTGAGCCTGGCTTTGTACCAAGGATTACATGCTTCAACGGAAAGACTTGTACAAAAGGTGGTTGACAGGAGGCCCGGAAACTATGCCTTTTGGGTAGAACTTGCGAAGATGTTCGATATTCCAGAAGTTGCTCACTCGGATGCCGTCTTCGGTCTCCAGGCAGACTACGCCAGGCCTGGTGACGCGTACTACCCGGTAAGGGCCTTCCCACTTTGGCGTCTACTTGTTGGAATTCTTGCTAGACTGAACTCAGCGAAGAACAAGGTCGCCTTCCTCAAGACTTCTAGCATTAACCTTGAGGCTATGGTAGCGGCGCAAAGCTTGCTGGTAGCGTGTAGCTCTCACAGCAGCCTGAAGACGGCCTTCCTCAAGGAGCATCACATCGTCTTGCCACAACGGCTCTTGCTCTAGCTCATCATAAGAGGGCACTCGAGGCGACCCATATGTGAGTTCCGTGGGAAGAACTGCCTCCGCCTCATAGACAAGGGAGAAGGGTGTCTAGCCGGTAGCTCAATTTGGTGTCGTTCTGATTGACCAAAGAACCACCGGCAACTCATCAATCTAGCGCCTTCCACACTTGTGTAGCCTGTCAATAGTTCTCGTCTTGAAGCCTCGCAGCACTTCAGCATTATCCCTCTCCGCTTGGCTGTTGCTCCTCGTGTGGGCAACGGAAGCAAAACAGATTCTGCTACCAAGGTCTTGGACATACTGCATGAATGTGCGGTTCGTGAACTGTGTGCCATTGTCAATGATGATCCTGTTGGGAACACCAAAGTGGCAAACTAGTCCCTTGAAGAACTTGACGGCTGACTGTGTTGTCACCTTCCTCATTGCTTCCACTTCTGGCCACTTTGTGAACTTGTCGATTGCAGCATACAAGTACTCAAAGCCCCTGGCAACGCGGGGAAAGGAGCCCAAGATATCAAGCCCCAGACCGAAAATGGCCAGGAGAGAGGGATAGTTTGAAGTGCTTGAGCTGGTTGATGTAATTTGTTCGAATGAAACTGGCATGCTTCACACTTGGTTACTAATGTCGTTGCCTCCTGGAGGGCATTGGGCCAAAAGAAGCCTTGCCTGAAGGCCTTTCCAGCAAGGGCTCTTGATCCTATGTGGGAGCCACATATACCTCCATGTATCTCTGCTAACAGCTCTAGTCCATCTTCTCGGGAAATGCACTTGAGTTTCACACCGTTCAGCCTCTTTCTATACAGGACGTTGTCCATGGACTGGTACATATTAGACCGGCGGGCTACTTTCTCTACTTCTTCTTGTTCCCCGAGAAGTTCTCCGGTCTGAAGGAAATGGACGATGTGTTGTGCCCATGTTGGAGCCTGGGGCTCGACAGTAAGGACTAAAGGCATGTCCTCTGCTGGGGTAGCATTTGCCTCAACAGCAAGGGCTTGAGGACCTGCCGGAGCCTGTTGTACCCCGGCAAGCCTGGTGCGAGCGTGTGCTTCCACGGCAAGGGCTGAGGGCCCTGCCGGAGCACAGTACTCACCGACAAGCCTGCCGTTCTCTCTGGCAACCTTCTCGCCGACGGCTTCTGGGAGCTCTGCTGGGAAATACTTGCCGGAAATTAACTTCCTTCTCTTTTCTTGTCCATTTGATGGTGTCATGGAGGGTTGACTTAGTTGGAGCACGAAAGTTCTCGGTTCCATAGGTAACTTAAGGGCAGCACACTTTGACAGGCCATCGGCAATGTTGTTTTTTGCATGTGGAACGTGATCCATTTGCAGGCCGTCAAAACATTCTTCTAACTTCCTTACTTCATCTACATAAGCTTCCATCAACGGCTCTGGTAATCTTTGTTTACTTTCCTGACGACAAGTTGAGAATCACCTCTGACAATAAGTTTCTTGATCCCAAGGTCTGCCGCGATCATGAGACCGGCAAGCAGTCCTTCGTACTCAGCAGTGTTTATTGATATCTCCTGGGAAAAGTGCATCTGAACCACACATATGAGGTGCTCTTCGGTGGGTGCGACAAGCAGCACTCCGGCACCGGTGCCATGCAGCGAGAAAGCTCCATCAAAATACATGATCCACTCTTGATCGGTTTCCTTACCGGGGAGAGTTGACTCTGGAACTTCATCATCAGGCGTTGGGGTCCACTCTGTAATGAACTCCACCAAGGCCCTGCTCTGAATTGTCGAAGTTCTTTCAAACTTAAGAACAAAGTTTGATAGATTCAAAGCCCACTCCACAATCCTGCCGGTAGGTTCTGGGTTTCGCAAGATTCGCTGTAGCGGAAAGTGAGTGACAACAGTGATCTCATGTGCTTGGAAGTAATGGTGTAGCTTCCTCGAGGCCATAAGAAGGCCGAAGAGCAACTTTTGCACACCATAATATCTAGACCTTGCCCCCTGCAATAAGGAGCTGACAAAATAGACTAGGCGCTGCACCACTTTCTTCTTCTGGATTGCCTCATTCAACAGCACAGATCCTCCCTTGTCAGCACCAGACCCTGCTAGAGAATGTCTTGGCTCGTCGCTTGGCGGTCCTGCCGTTGCCGCTGCATCCAAATCAACTTCTCTTTCAGCCACTAGCACAACACTCATCACTTGATTTGTTGCCGCCAGATGTAACAACAGTGGTTCTTGTGGTTTTGGCGTGACTATGACTGGCGGAGCGGAGAGGTACTTCTTCAAATCCCACAACGCTGCCTCTGCTTCTGGAGTCCATTTCATTGGACCTTCCTTCTTCAATATTTTGAAGAAGGGCAGGGCGCGCTCAGCAGATTTTGAGATGAACCTACTCAGAGCAGCAACACAGCCGGCAAGACGGCGCACATCTTTGACTCGTCTTGGTGCTTCAATTTGCTCAATTGCTTTGATCTTGTTAGGATTCGCTTTGATTCCTTGTTGAGATACAAAGAACCCAAGAAGCTTTCCGGATGGGACACCGAACACACACTTCTCAGGGTTGAGCTTCATGTTGATCTTGCACAGGTTGGCAAATGCTTCTTCTAGGTCTGATATGAGCGTAGACTTGTCCTTGGTTTTGACCACTATGTCATCCATATAAGCCTCCATATTTCTATGTAGCTGGGGCTCAAAACCAGTCTGGACCGCTCTTGCAAAAGTAGAACCAACACTTTTCAACCCAAAAGGCATACGCAAAAAGCAATACGTACCACATGGGGTGATAAATGTGGTCTTCTCCTTGTCTTCCTTAGCCATAAAATCTGATGATAACCGGAATAGGCGTCAAGGAAAGACGACAGATCGCAACCGGCGGTGGAGTCCACAATTTGGTCACAGCAAGGGAAAAGGATCTTTGGGGCAGGCTTTGTTGATGTCTGTGAAATCAATGCATAGCCTCCATTTCCCATTAGCCTTGCGCACTAGGACCGGATTGGTCAACCATGTTGGATGGAGTACTCCCCTGATCAAGCCAGCCGCTTCTAGTTTCTTGATCTCTTCGGCAATAAATTGTTTCCGCTCCAAAGCTTTCTTCCGGACCTTCTGCTTGACGAGCCGCGCGTGTGGGTAGACGGCAAGGTGGTGCTCAATCACCTCCCTGGGAACACTGGGGATATCAGATGGTTGCCACGCAAACACATCAACATTCGCCCGCAGGAAGGCAATGAGCGCGCTTTCCTATTTTTTGTCAAGGGTGGAAGTTCCACCCGTGTCGTCCTCCTTGGCGGGCACCTTCTTGGTATCCAGCGGAGCAGCCTTGGAATTTTTGCTCTTGCCGGTGGAGCTCTCCGGCACATCGTCAACGGGAGCGCAACACTCCGAGGAGGTGCGCTTGCTGGAATGTGCGCCAGAGGCCTTGTCGGTCCTCTTCCCCCTGGGAGCTTCAGCGGCAGGAGCAAGTGCCTTGGAGGCAGGTGCTGCGACTGCACCCCGGTAGAGTTGGTCGGCACAGATAAGT
This sequence comes from Hordeum marinum, assembly GCA_022496015.1. Lineage (NCBI taxonomy): Eukaryota > Viridiplantae > Streptophyta > Magnoliopsida > Poales > Poaceae > Hordeum > Hordeum marinum. The sequence continues at coordinate 417,477,192 of CM039678.1, read as the reverse complement.
GCGCTTTTCTTGTCAGAGTTGATAGTGATGATGCTCATTGGCTTGGGCATCTTCAGCACGTTGTAAGCGAAGTGGGTGGCCGCCATGAACTTGGCCAGTGCTGGGCGACCAAGAATGTTGTTGTACGGTAACGAGATCTTGGCGATGTCAAAAACGATCTTCTCCGTTCTGAAATTGATATCACTGCCAAACGTCACCGGCAGCATGACCTTGCCCTTTGGCCGAGTTCTTCCTAAATTGACCCCTTGGAAAGCGCCAATTGGCTTGAGATCTTCATCACGAATTTGCAGCCTCTGAATGACATTAGGTGAGATCAGGTTCAGGATGGCCCCACTGTCAACTAACATCTTTGTCACCTTGAGGTTGTGGATTGTTGGTGAAACCAACAACGACAAGCACCTGACCGCAGTTATGCAATCAGGGTGATCCTTGGTGTCGAAGATGATAGGAGTGTTGGACCACTTCAGAGGTCTCTGTGCATCGATAGAGGGCTCTGTCGCGTTCACCTCGTGTGCCCACTATTTGAGTTGGCGGTGAGAGGAGTGCGACGAGGCACATCATCTCTATAGCCTTCTGAAACTCAAGCTCACTGGACTCGTCATCCTCTTCGACATCATCATCATCTCCCTCTTGTTTGTCGCGTCCACAGGCAGGCCAGTCTTTTTGTTGCTTGGGCTTGCCACGACGACCCCCTCGGCCGACACGCTTCTTGCCGGACCCCTCGGCACCATCCTGGCCTTTCTCCTGGTCTTGCCTCTCGTACTCGGCCTTTTGCTTCTCGGCAAGCTGCTCAACTTGCTGGAAATCTTGGAGATCGTGGCCTTTGGTGTGATGGATCTTGCAATACTGCTTGTCGGAGCCTTCTAACTTGCCGGCAGCCGCCATGGCGTGGCAGGAGGCGCACCCGGCAACATCATTTCTGGGGTCATCAATCTTACCCTTCTTGGCGGCACCGGGATTGTCGGGTCCCTCAGCGGCAAGTACGGTCTTGTCCTTGCGCTTCTTGTTCTGCCGCCGGATTTTCTTTGTCAGGGTAGCGCTGTCTTCATCTTTAGAGTCGACCCCTGCGTTGGCGTCTTCACTGGGGAGTCTCCTCCCTTCTTCAACCCGATCACATTTGTCTGCCAAAGCACAAAGCTCGACGACGTCCCTGACTCTGTTCATCGCCATCTCTTCCCGCATCCTGTGGTTGGGCATGTTCTAATGGAATGCGCTGATAACAGAGGCAGGATGAATGTCTAGGATGTTGTGATGCACGTGGCTGAACCTTTGGATGTACTGGCGTAAAGTTCCGCCCTCCTTCTGAGGTATGATGTGTAGATCACTTTCTTGGGCAGGAGCTTGATGACCTCCTGTGAAGGCGTCAACAAACTCGTGGCACAAGTCTGTCCAGGAGGCGATGGACCCCTCTGGCAAGTGCATCAACCACGACGTGACGTTGGGCTTAATCACCAACGGGAAATAGTTGGCGAGTATCTTGTCATCGCGACCCCCGGCAGCTTGCACCGCAATGGTGTAGATGCTCAGGAACTCCGACGGATGAGTCTTGTCTTCATACTTCTCCGGGACTTCTGGCTTGAACGTGCGGGAGTTGGGCCACTGGACTTGCCGCAGCTCACATGTAAACGCTGGACAACCCACCCCATACGTTAGGCTAACAGGATACCCTGGCGCGGACTTGTCTACAGTGGGCCCGCACGCCTATCAGACTGGAGGCGCGCTTCCTGCCGCCGCTCGATTGCAGTTTGAGCATCTTCTTTGCCACGTTCTTGAAGAACTTGACGCTGATCATGACATGTTCGTGGGTCAGACGACGCCGTGGAGTAACCATCGTAAGCGTTGGTCCATCGAGTCGGTGACCGGCGAGTGCGTTGTGGAGGAGAGTGCGTCGAAGTCGCGCCGCCTCCGGCCCTCTGACCACTGGCATGAGCCGGCTTGGTGGACTGAAACTTATCTGCGAGGCTGAGGAGGCTCTGAATAGTGGCTCTCCATTCGTCGAGCTTCTCCGTAGTAGGAGGGAAGTTCAAGAGTAGCTGGGCCCATGCCATCGCTTCCTCCAACGTGGTTGGCAGCGAACGGTGGGAGGAACGCGAGGTGCTCTGACTTCTAACCGTGTTAGAAGGAGCACCGTCACGGTCCCGCGTCGGCATGCCACTCCCGCTTGCATGCCGATGAGCATGCTGGTCCCGTGCATCTTGGGAATGATGCGCAGGAGCTTTCCCATGGGGACGTTGAGAACTGCGGGCGCTGTGGCGCAGCTCTCCGCACGCATCTTGAGAAGGTCGCAGCGTGGGCACCGGCGTGGGTGCCCTGGAAGATACCCTTCCGCCCCCGGAGTTTGCCATACCACCCGCATGCGGTATCACTCTGTCTTGAGACCCAGGGTGCGAGGGTTCCCGCTGCCGCCATGGGCGTCTCCACAGCGAGCGTCGCCACTTGCTTGGCCTTGGTCACCAGAGCGTCGCGGATGTTCTGAACCTCCGCCTCCTCCTCCTCCTCCACCCGCGTCTATGCCATCTCCTGTCTACGCAGATACAGGGACGGCAGACATGGATGGGCTAACTGCTATCAGGCCCTTTTTCTTGGGGGCCATGGCGATGACGAGTATGAAGAAACTGGCACGCTGATTACCAGAACGGGTCCCCCCTACCTGGCGCGCCAAAGATGTCATGGGAACGAACACCTATGGGATCATAGGGACCCCTTTCGGTTCGGCGGCGGGAAGGCTCACACAAAGAGAATGTCTGATGAATAGCACGCGGGGATCTTTACCCAAGTTCGGCCGCACGGATGCGTAAAACCCTACTCCTGCTTGGTTGTATTGAGAGTGTTCTTAGGGTTCTAGCTACAGGAGCGCTATGAGCAGCTGCCACGCGTGTGAGCTAGAAAGTCCCAAAAGTCGAAAAGTCCTCTACCGTATCGCCCTAGGCCTCCTTTTATACTCTGAAGGGGATCCCAACAGTGGCGTATAGTGTGTACACGAGGTGTACAGAGCTACAGTGCTATCATACCTAACACTGACGGAGTAGGACATGCACATTTAATGCACTGTCAGGCATCTCTGTCTGTCCCATCGGCGCCGCTTAGCCCCCTCCAACGTCGATGCCGTGACATGCGTCTAGGTGGATCGACACCTGGCCCGTGCGCTGGCAGGGCCTTGCCGGGGTTTCGTCTTTTCGGGGCCTCTCCTTGTCGGGGCCTTGCTTTTCCTAGGGGTTCAATAGTCCTCCTGGAAAGGTCTTGTCGATCATCTTGATTCTTCTATGTTTGTATCAGGTAAGTCCCTGCTAGGCCTCGCTGCCAGGGTGGCCACTACTGCCCGTGCATGAGTAAAGGGGCACTGGAGAGCCCAAAACTCTAGTGCACCGACACTTAATCATGTGAACACACAAAAATAGAAGGTAAAGTGTTGGGTTGTCTCCCAACAAGCGCTTTTCTTTAATGCCTTTTAGCTAGGCATGATGATTTCAATGATGCTCATATAGAACAGTATTTGAAACATGCAAAAGAGCATCATGAATCTCATGACAACCACATTTAAGTCTAACCCACTTCCTATGCATAGGGATTTTGTGAGCAAACAATTTATGGGAGCAAGAATCAACTAGCATAGGAAGGCAAAACAAGCATAACTTCAAAACTTTGAACACATAGAGAGGAAACTTGATGTTAGTGCAGTTCCTACAAGCATAAGTTCCTCCCTCACAATAATTTTTAGTAGCATCATGAAGGAATTCCACAATATAACCAGAACATAAAGCATTCTTTTCATGATATACAAGCATAGAAAATCAGTCACTCTCCTCATAAGCAATTTTCTTCTCATTCATAATAGTGGGAGCAAACTCAACAAAATAACTATCATGAGATACTTGATTGACATAACCACTTTGAATATTAAAATCATGATAATAGGTTTCATGGTTGTCATTATTATTTATAGCATAGGTGTCATCACACTAATGATCATAGATAGGAGGCATGCTATCATCATAATATATTTGCTCATCAAAACTTGGGGGACTAAAAATATCTTCTTCATCAAACATAGTATCCCCAAGCTTGTAGCTTTGCATATCATTAGCATCATGAATATTCAAAGAATTCATACTAGCAACATTTCTATCATGCTCATCACTCAAATATTTAGTGTCAAACATTTTAATAACTTCTTCTTCTCACACTTGAGCACAATTTTCCTTTCCATCATTTTCACGAAAGACATTATAAAGATGAAGCATATGAGGCAACCTTAATTCCATTTTTTGTAGTTTTCTTTTATAAAACCAAACTAGTGAAAAACAAGAAACTAAAATATTTTATTGCAAGATCTAAAGATATACCTTCAAGCACTCACCTCCCCGGCAACGGCGCCAGAAAAGAGCTTGACGTCTACTACACAACCTTCTTGTAGACTCGTGTTGGGCCTCCAAGCGCAGAGTTTTGTAGGACAGTAGCAATTTCCCCTCAAGTGGATGACCCAAGGTTTATAAATCCGTGGGAGGCATAGGATGAAGATGGACTCTCTCAAACAACCCTGCAACCAAATAACAAAGAGTCTCTTGTGTCCCCAACACACCCAATACAATGGTAAGTTGTATAGGTGCACTAGTTTGGCTAAGAGATGGTGATACAAGTGCAATATCGATGGTAGATATAGGTTTTTGTAATCTGAAAATATAAAAACAGTAAGGTAACAAATAGTGAACAGCGAGCAAAACGTCATATAAATGCTTGGAAACAAGGCCTAGGGTCCATACTTTCACTCGTGCATTTTCTCTCAACAATATTTGCATAGTTGAATCATATGTAAGTACCTCTCGTGCAACAAAGAGTTCACTCCAAAGTCACAAATAGCAGAGAACTAACGAAGAAATTATTATAGGGTACGAAACCACCTCAAAGTTATCTTTTCTGATCAATCTTATGAGCTATCCCTATAAGTGCCGCGGATAGCCCTAGAGTTTGTACTAAAATAACACCTTAAGATACACATCAACCAAAACCCTAAAGTCACCTAGATACTCCAATGTCACCACAAGTACCCATGGGCTTGATTATACGATATGCATCACATAATTTCAGATTCATCATGTTCAATCCAACACAAAGAACTTCAAAGAGTGCCCCAAAGTTTCTACCGGAAAGTCAAGACAAAAACCCTCAAGTTGATCACCAAAACATACATCAAGTGGATCAATAGAACATCCCATTGTCACCACGGATATCCCATCGCAAGACATACATCAAGTGTTTCTCAAATCCTTAAAGACTCAATCCGATAAGAAAATTTCAAAGGGAAAACTCAATTCATCACAAGAATATAGAGAGGGGAAAACTCCATATGATTCAATCTATATCAATAAAGCTCGCGGTACATCAAGATCGTGCCATCTCAAGAACACGAGAGAGAGAGAGAGAGAGAGAGAGATCAAACACATAGCTAATGGTACATACCCCTTAGCCCTAAGGGTGAACTACTCCCTCCTCATCATGAAGGCTACCAGGATGATGAAGATGGCCTCCGAGATGGTTTCCCCCTCCGGTAGGGTGCCGGAACGGGCTCTCGATTGGTTTTTCGTGGCTATGGAGGCTTGCGGCAGCGGAACTCCCGGTCTAGGTTTCTTTTCGAAGGTTTCTATAGTTATAGGAATTTTTGGCGTCGATCTCACGTCAAGGGGGCCATGAGGCGGTGACAAGCCTCCTAGGCATGGCCAGGAGGGTGGTCGCGCCTGGCAGGCTTGTGACCTCCTTGTGGCTCTTCTGGCCCAACTCCAATGCTTCGGGGGTCTCTTTTGGTCCAGAAAAAATCATACTAAATTTTCAGCCCTTTCCGAGAACTTTTATTTCTCCACAAAAAATGACACCATGGTAGTTCTGCTAAAAACAACGTCAATCCGGGTTAGTTCTAATACAATCATACCAAAATCATATAGAATTATTGTAAACATGGCATGAATACTTCATTAATTATAGATACGTCGGAGACGTATCATGGGGGCACTAAGACCACCACCTTGCTCCATAGCGATCAAGCATTTCCCTACAAATAACATAAAGTAGTGCACAATAGGAAAATCAAGCTAGTAGCTCGGGCGTTCGACACGCCTCTACGATCACCCACAAATAAAGTGAGGAGGAAGTCTTCAAACTCCTCTGGCCTGGGCTCATTTAATCCCCCATCAGAGGGAATCAAGCATATTTCGCAGAACCTAGTGAATGGTATTTCAAAATGTTTTGCGTACAAATCAAAGCGCACCATGGGGATATCGAGCCTATGCATGAAATGTAAATTTTGCACAAAGGATTTTATAAGGAGATAGTATTGATCATACTCATCTGCGAGGAAATTGGTCAGCCCAGGATTTGCAATTGATTCCATGAATTCTTGGAAGAAACCCGCTTCGCTCATGAAAGGTGTATGTGGCCATTCACATGGCCTAACCATCGTGTTGCGAAAGATGTTGATGTCTCGGTCCTGGTTACTCCCAACAACTCCCTTGGAGCTCCATCTCAAATAACTTCTCCTAAAGATGTTCATTTTCCTAAGAGCAAACTTCTGAACTTTTTGGACGAAAAATTATGTCAACAAAACTTTGTAAGATTGATAGCAACTACTCATATAAACGCTTGGAGGCCATATCAAGCATTCAAACCACTTGGAACTCAAATAATTAAACATTCAAGCTCATTTTTAGTAGCACCAAGTGCAGCAAAATATGCAAAATATAAACCAATAAAGATAAAAACTAATTGGAGTAATGGGAGAGTCACATAGCAAGGAGCAATCACTCCAAACATTTTCAAAAACGGAGTTTCAAGCAAAGCGATTGAAAATCTCAGGTTTGGGAGCTAGAACACGAGAGAGAGAGAGAGAGAGAGAGAGAGAGAGAAACGAGGAATTTTTTCAAGAGGAAGAAGAAGTGGGCCGAAGGGATAAGTGAGGGGGTGCATGTGCCCCCCCCCCAAGCCATCAGGGCGTGCCCAAGGGGTGGGTGCGCCCTATTGGCTTGGCACCAATAGGTGCATCCACTGAGGTGTTTTTAGCTCCATTTTTTAAATACTCTAGAAAATTTCTATAGAAATTATGTGGCAATGTGAGAAATTTTATTTTTGGGTCATTTTTATTGCACGGATAATTCAAAAAACAGGACAGTCATGGCACTTTTATTTCATTTAACGAAAAATAACAAAGAGTAAACTATAATTTCAAAAGGTTGTGCTTACTAAATTCATCGACATGCCCCTAAAAAGGATCCATTAATAAGGTTGATCAAGTCTTATTAACAAATTCTTTACGATTGACATGAAACCGAAGAATCTTTGTATAACACTAGGTTACTACAATGGGGATTTGCATCTCCCCAACAATAATAATATCACATTTCTTCTTGGCGGTAGGAAGAGGAAATTTAAACTCCCCAAAAGTTCTTGTACCAACTTGCTCAATGGCATTAATATTATTCACCAAAGCTTGTTTCTTCGGTAAGTGCATTGTATGTTGCTTACCATTGAGATGAACAGTAACCTTGCTTTTGTTGCAATCAATAACAACCCCTGCATTATTTAGAAGGTCTTCCAAGGATAATCGACATGTCTCAAGAATAATAAAGATCGTTAAGATAGTAAAATTTTCAACCACAACAGGGACATCCTCACAAATTCCAATAGGTATAAAAGTGGATTTATCAGCCTTTTGCATAGTTATTTCAGTAGGTGTGAGCTTATTCAAATCAAGTCTTTTATATAAAGAGAAACACATAACACTAACACCGGCTCCTAGGTCACATAAAGCAGTTTTAACATAACTTCGTTTAATGGAGCAAGGTATTATGGGTATACCCGGATCTCCCAACTTCTTAGGCACTCCACCGTCATAAGAATAATTAGCAACCATGGTGGAAATCTCAATTTTAGGTATCTTTCTTTTATTAGTGATAATATTTCTCAATTATTTAGCATACTGAGGCATTTTCAAGATATCCGTCAAGCGAGTGCGCAAAAAGACATGTCTAATCATTTCAGCAAAGAGCTCAAAATCCTCATCATCCTTGCTTTTAGAAGCTTTACGAGGGAAAGTCATTGGTTTTTGAATCCATGGTTCTCATTCTTTACCATGTTTTCTAGCAATAAAGTCTCTCTTATCATAACGTTTATTCTTAGGAGGTGGGTTATCAAGATAAACAACAGGTTCTATTTCTACATTATCATCATTTTCCTTATCTTTATCTGGTGGAGACATTATCATTATCACTAGGTGGATGTTCATCACTAGATCGTGTTTCAGCATCAGAAATAGAAACATCATTATGACTCTCAGTAGTTTTTTATAACAAGTTCACTAGAATCATGGCAAGTCCAATCATCTTTTTTTGCTTTTTATTTTTAGTTGGACTAGGTGCATCTTCATTAATTCTCCAAGAATCTTGTTCAATTCTTTTAGGATGACCTTCAGGATAAAGAGCTTCTTGAGTCATTCTACCTCCGCCTGTCATTACTCCAATAGAATGATCATTCATGTTATCATTTATTTCCGCAAGCAAATCATTTTGTGACTTAGCAACTTGGTCTAGTTGAGTGTGAAAAATGGAAGCATGTTTATCTAGACCTTTAACATCATTGGCAATTCTAAATGTTAAGTCACTCAAGCGATCTATCATCATAGAATTGCATTGTAATTAATCCTTGGCATAATTATTACAATGTTCTTGCTTAACAATTTAATTATCAAATTCATCCATGCATTGACTATGAGTCTTAGTGTAAGGTATATCACTTCCATCAAATCTATGGATAGAATTTACCTCTACTACCTTTGTAGGGATCTCGAGTCCATGTATTTCTTCAACAGGTGGTAAATTCTTGACATATTCAGATTTAATACCTTTTTCTTTCATAGTTCTCTTGGCTTCTTACATATGTTCTGGACTGAGGAATAGAATACCTCTCCTCTTTTGAATAAGTTCCGATGGTGTTTCAGTATGTGTCCACTCATTTGCATTTTGTAAAATAATATCCAATAGTTCTTCAGCCTGCCCAACAGTTCTTACCCTGAAAACACAACCAACACAACTATCTAGGTAGTCCCTAGAAGCATCGATTAGTCCATTATAAAAGATAGCAAGTATTTCATTTTCTTAAGAGGATGATCAAGAAAGCTCTTAGTAGCTGGAGAGCCTCCCCCAAGCTTGAGGGAGATTCTCTTCTTCGATTTGCACCGAGTTAAATATTTCCAGTGAAGCACCTTGTTTCTTATGAGTAGGAAAATATTTTTTAGTAAAGTGATAGATCATATCATGGGGGCTACGCATATAGCCAGGAGAAAGAGAAAGGAATAAATTCTTAGCATCACCTTTTAGTGAAAAGGGAAAAACTTAAGAGAATAAAAGCAATGAATCTTTTCTTCATGATCAAACAAGGTGGCTGACGAGGACATGTACCTAGAGTAGGGTCCTAGGCAAGGCCTACATACCCTACCTAAGGACACTACATTGGAGGACTTGAAGATTAATCATAAACTTCCGGCTGGATTCCCAGAGACGTTCAAGTCACTCGACGGGTTATCCACTCGGAGACTCCTTCCTCCACTCGGCAGTCGCGTGTCACTCGGAAGACCTCGTTCTCACTCGATGCCAGAATACCAGGAGTCACCATCAAGAGCTCAACGGGCAGACATTAGTCCAATCGTCGTTAATAGCTTTTATTACGTACATTACCAGTAACGGCAGACTTTAACCCCATGATCGGACCCTTAGATGTTGGGTAATTATGAGGGGCAGAGAACTCTATATAAGCCACCCCTCCCTCTAGCACAAGGGTTTGCAACCATTGTAATCCCTACATTCCACACGACATAAGCTCCTGAGCACTGAGATGTAGGGTTGTTACCTCCACGAGAGGGGCATGAACTCATACATTCGTGTGTACACCCTCACCATACCTAGGACTCTGCCCTCTCCTTACGTACCCCTACCATCTATTGTCAGGCTTGTTCGCACGACAGTTGGCACCCACCATGGGGCAGGCGTCTAAGCGACTTCCGGCGAGGTTGCATTTTTCATCCTTCGACATGTCTTCCGGCGGTGTTTTTGCTATGGGCCACAAGATCCGTTTCGAAGCACTCACCTTCATCTCCAATGATTCGGCATGGCTCCAGGAAGCGCCTCTCGATGTCGAGGCGCTCCCGATCCGCGGGGCCGCACACTTCCGCGCGAGCTCCTGCGGAGTGTTGCTGCGTCAGCCTTTGACTCCTTACACGTCGGCTCCCCTCGTTGTTCGCGGTCGCAAGTAGTCCGGTTGCTCACAACTTCAGCGATGGGTCAAACACGTAGTGGTGCGTCAAACTTCTCCGCAGATTGCAGCACTCGAGCCCGCCGAATCCCTTCACGGCGTGTTCGAGTCGGATTCTGATCCATCTGATGTGCCTTCCGACCGTGAAAGCTGCTATCCCGTGGCGGAGGTCTTGATGGCGGGCTCTCATTAGAGATCGCCGCCTGGCTTCGGCCGTGGCAGGCGCGAGGTTGGTGGTCCATCGAATGAGCAGCCGCACCACGAGGAGGAGGTTCTTCATACTCCCATCATTGGCGCGACTGCCGAGGCTCAAGCTTTGGAGGCCACGCGTATTCTTCTGGAAGAACTCCAGGCAGAACTTGACGAGCGCGCCCGCCAACAACCGCCACGCCCGAGTCGACGTCAGCGACAGCTGTTTCCGATCGGATCTCACGACGACGTTGAGGTATATTGAACTCCTGTGTTAAATGTTGTTGCCTCTGCTAGGATAGCAGATTCCATTCAACCGTCCCGGTCGGAGGCTGGAAGAGGGTTGATGCAGATTAGAGCACTGTTAGATGCAGCGCAACGGCAGAATTCAGTAGTTTCTCAGTCCCACAACAGGATACATAGCAATTCACCCAGGGCAGAGACCGTTCAGTCGGCACACAACCCTGGATCGCCCTTGCATCATCGGGGTGGAGGTTTCCGTGAAGAGCAGGTCAGAGATCAGTTTCACCGTGAAGACCACCATCGAGTGCCCACTCCTCCGCGGAGTGGTTCGTACGCGCCCCGGTGCCAGGACGATAGGCGCTCCTTCGGTGATGAGCGGAATGCGGGCTTTGATGCTCGCGACCTCCTCGTTCAGAAGCGGATTGACAGGGGCAGAGCCCACAGAGAAGGACATGATAGGGATTTTCCGAGTGGTAGCTCAACTGTGGTTTCTGGTCCTGAGTGTTTCGGCAGAGCCATATGTTCTGCAGAGATTCCCCCCAACTTCAGGTTGGCGGAGGGGATTGGGAAGTTTACTGGCGAAACAAAGCCAGAGACTTGGTTAGATGATTACCGAGTGGCTGTGCAAATTGGTGGCGGAAATGACAATGTTGCCATGAAGCACCTGTCCTTGATGTTGAATGGTCTAGCTCAAGCTTGGCTGAATCGTTTGGCTCCTTCCAGTATACATTGCTGGGAGGATCTTACCGGGGTGTTTGTCCGAACCTTTGAGGGCACCTGCAAGCATCCGGCAAGTCTAGTCAACTTACAGCACTATGTCCAGAAGCCCAATGAAACCTTGAGAGATTATATTCAACGATGGTCCACTCTGCATCATACAGTGGAGAATGTGTCGGAACACCAGGCTGTTTGTGCATTCAAGGCTAGTGTGAGATACAGAGAACTATATCTGAAGTTTGGGCAAACAGGTGATATTTCACTCGGCAAGATGATGGAAATCTCCACTCGGTACGCCAATGGCGAAGAAGAAGACCGCCTTCGTAGCGGCAAAGGAAAGACAATCGTCAATGAGGCTGGTGGCAGCAATAATCGGAAACAGAAACGAAAAGCTGAAGATCCGGTTCAAGCAGAAGCGGCAGCACTAGCGAGTCAGTCAAAGAACAAGGGCAAAGGAAAAGCACAGTATGCCCCCAAGAAAGGGAAAAATTAGTCAGGAACTGATATCATGGATCAGCCATGTGTAATTCACACGAGGAAAGATGCGGAAGGCAATCTGATTTTGCCCAAGCATACCACTCGACAGTGTCGGACCCTTATCCAGCAATTCAAGGGGACCCGTCGAGTGATAAAACTCCTAATAAGGGAGATGAAGATGAAGATAAAGAAACATTCCCGGATGTCACTGCTACACTGGTGATCTTTGCTGATGTTGAGAGCAAGAGCCGTTTGAAAGTCATCAACAGAGAAATCAACATGGCTGTGCCGGATACCCCCACCTACCTCAAGTAGTCCCAATATGCTATTACATTTGACTAGACAGACCATCCTGCTCATGTGGCCACCCCCGGTCGACAGGCTCTAGTAGTTGATCTGGGGGGGACTCGACTTAGAAAGGTCCTCATGGATGGCGGCAGCGGCCTGAACATTCTCTATGCGGATACCCTGAAAGGGATGGGCATTCTGATGTCCCGTCTGAGTGAAAGCAACATGCAATTTCACGGGGTCATCCCAGGAAACAAAGCCAAGTCACTCGGCCAAATAGCATTGGATGTGACATTCGGGAACGACAAAAAATTTCGAGAAGAAAAGTTGACATTTGAAGTCGTGGATTTCAAGAGTGCTTACCACGCCATTTTGGGTCGACCCGTGTATGCACGTTTCATGGCCCAACCATGTTACATGTATCTCAAGTTGAAGATACCAGGCCCTAAGGGCATGATCACGGTCACAGGCAATCGACAGCGGGCTGAAGAATGCCTCCAGCAAGGCTCCAAGATCGCCGATCACCAGATGGCCATGGTTGAGTTGGAGGAGTACAAGAAAATCGCCGACCCTGCTAATTTGCTCCGCGCAAAGAAGCCGGCTTACGAGTCGGCATTTCAGTCAGCAGGGGAAGTGAAGAAGGTACACATCCATCCGAAAGATCCTACTGCTGCCCCGACGAATATCTCATCAACACTCGACAGCAAATAGGCAGCCGAGCTCATCAAGTTCCTCCGTGAGAACTAGGATATCTTTGCATGGAAGCCTGCTGACATGCCGAGGATTCCCAGGGAGCTGGCTGAGCACCGTCTGCGAGTGGATCCGAAGGCCAAACCCGTCAGGGAGCATTTGCGTCGCTCAGCACCGGAGAAGCACAAGGCTATCGGAGAAGAAGTGGCCCGTCTCTTGCAAGCCAAGTTCATTCGGGAAATTTACCACTCCGAGTGGCTCTCGAATATTGTGATGGTGCCAAAGAAGGATAAGTCATTGCGCATGTGCATTGACTTCAAACATCTCAACAAGGTGTGCCAAAAGGACCATTTTCCGCTCCCCCACATAGATCAAATTGTTGACTCGACAGCGAGGTGTGAGCATTTATCGTTTTTGGATGCTTACTCTGGGTACCATCAGATCCGTCTGTATGGCCCAGACGAAATAAAGACAGCCTTCACCACCCCATTCGGGTGTTTTTGTTACATCACTATGCCATTTGGTCTCAAGAATGTCGGCGCTACTTTTATGCGCATGATTCAGAAATGTCGAGGCGTACATGGACGATATAGTGGTCAAGTCCCGCAAAGGTTCCGACCTGTTGGTTGATTTGGCCATGACATTCGCCAATCTGAGGCGATTCGACATAAAATTGAATCTGACCAAATGTACTTTCGGCGTCCCTGGCGGCAAGCTGCTCGGTTTTCTCGTTTCCGAGCGAGGAATTGATGTCAATCTTGAAAAAATCAGCGCCATTACCCATATGAAGACTCCCGTGCGAGTGCACGATGTTCAGAAGCTCATAGGTTGCTTAGCAGCATTGAGTCGATTCATCTCTCATCTTGGTGAGAAGGCTCTACCTTTATATCAATTGATGAAGAAGTCCGACATGTTTGACTAGACTCCCAAAGCCGAAGCAGCGTTTGTTGAGCTCAAAGCCTTGCTCTCCACCTAGTCGGTGCTTGCCTCTCCTGCCAGCAAAGAGCCCTTAATCCTGTACATCACGGCCACAAATCAGGTCGTCAGTACAATACTGACTATCGAGCGGGAAGAGGAGGGTAAAGCTTATAAAGTCCAACGGCCAGTTTATTATGTCTCAGAAGTATTGTCCCCCTCGAAGCAAATATATCCACACTATCAGAAGCTGGTTTATGGTATTTACCTATCAGCAAAGAAGGTGGCGCATTATTTCCAAGACCACTCGATTTCAGTCGTCAGTTATGCTCCTCTGTCCAAAATCTTCAATAATCGAGACTTATCAGGCCGAGCGGCTAAATGGACAATTGAGCTTGGAAACTTTGATATCATATTCGAAACCAAAAAAGCAATCAAGTCCCAAGCATTGGCAGATTTCATGGCCGAGTGGATTGAATAGTAACAGCCTATCCATGTTCATTCGGCGCATTGGACAATATTTTGATGGCTCCAAAATGTTGAATGGGTCTGGTGCTGGTGTTGTCTTGATATCTCCCAGGGGCGACAAGCTCAGCTATGTCTTGCAAATTCACTTTGATTCCTCCAACAATGAGGCAGAGTATGAAGCACTTTTGTATGGGTTGCGCATGGCTATCTCACTCGGTGTCAAGCGCCTGATGGTCTATGGCGACTCAGATCTGATGGTGAATCAAGTGATGAAGGAGTGGGATGTTTAAAACCCCGCTATGACTGGATACTGCAATGTAGTCCGGAAGTTGGATAAGAAATTTGAAGGCCTGGAACTTCATCATGTTCCCCGACTAAAAAATCAAGCGGCCGATGAGCTGTCCAAGATTGGTTCAACTCGACCGCCTGTCCCTAGTGGTGTGTTCTTGGAGCACTTGCACACTCCTTCGGTTCAAGAAGATCCTTTCACTAAAGAGCCCCCACAAGCTTTGAGTTCCATTGATCCGATAGAAGTCGACGTTCCTACAGTGATTGACCTGGTCATGGAGATTCTGGTTATCACTCCCGATTGGACTGTGCCTTACATTGCCTATATCCTCAAACAAGAGCTCCCTAGAGATGAAACAGAGGCTCGACAGATTGTGCGCAGGTCCAAGGCTTTCACTGTGATGGGAGACTAGCTGTTCAGAGAGAGTGCGACTGGTGTTACACAATGCTGCATTTCCCTCGAGGAAGGTCGAATGATTCTAGACGAGATTCACTCGGGAACTTGCAGCCACCTTGTGTCCTCAAGGACGATCGTTGCTAAAGCATACCGAGCTGGTTTTTACTGGCCACGAGCTAATGAGATGGCTAAAGACATCGCTGATCATTGTGATGGTTGCCAGTTCTATGCAAACTTGTCACACAAGCCGGCATCTGCCCTGAAGACAATTCCTCTTGCCTGGCCGTTTGTTGTTTGGGGACTCGACATGGTTGGCCTTGTTCGACCCAGAAAAGGAGGATTCACCCACTTATTGGTAGCAGTCGACAAATTCACCAAGTGGATAGAAGCCAAGCCAATCAAGAAACTGAACTCCCGCACGACGCACACATTCATGAGGGGGATAATTTATCGATACGGCATTCTGCACAGCATCATCATGGACAACGGCACTAATTTTGACTCGGAAGAATTCAGGAACTTCTGCAACTCCCAAGGCACTCGGGTAGATTATGCATCTGTCGCTCACCCACAAACCAATGGGCAAGTCGAGCGAGCCAATTGCCTCATCTTGCAAGGTCTTAAGCCTCGTCTCATGCGCGACCTGGATCATGCCGCTAGTGCCTGGGTAACTAAGCTGTCGTTTGTGTTATGGGGCCTGAGAACTACTCCCAATCGGTCGACTGGACGGACTCCTTTCTTCCTGGTCTATTGTGCTGAAGCCGTTTTGCCGAGTGACTTGTTCCACAATTCTCCTCGACTGGAGCTGTACTTTGAGGCTGAAGCTGAACAGGCCAGATAGGACGGTGTAGATCTTCTGGAGGAGGAATGAGAGATGGTTCTGATCCGGACTACTGCCTATCAGCAGGACCTATGGTGCTTCCATGCAAAGAATATCAAGAGTCGGTCATTTCATGAGGGAGACCTAGTGCTTCGAGTGAATCAACACCGACCTCACAAGCTTGCTCCTGCATCGGAAGGTCCTTTCATCATCACTAAGGTGCTAAACAACGGAGCCTATCATCTGTACAATCTAATGAAGCGGATGGATGAGCCACGAGCCTGGAATGCAGATCTGCTCCGGCGTTTTTATACTTAAGACAGAAGAATTCCCCGATGTAATAAGAGTACTTCATCAATGCAATTCACATTTCTGCAATATATATGTTGTCGGTTCCAATCGTATAGCTACATTCTTGGGAATACTCCGAGTGATGAGCTATCCTCACACTCGGGGACTTAGCTACGAACATGCTTTCGGCTAAGTTAAAAACCCTGTCGGGTGGATAGCAGTCCATTCACTCGACGGCCTATTTGCAAATCCGTCTTTGCTTAGGTTCAAATATACTCCGAGTGATGAGCAATCCTCACACTCGGGGGCTTAGCTGCGAACATGCTTTCGCCTAAGTTACAAACCCTGTCGGGTGGATAGCAGTCCATTCACTCGACGGCCTATTTGCGAATCCGTCTTCGCTTAGGCTCAAATATACTCCGAGTGATGAGCAATCCTCACACTCGAGGGCTTAGCTGCGAACACGCTTCCCTAAGTTAAAAACCTTGTCGGGTGGATAGCATTCCATTCACTCGACAACTTAGCCGTGAATCGACATTCGCCTAAGTTCTAAACTACTCTGAGTGATGAGCAATCCTCACACTCGTGGGCTTAGCTACGAACATGCTTCGCCTAAATTAAAAACCTTGTCGGGTGAATAGCATTCTATTCACTCGACAACTTAGCCGCGAATCGACATTCGCCTAAGTTCTCAACTACTCCGAGTGATGAGCAATCCTCACACTCAGGGGGCTTAGCTTCAAACATGCTTCGCCTAAGTTAAAAACCCTGTCGAGTGGTGAGCAGCCCTCACACTCGGGGGCTTAGCTGCAAACATGTTTTTGCCTAAGCCTAAAAACAAACTTAGTCAAACTAACGATTGAAATCCAAATACGAATAAAATCCAAAGGTCAAACCGCGGATAAGCGTTCCATAAAGAAGGAAATGTGCTCAAGCCTAAAGCCTGAATGAAGTTTTAAGAGATACAATTCCACTCGGCATACCGAGGAGACTAAAAGTTTTTCTTCCAAAGACCAAGTTTTTTAAGCATCTGACGGGCTGGCTGGCTCGACAAAGGTGTCCAAGTCGATACCGTCAGCAATTCTGGTGGCTGCTTCAATGAAGGTTTCCATGAAGTCCTCAAACTAGAGTTTCTTCGTGTTTACTACTTGGGGCTCCTTCAGCTTCTCTTCCCTCATGTCCCTACAATGGACCCTGACAAGTGATAACGCCACGTCAGCCCCGCAGCGGGTAGTAGATTTCTTCCAGGCCTGCATTCGACTGGGAAGTTCGTTTAGGCGAGCCATCATGGAGTTAAGGTCGAGCTAAAGAGTGTCCTCAGGCCATAGCTCCTTGTCGATTCTTTCCATTGCAGATTTCAGTCGGGCAATATATGTTTGGACGCCTTGGAGCCGGAAGTTGAGTCTGAGCATGTTCATGGCCACTGCATCTACGACAGGTGACTTAGTGGGATCCAGATTGGGTTCAACCTCCTCTATCTCCTTCTTGAAGTCTTGGCAGAATTCTGTTGAAGAATTGTAATGGGAGGGGAATCGGTGAGATATGACCTTCAAAGATTTTACAAATTTCAGTCGACGGGAAACACTCACGTCGAGCAGGATATACATCTTCCTCAAAAATTCGCCCAAGTGCTTATCCAGGCCATTGCTCCTTTTGTTCAGCTGCTCGGCCCTTTTGACGAGGTCCACGCGCTCCTACTTCAGCTTCGTGTTCCCCTCTTCTAGCTTCTTGGCGGCCGCCAGCTTCCGATCTGCAGCTTCGGTCTTGTCCCTGGCCACCCGTTGGGCGTCAGCGAGTGTTTTGTCCTTCTCCTCCAGTGCCTTATTCATGGAATATAAAGAAACAACATTGTTGAGTCGCGCTTGGAGTCGATGGTTTTCATTGCGCACGTCTGTTCGAGTGAGAGCACATGGTTCAAAACATGAAAAGTGAAGATGGGAATGCAAAAAGTCAGCAATAAGTACCTCCTAGAGACTTCATCTCAGCACGCGCTTGCTCCAGAGCATTGTTGGAGGCTTCCAGATCCATGAGCAGCTGGTTCCTTTCATCCTCCAGATCTTTGTACTGCGTCCCAAGCTCACAAGCCCTCTGAAACCAACAAAAGAAAGAGATTCTATCGGCAAGTAATGCTAAGGATGGTCGACTAGTCTATGAACACCGTCGAATGACTGTCTTACAACCTTGGAACAACATCGTATATTGGGTGACCTATGATGTCCATGAAGCTCATGTCGAGGGGAATAAGAATTCAAGCAAAAGTCCACTCGACATGTCAAGCGGCCTTGGCGCTCCGCGCGTAGTAAACAAATTCAAAGCGGTCTCTATTAAGACCCTTGCCGATGCAAGCACTCGACAGTGGTCTCGGGGACTACACCCAGTGGGTGCACTCAGAGTGCCCCCATTGAGACGGTTAACTCTTGATCCATCGAGTAACTCGTCAAAAACAAAAAAAGGCACTCGACATGTCGAGTGACTCTAGTACTCCGTGTACGACAAGTTTTCAAGACTACTGCTTATCGTCTGTGATTAACAGTAGCCTCGAGGACTACACCTAGTGGGTGCACTTAGCGTGTCCCCACTGGTTATTAAAACATTCGACAAGGTCAGCCCTATCAGAACATCCACCCGTCACTTGACCCATCGAGTGACGCGCCTCCCTGCTCTGTGAAGTTCAATCTATCCTTATGCAGCGTCATATCATGGTTTGTCAATAATATCCATGAAACCTACAAGGTAGCTTCGGAGTGGTGCGATCCAAGGCGGAATGTATCCCGTATACAATAAACTCTAAGACCCCTCATGGTGCAAGCACTCGACAGCGGTCTCGGGGACTACACCCAGTGGATGAACTTAGCGTGCCCCCACTAGATCTGCCAATTCTCGATCAGTTGAGTGGCAGAAACATCCATCATTGGAATATCAGTCACTCTGAGAAGTGCAGTCTATCCTTATGCAGCGTCGTATCATGGTTTGTCAATAATATCCATGAAACCTGCAAGGTAGCTTCGGAGTGGTGCGATCCAAGGCGAAATGTATCCTGTATACAATAAGCTCTAAGACCCCTGCCGATGCAAGCACTCAATAGTGGTCTCGGGGACTACACCCAGTGGGTGCACTCAGAGTGCCCCCACTGAGACGGTTAACTCTCGATCTGTCAAGTAACTCGTCAGCTATCGAGTAACGCGTCAAAAAAAATGCACTCGACATGTCGAGTGACTACAGTACCACGCATACTATCGACGCAAATCCTACTCGACTATGACCCGACCTATTCGAGTGGAGAAATTTCAAACATCCTACGAGTGGTCAATAAGCACCCAATGGGTGTACAGTCAAGAAAAGACAGGAATTCAATCAGAAATGTACTTACAATCGAACTTACTCGGACATTGGTGCGGAGGACTACGCTGACATCGTAAGCCAGTTTGCTGGCCTCGTACGCCTCCTTGGTTCGCAATATTATCTGCTCTGCCTGGATCATAGCCTCCTTCACTGCTCTGGTCTGATCTTTCGGGACGCGATGCAGAGAGAAAGCCGTCATAGGCGGGATCGACGTAGTGGCTGGGGCAGCATGTGCAGTCTGAGCAGGTCCGGTTACAGTCGATGTCACGATGGTCGAGACAGCTGCAGGGGCATTCGACAAAGGTACTGCAAGTTTAGCTCGGACCTGTGTCAAATCACCTATCCGCTGGGAGGACTCTGCGGTCAAACGCTGAGGCGTCCGCGCCGATGAAGCTCTTCGGGTGCTGGTGCACGAAGCGTCTAGGTGTTCCTCGTCGTCTTCCAGCTGGATGATCTCTGCAACATCAACCGACAGTGTTAACTTTCGCAAGTGACGAATCCCATTCGGCTGAATCAAGAACTTACTAACCTCTATGAGAAGTGGCAGTGACAGCAGTGTCAATGTCCATCGCCTCCCCTCCGTCTCGATGAGGTGAGGTTACACACATAGCAGCTCTGGCGGATCAAACAGCACTCCGTTAGATACAACTCAAGACCACAGTCAATAGAAAGAATTCAGAAATAAATACTTACGTGGAGACGACTGGTACATCCATCCTCATGCAAGGCAGAGCCTTGCGAGGTTTGGTCAATGACTTGCTTGGGCTGCTTGGCCAGCCTCTCACTCGACTCAACAGTCGAAGAACGACTCCGCTTCGGGTTCTTCTCGCTAGGGCTTGGAGCCCTATCCTCAATGGCTACCGGATCCTAGCAGGACTTGGTGCGGCCTTTGCACCGGGGAGGTGACTCGACTTCTTCCTCTTTGCCGGAGTCCTCGTATTCCTCCTTAGAGTTAGTGGGACCATCACCGTCCATGCTACCACCCTCGCTCACTACGCCATCTTCAACATGGTTCCCGTTGGGAACGGGCGAGTACATGTGCGTCCACTCCTGCATGATTCAAGCAAAGAAGTCAGTTCATAAATCAATGTACCACTCGATAGTACAAGTACATCAGTCGACACCATGCAACTCACCAGATTCTTCAGTGGGTTTTCGGCCGAGTAAGGTCGAATCCTCTTGGCTCCCAAAGGGTTGTCGTAGACTCTAGTGATGCTGCGAAGCCACTGCTCAACAGTTTTTTGTGGAACCTCTTCTGGATGCACCCTGGTCGAGTCCTCGGGGCCCACGTAGTGCCACATGGTGTGATCTCTGGCTTGGAGCGGCTGAATACATCGATTGAGAAACGTCTCCAACAGATCCATGCAGGTCACCCCACCCCGGATCAACTGCACCACCGCCTCAACCAAGATTCATGTTTGGACATGTTCCTCTTCGGTCACCCTCGGAGACTTGGGGATAGCTGGACGGTCAGGTGTATATGGGGGAAGGCCAGTCGACATGTTGGGCGATGCTATGTCTTTGCAGTAGAACCAAGTCGACTGTCAGCCTCTAACAGACTCGGGAAAGGTCATGGCAGGGAAGGAACTACGGGCTCTTTTCTGAAGTCCTAAACCTCCACACAACTTAAGCACATGAGTCTTCCCATCAGCAGGCAGAGCTTTCTTCACGGTCTGGGATCTGATCGTGAAGATGTGCTTGAACAGCCCCCAATGGGGAGAGCAACCTATAAAACACTCGCACAAAGTGACGAAGGCAGACGAGTATGTAACCGTATTTGTTGGGAGATGATTCAACTAGGCGCCGAAGAAATTCAGGAATCCTCTAAAGAACGGGTGGGGCGGCATAGAGAAACCTCTTTCAACGTGGGAGAGAAGGAGGACCCGCTACCCATCGCGTGGCTCCGGCTCGCGCTCTCCTGCCGGCAGCCTCCAGGCGCCGTCCGCCACGAGCCCGTCGGCGACAAGGCCCTCCATGTCCTCCCGATTGACTACGGAGGGGATAAAGTCCCCCTACATCCACCCTGCCGGTGCGGTGAACCGAGCGGTCGAGGGCTTCTTGCCCTTGAGCTTCGTCGCCCCCTTTTTGGCTCGCTCCAGCTTCTCTGTGGTATCCTTCATCATCATCGCAATGGCTCTCGTCGGAGAAGAACAAGATGAGGACAGGGGAGGCGGAGGAAGAGAGGGAGTTCGGGG
This sequence comes from Hordeum marinum, assembly GCA_022496015.1. Lineage (NCBI taxonomy): Eukaryota > Viridiplantae > Streptophyta > Magnoliopsida > Poales > Poaceae > Hordeum > Hordeum marinum. Next base: position 417,455,582 of record CM039678.1, on the reverse strand, counting down.
AATAGTACTGTGCGAACCGCAGCGCTCTGAGATTTATACCCCACAGAGTACCTTCGCTGACTGGTGGACCCACGAGATCACCACACATGCCAGCCGTAGTCCGCGTCCAGTACGTGGAGAAAAGTCAGGCATGGAGATCGAGGCGTCATGCTCTCACTTGCCCTGATCATGGCGTCATCATCGCACGCGCGCGTGCTTCCCAAATTTTTGTATTCCGCAAAATCCGGGTCTGATGGGCCGACCCGTCACCTCCAAAGATGCTTTCAGTTCACTCGGAGCCAAATAGGCATTGAACATCCACTCGGACACTTTTAAGGCTAAATGGATCCGGGCGAATGGAGAAGACTTCAATCGACACAAGTTTTGTTGAAGCCCCGAATATCATTCGGAAGATTCAGCATCTGGATCTTGAATTGACGTTGATACTCAGGGTTCAGTCGACGCAAGTTTCATTGAAACCCTGAATATCATTCGGAAGATTTGATGCCCTAATTCGAGATTGGCATTGATACCCCCATTTCACCACTCAAAGCCCGATCCATTCGGGGGCTAATGACGAGGACATGTACCTAGGGTAGGGTCCTAGGCAAGGCCTACATACCCTACCTAAGGACACTACATTGGAGGACTTGAAGATCAATGATAAACTTCCGGCTGGATTGCCATAGACGTTCAAGTCACTCGACAGGTTATCCACTCGGAGACTCCTTCCTCCACTCGGCAGTCGCGTGTCACTCGGAAGACCCTGTTCTCACTCAACGCCAGAAGACAAGGAGTCACCATCAAGAGCCCAACGGGCAGACGTCATTAATAGCTTTTATTATGTACGTTACCAGTAACAGGAGACTTTAACCCCACGATCGGACCCTTAGATGTTGGGTAATTATGAGGGGCAGCGAACTCTATATAAGCCGCCCCTCCCCTCTAGCACAAGGGTTCGCAACCATTGTAATCCCTATATTCCACACGACATAAGCTCCCGAGCACTGAGACGTAAGGTTGTTACCTCCACGACAGGGGCCTGAACTCATACATTCGTGTGTACACCCTCGCCATAGCTAGGACTTTGCCCTCTCCTTACGTACCCCTACCATCTACTGTCAGGCTCATTCCCACGACAGTGGAAATATCATGCAATTTGGTAATGTGTGCCAAACAGTTTCAGATTCATAGCCATGGAAAGGACCAGATTCTACTATAGTGATTAACTCAAGATCAATTGAGATTCATAATCCTTATGAGTAACACGTATAGTACAAGTAGCAAATTTAGGATCACGTTTCATTTCCCCTATCATAGATTTTTCTTTTAGTTTGCATAGTAGTTTCTTCAAATCATCTCTATCATTGCAAGCAAGAAAGTCTCTAGCTATCTCCCCATGCATAACATAACACTCAGGTACATTAGGCAGATCATACTCCCTCTATTCCTTTATATAAGGTGTATTTGTTTTTAAAAAAGTCAAACGAGTGCAAGAACCTAGTTTTTAGAAAAGTATATCAACATTCACAATATGAAATTTATATCATTTGATCCATAATCAAAAGTAGTTTCATATTATATCTATTAGGTATTACGAAAGTTGTTATTTTATTCTATAATCTTGGTCAAACATTCAAATAGTTGACTTGCACGGAAATCAATACACCTTATATTCTAAAATGGAGGGAGTATTTATTAGGAGAGCTAGGCGTAATAGGTGAACCAACGTGTTCATCAATTTCATCAATCTCAAGTTCTCTAGCTTTAGCAATATGGACATCAAGTAATTCATTCAGTGGCAAAATTTTAGTTTCATCAAGCATAGTAGTAGTATCATCATTAATTTTAGAAGTAGCATCATCAAGTACTTGTGACATATCAGAACGAGTGGGAATTGGTGATGTCATAAGCTGATTCAAAACAGTAGGTGAATCAAAAGCAGAGCTAGATGACAGTTCCTTACCTCCCCTCATCTTAGAGGGTATGATCTTGGTTCTAGTATCTTTCAGATTCTTCATAGTGACAATTGGATATCCTTGGTGAACACAATAAATAGAGTTATTCTCCTTGGCAACGGTGCCAAAAAACAGTCTTGATAACCCACAAGTATAGGGGATCATAATAGTCATTGAGGGAAGTATTTTACCCAAATTTGTTGACTCGACACAAGGTCAGCCAAAGAATATTTATTGGTCATGGCAGTTGAGTTGTCAATTCAAACACACCTAGGATATCTCTATGTAGCAAAAAAATTAGTAGCACAACAAATAATAGTAGAAATAGTAACATTAGCAGTTTTGCAATGATTGTAACAACAGTAGCAATAATAGTAACTTAGCAAGATTCATTAAGTAAAAGCATAGGCCATGGATCGGTGATGAATAATGATTTTAATGACATCAATCATGTGACAGTTATACACTAGAGCAACACAGGACTACCTCTAATTCATCAATATAATGTAGGCATATGTATTCTGTATATAGTCATACGTGCTTGCAATAAGAACTTCCATGACATATTTTGTCCTACCCTCCCGTGATAGTGGGCTCCATAAGGAAATCTAAGGGATATTAATGCCTCCTTTTAATAGAGAACCGGAACAAAGCATTAACACATGGTAAATACATAACTCCTCAAACTACGAAAATCATCGGAAAACATAGTGGATCCCAATTATTGTCACCTTCGGGTATGCGGATCATGACACGTAACAGGTACATACAACTTGCAATATAGGATCTGATACACTCTTATATTCATGAAAACATAATAGGTTCAGATCTAAAATCATGGCAATCGGTCCCTAGTGACAAGCATTAAGCATACCAAAGTCATAGCAACATCAATGTCAGAACATAGTGGATACTAGGGATGAAGCCCTATCAAAATAACTCGATTACTTGATCGATCTCATCAAATTCCATCACCGTCCAGCAAGCGTACAAAGGAATTACTCAATACCGGTGGTGAGCATTATGGTAGTATTGATAAACAAGGGTTGGTGATGACGACGGCGACGAATCGCCCTTTCCGGACCCCAAACGGATTCCTAATCAGGCCCCCCCTGAGGAAGAATAGGAGGTCGAAGTGGCTCTGTCTCATGAAACGCAATGAAAACTTCTCTCTTATTTTTTCTCGAGCATTAGGAATTTATAGGACTGGAATTATGGTCAGAGGATCCACGAGGTGGCCCCAAGCCAACAAGGCGCGCCTAGGGGGTGGCCACGCCCTATTAGCTTGACATCAACATGTACCCCCCCCCTCTCGTGGGTCTTTGCTCCAATAATTTTAATATTCTCTAGTAGAAATTCAGAAAAAGTTTCGTCCAATTCCGAGAACTTCTATTTCTGCACAAAAACAACACCATGGGTAGTTCTGTTGAAAACTTTCAGTCGGGGTAGTTTTATTCAAATCATGCAAAATAGTTTCATGTCTCTTTTGTAAAAAAATGTCAAAATGTTTTGTAGCATTTGGACTTCATTTGGTACTAATTTCCTGGGAAAACAAAAAACAGGCAAAAAACAGCAGCTTGTTGTCGTGGTTTTCTCACGGGGGGTCTCGCGAGACGACAGATGCCATAGCAAGGCTTATCGAGGTGAGAGCAAGGCTGTCGTGGATGATCCGGGACAGGTATGTGAATAGCATGCAGTGGTTTACCCAGGTTCCAGGCTCTCCGGAGAGATAATACCCCGACTCCTGCATGTCTGTATATATGTGGTACATCTGGTACAGAGTTGCTCCTAGAGCTGTATTGAACTGAGAGCAGTGGTCGAGTGCTCACTGTCTCCTACATGTCTCGTATGTGTGAGAGCTAGCGTGTGTGTGAGAGCTAGCTAGTAAGTGGGCATGAGAGTGCTCCACCTCGTGAGTGGCCTTCTCTCCTGAGTGTGTGGACGTCCCCCCATGGATGGATGGATGTGTGCTAGTACATATAGGTGAGGGTAGCTTACACCCAAAGCTAGGTGAGTGGGCATGATGGGTGGTGGCCCACCCACCAACTACACTATTGGAGGTGTCACGCTATAGTGTTTTCTTTATCAGCAATAGTGCCCATGGTACGGCCGTCTTGTCAGTGTCGTGTTGGATGCGACGTCGTGGTTGACTTCGGGCCAGCCGGCTGGCAGGCGCAACCGGCAGCCAGCTGGCTGGCGCAGCCGGCCGAGCGGAGCAGCCGGCCTGGGCAGGCGGGCACCCCCATCCGACTCGCCGTCTTTGGGGTACCCGGGGGTCATCCCCCCAAAAGTAGCCTCCGAGCCTCCGGGCGACTCAAAGAGTCGGGCGGAGGTTTTTTGTTGTTGCAGAAGTTGTCGATGAGGACCGGTTGTGGGCATGCAGCCGGCGCGGCTTGCTTCCGGCTGGGGCGCGCCAGCGTACCCGCTGGGTGTAGCCTCAGAGCCTCCGGGCGACTCGAAGAGTCGGGCGGAGGGTCTTTGTCGTTGCTGAAGTAGACGGTGGCGTCGAGGATGTTGGGTGTATACGCGGGGTCCGCCTACTATTGAGTGCGAGGCGCTGCCGAAGGTGGACGCGGGGTTCGCCGGCTATTGGGTGCGGAGCCCTGCCGGGCACGGAAGGAGGGTCCGCCGGCTCGTGGGCGTGGAGCCCTGCCGAAGGCGGACGCGGGGTCCGCAGGCTATCGAGCGCAGTGCCCTGCCAGGAGTAGCCTCCGAGCCTCCGAGCAAGGAGGTTCCTCATGGAAATGATTGTGCGAATGACAAGGTTAGGTCGTCACAGATATATCAAATATTTGATCTTGGTAACGCAAGAGCTTTATGCAAAGGGTGTCGACTCAGTTTCGCCCGAGCCCCCCTTAAGTCCTTTTCATGTTCTCTCCGCTCTTTGGCTTTTGCTCTTGCTAGCCACAAAGCCGGGAGCCGGTCTGTAGCTGAGACGAAGAGTGGGCCGCGGAATGGAGCGTACAGTACTAGGACTCTGGGAGCAGACTCGACCGAGTAGATACTCATAAATGAAACGACCGGGTCGCCCAAGCCGTTTTCTCCCTAGACACTTTTCGCGTGTGGTGACCTCTAGCTAGTGCTCTCACTCGATGGACAGTCGTGCTGCGATCTGTAGCTGACACAAAGAGTTGGCCTTCGGTACCGTATACGCTAGAAAGCCACCTCGTGGGAACTAACGTATCGGGCCAAGCGGCCAGCCCAGGGCGGAGGCTAGCTGGCGCCAGGGTGAATAGTAAGGAAGCAGAATAAATGCCGAGATGGCCCCTGAGGGTCGCTCGCGGTTATTTGTTTTGTGTGTTCGGTGCAAGGGTATGTGCGTGGACATCTCACATTGCTTTGGTGCCTGCGAGGCGGTTTTGTCGATGTCGTGGTCCTGCTGACGCGCACGAAGCGCTGCCGGGCACGGACGCGGGGTCCGCCGGCAGGTGAGCGTAGGGTGCTGCTGAGGGCGGACGCTGGGTCCGTCGGCTGATTAGCGCGAGGCGCTGCCGAGGGTAGACGCAGGGTCCGCCGACCGGTGTGCGCGAGGCGCTGCCGAGGGCGGACGCGAGGTCCACCAGCTGGTGTGCGCGAGGCACTGCCGAGGGCGGACGCGGGGTCGACCGGTTGGCGTGCGCGAGGCACTGCCGAGGAAGGACGCGGGGTCCGCCCGCTGGTGTGCGCTAGGCGCTGCCGAGGGCGGACACGGGGTCCACCGGCTGATGTGCGCGAGGCGCTGCCGAGGGCGGACGCGGGGTCCGCCGGCTGGTGTGCGCGAGGCGCTACCGAGGTCGGATGCGGGGTCCACCGGCTAGTGAGCGCGAGGGCGCTGTCGAGGGCGGATGCGGGGTCTGCCGGCTGGTGAGCGCGAGGGCGCCGCCGAAGGGTAGCCTCCGAGCAAGGAGGTGCATTGCTTTTTTGACGTTGCTGAGATGGTTGTTGGCGAAGACAGCCGGCATGGTTTGGGGCTTGCGGTACGCGCCGGCACACTCGCTAGGTGTAGCCTTCGAGCCTCCGGGTGCTCGAAGGGGGTCCTGGTAGGTCGGGTCCGACCGAGCAGACGTCAAGGCGGACGAGCGGTCGGGCCGGGTCCTCAGCCGGCCAGGCGACGGAGGCGGCAGGCGGACCGGGAGGGTCGCGACAAGCCACCCAAGTGGCAAAGCGGGTGGACGGTCATGCAGAAGGTTTTTTTCTTTTTTCTTTTTTCTTTTCACCAATCGGACGCCACCTCCCCCCCCCCACGTGGGAAACCGGCGCAGCAGTTAAGCGATAGGGTGGCTGCCGGCCAGGGGCGGGAGCTGGCGTTGCCAGGGGTGGAGCCAAGGCCGGCAGGGCAAGGCGTGGCGCATGGGTTGGCGCGAGGTGGAGCCATAGGCGGGGGCCGCGCCCGAGGCGTGCGCACGACCGTGGTCGGCTAGAGGAGGCGGAGCCGGCGGCCGGGGGCCGGCCGAGCAAGGCGGAGCCCGCAGCGCAGGGGGCCGTGGCGGCGGCAACGGAGCCGGCAGCGGCCGCGGGAGGAGGAGCCGGCCGGGCGAGGGCGGCCAGCAGCACCGAGGGCCGCGGGAGGCGAGGCCGGCAGGGGCCGCAGCGGGAGCCGGGTGGGGTTGTGGCCGGCCAGGCGAGGGGACATGGAGGGCCGGCAGGCGCACCCAGCCGGCAACGAGACACGGAAGGCCGGCCGGCGCGCCCAGCCGGCGACGGGACGCGGAGCGACGGGATGCGAAGGGCCGGCCGGCGACGGGACGCGGTGGGCCGGCCGGCACAGAGGCGGACGGAGCGGGGAGCCGGCCTAGGCACGCAGGCGGGAGGCGGAGCCGGCCCTAGAGGCGGGGCGGCGAGCCGGCGGTCGCGAGAGTCGACCGGGCTTGGAGAATCCGGCGGGGGCGGATGAAGGCAGCCGGGCACGGCCGCCGGGCCGGCGTGGAGAAGCCAGGGTGCGGGGGACACGGACGCCCGAGCCGGCGGGGGCGGCGCGGAGACGTTGGCCGGCCGGGTGGCAACGAGGCCGCGAGCCGGCCGGTGACGGGCGGAGCCAACCGCGGGCCGGTGCGGAGCGAGGCCGGGGCGAGCTCGAGGAGGCCGGCCACAGCCCGGCGTGGACGGAGCAGGGCCAGAGCGAGGCAAAGCCGCGAGCGCGCGTCCGCTGGAGATGGTGGTGGAGACGACCGTGCATGGAGACGGCCCGAAGCGCGAAGATCCACCGCATGCACACGAGCCATGCCAACCAGCCAAGCTAGCCTATGCAGCCAAATCCATTGGCTATGTTAGCTATCTAGCTAGCTAGGTGCAAGCATGTGCACGTACAGGGGCCGAGGAGTAGCACGGTGGCGCGGCCAGTCGCACGACAGCAGCCGTGGCCGGTGGTGGTTGAGATGCGTTGTGCGAACACGAACAGAAGAGCAATGAGTGGACGAGCGACGTGGCACCATGGGCGCACTGCCGAAGCGGCTGTGGAGGGGCGACGTCGAGGCCTCCGGCATGGAGGAGCAACGGGCATCGAGCGCGCACGGCCCGAGCAACCGAGGCGACGCGTCGACGACCGCGCCGGAGCAAGACACGGCGCGGGGCAGAGCCTAGCCCTAGCGATGAACGCAGACGGAGGGACGGTGGCGACGTCGCGATGGTGTCGAGGCCGATGGCCGGGGGCGAGTTGATGTCGAGCTGTCGAGCGCGGCCGGAGAAGCGACGGCGACGCCACAGCGGAGCTGGCGAAGATGGCAAGGCCGACGACGAAGGCGCACCGCCTCGTGCGGCCGTCCCGGGGGCGAGTTGATGTCGAGCCCTCGAGCGCAGCCGGAGAGGCGATGGCGACGCCACGGCGTAGTTGGCGAAGATGGTCCCGCTCGGACCGTAGAACCAACAACAGCTTGCCCCACGGTGGGCGCCAACTATCGTGGTTTTCTCACGGGGGGTCTCACGAGACGATAGATGCCATAGGTAGGCTTATCGAGGTGAGACCAAGGCTGCCGTGGATGATCCGGGACGGGTATGCGAATAGCACGCAGTGGTTTACCCAGGTTCGGGGCTCTCCGAAGAGATAATACCCCTACTCCTACATGTATGCATATATGTGGTACATCTGGTACAGAGTTGCTCCTGGAGCTGTATTGAACTGAGAGCGGTGGTCGAGTGCTCACTGTCTCCTACATGTCTCGTATGTGTGAGAGCTAGCGTGTGTGTGAGAGCTAGCTAGTAAGTGGGCATGAGAGTGCTCCACCTCGTGAGTGGCCTTCTCTCCTGAGGGTGTGGACGTCCCCCCCATGGATGGATGGATGTGTGCTAGTATATATAGGTGAGGGTAGCTTACACCCAAAACTAGGTGAGTGGGCATGATGGGTGGTGGCCCATCCACCAACTACACTGTTGGAGGTGTCACGCTATAGTGTTTGCTTTATCAGCAATAGTGCCCATGGTACGTCTGTCTTGTCGGTGTCGCGTCGGATGCGACGTCGTGGTTGACTTCGGGCCAGCCGACTGGCAAGCGCAACCGGCAGCCGGCCAGGCAGCCGGCCGAGTGGAGCAGCCGGCCTGGGCGGGCGGTCACCCCCGTCCGACTCGCCGTCTTTGGGGTACCCAGGGGTCATCCCCCCGACAACAATATTGGGAACGGCTCTTATTTTCCATCGAGGTTAGTTTCATCACATGTCTTATATATATACTCCTTCCACCCCATAGTATAAGATGTTAATACATCAAATATGTGAGTCTATTGGATGTAATAAGATCTTATATGCCGAGATAGGGAATACTCTACTACATCATTGTGCAATTTTAGTTTACCTTCTAATACCAACTTGTTGCTTGTAGGTACATATGTCACTGGTAAAGATTCGCGCGTCAACCCTTTTTGCATATGGGGCAATGAGATATTCATGAACCAGCATCAAGTGAGGAAACTAATAAAGATTCTTAATAAAATGAGACAAAATATGTTAATTAAACTATTTCTTTACACCTTATCAAAGATAACAGTGAACTGCAGGATGCTAACTAAGGACTCTCTACCCTTCTTCTACTGTCCATAATGAGGTGTTAGCTTACAAATTTACAATGTCTAAATCTTTATTGATTGTAGTGGTTCCCAAAGCAATTTACTCAAGATTACCTCTCAAGCTACATGATTGATGGATGTACAAATGTTAAAGTATATCTACTAGGCCACGAGGATGATGTAGATGTCTTAATCAATACAGAGAAGGATGGGCGTTTCGCCATCACAAGGAGCTCGCCTAGAGTGGTGCGTGCATTCTAGATGGAGGAGGACACAATATGAGCATTCCGCTTCACCTTGTACAGCTCCCAGAATATCTTTCGCCTCTTTCTTTACCATATTTAATATAAGTATGCAATCGAGGTTCATCATTCCTTATTTGGTCATCATGTAATTATTATTTCTTGATGTAATTTTTGGACATATGTAACTGTGAATGGAATAATGCATTGGTTGTTGAACCTATATCTATATAAGATGGTTACGGAAAATATTATAGCTACTTTCAAATTCAAATTCTGTAGAAATTTAAATTGCAACAATTAAATTAGCGGAAAAATATGATCTGCAGGTCATTACACCGCACACGGATTATAAAGAAAAACATGTGTGATATAGCTCATGATTTCTAAGCTAAATGTTCGTGATAGTATCCTCATCATACACACTTTCTAATGTTTCATTGTTTGTTATGTTGTATGCATCCTACACGGTCGACCATTTGGGAAACCTGGTGTATCGCAAACGACGTGGTAGGACAAAATGTGTGTTATGGTCTCCTTGTCATACACGGTTTATAGTTACGAACAGTTTATCATGCGACGCACATTGTAAACGGTGCACCACAGAGTAGCATGTTCGATGGTAATGCTACGTCAGACGAGTAGCAAAGATGGGACGTATGGAAAATATAACATATCTCAAAGGGTTGGCGCATAACTCTCATTTGTGATAGATGTAGGGATATCATATGCTTAGTTTTGCTAAACGTTCACGTTCATCGGTGATACGTCTCCAATGTATCTATAATTTTTTATTGTTCCATGCTATTATATTATCATTTTAGGATACTTTTTGAGTAATTATTTACGAATTTATATTATTATTGAGCACTAAACTATTGACCCAGCGCCTAGTGCCAATTGTTGGTTCTATATGTTTTTTACTTTTCAGGTTTACAATACCAAACGAAGTCCAATTGCCCGAAACTTTTTTATGATTTTTTCTGAACCAAAAGAAGACTTTGAAGCTTCGGGATTTGAGTATTCTCTGAAATTATTATGATTCTTAATTGCATGATCATTATAGCTTCATAATTCTGTCCGATCAATTTATTTGCTTTGGCCAAGTAGATTGATCTTTCTTCAGTGAGAGAGGTGTGTTGTAGTGGGTTCAACCTGACGACTTTCTATATCCCAGTGACAAAAGGGGACAATTTGCGTCTTTGTGTTATTGTCACTAAGGATAAAACAATGGGGTTTATTCATATTGCTTGAGTTTACTTTGTCTACATCACTTCATCGTTCTCCATGCATTACTCTGTTTGTCATGAACTTAATACGTAGAGAACCAAGCATAGAAGCACTCTTGAAGTGGAGTAATAGTAATAGGTGCAGGCAGGAGTCGGCCTATTTGTCTTGGAAGTTATTCCTATATACACATGATCATTGTCGTGAATATCACATAACTATGCACTTTTCTATCAATTGCCCAAAATTAATTTGTTTACCCACTGTATGCTTATTTTCATAGCACACATTTTGTTTGGAGCCGCTGAAGTAGCATGTTCCCTTGTCATAGCACATCGTAAACGGTGCACCACAAAGTAGCATGTTCGATGGTCTCCTTGTCATACACGGTTTTCTATCAATTCCCCCGGGTCTATCCACTTATATATTTACAAGATTATCAATACCTTGTTGTCCTTATTTACCTTTTATTTTATTTTTCAATTTACAATTATCTACTATTATCTACACACTTCACTTTCTTGCAAATAACGAGATCAAGGGAATATACACACTTCACTGGATTGCTCTTTTGTGTGGAGCCGCTGAAGACGGTTGTGGATTTATATTTCTATTGGTTCGATAAACCTTGGTTTCATAATTGAGGGAAATACTTACCCGTATTGTGTTGCAATTACCCGTTCCTATTCACGGAAAACCCAATGTAAATCACAAGGATCAAGAATGATTTCCGGCGCCGTTGCCGGGGAATATCATCACCTACTATCAAGTTACTTCACACAAATTAGCATCCGCTTGTTCTTGTTTTTTATTTGATATTATATTTAGTCTATACCATAAAAATAAAAAAAATTATCTTTACTAGTTACTATTTTGCTTATTTGAAGTCATGGCTAGCTCTTCTCCAAATATTCTTCACCCTCCTTACTTTGGAGAGGGTTCCCTAGTCCTGGTTTTTAAGCAAGTAGGTGATGAGCCACTTAAAGAAGCTTGGAATAGATTACTGGTAATACAATCAAGATCTAATCCTAAGAGTCGTATTAAATTGCTCCTTAGAAGTTTCTATGTTGGTTTATCTCTGTCTCATAGACATGTCTTGGATTCTATGTTTGAAAAAGATTTCCTTGGGAACAACGCTTTTGACACCTATGATAAGATGAAAAATATATTTGGGCAACCTAAAAAAGAAACCATCGAACCTTCTACACTAATATGCCATCACCAAACTAAGCTAATCAATGAGGCTAGAACTAGTATGGAATCTAATTTTAGGGGGGGTGTTCAACTTTATTTGTAAGATTAATGGAAACGTCATGTTACACAATAGGATGCTTGATACCATAGAACAAAAGCTTGTTGTTATTTGTGCAAAGGAAAATAAGATTGTTAAGGGGATGGGATCCCTTGTGAACAAAGATTAAAATGCTTTAAACTATGCATTATGCCTAGCTAGGGGCATAAAACAATAACGCTTGTTGGGAGGCAACCCAATAGTTATATTTATTTTATGTTTTTTACTTTATGTCTTGGTGTGATAACATGATTATTGCCTCTATAGTGATTATTATTTTTATATTTTAATTAGTGTTTGTGCCAAGTAAAGTCTTTGGGATGACTCACAAGATGAGTAGAATTGATACGATGCAAAAAATAGAAACTTTAGCGTCCAGTGCAGAATTTCTACGATTTTATTGGAATGTCCTTTTGATCTTAATTTTTTACAAAGTATTAATATAAAAATTATTCAGTTTTTCCTAATTTTTCAGAATTGTTAGAGTTACAGAAGTATAGGTTCTCTATAGACCATTATAGATGGTTCTGTTTTAGACAGATTCTGTTTTTGCTTGCATACTTTGCTTGTTTTGATGATGCTATGGATTGTATCGGGGGGTATAAGCCATGGAGAAGCTAGTATAAAATACCTATTATAAAATAATGAAATATTAATCAATTTATAACAGTAACTAAAGTATTTGATATGTTGGTTATACTAACGGATCTCACGAGGTTTTGTTGAGTTTTGTGTGATTGGAGTTTTCAAGTTTTGGGTGCTATCACGACGGACAATGAAATAAGGAGCGGCAAGATCCTAAGATTGGGGATTCCCAAGGCACCCCAAGGTAATATTCTAGGAATACTCAAGGATCTAGGCTTGGGGTTGCCCTGGAAGGCATCCCCTCTTTCGTCTCAATCCATCGGTATGTCAATTGGAGCTATATTTTTATTCGTCACATGATATGAGTTTTGCTTGGAGCATCGTTTGCTTTTGTTTGCTTTTACTTTTTTGCCACAATAATCATTTGCTGGACACACCTATTTGAGAGAGACACACTTTCATCATAATTTTTTAGAATAATCTATGTGCTTCACTTATATCTCTTGACTTAGCAGTTGCTCTAGTACTTCACTTATATCTTTTCGAGCATGGTGGTGTATAGATTTTATAGAAATAATCGCACTCTCGTTCTTCACTTATATTTTTTTGATAGTTAATAAATAGTGACGATAATTTGCATGGGTCATAAGACTAGTCCAAAAATAAAAGTTATTCAATGAGTGATAATCAAAACCATCATGTAGCACACAAAAGAGAAATTGTGGGTTAATGGTATTGATGTGGTAATATGAAAAGGTGTGAGTGCATAATTGTTGATACATAGAAGTGTAGGTATTAAGAGGTGTTAAATTCTTGTTTGTCTAAAAATTAAAAAGGCATGGTGAGGATGTGTGAGCATTTCTATTCCTCATTAAAATTCTTGTGTTGTTTCGGTTGGAGGCGCGCGATTGTTAACTCCTACGAACCTCCTCCCTCGGGGCATGCGATTAGTACTTTGATTTTTGATAAAAACAAATAAAACTTTGCAATAAATATGAGTTCCTTATGACTAATGTGAAACCATGGCCATACACAATCTCACCTCCTCATATTTTCCTAACCCCTTTGGTACCGTGCCTTGCCCATTCTCACCTCGAGGATCGGTACAACTTTCATCGATGCATCCAAACCCCATAACATGATATGCTCTGTCACAACTAACCCTCATTATATCTCCCTCAAAACAGCCACCATACCTACCTATTATGGCATTTCATAGCGAATCCGAGATATATTTCCATGCAAATTCCATCGTCACATCATATGACTAGTTCGTTCATCATCATATTGCTTTGCATGATCATATAGAGCTGAGAAAGTATTTGTGGCAAGGCCACTATTCATCATATTTTTACATGTCATGCTAGATCATTGCACATCCTGGTACACTGCTAGAGGCATTCACATTGAGTCATATTGTTCCATAGTTCTTCATATCGAGTTTTCATATTGAATTGTAAGTAAATAAAAGTGTGATGATCATCATTATTAGAGGATTGTCCCGGTGAGGAAATAAAAATGGGGGAGGCCAAATGATCCCACCATATGAAAAAATGAGAGAAAATAGAGAAGGGACTTTGCTACTATCCTTTACCACACTTGTGCCTCAAAGTCGCACCTTGTTTTTCATATAGAGAGCCTCATGTTATGACATTTTCTTATGCTAGTGGGAATCACTTTTTCATTATTATAAACTTGGCTTGTATATTTTGATGACGGGCTTCCTCAAATGCCTGAGGCCTTCATGAGCAAGCAAGTTGGATGCACACCCCACCTAGCTTCAGTTGAGCTTTCATACACTTATAGCTCTAGTGCATCATTTGCATGGCAATCCCTACTCCTTGAATTGACATCTATCGATGGGCATCTCCATTGCCCGTTGGTATGCCTAGTTGATGTGAGAATATCTTATCCATTTTTTACTCCTTTGATATCTACCACCATATTCTATTCCACCCATATGCTATGTCCTTGGTTCACGCTCATGTATTGCGTGAAGAATAAAAAGTTGATGCATATTTAAAAAGTATGATCCAATTGCCTGACTTGGACAATGAGGTGCCTGGCATTTGTATTAATGTGGTGAAGATGGAGCCATGCCTTGCTAATATAATGAGATGAACAGGGATAAACATTCTTTGAGGATCGTATACTTTGAAACATTGATGATTTTGTTGCTTATGCTTATAAGTATTACTATGTTAATGTTTGTTAATTCATCGTTTCTCAATGAGCATACATGCAAAAGATTACATATTGGGTAGCATGTCACATCAAAAATTATGTTTTTATCATTTACCTACTCGAGGATGGGCAGGAATTAAGCTTGGAGATGCTTGATACGTCTCCAATGTATCTGTAATTTTTGATTGTTCCATACTATTATATTATCATTCTAGGATGCTTTTTGAGTAATTATTTACCAACTTATATTATTTTTGAGCACTAACCTATTGACCCAGTGCCTAGTGCCAGTTGCTGTTTTATGCGTGTTTTTTACTTTTCAGGTTTAGAATACCAATCGAAGTCCAATTGCCCCAAAACTTTTTATGACTTTTCTAGACCAGAAAAGACATGGAAGCTTTGGGAGAAGACTGGAGGCCGCACGAGGGGGCCACAAACCAACAAGGTGCGCCTAAGGGGTGACCACCCCCTGATGGCTTGTGCCTCCCTGGCAGCCTTCCTGACCCCGTTCTCTGGCCTACAAATTCACATATATTCCGAAAACCCTAGAGGGCATCCCGAATTGCTTTTTCTGCTGCCGCAAGTCTCTGTTCCACCGCGATCTCATCTGGAGCTCCGTTCCGACACCCTGTCGGAGGGGGGTCGATCACGGAGGGCCTCTTTATCAACCTGGTTGCCCTCATGATGATGTGTGGGTAGTTCACCACAGACCTATGGATCTATAGTTAGTACCTATTTGGCTATCTCTCTCTTTTCTCTTTGATCCATCCTATGTAGCTTTTGTGTGGTGCGTTCGTTGGGATCTGATGAATTGTGGGTTTATGTTCAGATTATTCATGAAAAGCATTTGAGTCTTGTCTAAAATTATTATGATTCTTAATTGCATGATCATTATAGATTCGTAATTCTCTCTGATCTATATATTTATTTGCTTTAGCCAAGTAGATTGATCTTTCTTCGGTGAGAGAGGTGCGTTGTAGTTGGGTTCAACCTGACGAGTTTCTATATCCTAGTCACAAAAGCGGTCAAGTTTCATCTTTGTGTTGTTGCCACTAAGGATAAAATGATGTGGTTTATTCATATTGGTTGAGTTTAGTTTGTCTACATCATGTCATCGTTCTCCATGCATTACTCTGTTTTTCATGAACTTAATAAGTAGAGAGGCAAGCATAGAACCACTCTTGAAGTGGAGTAATAGTAATAGTTGCAGGAAAGAGTTGGCCTATTTGTCTTGGACGTGATGCATGTATACACATGATCATTGTCGTGAATATCACATAACTATGCGCTTTTCTATCTTGCCCAATAATAATTTGTTTACCCATTGTATGCTTATTTTCATGAGAGATGCCGCTAGTGAAAACTATGGCCCCGAGGTCTATCCACTTATATATTTACAAACTTATTAATACCTTGATATTCTTATTTAATTTTTATTTTATTTTTCAATTTACAATTATCTACTATTATCTACACACTTCACTTTCTTGCAAATAATGAACCAAGGGGATTGACAACCCTCATGCCGGTGTTGGGTGCATTTGTTTTGCTCTTTTGTCTGCAGCTGCTGAAAACGGTTGAGGATTGATACTCCTATTAGTTCAATAAACCTTGGTTTCATAACTCAGGGAAATACTTACTCCTATTGTGCTGCAATTACCGTTCCTCTTCACAGAAAACCCAACGCAAATGACACGTATCAATCGGTCACCATCACAGACGTTGTTTCCATGCCATGTGGGATTGACCCCCCTATAGCCCAAATAGGCAAGGTGACGGTTTAAAACTACACTGCGGAAAGGGGTTAAAAACATTTTTATAGCACGTCATTCCACCCATGACACTAAGGTCTGAAAATGACAACTTTTGGTTTTCGATTCAATTTGAATCTGAATTAGGGTTCAACCATTTTGAATTCAAATTGAATTGAATTTGCAATTAAATTTGGTTTCACTAAGTTCAATTTGAATTACGAATTACTTTATAATTTATTTAAGGTTGTTTATCTTAATTCAAATACCATTTTGTTATCCCTAAGGGTCAAATCCAAATCCAAAATAATTACTAAAGTGTATTATTATATAAGTTTTCAACTCAAGTCATTTATTGAATAAGTTTCAAGTAAATTAAAATATAATCCAAAATAATTACTAAGGTATATTATTGAAATAAGTTTTAAACTAAAGTTAGTTATAAATCCAATACAATTACTAAAGTTTCTTTATTTAATTTTAGTTAAACTAAAGTCAAATATAAATACCACAATAGTTATGAGGGATCAAATAGTTTCAAACTAATTTGGATTTGAAATAAATAAATTTTAGTCCATCTTTCCCTAATAGTCAAGTATTAACTCCAAAATAATTACTAGATTTAATTTGACTTGACAAATTACTTGAATAAGTTTTATTTTAAATTAAAGAACATATTAATTTCAAATTAGGTTTAAATTAATTCAATACTATTCGGATTACCTAAAGTAAAATAATAATCCAAAATATATACTAAATTTTAAATTAGGTCTGTGATCCTATTTGTTTCACAAATGTTTTATTATACAATTTGATCTATAATTAAACCTAATTAGATTTGAATTTCACATTAATTTATGTCACTATTCGAACTATATCCAAATTCTAAGTTTAAATTATTTTAAAATTAATCATAGTAGATAATATGAAAGTATATTTGATTAGGTTTAATTTGCAAAAAGAATAAGTTTATTTGGAAATATATTTTGCAAGTTATGACCTATTCATATTCATTTTGTTTGAATTTGAATTTTAAAATTCTCAAATTCCAAATTTTATTGGACTATGTGAAAGTACACTTCATAAGGATCATTTTGCAAAAAGCTTCACTCGATTTGGACTAACTAGTAAAAGATTGTGAGTGTTTTAGTTCGAGGGGCTTTTTTGGAATATTACCATTTAATTTGATTACCGAATTTTCCTGTGGATAACGTTTTGGGTAAGGCAGTGATGTGGAGGCTTCCTATTGGACCATGTCGGTTCGTTAAGTGATTGTGTGTGAGTGGTTGGAGCTAAACGGAGGACTAGGATTAGATCGCTCATCGAGGGGTGGCGCTAGGTGTTAGTTGGAAAACAGTCGGAACTTTACCAGAAAAGGCGGGACAACGGTGTTAGTTGTGGCAATCGTCGGGGACAGTGATGTAGAGGGAATCCGGCGTAGCGAAGGGCACGGGTCGACATGGCTCACCATCATGGGTCCTCGGGTGGCGTCAGACGAGGGTGGGGACAACGGTGGCGATGGCTGCAAGGTCACCGGAGTTCGGACACGCCAACAAAGCTTCGGATGCAGACATGTGTGTCGTTCTTGTGTGCCTATGGACAAACTAAGGGGTCGTCTAGACGCGTACATGTACGTGGATTCGAATGGACATGTCACAGCATCAGGCGACGACTTACCTCATCGAAGACGAGGACAAAGCGAGATGAGGCTCGAGCTTCCACGAAGTCGATGCACCAGTGGTCTTTGGGCACAGCGACGATGTCTAGGTGGTTCGTCGGCGTGTGTTGGGTCAAGTGGTGGTAGTGGTTTATCTCAAGGGTTGTTGCGCTCACCGAAATTTGGCTAGAGGCGGTTAGGGCAGAGGCGGAGCTCGAGGGTCGATCCCGAGGCAGCCTGGCAGCGAGGGGCATCATGATTTGGTGCAAATGATAGAGAGGGATGAGGGTATTTATAGGAGAGCTTCGCGAGCACGGGCGGGGCTGGATTGTGCGCCGTTGTGGGGATCGTCGCCACGGCGTGCGTCGGGTCGTTGGCGTCCAGGGAGACGATTGGGGTGAGCTGGGAGCTGACGTGAGGGCCCCGCACGTCAGTGGGTGAGAGGGGGAGAGGGGAGAGTTGTGCGTGCGCTAGGTCGGTTAGGTTAGTGTGTTGCTGGGTCATTTTTCTTTATTTTCTGTTTTTTTGCAAATTCAAAACTTTTTTGAATTTGAGTTTCATTTCAACAGAAAGATGGTTTTTCAATTCCCAATGGAATTGCACATTTTGTTTGGGCATTTTGGCCAACAATTTTCTACACCTTTATTTTCATTTTCATTTTGAATTTTATTTTCAATTCAATTTTGTGTCAAATTCATTTTTGAAAAATATGCAGGGGTCTACGTCACCATTTGGTCTTGTGGAATTCTATTTCCTGTCAAATTCAAAAGCAAGTCATATTTGATTAATTTCCCTTTTGATTTGAATTGAATTCAAAATGATTTTCAGATCAAAACCAATCCAAATTACTTAGGAAAAATAATTTGACTTGGATATTCTCGGGTCTTATTTCGAATGCTTTTGTCCAACAGTATTTCAATTGGCTTGGGTTCCACCTATTGGCTATCTAGGTTTCCTCTAGTTACATTGGGATTTCAACTTCCTATTCAAACAAAGAAGCAATTTCAGTAGCAACCAATAATTCAAAGGGGTTTTGTTTGAAATTTTCAATTCCCTTTGATTTTTAACATACAATATTTGGGGAAAATCTAAGAGGTGACAGGGCACACGGTTCTCAGAGGCACACGACCTTCAGAAAGTAACCTTGTGCGCAAGGAAATCACAAAGTTTGAAGGGGAATCCATGTTTACTTAGTCGATTCTCCCTGATTTTTTTCTACGATAAACATATACCTGCAATTCACTGTTCTCAAATTTGACATTTTGTTGGTCTCATTTACTACATTTAGGCTATTATGTGTATTTTCTAGGCATTTACTGCATATAATTCAAGTTCGAAGAATCGGTAGATGAAGAAGTGCACAAAAATGATTCGGAAAATCATAATTGTGGTATCGAGTCAATTTTCATGCCTTCTAAAAGAAATGAAGAGAAATTTCAATGATATGTGTGGCAGCAGTCAACCACAAACGTGTCGTTTATTGGTTTTTAACTCTAGAAAATGAAAACATGTCTAAAAACATGATGCATGGCATGGTGTCATGGTGCAACCTCAACATGATGTGGTAAATATTTTAGAAGGTACACTCTTCATAAATCAAAACATCACCGAGGAAATTTCATGGTATCGAGAGGGATTGAAGGGGAATCCACATTTTCTATGTCGTTTGTCCTTGATTTTTTTCAGTAATCAAGATACCACCTACAATGCATCGTGTTCAAATTTGACATTTTTCCGGCCTCGTTTACTATATTTAGGCTATTATGTACATTATCTATATATTTTTTCCAAATAATTCAAATTCTAACAGTTGGTACATGAAAAATTGCACACAGATGGTTTGAAAAATCATACTTGTTGTATTGAGTAAATTTTCATGCTTTTACAACAAATGAAGAGAAATTTCAAGGATATGTATGACAAGAGTCAACCACAAATGTGTCGTCTATTATTTTTTAAATCTATAAAATGAAAACCATGTTTGAAAATCTTGATACCTGGCATGGTGTCATGACATGACCTGAGTATGATGTTGTAGAAATTGCTAAATTCTGGCACAAGTTGTAACGATAACTCCTTGGAAACGAGAGCATCTCACAAGAAGAATCGTAGTTTCCAAACGGATAGATGGCAATTTGAACTCGAGTTTACGGTGACTTCATCGTTGCACCTCGATACTATTTACACGGTGCACAAGCACTATCAGCACCGATGTTTTATTTTTTGCACATTTCATGACTCGTTTGCTATATTTAAGTAGTGTATAGCATTAACTACCTTTAGTTCATATAAATCAAATACCAACTACAACCACATGGGTGTGATGAGAGGGATGTGGGTTGCCGTTTGATCGTGGTGCATCCTATGATGCACACACACGTTCCATGTGGCTGGGGTTCAGACTAATCAGAATACAACGCATAATAGGGTGAACGCACATGGTTCTAGGAGGAAAATGGAATTCGGTAGAGAATCGTATGCGATAATAAATCATCAAGTTTGAAGGAGAATCCACATTTCCTTTGTCGTTTGTCCTTCAATTTTTTTTCTACAATAAGCATGCCCCCTACAATGCATCGTGTTCAAATTTGACACTTTACTGGGCACATTTACTATATTCAGGCTATTATGTGCATTTTCTACACTTTTGATGCATATAATTCAAATTCGAACAATCGGTACACGAAAGTGCACACAAATGGTTTGAAAAATCATACTTGCGGTATTGAGTAATTTTTCATGCCTTTTACAAGAAATGAAGATAAATCCCAAGGATACGTAAGATAAGAATCAACCACAAACGTGTCACTTATTGGTTTTTTAATTGTCCAAAACGAAAAGGATGTCCCAAAAACTTGATACCTAGCATGATGTCATGGCAGTTCTATGGTTGGGTTAATGTTGTTATACACGTTTATCATAAATCAAATCATCAACGGGGAAGTTCAATGGTTTGGGGAGGGAAATCACCAAATTTGAAGGGGAAACCACATTTTCTTTGTTGTTTGTCCTTGATTTTTTTTCTAGAATCATCATACCCCCTATATTTCATTGCGTTTAAATTTGACAATTTTCTAGGATCATTTACTATATCTAGATTTTTATGTGCATTTTCTAGGCCTTTACTACACATTTTTAACATTTTTCAAATCCTTAATTAACATTTTTAAAAAGATTAACCTTTTCTTAATACATGGTCAAGATTTTTTCTATACACACTTTCAAACTTTTTCAAATAATTGATTAACATTTTTCAAATACAAGACACACATTTTCTAAAACATGGTCAACAATATTTCTATGCATAGTTAAATTTTTTGAAATGCTTTATTGAAAAAGGCTATATTAACATTTTATGAACACATGGTAAACATTTTTCTAAACACATTAATTATTTTTGTATGCTTGATGAACATTTTTCAAATAATTGTTCAACATATTCTTGAATGCTTGATTAATCATTTTATGTAAATGCTGAAAAAATCGACCACTTTTTAAACATTTGGTCAAGATTTTTTTCTAAAAACATTTAACAATTTTAAATGCTTTATTAAAAATATATTTATTTATCATTTTTTAAATTTCTTGTTTAGCATTTTTATATACATGATTGTCGTCGTTTTGTGACGATAGATGCCATGGGTAGGCTTATCGATGGTGGGTGGGGCCGGAGGACGCCGACAGGCTCCGAGAACGTGATTAGGCACAAGCGGCGAGGGACGCACGATGTACTCAGGTTCATGGCCCTCCGTGGGAGGCAATACCCCTAGTCCTGCTGGGTCTAGGTTGATAGACAAGGGGAAGTTACAATGGTGCTCCTGAAGATGTATCTAGAGGTGGAAGAGGGAGCAGCCGACTCTTCCCTTGCTACATGGGTGAATACGAGGTGAAGTGTCCCCTCGAGTGTGTGTGTGTGTGAATCTGTGCCTATGTATGGGGGCCTCGGGGTTTTTTATAGCCCAAGCCCCCGGCTTACAATATCCTTAAAGTACCGAATGGGGGGACCCGGCTGGCAGCCTCTTTGACTGGCTAGGGGGGTCGTCAGTCGAGCCGTCTCGTCATCGGTAGGGTTCACCGGCTGCGCGGTCCCGTCGCCCGCTGGGACCTGCCAGCCAGCCCCGTGATTGGCCCGCGCCCACCCGCTACGGCACGGGCCACCCGAGCGGTGTCGCCTTGCGCCAGCCGGCTGAAGTCTCCGGTACGGCCGGCAACACTGTAGCCATGCGAGGGAAGGTAATGGAGTGGGTGGAGGCATGCCGACACTGTTGCCTTGCCCGATCGCGGTCAGCCAAGGTCTGCGGTACGATCGGCTGGACTGTAGCCATGCGCGCCCGCGTGTTAGCGGTTACTGTGGCCACGTTGGGACCCGTCATGGAGGTCTTGTCTTGTCGTCATACCCGGGCGCAGTGGGATGGGACTAAAGCTTGCTCACCCGAGGGTCAACTGGAGAGCCGGTCTGGAGGCAACCGGTCGTGGCCCAGCCAACCAGGGCCGAGCCGGCTCCTCGGAGAGCCGGCCGCGAGCCAGCCGGCAACGAGTCTGCCGGCCGTGAGGCAGCCGACAATGTGATTTTTCTTGAAGCGGGGGAGAGAACCCCGTTGCTTTGGCCTACCCAGGGGTAATAACCCCGTCAATGATGAAACATTCGATCCTTTTTTAATACATGTCAACATTTTTAATATACACATTTAAAATTTTCAAATACTTGACTAACATATTTTAAATACATGTTCAAGTTTTCTTTTCAAATGCTTCATTACATTTTTATATCCATGATAAAAAATAATCATTGTTTAATAAATGGTCAATATTTTTTCTATACACATTCAACCTTTTTGAAATGCATGATTAGCACTTTTCATATCTTTGTTCAATATTTTGTCCAAATGCTTAATTAACATTGTTTAAAAACATTGTGAAATTGTATCATACACATTTTTTTGTATAATTGTTTGGTATACATGATAAACATTTTATCTATACACATTTAAAAATTTTCAAATGCTTGATCTTCGAAAGTTTTATGTACAGTCATATTTGTAATATAGTTATTATAATATTTGGAAGTATAAACAAAACTTTAAAAGGAAAATAATGAAACAAAAAACATGAATAAAAATAAAACAAAAATGATGCTTTTGTTCCCACGCGCCTGGGTCGGTCCAACTGGCACCTCCCTTTGTTTGACTATTCACACCGTCTCATCCCTGCAGCGACTATATCTCGCATTCAGCGAGACGATAGAAACCCTGAATGAAGCGTTTGAAGTATATGGGCCGGCTCATCCCTGCAAAAAGAAATTGAACCAGGGAGATCGCCACCGCAGCTAAACACTCTGCCCGCTTTGGGTTATTGGTTAATAGTAGGATCGCGACCTACTAGAGGCGATCGGAGCCAGTCTTGACAGTTTTTTCATTCTTTTTTCGTTTTATTTTGGTTTACTTCTTTTTTCTGTGAGTTTTTCATTATTCTCTTTTTTCTTATCCTATTTGTTTCATTGTTTTTCATTTTCGATAGCTTCATTTCTTTTTTCTTCTCTAAATTTTCCATTCGTTTTTTCTCTGGTTTGTTTCAACCTTTTTTGCATTTATTTCCTCGTTTATTTTTGTTTAGATTCGGTTTTTATTCTTTGGGTTTTCTTTCTTTCTTTCTTAGTCATTCTTCATTTTTTATATATAAACAACAGTTTTCTAATAGCTATTTAACATTTATTTCAACATGAACTTAACATTTTTAATACATGGTCAGCATTTTTTCTATATATATTTTTCACATATTTCAAGTAGTTGATTAAGATTTTTCAGTGACGAGGTTAATATATTTCGAATACATGTTCAGAATGTTTCCTATGCATACTATCAAGCGTTTTTCAATCACTTGATTAGCTTTTATCCAAGTCAAAATTAACTTTTTCTAACGCTTGCTTAATATTTTCCAAATACAGGATTAACTCTTTCTAATGCACGGTCAACATTTGCCTATGCACATTTAGCATTTTTCAGATGCTTGATTAACACATGGACAACATTTTTTCTATAGACATTTCACATTTTCTAAATGCTTGGTTAACACTTTTTAAGTATTTTATCAACTTTTTTCTAGTGCTTGATTAACATATTTTCTATTGCCTTATTAAAAAAATATACATGATTAAACACATTCATCATTTTTTTAATACATGGTCAATATTATTTCTATACATATTTCACTTTGTTAAAATGCTTGATCAACATTTTTGAAATATGTGTTCAACATTTTTTTCAAATGCTTAATTAATATTTTCATATACATGATCAAAAAAATCATAATGTTTTTCATACATGGTGAACATTTTTTCTATAGCCACACCACAACCACAACCATAACCAAGCCTTTAGTCCCAAACAAGTTGGGGTAGGCTAGATGTCAAACCCATAAGATCTCGTGCCCAACTCATGGTTTTGTCACGTGGATAGGAAGCTTCCACGCACCCTGTCCATGGCTAGTTCGTTGGTGATGCTCCAATCCTTCAAATCTCTCTTTACGGACTCTTCCCATGTCAAGTTCGGTCTACCCGGCCTCTTTTGACATTATCAGCATGCTTTAGCCTTCCGCTATGCACTGGGGCTTCTGGAGGCCTGCGTTGAATATGCCCAAACCATCTCAGACAATGTTGGACAAGCTTCTCTTCAATTGACGTTACCCCAACTCTATCTCGTATGTCATCATTTCGGATTCGGTCCTTCCTTGTGTGGCTACACATACATCTCAACATGCACATCTCCGCCACACCTAACTGTTGCACATGTCGCCTTTTAGTCGACCAACACTCAGCGCCATACAACATTACGGGTCGAACCGCCATCCTATAGAATTTGACTTTTAGCTTTTATGGCATCCGCTTGTCATAGACAATGCCAGAAGCTTGGTGCCACTTCATCCATCCGGCTTTAATTCGATGGTTCACATCTTCATCGATATCCCCATCCTTCTGCAATATTGAACCCAAATACCGAAAGGTGTCCTTGTGAGGCATCACCTGCCCATCAAGGCTAACATCCTCCTCCTCCTCGTGCCTAGTTGTACGGAAAGCGCACCTCATGTACTCGGTTTTAGACCTACTAAGTCTAAAACCTTTTGATTCCAAGGTTTGCCTCCATAATTCCAACTTCTTGTTGACCCCGCCCGACTATCATCAACTAGCACCACATCGTCTGTAAAGAATATTTTTCTATAGCCATTTAACATTTTTCAAATGCTGGATCAACATTTTTTTAAAATGCTTGATTAACATATTTATATACATGAAAAAAATAATTTATGATTTTTTAATACATGGTCAACATTTATTTACACATTTAATATTTACCCAATAATTGATCAACAATTTTTAAAATGATTGATTGACATTTTTATATAGATGATCAACATTTTTATACACATTTAATATTTTTCCAATAATTGATCAAAGTTTTTCAAATGATTAATTAACATTTTTATATACATGATCAACATATTTGTATACATGACCAATATTTTTAATACATGGTCAACATTGTTTCCTATACACATTTAACAAACTTGAAATGCTTTATCAAAAAAATTCAGGTACTTGTTAAAAAATCAAATGCTTCATTAGCTTTTCATAATACATGATCACAAATTTATAAACGTTATTTTATGCATTTTTCATATATGATAAACATTTTCTTTATACACATTCAACATTTTTCAAATGGTTGGTCAACATTTTCTCGAAATATTCTTATACTATTTTCTGTAATATATATTTTTAAATATTTTAAAGTATAAAAAAAGCAAAAAAGGAGTTGTAGCTCCGCGCTACTGGGCCACCTCATCTCGGTGTCCCCTTGAGTGAGGGTCGGTAGGCCATAGTCGCGTCCCTCTCCAAATAGTTTGGCTGGGCGAAACGGGTTGGGCTGGATGCAACTCAGTCTGTGAAACATACGTGATGAGGCCAAACTCCTCGTATGTTTCACAGATTGAGTTGCATCCAACCTCACATGTGATGAGGCTACATGGTCATTGGGCCGACCCTGCAGGCCACCCTCACTTGTGAGTCACTGCGGGTGGCAAATAGGCCCCCTAGGGCTGGGCAGGGTGGAGCGGGCTGGACTGGACCGCATTGGGTAATGCCAAACTGTCTTGTTGCATAAGGCCTAACATGCGAGACACATATCATCCAATTTCCTGCTAGGGCTCGAGTTTCGCCTGCTGCCGATGTGGTTGCAGCCTTATTTAGAGTGGACAAAAACTCGCAGGCCATTATTTAGACTAGACATAAGTTGGTAGGTTAGAGACAGATCACGAGAGGGACAATAAATAGTCTATTGTTCACACACGAATACGTCACGCGTACCATCGACGTCGGGCAGCGGGGGAGGGGGGATACACCACAACTAATGTCGAAAGAGACCCGGTCGAAACCTTGGTAAGCTAGCAATCATCCACATGCTTTTGGGCGCATAGCGGCTATAGGCCACCCTAGGTCGACCTGATCGCCCCTAGGGCCTCTAGGTTCGATGTCTTGCAACAAGAAGATAAAGATGAAAACGTTGTAGATTGATTTGTTGATGTGTGTTGTTCAATTCACCGTCACATCCTATCTACTAACTAGGCGAATGGACTTCCTGTACAAGTGGACTACAAATCCCGTCCAATTCTTCCAAAATTAGCCATACTCAAATTTAGGTATGCGTGAGACAACAATTTGGTTTTTGAGTTCTACACCCTCAAAACTAGCTCGGATGAAGATGCGCCAAAAGCAAATTTTTATCGTTTTGACGAGACGAACAAGTTTCAGGTTGAAAGTTTTTTACATTTGAGGTCGTCTTAAGGGTGTTTTCGCGTGCTTTATACCTTCCGTGGCAGTGCAACAGAGGAAGTATGAAATATTCGCCGCACGCTCACTGTTGGGAACGTTGCATGGGAAACAAAAAAAGTTCTACGAAACACCCAAGATCTATCTATGAATATCAACAGCCACGAGAAGGAGAGTGGATCCACATACCCTTGTAGATTGCTAAGCAGGAAGCGTTAAGGAATGCGGTTGGTGTAGTCGAACGTCTTCGCGATCCGAACCGCAATCCGTCTCGTGATCCAATCACGATCCGTTCCGATCTAGCGCCGAAAGGACAATACCTCCGCGCTCAGCACACGTACATTTCGATGATGTCTCCGCCTCCTCGATCCAGCGAGCGAGGGCGGAGTAGTAGATGAGTTCTCTGGCAGCACAATGGCGTGGTGGCGGCGGCGGTGGAGCTGTTCCGACAGGGTTTCGCCAAGCACTGCCAAAACCGATCTAGGGGATAAACAGATCTAGAGGGAGAGAGAGGCAGCCCGTGGCTTTTCAGGTGCGGCTGCCCTCTCTCCCCTCTAGTATATATAGGGAGAAGGGAGGGTGGTTGTGCCCTAGGGTTCCCCTCTTGGGGAGGGGCAAGAGGAGGAGGGGCGACGCCCTAGAGGTGGCTTGCCACCCAAGTTAGGGGGCACCACCCCTAGGGTTGGCCCTCCCACCAGCCCGGCCACATGGGCCCAGGTGGGGAGGTGCGCCCAGCCCACCAAGGGCTAGTGCGCACTCCTCACAGCCCATGTGGCCCCTCCAGGGCTGGTGACCCCTTCCCGTGGACCCCCGGAACCCTTCTAGCACTCCCGATACACTACCGGTGATGTCTGGACTTTTTTCGATGACCAACACGGACTTCCCATATTTCAATCTTTACCTCCAGACCATTCCGGAGCTCCTCGTCATGTCCGGGATCTCATCCGGGACTCTGAACAACCTTCGATCACCAACATACATAACTCAACAATACCAAATCGTCACCGAACATTAAGTGTGCAGACCCTGCGGGCTCGAGAACTATGTAGACATGACCGAGACAACTCTAGGTCAATAAACAATAGCGGGACCTGGATGCCCATATTGGTTCCTACATATTCCACGGAGATCTTTATCGGTCGAACCATGCTGTCAAGGATTCAGACAATCCTGTATGCAGTTCCCTTTGTATATCGGCAAGTTACTTGCCCGAGATTCGATCGTCGGTATCGCCATACCTAGTACTCGTTCTGTAACACAAGATCCCATGACTAACTCCTTAGTCACATTTCTTGCAAGCTTCTTGTGATGATGTGTTACCGACTAGGCTGAGAGATACCTCTCCTTCATATGGAGTGACAAATCCTACTCTCGATTCACGCCAACCCAACAGACATCCTCGGAGATACCTGTAGAGCACATTTATAGTCACCGAGTTACATTATGATGTTTGATACACACAAGGCATTCCTATGGTGTCAGGGAGTTGCGCAATCTCATGGTCGTAGGAACAGATACTTGACATGGATAAAGTAGTAGCAATAAACTAACACGATCGTATGCGATGCTTACGATTGTGTCTTGTCCATCACATCATTCTCCTAATGATGTGATCCCGCTATCAAATGACAACTCATGTCTATGGTCAGGAAACCTTAACCATCTTTGATCAACGAGCTAGTCTACCAGAGGCTCACTAGGGACATAGCGTTTGTCTATATATCCACACATGTATATGACTTTTCGATGAACACAATTATAGAATGGATAATAAACGATTATCATGAACAATGAAATATAATAATAACAACTTTATTATTGCCTTTAGGACATATTTCCAACACGCACACCCGGGTACCTAGCCAAATGATCTGGCTATATCTAGACGAAATTATTCTCTGACTATCCATCTTCGATGACTGTCCTCAAGGGTGCTTAGTGGAATCACGACATCTTGCATTGTGTGAGGGCGTGAGGATAGTACGGTGGTCCTAGTGGCATTTTAGGGAGTATTGTTCCTCCACATCGTTCTAACAGAGATTAGAATCCGCAAGGGTTCGAACTTCGGGATACATCATCGTCTCCACGTACCTCAGTTATATATTACCCTACCCTTTACTTGTGCACTTTACTTTTATGATATCAATAGTGATTCATGTTATATATATTTTTATCACAACTTAGCATAAGTTGTTGGTGCACATTGTTGAGCCTAGTACAATTATGTTTTGTGATTGCCAAATTAAACGCTAGTTTTATTTCGCATTTGTTCAAGCATGAACCGTGATTTTTAAAGCACCTATTCACCCCCTCTAGGCGACATCTATGTCCTTTAAATGGTTGCAATAAGTATGATGTGCTAACCGAAGATTTTGATGGGGTGCTAGAAACCTTTGGCTGAATTGTTTACAACTTTCATTCTTCCCTTCTCCACTTTTGTTATAATTGTTGCAATAGAAGCTTGCACATCGTTTTTGTTTTGATTCCCCCCCCCCTTGGGAACCAATGCCATGTTCTTCTTTCTCAACTCTTGTGCACTAAGCTTTTGTAATTCCTTATTTTGCCAATACGATGAGCCAAGTGGGCACCTCGGTTGAAATTACCCTTCTTCATTGGTCTCTCAAATTGCTTATACGGATTTTTCTAATAGATGCATCAACAACAAAATTATAACCAAATCGTAATATAAATAAATTACCTGCTAAATATACCTCTGCGGATAGGTTGGGAGAGCATGATGGTTGGATGACTTGAATAATATCATTCTCCACTTTTGGTTGACCCCCGACACCTTGTCCTCATACTTTTCTTGATTCCATGCATAATTAATTTGAAGATCTTTGTCAACCAAAATTTGATCGGCTACATGTTCTTGTCCTTGAGGGTCGTCAATTTCTACGACACAGAACTCCTAGGGCAGGAAGCAGGTTCCATTAAGTTAAGAAAAATCAAGCATGACTGTTTTGCTATGCTTGTCATGCCCTTTATTACCGATGCTTGCCTCTTTGGATCCCATGGATTGGAACATATAGTATTTGATTCGACTTTTTCAACCGAAGCACTTTCACTCTCAGAATCAACCTTGTTTTTATTGATTCTACCAATTTTCAATGCTTCTTTTATTTGAGCCAATTGTTTTTCTGTTTGTTCCTGGAAGGGAGCAACAAAATAAGGTTTAAGCTTTTCTCAGTTTCAAACCACTCAGGATACGATAACCCCCAATACTTTTAGACTCTTTCGGCAATGAAACATCAGTGTCGCCAAAACTTTGTAATTGTGTAGGGGGTGTATAGTATGTTGTGGTATTCGGTTAAGCATATGCATTTTTTGTAGAACCATACTTTTGCTAACCAATTCTTTTAATCGGCAAAATCCATC
The DNA here is from genome assembly GCA_022496015.1 of Hordeum marinum. Taxonomy (NCBI): domain Eukaryota; kingdom Viridiplantae; phylum Streptophyta; class Magnoliopsida; order Poales; family Poaceae; genus Hordeum; species Hordeum marinum. The sequence goes on along the minus strand of CM039678.1, from coordinate 417,425,536 downwards.
TTTTTGCAAAACTCTAGTTTGTTGCATCATAATTAGGAAGCAACCCTTTTCATGTTGTTCAAGGCAAAGAGCACTAATCCTCTAATTTTTTGCTAAGCTCCTTTTTTAACGCAGTGAAAGCCGCTACTGTAAGGGATTGCTCCATAGTACTTTCAGATTCCCCCGGCAATGATTTGTGGGTGTTGCCGAAATTCTACAATTGCATAGAGCATCTATTATTAGTCATAATATTAGATGATGGCAGGTGTGTTCCTGCAAATTTTTCACTTATTAGGCCATGCCATGAAGGTGCGGAGCCAATTATGAACTCTACAGTTGCGTGCGGTGCCGAAAAATTGCTAACATGAGGTGTAACATATGATTGATGAGAGTAACTAGGCGAATAGCTAGTTGTAACATGGCCAATTCTCCCATTCATCGGAATGGCCGGACTAGTATATTGCAAATTAGTTGTTGATGAATAAAAGGGTGCAACACTTTCTTTCATGGCATTGGAAATTCTAACATGTGATGTTTCAAACTTATTAACCAAACTCACATGTTGTTCACCGGCATAACAATTTGTGGGGTTGCCAATGCATGACAGTTGGAATACATACGGTGCATGCTACTGGTATCTATAACTGGACATGAGCAGTCCGGCCCGGCCCAAAAAACCCGGGTCAGGCCGGACCTAAACCTGCCATCGGGTCGGGCTCGGGCCTGAAATTTAAGCCCAGAGGTCGGGCCGGGCCGGGCTCGGGCTTGACGGATATAAAATTTAAGCCGTGGTTAGGCCATGGGCCTAGTCGAGATTTTTCATGGTCGGGCTGGGCTTGGGCCCAAAATTTAGGCCCGATGGCCGGGCCAGGCTCGGTCCTGGGTATTTAGCGCCGGGTTTTTTTCGGCCTGGCCCGACTTATGCCCATGTATACTAGTATCACAAGAAGTTAAAGCATGCAAATTACTTTGAATCAACCCTTGCACGGAATTAGATGCATGGTTGAAAAAACTAGGGCTGGCCGATAGAGTATATTCATTGAATGATCTAGTCACACCATATGAATCATTTGCATCCACACAAGGGGATCGAGTATTAATATTACCTTTATAGATTGCAAACCCTTGATGACGATCTCTTCATAGCAAGAACGAGCTAGAGACCGTTCGAACTTTCATCCCCAGCAAAGTCGCCAAAAAGTGTGTTCACACAAGAAGACGTCACGTGTGCCCTCGACGCCGGGGGTGATACAATGGAACTCACATCAAAGGAGGCCCGACCAGAAGCATGGTATGCAAGCAATCCAGCGGACACTTTTGTAGACCCGAAACCCCACACGCACGAGAGGTACCCCGTCGGTGCGCTGCGGATATGCGCTGCCCTAAATTGACCTGATCATCCCTTGGCCTAGAGGTTCGCCATTCCGCAACAAGAAAAACGAGCGAAAAATGAGGAAGAAGAATAAGGGAGAAGGTAAATATGAAAAGGTTATGCATTGATTTGTAGATTATGTGTTGTTCAATCGCCCGTCGCAACTCATCTATTTATGAGGTATCTGGACTTCCCGTACAAGTGAAGAACTAGAAATCCCGTCCAAATCCTTCCCAAATTAACCGAATTCGGATTTAGGTATGTCTGAGACAACAATTCAGTTTTTGAGTTCTACAGGACAAATAACATCTCGAATGAAGATGTTCCCAATAGAAAATTTTACCATTTCGACGATACGAACAACTTTCATGTTAAACGTTTTTCCATTTGAGGTCGTCGTGAGGGTGTTTTTTTCCTGTTTAACGACTTATGCAGCAGTGCCCAAGAGAAAGTATAAAGTGTTATTATCCGAACATCCGGGTACCTAGCTAGGCGATCCGGCTATTGACGGACGAAATTCTTCTCTGGCTAACCATCTGGGCCTTCGTCTGGCCTTAGCCGGACGCCCGGCTACCTGTCGGAAACCCGGACATCGTGAAACTCTATTGATGTTGTTGTTGCTGGTACTACTATTGCATCACACTATTTTTAGCCGCCGGGGATGGATATGACCTCAGATTCCAAATATCAAAATCAATTGATTCGACGAGGCGCAAAACAATCATATAGAGTACTTTTTCATCATAGGTGGTCTTAATTAGGTTTCATGCCAATCTTTAATCCGATGTCAAACAAGCATCTTTAAAATTGTCATAACTTTCTCATTGGCTCCGTTTTGAACCTACTTTGTATATATTTCGGTTAGCTTGGAGAGAGCCATACAATGGTGATATCCAATAATAAATTCAACCTCATCTCGCAAGAACTTCAAGTCATTCTTTGCGATCATGCCATTTTCAAGCATCAACACTATGGTAGGGCTGGCCGGACCGATAGTAACGGGTGGTCAAAGGCTTGTCTGATGGCCTCAGCGGGCTTGTTGTCGACCGTACTATGTCATTGACGGTAGTGTATTGATTTAGTACATGAGAAGGATTGTCCATAGTCATATGCCTCGTAGATATAGCCATGTTGATGAACCTTGTTAACAAATTTTGATGTCGTTGCTCATGATTGCTTATTTTCGACGAATTGACATACTTCTCGGATTACTCTAACACCCATCGGCCTTGGACTCGATCAAACCATGTCTTTGAAGCAATAGTATAAATAGATCACAAATATGGAGAACACATTGAAGTAGTCTGTATTACAGTGAGCATGCACGACGGTATGTCATGAATCATGCGGCTTTGCCCCTTTGGGGCATAGTACATGTGAAACGCAAAGTAGACACCAACCAAAAGGAAACAGATGGGAAGACAAGAGACCCTTTTTGGCAATATGCCAACGACCAACGCCTCAACCACCGGCCTAGCTGAGCCACAGGCAGGCAGCAGCGGTAGGGCAGCCACACCCTTTACTCTTTTTTTCCAAACCAAAAAGAAGAAGCAAAGTGTAGGAGCTCGTAGTAGGAGCATAAACTGTAGCAAGCAAACACAGGACGAAATTAATCAGGACACGCGCGCGCGCCACGGCCACCGTTCATTCACGGGCTCAGCACTCAGCACTCAGCACTCCGGCGTGAGCGAGCGGTCCCTCCGGAAGTCCTGGCAGTAGTAGTAGACCATGTGGCGCTGCTGCGCCCACCGCATCGCGGCGTACTGCTGCCGCGTGAGCCCCGTGCCGACGGGGGACGCCCGGGCCGGGCGGCACGAGGGCGGGGCGCTGGGCCCGCACCCGGCGACCACGAAGCGGTCGAAGCGCGCCACGAAGGGCTGGTAGCGGTAGTCGGCCCGGTGCCTGCCGTCGTCGGTGGCCCAGTCGGAGGCGTCCCATATGGAGCCGTACGCCCACATCGGGCGGTCCGGGAAGGTGAGCTCCGTCTTGCGCTCGTACCTCCGGATGGGCACGTCGTCCACGAAGAAGGTGATGGCGTCCGGGTTCCACAGGATGGCGTAGTTGTGGAAGCCGGCGGTCGGGTCGAACCACAGGTGGAACCGCATCTCCCGCCCGATGATCCGCCCGTCGCCGCTGCCCCGGACGTACACGTTCGTCTGCAGCGTGTAGGGCTCGCCGGGGATGGTGCCCAGGAACTCCATGTCGATCTCGTCGTGGAACCCAGGGTGCGCCTCGTTGTTGGACAGCTGCGCGTATCAGTTAACATGTTAATACTAATTAACGTTTGCATTGTTTAGAGAATATATATATATACATATATATACATATATATATATATATATATATATAATGCTTACGTAGAAGGCGGTGTTGGTGCCGGCGGTGTAGCCGGCGGGGAGCTTGATGCGGGTGGCGAAGTAGCCGTTCCTGTACGCATGCTTCGACTTGAACCCACTCCCTGCATAGATCAGACGTGAGGTCGGTCAGGGAATGTTCACCAACATAATCAAGCTGCAAATTAATCCCTCCATAGATCAGCATAAGAGTAGACAACAGTGATCTACTACTGCTGCCACGTACGTGGGCCCAAAACGCACTGTGTTTATCGCTACGCGATGCACCGGCCGGTGGCTCCTCCATTACCAAAAAGAAAAACGCACTGTGTCTGTGTTTCAGATTCGACATTAGTGACACCGACGATTCAACATGGCGCTAGTGATGTCTCTTTCGCTAGCACACAAGTCTCAACAGTGAACTCACGTAGTACTGCGTCGGTGACACTGTTGCGAAAAAACAAGACCCAAATATACATGCATCTGCATGCACCTAAATTAGAATTTAAAAACAGTTCGCAGTCTTTCCAGAGATGTGCAGATAACAATTGCACGTACCGCAGGTCCTGTCGAGCCAGATGGTGATGGCCGAATGGTCGCCGGAGACCGTCTGGTGCTGCGGGCCCCACTTGTTACTGTACCCGCGGTTGAACGCCACTGGCCTGAACCTCGAGCTCGGGTAGTAGCCGGGAGAAGGCTGCGCGTCGGAGGAGGACACCGCCATTGCCAAGAGCAGCAGCGCCATGGCCCGGAGCATGGAGAGGCTGGCCATTGTTGCTCCGCCAAGCTAGCTAGCTAGCTACGACTAGGAGCTGGACTATGCTCCCTCCCAATGAGAGGAGATCGGGAGTACACTTGGTAGCCAAGCGAGCTGCTTCGGGGAGAGTGTATGTCCGTGTGGAGACAATATATAGGAAGAAAACGGAGAAAGGAAGTGACCGGATTGGCCCACTCACACAAGAGGGAGTTGGGTAGTGATGAGGCAGTGTGAGCAAACGATAAATGCGAGTGCAGGTGGATCCATGGAAGATGAAGGAAAGCCCCTAGGTACACACCAGACACCACACCTTCTCACCTTCTCACCTGACCTGCTGGCGAAGGATGCTGCCTTTTTTGGCTAGATTTTGGATTGTACTTGATTTTTTTTGTTTATATATAAATTTTACATTGAGGGTAAAAGAAAAGATGCAGCTTTTGACAAGCTTGCTTCTACAGTACCGCTACCTACGTACTCTTTCTTGCTGATTTCAACCAACAGGGCACCTAGAGTACAAGTTAGAGTGACAAGTGATCGATCAGATCTTTACTAAAAGTAGTACGTTTCTACGTATGTGGTGTTGTTGTACCACCCGGTGAAGGAGTCTGGGACTAAGGGGTCCTCGGACCGTTAGCCCATTCCTCGTGGCCGACCTGTTGGGCTGATCTGTTAAAGACCGAATTGTGAAAGACCCCATATCCTCGAGGTAGATCAACTCTGTAATCTCTGTACATATCAATACAATCAAGCAGGAAGTAGGGTTTTACCTCCTCACGAGGGCCCAAACCTGGATAAGAACGGTCTCCTTCGTCCCTTGTTACCCATCGATTTAAGGTCGATAACTCGGGACCCCCTACCTGAGATCTGTCGGTTTTGACACCGACATTGATGCTTTCATTGAGAGTTCCGCTCTGAGATCACCAGAAAGGTCAATGGGGCATCCAATCATCGGCAAAGAGATCTACGGCGGGGGATCCTACTTCCCGAGCGGGTTATTGTGTTCGATGGCATCGACCATCATACCAATCCGATCGGCCCCCTCGGTCGGGTCGAAGGTTTCACCCCTGGCCAGGAATTCAAGTTCGGGAGCCTCGAGTTCACGGTTGACCCCCAGGGGAACCTAGTGCCGATAAAACCCTGGCTCTTTTTGTAGATCCCATGGGTCCTAAGGCCCCAGATTCGGGACTCACCGGCCCCGATACCAGGATGGTCATCATCCCCGGTCAGGCCCTCAAGCCTGGCCTGGCTGGCACGCCCCAATCTGCCCTAGCCGAACCTAACCCGGGGGCGTCTTCAAACAATCTCGGGGGAGTAGTGCCGTGGAGGGACTCCGAGTACTTGAACAACGATGATCCCGTCGAGATCTCGCTCTTGCACGGTCTGCTTGGTCAGATCCAAGCCATGAGCATGGTCGATGACCAGGCTACGATCTATGATCGGGTTGGACTTAGATCTGATGACTGGGAAATCCACAGCCCACCCGTCATGCATTTGGTCACCACTGTAGAACGTCCGGCTAGGGGCTATCTGCTCGAGCCTCCGGAGCTAAGAATGGTTTACATCCCAGTCGCCGATCATTCGTGCCCTTTTGGGAACCCAGAAGCTAGGGTTTGCCCCGAGATTCAATCGGCACATAAATCGGAACCAGTGGTGCCGAGTCCTATTGAGGCCTCGGATCCCAAGCCAGCCGCAATAGGCCTCACTGGGACAAGGGACGCGACCGCCGAAGTCGTGGATTTACATCCGGGAGGAATACGAAATTCTTGTCGGACGCCGGGCTAGGGCGTTAGGGATTCCTTCATCACGACAGTTGTGTCGTGATGAAGGAATCCCTAACGCCCTAGCCCGGCGTCGAATTCACACCTTCGCCAAGTTGTCAGACATGGTGCGCAAATATTGTGCCAAGGAGAGCACCTGGCAACTACAACGACTGAGCACAGAGTCATTCCAGTCCGAACAACATAAATGAACCCGAAGAAGATGCGCACCCCCGCGACGGCCGACTACACCCAAGCCCACCGAGAAAAGGAATAAAACCCAGGCACGCGTTAGAACAGTCCTTGACGGGATACTAGAAAGACCATGCGCAATACACTTGGTCCTGCTAAACACAGACCCGACCCACAGCCTTCGGGAATGCTGGGTCGTCAGACAAGTCGCAAAGAGTGGAGAACATACTTAGGGCTCCAATTTCGGATAATAGGTCGGCAGCATCACCTGATCATAACATGGATATCCTAACAATCTATGAGACGTTCTCTTCGAAAAATCAACAAAAAAGGGCCCATTCGAGAGCTCCACCATATTCACCATGTGGCGGCAGCAAACTCATGGACGGATACTCCAATTACTTCCGGTGAAGCAGACTAGCCGATATCCAACACAGGCCGAACACCTGCCGCCCTGGTTTTAAACCCCATAGTAGACAGGTTCAGGCTGGACAAAGTACTAATGGATGGCGGCAACGGCCTAAACCTCATCTATGAGGACACGTTGGATAAAATGCAGTTCGGTAGATCACGCATCGAACGCAGCAACACCACCTTCAGAGAAATTGTCCTGGGAAGAGAAGCACGATGTACTGGACGAGTGTCACTGGATACTATATTCGGCTCACCAGAAAACTATAGATCCGGAGAACTTCTTTTCCACATCGTGCCCTTCCACAGCGGCTACCACGCTCTCCTAGGACGTGACGCCTTCACAAGATTTCAGGCAATACCACATTACGGGTATATGAAACTTAAAATGCTAGGACCCAATGGCGTGCTCACAGTCATCAGCGACCCCAATAGATCTCTCGAGACTGAGAATAAAACATCATCCCTCGACCTCGAGGTACTAGCCAAGACTCTCGCCGCAAAAGTGTTGGAAATATGCCCTAGAGGCAATAATAAATTAGTTATTATCATATTTCCTTGTTCATGATAATCGTTTATTATCCATGCTATAATTGTATTGATCGGAGACTTAAATGCATGTGTGGATACATAGACAAAACCATGTCCCTAGTATGCCTCTAATGGACTAGCTCGTTGATCAAAGGATGGTTAAGGTTTCCTAGCCATGGACATGAGATGTCATTTGATAATGGGATCACATCATTAGGAGAATGATGTGATGGATAAGACCCAAACTACAAACATAGCATATGATCGTGTCAGTTTATTGCTACTGTTTTCTGCATGTCAAGTATATGTTCCTATGACCATGAGATCATGCAACTCACGGATATCGGAGGAGTGCCTTGTGTGTATCAAACGTCGCAACGTAACTGGGTGACTATAAAGGTGCTCTACAGGTATCTCCGATGGTGTCTGTTGAGTTGGCAATGGATCGAGACTGGGATTTGTTACTCCGTGTAACGGAGAGGTATCTCGGGGCCCACTCGGTAATGCAACATCACAATAAGCCTTGCAAGCAATGTGACTAATTGTTAGTTGCGGGATCTTGTATTACGGAACGAGTAAAGAGACTTGCCGGTAACGAGGTTGAACTAGGTATGGAGATACCGACGATCGAATCTCGGGCAAGTAACATACCGAAGAACAAAGGGAACGATATACGGGATTAACTGAATCCTTGACATAGAGGTTCGACCGATAAAGATCTTCGTAGAATACGTAGGAACCAATGTGGACGTCCAGGTCCCGCCATTGGTTATTGACCGTAGAGGTGTCTCGGTCATGTCTACATAGTTCTCGAACCCGCAGGGTCTGCACACTTAAGGTTCGGTGACGTTTCGGTAGTGTAGAGTTATGTATGGTGGTGACCGAAGGTTGTTTGGAGTCCCGGATGAGATCCCGGAAGTCACGAGGAGATCCGGAATGGTCCGGAGGTAAAGATTCATATATAGGAAGTCCCAGTTTGGTTTCCGGAAAAGTTTCGGGCTCATCGGTAGTGTACCGGGAGTATTGGTATTGTACCGGGAGTGCCGGTAGTGTACCGGAGGACCTCCGGGAGGGGTATTTCGACCCCAAGAGGTCCATGGGCTGTGGGAGAATAATAACCAGCCCTTAGTGGGCTGGGCAAACAGCCACAAAAGCCCATGGCGCAGGAGAGAAAGTCCTAAAGCAAAAAGTGGAAACTCAGCCAATAGGAGGCAATCCTACTCCAACTAGGATTGGAGGTGAAGTAGGATTGCTCCCACCTCCTCTTTCGGCCGACCCAAAGGCCTTGGATGCCTCTCCTCTCCTCTCCTCCTATATATACTAGTGGATTGGGTGGTTTTTGGACAGAATTTCTGGCCACGTGCTACCCGTTCCACCGGTGCATAGTTTCTCCTCTAGATCGTAGTTCCGCAGCGCTTAGGCGAAGCCCTGCCGGAATTGCTCCACCACCATCACCGGAGCGCCTTCACGCTGCTGGTGAACTCTCTCTCCTCTCCACCTCCTCTCGCTAGATCGAGACGGTGGAGATCGTCATCAAGCTGCACGTGTGCTGAACGCGGAGGTGCCGTCCGTTCGGCGCTAGATCGGAAGGACCGTGATCGAGATCGCGAGACGGTTCGTGATGTGATCGCGGGACGGATCGTGATGAGTTCACGGGACGGATCGTGATTGGATCGCGGGACGGATCGTGATGAGATCGCGGGACGCTCGGCGATTTGGATCGCGAAGATGTTCGACTACACCAACCGCGTTTCTTAACGCTTCCCGCTTAGCGATCTACAAGGGTATGTAGATCCACTCTCCCTCTCGTAGATGCTCATCACCATGGATAGGTTTGCGTGTGCGTAGGAAATTTTTTGTTTCCCATGCGACGTTCCCCAACAGTGGTATCAGAGCTAGGTTGATGGTTCGATGAGATCTCGAGTAGAACACAAAAGGTTTGTGGGCATTGATGCTTAGATTGCTTCCTCCCTTGGTCGTATTTTGGTTCAGCGGGATTGTGAGATGAAGCGGCCCGGACCAACATTACTCGTACGCTTACGAGAGACCGGTTCCCTCGACGCAACTTGTTGCCTAGATGGCTTGCGGGTGATAGTTTCTCTCACTTTAGTTGGATCGGATTCGACAAAGGCGGTCCTTGAGAAGGTTGAAAAGCAAACTAGTGTATCACCGTTGTGGTTTATGCGTAGGTGAGAATCGTTCTTGCTAGATACCCATAGCAGCCACGTAAAATATGCAACAACAATTAGAGGACGTCTAACTTGTTTTTGCAGGGTATGTTGTGATGTGATATGGCCAATTACATGATGAGATATATGTGATGTATGAGATGATCATGTGATGTATAGATTATCACGACTTGCATGTCGATGAGTACGGCAACCGGCAGGAGCCATAGGGTTGTCTTTAATTATTGTATGACCTGCGTGTCAATCATTAAGCGCTATGTAATGCTTTACTTTATCGCTACGGTAGCAATAGTAGTAGAAGCATGCAGGGCGTGACAACCCCAATGGCAACACATTGATGGAGATCAAGATGATGGAGATCATGGTGTTGTGCCGGTGACGATGGAGATCATGCCGGTGTTTCGAAGATGGAGATCTTAAACACAAGTTCATGGCCATATCATGTCACTTATGAATTGCATGAGATGTTAATCCTTTTATGCACCTTGTTTTGCTTAGTACGGCGGTAGCATTATAAGGTGATCCCTCACTTGAATTTCAAGATGAACTGTGTTCTCCCCGAGTGTGCATCGTTGCGAAAGTTCGTCTTGTTGAGACACCACGTGATGATCGGGTGTGATAGACTCTACGTTCACATACAACGGGTGCAAGCCAGATTGGCACGCGCAGAACACTCGGGTTAAACTTGACGAGCCTAGCATGTACAGACATGGCCTCGGAACACGAGAGACCGAAAGGTCGAACATGAGTCATATAGTAGATATGATCAACATAATGATGTTCACCATTGCAGCCACCTCAACTCACGTGATGATCGGACTTGAGTTGGTGAATTTGGATCATGTATCACTCGAATGATCGGAGGGATGTCAATTTGAGTGGGAGTTCTTAGGTAATATGATTAATTGAACTCATTATCATGAACATAGTCAAAGTGTCTTTGCAAATTATGTTGTAGATTACTAGCTCGCGCTGTAGCTCCCTTGTATTTTTATATGTTCCTAGAGAAATAGAATTGAAAGATGTTGGTAGAAAAATTGCGGACTGGGTCCGTGATCTGAGGATTGTCCTCATTGCTGTACAGAAGGCTTATGTCCTTAATGCACCGCTCGGTGCGCCACCCCCTCTAGCGTCGTCTATAGATGTTGTGAACATCTAACAGGCACGTTTCGATGACTACTTGATAGTTTAGTGCGTCATGCATTACGGCTTAGAATTGAGGCTCCAAAACATTTTGAACGTCACGGAACATATGAGATGTTCTAGGAGCAGAGATTGTGATCTCAGGCTCGTGCCTTTGTTGCGAGATATGAGATCTCCAACAAGATTCTTTGCTTGTAAGATGAAGGAGAATAGCTCAATCGTTGAGCATGTACTCAGATTGTCTGGGTACTACAATCGCTTGAATCAAGTGGGAGTTGATCTTCCAGATAAGATAGTGATTGATATAGTTCTCCAAGTCACTGTCACTAAAGCTACTAGAACTTAGTGATGAACTATAATACACCAGAGATAGAAGTATTGATCCCTGAGCTGTTCGCGATGTTTGACACCGCGAAGGTAGAAATCAAGAAGGAGCGTCAAGTGTTGATGGTTAATCAAACCACTAGTTTCGAAAAGGGCAAGAGCAAGGAGGGAAACTTCATGGATAGCAAGTCAGTTACTGCTCCAGTGAAGCAACCCAAAGTTGAACTCAAACCCGAGACTAAGTGCTTCTATTATGAGGTGAGAGGTCGCTGAAGCGGAACAACCCTAGATACTTGGTAGATAAGAAGGCTGGTAACATCGACAGAAGTATATTTGATATACGAGTTATTGATGTGTACCTTGCTAGTACTCCTAGTAGCACCTGGGTATTGGATATCGGTTCGGTTGCTAAATGTTAGTAACTCGAAATAAAAGCTATGGAATAAACGGAGAACTAGCTAAGGGTGAGGTGACGATGTGTGTTGGAAATGTTTCCAAGGTTGATGTGATCAACATCGCACGCTCTCTCTACCTTCAGGATTAGTGACGAACCTAAATAAATGTTATTTGGTGTTTTGCATTGAGCATGAACATGATTAGATCATGTTTGTTGCAATACGGTTATTCATTTAAGTCAGAGAATAATAGTTATTCTGTTTACATGAATAATACCTTCAATGGTCATGCACCCAGTGAGAATGGTTTGTTGAAATCTTGATCGTAGTAGTACACATGTTCATAACATTGATGTCAAAAGATACAATGTTAATAATGATAGTACCACATACTTGTGGCACTGCCGCTAAATGTCATATTGGTATAAAGCGCATGTAGAAACTCCATGCTGATGGATATTTGGACTCATTCGATTTCGAATCGGTTGAGACATGCGAACCATGCCTCTTGGGCAAGATGACTAAAGGACCCCGTTGGATGGAGCGAGCAAGTGATTCATTGGAAATGATACATGTTGATGTATGCAATCTAGTGAGTCTTGTAGCGTGCAGTGGATATCATTATTTTCTTACCTTCACTGATGATTTGAGTAGATATAGTGTATATTTACTTAATGAAACACAAGTCTGAATCGTTTGAAAGGTTCAAGCAAATTCAGAGTGAAGTTTAAAGATCATCGTGACAAGAAGATAAAAATGACCACGATATGATCGTGAAGGTGAATATCTGAGTTACGAGTTTGGCATACAACTTAAGAGAATGTGAAATTTGTTTCACAACTAATGCTACCTGGAACACCATGGTGTGATGGTGTGTCCGAACATCATAGTCATGCTCTATTGATATAGTGCATACTGTGATGTCTCTTATCGTTTTACTACTATAATTATTGGGGTTATGCATTAGAGACAACTACATTCACTTTAAATAGGGCATCATCTAAATCCGTTGAGATGACACCGTGTGAATTATGGTTTGATAGAAACCTAAGCTGTCATTTCTTAATATTTGGGGCTGTGACACTTGTGTGGAAAATGTTTTCACCTAATGAGGTCGAACCCAAGGCGGACAAATGCATCTTCATAGAATACCCTAAGATTAGTTGGGTGAACCTTCAATCTCAGATCCTAGTGCAAAGTGTTTGTTGCTTAAGCGGATCCTTTCTCAAGGAAATGTTTCTCTCGAAAGAATTGAGTGGGAGGAAGATAGAACTTGATGAGGTTGTTAAACCTTTGTTCAACCAGAGAGTAGCGCAGCGCAGAAAGATGTTTCTGTGAAGCCTACGTTAGTTGAAGAGGAAGTTAATGATGATGATCATGAAGCTTCAGGATCAACTTACTATCGAACTTCGTGGGTCGACAAGGATGTGTACTGCTCCTAAGTGGTACGACAACTCTGTCTTGGAGATCATGTTGTTGGACAACGATGAACCTATGAGCTATGGAGAAGCGATGATGGGCCCGGATTCCGACGAATGGTTAGAGGTCATGAAATCCGAGATAGGATCCATGTATGAAAACCAAGTATAGACTTTGATAGACTTGCTCGTTAGACGGCAGGTCGTTGAGTACAAATGGACCTTTAGAATGAAGACAGACACTGATGGTGAATGTCACCATTTGTAAAGCTCGCTTGTTGCAAAGTTGTTTGTGACAAGTTCAAGGAGTTGACTGCGATGAGGCTTTCTCACTCGTAGCGATGCTAAAAGTCTGTTGGAATTATGTTAGCAGTTGCTGCATTTTCAATTATGAAATCTGGCAGATGGATGTCAAAACATCGTTTCCTTAACGGTTTACTTAAGGAAAGGTTGTATGTGATACAACCAGAAGGTTTTGTCAGTCCTAAGGATGCTAAAATATGAGCAAGCTTCAGTGATCCTTCTATGGACTGAAGCAAGCATCTCGGAGTTGGAATATACACTTTGATGAGGTGATCAAAGTTTCTGTAGTTTATACAAAGTTTACGAGAAACTTGTATTTGCAATAAAGTGAGTGGGAGAACTATAGAGTTTCTGATAAGTATATGTGGTTGACATATTGTTGATCGGAAATAATGTAGAATTTCTGGAAGGCATAAAAGGTTGTTTGAAAAGTGTTTTTCAAAGGAAGACCTGGATAAAGCTACCTAATTGTTGAGCATCAAAATCTATAGAGATAGATCAAGATGCTTGATGAGACTTTCAATGAGTGCATACCTTCACAAGATTTTGAAAGAGTTCAAAATGGATCAGCCAGAGAAATAGTTCTCGTCTGATTTGTAAGGTGTGAAGTTGAGTGAGACTCAAAGCTCGACAACGGCAGAAGAAAGAGAAAGGACGAACGTCGTCCCCTATGCCTTAGCCATAGGCTCTATATTATGCCATGTTGTGTACCGCACCTATGTGTGCCTTGCCATGAGTCTGTCAAGGGGTACAAGAGTGGTCCAGGAGTGGATCATTGGACAGCGGTCGGAATTATCCTTAGTAACCAGAGGACTAAGGAAATGTTTCTTGATTATGGAGGTGATAAAGAGTTCGTCGTAAAGAGTTATGTTGATGCAAGCTTTAACACCTATCCGGATGACTAGTAGTAGCAATCTGGATATGTATAGTGGAGCAGCCATTTGGAAATAGTACCAAGTGGAGTGTGGTAGCAGTGTTTATGGTTTGACATAGAGATATGCAAAGTACACACGGATCTGAATATCGCAGACCCATTGACTATAAGACCTCTCTCACTTGCAAAGCATGATCGAGCTCCAGAACTCATTGGGTGTTAGATTCATAACAATGCGAATCACATGGCGATGTGAACTAGATTATTGACTCTAGTGCAAGTGGGAGACTGTTGGAAATATGCCCTAGAGGCAATAATAAATTAGTTATTATCATATTTCCTTGTTCATGATAATCGTTTATTATCCATGCTATAATTGTATTGATCGGAGACTTAAATGCATGTGTGGATACATAGACAAAACCATGTCCCTAGTATGCCTCTAATGGACTAGCTCGTTGATCAAAGGATGGTTAAGGTTTCCTAGCCATGGACATGAGATGTCATTTGATAATGGGATCACATCATTAGGAGAACGATGTGATGGATAAGACCCAAACTACAAACATAGCATATGACCGTGTCAGTTTATTGCTACTGTTTTCTGCATGTCAAGTATATGTTCCTATGACCATGAGATCATGCAACTCACGGATATCGGAGGAGTGCCTTGTGTGTATCAAACGTCGCAACGTAACTAGGTGACTATAAAGGTGCTCTACAGGTATCTCCGATGGTGTCTGTTGAGTTGGCAATGGATCGAGACTGGGATTTGTTACTCCGTGTAACGGAGAGGTATCTCGGGGCCCACTCGGTAATGCAACATCACAATAAGCCTTGCAAGCAATGTGACTAATTGTTAGTTGCGGGATCTTGTATTACGGAACGAGTAAAGAGACTTGCCGGTAACGAGGTTGAACTAGGTATGGAGATACCGACGATCGAATCTCGGGCAAGTAACATACCGAAGAACAAAGGGAACGATATACGAGATTAACTGAATCCTTGACATAGAGGTTCGACCGATAAAGATCTTCGTAGAATATGCAGGAACCAATGTGGACGTCCAGGTCCCGCCATTGGTTATTGACCGTAGAGGTGTCTCGGTCATGTCTACATAGTTCTCGAACCCGCAGGGTCTGCACACTTAAGGTTCGGTGACGTTTCGGTAGTGTAGAGTTATGTATGGTGGTGACCGAAGGTTGTTCGGAGTCCTGTATGAGATCCCGGACGTCACGAGGAGATCTGGAATGGTCCGGAGGTAAAGATTCATATATAGGAAGTCCCAGTTTGGTTTCCGGAAAAGTTTCGGGCTCATCGGTAGTGTACCGGGAGTATCGGTATTGTACCGGGAGTGCCGGTAGTGTACCGGAGGACCTCCGGGAGGGGTATTTCGACCCCAAGAGGTCCATGGGCTGTGGGAGAATAATAACCAGCCCTTAGTGGGCTGGGAAAACAGCCACAAAAGCCCATGGCGCAGGAGAGAAAGTCCTAAAGCAAAAAGTGGAAAATCAGCCAATAGGAGGCAATCCTACTCCAACTAGGATTGGAGGTGAAGTAGGATTGCTCCCACCTCCTATTTCGGCCGACCCAAAGGCCTTGGATGCCTCTCCTCTCCTCTCCTCCTATATATACTAGTGGATTGGGTGGTTTTTGGACAGAATTTCCGGCCACGTGCTACCCGTTCCACCGGTGCATAGTTTCTCCTCTAGATCGTAGTTCCGCAGCGCTTAGGCGAAGCCCTGCCGGAATTGCTCCACCACCATCACCGGAGCGCCGTCACGCTGCCGGTGAACTCTCTCTCCTCTCCACCTCCTCTTGCTGGATCGAGACGGTGGAGATCGTCATCAAGCTGCACGTGTGCTGAACGCGGAGGTGTCGTCCGTTCGGCGCTAGATCGGAAGGACCGTGATCGAGATCGCTAGACGGTTCGTGATGTGATCGCGGGACGGATCGTGATGAGTTCACGGGACGGATCGTGATTGGATTGTAGGACGGATCATGATGAGATCGCGGGACGCTCGGCGATTTGGATCGCGAAGATGTTCGACTACACCAACCGCGTTTCTTAACGCTTCCCGCTTAGCGATCTACAAGGGTATGTAGATCCACTCTCCCTCTCGTAGATGCTCATCACCATGGATAGGTTTGCGTGTGCGTAGGAAATTTTTTGTTTCCCATGCGACGTTCCCCAACAAAAAGAACTAACCACGCTCCGCTCCATTGTGGACAAGGACTACGTGCTCCTCGGCAAATGATCGAACTCTACTTCCTTCAAGCCTGCAGACGAGATCATCAAATTCCAGGTTCATCCAACGGACCCCAACAAAACAGCGTCCATCGGAGCTCAGCTAGACCATGTGATTGACGAAGCACTATGTGCATTCCTTTGCAAAAACTGGGACATGTTTTCTTGGCATCCCTCAGATATGTCGGGAATCCCACGAGGGCTGGCAGAACACAACCTGAATATAATGGAAGGCTTCAAGCCCGTCAAACAGTCTTTGTGCGCCAAGTTACTCGAAGTCAGATTCATCAGAGAAATCAAACATCCCGAGTGGTTTGCAAACCTAGTCATGGTGCCTAAGAAGGACAAATCTTGGCGGCTATGCATCAATTTCAAAGACCTCAAGAAAGCCTGCCCCAAAGATCCCTTTCCTTTACCCAGCATAGACCAGATCACTGATGCAACTGCCAGACTTGACTCGCTGTGCTTCCTCGGCACCTACTTCGGATACCATGAAATAAAAATGAAGGAATCCGATCAGGCCACAACCGCATTCATCACCCCCTATGGGTCATTGTGCTTCAACACAATGCCTTTTAGGTTAAAGAACGCATGCGCAACATACCAGCGCATGATTCAAACATGCCTGGCAAAGCAAATTGGCAAAACAGTTGAGGCCTATGTTGATGACGTGGTCATCAAGACCAAACATGTTGGTCAATTGGTGGACGACCTAAGACAAACATTTACCAGTCTATGGGAATACGTCATATGACTTAATCCGGACAAGTGTGTCTTGGGAGTCCCGGCTGGGAAACTACCCGGATTCGTCGTCTCACATAGGGGCATATAGGCAATCCCCGCTAAAATTTGAGCCCTATCCCAACTCGCTGTTCCCATAGAGCTAAAACACTTCCAAAGACTAGCAGGCTGCATCCCGGCCTTTAGCCGCTTCATCTCCCAACTTGGAGAAAAAGCCCTGCCCCTCTACAGGCTGCTCAAATGGACCAAGAACTTCGAATGGACCGACAAGGCAACAACCACCCTGGAGGACATCAAAATGCTGCTCGCTAGCAATCCGACCTTAGCAACCCCGGGCGCGGGCGAACCGATGTTATTATACATCTCAGCCACCAACCAAGTGGTTAGCACGGTCCTCGTCGTAGAACAGGAAGCCGGGGGTCACAAACTTCGAATACAAAAGCCGGTTTACTACGTATCTGAGGTTCTCACTCCGTGCAAATGCAGATACCCACACTATCAAAAGATAGCCTACACGGTATTCGTGGCATCACGCAAGCTCCGCCACTATTTTCAAGAGTGTGCGGACACTATGACATCCGAGGTACCCCTCAATGACATAATCAACAACAGAGATGCCACTGGCCATATAGCCAAATGGGCCATCGAACTCCTCCCGTTCGAGATCACCTATAAGACACGTCGAGCTATTAAGTCTCAGGTGTTGGCCGACTTCCTCGCCGAGTGGACAGAAGCCGAACTCCCTAGATAGTACAACACTTACGCCCATTGCACAATGTACTTTGACGGATCTAAAACCCTCGCCAGACTGGGGGCTGGAGTCATCCTCACATCCCCCATCGGAGACAACATCCGGTACGTGCTTCAGATCATGTATGCGAACTCAAACAATGCGGCGGAATACAAAGCGCTGCTACACGGATTACGAATGGCGGCATCAATGAGGATACAACGGCTTGAAGTACGGGGAGACTCGAACCTCGCTATATCGCAAATCAACAGCAAGTTCGACGCTAAAAACCATAAATAGGCGGCATATAGAAACATCGTACTAAAAATTTCTGTGTGATTCGAGGGATTAGAGTTCCACCACGTCTCCAGATACAACCATCAAGCTGCTAACATCCTCTCCATATGGGCATGAAACGCGACCCCGTCCCCAACAACACATTCCTAGAAAGGCACTTTAAGCCATCCGTGGTATGGCAGGACAAGAATACCAACACAGGGACAAATAGTGCAGAACAAGTTGCCCTCACTCCCGAACCGGTGGGTCCACAATCGAAGAAACACCTTTGGCTCATGAGGTCATGGCGGTAATCGCACCATGGACCGAGCCCTTCCTGGCCTACCTTCTGTGCAAGGAACTCCCCGATGACCAAACTGAGGCACGACGCATAGTTCGTCGATCAAAAGCCTATAAGGTACACGAGGGTGAGCTATACAAGAAAAGCACCATGGGGATACTACAGCGGTGCATCTCAGAAGAAGAAGAAGGGAAGGAGCTTCTAGCCGAGATGCATGCTGGCATGGGTGGCCATCACGCTGTGGCAAGGGCCCTGGTAAGCAAGGCCTTTTGGGCCGGGTTCTTCTGGCCCAGCGCTCGAGCGGATGCCCGAACACTTGTCCAACGTTGTGTCGGATGCCAGCTCTTCACAAACCAAAGTCACATGCCCCAACGGCTCTTCGGACCATTCTGATCACCTGGCCTCTTGCGGTCTAGGGGCTAAACATGGTTGGACCACTTAAAGGGGGGGACCAAGAAAAAGAAATACCTCCTAGTTATGGTTGACAAGTTCACCAAATGGATCAAAGCAAAACCAATAAGCTCGGCTAAGTCCGGACTGATCATGAACTTTATATCCGGAGTGGTACACCGGTATGGTGTACCCCATAGCATAATAACAGACAATGGGTCCAACTTCATAGCCCAGGAGGTAAAGGACTGGTATGCTAACCTGGGCATCAAGCTCGACTATGCTTCGGTGTATCATCCGCAGACCAATGGACAAGTCGAACGGGCCAACGGTCTCATCATGAGCGCTATCAAAGCCCGCCTGGTCCGATCTCTTCAAGAATCTGACTGCCATTGGGTGGAGGAGCTCGACTCCGTACTATGGGGATTACGCACAACCCCGAGTATATCAATAGGATACACGCCATTCTTCATGGTATACGGCACCGTAGCGGTCCTCCCATGTGACATCATTCACGTCGCTCCTAGGGTTCGCATTACGAAGAAAAGGAGGCCAAGCTGGATTGACAGGATGACTTAGACGCCTTGGAAGGGGAGCGCGATATAGCAAGCTCGGTTCGCCTCCTACCAGCAGCAAGCTCGGCAGTATCAAAGCAGGGAGGTTCGGGCGAAGGCATATAATGTGGGCAAACTGGTGTTATGACTTCCAGAGAAGCAGAAGCATAAACTCAACCCCAAATGCGAGGGATCCTTCGTAATCGACGAAGTTAACAGGAGGGGCCTACCGCCTCCGCAACCCGTAGGACAGCCGCCTCGAGCCAAACCCATGGAACGCAACTTGTCTTTGACGCTTCTATGGATAAACCGGTGTCTCCACCTCCTTCCCGAAAACTCTTGTACCTGCGCTTTTATAAGTTTTTCTGGTCTCTTCTCATAGGATTGTTTAGATTCTCCTAAGTTATGTCCGGCTTAGCCGAATTACAGCTAGTCCTCCGTTGACACATGATTGTCATGCCCGGCAATGCCTGGGGGCTTCTTTAAAAAGCCAATTAAGTTATATATACACCATATGCATCCTTCCATGGTCATTTTTACGTGCCTGTATGCATCAATTGTGCTTAAGTTTCTTGCCAAACTGGGTTGCCTCGCTCCTGTGATTACCCTCTATGTTCCTGAATGTTCGGCTAGAGGGTAAAGGGAGCACCTCTGCGATTGTTACGACTGGGTCATCCGGATACATACCTCAAACGGGTGAAGCCAAAGGTTAGCAGTCTTAAGAAGCAAATTGATCGGCTATGACGAGGAAAGATGTAATGAGCGGTCTCCACCACAAATCTCGATTTCTCTCAAGACATAGCTCCTACTTTCCCGCTATTGGGTACATAGCTAGGACATTTGCGATCAACACGGAAGCCCGAAGAAAGGAACCCATTAAGGACATTCGCAGATCCGTTGACTATAAGACCTCTCTCACATGCAAAGCATGATCGAGCCCCAGAACTCATTGGGTGTTAGATTCATAACAATGCGAATCACATGGTGATGTGAACTAGATTATTGACTCTAGTGGAAGTGGGAGACTGGAAATATGCCCTAGAGGCAATAATAAATTAGTTATTATCATATTTCCTTGTTCATTATAATCGTTTATTATCCATGCTATAATTGTATTGATCGAAGACTTAGATGCATGTGCGGATACATAGACAAAATCATGTCCCTAGTATGCCTCTAATAGACTAGCTCATTGATCAAAGATGGTTAAGGTTTCCTAGCCATTGACATGTGATGTCATTTGATAACAGGATCACATCATTAGGAGAATGATGTGATGGAAAAGACCCAAACTACAAACGTACCATATGATCGTGTCAGTTTAATGCTACTGTTTTCTGCATGTCAAGTATCTGTTCCTATGACCATGAGATCATGCAACTCACTGACACCGGAGGAGTGACTTGTGTGTATCAAATGTCGCAACATAACAGGGTGACTATAAAGTTACTCTACAGATATCTCCGAGGGTGTCTCTTGGGTTGGCATGGATCAAGACTGGGATTTGTTACTCTGTGTGACGGAGAGGTATCTCAGGGCCCACTCGGTAGTACAACATCACAACAAGCCTTGCAAGCAATGTGACTAAGTGTTAGTCACGGGATCTTGTATTACGGAAGACTTGCCAGTAACAAGGTTGAACTAGGTATGGAGATACCGACAATCGAATCTTGGGCAAGTAACATACCGAAGAACAAAGGGAACATCATACGGGATTAACTGAATCCTTGACACAGAGGTTCGACCGATAAAGATATTCGTAGAATATGTAGGAAACAATATGGGCATCCAGGTCCTGCTATTGGTTATTGACCGTAGAGGTGTCTCGGTCATGTCTACATAGTTCTCGAACCCGCAGGGTCTGCACACTTAAGGTTCGGTGACATTTCGGTAGTATAGAGTTATGTATGGTGGTGACCGAAGGTTGTTTGGAGTCCCGGATGAGATCCTGGATGTCACGAGGAGCTCCGTAATGGTCCGGAGGTAAAGATTGATATATAAGAATTCGTATTTTGGTCGCCGGAAAAGTTTTGGGCTCATCGGTAGTGTACCGAGAGTGCCAGTAGTGTACCGGGAGACCATCGGGAGGGGTATTTCGACCCAAGAGGCTACATGGGATGTGGGAAAGTAAATACCATCCCTTAGTGGGCTGGTGGAAGTCCCACACAAGGCCCATGTGGCTAGGAAGAAAAGCCCAAAGAGAAAAAGGTGGGAAAAGGCAAAAAGGCAAAAATAAGGAGGAGTCCTAGTCCTACTAGGATTGGAGGAGGAATCCTCCAATCCTCCTTGGTTCGGCCGACCCAAGGGCTGGCTCCTTGGGAGACAAGCCTCCTCCTCTCTTCCTCCTATATATGCTAGAGGTTTTTGGGCTTTTGGCACTAGATTTTCAGCCACGTGCTACCTGTTCCTCCAGTGCATAGTTTCTCCTCTAGATCGGATTTCTGAGTGCTTAGGCGAAGCCCTGCCGGAATAGCTCCACCACCATTGCCGGAACGTTGTCATGCTGCCGGAGAAATCTTCTACCTCTCCGCTCCCTCTTGCTGGATCAAGAAGGCAAAGATCATCATCAAGCTGTACGTGTGCTGAACGCGAAGGTGTCGTCCGTTCAGCGCTAGATCGGAAGGACCGTGATCAAGATCGCGAGACGGATCATGATGAGATCGCGGGACAGACCATGATGAGTTCATGGGATGGATCATGATGAGTTCGCAGGATGGATCGTGATGAGATTGCGGGACAGATCGTGATGAGTTCACGGGACAGATCGTGATTGGATCGCGGGACGGATCGTGATGAGATCGCGGGATGCTCGGCGATTTGGATCGCAAAGACGTTCGACTACACCAACCATGTTTGTTAACGCTTCCCGCTTAGCGATCTACAAGGGTATGTAGATCCACTCTCCCTCTCGTAGATGCTCATCACCATGGATAGATCTTGCGTGTGCGTAGGAAATATTTTGTTTCCCATGCAACGTTCCCCAACAGTCTCACCATTGAGGTTTCATTATTATTGGATTGAATATATGAGGATTCAAGGTCACTTGATTTATGTCTTGCGTGTGGATATCCATGGTGACAATGGGATATTCTACTGAGTCACTAGATATATGTTTTGGTAATTAACTTGCGGATTCCCGTGGTCATATTGGGGTAATCTAGGCACATATCTTGATACATGTTTCCATCCTACTTTCTCCGGTAGAAATTTTGGGGTATCTTTGAAGTTCTTTGTATTAGATTGAATAATATGAATCTGAAATTGTTTGATGCATACCGAATAATTAACTCACGGATACTTGTGTTGACATTGGAGTATCTAGGTGACATCAGAGTAGATTGATGTGTATCATGTGGTGTTATTGTAGTAAAAAATCTAGGGGGTTTGTGACACTTATAGGAATGACTCTATAGATTGACCGAAACGATAACTTTGAGGTGGTTCGCTGCCTACAACAATTTCATCTTATGTTCTGCGCTGTTGATAAGAAATTTGGAGTGATTCGTCATCGCACATTGAGAGATCATTATATGATTTAATTATGTTAGCACTGCTGAGAGATTGCACTTGTGAAAGTATGAACCCTAGCCCTTGTTTCCATGCATTGAAATACTTTTGTGCTGACTTTTGTCACCTATTACCTTGTTGTTTTTATTATTATAGATAATAAAAATCTATATCTACTATCCATACTACACTTGTATCACCATCTCTTCACCAAACTAGTGCAACTATACAATTTACCATTGTATAGGGAGTGTTGGGGACACAAGAGATTTCTTGTATTTGATTGCATGGTTGTTTGAGAGAAACCATCTTCATCCTACACCTCTCATGGATTGATAAATCTTAGGTCATCCACTTGAGGGAAATTTGCCAATGTCCTACAAAACTCTGCGCTTGGAAGCCCAACAAAGTCAACAAGAATAAAGTTGCATAGTAGCCATGAAAGAGCAATAATTCAAACAACATGCAAAGGATTACACTACATACGGAACAGAAAAAACTTAGGCATGCATGATCATATACCCAAAAGGTAGACCAAGTTCATCCTAACTACTATGGTGTCATATTACCACCACATCCAAAAAAGGTGTAATCCTACCACTACAAGTTCGCCATCAACATGAGGGGTTAGTATATACTACCTCATCAAAATATACATGCCAACAATAGTTTTCAAGCCCTGGCTACCACAAAATATAAGTCGCCACCGTCTTGATCATCGATCATCATGGACGCCGTCATTTCCACCACTAGAAACAACACTAGTGGTAGTGCTTGCCTAGCCAAGTGCTAAGTCAGTGCATCCTATGGGCATCTTACATGACAATGAACCTATCGTGGTTTTGTCATGACAGATGTCCGAAGACTTAGGTTCGAGGCCATCGCTAAGACGTGTTGGAAATATGCCCTAGAGGCAATAATAAATTAGTTATTATCATATTTCCTTGTTCATGATAATCGTTTATTATCCATGCTATAATTGTATTGATCGGAGACTTAAATGCATGTGTGGATACATAGACAAAACCATGTCCCTCGTATGCCTCTAATGGACTAGCTCGTGGATCAAAGGATGGTTAAGGTTTCCTAGCCATGGACATGAGATGTCATTTGATAACGGGATCACATCATTAGGAGAATGATGTGATGGATAAGACCCAAACTACAAACATAGCATATGATCGTGTCAGTTTATTGCTACTGTTTTCTGCATGTCAAGTATATGTTCCTATGACCATGATATCATGCAACTCACGGATATCGGAGGAGTGCCTTGTGTGTATCAAACGTCGCAACGTAACTGGGTGACTATAAAGGTACTCTACAGGTATCTCCGATGGTGTCTGTTGAGTTGGCATGGATCGAGACTGGGATTTGTTACTCCGTGTGACGGAGAGGTATCTCAGGGCCCACTCGGTAATACAACATCACAATGAGCCTTGCAAGCAATGTGACTAATTGTTAGTTGCGGGATCTTGTATTATGGAAAAAGTAAAGAGACTTGCCGGTAACGAGGTTGAACTAGGTATGGAGATACCGACGATCGAATCTCGGGCAAGTAACATACCGAAGAACAAAGGGAACATTATACGGGATTAACTGAATCCTTGACATAGAGGTTCGACCGATAAAGATCTTCATAGAATATGTAGGAACCAATGTGGACGTCCAGGTCCCGCCATTGGTTATTGACTGTAGAGGTGTCTCGGTCATGTCTACATAGTTCTCAAACCCGCAGGGTCTGCACACTTAAGGTTTGGTGACATTTCGGTAGTGTAGAGTTATGTATGGTGGTGACCTAAGGTTGTTCGGAGTCCCGGATGAGATCCCGGACATCACGAGGAGCTCCGGAATGGTCCGGAGGTAAAGTTTCATATATAGGAAGTCCCAGTTTGGTTTCCGGAAAAGTTTCGGGCTCATCGGTAGTGTACCGGGAGTATCGGTAGTGTACCGGGAGTGCCGGTAATGTACCGGGAGACCTCCGGGAGGGGTACTTCGACCCCAAGAGGTCCATGGTCTGTGGGAGAATAATAACCAGCCCTTAGTGGGCTGGGAAAACAGCCACAAAGGCCCATGGCGCAGGAGAGAAAGTCCTAAAGCAAAAAGTGGAAAATCAGCCAATAGGAGGCAATCCTACTCCAACTAGGATTGGAGGTGAAGTAGGATTGCTCCCACCTCCTATTTCGGCCGACCCAAAGGATTTGGCTGCCTCTCCTCTCCTCTCCTCCTATATATACTAGTGGATTGGGTGGTTTTTGGACAGAATTTCCGGCCACGTGCTACCCGTTTCACCGGTGCACAGTTTCTCCTCTAGATCGGTTTTCCGCAGCGCTTAGGCGAAGCCCTGTCGGAATCACTCCACCACCATCACCGGAGCGCCGTCACGCTGCCGGTGAACTCTCTCTCCTCTCCACCTCCTCTTGCTGGATCAAGACGGTGGAGATCGTCATCAAGCTGCACGTGTGCTGAGCGCGGAGGTGCCGTCCGTTCGGTGCTAGATCGGAAGGACCGTGATCGAGATCGCGAGACAGTTCGTGATGAGATCGCGGAACGGATCGTGATGAGTTCGCGGGATAGATCGTGATCAAGATCATGAGACGGATCGTGATGAGATCGCGGGACGGATTGTGATGAGTTCACGGGACGGATCGTGATTGGATCGCGAGACGGATCGTGATGAGATCGCGGGACGCTCGGCGATTTGGATCGCGAAGATGTTCGACTACACCAACCGCGTTTCTTAACGCTTCCCGCTTAGCGATCTACAAGGGTATGTAGATCCACTCTCCCTCTCGTAGATGCTCATCACCATGGATAGGTTTGCGTTTGCGTAGGAAATTTTTTGTTTCCCATGCGACGTTCCCCAACAGTGGCATCATGAGCTAGGTTGATGGTTCGATGAGATCTCGAGTAGAACACAAAAGGTTTGTGGGCGTTGATGCTTAGATTGCTTCCTCCCTTGGTCATATTTTGGTTCAGCGGGATTGTGAGATGAAGCGGCCCAGACCAACATTACTCGTACGCTTATGAGAGACCGGTTCCCTCGACGCAACTTGTTGCCTAGATGGCTTGCGGGTGACAGTTTCTCTCACTTTAGTTGGATCGGATTCGACAAAGGCGGTCCTTGAGAAGGTTGAAAAGCAAACTAGTGTATCATCGTTGTGGTTATGCGTAGGTGAGAATTGTTCTTGCTAGATACCCGTAGCAGCCACGTAAAATATGCAAATACAATTAGAGGACGTCTAACTTGTTTTTGCGGGGTATGTTGTGATATGATATGGCCAATTACATGATGTGATATATGTGATGTATGAGATGATCATGTGATGTATAGATTATCACGACTTGCATGTCGATGAATATGGCAACCGGCAGGAGCCATAGGGTTGTCTTTAATTATTGTATGACCTGCGTGTCATTCATTAAGCGCTATGTAATGCTTTACTTTATCGCTACGGTAGCAATAGTAGTAGAAGCATGCAGGGCATGACAACCCCGGGGGCGACATGTTGATGGAGATCAATATGATGGAGATCATGGTGTCATGCCGGTGACGATGGAGATCATGCCGGTGCTTTCATGATGGAGATCAAAAGCACAAGATCATGGCCATATCATGTCACTTATGATTTGCATGTGATGTTAATCCTTTTATGCACCTTGTTTTGCTTAGGACGACGGTAGCATTATAAGGTGATCCCTCACTTAATTTCAAGATGAACTGTGTTCTCCCCGAGTGTGCACCGTTGCGAAAGTTCGTCGTGTTGAGACACCACGTGATGATCGGGTGTGATAGACTCTACGTTCACATACAACGGGTGCAAGCCAGATTTGCACGCGCAGAACACTCGGGTTAAACTTGACGAGCCTAGCATGTACAGACATGGCCTCGGAACACAAGAGACCGAAAGGTCGAACATGAGTCATATAGTAGATATGATCAACATAATGATATTCACCATTGCAGCCACCTCAACTCACGTGATGATCGGACTTGAGTTGGTGAATTTGGATCATGTATCACTCGAATGATCAGAGGGATGTCAATTTGAGTGGGAGTTCTTAAGTAATATGATTAATTGAACTCATTATAATGAATATAGTCAAAGTGTCTTTGCAAATTATGTTGTAGATTACTAGCTCGCGCTGTAGCTCCCTTGTATTTTTATATGTTCCTAGAGAAATAGAGTTGAAAGATGTTGGTAGCAATATTGCGGACTGGGTCCGTGATCTGAGGATTGTCCTCATTGCTGCACAGAAGGCTTATGTCCTTAATGCACCGCTCGGTGCGCCACCCCCTCTAGCGTCGTCTATAGATGTTGTGAACATCTGACAGGCACGTTTCGATGACTACTTGATAGTTTAGTGCGTCATGCATTACGGCTTAGAATTGAGGCTCGGAAACGTTTTGAACGTCACGGAACATATGAGATGTTCTAGGAGCAGAGATTGTGATCTCAGGCTCGTGCCTGTGTTGCGAGATATGAGATCTCCAACAAGATTCTTTGCCTGTAAGATGAAGGAGAATAGCTCAATCGTTGAGCATGTACTCAGATTGTCTGGGTACTACAGTCGCTTGAATCAAGTGGGAGTTGATCTTCCAGATAAGATAGTGATTGATATAGTTCTCCAAGTCACTGTCACTAAAGCTACTAGAACTTAGTGATGAACTATAATACACCAGGGATAGAAGTATTGATCCCTGAGCTGTTCGTGATGTTTGACACCGCGAAGGTAGAAATCAAGAAGGAGCATCAAGTGTTGATGGTTAATCAAACCACTAGTTTCGAAAAGGGCAAGAGCAAGGAGGGAAACTTCATGGATAGCAAGTCAGTTGCTGCTCCAGTGAAGCAACCCAAAGTTGAACTCAAACCCGAGACTAAGTGCTTCTATTATGAGGTGAGAGGTCGCTGAAGCGGAACAACCCTAGATACTTGGTAGATAAGAAGGCTGGCAACATCGACAGAAGTATATTTGATATACGAGTTATTGATGTGTACCTTGCTAGTACTCTTAGTAGCACCTGGGTATTGGATACCGGTTCGGTTGCTAAATGTTAGTAACTCGAAATAAAAGCTACGGAACAAACGGAGAACTTGCTAAGGGTGAGGTGACGATATGTGTTGGAAGTGTTTCCAAGGTTGATGTGATCAACATCGCATGCTCTCTCTACCTTCAGGATTAGTGACGAACCTAAATAAATGTTATTTGGTGTTTTGCGTTGAGCATGAACATGATTAGATCATGTTTATTGCAATACGGTTATTCATTTAAGTTAGAGAATAATGGTTATTCTGTTTACATGAATAATACCTTCAATGGTCATGCACCCAGTGAGAATGGTTTGTTGAAATCTTGATCGTAGTATTACACATGTTCATAACATTGATGTCAAAAGACACAAAGTTAATAATGATAGTACCACATACTTGTGGCACTGCCGCTAAAAGTCATATTGGTATAAAGCGCATGTAGAAACTCCATGCTGATGGATATTTGAACTCATTCGATTTCGAATCGGTTGAGACATGCGAACCATGCCTCTTGGGCAAGATGACTAAAAGACCCCGTTGGATGGAGCGGGCAAGTGATTCATTGGAAATGATACATGTTGATGTATGCAATCTAGTGAGTCTTGTAGCATGCAGTGGATATCGTTATTTTCTTACCTTCACTGATGATTTGAGTAGATATAGTGTATATTTACTTAATGAAACACAAGTCTGAATTGTTTGAAAGGTTCAAGCAAATTCAGAGTGAAGTTTAAGATCATCGTGACAAGAAGATAAAAAATGACTGCGATATGATCGTGGAGGTGAATATCTGAGTTACGAGTTTGGCATACAACTTAAGACAAGGTGAAATTTGTTTCACAACTAACGCCACCTGGAACACCATAGTGTGATGGTGTGTCCGAACATCATAGTCATGCTCTATTGATATAGTGCATACTGTGATGTCTCTTATCGTTTTACTACTATAATTTTTGGGGTTATGCATTAGAGACAACTACATTCACTTTAAATAGGGCATCATCTAAATCCGTTGAGATGACACCATGTGAATTATGGTTTGATAGAAACCTAAGATGTCATTTCTTAATATTTTGGGATGTGACACTTGTGTGGAAAATGTTTTCACCTAATGAGGTCGAACCCAAGGCGGACAAATTGCATCTTCATAGAATACCCTAAGATCAGTTGGGTGAACCTTCAATCTCAGATCCTAGTGCAAAATGTTTGTTGCTTAAACGGATCCTTTCTCGAGGAAATGTTTCTCTCGAAAGAATTGAGTGGGAGGAAGATAGAACTTGATGAGGTTGTTAAACCTTTGTTCAACCAGAGAGTAGCGCAGCGCAGAAAGATGTTTCTGTGAAGCCTACGTTAGTTGAAGAGGAAGTTAATGATGATGATCATGAAGCTTCAGGATCAAGTTACTATCGAACTTCGTAGGTCGACAAGGATGTGTACTTCTCCTAAGTGGTACGACAACTCTGTCTTGGAAGTCATGTTGTTGGACAACGATGAACCTACGAGCTATGGAGAAGCGATGATGGGCCCAGATTCCGACAAATGGTTGGAGGCCATGAAATCCGAGATAGGATCCATGTATGAAAACCAAGTATAGACTTTGGTGGACTTGCTCGTTGGACGGCAGGTCGTTGAGTACAAATGGATCTTTAAAATGAAGACAGACAGTGATGGTGAATGTCACTATTTGTAAAGCTCGACTTGTTGCAAAGATGTTTGTGACAAGTTCAAGGAGTTGACTACGATGAGACTTTCTCACTCGTAGCGATGCTAAAAGTCTGTTGGAATTATGTTAGCAGTTGCTGTGTTTTCAAGTATGAAATCTGGCAGATGGATGTCAAAACATCATTTCCTTAATGGTTTACTTGAGGAAAGGTTGTATGTGATACAACCAGAAGGTTTTGTCAGGCCTAAGGATGCTAAAAGCTGTGCAAGCTTCGGTGATCCTTCCATGGACTGAAGCAAGCATCTCGGAGTTGGAATATACGCTTTAATGAGGTGATCAAAGTTTTGATGTTTATACAAAGTTTATGAGAAACTTGTATTTGCAATAAATTGAGTGGGAGCACTATAGAATTTCTGATAAGTATATGTGGATGACATATTGTTGTTGAGAAATAATGTAGAGTTTCTGGAAAGCATAAAACGGTTATTTGGAAAGTGATTTTCAAAGGAAGACCTGGATAAAGCTACCTAATTGTTGAGCATCAAAATCTATAGAGATAGATCAAGATGCTTGATGAGACTTTCAATGAGTGCATACCTTCACAAGATTTTGAAAGAGTTCAAAATGGATCAGCCAGAGAAATAGTTCTCGTCTGATTTGTAAGGTGTGAAGTTGAGTGAGACTCAAAGCTCGACAACGGCAGAAGAAAGAGAAAGGACGAACGTCGTCCCCTATGCCTTAGCCATAGGCTCTATATTATGCCATGCTGTGTACCGCACCTATGTGTGCCTTGCCATGAGTCTGTCAAGGGGTACAAGAGTGGTCCAGGAGTGGATCACTGGACAGCGGTCGGAATTATCCTTAGTAACCAAAGAGCTAAGGAAATGTTTCTTGATTATGGAGGTGATAAAGAGTTCGTCGTAAAGAATTACGTCGATGCAAGCTTTAACACCTATCCGGATGACTAGTAGTAGCAATCTGGATACGTATAGTGGAGCAGCCATTTGGAAATAGTACCAAGTGGAGTGTGGTAGCAGTGTTTACGGTTTGACATAGAGATTTGCAAAGTACACACGGATTTGAATATCGCAGACCCGTTGACTATAAGACCTCTCTCACATGCAAAGCATGATCGAGCCCCAAAACTCATTGGGTGTTAGATTCATAACAATGCGAATCACATGGTGATGTGAACTAGATTATTGACTCTAGTGCAAGTGGGAGACTGTTGGAAATATGCCCTAGAGGCAATAATAAATTAGTTATTATCATATTTCCTTGTTCATGATAATCGTTTATTATCCATGCTATAATTGTATTGATCAGAGACTTAAATGCATGTGTGGATACATAGACAAAACCATGTCCCTGGTATGCCTCTAATGGACTAGCTCGTGGATCAAAGGATGGTTAAGGTTTCCTAGCTATGGACATGAGTTGTCATTTGATAACGGGATCCAATCATTAGGAGAATGATGTGATGGATAAGACCCAAACTACAAACATAACATATGATCGTGTCAGTTTATTGCTACTGTTTTCTGCATGTCAAGTATATGTTCCTATGACCATGAGATCATGCAACTCACGGATATCGGAGGAGTGCCTTGTGTGTATCAAACGTCGCAACGTAACTGGGTGACTATAAAGGTACTCTACAGGTATCTCCGATGGTGTCTGTTGAGTTGGCATGGATCGAGACTGGGATTTGTTACTCCGTGTGACGGAGAGGTATCTCAGGGCCCACTCGGTAATACAACATCACAATGAGCCTTGCAAGCAATGTGACTAATTGTTAGTTGCGGGATCTTGTATTATGGAACGAGTAAAGAGACTTGCCGGTAACGAGGTTGAACTAGGTATGGAGATACCGACGATCGAATCTCGGGCAAGTAACATACCGAAGAACAAAGGGGACGTTATACGGGATTAACTGAATCCTTGACATAGAGGTTCGACCGATAAAGATCTTCATAGAATATGTAGGAACCAATGTGGATGTCCAGGTCCCGCCATTGGTTATTGACTGTAGAGGTGTCTCGGTCATGTCTACATAGTTCTCGAACCCGCAGGGTCTGCACACTTAAGGTTCGGTGACATTTTGGTAGTGTAGAGTTATGTATGGTGGTGACCGAAGGTTGTTCGGAGTCCCGGATGAGATCCCGGACATCACGAGGAGCTCCGGAATGGTCCGGAGGTAAAGATTCATATATAGGAAGTCCCAGTTTGGTTTCCGGAAAAGTTTCGGGCTCATCGGTAGTGTACCGGGAGTATCGGTAGTGTACCAGAAGTGCCGGTAATGTACCGGGAGACCTCCGGGAGGGGTACTTCGACCCCAAGAGGTCCATGGGCTGTGGGATAATAATAACCAGCCCTTAGTGGGCTGGGAAAACAGCCACAAAGGCCCATGGCGCAGGAGAGAAAGTCCTAAAGCAAAAAGTGGAAAATCAGCCAATAGGAGGCAATCCTACTCCAACTAGGATTGGAGGTGAAGTAGGATTGCTCCCACCTCCTATTTCGGCCGACCCAAAGGCTTTGGCTGCCTCTCCTCTCCTCTCCTCCTATATATACTAGTGGATTGGGTGGTTTTTGGACAGAATTTCCGGCCACGTGCTACCCGTTTCACCGGTGCACAGTTTCTCCTCTAGATCGGTTTTCCGCAGCGCTTAGGCGAAGCCCTGTCGGAATCACTCCACCACCATCACCGGAGCGCCGTCACGCTGCCGGTGAACTCTCTCTCCTCTCCACCTCCTCTTGCTGGATCAAGACGGTGGAGATCGTCATCAAGCTGCACGTGTGCTGAGCGCGGAGGTGCCGTCCGTTCGGTGCTAGATCGGAAGGACCGTGATCGAGATCGCGAGACAGTTCGTGATGAGATCGCGGAACGGATCGTGATGAGTTTGCGGGACAGATCGTGATCAAGATCGTGAGACGGATCGTGATGAGATCGCGGGATGGATCGTGATGAGTTCACGGGACGGATCGTGATTGGATCGTGGGACGGATCGTGATGAGATCGCGGGACGCTCGGCGATTTGGATCGCGAAGATGTTCGACTACACCAACCGCGTTTCTTAACGCTTCCCGCTTAGCGATCTACAAGGGTATGTAGATCCACTCTCCCTCTCGTAGATGCTCATCACCATGGATAGGTTTGCGTGTGCGTAGGAAAATTTTTGTTTCCCATGCGACGTTCCCCAACAAGACGGTGGACTCAAAGGGGTTGGTCGGGACGAAAGACAGGATTTACCCAGGTTTGTCCCCTCGAGATGAGGTAAAAGCCTATGTCCTACTTTGTGTGTATTGATTGGAGTATCGATTACAAGGGAGCATATTCGCTTGACCTAGCTCTCGATCGATTGGTTTCTGTCTAAGCCTCCCCCGGGTCTTGCCTTTATATAGGATGTCAAGACCTTGGGTTACACAAGTCCCAAACCGACTCTTACAACATGCCCGGCTCCGTCTCTAAGCCGTCTTGCCTATCCAGGCAAGCTGTCTCCGGGCGGCTCACCCGCCCGTGTCTTGTGCCTTCTTCCTGTCTCTAGGCCTCCGTCTCAGCCCATCTAATGACGAGCCGCCAGGTATGACCCATCCCCTCCTGGGCGGGTCTTACCATGGGGTTATATCCCCAACAGAACCCAACACCTTGTGACCTATTATCCAACAGGTGGGTGAGAGAAGCCATAAGTGCCTCCAAACTCGAGCCACCTTGATCCATGGCGGTGATTTATAGGTCAGGGTGGACGTTAACTGACTCGATCTCCCTAATTGTGGTTGCCACCTCCTTGATATCATCTTTCATGTTGTTTAAGATGTTGAGTGCCTCGTCCATCAAGCGGGCCCTCTTCCTCTTTCTATCAAGCACAAGAACATGATCACCACCCTTATAAAGACCATCAAAATGATGAAAATCTCTGAGTCTTGGGTCTCTGGATAGTGAGGCATAAGCGAATCGAATGACTCATGGTTAGTTGTGATTGGCATGTTAGAGAAGCTTAAACAAGTTGCATGTGAGATAATTGTGGTGTGACCTTGGTGGTTCCATGCCTCCAATACAATCATGTAGGTGTCCCGATCCGTGGATGTGCTACTACGCTCTCATAGCTTGGACACTTGGATCCATCTAGCTCTCCACTTCATCAGTTGGTTTTAGACCTAGATCAAGTGACCTCTTGGCCAAAGAACTCGAAAACCTGCTTGACAACAAAGTTTAAGTGCACCTCCTTTAAGCCCTTGTCAGTCCTCACCCCATTGGCTATGATATCACAGATCTTATAAATCACAAACATGGATAGTAACAACTGCCATTTCATCAAGTCCCCCTGCCAGCCATCTTTGCCATACCATCCTTTGTGGATGCCTCGTGTGTAGCAGTAGCAATAGTAACATTAGGCACAACCAACACACAATACACAAATGGTGGAGGCCTAGCATGCACCTCGTAGGAATACGAATCTAGAGGCATCTACTCCTCATTCATAGTCTTGGAGTTGTCAACACAATACAGAGAGAATTGGCTATTGGAAAAGACAATAGCCTCAATAAACGCTTGTGTGCTCATGTCCTACAAGCTTTAACATCATCAAGAGTATAAGACACTACACATGGATAACACGAACGACCACTAGACATAGAAATTAAGCACATTACACACGGATCATCATGTTCAACACATCACCCTATGAATGATCTTCAATCTCATATCATACTGATGTCTACTACACAACCTTCTTCTTGTAGACTCGTGTTGGGCCTCCAAGCACAGAGTTTTGTAGGACAACGGCAATTTTCCCTCAAGTGGATGACCTAAGGTTTATCAATCCGTGGGAGGTTTAGGGTGAAGATGTTATCTCTCGAACAACCCTGCAACGAAATAACAAAGAGTCTCTTGTGTCCCCAACACACCCAATACAATGGTAAATGGTATAGGTGCACTAGTTTGGCGAAGAGATGGTGATACAAGTGTAATATGGATGGTAGATATAGGTTTTTGTAATATGAAAATATAAAAACATCAAGGTAACAAATAGTAAACAGCAAGAAAAATGTTCTATAAATGCTTGGGAACAAGGCCTAGGGACCATACTTTCACTAGTGCATTTTCTCTCAACAATATTTGCATAGTTGAATCATATGTAAGTACCTCTCGTGCAACAAAGAGTTCACTCCAAAGTCACAAATAGCAGAGAACTAACAAAGAAATTATTGTAGGGTACGAAACCACCTCAAAGTTATCTTTTCTGATCAATCTTATGAGCTATCCCTATAAGTGTCACAGACAGCCCTAGAGTTTGTACTAAAATAACACTTT
Source organism: Hordeum marinum (assembly GCA_022496015.1). Lineage (NCBI taxonomy): Eukaryota > Viridiplantae > Streptophyta > Magnoliopsida > Poales > Poaceae > Hordeum > Hordeum marinum. The sequence goes on along the minus strand of CM039678.1, from coordinate 417,390,804 downwards.
AAGATACACATCAACCAAAACCCTAATGTCACCTAGATACTCCAATGTCACCACAAGTACCCATGGGCTTTATATACGATGTGCATCACATAATTTCAGATCCATCATCTTCAATCCAAAACAAAGAACTTCAAAGAGTGCCCAAAGTTTCTACCGGAAAGTCAAGACAAAAACGTGTGCCAACCCTTATGCATAGATTCCCAAGGTCACAGAACCCGCAAGTTGATCACAAAAACATACATCAAGTGAATCAATAGAACATCCCATTGTCACCACGGATATCCCATCGCAAGACATACATCAAGTGTTCTCAAATCCTTAAAGACTCAATCTGATAAGAAAACTTCAAAGGGAAAACTCAATTCATCACAAGAAGATAGAGAGAGGAAAACTCCATATGATTCAATCTATATCTATAAAGTTCGGGGTACATCAAGATCGTGCCATCTCAAGAACACGAGAGAGAGAAAGAGATCAAACACATAGCTACTGGTACATACCCTCAGCCCCGAGGGTGAACTACTCCCTCCTCGTCATGGAGGGTGCCGAGATGATGAAGATGGCCCCCAGTGATGGTTTCCCCCTCCGACAGGGTGCCGGAACGTGCTCCTGATTGGTTTTTCGTGGCTCTGGAGACTTGCAGAAGCGGAACTCTCGATCTAGGTTTCTTTCTGGAGGTTTTAGTATTTATAGGAATTTTTGGCATCGGTCCCACGTCCAGAAGGTTCCCGAGGAAGTCACAAGCCAGGGGGACGTGCCCTAGGGGGGTGCCCTTGTGGCTTGTGGCTTCCTTGGCCTTCCTCTCCGGTGACTCTTCGCTGTAGTATTTTATTTTATATTTTCCAAAAATATTCTCCATAAATTTTCAGCTCATTCCAAGAACTTTTATTTCTGCACAAAAATAACACCATGGTAGTTTTGCTGAAAACAACGTCAGTCCAGGTTAGTTCTAATAAAATCATACCAAATCATATAGAATTATTGTAAACATGGCATGAATACTTCACAAATTATAGATACATTGGATACGTATCACATACCATGGAGTCCAACACACTACCACACGATGAGCTTTCGGGTTGCTCAAACGTCATGTGTAACTAGGTGATCAATAACGACAACTTAAAGGTTCATCGGAAAGTTTGACAAGGGACTAGATTGCTCAAGATGGAATTCGCTCCTTGATGATGGAGAGATATTCTTAGGGACCTCTCAGTGTGCTGCATCTATCATTGTCTGGCGAGACACAGGTGATTATGTCACAAGGATGCTAGAACACATCAACGAGAAAGAAGAACAAAACCGGTAACGAGGATAACGGTATAGTGAACATGTTCATGACTCAAGAGGATACCGATACATCTCAGGTTTAGTAAAGTATAGAGAAGCGAAGGGAATATCACATGATAACCAAAGGTTCACTCTACTATCATTCATGTACTCATAGGGATCGATACGGACGTCTGTGGTTCTACTAGCAGTCATTGAACGGACGTTTTTTCATGTTTATGTGTTACCAAACCTACAAGGTCGCAAGCTTTAGGTAATCACAATCCTTTGAGTGTTAGTGGGATGGGAGTGATGAGAATATATTTGTGGAATTTTTTCATTAATATTTTAAATAGTTTCGGGAGGATCCGGAAGCGTCCCAGTGTTACCGGAAGGGTTTCACAGACTATCTGGCAATATCGGGTATTACGATAAATAATTTATAGGTGGAAAATGTTTCCAGAGATGTTAATTTAATAATATAAGGCTGCAATAATAGTTAGAAGGATTCTATATTTAATTTAATATCAACAGGCCTTAGAAGGCCAAGAGGTGGAAGGCAACTTGGGCCACAAGGGCCCAAGTGGGGAAGGCTCCCTGATGCGGAGCATCCTACCGACATCACCATGACAATAGTCCGTTCGGCAAGTAACACATGCGACATCTACTTCACATACATAAAGGTGAATACATTCCTTTACATGTGTTCACTTGACCCCTTCAAGGATGGTATACTACTTGACACTCATCTCATGTGCATGCATAGGTATTATTGGAGCTTTACGGAGGAAGAGGAGGAGTGCAAGCACCACGGAACAACTACACCATCTACGAATGAAGTGTGGAAGCGCAGAAGGAAGAAGAGCATTTGTGCCACCCTGGGAATTAGATGTACAACCGGTCCACAACCGGCCAACCACTGATCAACCGGTACAACCGATCAACTACCGCCCAACTACCACTCCGACCGGGCCAAGTTTCTGTTTTGAAGCAGTTCGAGACCGGTACAACCCCAGTTATTCTTCCTGACACCGCCAAACCAGTAAAACCGGCCCAAGCTCCGGTACAACCGGTCCCAACTTCACTGCACGCCTCCACGGAGGGTACAACCGCCACCAGCGGTACAACCGGTGGTCTGACCGGTACAACCGCCCTTCAACTGCGGAGCAGAAAGAGTCAAGACTCATGTACCCCCACTCACCCCTTCATTGCCTAGGACTATATATACTCGTCCACCTCCTCATTTCTAGGGTTATCAATGGTTTATCTCATAGACTAGTTGAGCATTGCTCCTTCCATAGCCTTCTCCCTTGGAGTTGCTACCTCTACGTGAGAAGATCCTATGGATGTCAAGGCCCCTATCTAGGGAAGATGCTCTGGGATATGAAGGCCCCATCTCCCCATGGAATTTGGGATGAACTCTACCATGTATCCTCTTTCCCTTTGTTGTTCTTGTACCTTTGTGGATCTTCTGTGGATGTGAGTCTGGTGGATGTGTGATTGGTGTCGGTGTCAAAATTGGCGGATCTCGGGTAGGGGGTCCCGAACTGTGAGACTAGAACAGATGGTAATAGGAGACGAAGGGGACACAGATTTACCCAGGTTCGGGCCCTCCTATGGAGGTAATACCCTACGTCCTGCTTGGTTGTATTGATGATATGGGGGGTTATAGAGTTGATCTACCTCGAGATCGAATAGCTAACCCTAGATGAGTTGTCCTCTCCCTACAACCTAAAGACCTCCGGCTTATATAGACGCCGGGGGTATCTAGGGTTTACACATGGTCGGTTACACGCCGAAGAGATAAACATGCCTATTCGCTACATCAGACATGGAGTACAAGTTGTGCTTCCCGAAGCTTCCATCCTTGGGATTGGGTCTTCCATTAATCCCGTGTTTGGTAAATGGCCCACATAGTCCAGCCCATAGAAATAGGTCGGCCTCCCGAGGACCCCTTAATCTAGGACTCCCTTGGTAGCCCCTGAACTTGCCTCCAACGCCAAGGGTCCTAGATTCAATTGCCTTGCACGACAAGAGTCTTCGGCTTGTGAGGTGAGTTCTTCCTGCGGAACTTAGCTCGGCCTCCGATGACAAGTATCTTTTTGAATAGTGGTGCATCCGAACACTATGAATAGGCCGGCCTTGAAGGCCAAACGTCAAGGGCCAAATCGTCAAGGGCCAAAATAACGTCCCCTAATGACCTTTCCAACGAAAGGTCATGGCCCACTACGACCGCTAGGCCAGTTACAAAAACTCAATTCGCGGTTCGAGGCCGTTTCAATCAACACGATCTATCAATGTGTCGATCATGCCCCGTTTAACACGGGATATGTTTAATCATGCATGTGCAATGGCTCGCATGTCTCGGGAAGCGGAGGGATTCACTCTACGGCGAGGGGAGACACCGAATCGATAAGCCTCATAAAAAGGGGAAGAAAACCCAAAGTCTATTCACGCTCCCCATTCGCCTTCTCTGCCTCCCATTCCTCTGCGCCTCCGAAGCACAAATCTAGGTTTTCCGCCTCCCACCTCTAAGCTCACCATTGGCGGGCTCTGACTCCAAAGGCCAGTGGGAGGCTTCCACAGTCACTGATCGGGACATCCTCGACCTCAAGAAGGCCATCTACCTCCCCGGTGACATCCCTCCCCGCACCGGAGGAGGGCCAAGTGATCCCCACTCCCAGACCAGGCGAAAGGGTGGTCTTCCTCCCCCACTTCATCAGGGGGTTGAGATTCCCACTCCACCGCTTCGTCAGGGGGGTTATGTTCTTCTACAACCTCGACTTCCATGACCTCCCGCAAAACTCTTTCATGCACATATCGGTGTTCATCCTCATCCGCGAGGCTTTCCTGCGGGTCGGCCGCACTTTGGGCTTTGGCTCAAAATATTCAACGTCAAGCCAAAGTGCATCGGAGGCAAGCACGTGGACTGCAGTGGATCCATCATCGACAAGCTTACCCGTGTCGCATGGCCATCAGGTACCTTCATCAACACCATTAAGGTGTGGCAGAGGGAGTGGTTCTATATCACTGACCCACGGGAAGAAGGCCAAACTCCCCCTACCGAATTTCGATCCGGTCCCCCCACCAGATTAGCTTCCTGGCTCGAAAAGGGCCTTAGCTGGGGACCGAGCAAGGAGGTGAGCGACCTGCAGAAGCACATCGGCTCCATGATCGAGAAGGACGTCAAGCTGACCAATGTGGTCCAGGTCATGCTCCGGAGACGCATCCTCCCCTGCCAGCGCCAGGATACTCCCTTGTGGGCTCGTCAGCTTGACGATGCTCCCACAATCCGGAACCTCTTCCGCACTACATGGGAGAAGCTATGGAAGGCACTCTTGAAGTCATAGAAGAGCTAGCCATCCGAGGAGGAAGACAGGGGCTTGCACGCCGCCAAGCCCGCCTCCGAGGTATGGTACAATTCTGCTTGGTCGGCTTTACTTTTCTCAGAGAGGATCCATAACATTTTTTCCGATCATCCCTTTGCATACATGGCTAAAGAAAGCCGCCAACATGAATAGTTCGGCACCTCGCACGAAGACACCAGGTCCGGGATGTTAGTATAAATGCTCGTGGTGAAGACTTACGAGGCCCCCACGAAGAAAGAGAAGAAGAAGAAACTAGGCCAAAGCGGCCTTCGCATCTGGGACCAGTCAAAGACTGTGTCCAGGGAAACTCATGCCTCCTCGAATCAAGAGGAGCACGAGGAGGAAGAGGAAGGGGAGGAGCAGGAGGAAGAGGAGGAGGACGAAGTCGAGGGGGAAGGCGATTCCCCCTCGCAAGAAAGAGGGCGGCGTCATCGGGTGCGCCGGAGGAGGTACCCCCTCCTCCCCAGAAGAAAACGTGCCAGGCACAGGTGGTTCTATCCGACAATAGCTCAGACTCAGATATTGAGTCCGATGACTTTGAGACGGTTCCACGAAGGAACCTCAGGGTCAAGAGCCCCACCCAAAGGTTAGGATCCGAAGACCCCTTGTTCGTCTTTTAACAGTTTAAAGCTTTTATTACATGTGGGTACTTATTGATTTCACAGCCCCCGCGTGTTCTTACCACCGATCAAGTATCGGATGGGGAGACCCCGCCCGCGGAATGTGTCACATCTTGCCACTCCAAGCACTGCGAAGGACACTGCAGAGGTGACATCCCAGCACGCCCTGGAGCCGGGCACTGGCGGCAGGGGAGACTTCATCATGGCCGAGGCTAACACCTCGGTCACTGAAGACTGGGGGAAGTCCCACTCCCGGATATTGAGGAGGCCGGACGAGCGGTCGCTCAGTCCCCTCTAAGGGCATCCCCAGAGCGCACAACGCCTCCGGAGACAATGGTTCAAACCCCGGTTGGTGATCGGGTTGTTCGATCACCATCGGCGCCACCGACCAATGGGTGGCCGGTCATGAAGGAGGCTTTATCAAGCGCCTCCATCGTCGAGGATCACCGCACCCTTATGGGTGCGGTATTGCAGAGCATTCAGTCCGTCGACAATGGACTAAAGGAGGCCTTCAAAGGTCTCTTGGCGGGCAAGTAAGTCATACGACATTCTTGTCTGCAAAAATACTTATTTATTTTATGATTATATACATGGTAGCCCCCGAGCCCTAGGTGAGTTTGGAAAAAACTTACCTAGGGGTCAATCATGGATCTGATTTCGAACTAGATATAGATTATGTGTTTGGAATGTTAGAATAGCCCCTAATAGGGTCAGGCATTTTATCGAATTGACTATAGTTCGGAAGTATTGGGCCCATGTAACATGTCAATTGCATGTGTAATACAGGCTTCGTCATTGGCAGCGACCGTAAATGGCGCGGAGCTGGACGAACTAAATCAGAAGCTCAAACGCTTTGAGGATGAAGTTGATGCCCTCAACTGGAGATTCGATGAGGCACAAGGTAGGTCAGAACAAAATCCGAACACCCTTGCCCGAATACATTTGCCCGAACACTGTCAATTCAGGTATTCCTAGTGTTAATGTTTGCATAGCTTCGGTGAAAGAGGTGGAGAGGATCAAGGTCGAGGTCCAACAAGCAAAAGACAAAGCGTCCGTCGAGAGGGCGGCGGCCAAAGAAGCAGCTACCGCCCTCTCTGCCCTGCGAGCCACCAGCGACAAGCATGAGGCTCGTGTGGTGGAGGTCCAGCAGGAGCTCAAGGACGCCAATCAGAAGTGTGAGACCCTTGAGCAGAAGGGCAAGGAGAGTGCGGACGAACTGTCTACCTTGAAGAACGACCCCCAGAAGGAGCGGGTGGATAGGCAGTTTTATGAGGAGAAGGTCCGCCAGGCGAAGGACATAATGGATGGTAAGCCATACTTACTATAGTGTGTCTTCGGGGATAGCAAATTCAAATTGCTTACCCAGGTGTGTCGTTCCTCAGGCACCTCCTCCGATCTTCAGAAGAGCATAGTGGACACCAATCATCTATTCACCTCGAGGGAAGAAGGAGACGAAGCCCGTCTGTTCTAGGTGCAGTTCGGAGCCCCCGAGCATTCTCCTCTTGTCATGGAGCAACTGAAGCAGCTGATGGAGCTGCACCAGATGGCGGAGTTGGCCATGAAGGACGTTTGCATCCGCCTATGGCCCAGCGATCCGCTGCCAGATAGCTACTTTGGCTGGTGCAGAAGTTAATTGCCGCTTCGCCCCGCCTCGACACCGTGAAGCACTCCTCCTGCATCGAGGGAGTCCGGATGGCCCTTGCCAAGGCCAAGGTGTACTGGTCGGGGCTGGATCCAACGAAGGTAGACACGGCCCCGCTGCCTCCCTAGAAGGAGCATAGATGCCCCGAGATATACTTCGCAGGAGTAATGGAAGGTGCTCGGGCAATATCGTCATAGTGTTCGGGCAATAATGTGTTTGAATGAGTTGTAATGCGTCCGAAGACATTTCGAAATGTTAATGTTACAAGTTATGATGCACTTAATGTTTTTTCATTCCTTTATAACTCCTGTGTGGCCGTTATAAACTGAAAGATGCGAGTCGTCGGCTTCAGCCGCCAAGTAGATACTACTTGGGGTGTCTCTACCAATGCACTGTGTCCCTTATCCGAGTTATCGGAACCCGAAGGCGGTAAAGTGCGGCGGACTAGGCAATCAGACTATAGTGCTTTATTTCTTTCACTTAGCCGTAGGGGCGCAAAAAGGAATACGGGGGGCTAAAGGCTAGCACCAGGAGTGTTGTGATGTTCGGATGAACCACGGCTAAGTCCAGCATCACATGGTTTGCATGGAGAGCAAACCCCTAGCACAACGCGGAATATCCTCTGACGAGGATTTAAGTATGACACTTTAAGCTCGGATTCATAGACCGGCTCTTGCATACTATGACGGCCAGTTTTCGGCTTTTTCCCCTAAGGTGCTTGACCAGACTATCCAGAAACACAATCGTAGGGGTTCTCCCTTTGCCCTTTTAGCCGAACAAGCCGAACATAAAGGGGCGAGCATAGGAGCCGGGCAACCCAACTATTGACCCAAGACATAGTTCGGAACCGATGCATATAAACTGAACTCTAAGACGCTGAACACATAATAAAATATACGGAAGGCGATTTGTTTGTAAGTTTCGATCATCCGGTGTATTATCCAGTTGCGTTGTAACATATCGAACTTTTTTGCGAGAAGAGGGAGAAAAGAAAAATATGTGACAAAAAGGAAAACCAGACAAACATGTAAAGTGATGCTATATTTTTTCTCAACAACTCTTATTACTCGATGTGTCAAAGCAACTATTACAGGTGAGGGAGTCCTGGATTAAGGGGTCCTTGGGAGGCCGACTTATCTCTGTGGGCCGGACTATATTGGCCACTTATCGAACACATGATTCATTGAAGACCTTATCTCCAAGATGGAAGCTTCGGGAAGTATGGCTTCTGCTCCAAGTTTGATGTAGCAGATAGGCAGGTTTATCTCTTCGGCGTGTAACCGACGATGTGTAAACCCTAGGTACCCTTGGCGTCTATATAAGCCGAAGGGTTTTAGGCTGTAGGGACAAAGCAACTCATATAGGGTTAGCTATTCGATCTTGGGGTAGATCAACTCTGTAACCCCCCATACCTTCAATACAATCAAGTAGGACATAGGGTTTTACCTCCATAGGAGGGCCCGAACCTGGGTAAATCTGTGTCCCCTTCGTCTCCTATTACCATGGATTCTAGTCTCATAGTTTGGGACCAACTACCTGAGATCCGCTAGTTTTGACACTGACATTGGTGCTTTCATTGAGAGATCCTCTGTGAGCAGTCAAGGGATCGATGCCTCGCCTTTTCATCAACGAAGAGGTCCGCAACATGGACACTTTCGTCCCCGGACAGATCTTCGCCTTCGGTAGCGTTTTGTTGCAGGCAGGCCCAACCAGCCATCTAGGCCGTATCGAGAGTTTTGCCCCCGATCAACATGTCCGATTTGGGAACCTAGAGTTCTCCATGGATTCTCGGGCGACTTGTCATTAACTGAGCTTGCGAATTCGCTTTCCATGCCATAAGACTCTGAGACTTTAACCTCGAGTTCCTTCTCCGGTTACACCTGCAAGGTAAACCACGGCGGTGTACCCACTCCTGGTCCGGATCCGGCCATAGTTCTAGAAGGCCGGACACTCATTCTTGCCGAACATCCTTCTCGTTTAGACGCATCAGAGGTTAACTCCGGAGGTTCCAAGCAGTATCATCCGATCGAGCTCTCGGCGTTCAATGAAGCTCTAGATCGGATCCCGTTGTTGAAAGTTTCCAACAATTCACCCCCGATCTACTCTCAGATCGGCTACAGTACTGGTCAGGATGAAATTTTCGATCCACCCACCACCCACTTGATAGCCACAGTTGAAGATTTAACCGACATGCTGGAGTATGCCTCCGATGAGGCAGAATACATGGATGAAGAGGATTGCGCCCCCACAGCTGTTAATACTGGTTGATGGGCCGCCACTTCAACATATGATGTCTACATGGTGGACATTCCTAATGGCGACAAAATGCCTAATAATGACGGCAATAAGTGGGGCGACGCACCGTCAAGGGGCCGAAAACCGCATAAGTGGTCCAAAGGCAAAAAGGGAAGGAAAGCTATCATTGGCACTGGGAACAGAGTTAACCCCAAGGACCGTGGTGACCCTGATATCTCCGAACACCCGTTAGAGGGTCAGGAAAAGCCTAAAGACGAGAGCAACCCCGACGACGTCAATGACTCAGAGGACGATAACTACCTCCCCCTATCGAGGAGGAGGATATCCCGGCAGTCGATGACTTAGACATCCCTGATAACCATGAAGATCAGGAACTGTTCAGACAGCAGCTCATAATGACGGCACGAAGTCTGGAAATTAAGGAATGATAGCTTAAAGCCAAACATGATGACATCAATGATCGATGGACAATACTCCTCTTAGTTGAGGAAGCACATGGCACCGGTCTGTCGGACCAGCCCAAGAGTTATCCATGAAGAAGGCTGCTGCCACAATTTGACGACGAGCTCACCGATACTCCGTCTCCAAAACATACTCCATATGACAAGCCAGACTGCCCTCCTCGCGGGCGTGATCGGACGGCTGACGACGCCGGTTATAGGCCGGTAATACCCCGTAGACGGGGAAAGGAGCCACTAGAGCCCAATGACAGGTTCGACCTGCGAGATGACTTAGATCACAGAGCAGGTTGTACAAGATCCATCTACGGATCCAGAGGATACTTGCCCGATAGACGGGATGGGTACAAACCACGGCTCGGCCGAACAGATAACAGAGACCGGGAAGGTAACCAAGCTAGAACAGATGCCAACTACAGGCGTGATATAGCTGGGGTTTGAGGCACCGCTCAGCCCTATGTTTCACAGATGAGGTGATGCGGCATTAGTTCCCAAAAGGGTTTAAACCCGTAAAGATCGAACATTACGATGGGACAACTAACCCAACCGTATGGATTGAGGACTTCCTCCTCCACATCCACATGGCTCGAGCAGATGATCTCCATGCCATCAAATACCCCCCTCCCCTTAAACTCAAGGGGCCAGCTCGGCACTGGCTCAATAGCCTTCCCAAAAACTCCATTGGATGCTGGGAAGACCTGGAGGATGCGTTCCGCTCTAACTTCCAGGGAACCTATGTTTGGCCGCCGGACTCCTCCGACCTAAGTAACGTCGTTTAGACGTCCGGAGAATCTGCACGACAATTCTGGAATCGGTTCTTGACCAAAAAGAATCAAATTGTCGACTGCCCGGACGCCAAGGCAATAGCCTCTTTCCGGCAGAATACTCGAGACGAATGGCTGGCTCGCCAACTCGGCCAGGATAAACCTCAGACCATGTCCGCCCTTACTTCCTTGATGACTCGCTTTTGCGCGGGTTAAGAAAATTGGCTAATGAGATGCAACCACAACTCTGAAGACCCCGGAACCTCCGAAGTTCAGGCTGTCAATGGGAAACAAAAGCACAACAAAAACAAGCGTCGGCACAGTGACGCCAATGATACGGCCATCAACGCCGGTTTCCGCAATTCCCATCCTGGGCAGCGAAAGAAGCCTCCTAAAGGCAATCGTGACGGACCCACCCCGCTGGAGAAAATCATGGAAAAGCCTTGCTAAATCCATGAGACTCGGGAGAAGCCTGCCAATCACACACATAGTAATTGGTGGGTTTATAAATAGGTCGGCAAGCTCCCACCCGAGGATCAAAGCAAGAGCGCTCACAACGAGGATGAGGATGGGTCTTGGGGTCTGATTGGTGGCAATCAAAAGAAATTTCCCCCGGAAGTCAAAATGGTGAATATGATATACGCCACCCATATACCTAAGAAGGAAAGGAAGCGCGCTCTTTGGGAGGTCTACACCGTAGAGCCTGTAGCCCCGAAGTATAACCCATGATCGGCATATCCGATCACTTTTTATCGGCGTGATCACCCGACCAGTATCCGTCATGGAGGTTCGGCGGCCCTCATCCTAGATCCCATTATAGATGGATACCACCTCACAAAGGTCCTGATGGACGGAGGAAGTAGCCTGAATTTGATTTACTCAGACACGATGAAAAGATGGGCATAGATCCGTCAAGGATCAAACCTAGCAACACTACCTTCAAAGGAGTGATTCCAGGCATTGAAGCCCGATGTACGGGCTCGGTAACCCTGGAAGTTGTGTTCGGCTCGCCCGATAACTTCCACAGCGAAGACTTGATCTTTGACATTGTGCCCTTCCGCAGCGGCTATCACGCCCTGCTTGGTCGGACAGCGTTCGCTCATTTCAATGCCAACCCGCATTACGCATACCTCAAGCTCAAGATGCCCGGCCCCAAATGGGTTATCACTGTTAACGACAATACGAAGCAATCTTTACGAACTGAGGAACATGCGCTGGCACTAGCGGCCAAATTTGACTACAAAGACGGTCGACAGGTTCTGACATCCGCCGTAAAGGCGCGCAAGGTTGGGAAACGAGCTCAACCTTAGGCCGAACTATCAGAACCTTCCTCTCTCCCTAAATAGGGATTCGCTCCCCATTGCACGCCCCTTGTACCAGCGAAATACGTGCCAAGAAGGCACAACTTTGCACTCAAAATTCCATGGGTAGCAGTGGGGAAACAAAGGTAGGTGTTTAGTAGGACCGAACTATTACCATCAACACGTCTTCGGACAACATACATGCACCACTAAAAAGGCCTGTTAATGGCGTCAAGCTCATCTAAAATTTGGCGGCTTCTCAAGACCTTGTTTGTAAGTCCCGTCCGCTGGACAGTATCACCCATTGAGGTGTACTAAAGAACAGGAGCCAACTAGACAGGGCACATCAAAGACATAAGGTCACCAATCAAAGATCCCTGGTACAACAACTCCTGTATAATTTCTCTTTTTTCAAATTCATGTAAACAGTTGCCTCGGCAAACCAAGATATAAGAGTTGTTGAGAAAAATATAATAGTATTACACATATTTGTCTTGTCTGTCCTTTTTTGGCACATATTTTCCCTTTTCTCCCTCTTCTCGTAAGCCGGTCTAGTATATTGCGATGCAACCGGATAATGCACTGGGGGCTCGAGCTTACAAACAAAATCGCCTTACGTACAGTTCATTATGTGTTCGGCGTCTTGGAATTCACTTTATATGCATCAGTTCCAAACTATGTCTTGGGTCAATAGTTGGGTTGCCCGGCTCCTGTGCTTGCCCCTTTACGTTCCGCTCATTCAGCTAAAAGGGCAAAGGGAGAACCCCTGCGATTGTGTTTCCGAACAGTCTGGTCAAGCACCTCAGGGGAGAAAGCCGAAAACGGACAGTCATAGTATGCAAGAGCCGGTCTGTGAATCCAAGTTTGAAGTGTTATGCTTCCATCCTCACCAGAGGATATTCCGTGGTGTGCGAAGGGTTTGCTATACATGCAAACCATGTGATGATGGCCTCGGCCGCGGTTCATCCGAACATCACAACACTCCGGGAGCTAGTCTGTAGCCCCCCGCAGTCCTTTTCGCGCCCCTATGGCTAAGTGAAAGAAATAAGGCACTATAGTCTGATTGCCTAGTTCGCCGCACTCTACCGCCTTCGGGTTCCGATCACTCAGCTAAGGAATATAGTGCATTGGCAGTGACACCCCATGTAGTATCTACATGGGGGCTGAAGCTGATGACTCGCATCTTTCAGTTTCAAACGGCCACATAGGAGTTATAAAGGAATGCAAATACATAGAAACATAATAACTTATAAAATTACAACTTTGAATAGTCTTCGGACGCATTACAATTTATTCAAACACATTATTGCCCGAACACTAGGAAGCTATCGCCCGAGCACCTTCCATCACGGCGACGAAGTATAGCTCGGGGCGTCTATGCTCCTTCCCGGGAGGTGGTGGGGCAGTGGCTACCTTCATCGGATCCATTCCCAGCCAGTGCACCTTGGCTTTGGCAAGAGCCATCCGGACTCCCTTGGTACAGGAGGAGTGCTTCACGATGTCAAGGTGGGGCGAAGCGGCGACTAACTTCTGCACCGGGCCAAAGTAGCCACCTGGCAGCGGCTCATCGGGCCATAGGCGGATATAGAGGTCCTTCATGGCTTGCTCTGCCATCCGGTGTAGCTCCATCAGCTGCTTTAGCTGCTCCACCAGAAGAGGAGAGCGCTCAGGGGCTCCGAACTATGCCCAGAACAGACGAGCTTCGTCTCCTTCTTCCCTCGAGGCGAACAGTTGATTGGCGTCCGACACACTCTTCGGGGGATTGGAGGAGGCACCTAAGGAACGCCACACCTGGGTAAGCAATCTGAATTTTCTATCCTTGAAGGCACACTGTAGTAAGTACAACTTACCATCCATTATGTCCTTCACTTGGCGGACCTGCTCCTCATAGAACCGCCTGTCCACCCGCTCCTTCTGAAGATCATTCTTCAGAGTGGATAGCTCGGCCGCACTCTCCTTGCCTTTCTGCTCAAGGGCCTCGCACTTCTTGAGGTCTTGTTGGACCTCCGCCACACGAGCTTCATGCTTGTCGCTGGTAGCTCGTAGGGCGGAAAGGGCGGTAGCCGCTTCTTTGGCTGCCGCCATCTCGACGACCGCTTGGTCCTTCGCTTGTTGAAGCTCGGCCTTGAGCCACTCCATCTCTTTTGTCGAGGCTGCGTAAGCATTAAACACTACGAAAAGTTGTATTTAGAGTGTTCGGGCAAAAGTGCTCGCACAAAGGTATTCGGATTTTGTTTTGACCTACCTTGTGCCTCGTCGAACCTTCTGGTAAGGGCATCCACTTCATCCTCAGAACGTTTAAGCTTCCGATTCAGTTCGTCCAGTTCGGGGCCATTTATGGCTGCCGCCGATGTCGATACCTACAATACACATGTAGTTGACATAGTACATGGGTTATATACTCCCGAATTATATTCAATCCGATCACATGTTCGACCTTATTAGGGGCTACTATAACACTCCGGACACATAATTGGTATTTTTTCCAGAATCGGATATAGGATTGACCCCTAGGCAAGTTTTTTCAAACTCACCTAGGGCTTGGGGGCTACCATGTACATTATAATAAAAAAACATGGCAAATAAGAGTTTCATATGACTTACTTGAAAACCCGTTAGGAGACCTTTGAAGGCCTCCTTTAGTCCATTGTCGATGGACTGAATGCTCTGTAATACCGCACCCATAAGGGTGCGGTGCTCCTCGGAGACAGAGGCGCTCAATAGAGCCTCCTCCATGACCGACCACCCATTGGTCGGTGGCGCCGGAGGTGATCGAATAACCCGACCACCAACCGGGGCTTGAATAAGTACCTCCGGAGCCGTGGTGCGCTCCGGAGATGCCCTTGGAGGGGACTGAGTGGTTTCTCGTCCGGCCTCCTCGGTATCCGGGTAGGGTACCTCCCCCCGGTCTTCGGTGACCGAGGTGTTAGCCTCGACCATTATGTTATCTCCCCCGCTGCCAGTGCCCGGCTCCATAGGAGCATGTTGGGATGACACCTCCGTAGTGTCCTTCGCGGCGTCCGGAGTGGCGGGATGCGAGGCCTTTCCGCTCTCCACTAGTTTGGCATGTTGGAAATATGCCCTAGAGGCAATAATAAATTATTTATTATCATATTTCCTTCTTCATGATAATTGTTTATTATCCATGCTATAATTGTGTTGATCGGAAACTCGGATACATGTGTGGATACATAGACAACACCATGTCCCTAGTATGCCTCTAATAGACTAGCTCGTTGATCAAAGATGGCTATGGTTTCCTAGTCATGGACATGAAATGTCATTTGGTAACGGGATCACATCATTAGGAGAATGATGTGATGGACAAGACCCAAACTACAAACGTAGCATATGATCATGTCAGTTTATTGCTACTGTTTTCTGCATGTCAAGTATATGTTCCTATGACCATGAGATCATGCAACTCACTGACACCGGAGGAGTACCTTGTGTGTATCAAACGTTGCAACATAACTGGGTGACTATAAAGGTGCTCTACAGGTATCTCCGAGGGTGTCTGTTGGGTTGGCATGGATCAAGACTGGGATTTGTTACTCCGTGTGACGGAGAGGTATCTCAGGGCCCACTCGGTAATACAACATCACAATAAGCCTTGCAAGCAATGTGACTAAGTGTTAGTCACGGGATCTTGTATTACGGAATGAGTAAAGAGACTTGCCGGTAACGAGGTTGAACTAGGTATGGAGATACCGACGATCAAATCTCGGGCAAGTAACATACCGAAGAACAAAGGAACATCATATGAGATTAACTGAATCCTTGACATAGAGGTTCGACCGATAAAGATCTTAGTAGAATATGTAGGAACCAATATGGGCATCCAGGTCCCGCTATTGGTTATTGACCGTAGAGGTGTCTTGGTCATGTATACATAGTTCTCTAACCCGCAGGGTTTGCACACTTAAGGTTCGGTGACGTTTTGGTAGTATAGAGTTATGCATGGTGGTGACTAAAGGTTGTTCGGAGTCCCGAATGAGATCCCAGATGTCTTGAGGAGCTCCGGAATGGTCCAGAGGTAAAGATTGATATATAGGAAGTCCTATTTTGGTTGCCGGAAAAGTTCTGGGCTCATTGGTAATGTACCGGGAGTGCCGGTAGTGTACCGGGAGACCATCGGGAGGGTATTTCGACCCAAGAGGCTACATGGGCTGTGGGAGAGTGAATACCAGCACTTAGTGGTCTGGTGGAAGTCCCACACAAGGCCCATGCGGCTAGGAAGAAAAGTCCAAAGAGAAAAAGGTGGAAAAAGGCAAAAATAAGGAGGAGTCCTAGTCCTACTAGGATTGGAGGAGGAATCCTCCAATCCTCCTTGGTTTGGTTGACCCAAGGGCTGGCTCCTTGTGAGCCAAGACTCCTCCTCTATTCCTCCTATATATACTAGAGGTTTTAGGGTTTTTGGCACTAGATTTTCAGCCACGTGCTACCCGTTCCTCTAGTGCATAGTTTCTCCTCTAGATCGGTTTTTTGCAGTGCTTAGGTGAAGCCCTACCGGAATTGCTTCACTACCATCGCCGTGGTGCCATCACGCTGCTAGAGAACTCTTCTACCTCTCCGCTCCCTCTTGCTGGATCAAGAAGGCGGAGATCGTCATCGAGCTGTACGTGTGCTGAACGCGAAGGTGTCGTCCGTTCGGCGCTAGATCGGAAGAACCGTGATTGAGATCGCGGGACGGATCGGGATGAGATCGTGGGACGGATCATGATGAGTTCGCGGGACAGATCGTGATTGGATTGCAGGACGGATCGTGATGAGATCACGGGACACTCATCGATTTGGATCGCGAAGACGTTCGACTACACCAACCGCGTTTCTTAACGCTTCCCGCTTAGCGATCTACAAGGGTATGTAGATCCACTCTCCCTCTCGTAGATTCTCATCACCATGGATAGATCTTGTGTGTGCATAGGAATTTTTTTGTTTCCCATGCAACGTTCCCCAACATGGCGGGCGAGGTCTCCCCATCCGATACCAGATCGGTGGGAAGGACGCGCGAGGGGCTTCGAATTCAATAAGCACCTGCGTGTTAATCAATTCTAAACTTGTTAAAAGGACAAACAAGGGGTCTTCGGATCCTAACCTTCGAGTCGGGGGCTTGACCCTGAGGTTCCTTCGTGGAACCACCTCGAGGTCATCGGATTCAGTGTGTGAGTCCGAGCTGTCGTTGGACAGGCTGACCTGTGCCTGACGTGTCCTCTTCGGGGCAGGAGGGGCAACCTCCTCTGGGTCGTCAGATGACGCTGCCCTCTTTCTTGTGAGTGGGGAATTGCCTTCCCCCTTGGATTTGTACTCCTCCTCTTCCTCCTCATGCTCCTCTTGGTTCGAGGAGGCATGAGTTTCCCTGGACATAGTCTCCGACTGGTCCCAGATATGAAGGCTGCTTTGGCCTGGCTTCTTCTTCTTCTTCTCCTTCTTTGTGGGGACCTCGTAAGGCTTCTCCACGAGCATTTCCGCCAACAGCCCGGACCTGACGTCCTTGGGCTGAGGTGCCAGACTTCTAATATTAGCGGCTTTCTTTAGCCATTTCTGCGAGAGAATGATCGGAAGAAAACATTATGTATCATCTTTGGGGGAAGGTAAAGCCGATCAAGCAGAAGTGTCCCGTACCTTGGTGGTGGGCTTGGAGGCCTGCAGGCCTCTGTCTTCCTCCTCAGATGGCCAGCTCTCCTATGACTTGAAGAGCGCCTTCCATAGCTTATCCCGAGTAGTGTGGAAGATTTTTCGGATTGTCGGCATATCGTCAAGCTGATGATCCCACAAGGGAGTGTCCCGGCGCTGGCAGGGGAGGATGCGTCTTTGGAGCATCACCTGGACCACATTGGTCAGCTTGATGTCCTTCTCGACCATGGAGCCGATGCACTTCTGCATGCCACTCACCTTCTTGCTCGGTCCCTAGTTAAGGCCCTTTTTGAGCCATGAAGCTAGTCTAGTGGGGGGACCTGATCTGAATTCGGCAGGGGAATCTGACCTTCTTCTCTTGGTTCTATGATGTAGAACCACCCCTTCTTCCACGCCTTGATGGTGTCGATAAAGGTGCCCGGTGGCCACATGATGTGGGTGAGCTTGCCGATGACAGCTCCACCGAAGTCTGCTGCTTCCCGACGACGCACTTTGGCTTGACGTTGAACACTTTGAGCAATAGCCCAAAGTGTGGCTCGACTCGCGGGAAAGCCTCACAGACGAGGATGAACGCCGAAATGTGCATGAAAGAGTTCAGCGAGAGGTCATGGAAGTCGAGGCCGTAGAAAAACATCAACCCCTTGACGAAGGGGTGGAGGGGGAAGCTTAACCCCCTGATGAAGTGAGGAAGGAAGACCACCCTTTTGGCCGGTCGGGGAGTGAGATCACTTGGCCCTCCTTCGGTGCACGATGAGGGATATCGGCGGAGAGGTATCCGCCTTTCTTGAGGTCAAGTATGTCCCGGTCGGTGACTGTAGAGGCCTCCCACTAGCATTGGAGCCCGCAATTGATGAAGCTCGGAAGTGTGGGCGGAAGACCTAGATCTATGCTTCAGGGGCTCAAAGGAATGGAAGACGGATAAGGCGAATAGGGAGCATAAATAGGCTTCAGGGTTTTCTTCCCCTTTTATGAAGCTTATCGATTCGGTCTCCCCTTGCTACGTCGTTGATCCCTCCGCTTCCCTAGGCATGCAAGCCATTACGCATGTGTGATTAAACGTATCCCGTATAAAACGGGACACGATCGGTACATTGATAGATCGTGATGATTAAAACGACCTTGAACCGTGAATCGAGTTTGTGTAATTGGCCTAGCGGTCGTGGTGGGTCTTGACCTTTCGTCAGAAAGTTCATCAAAGGAATTTTATTTACCCCTTGACATATGGCCTTCAAGACCGGCCTATTTACAGTGTTCAGACGCGCCACTAAGCAGAAAGCTACTTGTCATCGGAGGCCGAACTAGGTTCGGCGGGAAGAACTCACCTCGCAAGCCAAAGACTCTGATCGTGTGAAGCAATCAAAGCTAGGACCCTTGGCATTGGAGGCAAGTTAGGGGGCTACTGAGGGAGTCCTTGATTAAGGGGTCCTCGGGAGGTCGACTTATCTCTATGGGCCGGACTATATGGGCCACTTACCGAACACATGATTCATTGAAAACCTTATCTCCAAGATGGAAGCTTCGGGAAGTATGGCTTGTGCTCCATGTTTGATGTAGCAGATAGGCATGTTTATCTCTTCAGCGTGTAACAGACTATGTGTAAACCCTAGGTACCCTTGGCGTCTATATAAGCCAAAGGGTTTTAGGCTATAGGGACAAAACAACTCATATAGGGTTAGCTATTTGATCTCAAGGTAGATCAACTCTGTAACCCCCCATACCTTCAGTACAATCAAGCAGGACATAGGGTTTTACCTCCATAGGAGGGCCCGAACCTGGGTAAATTTGTGTCCCCTTCGTCTCCTGTTACCATTGATTCTAGTCTCATAGTTCGGGACCCCCTACCCGAGATCCGCCGGTTTTGACACCGACAACAGGTATGTGAAAAAAAGAGATTACAGGAGTGGTTGTACCAGGGGTCTTCAATTGGTGTCCTTACATCCTCGATGTGTCCTATTGCTAGTTTACTCCTGATCTTTGGTGCACCTCGACGGGTGGTATTGTTCGGCAAACAGATCTTGCAAACAATGTCTTGAGAAGTCGCCAAATTATGGATAAGCTTGACGTCATTTGCGGGCCTTTGAATGGTCCCTGCATTGTGTTCGAAGACATGTTGATGGTAGTGGTTGGGTCCAGCCGGACACCCTGATTTGTTTCCCTACCGCTACCCATGGAATTTTAAGTGCAAAGTTGTGCCTCCTGGGCACGTACTTTGCTGGTCCTATGGGTGTGCGATGGGGGGCGAGTCTATATTTAAGGGGAGAGGAAGGCTTTGAGAGCTCGGGCTGAAGCTGATCTTGCTTCCCAGTTTTGCGTGCCTTTACGGCAGATGCCAGAATTTGCCGATCATCTTTGTAGTTAAATTCGGTCGCCAGGGCCAACGCATGTTCGTTAGTTCGTAGAGAGCGCTTTGTGTTGCTGTTAACAGTGATGACCCCTTTGGGGACAGGCATCTTGAGCTTGAGGTATGTGTAATGCAGGACAACGTTGAAACAAGCGAACGATGTCCGGCCAAGCAAGGCATGATAGCCGCTGCTGAAGGGCACAATGTCGAAGATCAAGTCTTCACTGCGAAAGTTATCGGGCGAGCCGAACACAACTTCCAGGGTTACGGAGCACGTGCATCAGGCCTCGACACCTGGGATCACTCCTTTAAAGGTAGTGCTACTGGGTTTAATCCGTGACGGATCTATGCCAATCTTTTTCACCGTGTCTGAGTAAATCAGGTTAAGGCTACTTCCTCTGTCCATTAGGACCTTTGTGAGGTGATACCCATCTATAATGGGGTCGAGGACGAGTGCGGCCGAACCCCCTTGATGGATACTGGTCGGGTGATCGCGCCGATTAAAAGTAATTGGATATGCCGACCATGGGTTATACTTCGGGGCTACGGGCTCCATAGCGTAAACCTCTTGAAGGGCGTGCTTCCTGTTCTTCTTAGGTATATGGGTGGCGTATATCATGTTTACCGTTTTGACTTTCGTAGGAAAATTCTTTTGGCCACCACCAATCGGTCCCCGAGGCTCATCCTCATCCTCACTGCGGGGGCTCTTGCTTTGATCCTCGGGCGGGAGCTGGCCGACCTATTTAAACACCCAACAATTGCGATGTGTATGGTTGGCGGGCTTCTCTTGAGTCCCGTGGATTTGGCAAGGCCTTTCCATGATCTTTTCCAACGGGGTGGGTCCGTCGCGATTGCCTTTAGGAGGCTTCTTACGCTACCCGGGACGAGAGTTGTGGAAGCCAGCATTAACAGCCATGTCATCGGCATCGCTGTTATTGTGTTGGTGCTTGTTCCTGTTGCGCTTGGGTTTCCCGTTGCCATCCAGAACTTCAGAGGTTCTGGGATCTTTGGAGTTGTGGATGCATCTTGCTAGCCAATTGTCTTCACCCGCACAAAAGCGGGTCATCAGGGAAGTAAGGGTGGACATGGTCCAAGGTTTATCCTGGCCGAGCTGGCGAGCCAGCCATTCGTCCCGAATATTATGCCGGAAAGAGGCTATTGCCTCGGCATCCGGGCAGTCAACAGTCTGGTTCTTCTTGGTCAAGAACCGATTCCAGAATTGTCGTGCAGATTCTCCGGGCTTTTATATGGCGTTGCTTAGGTCCGAGGAGTCCGGCGGTCGAACATAGGTTCCCTAGAAGTTAGAGCGGAATGCATCCTCTAGGTCTTTCCAGCATTCGATGGAGTTCTCGAGGAGGCTGTTTAGCCAGTGCCGAGTTGGCCCCTTAAGTTTGAGGGGGAGATATTTAATGGCGTGGAGACCATCTCCTCGTGCCATGTGTATGTGGAGGAGGAAATCTTCAATCCATATGGTTAGGTCAGTTGTCCCATCATACTATTCGATGTTCACGGGTTTAAACCCCTCCGGAACTGATGCCGCATCACCTCATCCATGAAACACAGCGGGTGAGCGGCACCTCAAACCCTAGCTATGTCACGCTTGTAATCGGCGTCTTTTCTAGCTCGGTTGCATTCCCGGTCTCTGTTATTACTTCGGTCGAGCCATGGTCTGTAACCATCCCGTCTATCGGGTGAGTAGCCTCTAGATCCGTAGATGGATCTTGTGTGGCCTGCTCTGTGATCTAGATCATCTCGCAAGTTGAACCTGTCATTGGGCTCTAGTGGCTCCTTTCCCGTCTTTGGGGCATCGCCGGTCTATAACCGGTGTCATCAGCCGTCCAATCACACCCGCGAGGAGGGCGGTCTGGCTTGTCATACAGGGTATGTTTCGAAGACGGACTATCAGTGAGCTTGTCATCAAATTGTGGCAGCAGCCTTCTTCGTGGATAGCACTTGGGCTGGTCCGATAGACCGGTACCATGTCCTTCCTTAGCTGAGAGGACTCTTGTCCATCGATCATTGAGGTCATCATGTTCGGCTTTGAGCTGACGTTCCTTAGCTTTCAGGCTACGAGCCGTCGCTATGAGCTGTTGTCTGAACAGTTCCTAATCTTCATGGTTATCAGGGATGTCCAAGTCATCGGCTTCTGGGATGTCCTCCTCCTCGACAGGGGGGGTAGTTATCGTCCTCGGAGTCGTTGAAGTCATCCGGGTTGCTCTGGCCCTGAGGCCTTTCCTGACCCTCTAACGGGTGTTTGGGGATATCAGGGTCGCCGCGGTCCTCGGGGGTAACTCCATCCCCGGTCCTGATAATAGCTTTCCTTCCCTTTTTTCCTTTGGACCGCTTATGCGGTTTTCGGCGCCTTGACGATGCGTCACCCGACTTGTCACCGTCATTATTAGGCATTTTTTCTCCATTAGGAGTGTCCATCATGTAGACGTCATATGTAGAAGTGACGGCCCATCACCCGGTGTTAACAGCGATGGGGGCACAGTCCTCTTCATCCATGTATTCTGGCTCCTTGGGGGCATAGTCCAACATGTCGGTTAAATCCTCGACTGTGGCTATCAAGTGGGTGGTGGGTGGGTCGAAAAATTCATCCTGACCCGTACTGTAACCAATCTGAGCATAGATCGGGGCTGAATCGTTAGAAATTTCCATCGACGAGATCCGATCTAGGGTTTAGTCGAGCACCGAGGGCTTGCTCGGATCATACTATTCAGAACCTTTGGAGTTGACCTCCGATATGTCTGAACGAGAAGGATGTTCGGCAAGAACAAGTGTCTGGCCTTCCGACACTATGCCCGAATCCGGACCAAGAGCGGGAACACCATCGTGGCTAACCCCGTTGGTGTGACCGAAGAAAGAACTCGAGGTTAAAGCCTTAGAGTTTTTGGGCGTGGCAAGTGAAGCCGCAAGCCCGGTCAGTGAAAAGTCGCCCCGAGAATCCATGGAGAACTCTAGGTTCCTGAATTAGACCTGTTGATCAGGGGCAAAGCTCTCGACACAGCCTAGGTGTCCGGTCGGGTTGGCGTGCAGCACAACGCTGCCGAAGGCGAAGATCTGTCCAGGGACGAAAGTGTCCATGTTGCGGACTTCTTCATTGATGACAAGGTGATACATCGATCCCTTGAGTGCTCACAGAGGAACTCTCAATGAAAGCACCAATGCCGGTGTCAAAACCGGTGGATCTCGGGTAGGGGGTCCCAAACTCTGAGACTAGAATCGATGGTAATAGGAGATGAAGGGGACACAGATTTACCCAGGTTCGGGCCCTCCTATGGAGGTAATACCCTACGTCCTGCTTGGTTGTATTGATGATATGGGGGGTTACAGAGTTGATCTACCTCGAGATCTAATAGCTAACCATAGATGAGTTGTCCTCTCCCTACAACCTAAAACCCTCCGGCTTATATAGACGCTGGGGGTATCTAGGGTTTACACATGGTCGGTTACATGCCGAAGAGATAAACATGCCTATTTGCTATGTCAAACTTGGGTACAAGCCGTGCTTCCCAAAGCTTCCATCCCGGGGATAGGGTCTTCCATGAATCATGTGTTCAGCAAATGGCCCACATAGTTCGGCCCATAGAAATAGGTCTTTCTCCCAAGGACCCCTTAATCTAGGACTCCCTCAATTGGTCTTGTTCTTGAGTGTCTCTATAGTGATTTCTCCTCGCGTTCTTCGTGTTCTTGAGGTTTGCCCCTCCAATTCGTGAAAGATCAACACCTACGAGCTCCACTCTGTATCATATTGGTATCAAGAGCCACGTTTCTCACGAATTCGGAGTCCTCACATTCATTTTCTAACCAAATTTTGTCTATTTTTGTCCCAATTCGAAAATCCCCACCAAAAATAGCCTCACCAATTTTTTTGCAATTTGTTGGTTCTTGTAAGATTTTGTTGATTTTGATCCATGGAATTCGTGTTTGGAAAGTAGATCTAGCTTTCCCACTAGGAAATCCACCCTAGTTTTTCATTTTCCCCATCAATTTTGACCCCCGAGATTGAAAATCCCGCCCCGAGTTCCTCCCATGCTTAGATCTCAGAATTTTTCCCGTTCTGAATGGTACAACCGCGGGCCATTGCGGTACAACTGCTCCCCCTCCACCTGATACTTCCATGGCATCAAAGTGGAACTCCAGTTTCGCCCCAGGAGCGGTACAGCCGCCCTAAGAAGCGGTATAACCTCTAATCCCAGGTTCAGCACTTACGCATTCTCAAAAACGACACCTCCAGGTCGCTCCAGGAGCGGTACAACTGCCGCTCCAAGTTCCAGCCTCGGCTGATTCTTCGTTTTGACAATAACTAATTCACCCGGAGTCCGATTTTGAAGTCCGATTTTGATGTTCTTTAGCTTGTTGGATAGATATTGACATGCCCCATCCCTCTAGATAGGTTCCATCATAATTTGAATCCATCCAAATTTTCCATTTTGACATCTTTGCCTAGCCCTCCATCATAACCTATGCATAACATTCCCACCATACTCTTCCGCCACCTTAACCCAATTTTGTTTGATATTTTGAGTTGTGATTTCCGTTTCCTAAGGTGTTTCGGATAATTAGGGACGGTTCGACAGCAACACATCGCCACTCATCATTGCCACGGCCTCGACGTCGATAACGACCACTTCGCCTTTTGGCACCTCAACCGTAAGCAAGGACGGTAACCTCAACGACATCATTGTCTATTTCCTTGCCATTGCATTGATCACCTCGAGCCTATTGTGTACCTTACACATTGAGACTAGCAAGTTGAGAATTGTCGGGCCACGTTACTTGTGCACCGTAGTGACAGTCTTATGCCGCATAGCTAATTTTAGCGTGCAAACATCTTGCTATATACATTGTGCCATAAGTCTCTTCTGTGCATATCCAACATACTTTTATCATATCTTGGTTCGAGCATCATGCATAGCCAACCTCCCAAGAAAAGAGCAAAAGAAGAAAAGGCTTTTAAGCAAAGAGGAGATACAAAACAGCTTATAATCAATAGAAATATCATTGAGCTATTTTGCATAGTATATACTCTTGGATCACACATACATATCATACTTGCGATTGAAGAAGACACATTTACTTTTTTAGGTTGGTGCACAAGCGCGTATCTATCCCATTTGAGCAATCGAGCTATTGTCTCTTCTAGAATCTATGCAACACGAGCTTTTCCTGGGTCTCTCGCATTTTTATGCTCATTCCTTGGTTGCACAGATCCCATTATCTATCTGTGTGTGTGTTCCTAGTGCCACCATCGCTATTGATCTTGCTTTGCACTGCAATTTTGTGAATCTTCCTCAACATTTTCGATATCTTGGATTCACATTTGCTTGAATTTTGCGCCACTTGTCATAACAAAGCTACTTCATAAGCTTTATATTGTAGGTGTGAGTGAACAAGTCTGGTACCAATTCCATTATTCTCTCAATTCACATTGGGTGAAACGGGATACATCCTCAACTTTGGGAATGGTATCTTGGTACTGTTTATCTCATTTCCCACTCACCTTTGATCTAGTCTTGTGATGGCTAGGCAAAGCACATCCTCTTTGGTCTACAACAAAAATGAGATTTTGATGCCATGAAGAACACCATCGACGCCAAGTTGGATGATCAAATGGAGGAGCTCAAGGCCCTCATCAACATCGGCAAGAGGTCTTCCTCCTTTTCGAGAAGACACTCAAGTGCACATGCTTCTGAGTTACCATCTCCATCAAGATCACATAGGCATCGACACCATCAACTCCATGAAGAAATAACGACGCCAACATCAAGGCGTCCAACGATGAACAAGAATGAAGGTCACGAGCTCGACACCAACCACCACTCAACGATTTCAGCACCTACCTTGGCATCTTTGCCAAGCAACATCAAGACATATCCGCCTTTGGATATGTAGCATCTTCGCCGACAAGCACTTCAACAGAAGCTCCCCAAGCTCAAGTTCGCATCTTCCACGAGCTACTATGACCTTGACATCGACCATGAGATTCCTTTCTATGGGAGTCAAGACCCCAAGGAGTATCTCGAGTGGGAGAACAAGATGTACACCTACCTCAAGCTACTTCAAGTGAAGTGTGCCAAGAGAAACTTCCATGACGACGTGTCGACATGGTGGCTTCACACATCTTCGGAGAGCTTCGACATGAGTTGGTCCAAGACAAAGAAAGCTATGCGGCGAGAGTTTGTGCCTTTCAGCTACACAGAACATCTTCAAAGACACTTGGAGAACACCATACAAGGTTCCAAGTCCATCGACAAATACTTCATGAAGATGAAGAAAGCCTTTCGACGAGCTCGCGTGAACGACCCCATTTGGATGAAGTTCTACTTCATGATGGGATTGGACAACGACATTGCCAAAATTATCTTCCTCGGCAACTAAGAGTCTCTCGAATACCTCTACATTGGTTCTCTCCAGGAGAAACAAGAACTCAAGGCCAAGGCTATTCAATCCCGAGCACACTTCGCAACGACCAAGCTCCAAGACGATGAGTATGAGGATGGTACCACCAAGATTTCCAAGCCCGACGAGCTCCAACACGACTCTCCCAATGCAAGTTCGACTTCACCGCCATCCCTTTTTGTGGTATTAACGATGACGAGTCTACCACGATTCTTTTTGAAGATGGCGCGGCGACGACTATGACTACGGAGCCACTCAAGGAACATGCTTTGGAGGCGAGCAACAAGGTGGCGAGCAAGGAAGATGCTTCCATCCTTGGAGGCGAGAGTGAGATGATCGAGCATGGGATTTTCCTTTCGGTCATGGAGGCGAGTGATGATGTGCCATCTTTGGCCTACATCAATGGTGATGGTGACGAGATGGTTGAGCATTGGATTTTCCCTTTGACCACGACGGCATTCGGAGCTGAGTTGAGAGACTTTTGCCACCATATTGAGAGTGAGAGTGACTTCACCACAAGACCCATATATGATGAGTTGCCCAAATTCCCATGTGAGGAGAGCCATAAACCCCACCACTTGAGTGAGATGAGTTAATCCACCATATATGAGTATGAGCGCACCTACTTTGAGGGAGTGTGTGAGCCACCACCACATATAGAGAGTGAGGTAGTTGATAGGACATGTGAGGCTATTTTGATTTCTAACAACTTAACCTCTACCTCTATTGTGTATTCTCCTTTGGTGCTAGGTCCAATATATGATGACGCGCCAACCCTCAACTACTTCGTCCTTTCTTTGGACAAGACGATAGCCATGGTGGAATAGCATGCACCCCCCACATGCTTCCATCATGATGAAGATGACCATAAGTTGGTCTATGCCACCTCACCTACACCACATGTGTGGAATGACAAAGGTAACTTACGTGACGATGATGCTCTTGTCCCACTGGTGGATATTGATTGATTGCATGATGATGATCCACCTATTGCCATGCTTCATGATATGCGACTTTCTCATGTGATGACTTACCCATTTATGATGAGTTTGACGATTCTCATGTGGGGTCTATTGGTTGTGATGCCATGTTGCATAGGATATATTGTGAGAACTCTATAGGTCACATCATGTTTGAAAATCCACTTGATTTGTCACATGCTATGCATGAGATCACCCATATTGTATCTTTACAATCTGATCGTAGTAACTATGCACATGCCATTAAAATAAACCCAATTTGCACATATGGCATAGATGACAAGCCCATGGTTGTTGGCATTTTTTTCCTTGTGGTGATATTGCCATGCTTCCTTTGCATAATTTGCGCAATTTCTCACATATGACATGGCATGATCACCATGCTTTGGAAATGCATTGTTTTGAACATTGTCCATATTCTCCATATTATGCTTCCGCTATTGCACATGAGGAGACCCCCATAGTTTCCTCATACCTATTAGGAGATTTTGAACCATCCTAAACTTTGCATGATCCCCATATTTGTGTGCACAATATGCTTCACATGAATAAAAATGAAATTAATGTGCCATACATTTACATGCTCGAGTTGTGTCCCCATCGTGTTAGACAAAACAACTATTCTTTCATGATGGATGACATGTTCCCATACCATGCATCAAATTTCTTTGAGCATTGCTTATCTTGTGCTAACTCTCATGTGCACATACACATCATGATGGATGATGTGTACATTTACCACACACACACTTTGTTTCATGTGTCTCCTTGTTGTGTAGGTACACATGATTCTTCATCAACCTCGCGAGCGCACGAGTTGACGAAAAGAGCTCTAGAGAGCAACAAAGACGTGTGCCACCATGGAGTGCTTACCCTCCACCCACCCTCTTTGAGCAAATACGTCGCACATTTCTTCTACATGACTCTCATATGGCTATGGCTTCTTGCTCATTACACTTACTATGCCCATATTGCCATGTTCACTTTGCATGATATGCTCATTTATATGTCCTTGCCATGCATTTGTGACCCATGCTTTGCATCTCACATGCCAATAGATTATATGACTTGTATGTGTACTTGCAAGCTTGGTGGAGATATTATTTGCTATTGCCATATTTTCTTTGTGCTCCATGCCTATGATGACACATTGATCTTGCTTTGTGTTCGTGCTCGCGATATGTCACGTGCATTAGTTATGTCCACTATTTGCTCATATGACATGATTGCCATGATTTTATCTAGTATATTGCATCTTTGCACTACTAGCTTGCACGACATGGTTACTATGCTTGCTTAATGTGTTGCATCACCGATGATTACTACTTGCTCATTTCATGCGGTTTATGACAACCATTGACATGCTCCGCACATGATTTCTATTGAATGTTGTCATATGTCTCCATGTGTTGCCTTTTTCATGCTAGATTTGCAATGTATTGAGTGCAATAATGCCTTTAATATTGTTAATTAGATTTCCCCCATAGCGTTCTCACATATATTTGGAGCTTTTGACATCTTCCATGTGAAGCATGTTGTCCTTCCTTCTTTGCACCATATGCCTAGTGCCATGAATATAGGCATTGTTGCGTCATATTATTCATGCACTTGTGATCCTAACGGTTATGTGCAAGAGAAGAGAACCATCATGATGGATGATGTGTTTGTCTACCATGAACCTATATTGTTTCCTTTGTTGTGTGTATGTGTAGGATACTTCTACTACATGTCAACTTCCACTTCACGTGAGTTGACTATTCGAGCTCTTGAGAGTGAGCCATGTTACACCGACACGTTTCTACATCGCACTTGCTTGTGCATCAACATTGTGATGGATGCACAAGATCAAGATTTTGAGGTGATATCCTTCTTGAGCATGGATATTGTGGCTCATCCTACTTGTGTTGCTTTTACCATCAAATATATTGGTCATCTCAAACCACTTGCTTCACACATGTTAGAATTGCTTTCAGTCATGATTGCCATCTTTCCTTGCCTCATAACATATATACCTTGTGTGTTGCATCCAACTTGTGGATTGATTTATCCTATCACATGTTTGGTTGCAACAATGTCATTTCTTCACTTATGCCATTCCCGATTGCTTGCTACACGCTTGACTTGATTGCCTCACACATGATGACCATTTGCTCTTTCTATTGTGTTGAGTGCCACTATATATTCACTACAGCATATGCACATTATGCTTGGATTGCCTTTCACTTTGGATTGCCCCCCATGTGTTTAGACACTTCATATTATTTGGTGTTGTAAATGATTCCTATGCATACCATAGACCTTTCGTTGATTGCTTTGTGCATGTTTTCTATGAACATGAGGTAGAAGCTTGTTCTCTTGCCACACATATTTGCGTATGTACCTCACCTTTGCATACTTGTTCCCATGATGACTTCGCTTGTGCTCAATTTCTATACTTACATGCCATGCCACAATCCCTTGTGACACCATATGTTATGCATGATGACAAAACTTGTGTGGTGAATCACCACTTGAATTCTTGGTTTTTCACTAACGCTAACCACATTTGTTTTTCCAAGTGTTTGTCGCATTTGCTCCTTTTGAAGGAATCACTAGGCGGTGAGACATTGGAGAGTGTCCTTTTAGAGCTTGATGATGATGAGTGCTTGGTGGTCATCCAATTCTACACGGTGACGACATCTCCTTCCCATGGTGATTTGGATTTTGATCCGAGGATAGATCTTTCCCAAGGGGTAGGGGATGATGTAGATCATCCTACGGACATCACCATGACAAGAGTCCGTTTGGCAAGTAACATGTGCGACATCTACTTCACATACATAAAGGTGAATCATTTCCTTTACACGTGTTCACTTGACCCCTTCAAGGATTCTATACTACTTGACACTCCTCTCGTATGCACGCATAGGTATTATTAGAGCTTCATGGAGGAAGAAGAGGAGTGCAAGCGCCAAGGAACAACTACACCATTCGCGAAGGAAGCGCGGAAGCGCAGAAGGAAGAAGAGCATTTGTGCCAGCCCAGTAATTAGAGGTACAACCGGTCCACAACCGGCCAACCACTGGTCAACCGGTAGAACCGCCCAACTACCGCTCTAACGGGCCTAGTTTCTGTTTTGAAGCGGTTCGAGATTGGTACTACCCCGGTTGTTCCGCCTGCTGCCTCCAAACCGGTACAACCGGCCAAAGATCCGGTACAACTGGTCCCAACATCGTCGCATGCCTCCAGGAAGGGTACAACCTCCACCAGTTGTACAACCAGTGGTCTGACAGGTACAACCGCCCTTCAATTGCGCAGTAGAAAGAGTCACAACTCATGTACCCCTGCTTACCCTTGCATTTCTTAGGACTATATATACTCCTCCACCTCCTCATTTCTAGGGTTAGCAATGGTTTAGCTCATAGACTAGTTGAGCATTGCTCCTTCCATAGCCTTCTCCCTTAGACTTGCTAACTCTACGTGAGAAGATCCTATGGATGTCAAGGCTCCTATCTAGGGAAGATCCTCCGGGATATCAAAGCCCCATCTCCCCATGGGATTTGGGATGAACTCTACCATGTATCCTCTTTCCCTTTGTTGTTCTTGTACCTTTGTAGATCTTGTGTGGATGTGATTCTAGTGGATGTGTGATTGGTATTGTTCTTGGGTGTTTCTCTTGTGATTTCTCGCCGTGTTCTTCGTGTTCTTGAGGTTTCCTCCTCCAATTCGTGAAAGATCAACACCTACTTCCACCCCGTATCACTCCCCCTTTCCCTGGACGGGAGGCCGCATTGGACAAGGGGAGTGTCCCCCCCATGGCCGATGCACCATGGAGGGAAAGCTTCCCTCCTTGTGTGGCGCCCCCTCTCCCCCTTCAACCTATATATACTAGAGGCCCACCCTTTTGGACACACAAGTTTTGGAGCCTCCTCTAGTTCTCTAGTTCTAGTTCTAGTTGATCCTAGTTGATTAATTAAAGCTAGACCTAGATCCTCTAATCCTCATAATTAGATGCCCAATGTGGTTCTAATCTCCTCCCTCTAATTATCCAACGTCAATAGCTTTGAACGGCGAAGCGCTGTTGGATTGTGAAGACCGTACGCTTGCAACTCGTAGAGAGGTTGAGTTTCCAGTCTTACGTTCAAGGGACTGTTCATGGGCGGTTCGCGGGATCGTTCATCTATGCTTTGAGGGACTTCATGACTGATCTACACCGACTCGTCTTCTTTTGCTACAACTCGGAGTTGGTAACAATTCAATCCTAACCATTATTGTATCTTCACAGTGTTCCTCGTTGGTCGTCGGACGATTTTTTGTTGTTTTCTACTACATTTCCCAACAACCATAAGCAAATATCCTATGAGTTGTCATGCATTTCCCTAGAGGAGAGAAGAAAAGTTGGTGGCAACAGTCTTCCTCGGCTTGAAGTTGCCATCATGCTTCTCCATGATAGTCACTACACGCA
Organism: Hordeum marinum; assembly: GCA_022496015.1. Taxonomy (NCBI): domain Eukaryota; kingdom Viridiplantae; phylum Streptophyta; class Magnoliopsida; order Poales; family Poaceae; genus Hordeum; species Hordeum marinum. Next base: position 417,359,319 of record CM039678.1, on the reverse strand, counting down.
AGAACAAACTCTACTCATCTGGAAGCAACGTCAAAAGAAACCTTCATGGTATGTTGGGTCCAGTGTGAAGTAGACCATGTACAAAAGGCATGCTCCGAAGATCCTATCCCGAGAAATAACTCTCCTGCCCCTTTATCGAACCCTTGAAGTTCATTACATGATCCCCTTCCTTCTCCATTTCTTCTTGTATAGTCAGCATCATCATCATTTCAACATCTTCGTCGTCCTGATCCGATGCTTTGATGAACTCTCTGTATATGAATTCGTCATGGTCTGTGTTTTCATAGCCATCATTTGCTGACGAATCCATCAGTGACGTACAAATGACCCAAAAAAAATAGGCTAGACACTTCATCAAACACATATAGCTTATCGGTGTGGCGTTCGGTGGCAGCACAGTCAACGACGTTGTGGGTTGGCACCTCCTATGATGACATTGTGGGTTGGGAACGACTACAGATGAACGATGGCGACGGGGCTACGATGACGATTATGCAGACAAGATAGAAAAGGGGAGAGGACCATGGTAGGTCAGACAAGGAGGAGGGCATGTCCAAACGATTTGGAGGGGACCCTTGTGGTCAGTCCGACGTGGCGGACACGTGTGGGTGTCCCTATATCTGTTTCACATATGAGTTAGGTATGGAAAGTATTGGTCAACCCGAACGTTTGGGCCAACTATACTTGGTCTGATTGGGTGTTTTCTTTTTATGTCCGGACTTTGGGATGGATATGTGACGATTGATTATAGATGCTCTAAAGGTGCATGAGATAACTCTAGGACTCACCATTGTGTGATTCTACGTAATGGGGTGGATATGGGGCGTTGGGTTATAGATGAATTTGTGTGGAAGTTGTGTGGGGTTGTAACATCAACATGAAAGATTCTGCCTTTTTTTTCTATAATATATGATACACATGCTTGTGCGTATTCGAGAAAGAAAAATGTAGTTGTTCGAATTACTCTTGTGTTAGTTTCCACTTCCAAACGCGGTGAGCTCATGTAAACCTGGGCATGGGCAACCCGGCCCAGTGACCCGGCCCGAGCCCGGCCCAAAAAACCTGGGCCAGGCCGGGCCGGGCTTTCAAGCCCGAGCAGCAGTTCGGGCCGGGCTCGGGCTTACTAAAAACAACATTTTACATGGAGGCCCGCCCCGGCCAAGCTCGGAAATCGCCTTTTTAGTACGTTCGGGCCAGGCTCGTGCCTGCATATTGCATGTTTTGGCCGGGCCGGGGCGGGCTCGGCCCTGAGATTTTTGGTTCGGGCTTTATAAAGCCCGGCCCGGCCCGGTGGATGCCCAGGTTTAAGCTCATGCTAGGCATTTTGATGTGGTTTGCATCTCTACTTGTGGAAGGAATAGTCAAACAGAGGTAGCACTGCTAGCTGCGATAATTAAAAATAGGGTTTGGAGTACTAGTAATTCTTAGCTCATCAATCATCATGCATACAGGCCAGGGAATAGCTAGTGTCGGCATCATTGGAAGAACTAGCTTTTGGAGAAGGTGTGTGTGTGGCCTCAAAGCACATGCATACCATGTTAGGGCTACGCCTACGCTTGTCGCTGTTGGGTTCGGTACGTGGATTAGTCGTCACTAGCTACATGCCTGAATCCCGGCAAAACGAGTCAAAGCACAGCACGAGTATACGTACGTATTTGTATGTATACCTGTGTGTGTGTGTGTGTGTGTGTGTGTGTGTGTGTGTGAGAACGAGTCAAAGCAGAGCCTGTTATTGGCAAAAAAAGTTGTTTTATAATTAATGAAGGTATTAATCCTCAAACAAAATTTAGTTCAGATTGGTTCAAAGGCTCGATGGAAGGAGGGTCAATTCGCTCATGAAAACACTCTGGCAGTGCCGGCCGGCACACTCACATAATTAGGTACCTTTACTTTGTCCAGGGAATCTCACGTACGCGTTGCTTATGGTCGACGTCAGCAAGTTGCAACAACTACTCTGCATTTCGCAATGAATACCCAATATCTGTGTTGCACGCGAGGGTACGCAAGACATTAGACATCCCACATGCACCTGCGCGTCGGTGCGTACGTAACGTGGCCTATCGGAGGAGCAATACAACACAAGATCAACCAAATCCAACTGGAAAGTCAGATCGAAATAGCCAAACAAATAGTTAATTACGTACTACTGTACTACTCTTACGTACAGTGTATGGGTGCACAGAAGTTATGTACATCTAACAAGCAGGGGCCACGCCACTTGAATTAAACTGAAAGAAATGTTGCATAGTGAGTGTGCCCTTCAGCACAGCGTGTGTATGTATGGACTGTGTATGCATGGGACAGGCCAAGTCCAACATTTCCGCCAAATAATCAAAAAACCTTTGCTCCTTCCCCAGGGCCTCGTGGGCAACACATGCATGATTCGGCCTGGCCTGAGCTCATATCAATATCATGGCCCCTCGAAAGTTCAGAAAGAAATGCCCTGTAGAAGAAGAGCCTCAGAGCAGGAAAAAGTGTGCTTTCTACGTAGTAGCTTGTTAGTCGAGATAATTGCCCTAAATTGAGCCTCTTGTGCTCGCATATGTGCTTTCCGTGGGTGCATGCATGTGAGGTGTTTTGGTTCTACGACCATCGAAATGGGTCGCTTTCATACTGTCGGTTGATGCTTGCCCGCTCTGATTATTCGGGGCATGTAATGATTGTTAACTCGTTGTGTGCACCGGCTTCCACAGAGAACCCGCCATGTTATCTGAACTCGGAATTGCGACTCCCCTGCCGTGTACACACTACACACCGATGTTGACTCGCGCCGATGGAGCATGGTCGGGCCTCTACGTAGACCGGACTGTACATAGAGCGGACTGTATCTTTCAACAGTACAATTGTTAATGCAGAATTGGAGATCTCATTCTCTGTACTCGACCGACCACAATGGACGTAATCAGGAGCCTGTCTCAATGCACTGTTTTTTTTTTGAAACAGAGGCAAAAGATTTGCCTCGTATATTAAATAAGAGGAGAAATAGTTCAAAGGAATTACAACATCCCTAGGGAATAAAAACAACTACTCTCGTGGCATTATTGACCCCAATTTTTTTGCTCATGCTGCCACCCACAGCGCCACATTCTTCTTGAGATTATCTAGGAGAATCATCGGCGGCGCGTTTTTTTACGGAAGACACGAGCATTTCGCTCATTCCAGATGGTCCAGGAGGCTAGCATGGCCAGGGAGGCCATGGCCTTTCTATTTGGCACGGAGTTGTCGGAGAGCCCAATCCACCATTCCTTGGTTGATCGAAATCGGTGCCAGGAAGAGATGTCCAGGTGATGAAGCTGCATCCATGTCTTGATCATGCCCCAGACTCTGACCGTGAACCTACACCTGAACAGAAGGTGGTCGACGGACTCCTGCACCTGCTTGCAAAGAGGGCACGGGCCACAGTTAGGCCATCCCCGCTTGGCCAGCCGGTCCGCGGTCCAAACCCTGTTCTGCATGGCCAGCCAGGCAAAAAATTTGATTTTAGGCGGCGCCCAAGCCTTTCAAACCGTATCCAACATAGGGGAATGAGTCATGCCAAGGAATTGGGCCTTGTAGGCGGAGGCCGCCGAGTAGAGGCCGCTTGCAGTGTGTTTCCAAGAGATGTCATCATCAATGCCTTCCTGAAGTTGGAAATCACGAATGGTAGTCCAGAGCTTAACAAACTCGCGGAAGTGTGCAAATGAGAAATTGGTCGAGGTGTTGATTTTAGAGATCCAGGCGTCATCCTTCAGGGCTTCCTGAATCTTCCATTTTTTCCTCTTGGAAGCCTCAAAGACTAATGAGGCAATGTCTTTCGGTTTCCTGTCGTGCACCCAGGGAGCATCCCAGAAAGATGTGCGGGCACCATTGCCAACAGTAATGGTCGTGGAGGCATAGAAGAAATCCTGATCAGTCTCATCACACGGGTTGCCCAAGCCAATCCAACGCTTATTTGGCTCCTTTCACTGAAACCAAAGCCATCGCAAGCGCAACTCCCTTGCAAATTTGTCAGTGTTGAGCACACCAAGCCCCCCATACTCAAGTGGTCGGCAGACCGTTTCCCAATTCACTTTGCATTTGGCCCAAGAAGTTCTTTCCACACCCTCCCAAAGGAAGGCTCGCTCCAGCTTGTTGAGGTTTTGTAACGTGCCGGGAGGCACTATAAGGGGGGTAATGAAGAACGTTGCTTGGGAGGAAAGCACCGACTTGACAAGGTTTGCATGCCAAATAGCGGTGATATTTTGCCCGTCCCAAGCAACCAGTTTGGACGCCGCTTTATCCTCGAGGAATTGGAAGTCCACAATTTTTAGCCTCCATACTGAGAGCGGGAGACCCAAGTATTTTATGGGGAAAGATGCACGGGCAGCCGGAAGGCTGTGAAGAACTTGCGAAAGGTTGATACCCCCACACCGGATAGGGACGACCGAGCTCTTGAGGAAATTAGTGGCCAGCCCCGTGACCTCCCCAAAGAGGTGCATAATCTTGGAGAGGTTGTCGATGTCGCTCTTGATAGGCTTCATGAAAACAACCGCGTCGTCCGCATAGAGTGAGGTGCGTAGAACAGCACCACGACCACGGATTTTGTGAAACAATCCCTCCTTGGTTGCCACCTCAAGAATTCTCTGAAGAGGGTCGATGGCAAGGATGAATAGCAAGGGGACACGTGGGACAAGGGGTCACCCTGGTGCAACCCACAACCGTGCGTAATGGGACTGCCCGCAACTTCGTTTAGAATGATTCGAGATGTCGAGTTGCAAAGGAGGGCGGCAATCCAATCGCGGAAGGTGCTTGGAAAGCCCCTACGTTGTAGAAGGTCCAGAAGGTAGTCCCATTGCACAGAGTCAAAGGGCTTACGGATGTCCAACTTAAAGAGGAGAGACGGCGTATTGCATTTATGGAGCTTCCGTGCCAGATTCCTGACATACATAAAGTTTTCATGGATACTCCTCGTCTTGATGAAAGCACTTTGGGCGTGCGAGACAAGGGTGTGCATATGACTAGCTAGCCGAGTGGCCAGAATATTCGCAATATTTTTTTTCCCCGGCATGGATGAGGCTAATTGGGCGGTAGTTAGAGATTTCCTCAGCCCCCTCCTTCTTCGGTAATAGCACGACATTTGCCGAGTTGAGCCAGTGTAGGTTTGCGGTGCAGAGGTTGCCAAATGAGGAGATGACTCTCATGAGATCACTCTTTATGGTTCCCCAACATTTCTTAAAGAAGAGGCCGGTAAACCCATCCGGTTCGGGGGCTTTGTCATGCGGCATTTGATTTATGGCCTCACGCACCTATTCCTCAGAGATAGGATCTCCGAGAGAAGACAACTCCTGTGGCTCCATGTCGAGCCCCTCCCAGTTCAAGTCCACTGCCCTGGCAGCACCCCTACCCATGATGTTGGAGAAGTGGTCAAAAATGATGTTCTCTTTGAGGGCATGCTCTGTTGACCCAACTCTGATTGTGCTTGATCCGATGGATATGGTTTTTTCTACATCTCGCATTGATACGTCGGTGGAAATTTTTTGTGTTTGCCTCACCCTCCCTTAGGTTTGCAATCCTAGCACACTGCTTCTTCCGCGCCCTTTCCAGCACTGCTAAACTAATAACCCTCCTTTTGAGCCTTGCCCGTAGGTCCGACTCGGCATGCGAAAGGGGCCTGTTATCTTGCGCCATGTCGAGGAGGAGAATGATCCAGAGGGAGGCATCGTGTTGCAGCTTGGCTTTCGAAAACAAATTCCGGCTCCATTCAGACAATCTCATGACAGTCTTCTTTAGCTTATGATGAAGGGCCTGGAAGGGCTTAGAGTGGTGAGAGGTCTCATTCCACGCCTTAGTGACAACATCCTGGAACCCAGGGAGGGAGGCCCAAACGTTTTCAAATTTAAATGTCCGCGGTCTCCTCGGCCCCGCGTCCTCGACGAGCAAAAGTGGGCAATGATCAGAGAGCGAGTAGGACAAGGCATGCAAGATACGTGAATCGTTTTCTGCGAGGCGGAGACCCATGCGGCTCGCACTAGGGTTTCCTTAGCCTCTCGCCGGCCGCCGCTGGTCCGTCTCGTCTTCTATGGTCCTCAGACCATGAAGACACGTTCGATCCTGACACTTGCTAACGAGAGAGCTTTGTTTTTAGGCGTTTTTTCAATCTCGTTAGAGTTTGTGTCTTGTTCAGGAAGACAAAACGATAACGGTTTTATGAAGATAGAATAAGATTATTTTTGTCTATTTTTTGTTCAGGTGGTGCTTCTATGAGGCCTTAGAACGACGACTTTCGGTTGAGGAAGGGGCGATGGTGACAGCGTGTCTTCGGCTCGCTCTAGTGTTTATAGTCATCACTAGGTGGTCTACGAACCATTCGAAAGAGAAGTATACGTCGCGTACCCCCTCGCGTCGCTCCTGCGGACGACCGAGGGGGCGAATCCTAGCCGCCGGGGCTAGTCCGCCACATCCAGCCCCCTCCCTTGCCGCCGCCGGCGTGCGCCGCCGATTCGGTCAGCGTAGGCGACGACGGGGATTTCCCTTATCCTCGTCCGATGTCGTGCGGCGCAGGACGGCGGCTTCGGCGATGGCGTCATGCGGATCCAAGGCACGGTGGCGTGGCGGCTCCCGGCGGCGGCGCGGGTGGAGATTGGCTGGGCGTGTCGTGCCGGTCGGCTGGACGTGGCTAGAAGATGAAGGTGGGGCTGGACATGCCCGGTGGCGGGGGCGGCGGCAGCATTCAGCCCGGATCCGGCCTTAGCGGTGGCGATGGCGACAGCTGACCCGGATCCGACCATGGTGGTGGCGGCGTCCCCTCTGCCGGGGATGACGGGCCAGGCGATGGGTCCTTGTGGCGGCACCGGTGATGACGGATCTTGGGATCCCATGGCCGGGCTCGTCACAGGACGCGCGTGGCGGCCGAAGTTTCCTCCGGCGTCGTCGACACTTGATGTGGGATCACGATGGCGGTTACCATTGTATGGGCGGCGACAGCGGCTGGCACGACGGTGGGTGTTCCTTGTAGCGTCTGGAATCGGGGCGGCGGCCCCTCTTCATCAACGGCGGCGGACTCCAAGATCGTGTGGGCGACTCAAAGTTCGGATCTCGAGATGGTGACGGCCTTCTATGGCTGGTGGCGGTATGGGACGTCCCTTCTATTAACAGATCGGGTTCGATGCAGCTCGGCAGGTGAGACATGTGCTTCTTTCGGAGTTGTCGTGCGGAGCCTGATGTCGGCAGGTGAAGCCACCGGTGGATGTGCTACCGGCGGATGCGATGCACGACGTCTTATATGGAGACGTCGAGTCATGCCTGTCACCGCCAGGTGATGCACGAAGGCTCTGGCGGAGGTGTCAAGTTTAGCATGTTGTTGTTGGATCGAAGGTGGTGCAACAGTAGCGGGAGGCAGGCGGTATGGGACGTCTTTGTCTTTCGTTGTCTCCGTCAGAGGTTTCCAGCTATCGAGGCGTCGGTAGCCAGATATGGGTGGCTGGTACAGACGGCTTCAACGACGAGTTTTTGCACTCCGATGGGAACACAAGATCTCTGATCGGGTTATGTCGTCGCGCGCCTGTGTCGTGTCCTTGTTGAAGGTGGTGGATTGAAGCTTTGCTTTGGGGATGAGAATCTGAAGTTCAACCTTGTGGTCGACTCGCCATCATCGGCGCACGTGCGGCGATTCCTTCTTGAAGGCATAGCCTAGGAGTGTATTTTTTCGTTTATGTTGTGTCTTGTATCATAGGGTTAGTGGTTATCTGGGGAGCTACTCTTGCGAGGTATACGACCTCAGGGTTTGTTTTTCGTTTTTTTCCGGGTCGAAGATGTTCGGCTGCTGGATTTTGCACTATTAATAATATATGGCTGCATGCATCGTTCTGATGCAGAGGCAGGAGAATATCCTCCTTTTCGAGAAAAAAAGGTTGTCTACGAATCCGGATTTATTTTTTACTTCTGATGCTTTTGTATTACCAAGACAGTTGATGAATAGATCGAAAGTTTTCTCACAACAAAAATGATTGGTTGATTGAATTTTTTTTAAGGAAGACCATCATGCCTAGAGTATAATATAGGGGTGTACCGCTGAAATAACCAAGACATATATTATTATCCGGGTCATTCGATTTAGTAGTGTTAACCAATTATCTCCCCTCTTTTTTTTATCATGAGTACTTGTTTTAGCTCAGTTCAGACACTGACCTTTTAATTCACAAGCTGCACAGACTAACCCAGATCCAGCCCGCCAGAACTATATCTCGTTCTTTGTGACATAGAAGGGGGCTTCACCTTTGACGCTCTTGCTAGTGTGCCGACTCAATAGCGTGCCGTTGTGGAATGTTTCAGGAAAGGTTTTGGAAACCGCCTTTGTCCACTTTTTGGAGGTTTTTGTCTGTTTTTTTGGTTTTGTACCAGCTTTTATTGATTTTCTTTTGGTGTTTAGTTTGTTTTTGTTTTTCCTGCCTATTTATTTGTTATTTATTTATTTCTCCTCCTTTATTATTTAAATACATGTTGTCACCATACATTTCTGAAAGGGATAAGGCTCACCTCAAGATGCATTCATGATGGGAAAGGACCCACCACAGCGTTCATCCATGGATGGGAAAATAGTTTCTTTAATTCTTCTAATTATATTAAATAAATATTGTTATAGCTATGCATAATCATATATAAGAATATTTATTTTTAGTTTTGGTTCACATGTTATCAATCCTTTTCATAAACCAATTCCCAACTGGGCGTGACTATGCATGACATTCTGTATAATTTAAAAATGTTCCGTATCCTTCAAAGCAATTGTACGTTACATTTAAATGTTTCATGCAGTGCAAACAAACAATTTGTGTCATTTAAAAACTATGTATCCAATGTTCAAATGTTCGCATAGTTAAAATTATGTTTCATGTCAAAAAATATGTTTCAATGTGTATTTAAAAAAATAACATGTAAGACAATGTTCATGACAAGCAGTTAAAAATGTCAAATCATGTGTTTAAAAATGTTAAACCTACACAAAACATGATTTATACCTGCAAAAATCATAGAACATGTACGAAAAGGTAGACATCAGACATATATTTGCAAAAATAAAAATGTGTATGAAAAAAGTTGACATCAAAACATATATTTGCAAAATGACCTGAAGGAACGCTCCAGTGGGCTGCCCAGAGTCGTTTGTTTCTCCTTTTTTTATTTCTATTTTAATTGTTAGTTTTCTTTAATATTTAAAAAAAAACCAAAATACATATATTCCCCGAAAAATTACTTAAGTTCTGAAAAATTGTTTGTGCAGTGTTCAAAAAATATTTGTGCAAGTTTAAATAATTTTGATACCATTTAAAAAAAATGTTTCAATGCGTATTTGAACAATGTTTAACACGTATTTGAAAATATGATAAACACAAATATGTCAAGAAAAATGTTAATAGTATATACTAGATAAGTGTTCCAGATTTATACAAAAATGTACAATGTGTATGACAAAGTAGATATGAAAAGATCTATAATGTGAATAAAAATTGTCGTTATGTATTAGAAACATGTAAAATCTATGTGAAAAACATAGACATAAAAAATATAGAATAGAAAAATCTTAATCATGTAACTACATTTTTTAAACATATAAAATAATAATTTTCATATGTATATAAAAATGTACGATGTCTACACAAAAGGCATCAAAACAGGTATTTTGAAACGTTAATCACATATTGAATTAGTTTTAAATAAGTTCTTACGTATAAGGAAATTGTAGACATAGAAAGCTTAATGCTAGTATTTTATTTGTAAATAATGAAAATGTATGAAACTCTTCTTGATGTATATGAAAAAAATTTACATTTTATGTGAAAAAAGATGGACATACCGAAAACCTGGAGTAAACTGACAAAAACAGTGGAACAAAGTTAAAAAGGAAACAAAACGGGAAAAACTGAGAAAGAAACAAAGGCAAGAGAAGAAGAACGAAAAATTAAATTAAATCCCAAAATAAAGATAAAAAGCCCATAGCAAAATAGTGAAAAATAGTAAAGTTAATGATACAATACTAGGCCGGCCAAACCGGCGCCTTGTATATCAAGACGGGTGATAAATAGCCTGGCCGCAGTAAATCCTCTTCAGTCCTTTTCTGTTGTTTTTTGTCTGTGCGTTATATTTCATTTTTCTTCTTTGTTATTTTCATTTTTTTCTGTTTTTTCTTGCCTTTCTTTTCAAAACACGTCATTTTCATAATAAAAAATCATGATTCTTTTCAGATAGATGAACGTTTTCGAAAATCTTGATTAACTTAAAAAAACATGATTCTGTTTTTTCTTGCCTTTAATTTAAAATTTTGATGAAAAAAGAACAATTTTAAAGGCCGCGAATAATTTTAATAGTTAAAATTTGGTTTGAAATTCGTGAAATTTTTCTAATTCACAAACATTTCGTGAAATCTATGTATATTTTTCCAAAATATCTATATTTTAAAAAAATCTTGAAAATTTGTCATAATCACGAAATCTTTTCAAAATCAGGAACAAATTCAAATTCATGATTCTGTTAATCCAATACTGTTTTCAAATTCATGATCATCTCTTTGAAATTTGGGAACAATTTTTAAATTGTTAAACAGTTTTTAATTGTTAACCATTTTTGAATCACGAATAAAAAATAATTCATTTGATATTAGTTTGCAGGTTCAAAGCGAAAACGTAGGTTCCGCGCATTTGAATTTTTTTATTTAAATGGTGTGGATATGGAAATAATTGATGGATATCAAATTGTCTATGAATTTTAGAAAAAACATCATGGTTTTAAGAAAAGATCATAAATTAGGAAAAAATTCATGGGTTCAGCAAATTAGAAAATAGTTTGTTAATTTAAAAAAAAGTTCACAAATTCAAACAGGATTACGAACTTAGGAAAAGTTTGCTATTCCAAGTAAAACATGAATTTGGAAATATCACTGGATTTCATAAAAGGTTCGAGAATTCATAAATAGTACACAAGTGCCGCAAATTCGAAAATATTTCTTCAATTTTAAAAAAAGTTCACTTTCAAAACTATTTGCATATTTGAGAAAAGTTCATGGATTGTAGACATTTTTCATAAACATAAAAAATGATTATGGTTTTCAAATAACTTTATGATACATGTTTAATTCTAAAATGTTTGTGTATTTCAAAATAGTCCACAAAATTGAATAAAGTTTTCAATTCGGAAAAGCTACCGAATATTTTGTTTAAGAAAAAGAACGAACAAACTCGCCCTATACCAGAGAAAAACCACCCCATAAAACAATGGAAACCTCCTAGAATGTTTTCGAAAGCAGCAAGGAAAACAATAAATGATACAAATGTGTATGATGAGAACGAAGCATTACCTATACATGGGCCGACTTGTTACACCCTTTAAGGGGGTGTAGGCCTTTTCCAAGTAGGACTAGAACCAAAGTCTAAGACGTGATAACTATGTCTCGCATTAAGCGAGACAGAAGTTCTTCCTTCGTAGAAGGAATCGCCACTCGCACATGCAGTTGGGCCAGTCCATGACCGCATTTCTTTTAAAGAAAGAATGAGAAAAAGATGCACTCTCACGGTTTCAATGTTACGCCATTTAGTAAATTCTGAAAAATAATACAACATGGGCTTAACCAAAGCCGACTAGCTTCAGTCAGCTTTGCCAAAGCCGATTAGGGCCTTGTCGGCTTTGACCCGGCCAATAGGCCTCTCGGCTGCCTCACCAAGATCCAATCAGTTTTGGCGTGGCTATTGAGCATTAATTTCACCGTGACCAATTAGCCCCGGTTGGCTTTGTCAAAGCCGATAGGTGCATGCATTTTTTGGTGTGTAATTATGATTTTTTGGGATCAGAATGACAAAAAAGCCCCATGGTTTTCTGCCATAATTTCCATAATTTCCTGGTTTTGACTTTCCGGTACTGGATGAGGCGGCAACACTTTTTCCTGCCATAATTTCCTGCTTCTTAGTTTTCGTCATAATTTCCCGTTTCTGACTTCACGCCATAACCAGGATTAGAGCTGAGTACTTTGTACTAGAAGAGATCCAGACGACAGTCAACGTCCATAGTTGATAATGTCACTATGAAGATCAAGTGCCAACTCAGCCTGAAATTATCATGATGATTATTAAGTATGCACGATAAAGTATGTAACAATAAGATGCATTAGATAAAGACAACAAATGTTACCCCGTACTTCCTGGAGCCCAAAGTATCATAGCTCGGGTACGTAACCGTGGTAGCACGAGACGGTATCTCGTCTTGGTGAGAGTGTTGAATGATGTGTATCCATGTTCCGCTCATGTACCGATCCAAATAGGCATTGAATGCACAGAGATCAAACCATCTTCCTGCCAGAGACGTGTCGTCACAGTCTCCAAGTCTGTAATGTATGACTGAAGCCTTTGAAGCCATTGAGTATGTGTCCTTTTAATCCCATTCCTTGTGATCCTACAATTGTGGTGTGTGTTCAACAATTAACTAATGCTTCAATATGGACAATTGTGAAAGACAATGGGACATTTAATAAGTATACAATACCCGTGGACTACTCCGGAAAGCGGGTTCTCTGTAGGGGAGGCGGCTGAACCAACTATCGAAGACCAAACTGCCTCATAACCCTCTGTTGCGCCATCTCCTCGACGAAGACATCGAAGATGATCTTCGATTTCGTCATCCAGTAACCCCGATCTCTTGTGCATAGCTCAGAAATACCGCCGGGTTATCTGGCATCTATGGATGCTTGCGTGTATAGCTGTCAGATCACCTCAGTGTACTACGTATCAAACTACTCGTTTAATGTCATGTACACTCCCCTAGTCCTTTCAGTAGCATACTGCCTCTATGCAAAAACAATGTGAGTTTCAGCCATAGTGTACGCAAAGAAGATGCAATAAATTATAACATGGGACATACCTTGTGACGTGCCCAGCACAGACCGAAAGTATGGATGTCTATGTTCAACATCGAACAAGTCACCCACAGGTAAACCCTCCCCTACTTGTATGTTCGGTCATCCTATAGAGAACCTCTCACACGACCACAACTGTAAAAATAGAGGGCATCCAAGAATGGCTGACATCTTGGTCACAAGCTGGCAACCGTTGCACATACCGCAGTATGTAGTCGCTAAGACTATCGAACCCTAACTCCTCTGTGTGATCTGATCCGGCCTCTTAGCTCTCGCGATTTCCAGTGCAATAGGTATGTAGCGCACGGTAACGGTGGTGACATGGTTCTCTGTGAACATCACCTTCCGAGAAGCCAAAGTAGGCACGCCTCCAGGCTGCAAGTGATTTGTGTTGCATTCATAGGGACTTCTGGATACCCAGGGAAATTCTTGATCTGTATTGAGTAAAAAGAAGGTATTAGTGAATAGCGAATGTATAGAGCATGAAAAATGGAAGATATGTGGCAGGGGAACTATCCCTGAAATGGAGCAACTACTCATACTTAGGTCCGTGAGGCTCCGATGCAAGAGCCGGAGCACGATCATAAACACCCTGGAAACGTTGTGCCATACTTAGCTCCCAACCAGCCGGTGCATCCAATGGTCCGATGGCAGAACCCACCAACGCTAGTCCAAGCAGAAGTGAGACATCCTCCAGAGTAGGAGCCATCTCTCCTTAGCGGAAGTGAAGCATGTGGGTCTCAGGCCTCCATCGATCCACTAAGAAGGTGAGCAAAGAGGAGTCAATGGAGAGGTGTGTGGAGGTCTCAGTGACCACGCGCGAAAGGTAAAAGGCAAGCCCATTTCAACATACATATCAGAAAGCATAACAATTCAGTTAGTGTGTCCCATTAATATACCTGCTTGAAATAAATTAATAAATCATGTACCTCTGAACCCAATCCGGGTGTATCTTCCAGTCTACCTTAGGAGTATGAGTGACCAGGGGTTCGAGCTTGCACTCACATAATATCGCAGCACGATGCTTATTATCAATGTTTGGATTAAGCAACCACATTCCCTCCATTCCTACACTAGTGCACAAACTTAATACAAATTTATAACTTTGTGCACACACTTAATACAAATTAAAAGATAGTGCGAGACTTAATACAAATTCATATCTTAGTGCAGACACTTAATACAAATTAAAAGATAGTGCCACACTTAATACAAATTAAAAGATAGTGCCACACTTAATATAAATTAAAAGATAGTGCCACACTTAATACAAATTTAAAGCATAGTGCCACACTTAATACAAATTAAAAGATAGTGTCACACTTAATACAAATTAAAAACATAATGCCGCACTTAATACAGATTAAGAGATACTGCCACAATTAATACAAATTAAAACATAGCCTAGCATCTTCCTCTTGCTCCCCATCTTCCTCCTCTTCGTCCCCGGCTGCCTCGTCCACGCCTAGTGCCCCTGGTAGTGACGAAAGTGGTACATTTAGGGTCCCTATGTCCAAATTCATTGCACGGAATGCCTTGCATGGTGCGCCCTCTTACTTTAGATTCATCCATATCATTTAGGATGCGCTGACACTGCCATCTACCTCTACCTGTACGCATACTCTCAAGGTGTGGAATGTATCGCCTTTCAACAGGGTCAACGGTGTTGAAGTTACCCATTGATCGAAAACCCATCAAGTCACCTGTCCAGGTATTGATGACAGACTCTTTCAAAAAGTATGGAGACACGAACGAGATTGCATCCAGTCCTAGCTGCCCGCAATCAGCAAGTACATGCGAGCAAGGTATGTAAAGCAACTTCGGTTTGTTGCATGTGTACTCACACGTTGGCGAGACTTCATCACCGATTTTGACCTCATGTGTCGTCACCTCATTTGCACATCCAAACCTGTTGTTATATAAGCGGACCTCAAACCTTCTATCCCGATTTCTAATGGCGACAATGGTGTGTGACCGGGCTTTTTCTAACTTTTCATCCATGTACTTCATAACCCTTTCACACTAATGTGTGTTCGGGTTGTTAGTGATATGCAGCTCAACGCTTTGACGTCTATCTCTGAAATACTTCACCGTGCCATAGAAAATTACCTCAATGATGGCTATAAATGGCAAAGCCCTGTTTCCTCTGAAGACAAACTTATATGTTTTGGCGAGGTTTGTAGTCATGACATCATATCTTGCTCCATCTGTGTCATGTAGCAAAGACCACCTCTCCAAAGGCTCATGCTCTATCCATTGATCAAAGATTTTAATCATCCTCCCAAGCC
The DNA here is from genome assembly GCA_022496015.1 of Hordeum marinum. Taxonomy (NCBI): domain Eukaryota; kingdom Viridiplantae; phylum Streptophyta; class Magnoliopsida; order Poales; family Poaceae; genus Hordeum; species Hordeum marinum. Next base: position 417,344,175 of record CM039678.1, on the reverse strand, counting down.
TTCTCCTAGTACCAGGTGGGTCAAATCCTGGCAAGTCACAAAGCCCAACAGTCTCATCCTCCACGACAACTGATCATGTTACTAATTGTGCAACTACTGCTTCAACATGTCCCCTCACAACTACATCTCATGCAACTTTCCTATCCCTAACATGTCTCACGGTGCACACATTAAGTCTGTCACATATCAAACTATACTTCCATAGCTGGTTGTGCTTGCAGAGTTTCTTGAATAGATTCATGAGGTTCTTATTTGTGAATTGTGAGAAGAAATTGGCCCCAAGATGGCGCATGCACCAACGACTCTGCAAGTCTTGCCATGGAGTTTGTTCCTCGGGACGAGGGTTTGACAATGTATTTATTGCACTAAGTATACATGCATGTCTGTCATGAAGGCTGCACACATTTAGCTTATCCTGCACAACTGCTATTTTCAATTGCCTGAAGAACCATGTCCAACTTTCAATGGTCTCACTCTCCACAAAAGCAAATGCCAGTGAGACGACTTGACTTTGACTGTCTTGACCAATGGCGGTCAGGATCTGACCCTTGTACTTGCCAGCGAGAAAAGTGCCATCTACACATATCACCGGTCAACAATGTTTGAAAGCTTGGATGCATACATCAAAAAGAGAAGAACAATCAATGCAACACCCTCATAGTTGGGAACTCTGTCAAGTACAAGACTTGGATGTTGACATACGTGCCTGGATTCTGGTACTGTAGTGTGTGAAGGAGCCGGACAATAGAGTCATATGCATTGAAATACAAACCAAATCTAGTCTAAAGCACCCTCTACTTGGCCCTCCATGCCTTGCTATAGGTAATTTTGTACTTGAACCTAACGAAGACTTTTGTCTGGATAGCCTTCATTTCTACCGCTTTGCTCTCCCCTATCTCGCTGTAAAGCAACCGAGCAATGAGTGTGGATGAATGGTTAGCATGATGTTGAGGGATACAGGGAATAACACAAGTGTGATGAACTAAGTCACTAATCACCTAGCTTGTGCCATACTTAGGGAGATAGCCATGCACCCTTGCGGGAAAATCCAGGTTCTTGCATACCATTGTCAAGTATTTCTGACTTGACACTTCAGCTACGAAAACCCTTTGCATGGACATTGCCCATTCAATGATTGCATCCTTGAGAGCTTGCTTGTTTGGATACATGGAACCGGCCGCAATGTTGTTCTGGTGATATTGCCAGGCATAATCATGGTCGTCGTTCACGGTCATTGTAGATGAGAACTCCTGATTCCATGATGCAGGATTAGGCACCTCCTGTGTGTTCTCTTCTTCATCCAACTTGTCAGAATCATTAGCAATATCACCATATCTATCTTCATCTTCCATCTGGTTTTGCATGTGCCCATCTAACTCGTGAGCATCCGCCTCACCACTGACATAATCATCGGCATTTACTCCTACCTGACTGCTCTACCTTGATTCGTAAACATCATCTACAACATGGGACACCTAATTTGACAATGAATCATGCATCCCTTCACTGCTCTGGCCATAATCGTAACCACCCTCGCCTTCAGGTGCACTAACCTCCTTCATGACGGGAAGCACTAAGGCGATATGATTACATACCTTGCTCTCGCAACCTTTGTAACCATCGCACCCACTGAGAATCCCTATCTAATGGCCTCAAATAAAAGAAAATGGTTGAACTTGACTGGGTCCATAATGCATGAACACCAATGGTGTGTGTTTCAGTATTAGCCCCAAAAATCCCACCAACCATTCTGTCAACTGCTAACAGACCATGTTTCGGGGCAGTTAGTGGCACCTCAACGTTCTTAAATTCACTCAGATAAGCTCCCATCTATGTTCGAACAATACCATGACCGTAGTAAAAACCTAACTTCACTACATCAGACATTTCTGCTGGCCTAAAAAATTATTCAACACGAACAAATATTAATATTTGACATCTAAAAATTATTCAACTCAGATCGGCAGTAGGACAAACTAAAAATGTTCACACCCCTAAAAATGTTGTGCAATCCTAGCTATTTGACATCTAAATATATTACCGAAAGCTACCAGAGCAACTAAAAATATTCACACTCCTAAATATTTGACATCTAAATATATTACAGAATATTACCGGACCAACTACAAATATCCACACACCTCAATATTTGACATCTAAATATATTACCTAAAGCTACCGAAGCAACTAAAAGTATTCACACACCTAAATATTTGGCATGTAAATATTTTACGGAAGCAACTACAAATATTCACACAACTAAATACTACAAGAACAACAATGACAGAGAAAATGTGATACGGGGCAAGCCCATGTGTGTCGACGTTTCACGATTTGGAGGGGGATTCACGAAGAACACAAAGAACACGGGGAAGAACGAGAGGAAAACACTAAGGGCAAACACGATTACACATCCACTAGAATCACGATAGCACACGAGGAACAAGATCCCTAATTCGAACAACGATACAAGTAGCGGTACGCGATCTCCCACTCTGGAAGGAGGGGCCTTGATATCCCAGAGGATCTTCCCTCGTAAGGGACCTTGACATCCACTAGGGATCTTCTCCTATAGAGGCATCTCCATGGGAGAGGTAGTGGAAGGAGCTATGCTCAACTATCTAAGAGAAAACCATAGCTAATCCTAAAACAAGGAGGGGCTGAAGTATATATAGTGCTGGTCTCGAAGGGGTAAGGGATACGGAGTTACATGGGCCTTGGGCCCGAGTGGAAAACACTCTGCGTAGGCCGGAAGTTTCGGGGAGGTTCCGGGCGGGTTCCGGGCTTTCCCGAGTGTTAGCGCAGGCCTCGGTCGCTGGCTGTCGGTGGGCCAGATGTTCCGGGCCGGCCGGAAGGTCTAGGGGCCGGAAGCTCTAGGCCGGCCGGAAGTTTCGGGCTATCCATAAGCTTGTTCCTTGTGCTGACTCCTTCTCCTCCTCGTCCTTGGTCCTGTGGATGATTCCCTAGTCCTTTGAGGTCATCTCTCGCATACCTAAGGACACACGGGGTCTCATTGTGAGGTAGCATCCAAGTTCCTTTGTCATCAAAGCCTTGCTCAAATAGGAGTGAGTTCACCTTAGCTTCAATGGCGCATGCATGTGCTCTTGTCAATGGGCCACTTGGTGGTTGGGTTGAAGGTGCCATCTGTTGGAAATATGCCCTAGAGGCAATAATAAATTAGTTATTATCATATTTCCTTGTTCATGATAATCGTTTATCATCCATGCTATAATTGTATTGATTGGAGACTTAAATGCATGTGTGGATACATAGACAAAACCATGTCCCTAGTATGCCTCTAATGGACTAGCTCGTTGATCAAAGGATGGTTAAGGTTTCCTAGCCATGGACATGAGATGTCATTTGATAACAGGATCACATCATTAGGAGAATGATGTGATGGATAAGACCCAAACTACAAACATAGCATATGATCGTGTCAGTTTATTACTACTGTTTTCTGCATGTCAAGTATATGTTCCTATGACCATGAGATCATGCAACTCACGGATATCAGAGGAGTGCCTTGTGTGTATCAAACGTCGCAACGTAACTGGGTGACTATAAAGGTGCTCTACAGGTATCTCCGATGGTGTGTGTTGAGTTGGCATGGATCGAGACTGGGATTTGTTACTCTGTGTGACGGAGAGGTATCTCAGGGCCCACTCGGTAATACAACATCACAACAAGCCTTGCAAGCAATGTGGATAAGTGTTAGTCACGGGATCTTGTATTACGGAACGAGTAAAGAGACTTGCCAGTAACGAGGTTGAACTAGGTATGGAGATACCGACGATCGAATCTCGGGCAAGTAACATACCGAAGAACAAAGGGAACGTTATACGGGATTAACTGAATCCTTGACACAGAGGTTCGACCGATAAAGATCTTCGTAGAATATGTAGGAACCAATGTGGACGTCGAGGTCCCGCCATTGGTTATTGACCGTAGAGGTGTCTCGGTCATGTCTACATAGTTCTCGAACCCGCAGGGTCTGCACACTTAAGGTTCGGTGACGTTTCGGTAGTGTAGAGTTATGTATGGTGGTGACCGAAGTTTGTTCGGAGTCCCGGATGAGATCCTGGACGTCACGAGGAGCTCCGGAATGGTCCGGAGGTAAAGATTCATATATAGGAAGTCCCAGTTTGGTTTCCGGAAAAGTTTCGGGCTCATCGGTAGTGTACCGGGAGTGCCGGTAGTGTATCGGGAGTGCCGGTAGTGTACCGGGAGGCCTCCGGGAGGGGTATTTCGACCCCAAGAGGTCCATGGGCTGTGGGATAATAATAACCAGCCCTTAGTGGGCTGGGAAAACAGCCACAAAGGCCCATGGCGTAGGAGAGAAAGTTCTAAAGCAAAAAGTGGAAAATCAGCCAATAGGAGGCAATCCTACTCCAACTAGGATTGGAGGTGAAGTAGGATTGCTTCCCACCTCCTATTTCGGCCGAACCAAAGGCCTTGGCTGCCTCTCCTCTCCTCTCCTCCTATATATACTAGTGGATTGGGTGGTTTTTGGACAGAATTTCCGGCCACGTGCTACCCGTTACACCGGTGCATAGTTTCTCCTCTAGATCGGTTTTCTGCAGCGCTTAGGCGAAGCCCTGCCGGAATTGCTCCACCACCATCACCGTAGCACCGTCATGCTGCCGGTGAACTCTCTCTCCTGTCCACCTCCTCTCGCTGGATCGAGACGGTGGAGATCGTCATCAAGCTGCACGTGTGCTGAACGCGGAGGTGCCGTCCGTTCGGCGCTAGATCGGACAGATCGTGATCAAGATCGTGAGACGGATCATGATGAGTTCGCGGGACGGATCATGATGTGTTCGCGGGACGGTTCGTGATTGGATCACAGGACGCTCGGCGATTTGGATCGCGAAGAAGTTCGACTACACCAACCGCGTTTCTTAACGCTTCCCGCTTAGCGATCTACAAGGGTACGTAGATCCACTCTCCCTCTCGTAGATGCTCATCACCATGGATAGGTTTGCATGTGCGTAGGAATTTTTTTGTTTCCCATGCGATGTTCCCCAACACCATCTTCATGGGGATGATGGTGGGATGGTTGGGGAAATCCGACCTCGGATCAAGATCTTCGTCACCATGAAATGGGGAGAGGTCCACGACGTTGAAGGTGTCGCTCACATTGTATTTGTCGTGCGAAATGTCGATCTTGTAAGCATTGTTGTTGTAGCGCTTCAACACCTTGAATGGGCCATCGGCGCGAGGTAGGATCTTGGACTTACGCTCATTGGGAAAGCGTTCCTTCTGGAGGTGTAGCCACACAAGGTCGCCGGGTGCGAACGCCATGGGGTGTTTATTGATGTTGCGCTTGGAGGTGATGCATTCCACTTGGTGCCTGATGGTGTTCTTGTATCGTGATGCATTTTCTTGATGTAGCTTTCCCGTGCACTTGCATCCATGTTGACGCGTTCTTGGAGTGGAAGCGGAAGAATTCCAATGGGGACAATGGGTTGAAGCCATAGACCACCTCGAAGGGAGACTTGTTGGTGGTGAAGTGTCGTGCGCGATTGTAGGCGTACTTAGTGATGGGTAGGCAATCTTCCCATTCCTTGATGTTCTTCTTGATCAACACGTGGAGTAGAGTTCCGAGTGTCCGGTTCGTCACCCCCGTTTGACCGTCGGTTTGTGGATGGTAGGCCGAATAGAAAAGTAACTTGATGCCGAGCTTGGCACATAGGGTCTTCCAAAAGTAGCTCAAGAACTTGACGTCACGGTCCGAGACAATTGTCTTTGTTACTCCGTGTAGGCGTAAGGTGTCCCTACAAAAGAGATTTGCAATATGTGAAGCATCGTCGACCTTGTGGCAAGGAATGAAATGAGCCATTTTGGAAAAACGATCCACAACAACAAAGATTGAATTATGGCCATTTTTTGTACGTGGCAGTCCAAGCACAAAATCCATGCTAATATCCTCCCAAGATTGGAACAAAATAGTAAGAGGCATGTAAATACCATGGGCTTGGGCTTTTGAATTAGCTTTGCGACATGTAGAGCACCGGTTGGTGAAGCGGGCAACATCACGAAGCATCTTTGGCCAATAGAACTTGTCAGAGAGGGTGGCATATGTCTTGTTGCATCCAAAGTGACCCATTAGTCCTCCATTGTGAGCCTCTTGCAAAATCAACAAACGAAGATAAGACTTGGGAATGCAAAGTTTCTTAGCACACATAAGATATCCATCTTTCATGTAGTAGCTCTCCCAACAAGTTTCTACTTTGCAATTGGCATAAGGGGTAGCAAAAGAATCATCATGCACATACAAGTCTTTTATATGCTCAAAGCCAACAACATTCAATTCAAGTTGAGTAACGAGCATGCATTTGCGGGAAACGGCATCCGCCACCACATTTTCTTTACCCTTAATGTATTTGATAACATAAGGAAAGGACTCAATAAATTCACTCCATTTAGCATGACGTTTGTTTAACTTAGTTTGACCCTTGAGGTGCTTTAGAGTTTCATGATCGGTATGAATGACAAATTCATGCGGATGCAAATAATGTTCCCAAGATTGTAAGACTCTCACCAAAGAATACAATTCCTTGTCATATATAGGTTAACTAAGTTGAGCGTCATAAAGTTTCTCACTAAAGTACGCAATTAGGCGCTTTTCTTGCATAAGCACACCTCCTATGCCATTACCACTAGCGTCACAATGCACTTCAAAAGTTTTGTCAAAATTGGGCAAGGCAAGCAAAGGTGCATGAGTAAGCAAATTCTTAAGTTCATGGAAAGAGGTGTCTTGGGAAGGTCCCCAAGCAAATGGTGCCTTTTTCTTGCGCAAAGTGTGTAGAGGAGTAGCAATAGTGGTAAAGTCTTTTACAAAGCGGCGGTAAAAACCTGCTAGACCCAAGAAACTACACACTTATTGCAAATTGGTGGGTGTAGGCCAATTTTTAATAGCCTCAATCTTAGACTCATCAACATGGACACCCTTTGAGGAAACCACAAATCCTAGGAAAACAACTTTCTCCACACCAAAAATGCATTTTTCCATGTTAGCATAAAGTTTTTTGTTGCGGAGGGTTTGCAAGACGTTTCTAACGTGTGTGACGTGTTGCTCTAGAGATTTTCTAAAAAAGGATGTCATCAAAGTAGACCACAACACAATACCCAATGTAGGGGCGCAACACATGATGTATCATGCGCATGAACGTACCCGGTGCTTCGGATAAGCCCATGGGCATCACTAGCCATTCATAGAGACCAAATTTGGTTTTGAAAGCAGTTTACCACTCGTCACCCCCTTGTATGCGAATTTGGTAGTAACCACTCTTCAAGTCTAACTTGGAAAATATAGTGGCACCACTAAGTTCATCTGGCATGTCATCTAAGCGTGATATAGGGTGACGGTAGCGAATGGTGATAGCATTTATGGGGCGGCAATCGGAACACATGCGCATACTAACATCATGTTTAGGAACTAGGATCATAGGCACCGCACAAGGACTCAAACTCTCGCGAACATGCCCTTTATCTAGGAGTTTTTGGACTTGCCTTTCTATCTCCTTTGTTTCGTCAGGGTTGACGCGGTAGGGAGCCTTGTTGGGACGCGACACACCGGGGATGAGGTCGATGCGGTGTTCGATCCCTCATTTTGGTGGTAGTCCTGCAGGTAGCTCGTCGGGGAACACATCTTGGAATTCCTGAAATAATTGTGATAACACAAGAGGAAGATGTTGTGAATGGATAGGCCGGGTAACATCATCCTTGCACACTATCACATAGTGAAGGACGGTCGATGGGCTCTCACTCACATCCCTCAACTCTCTTTTACTGGCAAATAGAACTAGGTCCCTCATGTCCCTCATTGTGGAGTCACTCAAGTTTGTCTTGTGCCGCTCACTCACTTTGAGGCGGATCACTCTCTCACTTTTCTCTCCATGATGGGATGAAGCTTGATTGTCGGCGATCACCTGATTGGGAGACATAGGGCGAAGCACATATTCGGTGTCCTTCATCTTGAAGCTATATTTATTGGTGTGCCCATTGTGTATGGCGCCACGGTCGAATTGCCAAGGTCTCCCAAGGAGGAGGTGGAAAACGGTCATGGGCACCACATCACACTCCACGGTGTCTTCGTAAGCGCCGATCTTGAAGGAAACTTGCATGGTGTGGTCGACATGGATACTGCCGGAGTCGCTTAGCCATTGGACCTTGTAGGGGCGAGATGCTTTTTCTTGGTCAAGTGCAACTTGGAGCAAAGTTCTTCACTTGCCAAATTATGGCAACTTCCTCCATCGATGATGACCTTGACAAATCTCCCTTGGATACCGGCCTTGGTGTGGAAGATGTGGCATCGTTGGTCGTCGTCTTGTTGTTGTTGAAGAGTCAACACCTTGGAGACAAGGAGAGAGGGGCTCAAATCATTGTCACAAAAGACTTTAGAGTATTCATCTTTATTTACTTGTCAGTGCATGGCCACTTGTTCCAAAGCTTCCATCTCATCATCACTCATGGAGTCATAGGAGCCGTCCTCTTGGAGTATCATGGTTCGTCTTGTGGGGCACTCATGCATCTTGTGGCCTCAGCCTTAGCACGTGAAACACTTGATGGAGCTTGTTTTGACGTCATCCGGTGTTGGTGTAGAGGATGACGCTCTTGTCTTGTTTGTGGGTGCGTTGTGTGAGGATGAAGACGACTTCTCCTTGTAGCTTGACTTCTCATCTTTTGTCGTGGAGGTTCTTGTAGAAGGGGTCGTAGTTGGAGTAGCTTGCGTAGTTGTACTGTAGGTCTTGTAGGAAGTCTTGGAGTACTTGTAGTCTTCTTGAACTTGACGTTCCACATTGGAGGATTGATGTACTAACTCGAGCAAGTTGGAGTAGGGTTGGAAATCCACAATTTTCTTGACTTGGTAATTGAGACCATTCAAGAAACGTGCCATAGTTTGTTCATCATTGTCCTTCACATGTGCTCTTATCATGGCTATCTCCATATTTTGATACTACTCTTCCACCGACTTGGTGCCTTGCTTGAGTAGTTGGAGTTTCTTGAGGAGGTCGTGATTATAGTGTGTTGGGACGAATCGCGCTCGCATGAGTTCTTTCATTTGTTCCCAAGTTGTGATTGGCCGGTCACCTCTTTCTCTTCCTCACGCGATCACTTGTTCCCACCAAATGAGCACGTAATCTTGGAACTCGAGGGAGGCCATGGCAATCTTCTTGTCTTCTTCATAGTTGTGCAACCGGAAGATTTTGTCGACCTTGAGTTCCCAAGAGAGGTAGTCTTCGGGATCATTGCTTCCGGAGAACTTAGGCATGGTGAACTTGAGCTTTCCAAATCAATTTTCCTCGTTGTTGTTGTTATTGCGATTTCCTTGTCGTGGGGGAGCATAGTTGTCATGGTGAAGTTGGCCTTGCCTTGGCGTATGAGCATTCACATGGTCAACGGGATTTGCATGAGGACATGCATCTTGACGCGGAGGTTCATTCTTATCATGTTGGTCTTGCTCTCATCTTGAGTGAAACTCATCAACGTGTTGCTCCTCTTGCCTTGGGTGTTGTGGGCCTCGTTGTCGCACCCGTTGTTGGCATTCTTGGTGCTCTTCTTGCTGAGCTTCTTCTTCTTGGCATTCTCGGTGTAGAGCGTCTTGTTCCTCATGATCTAGATGGTTGCATTCTTGCATGGCATAGTTTGCGTCACGAAGCGCCTGTTGTGCCTCTCGTGCTTGTCCCTCACGGTGTCGGTCTTCTTCACGACGGTGACGTATGCGATCTTGCTCATAGTCGTCTTGCTCTTGTTCGCGATGATGTCCATGCTCGCGATGTCGACCTTGAGGCACGTCGTGGAAGGGGTTGCTTGAATCTTGAGAGAGGTGACACGTGTCATGTTGGTGTGGTCGAGCTCGAGGAGGAGGACTTTCGCCGTAAGAGTCCTCGGAGGAGTGTCGACTAGCAGTGCGCCGGTGAGTTGAGGAAGACGTAGAAGATGTGCACTTCACCACCAAAGCACGGAGCTCGTCCATTTGCGTTGCCATGAAGTCCTGCATCCGCTCCTCGGATTCACATCTGTTGGTGGCGAGGTGCTCGATGCGGTCCGTGAGGACGTCATGTGCTTGGCGCATTCCCTTTTGTGTGGCGAAGAATTGTAGCTTGGTGACATAGGTGTTCGCGTCGTTGTCGTGCTCCTCGAAAGCCGGGTTCATCATGGTGTTCCTATCCATGATACTCAAGTAGATATAAGTGGAAGAATGGGAAACACAATACCAAATACCGTTCCAAAGCTTGAAATGAAGATTAATCACTCAATGTGAAATCATGGAAATAGTAGAATTGGTACCGAGTTTGCCGTTCTCACACCTACAAGGTAATGCTTATGGAGTAGCTTGGTTAGGACGGTGGCACAAACTTTCAAGCAATTCGAGAATACGAGGCAATAAAGTTGAGAGAGATCCGCAAGTAAACAATGTGAATCAAGCAATGGGTGAACTCAGAAACACACAGACGAAATAGAAAAGTGGGGTTGTGCAACCAAAAGGGAGCTCAAAATGTGGGATCCATGGAAAACGCTCGTGTTGTACAACTCTAGAGAGACAGTAGTATGATTGCTCAAATGGGTGTGATACGAACTTGTGCACAACCTATAAGAGACAAAAATGCTTCGACTTCCTATTCCCGACTTGCTATGTATGTGGCACGAGTCACTCACTCAAGTGATCCAAAGTGATGAAGTATGATATGCAAATGTTGATGCTATTGCTCTTTTGACCTTGCTTAAAAGCTTCACTTTTCTTCCCTTTAGCAAATATATTTGGATTGTCACTATGTGGGACGTGCACACCAAGATAGAAATTATGTATGAGGGGACTTTATAACACAAGAGATGATACTAAGATGTGTATGCATGCAATTGTAGCTATGCGGAGTATGTATCACTAATGTGCACAAGTAGCGTGGCCCGACAATACTCAATGGCTAGTCTCGATAGGAAAGTAACGCAAATAGGCTAGGGGTAACAATGCAATGGCAAGGGTATAAGCAAAAGAGTGTCGTCGTGGTTACCGTCCTTGCTTGCGGTGAGTTGTCAATGAAGAGTTGGTTGGCGATGTTCCGGGGCGATGATGAGCGGCGATGTCGATGAAGAACCACTCCTAATTAGACGAAATACCTTAGGAAGTGGCGTGGCTCACGACTCAAAATCTCAAATGCCAATGTATTGTGGAAGTAAAACTGGCAAAAAGGTGGAAGGAATGGTGGGAAACATTCTACAAAGGCCGGAAGGTCTGGGTCGGCCGGAGGTTCCGATATGGCCGGAGGGTCCTGGGGCCGGAAGGTCTAGGCGGAGCTGGAAGTTTAGGGGGTCGGGAAAACTGGGACGAACCCTAATTTTCAGATCTTGGACTTGGGCGGAAATTTTTGAGGAAAAACCCAAACCTGACGGAGAAAAAGAAAAAATGGAGGAAATTGGCTGGATGAAAAGCTAGATCCACACGTCCACAACGAGATCCACAGATTCAAATCAAAAAATTCTCATTAAATCCAAGAAATCCAAGAAATTTTGGCATGGCTATTTTTGTGGAGATTTTAGAAATTGGGTCAAATCAAAGCAAAATTAGGCTAGAAAATGGTGGGGGAGACTCCAAATTCGTGATCAACGTGGCTCATGATACCAATATGATACGGGGCAAGCCCATGTGTGTCGATCTTTCACGATTTGGAGGGTGATTCACGAAGAACACGAAGAACACGGGGAAAACGAGAGGAAAACACTAAGGGCAAACGTGATTACACATCCACTGGAATCACAATAGCACACGAGGAACAAGATCCCCAAGTCAAACAACGTTACAAGTAGCGGTACGTGACCTCCCACTCCGAAAGGAGGGGCCTTGATATCCCGGAGGATCTTCCCTCGTAAGGGGCCTTGACATCCACTAGGGATCTTCTCCTATAGAGGCATCTCCATGTGAGAGGTAGTGGAAGGAGCTATGCTCAACTATCTAAGAGCAAACCATAGCTAACCCTAAAACGAGGAGGGGCCGAAGTATATATAGTGCTGGTCTCGAAGGGGTAAGGGAGAGGGAGTTACGTGGGCCTTGGGCCCGAGTGGAAAACACTCTGCATAGGCCGGAAGTTCCGGGGAGGTTTCGGGCGGGTTCCGGGCTTTCTCGAGTGTTGGCACAGGCCTCGGTTGCTGGCTGTCGGTGGACCAGAAGTTCCAGGCCGGCTGGAAGGTCTGGGGGCCGGAAGCTCCGGGCTGGTCGAAAGTTCCGGGCTATCCAGAAGTTTGTTCCTTGTGCTGACTCCTTCTGCTCCTCGTCCTTGGTCCTGTGGATGATTCCCTGGTCCTTTGAGGTCGTCTCTCGCATACCTAAGGACACACAGGGTCTCATGGTGAGGTAGCATCCAAGTTCCTTTGTCATCAAAGCCTTGCTCGAACAGGAGTGAGTTCACCTTAGCTTCAATGGAGCGTGCACGTGCTCTTGTCAATGGGCCACTTGGTGGTTGGGTTGAAAGTGTCATCTTCATGGGGATGATGGTGGGATGCTCCGCATCAAAATGCCCATTGAATATTAGTGCGAAGAAACGACGGACGGCGGCCTTCAAACATAGGAACAAACGATGAACACGAGAGCCTCCTCCACCTCCAGCACCGCCACCACCTCCACCACCACTAGTCGGCTTCGCAGTAGCTGACTACATGCCGCGTAGGCCAAGTGACATGGTACCACCAATCGTCGGCTTCCATGTGATTGAGGGGCCACTAATCGGCTGTCGCGTGGACGACCGGTTCCTATCGGCTTTGGTAGGGATGACTGCATCTAGTCGGCTCCCCTGTGGCTGACGCTGTATTATTTCTCAAAAAGTATAACATTGTAATATTTGTGTAACTTAATAAAAATTTATTATTAAAAAAATTAGCCACCTGGGGGTTCGTGGTAAGTAGTAGGGGCGTCCTTCTTGAGGTAAGAAGAGTCATTTTTCTCAATGTTTCCCTTCCTTTTTCTATTTTTCTATTTTTTGTTTTTTCCTTCTTTGTTTTTTTTCTAATTTTTTCATTTTATATACATGATAAAGTTTTTCATTATTTTCAATACATGGTCAACATGTTTTCTATACAAATTTAACATTTCCAAAATGATTGTTCAACATTTTCCAAATACTTGTTTTATATTTTTAAAATATTAACATTTTATATGTATGATCAAATAACTTCGTCAGTTTTTAATACTTGATCAACAATTTTTCTATACAACTTCAATATTTTTTGGAAGCCTGATTTTTGTTTTAAATACTTGTTCACCACTTTCAGAATGCTTAATTAATATATTACTTTCCAATAATTTTCAGAAAATTTCAAGTACTTGTTCAACATTTTACGAATGCTTGATTTCTTTTTTGAAAGGAAAGGTAGATAAGATCTGTCTTATGCATTTCAAAACAGGTATGAAACCTGGGTGATCGTAGTCAATTACATGAGGCAATGTTAACGGCTGCACGGAGAGTGCAGCCGGCCATTGCCAAGTCGTGTTATAAGAAAGGAACAAGGGTGAGAAGATACATAAGGCAAGTAGAAGCTATATGTTGGGTATATGGGGAGAAAACCTAGCTCAAGCGTTCCATCCAGTGTAGCATTGCTTGTTGATCTTCATGTTTCTTTGCTCGGTGGTGCCATAGTTGGATCATACTGGTTGCTTCCCGTAAGATCATATCATCAGGCCAGATCTTTTTGTCAAAAACTCTTGCATTTCTGGCATTCCAAAGCATGGACGCACACGCCACGAATAGTACATGCCATAGTTTACCACCTCTATGTGAGGCTAGATTTGAGGAGACGAACTCTAGCAGTGTGGTAGCCTGTACTGCATAGGACATCAACAGCTTTGCATCTGAAAACTATATGTTCGATTGACTCGGTGGCAGGGTAGATGTCACACCCGTCATGTGGTGCGATAGCTTTCCATTGCTTTTTATGCATGTTATCCATGGTGTTCAACCTACCGTGGAAGGCCAGCCAAAGGAAGACTCTGTGTCTCATGGGTATGATCTTGTCCCATATAAAAGTAGCCTCAGGCCAGTTCATACCTCTCAAAGTTAGTAGGTTGTAGAAATAAGAAGTTGTTGTGTCGCCCTTATGGATAGAGGACACATGCTTGTCCCCATGTGCTATATCAGGCTGTATGAGACTCAGTTTCTCCATCATAGTATCAAGCTTATGTGTCGCTGTTATGGAAAGATTAGGGTGTATTTGAATGTTCTATTGTCCATCATAGTACTAAGAAGCTGACACATCTCCAACGTATCTATAATTTATGAAGTATTCATGCCATGTTTACAATAATTCTATATGATTTTGGTATGATTTTATTAGAACTAACCCAGACGGATGTTGTTTTCAGCAGAACTACCGTGGTGTTGTTTTTGTGCAGAAATAAAAGTTCTCGAAATGGGCTGAAAATTTACGAAGAATATTTTTGGAAAATATAAAAAATACTAGAGCGAAGAGCTGGGCCAGGAAGTGGACGAGGAGGCCACAAGCCTGCTGGGCGCGGCCACCCCCTGGCCGCGCCGAGCAAGCTTGTGGGCTCCTTGAGCACCTCCTTGACGTGATTCCAATGCCAAAAATTCCTATAAATCCAGAAACCTCCGAAAAGAAACCTAGACCGGGAGTTCCGCTGCCACAAACCTCCAGAGCCATGAAAACTAATCGGGAGCCTGTTCCGGCACCCTATCGGAGGGGGAAACCACCACCGAAGGCCTTCTTCATCATCCCGGCGGTCTCCATGACGAGGAGGGAGTAGTTCACCCTCGGGGCTGAGGGTATGTACCATTAGCTATGTGTTTGATCTCTTTCTCTCTCGTGTTCTTGAGATGGCACGATCATGATGTATCGCGAGCTTTGTTGATATAGATTGAATCATATGGAGTGTTTCCCCTCTCTATCTAGTTGTGATGAATTGAGTTTCCCGTTTGAAGTTTACTTATCGGATTGAGTCTTTAAGGATTTGAGAACACTTGATGTATGTCTCGCGATGGGATATCTGTGGTGACAATGGGATGTTCTATTGATACACTTGATGTATGTTTTGGTGATCAACTTGCGGGTTCCGTGAACTTGGGAATCTATGCATAGGGGTTGGCACACATTCTTAACTTGACGTTCCAGTAGAAACTTTGGGGCACTCCTTGAAGTTCTTTGTGTTGGATTGAACATGATGAATCTGAAATTATGTGATGCATATCGTATAATCAAACCCATGGGTACTTGTGGTGACATTGGAGTATCTAGGTGACATTAGGGTTTTGGTTGATGTGTGTCTTAAGGTGTTATTTTAGTACGAACTCTAGGGCTGTTTGTGACACTTATAGGGACAGCCCATAAGATTGATCAGAAAAGATAACTTTGAGGTGGTTTCGTACCCTACAATAATTTCTTCATTAGTAATCCGCTATTTGTGACTTTGGAGTGAACTCTTTGTCGCACGAGAGTTATTTACATATGATTCAACTATGCCAATATTGTTGAGAGAAATTGCACTAGTGAAAGTATGGACCCTATGCCTTGTTTCCAAGCATTCATACAATGTTTTGCTCACTGTTTACTATTTGTTACCTTGCTGTTTTTATATTTCTAGATTACAAAAACCTATATCTACCATCCATATTGCACTTGTATCACCATCTCTTTGCCGAACTGGTGCACCTATACAACTTACCATTGTATTGGGTGTGTTGGAGACACAAGAGACTCTTTGTTATTTGATTGCAGGGTTGTTTGAGAGAGACCATCTTCATCCTACACCTCCCGCGGATTGATAAACCTTAAGTCATCCACTTGAGGGAAAATTGCCTCTGTCCTACAAAACTCCGCGCTTGGAGGCCCAACACGAGTCTACAAGAAGAAGGTTGTGTAGTAGACATCAAGCTTTTTTCTGGCGCTGTTGCCGGGGAGGTGAGTGCTTGAAGGTATATCTTTAGATCTTGCAATCACATATTTTAGTTTCTTGTGTTTCACTAGTTTGGTTTTATAAAAGAAAACTACAAAAAATGGAATTGAGGTTGCCTCATACGCTTCATCTTTTTAATGTCTTTTGTGAAAATGATGGAAAGGAAAATTGTGCTCAAGTGTTAGAAGAAGAAGTTATTAAAATGTTTGGCACTAAATATTTGTGTGATGAGCATGATAGTGATATTGTTAGTATTAATTCTCTAAATATTCATGATGCTAATGATATGCAAAGCCACAAGCTTGGGGATGCTATGTTTGATGAAGATGATATTTTTAGCCCCCCAAGTTTTGATGAGCAAAACTATTATGATTATGACATGCCTCCTATCTATGATGATTATTGTGATGACACGTATGCTATAAACAGTAATCGT
Source organism: Hordeum marinum (assembly GCA_022496015.1). Taxonomy (NCBI): domain Eukaryota; kingdom Viridiplantae; phylum Streptophyta; class Magnoliopsida; order Poales; family Poaceae; genus Hordeum; species Hordeum marinum. Next base: position 417,327,835 of record CM039678.1, on the reverse strand, counting down.
AACCATGAAACTTGTCATTGTGATTTTAATATTCAAAGTGGTTATGTCAATCAAGTATGTCATGATAGTTATTTTGTTGAGTTTGCTCCCACTATTTTGAATGAGAAGAAAATTGCTTATGTGGAGAGTGACAATTTTTCTATGCTTGTGCATCATAAAAATAATGATTTATGTGCTGGTTATATTGTGGAATTTCTTCATGATTCTACTGATAATTATTATGATGGAGGAACATATGCTTGTAGGAATTGCAATACTATCAAGTTTCCTGTCTATGTGTTCAAAGATTTGAAGTTATGATTGTTTTGCCTTCCTATGCTAGATGATTCTTGTTCCCATAAATTGTTTGCTCACAAAATCCCTACGCATAGGAAGTGGGTTAGACTTAAATGTGCTTGTCATGAGATTCATGATGCTCTTTTGCATGTTTCAATTACTATTCCTATGTGAGCATCATTGAAATCATCATGCCTAGCTAAAAGGCATTAAAGAAAAACGCTTGTTGGGAGACAACCCAACACTTTTACTTTCTGTTTTTGTGTGTTCACATGATTAAGATACTGTATTAATCATGTTTTGTGTCTTTTATTTCAATAAAGTGCCAAGTAAAGCCTTTGGGATAGTGTGGATACTTGCTTGTTTGATTCTGTGCAAAAACAGAAAGTTTTGCATCCAGTATATGAATTATCTAATTTTACTGGAGTGTCAAAAAATTCTGAAATTTTTACACAAACTTTATATGAAAATTCCTTGAGTTTGGTGATCATTCAGATCTTTAGAGACTGTTCTGTTTTTGACATATTCTGTTTTACATGCATAGTTTGCTTGTTTCAAGTGTTCCTATAGCTTATATTGAGTATATAAATTGTGGGAATGATGTAATACAGTAGTTATCATGTGGGAAAAATTATGAATCTTGTCTTGACAGTACCTAAGTAAATGATCTATATTTACTACACTAACCCATCTCACGAAGTTCTGTTAAGTTTTGTGTGATTAAAGTTTTCAAGTTTTGGGTGCGACACCGATATGAGGAGAATAAGGAATGTGGGGACCACGACTCATAAGTCGTGATCACCGAATGCACATGTACAGTTATCCCAGAGATGAATGCTCACTGAACACACAGAAGCTGAATAACAAGAGTCTTACATCCACACTTTACGTCTTACACAAATAAAGACCATGAAGGTCAAGTCTTACAAAGATAGGGCCACACGGGCCAAACACTTAAAATAGAACAAGCAGGGGAAATCTTGGTCGAAAGCGTGAACCCATGCCATCTGCCTTAACCTACAAGCATTCTGACTGGGAAGCGTCCTAGTTCGCATGTTCGTCTCCAACGAACTCTTCAACATACTCCTATTCTTCCATGCCTGGCCAATTAAATAACTAGTGGCAAGACAATGAGTACTTTGAATGTACTCGCAAGCAACCCAAGTTGTGGAACAAGGTAACAATGATTCATGATATAGCACTAAGTAGGTGGTTTTGCGAAAAGCTAATTTGAATGCAAATGTCATGATCAAGTAACTAGTGAGCGTGCATCAACAATTAGCAGATATCCATATGAACAAGTTACAGATATCAACATAAGTAGAGGTTTAAGACCATGTGTTCATTCTTCATGCTAAGTCATCGGACTTAGATCACTTCCCATGCTAAGTCATCGGACTTAGTTCAAGTACCATCTGTGTCTCCAACACACCCACACACCCGTTGTGAAAACATTTGGACGTAGCACAAGAGCGGTCATCCAACTGTCCTTGACCGTGGACACGGCTATTCGAATAGTTTTACACTCTGCAGAGGTTGCACACTTTACCCACAAGACTCAGGGAACTTTCGTGTCATCCACGACTCGCGGTATTTAACATACCCGAGGTAAGCACCCGAACAATGCCTTTCCCATGGTGATACTAAACAAAGAGTCCACTCGTTGGTGCCATCCGTCATGATATACATCACTCGTATCATCCATGAGGGCACGCAACGGTGTGCCTGGTGCCTGTAAAGACAGCGCATGACCTTCCACTCAAGGACGACCCTGTCTCAAGAGTGACCACTTCACTCTTGCCACTAGTAATGCGGGCTCCTTGCTAGCATCAATCATAGTAATCAACAAAGCCCCGTCCCATAAGGGGTATCGGGGTCGTACATGTAAGGTTGGAATAACGGTCGCAACTTACACCAATCCGTTTTCGAAAACCACAACACTCACTTGTCCCGGTACACCACTTCTTTCTCAAGTGGTCACCCATCTCATCATCATCTCCCTCGGGCATTAGTGGCACCAGACGGGGTTTTCGAAAAATCTTTGAAATCATTTCTTTTCTTTCCATCACCATGCATAAGTCCCATCCCCACTTGCGTAGCATCTACTAGCATCCTAATTACACCCACCCGCATAACCCTCATAAGGGGTAGGGTCATGCACGATGCAAGTGTCAATGGAGAAGTATCAGAGGCATCCCACCGAAGGGGGGACACCACATCATGATCAATCATCGAAACAACAAGTGTTATATGACATGCATAAAAAGTTTCTTAACATGGCCAAAGGGCTGCTTGCCTGGCTCAACAAAGTCTCCGGGGTCTTCGAAGTCTTCCGGTCCAACTTCTTCATCAACCGCGCAATCTATCTATTGGGGAACGTTGCATGGGAAACAAAAAATTTCCTACACACACGCAAGATCTATCCATGGTGATGAGCATCTACGAGAGGGAGAGTGGATCTACATACCCTTGTAGATCGCTAAGCGGGAAGCGTTAAGAAACGCGGTTGGTGTAGTCGAACGTCTTCGCGATCCAAATCGCCGAGCATCCTGCGATCTCATCACGATTTGTCCCGCGATCCAATCACGATCCATCCCACAAACGCATCATGATCCGTCCCGCGATCTCATCACGATCCGTCTCGCGATCTTGATAACGGTCCTTCCGATCTAGCGCCGAACAGATGACACCTCCGCGTTCAGCACACGTACAGCTTGATGACGATCTCCGCCTTCTTGATCCATCAAGAGGGAACGGAGAGGTAGATGAGTTCTCTGGCAGCGCGATGACGTTGTGGCGATGGTGGTGGAGCTATTCTAGCAGGGCTTCGCCTAAGCACCGCTGAAAACCGATCTAGAGGAGAAACTACGATCTAGAGGAGAGGAAGCACATGGCTATTAGGGTTAGATTTTTCCTCTAAATCCTCTAGTATATATAGGAGGGAGGGAGGGGAGGAGGCAGCCTCAAACCCTCAAGGTTTGGTCGAAATTGGAGGTGGAGGAGTCCTACTCCAATCCTAATAGGAGTACGATTCCTCCTTTCCACTTGGAAACTCTTTCCACCTCTCCACCTTTGGATTTTTTCCTTCTCAAACCACTCCAGACACATGGGCCCTTAGGGGAGGCTTCGTCCAGCCCACTAGGGGCTGGTTTACCTCCTCCCATAGCCCATGTAGCCTCTTGGGTCAAAATACCTCTCCCGATGGTCCCCCGGTACACTACCGACACTCCCGGTACACTACCAATGAGCCCGAAACTTTCCCGACGACCAAAACAGGACTTCCTATATATCAATCTTTATCTATGGACCATTTCAGAGCTCCTCGTGACGCCTGGATCTCATTCGGGACTCCGAAAAACCTTCGGTCACCACCATACATAACTCTATACTACCGAAACGTCACTGAACCTTAAGTGTGTTGTCCCTGCGGGTTCGAGAACTATGTAGACATGACTGAGACACCTCTACGGTCAATAACCAATAGCGGGACCTAGATGCCCATATTGGTTCCTACATATTCTACGAAGATCTTTATCGGTCGAACCTCTATGTCAAGGATTCAGTTAATTCCGTATGATGTTCCCTTTGTTCTTCCGTATGTTACTTGCCCGAGATTCGATCGTCGGTATCTCCATACCTAGTTCAACCTCGTTACCGGCAAGTCTCTTTACTCGTTCCGTAATAAAAGATCTCGTGACTAACACCTAGTCACATTGCTTGCAAGGCTTATTGTGATGTTGTATTACCGAGTGGGCCCTGAGATACCTCTTCGTCACACGGAGTAACAAATCCCAGTCTTGATCCATGCCAACCCAACAGACACCCTCGGAAATACCTATAGAGCACCTTTATAGTCACCCAGTTACGTTGTGACATTTCATACACACAAGGTACTCCTCCGGTGTCAGTGATTTGCATGATCTCATGGTCATAGGAACAAATACTTGACATGCAGAAAACAGTAGCAATAAACTGACATGATCATATGCTACATTTGTAGTTTGGGTCTTGTCCATCACACCATTCTCCTAATGATGTGATCCCGTTATCAAATGGCATCTCATGTCCATGGCTAGGAAACCTTAACCATCTTTGATCAATGAGCTAGTCTATTAGAGGCATACTAGGGACATGGTTTTGTCTATGTATCCACACATGCATCTAAGTCTCCGATCAGTACAATTATAGCATGGATAATAAACGATTATCATGAACAAGGAAATATGATAATAACCAATTTATTATTGCCTCTAGGGCATATTTCCAACAGTCTCCCACTTGCACTAGAGTCAATAATCTAGTTCACATCACCATGTGATTTGCATTGTTATGAATCTAACACCTAAGGAGTTCTGGGGCTCGATCATGCTTTCCATGTGAGAGAGGTCTTATAGTCAACGGGTCTACGACATCCAGATCCATGTGTACTTTGCAAATCTCTATGTCAAACTGTAAACACTGCTACCACACTCCACTTGGTACTATTCCAAATGGCTGCTCCACTATACGTATCCAGATTGCTACTACGAGTCATCTGGATTGGTGTTAAAGCTTGCATCGACGTAACTCTTTACGATGAACTCTTTATCACCTCCATAATCGAGAAACATCTCCTTAGTCCTCTAGTTACTAAGGATAATTTTGACCGCTATCCAGTGATCCACTCCTGGATCACTCTTGTACCCCTTGACAGACTCATGGCAAGGCACACACCAGGTGCAGTACACAGCATGGCATAATATAGAGCCTATGGCTAAGGCATAGGGGATGGCATTCGTCCTTTCTCTTTCTTCTGCCGTGGTCGAGCTTTGAGTCTTACTCAACTTCACACCTTACAAATCAGGCAAGAACTCTTTCTCTGGTTGATCCATTTTGAACTCTTTCAAAAACATGTCAAGATATGTACTCATTGAAAGTCTCATCAGGTATCTTGATCTATCTCTATAGATCTTGATGCTTAAAAATTAGGTAAATTTTTCCATGTATTCCTTTGAAAAAATCTTTTCAAACAACCCTTCATGCTTTCCAGAAATTCTATACCATTTCCTATCAACAATATGTCAACCATATATGCTTATCAGAAACTCTATAGTTCTCCCACTCACTTTATTGTAAATACAAGTTTCTCATAAACTTTGTATAGACTCAAAAACTTCGATCACCTCATCAAAGTGTATATTCCAACTCCGAGATGCTTGCTTCAGTCCATAGAAGGATCACTAAAACTTGCACACCTTTTAGCATCCTTAGGACTCACAAAACCTTCTAGTTGTATCACATACAAAACCTTCTGAGAAAACCTTCTGGTTGTACCACATACATCCTTAGGACTGACAAAACTGCTAACATAATTCCAACATACTTTAGGATTGCTACGAGTGAGAAAGTCTCATCGCAGTCAACTCCTTGAACTTGTCGTAAACTTCTTTGCAACAAGTCGAGCTTTACAAATGGTGACATTTACCATCAGCGCTTGCCTTCATTTTAAAGGTCCATTTGTACTCGACGACCTGCCGTCCAATGACCAAGTCTACCAAAGTCTATACTTGGTTTTCATACATGGATCCTTTCTCGGATTTCATGCCCTCTAACCATTTGTCGGAATCCGGTCCCATCATCGCTTCTCCATATCTCGTAGGTTCATCGTTGTCCAACAACATGACCTCCAAGACAGGTTGTCGTACCACTCAGGAGCAGTACGCATCCTTGTCGACCTATGAGGTTCGACAGTAACTTGATCCGAAGCTTCATGATCATCATCATTTACTTCCTCTTCAACTGACGTAGGTTCCACAGAAACATCTTTCTGCGCTGCGCTACTCTCTGGTTGAAACAAAGGTTCAACAACCTCATCAAGTTCTATCTTCCTCCCACTCAATTCTTTCGAGAGAAACTTTTTCTCGGGAAAGGAACCGTTTTAGCAACAAACACTTTATGCTTGGATCTGAGATAGAAGGTTCACCCAATCGTTCTTAGAGTAATCTATGAAGATGCATTTGTCCGCTTTGGGTTCGAGATCATTAGGTGAAAACAGTTTTCCACACAAGCGTCGCAGCCCCAAACATTAAGAAATGACAACTTAGGTTTCTATCAAACCATAATTCACACGGTGTCATCTCAACGGATTTAGATGGTACCCTATTTAAAGTGAATGTAGTTGTCTCTAATGCATAACCGCAAAACTATAGTAGCAAAACGATAAGAGACATCATAGCCCACACCATATCCAATAGAGCACGACTATGACGTTCGGACACACCATCACACTATGGTGTTCCAGGTGGTGTGAGTTGTGAAATGACTTTCACATTGTCTAAAGTTGTATGCCAAACTCATAACTCGGATATTCACCTCCACGATCATATCACAGACATTTTTATCTTCTTGTCACGATGATCTTAAACTTCACTCTGAATTTCCTTGAACTTTTCAAACGATTCAGACTTGTGTTTCATTAAGTAAACATACACTATATCTACTCAAATCATCAGTGAAGGTAAGAAAATAATGATATCCACCGCACGCTACAAGACTCATTAGATTACATACATCAACATGTATCATTTCCAATAAATCACTTGCCTGCTCCATCAATCCGGAAAACAGGGTCCTTAGTCATCTTGCCCAAGAGGCATGGTTTGCATGTCTCAACCGATTCGAAATCGAATGAGTCCAAAGATCCATCAACATGGAGTTTCTTTATGCACTTTATACCAATATGACATTTAGCGGCAGTGCCACAAGTATGTGGTACTATCATTATTAACTTTGTATCTTTTGGCATCAATGTTATGAACATGTGTATTACTATGATCAAGATTCAACAAACCATTCTCACTGGGTGGATGACCATTGAAGGTATTATTCATGTAAACAGAATACCAATTATTCTCTAACTTAAATGAATAACCATGTTGCAATAAACACGATCCAATCACGTTCATGCTCAACGCAAAAAATCAAATAACATTTATTTAGGATCGTCACTAATCCCGAAGGTAGAGAGAGCATGCGATGTCGATCACATCAACCTTGGAAAAATTTCCAACACACATCGTCACCTCACCCTTAGCTAGTCTCCGTTTATTCCGTAGCTTTTACTTCGAGTTACTAACATTTAGCAACCGAACCGGTATCCAATACCCAGGTGCTATTAGGAGTACTAGCAAGGTACACATCAATAACACGTATATCAAATACACTTGTGTCGACGTTGCCAGCCTTCTTATCTACCAAGTATCTAGGGTTGTTCCGCTTCAGCGACCGCTCACCTCATAATAGAAGCACTTAGTCTCGGGTTTGGGTTCAACTTTGGGTTGCTTCACTGGAGCAGCAACTGACTTGCCATCCATGAAGTTTCCCTCCTTGCCCTTGCCCTTCTCGAAACTAGTGGTTTTACTAACCATCAACACTTGATGCTCCTTCTTGATTTCTACCTTCGCGGTGTCAAACATCGCGAATAGCTCAGGGATCATCATTTCTCTCCCTGGCATTTCATAGTTCATCATGAAGCTCTAGTAGCTTAGTGAGAGTGATTTGGAGAACGATATCAATCACTATCTTATCTGGAAGATCAACTCCCACTCGATTCAAGCGATTGTAGTACTCAGACAATCTGAGCACATGCTTAATGATTGAGCTATTCTCCTTCATCTTGCAGGCAAAGAATCTTGTTGGAGATTCTATATCTCACAACACAGGCACGAGCCTGAGATCACAATTTTAGCTCTTAGAACATCTCATATGTTCCGTGACGTTCAAAACGTTTTGGAGCCTCAATTCTAAGCCGTAATGCATGACGCGCTGCACTATCATGTAGGCATCGTAACGTGCATGTAAGATGTTCACAACATCTACAAACGACGCTAGAGGGGGTGGCGCACCAAGTGGTGCATTAAGGACATAAGCCTTCTGTGCAGCAATGAGGACAATCCTCAGATCACGGACCCAGTCCACAATACTGCTACCATTACCTTTCAACTCTATTTCTCTAGGAACATTATTTCTATCCCTGGCATTTTATAGTTCATCGCCAAGTTCTAGTAGCTTAGTGACAGTGACTTGGAGAACTATATCAATCACTATCTTATCTGGAAGATCAACTCCCACTCAATTCAAGCGATTGTAGCACCCAGACAATCTGAGCACATGCCTAACGATTGAGCTATTCTCCTTCATCTTGCAGGCAAAGAATTTTGTTGGAGATCTCATATTTCACAACATGGGCATGAGCCTGAGATCCAATTTTAGCTCTTAGAACATCTCATATGTTCCATGACATTCAAAATGTTTTGGAGCCTCAATTCTAAGCCGTAATGCATGACACGCTACACTATCAAGTAGTCATTGAAACATGCCTGTCAGATGTTTAAACATCTACAAACGACGCTATAGGGGGTGGTGCACCGAGTGGTGCATTAAGGACATAAGCCTTTTGTGCAGCAATGAGGACAATCCTCAGATTACGGACCTAGTCCGCAATATTGCTACCATCATATTTCAATTCTATTTCTCTAGGAACCTATAGAAATTCAAGGGAGCTATAGCATGAGCTATTAATATACAACATAATTTTGCAAAGACACTACTGACTATGTTCATGATAATGAGTTCAATTAATCATATTACTTAAGAACTCCCACTCAAATTGACATCCCTCCGGTCATTCGAGTGATACATGATCCAAATTCACCAACTCAAGTCTGATCATCATGTGAGTTGAGGTGGTTTCAATGGTGAACATCATCATGTTGATCATATCTACTATATGACTCATGTTCTACCTTTCGGTCTCTTGTGTTCCAAGGCCATGTCTGTACATGCTAGACTCGTCAAGTTTAACCCGAGTGTTCTGCATGTGCAACACTGGCTTGCACCCGTTGTATGTGAACGTAGAGTCTATCACACCCGATCATCACGTGGTGTCTTGACATGACAAACTTTTGCAATGGTGCACACTCGAGGAGAACACAATTTATCTTGAAATTAAGTGAGGGATCACCTTATAATGCTTCCATCATCCTAAGCAAAACAAGGTGGATAAAAGGATTAACAGCACATGCAATCCTAAGTGACATGATATGGCCATGAACTTGTGCTTTTGATCTCCATCTTGAAAGCACCGGCATGATCTCCATCGTCACCGGCATGACACCATGATCTCCATCATCTTGATCTCCATCAACATGTCGCCATCGGGGTTGTCGCGCCCACCATGCTTCTACTACTATTGCTACCATTTAGCAATAAAGTAAAGCATTACATAGCGCTTAATGATTGACACACAGGTCATACAATAATTAAAGACAACCCTATGGCTCCTGCTAGTTGCCGTACTCATCGACATGCAAGTCGTGATATTCTATACAACACATAATCATCTCATACATCACATATATCTCATCATGTAATTGGCCATATCACATCACAACATGCCCTGCAAAAACAAGTTAGACGTCCTCTTATTGTTGTTGCATGTTTTACGTGGCTGCTACGGGTATCTAGCAAGAACAATTCTCACCTACACATAAACCACAACGGTGATACAGAAGTTGCTTTTCAACCTTCTCAAGGACCGCCTTAGTCGAATCCGATCCAACTAAAGTAGGAGAAACAGACACCCACCAGCCATCTTTGTGCAACGAAGTTACACGTCAGCCGATGGAACCGGTCTCTCGTAAGCGTATGCGTAAGGTTGGTCTTTTGAAAACAAAGTTTTTCGAGAAATTGTTTCCTAAGGGCTTTCCAGTTTCTAGGGTCACGTCCTACAGTCAACATGTGCTATCATACCATTTCTGTAGCGACCTGACTCAAAACGAGTCAAGCCTCTATGTGTTTTGTGCCATCCCTGGATCAGTATGCTGGCACACACAGTACATCAATGTATATATAAAAGTGCAATCACATGTAATTAACGGAAAACTGATATATACCTTAAAATCTCAACGGAAACAGTCAACGGGAGTGGAGTCCCAATAAACACCAACGGCAGGTTGAGTGTAGACCGTAACCCTGAATCGTACTCTTACCCGTCGTAGAGCTTATCTGCAACATAAGACGTTGCAGCCGTGTAGGTCAGTACATTGAATGTACCGGCAAGATCACCATAGTAGAACAGAAGATAAAAACTATTCTATATGCGGTAAGGCTTTGTGGCTCTATGTCTGAGTTTTTGCATAAAAGTTGATTTTATTTTCTTTTCCTACAACAAAGGAATATCAGAGGTTTTCCACTACAGAGTTACCTAACATGACATGGTTCCGCCAACCGATGTCATAATGCCCACAAGTATCATAAGTTGCCCACAATTAATTATCAGTCCAGTGTTGAGAGTTTAGAGATAGATCCAAGTCCAGAGGCTCAAATTGTCTGTAACCAGGGACACGGCTAATCGATTAGGTTTAACTCTGCAGAGTGTTGTGTACTTTACCCACAATATTCGTTCCCTCCTTGTAAGTCCTCGCACTGTCGAGTGTTTGAGAACAGGATGAACGAAACATGGTCTTTCAGAGTGTTTCCCTGACTACTGTCAGTGCCCATCCATTCCTAACATCGACTACATCTCGTAGCACTGCCCAGCCAGAGTCACAACAAAGATCAACCAAGCCAGATCCCATAATGACTTGTGGCTACACAGGTAAGCTTCCAGGCATGAAGTATTCATCCATCTCTTTGAGTCTAGGTGAAGCTTTCCGCAAGATGTCATGGCGCTTCTCCATGCATCCCGGCCATCCACTGGTTACTCCAGGGATGCTCAATCAACCATCCTTCACCCAGTAGTGTGTATTGAAAACTTGTTTCTCGAGTCTCGAAGTCTTGAGGTCTTGAAGATGCAGGACTTGAAGATGCCTTCACGTAGTTGTCGTCTTGACGTAGAGTCCTCCTTCTCACACCACTCACGAACACTCATACCAGACCCCGTCTACTTTAGCATAGCATAGAAATAACTAATGTTCCCGGGGCTTTAGTAACAAGTGGTGGGTTCCTACCTCATGCATTCTACTCAACTACAAGAATTTTCAATAACACTACGGGAGGGATTTGTTGAATGATGTCACTACATGCAATAAAACATAGGTATGAACAAAATGGTCAAAGTGAACTTGCCTGTACTGTTGATGAAGAATAATATCGCTCTCAGAGATAACTTGTTAGACTATTCGTCACTCTCCGATGAAAATCTATATAATCAAACATTGCATTCATATAAGCAATCATACTAGCAATCAATTCTAACAATCAAAAGTAACACAAAAAACCAAAAGCAACAAGGTTGTGATGAAGGAAATACTTAAGACAAAACTCAAAACAACAAAACTTCATCAACACAACCAAGGGTTGGTTTTCTCTACAAATGATCCTATTTTCGAAGGTAACAAAACAAAAAAAATATGGCAAAAGTATTTTATTAAATATTTTACTAGTAAAAAGAATTACTTTTGAAGAACAAGTAAGAACTAAGATAAATAACACACTAAACACTATAAGTTTTCTAGCTAATAATCTTAACAACAAGTAAAATAAATAAAATAATAGAATAAGAGAAAACAATTTATAAAGCAACTAAGTTAATAGAAAGTAGACTTATAAAACAATTTATAAAACTATTTTCAAAAAGGAAACCAAACTAGCAATTGGAAATCAATTACAAGTTATAATTAACAAGAATTGATTTTCATGCAATCAAGTAATAAAATGATATTTGTTTGGAGGGCTAATGTTATCTAACAGAAAAATTTATAAAATCTAACAACTAATATAGAAGAAAATAAATTAAAACAATTAAAAGAAAAGAAATATAAATAATCCTATAAAGAACTAAAACAGAATCTGTTTTGATGAAAAATACTAATTTAAATTATTCTAAAAATTCCCAAGTTCTATCTACTGATAACTAAGGTCGCTAGTGACAAGTAGCAAAAAGAATCAACTCAAAATAAATTTTTAAGCTCAAGATATTCAGAAAATAAGATTTGAATCAAATCTGTTTGAATTCAATTTTAAGTTATTCAAATATGGTCAAACTTTATGTCTACATAACCTAGATGAAATTTGGGACATGATTCAAAAAGAATCAAATTAAAATAATAAAAAACATAAAAGATATAAACAAAACAAAAACAGAACTATTTCTGAAATTGAAATTAAAACAGAAAAAAAAAGAAAAACGTTTCTAAGCGGACAGGGGGTACACGTGGCGTTATTCTATTGGGCAAAGGGTGTGCATGAGAGAGTGTTTCGGGTGGACGGCCGACTCCTAATAGAAAATGCTTCGACGTATTTAAAACTTCTAATCTCGCGCGTCAATCTGAGATCTAACGGCGGAGAGGAGGAGGAGGAGCTCACCGCGGCGGTTGACGGCTCCGGCGAAGCTCCGGCGATGTCTGAGGCGGCGAGGTGATGCGGCGAGACGCTCCGGTGGTCCTCTGGCGTCGGGATTTTCTCCGTTCGATGCAGGCGAGGACGGCGACGAGGTAGGTGGCGTTGGCAAGGCTCGAGGATGACCGGTTGGAGCACGACGTCGGTAATGGCGGACGGCGGCGTCGGGTCTGGACGGAGGGGCGTCTCCGATAGGTGCGGGGCATGGGCGAGTGGTTGGGGAGGTGCGCACGGCCATGGGGAAGTGGATGGTGGGCTCGGGAGGGCTCGGGGTGGTCGGGGTGGAGCGGCACGATGGCAATGGCGTGGCGGCGAGAGGGCACGGGGAATGGGGCTTAGGGGTGGAACAGGGTGCGGGAGGCCTCGTGTATTTATAGGAGCAGCTCGGGGTCATAGAAAGGAAAGGGAGGGAGACCGGCGCGGGGTTAGTGGGATTGGAGTAATTTCGGGGGGGAGTTAAGGCAGGTGGGCCGGCCGGTTCTTTAATACGCGTTAATTCCTTTCCTTTTCTAATTTTCCAATGAAAGGAAACTCATTTATGGCAATCGAAACACTCCCAAAAAATGAAGTTTTATATACAAAATGATCACGGAATTAAAATTCTATTTAATGAACATTTTTCCACGGCCAAAATAAATACTTAAAAAAATTATTTTCAAGAAATGCATTAATTCCTTTCCTTTTTCTAATTTATAGAGAATGGAAACTACTTTATGGCAATCAGTACATTTCCAAAAATCCAAGATTTATATATTAAATTTACCAGGGAAATAAACTAAATTTAATGAACATTTTTACACGGCCACAATAAATACTTTAATTATTTTTTCTTCAGAAAATGCCTAAATTGAGTTTAATTCTTTTTGCAAATAATTTTCAAATAACCCCCTGGGTTTTATGGTTCAAATACTTCACAAAATAACCCCTGGTGTGGAGTTTCATATTACTCCTCTCAAATTTTGGTCAAGGGATTTGAATTCTTTCAAACTTCAAATTGGAAATTCAAATATGAAAGGAACTCCATATAATGAAATTTTCAGATGGTTTCAAATCCACTCTTCAAATCTTTTTATATTGAAGAAGGCATGTCATCTTCTCTCACTGATTTGGAATGTAAGAATTTGAATTCAAAGGCACATGGGAAAGTCACGTCATTCCCTCTCATTCAAAAGTTTTTAAAAGTTTCAAATTTCACTCAATTCAATCACTCAAGCAAACAAACACTCATTCTAATATTTATTATAACATTCCAAAATTTGGGATGTTACAAACCTACCACACTTAAAATGAATCTCGTCCTCGAGATTCGAAAGGGCTAGAGAGAATAGGTTAGGGTTTGGGGTCTTCTAGCAATTCCATTGACCAAAGGGTGTGGGGTCTACCACACTTAAACTGAGAGTTACTGGTCCCTCAAAAGTCATGACAGTCCTCTGGGTGCATCTGTCTCTTCACCTTCTTTATGATAGCTCTTTCGATGAGGCTCTTCCGTTATATCAAAATCTTATGTTCTCATAACAAAATGCACTTTCTCCGATACTGGGTCTTCTTAACTGACAAGTCTCGCGATCATTCTAAATAACTTATCGAAGAGCTCATGGTGGTCTACCGTTAGTGGTTACCCTGCAGTGAAATCTGTCTTGGCTTCATTCCTCACTGTAAAATTCCTATGTGTGACAACAACTGTCCTGTACAAGGGGTTTTCTTCATACCATTCTAGGGGCTTAAACAAAAAGCTTCAAAGAGCATCGTCTCTTTACTATGGGTAAGTCACTCAGATCTACCATTCCGAATAGCAAGAGAGTGATAAGAGTAAGTCATCATGGTGGCCAAGCCATGTCGCACTGAAATCATTACCTTGTACAAGGTTTAGTGAATCTCGTATTCTAACACTTGGGCTTCCTCAGAAGCATTGCATAAATTTCTCTTGTCAAAGAACGAAGTTCGGATAAATCCATTGATTCTGCAAGCTAAGCAAAAACATCTATCGTTTCTTCACAACTCTCAGGTTTTTGTATACTCCTAAGAAAAACGTTTGCTGATCAATCGTAGCTTCTTCCAAGTTTCTTCCTTCACAAAGGTAGGGCTTGATCTTTATCAATCCTAAGGTCAGTGATTTGTGGGTTCAATTGAATACCTGGATAGCTTTAACTCACTCTTGGGGTTACTATCGTTCCATATTCCAACATTACCTTCATTTCACTACACCATACCCTTGAGGTAACAATTCACAGACTTATTATTGTCTAGATTCCACTCTGTGGAATTCATTTTCCTTTCCATTGGTCTGTTGAACCTTGGCTATGGTTTCATCATAATCATTCCTTTTCTCAATATTCCAACTTCAAAGACACGTTGTCACAAAGGTTATCATCCACATAGTTTGGATATGGTTCCACATTCTCTTCACCTGTATTCACTTATCCAAACTCCTTAACATGAATGGTATTTTCTTCATTCATTTGTCCCCGTGGTTGCTACCACACTTAAAATGAAATGCACGCATGCCTGCATAGACCATATTTTCCCATATCCTCTAAAATTGGTCAGAGGTCTTTGTTCTTAGAGTGGCAACTCATATAATTTAACACAGGAGGATCATGACATCATAAATTCCATTGATCTCATGAATTTTATTACAAACTCCGAGACTTCCATTACACAACTTCAAAATGGTAAGAGTGCTACCTATTACATTTATTACTTCCAAAATCCAAAACTCAAACTACTAATGTTTAACCTTCTTCTCTGGGCATTTATCGGCATAGTGGCCTAAATTCTTGCACCAGAAACACATGATCTGACTCAGATCCTACTTTGCAGAAATTGGGTTGTTCTGAGAACGTCTTTGGTTTCTCTTCCTGGGCTTCTTTGTTCCGATCAAACTTTCAATTTCCTGTGGATCAAACTCCACTTCTTCTGTCTGGAAGTTTCCCAGATACTCTTTTCTTTCCTTCGTACAATCCTGTGAGAAATGTCCTTCTTCTCCACATGAATAGCAGGCATTGGAGTAAAATCTGGTTAGGCCTTCTCCATTAGGGTCTTCAACATCTTCCTTCATCACAAGTTCTCCTAATTTTTCTCTGAAGGCTTCCTTCATGGCTTCCTTTTGTTGCTTGATGACTTCTTGTACCTTGGGGTACATTTGGCATTGAGCCGGGTAATGCGTAGTTCTTTCACACAAGAAACATGTCACCTGCCCAGTTGGGCATTCCTCAGCAGGGTTATTTTCTTCACAATAAGGACATCCATCCTTGTGTTCTTCCTGGGTGTGTCCTTTCTCTCCACATATCTTGCATGCGCAAATCTTCTTCACATATTTGAGACGGGGCTTCTGGGTGTTGGTGACAACATGATTTTTGCCGAGTCATCTTGAATTCTTCCCAAGTGATTGTTGCTTGCGTATCATGGGTAGCTTCATGCATCTTCCACCAATGTGCAGCACCTACTGCAAAGTACCGAAAAACATACTGGACCATCTTGTTCCTTGCAACATGGTTACTCCTTAGATGATCCTCCATGTTCTGAATCCATTCTTCTGTCTCTAATCGAGTCATCGATCCGGAATACACGAGTCCAGCTTCATTCAGCATCTATTGGGTCCAAGGGTTTGGGATGATATACAAGAGAGGGATCGAGAGAGATACACACAATACAAACAATATAGTTTTGAAAATGGGATTTGTTTGTGGCTGTCGAAATTTTTTACACACAAATGATAGCTCACAAATCATCGTATCTAACGTAAGTATACAACAGGGGTTTGGTCTTCTAGGGCAAAATATCTTGGAAATTCTTCATGGTCTTCAATTTCTTCGGGTCTTCACAGTCTTCAACTCGTGTCGCTTCAACTCTTCTAATGCATGGTGAAATCTTCTTTACTTTGAAGTGACCATCAGATGTTTCAATATCTTGTCCTTCTCGAAGTGGCCTCAGTTGATCCTTAGTGTGGTCAAAGGGGAATGGGTATTTTCTAACTATTTGAGGTAAGAGAGATCATTTGATAAAGCTCAAATAAGATGAGAAGTAAAGGGTCTTTTGAAAACAAAGTTTTTCGAGAAATTGTTTCCTAAGGGCTTTCTAGTTTCTAGGGTCACGTCCTACAGTCAACATGTGCTATCATACCATTTCTGTAGCGACCTGACTCAAAACGAGTCAAGCCTCTGTGTGTTCTGTTCCATCCCTGGATCAGTATGCTGGCACACACAGTACATCAATGTATATATAAAAGTGCAATCACATGTAATTAACGGAAAACTGATATATACCTTAAAATCTCAACGGAAACAGTCAACGGGAGTGGAGTCCCAATAAACACCAACGGCAGGTTGAGTGTAGACCGTAACCCTGAATCGTACTCTTACCTGTCGTAGAGCTTATCTGCAACATAAGACGTTGCAGCCGTGTAGGTCAGTACATTGAATGTACCGGCAAGATCACCATAGTAGAACAGAAGATAAAAACTATTCTATATGCGGTAAGGCTTTGTGGCTCTATGTCTGAGTTTTTCCATAAAAGTTGATTTTATTTTCTTTTCCTACAACAAAGGAATATCAGAGGTTTTCCACTACAGAGTTACCTAACATGACATGGTTCCGCCAACCGATGTCATAATGCCCACAAGTATCATAAGTTGCCCACAATTAATTATCAGTCCAGTGTTGAGAGTTTAGAGATAGATCCAAGTCCAGAGGCTCAAATTGTCCGTAACCAGGGACACGGCTAATCGATTAGGTTTAACTCTGCAGAGTGTTGTGTACTTTACCCACAATATTCGTTCCCTCCTTGTAAGTCCTCGCACTGCCGGGTGTTTGAGAACAGGATGAACGAAACATGGTCTTTCAGAGTGTTTCCCTGACTACTGTCAGTGCCCATCCATTCCTAACATCGACTACATCTCGTAGCACTTCCCAGCCAGAGTCACAACAAAGATCAACCAAGCCAGAGCCCATAATGACTTGTGGCTACACAGGTAAGCTTCCAGGCATGAAGTATTCATCCGTCTCTTTGAGTCTGGGTGAAGCTTTCCGCAAGATGTCATGGCGCTTCTCCATGCATCCCGGCCATCCACTGGTTACTCCAGGGATGCTCAATCAACCATCCTTCACACAGTAGTGTGTATTGAAAACTTGTTTCTCGAGTCTCGAAGTCTTGAGGTCTTGAAGATGCAGGACTTGAAGATGCCTTCACGTAGTTGTCGTCTTGACGTAGAGTCCTCCTTCTCACACCACTCACGAACACTCATACCAGACCCCGTCTACTTTAGCATAGCATAGAAATAACTAATGTTCTCGGGGCTTTAGTAACAAGTGGTGGGTTCCTACCTCATGCATTCTACTCAACTACAAGAATTTTCAGTAACACTACGGGAGGGATTTGTTGAATGATGTCACTACATGCAATAAAACATAGGTATGAACAAAATGGTCAAAGTGAACTTGCTTGTACTGTTGATGAAGAATAATATCGCTCTCAGAAATAACTTGTTAGACTATTCGTCACTCTCCGATGAAAATCTATATACTCAAACATTGCATTCATATAAGCAATCATACTAGCAATCAATTCTAACAATCAAAAGTAACACAAAAAACCAAAAGCAACAAGGTTGTGATGAAGGAAATACTTAAGACAAAACTCAAAACAACAAAACTTCATCAACACAACCAAGGGTTGGTTTTCTCTACAAATGATCCTATTTTCGAAGGTAACAAAACAAAAAAAATATGGCAAAAGTATTTTATTAAATATTTTACTAGTAAAAAGAATTACTTTTGAAGAACAAGTAAGAACTAAGATAAATAACACACTAAACACTATAAGTTTTCTAGCTAATAATCTTAACAACAAGTAAAATAAATAAAATAAGAGAATAAGAGAAAACAATTTATAAAGCAACTAATTTAATAGAAAGTAGACTTATTAAACAATTTATAAAACTATTTTCAAAAAGGAAACCAAACTAGCAATTGGAAATCAATTACAAGTTATAATTAACTAGAATTGATTTTCATGCAATCAACTTATAAAATAATATTTGTTTGGAGGGCTACTATTATCTCACAGAAAACTTTATAAAATCTAACAACTAATATAGAAGAAAATAAATTAAAACAATTTAAAACAAAAGAAATATAAATAATCCTATAAAGAACTAAAACATAATCTGTTTTGATGAAAAATACTAATTTAAATTATTCTAAAAATTCCCAAGTTCTATTTAATGATAACTAAGGTCACTAGTGACAAGTAGCAAAAAGAATCAACTCAAAATAAAGTTTTAAACTCAAGATATTCAGAAAATAATAGTTGAATCAAATATATTTGAATTCAATTTGAAATTATTCAAATATGGTCAAACTTTATATCTACATAAACTAGATGAAATTTGTATGCAAAAAAATCAAATTAAAATAATTAATAACATAAAAGATATAAACAAAACAAAAACAGAACTATTTCTGAAATTGAAATTAAAACAGAAAAAAAGAAAAACGTTTCTAAGCGGACAGGGGGTGCACGTGGCGCTATTCTATTGGGCAAAGGGTGTGCATGAGAGAGTGTTTCGGGTGGATGGCCGACTCCTAATAGAAAATGCTCCGACGTATTGAAAACTTCTAATCTCGCGCGTTAATCTGAGATCTAACGGCGGAGAGGAGGAGGAGGAGCTCACCGCGGCGGTTGACGGCTCCGACGAAGCTCCGGCGATGTCCGAGGCGGTGAGGTGATGCGGCGAGATGCTCCGGTGGTCCTCTGGCGTCGGGGTTTGCTCCGTTCGATGCAGGCGAGGATGGCGACGAGGTAGGTGGCGTTGGCAAGGCTCGAGGATGACCGGTTGGAGCACGACGTCGGTAATGACGGACGACGGCGTCGGGTCTGGACGGAGGGGTGTCTCCGGTGGGTGCGGGGTTCGGGCGAGTGGTTAGGGAGGTGCGCACAGCCGTGGGGAAGTGGATGGTGGGCTCGGGAGGGCTCGGGGTGGTCGGGGTGGAGCGGCACGATGGCAATGGCGTGGCGGCGAGAGGGCACGGGGAATGGGGCTTAGGGGTGGAACGGGGTGCGAGAGGCCTCGGGTATTAATAGGAGCAGCTCGGGGTCGTAGAAAGGAAAGGGAGGTAGACGAGCGCGGGATTAGTGGGATTGGAGTAATTTCGGGGGGGGGGGAGTTAAGGCAGGTGGGCCGGCCGGTTCTTTAATACGCGTTAATTCCTTTCCTTTTCTAATTTTCCAATGACAGGAAACTCATTTATGGCAATCAAAACACTTCCAAAAAATGAAGTTTTATATACAAAAATGATCAGGGAATTAAATTCTACTTAATGAACATTTTTCCACGTCCAAAATAAATACTTAAAAAAAATTATTTTCAAGAAATGCATTAATTCCTTTCCTTTTTCTAATTTACAGGGAATGGAAACTATTTAACTCACGAACACTCATACCAGACCCCGTCTACTTTAGCATAGCATAGAAATAACTAATGTTCCCGGGGCTTTAGTAACAAGTGGTGGGTTCCTACCTCATGCATTCTACTCAACTACAAGAATTTTCAGTAACACTACGGGAGGGATTTGTTGAATGATGTCACTACATGCAATAAAACATAGGTATGAACAAAATGGTCAAAGTGAACTTGCCTGTACTGTTGATGAAGAATAATATCGCTCTCAGAAATAACTTGTTAGACTATTCGTCACTCTCCGATGAAAATCTATATAATCAAACATTGCATTCATATAAGCAATCATACTAGCAATCAATTCTAACAATCAAAAGTAACACAAAAAACCAAAAGCAACAAGGTTGTGATGAAGGAAATACTTAAGACAAAACTCAAAACAACAAAACTTCATCAACACAACCAAGGGTTGGTTTTCTCTACAAATGATCCTATTTTCGAAGGTAACAAAACAAAAAAAATATGGCAAAAGTATTTTATTAAATATTTTACTAGTAAAAAGAATTACTTTTGAAGAACAAGTAAGAACTAAGATAAATAACACACTAAACACTATAAGTTTTCTAGCTAATAATCTTAACAACAAGTAAAATAAATAAAATAAGAGAATAAGAGAAAACAATTTATAAAGCAACTAATTTAATAGAAAGTAGACTTATTAAACAATTTATAAAACTATTTTCAAAAAGGAAACCAAACTAGCAATTGGAATTCAATTACAAGTTATAATTAACTAGAATTGATTTTCATGCAATCAACTTATAAAATAATATTTGTTTGGAGGGCTACTATTATCTCACAGAAAACTTTATAAAATCTAACAACTAATATAGAAGAAAATAAATTAAAACAATTTAAAACAAAAGAAATATAAATAATCCTATAAAGAACTAAAACATAATCTGTTTTGATGAAAAATACTAATTTAAATTATTCTAAAAATTCCCAAGTTCTATTTACTGATAACTAAGGTCACTAGAGACAAGTAGCAAAAAGAATCAACTCAAAATAAATTTTTAAAACTCAAGATATTCAGAAAATAATAGTTGAATCAAATATGTTTGAATTCAATTTGAAATTATTCAAATATGGTCAAACTTTATATCTACATAACCTAGATGAAATTTGTACGCAAAAAAATCAAATTAAAATAATTAATAACATAAAAGATATAAACAAAACAAAAACAGAACTATTTCTGAAATTGAAATTAAAACAGAAAAAAAGAAAAACGTTTCTGAGCGGACAGGGGGTGCACGTGGCGCTATTCTATTGGGCAAAGGGTGTGCATGAGAGAGTGTTTCGGGTGGATGGCCGACTCCTAATAGAAAATGCTCCGACGTATTGAAAACTTCTAATCTCGCGCGTTAATCTGAGATCTAACGGCGGAGAGGAGGAGGAGGAGCTCACCGCGGCGGTTGACGGCTCCGACGAAGCTCCGGCGATGTCCGAGGCGGTGAGGTGATGCGGCGAGATGCTCCGGTGGTCCTCTGGCGTCGGGGTTTGCTCCGTTCGATGCAGGCGAGGATGGCGACGAGGTAGGTGGCGTTGGCAAGGCTCGAGGATGACCGGTTGGAGCACGACGTCGGTAATGACGGACGACGGCGTCGGGTCTGGACGGAGGGGTGTCTCCGGTGGGTGCGGGGTTCGGGCGAGTGGTTAGGGAGGTGCGCACAGCCGTGGGGAAGTGGATGGTGGGCTCGGGAGGGCTCGGGGTGGTCGGGGTGGAGCGGCACGATGGCAATGGCGTGGCGGCGAGAGGGCACGGGGAATGGGGCTTAGGGGTGGAACGGGGTGCGAGAGGCCTCGGGTATTAATAGGAGCAGCTCGGGGTCGTAGAAAGGAAAGGGAGGTAGACGAGCGCGGGATTAGTGGGATTGGAGTAATTTCGGGGGGGGGGGGAGTTAAGGCAGGTGGGCCGGCCGGTTCTTTAATACGCGTTAATTCCTTTCCTTTTCTAATTTTCCAATGACAGGAAACTCATTTATGGCAATCAAAACACTTCCAAAAAATGAAGTTTTATATACAAAAATGATCAGGGAATTAAATTCTACTTAATGAACATTTTTCCACGTCCAAAATAAATACTTAAAAAAAATTATTTTCAAGAAATGCATTAATTCCTTTCCTTTTTCTAATTTACAGGGAATGGAAACTATTTAACTCACGAACACTCATACCAGACCCCGTCTACTTTAGCATAGCATAGAAATAACTAATGTTCCCGGGGCTTTAGTAACAAGTGGTGGGTTCCTACCTCATGCATTCTACTCAACTACAAGAATTTTCAGTAACACTACGGGAGGGATTTGTTGAATGATGTCACTACATGCAATAAAACATAGGTATGAACAAAATGGTCAAAGTGAACTTGCCTGTACTGTTGATGAAGAATAATATCGCTCTCAGAAATAACTTGTTAGACTATTCGTCACTCTCCGATGAAAATCTATATAATCAAACATTGCATTCATATAAGCAATCATACTAGCAATCAATTCTAACAATCAAAAGTAACACAAAAAACCAAAAGCAACAAGGTTGTGATGAAGGAAATACTTAAGACAAAACTCAAAACAACAAAACTTCATCAACACAACCAAGGGTTGGTTTTCTCTACAAATGATCCTATTTTCGAAGGTAACAAAACAAAAAAAATATGGCAAAAGTATTTTATTAAATATTTTACTAGTAAAAAGAATTACTTTTGAAGAACAAGTAAGAACTAAGATAAATAACACACTAAACACTATAAGTTTTCTAGCTAATAATCTTAACAACAAGTAAAATAAATAAAATAATAGAATAAGAGAAAACAATTTATAAAGCAACTAATTTAATAGAAAGTAGACTTATAAAACAATTTATAAAACTATTTTCAAAAAGGAAACCAAACTAGCAATTGGAAATCAATTACAAGTTATAATTAACTAGAATTGATTTTCATGCAATCAACTTATAAAATAATATTTGTTTGGAGGGCTACTATTATCTAACAGAAAACTTTATAAAATCTAACAACTAATATAGAAGAAAATAAATTAAAACAATTTAAAACAAAAGAAATATAAATAATCCTATAAAGAACTAAAACATAATCTGTTTTGATGAAAAATACTAATTTAAATTATTCTAAAAATTCCCAAGTTCTATTTACTGATAACTAAGGTCACTAGAGACAAGTAGCAAAAAGAATCAACTCAAAATAAATTTTTAAAACTCAAGATATTCAGAAAATAATAGTTGAATCAAATATGTTTGAATTCAATTTGAAATTATTCAAATATGGTCAAACTTTATATCTACATAACCTAGATGAAATTTGTACGCAAAAAAATCAAATTAAAATAATTAATAACATAAAAGATATAAACAAAACAAAAACAGAACTATTTCTGAAATTGAAATTAAAACAGAAAAAAAGAAAAACGTTTCTGAGCGGACAGGGGGTGCACGTGGCGCTATTCTATTGGGCAAAGGGTGTGCATGAGAGAGTGTTTTGGGTGGACGGCCGACTCCTAATAGAAAATGCTTCGACGTATTGAAAACTTCTAATCTCGCGCGTCAATCTGAGATCTAACAGCGGAGAGGAGGAGGAGGAGCTCACCGCGGCGGTTGACGGCTCCGACGAAGCTCCGGCGATGTCCGAGGCGGTGAGGTGATGCGACGAGATGCTCCGGTGGTCCTCTGGCGTCGGGGTTTGCTCCGTTCGATGCAGGCGAGGACGGCGACGAGGTAGGTGGCGTTGGCAAGGCTCGAGGATGACCGGTTGGAGCACGACGTCGGTAATGGCGGACGACGGCGTCGGGTCTGGACGGAGGGGCGTCTCCGGTGGGTGCGGGGCTCGGGCGAGTG
The DNA here is from genome assembly GCA_022496015.1 of Hordeum marinum. Classification (NCBI taxonomy): domain Eukaryota; kingdom Viridiplantae; phylum Streptophyta; class Magnoliopsida; order Poales; family Poaceae; genus Hordeum; species Hordeum marinum. Next base: position 417,303,870 of record CM039678.1, on the reverse strand, counting down.
GTTAGGGAGGTGCGCACGGCCTTGGGGAAGTGGATGGTGGGATCGGGAGGGCTCGGGGTGGTCGGGGTGGAGCGGCACGATGGCAATGGCGTGGCGGCGAGAGGGCACGGGGAATGGGGCTTAGGGGTGGAACGGGGTGCGGGAGGCCTCGGGTATTAATAGGAGCAGCTCGGGGTCGTAGAAAGGAAAGGGAGGGAGACGAGCACGGGATTAGTGGGATTGGAGTAATTTCGGGGGGGGGGGGGAGTTAAGGCAGGTGGGCCGGCCGGTTCTTTAATACGCGTTAATTCCTTTCCTTTTCTAATTTTCCAATGACAGGAAACTCATTTATGGCAATCAAAACACTTCCAAAAAATGAAGTTTTATATACAAAAGTGATCAGGTAATTAAATTCTATTTAATGAACATTTTTCCACGTCCAAAATAAATACTTAAAAAAATTATTTTCAAGAAATGCATTAATTCCTTTCCTTTTTCTAATTTACAGGGAATGGAAACTATTTAACGGCGATCAATACATTTCCAAAAAATCAAGATTTATATATTAAATTGACCAGGGGAATAAACTCAATTTAGTGAACATTTTTCCATGGCCAAAATAAATACTTTAAAAAATATTTTTTTCAGAAAATGCCTAAATTGAGTTTAATTCTTTTTGCAAATATTTTTCAAATAACCCCCTGGGTTTTATGGTTCAAATACTTCACAAAATAACCCCTGGTGTGGAGTGTCATATTACACCTCTCAAATTTATGTCAAGGGATTTGAATTCTGTCAAACTTCAAATTGGAAATTCAAATATGAAAGGAACTCCATATCAGAAAATTTTCACATGGTTTCAAATCCACTCTTCAAATCTTTTTATATTGAAGAAGTCATGTCATATTTTCTCACTGATTTGAAATGTAAGAATTTGAATTCAAAGGAACATGGGAAAGTCATGTCATTCCCTCTCATTCAAAAGTTTTTTAAAAATTTCAAATTTCACTCAATTCAATCACTCAAGCAAACAAACACTCATTCTAATATTTATTGTAACATTCCAAAATTTGGGATGTTACATCGAGATCTCATCTACACATAGACCTAGCTCATGATGCCACTCTTGGGGAACGTTGCATGGGAAACAAAAAATTTCCTACGCACACGCAAGATCTATCCATGATGATGAGCATCTACGAGAGGGAGGGTGGATCTACATACCCTTGTAGATCGCTAAGCGGGAAGCGTTAAGAAACGCGGTTGGTGTAGTCGAATGTCTTCGCGATCCAAATCGCTGAGCATCCCGCGATCTCATCACGATCTGTCCCGTGATCCAATCACGATCCGTCCCGCGAACTCATCACGATCCGTCCCACGATCTCATCACGATCCGTCTCGCGATCTTGATCACGGTCCTTCTGATCTAGCGCCAAACGGACGGCACCTCCGTGGTCAGCACGCGTACAGCTTGATGACTATCTCCGCCTTCTTGATACAACAAGAGGGAGCGGAGAGGTAGATGAGTTCTCCGGCAGTGCGAAGGCATTGCGGCGATGGTGGTGGAGGTATTCCAGCAGGGCTTTGCCTAAGCACCGCTGAAAACCAATCTAGAGGAGAAACTGTGATCTAGAGGAGAGGTAGCACGTGGCTATTAGGGTTAGTTTTTTCCTCTAAATCCTCTACTATATATAGGAGGGAGGGAGGGAAGGAGGCAGCCTCAAACCGTCAAGGTTTGGTCGAAATTGGAGGTGGAGGAGTCCTACTCCAATCCTATTAGGAGTACGATTCCTCCTTTCCACTTGGAAACTCTTTCCACCTCTCCACCTTTGGATTTTTTTCCTTCTCAAACCACTCCATCCGCATGGGCCCTTGGAGGAGGCTTCGGTCAGCCCACCAGGGGCTGGTTTACCTCCTCCCACAGACATGTAGCCTCTTGGGTCGAAATACCTCTCCCGATGGTCCCCCGGTACACTACCGGCACTCCCGGTACACTACCGGTGAGCCCGAAACTTTTCCGATGACCAAAACAGGACTTCCTGTATATCAATCTTTACCTCCGGACCATTCTGGATCTCCTCGTGACGTCCAGGATCTCATCCGGGACTCCAAAAAACCTTCGGTCACCACCATACATAACTCTATACTAACGAAACGTCACCGAACCTTAAATGTGCAGACCCTGCGGGTTCGAGAACTATGTACACATGACTGAGACACCTCTACGGTCAATAACCAATAGCGGGACCTGGATGCTCATATTGGTTCCTACATATTATATGAATATCTTTATCGGTCGAACCTCTATGTCAAGGATTCAGTTAATCCCGTATGATGTTCCCTTTTTTCTTCGGTATGTTACTAGCCCGAGATTCGATCGTCGGTATCTCCATACCTAGTTCAACCTCGTTACTGGCAAGTCTCTTTACTCGTTCCGTAATACAAGATCCCATGACTAACACTTAGTCACATTGCTTACAAGGATTATTGTGATGTTGTATTACCGAGTGGGCCCTAAGATACCTCTTCGTCACATGGAGTAACAAATCCCAGTCTTGATCCATGCCAACCCAACAGACACCCTCGGAGATACCTGTATAGCACCTTTATAGTCACTCAGTTACGTTGCGACGTTTGATACACACAAGGTACTCCTCCGGTGTCAGTGAGTTGCATGATCTGATGGTCATAGGAACAAATACTTGACATGCAGAAAACAGTACCAATAAACTGACACGATCATATGCTACATTTGTAGTTTGGATCTTGTCCATCACATCATTCTCCTAATGATGTGATCCCATTATCAAATGGCATCTCATGTCCATGGCTAGGAAACCTTAACCATCTTTGATCAACGAGCTAGTCTATTAGAGGCATACTACGAACATGGTTTTGTCTATGTATCCACACATGCATCTAAGTCTCCGATCAATACAATTATAGCATGGATAATAAAAGATTATCATGAAAAAGGAAATATGATAATAACCAATTTATTATTGCCTCTAGGGCATATTTCCAATACTATCGTCGCGAAATAAAGCGATAAAAATAAGCAACTCACAAAACAGAGCACTCAAACTACTACAAAAATTGTTAACCTACTCTCTAAATACTAGATGTTATACTAAAATTATTCTACTAGAGTTTTATTGTGAAAAAGATTTTGGAAATAAAATAACAGAGGCAAAAAGGTGCCTAACTATAGGTTTTAAAATAAAATAGTACTAAAATATTTTCACACATTTTTACAAATGGCACTATTAAATTCTATAGATTATTCTAGGAATTTAGGTGGAAGAATTATTGGCATTGGATAAATATTCAAATCTGTGGGATTTTGGGAAATCTACAGAAAAAATAAAAAAATAAAAGGGCTACTATGCCCCTCGGCTAAAAGTGCCCGGCCGAAACCTTCCCAAGAGGGAAGCCGGCCCAGGCTAGGAGCCGCGCGCGGCAGGTTTTGTTTTAAACCTACCCATGGGCCCGGCCTGCCAGCAAGAGAGGAGAGGGGCGAGGGGATGATAGGTGGCCCCCACCTATCATCCCTCTCCTCATGACAAGAACAGAGGAGGGGCTCACTGGGGGAATTCGGGCCACGACGGAGGGAGCTAAGGGCACTGGCATGCTCGCGGGGCTCCCATACGTCGGTGGGAGGTCGCGAGGCCGCTGGGGGGAGAGGGGAACGCCGACGAGGGGAGAGCCCGATGGTGGCGGCGAGGGTTTGGGTCGGGAGAGGGCTCCTGACCATGGGAGAGAGCACGCAGGGCACGGGCGAGAAGCAGAGGAAGAGGGGAAGCGAGGAGGGGGGGAGCAGGAGGCGCGGGCAGGCCTTAAATAGGCGGGCCGCCGGCTCACAGTGGACGCGGTGCGCTGGTGAGCATGGGGTGATCGGCACGGGCCACGGGGGAGAGAATGGGTGTGTCTGGGGGCTTCGTGGGTGAGGTCTAGGCCGGGGGAGAGAGGAGAGAGAGGCGGGGCGTGCGCGCGTGCGAGCCCGCTGGTTGGCCGAGCCGCGCGGCGCCAGACACGTGTGCAGGAGCCGCCGAAGAGAGAGAGAGAAGAGGGGGCCGACCAGGTGGCGTGTTGCGGACGCCGAGAGGGGTAGAGGGGACAAGCTGGGGCGGCCTGAGGTGGTCGGGGGCAGCCATTGGACCGTGGCTACAATGCGGGTGCGCACTGTAGCACGCTCCAGAGCGTGAGTCTTGCATGCCAAGGCATGCTCTTGGCATTTCCTGCGCGGCCGCCTGTGCCCAGAGGATCTAGGGGAGGCTAAACAATGGGGAATAGGCCTTGGATGCTCTGATGAAGCCTTAGGATAGAAGGAAAGGGGAGAGACACGGAAAAGATGCTGTCCAGGAGGGGTAAATGGGGTTTTCACCACCTTACACTTGGGCTTTGGTCATGGAACTTTTACTGGAGGTAAAATGCATCCACACGAGGCTGTGGTAAAAATTTGGGGCCAAGGGTAAAAGAGAAGAGGGTGAAAATGGGGGTTTTACCAAATCACCAGAAGGTGCTTGGTGGTGTTTTGTGCAGGGTAAGCTTACCAACTTACAAAGATATTTACCAGGGTCAAATGCTGGGTAGAAATGAGACGCTTCACCAAATTTGAGATCAAGGGGAAAAAGTTGATAATGAAAATTTGATGAACCCTAGAATTTAGCAGAATCAGATTTCTGTAGATCCATTGATGCTAGGCTTTTACCCTTGATGCACCACTTAGTGTATCATCACTATTTGGAAATTAGAGCATGCCCACAAAGTTTGAGTCCAAGGGGAGACACTTCACAATGTAAAGTTGCTCAAATTTGATTCTGGACAGGAATGGTTTTGGGATGGTTTGATGAACCAAATCAACTTGGATTTAGATGAAACTTTGCAAGATCATCACCCAAGCTAGTTTTGACTTTCTGGAATTTTCTTAGAATTTATTGAGAACATTTCTTATAGAAATATTCCAAAAGCTTGATTTCAACAGAAAGGGTTTTGAGGGGATTTGCCTATGATCTGATCATACCCTTGTGTTGAAACTCATATATATGGGAAATATATGTCCACCGAGTTTCTCTAAATTTTCTCAAATATTTTCAAAGCATTTAAATAATTTTTCCCTAAGAAAATCCATTTCTGGCCTTAAGAAAAAGCCTTTAAATAAGATGTGAAAATAATATTTAAAACAATATTTTGTGGTTTTGGGAAGTCATATATATAGTAGATTTGAAATAAAGCCTTTGGGAGAGAAGAATCCACACAATTTGAAGACTTGTAGTGCAAACCTCATTTCAGGGGGTTTTGAAAACCTAATTTGAATAAATCATTTTTGGTTAAAACAAAATTTGATAAAAATAGTTTTGGGCACTATTCACATGGCATGATCATTAGGCCAGAGGTTTGAGACAAGAAAGATGAGGATGAAGTGGAATAGAATCTAGGAGTGCCATAAATCACAATCATCAAGCAAGCAAACAACATAGCAAACAAGCACAAGCACTATGAAAAAGTTTTAGTTGGCTCCAAATTTTATAAACCCAAATATAACAATGTGCTACAAACACAGGGTGTGACAAGGAGCGACAAGAACCTAAGCTTGGGAATTCCCTAGGAACCCCAAGGTAATATCCAAAGAAAACTCAAGCGCCTAAGCTTGGGGATGCCCCGCAAGGCATCCCCTCTTTCATCTTCAACACTATCGGTATATCTTACTTGGAGCTATATTTTTATTCGTCACACAATATGTGCTTTGCTTGGGTCATCATTATATTTTGTTACTTTCTGTTAGGTGTTATTTATAATCTTGTTTTCCAATACAAATTTCCAAGAATTGCCTTAGGATGCTTGCATTCCATGTTTTGATATGTGTTGGGTAAAAACAGAAACTTTGTCTGTAGTGTTTGAATTTTCATATTTTACTGGAACGTGGAAATTTTCTGAAATTTTTACACGGTATGGTCATATAAATTGTAGAGAATGTATTAAATTTTCATAATTGTTTGATTTATAGAAGTACACTTTTTTCATAAATTCCAAGACAGGTTGTTGTCATAGTTTCGTTTTCTACTTATCCTATAGTTTCCATAGCCTATATTGGTAGATATAAATTGTGGAAACGATAGTATACAGTACCTAATGTTTTATAATTATTATGGAACTTGTCTTGGCAGTACATAAAGAGTTGATTTATTATTATGTGTACTAACCTATCTCACGAGTTCTTTTTGAGTTTTGTGTGGATGAAGTTTTTGAGAATAGGTGAAACTGTGGTATGAAAGGATTGAACGAGATACAAAAGATCAATCTTGGGGATGCCAAAGGCACCCCAAGTAAATATTTCAAGAACTCTCTATCATCTAAGCTTGGGATGCTACGCATCCCACCTCTCTTCATCAACAACTATCGGTTAGCCTATGTTGAGCCTAAATTTTTATTTGTCCACATGATCTGTGCTATTCTTGGAGTGCTATTTTTCTTTTGCTTGCTGTTGAACAAAATACTCAGATATGAAAATCTTTATTGAGAGATATATATAGAAAGTCCTCACATAGCTACTTAATTGTTTGACCACTCATTAATCTTCACTTATATGTTTTGGAGTAGTTTTACCATTCACTCTCGTGCTTCACTTCTATCCTAAATAGTTGAATGAATTGAATATCATAAATCTGAAATTATATATGTTTTATATGCTTATACCATGGGGAGTAATGACTTCACATTTAGGAAGTATAGGTGGTAAAATTTATTGAAAGTTAGCAAACACCGCATTGGTCACTTGAACAATTCATGAAAGAATATTGATGGAAGAGATAGTTCACATATAAATATACTATCTTGGACATCTTCTACGATTGTGAATACCCATTAATTATTTTCAAACTTGAGAAAATTAGTTGAAGTTGGACAAGGAAGATAACATAATGAGTTATGCTTGGGTATATTTGTATAGAAGTTATATTGTTATGGATCCTCCAACATGTGGTGCTTACTTCCACCTCATACTAACCAAAACTTCCGAACCAAGTAGAAATACTACTTGTGCATCCAAACACCCTTAAACCCAAAGTTGTTCCATATGAGTCCACCATACCTACCTATATGCGGTATTTACCTGCCGTTCCAAGTAAATTTGCATGTGCCAAACTCTAAACCTTCAAATAATATTTTGTTTTGTATGCCCGAATCGCTCATATAGTAACTAGGGGCTGTCAGTATCTTCCATGCTAGGTGGGTTATTCTCACGATATGTGTTGATTCACTATCATTCACGATAAAATGGCTCGTAATAGGCATTCCCAGTCTCGAAATCAAAGAAAAAAATTGCAAATAATTAAACAAAACTCCCCCAGGAATGTTGTTGGTATGGACGGTACCTGTGGATTTGGCTCGCCATGGAGTGTGATTGATTGGTGGAGGAGGAGCAAAAGCTTTACCATTCTATTTGGGAACCTCCTATAATGTATCTAGCATGGAAGATACCAAGATCTCTCGGTTGTTATGGTGACAATGAAAGCATACCGCCCAAAATTATTATCCATCTCTGTTTTAAAAGCTCGAGCTCTGGCACCTCTGCAAATCAATGCTTCCCTCTGCGAAGGACCTATTTTTAACTTTCTAGTACTTACCTTTATACAAGAGTCATGGTGATCTTCACCACTTCCTATATTTTGCCTTTTTCTCTTGGCAAGCGTCATGTGTTGGGGAAAGATCCAAGCATATATGGCCATTCAAATATATTTGATCATGAATTATTATTGTTGACAATTATCTATATGATAAATAAGTTAGGAGGCGAAACATTAAGCCCCTATCTTTCTCTGTGTTTGATGGATGCTATTTGTTCTAAAAATATGCTTTGAGTGCTAGCAGTCATGGAAGACTATATGATAGTTGAGTATGTGGAATTTGCTAAATCAAAGCTCTTACATAGACCCTTCCTGAAAATAAGATGAATTGCAATAGTCTGATGACTGAAAGCATAGTTTGTTACTCTATACTTTAACATGTGGATAGCTTGTTATTTCATCATGAGAAGTTTTATGAGATGAGCTACTGTTTATGATACACAATGATGCTAGAAAAAGTGATTGGAATTATCACTGATCAAACTTGTGCACTTGCTAGCATTCACACTTCATAAATTATTTCTTTTATCATTTACCTACTCGAGGACGAGCAGGAATTAAGCTTGGGGATGCTGATACGTCTCTAACGTATCTATAATTTATGAAGTATTCATGCCATGTTTACAATAATTCTATATGAATTTGGTATGATTTTATTAGAACTAACCCGGACTGACGCTGTTTTTAGCAGAACTATCGTGGTGTTGTTTTTGTGCAGAAATAAAAGTTCTTGGAATGGGCTGAAAATTTACGAAGAATATTTTTGGAAAATATAAAAATACTAGAGCGAAGAGCTGGGCCAGGAAGTGGACGAGGAGGCCACAAGCCTGCTGGGCGTGGCCACCCCCTCGCCGCGTCTAGCAAGCTTGTGGGCCCCTCGAGCACCTCCTTGACATGATTCCAATGCCAAAAAGTCCTATAAATCCAGAAACCTCCGAAAAGAAACCTAGACCGGGAGTTCCATCGCCGCCAACCTCCAAAGCCACGAAAAACCAATCGGGAGCCCGTTTCGGCACCCTGCTGGAGGGGGAAACCATCACCGGAGGCCATCTTCATCATCCCGACGGTCTCCATGACGAGGAGGGAGTAGTTCACCCTCGGGGCTGAGGGTATGTACCAGTAGCTATGTGTTTGATCTCTCTCTCTCTCTCTCGTGTTCTTGAGATGGCACGATTTTGATGTACCACGAGCTTTGTTGATATAGATTAAATCATATGGAGTGTTCCTCTCTATCTAGTTGTGATGAATTGAGTTTCCCCTTTGAAGTTTACTTATCGGATTGAGTCTTTAAGGATTTGAGAACACTTGATGTATGTCTTGCGATGGGATATCTGTGGTGACAATGGGATGTTCTATTGATATACTTGATGTATGTTTTGGTGATCAACTTGCGGGTTCCGTGAACTTGGGAATCTATGCATAGGGGTTGGCACATGTTCTTATCTTGACGTTCCAGTAGAAACTTTAGGGCACTCCTTGAAGTTCTTTGTGTTGGATTGAACATGATGAATCTGAAATTATGTGATGCATATCGTATAATCAAGCCCATGGGTACTTGTGGTGACCTGGAGTATCTAGGTGACATTAGGGTTTTGGTTGACGTGTGTCTTAAGGTGTTATTTTAGTACGAACTCTAGGGCTGTTTGTGACACTTATAGGGACAGCCCATAAGATTGATCAGAAAAGGTAACTTTGAGGTGGTTTTGTACCCTACAATAATTTCTTCATTAGTTCTCCGCTATTTGTGACTTTGGAGTGAACTCTTTGTCGCACGAGAGGTATTTACATATGATTCGATTGTGCTAATATTGTTGAGAGAAATTGCACTAGTGAAAGTATGGACCCTAGGCCTTGTTTCCAAGCATTCATACAATGTTTTGCTCACCGTTTACTATTTGTTACCTTTCTGTTTTTATATTTTCAGATTACAAAAACCTATATCTACCATCCATATTGCACTTGTATCACCATCTCTTTGCCGAACTAGTGCTACCTATACAACTTACCATTGTATTGGGTGTGTTGGGGACACAAGAAACTCTTTGCTATTTGATTGCAGGGTTGTTTGAGAGAGACCATCTTCATCCTACACCTCCCGCGGATTGATAAACCTTAGGTCATCCACTTGAGGGAAAATTGCCGCTGTCCTACAAAACTCTGCGCTTGGAGGCCGAACACGAGTCTACAAGAAGAAGGTTGTGTAGTAGACATCAGAAGCCACTGTGTAAAATTTATTCTTATCAAAGGTGAAAAGCATAGGGAAGGAGTCCTTGAACCGACCGTCGCTCGACCAATCATCCAACTAGAAAGATATTTTGGAGCCGTCCCCCAGCGAACACTTGGTGGCATTGATAACCAGAGGCACCGAACTCTTCAGACCCCTCCAAATGGCGGTGTCCCTGTTGCTTGCTAACATGGAGATGATTCGCTTACAGTACTGGCATGCAAACCATGTAAATCAAGGCACGGTGATGTCCTGTAAAACCCTGGCGGTGAAGCAGCAGATCAATGCCATATTGTGTGCATGGAGGTCTCGTATTCCGAGTCCTTCGCAATCCTTGGGGAGGGTTACCACATCCCAGGCTACCAGACAGCATCCCCCCATAGAAAAATTCTTCCCTTGCCACAGAAAACCCCGAAGAATTTTTCTATCTTTTCCAACGACTCTTTTGGCCAAAGGAAGCATGTCATGTAGTAATTTGGTATGGCTGCAAGTACTGAATTTATCATGGTCAACCTGCCTCCCCAGGAGAGGAAAGTTGCAAGCCATCCGGAGAGCCCTTTGTCCACTCGATGTATGACTGGCATGAGAGAAGCATGAGTGATCTTGTTTGTTTATAGTGGCAGACCCAAATAGTTGCAGGGGAAGGCTGAAATTGGGCACTGTAGTAATTCAAATATTTGGTGGCTTAGAGATGTCTCCATGCTGATGGGTACAAAGGTGCTTTAGTTGAAATTAATTTGCAGGGCAGTGAATGCTGCAAAGTGATGGAGCAGCCTCTTGACAATTGTGGCCTGTTCCATGGTTCCTTTGATGAGCATAAGGGTGTCGTCAGCGTACTGTAGTACCGGGAAAAAAAGTCAGATTCCAACGGGTGATGTAGGTTTCCATGTCTGAATTCCTCACAACACATTTGCTGAAGCACATTTGCCATTAGGATAAACAGGTAGGGGGACAGCGAGTCTCCTCGTCGAAGCCCGCACTCCAAAAAAATTGGTTCTCCCAGTTTACCATTTAGATTCACCCTTGTTGAGCTTGAGTAGAACATGCCTTTTACCCAATTAATCCACCACTGCCCAAAGCTTTTGGCTGTGAGGACAACGAACAGGGCATCCCAACTTACATTGTCGAAAGATTTTTTGAAGTCTAGCTTTAGCACAATCATGGGCTTTTTCCTCTTGTGTGCATACTGAACCAGCTCCGCGGCAAGAGAGAAATTCTCTGCAATGCATCTTCCTGCAAGGAAACCAGACTGGAGTAGGTGTACCATCCCTGGCATCCTCACTTGCAGCCTGGTGGTTAAGACTTTTGTGGTCAGCTTCGGCAGGCTATGCACTAGAGAGATAGGCCCGTAGTCCTTCATTTCCAATGATATATCCTTCTTGGGCAACAACACAATGGATGATGTGTTGATACTAGAAGATCAACCTTGTTTGCATGGAAATCCTTGAAAAAATTTAACAGGTCGGGTTTCAAGGTCTTTTAAAACTCTTATAAAACTCGTTAGTGAAACCATCCGGCCAGGGGCTACGGTTGTTTGGAGAGTGGTTGATTGCTGACACAATTTCAGCCCATGAGAAGTGCTCCTCGATTGAACTCAGATCAATCGGATCATAGTATCATACAGTATTGAGATATTCAAAACTGGTGCAAAACGAGAGCTTTGGCCGAGCAGGTTGTTGAAATATTCAGTTGCTATGTTGAGTTTGTCCTCATCCTGAAAGAACTCGACCCCATCCTTGACAAGGACTCTAATGTTGTTCCTCCTGGAGTGGTTGTTTGCGGCAGCATGGAAGAAATGGGTGTTCTCATCTCCCAATGTACACTAACGGATCTTTGCTCTTCTTTTCCATATGCTGATGTGCCAAAGAATTAGTTGCTGAATTTTCTTGCTTGCATGGTCTGAGCCGGAACTCCAGGTTAGAGAGGACCCGATGCTCCTCTACCGTGGTTAAGAATTCAACCACATGTTTGTTGTTATCGAGGAGCAGCCTGATGCTGCTTCTGTTCCTGCACCATTTTCGGATGGTGGCTCGGAACCTTCTCATTTTGAAACTGATGAGGGAGGCGGTAGCAGCAAAGGGCCTAATACCCCTATTCCATCCTTCTGAAATAATCTCCCTGACCTCTTCTATTTCTAACCATAAATTCTCAAACCTGAAGAGGTTGCTTCTAGTGGTTTCATTAGAGAAGTCCACGACAATTAGTTAGTGGTCCGAAGGTGCCGCCGTTATTGCCATGGCCACAATTTTGAAGAAACTTAAGTTCTATTCTGCATTTACTAGAACTCTATCCAATTTGATAAGAGTTGGTTCTCTTCTCTTGTTGGACCATGTATATTTGCGATTAGCTATATGTATATCATCCAGACCATGCTCCCTGATCCATTCATTGAATCTCTCTATAACTAAGCATTTTATGCAGCCTCTCGATTTCTCTTGGGCCGACCTATACATGTTGAAGTCGCCCAAAAGCATCCACGGTCCAACCACAAGATTAGCAGCTTGATTGAGATGTTGGAAGAAATCCTCGCTCTCAGTGCTATCACATGGTGCGTATACATTTGTAACAGTGGCAACACTTCCATTAGAGTTGGACTGAAAATTCACAGTAATGCAGAATCTGCACTTGGTCATCTCTGAACATGTCGTTGTGGACTGGTTCCAGGCAACTATGAGCCCCCCTGAGGTCCCTGATGCAGGCATATAAATGAAAGATCGCAGGCTTGTAGGTAAGGAAGTGTCTGCCTTAAGCGAATCCAACTCTTGCATTTTGGTCTCCTGCAAGCACACGACATCAGCATGGCTAGATTGTATTGCATCCCTAACTAAAGAGCATTTATTAGTGTCACCAAGACCGCGTACATTCCAATTGAAAATCCCCATGGTGGACATGTTGGGCACATAAAAGATAAGCTAGAAAAATGAGCAGTAGATAGACATTCAGATTGCAAGGGGCCGGACAAATTCAGATAAAAACTTAGGATGCGATTACTAGCTGGAAGGGAAAGATGCAGATACAAACGCCATTGGCGTGATATGCAGGTGGATGCAGGTACATATCCCCTTAAGAGGGACAATAGTTGGAAATGAAGATTATGCCTAATGCAACACGGAAGACTAAAACTAGGACAGACTACCCAAACACACAGACAGATGATATCCATAACAGCTATGCAGTAGATCCAATCATTCATGTCCAGACATTGAGGACGTAGATTGGCCCGAAGAGAAGCTCGACTGGGACGATGGGCTCGAGGAGGCGGCTTCAACCAGGATGGCGTCGATGTTTAGATCCCAGCACTTGGCAATTTTCTTGACCTTGCCCCTAGTAAGTGGCGCAGGTGTCTTGTTCAGAGGTAGCGCAAGAAGGTCAGCTACCTGCTACAACTTTGCTTTCTTCTTCGCAGCAGCAAAAGGTCCGCGACGGCGCCGCGCTCCCTCATCAGAGGAAGTGATCACCGCTTTGTGTTTCGAGGCGCGCACCACAGATCCCACTCTGATTCCATCATAAGGCTTCTGAATGCGGGAGCTGCGTTGAGGAGAAGGCGCCGCTAGCAGATTCCCTGGGGAGGCGGATCTAGCCGGCGAGGCAATCATTGCCTCATCGCCCCCGGCAGGCGGGGCGGGGCTGGCTCGGGAGCGGCCGCAGAGACGCCTCCATCCTCTAGCGTCGTGCCCCCGTCAACTTCCACTCGGCTATCATCAGAGAGGTTGATTGTAGGTGGCTGGAGTAGCTGCAAAGTGGGAGGGGAGGTCCTCAGATCCTCAGGCTTGGGTTCTGACGCCGGCGCCCTGCAGTCGCAGACGCGAGCGGCTATAGCGGCAGGTAGGATGGCGCATGCCCCATGCCTCATATCGATGGCGGCGACCAACGAAATGGACCCACTCGGGAGAAGGCCCAAGATTGGGGTGGGAGCATAGGCTAGCGGGCGGGTGCATATGGGCCTGGTATTGAGCACTTGGTGGGCTAGGATGTGTGCTTGAGCAGGTTGGTGGATGAGCGGAGGGTAAATGTGCGCGTTAGCCAGGGAAAGGAGCGGCCCAGCTGAGGGGAGCAGGCTGCCACAACAGGCTTTGGGGGATACATGCACTCAACTGCCGGCAGAAGAGGAAGAGTTCTAGTACAGAGGTCGCCCTAATACTTGCTCAACATTTTTTGAATGCTTGATTATTTTTTTGAAATATTTGTTAAACATTATTGATATACTTGTTCAACATTTCTCGTATTCATTGTCAGGATTTTTCTATACGCATTTAACTTTTTCTAAAATTACGATTAACATTTTCGAATCATTATGTAAAGAATATTTTATTAATATACATGTTTATAATTTTTGGGAGTGTACACAAAAGTAAAAAGAAATAAAAAACAAAAACTTAAAATATGAATGGAAAACAGAAAAAAACGCGGATTTTCCTTCTTGCGCACCTGGGTTGGCCCATCTAGAGCTGCCCCTAACGGCTCGTTTAAAATGAGACATAGGGCCTCTCCAATCTAAGAGCATCTCTAGCAAAATCCATATAGTCGTCCGAACTATAAAATTCTGACAATTATATGGGTTTGGGCCTTTTTCCTGTGAGATAAGACACCGTAAACGCAACCCCCTCGACCAGTATATCTACAGGTTTGCTTGTTGGATACAAGACCAAACCATATCCCTGCACCACCGCGAAAATCCCCAATCCCTCACCGCCGATGCCTCAAATCCACCGCTCGGGCCTTCAATCCGCCGCCCGCAATGGACAATTCCGGTCGCCGTGACAACGACGACACCGAGCAGGTGCTTGCGTCAGATCCGACGCGGCGTGGAAGCACGCCGCCTTGCGGTACACACACCACGGGCGGACGCTATTGCCGTCGCTCCTTCGCCGCGAGACAGAGGAGTACGACCGCGCATGCGGGCGCCTCTTCTTCGGCACCGGCAGCTCCTCCGTGGCGTCCAACTCGTGCTCCTCTCTCACCCTGGTGAAGAGGGAGCTAGAGGAGCTCCCCCAAATGAAGAGGGAGACGGAGGCCGAGGTGGGGCCGGAGTGACGTGCCGGTGGCGTTGTCGGGCCGGAGGACTTCCTCCCCCGAGAAAGGCGGACGCCAATTTGCCCGCGTTGCTTGCACGAAGTGCGCGAGAGGAGGAAACAGAGTGGCAACGCTGCCGGAGGGACGAGGAGATCGACACCGTGCTCTACGAGCATGGACTCGCGCCGGCGCTCGCGTTCGGCGATAAGAAGGAGGAGTGGCACCGCGAGGCCGCTGAGCAAGAGTGGATCTTCGTTGACCTCACCTCCGACGTGGACTCCGATTGAGCGACGCCGCTGGTCAGCTACCGCACGAGCCCTGTTGAGCTCCATTTTGTCTAGTGCTAGGGTAGCGTAGCTCCGGCGAGCTTTCTATGCACTTATATGTATGCTTTGTAGGAACGATCTGCCCTCGTGTAAGAATGGTCTATGCTCCGGTAAGCTTTTGCGAATTTCTCGCACGAAACCTGTTTTTTTTTAATTTTACAGTTTTTGATATAGTTTCTACTCTTGCGCAGCGATTTTGAACCCATATAGACCCGTACGAACTGTAAACGCAGTTTATAGTTTCACAGTATAGGAGGTCTCGTAGAGATGCTCTAAGAAGCCCAGGGAAGCAATGTCGCTACAGAGGGCAGGGCAGGGCTGGGCCTGCCCAGTAGCACCGTGGGTCGTTGTGCACACGCCATGCTGGTATCACACCATTTTTTCTTCTTAATTTTATTTTAAATAATATATTTAGAAAAAAAACTTAAATTTACTTAAATAATATTTTCCTTTCTCAAAATAAATGTTCAACTTTATACTAACTTCAGTGGAAAATTATATTAAGATTAAGACACTTAATTTGAAACAGAGGGAGTAACTAAACCATGATTTTCGAAAAAAATGCATAGCATAAAAAGACGTTACCATAAATTTTTAAAATTAGTGATAGATTTCAGAAAAAAATTCATGACAATAAAAAATATATTTCCATGATTTCAAAAATATGTCTAAACTGTTTTAAAAAATGTATACAGCCTTTTACATTCTTAAAATGATTCCCCCATTGAAAAATATCATGTAATAAATGTTAGCATTTTTTTATGAAATACCATCAAAGAAAGTTAAATGTGTATTGAAAAAATATTGACCGTATGTTAAAAAAGGTTTGCAAAAAATATATACATCGCATATATAAAAAATGTATCATTTATATCACTGGCTGTATCTCCCTATTCCGATTTTGCCATTAGGAATTTTAACTGCTCACAAATGCCATCGTTAGTTAGGCACATGTTTAAAAATGTCAATGGACACCATTACCGTGAGCTCAAATATCATTCGTCATGTTATAGTGATCAAAATACCTATAGACCAACATGTCAGCTCTTTCTTTGTCTCACTAAAATAAAGTGTGGGTCTCGCGCTGAAAAGAAACCAGCATCCGCACCGCAGTTTTCTTTTTTTTTCTTTGCTTTTCTTTGTTTCTTTGTTTCTTTTTTTCTCCTTCCTTCGTTTTCCCTTTTTTTGTCGGTTTTGTTTTTTTTTTACCAATACACTTTCTACTTTGTCATATATGTTGTGCATTTTTATACATGTAAAAAAATTTAATACTCATTTATTCTTTTTACCATAATGTGTTTTGAGTACATTTTGGAAACATGTGTTATTTTTTTTAATACATGTTGAAACAGTTTTTTGGTCAACAGATATTTTTTTTGAACTGTGCAAACTTTTTCTTAAATTGTACAAACCTTTTTTAAGTGTCATGTATAAAATTCTGAAATTTGTATTTTTTTCTAAAATGTGACATACTGTTTTTGAAGGCGTAGTATTATGTGAATCCAGCCCTGGTTGTGCATCCCTATATCGTTGTATCTTCACGTTTTGGAACATTTTCAATACAAATAATGCACATCTGCTCAGTTGGTAGAAATTTTTACAAGAAAGTGCCCGCCTCCAGCCCTCCTACTTGCAAAGTAACCCTTGAAGAAAATGTACGGGCAGCCCTGCACATACCGGAAGTGCGAAACCCACGTCCCCATCACCATGGCGGCGGCCTGTGGATAGATACAGAAGGATTCAACGTACGGCCTAACCTTCCACAAAGATGAGATCCTGGCGGTCAGACGTGAACACTCGAAGGTCAATAAAGTATCCCAAATCCGCCCCTCTGCCCTTGCCTTATTGTGACCTGTTAGTAGTTCTCATCGAATCAAAAAATGTTTTCATTCTCGTTACAATTTTTTTTGTATACACCAGATTTTTACAATTCATGTTTAATTTTTTTTCAAATACAAGATTATCATTTTTCAAACAGTATTAACATTTTCAACTGTTTAATTAAAGTATTTTTGTAATATAAACACATATATTTAGACTATATTAAAATATAAACATAATTAATGAAGACGAAAATGATGTGAAGGAAAAACGAAAAATAAATCACGCAGGACGTCAGGGATGATTTTTCGGCTATAGGCCTAATGCTGGCCCATCTTGCGAGGCCCACTTTATGCGCTATGCTGCTATTCGATTGCCCTCTCTCGAAAAAGGTTTAGGGCGTGCTCGCGGAGCTCTGTTCGCGCTTTCTGCGAAGTCCCAACCCCAACCATGGCCAGTTCAAAACAAAAAGAAAAACCAACCATGGCGACCGGCGGAACTTCAAGGGCGGGCAGCGGCCAGGGCAACCGCGTTGCCCCATCCGCTGAATCCAGGAGGTTAGCCGCTCCCTGTCCCCACTCCCTTACCACGATCGCACAACATGATCGAATCAGGCGCGGGTTCCCTACCGTGCGTGATGTGTTCGACGAAATGCACTTGATTCTTCTTCTCCCTGATCCTCAATTAGCGCGAGGTATCGCGAGGGATTAGCGTGCGGATGTGGCGTTGGTGATTTGAGGATAACAAAATAGCAATGTTGTAGCACGAAATAGAAGCCATCGTATATGTTTGCACTGGTTACTGCAGGATGCAAGAGTTACATAAATTTGGGGGAACATGTGGTTTCTCAAGAGATTGCATGACATGCGTACAAGAAACAGAGAGGGTTATCCAGTACACCAGCTATTTGAGTGGAGATCGGGCTATCGACTGACCAAGACTGCTTGGAGTTTCGCGTTTCTGACTGTTAGACTGTTAGTTCATTGCATTGGATGAAAGGGGAGATTTATACCACCATTCTGATAAATAATGGCATAAATACTTCACTTCAAACTAATGTATAATTGCGTACTACTCCCTCCGTTCCTAAATATTTGTCTTTCTAGAGATTCAACTATGGACTACATACAAAGCAAAATGAATGAATCTACATTCTAAATTATGTCTACATACATCCGTATGTTGTTCATAGTGAAATCTCTACGAAGACAAATATTAAGGAACGGAGGGAGTAGTACTTACTTGTCGGTCAGTAAGGAACAGGGCAATATCCCAGAACGTGACGAATGTATCTTCCAACTCTTATTCTTACAAGGATGATGTCTTCATTACCAAAACAATATGTGCGTGCATTATTCCATAATCTATGTTACTTAGGAACTGTTCATGAATTTCAACTCAGTTAGTCTGCTGAGTTCACCCACTTTAGTAACGTTCTATAAATGGTTCTGACAATTGCAAAATTTACATCGTATATTCTTGTTTTCATCTAATGGCGCTGCTATATGAAGTATTGCGTGTGCTCTTATACTGAATTTCTGAGTATTTACTAGTTTGACGTAAAATTGTATGGACATTCGGATCGAACGGTTACACAGACGTAATAGTATTTATAAACATGAAATATTTTAGTCCTTGTGTCATTCAGTTTTTTGTTTTTTGAGAATGATGGCACTTTATTCATATAGAGCATCACTACACAGATTTTCCCGGATAAGATCCGAGATTACACCATGATAGATCTAACTAAGAGCAAGTTTGTGTGCTGGTGCATCCAACAAACGTTTCTACATGAACAAAAGAGCAAGCATGGAATTCTGCTGCCAGGAATTTAATGTCAGCAATCACCGTGCCTACAGATGACCAATCCCTGAAAGAAACACCAACTCTCTGGACCAACAAGAGCACTCAGCAGCGAGGATTACCTTAGAGAAGCCTTCATCCGGGGCAAGGGCCAGGGCATTGTGGTATTCAAGTAGTTGTGATGGTGGTTAAGGGACAAACAACCAAACCGAATAAAAAAAAAACTAGAGTATCAGTTAATGAAATGGACCAGATAGTGTATCAGTTATTTAATTTTAGTATTTTCAGTTGTATTTTAAATGGAAAATCATTCTGTTATATCAGAAGTTCATGCATGCATAGAACAATTTGTCCAATAAGAAGGTTTGAACTCAACTGAATTAGACTTTACCAGAATGGCCTTATGTTGTTTCTTCAGTAGCCTTATGTTGGACTGATTGATAAATTATTCGTGTCTGACATTTCATAGTTTCTTAATGAATCAGGCTTCCTTCAGACAAGAAGTCGCTTAACCTGTGCCCTCTGGTTATCATATTTGTCAGATGGCTACCCCCACCCCTAGTTTGACAAACAGTGGTTCGTTTGTTTTGTTACATCCATTTGGTAAATAAACGATATGGGTGATTACTTATTATTTGTTGAAATTCTGCAAATATAAGCAGGTCGACTGAACCAAATTTACTTGCACTTCTATGTTTAAGAGGCTAAATTTGTGCATGTATTCTTCTTGGCTGGGGGTCAGGGGGAGCAGAGGGGTGTACAACAATGGTATTACCAAATCATAAATCTTTTGCTTACATCAGCAAGTGTGTATAGTTTTCAATATACATATGGGCGGAACTCATAAAGTTTAGGTCCAGATTTCTTCAATCAGTTGTGCTTCACTTATGTTTAGGGAAAATTTAATATTTATTATTCTACAAAATAAAGTTTCAACAGTTTTGCTTCCAACTTGTGATTGTATATACGTAGTTTTATTTTTGAATCAGGGTGGAAATTTCGTTTTCCCCCTATTTTATATAGTCAACTTGCGAGTAAGTGCTTCTTTTATTTGAATCAGGATTGATGTGCCACTCTGCAAAATCTGCAAATATGTTATTTTGTTTGACCGATATCAAATTATGTGTATGTTTATCATTCATGTTTTATTACCAATAACGACAACAGCGATATTTTTTTCTAACTTCATTCTCGTAACAGAGTTTTGCACTTTATGTGTTTGAGAATGATAATTGATGAGCAAGATTGACATGACACCCTTGCAAGCAATTTTCTTCATCAAAACATAAGGATACCTATAGAATAGGGGATGCAGATGAGTGGAATCCGAGGGAAGGGGATTGTGACGGAACATAGGAGTCAGAAATACGTATTGTGAACTAACAAGATTACAGTAAACAAAAGCTGTTAAAAATCTCCATAATTTTGTAGTCCGAATACGTGAACATGATTACAATAATATAAATCAACCTAAGTATGATTTTCACCTACGAAACAAAGGATCTTATTCACATCCGCAGTATATCTAAGGATCTTATTCACATCCGCAGTATATCTTTCTTGAGATGATTAGAAGAAGAAACTGGCGACGCAATAACTTGGAAAAAGGTCTTAAAGTTCTGAACTTTTTGACACTGTGGGATCCACATCTGTTTTCTACAATAAAACCAATAAGAAAGGAATATACGGAAGCAACAAAACAGAAGGCAGTGATCAACATATTTTCTCTTGTTTGAATTTTTTTTTTTGGAGATTGCACGATAGCTCATTCTCTAAACGAAGATACTCACTGCCAATTGTTATGCCAGATTGCCAGAAACCATGTGTTGCCATCAAATCTACTAGTTGGGTCATTTATCTTTGGCTGAAAATGACTAATTTATTTTCAGCGATTAATTCCAAGCATCAAAAGTAGAATAAAGACCAGGTCAGTCTTTAAAAGTACGTACCTGTTTAATACATTTCTCACCACCTTATATAATCCTAATGTTGCTTGTGACTCTTAGATAGATGCAAAGCTCTTGTGGCCATTCACAACTGCATACAATGTTTTTCGTAAGGAGGAAACCATTACCAATTTCTATTACCAATAGAAATATATGGAAAAGTAGAAAAATATCAGATTACATGAAGGCCATTCCAACATGTAAGCCTGAACTCTCAACGGCTTACATGTTGGCAAGGTACACGAAACCTGCAGCCAAAAGATTGCAGTTAAGAAACAATAACTGCTATATATATTTGATACTGTATATGTTAGTGCTTTTCATATGAGATAAGAATAAGATTCAATGCAAACTATAGATGATACAGCTCAAGTAATATACGAGTTTAAAACAGAAGTACGGAATTATAACCTGGCATCTACCCAGAGGCATCCCAAACAGTTTGGAAGTTTACAGAAGTGGGAATTGCATGCACACTAACTTTATTTATGAGCTATACTCTTATGATTTTTCAAACTCTCGGGTCATTTTGTACCTTGGTCAACTTTAGTGCTGGTGCAGCTCACGTCAGCAGGCCAGCATTAGTAAATGATGCATGTTAATTCATGAACACCAGTGCAATGATCTCTTGCTTTTACTAAACAGAGCATTAGAGCAGTTTCGCTTACAAAATAGGACTGAAAGAGGCATATTGACAACTACGTTGTGTCTTCACATAAAAAGGAAAGGTGCAGCGGCTTTCATGCTTGATTCGCAGATCTGGTTCAGCCGTCTCTTTTATCCTTGTTGCAGTTAGCACCCCCATGCTATGATCCATCATCCATTCTAAGCGCAGTTTCAGAACGGCACAGCATTTAGTTTCGGGATATGTGGCTG
The DNA here is from genome assembly GCA_022496015.1 of Hordeum marinum. Lineage (NCBI taxonomy): Eukaryota > Viridiplantae > Streptophyta > Magnoliopsida > Poales > Poaceae > Hordeum > Hordeum marinum. The sequence goes on along the minus strand of CM039678.1, from coordinate 417,282,257 downwards.
TGGTTCGTCTCTTCATCGCACCCGCAGGTTAACCTTATCCCTAATCAGTCTGCCTTTGCCTTTGCCTCTTCCCATTTTTGTTGTTTCTCTGGTAGCTACCTGTTGTTGTCGGCGTGTACCCGTCACGACCACCAACTGGTTCTCTATGTGAACACATCACAATCATCTAGGGTAGTCAAATGGCAACCAATGTTACAGTTATTGCATGATTTGCTATGATTTCTGCTTGTGTGCATTTCTTTTCACTACTAGCCGCAGATCCTGGTTATTCGTATTGTGAGATTGTTATTCCCAGTGTCGGGAAAGACTTCTCGACACTGATTATGATGGATATATGACCTAAATGTCAATGCTGTTTGATTCTTTTTCACGAGTTGAGTTCAGTAGGACCTTGTCAAACATCCTGGCCATCTTTTTCTTTGCTGCTTGAACTAGGGAAAGAGTTCAGAAGAAGAATGGATACCCTATGTTAGAACCTGGCTGCTGATTCTTACTAATACATGATGATCACCGTTATGCCAGGCCATTCCTACATATGTCTTCTGTAGTTTCTTCTTTGTCCTATACATCTGAGTACCAAGAACCTACTCTCACTCATTATGTACTACTTTAAAAAAAAATCTGCTACTGTTAGTGCTCATTACCACATGTGCAGCTGCTGTAATTGCCTTGTGTTCAATCACCAGCCACGCATTTGCTGTTACCCCCACAGAGGGTCCCTGTAGACATGGTGCACAGTGTCCTTTTGCTCCAAGCCATGACCCCTTTGGATTTGCAGAGCGTCTCCGAAAGCTACGTATTTGTTCAGGCCCAAGGCTATCATTGAGAGCCTTGCCTTGCCACCTTACAACTCGTGACAGCGAGTGAATTACTTGCGCGCTCTCTCTCTTCCCCTCTCTCTCCAGGAGTGATTCAAACACCGTATACGTATGCATCCTAACCATCATACAAACCGGCAGCTGCCCCTCTGTTAGAAACATTATCCGGCCGTAGCCCGTAGGGATGATACGGACAAGATGTTTGACAGTGCTGTCTCGATCTTTCACAGACCACAGTGTGTGTGTGTGTGAACCATACTGCAGATACTATGACCTATCTCAAGAGCCTTATCAGAAGAAAAAAAACTACTACCATAGCTTATAACGCTAGATCAAGGCAAGAACATCCCTTTTCAGTTTAATTGGGATGTGATGGATGGGATACTCTCTGTCTTTTCTTTTACAGCTCATTAATCTTGTGGATGGGTTATCTTGTTGTTGATCAGTGTTGTCAACTTGTCATAGGCTAAGACTACTTGGTCTACCCAATTGCCTGATCTTTCCATCACTTCACCGTGACGATGCACTTGATTCCCAACTGATATTTAGCGATGCTCTGCCATGCATGCTGTTAGTTCAGTGCACAGGCCCCCGATGGATGGACAACCAAGAGATCTTGACAGAATACAGTTCACTAACTATGCTATTCCCTGGGGTCAAGGCTCACTGATCACCAACTGTTTGGCCCCTATCATGTGCCGAATTGGAACAGTTTCTCTTCGGACACTGCATCGTTTAACGGTCACGGTCTCCATCGTTTCACTGTTTGATCATTGCCCTGGTTTTGCGCTCCTGGTATTTGTCATGTCATATTATTATTGCAACAATCATGATCTGATCTGGATTCTGGCTCTGGATTTGGCTCATCAGGTCACAAATCTACTTCATCAGGTCGATCTGATGCGCGGACCGACCACTGGAGAAGAAGAATCAGAGTCCAATACTACTTACTGATGACCTGCAGTTCCCCTGCTCGGATTTGGCTCCTCTGCAAAGACGCTCAGAAATAGGAGGAGATATTTAGCCCCGGATCTCGATGCAACGGGCCGCGGGAAACATCCATTCTTGAAGATCTCTACTACACGTAAGTGGGTCAACCCGACGATCCTCCCTCCCTCCCTCCCCCAGTTGCCCTGCTTTGTCACACATGTGCTGTGCCTGTGCATGCACGCCCATGCCAAGGCCACGATCCCAGCTCGCCGCCGTCGCCCCCGGCTGGCCGTAAAAAGACGGGGAAAACGGGAGGGGCGATGGCAATGGCATCATCCGTCATGGCAGCTGCAGGCTGTACGTACGCGCAGAGGTGGGCGCGGCGGGCGCGCACCGCCCCTCAATTGGTCGCTTGTTTGGGCGTGCGCGGCCTCGCTGCTGCATCTGTCCCCATTCGAGGGCCAGATCACGAGGGACGGGGGCGAGGAACAAGTCGCCCAGATTTTGGCCGCACGCAGCTGGGGCTGTATGGGCTCTCTTTGCATGTGGGATCGGCCGTCGCCATCGCGGCCTCCCGCCGTGTCTGCTCCGCCTCCGCCTGGCTTGATGGCTTCCCGTCCCCCTCGCCGCAGAGTAGATAAGATCGATCAGGCCGAGGGTTAGAAAGAGATCGTACTACGGGTACTGCCGCTACTGGGCGCCCAAGGGGTGAGAGCCAACTTCATTACGTTTGCCTTGCCTATTTTGGGAATCGATCGGGCGTGGTGTTTCTCTTTCTCTATCCGTGCTGGTAAGTGGCGCTGGTACATGCATGTGTGGTGTGTCATGATGAACGTTTGGAACTACGTGCGATCTACCATGCAGGAGATCATGGCAAGTTTGATAGCTTGGCGTTCTACATCCGGGATGTCCCGGAGTGACAAAGTCATTTTTGATGCAAAATGGTTGCATAAAAAAGCTTCATGTGATGACAACAAATGCTTGTTAGCGATTTTTTCGACTTCACACACGCCGAACAACGGGAGAGTAAGATCTGATAATTAGCTGGCTAACCTAGAAAACCACCTTTTTATGTCCTTCAGTTCACATTGTCTAACACATTTTACAGGTGGTTTCGGCGTGTTGCTTGATGATACAAGAGAGTTTTGACATGCCACATGAAAGTGTTACGGGTGCCTTGGTATTCTCTAAAGTATGCTTGTATGGAGAACACGCCTTTCTGGCCAATTTTTCTCCTTAAGTCCTTATCGGGTCGTTTATTCCCTTTGTTTATCCTCTCTTCTTGGTTCATGCATCGTGTACAATGGTGCACGAAGTAGGCCTGCAACAAGAGTGTCATGCATAGCACTTCCGGGTGACGATGGTTTGACATGATCTTCGAAGTCCTAGGATGTAGCACGATTGTGCGTACCATGAGTCGAAAGGATGGGTGACACATTGCTTGTAAAAACATGGAGACAATTCCCTCAACTTGGCAAGGACAACTTCAAGGACTTATCATGGGGAAGTGCCAGGGATCGACAATGAAGGTTCATAGAAGGAATACGACTGGCGGATTTGTATCTAGTAAAGAGTAGCCATCGTGATTTAGGGAGGCCTGACAAGAAAAATTCTCTTGGTTGAAGGTGTATTGTAAAGGATGATGAAGGAGGTACAATGTTCTCTTGGTTGAAGGTGTCTTGGTCCTCATCGTGATTTAGGGAGGCCTGACAAGACATATTGACTGTGTCAACCATGGAGACGACCGTTGTGTACAAATGGCGAGAGAAAGGAAAGAGGGGGGAAGGGGTGTGTCAACAACCATATATCCAAGTTGAAATCATGCTCGGTTCCACCTTGATCTAGTAGCCCTACCCACATGTCCTTAAGGTCAAATAGTCGTTAGAGCACATTGATACAAGGGCAGAGGTGAAGGAAACTAGTCGGCAACTGATTGGGTAGAAGATTGGGATCGTACTAGAGAATAAGGCTTACTATGCATTGCTAGTGATGAGGCCGATGAACTCGTCAAAATAGAGAAGAAAAATGCACGATTGGAGACAATAGTAGGATGTTAGCGTGGTAGGGTTGTTTTGTATACTTCAAGCGACGCCTAGGGGGGGGGGAAGTAGTTTGACTCGATACTTTAGATGTGTAATATATTTCTTGTCTTATGTGCATGCTTAATAAATCTTTACCTTGCGTGATTCACATATTAAACATTGAAATGATATACTCCTCCAAATGGAAGTGGGTGAAACTTGAATCAAAAGGAATGTCTACTCATTCTAACTATCTAAATTTATGAAGTCGAAGATATTGCTCGCTTAAAATAGGTGAATTATAATTCACATTTTTATCTTTAGTGAATAGGGTAGTATTTCTAGAAAAATAACATAAGACAACAAACATGCTTGGAAGTGTGTTTGTCGATAATAAAGCTTTATGATAGAGAAAAGATCAATATTTACAAACACCCATGACTGGGAATGCGAAAAAGATGAAAGAACAACCGTCCTTACCAACTTGGAGTCCTTGCTAACCAGGACCTAAAATAGCACGGGAAACTACAAATCTGTGGGCGAGGGTGTATTATGTGTGCCTGCTAACAGCTCTGAGAGATCATGAAGGAGCATCGACTGTAGTTGTAGGAAGAACACAATGTAAATAACCTTCGTTGAAATGTGCACTATCTGTGCAACCGGATCATCGGCGAGCTCATGATCACGAGAGGTAAAGGGGCGCCTCCGACCTTTACACCGCAATAAGAGGAGCTTGCCTTGCCCAACTTCTAGATGTGAGTGGCAAAGAAGTGGAGCACAAGACCTCGAAGGTTGTGTTCATGACAACTGTTTGACAACCCAAACATGTCATCAGGATCATCCATGCCAACCCTTGATACGTCTCCAACCTATCTATAATTTTTTATTGTTCCATGCTTATATTATCATTCTAGGATGCTTTTCAGGCATTTACTTGCTGATTTATATTATGTTTAAGCACTAACCTATTAACCCATTGCCAAGTGTCAGTTGCTGTTTTCTACATTTTTTTGTCTTTGCAGGAATAATGTACCAAACGAACTCTAGGTACCCCGAAACTTTTTGACGTTTTTTCTAGATAAAATAAGGACCTGGAAGCTTTGGAGGAAGACCGGAGGGCACACGAGGTGCCCCCAAGCCAACAGGGCGCGCGCAAGGGGGGTTGTCGCACCTTGATGGCTTGGGGCCACCTCCCTGGCCCGCTCACGTTGTTCTCTGGCTTATAAATTCTCATTAACCCAAAAAAAACCGAGAAGCCTCCTGAAACACCTTTTCCGCCGCCACAAGTCTCTGTTCCGCCGTGTGCCCATCTGGAGCCCTGCTTCGGTGCCCTGTTGGAGGGGGGATCGATCACGGAGAGCCTCTACATCAACCTTGCTGCTCCCATGGTGATGTGTTAATAGTTCACCACAGACCTACAGGGTCGTAGTTTGTACCTAGATGTCTATCTCTATGTTCCTCAATACAAAGTTCATCGCATCTTCGCCATGATCTATTCGATGTAATCACTTTGTGCAGTGCGTTTATTGGCATCCGATGAATTGTGGGTTTATGTTCAGATTATTCATGAGATTATATTGAGTTTATTGCTGGTCTTTTCATATATATGCATGATTATATGATAGCTTCGTAATTCTCTCCGATCTATTGATATAGTTTGGCCAACTAGATTGATTTATCTTCGATGGGAGAGGTGCGTTGTAGTGGGTTTAATCTTGCGGTGCTCAATCCTAGTGACAAAAAGGGACATGACACGTATTTGTCTTGCTGCCACTAAGGTTAAAATGATGGGTTCTATTCATATTAATTGGATTTACTTTGTCTACGTCATGTCATTGTTCTCCAAGCATTACTCTGTTTCACTTAATACTCTAGATGCATTATGGATAGCGGTCGATGGGTGGAGTAATAGTAGTAGATGCAGGCAGGAGTCGGTCTACTTGCTTACGGACGGGATGCCTATATGTAATGATCATTGCCATGAATAAATATTCCATCACTATGCGCTTTTCTATCAATTGCCCAACAATAATTTGTTTACCCACCGTATGCTATTGCCATGAGAGATGCCACTAGGGAAAACTATGGCCTCCAGGACTATTCACAAATATATTTACAAACGCTCTTATTTCCTTGCTGCCATTATTACCAAGCTATCATCTACACAACTCATTGCTTGCAAGTAACGAGTTCAAGGGAATTGACAACCCTCTTGCCCGCATTGGGTGCAAGTGTTTGCTCTTTTGTGTGTAGGCGCTGAAGACGAGAAATTGCGTGGTTCTCCTATTGGTTCGATAACCTTGGTTCTCACTAAGGGAAATACTTATCTATACTGTGATGCATCATCCCCTCCTCTTTGGGAAAAAAACCCAACACAGATCACACGTATCCGGAATGATTTCTGGCGCCATTGTCGGGGAGTATCATCAATTTCCTATCAAGTACCTTCACACAAATTATAATTCACTTCTTATACTTTTTATTTTCTATTATATTTTGCTTGCTATAAAAAAATAAAAAACAGTTTTTATCTTTCTAGTTTACTTGTTTGCTTGCTACTTTATTTGCTTCACTTATTACTTTGCTTGCTTAGTCACCATGTCTCAAGACAACACTAAGCTGTGTGACTTCTTGAATACTAATACCAATGATTTTATTAGTACTCTTATACCACCCGCTAGTAGTGCGGAGTTTTATGATATAAATGCCCCATTGCTAAATCTTGTGATGAAAGAACAATTTTTCGAAAGTCCTAATAATGAGGATCCGGCTTCACAACTCAATAATTTTGTTGAATTATGTGATATGCAAAAGAAAAAGGATATGGATAATGATGTGGTCAAATTAAAATTATTTCCTTTTTCACTACGAGATAAAGCTAAGTCTTGGTTTTCATCTTTACCACGCAATAGTATTGGAACATGGGATAAATGTAAAGATGTTTTCATTACCAGGTATTTTCCTCCTGCTAAGATCATCTCCCTCAGAAATAAAATTATGAATTTAAGCAACATGACCAAGAACATGTTTCTCAAGCTTGGGAGAGGATAAAATTGATGATTAAAATTTTCCCTACTCATGGTTTGAACTTATGGATGATTATACAAATGTTTTATGTTGGACTAAACTTTGTGTCTAGAAATCTTCTAGACTTTGATGTAGGTGGTACCTTCATGAAGGTGACATTAGGATAGGCCACAAAACTTTTGGACAACATCATGACAAACTTCTGTTAGTGGCATACCGAAGGATCTCCAATTGGTAAGAAGGTAAATTCTGTTGAACAAATCGCTACTTTGAGTGAGAAAGTGGATGCTCTTATGAATATGGTTGCTAGTAAACATGCTCATGTTGACCCCAATGATATGACTTTGTCTACCTTGATTGAGAAAAATGGTGATGCTATTGATGTGAACTTTATCTCACGAAACAATTTCAACAACAATGCCTATAGAGGAAATTTCAATGCTAGACTGTACCCCGGTAATTCCTCTAATAATTAGGGTAATTCTTATGGAAATTCTTCTACGAATAATAATGGGTTATCCTCTGATCTTGAGAACACCATTAAAGAATTTATTAGTTCTCAAAAAGATTTTAAATACTATGGTAGAAGAAAAGTTGCACAAAGTTGATGACTTGGCTAAGAATATGGATAGGATTGCTCTTGATGTGGAAACTCTTAAAAACAAAAATTTGTCACCAAAGCATTATATCAATGATACCATTAAATATATCCAAATATCTATTTATGAAAGTAAGGAGAGGACCTCTAGGTTGAGAGCTAAGCGGGAATTCTTAGAAAAATCTCTTCCACTTGTTTTTTTACTGTAATCATGATGAAGATCTTAAAATGATTGGTACTTCTCCCATTGAATATTTATTTACTAATCTAAAAATAGATGATAAAGGGACTGAAGGTGAGTCAACTTTAGATAGAAGGCACCCCGTTTGTTCGAAGTGTGATGATTCTAATGATAAAAATGAAAAAGTGGGTTTAGAGAGGTCAAAACTTTAACTAGTGATGTGCCCACTATCTTGGATTATGATACTGGTGATCTACGTTGGGGTTTTCCCTGAAGAAGAGGGGATGATGCAACACAATATACATAAGTATTTCCCTCAGTGAGAATGAAGGTTATAGAACCAATAGGAGAACCACGAAATTTGCCGTCTTCAACGCCTACACTAAAAAGAGCACACACTTGCACCCAACGCGAGCAAGAGGGTTGTCAATCCCCTTGAACTCGTTACTTGCAAGCAATGAGTTGTGTAGATGATAGTTTTATAAATATAAAATAGAAAATAAATGAAAAGTAAATAATGGCAGCAATGAAATAATAGCATTTGTAAATATATTTGTGAATAGACCCGGGGGCCATAGTTTTCCCTAGAGGCATCTCTCTTGTAGAAGGCATACGGTGGTAAACAAATTACTATGGGGCAATTGATAGAAAAGTGCATAGTTATGCAATATTTATTCATGGCAATGATCATTACATATAGGCATCACATCCGTAAGCAAGTAGACCGACTCCTGCCTGCATCTACTACTATTACTCCACCCATCGACTGCTATCTAGCATGTATCTAGAGTATTAAGTGAAATAGAGTAATGCTTGGAGAACAATGACATGATATAGACAAACTAATCCAATTAGTATGAATAGAGCCCGTCATTTTACCCTTAGTGACAGCAATATAATACGTGTCTTGTCCCTTTATGTCACTGGGATTGAGCACCACAAGATTGAACCCACTACAACGACGTCTCCCACTGAAGATAAATCAATCTAGTTGGCCAAACTACATTAATAGATTAGAGAGAATTACGAAGCTATCATATTATCATGCATATATATGAAAAGACCATCAAGGAACTCAATATAATCTCATGAATAATCTGAACACAAAACCACAATTCATCGGATCCGAACAAACGCACTGCACAAAGTGATTACGTCAAATAGATCATCGCGAAGATGCGATGAACTTTGTATTGAAGAACATAGAGAGAGATAGCCATCTAGGTACTAACTACGGACCCATATGTCTATGGTGAACTACTCACACATCACCATGGGAGCATCAAGGTTGATGTAGAGGTCCTCCATGATCGATCCCCCCTCCGGCAGGGCATCGGAACAAGGCTCCAGATTGGCACACGGCAGAACAGAGACTTGCGGCGGTGGAAAAAGTGTTTTGGGGGCTCCCTTGGTTTTTGGGATCAAAGAGAATTTATAAGCCATAGAACAATGCCAGAGGGCCGGGGAGGTGGCCCCAAGCCATCAGGGCGTAGCCACCCCCTGGGGCGCCCTGTTGGCTTGGGGACACCTCGTGTGCCCTTCGGTCTTCCTCCGAAGCTTCTAGGTCCTTATTTTGTTCATAAAAAATCATCAATTTTTTTGGGGTATTTGGACTTCGTTTGGTATAGTATTCCTAAAAAGCCAGAAACATGCAGAGAACAACAACCGACACTTGGCACTGGGTTAATAGGTTAGTGCTCAAAAATAATATAAATCAACAAGTAAATGCCTAAAAAGCATCATAGAATGATAATATAATAGCATGGAACAATCAAAAACTATAGATAAGTTGGAGACATCTCAGACTACAAGGACTTTAATTATGATAGTTTCTCTTTGTAGGATGTATTTCCTTGCCTCAATCTATTATCAACTCACCCAATGCTTATGAAAAAAAATCTTTTACTAAACATATAGTAGAAGCGATGATAAAAGCTTACGATGAGAAACTTGAGCTAGAAGTTTCTATACCTAGAAAACTGCATGATGAATGGGAACCTACTATCAAAATAAAGCTTAAAGAATATGAATGCAATGCTTTGTGTGACCTTGGTGCTAGTGTTTCAACTATACCTAAATCTCTTTGTGATGTGCTTGGTATCACCGATATACAAGATTGTTCCCTTAACACACATCTTGTAGATTCTACCATTAAGAAACCTTTGGGTATAATTAATCATGTGCTTATTTTTTGCTAATAGAAATTATGTGCATGTATATTTCAGTGTTCTTGATATAGAATGCAATCTGTCTTGTCCAACAATACTTGGAAGAGCTTTCTTACGAACTATAGGTGCCATTATTTATATAAAAGAGGGAAACATAAGGTTCCAATTTACATTAAAGAAAGGGATGGAACACTTCCCTAGGAAAATAATTAAACCACCATATTAATCTATCATGAGAGCTTCTTATGGGTGAAGTGTCAAAGATGACAACACTTGAATGAATTATCCCTAGCTAGGGGCATAAAACAATAACGCTTGTTGGGAGGCAACCCAATAGTTATCTTATTTTTATTGTCCTACTTATTTTTGGGTGAGATAACATAATTATTTATACTGTAATTATTGTGTTTTTATGTTTAAATTAGTGTTTGTGCCAAGTAAAGTCTTTGGGATGACTTGAATGATAAGTAGAATTGGTACGGTGCAAAAAAACAGAAACTTTTGCGTCCAGTGCAGAATTTCTATGATTTCACTAGAACGTATTTTTGATATGATATTTTTACAATTTATTTATTTACAAATTCATCAGGTTGTCCTAATGTTTCAGAAGTTTTGGAGTTACATAAGTATGGTGTCTTTGCTGATCACTATAAACCATTCTGTTTTAGAGAAGTTTTGTTTTTTTGCTTGCATAGTTTGCTTGTTTTGATGATGCTATGGATTGTATCGGGGGTATAAGCCATGGATAAGTTGGAATACATTACCTTATTTTATAATAAAATATGAATCAATTTATAACAGTACCCAATCTTTATGGTTCTCCTATCCTACTAACGGATCTCACGAGTTTTCTGTTGAGTTTTGTGTGCTGAAGTTTTCAAGTTTTGGGTGTTATCACAATGGATGAAGGAATAAAGAGTGGCAAGATCCTAAGCTTGGGGATTAACAAGGAAACCCAAGTCAATATCTAGGAATACTCAAGCATCTAAGCTTGGGGATGCCCTGAAAGGCATCTCCTCTTTCGTCTCAATCCATTGGTATGTCACTTGGAGCTACATTTTTATTCATCACATGATTTGAGTTTTGCGTGGAGCGTCGTTTGCTTTAGTTTTTTTGTGTTTTTCCACAATCATTGTGTGCTGGACACACCCACTTGAGAGATACACATATTCATCATGATTTATTAGAATACTCTTTGTGCTTCACTTATATCTTTTGAGCTAAGCAGTTGCTCTAGTACTTCACTTATATCTTTTAGAGCAAAGTGGCGTATAGATTTTATAGAAATAAATGCACTCTCATTATTCACATAAATTTGTTTGAGAGTTAATAAATAGTGACGGTAATTTTCATGGGTTATAAGACTAGTCCAAAAACAATTTGTATTCAAGGAGCGCATAATCAAAACCTTCTTGTAGCACATAAACGAGAAATTGTGAGTTAATGATATTGATGTGGTAATATGAAAGAGCGTGAGTGCATGGTTGTTGGTTACTAAATATATGTATATTTAAACGGTGTTAATTTTCTATTCATCTTAATATTGGTTATGGCATGGTGATGATGCGTGAGCATTCTTATCCCTCGTTGAAATCCTAGTGCTATTTAGGTTGGGGGCGTGCGATGGTTAAATCCGACCAACCTCCTTCCTAGGGGCATGTGAGTAGTACTTTGCTTTGAGAGATATAATTAAACCTTGTAATAAGTATGTGAGTTCTTTATGACTAATGTCAATCGATGGATGTACGCACTCTCAGCACCTCATATTTGCTAGCCTCTTTGGTACCATGCATTGCCATTCTGAGCTCGAGAATCGGTGCAAACTTCGCCGGTGCATCCAAACCCCGTGACATGATAGGCTCTATTGCACATAAGCTACCTTATATCTTCCTCAAAACAGCCACCATACCTACCTATCATGGAATTTCCATAGCCATTCCGGGATATATTGCCATGCAACTTCCATTGTTACATGATATGACTAGTACACTCATTGTCATATTGCTTTGCATAATCATGTAGCTGACATAGTATTTTTGGCAAATCCACCATTCATCATTGTTATACATGTTGTGCTAGATCATTGCACATCTTGGTACATTGCCAGAGGCATTCATATAGAGTCATATTGTTTAGTAGTTTTTCGTATCGAGTTGTAAGTAAATAAAAGTGTGATGATTATCATTATTAGGGCATTGTCTCTATGAGGAAAAGGTGATGGAGGCAATGATTCCCCCCACAAGTCGGGATAAAACTCCGCACGAAAAAAATAAAAAAAGAAAAGGAAAAAAATAAAAAAAGAAAGAAATAAAAAGGAAAAATAGAAAAAAGAGAAAGAAAAAGGAAAAAAGGAAAAAAATATATGAGAGAAAAGAGAGAAGGGACAGTGCTACTACCTCCTTTTCCACGCTTGTGCTTCAAAGTAGCACCATGTTTTTCATATAGAGAGTCTCATGTTTTGTCACTTTCATATGCTAGTGGGAATTTTTCATTATAGAACTTGGCTTGTATATTCCGATGACGGGCTTCCTCAAATGCCCAAGGTCTTCATGAGCAAGAAAGTTGGATGCACGCCCACTTAGGCTCAGTCGAGCTTTCATACACTTAGGGTGCATTTGGTTGCCTTGAGTGAATAGTAACTGTATTTCAGTGACATCTCACAAGAGCTAGGTTTAGCAAAAACAGCCAACAAACCAACATCTACATGTTGTTTGGTTGCCTACATTGCATCAAAGGCTACTTTAGGGCTGCCCGTTTGGTTACCTGCATTTGTGCTTAATGGGTGAGCAGATGCAAACCACAACTGTTTGGCTGCATACACGTTTGTGTTCTGCTCACCCCATTCAAATATGGTGGCCTTACCCCCACATTATGCACAACAACATGGACAACACTAACAACAGGTAAAAAAGCAGATTAACAGCAGCAAACACCACAAAATAACCAAATAAACAACATATAAACCATACTGCTAACTATATAGCATTAACAAAAGTAAGTTTTAAGACAATAGGGGCATCCCATGCCCATTCCTTCAACAGAGGGTGCTGGACCCTAGCAAAATATAACAAGTTCTCAGCAATGTCTCACAGCACCACCTCAAACTAACTACAAGTTTAGAGGGACAAGATCAAAGGGCAAAAACAACATCACCGATGCAGTTGTGCCTGTTGCAGCACAACGTGCACCCGATGGAGTTGTCGTGGTTGTAGATTTGAACCTTCGGTCGAGGTTTGAGATGCGGAGCACGACGAGGTCGTGGGGGACAATCCTATGACGGTAGAAGAAGTACTCCCAACCCCTGCCAAGGACCATCCGACCCTCGAAGTTCTGGACCTAGACCCAGAACTCGCACCACTTGTTGTCCGAGAGCCTCACCACATGCGAGAGCTTCACCTTTAGCCACTCCTTCATCACCTTCACGAACCTGGGAGGGATGATGAGCATGGCTGATACGTCTCCAATGTATCTATAATTTTTGCTTGTTCCATGCTATTATATTATCAATCTTGTATGTTTTACAATAATTTTATAGCAACTTTATATCATTTTTTGGGACTAACCTATTGACATAGTGCCAAAGTGCCAGTTGTTGTTTTTTGCTTGTTTTCTAGTTCACAGAAAATCAGTACCAAACGGAGCCCAAATACTGCGGGGATTTTTGCGGATTTTTTGGACCAAAATAAGGAAGATGGGCCAAACAACACCAGAAGAGGGGCCCCAGGGTGGCTACCCTCCACCAGGGCGCACTAGAGGCCTCTAGCATGGCCTGGTGGAGGGTGGGAACCTCGGGCACCCCCTCAACCGACTATCGAGCCTATAAATTCCCTAAAAATCCAAAAACCCTAGGGAAGTTGACGAAACACAATTCCAACCGCCGCAAGTTCTAGAACCTCGAGATCCAATCTAATAGCATCACGAAGGGGTTCAACTTCTTCATAGGTGCCTCTCCGATGATGCGTGAGTAGTCCACCATAGACCTATGGGTCCGTAGGCACTAGCTAGATGGCTTCCTCTCTCTCTCTATGTTTCTCAATACAATGGTCTCTTGGATATCTATTTGATGTAATGACTTTTGCGGTGCGTTTGTTGGGATCCGATGAATTATGAGTTCATGATCAGTTTCTATCCATGAATACGATTTGAGTCTTCTTTGTTCTCTTGTTTGCATGATTACTTATAGACTCATATTTTTCTTCGAATCTTTGGTTTAGTTAGGCCAACTAAATCGATTTTTCTTGCCATGGGAAGAGGTGCTTTGTGATGGGTTCGATCTTGCGGTGTTCTTTCCCAGTGACAGAAAGGGCACCAAGACACACATGTATCGTTGCCAATAAGGATAACAAGATGGGAGTCTATTCCTACATGATAGATATTGTCTACATCATGTCATCGTTCTTATTGCATTACTCCGTTTCTCCATGAACTTAATACACTAGATGCATGCTGGATAGCGGTCGATATGTGGAGTAATAGAAGTAGATGCAGAATCGTTTCGGTCTACCTATCTTGGACGTGATGCCTATATAATGATCATTGCCTAGATATCGTTGATGACCCACAAGTATAGGGGATCAATCATAGTCCTTTTGATAAGTAAGAGTGTTGAACCCAACAAGGAGAAGAAGGATATGATAAGCGGTTTTCAACAAGGTAATTTCTACACGCATTGAAATTGTAAGTAACAAGTAGTTTGATAGCAAGGCAATTTGTAACGAGCAAGTAAAGGTAACAATAGGTAAGGTGCACCAAGGTATCCCAATACTTTTGTGGCAACTGACAGGACAACAATATTTCTTATGATGAGCAAAGTTTCCTTGAGGGTACACTGTAATTTCATCTAGCCACTTTCATCATGTTGGTTTGATTTGTGTTCGCTACTTTGCTAATTTGATATGTGGGTGGACCGGTGCTATGGTGTTGTTATTACTTGAACTAACAACCTACTTATGATTAACCACCTCACAAGCATCTGCAACTACGAGAAAAGTATTAAGACGAAGTCTAACCATATCATTAAACATGTGGACCCAAATCAGCCCCTTACGGAGTAGCGCATAAACTAGGGTTTAAGTTTCTGTCACTCTTGCAACCCATCATATAATAACTACTCCACAATGCATTCAGTTAGGCCCAAGGATGGTGAAGTGTCATGTATTCTACGTTCACATGACACCACTAAGGGAATCACAACATACATATCATCAAAATATCGAACACATATCAAATTCACATGAGTACTTGGAACATGACTTCTCCCGTGACCTCAAGAACAAAGGTAACTACTCACAAATAATATTAATGCTCAAGATCAGAGGTGTATTTAATATCATAATGGATCTAAACATAAAATATTCCACCAAATAAACCATATAATAATCAACTACGCAAGGTAATCAACACTACTAGTCACCCACATGTAACTATCTGAGGTTTTGGTACAAAGATTGAACACAAGAGATGAACTAGGGTTTGAGAGGAGATGGTGCCGTTGAAGATGTTGATGAAGAATGACCTCCCCAAGATGAGAGGGTTGTTGGTGATGACGATGGCTTCGATTTCCCCCTCTGAGAGGGAAGTTCCCCCGGCAGAATCGCTCCGCCGGAGGGCAAAAGTGCTCCTGCCGAAGTTCCGCCTCGAGGCGGCGGTGCTTCGTCCCGAAAGTCCTCCTCTGATTTTCTTCTATGTTTTTTGGGATTAAATACTAGAAGATGGGCTCTGGGGTGGGCATGGTGGAGGGTGGGCACCCAGGGCAGGGGGCAGGCGCGCCCTAGTGGAGGGTGGCCACTTGGTGGCCCCCTCAGGTAGTTCTTTGCTCCAAAAATTCTTAGTTAATATAAAAATATTCCTCGTGAATTTTTAGCTTCGTTAGAGTTGTGCATAATAGGTATCTCTGTCGTGCTTTTTCGGGGTGCTGAATTCCAGTTGCCGGCATTCTCCCCCTTGATGTAAACATTGCAAATTATGAGAGAAAAGGCATTAGAATACTCCCTAAAGCATTATTATGCATAAAAACATTATAAATAACAGTAGTAAAACATGATGCAAAATGGACGTATCAATCGTCATGATTATTTGATCATCTATCAATTGCCCAACAGTAATTTGTTGACCCACCATGTGCTATACTCATGAGAGAAGCCACTAGTGAAACCTATGACCCCGGGTCTACTTTTCCAACATATTGCTTTCCGATATACTATTTGCATCTTTTGTTTTCAGATCTACTAATCCAAAAAAAACCAAAATACCTTGCTGCACTTTTTATTTATTTATTTTACTTTGTGTTCTTGCAAGATCTATTTGCCAAAACTATCATTACCTAATCTATCTTATTACCATAGAGAGTGTGACAACCTCTCTTCCACATAGGGTTGGAAGTATTTGTTGTTTGTGTGTAGGTGCTATTTACGTGGGTGCGTGATCTTCCTCTATGGATTGATACCTTGGTTTCATAACTAAGGGAAATACTTACCATCGCTGCATCATCCCTTTCTCTTTGGGGAAATACCGACGCAGTCTCAAGCCATGTCAATGGCAAGGTCCTCCTCGTCCATGATTTGCACACAGAAGCGGAGAGGCTCTCGGGACCCCTCCTCGTGGTCGGTCCGAGGAGCTCGTTCCCTCGAACGCGGCTGCCTCATGAAGGCGACACCGCAAGGCAGGTTCACCCTCTTGAGCCAGCGGTTCCCGAGGATAAAATCCACAGCAGCCTCGGCGCCGGCGACGATAGAGGCTCCTCCTCCAGCCCTATCCCACTCCGTCTTCATCACCTTGTTAGGTAAGATGCCATATATGTAACATGGGCATTGGCATGCTACATTTGTACTAGTACTACCTAAAGTAGCAACCACATTGGTCCTACCTACCATCAATACCATGCACATAGAGAGATCATGCAACATAGGACATGAAACCCAAGTATGAACATCAAACACATCAACCCTAAGCATGAACATAAGAGACAAAACCAATATAGCTAACTACCACATGAACTCTAAGCATTGACATCAAACACAACCAATATAGCTAACTAGCACATGAACCCTAACCATCATGAACCCTAAACATCAAACTCAATACCTAACTAGCACATGAACCCTAAGCATCAAGAACCTTAAACATCAAACACAACACTAAACATGAACATGAAACACAACAACTATCTGCCATGCCCATGAACACAGTATACAAGCACGAAGCACTAAGCAGTACGCACTACGCTGAATCATGAAACACACATCAATGTATACTGCCTATGAACACAACTATCCTGCCTATGAACACTACTAAGCATGTACATCAAAGCAAGAAGACTACTATCCTGCCTATGAATAGTACAACACAAGAAGGAATCGAATCCAATTTGATTTGATTCGATTTGATTGGAATCAAACCAAATCGAATTGAGTCGAATTGAATCCAATGCATGGTACTGATGAAAACTCTAATCTACATATCCATGAGCAGAGATGGGATTATGGTTCTTACCGGAGTGGATGGAGTGTACGTCGGCCGGGGAGAAAACCCTAACGGGAAGGAGATGGCAGGTGAAGAGGACGAGCTGCCAATGCCAATGACCATCGAGGAGGAGCCGCCGATTCCAATGCTCGTGGCCACACGCGCGATCGAGGAGGAGGGTTCCGACGTCTGTGGAACAAACCCTCGGATGGGGGGAGGACGCCCCCACCAATAGAGGAAGTTCCAGTGAATGGTGAGTCACCGCCCTCTCTGGCGATGCCACCAAACCGAGGACCAAGAGGTCCGAATATGACGACGGAGACGGAACGGCCCGCACCGCATTGGCCCAATGTGGCAGCCTGGTGCACAACAGAGATGACACCCGCAAAGCCCTCATCAGGTCCACCCCGGAGTTTGCCAGGCCAGCAACCAACTGCTCGTGGATGCATTTCTAGCCAACACTGTTGGGGGTCAGCGGACGGTGCGACAGCAGACAACTCATTGGAGGAGAGGAGAGCGAGGGGCGGTGAGGGGAGTGAGACGCAGCGGTGTGATTGGAGTAGTGGGCGGTGCCAGGAGAACGAGAGGGAGTTATGAGACGTCCCGTCCGTCTCCCGTGCTTCCCGAGGCGTGTAGCCAAGAGCCATGTGTGGGCATTCTCCGTCTGGCTGCGGAGAAACTGCCGATTCAGCAGTAGCTCATTGGCCAGGCCTAGAACTGCTTTAAGTTCCGTGCGGGCCGAAACGTGGGTGCAGCCCAGGCAACCAAACCACCTGTTTTCTTCCAGCGGGGGCCTGGTTGGCCCAAATGTGAGCAACCAAATGCGCCCTTATAGATCTAGTGCATCTGTTGCATGGCAATCCCTACTCCTTGCATTGATATCGATTGATGGGCATCTCCATAGCACGTTGATCCTCCTAGTTGATGCGAGACTTTCGTCTCCACTTTTACCCCTTTGAAACCTACCACCATATTCTGTTCCACTTATATGATATATCCATGGTTCACGCTCATGTATTGAATGAGTAATAAAAATCTGAAGCGCGTTAAAAAGTATGATCCAATTGCCTAACTTAACACCGTGGTGCTTGACATTTGTATTTATGTGGTGAAAATGGAGCCATGTCATGCTAATATGATAGAACGAATGTGTGTGTGTGTGTGGGCGGGGGGGGGGGGGGTAAACACTCTTTAAGGATCGTATATTTTGAAAATTGATGATTATGTTACTTATGTTTATGGATATTACTATGTTGATGTTTGTTAGTTCATCGTTTCTCAACGATCATACCAACAAAATATTACATGTTGGGTAGTATGTTACATAAAAATTTTGTTGTTATCATTTACCTACTCGAGGACGAGCATAATTTAAGCTTGGGGATGCTGATATGTCTCTAATGTACAATTTTTGATTGTCCCATGCTATTATATTATCATTCTAGGATGTTCTTAGGCATTTCTTGCTGATTTATATTATTTCTGAGCACTAACCTATTATCACAGTGCCAAGTGCTAGTTGCTGTTTTCTGCATGTTTTTGTCTTTTCAGGAATACTGTACCAAACGAAGTCCAAATACACCAATTTTTTTGATGATATTTTCTAGACAAAATAAGGACCTGGAAGCTTCGAAGGAAGACCGGAAGGTGTACGAGGTGACGCCAAGTCAACAGGGCGCGCCCAGGGGGGTGGTTGCGCCCTGATGGCTTGCTTCCACCTCCTCGATCCTCTGGCATTGTTCTCTGGCCTATAAATTCTCTTTAATCCCGAAAACCCTATAAAGCCTCCGGAAACACTTTTTCCGACGCTGCAAGTCTCTATTCTGCCGTGTGCCCATTTGGAGCCCTATCCCCGTGCCCTGCCTGAGTGGGGATCGATCACGGAGGACCTCTACATCAACCTTGCCACTTCCCTGGTGATATGTGAGTATCTCACCAGTCACCACAGACCTACGTGTCCGTGATTCCACCCATACCTTTCCAAAGCAGACCCCCTCTTAATAGTATGGTATTCGTATGACTCAATACCATCAAAAAAGAAAAGCCAAAAAAATCTTCTTCACTCTTGAACACCAAGGGAATAAAAACATCTTGTACATTTGTAAATTTCTTAAACGCTCAGTGCAAACAGTTAGTCTGCAAATAGCACTGTCATCAATCACCAAAACTATCATAGAGAGAAATGCTCTTTCACCAACGCTCAATGTCGTCGGCATGGTATACATGGAAGTAGAACATAAAAGTTCCCACCCTCGTAAGGTAAGAACACCATGACGATGAAGAGCAGGAGAAACGTCAGGGAGGTCGGCACTATAAGGTGGTCAGCACAACCAAGGGGGTTCGGAGCCGCCATAACCAATCACTGTTGAGGAACGTTGCATGGGAAACAAAAAGTTTCCTACGCACACGCAAGATCTATCCATGGTGATGAGCATCTACGAGAGTGAGAGTGGATCTACATACCCTTGTAGATTGCTAAGCGGAAGCGTTAAGAAACGCGGTTGATGTAGTCGAATATCTTTGCGATCCAATCACTAGCCATCCCACGATCTCATCACGAGTCGTCCCGCGATCCCATCATGTTCCTTCCGATCTAGCACCGAACGGACGCCACCTCCACGTTGAACACACATGCAGCTTGATGACGCCTTCACCTCCTCGATCCAACGAGCGATGGTGAAGTAGTAGATGAGTTCCGGCAGCACAATGGCGTGGTGACGGTAGTGGTGATGAACAATCTACGCAGGGCTTCGCCAAGCACAACGAAAACTATGATGGAGGATAAACTAGAGGGATAGGGTTGCCGGCATACGTCTTGGGAAAACTTGATGTGTTCCGGGTGCTAGCCCCGCTCCGCTATTTATATGTTGAGCCCTAGGGTTGAAACTTGGAGAAAAATCCCCCTCAAGGTCGGTTTGGCATGCAGGCAAGAGTCCTTCTCGGAATCCAGGACCAAACACCAAGGTCCTCGGCGTCTGGCCCCAGACGCCAAGGTCCCAGGCGTCTGGCCCTTGGCCTTCGCAAAACTCCTTTTGCACCTTCCTAAAGCCTCGTGATTTTACCCCTTGACCCAAATAAAGTGTTCTTGTACCCCGAACATTTCGGGAAACATCCAAAACTCTTTCCAATGAATTTCAAAACCCTTCCGGAGACCAAACACTATTATCCCATATATCAATATGTACCTCTGGACTATTCCGGAGCTCCTCGTCATGTCCGGGATCTCATCCGGGACTCCGAACAACTTTTGGTCACCAACATGAGAACTCAACTATACTTATATCGTCACCAAACGTTAAGTGTGTAGACCCTACGGGTTCAAGAACTATCCAGACATGACCGAGACACCTCTACAGTCAATACCAATAGCGGGACTTGGATGCCCATATTGGCTCCTACATATTCTACGAAGATCTTTATCGGTTGAACCTCTGTGTCAAGGATTCAATTAATCCCGTATAATGTTCCCTTTGTTCTTCGGTATGTTACTTGCCCGAGATTCGATCGTCGGTATCTCTATACCTAGTTCAATCTCTTTACCAGCAAGTCTCTTTACTTGTTCCGTAATACGAGATCCTGTGGCTAACACATTAGTCACTTTGCTTGCAAGGCTTGTAATGATGATGTATTACTGAGTAGGCCCCGAGATACTTCTCCATCACACAGAGTAACAAATCCCAGTCTTGATCCATGCCAACCGAACATACACCCTCAGAGATACCTGTAGAGCACCTTTATAGTCACCCAGTTACGTTGTGATGTTTGATACACACAAGGTACTCCTCCAGTGTCAGTGAGTTGCATGATCTCATGGTCATAGGAACAAATACTTGACATGGTCATAGTAGCAATAAACTGACACGATCATATGCTATGTTTATAGTTTGGGTCTTGTCCATCACATCATTCTCCTAATGATGTGATCCTGTTATCAAATGACATCTCATGTATATGGCCAGGAAACCTTGACCATCTTTGATCAACGAACTAGTTAACTAGAGGCATACTAGGGACTCAATGTTGTCTAAGTACCCACACATGTAATTGAGTTTCCAATCAATACAATTATAGCATGGATAATAAACGATTATCATGAACAAGGAAATATAATAATAACTAATTTATTATTGCATCGAGGGCATATTTCCAACAGTCTCCCACTTGCACTAGAATCAATAATCTAGTTCACATCACCATGCGATTTACATTGTTATGAATCTAACACCCAATGAGTTTTGGGGTTCGCACATTCTTTGCATGTGAGAGAGATTTTTAGTCAACGGGTCTGTGACATTCATAGCCGTGTGTACTTTGCAAATCTCTATGTCATACTATAGACACTGCTACCACACTCCATTTGGAGCTATTCCAAATGGCTGCTCCACTATACGTATCCGGATTGCTACTAAGAGTCATCCAGATTGGTGTTAAAGCTTGCATCGACATAACCCTTTATGATGAACTCTTTATCACCTCTATAATTGAGAAATATTTCCTTAGTCCTCTAGTTACTAAGGATAATCTTAATCGCTGTCTAGTGATCCACTCCTGGATCACTCTTGTACCCCTTGACAGACTCATGGCAAGGCACACACAGGTGCGGTACACAACATGACATACTATACAGAGCCTATGGATAAGGCATAGGGGACTGTTGGGGAACGTTGCATGGGAAACAAAAAATTTCCTACTCATACGCAAGATCTATCCATGGTGATGAGAATCTACGAGAGGGAGAGTGAATCTACATACCCTTGTAGATCGCTAAGAGGGAAGCGTTAAGAAACGAGGTTGATGTAGTTGAACGTCTTCGCGATCCAAATCGCCGAGCGTCCCGCGATCCAATCACGATCTGTCCCGATCTAGCACCGAACGGACGGCACCTCCGCATTCAGCCCATGTACGGCTCGATGACGATCTCCGCCTTCTTGATCCAGCAAGAAGGAGCGGAGAGGTAGATGAGTTCTCCGGTAGCGCGACGGCGCAACAGCAATGGTGGTGGAACTATTTCGGCAAGGCTTTGCCTAAGCACCGCCGAACTAGACTAGAGGAGAAAACCGATCTAGATGAAGTAGAGGGAGCACGTGGCAATTACGGTTAGCTCTTCCCTCTAAATCCTCTAGTATATATAGGAGGGAGGGAGGGGAGGAGGCAACATCAAATCCTCAAGGTTTGGTCGAAATTGGAGGTGGATGAGTCCTACTCCAATCCTATTAGGAGTACGATTCCTCCATTCCACTTGGAAACTCTTTCTGTTGGAAATATGCCCTAGAGGAAATAATAAATTAGTTATTATCATATTTCCTTGTTCATGATAATTGTTTATTATCCATGCTATAATTGTATTGATCGGAGACTTAGATACATGTGTGGATATATAGACAAAACCATGTCCCTAGTATGCCTCTAATAGACTAGCCCGTTGATCAAAAGATGGTTAAGGTTTCCTAGCCATGGACATGAGATGTCATTTGATAATGGGATCACACCATTAGGAGAATGATGTGATGGACAAGACCCAAACTACAAACGTAGCATATGATCGTGTCAGTTTATTGCTACTGTTTTCTGCAAGTCAAGTATATGTTCCTATGACCATGAGATCATGCAACTCACGGACATCGGAGGAGTGCCTTGTTTGTATCAAACGTTGCAACATAACTGGGTGACTATAAAGGTGCTCTACAGGTATCTCCGATGGTGTGTGTTGAGTTGGCATGGATCGAGACTGGGATTTATTACTCCGTGTGACGGAGAGGTATCTCGGGGCCCACTCGGTAATGCAACATCACAATAAGCCTTGCAAGCAATGTGACTAATTTTTAGTTGCGGGATCTTGTATTACGGAACGAGTAAAGAGACTTTCTGGTAACAAGGTTGAACTAGGTATGGAGATACCGACGATCGAATCTTGGGCAAGTAACATACCGAAGAACAAAGGGAACGTTATACGGGATTAACTGAATCCTTGACATAGAGGTTCGACCGATAAAGATCTTCGTAGAATATGTAGGAACCAATGTGGACGTCCAGGTCCCGCCATTGGTTATTGACCGTAGAGGTGTCTCGGTCATGTCTACATAGTTCTCGAACCCGCAGGGTCTGCACACTTAAGGTTCTGTGACGTTTCGGTAGTGTAGAGTTATGTATGGTGGTGACCAAAGTTTGTTCGGAGTCCCGGATGAGATCCCGGACGTCACGAGGAGATCTGGAATGGTCTGGAGGTAAAGATTCATATATAGGAAGTCCCAGTTTGGTTTCCGGAAAAGTTTCGGGCTCATCGGTAGTGTACCGGAGTGCCGGTAGTGTACCGGGAGTGCCGGTAGTGTGCCGGGAGGCCTCCGGGAGGGGTATTTCGACCCCAAGAGGTCCATGGGATGTGGTATAATAATAACCAGCCCTTAGTGGGCTGGGAAAACAGCCACAAAGGCCCATGGCGCAGGAGAGAAAGTCCTAAAGCAAAAAGTGGAAAATCAGCCAATAGGAGGCAATCCTACTCCAACTAGGATTGGAGGTGAAGTAGGATTGCTTCCCACCTCCTATTTCGGCCGACCCAAAGGCCTTGGCTGCCTCTCCTCTCCTCTCCTCCTATATATACTAGTGGATTGGGTGGTTTTTGGACAGAATTTCCAGCCACGTGCTACCCGTTACACCGGTGCATAGTTTCTCCTCTAGATCGGTTTTCTGCAGCGCTTAGGCGAAGCCCTGCCGGAATTGCTCCACCACCATCACCAAAGCGCCGTCACGCTGCCGGTGAACTCTCTCTCCTCTCCACCTCCTCTCGCTGGATCGAGATGGTGGATATCGTCATCAAGCTGCACGTGTGCTGAACGCGGAGGTGCCGTCCGTTCGGCGCTAGATCGGAAGGACCGTGATCGAGATCACGAGATGGTTCGTGATGTGATCATGGAATGGATCGTGATGAGTTCGTGCGACAGATCGTGATTAAGATTGTGAGACGGATCATGATGAGTTCGCGAGATGGATCATGATGTGTTCGCGGGACGGTTCGTGATTGGATCGCGGGACGCTCGGCGATTTGGATCGCGAAGAAGTTCGACTACACCAACCGCGTTTCTTAACGCTTCCCGCTTAGTGATCTAAAAGGGTAGGTAGATCCACTCTCCCTCTCGTAGATGCTCATCACCATGGATAGGTTTGCGTGTGCGTAGGAAATTTTTTGTTTCCCATGCGACGTTCCCCAACAGTGGCATCATGAGCTAGGTTGATGGTTCGATGAGATCTCGAGTAGAACACAAAAGGTTTGTGGGCATTGATGCTTAGATTGCTTCCTCCCTTGGTCGGATTTTGGTTCAGCGGGATTGTGAGATGAAGCGGCCCGGACCAACATTACTCGTACGCTTACGAGAGACCGGTTCCCTCGACGCAACTTGTTGCTTAGATGGCTTGCGGGTGACAGTTTCTCTCACTTTAGTTGGATCGGATCCGACAAAGGCGGTCCTTGAGAAGGTTGAAAAGCAATCTATGTATCACCATTGTGGTTTATGCGTAGGTGAGAATCGTTCTTGCTAGATACCCGTAGCAGCCACGTAAAACATGCAACAACAATTAGAGGACGTCTAACTTGTTTTTGCAGGGTATGTTGTGATGTGATATGGCCAATTACATGATGAGATATATGTGATGTATGAGATGATCATGTGATGTATATAATTTCACGACTTGCATGTCGTTGAGTACGGCAACCGGCAGGAGCCATAGGGTTGTCTTTAATTATTGTATGACCTGCGTGTCAATCATTAAGCGCTATGTAATGCTTTACTTTATCGCTAAGCGGTAGCAATAGAAGTAGAAGCAGGGCTGGCACCACAACCCCAATGGCAACACATTGATGGAGATCAAGATGATGGAGATCATGGTGTTGTGCCGGTGACGATGGAGATCATGCCGGTGTTTCGAAGATGGAGATCTTAAACACAAGTTCATGGCCATATTATGTCACTTATGAATTGCATGAGATGTTAATCCTTTTATGCACCTTGTTTTGATTAGTACGGCGGTAGCATTATAAGGTGATCCCTCACTTGAATTTCAAGATGAACTGTGTTCTCCCCGAGTGTGCACCGTTGCGAAAGTTCGTCGTGTTGAGACACCACGTGATGATCGGGTGTGATAGACTCTACGTTCACATACAACGGGTGCAAGCCAGATTTGCACGCGCAGAACACTCGGGTTAAACTTGACGAGCCTAGCATGTACAGACATGGCCTCGGAACACGAGAGACCGAAAGGTCGAACATGAGTCATGTAGTAGATATGATCAACATAATGATGTTCACCATTGCAGCCACCTCAACTCACGTGATGATCGGACTTGAGTTGGTGAATTTGGATCATGTATCACTCGAATGATCGAAGGGATGTAAATTTGAGTGGGAGTTATGAAGTAATATGATTAATTGAACTCATTATCATGAACATAGTCAATAGTGTCTTTGCAAATTATGTTGTAGATTACTAGCTCGCGCTGTAGCTCCCTTAAATTTTTATATGTTCCTAGAGAAATAGAGTTGAAAGATGTTGGTAGCAATATTGCGGACTGGGTCCGTGATCTGAGGATTGTCCTCATTGCTGCACAGAAGGCTTATGTCCTTAATGCACCGCTCGGTGCGCCACCCCCTCTAGCGTCATCTATAGATGTTGTGAACATCTGACAGACACGTTTCGATGACTACTTGATAGTTTAGTGTGTCATGCATTACGGCTTAGAATTGAGGCTCCAAAACGTTTTGAACGTCACGGAACATATGAGATGTTCTAGGAGCAGAGATTGTGATCTCAGGTTCGTGCCTGTGTTGCAAGATATGAGATCTCCAACAAGATTCTTTGCCTGTAAGATGAAGGAGAATAGCTCAATCGTTGAGCATGTACTCAGATTGTCTGGGTACTACAATCGCTTGAATCAAGTGGGAGTTGATCTTCCAGATAAGATAGTGATTGATATAGTTCTCCAAGTCACTGTCACTAAAGCTAGTAGAACTTAGTGATGAACTATAATACACTAGGGATAGAAGTATTGATCCCTGAGCTGTTCGCGATGTTTGATTCCGCGAAGGTAGAAATCAAGAAGGAGCGTCAAGTGTTGATGGTTAATCAAACCACTAGTTTCGAAAAGGGCAAGAGCAAGGAGGGAAACTTCATGGATAGCAAGTCAGTTGCTGCTCCAGTGAAGCAACCCAAAGTTGAACTCAAACCCGAGACTAAGTGCTTCTGTTATGAGGTGAGAGGTCACTGAAGCGGAACAACCCTAGATACTTGGTAGATAAGAAGGCTGGCAACATCGACAGAAGTATATTTGATATACGAGTTATTGATGTGTACCTTGCTAGTACTCCTAGTAGCACCTAGGTATTGGATACCGGTTTGGTTGCTAAATGTTAGTAACTCGAAATAAAAGCTACGGAATAAACGGAGAACTAGCTAAGGGTGAGGTGACAATGTGTGTTGGAAATGTTTCCAAGGTTGATGTGATCAACATCGCACGCTCTCTCTACATTTAGGATTAGTGACGAACCTAAATAAATGTTATTTGGTGTTTTGCGTTGAGCATGAACATGATTAGATCATGTTTATTGCAATACGGTTATTCATTTAAGTCAGAGAATAATAGTTATTCTGTTTACATGAATAATACCTTCAATGGTCATGCACCCAGTGAGAATGGTTTGTTGAAATCTTGATCGTAGTAATACACATGTTCATAACATTGATGTCGAAAGATACAAAGTTAAATAATGATAGTACCACATACTTGTGGCACTGCAGCAAAATGTCATATTGGTATAAAGCGCATGAAGAAACTCCATGGTGATGGATATTTGGACTCATTCGATTTCGAATCGGTTGAGACATGCGAACCATGCCTCTTGGGCAAGATGACTAAAGGACCCCGTTGGATGGAGCGGGCAAGTGATTCATTGGAAATGATACATGTTGATGTATGCAATCTAGTGAGTCTTGTAGCGTGTAGTGGATATCGTTATTTTCTTACCTTCACTGATGATTTGAGTAGATATAGTGTATATTTACTTAATGAAACACAAGTCTGAATCGTTTGAAAGGTTTAAGAAAATTCAAAGTGAAGTTTAAAGATCATCGTGACAAGAAGATAAAAATGACTGCGATATGATCGTGGAGGTGAATATCTGAGTCACGAGTTTGGCATACAACTTAAGACAATGTGAAAGTTGTTTCACAACTAAACGCCACCTGGAACACCATAGTGTGATGGTGTGTCCGAACATCATAGTTATGCTCTATTGGACATGGTGCGTGCTATGATGTCTCTTGTCGTTTTACTACTATAATTTTGGGGTTATGCATTAGAGACAACTACATTCACTTTAAATAGGGCACCATCCAAATCCGTTGAGATGACACCATGTGAATTATGGTTTGATAGAAACCTAAGCTGTCATTTCTTAATATTTGGGGTTGCGACACTTGTGTGGAAAATGTTTTCGCTTAATGAGGTCGAACCCAAGGCGGACAAATGCATCTTCATAGAATACCCTAAGATCAGTTGGGTGAACCTTCTATCTCAGATCCTAGTGCAAAGTGTTTGTTGCTTAAATGGATCCTTTCTCGAGGAAATGTTTCTCTCGAAAGAATTGAGTGGGAGGAAGATAGAACTTGATGAGGCTGTTAAACGTTTGTTCAACCAGAGAGTAGCGCAGCGCAGAAAGATGTTTCTGTGAAGCCTACGTTAGTTGAAGAGGAAGTTAATGATGATGATCATGAAGCTTCAGGATCAAGTTACTATCGAACATCGTAGGTCGACAAGGATGTGTACTGCTCCTAAGTGGTACGACAACCCTGTCTTGGAGGTCATGTTGTTGGACAACAATGAACCTACGAGCTATGGAGAAGCGATGATGGGCCTGGATTCCGACAAATGGTTGGAGACCATGAAATCCGAGATAGGATCCATGTATGAAAACCAAGTATAGACTTTGGTAGACTTGCTCGTTGGATGGCAGGTCGTTGAGTACAAATGGATCTTTAAAATGAAGATAGACGCTGATGGTAATTGTCACCATTTGTAAAGCTCGACTTGTTGCAAAGATGTTTGTGACAAGTTCAAGGAGTTGACTGCGATGAGACTTTCTCACTCGTAGCGAAGCTAAAATTCTGTTGGAATTATGTTAGCAGTTGCTGCATTTTTCAATTATGAAATCTGGCAGATGGATGTCAAAACATCGTTTCCTTAACAGTTTACTTGAGGAACGGTTGTATGTGATACAACCAGAAGGTTTTGTCAGTCCTAAGGATGCTAAAAGGTGAGCAAGCTTCTGTGATCCTTCTATGGACTGAAGCAAGCATCTCGGAGTTGGAATATACACTTTGATGAGTTGATCAAAGTTGTTGAGTTTATACAAAGTTTACGAGAAACTTGTATTTGCAATAAAGTGAGTGGGAGCACTATAGAATTTCTGATAAGTATATGTGGATGACATATTGTCGATCGGAAATAATGTAGAATTTCTGGAAAGCATAAACAGTTATTTGGAAAGCGATTTTCAAAGTAAAACCTGGATAAAACTACCTAATTTTTGAGCATCAAGATCTATAGAGATAGATCAAAGATGACTTGATGAGACTTTCAATGAGTACATACCTTGACAAAGATTTTGAAAGAGTTCAAAATGGATCAGTCAGAGAAAGAGTTCTCGCCTGATTTGTAAGGTGTGAAGTTGAGTGAGACTCAAAGCTCAACCATGGCAGAAGAAAGAGAAAGGGCGAACGTCGTCCCCTATGCCTTAGCCATAGGCTCTGTATAGTATGCCATGCTGTGTACCGCACCTGTGTGTGCCTTGCCATGAGTCTGTCAAGGGGTACAAAAGAGATCCAGGAGTGGATCACTTGACAGCGGTCAAGATTATCCTTAGTAACTGAAAGACTAAGGAGATGTTTCTCGATTATGGAGGTGATAAAGGGTTCGTCGTAAGGAGTTACGTCGATGCAAGCTTTAACACTAATCTGGATGACTCGTAGTAGCAATCTGGATACGTATAGTGGAGCAGCCATTTGGAAAAGTACCAAGTGGAGTGTGGTAGCAGTGTTTACGGTTTCACATAGAGATTTGCAAAGTACACACGGATCTGAATGTTACAGACCCGTTAACTATAAGACCTCTCTCACATGCAAAGCATGATCGAGCCCCAGAACTCATTGGGTGTTAGATTCACATGGTGATGTTAACAATGCGAATCACATGGTGATGTGAACAACATTATTGACTCTAGTGCAAGTGGGAGACTGTTGGAAATATGCCCTAGAGGCAATAATAAATTAGTTATTATCATATTTCCTTGTTCATGATAATTGTTTATTATCCATGCTATAATTGTATTGATCGGAGACTTAGATACATGTGTGGATACATAGACAAAACCATGTCCCTAGTATGCCTCTAATAGAGTAGCTCGTTGATCAAAAGATGGTTAAGGTTTCCTAGCCATGGACATGAGATGTCATTTGATAACGGGATCACACCATTAGGAGAATGACGTGATGGACAAGACCCAAACTACAAACGTAGCATATGATCGTGTCAGTTTATTGCTACTGTTTTCTGCAAGTCAAGTATATGTTCCTATGACCATGAGATCATGCAACTCACGGACATCGGAGGAGTGCCTTGTTTGTATCAAACGTTGCAACATAACTGGGTGACTATAAAGGTGCTCTACAGGTATCTCCGATGGTGTCTGTTGAGTTGGCATGGATCGAGACTGGGATTTGTTACTCCGTGTGACGGAGAGGTATCTCAGGGCCCACTCGGTAATGCAACATCACAATAAGCCTTGCAAGCAATGTGACTAATTGTTAGTTGCGGGATCTTGTATTACGGAACGAGTAAAGAGACTTTCCGGTAACGAGGTTGAACTAGGTATGGAGATACCGACGATCGAATCTCGGGCAAGTAACATACCGAAGAACAAAGGGAACGTTATACAGGATTAACTGAATCCTTGACATAGAGGTTCGACCGATAAAGATCTTCGTAGAATATGTAGGAACCAATGTGGACGTCCAGGTCCCGCCATTGGTTATTGACCATAGAGGTGTCTTGGTCATGTCTACATAGTTCTCGAACCCGCAGGGTCTGCACACTTAAGGTTCGGTGACGTTTCGGTAGTGTAGAGTTATGTATGGTGGTGACCGAAGTTTGTTCGGAGTCCCGGATGAGATCCCGGACATCACGAGGAGCTCTAGAATGGTCCGTAGGTAAAGATTCATATATAGGAAGTCCCAGTTTGGTTTCCGGAAAAGTTTCGGGCTCATCGGTAGTGTACCGGGAGTGCCGATAGTGTACCGGGAGTGCCGGTAGTGTACCGGGAGGCCTCCGGGAGGGGTATTTCGACCCCAAGAGGTCCATGGGCTGTGGGAGAATAATAACCAGCCCTTATTGGTCTTGGAAAACAGCCACAAAGGCCCATGGCGCAGGAGAGAAAGTCCTAAAGCAAAAAGTGGAAAATCACCCAATAGGAGGCAATCCTACTCCAACTAGGATTGGAGGTGAAGTAGGATTGCTTCCCACCTCCTATTTCGGCCGACCCAAAGGCCTTGGATGCCTCTCCTCTCCTCTCCTCCTATATATACTAGTGGATTGGTTGGTTTTTGGACAGAATTTCCGGCCACGTGCTACCCGTTACACCGGTGCATAGTTTCTCCTCTAGATCGGTTTTCTGCAGCGCTTAGGCGAAGCCCTGCCGGAATTGCTCCACCACCATCACCGGAGCGCCGTCACGCTGCCGGTGAACTCTCTATCCTCTCCACCTCCTCTTGCTGGATTGAGACGGTGGAGATCGTCATCAAGCTGCACGTGTGCTGAACGCGGAGGTGTCGTCCGTTCGGCGCTAGATCGGAAGGACCGTGATCGAGATCGCGAGATGGTTCGTGATGTGATCACGGAATGGATCGTGATGAGTTCGCCGGACAGATCATGATCAAGATCGTGAGACGGATCGTGATGAGTTTGCGGGATGGATCATGATGTGTTCACGGGACGGTTCCTGATTGGATCGCGGGACGCTCGACGATTTGGATCACGAAGAAGTTCGACTACACCAACCGCGTTTCTTAACGCTTCCCGCTTAGCGATCTACAAGGGTACGTAGATCCACTCTCCCTCTCATAGATGCTCATCACCATGGATAGGTTTGCGTGTGCGTAGGAATTTTTTTTGTTTCCCATGCGACGTTCCCCAACACTTTCCACCTCTCCACCTCTCCACCTTTGGATTTTTTCCTTCTCAAACCTCCTCCAGCCACATGGGCCCTTAGAGGAGGCTTCGGCCTGCCCATTAGGGGCTGGTTTACCTCCTCCCACAGCTCATGTAGCCTCTTGGGTCGAAACACCCCTCCCGATGGTCCCCCGGTACCCTCCCGGCACTCCCGGTACACTATCGATGAGCCCGAAATTTTCCGGCGACCAAAACAGGAATTCCTATATATCAATCTTTACCTCCAGACCATTCCGGAGCTCCTCGTGACGTCTGGGATCTCATCCGGGACTCCGAACAACCTTCAGTCACCACCATACATAACTCTATACTACCGAAACGTCACCGAACCTTAAGTGTGCAGACCCTGTGGGTTCGAGAACTATGTAGACATGACTGAGACACCTCTACGGTCAATAACCAATAGCAGGACCTGGATGCCCATATTGGTTCCTACATATTCTACGAAGATGTTTATCGGCTAAACCTCTATGTCAAGGATTCAGTTAATCCCATATGGTATTCCCTTTGTTCTTCGGTATGTTACTTGCCCGAGATTCGATCGTCGGCATCTCATACCTAGTTCAATCTCATTACCGGTAACTCTCTTTAGTTGTTCCGTAATAAAAGATCCTGTGGCTAACGCTTAGTCACATTTCTTGCAAGGCTTATTGTGATGTTTTATTACCGAGTGGGCCCTGAGACACCTCTCCGTCACATGGAGTAACAAATCCCAGTCTTGATCCATGCCAACCCAACATACACCCTCGGAGATACCTGTAGAGCACCCAGTTACATTGCGATGTTTGATACACACAAGGTACTCCTCCGATGTCAGTGAGTTGTATGATCTCATGGTCATAGGAACAAATACTTGACATGCAGAAAACTATAGTAATAAACTGACACGATCATATGTTACGTTTATAGTTTGGGTCTTGTCCATCACATCATTCTCCTAATGATGTGATCCCGTTATCAAATGGCATCTCATGCCCATGGCTAGGAACCCTTAACCATCTTTGATCAAGGAGCTAGTCCATTAGAGGCATACTAGGGACATGGTATTGTCTATGTATCCACACATGTATCTGAGTTTCCGATCAATACAATTCCAGCATGGATAATAAACGATTATCATGAACAAGGAAATATGATAATAACTAATTTATTATTGCCTCTAGGGTATATTTCCAATAGTCTCCCACTTGAACTAGAGTCAATAATCTAGTTCCCATCACCATGTGATTCGCATTGTTATAAATCTAACACCCAATGAGTTCTGGGGCTTGATCATGCTTTGCATGTGAGAGAGGTCTTTTAGTCAACGGGTCTGCGACATTCAGATTCGTGTGTACTTTGCAAATCTCTGTCTTACTATAGACACTGCTTCCACACTCCACATGGAGCTATTCCAAATGTCTACTGCACTATACGTATCCGGATTGCTACTAAGAGAAATCTAGATTGGTGTTACAGCTTGCATCGACGTAACTCTTTATCACCTCCATAATCGAGAAACATATCCTTAGTCCTCTGGTTACTAAGGATAATTTTGACCGCTGTCCAGTGATCCACTTCTGGATCACTCTTGTACCCCTTGACAGACTCATGGCAAGGCACACACTAGGTGCGGTACACAGCATGGCATAATATAGAGCCTATGGCTAAGGCATAGGGGACGATCTTTGTCCTTTCTCTTTCTTCTGCCGTGGTCGAGCTTTGAGTCTCACTCAACTTCACACCTTACAAATCAAGCAAGAACTATTTCTTTGACTGATCCATTTTGAACTCTTTCAAAATCTTGTCAAGGTATGTACTCATTAAAAGTCTTATTAGACGTCTTGATCTATCTCTATAGATCTCGATGCCCAACAATTAAGTAGCTTTATCCAGGTCTTCCTTTGAAAAACTCTTTTCAAAAGACCATTTATGCCTTCAAGAAATTCTACATCATTTCCGATCAACAATATGTCAACCACATATACTCATCAGAAATTCTATAGTTCTCCCACTCACTTTCTTGTAAATACAAGTTTCTCGTAAACTTTGTATAAACCCAAAAACTTTGATCACCTCATCATAGCGTATATTCCAACTCTGAGATGCTTGATCACCTTTTAGCATCCTTGGGACTCACAAAACCTTCTAGTTGTATCTCATACAACCTTTCCTCAAGGAAGGAAACGATGTTTTGACACCCATCTACCAGATTTCATAATTGAAAAACGCAGCAACTGCTAACATAATTCCAACAGACTTTAGCATCGTTACGAGTGAGAAAGTCTCATCATAGTCAACTCCTTGAACTTGGCGGAAACTTCTTTGTGACAAGTCGAGCTTTATAAATGGTGACATTCACCATTAGCGTCTGTCTTCATCTTAAAGGTCCATTTGTACTCAACGACCTGCCATCCAACGAGCAAGTCTACCAAAGTCTATACCATGTTTTCATACATGGATCCATCCTCGGATTTCATGGCCTCTAACCATTTGTCGGAATCCGGGCCCATTATCGCTTCTCCATAGTTCGTAGGTTCATCGTTGTCCAACAACATGACCTCTAAGACAGGGTTGCCGTACCACTCAGGAGTAGTACGCGTCCTTGTCGACCTACGGGGTTCAATAGTAATTTGATCCGAAGCTTCATGATCATCATCATTAACTTCCTCTTCAACTGATGTAGGCTCTACAGAAACATCTTTCCGTGCTGCGCTACTCTATGGCTGAAACAAAGGTTCAACAACCTCATCAAGTTCTATCTTCCTCCCACTCAATTCTTTCGAAGGAAACTCTTTCTTGAGAAAGTACCTGTTTTAGCAACAAACACTTTGTGCCAGGATCTAAGATAGAAGGTATACCCAATTTTTCTTAGGGTATTCCATGAAGATGCATTTGTCCGCTTTGGGTTCAAGCTTATTAGGTGAAAACCCTTTTTCACATAAGCGTCGCAGTCCCAAACATTAAGAAATGAAAACTTAGGTTTCTGCCAAACCATATGGTGTCATTTCAACAGATTTAGATGGTGCCCCTTTTAAAGTGAATGTAGTTGTCTCTAATGCATAACCCCAAAAACAATAATGGCAAAACGATAAGAGACATCATAGTTCGCACCATATCCAATAGAGCACGACTATGACATTCGAACACACCATCACACTATGGTGTTCCAGGTGGCATGAGTTGTGAAACAACTTTCTCATTGTCTAAAGTTGTATGCCAAACACGTAACTCAGATATTCACCTCCATGATCATATCGTAGACATTTTATCTTCTTCATCACGATGATTTCAAACTTCACTCTAATTCTGCTTGTACTTTTCAAATGATTCATACTTGTGTTTCATTAAGTAAATATACACTATATCTACTCAAATCATCAGTGAAGGTAAGAAAATAACGATATCCACCGCACGCTACAACACTTATTGGACCATACACATCAACATGTATCATTTCCAATAAGTCACTTGCCCGTTCCATGAAGCCGGAAAACGAGGTTTTAGTCATCTTGCCCAAAAGGCATGGTCTATATGTCTCAACCGATTCAAAATCGAATGAGTCCAAAGATCCATCAGCATGGAGTTTTCTTCATGCGCTTTACACCAATATGACATTTAGCGGCAGTGCCACAAGTATGTGGTACTATCATTATTAACTTTGTATCTTTTGGC
Source organism: Hordeum marinum (assembly GCA_022496015.1). Taxonomy (NCBI): domain Eukaryota; kingdom Viridiplantae; phylum Streptophyta; class Magnoliopsida; order Poales; family Poaceae; genus Hordeum; species Hordeum marinum. The sequence goes on along the minus strand of CM039678.1, from coordinate 417,247,130 downwards.
ATCTATGTTATTAACATGTGTATTACTACGATCAAGATTCAACAAACCATTCTCATTGGGTGCATGACCATTGAAGGTATTATTCATGTAAACAGAATAACCATTATCCTCTCACTTAAATGAATAACCGTATTGTAATAAACATGATCTAATCATGTTCATGCTTAACGCAAACACCAAATAACATTTATTTAGGTTCGTCACTAATCTCGAAGGTAGAGAGAGCGTGCGATGTTGATCACATCAACCTTGGAGACATTTCCAACACACATCGTTAACTCACCCTTAGCTAGTCTTTGTTTATTCCGTAGCTTTTATTTCGATTTACTAACATTTAGCAACCGAATCAGTATCCAATACCCAGGTGCTACCAGGAGTACTAGCAAGGTACACATCAATAACACATATATCAAATATACTTCTATCGACATTGCCAGCCTTCTTATCTACCAAGTATCTAGGGTTGTTCCGCTTTAGCGGCCGCTCTGCTCATAATAGAAGCACTTAGTCTCGGGTTTGGGTTCAACTTTGGGTTGCTTCACTGGAGCAACAACTGTCTTGCCATCCATGAAGTTTCCCTCCTTGCGCTTGCCCTTCTCAAAACTAGTGGTTTCACTAACCATCAACACTTGATGCTCCTTCTTGATTTCTACCTTTGCGGTGTCAAACATCGCGAATAGCTCAGGGATCATCATTTCTATCCCTGGCATTTCATAGTTCACCATGAAGCTCTAGTAGCCTAGTGACAGTGAGTTGGAGAACTATATCAATCACTATCTTATCTGGAAGATCAACTCCCACTCGATTCAAGCGACTGTAGTAACCAGACAATCTGAGCACATGCTCAACGATTGAGCTAGTCTCCTTCATCTTGCAGGCAAAGAATATTGTTGGAGATCTCATATCTCACAACACGGGCATGAGCCTGAGATCACAATTTCAGCTCTTATAACATCTCATATGTTCCATGACGTTCAAAACGTTTTAGAGCCTCAATTCTAAACCGTAATGCATGACACACTGAACTATCATGTAGTCATCGGAACGTGCCTGTCAGATGTTCACAACATCTACAAACAACGCTGGAGGGGGGTGGCGCATCGAGCGGTGCGTTAAGGACATAAGCCTTCTGTGTAGCACTGAGGATAATCCTCAGATCACGGACCCAGTCCACAATATTGCTACCATTATCTTTCAACTCTATTTCTCTAGGAACATATAAAAATTCAAGGGAGCTACAACGTGAGCTAGTAATCTACAACATAATTTGCAAAGACACTACTGACTATGTTCATGATAATGAGTTCAATTAATCATATTACTTAAGAACTCCCACTCAAATTGACATCCCTCCAGCCATTCGAGTGATACATGATCCAAATTCACTAACTTAAGTCCGATCATCACGTGAGTTGAGGTGATTGCAATGGTGAACATCATCACGTTGATCATATCTACTATATGACTCATGTTTGACCTTTCAATCTCTTGTGTTCCGAGGCCATGTCTGTACGTGCTAGGCTCATCAAGTTTAACCTGAGTGTTCTGCATGTGCAACATTGGCTTGCACCTGTTGTATGTGAACGTTGAGTCTATCACACCCGATCATCACGTGGTGTCTCGACACGACGAACTTTCGCAACGGTGCACACTCGGGGAGAACACAATTTATCTTGAAATTTAAGTGAGGGATCACCTTATAATGCTACCGTCGTCCTAAGCAAAACAAGGTGCATAAAAGGATTAACACCACATGCAAATCATAAGTGACATGCTATGGCCATGAACTTGTGCTCCATCATTAAAGCACCGGCATGATCTCCATCATCACTGGCATGACACCATGATCTCCATCATCTTGATCTCCATCAACGTGTCGCCATTGGGGTTGTCGCGCCCACCCTGCTTCTACTACTATTGCTACCGCTTAGCGATAAAGTAAAGCATTACATAGCGCTTAATGATTGACACGCAGGTCATAAAATAATTAAAGACAACCCTATGGCTCCTGTCGATTGCAGTACTCATCGACATGCAAGTTGTCATATTCTGTACAATACATGATCATCTCATACATCACATATATCTCATCATGTAATTTGCCATATCACATCACAATATACCCTGAAAAACAAGTTAGATGTCCTCTAATTGTTGTTGCAAGTTTTACGTGGCTTCTACGGGTATCTAGCAAGAACAATTCTCACCTACGGAAAAACCACAACGGTGATACATAAGTTGCTTTTCAACCTTCTCAAGGACCGCCTTTGTCGAACCCAATCCAACTAAAGTAGGAGAGACAGACATCCGCCAGCCATCTTTGTGCAATGAAGTTACACGTCAGTCGATGGACCCGGTCTCTCGTAAGTGTACGAGTAAGGTTGGTCCGGGCCGCTTCATCCCACAATAGCACTGAACCAAAACACGACCAAGGGAGGAAGCAATCTAAGCATCAATGTTCCCCATCACGATCTGTCCCGCGATCCAATCACGATCTGTCCCGCGATCTCATCACGATTCGTCCCGCGATCTCATCATGATCCGTCCCGCGATCCAATCACGAATCATCTCGCGATCTTGATCACGGTCCTTCCGACCTAGCACCGAACGGAGGACACCTCTGCATTCAGCACACATACAACTCGATGACGATCTCCACCTTGTTGATCCAGCAAGAGGGAGCGGATAGGTAGAAGAGTTCTCCGGCAGCACGACGGGGTTGCGGCGATGGTGGTGGAGCTATTCCAGCAGGGCTTCACCTAAGCACCGTTGAAAACCGATCTAGAGGAGAAACTACAATCTAGAGGAGAGGCAGCACATGGCTGTTTTTCTGTGTCTCAAAACCCTCAAAACCTCTAGTATATATAGGAGGAGGGAGGGAGGAGGCTGGCGCACAAGGAGCCATCCCTTGGACTTTGGCGCAAGGAGGAGAGGAGGGGTCCTCGTCCAATCCTAGTAGGACTAGACTCCTCCTTCCCACTTGGAAACTCTTTCCACCTTTGCTTTTTTCCCTTCTCCTTCCACTCCAGCCGCATGGGCCTCTTGTGGGACTTAGGACAGCCCACTAATGGCTGGTATACCTCTTCCCACAACCCATGTAGCCTCTTGGGTCGAAATACCCCTCCCGATGGTCCCCCGCCACCCTCCCGGCACTCTCGGTACACTACCGATGAGCCCGAAACTTGTCCGGCGACCAAAACAGGACTTCCTATATATCAATATTTACCTTCGGACCATTTCGGAGCTCCTCATGACGTTCGGGATCTCATCTGGGATTTCAAACAACCTTCGGTCACCACCATACATAACTCTATACTACCGAAACGTCACCGAACCTTAAGTGTGCAGACCCTGCGGGTTTGAGAACTATGTAGACATGACCGAGGCACGTCTACGGTCAATAACCAATAGCGGGACCTAGATGCCCATATTGGTTCCTACATATTCTACGAAGATCTTTATCGGTTGAACCTCTATGTCAAGGATTCATTTAATCCCGTATGTTGTTCCCTTTGTTCTTCGGTATGTTACTTGCCCGAGATTCGATCGTCGGTATCTCTATACCTAGTTCAATCTCGTTGCCAGCAAGTCTCTTTACTCATTCCATAATACAAGATCCCGTGGCTAACAGTTAGTCACATTGCTTGCAAGGCTTATTGTGATGTTGTATTATCGAGTGTGCCCTGAGATACCTCTACGTCACACGGAGTAACAAATCCCAGTATTTATCCATGCCAACCCAACAGACACCCTCGGAGATACCTGTAGAGCACCTTTATAGTCACCCAGTTACGTTGCGACGTTTGATACACACAAGGTACTCCTCCAGTGTTAGTGAGTTGCATGATCTCATGGTCATAGGAATAGATACTTGACATGCATAAAACTATAGCAATAAACTGACATGATCATATGCTACGTTTATAGTTTGGGCTTGTCCATCACATCATTCTCCTAATGATGTGATCCTGTTATCAAATGACATCTCATGTCCATGGCTAGGAAGCCTTAACCATCTTTGATCAACGAGCTAGTCTATTAGAGGCATACTAGGGACATGATGTTGTCTATGTATCCACACATGTATCTGAGTTTTCGATCAATACAATTCTAGCTTGGATAATAAACAATTATCATGAACAAGGAAATATGATAATAACTAATTTATTATTGCCTCTAGGGCATATTTCCAACACATACTTGGTTTTCACATATGGATCCTTTCTCGGATTTCATGACTCCTAGCCATTTGTCAGAATCCAGGCCCATCATCGCTTCTCCATAGCTCATAGGCTCATCGTTGTCCAACAACATGACCTCTAAGACAGGGTTACCGTACCACTGAGGAGCAATACGTGCCCTTCTCGACCTACGAGGTTTGATAGCAACTTGATCCGAAGCTTCATGATCATCATCATCAACTTCCTCTTCAACTGATGTAGGCTCCACAAAAACATCTTTCTGCGTTGCACTACTCTCTGGTTGAAACAAAGGTTCAAACAACCTCATCAAGTTCTATCCTCCTCCCACTCAATTCTTTCGAGGGAAACTCTTTCTCGAGAAAGGACCCGTTTTTAGCAACAAATACTTTGTCCTCGGATCTGAGACAGAAGGTATACCCAACTGTTCTTAGGGTATTCTATGAAGATGCACTTTTCCGCTTTGGGTTCGAGCTTATCAGACATAAGTGTCGCATTCCCAAACTCTAAGAAATGAGAACTTAGGTTTCTACCAAACCATATGGTGTCACCTCAACGGATTTAGATGGAGCCCTATTTAAAGTGAATGCAGTTGTCTCTAATGCATAACCCCAAGACGACAGTGGCAAAACGATAAGATACATCATAGTATGCACCATAACCAGTAGAGCACGACTACGACGTTCGGACACACCATCACACTATGGTGTTCCAGGTGGCGTGAGTTGTGAAACAACTTCCACATTGTCTTAAGTTGCATACCAAACTCGTAACTCAAATATTCACCTCCACAATCATATCGTAGACTCTTTATCTTCTTGTCACGATGATCTCCAACTTCACTCTGAATTTGTTTGAACCTTTCAAACATTTCAGACTTGTGTTTCATTAAGTAAATATACACTACATCTACTCAAATCATCAGTGAAGCTAAGAAAATAATGATATCCACCGCACGCTACAACACTCACTAGATCGCATACATCATTTCCAATAAGTTACTTGCCCGCTCCATCATATTGAAAAACGGGGTCTTAGTCATCTTGCCCATGAGGCATGGTCCACATGTCTCAACCGATTCAAAATCAAATGTGTCCAAAGATCCATCAGCATGGAGTTTCTTCATGCGCTTTACAACAATATGACATTCAACGCCACAAGTATGTGGTACTATCATTATTAACTTTGTATCTTTTGGCATCAATGTTATGAACATGTGTATTACTACGATCAAGATTCAATAAACCATTCTCATTGGGTGCATGACCATTGAAGGTATTATTCATGTAAACAGAATAACTATTATTCTCTAACTTAAATGAATAACCGTATTGCAATAAACACGATCTAATCACGTTCATGCTCAACGCAAACACCAAATAACTTTTATTTAGGTTCATCACTAATCCTGAGGGTAGAGAGAGCGTGCGATGGTGATCACATCAACCTTGGAACACTTCCAACATCGTCACCTCACCCTCAGCTAGCCTCCGTTTATTCCGTAGTTTTTATTTTGAGTTACTAACATTTAGCAACTGAACCGGTATCCAATACCCAGGTGCTACTAGGAGTACTAGTAAGGTACATATCAATAACATGTATATCAAATATACTTCTGTCGATGCTGGCAGCCTTCTTATCTACCAAGTATCTAGGGTTGTTCCGCTTCAATGACCGTTCTCCTCATAATAGAAGCACTTAGTCTCGGATTTGGGTTCAACCTTGGGTTTCTTCACTGGAGCAGCAACTACCTTGCCATCCATGAAGTTTCCCTCCTTTCCCTTGCCCTTCTCGAAACTAGTGGTTTCACTAACCATCAACACTTGATGCTCCTTCTTGATTTCTACCTTCGCCGTGTCAAACATCGCGAATAGCTTACGGATCATCATTTCCATCCCTGGTATGTTGATAGTTCATCACGAAGCTCTAGTAGCTTGGTGACAGTGACTTGGAGAAACATATCAATCACTATCTTATCTGGAAGATCAACTCCCACTCGATTCAAGCGATTGTAGCAACTAGACAATCTGAGCACATGCTCATCGATTGAGCTATTCTCGTTGATTGTGCAGGCAAAGAACATTGTTGGAGGTCTCATACCTCTCAACACGGGCACGAGACTGAAATCAAATTTCAGCTCATGGAACATCACATATTCTCCGTGACGTTCAAAACGTATTTGAAGCCTGAATTCCAAGTCGTAATGCAATACGCAATGAACTATCAAGTAGTCATCAAAACATGCCTGTCAGATGTTCATAACATCCACAGTCGACACTAGAGGGGTAGGCGCACTGAGCGCTGCATCAAGGACATAAGCCTTCTGTGCAGCAATTGAGGACAATCTTCTGATCACGGAGCTAGTCCGCATAATTGCTACCATTATCTACAACATAATTTGCAAAAACATTCTGACTATGTTCATGATAATGATTTTAGTTAATCATATTACTTAAAAACTCCCACTCAAATTGACATCCCTCTGGTCATTCGAGTGTCACATGATCCAAATCCACCAACTCAAGTCTGATCATAACGTGAGTTGAGGTGGTTTCAATGGTGAACATCTTCATGTTGATCATATCTACTATATGACTCATGTTCGACCTTTCGGTCTTTTGTGTTCCAAGGCCATGTCTATACATGCTAGGATCCTCAAGTTTAACCCGAGTGTTCTGCACGTGCAACACTGACCTGCACCCATTGTTTGTGAACGTAGAGTCTATCACACCGATCATCACATGGTGTCTCGACACGACAAACTTTCGCAATGGTGCACACTCGGGGAGAACCCAATTCATCTTGAAATTTAAGTGAGGGATCACCTTATAATGCTATCGTCGTCCTAAGCAAAACAAGGTGCATAAAAGTATTAAGATCACATGCAAATCATAAGTGACATGATATGGCCATGAACTTGTGCTTTTGATCTTCATCTTCAAAGCACCGGCATGATCTCCATCGTCACCGGCATGACACCATGATCTCTATCATCTTGATCTCCATCAACGTGTCGCCATCGGGGTTGCCGTGCCGACTGTTGCTTCGACGACTATTGCTAACTCATAGCGATAAAGTAAAGCAAAAATGACGAAAATAATTAAAGACAACCCTATGGCTCCTACCGGTTTCCGTACTCATCTACATGCAAGTCGTGATATTCTATACAAAACATGATCATAACATACATCACATGTATCTCATCATGTAATTGGCCATATCATATCACAATATACCTTGCAAAAACAAGTTAGACATCCTCTAATTGTTGTTGCAAGTTTTACGTGGCTACTACGGGTATCTAGCAAGAACAATTCTCACCTACGCAAAAACCACAATGGTGATACACAAATAGCTGTTGAACCTTCTCAAGGACCGCCTTTGTTGAATCCGATCCAACTAGAGTAGGAGAGACAGACACCCGCCAGCCATCTTTGTGCAACAAAGTTACACGTTAGTCGATGGAACTGGTCTCTCGTAAGCGTACGAGTAAGGTTAGTCTAGGCCACTTCATCCAACAATACCGCTGAAACGAAACACGACCAAGGAAGGAAGCAATCTAAGCATCAACGCCCACAAACTCCTCTGTGTTCTACTCGTGATCCCATCTACACATAGACCTAGATCATGATGTCACTGTTGGGGAACGTTGCATGGTAAACAAAAATTTTCCTACGCACACGCAAGATCTATCCATGGTGATGAGCATCTACGAGAGGGAGAGTGGATCTACTTACCCTTGTTGGTTGCTAAGAGGAAGCATTAAGAAACACGGTTGATGTAGTCGAACATCTTCACGATCCAATCATGAGCCGTCCCGCGATCCCATCATGTTCCTTTCGATGTAGCGCCGAACGGACGACTCCTCCGCATTCAACACATGTGCAGCTTGATGACGCCTTCACCTCCTCGATCCAGCAAGCGATGGTGAAGTAGTAGATGAGTTCCGACAGCACAACGACATGGTGACGGTGGTGGTGAAGAACAATCTCTGCAGGGCTTCGCCAAGCACAACGGAAACTATAACGGAGGATAAACTAGAGGGACGGGGTTGCTGGCACACAGCTTGGGAAAACTTGATGTGTTCCGCGTGCTAGTCCCACCCCTTTATTTATATGTTGAGCCCTGGGTCGAAACTTGGAGAAATATCCTCCTCAAGGTCGGTTTGGCATGCACGCAAGAGTCCTTGTTGGACTCCAGGACCAGATGCCAAGGTCCTCGGCGTCTGGCCCTAGACGCGCCTGGTGTCTGGCCCCTGGCCTCCGCAAATCTCCTTTTGCACCTTCCTAAAGTCTCATGGGCTTTACCCCTTGGCCCAAATAAAGTGTTCTTGTACCCCGAACATTTTGGGAAACATCCGAAACTCTTTCCGGTGAATTCCGGAACCCTTCCGGAGACCAAACACTATTATCCTATATATCAATCTTTACCTCCGGACTATTCCGGAGCTCCTCATCATGTCCGGGATCTCATCCGGGACTCCGAACAACTTTCAGTCACCAACATAACAACTCAACTATACTTATATCATCACCAAACGTTAAGTGTGTAGAACCTGTGGGTTCGAGAACTATGCAGACATGACCGAGACACCTCTACGGTCAATAACCAATAGCGGGACCTGGATGCCCATATTGGCTCCTACATATTCTGTGAATATCTTTATCGGTTGAATCTCTATGTCAAGGATTCAGTTAATCCCGTATGCTGTTCCCTTCGTTCTTCGGTATGTTACTTGCCCGAGATTCGATCGGGGATATCTCTATACCTAGTTCAATCTTGTTACCAGCAAGTCTGTTTAATCGTTCCGTAATCCAAGATCATATGGCTAGCACATTAGTCACTTTGCTTGCAAGGATTGTTGTGATGTTGTATTACCGAGTGGGCCTCGAGATACCTCTCTGTCACACGGAGTAACAAATTCCAGTCTTGATCCATGCCAACCCAACAGACACCCTCGGAGATACCTGTAGAGCACCTTTATACTCACCTAGTTACGTTGCGACATTTGATACACACAAGGTACTCCTCTGGTGTGAGTGAGTTGCATGATCTCATGGTCATAGGAACAAATACTTGACATGCAGAAAACTATAGCAATAAACTGACACGATCATATGCTATGTTTATAATTTGGGTCTTGTCCATCACATCATTCTCCTAATGATGTGATCCCATTATCAAATGACATCTCATGCCTATGGCCAGGAAACCTTGACCATCTTTGATCAACGAACTAGTTAACTAGAGGCATACTAGGGACACAATGTTGTCTATGTACCCACACATGTATTTGAGTATCCAATCAATACAATTATAGCATGGATAATAAATGATTATTACGAACAAGGAAATATAATAATAACCAATTTATTATTGCATCTAGGGCATATTTCCAACAATCTCTACCTGCAAGTTCCATTATGGGACGCTGTAGGTCTTTACATTTGAACACTAACGAAAAAAGGTTTCCCCTGCTTTATATTATAAAGCAACCACCACAACATCATTCCACATATCCAATTTCCGAAGGAGAACAAACAAACAAACAAACAAAAACGACAAAGATACAAGAAACCCAGATAGCCACTAACAAACTTCGAATGCCCAAGCGCTAGCTTGAACATCGAGGCTCTCAGCAAATAAGATCTTGCACACGACACGACAAGGACAAGGGAGTATCCTCCAGTCGGATGAAGATCGTGCTTCATCATCTCCATTAGGCCAACCATAATTGGATCATCATCCGTCTCTGCCTCCGAAGAAGGCATCCCTGACTTCTCGTCCCGGATCGAAGGACACCACGCTGTTGTTCAAGCAGAGCCACTCACCCCTGAGTGGAAGAAAATGATCAATAGGTTGCTGAGGAGAGAATGAGGGCACAACTACCTCACTGTGAAAGCAACACCACATACTTTGACACAACCGTGGCAAGGAACACATCAACCGCAAATAGCCAACCGCGAGCCCACTGAAGATATACAGTAGTCCACCGCCATCGCCAAATCCCTAACCACCACACCACATTCCCAAGGTGGCGCCTTTAAGAAGATCAACGACGTTAGTGCATCATCGCCACCCAATCCGAGGATTTGGAGTTTTCACCCGAAACTTGGTGTAAGAGGGCAGTGGAGGATCTCGATGTTGCCTTTGGGAAGGAGAGTGACGCCCACGGCGCTGCGGGCATCATGGCCGTATATACGGCCAAGGGATTCCCCCAATCCGTAGCCACCGTCCCCCATCCTCACCCAGCCATCAAATCAAGCGAGCCGGAGGGCGTCGGTAGCATGGGCTGGCATGGCAAGAAGGGATGCGAGGGGGATCACCATCATCTAGATCCTCTCCGAGTACCGCCGTAGGGCAACAGGAGGGGGGGGGGGTCCCAGGAGCAAGCTCCATGCCCGCCGCTGACCCGCCGCCTGCGTGGCCATGCCTGCACCCTTTGCGTCCACTCTTGCCACTCGCCGCAGGGCAACATGAGTGCCACATGCATGTGGTCGCCGCTACATCTCCAGGCGTAGCGCGTGGATCGGCTGCCACGAGGCCCATCACCACGGCTACCAGACGCCGGCCCCGCCAGCCACCAAGCCGCTGCACCCCTCGCCAATGTAGCGCCGTCGTCCAACACCATCGTCCCGCCCCGACCGACATCGAGGGGGGAAGATATCCCCCCTCCCCCCGCCAGGGCTGATCGGGCTTTGCCTGTCATTGTGGGCCAGCGACTCCGGGGAGAAGAAGGGGAGGGGCGCGCTGGGCCCGGCGGCTAGAGTTCCCTCTTCGGGTCGCTCATGGGAGTGACACGAGAGGGACGCTTTCCTGGGCAAGACAATGCTCCAAGAATGACATTTGAACACAAGATCTACCTGAGTTGAGAGTTAACAGGTGAAAGTAGAGTCGCGGACCGAAGGGTGTGGGGATTAGTTTGCCAATAAGAGAACTAGCTAGGGTAAAAGGAAGACAATGATGACATTGAGCTATGGTTAGAGCGCTGTCCTGGCGGTTCATGGGGACAATGGGTATCGGTCCTGTATCAATATCTCTTGTTTAAACTTTATGGAAGAAGGGAGAGAATAAAAATATCGATGCATGTCCCAAAGAGTGAGCAAATAAATGATTCAAACGGAAAGTCAATGCCATTAGGATCGGTTAATTCAGATATATGTAGTTCACGCCGACACAAAAATTTACTCATGTAGAACAATATTGCTATCCATACAGTAAAAGGGAACAAATTACTTTTCTTGCTGGGCGACGAATTACCTTTTTTTGACATATAGTCATGTAATGATTTGTTTGTAGTATATTTGGTGATTTGAAGAGTAAACGTGAACCAAGAAAATGCTTACTATGGGCCAGGGGGACAAGAACTGTCTCTTTGCCTGGTGAACTTTAATGTTCTTTGTCTAGACCCGAAAAGGGGTAGCAAATGGAGATAGGCAGAGATACCGTCTTCATGCAAATCTATATCTAAGATTATTTCTGGGAAAAAAACTAAATAAGAATATGATGCGTACACAGTGGCTCTTGAGCCTCCTCAAAGAGCTCTCAACTTTTATTGAACTTTTTGTCATGTGAGCTGTTTGTCTTCCTACAGTAGTTTTAACGTGTATTTACTTCTATGGTGGGTGAAAGGGTATGGAGGCATCTGAAGAGATAGGTTGGCAATATCCCTCGGTCATGCAACTACTACCATCGTGTGATGATCTCTGTGCGGCAACGCCTAAGTGGCTATCTGTTTGAGCCTACTCGATCATAGGGGTACCTGAGGCTGATACACGTAACTTCTCCATTGGACTTGTGCAAGTATAATAACTACATTGCTCTGGAGGCTCTCAATATCTGTTACTCCCTCCGGCTGAAATTATTTGTCACATAAATGGATAAAAATAAATGTACATAAAACTAAAACACATCTAGATACATTCATTCATATGACAAGTATTTTCGGATGGAGGGAGTACATTTCAATTTGGTTGTTAAGCTTGTAAATTTTGCTCCATTGATAAAAATATAGGGGCATACATATAGCTGGGTCATGCATACATGTATATATAGGCTGCACAGCTGGGCAAGGTAAGGGCATGTTTAGGGTTCTAAATTTTATCCTCCCAGCGATTGCAGGAATGGCTTGAAGTACAACTATAAAATTCATTTGAATTTTCTATGAAATTAATGTGCTCCAGACCCGCAAAAAAGGTGCTCCAATTAAAGAAGCCCTTAACAAATGACTTAATATGATACACAACTTTATGAAAATTGACTTAGTGGAACTTGGGATACACATTTCAATATTAACGAGCAGTGTTTTTGTGCCAAAAAATTGTACATCGGTACTTCAGTTCTATGGCTAGTTTCTTTGAATGCAGGACGTACAATTTTCGGTAATGGTGTGGCGTAAGATTTTGTGACACTAGTGCAACAGATTTTTTTAATGGGAAATGTGGAAATGGCCCTGGTTCTATTTCCCAGTGACACTGGCCAACATGAAGGTTGCTTCAAGGTGGATGATATTTTTATTTCGTTATTTTGAAACCTAAGTGGATTTTGATCTACTTCTGGATTTAATTTACTAAATCACATATTAATGAACACGCTTGGACTGCATGCATGCACCCAAGATCGTATTGAAATACTACAATCACATAGATCATCGTGATTGTTGTCAATTGTTTAGTTACTCTCAGCTGAATTTCAATCTGGAAATCTACAAAATTTTAAAATATGACTAATTCCGCCGATACCACAACCAGGAACTAAGCCCTACAAGCACTGGCGGAGCCTCTTGGAGGCCAAAGGGGCCACGACCCCCCTTCCAAAAATGAAAAGAAAAATTTATTACTAGTCCCACACGTTGATTGCGTGAGCTTAATAGTGCACTTAGCTATGTGTAGTGGCCGCACCTGCATGCATTTGTTATCTTTATATATATGTACACACTTGACATATGAATGAAGACGAGTTCAGAATCGCGTGTTCTCCTATATCTTACACTGAAAATGTAACTAAAGAAACATGGTTCATATTATCAGATGTTAAACAAGTCAACCACATTCTGATTATATCAGTTAAAGAAACATGAATACGAGAAGTACCAATGATTATTGAATTATTGCTTCAGGTAACAATTACTATTTTGTAATTTTACATTGCGAGACACGCACGTTTTCCACTTTTCATGCATAGTTTCCTTTTAATTTTAAAAAAGTTGGCCTTCCAGTTGCTCGTCATGCCCTCCGCCACTGCCTACAAGGAAAAATTCGTTCCTAAGCTTTGCAACTCTAGACTTGTGATGATAGACGAACCACGGGTGCATGTGTGTACGTGTGGTGGTGTACGTGTACGTTAGGCACTACCGATCGATCATCCTAACAACCGAATAGATCTAAGAAGACCTAATTATCGTACCGAAATGAAGGTTTGATGAGCTAAGCACGCAATTCGATTGGCTCAGCCACAAACTATGGACGATGAGCTAATTAGCACATAGGATTAGCTAGGCCAAACGTACGTACTACATGTCATTTGTGTGCTACAGCGAAATATCCCTTGCCCTAATTCGAGGGCACGCTACAGTAGACGTACGAAATGATTGCCACATAGGATCATACGCACTCGGATCACGCGTCACGACATCCCTAGAGAGAGAGACCCGATCCTTGTCGGTCCCTTGGAATTCTAACGTGTGTTTGCACAGCGCCCGACGTGTTTTACTGTTCCCCGCCGATCTAGCTCATCCCTTTCCTGTACCTGTGCTCTCCTCCCTCCCTCTCTCTAGCAGTCTAGCTACCTCTCTGTGAAAGTGATCACACAAGGCCTAGACCCCCCTCTCTCTCTCACGCACACACACACACACAGTTCCTTTATAAAAGGGGGCTTGCTTCCCCCTCCTGTCCATGATCTCTCTCGATCGGCTCTCTCTGCAAATTGCCTCCCCCTCTCCATCTCATCCCGATCACCGTGCTTATCTGCGCTGCGTAGCTAGCTAGCTTGCTAGATCTCCTCTAGTTCTCAGCATGTCTACCATCTACATGAGCCAACTCTCTACTGCTTTCCCTCTAATGGAGGAAGATCATCATCACCAGGATCACCATCAGGGGCACTTCCAGGCCTTCACCCTGCCCAAGGATCCCCCGATCTTGTTCCCTTTTGTGATCAGCAACAGCAGCCTTAGCGATAACAGCAGTACTCTCAGCTACGGATCAGACCAGCACTTGGTGCAGCACCATGCCATGCTAGATCAGCCCCAACATGTAAGCTGGAGTGATTTCTTCTCAGTTCTATACGTATTAGTTTGTTTGCTCACTTTCTAGCTAGCTAGCTAGTTGCTCAATTAACACGATCGATCCTTTGATTTGTTATGTGTACCAGATGGTTGGTGGATCATCGAGGGTGTTCTCGACGCCGTTCCCGACCGTCGAGAGTATCCGCGACGACATGATCGAGCGATCCTCCCTGTACGATCCATATGATATGGAGAGGCTGCAGGCCAACAGCGGATCGCTCAAGATCGGCAAGTGGACGGCGCCTGCTCCTGCAGCCAAGATGAGGATCACGAGGAAGACGAGCGATCCTGGTGTCAAGAAGCCGAGGAAGAGGGCGCAGGCATACGAGGATCATGGCCACATGGGCGGCATGAACCAAGCTCTGGGTGTTATTAGGACATGCTCTGATTGCAACACAACCAAGACCCCCTTGTGGAGGAGTGGTCCTTGTGGCCCCAAGGTAGTACGATTTGTTTGTTAATTCTGTGGTCAGTTGGTACGAGTACAAGTTAGTTAATGGCGTAACGGTAACTAACTTTGCTACGGTTTGCATGGTGCAGTCGCTTTGCAACGCGTGCGGCATCAGGCAGCGGAAGGCGCGCCGGGCGATGATGGCCACCGGGGCGGCGCCCGCCACCGATGTTGGCGCTACCAAGGCGGCCGCGGCGGGTGACGCCTCCGTGACCGTGCACCCACCGAAGGTGAAGAAGGAGAAGCGAGCTGCCGACGTCGACCGGTCCCTGCCGTTCAAGAAACGGTGCAAGGTGGTCCAGGATCACACTGCCATGAACGCCGCTGCTTCCACCAGCGTCGAGGCTGCCGCAGAGCCGCCGGTCCTCGTCACCACCACCACCACCACCACCGCTGCTGCTTCTGCTACGCCGGCGAGGGATCTCGTCGACACCATCGGGGTCAACTGGAGCACGAGCCCCACCGCCGCCGCAGCCTCCTGCTTCCGGCCATCGCCGGCGCCCTTCGCGGTGCCGGTGCCGGTGCAGGACGAGATCACGGACGCCGCCATGCTGCTCATGACGCTGTCCTGTGAGCTTGTCCGGAGCTGATCGATCCATGATGGAACACTCGAGAGACTCTGATCTATCTACCATGGTACACCCCCGGGCTTTTTTGCCTTAGTCCGTTAGGCAGTCAGTACGCACTGTCCGTGCTGCCGCGTTTTTGGCTTCTTGTTCTTGTTGCTAGTGTAACCCTGCGCTACTGTTAAAGTCTTGTGATTCGTTTGTGTGTAAGATTAAGACAGTGAGAAAGAGAGATCTAGAGAAAGAGAGTAGAAACAAGGAGATCAGAGGAGAGAAGAGGATACAAATAAAAAAACAACGTGAGCTAGCTAGCTAGGATCTGCAAACACTGTGAGATCGAGTGTGTGTTCAGTTTGGAGTAGCTAGCTTTTTGTTGCCGCGGCTAACTAAGCCAATGGCTGCTATATAGCATATGTATGTTTGTTCTTTGTTTTGCTCGAACCATTTGTACTGTGGCTCGTAATAATACCGAAAGACCGGACCATGAAATGTTGTTGTTCGTTGGGAATCGTTCATGTCTTTTGCTTCTGATGATTGTATGTCAGTGATGATCTGCTTTAATTTCTGTCAGCGCGCACAGTGTGCTTTCTAACCTTTTCCGGCTGATTTTGAGGCAGACATTCTCTTTATCATATGCGATCGACCCGGGAAGCTTAATTAGTTAATTTAATGCACACGCTGAATTGTGGATCATGCTAGTAGCTTTGCACATGACTTTCCATCGCCAAAAAAAGGAGGCATGCATATTGGATTAGTATATCTCAATTTGGGTTCCTATTAAAATTAAACATTTCAAAACTTAGATGGGGTATCAGCAAGTCAGTAGTAAGCCATATGCTGCACATGCCTCACCTGCAAAACAAAAGTTACACATGCCACAATATGTGTGTTTCTTTCACTTTGTACTTATAATCTTAGACAGCTACATTCTCAAAACCCAAGTTTACCCCTTTGTAGCAACATATAGTTATCATGTTTTACGCTGAAAATGCTATCAGGCGTGTGTTTGCGGTGAACTTATATCCCACAAAAAAACAAACATACCCAAGCTGATTGTTAGATCTACGAGATCTGTCCTTAATATATTGACACACATATCTTCTGCAGCATCCTTGGTTTTTGTCTCCAGTCCACACATGTTCAAAGTTCATAATAATTTGGGCTGCCCTTACATGCAAATCCCCGAAGAGTTTTATACTCCACTATTTTCGAGAATGTACACATGTTGAATATCATAGAAATAAGAAAATCATAGGAAGCTCAATTATAAGGGAAGAGATGCCATTTGATACATAGGATAGGGATTTTTCTATTGAGTCTAGGCTAATAATTTTTTTCTTTGAAATGTGAAGGATTAATTCCTATCCTACATATGAATAGGAATCAATTCATACAAATCAAAGGGCTTCAAAGGATTTTTTTCCTTCGAAAATCCTATCCTGTAGAATTCCTAGAAAATATTACCAAAGAAAAGAAGCGTGAAGAGTTTATCCACTATATACAAATCACAAATCCATGGGCACTACCATTTCCGACCCTTTGGACGAAATAATTTCTTTTCAGAAAAAGTATTGGCTCCTTTGGTTATCCATATTCAAAGAAATTTATAGAATTTCAGTCCTTCAGAATTTTTCCACTGAGACATTTGTGTTCAAACAATGCAACCTTCAAATATTTTGCTTCCCAATTATGTAGGATTTGTAACAAGAAGATATACCTCATAATTTCCATTTGTGTTTGTGCCAACTATAATATATATACACTCAAGCTTCCTCAACCTCAATATATAAAACTCACGTGCTTGCAATTTCTGGTAGTGAGACCAGATAAACTTCCATATCAACTTTTGCATTTTAAGTTTCCGTAGTATTCAGTGCCATTATATATTTTTTCTTTCTACCGCTACATTTTCAATTCTTGCAAGAGGCCCTAAAAGGTCATAATCATAAAGAAAAGTTCTATCATCACTATTTGGACCTTACACTAGTACAAAATAGGGCTTTGGTTGAGGCTATTATAAGGCCAATAATCCAAATTAACTTACGAACCGAGACTAAAGGAGCCATCAGTCTCGGTTCGTGAGGCCAGGGTGTCGGCAGGGCCTTGGAGGTCATTGGTCCCGGTTTTTCTGACACTTTTGGTAGCGGTTCCAGCCAAGAACCGGGACCAATGAGCCTCGCTCCTCGACCAACACCTTTAGTCCCGGTTGGTAGCTGGAACTGGGACCAAAAGCGTGTCTTCTGTCCCGGTTCTGGCCACCAACCGGGACTAAAGATATAAGCCTATATATACCCCTGCCCCGCCCCTGCCCACTCACACTCTGTTTTTTTGGACGTCGGCGTGTGGGTGTGTGTTGCTCTAGCTCTCACCTCCTATGCATATGAGGTGTTCGATGAAATGCCCGAGCCACACTTAATCTTTCTCCTCTCCAAGCTCGACCTCCAAGCTCCATTTTCCTCAAGATTTGTCTAGGTTTGGCGGTCCGTCATGTCCCGTCCCCGTCCTCACCTCCGTCGATCGCCCGTGCCGATCTCGTCGTCGGCACCACCGTCGTGAGCCTCTTGTTCTTATCTTCTTTGTAAAAGAATTTTTTTACTTGTATGATTTAGATAGATGCTTGTACAATTTTCTTACTTTTATTATTGTTTGTTATTATATAGTGCCATGGTTTTGGTATCCTTCCTAGTCAACCCTCGTCCTGTCTATGATTCAAATGTGATATATTATCTTTTATAACTATTTGTTTCATTTAGTGTTTATGAAAATTATGCCGACCAACGTGACATAGATGTTTTTATCTAGGAGTTATGTGAACCGGAAATTCCAACCGACATAGAAATTCTTGTCAAGAAGTTAAATTTGGTTGAAAAAGAAAACATTTACTTGAAAGAAAAATTAAAAAGAGTTGAAGAGGAGAAGATGAAATTGGAGTTGCATGTTGCCGATGTCATCGACGATCACAAGATCAAGATGGATGCAATGTGCTTGAAGATTAGAAAGATTAGAAAATATGCCATTCATACTGAGGCTTGGTATCATTATGCCATTGGATCAATTGGTACCTTAGTTGCGGTTATCATCGCATTTGTTGTTGCATTGTTTCAATGTATGTTTTAATTAGATGCTTTAAAGAGCTATATGTTGTTCAATGAGAACTATGTATGAACTTTATGTATTTATTTTGGTCACTACTGTACTTTGGCTTTAGTGTGATGATGAATTTCTATTAATTTGGTCACTTATCTATTCATCATGTTCTGTAATGTTTTTTGATACACTTTATTATATAACGCACGCAGATGAACCAGCAATGGATGTACGGTCACCAACGCACCTCCGAGTATAGTAAGGGCCTGCATAATTTTCTCGAAGCGGCTGAGGCAAACAAGCAGAATGGTTTTATGCATTGTCCATGTACTGTCTGTGAGAATACGAAGGCTTTCTCCAACTCTAAAACCCTTCACTTCCACCTGCTTGAGAAGGGTTCTATGACACACTATAATGTTTGGACCAAGCACGGAGAAAGATGGGTTATGATAGAAGACAACGAAGAAGAAGAGGATGATGACAACTACCGCCCTCTGAATACGGTGATGCTGCAATGGGGGAAGCTGAAGATCAAGAGGAACCAGACGATGTGCCCAATGATGATCTTCACCGGGTTATTGTTGATGCACAAAGAAAATGAGAAAGTGAAAGGGAGAAGTTGAAGTTCGATCTCATGTTAGAGGATCACAACAAAGGGTTGTACCCAAATTGCAAAGATGACAACGAAAAGCTTGGTACCACACTGGAATTGCTGCAATGGAAGGCAGACAATGGTGTATCTAACAAGAGATTTGGTTCAATACTGAAAATAATGAAGAAGTAGCTTCCAAAGGATAATGAATTGCCCGGCAATACATATGAAGCAAAGAAGGTTCTATGCCCTCTAGGATTGGAGGTGCAGAAGATACATGCATGCCCTAATGACTGCATCCTCTACCGCGGTGCGTACGAGGATTTGAACACATGCCTGGTATGTGGTGCATTGCGGTATAAGTGTTGGAAATATGCCCTAGAGGCAATAATAAAATGGTTATTATTATATTTACTTGTTCATGATAATCGTTTATTATCCATGCTAGAATTGTATTGATCGAAAACTCAATACATGTGTGGATACATAGACAACACCATGTCCCTAGTATGCCTCTGATGGACTAGCTCGTTGATCAAAGATGGTTAAGGTTTCCTAGCCATGGACATGAGATTTCATTTGATAACGGGATCACATCATTAGAAGAATGATGTGATGGACAAGACCCAAACTATAAACGTAGCATATGATCGTGTCAGTTTATTGCTACAGTTTTCTGCATGTCAAGTATCTGTTCCTATGACCATGAAATCATGCAACTCACTGACACCGGATGAGTACCTTGTGTGTATCAAACGTCACAACGTAACTGGTGACTATAAAGGTACTCTACATGTATCTCCGAGGGTGTCTGTTAGGTTGGCATGGATCAAGACTGGGATTTGTTACTCCGTGTGATGGAGAGGTATCTTAGGGCCCACTCGGTAATGCAACATCACAGTAAGCCTTGCAAGCAATGTGACTAAGTTTTAGCCACGAGATCTTGTATTACAGAATGAGTGAAAGAGACTTGCCGGTAACGAGGTTGAACTAGGTATACAGATACCGACGATCGAATCTCGGGCAAGGAACATACCGAAGAACAAAGGGAACATCATATGGGATTAACTGAATCCTTGACATAGAGGTTCGACCGATAAAGATCTTCGTAGAATATGTAGGAACCAATATGGGCATCGAGGTCTCGCTATTGGTTATTGATCGTAGAGGTGTCTCGGTCATGTCTACATAGTTCTCGAACCCGCAGGGTCTGCACACTTAAGGTTCGGTGACGTTTCTATAGTATAGAGTTATGTATGGTGATGACCAAAGGTTGTTCGGATTCTCGGATGAGATCCCAAACGCCACTAGGAGCTCCGAAATGGTCTGGAGGTAAAGATTGATATATAGGAAGTCCTATTTTGGTCGCCGGAAAAGTTTCAGGCTCATCGATAGTGTACCGGGAGTGCCGATAGTGTACCGGGGGACCATCGGGAGGGGTAGGTATTTCGACCCAAGAATATACATGGGCTGTGTGAGGATGAATACCAGCCCTTAGTGGGCTGGTGGAAGTCCCACAAAGGGCCCATGCGGCTGGGAAGAAAAGCGCAAGGAGAAAAAGGTGGAAAAAGGCAAAAAGGCTAAATAAGGAAGGTGTCCTAATCCTACTAGGAGTGGAGGAGGAGGACTCCTCCCTCACTTCGGCCGAAACCTAGGAGGGCTGGACCTTGCACCAAGACTCCTCCTCTCCTCCTCTTATATATACTAGAGGTTTTAGGGTTTTTGCATATAGAAATCAGCCACGTGCTACCCTCTTCTCTAGATCGTAGTTTCTCCTCTAGATCAGTTTTAGCAGTGCTTAGGGGAAGCCCTACTGAAATAGCTTCACCATCATCGCCGCAATGCCTTTGCGCTGCCGAAGAACTCATCTACCTCTCCGCTCCCTCTTGCTGGATCAAGAAGGCGGAGATCGTCATCGAGCTATACGTGTGTTGAACGTGGAGGTACCGTCCGTTCGGTGCAAGATCGGAAGGACCTTGATCAAGATCGCGAGACGATTCATGATTGGATAGCAGGACGGATCGTAATGAGATCACGGGATGGATCGTGATGAGATCGCGGGACGGATCATGATGGGATCGTGGGACACTCGGCAATTTGGATCGCAAAGACGTCCGACTACATCAACCGCGTTTCTTAACGCTTCCCGCTTAGAGATCTACAAGGGTATGTAGATCCACTCTCCCTCTCATAGATCCTCATCACCATGGATAGATCTTGCGTGCGCGTAGGAATTTTTTTGTTTCCCATGCAACGTTCCCAACAGTGGCATCATGAGCTAGGGCTATGTGTAGATGAGATCTCAAGTAGAACACAAAGAGTTTGTGGGCGTTGATGCTTAGATTGCTTCCTCGCTTGGTCGTGTTTTGGTTCAGCGGTATTGTGGGATGAAGTGGCCCGGACAAACCTTAATCATACGCTTACGAGAGACCGGTTCCATTGACTGACGTGTGATTTTGTTGCACAAAGATGGCTGGCGGGTGTCTGTCTCTCCTACTTTACTTGGATTGGATTCGACAAAGGTGGTCCTTGAGAAGGTTGAAAAGCAATTCATGTATCACCATTGTGGTTTTGCATATGCGAGAATCGTTCTTGCTAGATACCCATAGCAGCCACGTAAAAATTGCAACAACAATTAGAGGACGTCTAACTTGTTTTTGCAGGGTATGTTATGATGTGATATGGCCAATTACATGATGAGATATATGTGATGTATGAGATGATCATGTGTTGTATAGAATATCACGACTTGCATGTCGATGAGTACGACAACCGGCAGGAGCCATAGGGTTGTCTTTAATTATTGTATGACATGCGTGTCAATCCATAAACGCTATGTAATGCTTTACTTTATCGCTAAACGGTAGCTATAGTAGTATGAGCATGGTGGGCGCGACAACCCTGATGGCGACACGTTGATGGAGATCAAGATGATGGAGATCATGATGTCATGTCGGTGACGATGGAGATCATGCTGGTGCTTTCAAGATGGAGATCAAAAGCACAAGTTCATGGCCATATCATGTCACTTATGATTTGCATGTGATGTTAATCCTGTTATGCACCTTGTTTTGCTTAGGACGACGGTTGCATTATAAGGTGATCCCTCACTTAATTTCGAGATAAATTGTGTTCTCCCCAAGTGTGCACCGTTGTGAAAGTTTGTCGTGTCGATACATCATGTGATGATCGGGTGTGATAGACACTACATTCACATACAAAGGGTGCAAGCCAGTGGTGCACATGCAGAACACTCGGGTTAAACTTGACGAGCCTAACATGTACAGACATGGCCTCGGAACACAAGAGACCGAAAGGTCGAACATGAGTCATATAGTAGATATGATCAACATGATGATGTTCACCATTGAAACCACCTCAACTCACATGATGATCGGACTTGAGTTGGTGAATTTGGATCATGTATCACTCGAATGACCAGAGGGATGTCAATTTGAGTGGGAGTTCTTAGGTAATATGATTAATTGAACTCATTATCATGAACATAGTCAAAGTGTCTTTTTCAAATTATGTTTTAGATTACTAGCTCACGCTGTATACCCTTGAAGTTTTATATGTTCCTAAAGAAATAGAGTTGAAAGATAATGGTAGCAATATTGTGGACTAGGTCCGTGATCTGAGGATTGTCCTCATTGCTGCACAAAAGGCTTATGTCCTTAATGCACCGCTCGGTGCGCCACCCCCTCTAGCGTCGTTTGTAGATGTTGTGAACATCTGACATGCACGTTCCGATGACTACATGATAGTGCAGTGCATCATGCATTACGACTTAGAGTTGAGGCTCCAAAACGTTTTGAACGTCACGGAACATATGAGATGTTCTAAGAGCTGAAATTGTGATCTCAAGCTCGTGCCCGTGTTGTGAGATATAAGATATCCAACAAGATTCTTTGCCTGGAAGATGAAGGAGAATAGCTCAATCGTTAAGCATGTGCTCAGATTATCTGAGTACTACAATCGCTTGAATCGAGTGGAAGTTGATCTTCCAGATAAGATAGTGATTGATATCGTTCTCCAAGTCACTTTCACTAAGCTAGTAGAGCTTCATGATGAACTATGAAATGCCAGGGAGAGAAATGATGATCCCTGAGCTATTCGCGATGTTTGACACCGCAAAAGTAGAAATCAAGAAGGAGCATCAAGTGTTGATGGCTAGTAAAACCACTAGTTTCGAGAAGGGAAAGGGCAAAGAGGGAAACTTCATGGATGGCAAGACAGTTGCTACTCTAGTGAAGCAATCGAAGGTTGAACACAAACCCGAGACTAAGTGCTTCTATTATGAGGAGAAAGGTCGCTAAAGCGGAACAACCTTAGATACTTGGTAGATAAGAAGGCTGGCAACGTCGACAGAAGTATATTTGATATACGTATTATTGATGCGTACCTTGCTAGTACTCCTAGTAGCACCAGGGTATTGGATACTAGTTCAGTTGCTAAATGTTAGTAAATCGAAATAAAAGCTACGGAATAATTGGAGACTGGCTAAGGGTGAGGTGACGATGTGTGTTGGAAATGTTTCCAAGGTTGATGTGATCAGCATCGCACGCTCTCTCTACCTTCGGGATTAGTGACAAACCTAAATAAATGTTATTTGGTGTTTGCGTTGAGCATGAACGTGATTAGATCGTGTTTATCGCAATATGGTTATTCATTTAAGTTAGAGAATAATGGTTATTCTCTTTACATGAATAATACCTTCAATGGTCGTGCACCCAATGAATGGTTTGTTGTATCTTGATCATAGTAGTACACATGTTCATAACATAGATGCCAAAAGATACAAAGTTAATAATGATAGTACCACATACTTGTAGCACTACGGCTAAATGTCATATTTGTGTAAAGCGCATGAAAATACTCCATGCTGATGGATCTTTGGACTCATTCGATTTCGAATTGGTTGAGATATGCGGACCATGCCTCGTGGACAAGATGACTAAAACCCCATTTTGAATATGATAGAGTGGGACAAGTAACTTATTGGAAATGATACATGTTGATGTATACGGTTTAATGAGTGTTGTAGCATGCGGTGGATATCGTTATTTTCTTACCTTCATTGATGATTTGATTAGATATAGTGTATATTTACTTAATGAAACACAAGTCTGAATCATTTGAAAAAGTTCGAACAAATTCAGAGTGAAGTTTAAGATCATCGTGACAAGAAGATAAAAATGTCTACGATATGATCGTGGAGGTGAATACCTGAGTTACGAGTTTGGCATACAACTTTAGATAATGTGGAAGTTGTTTCACAACTAACGCCACCTGGAACGCCATAGTGTGATGGTTTGTCTGAACGTCGTAATCGTGCTCTATTGGATATGGTGCGAATTATGATGTCTCTTGTCATTTTGCCACTATCGTTTTGGGTTATGCATTAGAGACAACTACATTCACTTTAAATAGGGCACCATCTAAGTCCGTTGAGATGACTCCATATGGTTTGACAGAAACCTAAAGCTGCCATTTCTTAATGTTTGGGGCTGCGACACTTATGTGAAAAAGGTTTTCACCTAAAGAGATGAAACCCAAAGCGGACAAATGCATCTTCATAGAATACCCTAAGAACAGTTGGGTATACCTTCTATCTCAGATCCGAGCACAAAATGTTTGTTGCTAAAACGGGTCCTTTCTCATAGAAAGAGTTTCTCTCGAAAGAATTGAGTGGGAGGAAGATAGAACTTGATGAGGTTGTTGAACCTTTGTTTCAGCCATAGAGTAGCACAGCGCAGAAAGATGTTTCTGTAAAGCCTACGTCAGTTGAAGAGGATGTTAATGATGATGATCATGAAGCTTCGGATCAAGTTACTATTGCATCTCATAGGTCAACAAGGACGCGTACTACTCCTGCGTGGTACGACAACCCTGTCTTAGAGGTCATGTTGTTAGACAATGATGAACCTACGAACTATGGAGAAGCGATAATGGGCCCGGATTCCGACAAATGGTTAGAGGCCATGAAATCCGAGAAAGGATCCATGTATGAAAACCAAGTATAGACTTTGGTAGACTTGCTCGTTGGAAGGCAGGTCGTTGATTAAAAATGGATCTTTAAGATGAAGACATACGCCGATGGTGAACGTCACCATTGATAAAGATCGACTTGTCGCAAAGAAGTTTTCGCCAAGTTCAAGGAGTTGACTATGATGAGACTTTCTCACTCGTAGCGATGCTAAAGTCTATTGGAATTATGTTAGTAGTTGGTGCTATTTTCATATTATGAAATCTGGCAGATGGATGTCAAAACATCGATTCCTTCCTTGAGGAAAGGTTGTATGAGATACAACCAGAAGGTTTTGTTAGTCCTAAGGCTGCTAAAAGGTGTGCAAGCTTCAGTGTTCCTTCTATGGACTGAAGCACGCATCTCGGAGTTGGAATATACACTTTGATGAGGTGATCAAAGTTTTTGAGTCTATGCAAGGTTTATGAGAAACTTGCATTTACAATAAAGTGAGTGGGAGCACTATAGAGTTTCTGATAAGCGTATGTGGATGACATATTGTTGATCAGAAATGATGTAGATTTATGGAAAGCATAAAGGGTTGTTTGAAAAGAGTTTTTCAAAGGAAGACTTGGATAAATCTACTTAATTGTTGGGCATCGAGATCTATAGAGATAGATCAAGACGCCCGATGAGACTTTCAATGAGTACATACCTTGGCATTTTTTTTGAAAGAGTTCAAAGTGGATCAACCAAATAAAGAGTTCTTACCTGATTTGTAAGGTGTGAAGTTGAGTGAGACTCAAAGCTCAACCACGGCAGAAGAAAGAGAAAGGATGAAGGTCGTCCCCTATGCCTTAGCCATAGGCTCTTTATTATGCCATGCTGTGTACGGTACCTGGTGTGTGCCTTGCCATGAGTCTGTCAAGGGGTACAAGAGTGATCCAGGAGTGGATCACTGGATAGCGGTCAAAATTATCCTTAGTAACCAGAGGACTACGAAGATTTTTCTCAATTATGGAGGTGATAAAGAGTTCGTCGTAAAGAGTTACGTCGATGCAAGCTTTAACACTAATCCGGATGGCTCTTAGTAGCAATCCGGATGTGTATAGTGGAGCAGACATTTGGAATAGCTCCATGTAGAGTATGGTAGCAGTGCCTAGAGTGAGACATAGAGATTTGCAAAGTACACACGGATCTGTATGTCACAGACCCATTGACTAAAAATACCTCTCTCACATGCAAAGCATGATCGAGCCCCAGAACTCATTGGGTGTTGGATTCATAACAATGCGAATCACATGGTGATGTGAACTAGATTATTGACTCTAGTGAAAGTGGGAGACTGTTGGAAATATGCCCTAGAGGCAATAATAAAATGGTTATTATTATATTTCCTTGTTCATGATAATCATTTATTATCCAAGCTAGAATTGTATTGATCGGAAACTCAATACATGTGCGGATACATAGACAACACCATGTCCCTAGTATGCCTCTGATGGACTAGCTCATTGATCAAAGATGGTTAAGGTTTCCTAGCCATGGACAGGAGATGTCATTTGATAACGGGATCACATCATTAGGAGAATGATGTGATGGACAAGACCCAAACTATAAACGTAGCATATGATCGTGTCAGTTTATTGCTATAGTTTTCTGCATGTCAAGTATGTGTTCCTATGACCATGAGATCATGCAACTCACTGACACCGGATGAGTGCCTTGTGTGTATCAAACGTTACAACGTAACTGGGTGACTATAAAGGTACTCTACAGGTATCTCCGAGGGTGTCTGTTGGGTTGGCATGGATCAAGACTGGGATTTGTTACTCCGGGTGATGGAGAGGTATCTTAGGGCCCACTCGGTAATACAACATCACAATAAGCCTTGTAAGCAATGTGACTAAGTGTTAGCCACAGGATCTTGTATTACGGAACGAGTAAAAGAGACTTGCCGGTAACGAGGTTGAACTGGTATACAGATACCAACGATCGAATCTCGGGCAAGTAACATACCAAAGAACAAAGGGAACATCATACGGGATTAACTGAATCCTTGACATAGAGGTTCGACCGATAAAGATATTCGTAGAATATGTAGGAACCAATATGGGCATCCAGGTCCCGCTATTGGTTATTGACCGTAGAGGTGTCTCGGTCATGTCTACATAGTTCTTGAACCCGCGGGGTCTGCACACTTAAGGTTCGGTGACGTTTCAGTAGTATAGAGTTATGTATGGTGATGACCGAAGGTTGTTCAGAGTCCTGGATGAGATTCCGGATGTCATGTGGATCTCCGGAATGTTTCGGAGGTAAAGATTGATATATAGGAAGTCCTGTTTTGGTCGCCGAAAAAGTTTCGGGCTCATCGGTAGTGTACCGGGAGTGCCGATAGTGTATCGGGGGACCATCAGGAGGGGTATTTCGACCCAAGATGCTACATGGTCTATGGGAGGATGAATACCAGCCCTTAGTGGGCTGGTGGAAGTCCCACAAAGGGCCCGTGCGACTGTGAAGAAAAGCCCAAGGAGAAAAAGGTGGAAAAAGGCAAAAAGGCCAAATAAGAAAGGAGTCCTAATCCTACTAGGTGTGGAGGAGGAGGACTCCTCCCTCACTTCGGTCGAAGCCTAGGAGGGCTGTCCCTTGTGCCAAGCCTCCTCCTCTCCTCCTCTTATATATACTAGAGGTTTTAGGGTTTTTTCACATAGAAATCAGCCACGTGCTACCCTCTCCTCTAGATCGTAGTTTCTCCTCTAGATCAGTTTTAGCAGTGCTTAGGCGAAGCCCTGCTAAAATAGGTTCACCACCATCACTGCAATGCTGTCGCGGTGCCGGAGAACTCATCTACCTCTCCGCCGCCTCTTGCTGGATCAGGAAGGCGGAGATCGTCATCGAGCTGTACGTGTGCTGAATGCGGAGGTGCCGTCAATTCGGTGCTAGATCGGAAGTACCGTGATCAAGATCACAAGACGATTCGTGATTGGATCGCAGGATGGATCGTGATGAGATCGCGGGACGGATCGTGATGGGATGGCGGGACGCTCGGCGATTTGGATCGTGAAGACGTTCGACTACATCAACCGCGTTTCTTAACGCTTCCCGCTTAGTGATCTACAAGGGTATGTACATCCACTCTCCATCTCGTATATGCTCATTACCATGGATAGATCTTGCATGCGCGTAGGAAATTTTTTGTTTACCATGCAACGTTCCCCAACAATAAGATCAGAAGAGATGACCCCGGTGATGTTGAAGGCCAGCTCACCGGGAAGAGGGTTCCTGCCAACGTGATGTGGTATGCTCCTGTAATACCACGGTTGAAACGTCTGTTTAGAAACAAAAAGCATGCCGAGTTGATGCAATGGCACATAAAAGACCAAAAGAAAGACGAGAAGTTGAGAACACCCGCTGACGGGTCACAATGGAGAAAGATCGAGAGAAAGTGGAGCGACTTTACAAGTGACCCAAGGAATGTATGGTTTTGTTTAAGTGCAGATGGTGTTAATCCTTTTGGGAGCAGAGGAGTAAAGCATAGCACATGGCCTGTGACTCTATCTATGTATAACCTTCCTCCTTGGTTGTGCATGAAGCGGAAGTTCATTATGATGCGAGTGCTTATCCAAGGCCCTAAGCAACCCGGCAATGACATTGATGTGTACCTAAGGCCATTACTTGATGAACTTTTATAGCTATGGAATGGAAGAGGTGTACATATGTGGGATGAGAACGAATAGGAGGAATTTGACCTACATGCGTTGTTGTCTGTAACCATCAACGATTGGCCTGCTCTCAGTAACCTTTAAGGACAGACAACACATGGGATACCACGCATGCACACACTGTTTACATGACACCAAAAGCATATATTTGGACACTCCTCCTCCTCCTCCTCCTCCTCATCCTTCGCCTCCTCCGGCGTGTGAGGCCACTCCACCTCCTCCTTCGCCTCCTCCGACACGTGAGACCACTCCGCCTCCTCCTCTGCCTCCTCCAGCGCGTGAGGCCACTCCACCTTCTCTAGCACGTCAGGCCACTCAGCCTCCTCCGGCACGTCGGGCCACTCCGCCTCCTCCTCCTACGGTGCGTTAGGCCACTCTGCCTCCTCCGACGCGTCAGCCACGACGGAAGAGAGACGCCGCCGCCGCTCCGGCGGCTAGTAGTAAAATAGGCGGGAATAAATTCAAATTTGGTCCAAGCCTCCATCCTCTTCCAAAGTTACCATACGAGAGGAATGCCAAAGAAAACGATGACATCAGTAAAGCCGAAGTGAAGGCCCATTTTGCATGGAAACATCCACCTCCAAAGGAAAATGGTAGATCCGTTGAAAGCGAAGCGCACTCTGGATGCCCTAAAGCGATCATCATCGCCTCCGCTGCCATCAAACTATCACCGCTGTATTATAAAGACATATAATGAAGCGCAGCGGTCGGGAAGTACTTCTAGTGCCGCAAGAGTCAAAGAGCGAAGAAGTGGGAAAACAGTTCCTCAGCTCGGCAAACAGGAGAAGCAATCGTGCCCCCGCTCAAGGTGTCTAGCGACATCGCTAATCATCCGGTGCTACTACCCGGTACCAAACTTGTTGATTACTTGGGGGATGATGAAAATTTTGAAACGACTGAGGTAAGAGTAGAAGAATTTAAATACGTGCACGGGAAACCTCTCGTCAAACCTGATCATCCTCATCTAACAACGATGATGTACAATTTGCATGAGTGGTACATGAAAACATGCAGGGAGTCTGGGAGAGATACTATGTATGTTAGAGTTAAACCAAAGCACGAATTCATTGGACTCAACGTGATGCCTATTCAATTTGTGGAGTTATTTCAGTTATACAATTAACTGACCCTCGCAAACAACTCATGACTTGCCACTGTCTGTAAGTATTACTTCTATAGTTAAGTCTCTAGCTCAGCTCGTTCATTGCATGTATACATAATTCCTCACTATATTATGCAGATTGAAGATCGTCGAATGCAAAAAAAAGGAAACTTCGACGTTGGGTTCATTAGCCCAGATGCCGTAAATGAATATACGGTACGAAACAGTGTCAAATAGACCGAGGAGAACTTGCTAAAGTCGTTCCTTATACATCAAAACAAAAGGGAAATACTCTTTCCTTACAACTTCAAGTGAGTGTTGCTGTCTTCTGTATATTCGGTTTCTCTTACTCGAGGTTAAGTAATGTAATTGATGAGTTATATATGTGTGCGCAGTTACCACTTTATTCTGCTATTCATTAAGCTTGACGGAGCATTAATAATTGTCTTAGACTCGAGACGTAAAGATCCCGAGTATTATGCGGACATGACTGCAATGCTCAAGAAGTAAGTTCAGTCAATACCGGGACCATATCGGGATGCAACTTTCGTTTATTTCCTGATATCAAATAATCATTTTCTTTGCCTGGCAGGGTTTGGAAAAAGTTCACCCGAAAGGTTCCCAGTCTAAACAAAGAGTTGCGATTTATACACCCCAAAGTAATTAGTACTAGCTAGTTCCGTGCATCTCTAATTGATTCAAATTTTCATCAATATATCATTACCATGCTTGCTTATCAGTTTGATTGAACTCTATTCTCGTAAGGTGCTTGTACGAGAAAGCCGGGACTGTTTTATGTGGATTCCACGTATGCGAGTTCATTGGCCACTCGACCTCTGAACGGGGCTTCTCTGACAAACAATTTGAAGTACGTAAATAAAATTCACAATTTTATTTTATATATTACCATCAATTGTATTGAGTTTCATTCATATATATGCATGTATTGACCCTCTTCTTTAAATTAGATCTGGCAGATGCGGGATGAGCTCCTACCACATGATCGCATACGAGCAATTCAAGAGGAATTGGCGGGTTTCTTTCTTGACCACGTCATACCTAAACACGGATAATACTATGTGGATTTGTGATTGGATCTTATGTAGATGATGTTAGGGATTGTAAAAGATGTTATATTGTAGACCCTCCGTCCCAGAACAAGTGTCTCAACTTTATACTAACTTTAGTATAAAGTTGTACTAAGGTTGATACACTTATTTTGGGCTGGAGTGAGTATATATGTAGTAGCGTCGGATAGATATACAAAAACTTGTTGTTCGACCAAGCACGGAGAAAGAGATGTCACTTCTCTCTCTATATATGTTCAACATGACGATCTTGTGTAATTAATGGTTTCCTTCATTTGCTTATTAGCTAGCGTCGAGTTCTCTCTATATGTAGAGTAGATAGCGTCGACCAAGCACGGAAAAAGAGATGTCACTTCTCTCTATTAGCTAGCTAACACAATATGAAACCCCTAAATTAACCCTCCAAACCCCCTAAACCTACTTCCAAAGAAACCCAGGGTCTGACGCGTGGCGGCCTTTTGGTCCCGGTTAGTGTTACCAATCAGGACTAAACGTACTTCTGCCTGGATGCCCCGCAGCGGCCACGTGGAGCCCCTTTGGTCCCGGTTCGTAAACGAACCGGTGCTAAAGGTTTTGGGTATTAGTCCCGCTTATTTTGTTCCGATTACAGAATCAAGACTAAATGCCCTCTAAAACCGGGACTAGTTCCTTATTTTTTACTAGTGTTAGGGTTGTAGCCAAAGGAAAGGAAAAGGCAAACAGACGGGCAAACTCTAAGCTTTAATTTCGTTGATAAGGATTAGGGCCAGAATGCGCAGCATGCTAAGCTTGGGGATTAGCTAGCTTGAGAGTTGCACTATGGTGATTTTTTGTACTTTGTATTTCCTTCTATCCTTTATATAAGGTGTATTTTCTTTAAGTCAAACGAGTACATGTTTGATCAAATATTTAGAAAAATATACCAATATCCGCAATACGAAATTTATATCATTTGATCTATCATGAAAAGTAGTTTCATATTTTATTTGTTAGGTCATGCAGATGTTGTTATATCATTCTATAATCTTGATCAAACATTCAAATGCTTGACTTGCACGGAAAATAATACATCTTATATTCTGAAACATAAGAAATAAGAAATAATACAATGATTGTTTCTGGAGGCCCGTCTCTATGCCTCCCAAGGATCACGAAGACCAAATGCACTGGCGGGTATAGTCTATTCATCACCCAGGGTCTAGAATAAGTTATTTTTCATCCGAGGTAATATTACGATCGTTTCATAAATAAATTATATTTCAAATGCAAATAATTACATTTATATTGATTCACTACGTAAAGTTTGACATAAAAAATAAAAATATAAGTCATAAGACTAGAAAAATCATATTTTATGTATATTTTACACTATGTTTTTATGTTTGCAAATTTACATGACATAAATATTTTTTACGATGACTATATATTTTCTTACGGTCTCTTTTTACGTATGGAATACGATAAAATTTACGGAACGTAAAATTACGGTGCATTGACGTGAAAATAGAGGGGGGTGAAGAATAACTATTCCTCACCCAGGGTGACGAATAGTCAATCCCTATATATATCATGAAGGCACAATGGCTTACTTTAGTAACTACTGCAAGAATCAACATGCATTTTCCTAAATTTTGTGGCGAATATTCATTTTGTTCTTTTTAATAATCTGATTGTTGATTCTCATATATGCTTTCTTTTTTAAAGTGGGAGACTAGAATTGCGAAGTTGCAAAATTGATGACGGTAACAGTAACACTTCACTATCGACAGGAACGTCACGCTCACTAAAAGGATAATTCACGTTAATGAGACACACTTTTAACCGTCCGGTCACACATGTGTACTCCTGCTATGGTATTCCTGTGCTATTGGTTTCATTTATAAAACTAGGATGTGCCAGTTTCTTCAGACTCAGAAAGCCCTTTTTCTTGCGAGCTATAAGATGAGGCACTAATTTTTTCGGAGATAAACTACTTATTCCCAATAATTTTAGAATCAAGGTAGAAGTGAGCTAGATTCCTACCCAAATTAGTGGGATTGCAAGCTTGAATGTCTATCCCCTACATCCTCCTAGAGGAGTTCGGTTTATTCATCCCCAAAACAACCATATCTCGTAATCTAAAAATAATAATCCAAGATTGTACCTTTGTTCATGCAAGTTATGCAGATTGACCATGGCCAAATCTCTGGCAGCTTAGCACGTGAAATTAAATGCACAATTTTTCTTCAAATAGACAGTACATACTACATACGCAGAAAATGAAATGCAGAGTGAGATTGTGCTTGAAAGACAAAGGAACATACACGCATGGGCGTGCGACAGGATTGAAATCGCTGCGGCCGGCGGTACTACCGTAATCAGGCAGGAGGAAAGAGATCGGTCAAGCAATTTTCTTGTCACTTTGCACAGGCCACGATTGAAAACTGAAAAGCACGCAGGCGCGAAAGAGAGTAGTCAAACATGCAATACACTGTCAGTGGCTCAGTATGACAGCCGCAGGGCAATGCATGTCACGGGTCAGGCTCACTCACAGCTACTCAGGCTAGATAACATTGTACTAGCGCCCAAAACTGTAGCAAAATAATGCATTTCGGTGGACTCGATCAGAATCCTCTGGTGATGACGCTACGCTGCACTATATGTTTATCAGGGTCATATGCATGGACATGTTTTGCTGCTTGAACTTGTAAAACCATCTAACTGGTTGTCTGCTGGGCAATAGGAAAGGCATACAATTCACTGAAGTTGCTTGTCTGCTGGGCACTATCGAATCAAAGGAACGCGATAGTGTTTCCTGTATAATCATGCAGACGGGATGGGATCGCTGGAAGCACGACGACGAGCGAAACAAGAGTGGGCAGTACGCGAGGAGGTAGAGCGGATGTGATCTGATCTGGGTGCCGGGTAGTGTTGCCAATGCCTCCAATATGTAGTCGGTTATAGTAGGAAGTCATGGGCACGACCCAAGCCCGAGTTGACAACAACCAATTATCTGACGCCTCAGATTCATGGTACGTCCCTTAGTGATTCGTAATTAATTATCTGTTCCTGACAAGCAAACATTATACGCATGCATGACATGTGTCTGAGCTCAGTTCGATAACAAAACATCACGTGTGCGAGGCTGGAGATGAAAGAGATGGGCATGAAACCACTTCTTTTCTCAAGCTCTAAAAGCATGTAAAAAGGCCATATAAAGAGGTATAAGCTGGATGTGGAGTATCTGCTCCTGAGCTCAAATGCACTCTTCTTCACATGTGAGGTGTGACTAAACTTTTCATCACCATGTCACGACAACCACATGAGCACTTGATATTTTTCTAAAATCATTTCATGGGACTAAAAACTAAATTCAACAGAGCGGGGTGGTCCTGAGATGTAGTCCTAAACTCTTTGTAACCTAAATAAATATTTTCTTCCTTACAACCTTAATAATGAACCAACCTGTAAGGCTCTTGCTTGTTCTCGGTAAAAAAAAGATATACCTGAAAGCATGGTTAATAGTATAGT
The DNA here is from genome assembly GCA_022496015.1 of Hordeum marinum. NCBI lineage: Eukaryota > Viridiplantae > Streptophyta > Magnoliopsida > Poales > Poaceae > Hordeum > Hordeum marinum. The sequence continues at coordinate 417,212,584 of CM039678.1, read as the reverse complement.
CAACTGCCGTCTATTAGAAGTTGTCATGTCACGTATAGTCGGCCTAATAATAGCAAATTGCTAAGTACTCTTTGTTAATACATAGCCCACCATACATCCTTACAATGTTTGTTAGAGTCCGTGCTACATCCCGCTGTTAATCTGCAGTCCGCTTCATTTCTCTTTATCCTTCTCTCTTATTAAACCCGACAAAAATATAATAGTTGATCCTTACAACCTGCTAACTGTACCTTAGAGCAACTCCAACCGCGCGATCCAAATGGACGCACGCTTTGTCTGTCTTTTATCTGTTTGGGTCGGCTCGTCCACCCTCATTTGCAAATGAGTCAGCCGTGCGCCGAACGCGCCGACCCATTTTTCATCTGTACACAAACAATTTTTAATGCTAAAATGTCTCATTGCCATAGATAATGCCAGCGTTAAGAGTTCATGCCGGCTATATGCCAGCGACCGGCATACATATGCAAGCCTACAAAAAGAATGCACAATTTTCGATCTGGGCGCACTTGCCTGTTGGGGAACGTTGTATGGGAAACAAAATTTTCCTATGAACACGCAAGATCTATCTATAGAGATGTATAGCTATGAGAGGGGAGTGCATCTACATATCCTTGTAGATCGCTAATCGGGAAGCGTCAAGAAATGTGGTTGGTGTAGTCATAAGTCTTCGCGATCCAATCACCATCCTTCCCGATCTAGCGCTGAACGGACAACACCTCCAGGTTTAGCACACGTACATCTCGATGACGTCTCCGCCTCCCCGATCCAACGACCGAGGGTGGAGTAGTAGATGAGTTCTCCGGCAACATGACGTCGTGGTGGCGGTGGAGCTGTCTCGGCAGGGCTTCGCCAAGTGCTATCATGACACGGACGAGGGAGAAACCGATCTAGAGAGAGAGGGAGGGATGTGCCGTGGCTTGTGGTGTGGCTGTCCTCCCTCTCCTCTCATATATATAGGGGGAAGGGAGGAGGGGGATGCGCCCTAGGGTTTCACCCTAGGGTGGGCGGCGGCCAAGGGGTGGGGCAGCGCCCCAAGAGGTGGCTTGCCACCCACCCACCCAAGCCAGGGTGGCGCCACCCCTAGAGTTGGCCCTCCACCAGCCCTATCCACATGGGCCTAGGTGGGGAGGGGCGCCCAGCACACCAGGAGCTCGTGCACACCCTTCTCGGCCCATGTGGCCCCTACGGGGGGTGGGCCCCTTCCGATGGACCCCCAGAACCCATCGACACTCCCCGATACATTACCGATGATGCCTGATTTCTTTCCGGTGACCAAAACAGAACTTCATATATATCATTCTTTACCTCCGATCCATTCCGGATATCCTCGTTGCTGGAAATATGCCGTAGAGGCAATAAATAAAGTGCTTATTATTGTATTTCCTTGTTCATGATAATCGTTTATTATCCATGCTATAATTGTATTAATTGGAAACATGGATAAATGTGTGGATACATAGACAAACACAATGTACCTAGTATGCCTCTAGTGAACTAGCTCGTTGATCGAAAGATTGTTAAGGTTTCCTAGCCATGGACATGGGATGTCATTTGATAATGGGATCACATCATTAGGAGAATGATGTGATGGACAAGACCCAAACTACAAACGTAGCTTATGATCGTGTCAGTTTATTGCTACGATTTTTCTGCATGTCAAGTATATGTTCCTATGACCATGAGATCATGCAACTCACAGATATCGGAGGAGTGCCTTGTGTGTATCAAACGTCGCAACGTAACTGGGTGACTATAAAGGTGCTCTACAGGTGTCTTCGAGGGTGCCTGTTGAGTTGGCATGGATCAAGACTGGGATTTGTTACTCCGTGTGATGGAGAGGTATCTCAGGGCCCACTCGGTAATACAACATCACAATAAGCCTTGCAAGCAATGTGACTAAGTGTTAGTTACGGGATCTTGTATTACGGAACGAGTAAAGAGACTTGCCAGTAACGAGGTTGAACTAGGTATGGAGATACCGACGATCGAATCTCGGGCAAGTAACATACCGAAGAACAAAGGGAACATCATACGGGATTAACTGAATCCTTGACATAGAGGTTCGACCGATAAAGATCTTCATAGAATATTGAGGAACCAATGTGGACATCCAGGTCCCGCCATTGGTTATTGACCGTAAAGGTGTCTCGGTTATGTCTACATAGTTCTCGAACCCACAGGGTCTGCACACTTAAGGTTTGGTGATGTTTCGATAGTATAGAGTTATGTATGGTGGTGACCGAAGTTTGTTCGGAGTCCCGGATGAGATCCCGGACGTCACGAGGAGCTTCGGAATGGTCCGAAGGTAAATATTTATATATAGGAAGTCCTGTTTTGGTCACCGGAAAAGTTTCGTGCTCATCGGTAGTGTACCGGGAGACCTCCGGGAGGGGTATTTCGACCCAAGAGGCTTCATGGGCTGTCGGAGAGTGAATATGAGCCCTTAGTGGGATGGTGGAAACTCCCACACAAGGCCCATGTGGCTGGAGGAAAAAAACCCAATAGGAAAAGGTGGTAAAAGGAAAAAAAAGGAACGAATCCTAGTCCTACTAGGATAGGAGGAGAGTCCTCCAATCCTAGTTGGTTCATCCGAAGCCCTTGGCTTGGGAAGCCAAGGCTACCTCCTATCCTCCTCTCCTCTTATATATACTGGAGGTTTTAGGGTTTTTGCACTAGATTTTTAGCCACGTGCTACCCGTTCCTCAAGTGCATAGTTTCTCCTCTAGATCGGTTTTCTGCAGTGCTTAGGCAAAGCCCTGCCGAAATTGCTCCACCACCATCACCGGAGCACCGTCAGGCTGCCGGAGAACTCTTCTTCCTCTCCACTCTTCTTGCTGGATCAAGACGGTGGAGATCGTCATCAAGCTGTACGTGTGCTGAACGCGGAGGTGCCGTCCGTTCGGTGCTAGATCGGAAGGATCGTCATCAAGTTCGTGGGACGGATCGTGATCAAGTTCGTGGGACGGATCGTGATCAGATCGTGGGACGGATCGTGATTGGATCACGGGACGCACGGCGATTTGGATCGCGAAGACGTTCGACTACACCAACCGCGTTTCTTAACGCTTCCTGCTTAGCGATCTACAAGGGTATGTAGATCCACTCTCCCTCTCGTAGATGCTCATCACCATGGATAGATGTGCGTGTGCGTAGGAATTTTTTTGTTTCCCATGCAACATTCCCCAACAGTGGCATCATGAGCTAGGTCTATGTGTAGATGAAATCTCGAGTAGAACACAAAAGGTTTGTGGGCGTTGATGCTTAGATTGCTTCCTCCCTTGATCGGATTTTGGTTCAACGGTATTGTGAGATGAAGCGGCCCGAACCAACATTACTCGTACGCTTACAAGAAACCGGTTCCCTCGACACAACTTGTTGCCTAGATGGCTTGCGGGTGGCAGTTTCTCTCACTTTAGTTGGATCGGATTAGACAAAGGCGGTCCTTGAGAAGGTTGAAAAGCAAATTATGTATCACCGTTGTGGTTTATGCGTAGGTGAGAATCGTTCTTGCTAGAAACCCATTGCAGCCACGTAAAACATGCAACAACAATTAGAGGACGTCTAACTTGTTTTTGCAGGGTATGTTGTGATGTGATATGGCCAATTACATGATGTGATATATGTGATGTATGAGATGATCATGTGATGTATAGAATTTCACGACTTGCACGTCGATGAGTACGGCAACCGGCAGGAGCCATAGGGTTGTCTTTAATTATTGTATGGCCCGCGTGTCAATCATTAAGCGCTATGTAATGCTTTACTTTATCGCTAAACGGTAGCAATAGTAGTAGAAGCATGCAGGGCGTGACAACCTCGATGGTGACATGTTGATGGAGATCAAGATGATGGAGATCATGGTGTCGTGCCGGTGACGATGGAGATCATGCCGGTGCTTTCAAGATGGAGATCTAAAGCACAAGTTCATAGACATATCATGTCACTTATGAATTGCATGTGATGTTAATCCCTTTATGCACCTTGTTTTGCTTAGTACGACGGTAGCATTATAAGGTGATCCCTCACTTAAATTTCAAGATAAAATTGTGTTCTCCCCGAGTGTGCACCATTGCGAAAGTTCGTCGTGTTGAGACACCACGTGATGATCGGGTGTGATAGACTCTATGTTCACATACAACGGGTGCAAGCCAGTGTTGCATGCGCAGAACACTCGGGTTAAACTTGACGAGCCTAAGATGTACAGACATGGGTTCGGAACACAAGAGACCGAAAGGTCGAACATGAGTCATATAGTAGATATTATCAACATAATGATGTTTACCATTGAAGCCACCTCAACTCATGTCACTACAGGAAACAGGTATTTTGCTGTCCGCCATCCCGGACGGCGAAGGCATGAAGCATGGACGGCAAAGGCTTTGTCGTCCGCCAGCGGATGGCAAACCGTCCGGCTGAATAATCCACGGTAAAGGCCGCTTTGCCGTTCGCTGGCGGACGACAAAGACCTTAGGTTCTGTGCCGTCCGCCAGCGGACGGCAAACATGGACACTTAGCTCCATTAGGGGGCTTAACGGCGTGCTTTGCCGTCCACTGGCTGATGGCAAAGACCTTAGGTTCTTTGCTGTCTGCCAGCGGACGGCAAAGAACCCACCTAGGCTAGCCCCAGTTTGCACAAGTAGCTGCCACGTGGCCACTTTGCCGTCTGCTGGCTGACGGCAAAGCTCTTTGCCGTCCGCCAGCTAACGGCAAAGTGGCCATATAGCCCCTGTTTTTTTGTTTTTTTCTTAAAATCATTCAATTTGACAGAAAATTCATATATATCCAACATATACATATCCGAAACATACATATCATTCAACAAGTTCCAACAAGCATACCAAATAAGTTGAAACAAGCATAGGTGGACCAATAATTAAGTTCCAGCATACAAGTCCAACATATATACAAGTTTCCAACAACACACAATATGGTTTCCAACAACATATCCATACATATGTATCCAAAACAAGTGTTCCATAAACATGAAGGTAGCAGAAGTAGAAGAGTACGGTCCATCAATGCACTCTTCCTCATCGATAGCAAATCTGCAAAGTAGGAAATATATAGTTAGAAGAAGAATAAGACTAGCTAGAAGAAGAAGAAGAAAATGAAGAAAAAAGAAGAAGAAGAATTTATAGGATATTTAGGAGGTAAACCAAGGTTATTATGCCATTTTGTACCTAAGTGAGCTAATTATGTCATAAATGAACTAGCTATAGATCATTATTGAGCTATACTAGCTACTAATGCCATTTTCTAGCTAACTAAGCATATCAAGTTATTTTGGAGGAAAAAATGCTAAGTATAGGTCATTTTATAGCTATCCTAGGTGAATATACCATTTTCTAGCTAACTAAGCATATCAAGTCATTTTTGATGAAAATAAGCTAAGTATAGGTCATTTTATAGCTATCCTAGGTAGAATATATCATTTTGGAGGTAAGTAAGGTTATTATGTATTTTTGAGGAAAATAAGCTAAGTATAGGTCATTTTGGAGGTAAACCAAGGTTACTATGCCTTTTTTTACCTAAGTGAGCGTATTATGTCATAAATGAACTAACTAAGCTAATTATAGATCATTATTAAGCTATAGTAGGTAGTTATGCCATTCTGTACCTAAGTGAGCTAATTATGTCATAAATGAACTAGCTATAGATCATTATTGAGCTATACTAGGTACTAATGCCATTTTCTAGCTAACTAAGCATATCAAGTCATTTTGGAGGAAAAAATGCTAAATATACGTCATTTTATAGCTATCCTAGGTAGAATATACCATTTTCTAGCTAACTAAGCATATCAAGTCATTTTTGATGAAAATAAGCTAAGTATAGGTCATTTTGGAGCTAAGTAGTTCATTTCTTAAGCTAACTATGCATTTGTTAATGAAAACACTTGGGAAAACTTACCATCAACATGTAGGTGAAGGACCGGTAGGGTTTGGGCCAGGGTGAGACGTAGAAGGACCGGTCGGGGTTGCGGCAGACGCAGAAGGATCGGTCGATGCTTGTCGGGAGGCACGCTGCACCGAAGATCATTTGCAATGTCTCCTTAGCATGATGCAACACAAATGTGAATACTAGTCACTAATGACCATTTAAATGAAACTCACCGTGGGTGCTATAGCAATATGGGGCATCGACGGAGGGGTCTGACCAGTGTTCTGGCACACGGTCTGCACATTTTGTTTTCACGAGTCATTCATATTAGTTAGTGATGAAACGAACATTACGTGCATGATTTGGCTAATATGTAGGAGAAACTTACCACGAGGAGCTCGTATAGGGCCCTGTGAGACGCGTCGTTCCGGTTCCTCTCCTCCTCCAACTGCCTAGTCGTCCTCTCCTCCATCTCCCTGTCCCTCTGCGCGGCCTGCCTATTTGCCTCCGCCAGAAGCTCCTAGGCCCTAGCCTCAATGGTGAGATCCATTGGCCATGTACGAGGCCTTATCTTAGGATCAGAGCTCATCTGGCGCTTCTTGATCTCTGGGAGAGTTCTAGGACAACGTATCAGTCCATCCCCAATGGCTATCGAGCCATGGGGCCTCACACCACCAGATATCATCACGAGCTCTGGATCAAAAGGACTCTGGCTCGGGTTGAAGTCCTCCCCTTTCCTCGCCTTCCCCTCATCTCTATACCTCACGAGCTTGTTGTGGGAGGAGATGTTGCTGAAGCTCTCTGGATGATCGAGGTCATCCTCAGAGAATGCCTTGGCCTTCTTGTACGAGGCAGTATGGGAAAACGAACCCAATCTACACATACTCGGGTTGTCCATGGATAACGTTGGACAATTCGAAAGAATCACGGTTATAAATATGCAAATGTATGCATATTTATAGATGTAACCCTTTCGAACGGGAGACACATAGTGTTCATGCATACTAATGATTCAATCTACCTACAACTAGCAAGTTTCATCAGCATGAAGACCGGAATAGAGAAAATGAAGGGGGAGAAGGAGATGTCATTTGTGCTCACCCACGAACGCAGGGGCGGAGCTCGTCGAACGCACAGGGAGGTCGTCAAACACCAAACCCTCGCAGCGACGAAACAACTGCACATTCAAATCCACCCGATGAACACAAATATATATATGATTTTTTTCATAACAAAATCGGAAATTATATGACCTAACTCATATTTGACACATATATGACCCGTCGGCCTCTAGAAGGCCGAAGAGCACCCTTTCGGTCAACAGGAGGCCGAAGAGGTGTCGGGGGTCGGGGGTGTCGTGTCGTGGTGTCGGGGTGTCATGTCGGGGTTGAGATGTCATGTCGGGGTCGGGGGTCGGGGGTGTCGTGTCGTGGTGTCGGGTTAGGGGGTTCCTCGACGTCGATGAAACCCTAGATAGCAAGTATCATCGGTGCGAGATACATGTGGCTCTCGGCGTTGAACACTAGATCCACATCCCACAAGTGACGCCGGCGCCCGGTGTCCCGCGCGCAGCAATAGATCTGGGTCGGTGTACATCGGTATAATGCGTGTGTGACTTTCGGTTTGTTGAGACTTTCCTTAAGTAACTCTCATATCTCACGGTGTGGTGGTGCGCTTTCTCTCACACTGATATGGTGGTGTATATATGTTGGTGGGCACTCTCTCACAGTAATAGTTCGACCGCCGATGATGGACGCCTCACCTCTTCTCTTCTTGCGCAATATATCGACGAGTATATCACAAAGAAGAGAAGAATGATGAGGCGCCCCCCACCACAACAGTCTGGATTCCACCATCAAGAACACACATGAAAGTTATTTAAGGAAAGCCTCGACGGACCAAAAGTCACACACGCATTATACCGATGTACATCGACCCACGATCACTCATCTTGCCTAGCTACTGGACATGTGTCGGGGTCGGGGTGTCGGGGTGTCATGTCGGGGTCTGGGTGTCGGGGATGTCGTGTTGGGGTAGGGGTGCTGTGTCTGGGTTAGGGGGGTTCCTCGACGTCGATGAAACTTCGTGTCGGGGTCGGGGTGTCGGGGGGTGTCGTGTCATGGTCGGGGTGTGGGGGGTGTCATGTCGGGGTCGGGATGTCGTGTCGGGGTCGGGGGTGTCGTGTCATGGTGTCGGGGTTGTCGTGTCGGGGTCGAGATGTCGTGTCGGGGTCGGGGGTCAGGTGTGTCGCGTCATGGTGTCGGGTTAGGGGCTTCCTCGACGTCGATGAAACCCTAAATAGCAAGTATCATCGGTGCGAGATACATGTGGCGCTCGGCGTTGAACACTAGATCCACATCCCACAAGTGACGCCGGCGCCCGATGTCCCGCGCGCAGCAATAGTTCTGCGGGCCGATGACGGTCGAACACCTATGCAAATTTGTCTGGCAGCCTCTGCGATGAGGATCAAAACCAAGTTTTGAAACTTCAAACAACCAAACCGACTTGAGTCAGTTAGGGTGTTTCAAGTTTCAACACTTGGCTTTTAATCGTCATCGCAGAGGCTGCAAGACAAATTGGCATAGGTGTTCAACTGCCATCGACCCCGAGAATTGTTGCTGCGGGATGACGGACGCCCACATAACTTGTGGGACATGGATGCAGTGTTCGACACCGACGACCACATGTATCTCGCACCAACGATACTTGCTATTTAGGGTTCCATCGACGTCGAGGGTGTCGTGTCAGGGTCAGGGTGTCGGGGGTGTCATGTCGGGGTGTGGGGGGTGTCGTGTCGGGGTCGGGGTGTGGGGGGTGTCGTGTCGGGGTCGGGGTGCCGTGTCAGGGTGTCGTGTCGGGGTGTCGGGGTGTCATGGTGTCGGGGTGTCGTGTCGGGGGTTGGGGTCGGTGACGTCGGGGGTTAAGGATCGGTGGCGTCGGAGGTTGGGGGTTAGTGGCGTCGGGGGTGCCGTGTCAGGGTGTCGGGGTCGGCGTGTCGGGGGTGTCGTGTCGGGGTCGGGGTGTCAGGGGTGTCGTGTCGGGGTCGGGGTGCTGTGTCGTGGTCGGGGGTGCCGTGTCAGGGTGTCGGGTGTCGTGTCGGGGTCGGCTTGTCGGGGGTGTCGTGTCGGGGTCGGGGTGTCGGGGGTGTCGTGTCGGGGTCGGGGTGCTGTGTCGTAGTCGGGGGTGCCATGTCGGGGTGTCGGGGTGTCGTGTCGGGGTCGGGGTGCCATGTCGTTGTCGGGGGTGCCGTGTCGGGATGTCGGGGTCGGGGTGCTGTGGTCGGGGTCTTGGGGGTGGTCGGGTGGTCCGGTGGTGGCCGGTGTCGGGTTGTTCGGGTTGTCGTGTCGGGGTGTCCGGCGGTCGGGGTCGGGGTCCGGGGTCGGGGTGTCATGTCGGGGGTCTCGGGGTGTCCGGGGGTCGGTGGGGGTGCCGTGTTGGGGTGTCGGGTGTCCATGTCGGGGTGTCGGGGTCGGGTCGGGTGTCTGGGTGGGGGTCGGGGTCGAGGTGGGGTGGTGGTCTTTTGTCTTCCTCTTTCGTCTTGTCCTCTGTCTATAGTCTTTTTTTTCTTCTTTTTTTCTTTCCTCTCTTATCCTGAAAGGGGCTTTTTTTTTTTTTCTCCACTCTCCTCTTTTCTCTTTTCTTCTGCACTCTCTTCTTCTTTTCTCTCTTCTCCTTCTCTTTTTTTCTTTTTTTTCCTCCTATCTTTTTTTCTTCCCTCCCCTTCCTCTTCTTCTTTCCTTTTTTACTCTTCTTCTTCTCCCCCTCTCCTCTTTTCTTCTCCTCCCCTCCCCCCTTTTCTTCTCCTCCTCCTCCTCTTCTGCTTCTTCTTCTTCTTCTCTTCTTCTTCTTCTCTTCTTCTTCTCTTCTTCTTCTTCTTCTTCTTCTTCTCCTTCTTCTTTTCTTCTCCTCCGCCTTTTCTTCTTCTCCTCCTCCTCCTCTTCTTCATCTTATTCTTCTTCTTTTCTTCTCCTAATAATTTTTTCAAGAACTAACCTAACTAACGTAGAAACTAACCTACCTAACCTAGAACTAACCTAAGAAACCTAGAACTAATCTAAATAACCAACTAACAGCAAAAAAACAGGGGCCAGGAGAGCTCACCGGAGTGGGGCGGCGGGGCACCGGGGCGGCGGGGCGGCTGGGCGGCGGGGCGGCGGGCCCCTGGGTCACGGGGCGGCTGGTGGTCGGGGGGCGTCGGTGGCGTGCGCGGCGGGAGGCAGGCCGGGCCGCGTGGGGTAGGGGCACGCGACGGCAGGCTCTGGGGGCGGGGGGCAGTGCAGGGCGGCCGGCGCCGGGGCGGGTGCCGGGGGCCGGTGCGGGATGGCGGAGGGGTTGGCGCAGGGCACCGGAGGGGGAGGGGCGGAGGAGGTAGGGGCGCGCAGTGGCAGGCTCTGGGGGGCGGGGGGGGGGGGGGAGGGTGCAAGGCGGCCGGCGACGGGGTGGGTGCCGAGGGGTGGTGCAAGACGGCGGAGGGGGGCGGCGTGGGGCGGTGGAGGGGAAGGGGCGGGGGAGCGGAGTGCAGCGGTGGCGGCAGGAGAGAGAGAGGGAGAAAGAGAGGGAGAGAGAGAAGGGAGAGAGGAGGGGGGGGGGGTTTAACGGCCCATTATAGGAGTTATCCTCTGTACCATCTGCCAGCGGACGGCAAAGTTTCTTTGCCGTCCACTAGCAGACGACAAATAGGTGGGGTGGACCCTTGCAGTTAGCCCGCCCAGTTTGTGGGCCCTCCTCACTTCTTTGCCGTCCGCCAGCAGACGGCAAAGAAGTGAGGAGGTTGACCTAGCCTGTGCCGTGCCCCATGGGGCCCACTCTGGTCTTTGCCGTCCGCTGGCTGACGGCAAAGAATTCTTTGCCGTCCGCCAGCTGACGGCAAGGAATTGCAGACGACAAACAGACTCTTTGCCGTCAGCTGGTTCTGTGCCGTCTGCTTTGGGAAGATAGATGGCAAACAGACTCTTTGCCGTCTGCTAGCAGACGGCAAAGCGCTGGCAGGCGGCAAAATGTTTGATTCCAGTAGTGCGTGATGATCAGAGTTGAGTTGGTGGATTTGGATCATGTGACACTCAAATGACCTGAGGGATGTTAATTTGAGTGGGAGCTTTAGTAATTTGATTAACTAAACTCATTATCTTGAACAATAGTCTAAGTAAACTTTGCATATTTATGTTGTAGATCAACGGCTCGCGCAGTAGCACCCCTGAATTTTAATGCGTTCCTAGAGAAAGCTAAACTGAAAGATGATGGAAGTAACTTTGTTGACTGGGCCCGTAATCTGAGGATTATCCTCATGGGTTCCCAAAAATCATATGTCCTTGATGCACCACTTGGTGACCAACCAGAAGACATGACCTCCGAAGACGTTAAGAACACTTGGGAGGCACGTACTGGAGATTACTCAATAGTTCAGTGTGCAATATTGTATGGCTTAGAACCGGGACTTCAAAGACGTTTTGAACGTCATGGAGCATATGAGATGTTCTAGGAGTTGAAGTTTATCTTTCAGAAGAACGCCCGGATCGAGAGGTATGAAACCTCCGATAAGTTCTATGCTTGCAAGATGGAGGAGAACGGGTCTATCAGTGAACATATACTCAGAATATCTGGGTATTCAACTCGTCTAGCGGAGTTGGGAATTGCCCTTCTGCCAGAGGCGATCACTGACAGAGTTCTTCAATCACTGCCACCTAGTTACAAGAGCTTTGTGATGAACTATAACATGCATGGGATGAACAAGTCAGTCGCCGAGCTGTTTGCGATGCTAAAAGTCGCTGAGTTTGAAATCCGGAAAGAACATCAAGTGTTGATGGTTAATAAAACCACTAGTTTCAAGAAAAATGGCAAAGTCAAGGGCAAGGGCTATAAAACCAAGAATGATGGCAAAGCAATTGCTACTCCTGTAAAGAAGCCCAAGCATGGACCCAAGCCAGAAACTGAGTGCTTTCATTGCAAGGGAACTGGTCACTGGAAGCGGAACTGCCCCAAGTACGTGGCTGGCAAGAAGGCAGCCAACGACAAAAAGGTATATATGATATACATGTTACTGATGTGTACCTTACTAGCTCTCATAGTAGTGCCTGGGTATTTGATACCGGTTCGGTTGCTCACATTTGCAACTCAAAGCAGGAACTATGGAATAAACGAAGGCTGGCAAAGGACGAAGTGACGATGAGCGTGGGAAATGGTTCCATGGTTGATGTGATCGCCGTCGGCACGCTCTCTCTTCGACTACCATCGGGATTAGTGATGAACCTGAATAATTGTTATTTAGTGCCTGCGTTAAGCATGAATATTATATCTGGATCTTGTTTATTGCGAGACGGTTACTCATTGAAATCAGAGAATAAAGATTGTTCTATTTATATGAGTAATATCTTTTATGGTAATGCACCCAATGTTAGGGGTTTATTCATATTGAATCTTGATAGTGACGACACACATGTTCATAACATTGATGCCAAAAGATGTAGAGTTGATAATGATAGTACCACTTTCTTGTGGCACTACCGTTTAGGTCATATTGGTGTAAAACGCATGAGGAAGCTCCATGCTGATGGACTTTTGGAGTCACTTGGTTTTGAATCACTTGACACATGTGAACCATGCCTCATGGGCAAGATGACTAAAACACCGTTCTCTGGAACAATGGAACGGGCGAGTGACTTATTGGAAATCATACATAGTGATGTGTGTGGTCCAATGAATGTTACATCGTGTGGTGGATATCGTTATTTTCTCACCTTCACTGATGACTTAAGTAGATATGGGTATATTTACTTAATGAAACACAAGTCTGAAACGTTTGAAAAGTTCAAGCAATTTCAGAGTGAAGTTGAGAATCATCGTAACAAGAAGATTAAGTTCCTACGATCTGATCGAGGAGGTGAATATCTGAGTTATGAGTTTGGCAGTCACTTAAGACAATGTGGAATTGTTTCACAGTTGACACCGCCCGGAACACCATAGTGTAATGGTGTGTCCGGACGTCGTAATCGAACCTTATTAGATATGGTACGTTCTATGATGTCTCTTGCTGATTTGCCACTATCGTTTTGGGGTTATGCATTAGAGAACGCTACATTCACTTTAAATAGGGCACCATCAAAATCCGTTGAGACGACGCCATATGAACTGTGGTTTGGCAAGAAGCCAAAGTTGTCGTTTCTTAAAGTTTGGGAATGTGATGCTTATGTCAAAAAGCTTCAGCCTGAAAAGCTGGAACCCAAAGCGGAGAAATGCGTCTTCATAGGATACCCGAAAGAGACAGTCGGGTATACCTTCTATCTTAGATCCGAAGGCAAAGTGTTTGTCGCTAAGAATGGAACATTTCTTGAGAAAGAGTTTCTCTCGAAAGAATTGAGTGGGAGGAAAATAGAGCTTGATGAGGTTATTGAACCTTTACTTCAACCAGAAAGTAGCGCAGCGCAGAAAGATGTTTCTGTGGAACCTACGACGGTGGAAGAGGAAGTTAATGATGATGATCATGAAGCTTCGTATCAAGCTGCTATTGAACCTCCTAGGTCGACAAGGCCGTGTACTACCCCTAAGTGGTACGACAACCCTGTCTTGGAGGTTATGTTGTTGGACAACAATGAACCTACAAGCTATGGAGGAGCAGTGATGGGCCCGGATTCCGAGAAATGGTTAGAGGCCATGAAATCCGAGATGGGATCAATGTATGAAAACAAAGTATGGACTTTGGAAGTATTACCTGAAGGGCGAAAGGCCATTCAAAACAAATGGATCTTTAAGAAGAAGACAGACGCGGACGGTAATGTCACCGTCTATAAAGCTCGACTTGTGGCAAAGGCTTTTTCACAAGTTCAAGGAGTTGATTACGGTGAGACTTTCTCACCCGTAGCGATGCTTAAGTCTGCCAGAATCATGTTAGCAATAGCTGCTTATTTCAACTATGAAATTTGGCAGATGGATGTCAAAACAGCGTTCCTCAACAGTTTCCTTGAGGACGAGTTGTATATGATGCAACCCGAAGGTTTTGTCGATCCAAAGAATGCTGAAAAAGTTTGCAAACTCCAGCGATCCATTTATGGACTGGTGCAAGCATCTCGGAGTTGGAATAAGCGCTTTGATGAGGTGATCAATGCATTTGAGTTTATACAAGTTTACGGAGAAGCTTGTATTTACAAGAAAGTGAGTGGGAGCTCTATAGCGTTTCTATTATTATATGTGGATGACATATTGCTGATTGGAAACAATATAGAAATGCTGGAAGCGTGAAGGAATATTTGAACAAGAGTTTTTCAATGAAGGACCTAGGAGAAGCTGCTTTCATATTAGGCATTAAGATCTATAGAGATAGATCGAGACGCTTAATAGCACTTTCACAGAGCACATATCTTGATAAAGTTTTGAAGAAGTTCAAAATGGAACAGTCCAAGACGGGGTTCTTGCCTGTGTTACAAGGTGTAAAGTTGAGTAAGACTCAATGCCCAGTAACTGCAGAAGATAGAGAAAAGATGAGTGTCATCTCCTATGCTTCAGCCATAGGCTCTATCATGTATGCAATGCCGTGCACAAGACCCTATGTACGCCTTGCCATAAGTATGGCCGGAAGGTTTCAAAGTGATCCTGGAATGGAGCACTGGCAAGCGGCCAAGAATATCCTTAAGTACCTGAAAAGGACTAAGGAGATGTTTTTCGTTTATGGAGGTGATGAAGAGCTCGTCGTAAAGGGTTACGTCGATGCAAGCTTTGACACTGATCCGGACGACTCTAAGTCGCAGACCGGATACGTATTTATTCTTAACGGGGGAGCGGTAAGCTGGTGCAGTTCCAAGCAAAGCGTGGTAGCTGATTCTACGTGCGAAGCAGAATACATCGCAGCCTCGGAGGCGGAGAAGGAAGGTGTCTGGATGAAGCAGTTCACAACAGATCTTGGAGTAGTGCCCAGTGCATTGAATCCAATGAACCTGTTCTGTGACAACACTTGTGCCATTGCTCTGGCCAAGGAACCAAGGTTTCACAAGAGGACCAAATACATAAAGTGACGCTTCGACTCCATCCGCGATTGCATCGTGGAGAAAGACATAAATATTTGCAAAGTGCACACGGATCTGAATGTTGCAGACCCGTTGACTAAACCTCTTCCAAGGGCTAAACATGATCAACACCAGAACTACATGGGTGTTCGATTCATTACAATGTAAATCACATGGTGATGTGAACTAGATTACTGACTCTAGTGCAAGTGGGAGACTGTTGGAAATATGCCCTAGAGGCAATAAATAAAGGGTTTATGATTGTATTTCCTTGTTCATGATAATCGTTTATTATCCATGCTATAATTGAATTAATTGGAAACATGGATACATGTGTGGATACATAGACAAACTCGATGTCCCTAGTATGCCTCTAGTGAACTAGCTCATTGATCGAAAGATGGTTAAGGTTTCCTAGCCATGGACATGGGATGTCATTTGATAACGGGATCACATCATTAGGAGAATGATGTGATGGAAAAGACCCAAACTACAAACGTAGCTTATGATCGTGTCAGTTTATTGCTACTGTTTTTCTGCATGTCAAGTATATGTTCCTATGACCATGAGATCATGCAAATCATAGATATCGGAGGAGTGCCTTGTGTGTATCAAACATCACAATGTAACTGGGTGACTATAAAGGTGCTCTACAGGTGTCTCCGAGGGTGTCTGTTGAGTTGGCATGGATCAAGATTGGGATTTGTTACTCCGTGTGACGGAGAGGTATCTCAAGGCCCACTCGGTAATACAACATCACAATAAGCCTTGCGAGCAATGTGACTGTAGCGACCCGACCTGGAAGGTCAAGTCTCCGGTGTTTCCGTACCATCCCAAGATCATGCTGGTACACACACGATACATCAATGTATATATCAAAGGTAAATCACACAACATTATATTAATCGAAATCTCATATTGAGTCCTTTATTACAATAAAAATTACAATAAAGTGGCTAAAAGCCAACTCATGAGAATATCTAAATCTTGCGGAAGCGTCGAAGGTAGATGAGTCCATCTGACTCCAAGGGCATCTCACTGAGCATAGAACGCGTCCTCACTCCTGGTCGGAAAAATACTCTGCAACATGATACGTTGCAGCCGTGTAGGTCAGCATATGGAATATGCCGGCAAAGTCACAAGAGAGGGGCGAAAATAATCAGCTAATCTATATGCTTATATGGCAGGTGGTGGTGTAAGTTTTGCGTAAAGCCAAGTTTTTCCTACATCGAAGGGGGTTAAGCAAAAATATTACTAAGTTGGTTGATTAATGAGATGGTTCCACCAACCAATTCTCATACCCAAAATTATTAAATACCCACATCATCATATTATTTGTGTTGAGAGTTCCGGAAGTTCCAATTCCTTTGGCTCAAGTCGTCCATAACCGTGGACACGGCTAATCGATTAGGTTTGGAATACTCTGCAGAGTTTTGCACACGTTCCCCACAAGATTTGGTCGCCTCCGTTTGATTTCTCGCACTTCAGGGTGTTTGAGAAACGGATGACCAAAACATGGTCTTCCAAAGGGTTTCCCTGCGACTCTGTCGGTGCCCATCCTTTCCTACCGTTCTTCTACCTCTCGTAGCACCGCCTGTCCAGGGTCACCACGATTTCCAACCAAGCCAGAGCCCATAATGACTTGTGGCTGTGCAGGTAAGCCTTGGGTCTTGAAGCACCCATCCATCTCTTTGTGCCTGGGTGGACCTTTCCGCGTGAATACTGGCCATCTCCAGCATCACCTAGGCTAACCACTGGTTTCTCCAGGGCGCCGTTCAACCATCATCCACCCAGAGGTATGTTGAAAACTTGGAGTATTGAAATCTTGATCATTATGTAGGTCTTGAAATTATTAACTCTCTCAACTCTCATGAATCACACAACCAACCCCGTCTACTAATAGCATAGCAAAAGGTAAAACAACGTTTCCCGGGGCCAATGTTGTCAAAGGGGGTTGAGAGAGGTATCTACCACATGATACTACTACAATGTAACCAAGTTTCCAACCAACCTATCTTGCATGCAACTGGGGAGATGGTAGAACTAATGCAAATAAAACATGGGTAAAACATGATCAAAGTGACTTGCCTGATTGATGATCTTCGTACGTGAGTGACTCTAAGTAACAAGCTTCGCACTCCGGATAATCTAACAAAACAAACAATGCACTCAAATAAGCATACAACCAAAATAAGTACTCATAACATTCAACAAAGAAGTACTAAACAAACAAGGCAAACAATGCACAAAAGTCTCTAGCAAGAAAAACACACAAAGTTTTGTTTTCCAAAAGGTGAGGGATGAAAACACTACTGACATAATAAAACTATTTTGAAATGACAAGACAATTGTTGTCAGCAAAGAAACAATAGCATATTTTATTAATAAACAGAATAACCAATTTAAGCTTGTTGGGAAAAGTTTAGTGAAGTTTATACAAGTTTTGATAAACACTATATGAATCAACTATAGTTATATTAACAAAAGAATGTAAAACTAAACTTATAATTTGTTAACAAAACATGTTCTTGACAGAAAATAATTTACAAATAAACTTATTTTAGGAAAACAGAATTAAATATTATAAAACTTTGTTTGAAAACAAAACTATTACTAGTTAGTTGTTTTAATCAAATTAAGTCTATTTGAAAAGACATTGTGATTCCTATGTTAAATAAAATTAAACTAAGCAAATTTATATTTTTTTATTAACAGTGAGTGAAGACACCAAGTGTTCACTACAGAACCTAATAAACAAATAAAACCAAATTCTAAATCAAACTAATTAAAATTGAGTTTATAAAACTATATTATACTACTAAGCAGATTCTGTTTTTGGTTAAAACAGTAATTAAATAGATCATGAAAATCCTCAAACTATACATGAATATAGTCCTAACTAATACCAAACAGTAACAAAAAGAATCATGTCAAAATCTATTTTCAAACTCTAGTTATTCAGATTTGAAGATTTTGAGCAAATTTGATTACATTCAAATTTTATAGTTCAAATTTGAAATTTGAACGTACAGGGTGAAACTACATGAAAAATGTGAACTAATGCAAAAAGAATCAACTTAAAACACTAAATAGATTAAAAGATATAGCTAAAACAAAATTAGAATAGGTTCTGTTTTCTAAATAAAATCAGTAAAAGGTGAAATTCTACTGGTCGGCCAGGGGGTGACGTGGCGCAATCCGATTGGTTAAGGGGGGCGTGCGGTAGGTGAAATAGAGCGGGCGACCGATCGATATAAGAAAACGGTTCGGACTTAAGTCCGTTCTAATCTTAGCCGTTGGTTCGGGATCCGACGGTCGAGGGGGCTTACGGAGGGAGGTTGCCGGCGTCGGGGTACTCCGGCGAGTCCGGTAGCGGCGATTGCGACGGCGAGGTGTTCCGGTGGTCGGGGAGGACGGGGAAGTGGTTCGGGCGACGGGGACGGTCCTCCGGAGGCGATTGGTGGCGACGGCGTGGCGAATGATGGTCGGAGGTGGTGGCTACGGTCGACGGCGACTTCCGGTGGTGGTGGAACTCCGACGAGCAATCGACGGCGTCTCGGCGAGAGAGAGAAGGGGCTCGGGGGGGAAATGGATGCGGGGCAGTGGGGCTCTTATATAGGTGCTCGGGGGGTGAGGGGGAGTAAAGGAGTGAGAGATCCGGCGAGGGGGAGTAACGGCCGGCGTCGGATCCGGCGAGCGCGGGGAGTGAAGACGATGACCGTTCCGGGGCAACGGTCGGACGGGGTGGGGTCCAGCGTCAGAGAGAGAGAGGGGAGTGAATGCGCTCGGTCGGCCGACCGGTAACGTTTTCGGCTTTTAAAGCCTGTGGGCCGGCCCGTTTAATACCGGAAACGGTTACCGTTTCTGTTTTTCTAATTTACCAGAGACATTCAAAAGCTTTAAAGCATTCAAATCGTTTGTAAATATAGGGGTATTATATATCAAAATTAACAGAATAATAAATGCTATTTAATGAACATTTCTATTCTGTCATTTGAACACTTTGAAAAAAATATTATTTCAGAAATGTCCTAATTGTTTTTAAACCCTTTTTGCAAATATTTTCAAAATAACCCCTGGTTATTATGTTCAAATAATTCACCAATTTGACCCTGGTGTGGAGTGTCATGTTCCTCCTCTCTTATTTTGAACATTTAACCAAAATTTTAAATAGGTGAAAGCAACTTAGGGAAAAGTAGAAGGGGACTTTCTGAAAACCAGAAAAGGCATTTCAACTATTTCATACAATCAAGCAATGATGATAATAGATGCATAGCTATTTTCATAACATTCCAAAATGGAATTTTGGGATGTTACAAACCTACCCACCTTAAGATGAATCTCGCCCTCGAGATTCGGGTTGGCTAGAAAATAGGTGCGGATGGTCTCTACGAACATCTTCTTCGCGTTCCCAGGTGGCTTCTTCCTCAGTGTGGTGACTCCACAAAACCTTGTAGAACTTGATGATCTTGCTGCGGGTAACTCTGTTGGATGTCTCGAGGATCTTGACAGGCTTCTCCTCATAAGTCAGATCACTTTCAAGCTGTATGGCCTCTAGGGGCACGGTGTCTCGCAAAGGGATGTCAGCCATCTCAGCATGACATTTCTTGAGCTGGGAAACATGGAACACATTATGAACTTCGGACAATCCTTCTGGCAATTCCAGTTTGTATGCAACTTCGCCTCTGCGTTCAAGAATTTTGTAGGGGCCTATAAATCTGGTGCTAATTTTCCTTTAACACCAAATCTCTTGGTTCCTCGAAGCGGGGATACACGAAGATATGCTCTGTCTCCTACTTCATATGTCACTTCTTTGCGCTTGCTGTCAGCATAACTCTTCTGTCGAGATTGAGCTATCTTGAGTCTGTCACGAATCAACCTGACTTTCTCTTCCGAATCTTGAATAAGGTCGGGACCAAAAAGTTGTCGGTCTCCAACACCATCCCACGTCAGTGGTGTTCTGCACCTCCTTCCGTATAGAGCTTCGAAAGGAGCCATCTTTAGACTGGTCTGATAACTGTTGTTGTATGAGAATTCTGCGTAAGGCAAGTTATCATCCCAACTAGATCCATAATCTAGCGCACAAGCTCTCAACATGTCTTCTAGAATCTGATTGACTCTCTCAGTCTGGCCATCTGTCTGCGGATGAAAAGCTGTACTAAACTCTAGCCTTGTACCCAAAGTTTCATGTAACTGATGCCAAAACTTTGAGGTAAATTGTGTTCCTCTATCTGACACGATACTCCTCGGAACTCCATGCAGACATACGATCCTGGTCATATATATCTTGGCTAGCTTAGCACTGGTATAGGTGATTTTCACTGGAATGAAATGAGCTACCTTGGTCAAGCGATCTACCACTACCCAGATGGAATCATAACCTGAACGGGTCTTGGGCAATCCTGTGATGAAATCCATACCAAGCTTTTCCCATTTCCACTCGGGTATCGGCAAAGGTTGAAGTAACCCTGCTGGTTTCTGATGTTCTGCCTTTACTCGCTGACAAACATCACATATCGCAACATGCTCTGCAATATCTTTCTTCATACCTGTCCACCAATAACTTTCCTTTAAATCCAGATACATCTTGGTGTTGCCTGGGTGTATCGAGTAAGGTGAATCGTGGGCTTCCTGAAGTATCAACTTCCTGAGCTCTGGTTCATTGGGCACATAGATTCGGTTCTCAAACCACAAAGTTCCGTGTTCATCCTCACGAAAACCTTTAGCTTTACCATCTTTCATTCTTCGTTTAATCTCAGCTATCTCCTTGTCCGATTTCTGGGCTTCACGAATTCTTTCGGTCAAGGTGGACTGAATTTCCAGTGTACAAACATATCCCCTTGGAACTATCTCTAGCTTGAGCTCTCTGAGATCATCGACTAACTCTTGAGGTAATCCTCCAGCTGTGAGTGTGTTCACATAAGTTTTCCGACTCAAGGCATCGGCTACAACATTAGCCTTACCTGGATGGTAGTGTAATCTCATGTCATAGTCCTTGATTAACTCTAACCATCTTCTCTGTCTGAGGTTCAACTCTTTCTGCGTGAAGATATACTTCAGGCTCTTATGGTCGGTGTAAACATCACAACTATTTCCGATAAGGAAATGTCTCCAAGTCTTGAGTGCGTGCACTACGGCTGCTAATTCCAAGTCATGCGTGGCATAATTCAACTCATGAGGTCGTAGCTGTCTGGAAGCATAGGCTACAACTTTTCCATCCTGCATAAGTACTCCTCCAAGTCCTTGACGTGAAGCATCACAATAAACTTGGAAATCCTTCCGATTATCGGGCAAGATCAATACTGGGGCTGTGACCAAACGTTCCTTTAACTCCTGGAAACTGGTTTCACATTCCTCGGTCCAAACATACTTGCATTCTTTCTTTAACAACTCTGTCATGGGCTTGGCAACCTTTGAGAAATTCTCAATGAACCTCCGGTAATAACCGGCAAGTCCGAGGAAACTGCGGATCTCCTTAACTGAGGTGGGTGACTTCCACTTGGTGACGGCTTCAACCTTAGCGGGGTCCACTGCTATTCCATCTCCGGAAATAACATGTCCAAGGAATCCGACTTCCGTCAGCCAAAATTCACATTTACTGAACTTGGCATATAACTGATGCTCTCTTAGCTTTTCCAGAACTAAACGCAAATGTTCCTTATGCTCTTCCTCATTCTTGGAGAATATCAGAATGTCATCGATGAACACCACAACAAACTTGTCTAGGTATTCCATGAATACTTTGTTCATCAAATTCATGAAGTAGGCAGGAGCATTAGTCAATCCAAAAGACATGACCGTATACTCATACAAGCCATACCTCGTGGTGAAAGCTGTTTTGGGTATATCCTGTTCACGAATTTTCAACTGGTGATACCCTGATCGAAGATCGATCTTGGAGAATACTTTGGCTCCTACGAGCTGATCAAACAAATCATTAATCATCGGTAGAGGGTACTTGTTCTTGATAGTCACCTCGTTCAAGGCACGATAGTCCACTACCATTCTCAAAGATTTATCCTTCTTCTCCACCAAAAGTACTGGGGCTCCCCAAGGTGAAGAACTTGGGCGAATATACCCCTTGTCCAATAACTCCTTGATTTGCTTCTTGATTTCCAACAGATCATTTGCGGGCATCCGATAGGGTCTCTTGGAAATTGGGGCTGTCCCTGGCTGTAGCTCTATTAAGAACTCAATTTCCCTATCTGGTGGCATTCCTGGTAATTCTTCCGGAAATACATCTGGAAATTCTTTTACCACAGGTACTTCCTCCTGAACAACTCCTGTGAGAGAATTTAACCGGGCACTCATACGTGTGCGTCGGGATACATACTTAATCCTCTTGTTCTCCGGGGTGGTGAGTGAAACAGACTTGCTAGGGCAATCAAGATTTCCTTCATACTTGGTCATCCAATCCATGCCTAGGATTACATCCAATCCTTGTGACTCTAAGACGATGAGGTCGGTGGGAAAAACATGGTTCCCTATATTGAGTTTCAAGGCATGGCATCCTATTCCTGCCATCATCATACCTCCTGGAGAACTAACCTTAATGGGCTGACTAAGGGTTTTGGTGGGCAAACCATACTTATCCACAACTACCCTTGATATGAATGAATGAGTTGCACCAGAATCAAAAAGTACTGTAACAGGACGTGAATGCAATAAAAACTTACCAACCACAGTCTCGGGCTGATCATAGATTTCTTCCACATCGATGTGATTCACTTGAGCACGGGGAAACGGATTGGGCTTCTTGGCTGCGGAGTTGCCGTTGTTAGTGCCGTTTCCATTGCCTTGCTTGCTCTGGGGACACTCAGTAGCATAGTGCCCTGTCTTCTGGCACTTGAAACAGGTAATGTGACTCAGATCCTTCTGAGCAGGAACTTGACGGTGCTGGTTGTTGTTCCCATTCCCATTGTCACTCTTGAAGTTACCATGGTTGGAACGGTTGTTCCCATTTCCTCCATGATGGTGACCTCCATGGTTGTGCACAGCATGAGTGTGCTTTCCAAACTTACCGTTTCCTGATCCGGTATTCCCGGAGTACGGGGAGTAACGAGGCTTCTGATGAGCTCCAGAGTTGAACTTCCCCTGAGTGTACTTCCGCTTGCGGTTCTCAATCTGCTGCTGTTTACCTTCCTGAATAAGTGCCTTATCCACCAGCTCTTGGTAGTTGTTGAAATTAGCCACTACCAGCTGTATGCTCAACTCATCATTGAGTCCTTCCAGAAACTTTTCTTGCTTGGCCGCATCATCGGCCACATCTCCTGGGGCATAACGTGACAATGTGTTGAAGTCGTCCACATATTGGGCCACAGAGCGATTACCCTGGCGCAAGTTGCGAAACTCACGCTCCTTTAGACTCATGGCTCCAGCTGAAACATGAGCGGTGCGGAAAGCAAGCTTGAACTGCTCCCAAGTCACATCTGCAATAGGATAAGTGGTGGTGTAATTCTCCCACCATGATGCTGCTGGTCCTTCCAGTTGATGTGCGGCAAATCGCAGTTTCTCAGCGTCAGTGCATCCAACGGTGACAAGTTCTCTCTCCATCTTGCGGAGCCAGTCATCTGCCACAATGGCTCAGTGCTGCTGGAGAAAGTTGGAGGGTTCAACCTCAGAAAACGGGTGAGATTGTCAGTCTGGGGTGGATGGTGATGATTATTGTTGTTCTGATTGTTGGTCTGATTCTGAATCAATAGTTGCATCAGTGCATTCTGCTGCTGAAGGAGTTGAGTGAGTTCCGGCGGAAAAGTGAAATCGGTCTCACGTCGTGGAGGCATCTTGCTGTTTTCAGAGGGATGAGAATTAGAATAGAACAAGGGTCTAGAAGAAATTCACTACCCATATGCAATGCAACAAACATATCACACCAAACACTCATTCATTTATTCAATCAATGTCAAACATCGGGAATACAAATCTCAAACAACTAAGCATCGACCTACGCTTTAACGAATAAAAGATACATGGAGGGCATAACTAATGTTCTCCTCAAAAGTGCATAGTCGTAGGTCCTCCGGTGGTGCTTTCTTCATAGTCTTCATCGTCACTGATGAAGGGTGCCATGTCTCCTTCGGGGTGAAGGTTTTCCCCCATGTCTAGATGCTCCTCCAGAGTTGCTATGCGTGCATTCTGCTCATCAATCCTCTCTAGGAAGTCCTTCACTTCATGCTCGTGTTCATAGTTGGCCTCTCGCAGATCAGCTTCAAGGTCCAGCTCGCGATTCATCAGATTCTTGATTGTCTTTGTATCAGCACGAACTCGAAGCTCCAGAGTCCTGATGTGAGTCTCCAAGGTCTGGATATAGGAGATAGTGGTGTCTGCAGTGGGATTGGTGATGATGTTGCCATGGGCATCTCTGCGGCAAACCATGCTGAGTCCTGGTGAAATGGTTCCACCTCTGTATTCCTCCTGAATACGTCCAAGGGCATGATGAATGGCCATGTCTCTCCCAAGTATCCAACTGGGTGCCACGAACTTGAGATCTATGGGTTCCTTCCGATTCCCAAAGGTCTTCCCTGGAATATGCACCTCGATCCTGTAGCGTCCATCTTGGGGAAATGACATGATAGGAATCCCGGTGATGCTCGGCAAAGCAATCCTTATGTCCTTGACGATCCTCATCAGCTCCTTACCAAAGGGCATCGTTGTGTCAGGCTGGCAAAACTCCGTGATCAACACTGGGATGAAGGTGGCCATCTATAAATTTTGAAATAATCGGAGAGGAGTCAGAAACGAATAGATGAGAGTATAAGATATTCAAAGACAAAGAGAAACAATCCTAAGGCTTTCCAATCCTAGAGGTTACGTCCTATGGTCAGCGTGTGCTCTGATACCATTTCTGTAGCGACCCGACCTGGAAGGTCAAGTCTCCGGTGTTTCCGTACCATCCCAAGATCATGCTGGTACACACACGGTACGTCAATGTATATATCAAAGGTAAATCACACAGCATTATATTAATCAAAATCTCATATCGAGTCCTTTATTACAATAAAAATTACAATAAAGTGGCTAAAAGCCAACTCATGAGAATATCTAAATCTTGCGGAAGCGTCGAAGGTAGATGAGTCCATCTGACTCCAAGGGCATCTCACTGAGCATAGAACGCGTCCTCACTCCTGGTCGGAAAAATACTCTGCAACATGATACGTTGCAGCCGTGTAGGTCAGCATATGGAATATGCCGGCAAAGTCACAAGAGAGGGGTGAAAATAATCAGCTAATCTATATGCTTATATGGCAGGTGGTGGTGTAAGTTTTGCGTAAAGCCAAGTTTTTCCTACATCGAAGGGGGTTAAGCAAAAATATTACTAAGTTGGTTGATTAATGAGATGGTTCCACCAACCAATTCTCATACCCAAAATTATTAAATACCCACATCATCATATTATTTGTGTTGAGAGTTCCGGAAGTTCCAATTCCTTTGGCTCAAGTCGTCCATAACCGTGGACACGGCTAATCGATTAGGTTTGGAATACTCTGCAGAGTTTTGCACACGTTCCCCACAAGATTTGGTCGCCTCCGTTTGATTTCTCGCACTTCAGGGTGTTTGAGAAACGGATGACCAAAACATGGTCTTCCAAAGGGTTTCCCTGCGACTCTGTCGGTGCCCATCCTTTCCTACCGTTCTTCTACCTCTCGTAGCACCGCCTGTCCAGGGTCACCACGATTTCTAACCAAGCCAGAGCCCATAATGACTTGTGGCTGTGCAGGTAAGCCTTGGGTCTTGAAGCAGCCATCCATCTCTTTGTGCCTGGGTGGACCTTTCCGCGTGAATACTGGCCATCTCCAGCATCACCTAGGCTAACCACTGGTTTCTCCAGGGCGCCGTTCAACCATCATCCACCCAGAGGTATGTTGAAAACTTGGAGTATTGAAATCTTGATCATTATGTAGGTCTTGAAATTATTAACTCTCTCAACTCTCATGAATCACACAACCAACCCCGTCTACTAATAGCATAGCAAAAGGTAAAACAACGTTTCCCGGGGCCAATGTTGTCAAAGGGGGTTGAGAGAGGTATCTACCACATGATACTACTACAATGTAACCAAGTTTCCAACCAACCTATCTTGCATGCAACTGGGGAGATGGTAGAACTAATGCAAATAAAACATGGGTAAAACATGATCAAAGTGACTTGCCTGATTGATGATCTTCGTACGTGAGTGACTCTAAGTAACAAGCTTCGCACTCCGGATAATCTAACAAAACAAACAATGCACTCAAATAAGCATACAACCAAAATAAGTACTCATAACATTCAACAAAGAAGTACTAAACAAACAAGGCAAACAATGCACAAAAGTCTCTAGCAAGAAAAACACACAAAGTTTTGTTTTCCAAAAGGTGAGGGATGAAAACACTACTGACATAATAAAACTATTTTGAAATGACAAGACAATTGTTGTCAGCAAAGAAACAATAGCATATTTTATTAATAAACAGAATAACCAATTTAAGCTTGTTGGGAAAAGTTTAGTGAAGTTTATACAAGTTTTGATAAACACTATATGAATCAACTATAGTTATATTAACAAAAGAATGTAAAACTAAACTTATAATTTGTTAACAAAACATGTTCTTGACAGAAAATAATTTACAAATAAACTTATTTTAGGAAAACAGAATTAAATATTATAAAACTTTGTTTGAAAACAAAACTATTACTAGTTAGTTGTTTTAATCAAATTAAGTCTATTTGAAAAGACATTGTGATTCCTATGTTAAATAAAATTAAACTAAGCAAATTTATATTTTTTATTAACAGTGAGTGAAGACACCAAGTGTTTACTACAGAACCTAATAAACAAATAAAACCAAATTCTAAATCAAACTAATTAAAATTGAGTTTATAAAACTATATTATACTACTAAGCAGATTCTGTTTTTGGTTAAAACAGTAATTAAATAGATCATGAAAATCCTCAAACTATACATGAATATAGTCCTAACTAATACCAAACAGTAACAAAAAGAATCATGTCAAAATCTATTTTCAAACTCTAGTTATTCAGATTTGAAGATTTTGAGCAAATTTGATTACATTCAAATTTTATAGTTCAAATTTGAAATTTGAACGTACAGGGTGAAACTACATGAAAAATGTGAACTAATGCAAAAAGAATCAACTTAAAACACTAAATAGATTAAAAGATATAGCTAAAACAAAATTAGAATAGGTTCTGTTTTCTAAATAAAATCAGTAAAAGGTGAAATTCTACCGGTCGGCCAGGGGGTGACGTGGCGCAATCCGATTGGTTAAGGGGGGCGTGCGGTAGGTGAAATAGAGCGGGCGACCGATCGATATAAGAAAACGGTTCGGACTTAAGTCCGTTCTAATCTTAGCCGTTGGTTCGGGATCCGACGGTCGAGGGGGCTTACGGAGGGAGGTTGCCGGCGTCGGGGTACTCCGGCGAGTCCGGTAGCGGCGATTGCGACGGCGAGGTGTTCCGGTGGTCGGGGAGGACGGGGAAGTGGTTCGGGCGACGGGGACGGTCCTCCGGAGGCGATTGGTGGCGACGGCGTGGCGAATGATGGTCGGAGGTGGTGGCTACGGTCGACGGCGACTTCCGGTGGTGGTGGAACTCCGACGAGCAATCGATGGCGTCTCGGCGAGAGAGAGAAGGGGCTCGGGGGGGAAATGGATGCGGGGCAGTGGGGCTCTTATATAGGCGCTCGGGGGGTGAGGGGGAGTAAAGGAGTGAGAGATCCGGCGAGGGGGAGTAACGGCCGGCGTCGGATCCGGCGAGCGCGGGGAGTGAAGACGATGACCGTTCCGGGGCAACGGTCGGACGGGGTGGGGTCCAGCGTCAGAGAGAGAGAGGGGAGTGAATGCGCTCGGTCGGCCGACCGGTAACGTTTTCGGCTTTTAAAGCCTGTGGGCCGGCCCGTTTAATACCGGAAACGGTTACCGTTTCTGTTTTTCTAATTTACCAGAGACATTCAAAAGCTTTTAAAGCATTCAAATCGTTTGTAAATATAGGGGTATTATATATCAAAATTAACAGAATAATAAATGCTATTTAATGAACATTTCTATTCTGTCATTTGAACACTTTGAAAAAAATATTATTTCAGAAATGTCCTAATTGTTTTTAAACCCTTTTTGCAAATATTTTCAAAATAACCCCTGGTTATTATGTTCAAATAATTCACCAATTTGACCCTGGTGTGGAGTGTCATGTTCCTCCTCTCTTATTTTGAAAATTTAACCAAAATTTTAAATAGGTGAAAGCAACTTAGGGAAAAGTAGAAGGGGACTTTCTGAAAACCAGAAAAGGCATTTCAACTATTTCATACAATCAAGCAATGATGATAATAGATGCATAGCTATTTTCATAACATTCCAATAAAGATGGAGGTTCGACCGATAAAGATCTTCATAGAATATGTAGGAACCAATGTGAACATCCAGGTCCCGCCATTGGTTATTGACCGTAGAGGTGTCTCGGTCATGTCTACATAGTTCTTGAACCCGCAGGGTCTGCACACTTAAGGTTTGGTGACGTTTCGGTAGTATAGAGTTATGTATGGTGGTGACCGAAGTTTGTTCAGAGTCCCGGATGAGATCCCGGATGTCACGAGGAGCTCCAGAATGGTCCGGAGGTAAAGATTCATATATAGGAAGTCTTGTTTTATTCACCGGAAAAGTTTCGGGCTCATCGGTAGTGTACTGGGAGTGCCGGTAGTGTACCGGGAGACCTCCGGGAGGGGTATTTCAACCCAAGAGGCTTCATGGGCTGTGGGAGAGTGAATATCAGCCCTTAGTGGTCTGGTGGAAACTCCCACACAAGGCCCATGTGGCTGGAGGAGAAAAACCCAATAGGAAAAGGTGGAAAAAGGAAAAAAAAGGAACGAATCCTAGTCCTACTAGGATTGGAGGAGAGTCCTGCAATCCTAGTTGGTTCGGCTGAAGCCCTTGGCTTGGGAAGCCAAGGCTGCCTCCTCTCCTCCTCTCCTCTTATATATACTGGAGGTTTTAGGGTTTTTGCACTAGATTTTCAGCCATGTGCTACCCGTTCCTCCAGTGCATAGTTTCTCCTCTAGATCGATTTTCTGCAGTGCTTAGGCGAAGCCCTGCTGGAATTGCTCCACCATCATCATCAAAGCGCCGTCAGGCTGCCGGAGTACTCTTCTTCCTCTCCACTCCTTCTTGCTGGATCAAGACGGTGGAGATCGTCATCAAGCTGTACGTGTGCTGAATGCGGAGGTGCCGTCCGTTCGGTGCTAGATCGGAAGGATCGTCATCAAGTTCGTGGGACGGATCGTGATCAAGTTCGTGGGACAGATCGTGATTGGATCGCGGGACGGATCGTGATTGGATCACGGGACGGATCGTGATTGGATCGCGGGACACACGGCAATTTGGATCGCGAAGACGTTCGACTACACCAACCGCGTTTCTTAATGCTTCCCGCTTAGCGATCTACAAGGGTATGTAGATCCACTCTCCCTCTAGTAGATGCTCCTCACCACGGATAGATCTTCGTGTGCGTAGGAATTTTTTTGTTTCCCATGCAATGTTCCCCAACACTCGTGACTTACGGGATCTCATTTGGGACTCCAAAGAACTTTCGGTCACTAACATACACAACTCATTAATACCAAAATTTGATCGAACATTAAGTATGCAGACCCTGCGGGTTCGAGAATGATGCAGACATGACCGAGACACTCTCCGGCCAATAACCAATAGCAGGACCTAGATGCCTGATACATCTCCAACGTATCTATAATTTTTGATGATGGCATGCTATTATATTATCTGTTTTGGATGTTTTATATGCATTAATATGCTATCTTATATTATTTTTGGGACCAACCTATTAATCTAGAGCCTAGTGCCAGTTTCTATTTTTTCCATGTTTTTGAGTTTTGCAGATATGGAATATTAAATGGAGTCCAAACGGAATAAAACCTTCGGAATGAATTTTTCTGGAAGGAAACAAATCAACCAGGCTTGGAGTGCACGCCAGGGGATCTACCAGGAGGTCACAAGCCTGGTAGGTGCAGCCACCCTTTGGCCGCGCCTGGCAGGCTTGCCACCTCCTGGCAGGTCTCCTAACCCTATTCTTCATCCTATAAATACCCAAATATTCCCCAACACCAAAAAGAACCACGCAAATACTTTTCCGCTGCTAGAAGCCTCAGTTCCCGAGAGATTCAATCTTGGAGCCTTTTCCTGTAATCGACCGGAGGGGGTTTCGATCACGGAGGGCATCTACATCAACTCCATTGCCCCTTCGATGATTTATGAGTAGTCTACCACAGACCTACAGGTCCATAGCTAATAGCTAGATGGCTTCTTCCCTCTCTTTGATCTTCAATACCATGTTCTTCATGATCTTCATGGGGATCTATCCGATGTAATCCTCTTTTGTGGTGTGTTTGTCAAGATCCAATGAATTGTGAGTTTATGTTCAGATTAGCCATGAATATTATTTGAATCTTCTCTGAATTCTTATATGCATGATTTCATATCCTTGTAAGTCTCTTCGAGTTATTGGTTTGGTTTGACCAACTTGATTGGTAATTCTTGCAATGGGAGAAGTGCTTGGTTTTGGGTTCAATCTTGCGGTGTCCTCACCCAGTGACATAGTAGGGGTAGCGAGGCATGTATTGTATTGTTGCCATCACGGGTAACTAATTGGGGTTTTCATCATATTGCTTGAGTTTATCCCTCTACATCATGTCATCTTTCTAAATGCATTACTCTGTTCTTCATGAACGTAATACTCTAGATGCAAGCAGGAGTCGGTTGATGTGTGGAGTAATAGTAGTAGATGCAGAATCGTTTTGGTCTACTTGACACGGACGTGATGCCTATATGCATGATAATTGCCTCTTGGATAACTACATTATTATTTGCTTTTCTATCAATTGGTTGACAGTAATTTGTTTAACCACCATGATATTTGCCTTCAAGAGAGAAGCCTCTAGTGAAACCTATGGCCCCTGGGTCTCGTTTCCATAATATATTTTCAGATCTATAAACCAAAAATACTTTGCTGAAATTTATTTAGCTTTTACTTTCCGTTCTCATTTACATCTATCTCTATTGGATCTAATCCTTGCAAATAATCGTGAAGGGATTGACAACCCCTTTATAGCGTTGGGTGCAAGAGTTTGATTGTTTGTGTAGGTGCATCCATTGGTGAATTGCTTGTTCCTCCTACTAGATTGATACCTTGGTTCTCAATAACTGAGGGAAATACTTATCTACTTTGCTGCATCACCCTTTCCTCTTCAAGGGAAAACGAACGCAAGCTCAAGAGGTAGCAAGAAGGATTTCTGGCGCCGTTGCTTGGGAGGATAAATAGCAAGTCAAGACAATCTTACCAAGTACCCATCCCAAACTCATCTCTTGCATTTACATGATTTTCCATTTTCCTCTCGTTTTACTCTCCCCACTTATAAAACAATTTGTAGAAAATACCAAAAAGATTTGCCTTTCTATTCGCCCTTCTTTCGTTTGCCTTTCGTTTCTTTGTGTGCTTGATTGCTTGCTTTGTCACGATGTCTGAGAATACCAAGTTGTGTGATTTTTCCAATAGTAATAATAATGATTTTATTAGTACTCCGATTGCTCCCGCCACTAGTGCGGAATCTTATGAGATCAATGCTGCTTTGCTTAATCTTGTTATGAAAGAGCAATTTTCTGGCCTTCCTTGTGAAGATGTTGCATCCCATCTAAATACTTTCACTGAGTTGTGTGACATGCAAAATAAGAAAGACGTGGATAATGATATTGTTAAATTGAAGCTATTTCCGTTCTCACTATGAGATCGTGCTAAAACTTAGTTTTCATCTTTGCCTAAAAGTAGTATTGATTCATGGAATAAGTGTAAAGATGCTTTTATCTCCAAGTACTTTCCGCCCACTAAGATCATCTCCCTTAGAAATGATATAATGAACTTTAAACAACTTGATCATGAGCATGTTGCACAATCTTGGGAGAGGATGAAATTAATGATTAGGAATTGCCCCGCACATGGTTTGAGTTTATGGATGATTATACAATTTTTTTATGTGGGATTGAATTTTGCTTCTAGAAATCTTTTAGATTCAGCCGCGGGTGGTACTTTTATGGAAATAACCTTAGGAGAAGCTACTAAACTCCTAGATAATATTATGACAAACTATTGTCAATGGCATACCGAAAGATCTCCTACTAGTAAAAAAATGCTTGCTATTGAAGAAATAGATACTTTGAGTGAAAAGATGGATGAATTGATGAAATTATTTGCTAGTAAGAGTGATCCTATTGATCCCAATGATATGCCTTTGTCTTCTTTGATTGGAAATAATAATGAATCTATGGATGTGAATTTTGTTGGTAGGAACAATTTTGGTAACCACGCGTATAGAGGTAATTTCAAGTCTAGTCCGTTTCCTAGTAATTCCTCTAATAATTATGGTAATCTCTACAACAATTCCTATGGAAATTATAATAATATGCCCTCTGATCCTGAGAATATTGTTAAATAATTTATTGGTTCTCAAAAGGTTTTCAATGCTACGATTGAAGAAAAATTGCTCAAGATTGATGATTTGGCTAGGAACATTGATAGAATTTCACTTGAGATTGATTCTTTGAAAGTTAGATCTAGTCCACCCAAGCATGATATTAACGAGTCTTTAAAATCTAACAGAATTTCTATTGATGAAAGTAAGGAAAGAACCGCTAGAATACGTGCTGTGAATGGGTTCAAAAGGTGTGTTCTCGTGATAATAATGATGAAGATCTCAAAGTGATTGGTGTGACTCCTATTTAATCTTTGTTTTCCAATTTAAATGTTGATAAAGTTGGGTCTGGAGATAAGTCAACCTTATTTAAAGAGCGTCCCAATGATTCAGAGTCTATAGATCTTTATGCTAAAATTGATAAAAGTGGGATAGAAGAGGTCAAAACTTTGAATAGCAATGAACCCACTCTTTTGGAGTTCAAGGACTGTCATTATGATAGCTTCTCTTTGATCGTTTGCATTTCCTTGTTACAATACATGATTAATTCTCCACATGGTTATAGTCAAAATAAGTCTTTTACTAAACATATCATTGATGCTATGATGAAACCTTTTGAAGAAAAACTTGAGTTAGAAGTTTCTATCCCTAGAAAGATTCATGATGAGTGGGAACCTACTATTAATATTAAAATAAAATATTATGAGTGCCATAATTTGTGTGATTTGGGTACTATTGTTTCCACGATTCCGAAAACTTTATGTGATGTACTAGGTTACCATGATCTTGATGATTGCTCTCTAAATTTGCATCTTGCGGATTCCACTATTAAGAAACCTATGGGAAGGATTAATGATGTTCTTATTGTTGCAAATAGGAATTATGTGCCCGTAGATTTCATTGTTCTTGATATAGATTGCAATCCTACATGTCCTATTATTCTTGGTAGACCTTTCCTTAGAACGATTGGTGCAATTATTGACATGAAAGAAGGAAACATTAGATTTCAATTTGCATTAAGGAAAGGCATGGAACACTTTTCTAGAAATAAAATAATATTTACTTATGAATCTATTATGAGAGCTACTTTTGGATTGCATACCAAAGATGACAATACCTAGATCTATTGCGTTTTGCCTAGCTATGGGCATTAAACAATAGCGCTTGTTGGGAGGCAACCCAATTTTTTGTGTGTTCTGTTTTTGCTTATGTTTTTTAGTGTTTACCAAATTATTAATTCTGTAGTAATTGTGTCTTGGTGTTTTAATTAGTGTCTGAAACAAGTATAACCTTTAGGGTGATCTATGGTGGTTGTCGATTTGATCTTGCTGAAAAACAGAAACTTTTGCGCCCAGTCCAGGAATTTTTTCAAATTTTCAGAGCGTCGAACGAGTCTGCAATCTTTACACAATATTGATATATAAATTGCTCAGGTTTTCCTCATGTTTGATAATTGTTTGAGTTACATAAGTATAGGAAGTTTTCAGATTGCTACAGACTGTTCTGTTTTTGACAGATTCTGTTTTCTTTGAGTTGTTTGCCTATTTTGATGAATCTATGGGTTATATCATGGAGTATGAACCATGGAGAAGTTATAATACAGTAGGTATAACACCAATATAAATAAAGAATGAGTTCACAACAGAACCTAAAGTGGTGATTTATTTTCTTATACTAACGGATCTCATGAGGTTTTTTGTTAAGTTTTGTGTTGTGAACTTTTCAAGTTTTGGGTAAAGATTTGATGGACTATGAAATAAGGAGTGGCAAGAGCCTAAGCTTGGGGATGACCAAGGAACCCCAAGTCATATTCAAGGATTCCAAAGAGCCTAAGCTTGGGGATGCCCTAGAAGGCATCCCCTCTTTCGTCTTCAATTCATCGGTAAATTTACTTGAGGCTATATTTTTATTCACCACATGATATGTGGTTTGCTTGGAGCGTCTTGTATGATATGAGTCTTTTCTTTCTAGTTTTCCACAATCATCCTTGCTTCACACATATTTTGAGAGAGTCACACTGAATCAAGAATTTATTAGAATACTCTATGTGCTTCACTTATATCTTTTGAGTTAGGCAATTTTTCTCTATGTGCTACACTTATGATCACGGTGGTGTTTGCGTTTTATAGAAATAATTGTACTCTCGTACCTCACTTATATTATTTTGAGAGTCTTTAAACAGCATGGTAATTGGTCTAGGTTATGAATTTAGTCCTAATATGATAGGGATCCAAGAGGGATATAATAAAAACTTCCATATTAAGTGCATTGAGTATTTTGAGAAGTTTGATTCCTTGCATAAAGTTTTGAGATATAAAGATGGTAATGTTAAGAGTCATGTTAGGAAGTAACTGTGATTTGGTAAAAATACTTGTGTAAAGGTTTGTGATTCCCATAGCATGCACGTATGGTGAACTGTTATTTAAGGAAGTTGGAGCATGATTTGTTTATAGATTGTCGACCTTTGTGTGAGGGTCGGGAGTGCGCGATGGTTAACTCCTACCAACCTCTACCCTAGGAGCATGCGTCTAATACTTTGGTTCGATGACTAATAGACTTTTGCAATAAGTATGTGAGTTCTTTATGACTAATGTTGAGTCCATGGAATATACGCACTCTCACCCTTCCACCTTTGCTAGCCTCTCTAGTACCGCGCAACTTTCGCCGGTAAAACAAACACCTTCCTCAAAACAGCCACCATATACCTTCCTCAAAACAGCCACCATATATCTTTCCTCAAAACAGCCACTATACCTACCTATTATGGCATTTCCATAGCCATTTCGAGATATATTGCCATGCAACTTCCACCATTTCCTTTTATGACTTGCACCATCACTTCCATATTGCATATAGAGTCATATTTTGTCATAGGTATCAAGTTGTAATTTTCTTTTGAGTTGTAATTAAATAGAAGTGTGATTATTATCATTATTAGAGCATGTCCCATGTGAGGAAAGGATGATGGAAGCTATGATATTGTAGGGATGAGATTCCGGACTTTATGAAAAAATAAAAGAGGCCAGCGAAGCCCAAATCAAAAAAATAAAAGAGGCCTTAGGTGCCCACCAAAAAAAAGAGAAAAAACAAGAGAAAAGAGAGAAGGGACATTGCTACTATCTTTTTCCACACTTGTGCTTCAAAGTAGCACCATGATCTTCATGAGAGAGAGTCTCCTATTTTGTCACTTCCATATACTAGTGGGAATTTTTCTTTTTATAATTTGGCTTGTATATTTCAATGATGGGCTTCTAAAATTGCCCTGGGTCTTCATGTGCAAGCAAGTTGGATGCACACCCACTTAGTTTCCTCTTGAGCTTTCATACACTTATAGCTCTAGTGCATCCGTTGCATGGCAATACCTACTAACTCACATTGATATCTATTAATGGGAATCTCTATAGCCCGTTGATACGACTAGTTGATGTGAGACTATCTTCTCCCCTTCCTTGACAACCTCCACCACATTCTATTCCACCTATAGTGCTATATCCATGGCTCACGCTCATGTATTGCGTGAGAGTTGAAAAAGTTTGAGAAAATAAAGGTGTGAAAACAATTGCTTGACTTGTCATCGGGGTTGTGCATGATATAAATACTTTGTGTGGGGAAGATGGAGCATAGCCAGACCATATGATATTGTAGGGATAACTTTCTTTTGCCATTATATTTTGAAGAGATACAATTGCTTTGCTGGTATGCTTGAAATATTATTGTTTATTGTATCAATATTAAGCTTTTGTTTTGAGTCTTACAGATCTGAATATTCATGCCACAATAGAGAACATTACACAGATAAATATGTTAGGTAGCACTCCACATAAAAAATTCTGTTTTATCATTTACCTACTCCAAGACGAGCAGGAATTGAGCTTGGGGATGCTGATACGTCTCCAACGTATCTATAATTTGTGATGATGGCATGCTATTATATTATCTGTTTTGGATGTTTTATATGCATTAATATGCTATTTTATATTGTTTTTAGGACTAACCTATTAATCTAGAGCCTAGTGCCAATTTTTGTTTTTTCCTTGTTTTTGGGTTTTGCAGATATGGAATATTAAACGGAGTCCAAATGGAATAAAACCTTCCGAATGATTTTTTCTGGAAGGAAACAAATCAACGAGGCCTGGAGTGCACACCAGGGGATCTACCAGGAGATCACAAGCCTGGTAGGCACGGCCACCCCCTAGCCGCGCCTGGCAGGCTTGCCGTCTCTTGGTAGGTCTCCTAACCCTATTTTTCGTCCTATAAATACACAAATATACCCCCACACCAAAAAGATCCACGCAAATATAATTTTCCGTCGCCAGAAGCCTCCGTTCCCGAGAGATCCAATCTTGGAGCCTTTTCCGGTAATCTGCCGGAGGCGTTTCGATCACGGAGGGCACCTACATCAACTCCATTGCCCCTATGATGATGCGTGAGTAGTCCAGCACAGACCTACGGGTCCATATCTAGTAGCTAGATGGATTCTTGTCTCTCTTTGATCTTCAATACCATGTTCTTCATGATCTTCATGGGGATCTATTCGATGTAATCCTCTTTTGTGGTGTGTTTGTCAAGATCCGATGAATTGTGAGTTTATGTTAAGATTATCCATGAATCTTATTTGAATCTTCTCTGAATTCTTATATGCATGATTTCCTTGTTCATGATAATCGTTTATTTTCCATGCTAGAATTCTATTGATCGGAAACTCAGATACATGTGTGGATACATAAACAACACCATGTCCCTAGTATGCCTCTGATGGACTAGCTTGTTGATCAAAGATGGTTAAGGTTTCCTTACCATGGGCATGAGATGTCATTTGATGATGGGATCACATCATTAGGAGAATGATGTGATGGACAAGACCCAAACTATAAATGTAGCATATGATCGTGTCAGTTTATTGCTACAGTTTTCTGCATGTCAAGTATCTGTTCCTATGACCATGAGATCATGCAACTCACTAACACCGGAGGAATGCTTTATGTGTATCAAATGTCGCAACGTAACTGGGTGACTATAAAGGTGCTCTACAGGTATCTTCAAGGGTGTCTGCTGGGTTGACATGGATCAAGACTGGGATTTGTTACTCCGTGTAATGGAGAGGTATCTCAGGGCCCACTCGGTAATACAACATCACAACAAGCCTTGTAAGCAATGTGACTAAGTGTTAGACACGAGATCTTGTATTACGGAACGAGTAAAGAGACTTGCTGGTAACAAGGTTGAACTAGGTATGCAGATACCGACGATCGAATCTCGGGCAAGTAACATACCGATAAACAAACGGAACATATACGGGATTAACTAAATCCTTGACACAAAGGTTCGACCGATAAACATCTTCGTAGAATATGTAGGAACCAATATGGGCATCTAGGTACCACTATTGGTTATTGACCGTAGAGGTGTCTCGGTCATGTCTACATAGTTCTCGAACCCGCAGGGTTTGCACACTTAAGGTTCGGTGATGTTTCGGTAGTATAGAGTTATGTATGGTGGTGACTGAAGGTTGTTCGGAGTCCCGGATGAGATCCCAGATGTCACGAGGAGCTCCGGAATGGTCCGGAGGTAAATATTGATATATAGGAAGTCCTGTTTTGGTCATCGGAAAAGTTTCGGGCTCATCGGTAGTGTACCAGGAGTGCCGGTAGTGTACCGGGGGACCATCGGGAGGGGTATTTCGACCCAAGAGGCTACATGAGCTGTGAGAGGATGAATACCAGCCCTTTTTGGGCTGGTGGAAGTCCCACAAAAGGACCATGAGGCTGGGAAGAAAAGCCCAAAGAGAAAAAGGTGGAAAAAGGCAACAAGGCTAAATAAGGAAGGAGTCCTAGTCCTAATAGGATTGGAGGAGGATTCCTCCTCTCCTCTCCTTGCCCCAAGGGAAAATTTTCTGGCCCTTGGTGCGCCAGCCTCCTCCTCTCCTCCTCTTATATATACTAGAGGTTTTAGGGTTTTTGCACGCATAGGAAACAGCCACGTGCCGGCCTCTCCTCTAGATCGCAGTTTCTCCTCTAGATCGGTTTTAGCAGTGCTTAGGCGAAGCCCTGCTGGAATTGCTCCACCACCATCACCGCAACGTCGTCGCACTGCCAGAGAACTCTTCTACCTCTGGGCTCCCTTTTGCTGGATCAAGAAGACGGAGATCGTCATCGAGCTGTACGTGTGCTGAACGCGGAGGTGTCGTCCGTTCGGTACTAGATCGGAAGGACCGTGATCAAGATCGCGAGACGATTCGTGATTGGATCGCGGGACGGATCATGATGAGATCGCAGGACGGGTCGTGATGGGATCGCAGGACAGTCGGCGATTTGGATCGCGAAGACTTTTGACTACATCAACCACGTTTCTTAACGCTTCCCGCTTAGCAATCTACAAGGGTATGTAGATCCACTCTCCCTCTCATAGACGCTCATCACCATGGATAGATCTTGCGTGTGCGTAGGAATTTTTTTGTTTCCCATGCAACGTTCCCCAACATTCATATCCTTGTAAGTCTCTTTGAGTTATTGGTTTGGGTTGGCCAACTAGATTGGTAATTCTTGCAATGGGAGAAGTGATTGGTTTTGGGGTCAATCTTGCGGTGTCCTCACCCCGTGACATAGTAGGGGTAGCGAGGCATGTATTGTATTGTTTCCATCAAGGGTAACAAGATGGGGTTTTCATCATATTGCTTGAGTTTATCCCTATACATCATGTCATCTTTCTTAATGTGTTACTCTGTTTTTCATGAACTTAATACTCTAGATGCAGGCAGGAGTCGCTCAATGTGTGGAGTAATAGTAGTAGATGCAGAATCATTTCGGTCTACTTGACACGGGCGCGATGCCTATATGCATGATCATTGCCTTGGATAACTACATGATTATTCACTTTTCTATCAATTTCTTGACAGTAATTTGTTTACCCACCATGATATTTGCCTTCAAGAGAGAAGCCTCTAGTGAAATCTATGGCCCCGGGTCTACTTTCCAAAATATATTTTCAGGTCTATAAACCAAAAATACCAGAAATACTTTTCTGCGATTTCTTAAATTTTTACTTTTCGTTCTCGTTTACATCTATCTCTATTGGATCTAATCCTTGCAAATAATCGTGAAGGGATTGACAACCCCTTTATAGCGTTGGGTACAAGAGTTTGTTTGTTTGTGTAGGTGCATCCATTGGTGACTTTCTTGTTCCTTCTACTGAATTGATACCTTGGTTCTCAATAACCGAGGGAAATACTTATCTACTTCGCTACATCACCCTTTCCTCTTCAAGGGAAAACAACCGCAAGCTCAAGAGGCAGCAATGCCCATATTGATTCCTACATGTTCCATGAAGATCTTTATTGGTCGAACCATGATGTCAAGGATTCAGACAATCCCCTATACAGTTCCCTTTGTCTATCGGTATGCTACTTGCCCGGGATCCAATCATCGATATCTCAATAACTAGTTCAATCTCGTTACCGGTAAGTCTCCTTACTCGTTCTGTAATACTAGATCACGTGACTAACTCCTTAGTCACATTGCTTGCAAGCTTCTTGTGATGTTGTATTACTGAGTGGGCTCAGAGATACCTCTCCATCATATGGAGTGACAGATCCCAGTCTTGATCCATTCCAACCCAATAGACACCCTCGGAGATACCTGTAGATCACCTTTATGATCATCTAGTGATGTTGTGACGTTTGATGCACACAAGGCATTCCTCTGGTTTTAGGGAGTTGCATGATATCATGGTCATAGAAACAGATACTTGACATAAAGAAAGAAGTAGCAATAAACTGACATGATCAAATGCTATGCTTATGGTTGGGTCTTGTCCATCACATCATTCTCCTAATGATGTGATCCCGTTATCAAATGAAAACTCATGTCTATGGCCAGAAAACCTTGACCATCTATAATTAACGAGCTAGTCTAGTAGAGGCTCACTAGGGACATATTGTTTGTCTATGCATCGACACATGTATCTGAATTTCTGGTCAATACCATTCTAGCATGGATAATAAACGGTTATCATGAACAAGGAAATATAATAATAACCACTTTATTATTACCTCTAGGGCATATTTCCAATAGTCTCCCACTTGCAGTAGTGTCAATAATCTAGTTCACATTGCCATGTGATTTACATTGTAATGAATCTAACACCCATGGAGTTCTGGTGTTGATCATGTTTTTCCTATGGAAGTGGTTTAGTCAACAGGTCTACAACATTCAGATCCATATGCACTTTGCAAATATTTATGTCCTCCTCCTTGATGTAATCGTGGATGGAATTGAGGCGGCGCTTTATATGTCTGGTCCTCTTGTGAAACCAGGGCTCCTTGGCTAGAGCAATGGCACCAGTGTTGTCACACAAGAGAGTCATCGGATCCAGCGCACTCAGCACAACTCCTAGATCTGTCATGAACTGCTTCATCTAGACTCCTTCCTTTGTCGATTCCAAAGCAGCGATGTACTCCGCTTCTGATGTAGAATCTTCTACCACGCTTTGCTTGGAACTGGACCAGCTTACCGCTTCACCATTCAGAATATATATGTATCCGGTTTGAGACTTAGAGTCATATAGATCTATGTCAAGGCTAGCATCAAAAGTAACCCTTTACGACGAGCTCTTGATCACCTCCATAAATGAGAAACATTTCTTTAGTCCTTTTCAGGTACTTAAGGATATTTTTAAGTGTTGTCCAGTTTTCCATTCCTGGGTCACTTTGAAACCTTTCGGACATACTTATGGCCAGGCTGACATCTGGTCTTGTGCACAACATCGCATACATGATAGAGCTTATGGCTGAAGCATAGGGGATGACACTCATCTTTTCTCTATCCTCTGTAGTCGTTGGGCATTTAGTCTTACTCAAATTCACACCTTGCAAGATAGGCAAGAACCCTTTCTTGGACTTATCCATTTTGAACTTCTTCAAAACCTTATCAAGGTATGTGCTTTGTGAAAGTCCTATTAGGCGTCTTGATCTATCTCGAAAGATCTCGATGGCTAATGTGTAAGCAGTTTTTCCAAGGTCTTTCATTGAAAAAATCTTTTTCAAATATATCCTCACACTTTCTAAAAGTTCCATGTGGTTTCAATTAGCAATATGTCATCCACATATAATATTAGAAACGCTATAGAGTTCCCACTCACTTTGTTGTAAGTACAAACTTCTCCATAAACCTGTATGAACCCAAACGCTTTGATCACCTCATTAAAGAGAAGATTTAAACTCTGAGACACATGCGCCAGTCCATAAATGGATCCTTGGAGCTTGCACACTTTGTTACCATTTTTAGGATCGAAAAAAACCTTCTGGTTGCATCATATACAATTGTTCCTTCAGGAAA
This sequence comes from Hordeum marinum, assembly GCA_022496015.1. Taxonomy (NCBI): domain Eukaryota; kingdom Viridiplantae; phylum Streptophyta; class Magnoliopsida; order Poales; family Poaceae; genus Hordeum; species Hordeum marinum. Next base: position 417,170,908 of record CM039678.1, on the reverse strand, counting down.
CCATTAAGGAACGTTGTTTTGACATCCATCTGCCAGATCTCATAATAGAAAAATTCTCCTATTGCTAAGATAATCCTGACGGACTTAAGCATCGCTACGAAGAGAAAGTCTCATCATAGTCAACTTGTAGAACTTGTGAAAACCCTTTTGCAACAAGTCGAGCTTTATAGACGGTGACATTACCGTCCGTGTCCGTCCTTGTCTTAAAGATTCAATTATTCTGTCTGGCCTTATGATCATATGGTAAGTCCTCCAAAGTCCACACTTTGTTTTCATACATGGATCCTATCTCGGATTTCATGGCCTCTAGCCATTTGTTGGAATCCGTGCCCACCATTGCTTCTTCATAGCTCGTAGGTTTAGTATTGTCTAACAACATGACCTCCAAGACAAGATTGTTGTACCACTCAGGGGTAGTACGAGTCCTTGTCGGCCTACGAGGCTCAATAGTAACTTGATCTGAAGTATCATAATCATCATCATTAACTTTTTCTTCACTTGGCATAGGCGCCGCAGGAACATCTTTCTGCGTCATGCTACTATCCAACTGAAGTGATAGTTCAACAACCTCATCAAGTTCTACCTTCCTCCCACTCAATTCTTTCGAGAGAAACTCTTTCTCTGGAAAGGATCCATTCTTGGCAACAAAGTCCTTGCCTTTCGATCTGAGATAGAAGGTGTACCCAACTGTTTCCTTAGGGTATTCTTTCGAGAGAAGCATTTTCAAGTAAGCGTCACAATCCCAAACCTTAAGAAACGACAACTTAGGTTTCTTGACAAACCATAATTCATATGTTGTAGTCTCAACAGACTTAGATGGTGCCCTGTTTAAAGTGAATGCATCTGTCTCTAATGCATAACCCCAAAACGATAGTGGTAGAGCAGTGAGAGTCTTCATAGATCACAACATATCCAATAGAGTGTGATCACGATGTTCGGACACACCATTACGCCGTGGTGTTCTAGGTGGCGTAAGCTGTGAAACAATTCCACACTGTCTCAAAAGCATGCCAAACTCATAACTCAGATATTCAATGCCAAGATCAGATCGTAGAAACTTTATCTTCTTGTTACGATGATTCTCTACTTCACTATGAAATTGCTCGAACTTTTCAAACGTTTCAGACTTGTGTTTCATTAATTAAATATACCCATATCTACTCAAGTCATCAGTGAAGGTAAGAAAATAACGATATCCACCACATGCCTCAACACTCATTGGAATGCACACATCAGCATGTATGATTTCCAACAAGTCACTTGCCAACTCCATTGTACCGGAGAACGAGGTTTTAGTCATATTGCCCATGAGGCATGGTTCGCATGTATCAAGCGATTCAAAATCGAGTGATTCCAAAAGTCCATCAGCATGTAGCTTCCTCATGTATTTTACACCAATATGACCTCATCGGCAGTGCCCAAGGAAGTGGTACTATCATTATTAACTTTGCATCTTCTGGCATCAATGTTATAAATGTGTGTATCACTACTATCGAGATTCAATGAGAATAAACCATTCACATTGGGTGCATGACCATAAAAGATGTTACTCATATAAATAGAACAACAATTATTCTCTGATTTAAATAAATAACCGTCTCGCTATAAACAAGATACAGATATAATGTTCATGCTCAACGCAAGCACCAAATAACAATTATTTAGGTTTAGTACTTATCCTGATGGTAATTGAAGAGGGAGCATGCCGACGGCAATCACGTCAATCTTGGAACCATTTCTGACGCGCATCGTCACTTCATCCTTCGCTAGCCTTCCTTTATTCCGTAGTTCCTATTTCGAGTTACAAATATGAGAAACCAAACCGGTATCAAATACCCGGGCACTACTACGAGAGCTAGTGAGGGACACATCAATAACAGGTATATCAAATATACTTTTGTTGACGTTGCCAGCCTTCTTATCAGCCAGGTACCTGGGGCAATTTCCATTCGAGTGGCCAGTCCCCTTGCAATAAAAACACTCAGTCTCGGGCTTGGTTCCAGTCTTGGGTTTCTTCTTGGGAGAGGCAACTTGCTTTCCACCCTTCTTGAAGTTTCCCTTATTTCCCTCGCCCTTCTTGAAACTAGTGGTTTTATTCACCATCAACATTTGATGCTCCTTTTTGATTTCTACTTCTGCGACTTTCAACATCGCTAATAGCTCGGAGACTGACCTATTCATCCCTTGCGTATTATAGTTCATCACGAAGCCTTTGTAGTTAGGTGGCAGTGACTGGAGAATTTTGTACGTGACCATCTCGGGTGGAAGCTCAACTCCCAAATTAGTGAAACCGTTGTAGTACCCAGACATTCTGAGTAGGTTCTCACTGACAGAACTATTCTCCTCCATCTTGCAGGAGAAGAACTTATCAGAGGTTTCATACCTCTTGATCCGGGCATTTTCTTGAAATACTAACTACAACTCCTGGAACATTACATATGCTCCATGGTGTTCAAAACGCTTTTGAAGTCCCAATTCTAAGACGCACAACATGGCGCACTGAACTATTGAGTAGTCATTAGAACATGCCTGCCAGACGTTCACAACTTCTGCACACAACACTGAGGGTGTGGCGTGCCAAGCGACATGACAAGGACATGAGCCTTTTGTGAAGCCATGAGGATAATCCTCAGATTACAGACCCAGTCCGCATAGTTACTTCCATCATCTTTAGGCTTAGCTTTCTCTAGGAACGCATTAAAATTCAGGGGAGCTATTGTGCGTACCATTGATCTACAACATAATTTTTCAAAGACAACTTAGACGATGTTCATGATAATGAGTTTCATTAATCATATTATTAAAGAACTCCCACTCGTATCAACATCCCTCACTTTGTCTAAGTGTAACATGATCCAAATCCACCAACCCAAGTCCGATCATTACGTGAGATGAGGTGGTTTCAATGGTGAACATCTCCATGTTGATCATATCTACTATATGACTAACGTTCGACCTTTTGGTCTCCTGTGTTCCCAGGGCATGCCTGTACATGCTAGGCTCATCAAGTTTAACCCAAGTATTATGTGTGTGTAAATCTCACTTACACCCATTGTATGTGAACGAAGAGTCTATCACACCCGATCATCACGGGGTGCTTTGAATCGATGATCCTTCGCAATGGTGCATACTTGGAGAGAACATATTTTTTCTTGAAATTTTAGTGATGGATCATCTGATAATGCCATCGTCGTTCTAAGCAAAATAAGATGCATAAAAGGATAAACATCACATGCATATCATATAAGTGACATGATATGGGCATCATCATCTTGTGCTTTTGATCGCCATCTGAAAAGCACCAACATGATCTCCATTGTTACCGGCATGACACCATGATCTCCATCATCATGTCTTCATTTGGTTGTCGCGCTAACTATTGCTTCTACAACTATTGCTAACTCATAGCAATAAAGTAAAGCAAATGGCATAAACAAATTAAATACAATCCCATGGCTCCTGTCGGTTGCTATACTCATTGACATACAAGTCATGATAACTATTAAAAACATGATCATCTCATACATCACATATATCAAATCACGGCTTGGCTATATCGCATCACAACATGCCCTGCAAAAACAAGTTAGACCTCCTCTACTTTGTTGTTGCAAGTTTTACGTGCTTGCTATGGGAAACTAGTAAGAGCCGTTCTTACCAACGCAAAGCCACAATGGTGATAATAAATTTGCCCTTTAACCTTCTACAAGGACTGCCACTATCGAATTCAATTCAACTAAATTGAAAGAGACATACACCTGCCAGCCACCTTTATGCAACTAGGTAACATGTCAATCGGTAGAACCGATCTCTTGTACGGGGACAAGTTAGGTTGGTCCGGACCGCTTCATCCCACAATATTGCTGAATCAAAATAAGACTAAGTAGGTAAGGAATCTGAACATCAACACCCAGAACTTTTGTATTCTACTCGTGCATATCATCTACACATAGACCTAGCTCATGATGCCACTGTTGGGCAACGTTGTATGGGAAACGAAAATTTTCCTACGAACACCCAATATCTATATATGGATATGTATAGCTAGTAGAGGGGAGTGCATCTACATACCCTTGTAGATCACTAAGCGGGAAGCGTTAAGAAACGTGGTGGGTGTAGTCGTACGTCTCCGCGATCCAATCATGACCCGTCCCGATATAGCGCCGAACGGATGACACCTCCGCGTTCAACACACATACATCTCGATGACATCTTCGCCTCCTCGATCCAGTGAGCGAGGGTGGAGTAGTAGATGAGTTCTTCCGCAGCACGACGACATGGTGGAAGTGGTGGTGGGGCTGTCCCGGCAGGGCTTCACCAAGCGCTACCGCGACATGAACGAGGGAGAAACCGATCTAGAGAGAGAGAGGGAGGGTTGCGCTATGTCTTGTGGTGTGGATTCCCTCCCTCTTCTGTCATATATATTGAGGGAAGGGAGGAGGGGGTCGTGCCCTAGCATTTCCCCCTAGGGTGGGCGGCGGCCAAGGGGTGGGGCGGCACCCCAAGAGGTGGCTTGCCACCCAAGCCAGGGTGGTGGCACCTCTAGGGTTGGCTCTCCACAAGCCCTAGCCGCATGGGCCTAGGTGGGGTGGGGCTCCCTACGCACCAGGGGCTGGTGCACACCCTTCTCAGCCCATGTGTCCCCTTCTGGGCTGGTGGGCCCCTTCCGATGGATCCCTAGAACCCTTCGACACTTCCGATACATTACCGACGATGCCCGAATTCTATCCAGTGACCAAAATGGAACTTCCTATATATCATTATTTACCTCTGGACCATTTCGGAACTCCTTGTGACTTCAGGGATCTCATCTGGGAGGCCGAATGATTTCGGTCACCAAAATACACAACTCATTAATACCCAATCGTGACCAAACGTTAAGTGTGTGGACCCTGTGGGTTTGAGAATGATACAGAGATCATCGAGACACTCTTCGGCCAATAACCAATAGAGGGACCTGGATGCCCATATTGGTTCCTACATATTCCATGAAGATCTTTATCAATCGAACCATGATGTCAAGGATTCAGTCAATCCCGTATACAGTTCCCTTTGTCTATTGGTATGTTACTTGCCCGAGATTCGATCGTAGGTATCTCCATACCTAGTTCAATCTCTTTACATGCAAGTCACTTTACCCGTTCCGTAATACAAGATCACATGACTAACTCCTTAGTAACATTTCTTGCAAGCTTCTTGTGATGTTGTATTACCGAGTGTGCCAAGAGATACCTCTCCGTCATACGGAGTAACAAATACTAGTCTTAATCCATGCCGACCCAACAGACACCCTCGGAGATACCTGTAGATCACCTTTATGATCACCCAGTTATGCTGTGATGTTTGATGCACACAATGCGTTCCTATGGTGTCAGGGAGTTGCATGATCTCATGGCCATAGGAGAAGATACTTGACATAAAGAAAGCAGTAGCAATAAACTGATGATGTCTACTATGCAACTTTATTCTTGTAGACTATGTTGGGCCTCCAAGCGCTGCGATTTGTAGGACTATAACAATTTTCCCTCAAGTGGATGACCTAAGGTTTATCAATCTGTCGGAGGTGTAGGATGAAGATGGTTTCTCTCAAATGACCCTGCAATCAAAAACAAAAAATCTCTTGTGTCCCCAACACACCCAATAAAATGGCAAATTGTATAGGTGCACTAGTTCGGCGAAGAGATGGTGATACAAGTGCAATATGGATGATAGAAATAGGTTCTTTGTAATATGAAAATATAAAAACATCAAGGTAGATATTGTAACACAGTGAGAAAAATGTTTTATAAATGCTTGGAAATAAGGCCTAGGGTTCATACTTTCACTAGTGCAATCTCCCAACAATGCTAACATAATTGAATCATATGATCAGCCCTCAACATGCAACAAAGAATCACTCCAAAGTTCCTATCTAGCGGAGAACAAATAGATGAAATTGGTGTAGGTAGTAGAACCACCTCAAAGTTTTTGAACAATCTTTTGAGCTATTCTTATAAGTGTCACAAATAGCCCTAGAGTTCGTAGCAAAATAACGCCAATGATACATATCAATCAACCCTAATGTCACCTAGATACTCTCATGTCACCTCAAGTATCCATTGGTAAATTATGCGACATGCATCAAGTATTCTTAGATCTATCATACTCAATCCAACACAAAGAACTTCAAGGAGCACCCCAAGATTTCTATCGGAGAACGTGGTATTAAAACGTGCAATCAACCCCTAGGCATAGATCGCCAATGTCACTAGAATCCGCAAGTTGATGCCTTAACATATATCAAGTGAATCAACAGAATACCCAATGTCACTATGGGTATCCCACACAAGACTTACATCAAGTTCTCAAACCAAAATATTCAGTCCAAAATAATGAGATCTCAAGGGAAAGATTCAATTCATCACAACAAGATTGAGAGGGAAGCACACCATATGATCCAACTATATTAACAAAGCCCGTGATACATCAAGATCGTGCCATATCAAGAACATGAGAGAGTGAGATTGAATACATAGCTACTGGTACAAACCGTCAATCCCGCGGGTGAACTACTCCCTCCTCGTCATGGCCTTTGCCGGGATGATGAAGATGGCCACCGGATGATGATTTGCCTCTCTGACAGGGTACTGGAAAGCCCCTAGATTGATTTTTCATCATTATCGAGAGTTGTGGAGGCGGAACGAGGGGTCTCTCTTTATTTCTGGGGTTTCCGGAATTTATAGGATTTTTTAGCGTTGGAATCATGCCAAACGGAGCCACATGGCTCCCACAAGCCATCAACACACGATCCCCTAGGGGCGTGCCCTATTGGCTTGTGGCCCATAGGTGGACCCCCTCTAGTGGTTCTTCGCTCCGATGTTTCTTATTTCCTCCAAAAAATTACAAAAAAGTTTCGAGCGATCCTGAGTACTTTCATTTTCTGCACAAAAACAACATCACGGTAATTCTGAAAACTGCGTCAGTCCGGTTATTTCTAAATAAATCATGTAAAGTGAATCAAAACCATATAAAAGTATTGTAAACATAGGTGAATATGGCATGAATACTTCATAAATTATCAATACGTTGGAGACATATCAGTATCCCCAAGCTTAATTTGTGCTCGTCCTTGAGTAGGTAAATGATAAAAAGAAATAATTTATGAAGTGTGAATGCTAGCATAGTGAATTGTTTTGATTACTGAATCATCATGATAGAGTAGCAATCATAACCAACACCTTTTTCTCACAAAAATCATCATGATAGAGTAGCAATCAATTCACATGTCATGGTTCAAACAATTTATTCACTTGAAACTTAACAATCTATGTTCTTGGTCACCAAAAAATTTCAATGCATCATCAAGCCTAAGTAAGAGTTCCACATACTCAATTATCCTATAGTCTTCTATGATTGTTAATACTCAAATCATATTTTTAGAACAAACAACATCCATCGAACACAGAGAAAGATGGGGGCTTAATGTTTCGCCTCCCAACATACTTATCATAAAGATAGTTGTCAACAATAATGAATCATGACCAGATATATTTGAGTGTGTCTATATGTTTGGATCTTTCCCCACCACATGGTGCTTGCCAACTAATAGATTGAGGTTGGAATAATAAGTTGACTCGAGATGAAAGTAAGTAATCGTGAAAGTAAATAGATTGTCCCTTCGCAGAGGGAAACAAGGATTTACATCGGTGCCAGAGCTCATTGTTTAAAACAGAGATGAATATGTAATTTTGACTGGTGTACTTTTCCTGTCAATGTCATCGAGTTTTAAATATCTTCCATGCTAATCACATTATTGGCTGTTTCTAAACGGAATTGAAATTTTACCCCCTGCACCATTCAAACACATTCCATGGCTGGCCAAATCCATGGTTGCCCTCCAAACAATCAACATTCTAGGGGGAGTTTTTATTTATTTATTTTTGTATTATGCAGGACTGGCATCCTTTTTACAAGCCTCTCTCGTGCAATGACAAGTGCATAAACACTCATCTTGAGAATAAATCACTTAGCATGGAAGATAACGAATTCCCCGTTGCTCCATGAACGTTACGAGCACACAAAATGGATGTTTATTCGAAGGTTTAGAGGTGGCACATGCAAATTTACTTGGAATGATAGTGAAATACCATATATAGGTAGGCATGATGGACTCTCATGCAAAAAACTTGGCTCAAGGATTTGGATGCACAAGTAGTATTTCTACTTATTAGTACGAAGTTTTGGCTAGAAAAAGGTTCTAAACAAGCACCACATGTTGGAGGATCCATAACAATATAACTTCTATGCAAATATACCCAAACATAACCTTGCGTTGTCTTCCTTGTCGAACTTCAACTATTTGATCAAGTTTGAAAATAATTAATGGGTATTCACAATCATAAAAGATGTCCAAAATAATATATTTGTATGTGAAAGTTCTCTTTCTTATACTAATTGATGAGGTCACCTACCTGAGGTAGGGTCAAGGACTAGACATTTGGGGCCCACATGAGGGTCCACACCATCATAAGAGTCCCTCGACTACTTTGGCATTTGGATTATTCTTCCGTATCCACTCGGATCCTGTGAAGTCACTCGGACGTCATTCAGTCATGCTACCAAACTCAGAGATAGGAAGCAGAGGTGACGCAGAAGCGACAACGTCCGAGGGAGTTAACTCGCATAAATAGCTGTGAATACGTCGTTACCTGTAATGCTGCTAGTTAACTCAGCCATTTCCAGTAGCTCTAATAGTTACTAGCATTTATTGCCCTAGTGATGGCTCTTAGACGGTAGTGGCACATTCTATATAAGCCACCCCCTAGCGGCAGAACAAGGCTTACAAACTCTTGGTAATATTACTCACACATTGTAACAGCCCGAGACCGACTCTCTAGAAGATTCCCCTTTTGTTTCCATTCTTGTCATGTGGTTCGTTTGGTTGTTGCATTCATCATCGCATCATTCGCATCATCTGCATAGCAACGTCACTCGTTTTTGAAAACTTGCATCCGTTAGTAGCTGCCGGTTCTCTCTGTTCGTGTCATCGACCGTTTTGAGACCAACCACACAGGCACACGCCCGTGGCATCGATAAAAATATTATTGTAGAGTGCTTATAAAATATTCCTGGTTTGGGTTGAAAGTTGGCCTGAGTGTTGTTTTATTGTAGGTAGAACGCCTGCTAAAATTCATCATGGTTAGAGGTCGTTTGGTACCCCAGCGGTTAAACAAACCCACCTCTACGATCAGACCGTCCGATCGCGATCGGAGGGTCGAAAAACCCCACCTAAACCTAACCCTAGACCTTCCTGGCTATAAAAGGAAGCCTCCCCCTACCAAAAATGGCCTTCTCCCTCTCCCACCTCGGGCTCCGCACCGCACCAGTCCCGCCATCGCCACTTGGTGTGGAACTGCCGCCGTAGCCGCCATCGACGAGCAATCACATGCCGCCACGTGGCATCCCAGAGTCCCCCGCCATCGGGCCCAGGCCAGGCCCGCCCATGCCCGGGTCGGCCGCCCTGCGCCCCGCTACCCCGTGAGCCAGAGGCACCCGGGAGCTTGCTGGAGCTGTCGCTGCTCGCCAGAACCCTAGCCTCGTAGCCACAGTGCCGCACCCTGCCGCCAGTTGCGCCGTCGCCGCCCCCGCAACTCCTCCGGCTGCCACTAGCACAAGCTCTCCGCCGTCGCCTATGCATTTCCCCGCCGCCGTGCCTTAACCTGCTGCCGCCGCTGCCATGGTCGCCTCGCCTCTAGCTCGCCCCACCTCTGTGCCATATGGCCGCAGGCCGCCAACAGCTGCTGGATCCGGTGCCTCGTGACCAGATCCGCCACTCCTCGTGTGCCCTTGCTTCGCCGGGGCTCCCCTCGAGCTCGCCAGAGTCGCGCCGCCGACAGTCTCTACGTCCGCCAAGATCTGGACGGCCCCGTCCAGCTTTATGCCAGTACCGGCCTCGCCCTCGATCTAAACACAGCCGCAGCCCGGGATCCGACCGTCCTGGGTCCTCCCCGTCTAGATTCCCGCGGGGTATATTTTCTCTAAGTCCCTAAGCGTGTGCCTGTTTTTCAGCATTATTGCATTTTGTGACGCTTGTATCTCGTGAACTGTGCATCGTATGAATATGTGTGATATATGAAATTTGCTCTAGTTGATGTGCTCTACATTATGGTTCCATTGCATGAATAATAGGATGCATTTACCTGCTGTAAATGGTTTTTTCAAAAGTGTATCCCACCGTAGAGCAAAATCCATTATTTTTATTCGATGTTGTGTGGATGATTGCATCTCAACCTTAGGTCTTCTACATATGGCGTCTTCATGAGTATTGCTCTAGGATATGTCTACTTTGATGCCATGCCTTTGGTTGCTAGGTAGGAGTTCATTATCAAGTGCATTTATTGCTCTCAAGTTGCTATTGCGTTAAAACTGAAATCTGTTAAAATTAAGTTCCCTTTTGCAGTGCTCCTATTAAGCAATCCATGCCTCCTTATGGTTGAGTCTTTGGAGTGTGTTGTAGTATGCCATGTCTACTTGTTGTTGATAGGGTTTCCATGCCATGAATATTGTGTTTAACTGTAGACTTCATCATGAATACATGCTTAACCAATCTTTCTGATTTGAGAGGCTAAATTATTTCTAAGTCTATATTCTGTAATATTTTGTTGCTATCTTGCTGTGTGTTTTGCTAGTGATCTAGAATCTCTTTGGGGTAGTTGTAATGGAGTTATTTGTAGTTGATCATGTCCTCTAGCTTTCTGTTAATTTTCCTGCCATAATATGCCCTGTAGCTTATAATTTGACTACTATCAATACACCTTCGTGATAAAAACTGCACTGTTAAAAACTGTTTTCAATTAGCCATGTTGTGGGCTTCCTGCCATGTGATCCATGCATATTTTGAGTATGATATGTGAAGATAAAATGAAGTGTGTGCTATATGCTACTGCTCCATGCTTAGTTTGTGCATTTTTGGACCTTGTAGCTTGTTGCATTCATGTGTGCAAAAAGCCATGTTGCTGTTTTGGACAGATTTTAACTAAAACTTGTTTTGGTGATTGTGGTTGAACCGTAGCTTTGTTTTGGGCATGCCATATATGAAAATTGCTTAGAATTTAATGTAGTATCATAATATATTGCTGAATTCATGATTTGCAGTGTTGTATTTGTCATTTTCATACATTTTGCATTCATGGCATGATCATCTTGTGTGTGTCATATCTTTTAGACCGTAGCTCCGTTTGAGATGTTATATATTTGTAAATTGACTATGATAACATGTAGAATCACATGATATGATTTATTATATTTTTCAACAAATATTAAATATGGTTAGTCAGATCTGGACCAATTTCGAAAGTAACATATGGGGTCATTTCGGAAATGCTATAAGTTGTTTCCGGCCTCATTTAAGATGCCTGGATAGATAGTTTACTTATGCTTCACCGTTTGCCATGTTAAACAACACTTAATATTGATGAGTAACTAATCGAGAGTGAACTAAATAATTGATCGTGGAGTTTTGTCAATATGCAACTCGTTTCATATTGAGCTTCACTTTAATGTGTAGTAGTTGGGTGATATTTGCGATGCCTTGCATATTTAAACCGGACATGCATCATACTTTTTTGCGCATCATGTCATGCATATGTTGTGGTGTATCGTGTGTTGGTTTTTGTTTTGGGATTGTGCTTTCTCGATAGAGTTCCGAAAGCGGTGAGAGTGTGAGGATTCGTTCGACTATGTTGGACCGTCTTCTTCATGGACCGTTCTTCTTCCAAGCGGGATCTCAAGCAAGATGACACATTTCCCTGGATACCACTACTATCATTGCTATGCTAGTTGTCTTGCTTTTATCATTATATCTCGCTACCTACCACTTGTTTGTCAAGCCTCCTAAGATTGCCATGAAAAGCCTCTAACCCTCCACCTTCCCAGCAAACCTTTGTTTGGCTATAATACTACTTGCTCATCCCTTCTGATAGCGTTTCTAGCTACAGGTGCATTGCTTCCATGTGCCAACATGGACACTCTTTGTTCTTATGACAATATTATTGCTGTCTAATTTAATGCACATACATACTTGGTAAAAGGTGGAAGGCTTGGCCTTTTGCTCGGTGTTTTGTTCCACTTTTGCAGCCACTAAATACTTGTGTACGAGTGTTATGTTCCATAATTGAGCGCTCCTAACATGCTCGGGGTTGTTATGGGGACCCCCTTGATTTTTGTTTTGGGATAAAACTCGTCTGGCAAGGCCCAACATTGGTTTTACCATTTGCCTAATAACTAAAATTGCATAGGGACCCACCGGCACCCGCGGATCCTTAATCAACAACCTAGGCTAGTGCTCCTCATGAGTGTTGGTCCACCCACCTAGCAGTCTGCGGAGCCACATCGGGGCAACTCGAGGCATTTTCAGGCTACCATGGATAGAGAGCACACGACTCTAGATGCGGATCTGGCTCACCAGGAGGCCTTGCTAGATTTGTTTTACCTTTCTTGAACGTCTTGAGTGAGGAATTCCGATTTTTCTTCGGGCTATCTCGAGGTGGCGGATTTCCTGTGGAATTGCCTAGGAAGATCACGAGATCCGTGGTCGAGGTTATTCCCGCTGCATGTGGTTAATTTGTGATGGATTAGTTGGAGTACCCCTCTAGGGTTAAATCTTTCTGAAAGCCATGCCCGCGGTTATGTGACAAACTTGGAAAACTTGTTTAACACCCGGTCATAGCAAACTCGAATTAAACTCTAATAAAATACACCAACGTGTGCTTAACCGTGACTGTCTCTTCTCGTGAGTTCTTATCCGAGAGAGAACATGGTGGGGTTATGTTTGACATAAGTAGGTGTTCAAGATCAGTTACTGATCATTACTAGTTCACGTCCGTTATGCGTAGACCACCATACTTTACTTTTCTGTATTCGTAAGTTAGCCACTCAAATAAATGCTTAGCCGCTTGCTGGAGCCTCACCACTTATCCATACCTCACCCATTAAGCTTTAATAGTCTTGATACCCCTGGAAATGAGATTGATGAGTCCCTGTGGCTCACAGATTACTACCACAACAGTTGCAGGTACAGGTAATGCGATGATTTGATGTGAGTGTGATGCTTGTTTGATTTGGACTTCGTCTTCTTCTTTTTCTTCATCGATCTAGGATGGGTTCTTGGAGGCAGCCTGGGATAGCAAGGATGGATGTCATTTTATCGTTTGTTTTCATCCGTAGTTGACCCTACTCTTGTGTATGTTGCCTGAATATTTTGTTGTATTGATGTGACTCTGATGTAGCTTGTGGCGAGTGTAAGCCAATTCCATATACTCATCTCTTCTGTAAATGTACTTGTAATGATATCCATTCTTGCAACATGACGAGATGCGCTTCTATCCCCGTCAAGGCCCTCGTCCCAAAATAAGGATATGATTGCATCTTGGGCGTGACAAGTTGGTATCAGAGCCTGTACCGACCTAGGAGCCCCCTTGATTGATCGAATTTGGCTGAGTCGAGTCTAGTGAAAAACTATTTTGAGTCTAGTTATATATCGAAGAGTAGGATTGTTTTTACTCCTCTTCTATATGAGGCGAGAGTAGTTTGGCATCACCCCGTACTGGGGAGAGTGTCTAGATGTACTGCTATAATTGGTATTGTTGTGATTACGAGGGTCCGAGGTAGATGAGTTTCCGAGACCTCTGGTTATATGTTGACGAATGTGTTACATTGGAGCATAGTATTAATGTTAGGAGTTGAGTGATGGATTTTTCTCCTTGTATCCATGGACCCGATTGCATAACTGGAAGATTTCGGGAGTTCTTAGGTGTGAACTCAAGTAGTTACCTAGGATTGTCTTACATGGATGCATGATGTGAGGTTAGGGTTCGACATCTAGTGGATTCATTTGTTCACAGTCTTTCTTACAATGGAAAGTCTTGATGTATATCACCAGATATGCTTCGTCAAGCCTTGTAGTTCGCTATGCCTAGGGAGCATATTCGAGCGTCATTTCAATATGACAATCCAATGTACGATCGAACCCGTGCGAGCTTACCACAAAATATCGTACGGAATCTGTGTTATGCATTTGTTTCCGACTTGTTTCGTAAGCCTCATCCTTTGTTTTGTTTTCGAATATGGTAATTCGAGTTACTTCGATGTCAAGTGGTGATTTCATATCTTTCCTAAGTGTTCTTATATGTCTGTGGGATTGCTAATTATTTTGCTCAACCAAGTTGTCATATCAATTCTTTTCATCCGGTGTGCTATCTTCAAGTGAATTCCATCCTCTTCAATATTTGCAAGATCAATCCTCATATTTCGTTCTGGAGTTTGTCTCATCTGTTCCAAGTTTTCTTTGTTTTTCCCACCCTCCCGCCCTTTTTCTTCAATGATTAAATTCTCATTCAAGTGCCTTACTTTTCATGAAATGCTTCCGCTATATTTCTTCCGTATCGTATCCGGTGATTCGTTGTGAAGTTGCTCAGTGCTCAAGTTATCATTTATTAGTACTCATCTTTGTTTTCTTTTCTTGTCGATTCAATTCAATTTCTTGGTGTTCATCATAGCATTTTCATTCTCTAATTGCTCTCCCATGTTGGAATTCTTATCCAAGCCTCTCTTGGTTGTTGTCTCTCTCTATTCTATCCAGAGTGTTGAAGATATCTCTAAATATTTGTGTTTCCATTCAAAATGTTTTCAATTATTTCGAGGTTCTCACCTCATTGAGTTTTTTCATTTGTACCGGTGCAATCTCTCTTTCTAAGCAATTGTCTAAATGGTTTTTCTTGAGTGGGCCCATAACCCACAGGTTTTTTCCCCAGGATCTTACCTAGCTCTTCTAATCTTTCTTGAGATGTTCTCAAGTTCTCTTCTAATATGACGTAAGAATGAATTTCATCAGTCACGTGCCTTCTTGAAGATCGCTTCTAAATCATTTTCATTGTTGGCTCAACCATTCCTAATTCATTCTTCCGGAGTGTCTCAGTAATTCTGTGTGGTGTTCTCGTCTTCATTCTCATCATTGAAGTCTGAAGGAGTGTTTCTTCTAAATCTTTGTCCGTTCTTTTCAAGAGTGTGGTTTCCACTTCTTGCTATCCTCTCAAATTGTTTTGGTCATGAGTAATTCCATCCATATCTATCCAGTGCATTTCATGATAATTTTCATTTCTTGATCCTCCGAAGGCCCTCATTTCAAAAGACTTCTTCGTTGTAAGCTTTCAGCTTTCATTCTCAAATTCTTATCAATTGTTGTCTCTTCGTTCGTCTCTCAATTATTGTGCTGCTTCGTTCAAGTTTTCTTCTAGGGGGATTGTGATCTCTTTGTTCTCATGTATCTCAATTCATTCTTGGTATCCTCATTCGTTTGTGAATTCTTACCGGTGTTCTCGTGCAAGACTTCTTCAAGTTTGTGAACTATCTCTCTCTTTCTCTTCAATTCTTTGCAACAAGAATAAGTGGTGTGCAAAATCCGTTGCTTGTCAGAAATTTAACTTGATGAAGGATAAGGATAACATAATTCTTATTCTAAGTTTCATCAAGGTTATTTCAATCCTTCTTCCGGAGTGTTCATGACATCAAATTCTTGGTTATAAGATGCTCATCTTTGTTTTTTCGGAGTTCCAAGTGTTCTCAAGTATCTCTTTTTGAAGCTTCATCTAAATCATTGCAAGGCCTCAATCTTGTTCATTTTGCAACCTTCAATTCTTTTCTATCTTCCTTTCATCCCGGTGTTTTCCAAGAGGTCCTTCATGGTGGTTTGCTAAGGATGTAATTCTTTCCCGAAGTGTTCTTCAAGATTCGTGTTGGAGGTGCTCAGGTGTTCTTTATCTTGGATTCTAAGTTCAATTCCTTCTCCATTGTCTTTTGAGATGGTTTTATTAAATTCTTGATTATGAGGAGTCTCGAAGGGAAATTGTCAAGAATGAGATAAGTCAACCCATCATGTCTTCTCGGAGTTATCTTGGGTTGGATTTCACCTTAAGCCTTTCCTAAGGATTTTTGGTATCATGGTGTCTTAAATGATTGAAGTTTCCTCCTCCTCCTCTTGGTGAAAGAAACTTTGCATATCTTTTTGCTCTCATGTCATGACCAAGATGCGATCCTATCCTTATTTTGGCACGAAGGCTTCGACAAGGATAGAAGCGCATCTCGTTGTGTTGCAAGAATGGATGTCATTACAAGTACATGTACAGAAGAGATGAGTATATGGAATTGGCTTACACTCATCACAAGCTACATCAAGATCACATAAATACAATAACATATTCAAACATCATACAGAAGAGCAGGGTCCGACTATGGATGAAATCAAACAATAAAATGACATCCATCCTTGCTATCCCAGACTGCCGCCTGGAACCCATCCTAGATTGAAGAAGAAGAAGAACTCCAATTCAAAACAAGCATCACTCTCATGTCAAATCATCGCATTACATGTACCTACAATTGTTGTAGTAGTAATCTGTGAGCCACAGGGACTCAACAATCTCATTTCCAAGGGTATCAAGACTATTAAAGATTAATGGGTGAGGTGTGGTTAAGTGGTGAGGCAGCAGCAAACAACTAAGCGTTTGTTTGAGTGGCTAACTTATGAATACAGAAAGTAAAGTATGGTGGTCTATGCATAAAGAAAGTAAAGTATGGTGTTCTCTCTCGGATAAGGACTCACGAGAAGAGACAGTCATGGTTATTCACATAGTTGGTGTATTTTATTTGAGTCTACTTCAAGTTTGCTATGACCGGGTGTTAAACACAGTTTCCAAGTTTGCCACATAACTGCGAGCACGACTTCTCGAAAAGATTTAACCCTGCAAGGGTGCTCCAACTAGTCCATCACAAATTAACCACACGCAGCAGGAATAACCTCGACCACGGATCTCGTGATCTTCCTAGGCAATTCCATTGGAAAACCGCAACCTTGAGATAGCCCGAAGTATTTTCGGAATTCCTCACTCAAGACGTTCGATAAAGGTAAAACAAATCCAGCAAGGCCTCCTGACGTGCCGACAATCCTGATAGGAGTCGCGTATCTCGTTCTCAGGGCACGGCAGTTGGGCTACGCGTACAGTGGCCTGATAGAAATCTCCCAAGTTGCCCTGGGTTGGCCCTGCACAGTGCTCTATTTTGGACCAACACTCATGAGGAGCACTGGCCCGGGGGTTGATTAAATTATCCGCGGGTGCCGGCGGGTCCCTATGCATTTTATTAGTTATTAGGCAAATGTGGTACCAATGTTGGGCGTTGCCAGATAAGTTTTATCCCAAAACAAAAATCAAGGGGGCCCCCATAACAACCCCGAGCATGTTAGGAGCGCTCAATTATGGAACATAACACCGGTCCACAAGTAACTAGGGGCGGCAAAAGTGGAACAAAATACTGAGCAAAAGGCCAAGCCTTCAACCTTTTACCAAGTATATATGTGCATTAAATTTAATAGCAATAATATTTTGATAACAAAAGAATGTCCATGTTGCCACATGGAAGCAATTGCACCTGCAGCTAGAAACGCTATAAGAAGGGATGGGCAAGCGGTAACATAGCCAAACAAAGGTTTGATGGGAAGGTGGAGGGTTAGAGGATTTTCATGGCAATGTTGGGAGGCTTGACAAGCAAGTGGCACGTAGCGAGACACAATGATAAAAATGGTCAACTAGCATAGCAATGATAGTAGTGGTATCCAGGGAAATGTGTCATCTTGCCTGAGATCCCGCTTGGAAGAAGAACAATCCATGACGAAGACGAGCCAACGTAGTCGAACGAATCCTCACACTCCGAATGCTTTCGGAACTCTATAGAGAAGAAGCAATCCGGAAACAACAATCAACACATGATAACACCACAACATATGCATGACATGATGCACAAAAAAAATATGATGCATGTCCGGTTTAGTTATGCAAGGCATGGCAAGCACAACAATCAACTTCTACACATTAAGTGAAGCTCAATATGCAATGACTTGCATATTGACGAAACTTCACATTCGAATTATTTAGTTCACTCTTGTCAGGTACACGACAATATTAAATGTTGTTAAACATGGCAAGAGGTGAAGCATAAGTAAACTATCTATCTAGGCATCTTAAATGAGGTCGGAAACAACATATAGCATTTCCGAAACGACCACATATGTTAATTTCAAAATTGGTCCAGATCTGAACTAACCATATTTTATATTTATTAAACAGAAAAATAAAGTGTCTCAAGAGATTCTACACATCATTCTAGTCGATTTATATATGTAGATCATTGGTATGAGAGCTACGGTTAATTAGTTATGAAATAAATCATTTTAGCATGGCATTTATGCAAATTACGTGAAATCAGCAAGTTAAACATTTTAAGTACTTGTGAGAGTTGGATATTGTGAATCTATATGCAATTTTAGTCATTTTTCGTATATTAAGTTTTTACATATGATGCATGGATATTTATTTATGAGCCTCTCAAAAACATGCATTTTTCTATAATTAATATTGTCGTGAGAAAATTGACAAAACGCAGATCTAAAAAAAGCGTTAACTTGCCGAATCTGCAAACTAGGCTAGAAAGAGCAC
The DNA here is from genome assembly GCA_022496015.1 of Hordeum marinum. Taxonomy (NCBI): domain Eukaryota; kingdom Viridiplantae; phylum Streptophyta; class Magnoliopsida; order Poales; family Poaceae; genus Hordeum; species Hordeum marinum. The sequence goes on along the minus strand of CM039678.1, from coordinate 417,152,384 downwards.
TGGGCACAATATAGCAATGCAATGCTCAGGGTGCAATTCAGCGAAGGAGTGAAGAGCCCACCATGGGCCAAGCCTCGGACGATGAGGAGGTGGAGGCAGCGGCTGGGCCTTGCGGCCTGGGCGGGGCGCCGTTGGGCCGGCCCATGTGGGCGACATGGGAGACGAGGCGCTCTGTCAATGCGCACGGAGGGTTCGAGTGTCCTCCTCCCATGCTCCTCAAAGGCGGGAGGCCATGGCGGCGGCCGACGGCTCTAGAGCTCCGGCGGCGGGACGACGAGGCTCGGGGTACCAAGGACACCAGATCCGATGGTGGGGAACCCATTCCTGGCAGAGAACGGTGGTGGACAGTGGTTGGAGGCTTGGCTCCATGGCGCGGCGGCGAAGCTCCTTCAGGCGCTGGCGGAGCGGATCCAGGTCGGTAGCTGGCCGGCGGCGTCTAGCTTGATGGCGTAGGACGGCGGCGGGGCCGATGCGGTGCAGCGGGGAAGGAGGCTGAGGCCATGGCGCGACGGAGGGGTTACTCGGGCGCAGTGGCAGTGCTGGATCGGGAGTTCTCTCCCGATCTAGCACTCGTAGACAGGCGGCGGTGGCACGTGGGCCTGCTCGGGACCGCTGCAGGCTGCGGCGGCTAGGGGAGCTCGGCAGGCGACGCGGCAACACGCAGTAGGCCAGCAGGGATAGGTGGCGTCACGGTATTGGTGGGGCTGATGGCGCGGTGGCTGGCTGGCGATGGCTGCGGCTCGCCAAGTGGCGGGAGCAGGCTGAGGACACATGGAATTTGAGGAGGAGGGAGGCTAGGGGTTAGGGAAGGCTAGGGGTGTCCATTTATAGCAGTTTTAGCTAGGGTTTGGGGGTTCAGGGGCGTTCGGAGCCCTCCGATCACGATCTGACGGGTCTGATCGGAGGAGGTAGGCTAGGTGTGCTAGTGGGCTGTGGAGATGGGCTAGGGTGTGATGATAGGGAAGGTTGCGGCCTGGCAATGGAGTTTTGGAAAACCGTCAACGTCCGCTAATTAACCGATGACGGTGCCACTACGGGAGACCGTCCGGGTATCAAATGAACTCTGATTGCGACGAAATTTGGCAGGCGGTCCACCTACAATATAATAAGACCGCACACCAACTTTCGACCCAATCCGGGAATATTTTACACACGCTTTAAATACAGATTTTTTAAACGATGTCACGGGCGTGTGCGTGTGTGGTTGGTCTTGAAACGGGCAACGGCAAGAACGGAGAGAACCGGCGACTACGAACGGATGCAAGTTTGAAAACTCATGTTGACAAAATGCCGATGCTACACAGATGATGCGAATGATGCAATGATGAATGCAACAACCAAACTAATCACAAGACGACAATGGAATAAAAGGGGAATCTTCTGGAGCGTCGGTCCCGGGCTGTTACATCTCAATCAATCAATAGTTTCTATTGTGGCAGGTTGTCACCTCATAATTTTGAGATGTTTCCATAAGCCCACAATAGGCTATTCTTTTCATTGTTGATTCTTCGTCAACTCCATTCAAACTATGCTTTTCAAATTTATTTGTGATGGAAGTTGTCATTTTCTTATCCGTTCTCTTCCTTCCATTGTAACATCCCAAAATTCTAAATTTTGGAATGTTATATTAAATAAATAAGTAGGATTGTTTGCTTGAATATTGTGTGATTGATTGTGTGAAATTGAGTGGAATTTTGGAACTTTTGAAATTTTAATGAGAGGGAATAAAATGACTTTTCCAAAATTTTCTATTTCGAATCCCTATTCAATTTTGAGTTCAAATATTTTCAAAACCCTCTTATAAAATCAAATGAGAGGAGGTAAATGACACTCAAAAATCAGATAAAATGTTTTGACTCAAATTTTAAAATAAAAACTATTTGCCATTTATTTGAAATTCTAGTTTCTTTTCATTTTGGAGTTATTGCAAAAAAAAATACAATTTTTAAAAGTATTTTATTCTGCCTTAAAAAAATGTTCATGTTTTAGGAAATATTTTTCTTAAAGTTTTGATGTATAATATGCCTATATAAAATGTTTTTTCTATTTTTTTATTTGTTTTTCTTTGCTGTTTTTTAAAAAAAACAGGAAAAACTGTTCATTGCGGACACTGTTCATCCGGGACAAAAAAAAATCTGCAGCCACCGAAGCCCATGTGGCCCTCTTCTTCTCTATTTTCCTCTTTGTCTATGATTTTAGTCCCACCTCGCTTAGCTTTAGACCTTTGCATCTCCCTTCCACCTATAAATATCGACCCATAGGTGAACCCAAAAGTCATCCACTTCGGGTTGAATCGAATCGTTTCGGTTTGACTAGCTTTATAAAAAAAATTCTTCTCTCCGGCGGGATTTGTCGAAGTCGTCTCCTCTTTGGATTTATATCTTCTTTGTATTCTAAAGGTATTCTCTTCGTATTTTCTTTTATACTCCATAGTTTAATATCCCTAGACTACTATTTCTATAATAGTATACGATAGATTAATTAGATTATTAATTAGTCTCCGTATTTACTCATGAGTCCTAGAATTCTTTTAGACATAACATTTTTCCTCTGTAAAACAGCTTGGCCCAAAATTTTCAAATAGCCATAACTTTCTACTCGTTTATCAGAATTAGATGAAACCAACGTCTAGATTTTCGTCTTGACCTCACCTATCCAATCAACCTATCACGTCAACTTTTTCAAAATTTCAAATTTCGAAATTTATTCAGATTTATATTCAAACTTCTTTTGATCATATCTTTTTATCCGTAGCTCCGTTTCCGATGAATCCAATTGCGTCGGATCTGTATCAAAGTAATCTTTCCGTTCACATCATTAGTGTTATCCTATCAACATATAATTTTGATCTTGCTGATACTTCTCTATTAGTCCCCAAAATGTGTTCACACATCGTACTAAGCCAATTCAATGCCATATTGAATTGCTTATAACTTTTGATCCGTCATTTTGAACCTAGTAATTCTTTTTTCTACACGTTCCTATTGACTTCCCATATATGGTAACATTATTTGTTTCAATCTTTGAACCTTTCAAATTTGAACGATTCAATTTGAATCCGAACCTTCATTTGATCATATCTTGCAAAGTGTAACACCGTTTCAATTGATTCTTTTTGCCCCTAAATACTCGTGTCATATATTTCTATTCATAACCATCGTACTTCGGTTCAACTTCTTTTGACCTTTGTGAATTCAGATTCAATTCATTCTTGAATTTACAATTTATTTCATACTTCAATTCGCTATAACTTGTGTTGTAGTTCTCCATTTCAATTAAATTCTTTCTACAAATAAATTCTTATGTCTTATGCTATTTGTCAAACAACATTCATGTTGTTCTCTCATACCTTGGATCGTCTTCCGTAGTCTCTCCAACCTAAGCTTATATAGCAATAGTTCATCATCCATTAACTCTTTTGAGTTGATTCCTCCACTTACACTTTACAACACAGTTAGAACCTATCCTTTCTTATTTAACCCTAGTATGTTGTTATTTTCGCACCAAGACATGTTTTGTTCTTGCGTTCTTTCGGTTCTTTGTTTGGCATGAATGTTTATTGAATGTTATTTGCTTACGATAGATTTCTCGGAGTGTGACGAGTAGAATTACCCAGATTGTGAGAGTGAGACTATCTTCATCAAGTAATACCAGGCAAGTCACTTTGATCATCTTTACCCATGTTTTTATTGCATTAGTTCTACCATCCCCCCAATTGCATGCAAAGTAGGTAATTGGAAACTTGGTTACTTGTTGTAGTATCATGTGGTAGGATCCCCTCAATCCCTTGTCACTTTGTCCCCGGGAAACGTTGATTCAATTTTGCTATGCTATTAGTAGACGGGGTTGGTTGTGTGATTCATGAGAGTTGTGAGATTAATTACAAGACCTACATAATGATCAAGACTTCAAGACTTCGAGTTTTCAACATACCTCTGGGTGGATGATGGTTGAACGGCGCCCTGGAGAAACCAGTGGTTAGCCTAGATGATGCTGGAGAAGTGCCAGTATTCATGCGGAAAGGTCCACCCAGGCACAAAGAGATGGATGGATGCTTCAAGACCCAAGGCTTACCTGCACAGCCACAAGCCATTATGGGCTCTGGCTTGGTTGGATACTGTGGTGAGCCTGGACAAGCGGTGCTACGAGATGTAGAAGAACGGTAGGAAAGGATGGGCACCGACAGAGTCTTAGGGAAACCCTTTAGAAGACCATGTTTTGGTCATCCGTTTCTCAAACACCTTGAAGTGCGAGAAATCAAACGGGGGCGACCAAATCTTGTGGGGAACGTTTGCAAAAATCTGCAGAGTACTCAAACCTAATCGATTAGCCGTGTCCACGGTCATGGACAATTTGAGCCAAAGGAACTGAAACTATCTAGAATTCTCAACACAAAGTATTATAATGATGTGGGTATTAATTGTTAACTTGGGTATGAGAATTGGTTGGCGGAACCATCTCATTAATCAACCAACTTTGTAGTAATAATTTCTGCATTACCCCTCTCTTGTTGTAGGAAAAAAATTGCTTTACGCAAAACTTAAACTTATAGCCCCACCTGCCATATATGCATATAGTATAGATGGTTGTTTTTCACCCCCTCTTTTGGTGACTTGCTGGCATATTCAAAATGCTGACCTACACGGCTGCAACGTCTCATGTTGTAGATATTCTTCTTCGACGAGTAAGAGTACGATTCAGGGTTACGGTCTACACTCAACCTGCCGTTGGTGTTTATTGGGACTCCACTCCCGTTGACTGCTTCCGCTGAGATTTTAAGGTATATATCAGTTTTACGTTAATTACATGTGATTGCACTTTGATATAAACATTGATGTACTGTGTGTGCCGGCATACTGATCCAGGGATGGCACAAAACACACAGAGGCTTGACCTTGCCAGGTCGGGTCGCTACATCCATCAATCCAGTTTCTATTCTCTTGTTACGGAGGCCTTGTGATGTTGCTCTTTTAAATCGATCATCTTGCCTTGTCAAGATCATGTTCTTTCTTGCTTATTCATTTTACGGAGTGTTGTGTTCTATGTTAAAGTTATTTTCCTTCTTATCAAGTTTTGCCTCTCTTTCCTACCGAAGCGCTGCCAAAATTTCTTGTGAATTCTTGCTTGTTCCTTATGCCATTCTTCATCTCTTTGCCTCCTTCAAGATTCATTGGTTTCACTCGTTGTCAAAGAAGCAACTAAGTTTTACCTCTTCCTTTCGTCTTTGTCTTTCTCTTCCCCTTCTCATTCTTAGATCTCGGTACGAGATCCTCATGTAGTGGAGGAGAGTTGTAACAGCCTGAGACCGATGCTCAATAAGATCCCCCTTTTGTTTCAATTCCTGTCACGTGGTTCGTTTGGTTGTTGCATTCATCATCGCATCATTCGCATCATTTGCATATCATCCTCACTCATTTTTGAAAACTTGCATCCGTTAGTAGCTGTCGGTTCTCTCTGTTCGTGGCGTCGACCGTTTTGAGACCAACCACACACGCATGCACCCGCGACATCGATAAAAATATTATTTTATAGTGCGTATAAAATATTCCCGGTTTGGTTTGAAAGTTGGCATGGGTTTTGTTTTATTGTAGGTAGAACGCCTACCAAAATTCGTCACAGTCAGAGGTCATTTGGTACCCCAACGGTTAAATATATAGCAGCACTAGCTGGTCAATTATTGGACCTTTTCTCGATGTTTCAAACTCGTGTCACGGGCTCACATCTCCCTCTCTCCTCAGCCCACACCCCTCTACACAGCTAGTTGCGCCGTCGCCGCCCCCGCAGCTCCTCCGGCCGCCGCTAGCATGAGCTCGCTACCGTCGCCCGTGCATTGCCCCACCGCCGCACCTTAACCCGCTGCCACCGCTGCCATGGCCACCTTGCCTCTAGCTCGCCACGCCTCCAGATCGCCTCGCATCCATGCCAGATGGCCGCCGGCCGCCAACAGCCGCCGGATCCAGTGCCCCGTGGCCAGATCCGCCGCTACCCGTGCGCCCCTGCTTCGCCGGGGCTCCCCTCGAGCTAGCCGGAGTCGCGTCGTCAACAGCCTCCGTGGCCGCCAAGATTTGGACGGCCCCGTCCAGCTTCATCCCGATACCGTCCCCACCCTCGATCCAAAAGCAGCCGCAGCCTGGGATCTGACCGTCCCGGGTCCTCCCCGTCCAGATTCCCGCGAGGGTATATTTTCTCTAAGTCCCTAAGCGTGTGCCTGTTTTTCAGCATTATTACATTTTGTGACGCTTGTATCTTGTGAACCGTGCATCATATGAATAAATGTGATATATGAAATTTGGTCTAGATGATGTGCTCTACATGATGGTTCCATTTGCATGAATAATAGCATGCATTTACCTTCTGTAAATTGTGTTGCAAAAGTGCATCCCGTCATAGAGAAAAATCTGTTATTATTATTCGATGTTGTGTGGATGATTGCATCTCAACCCTAGGTCTTCTACATATGGTGTCTTCATGAGTATTTCTCTAGGATATGTCTACTTTGATGCCATGCCTCTAGTTGCTAGGTAGGAGTTCATTATCATGTGCATTTATTGCTCTGCATTATAACTGAAATCTGTTAATATTAAGTTCCCTTTTGCGGTGCTCGTATTAAGCAATCCATGCCTCCTTATGGTTGAGTCTTTGGAGTGTGTTGTAGTATGCCATGTCTACTTGTTGTTGATAGGGTTGCCATGCCATGAATATTGTGTTTAGCTGTCGAGTTCATCATGAATACATGCTTAACCAATGTTTCTGATTTGAGATGCTAAAATATTTCTAAGTCTCGATTCTGTAATATTTTGTTGTTGTCCCGCTATGTGTTTTGCTAGTGATCTAGAACCTCTTTGGGGTAGGTGTAATTCTGTTATTTGTAATTGATAATGTCCTCTAGCTTGCTGTTAATTTTCATGCCATAATATGCACTATAGCTTATAGTTTTATTGCTGTCAATACGCCTTCGTGATAAAAACTGCTATTTTCACTAAGTTTGAAACTGTTTTCAATTAGCCATGTTGTGGGCTTCCTACCATGTGATCCATGCATATTTTGAGTATGATATGTGATGATAAAATGAAGTGTGTGTTATATGCTACTGACCCATGCTTAGTTTGCGCATTTTTGGATCGTGTAGCTTGTTGCATTCATGTGTGCAAAATGCCATGTTCCTGTTTTGGATAGATTTGAACTAAAACTTGTTTTGGTGATTGTGGTTGAACCGTAGCTCCGTTTTGGGCATGCCATATATGAAACTTGCTTAGAATTTCATGTAGTATCATAATATATTTCTGCATTGATGATTTGAAGTGTTGTGGTTGTCATTTTCATGCATTTTGCATTCATGGCATGATCATCTTGTGTGTGTCATATCTTTTAGACCGAAGCTCCGTTTGAGATGTTCTATATATGCAAATTGACTAGGATGACATGTAGCATCACGTGATATGCTTTATTATGTTGTTTAAAAAATATAAAATATGGTTAGTCTGATCTGGACCAATTTAGAAAGTAACCTATGGGGTCATTTTGGAAATGCTATAAGTTGTTTCCGGCCTCATTTGAGATCCTAGATAGATAGTTTATTTATCCTTCACCATTTGCCATGTTAAACAACATTTAATATTGATGAGTAACTAAAGGAGAGTGAACTAATTAATCGATCTTGGAGTTTTGTCAATATGCAACTCATTGCATATTGATCTTCACTTTAATGTGTAGTAGTTGGATGTGATTTGCCATGCCTTGCATATTGAAACCGGACATGCATCACAATTTTTTGCGCATCATGTCATGCAGATGTTGTGCTGTATCGTGTGTTGATTGTTGTTTTCGGATTGTTCCTTCTTGATAGAGTTCCGAAAGCATACAGAATGTGAGGATTTGTTCGACTACGTTGGACCGTCTTCTTCATGGATCGTTCTTCTTCCAAGCGTGATCTCAGGCAAGATGTCACATTTCCCTGGATACCACTGCTATCATTGCTTTGCTAGTTGTCCCGTATCGTTATGTCTCGCTACCTATCACTTGTTTGTCAAGGCTCCCAACATTGCCATGAAAAGCCTCTAACCCTCCACATTCCTAGCAAGCCTTTGTTTGGCTATAATACCGCTTGCTCAGCCCTTCTGATAGCGTTTCTAGCTATAGGTACATTGCTTCCATGTGCTAACATGGACACTCTTTGTTGTTATCACAATATTATTGCTATCTAATTTAATGCACATATATACTTGGTAAAAGGTGGAAGGTTTGGCCTTTTACTCGGTGTTTTGTTCCACTTTTGCCGCCCGTAGATACTTGTGTACCGGTGTTATGTTCCATAATTGAGCGTTCCTAACATGCTCGGGGTCGGCATCCGTGGATCTTTAATCAACAACAAGGGCCAGTGCTCCTCATGAGTGTTGGTCCACCCACCTAGCAGTCGTCAGAGCTAGCTTGGGGCAACTCGAAGCATTTTCATGCTACTGTCCACTTCGCATAGACGGATGATGCCCGTGGATAGAGATCGCATGGCTCTAGATGCGGATCTGGCTCACTGGGAGGCCATGCTAAATTAGTTTTACCTTTCTCGAACGTCTTGAGTGAGGAATTCCGATTTTTCTTCGGGCTATCTCGAGGTGACGGATTTCCTGTGGAATTGCCTAGGAAGATCTCGAGATCCATGATCGAGGTTATTCCCGTTGCGTGTGGTTAATTAGTGATGGATGAGTTGGAGCACCCCTGCAGGGTTAAATCATTAGGAAAGCCGTGCCCGTGGTTTTGTGGCAAACTTGGAAAACTTGTTTAACACCCGGTCATACCAAACTCGAAGTAAACTCTAATAAAATACACCAACATGTGTGTAACCGTGACTGTCCCTTCTCGTGATTTCTTATCCAAGAGAGAACACGTTGGGGTTATGTTTGATGTAAGTAGGTGTTCAGGATCAGTTAGTGATCATTACTAGTTCACACCGTTATGCGTAGACCACCATATTTTACTTTCTGTATTCGTAAGTTAACCACTCAAATAAATGGTTAGCCGCTTGCTGCATCCTCAGCACTTATCCATACCTCACCCATTAAGCTTTAATAGTCTTGATACCCTTGGAAATGAGATTTTTGAGTCCCTATGGCTCACAGATTACTACAACAACAATTGCAGGTACAGGTAATGCGATGATTTGACGTGAGCGCAATGCTTGCTTGATTTGGAGTTCTTCTTCTTCTTCTTCATCATCATCGATCTAGGATGGTTTCCAGGCGGCAGCCTGGGATAGCAAGGATGGACGCCATTTTATCGTTTGTTTTCGTCCTTAGTCGGACCCTGCTCTTCTGTATGATGCTTGAATATGTTGTTGTATTGATGTTACTATGATTTATCTTGTGGCGAGTGTTAGCCAATTCCATATACTCATCTCTTCTGTAAATGTACTTGTAATGATATCCATTCTTGCAACACAATGAGATGCGCTTCTATCCCTGTCGAGGCCCTCGTGCCAAAATAAGGATAGGATCGCATCTGGGGCGTGACACACATAAAGCAAATACTGAAGCCCTAGGGCTCGAGACGCTACCACTTCCTACTGGGGCTCAAACACGTACATCCGAGTGTTACACTTGCGCAGTAGCTAGGCTTCAGCCTCACTCGTATGCACCCCCCGTACTAATGTCCACCGTGGGGGCAACACGTCTAGAAAATTCCAGTGTAAGTGGGATCCTAACTTCTCCATTCATCATCTTGGCACTCAGCGGTGAGATCCTCTTCAGCACCCTTCACTTCGTCATCGATGGCTCATCATGGTTGCACGAGGCACCTCTAGACCCGGATGTGTTCCCCACCCGGGGAGCAACGCACTTCAGCGCATCAATGCATAGGGTTCTTCTTTGGTAGCCACCGGAGCCTTACGGATCCCCGTCTGTGTACCTCTCTGGAGGCCGCTGCAAGCATTCCGAACGCTCATGGTTGTGGTGAGGGTTTGAGCTTGCCGTGTGAAAGCACATTTGCTCCCTTAGTGGTTTTTGGTAATTAATAACAACATATAAGTCATTGAACTAATGTTTCCACCAAGTATATTTCAGGAAAAGTTCAATGATAGGGATGGCAAAAGGATTGTGGAGATTGTGGAATCACCCTAAGATTCAAGGAAATAGGTTGGCCAAGCCTTACGCAAGAGGACTCTACATTTTACATTTGTGACAAATCACTTTGAGTCCATAGGAAAGCCAATACAATTAAAAGGGGGTGAAGTTTTGTTGGTGAACAAAATGCTCATACGTGCACAAGTGATAGTCACCAAAAACATCAACAATCTCTCCCACAAAAGTCTCTCTAGCCAAACATTCAAAATCGGTGCAACCAACTTTCCTATCTCTGTGCCACCGATTCCAAACCCTAGACAGACTCATCCAAAACCTAACCCCTTCGGTGCAGCCGACACTGCTTTCGGTGCCACCGAGTTGGGTTGCCAACATTCTGTTACGCAAGTTCATATTTTCGGTCCATCCGAGAATATCGAATCGGCATAACCGAGTTTGGTAATTCTGACCGTTGGTCGCCTTATCGGTGCAACCGAGTTTCCTACATCGGTCTCACCGAGATTCAAAAGTTGCCAACTTTAGGTCACTTCGGTACCATCGAGATTTAGACATCGGTGTCACCGAGTCTGAATTATTGTGAGTAACAGTTGGATTTTTGGAGATGCCTATATATACCCCTCCACCACCACCTACTCGAAAGAGAAGCACTCAGAACTATTCCATACATACCCTACTGTTTTCTGAGAGAGAGCCACCTACCCTGGTGTTGAGATCAAGAGATTCCACTCGAACCATATGGATCTTGATTTCTAGCCTCCCCAAGTTGCTTTCCACCAATCCCATCTCTTCTACCAAGACAAATCTGTGAGAGAGTGATTGTGTGTTGAGGAGTCTATCATCTTGAAGCACAAGAGCAAGGAGTTCATCGTCATTACCAAGCCTATTACCTTTTGGAGGGTGGTGCCTCCTATATCGGTTAGGTGTCTCTTGGGAGCCTCCTACTTCGTGTTGTGGAGTGAGCCAAGAAGTTTGTAAGGGCAATGAGATCGCCTACTTCATGAAGATCTACCCATAGTGAGGCTAGTCCTTCATGGACGGAAGCTGTATGGAATAGTCAAGGTTGCTACTTGATGGACCCTTATGGGTGGAGCCCTCCATGGACTCTTGCAACCGTTACCCTCTGTGGGTTGAAGACACCAGAAACATGGACATATGATAGCACCACCTACCGGAACCACGGGAAAAAATCTTCGTGTTATCAATTGTGTTTGCTTTCCTTACCCACTCGTTACTTACATGTGCAATGTCTTTACTTTCCGCTGCTATACTCTTAGACATGCATGTGTAGGGTGTCCTTGATATGCTATCAATGCTAAAACTTGCCAAGAATTAAAATTGGGAAAAAGCATAGTTTTATTTGGTCAAGTAGTCTAATCACCCCCCCCCCTCTAGACCTACTTTTGATCGTACAAGTGGTATCAAAGCTTTGGTCTCCATTGCATTGGTTTCACAACCTAGGAGAAGTATGGCATCTAGTGAGGGAAATTATCACCGTAGAGGTCCATACTTTGATGGCACAAATTTTGCTAGTTGGAAGCACAAAATGAAAATGCATTTGCTTGGTCATAACCCTGCTGTTTGGGCTGTTGTTCGTGTTGGCTTGCAATGTGAATTCTTTGCGGAAGGAAAGGAAACAAATCGTGAAGCAATCACAAATGAATTGAAGATGTTGCAACTCAATGCTCAAGCATGTGACATTCTTTTCAACTAACTATGCCCCAAAGAATTCAACAAAATCAGCCGTCTTGAACACGCAAAAGAGATTTGGGATACTTTGGTTGATATGCACGAAGGAACCGAGTCCGTGAGTGAATCCAAGTTAGATGTTCTTCAAGGTCAGCTTGACAAGTTCAAGATGAAGGATGGTGAAGGAGTCGCTGAGATCTACTCTAGGCTAGCTCTCATCACCAATGAGATTGCCGTCTTAGGAAGTGAAGAAGTGACAGACAAATTCATCATCAAGAAGATACTTCGAGCTTTGGATGATCGATATGACACCGTGTGCACTTTGATCCAAATGATGCCCAACTACAAATATCTCAAACCAATGGAAGTGATTGGTAGAATTGTTGCTCATGAGATGACACTCAAAGACAAGGAAGAGCTTCATCACAAGTCTAGCGGTGCTTGCAAAGCAACAAGTGATGCTCCCGCTTCCTCAAGCGACAACCTTGTCACAAATGAAGAGATAAGCCTCATGTTCAAGAAATTAAACAAGTTCTACAAGTATAGAAGCAAAGATCGAAGCTCCAACTCAATATATGAAGAGAAGCATTCGTCAAGTCATGACTAAAACTGCTACAATTGTGGGAAGCCCGAACACTACTCCAATGAGTGCACGGCTCCTTACAAACAAAGATAAGAGTCACCAAGAAGACGAAGCTCAAGAGATGAATCACCTCGAAGAGAGAGAACGAGTAGAGATGATTGTTACAGACATATACCCTCAAGGAGAAGTAGGGACTCGGAGAAGAAGGACAAGTACACCAAGAGTTACTCAATAAGGAAACATCAAGCTCATGTTGGTGAATGGGTTTCTAGCTCCGACTCCGACGACAACTCCGAGAGAATCTATCACTCCAACTCCAACCACATTCAAGATGATGGTGTTGCCGGAATTGCACTACTGACAGCCAACTCCTATGATCTATTGGATTCACCAAATGAAGGGAGTGGAAGTTGCTTCATGGCTATAGGCCCCAAGGTATCACACCCCGAATATCTTGATTTCGATGGTGATGAAGATGATTTGCTTTGTGATGATGACTTGCTATGTGATAAAACTAGTAACGATAGTCAAAGTGAACTGGATAATCCTCATGCTAGTCAAGATAAGTCGTGTGATGATGATAAGTTGGAAATAGAACGACTAACTCAAGAACTAAAAACTCTTAAGTTAGCTCATGAGTCAACTCTAGAAGATCATAGAGAGCTTGTATGGACACATGAGAAGCTACACTTCGAGAAGCCTAATTTAGAGCAAGAGCATGAGTTCCTTAAAGATATCAATGACGATCTTCAAAAGAAGACTTCCTCTTATCTTGCCAAACGACTACTCTTGTCGACATTCATGCCACAAGTTAAATATAAACAAACTAGTAACAAAGGCAAGAAAGTTGCTTCATCTAGTAGCAACAATAAAAATGCTAAATCCAATGATGTTGCTCCTAGTAGTTCTATTGATTCCACCAATGATGATTATCTTAGCCAAGTTACACTTGAGCAATAAAATGCTTTATTGAAAGGAGTTATAGAGAAAGTTATCTACAAGGCTCTTGAAAGGTACAAACAATTTGATGATATTGTACGCAAGCATGGAGGATACCGGAAGAATCGTGGTGTTGGCTACTTCAACGTTAATGGAGTTGAATGGGAAGAAGGTCAATACCCCAATCCCAAGTTTGTTCCTCAAAAGGAGAAGTATGAAAATACTCTTCCCAAGGGCACAAAGTTGCAAGATGACCTTCCACCACAAGACCACAAGCTTCAAGGGGACATTGACTCATATGAAGATGGATCCCAAGCTTTGGTGAAGTGGGTTCCCAAGGTTACTACAAAATCAACTCCTACAAGTGCTACTTCAACACCAAGGATCCCCATCAATTTGATGTGGGTCCCCAAGAAGAAGAACTAGAGAGTTCTTGAGGGGTGACTCTGCCAATGAAATTCACTCATATTCATTATTGGCAAGGACTATTTGTAATCAACATCAACTTTATGCAATAGTTCAAGGAGTCACACATTCCCTCAAAGGTAAGCAAGGGACAAGGTAATCAACAAATCAATGGACATCATAACATATACTTTGCACTCCGTGTCGATAGATATCCTTGTATTTGTCTCTTATGTGTTGGGACTAACCCATGTAGGTTAGAAGAGTAACGAAACAACAAGGATGCTCCCAACTCTTGGTGATCTTCATCAACTTTGAGCATCCACCACTACCTCACCAACATGAAGCATTCTTCGACAAAACCCAAGGTTAGTTTATCCCTCTTAAGTCTGCCTCGCGCTCGGATCTCGCGATAGGCGGAGGTTCTGCCGAGGACACGGGAGAGAATCCCATGCCTAGCTCCCCACCTAGTCCTCTTTGTGAAACCCAAACGTTGGTCCCACCTGCTGGCAGGGATGAGGAAGGGCGCCCTTCTTCTCCCGTCAGGGGAGCAGGAGAGGAAGATCAGAGGGAGGCCCAACCAGTGGAGCCCCTTCTCCACGATTCCTCGTCAACCATCACCTGTGATGGGGATTCACCGAGGAGTCTTCTCGCGCAAAGGTCATCGCCGAGAGGGTGGCGATGGACATCGCTCCGGCAACTGATGTTGCCAGGGAAGGATAGGTTCTTTTACAACATGCTCCATCGGTTATCCCTCTTGCCAAAATTCTTGTTCCCTTTGCACACTTCCGTCATGTGCTTTGCTGATTCTTGATTTCAATACTCATGTCTTGTTGTTTTATTTAGCGGCCCCACTTTTTGAAGAGCCGAACTACTAGAGGAAGTTGCTGTCATTGGGAAAGATGCTGTCGCGGAAGCGGTGAAGATTGCTGCCGCGGAAGAACATGGCGTGACTACCGGTAATTGGGATTCCCGAAGAGTATGGAACAAAATCCTGACAGCGCGCCCGTCTTGAGATCAGTGGTTGAAGAGAAGACTCCCCTCAAAGTCATGATGCCTTCCCCGTCCAGCTATCCTCTAGCATCGGTTCCACAGTCTTCCCAGAGTCATCTGGCGCAGATCACTGCTCCACTAAGCCACATAGCTCTCGACTCGCCCTTCTTAGTGGGTGAGAATCCTGATGAGGAGATCAACAGCACCATGGTGCCACTATCCCAGAGGGTCGAAGGGGTCCCAAGCACCGTTGATGCCTCCAAGGACCTGGTTTTCATGGAGTCCATAGAGGCAGGGCTTAAGGAGATGTAGGACAAGTACAACCTCCAACGGTGATAATCCCCAAGTGCAAGGAATCATCATAGCAATTTTCCAAAGGTGGAAGTGATAAGTATGGAGTGTCGAACCCACAAGGAGCTAAAGGTATGATCAATATTCTCTAAAATCCTATCTGCCACTGATACGACTCTACGTATTTCGAATGTTTGCTTTCAACTTGAAACGAGAAATAAAACTACGTTGTGGGTATGAAGAGAATAGTTTTGCATGATATCAGAGAACTACAATATAAAAATAGGTGCTATTATCATAATGTTAAAATATATTACAATATATTACAAATATTGAGTATGGAATAATGATGGGTCGGTGTGCGGAATTGTCCTAGGCAATTGTTAACAAGATCGGAAATCATTATTCCAATTTTATATGAGGAAGAGGCATAAGCTAACATGCTTTCTCTACTTGGATCATATGCACTTATGATTGGAACTCTAGCAAGCATCTACAACTACTAAAGATCATTTAGGTAAAACCAACCATAGCATTAAAGCATCTAGTCCCATTTATCCCATACGCAACAACCCCCTAACTCGGGTTTAAGCTTCTGTCACTCTAGCAACCAACTATAAGCGAATCATGAACATATTGCAACACACTACGGCGGGAATGCTTCACGTGTGCGCGGCACGGAAGGCACCATAGGACAACACCAAAATAAACATACAACTCAAACCAATCTAGATCATCAATCAACCCATAAGACAAAAGAAATCTACTCAAAACATCATAGGATGGCAAGACACCATTGGATCATAATATGTGGCATAAAGCACCATGTTCAAGTAGGGGATTACAGCGGGATGCGGGAGAGTGGACCGCTGAAAAGATATGAGGACGGTGATGAAGAAGGTGATGTTGATGAAGACGATCACCGCAGCGATGGTTCACCCGATGGCACTCCGGCACCACCGAAAGAGATGGGGATAGGGTCTCCCCCTTGTTCTTCCTCCTCCATGGCCTCCCCCTAGGTGGGGAGAAGTTCTCCCTCTGGTCCTTGGCCTCCATGATGATGATGGCCCCTTCGTCTTCCTCCTCCATGGTCTCTGGTGATGGTGACCCCCTCCGGCAGGGCGCCGGAGAGGGCGAAGATTGTTTTTCTAAGGCTATAGAGACTTGCGGTGGTGGAACTTCTGATCTAGGTTTCTTTCTGGAGGTTTCTAGATTTATAGGAGTACTTGGCATTGGAATCACGTCAAGGGGAATCCCGAGGGGCCCACAAGCCAGGGGGCGTGCCATAGTGGCTTGTGGCCTCCTCGGGACTCCTCTCCGGTATCTTTTTGCTCCAATTTTTTTTATATTTTCCAAAAATATTCTCCGTAAATTTTCAGCCCAGTACGAGAACTTTTATTTCTGCACAAAAAACGACACCATCGTAGTTGTGCTGAAAACATTGTCAGTCCGGGTTAGTTCTAATAAAATCATACCAAAATCATATAGAGTTATTGTAAACATGGCATGAGTACTTCATAAATTATAGATACGTTGGGACGTATCAGCATCCCCAAGCTTAATTCCTGCTCGCCCTCGAGTAGGTAAATGATAAAGTAATAGTTTATGAAGTGTGAATGCTAGCATAGTGCATAAATTTGATTAGTGATAGTTCCAAACACTTTTTGTAGCATCATTACATATCATAAACAATAGCTCATCTCATAAAACTTCTCATGATGAAGTCACAAGCTATTCACAAGTTAAAGTATAAAGCATAAAGTTTCTTGAAAACTAAAAAACTATGCTTTCAGTCGCCAAACAATTGCAATTCATCTTATTTTTAGGAAGGGTCTATGTAAGTGTTTTGATTTAGCAACTTCCACATACTCAACTATCATATAGTCTTCCATGATTGCTAACACTCAAAGCATATTTTTAGAGCAAATGGCATCCATCGAGCACAGAGAAAGATAGCGGCTTAAAGTTTCACCTCCCAACTTATTTATCATATAGATAATTGTCAACAATAATAATTCATGATCAAATATATTTGAATGTCCATATATATGTCTAGATCATTCCCCAACACATGATGCTTGCCAAGAGAAAAAGGCAAAATATAGGAAGTGGTGAAGATCACCATGACTCTTGCATAAAGGTAAGTACTAGAAAGTAAAAGATAGGCCCTTCGCAAAGGGAAGCAGAGGTTGTCATGCGGTTTTTGTTTTTGGATATGCAAACCCTTAATGTAAAGGAACGTCATGTTGTATTGCCCTTTGTGATAGCAACCTTTATTATGCAGTCCGTCGCTTTTATTTCTTTACCATCACAAGTTCATACAACGCTCATCTTCCCTTACAATAAAAGATCATATATATTTAGGAGGAATTTTTATTGCTTTTTGCACCAATGACAACTTACTTGAAGGATTGTGACACCCTGGATTTATACTGCAGTGGTCATTGTAATTAGGCTACAATAATGGCCAAGTTTAAGCTAATCCATTTTGCTAAACAACGCATGATCACATGGAGTCATATCTCATTTCAAATTCCACCTCAAAATGCCTTGAACTTTATTGTGATAAAATAAAGTTGCAAACAACATAGGGGAAATGTTGCACACTTGTTAGAAATCTCAAAACTAATGTTGTTAGGGAAAACAACATCACCTTGATGTGGGTGTGGCCCCCACCATCAAAACAGAGTCAATTTCATTTTAAAGATGCTCTTAAACTCTTTTGAATATTTCAAACAAATTTGAAAATTCCTCAAACTTGGTGAGGTATTGCATAATATTGCCAAGTAGTATTTGGAACAAGTGGCACATTTTTGCAGTAAAGGAACATGGCATAAAATAAATGGAAAAGGTGCTGGAAAAGAAACCAGAAAAAGAAAAAGAAATAAAAAGGGAAAACACACTGTGCACTTGAGCCCATGGCAACAGTGCGCGTCCCAACCGGGTTGGCCCAACTGGCGAGGCCGGGGCCATTCGCAAGGTCACTCACCCGTGGGCCCCGAGCCCCTGGTTGACCAGTTGACTTAGTCAACTGGCTCACTTGGCACTGACGAGTGAATGACAGGTGGGGCCTGACTCCCCCCTGTGTATGACATGTGGGCCAGCCCTGTCAGCTAGCTAATTAAGTAATTATATTTAAAAAAAATTAATTTATCCTAATGACTCACTCACAAATGGACCCCACCTGTTAATTAGTCTCTATTTAGATTAATATAACACTGGATTAAAATGAGTCTATGACAAGAGGGCCCCACATGTCATGTTTACCTGTCAGCTGAGACAGTTGACTGCTGATGCAGTGATGATGTCATGCTGACGTCATAAAGCATTTTTCGAATTAATAATAAACTCTTAATTTCATAAATTGATTAAATCTTTGAAAAATCGTATAAAATAATCTGTAGCTCAGATGAAAAAACTTTATACATGAAAGATAATCAAAAAAATCCCACGAATCAAAATATGCCCTCCATTCATCTGTCACATGCTCCTAGCATGATGAACATGGAACTTTCCCCTCCGCGTCATTTGTCCGATAAATCCAAAGACCCGGGAAATATCGATAGATATTCTCCTGCTTGGTCTGGTACGTGTAGTACTGCGTTAGACTACCCCTAGCACTGCATATTGCTATGTCATGCATCATGTTGCATGTGTTTGCTTGTATTTATTGTTTCTCCCCCCTCTTCTCTTCGGTAGTCTCCAACACTGACGCTGCTGCCGAGTACGACTACGCCCCTCACGACCAGTCTTTTGTAGCAGACCAACAAGGCAAACAACCCCCCCCCTTGATCATTCCGAGATCACCTATTCTTCTCCCTCATGCTTGCATTAGATTTTTCTACTGTCTTTAACAACGCCTATTCTGATGCATAGCCTTTTTTTGAGTACTGCTTTCATACCTGCTATCATATACTGTTGTATTATAGGTATGGATAGTAACCCCCTATGACTCTCAGTTTACTGTTGTCATTGCCCCTGCTTTCATCATCATCGACAGCGAGGACTTGAAGACAGAAGACTCAATCCTCATGACTGACAAGCCGTTACCGACACATCACCACACATACCCCGTGTGTGATATCTCGAGAGTGATTCCTCAGATATGCACTTCGGGCACTAACACACAGCCTCTATGACTTGTTACTGAAATACAAGTGAAAGACGGGTCGGCCCCAAGGGTGCCCACGAGAGAAAGATTTTGGTGGGATACGCCGTAAGGCATCCGTGAGATGCGGTGGGGTGCGCCGATAAGGCACCCGAGGGATATTGGCGGGGCGACGGACTGCCTTTTATGGTTCATGCTTGCCCCGCGCTAATAAAATGCTAACGGGTTGGGTATTTGATCAGAGTTGGTCGTTTGACCTTTTTCGCACTAAACCTTCACGTGGGAATAGTTATGGGTACTCAACGTCATTGTATCAGCCGAAGCTCTTCGGACGTTAGCAATGGAGTGGCGCGTGGCAAATTGGACTGGAAGGTACAACTCTTGGACTGGAGTGTACAAGGTCTGCTTCCGGCCACCTACGCATCGTGCAAGAGTGCAAGGGCCAGTGGGCCCACGAACCTGCACGCTTAGGATTTAGACCGACGGCTGGCCTCTTCGTTGAGCCTAGGTGGGGTGATGACGTTTTGGATCCCAAGGCCGGGCATTACCTAGTAAAGTGTGTCCGGCCGGAGGTTATCAAGCGTGTTGGATATGCGGTCCACCCCTGCAAGGAAGAACTTATCTTCGAATAGCCGTGTCCACGGTAACATGACGACTTAGAGTTGTACCTTGACCTTATACAAATATAACTATGGTTTGAATTGAAATGAAATGTGGCTCCGGGATTGCTTCCTCGTAGGGAGTCGATGAAGAACCTGTGGGCGTGGTTACTTAATAAAATTGTTACAATAATATGATTACACATGAGTTACTTGTCTACTCTCTTCTAGTGCTGCAAGATGATGAAGATGCTAGTCTTCGAGAGGACTAGGCCTTACCCCTATTCTTGATTTCTGTAGTCAGCCTAGATATAACCCCACTCCTTGATACTGATGCATACTTAGCGTAGTTTCTTTTCTCAGTCTTGAGAGTACTTTGGATGAGTACTCACCACTGCTTTGCCTCCTGTTTCCCCCTCGAATGATTCTGCGTTCAAACAATGGAGCCCAGGAGATGGAGTACGCCGGAGACGACTACTACACCATCGCAAGAGCCTACTACTACATGGAGGCCGCCCCCGACCAACAGTAGGATTGGAGGTTCCCAGGCAGGAGGCCTCGCCTCTTTCGATCCGTGTTATGTTTGTGTTAGTCTTCCTAAGGCAAAACTTGTTTAGCTTATGTCTGTACTCAGATATTATTTGCTTCCGCTGACTCATGCTTGTCGAGCTTTGTATTTGAGCCCTCGAGGCCCCTAGCTTGTAATATGAAGTCGTATGACTTTAATTTGTGTCTAGAGTTGTGTTGTGATATTTATTAGTGACTCCCTAATCATGATCATACGCATTGTGTGTATGTTTAGTGTACGGTCGAAATTGATGGTGTCACAAGGATCTTAATCAATCCATAGGAAGGTCTAGTGGACTCTCATGGCAAAACTGGTTTAAGGGTGTTTGGATGCACAAGTTGTATTTCCACTTGGTGCGAGAGTTTTGGCTAGTATGATGTGGAAGCAAGCACCACATGTTGGAGGACCCATAACAATATAACTTCTATACAAATATACCCAAACATAACTCATTAAGTTATCTTCCTTGTCCAATTTCAACAAATTTGTTCGAGTTTGGAAATAATTACTGAGCTCACAATCATAGAAGATGTCAAAGATAGTGTATTTATATGTGGAATCTGTCTTCCTTCAATATTTTTCGTGAATGGTTCAAGTGACCAATGCGGTGTTTGCTAACTTTCAATAAGTTTTACAACCTATATTTATTATGTGTGAAGTCATCACTCCCCATGGGATAACTATATGAAGCATATTTAATTCTAGATTTATGATATTCAATTCATTCAACCATTTACTCGTAGGGTGTAAGTGAAGTAGGAGAGTGAATGACAAACTACTCGAAAAAGATATAAGTGAAGATCAATCATAGTCATTTAGCTAAATAGGCATGTGAGGACTCTCTCTCTCTTATTAAAAAATTCAGATCCAATGCTTTTATTCAAACAGCAAAACAAAATAAAATGATATTCCACAGAGAGCACATATCATGTGAAGAAGCAAAAACTTAGGTTCAACCGATACTAACCGATAATTCTTCATGAAGAGAGGTGTGATGCGTACATCCCCAAGCTTAGATGCTTGAGACTTGAAATATTGACTTGGGGTGTCTTGGGCATCCCCAAGCTTGAGCTTTTGTATCTTGTTCAATCCTCTCATATCATGGTTTCACCTATTCTCAAAAACTTCATCCACACAAAACTCAAGAAGAACTCGTGAGATAGGTTAGTACACATAAGAACAAATCAACACTTCATGTACTTCCAAGACAAGTTTCACAATAATTTTAAAACATTAGGTACTGTATACTATCATTTCCAAAATTTATATCTACCAATATAGGCTATGGAAACTATAGGACAAGTAGATAACAAAACTATGACAACAATCTGTCTAAATAGAACAATTTGTAGAAATTTATTAAACAAGTGTACTTTTGTAACTTTAAAAATTATGAAAATTTAGTACATGCTAAATAATTTATATTAAAATAATGGGTACAAATTTCAGAAATTTTCCACGTTCCAGTAAAATATGAAAATTCAAACACTACACCAAAAGTTTCTGTTTTTTACACAGCACACATCAAACATGTAATGCAAGCATCCTAAGGCAATTCTTGGAATTTTTTATTGAAAAAATATATTATAAATTACACCTAATAGAGAACAACAAAATATAATTTCCTCCAATCAAAACTCATATTATGTGACGAATAAAAATATAGCTCCAAGTAAGATATACCGATAGTGTTGAAGACGAAATAGGGGATGCCTTCATGGGCATCCCCATGCTTAGACGTTTGAGTCTTCCTTGAATATTACCTTGGGGAAGCCTTGGGCATCCCCAGGAATAGGTTCTTGTCATTCCTTATTCTCCTCATATCGGTGTCTCACCCAAAACATGAAAACTTCAATCACACAAAACTTAACGGAACTTTGTGAGAAGAGTTAGTGTAATAAAGATAAATCATTCACTTAGGTACTATAAAGACAAGATTCATAATTGTTATAACAGAATACCTACTGTATTCTACCATTCACATAATTTATATCACTGAATATAACCTATGGGAACACTAAAACAAGCAAACTATGCATGCAAAACAGAATCTGTTAAAAACAGAACAATCTGTGGTGGTCTGTAGTATATCCATACTTCCCTATCGCTAAAATTCTGAAAACTTAGGAAAACCTTAAGAATTTGTATATCAAGACTGTGTAAAAATTTCATACCATTATCACACTCCAGTAAAAAATGAATATTCCTATACTGGAGGCAAAAGTTTCTGTTTTGGTTAAGCATCAATTCTAATCATCTTGTGTGTCATCCTAAAGGTTTTACTTGGCACTTTATTGAAATAAAAGGCACAAAACATGATTACTACAGTAGATTAATCATTTTAACACACAAAAACAGAAAGTAAAAGTGTTGGGTTGTCTCCCAACAAGTGATTTTCTTTAATGCCTTTTTAGCTAGGCATGACATTGTAATGATACTCTTCCAAGCCTAATTCCAATGATAATTTTATTAATACTCTAAAAATATATAATTTAAGTTCATACAGAATTATACAATTAATATATATTAACCAATATCCAATCTCAAAATATATAAGTGAAGCACATGAAGCATTCTATATAGCCATGGTCAAAAGATTTAAGTGAAGCACAAAGAGCATTCTGCAAAGCCATACTCAAAAGACTTAAGTGAAGCACATGAAGCATTATAAAAATAAATTAAGTACTATATCATACTATAAGTGTGAATAAAGTAAAATAAAAACACTAAATACGCATATCATGTGAACAAAACAAAAACCGAGGTATACCGATAATTGTTGAAGAATAAAGATGGGATGCCTTTCGGGGCATACCCAAGCTTAGATGCTTGAGTCTCCTTGAAATATTTACTTGGGGTGCCATGGGAATCCCCAAGCTTTAACTATTTTCTCTCCATATTCTTCTTATATCGATACCTCCTCGATCTTCGAACACTTCACTCACACAAAACTTACCAAACCCTTCGTGAGATCCGTTAATATAATAAAGAAAACTACTACTTTAAGTACTATTGTGTACTCATTACAAATTCATATTAGCATTATATCTACTATAGTCCAACTTCACCATGTTTCATACCCCCCGATACAGCCCATAGATTCATCAAAATAAGAGAACAATGCATAGAAAACACAATCTGTCAAAAACAGGACAGTCTGTAGCAATCTGGAAACTTCGTATACTCAAATATGTTCACAAGGCTCTCCTGACTATCCATAATTATTTTGATGTCCTTCTTCATGTCCATGACATTAGAGATCAAGAGATCCATCTACTCGTTCCTGGATCTGGGGACCTGAGCACTAGTGGCTCTAGCTGCCTCTGCCTCTGCCTCTGCTTGTGCCTGAGCTATAGCTGATGTGGGATGGTCCGGGTCCATAACCACAACATTATCCTCAAAATCTGGCCGAAGTGGTATGTGGGGTCTATCCAGAGCAAAGATGTGCTTCTCAAGTTTTGAGTTGATAAGCATCTCAATGTAGGGTGCATAGCAGTATGAGCGCTTCTTGTTAGCAGCAACCCTCTTCACAGTTTCAACAATCAAGTCCATCACTCGAATCCTGGTGTGACTATCAAGATGGATAAACATGTTGATGGAGTAGCCACGAATCATCTTCTCAGCTCCAGACTTAGGCATCAATGTATGCCTGAAGATGGTGTTCATGGTACGGAGGCCAACCTGGAGGAAGTAAATAGATCCTAACTTATGTGATTGCATGTTAGCAACAGGGATATCATTGTACATATCCTCCATAGCATTGTGGCTCTCCTTGGATTTAGAGTAGACATCCAAGTCATGATCCTATACCTCAGGGACTCCTAAGATGGTAGCCCACTCATCAACTGTTGATTTGTATCTTACTCCTTCAATCATCCACACTATCCTGCCATTTCCATAGAAGTGAGCAGTGGAGTATAATTGCATAATCATCTCATCATTCCAAGTAGTGAACTCTTTGCCAACAAACTGATCAAGACCAATGCAGTGAAAGTTATCTTGCACACGTGGGAGATAGTCCTCATTTGCATTGATATACTTCCAGTCAACATATCTCATATCACTGATAGTTGGACTCTTGTCAAGCAAGATTGTCTCATAGAAGTCTTGTTGTTCCTTGGTGTAGAACCTATAGTCCATAGTAGTTTTTCTCCTCTGGGCATATGGACCAATAGATCTCCATGCCCTCAAACCAGAATCCTTCTATTCATCATATCCTCAGCTATTGGATACCTCGCATTGTGTTGAGGAAGGTCAGGTCTAAGCTTCTTCAAAGTTGTCATTGCATCATCATCATCAGCATCTCTGAAAGTAGATCCTTTGTTCTTCTCAGTAGCTGGAATATCTCAGGTAGTCCTCTTGGACTTCCCTACAGCAACCTTCTTAGGTGCATCCTTGGTGCTCTTGGAGTTACCTAGCTTTGGCATAGCATCTGCCAACATCTTATTTTGTTTCTTCTTGGGAGGGGCCTTGACCACTTGTTCCTCCTCCTCCTCCTCCACAGCAGCAGCACCAGCAACCTCCTCTGGATCCTCGAACATATAGGTAGGCCTGCCAACAAGATGAATGATTCTCTTCCTGGCTGACTTGTTCTCTCTTGCCTTCTTAGGCAATGACTTCCTTCGGAGCTCAACAGACATGGTAGCTCTAGTACTCTCATGTGCCTTAAAAGTCTCTGGAGGTGCATATATGTTGCTGACTACCCTCCTGGATGACGTGGCCTCATTGGTAGACTTCCTGGCAGCCATTTCTTGCTTCTTAGCAAGAACCTCCTCTGGCACAAAATCAGAATCCTCCTCATCAGAATTCTGTCTCTTCCTGGTCCTTGTAGCAGCTTTAGGCAGCCCATGAGAGCTAGGTGTGCTTGGATCTGAGAAAGAGCTGGACTCAAGGCTAGTGCTTGAACGCATATCAGCATTCTACTCCTGCAGATTCTGACAATCCTCTGAACCTAACATGTCAGACCCTATGAATAGAATTGAGAAGAGTGGAATAGGATAAGTCATCACAAAATGCAGATTATTTTTTAAAGTGTGAACTAAGAATTTCTCAAAATTTGCAATCTGTCAAATGTATGTCGGTACAGCCGAGACAACATTTTCGGTCACACCGAGACTAACATCCTACTTTCTAGGAACTTCGCACCATTTTTGGTTGCATCGAAAATTGGCACTTGGTTCCACCAAGGTGTTCTCAGTGTGGCAGAAAAGCAAATCAGTTATACCGATTATTTTGCATCGGTTCTACCGAGAAATATGAGGCGGACGACAAAAGCTAAAAAACTCATCGTTCGCTAATCTGTTGAATTTTTATGTGGATAGAAAGATGTGCAAACGGTGGCTTATCGAGAAATTGAAATTCATTGCGCAAGATTTGGACGGGGAGCACAAGAAGGATCAGATTCGTACCCTAGCTTGGTGATGGTTCCGCTACGGTGAAGACAGCGGTGAAGATGCCCGTCGACAGCGAGGATCCCAATGGCGAAGGATAGCGGGGAGACAATGGCGACGACCAGAGGGGTCCTTTGCGGCAGCTTAAGGTTCTGAGGCGCGATGGTTTGAGATTGAATTTTAAAGCATCGGGGTCCACACCTTATATACCCCTCACAGTCGGTGACACCGATTTTAAATTTTCGATGTCACCGAGTTTCTCAATTGTCAACTGACAGGGAAACTCGGTGTAATCGAGGCAGTATCGAGATTGAAAAACTAGATCAACCCTAGGCAATTGGTGGGACCGAGTTTTTTGAGTTGGTTCCACGGAATTGCACTTGGGAGGTTTTAATGGCCAATCCTTTGTCGATATGGAACTCCTAGTGATCGTCACACAGAGAGATCGAAAAGTACTTGCTCAAATTTTGTGATGCAGCATGAATAGAATATGAGGTGAGAAAGCATAGATAGCTAGAGGAGTGGTATTAGGCATTCTTGTATATCCAATTGGCAAATGAAAAATCAAAGGGCAAATAGCAGCAATTGGATATCCACGAATGATTAAATAAATGCAGACAAACATGCTCACACAATAAGATGTCAAATGAAAGCACGTCAAACATGCACAAGCACCCTAGCATCTAACAAGCAATTTGGCGATGACGGTTCAGCTATATATGAGTATATTGACTTAGGAGCCAAGTAAGAGTACTTGATCATAGGTCATACTCATCGTTTAAGCACAAGTGCGGTTACCACTTTTACATAAAGCATTTAATGTTGTCACATTCTATGAGATGCTTTGACTCAAGTCGTAGAATAAAGCTCCCCCTTGATGTGACATCCCCCTATAGGAGGTATAAACTAACCTTTGGTTTTGTTGACGAATACTTCATGTAGGTGAAGTAGTGGTGGATGCTCAAACTTGATGAAGATCACCAAGAGTTGGGAGCATCCTTGTTGTTTATTTACTCTTCTCGCCTACATGGGTTTGTCCCAACACACAAGAGACAAACACAAGGATATATATGGACATGGAGTGCAAAGCATATATGATGATGTCCATTGATTTGTTGAATACCTTGTCCCTTTCTTACCTTTGAGGGAATGTGTGACTCCTTGAACTATTGCATGATGTTGATGTTGATTGCAACTAGTTCTTGCCAATAATAAATATGAGTGGATTTCATTGGCGGAGTGACCCCTCAAGAACTTCTCTATTTCTTCTTCTTGGGGACCCACATCAAGTTGATGGGGATCCTTGGTGTTGAAGTAGCACTTGTAGAAGTTGAGCTTGTAGTAGCCTTGGGAGCCCACTTCACCAAAGCTCGGGATTCATCTTCATACGAGTCAATGTCGTCCTGAAGCTTGTTATTGCCCTTGAGCTTGGGGCTTGTGGTTGAAGGTCATCTTGAGATTTTGTTCCCTTGGCGAGAGTATTTTCATGCTTCTCCTTTTGAGGAACAAACTTGGGATTGGGGTATTGACCTTCTTCTCATTCAACTCCATTAGTGTTGAAGTAGCCAACCACCACGATTCATTCGGTATCCTTCGTGCTTGCGTACAATATCCTCAAATTGTTTGCACCCTTCAAGACTCTTGTAGATACGTTTCTCTATAACCCCTTTCAAAAGTTCATTTTCTTGCTCAAGTGTAACTTGGCTAAGAGAAGAGTTAGTGGGATCAAGAGAACTACTAGCAATATCATTGGATATATCATTTTTATTGCTACTAGTTGAAGAACCTTTCTTTCCTTTGTTACTAGCTTGCTTAGTCTTAACATGTGGCATGAATGTGGACAAGAGAAGTCGCTTGGCTAGATAAGAGGAAGTCTTCTTTCGAAGATCGTCATTGATAGCTTTAAGGAACTGATCCTCTTGCTCTTAATTGAGCTTCTTGAAGCGGAGCTTCTCATGTGTCCTTTCAAGCTCCCTATGATCTCATAGAGTAGACTCGTGAGCTAACTTAAGAGTGTTTAGTTCTTGATTTAGTCATTATATTTCAAACTTATCATCATCGCATGACTTATCTAGAGTAGAATGATTACTAGCAAGTTCATCTTGACTAACTTTACTAGATTTGTCAAATAGCAAGTCATCTTCAATTAACAAGTCATCTTCATCACTATTGAATTCAAGAGACTCGGGGTGTGATACCTTGGGGCCTTTACCCATGAAGCAACATCCACTCCCTTCATTTGGTGAATCAAATATGGCGTAGGAGTCGGTTGTCACTAATGCAAGTTCGGCAACACCTTCATCTTGACTATAGTCGGAGTTGGAGTGATAGCTTATGAGAGTGGTTGTCGGATTCGAAGCCGGAAACCCATTCACCAACATGAGCTTGATGTCTTCTTCTTGAGTAGCTCTTGGTGTACTTGTCCTTTGTCTCCGAGTTCCTACTACTCCTTGAGGGTCTTCATTCATAATGATCATCCCTACTCCTTATCTCTCTTCGAGGTGACTCGTCTCTTGAGCTTCGTCTTCTTGGTGACTCTTCTTACCTTTTGCAACGAACTGTGCACTCATTGGAGTAGTGTCCGGTGAGGGAGTCCTGGATTAGGGGGTCCTCGAATAGCCGACTTGTTATTTTTTGGGTGGGACAATGTGGGCCGCAAAGGGAGCATCAGACGATCAAAGACCACCTAAGCCATCTGGAAGTTTCGAGAAGCCTTGACGTATTCTCCAAGTTATTAGCTGTAGTTAGGCATGTTTATCTCTTCGGCATGTAACCGACCATGTGTAAACCCAGGACACCCTCGGCATCGATATAAGCCGGAGGGTTTAGGGGTATAGGAGGACAACTCATCTAGGGTTAGCTATTCGATCTCGAGGTAGATCAACTCTGTAACCCCCCATATCATCAATACAATCAAGTATGACGTAGGGTATTACCTCCATAGGAGGGCCCGAACCTGGGTAAATCTGTGTCCCCTTTATCTCCTGTTACCGTCGATTCTAGTCTCACAGTTCGGGATCCCCTACCCGAGATCTGCTGGTTTTGACACCAACATTGGTGCTTTCATTGAGAGTTCCTCTGTGAGCACCGAAGGAATCGATGGCTCACCTCGTCACAAGTAGCGAGATCTGCATCAAGGGGAGTCTCGCCCCCGATCAGATTCTCACCAGCAATGGCATCTTGTCGCATGCCAGCCCAATCGACCGTCATGGCAAGGCCGGAAGCTTTCCCCCCAATCAGAGTATCAAGTTCGGAACCTTAGAGTTCATGGCTGATTCATGGGGAACACCCGTTCTAATGGAACCCGCAACCTTCTAAGAAATACGTGTAAGTCCGGGCGCCTTCACGCCGAGGACATTAGGTCCCATGGTTGGAAGGAGCATAGATCCGCTTCGGCATAGCTCTGGAACCGTCATGCCTCCTAATGAATCCACTTGTCTCACCAACACGCATCCTGCCATCGCCTCATTCTTAAACGAGTTGTTTGATCGGATCGAGGCTATGTGTATATCGGATGACAAGGTTCCGATCTATGCTCGGCTCGGGATCAGACCTGATGACAGGGAAATTCATGTCCCTCTAGTCACCCACCTTGTCGCTGCCATCGAGTGTCTGACTACGGATTCTGCCCTAGAGCCGGAATTGAAAATTGTCTATACTTCAGTCCTCGATCACCAAGACTCTGTTGGTGAACCAGAGGCAGGGAATCATTCTAAAGTCGGACCATCACCGGTCCAAAATCCTTTGCGCAATTTGGAAACTGTAGTTCTAAACACTCGTTGCGACATGGAATCGATTTTTTCCCACCCTCCACCCAAGACGACCATCCAAGTATCACACCAAAGCTTGTGTCTTTGGACTTTCGGGATATGAAGAAACTACAAGGAGAATCAGTCCATCAATTTTGGGCCAGACTCCTACTCGCTAGGAGCAGAGTAAAAGGTCTTAGTGACCAAGATATAATGGCAAATTTCATTTGCAATTGCCATCATGAAGGGATTCTTAATGCCCTGGCCCGCCGACACATTCGTGACATTTTAGAGTTATCCGATTTGGTACAGAAGTACTATGCCATGGAGAGCGTTTGGCAATCCGAACAGTGGTTCTGAGAACCAATTTTCCCCGAACACCCTAGAGGATCTCGGAAAAAGAGCATACCTCTAAAACTGACAGCCATGTATGAACCCACTGAAAAAAGAAACAATCCCTTTTTAGGGACCGGCACTGTCCTCGACGAACTATTGGATAAACCTTGCCCCAGACATTCCGTGTTGTTAAACACGAACCCAACTCAGAACCTTAGAGCTTGGTGGGTCATCAGGCAAATCACAAAAAGTGGCGAGCCCATCCTCAAAACACCTCCGTCGAGTAGGTGCTTTCCTTTGCCGCCCGGATTCAATGATGAAGTCCTGACGGTCTATGAGACCTTCCCCTCAAGGATCGGGCGTAAAAGAGCTATTAGGGAGCTCGAGCAAGTCTACCATGTGGCAGCTGCTAGCCCATCGCCAAACATACCGATTACTTTCAGGAACACTAACCATCCGGCTATTCTTCCCGGTCACTCACCGGGGCACTACTCTTGAACCCCATCATTGATGGATAAAGGCTACATAAAGTGCTAATGGACGGTGGTAGTGACTTAACCTTATATACGAGGCCACCTTGGAAAAATGCAGTTCAACCGATCCCGCATCGAACATAGCAACACAATCTTCTAGGGAATTATCCCGGGGAAAGAGGCACGTTGTTCCAGATGTATCATCCTGGACGTAGTGTTCGGCACGCCCGAAAACTACCGATCCAAAGAACTTCTGTTCAACATCGTCCCCTTCCCAAGTGGCTATCACGCCCTATTGGGACGTGACAACTTTACAAAGTTCCAAGCTATACCTCATTACGGGTACATGAAACTCAAAATTCCAGGACCAAACGGAGTGATCACGATCGCCAGTGATCCAAACATAGCCCTTCGGGCGGAAAACAAAACGGCAGCGCTAGCCCTCAAGGCATTAGCGGAAACTTTCGCTGCCAAAGATTTGACCGCCTTACAGTCGACAGTTAATAAGGACGATGTGATCCTTAGCAAAGGGCCCAAGTCCACGTCCTTCAAACCCGCAGAGGAAATCATTAAATTCCATTTACATAGGACTGACCCCAATAAGACAACGTCCATCGGAGCCCAGCTCGAGTCCCTCGTGGATGAAGCACTGCGGAATTTCCTCCGCGTGAATTGGGACATTTTTTCCTAGTGTCCTTCTGATATGCCTGGAATCCTAGGTCGGCTCGCTGAACACAGCTTAAACATTATCACAGGCTTTAAGCTTGTGAAACAGACTATGCGTCGCTTCTCTAAGCCCAAATGGAAAGCCATGGGTTAAGAATTAGCTACACTGCTTGAGGCCAAATTTATTCGGGATATTAAACACCCTGAGTGGCTAGCAAACCTAGTGATGGTACCTAGGAAAGACAAGTCCTGGCGGCTCTGTGTCGACTTCAAAGACCTTAACAAAGCCTGCCCCAAGGACCCTTTCCCCTTACCACCCATAGACCAGATCATTGACGCCACAACCGGACATGAGTTGTTGTGTTTCGTCGATGCCTACTCCGGATACCATCAAATTAAAAATGAAGGAATCTGATCAGGTGGCTACCACATTCATCACCCCCTATAGGCCATTCTACTACTACACGATGCCTTTTGGTCTAAAAAACGCCGGGGCCACATACCAGCGCATGATCCAAACCTGTCTCGCGACAAAGGTCGGTAAGACTGTCAAGGCATATGTGGATCATGTGGTAATCAAAACCAAACACATTGGCCAGTTGATCGACGACTTACGGTAAACCTTCGCTAGTCTATGCGAATATGATATACGACTAAATCCTGAAAAATGTGTATTCGAAGTTCCTTCTGGTAAGCTGCTTGGATTTATCGTCTCCCATAGAGGAATAGAGGCAAATCCAGCTAAAATATGTGCTCTATCAGAACTTGCAGTTCCCACAGAGCTGAAGCATGTCCAGAGGCTAGCTAGGTGCGTAGCGGCGTTAAGCCGCTTTATCTCCTCCCTTAGAGAAAAGGCTTTGCCGCTCTATAAGTTGCCGAAGCGGACCAACATGTTTGAATGGACTGATGAGGCAGCGGCTACGTTAGAAGAAATCAAAACACTATTGGCAACCAATCCCATACTCACGGCACCAGGCGCCAGTGAGCCCATGTTAATATACATATCGGCCACCAACAAAGTTTCAGGAGGGACGTAAATTCCAGACTCAGAAACCGGTATATTATGTGTCAGGAGTGCTAACGTAGTGCAAGTCCAGATACCCATATTACCAAAAAATAGCATATACAGTATTCATGGTGTCGAGGAAGCTCAGACACTACTTCCAGGAGTGTGCGGTAACAATGGCATCTGAGGTCCCCTTGAATGATATAATTAACAACAGGGACGCCATCGGCCGCATAGCCAAATGGGCCATTGAGCTCCTTCCCTTTGAAATAACCTACAAGCCACGCCGTGCCATTAAATCTCAAGTACTGGTGGACTACTTGTCTGAATGGACAGACACCAAGCTCCCCAAGGAATACAATGCATACTCCCATTGGACAATGTACTTTGATGGATCCAAGAACTTGGCCTGACTGGGGGTTGTAGTTATTCTCACATCCCCCACAGGCGACAACATGCGAAACGTGTTACAAATCATGTGTGTTGACTCCAACAATGCAGCCGAATATGAAGCTCTCCTTCATGGTCTTCGGATGGTGGTATCAATGGGCATACGATGGCTAGAGGTATGGGGAGACTCAAACTTGGCCATATCCCAAATTAACGGCTAGTTCGACGCCAAAAATCCGAATATGGCGGCATATAGAAACACTGTCCTCAAGATATCTGCTCAGTTCGAGGGCTTGGGATTCCACCATGTCGCTGACGACACCAACTAAGCCGCCGACATATTGGCCCGTATGGGAGCCAAGCACGATCCCGTCCCGAGAAACACCTTCCTGGAGCAGCTCTTTAAGTCCTCCGTTGTGTGGCAGGACGACGACAATGGCACCGGTCCGAATACGGCGGATGAAGTTGTTCCCCCCATAAACGAGCCAGACGATGGCATTATCGGCGGTTCCACGATGAATGAAACGCCCTCGGCTCATGAGGTAATGGCTTTAATAGCACCATGGAAAGAGCCCTTCCTCGCTTACCTCCTTCACAAGGAACTCCCTAACGATCAAACCGAGGCACATCGCATAGTTCGGCGATCCAAGGCCTACAAAGTACACGAGGGTGAGTTATACAAGAAAACCACAACCAGAATATTACAATGGTGGATATACGAGGAAGAAGGACGGGAGCTCCTTGCCGAAATCCACGCAGGCATGGGCGGGCACCACACCACGGAAATATCCCTTGTCAGCAAGGCTTTTAGAGCTGGTTTATTTTGGCTTACAGCTCGGACGGACGCCCAGTCACTCATTCAACATTGCATAGGGTGTCAGCTCTTCGCAAATCAAAGTCACATGCCCCCAACAGCTCTTGGGACTATTCAAATCACCTGGCCTTTCTTGGTCTGGGGGCTGGACATGGTCGGACCCCTTAAAGGGGGAACCAAGAAAAGTAAATACGTACTAGTCATGGTTGACAAGTTCACCAAATGGATAGAAGCAAAGCCTGTCAAGTCAGCCAAATCCGGACCAGTGATCGACTTTATATCCTGCGTAGTACACTGTTATAGTGTCCCGCATAGTATAATAACGGATAATGGATCCAACTTCACGGCCCAAGAGGTCAAGGACTGGTGTGCAAAAATGGGCATAAAGCTTGATTATGCGTCAGTCTATCATCCCAGACCAATGGATAGGTCGAGCAAGCAAACGGTCTCATTATGAGTGGCATTAAGCCACGTTTGGTCCAATCTCTTCAAGAGTCCGACTGTCATTGGGTGGAGGAACTTGGCTCCATTCTATGGGACATGCGTACCCCTCGAATAGATCAACGGGTTACATATCGTTCTTTATGGTCTATTGTGCAGAGGCAGTCTTCCCTTGCGATATTATCCACGACGCACCAAGAGTGCACATATACAAGTAAAAGGAGGCCGAGCTGGATCGAGAGGATGACTTAGACTCCTTGGAGGGAGAGCGTGACATACCTCTGGCTCGCTCCACTCTTTACCAACAACAGGCTCGACTTTACCAAAGTAGGGAGGTCAGGGCAAAAGCATACAACATAGGCAAACTCGTCTTACGACTCCCAGAGAAACAGAAGCATAAACTGAACCCCAAATGGGAGGGTCCTTTCATCATCGACGATGTACTCGTGGGACGTGCCTATCGTTTGTGGAGTCCATCCGATAACCGCCTTGAACCAATCCCATGGAACATAGCTCGTCTTCGGCGCTTCTATGGACAAAACTGGTGCGTTTCACTCCCTCACATTTCTTTCCTTTCCCCCCTTGTTATTTTTTCCTTTTTTTTCTTCTTCCCTGCCCATTTTGCTGTTTGACAGGGCCAATTTCTTTTATTATCCTATGTTTGGCTGAACCAATCTTGTATTAAAGATTATCGGCATACACCATAAAGTGTTAAATCCGAACACAACACGTGGGGGCTTCTTCTTCTAGTAGCCAACCTTTTTTATTACAAGTATTTGCTCACACTTACCGTGTGCACATGTTTCATTTGTCATGTTGTAGCCATCCTATGCATCAATTCAAACTAAGACTGTGCCATGCTAGGTTGCCTCGCTCCTGTGATTACTCTCTATGTTCCCGATTGTTCTGCTAGAGAGTAAAGGGAGCACCTCTCCGATTGTTACGACCGGGTCATTCGGACACGTACCTCAGACGGGTGAAGCCGAAAGCTATCTATCTTATGTAGACAATTGGTCGGCTATGACGGAAACACCTTATACGGCTCCGGTCGTTATCACCGTTGTTCTAGTCTTTTCTTCCCAGAGAACAATTAGCCGCATTGAAAGTATGCGGACTTCTATCTACGATCTTCATAGAGCCCCGACGAAAGATATCGATAGAGGTACTATTTTCCTCAGAAGATGTTTCTTAAGCTAAGTAGTAATATAACATATCTTTCTGTGTGCTTTCTGTCCGTTCACACCGCCTGGCCGGATTGTGTAGTTCCTCCGAATACAGTCCGCTCTTTTGGAGGGACAAATAAGGAGGAACAATCTCGAGCTCTTCACACGGGGGGGGGGGGGAGAAGTCGATGGACGGTTAAGACAAAGTTTACAACATATATTGTCTATACACACGTACATATAAATTACATGTGCGGCTGCTGATCGAGATTATCAATTATGGTGTTAAGGGGGCAGTCTGCTTGCAAAAGACGGGCGACAGACATCACCTGATCATACACTAGGTGGAGTGGCACTTCTTTTCCATCCGATCCCACGGGACCAACCCTCGCCATATGCTCACGGTTAAGTCCGGTGAAACGGGTCTTTATCATTGCCCATGCTTCCCGTGCTCCCTCACGGCAAGCGGAAGTCTTCCATAGCTTGAACCTATTTCAAGCCCCCTTGAATCAATCCATGAGTGCGGCTAGATCTTCAGGTGGCTGTTCGGGAGGCCATAGTGCCTTCACCATTCCTTTCATTGCTTTCCGCATGCGCCCGTGGAGAGAGGTCATCTCCTTCAGCAGGTCCCCCTGGTATGATTTGATCTCCTCTTCAGGATGCTCAGACAGGAGGCATGTACATAAGGCAACAGTGTGCTTACTATTATTCCCTACATCACATATATTTGCTGATAATAGAATTGTACTTACCAAACACGCCCCTCTGAAGCTTTTGGTTTTCTTCTTAAGCTTGGGCCAATTAAATCTTCAAACTCTTAATTTCTTCGGCCTGCTTTTGCATAACAAGGCAGCCCACCTAGTGCTTGGACTCAACATACCTCTGAGAGTCTAGGGCTTCTTCCAACTGCCTTTCCATGTGCCCAATTGATTTAGATGCTACACAGAATCCGTGTGTCAGGCACGATGATACATTAAGATTAGCAGTAAATGTACACTCATCATGGGCCTCCCATGTGAAACTCTTTGTGTGTGCCAGTTCAGCCTTCACGGATTGTACTTCCTTACGGCTCTCCTCGAGCTCCTTAGACAATTGCTCAGACTATTGCTTTCAGGCCTGCGTTAGCAGTCAAATAGTGCGGAGATCCTTAATTCATTTGTTTCAAAACAAATTATGGCTCTAGGGCTACTACGCTTACATGAATGTTCGAATTCTATAAAGACCAGTCACTTACCTGTATGCTGGTCGTTATCAACTTCATAGCTTCGCCGAACCCAGCTCGGGCGGCACCAAGGTGCGCATCCGCCGAGTGTAGGGCGCCGAACTCCTGTTCGGAGAAAATTGGGTGCTGCTTGGCTTCCCATCGTTGCCAATGATGCATGGCACTCTCCACCTCCGATTTGGTGACGGATACACCATCACCAGAATCAGCGAGCACCGGATTGTCCATGGGGGCTTCTATAGCAGAAGCCGCATGGACCGTGGCTCGGGAACTTCAGGCATCTCCAGACACCCGGGTAACCCCTTCAGTACGAGCGGATTGGGTGTTTCGCCTAAGTATTTCAATCAAAAAAACTTGTGTAAAACTCTATTGATCGCAACAATAAGCGGAAAACCGAACAATGTACCTTAAGGATGAGCGGGCAGGGGAATTTGCCCCCATAACCAGCTCCTTTGCAGGATCCATGTTAGCCTCCGACTCGGCCGCAGCTTCGGCTGCCGGTGTATGGCGCGTGTATCGGCGGCGTTTGGGATTCGGGAATGACACGTCTGGGGCACTCTTAGTAGCTGGCCTCTTGCTGGAGGAGCTTTTCTTTGTGCCCGCTGCAGGGATGGAGAATGGCCCAGGGTAATCAACTATGATAGCCACCAGAGATTGGACGATGTTGTCCTGGAAATAGACTCCATTTTCAAAGTCTAGTAGAAGATCCGGGTCCTTGTTGAAACCCATATCGTTGTGACGTGTATGGTTCTCGGGCTGAGGAGCCGGACAGTTGACTATCTCGATGAAACTCCTCCATTCCTGTTCACGCCAAGCTTCGGTCAAATAAAGTGCGGAACGGAAACCCTGATCTATTTTCATGTTTGAAATAGAAAGGCTTACCTAGTCGATGGGATTGTGGGCCGAATATCCTTCCTTGGTTGCCCACTGAACAGAGTCTTCATTCTCTCCTTTGTACAAGTCAGCAAGTGCAGCGGCCAACACCGTCGGATTGGCATGCCCTTGCTTTCGGGAGCGTGTGGTATCGCTTGTATCGTTGTATTGCCCTAAGGGGTGTACCCTCTGTTGGAGGGGCTGCACACATCGGGAGATGGCGGCGGCCATGACGTCGATCATGGTCAGTCGGTGGTTGGCGAGCATCCGCACCTGTGTGGCTAGGCACTCCACTTTGACGCTTTCCACCTGCGACGAGCTCCTTGGCCGCCAGTTGTACCTCTTCTTCGGGAGGATGTCGGAGTATTCGGGAAGACCTGTCCCAGTTTGCTCGAACAGGGGTACATCTTCAATATAAAACCATTGTGAAGTCCATTCTTCGGATTTCTGTGGTGTGCCTACCGGATACCCCGTCCTCGCTATACGTCACACTTCGGTCCGCCAACCTCCAAAATTGTCTTGTCCCATGTTTGGGGGACTAGACAGAAGTATTTCCTCCACAAATCAAAATGTGCTTCCCATCCCAAGAACATCTCGCAGAGAGCGACGAAGCCCGGATGTGTAAAATGGACCTTGGAGTAAGGTGGTGGAGTTGGATCCCATAGAACTCTAGCAACCCCCTCAGGAACGGATGGATTGGAAACCCAAGGCCCCAGAGGAGGAAGGGGACGAAGCATATGCGCTCCCGCTTGTTAGGGTTGGGGAAACGCTCTTCGAATACTTCGTCGCCGTAAGAAAGCAAACCTGTGCGGGTCACCGCCACATCTGAAGAAGGAAGATACCCCTGGTTCTCTAGATTGCGGAGTCGCAGGAGTGTAACGGAACAACTAGTCCAATCCCCTAGGCGTGAGCCGTAGGGACGTGCGGAGGAGCTGGGGGCGTTAGCCATGTTTTGCATGGAGCTTCTGCTAGGAGTTTCTTTCGATGAGCAGGAAGAGAATGTGGTCTGAGCCATGATTTTGTTTGATTAAAAGGGTAGTGCCTCTATTACGGAGGGGTAGGATTGTAAAAATCACTGACCACTTGCCTCCCCACGATGCACGAAAACCTGGGAACGTGCGCAGTTATTACAATGAACCTGTGCCCGTGACGTCTGGAATCTTACCGAAGACTGGTCGATTGCCGGACAAGGAGGGATGAAGGACTCGCCTCGCAAGCCGACGATGACGACATGAGGAGATTGGCCGGATATATATCGGCATTGAAGGCTAGTCCAGGGGCAACTAAGGGTGTCCTGGATTAGGGGGTCCTCGGATAGCCGACGTGTTGTTTACGGGCCGAACAATATGGGTCGCAAAGGGAGCATCGGACAATCAAAGACCACCTACGCCAGATGGAAGTTTCGAGAAGCCCTAAGGTATTCTCCAAGTTATTAGCTATAGTTAGGCATGTTTATCGGTTTGGCATGTAACCGACCATGTGTAAACCCAGGACACCCTCGACGGCTATATAAGCCGGAGGGTTTAGTGGTATAGGAGGACAACTCATCTAGGGTTAGCTATTCAATCTTGAGGTAGATCAACTCTGTAACCCCCCATATCATTAATACAATCAAGCAGGACGTAGGGTATTACCTTCATAGGAGGGATTGAACCTGGGTAAATCTATGTCCGCTTCGTCTCCCGTTACCGTCGATTCTAGTCTCATAGTTCGGGACCCCCTACCCGAGATCCGCCGGTTTTGACACCGACATCTGGGCTTCCCACAATTGTAGCAGTTTCGGTCATGACTTGATGAACGCTTCTCT
The DNA here is from genome assembly GCA_022496015.1 of Hordeum marinum. NCBI lineage: Eukaryota > Viridiplantae > Streptophyta > Magnoliopsida > Poales > Poaceae > Hordeum > Hordeum marinum. The sequence goes on along the minus strand of CM039678.1, from coordinate 417,113,812 downwards.
TCATATCTTGAGTTGGAGCTTCGATCTTTGCTTCTATTCTTGGAGAACTTGTTGAATTTCTTGACCATGAGGCTTATCTCTTCATTTGTGAAAAGGTTGTCGCTTGAAGTTGCGGGAGCATCACTTGTGGCTTTGTAAGCACTGCTAGACTTGTGGTGAAGCTCTTCCTTGTCCTTGAGTGTCATCTCATGAGCAACAATCCTTCCAATCACTTCTGTTAGCTTGAGATCTTTGTAGTTGGGCATCATTTGGATCAATGTGCACATGGTGTGATATTGATCATCCAAAGGTCAAAGTATCTTCAAGATTATGAATTTGTCGGTCAATTCTTCGCTTCCTAACCCGGCAATCTCATTGGTGATAAGAGATAGCCTAGATTACATCTCAGCGACTCCTTCACCATCCTTTATCTTGAACTTGTCAAGTTGACTTTGAAGAACATCCAACTTGGATTCTCTTACAGAGTCGGTACCTTCATGCATATCAACCAAAGTATCCCAAATCTCTTTTGCATTCTCAAGACGGCTGATTTTGTTGAATTCTTCAGGGCATAGGAAGTTGAAGAGAATGTCACATGCTTGAACTCTCTCACAGATTTGGCTTGGTGGAGAGGTTGATTGGGTGGAAAGCAACTTGGGGAGGCTAGAGATCAAGATTCACATGGTAGGAATGGAATGGCTTGATCTCAAAACATGAGTAGGTGGCACCGATTCAACAAACTCGGTGACATAAATTCAACTAACTCGATCAGACCGATTTTGTGAATTTGGGTAACACAAAGTTGGCAACCCAAACTCGGTGGCACCGAAAGGTTAGGGTTTGGCTGAGTCTGTCTGGGGCTGAGAATCGGTGGCACCGAGTGGAAAGTTTTGGTTGCATCGATTTTGGATATTTGGCTTTGGATAGACTATTGTGGAAGAGCTTGTGGGTGTATGTGGTGACTATCACTTGTGCACGTATGAGCATTTTGTTCACCAACAGTACCTTACCCCGTCTTGATAGTATTGGCTTTCCTATGGACTGAAAGTGATTTCCCACAAAAGGTAAAATGTAGAGTCCTTTGCTTGAAGCTTTTCCAATCTATTTCCTTGCATCTTGGGGTATTCCAAAATCCTTTTGCCACCCATTATTGAACTTTTCTTGAAACATGCTTAGTGGAAACATTAGTTCAATGACATATATGTTGTTATTAATTATCAAAACCACCAAGGGAGCAAATGTTCTTTCACGGATACACTATATCACTTGGCTCAGGATTCGTCCCTCGGTGGGACAAATGCAAGAGTGAACTCCATGCGAGTTTATCGACACTTACAACGTCTTATCCTACATAGATCCAACAATTGGCGGGGGCAGGAGGAGGAAGAAAGAGACAGGTGAATACCTCTTTCTCTCCTTGACCTGTTAGATTGAGTTATATCCCCCTGGGGTCGAATGCACCAATGCGGCGCAGCCTGCGCCGGTCGTGTAGCTCACGACATCTCCCTCGGATGCTGCAGCGACCGCAAGCGAGGGGGTCCTCAAAATAGAAGGATGTGCGACCACGTCGGGCTTCTTCTTTGGAGCCATTGTCGAAGAAGACGATGATGAAGATCGTCTCGTCATCCACAAACTCGGGTTCGTGCAAATTATGCATGCCCCCTACCTGGCATGCCGAAGATGTTGGGGGCACGGATGCGCATGATCACCTATGGCATCAGGAATCCCTTGTGCTTTGGCAGGGGGGTTCACGTTGCACGAAGAGTGGAGATCATGAAACGGTGTGACAATCAGGACGCATGCATTTTACCCAGGTTCAGGCTGCTGCTAAGCATAGAAACCTACTCCTACTTGTTGGTGGATTGATTGGGGGGAAATGAAGAACACATGGCACCTAGCCTAGCAAGGACTGTTGCCGAGGAAGGAGCGACTGCGTTAGTACAAGTGTTCGAGGGTAGGAATTGCCAACCTTGAGCTAGGTTGACTTGGGCCTCCTTTTATAGTGCAAGGGGTCACCACAATGGCAAAATAGACATTATCTATCGATTAGATAGCTAAGCAGAGCTATCATACCTAACTCTGGCATTTAGGACAAAATACCATGATTACCTAACTAGGTGGCGCTTGGGGGTGCATCCCCGGCAAGCTCTGGCCACCGCTTGGCTGGTCCTTGCTGAAGAACTTGATGCGCTACAGGGCGGGTGTTGACTGAGCATAACTTCCCTTCAGTGTGTCGCCACATTCTTAGCAAGAGCTGATTAACCGCCTGAGGGCTCGACACCGCATCGATAAGTGACGGGCGTAGCGATGCGATGGAGCGGTGGCTGGCTGGCTCATGCCTGTCAGAGAATGTCCTGCCGGGTCTTCTAGGAAGCGGCAGCATCTTTGCCCCCGGCAAGTGTTGGGGGCACGCTTGGTGAGCTGCAGACCGTGCTTGGGCTACCGTATTGAGCTTGTTGGAGTCTTGTCTTGATTGCTGGCAGGGTTCTCTGCTTCTATCGCCTGTGCACGTTGTGGCTGCCGGGCGTTGGTGGTTGGCCATCCAGGCACGAGTCAGGGGAAAAGTGAACCCCCTTGTTCATTTACCCCGACAAAGCCCGAGTACAAGATTGAAGTATTGAATCAACCCTGTGTTGTCCATACAAACAAAGACGAGGAGGGCAATATCATTTACCCAGAGAACACCACTCGGGAGTCGAGGATGCTCAAACAAGAGATTGGTAAATAGGCCTCCACAGAGAAAGACAATGACGAGGACGGTGAATATGCTTCCGAGTATCCGAACATCGACAAAGTCTTCAACATGATCTTTGCCTATGTAGAAAGCAAGAGCCGATTGAAAGTCATCAGTCAGGAGGTGAACATGGTGGCCCTGACTATCGTCAAGTACCACGATTGGGCGATGAGTCCCGTTACCTTAGACTAGTCAAATCATCTGGCGAACATAGCCACCCCTGGGAGGAAAGCATTGGTTGAAGACCCAACTATCAACGAAGACTGACCGCGCAAGGTCCTGATGGATGGCGATAGTGGGCTCATCATAATTTACGCTGACATGCTCAGAGCAATGGACATTCTGACGTCCCAACTGAGCAAAGTAACATGCATTTCCATGGGGTCATCCCCGAGAAGAAGGCTGAGTCACTCGACTAAATCGCTCTAGACATCATGTTCAGAGGCGAGAAGAATTTCTGAAAGGAGCACCTGACGTTTGAAGTGGTGGACTTCCGCAGCGCCTACCACACCATCTTAGGAAGACCTCCCTATGCACGCTTCATGGCCCGTCCATGTTACGTGTATCTTAATCTCAACATGCCCAGTACAAAGGGCATGATGATAGTGAGGGGCGATCAGAAAGTCGCCGAGGAGTGCATCCAATAGGGCTCTAGAATAGCAAACGAGCAAGTACTCACGGTCGAACTCGACGGGTACAAGAAGGTGGTCCAAGCGGTCGGCGACTTCCAGTCGGCTGGCGACACCAAGCAATTTCATGTTCATCTGAGTGATCCGAATGCTGCACCTATGAACATCTCGTCAACACTCGGGGAGAAAGAGAAAGTCAAGCTCATCCAGTTCCTCTATGAGAACTGTGATATTTTGGCATCGAAGTCATCTGACATGCCGACAGTTCCCTGGGGGATGGCTGAGCACTGACTCCGAGTCGATCCGAGTACCAAACCGGTCAAAGAGCATATGTGTTGATCCTCCATAGAGAAGCGCAAAGCAATCGATGAAGAAATAGCTCGGCTCCTAGCTGCCGAGTTCATCCATGAGGTGTTTCATTCCGATTGGCACGCCAACCCTATGTTGGTTCTCAAGAAAGACAAGTCACTCCGAATGTGCATCGATTTCAAGCACCTCAATCGGGCCTACTTGAAGGACCATTTTCCTCTTCCCTGCATAGATTAAATAGTAGGTTCTACTTCTAGATGTGAACGCATGTCGTTCCTGGATACATACTCCGGGTACAACCAGATCCGAATGTATGGAACTGATAAAATAAAAACAGCCTTCATCATCCCATTTGGGTGTTTTTGTGATACCACGATGCGATTCGGTCTCAAAAATACGGAGGTGACCTTCATGCATATGATCCAAAAATTCTTGCAAGAAAAAAAACAGTCAGAATGTGAAGGCATATATGGATGATATCATGGTCAAGTCCAGAAAAGGTTCCGACCTTCTAGCTGATCTCGCTGAAACTTTTGCCAATCTTCGACGTTTTTAGATAAAATTCAACCCTACAAAATGTACATTCGGACTGCCATCGGGTAAACTACTCGGTTTTTGCATTTCCGAACGAGGGATCGATGCCAACTGAGGGAGTCCTATCTCAGGGGGTCCTCGGATAGCCGACCTGTTGTTTATGGGACAGACTATATGGGCTACTTGCCAAACACTGGATGATTTCAAGGCCCAATTACCAGGATGGAAGCTTCGAGGAGCACGGCTTGTGCTCCACGTTTGATGTAGTAAATAGTCATGTTTATCTCTTCGGCATGTAACCGACCATGTGTAAACCCTAGGCCTCCTCGGCATCTATATAAGCCGGAGGGTTTAGGGTGACTCATCTAGGGTTAGACTTATGATCTCGAGGTAGATCAACTCTGTAACCCCTTACATCATCAATACAATCAAGCAGGACATAGGGTATTACCTCCATCGGAAGGCCCGAACCTAGGTAAACTCGTGTCCCTTTGTCTCCTGTTACCGTCGATCCTAGTCTTACAGTTTGGGACCCCCTACCCGAGATCCGCCGGTTTTGACACGGAAACCAACCCTGACAAAATTGGTGCTATCGTTCGAATGAAAACAACACTGTGCTTGCATGATGTGCAAAAGCTCACGGGTTACCTCGCGACCCTGAGCAGGTTCATCTCTCGACTCCATGAGAAGGCATTGCCTCTTTACCGACTGATGAAAAAGTCTGACAACTTTGAGTGGACTCCTGAAGTGCAAGCCAGATTTGATGAACTCAAGGCCTTGCTTTCCACCCAACCAGTGTTAGCTGGTCCGAGCAGTAGAGAGCCTTTACTCTTGTAGATCGCGGCTACTAGCCGAGTGATAAGAACTATCCTTACAGTAGAGCATGAGGAATCATGAAAAGCATTCAAAGTGCAAAGACACTTCGATTACATCTCAGAAGTCTTGACCCCTTCCAAGGAAAGGTATCTGCACTACAAGAAGCTGGTCTACGATATTTACCTCACTATCAAGAAGGTGGCTCATTATTTTCAAGAGCAGTCGGTCACAATTATCAATGATGCCCCCCCTGTCGGAAATCCTGTATAACAGAGATGCCACAAGACAAGTGACGAAATGGGCAATTGAGCTCCTCCCATTGGATATCAAGTTAGAAGCCAAGAAAAGAATCAAGTCTCAAGTGCTAGTTGACTTTTTGGCTGAATGGATCGAACAAGAACTGCCCACCCCAAGTATACACGAACACTGGGCCATGTTATTTGACGTGTCGAAGATGCTCCAAGGATATGGTGCTGGAGTGATTCTTGCCTCCCCCAAGGGAGACTGATTGAGCTATGTTCTCCAAATTCACTTTGATTCATCTAATAATAAGGCCTAATATGAAGCCCTTCTGTACGGGCTCCGAATGGCCATCACACTCGGAATGAAACATTTGATGATATTCGGCGATACGGACCTCATCGTCAATCAAGTTATGAAGGAATGGGATATTGGAGTCCTTCCATGACTGGGTACTGCAATGCAGTCAAAAAAATTAGGGACAAACTTTGAGGGTTTAGAGTTGCATCATATACCCGGAGCGAAGAACCGGGCGGCATATGACCTGGCAAAAATTTGCTCCACTTGGCAAGTCCTGTCGAAAGGCATTTTCCTTGCGCACTGATGTGTCTTGAGACTGTGTCGGTATTTCCCCAAAGAGGAAGGGATGATGTAGCACATCGACGGTAAGTATTTCTATCAGTTATGAAACCGAGGTATCAATCTATAGAGGAAGATCATGCACCCACGTAAGCAGTACCAGCACACAAATAACAAATACTTGCAACCCAACGCGAAAGAGAGGTTATCAAGCTCTCTACGGTAAAAAGATAAATTAGGTAATGATAGTTTTTGCAAATAGATCTCGCCAGAACACAAAATAAAATAAGTAAACAAAAAGTGCGGCAATGTATTATTGTTTTTTCGATTAATAGATCTGAAAACAAAACGGCAAAATAGTAGATCGGAAAGCAATATGTTGGAAAAGTAGACCCGAGGGCCGTAGATTTCACTAGTGGCTTCTCTCGTGAGTATAGGGTGCGATGGGGAACAAATTACTATTGGGAAATTGATAGAAGATCAAATAATCATGAAGTTATCTAGGCAATGATCATTATATAGGCATCACGTCCAATCCAAGTAGACCGAAAGATTTTGCATCTACTTCTATTACTCCCCACATCGACCACTATCTAGCATGCATGTAGTGTATTAAATGCATGGAGAAACGGCGTAATGCAATAAGAACAGTGAGATGATGTAGACAAGATCTATTCATGTAGGAATAGAAGCCATCTTGTTATCCTTAATGGCAACGATACATGAGTGTCTTGCTGCCACTTCTGTCACTGTGAAAGAATACCGCAAGATCGAACCCATCACAAAGCACCTCTTCCCATGGCAAGAAAAATTGATCTAGTTGGCCTAACTAAACCAAAGATTCAAAGAAGAAATACGAGGCTATAAGTAATCATGCAGATAAGAGATCAAAGAAGACTCAAATAACATTCCACCAGGTCGAATATTTGAGAATTTACAGAGGTGATAGTCGGTGGAGGGGAGCCCCGATGTGGCTAGCCGAATCCATGGTTGCCTTCCATACCAACACTTTCCAAGGAATTTATTATTTGACAACATAAAGTAAAATTTTCTTTTTCTTTCTTTTTGTTTGATTTCAGGAATGGGCATCCATATTATAGCCATAATCTCGTGCACTGACAAGTGAATAAACACTCATCTTGAGAATAGCACATCTAGCATGGAAAAATATCGGTCACCCCTTACCGATTCATGAGCGGTACGAGCACACAAAAAGGTAAATTTATTTTGAAATTTAGAGATGGCACATACAAATTTGCTTGGAATGGCATGCAAATATCGTATGTAGGTACGTATGGTGGACTGATATGGCAAACTGGGTTTAAGGATTTTGGATGTACAAGTAGTATTTCTACTTAGTACAAGTGAATGCTAGCAAATAGGTTGAGAAGCATCCAATTAAGAAACAAATAATCACATAAGCGAGCATTAATCATAGCTAACACCAAATAATGCACCATAAGTAGAATGCAACTTCAAGCACAACTATTGACTTTTGTGCTTGCATAGGGAATCACAAACCTTAACATCAATATTCTTACTAAGCATAGTTACTCACTCACATAACTAACATATCACTATCGTCATGTCTCAAAACTATTACAAATAATAAAGTTTAATTTGTCCAATGATCTTCAGGAAAGTTTTTATTATATCCCTCTTAAATATCTAATTTCATATATTTCCATTGCTTTTTGACAAGCTCAAATAGATTTAAGAGAGGGACATGAGCATAAAAGTTTCATCTCTCAAAATAATATAAGTGAGGCATGACAGGATTTATTCAAAACTACTAACTATCAAGAAAATCTAAGTGAAACATGAGAGTGTTTCTTCGAACATGCAAAAGCACGTGGTGTTCAACAAGATCTAAGTGAAGCACTAGAGCAATTTCATAGCTCAATACATTTAAGTGAAGCATATAGAGCAATACTAACAAATAATAGCATAATTTTGGCTCTCTCAAATAGGTGTGTGCAGCAAGGATAAAAAGCAAATAAAGCAAAGATACAAAGCGCTCCAAGCAAAACTCATGATATGTGACGAATAAAAATATAGTTCCAAGTAAAATACCGATGGTTGTTAAGGAAAGAAGGGATGGCACTCAGGGCACCCCCAAGCTTAGTTTCTTGCTACTCTTTGGATAATATCTTGGGGTGCTTTAGCATCCCCAAGCTTAGGTTCTTCTTACTGCTTATTCCTTCATCCATGATAATCTCACCTGTCAAATTTCGGGCTCCGCAAAACCCAAAGAAGTTCGAACATAGGGGTCTGTGCGAAGATCCCCGGAAGCCTCACCGTACCTAGCTCGCTACCCGATGATTTCTACGATGAACTCACATGATGACGGGGAAGAAGATGTACACGGTGATTTACCTAGGTTTGGGCCGTCGTGAAGCATAAAACCCTACTCCTGCCTTGGTGAATTGCCTCACAAGGAGGTTTGTGGATGAACAAGTACAGTGGTGAGTTGCCTCATGAGGGCGCTCTAGTGGTGTTTCCTGTCTTCTGCTATCTCTCTGTTTCTCGTCCTCCCTCTATGGTGCAGCCTAGCCTCTATTTATAGCAGCCCGAGTACTCTTCCCTTATCGCTATGGCGGGAAGAGATCCCACAACAGCCCAATTCGAAGGGGGCAATAGTACATCTTTATCCTGAAGAAAGGTGGTCTGCGCCTGCAAAGTAGATGTTGATGATGCAGTGGTGGGCTCGGCAATGACATCCTTCCTGCTGGGCTCGTGGTCGTCATCTTGTTGCACTGGAATGGAAACCTTTGGGGGAGCTTTGGGAACCCGCGTACGTCCTTACTCCCTTTTCATCAAAGAGGAAACTGTACCGCCTGGCGCACTGGTGCTTGCCTATCCTATCTTGCATCATCCTTGGCCTCGCGAGGCCAAGTGCTGCATAGGGATCTCCTCCACTCCGGAGGGGGCCTGAGGAGGCCCGTCCTTGCTGGTCTTGATGTTGCTTCTCTCGCGAGCTCGGGCTCTCGTGAGGGCCTTTTCATGAGCGCGATCGCGCGAACCGTGCCTGGCTGACGTGGTGGGCCATGCCCTGGGCTATAGGCAGGCAGCTCTGGGTACCCCCGTTCCCAGAACATGGACAATAGCCCCTGGGCCAAAGGCGCGCCCGATCTGGGTTCTGGGTGAAGCCGTGGAGGACAGCCTGAAGCGCCGCGGGCCCAAAACGTTGCGGGCCAGGCTCAACACGCGTTGTGTGCCCAGGGGACGACGTCTCCACTCCCGAGGATGTTAGGGTCCTTCCTGGTCAAACTAATGCAATGCCTACGCACTGTGCTGGCTATCATTACCCTTCCTTGAAAGTGGCTGCTCCCTCGACCTTCTCCCTTTGGGCCACACGGATGTGACCCTTCGGGATCTAATGAACTGATGTGGGGCAGAGCTTCACGCTACTCGGGACTGCCCCGCGGTGCCCAAGGAGCGCATGACACCTCCACTCCCCGTGATGCCCCGACTGACAAGGGCTGGGACGCGACGCAGCACCATCATTGCCCGAGGTGCGAGGTGGCGCCGGTTTGCCCTTGGCCGTATATAAGTGGGCAAGGGTTAGAAAACCCTTAGCACATCTTCATCTTCTTTTCCTCCCAATATTCAAGCCACCTTTCTTTGAGTCATGGCTCCAGTGAGGAAGTTCTCCATCGCCGAGAAAGGGAAGGCCTCCAAGTAGAGCCCTGCCTCGCCGCCGCCCAAGAGGGCCGCGATCGTCCCCGGAAACACGCCACTTGTCGTTTGTGGTTCCCTGTGGGCACGGGCTTGGTCCAACATGGCCTGGGGTTACTCTTGGCAGCCACGGGGGCCTCCATCCCACGCGGGAGGCCATAGAAGTCGCAATGGTGGCGCCCGCGGAGGGAGGCTAGCGGTGGCCACTCGTCCACCCCGGCCGCGGCTCCATTCAGCCGACACGGCCCAGAAGTTTTTGGTGTGGGCGGAGAGGCTGGCGACCACTTGGTTTCAACTCCTATATTTCTTAACGCAGGCGTTGTCGGTAGGGGGCCTGCTGGCCTATGGCTGCAAGCTGACGGCTACTGCAGCGCAGCCTCGTGGGTGGAGGTGGAGGTCACCCCAGGGGAATACGTGTACCTGAACCATGGGTGGCAGGCATTTTCCCTCGCTCGTAGCTTGGAGGGGAGGTGCACCTTCACTTCAAGTACGATAGCGTGGCGACGCACTTTGTCAAGATCTTCGGGGAAGAAGGGAAAGCGCTTGGGGTGTTGCCCGGAAGACGACAGCCACGGCAATCTTAGAGGTGAGCTTGCCCTTAACGACGGTCGTCGCATCTCCAGCAGCAGTGACAACCCCTTCGAGGAGAGCCCGAGCGACAGCAGTAACAGTAGCGATAGCAGCTATAGCGTGCCACCATGCCGGTGTGCTCAGACCTTGGGGGGTAGCCAGCCGCCGGGGCGTTACTCCTTTGCTCAAGAAGCAGTCACGTCGGCGCACCCTCCACGGTCTCTTCAAGGAAGAGGAGGACTCTGATTGAGTGTTGGTTGCTAACTCTTGAGCTTGCATTGGTGTTCCCTTGAAGAGGAAAGGGTGATGCAGCAAAGTAGATAAGTATTTCCCTCAGTTGTTGAGAACCAAGGTATCAATCCAGTAGGAGGAACAAGCATGTCACCAATGGATGCACCTACACAAACAATCAAACTTTTGCACCCAACGTTATAAAGGGGTTGTTAATCCCTTCACGATTATTTGCAAGGATTAGATCCGATAGAGATAGATGTAAACGAGAACGGAAATTAAAGGTAAACAAATTGCAACAACGTAGTTTTGGTATTTTTAGTTTATAGATCTGAAAGTATATTATAGAAAGTAGACCCGGGGGCCATAGGTTTCACTAGAGGCTTCTCTCTTGAAGGCAGATATCATGGTGGGTAAACAAATTACTATCAACAAATTGATAGAAAAGTGAATAATCATGTAGTTATCCAAGGCAATGATCATGCATATAGGCATCACTTCCGTGTCAAGTAGACCAAAACGATTCTTCATCTACTACTATTAGTCCACACATCGACCAACTCCTGCCTGCATCTAGAGTATTAAGTTCATCAAGAACAGAGTAACGCACTTAGAAAGATGACATGATGTAGAGGGATAAACTCAAGGAATATGATGAAAACCCCATCTTGTTACCCTTGATGGCAACAATATAATACGTGCCTCGCTACCCCTACTATGTCACTGGGTGAGGACACCGCAAGATTGAACCCAAAACCAAGTACTTCTCCCATTGCAAGAATTACCAATCTAGGTGGCCAAACGAAACAAATAACTCGAAGAGACTTACAAGGATATGAAATCATGCATATAAGAATTCAGAGGATCTTCAAATAAGATTCATGGATAATCTGAACATAAACTCACAATTCATCGGATCTTGACAAACACACCACAAAAGAGGATTACATCGGATAGATCCCCATGAAGATCATGAAGAACATGGTATTGAAGATCAAAGAGAGAGAAGAACCAATCTATATACTAGCTATGGACCCGTAGGTCTATGGTGGACTACTCACGCATCATCGGAGGGGCAATGGAGTTGATGTAGATGCCCTCCGTGATCGAAACCTCATTCGACAGATTACCAGAAAAGGCTCCAAGATTGGATCTCTCGGGAATGGAGGCTTCTGGACGCGGAAAAGTATTTGTGTATCTCGTTCTGATGTTGGGGGAATATTTGGGAAATTATAGGCTAAAGATTTGGGTTAGGACACCTGCAGGGACACGGCAAGCCTGCTAGGCGCGGCCAGGGGGGCGCCTAGCAAGCTTGTGACTCCTTGGCTGGTTTCCTGCCGTGCACTCCAAGCTTGGTTGATTTGTTTCCTTTTAGAAAAATTCCTTCTGAGGGTTTTATTCCGTTTGGACTCTGTTTAATATTCCATATCTACAAAACTCAAAAACAAGGAAAAAACAGAAACTAGCACTAGGCTCTAGATTAATAGGTCAGTCCAAAAATAATATAAAATAGCATATCAATGCATATAAAACATCCAGAATAGATAATATAATAGCAAGCCATCATCAAAAATTATAGATACGTTGGAGACGTATCAGCATCCCCAAGCTTAATTCCTGCTCGTCCTCGAGTAGGTAAGTGATAAAAACAAATTTTTTGATGTGGAATGCTGCCTAACATGTTCATCACATATTCTTTTCTTTGGTAGCATGTGTAGGAGATATGCCCTAGAGGCAGTAATAACAGTTATTTTGTATCTCCAAAGTTTGTAATGAATGTTTATGTTCCATGCTATAACTGCAATGATTCTCGAGTCTAGAAATTAAACGAGGCTTGGAGGGAAACTCATGTGCACGTGTGGTATAATAAACGGTAAATTGTATTCCTAGTCTTGCCTCTAAGACTGGCTCAAGTGTTGCATGATGGTCCTGTTTTCCTGATCATGGGCATGGCTATGCTGGCAATTTTGAGGACGCGATGTTGGCAGAACACTCGTGTTGAATCGATCCGAATTGATGTTATGCTATGAGATACATTCGTCACAAGTTAATGGTTAATAACATAGAGATGGTTAACGTTTGCATAATTCCTTAGACCATGAGAGTATCGAGTTTCTTCATGCTTGCTTCATGAACTTTGGGGTTTGTTAAACGTCATCCGTAAATGGGTGGCTATTACGACGGCTTACGGGTTCATGGAAAAGTATGTCAAGTAATTTGTTAGCTCAAGATTGGGATTTGCTCCTCCGACGATGGAGAGATATCTCTGGGCCCTCTCGGTGTTACGGTATCCATCATCGTCTGGCCAGACACTGTGATTTGATCACGGGGATGCCGGAACACGGGAACGAGAAAAGAGAACAATACCGGCAATGAGGTAACTGGCATAGTGGACAAGTTGTTGATCCACGAGGATGCCTACATGTCTCACCTCGGGTAATTGTAACATATCGCGAAGCAACAGGAATAGCTCACGGCAACTAGAGGTTCACTCGAATATTCATTCGTGTGGGTATAGGGGTCAATATGGGTGTCCATGGCTCCAATGTTGATCATTGATCGGAAGGGGTTCCAGGTCATTTCTATGCTTCACCGAACCTATAGGGTCACACGCTTCAGGGTCATCTATCTATTGAATACTAGACAGGGAGTCTGAGAGAAAATCACCGAAAAGTTTTTGACACCGGAAAAGTTTCGGAGAGCGGAAAAGTTTCGCAGACAGGTCACTGGAACAGTTTCGGTAAAACTAAAAAGTAGTTTCAGGGGATACCATTAAGTCAAATTGGTTTCGGCACATGCCTGATAATTCTTGGAGGGTGCCAGAATCATTCTGGAAACTTCTGGGAATTTTCCGAAAGAAAAACCGGAAATGTTTCGGAGCTGTCGGAACCGCTTCAGATGCTTTTCGCAGATGAAAATCACTATTCTGAAATTGTTCCGGATTGCATTAAAAATTATTTTAGTGGGGTACTAGAATTGTTCTAAGCCCACATAAATATTTTCAGTTCGATCGGACGCTGAAAAATGTCATCGTGAATAGTGAAAGTGCTTTTTGGATATTTATGGAAAAGGACCTTTTTGGATATTTCCAAAAAGGCTTCTAGAAGGGATTGGGGAGCAAGTTAGCTCCTCATGGGGGGGCCCCCAAGGGTTGGCCGGCCAAGGGTGGAGCTCCTCCATGGAGCTCCACATGGCACCCCTTTTTCCTTCTTATGTTTTTTTATGTGTGACATAAAGTGGGGATAGTTTGGTATTTTCAAGTCCCAACCCTACCCCTTGGTTTTCCTATAAATAGAGGAGATGTGGGCTGCCATCTCTTCATCCTTGTGCTCTCATACACATGCTTTGCTTTGCAAGCTCTCTCTCTCCCTCCCACGAAAAGAGTCTTTCGTAGAGCCGAAAGGCTGTCTAGGTTCCGGCAGGAACTAGTTCTGGACGGCGAAGCCCTGCCAGATAGATGACACCGTATGTGTGCAACCCCGTAGAGAGGTCGTAGTTTTGATCTTTTGCCCGAGGGGCTGTTCGTGTGTCCTCCCGTAGGGCTGTCCGAGTCTTCGTTCGAGTTTTGAGGGTCCTCCCGAAGGGCTGTCCGCGACATCGTTCGGGGGACTGTCCAACCGCCTCCCGAAGGGCTGTCCGACGAGGGAGTACATCCTCGCGGTTGGGAGGTTGTAAAATCCTAGCTGCGGGGATCTGCACCAACGATCTCCACTGACTCTTCTACCGCTGCGCTTCGAGTCGGTACGGATCGGATCAAACCTTGTATGCAGTCTCCATAGTGGTCCTAGGCGTGCTCGCTATACCGGAAATTTTTGTTTTCTGTCGCATTCCCCAACAGCATGGACATTTGGAATTTTAGATGGTTCAAAGCAATAGTATATATTGGACATGAAGGCCTCAATACTGAAGCATATCAGCAAGCAACCATGTCTTCCAAAACAGATAATATAATAGCGTGACACAATAAAAAATCATAAATATGTTGGAGACGTATAACCATCCTCAAGCTTAATTCTCTTCAAAATATAATGGCAAAAGAAAGTTATCCCTACAATATATATATATATATATGGTCTGGCTATGCTCCATCTTCCCTACAAAAAGTATTTATATCATACACAACCCCGATGAAAAGTCAAGCGATTGTTTTCAAACCTTTATTTTCTCAAAAAATTTCAACTCTCATGCAATACATGAGCATGAGCCATGGATATAGCACTATAGGTGGAATAGAATATGGTGGAGGTTGTCAAGGAAAGGGAGAAGATAGTCTCACATCACCTAGGCGTATCAGCGGGCTATGGAGATTCCCATTAATAGATATCAATGTGAGTGACTAGGGATTGCCATGCAACGGATGCACTAGAGCTATAATTGTATGAAAGCTCAAAAAGGAACTAAGTGGACATGCATCATGAAAAAAAATTCCACTAGTTATATGAAAGTGACAAAATAGGAGACTCTCTATCATGAAGATCATGGTGCTACTTTGAAGCACAAGTGTGGAAAAATATAGTAGCAATGTCCCTTCTCTATTTTCTCTCATTTTTATTAGTGGGCATCTAAGGCCTCTTTTATTATATATTTTTTATTTGGGCTTCGCTGGCCTCTTTTTTTCATAAAGTTCGGAATCTCATCCCCACTTGTGAGGGAATCATATCTTCCATCATCCTTTCCTCACATGGAACATTCTCTAGCAATTATAATCATCAAAATTTTATTTACTTACAACTCAAAAGAAAATTACAACTCGACACCTATGACAAAATATGACTCTATATGCAATATGGAAGTGATGGTGCAAGCCATAAAAGGAAACGGTGGAAGTTGCATGGCAATACATCTCGGAATGGCTATGGAAATGCCATAATAGGTAGGTATGGTGGCTGTTTTGAGGAAAGATATATGGTGGCTGTTTTGAGGAAGGTATATGGTGGCTGTTTTGAGGAAGGTATATGGTGACTGTTTTGAGGAAGGTGTTTGTTTTACCGGCAAAAGTTGCACGGTACTAGAGAGGCTAGCAAAGGTGGAAGGGTTAGAGTGCGTATAATCCATGGACTCAACATTAGTCATAAAAACTCACATACTTAATGCAAAAGTCTATTAGTCATTGAGGCAAAGTATTAAACGCATTCTCCTAGGAGAGAGGTTGGTAGGAGTTAACCATCGCACGCTCCTGACCCTCACACAAAGGTCGACAATCTATAAACAAGTAATGCTCCGACTTCCTTACATAACGGTTCACCATACGTGCATGCTAGAGGAATCACAAACATTTACACAAGTATTTTTTACCAAATCAGAATTACTTCCTAACATGACTCTTAACATTACCATCTTTATATATCAATAATTTATGCAAGGAATCAAACTTCTCATAAATACTCAATGCACTTAATATGGAATTGGATGCCTATCATATTAGGACTAAATTCATAACCTAGACCAATTGCCATGCTGTTTATATAATCTCAAAACAATATAAGTGAGGTACGAGAGTTCAAGTATTTCTATAAAACGCAAACACCATCGTGCTCTAAAAAATATAAGTGAAGCACATAGAGGAAAATTGCCTAACTCAAAAGATATAAGTAAAGCACATAGAGCATTCTAACAAATTCACGATTCAGCGTGTCCTGCTCAAAAAATGTGTGCAGCAAGGATGATTGTGGCAAACTAACAAGCAAAGACTCATATCATAAAAGAGGCTCCAAGCAAAACACATATCATGTGGTGAATAAAAATATAGCCTCAAGTAAATTTACCGATGTATTGAAGACGAAAGAGGGGATGCCTTCCGGGGCATCCCCAAGATTAGGCTCTTTTTCATCCTTTAATATGAATTGGGGTTCCTTGGGCATCCCCAAGCTTAGGATCTTTCCACTCCTTATTCCATAGTCCATCAAATCTTTACCCAAAACTTGAAACTTCACAACACAAAACTTAACAGAAAACTCATGAGATCCGTTAGTATAAGAAAATAATTAAACACTTTAGGTACTGTTGTGAACTCATTATTTGTTTATATTGGTGATATACCTACTTTATTATAACTTCTCCATGGTTCATACCCCATGATACAACCCAAAGATTCATCAAAATAGGCCAACAACTCAAAGAAAACAGAATCTGTCAGAAACAGAACAGTCAGTAGAAATCTGAAAACTTCGGATACTTATGTAACTCAAAAAATTCTGAAGAATTCAGAAAAGCTGCGAAATTTGTATATCAATCTTTTGTAAAAATTTCAGACTCATTCGACGTTCTGAAATTTTTGAGAAAATTCCTGGACTGAGCGCAAAAGTTTTTGTTTTTCAGCAAGTAAACAACTACCATAGATCACCCCAAAGGTTTTACTTGGCTCAAACACTAATTAAAACACCAAAACACAATTACTACAGAAGTAATAATGTGGGGAACACTCAAAAACAGAATCAAAAACAGAACACAAAAATAAAATTGGGTTGCCTCCCAACAAGCGCTATTGTTTAACGCCCCTAACTACGCAAAACGCAAAAGATCTAGGTATTGTCATCTTTGGTATGCAATCCAAAAGTAGCTCTCATAATAGATTCATCAGGCAATCTTATTTTCTTTCTAGGAAAGTGTTCCATGCCTTTCCTTAATGGAAATTGGACTCTAATGTTTCCTTCTTTCATGTCAATAATTGCACCAATCGTTCTAAGGAAAGGTCTACCAATAATAATAGGACATGTAGGATTGCAATATTTATCAAGAACAATGAAATCTACGGGTACATAATTCTATTTTAAACAATAAGAACAAAATTAATCCTTCCCATAGGTTTCTTAATAGGGGAATCCACAAGATGCAAATTTATAGAGCAATCATCAAGATCATGGTAACCTAGCACGTCACATAAAGTTTTCGGAATCGTGGAAACACTATCACCCAAATCACACAAAGCATGGCACTCACAATATTTGATTTTAATATTGATAGTAGGTTCCCACTCATCATGAAGCTTTCTAGGAATAGAAACTTCTAACTCAAAAAAATTCAAAATATTTCATTATAGCATCAACTATATGTTTAGTAAAAGCCTTATGTTGACTATAAGCATTTCGAGAATTCATCATGGATTGTAACAAGGAAATACAATCAATCAAAGAGAAGCTATCATAATTAACGTCCTTGAAATCCAAAAGAGTGGGTTCATTTCTATTCAAAGTTTTGACCTCTTCAATCCCACTTTTATGAATCATGGCATTAAGATCTATAAACTTCGAATCATTGGGATGCTCTTTAACTAAAGTTGACTTATCTCCAGACCCATCTTTATCAAGATTTATATTTGAAAACAAAGATTCAGTAGGAGTCACATCAATCACTTTGAGATCTTCCTCATTATTATCACGAGAACACACTATTTCAAGCCATTCACGCTTAACACGTATTCTAGCGGTTCTTTCCTTAATTTCATCCATAGAAATTCTCATGGATTTTAAAGATTCATTAATATCATGCTTAGGTGGAGTATATCTAACTTTCAAAGAATCAACCTGAAGCGAAATTCTATCAACGCTCCTAGCCAAATCATCAATCTTGAGAACTTTTTCTTCATTAGTTGCATAAAAACATTTTGTGAACCAATAAACTATTTAACAATATTCTCAAGATCAGAGGGCATCTTATTATAATTTCCATAAATTACTAGGAAACGGCGTTGGGTTGAAATTACCTCTATATGCGTCATTACCTAAATTGTTCCTACCAACAAAATTCACATCCATAGATTCATTATTATTCCCAATCAAAGAAGACAAAGGAATATCATTGGGACAAATAGGAGCACTCTTACTAGCAAATAATTTCATCAATTCATCCATCTTTTCACTTAGAGTATTTATTTCTTCAATAGCATGCACCTTTTTACTAGTAGATCTTTTGGTATGCCATTGAGATTAGTTTTTCATAATATTATCTAGGAGTTTGGTAGCATCTCCTAACGTGATTTCCATAAAAGTACCACCAGCGGCACAGTCAAAAAGATTCCTAGATGCAAAATTCAATCCCGCATAGAAAATTTCTATAATCATCCATAGACTCAAACCATGTTTGGAACAATTCCTAATAATTAATTTCATCCTCTCCCAAGATTTTTCAACATGCTCATGATCAAGTTGCTTAAAATTCATTATATCGTTCCTAAGGGAGATGATCTTAGCGGGTGGAAAGTACTTGGCGACAAAATCATCTTTACACTTATTCTATGAATCAATACTATTTTTAGGCAAAGATGGAAACCAAGTTTTAGCACGATCTCGTAGTGACAACGGAAATAGCTTCAATTTAACAATATCATTATCCACATCTTTCTTCTTTTGCATATCACACAACTAAATGAAAGTATTTAGATGGGATGTAGCATCTTCACTAGGAAGGCCAAAAAATTGTTCTTTCATAACAAGATTAAGTAAGGCAGCATTGATTCCGTAAGATTCCGCACTAGTGGTGGGAGCAATTGGAGTATTAATAAAATCATTATTATTAGTATTGGAAAAGTCACACAACTTGGTATTCTCAGACATCGTGACAAATCAAGCAATCAAACCCACCAGCAAACGAAAGGCAAACGGAAGAAGGGCGAATAAAAAGGCAAATCTTTTTGGTATTTTCTGAAAATTGTTTTAGAAGTGGGGGAGAGGAAAACGAGAGGAAAATGGCAAATAATGTAAATGCAAGAGATGAGTTTGTGATGAGTACTTAGTAGGCTTGATGTAGATCTCCCCAGCAACACTGCTAGAAATTGGCAAGTTGATGGGAGAGATCTTGTCTTCACTTGCTATGTATCCTCCCAGGCAACGGCGTAGAAATCCTTCTTGCTACCTCTTCAGCTTGTGTTGGTTTTCCCTTGAAGAGGAAAGGGTGATGCAGCGAAGTAGATAAGTATTTCCCTCAGTTGTTGAGAGCGAAGGTATCAATCTAGTAGGAGGACCAAGAAAGTCAACAAGGGATGCACCTACACAAACAATCAAACTCTTGCACCCAATGCTATAAAGGGGTTGTCAATCCCTTCACGGTTATTTGCAAGGATTAGATTCGATAGAGGTAGATGTAAACGAGAACATAAAGTAAAGGTAAATAAATTGCAACAAAGTATTTTTGGTATTTTTGGTATATAGATCTGAAAGTGTATTATGGAAAGTAGACCCGAGGGCCATA
Organism: Hordeum marinum; assembly: GCA_022496015.1. Classification (NCBI taxonomy): domain Eukaryota; kingdom Viridiplantae; phylum Streptophyta; class Magnoliopsida; order Poales; family Poaceae; genus Hordeum; species Hordeum marinum. The sequence continues at coordinate 417,094,327 of CM039678.1, read as the reverse complement.
GGTTTCACTAGAGGCTTCTCTCTTGAACACAAATATCATGGTGGGTAAACAAATTACTGTCAAGCAATTGATAGAAAAGCGAATAATCATGTTGTTATCCAAGGTAATGATCATGCATATAGGCATCACGTCCGTGTCAAGTAGACCGAAATGATTCTACATCTACTACTATTACTGCACACATCGACTTACTCCTGCCTACATCTAGAGTATTAAGTTCACGAAGAACAGAGTAACGCATTAAGAAAGATGAGATGATGTAGAGGGATAAACTCAAGCAATATGATGAAAACCCCATCTTGTTACCCTTGATGGCAATAATACAATACGTGCCTCGCTACCCCTACTATGTCACTGGGTGAGGACACCGCAAGATTGAACCGAAAACCAAGTACTTCTCCCGTTGCAAGAATTACCAATCTAGTTGTCCAAACCAAACAAATAACTTGAAGAGACTTACAAGGATATGAAATCATGCATATAAGTATTGAGTTGTATGGGAGGTGGATGTCGGCAACGTCGAAGTCGATTTGCTCAGTGCGGAATTTGGAGCGGGTGCCGAAAGTGATGGGAAGGCGCACCCACACCACGGGAACGACAGATCCTCCGACCACCCTAGGGATGGGCCTTGAAGGCACGAGTCGGTCATGGGGGACTGCATCACGTCGAAGGCCTCTACGGAGATTACGTTGAGGCTGGCGCCACCATCTATGAGGGTCTTGGATACGTCCATGCCGCTTCTTGTTGGCATGCACAACATGGGGAGTGTTCTGGCAGCCGTCGGTGTCTTGGGGTGGTCGTCGGGGCTGAAGGTGATGTCGGTCTCCGGCCACGTCCGAGGCGGCCTGGGCTCGTACTATGGCCGAATTGTGACTGCGCTGCGGAAGAACTACTTGACCAGGCGGCTGGAGGTGGGTGACTGCGATCCGACAAGGATGCATGCGACCGTAGCAGCGTCCCACGGTTGGTGCTAGGGCGTGGCCCTGCGCGACATGGCGCCACCGCACGCCAAGGGCTGCCTGGCTTCAGGGATCCCGTCCGCCATGGGATCGCCGAACTGGGGCTCGACTATCGCCACGAGTGGGAAAACTTCGACAAAACCCCTACCTGGCGTGCCAAATGTCGGATTTCGGGCTCCGCAAAACCTAAACAAGTTCGAAACCAGGGGCGTGTGCAAAGATCCCTGGCAGCCTCAAACTACCTAGCTTTCTACCCGATGATTTCTATGATGAACTCGCACAATGACGAGGAAGAAGATGCACACGGTGATTTTCCTAGGTTCGGGCCGCAGCGAAGCGTAAAACCCTACTCCTGCTTTGGTGGATTGCCTCAGGAGGAGGTTGGTGGATGAACTAGTACAACGGTGAGTTGCCTCGTGAGGGCGCTCTGGTCGTGTTGCCTGTCTTCTGCTATCTCTTTTTTTCTCGTCCTCCCTCTATGGTGCAGCCTAGCCTCTATTTATAGCGGCCCGGGTCCTCTTCCCTTATCGCTATGGAGGGAAGGGATCCCACAACAGCCCAATTTATATGGGGACAGTAGTACATCTTTATCCTGATGAAAGGTGGTCTTCGCTTGCAAAGTAGCCGTTGATGATGCAGAGGTGGGCTCGGCAATGACATCCTTCCTGCTGGGCTCGTGGTCGTGGTATTCTTGCACTGGAATGGAAATCTTTGAGGGCGCTTTGGGAACCCACGTACGTCCTTGCTCCCTTTGCACCAAAGAGGAAACTGTACCGCATGGTGCACTGGTGCCCACCTGTCCTATCTTGCATCATCCTTGGCCTCCCGAGGCCAAGCGCTGCATAGGGATCTCTGCTGCTCCGGAGGGGGCCTTGCCTTGAGCGCGATCGTGCCAACCATGCTTGGCTGACGTGGTGGGCCATGCGATAGGCCGTAGGCAGGCAGGTTTGGGTGCCCCCATTCCTAGAACGCCGATATCAGCCAAAACTTGAAAGCCTTAATCACACACAACTTGACGGAATTCTCATGAGATCCGCTAGTATAATAAAGCAAATTACCACTTCAAGTACTGTTGTAAACCCATAATGAGAACATAATTCGTTTCAGACACGACAATCTGTAGTAATCTATACTCTACCCATACATCTATAAGTCTAAACATTCTGAAAAATTAGGACAACGTAAATAATTTGTATGGAAAACTGTGTTAAAATTTCAGCTCATTATAATGCTCTAGTAAAAAATGAAAATTCGAACACTGGTAGCAAAGTTTCTCTTGCAGATTCAGCATTATTTCTAGTCATCTTATGAATCATCCTAAAGGCTTAAATTCGCACAAACACTAAATAAAACATAAAAAAACACTATCATAACTGAGGCATAATTGTGCAAACACTCAAAAACAAAAAGGAAAGGATAAAAATATGTTATTCATTGGGTTGCCTCCCAACAAGCATTATCGTTCTACGCCCTTAACTAGGCATAACGCATAGTTTCAAGTATTGTCATGTTTAGTTTTTGCCACCTTTATGAGCGCTTCTTCAAACCTTGAAGGTTCTTTATTTTCCCCACATTTTCAGGGGAAGAAACCATCCTGAGATCTAAAATATCCAAACACTTACTACAAAGAGTAATCAAAGTATTCAAGTGATTGAGGTTTCCACCAATATGCTTAAGAGCCTCATGATTATTTTGCAACTCAACCAAATGTTTATGTAAATCATTCAATTTGTCTAACATTGGAACCCCTTCTTGTGTGAGAGAAGGAATCTTTTTTGGTGGAGGAAACCCCAATATTCCTTCTAAAATTTCATAAGCAATGTTTGGATCAAGTTCAGTGATGTTTCCTTTAGCTGCAAAATCCAAGAGTTGTGTATGATGCAAAGTTAATCCTATGTAAAAAATTCGAAGACAAACCTTTGGATATCCCTTTAGATTGCAAATATGATATGATTCCATCAATCTATACCAAGCATGTTTCAGATTTTCCCTTTGTTTTTTTTTCAAGTATAGAACTTCAAAATCCGGTGACACTGGGGTAGTGATGCTAGCCATAGTGAATAGGTATACGAACAAAAGATCTAACACAAAAAAAGCAAACAAAAAAGAGAGGGCGAATAAAACGGAAAATTTGTGAAGTGGGGGAGAGGAAAACAAGAGGCAAATGGAAAATAATGTAAATTGCGAAGAGATGAGATTTGTGATTAGGAAAATGGTAGATGAGATCGCTTCCTCCCCGGAAATGGCGCCAGAAATTCCTTTGACGTGGCTTGAGACTGCGTCGGTATTTCCCCAAAGAGGAAGGGATGATGTTGCACATCGATGGTAAGTATTTCACTTAGTTATGAAACCAAGCTATCAATCCGTAGAGGAAGACCATGCACCCACGTAAGCAGCACCTACACACACAAATAACAAATACTTGCATCTCGACGCGAAAGAGAGGTTGTCAAGCTCTCTACGGTACAAAGATAGATTAGGTAATGATAGTTTTGGCAAATAGATCTCGCAAGAACACAAAATAAAATAAGTAAAAAAAAGTGCAGCAATGTATTTTGGTTTTTTGGATTAATATATCTGAAAAAAAGGAAAAATAGTAGATCGGAAAGCAATATGTTCGAAAAGTAGACCCACGGACCGTAGGTTTCACTAGTGGCTTCTCTCATGAGTATAGCGCATGGTGGGTGACCAAATTACTGTTGGGAAATTGATAGAATATCAAATAATCATGACGATATCCAGGCAATGATCACTATATAGGCATCACGTCCAAGACAAGTAGATCGAAATGATTTTTCATCTACTTCTATTACTCCACACATCGACCGCTATCCAGCATGCATCTAGTGTATTAAGTTCATGGAGAAATGGAGTAATGCAATAAGAACAGTGACATGATGTAGATAACTGGGAATAGACCCCATCTTGTTGTCCTTAATGGCAACGATACATGCGTGTCTTGCTGCCCCTTCTATAACTGGGAAAGAACACCCCAAGATCGAACCCATCACAAAGCACTTCTTCCCATGGCAAGAAAAATCGATCTATTTTGCATAACTAAACCAAATATTCGAAGAAGAAATATGAGGCTATAAGTAATCATGCAAATGAGAGATCAAAGAAGACTCAAATCATATTCATGGATAGAAGCAGATCATGAACACAAAATTCATCGAATCCCAACAAACACACCGCAAAAGTCATTACATCAAATAGATCGTCAATAGACCAATGTATTGAGAATCATAGAGAGAGAGAGAGAGATGAATCCATATAGCTACTGCCTACAGACTCGTAGGTCTATGGTGGACTACTCACACATCATTGGAGAGGCACCTATGGTGAAGATGAAACCCTCAGTGATGGTGTTTAGACTGAATCTTGAGGTTGTGGAACTTGCGGCGACTGGAATTGTGTTTCGTCGACTCCCCTAGGGTTTTCCGAATATTTGAGTATTTATAGAGGTGATAGTCAGTGCAAGGGAGCCCCAAGGTGGGCACATCCCACCAGGTCGTGTCAAGGGCCTCTAGCACGGTCTGGTGTCTCGTGCCCTCCTCGGCCTTCCTCTCCGGCACTTATTTGGCCCACTAGATGTCTTCTGGCCAAAAAAAATCTCCAGAAAGTTTCACGGTGTTTGGGCTTCATTTGGTACTGATTTTTGCAAAGTAAAAAAACAAACAAAAACAAAAATTGGCACTTTGGCATTATGTCAATAGGTTAGCCCCCAAAAATGACATAAAGTTACTATAAAATGATTGGAAACATCCAAGATTGATAATATAACAACATGGAACAAGCGAAAATTATAGATACATTGGAGACATGTCAAGCACCTATGCTCCCCCTTAGTCAAAGATGATCATTTTACTAAGGAGCCCCCACAAGCAGTCGAACCTTCTAATCCAACTGAGCTCGATGTGCCAGCTATGGTGGATCTTGTCCAAGAGATGTTGGTGATCACTCCCGAGTGGACCCAACCATATTTGGCATACTTGCTCTGGCAAGAACTTCCTGATGACGGGGAGGAAGCCCGAAGGATCATCCGACAATCCAAAATCCATCGAAGTAATGGGAGAACAGTAATACAAGAAAAGCACTACATGTGTGACCTAGAAATGCATTTCTCCAGAGGAAGGGTTGCAAATATTACATGAGATTCATTCAGAACCTGCGGCCACCATGCGTCCTCTCACATGTTAGTCGAGAAAGCATTTTGTGCAAGATTTTATTGGCCCCGAGCCAACAAGGCAGCAAAAGACTAGGTCGACCTCTGTGTTGGATGTCAGTTTACAAGAATCAGACACACAAGCATGCATCAGCACTGAAGACTATCCAACTCACCTGGCCGGTCGCCGTGTGGGGCATTGATATGGTCGGCCCTCTACAGACTGGTATGAGTGGGCTTACCTAGCTGCTAGTAGCAGTGGATAAGTTCACAAAGTGGGTCAATGCTAAGCCCATGAAGAGTTTGGATGCAAAGACTGCTGTCAGTTTTATTTGATAGATTGTCTTCAGATTCGGAGTCCCGCACGATATCATCACTGACAATGGGAAGAATTTTGATTCAAATGAATTTTGTGAGTTCTATTATTCTCATGTCACTCGGGTCAACTATGCCTCTGTGGCTCATCTATAGTCGAATGGATAAGCAAAGCGGGCAAATGAAATGATTCTACAAGGATTAAGGCACCGACTGATGAGAGATTTTGAGTACGTCGTGGGAGCCTGGGTTGAAGTTCTACCATCTGTCCTATGGGGCATTCGGACAATCCCAAATTGCTTAACCAAGCGCACTCCATTCTTCATGGTATACGAATCTGAAGTTGTATTACCGAGTGATATCTGTCACAACGCTCCGAAGTGGAGTTGTACAATGAAGCTAAAGTAGAAGCGACGGTTCAAGACATCTTGGACCTCTTGGAAAGGGAAAGAGAACTATCTCTGGTCAGATCAGTGCTATATCAGCAAGACCTAAGGCACTATCATGACAGAAAGGTCAGGGGACGAGCTTTCCAGGTAGGAGACGTTGTCCTCCGACTGGATCAACAAAAGACACACAACTTGGCACCCCCGTGGCAAGGCCCTTTCATGATCTCCAAAGTCCTAAACAACAGAGCTTACCGGCTGTATAGCGTCAACAACGATGTAGTGGAACCCCGTATGTGGAATGCGGACCTGCTCTGCAAGTCCTATGCTTAAAATAGTAAACACTCCGCCATTCTTGTATTGAACTGTCGAGTGGCTGTGCTAAATAAACACATTTACTTTTTCAACACTCTGTCGAAACCTTTCACTCTTTTCACCTCGATGATAATTACGATCTTCCGAGTGTGGACCCGAACCACGCTCGAAGACTTAGACGTCATCCCATATTCGCCTAAGTATGAACTACTTCGAGTGAAGACACGAGCTACACTCGGGGGCTTAGCAGCGGCTCCATGCTTGCCTAAGTGTTGATACACCGAGTGTAGGAACAACCTCCACTCGGATATCAAGATGGATAGAACCATCATTGTTCCTACGAACTACCTCCATTTTTACTCATTAGCTATGAATCTGTTTTCGCCTAAGTGTAAAAATGTTCCGAGTGTGGATCCGAACCATGCTCGGGGACTTAGACACGATCCCGTATTTTCCTAACTATAAACTATGCTGAGTGAAGACACAGTCTACACTCGGGGGCTTAGCAGCGGCTCCGTGCTTGCCTAAGTGTAGATAAGCCGAGTGCAGGAACAACCTCCACTCGGATATCAAGATGCACAGGACCATCATTGTTCCAAGGAACTACCTCCATTTTTACTCATTAGCTGCGAACCTATTTTCGCCTAAGTGTAAAACTGTTTTGATTGTGGATCCGAACCACGCTCAGGGACTTAGACGTGACCCCGTATTCGCCTAAGTTCAAAATACTCCGAGTAACATAGTCTACACTCGCGGGCTTAGGAGCGGCTCAATTCATGCCTAAGTGTTGATACACCGAGTGTAGGAAGAAACCCCCACTTGGATATCAAGATGGACAGGACCATCATTGTTCCTTCCAAACATAGATAAAATCTCAAAGTCAACTAGAGGAAAACAAACTGCATGATGTTCGAGACAAAAGCGTAGATAACCATAACCGCCAAGTCATGTCAAATGTACAGTTACATAATACCACTCGGCATTTCGAGGCAAATCGACTTTTCATCCGAGTATATCACTTGATGGGAGACGAAGCCACAACATCAGTGAAGGTGTCGAGGTCTATGACATCTGCGATCCGAGTGGTGGCCTCAAGGAACATCTCCAAGAAGTCTATGATCTTGGCGATCTTCCGATTGACGACCTTGAACAACTTCAGTTTCTCCTCGTCCATGCCCTTGCAATGAACTCAGACGAGCGAGAGTGTGATGTCAGTGCCAGCATAGGCCACAGACTTCCTCCAGGTTTGCACTTGTCGAGGGACGTCTTGCAAGCGGTGCATAAGGGCATCCAGATCATTCGGGACTTCTTCTTCGCAGCTTTGTGCAGTCGATCGAACATGACCGTCACATCCTCGATACGTTGCTCCAGGCGAAGGAGAGTGAGGGCTAAGTTGTCACAAAGAAGGTCGCAAATGGATCCAACTACTTTTCGATCTTAGACGTCTCTTCTTCAAAATCCATGCAGAACTCTATGGAAGCAAAGGGATAAAAGAGTTGTTGAAAGACGATTGAAAGATCATCTTAACTCAGAGCTCACTCAGAACATCGACATACCTTTGAGATTCTCGTTCATTTCGTTGCCCCAGTCTTCGATGAAATTTTCCAAACGTTTCTCATGGTTGACGCCTGCCTCAGCCTCGACTCGGCCTTAGTGGCCTCCTCCGCGGATTTCTTGGTGATGCCTTCCAGCCTCTTCTTCTCCTGATCCCACTTCTCAAGGCACTTCAGTTTTTCCTCAACCTCTTTCATCTTCCGACTGGCCTCCATTTGAGCAAGCGCCAGTTCGGCATTCTTGTTCTCCAAGGCCTCTTTCATGGAGTCTATAGAAATGGAAGGCCAAAGCCTCTTAGTAAGTTGAAGATTTTCACTACATACATCTGGTAAAATAGTCTCAGTCGGACTGGGAAAAAGGACAAATTCTACAATAATCGGATAGATATCATTTACCTCCGAGTGATCACTTCTCCCGCTCTAGATGAGCGCTTTTGATCTCATCAGCCTCAAGGTTTAGACATAGGTCCTGCACCTCCTTCTCCAAATATTGTAATGGGTTCCGAGCTCGCACATGCTCTGCACACAAAAGACGTATGATATGTCAATCAGATACAAGGTAAAAATTCATTCAATTAAGTTTCAAAGTTCTAAGACTCACGCCGAGTACTTTAGTTGACGGCAGTCTCGGGGACTACACCTAGTGGGTGCGCTCAACGTGCCCCCACTGGAATTATTTTAATGATAAAGTATTTCTACAAGACATTCAGACTCTAAGACTCTCGCCGACTGCTTCATTAAACGAAAGTCTCGGGGACTATGATACGTCTCCAACGTATCTATAATTCATGCCATGTTTACAATATTTCTATATGAATTTGGTATGATTTTATTAGAACTAACCCGGACTGACATTGTTTTCAGCAGAACTACCATGGTGTCGTTTTTTGTGCAGAAATAAAAGTTCTCGGAATGGGCTAAAAATTTAGTATGGTTTTTTAGGGACCAAAAGACACCCCAAAGCATTGGAGTTGGGCGAGAAGAGCCCCGAGGAGGCCACAAGCCTGCCAGGTGTGACCACCCCCCGTCCTCGCGCCTAGCAGGCTTGCCACCGCCTCGTGGCCCCTCTTGATGTGAGATCGAGGCCAAAAATTCCTATAAATATAGAAAACTCCGAAAAGAAACCTAAATCGGGAGTTCTGTCGCTGCAAGCCTCCAGAGCCATGAAAAACCAATCGGGAGCCCATTCCGGCACCCTATCGGAGGGGGGAAACCATCACCGGAGGCCATCTTCACCATCTCGGAGGTCTCCATGATGAGGAGGGAGTAGTTCACCCACGGGACTAAGGGTATGTACCAATAGCTATGTGATTGATCTATCTCTCTCTCGTGTTCTTGAGATGGCACGATCTTGATGTACCGTGAGCTTTATTGATATAAATGAATCATATGGAGTTTTTCCCTCTCTATCTTCTTGTGATGAATTGAGTTTTCCCTTTGAAGTTTTCTTATCGGAATGACTCTTTAAGGATTTGCGAACACTGATGTATGTCTTGTGATGGGATATGCGTGGTGACAATGGGATGTTCTATTGATCCACTCGATGTATGCTTTGGTGATCAACTTGCGGGTTCCGTGACCTTGGGAATCTATTCATAGGGGTTGGCACAAGTTTTAATCTTGAATCTCTGGTAGAAACTTTGGGGTACTCTTTGAAGTTCTTTGTGTTGGATTGAATATGACGAATCTGAAATTATGTGATGCATATTGTATAATCAAGCCCATGGGTACTTGTGGTGACATTGGAGTATCTAGGTGACATTAGGGTTTTGGTTGGTGTGTATTTTAAGGTGTTATTTTAGTACGAACTCTAGGATTGTTCGTGACACTTATAGGGATAGCTCATAAGATTAATCGGAAAAGATAACTTTGAGGTGGTTTCGTACCCTACAATAATTTCTTTGTTTGTTCTCCGCTGTTTGTGACTTTGGAGTGAACTCTTTGTCGCACGATAGGGACTTATATATGATTCAACTATGTTAATATTGTCGAGAGAACTTGTACTAGTGAAAGTATGAACCCTAGGCCTTGTTTTCAAGCATTCCAATACCATTTATGCTCACTTTTGTTACTTGTTACCTTGCTGTTTTTATATTTTCAGATTAGAAAAACCTATATCTACCATCCATATTGCACTTGTATCACCATCTCTTCTCCGAACTAGTGAACCTATACAATTTACCATTGTATTGGGTGTGTTGGGGACACAAGAGACTCTTTGTTATTTGGTTGCAGGGTTGTTCAAGAGAGACCATCTTCATCCTACACCTCCCATGGATTGATAAACCTTAGGTCGTCCACTTGAGGGAAACTTGCCATTGTCCTACAAAACTCTGCGCTTGGATGCCCAACACGAGTCTACAACAAGAAGGTTGTCTAGTAGACATCAGACTACACCCAGTGGGTGCTCTCAACACGGCCCCACTAGAACCAGAGAACATCCGGTGTGTGTGCCTCCAATGCAATCCCACTCGGGACCCAACAGAATTACATACAAGACAGTAAAAAAAATCCGATTGAAGATGGTACTTACAAGAGTAGTTACTCGAATGTTCTTCTCCAGTGCCCCGCTAGAGTCATAGTTCTCTTTTAGCCTGGTATTCATCAGCTTCAACTTGGATCAGTGGTTCCTTGATGACGCCCACCTAGTCTTCAGAGACGTGGAGCTACATACAAATGGTTGTTGTGGGAGGAGTTGGCAAAGGAGGTCCAAGTGTTGTCCTGGCCCTGAAGAAGCCCCCCCAAAATATTGTTGATGCCCTGACGGGCAGAACATCCCGCATAACAACGTGTGTGTCGGGAAAAGGATTTGGTGGTCAAGCTCTATTACTTCGCGCGGTCCTGTTAATAGCCAAGAGTCATTCGGAAATGAGCATGACAGAAAAACAAACGTGATACAACATAACTTCCAAGAAGATTCAAGGGATACCTTTTGAAGACCCAACGTCAACATCAGATTTTTCCTTCCCAGAGAAGCACTCGAAGTATCAGCCCTGCAGAAAGTCATTCAGAACATCATGAAATTTGGCCAATCAATTGTAACAAGAGTTAGTCCAAAGGGTACTCACGCTGAGTCCATTGGCATGTTTATTTTGGTCTTCAGCAAGACGGACCCCCGAGGCTTGTTGATTGTGACCTTCTATTGCTTGATGGACTTCTCGGGCGACGGAGCAAGCTCACCACGCTCGTGCTTCAAACTCTGAGTGGCGATAGCAGGCATCGAAGGCTTGGCAGTACTCAACCCCTTAGTGTTGCCTCAATGAATTCTAGGGTCCTAGCGTTCTTTGGAGCGGATCTCGCACAAAATCTCTTTTGATGGAGAAGATTCCGCCTCGTCCCTTGGGTCCAAGTTCTCCTCCTGCTCTTCCTTGTCATCTTTGTTGTCCTCCTCATACTCCTCCTCACCATCCGAGTTGTCATGATGCTCGTTGTCACTCGTCACATCAGCCGAGGCATTGTGGATAGTGGGTACCAAGCTCACCATGGTCATGAAGGACCGTCGAGTGAAATTTATATTAGTCAAGACTTTCACCAGCAAAGGTCATAATCATTCAGAAAATAAGAGTAAGTACTCAAAAGTCACTTCAAACGATGGGTTATCAGTCGAGAATGAAGGCACCTGCCTTGACCCTCATGGGTTATCACGAGCCGGAGTAATGGCCTTGAGCTTGTTCTCCACGTCCTCTGTGCGAAGTTCCTCTAGGTGCGTACGCGTAGGGTCACTTGGTCCTGAGTACATCCACATAGGGTGAACCCTAGATTGAAGAGGCTGGATCCTCCTCTAGAAGAAGATATCCAACAAGTCCAGACAATTGATCCCTTTGTTCACCATGTCTACTAAGGCAATCACAAGGATATCAACCTCAACTCTCTCCTCCTTGGTCACTCTTAGCTTGGGTAGCCTCCCGATGCACCCTACCGAGTATAGTGGGAGTCCCGATTAGCTTTCGCCGACTAGGACGTCATGGAACTAAAACCAAGTCCCTTGTGTCGGTGTCAAAACCGATGGATCTCAGGTAGGGGGTCCCGAGCTGTGAGTCTAGGATCGATGGTAACAGGGCACGAAGGAGACGATGTTTACCCAGGTTCAGGCCCTCCTATGGAGGTAAAACCCTACATCCTCCTTAATTATATTGATTTGTATGAAGGTTACAGAGTTGATCTACCACGAGATCGGATAGCTAAAATCCTAGATGAGTTTCTCTTCCCTTCAATCTATAACCACCCCGGTTTATATTGACACCGGAGGGTACCTAGGGTCTACACATGATCGGTATCCTGCCGGGGATGGAGATGCCGATTTCCTTATCTTGACTTGGAGTGCACGACGCGCCTTTGAGACTTCCTTCTATAACACGGGGTTGTGGCATATCCGGCCCTTCCTGTGATAGGCAGAGAGCGGCCCATCAAGCCGGACTATTGGGAGATAGGCCAGCAGCCCGAGGACCCCTTAGTCCCGGACTCCCTCAGTAGCCCCCGAACTAGCCCCCAATGCCAAGGGTCATCGCATTGGCAGATCCACGTGATTGGAGTCTTCGGCTTGTAGCGTGAGTTCTTCTTCCATTAATGATTGGCTGAGACTAGTCCGGCTTCCGATGACGCGTAATTTTTCCAATCATACGATTGTTCGGACGCCATGAGTTGCTTAGCCCCAAAGGGCAAACATCAAAGTGTAAACAGGGTTTTCTGACAACCTCTTGGACGAAGGGTTGTGGCCTATCAGGACCATTGAACTAGTTACAAAAACACGATTCGCGGTTTCAGGCCGTTTACATTGGCATGACTCATCAATGTATAGATCGTGCATCGTTTCACACGGTATATGAATATTGCCCAAGGTTTTCTCACGCATGCGTAACGACACGGATATTTCTGGAAGTGGCAAAGCCTGCAGCGTAGTAAAAGGGAGGCTATTGGTATTACAGCACCATCAAAGGGGCGGAAAACCCTCAAGGCCTATTCACACTCCCGATTCACATCCCTTGTTTCCTCCACCTTCCCAAGCTCCGAGAGCCTAGATCCAGTTCTTCCTAAATTTCTCCTTTGAGCTTAGCCATGGAAGGTTGATGCTCTATGGGCAAGTGGGAGGCCTTCATGATCACCGACAAGGACATCCAAGACCAGAAGCTCGCCGGCTACATCCCCGCCAACGTCTTCCACCGTGCTCCAGAAGCGAAATAGGTGGTCCCCACCTCAAAGCCGGATGGGAGGGTGGTGTTTGTACCCCACTTCCTCCGAGGACTAGGCTTTAAGCTCCACCCCTTTGTTAGGGGCCTTATGTTCTTCTATGGGTTAAACTTCCACGATCTTTCCCCAAACTCTTTTATGCATATTTCGGCATTCATTATCATCTGCACAGCCTTCCTCCGGGTCAAGACACACTTTGGCATGTGGCTCAAAGTATTCAATATCAAGCCGAAGATAGTCACGGGTGAGCAAGTAGACTGTGGAGGGGCGGTAATCAGTAAGCTCCATGCATCGACTGGCCGGGCGGTACCTTCATCGATACAATCAAGGTCTGGACGAAGGAATGGTTCTATATCACCGAACCAAGGGACGAGGGCTGGGAGGCACCTGCCGAGTTCAGATCTGGACCTCCTGCGAGGTTAACCTCGTGGCTCCAGAAGGGCCTTGACTGGGGGTCAGACGCAGATGTAAAGTCGCTACAGAAGCGAATTTCCTCGATGATCTCGGCCAAGATCGAGCTGGTCAATGTGGTCCAGGTCGTGCTCCACCGTCTTCTTCTTCCCTGCCAGTGCCAGGCCTCCCCAATGTGGGCCTATCAACTCGAGGACCAGCCTACGATGCAGAGATTCTTCCGCACTACCCAACAGAAGTTGTGGAAGACATTATTCAAGCCCTAGAAGAGCTGGAAGGCCGAGGAGGAGGACTTAGGCCTAAGCGCTGATAACCCTCCTACCCAGGTACGATATAATTTTAATACTCTAGCCCTGTTATCTGACAAAGAGCTGAACAACCTCCCTCTTATCTTTACAGACGTGGCTAAGCAAGGCCATCAAAATGGACTGTCCGTCCCCACAGCCCAAAGGCCTCGGGTCGGATCTGCACATATCGATGCTCGTCATTGTGTCATACACAGCACTGGAGAAGAAGGAAAACAAGAAAAACCGAGAAGGCCTCCGCATAAGGGACCTGGCGGACACTATGTCTGAGGAAACCCATGCCTCCTCTACTCATGAGGAAGAGCACAAGGACGGAGGAAGGCGATTCCCCCCTCACAAGAAAGAGGGTGGAGTCGTCGGACCCCGCGGAGGATCTACCTCCTCTTGTCTCGAAGAGGGCATGTCAGCCGAGGTGAATCATGGCTGACGACAGCTCAGACACCGATGCTGAGTCCGAGGACTTTGAGAGGGTTCCCCAAATGAACCCAAGGGTCAAGCCCCCAGCCCAAATGTACAAATCCGAAGACCCCTGGGTCATTTATATGAAGTTTTCAATGTTTTAAATGGACGAATGCCTATTAATCTGCAGCCCACCACATGTTCTCCCCACCGACCAAATATCGGATGGGGACTCTCTAGCCGTCGAGCTAGCGAAGAGTGGGACCACTGTTCAAAAAATCATCCGATTCAGTGATTTATCGTCCGATTTATCGCTTCTCGTGGGGTGACCGATAAGATTATGCCTTATCTTCACCATTTATCATTTGGGCCAATTTATCGCTCTAACAAGCGATTTATCGAGAATCTTGTGATCAATCAGGCCTATTCCTAGCACTATGTTTGCAAAAATGATTTATATTTGTGTTTTTGTGGACTTTGTTATGCAATATGTACTATTGTTTTGTTTTGTTTGTCATTATACGAGGATTCAGAGACTAGGAATCAAGGTAACACTTCCATCTAATATATTTTTGGTGTTAAATATAGCATATTTCGGTGTTGGGAACCTAGAATTTTGAAAAAACAGCCGATTAATAGCCGACCGATAAAATCGATTAATCGACCGATTTCTGAGTAATCTCTAATCCCCAGCAGACCGAGACGATAACGATAAGCGATATCCTCAACATTGAGTGGGACTACATCACACCCCACACATCCAGGGGCTTCGAAAGAGGTAGCAGATGTGTTATCGCGCCAGGCTCCTTCATAGACGAACACAAGCGGTGGGGGCAATGATGTGATGGCCGAGGTCAATGCCTCGACTGTCAAAGACCAGGGGGGAGGAAACTCTCCTGGCCGCTGAGAAGGGAGGACGGAGGAATGTCCAGTCCCCTCCGAGGACATCTCCAAGGTGCACTGTGCCTCCGGAGCTACCGGCTCAATCCCCCGTCGGAGATCGGGTTGGTCAGTCGCCACCGGTGCCACCCATGACTGGGTGGCTGGTCATGATGGAGGAAGCTCTATTAAGCGCCTCCATCTCCAATGATCATCACACCCTTATGAGTGCGGTCTTGCATGGAATTCAGTCCGTTGATAGCGAACTGAAAGGGACCTTCAATGGTCTCTTGATGGGCTTCAAGGTGAGCCACATAATACTCTAAAAAAATTAATTTTATAAAGGTTGAGCTATCTTTATATATGTAGTAGCCCCCGAGCCCTGGTTGGGTTTTAGAAAAACACCCGGGGGTCAAATACCCAGCAGGGACCAACGATGCACAAGGCACCATTTGTCCTGCACCGTTCTAAAAGCCCTTAAGAGGACCGAGCACATGGTCATATTCTGAACAGTTCGTGGGTTTGAACGCGTATAACCTGATATTTATTAATTTAGTTTTTGCAAGCCTCGTTGTGGGCGGCGTCCGTCAACACCGCGGAGCTTGCCGAGCTAAATTGGAAGCTCAAGAGCTCCGATGAGGAGTTCGGTTGCCTGAATAAGAGGTTCGACAAGGCGCAAGGTAAGCCGAATTAAAATATCTAGGCTATCTATCGTTATTAATCCAGACTATTAACCCAGTGTAATTACTCATTTACTGCTACCACAGCTTCGTGTGCGAAGGTAGAGAACCTCAAGGCCGAGCTAAAAAAGTTGAAGCAAGCGGCAGCGGATGAGTAGGCGGCGTCCGAACAAGCAAGAGCCGCTCTATCAGCGTTAAAACCTGCGAGCGACAAGCATGAGGCCTGGGTGGAGGAGGTGCAACTAGAGCTCAAGGATGCCAGCATGAGGTGTGAGGCCCTTGAGCAGAAAAGCAAAGAGCAGGCCACTGATCTGTCCATGCTGAAATCCGAGCTCCAAAAGGAGCGGGTGGATAGGCGACTCTTTGAAGAAGAAGTCCGCCAAGTCAAGGTTGTCACGGATGGTAAGCCGTATTTACTACAATGTGCCTTTGGTGGTAGCAGGTTTGAGTTGCTCACCCAGGTGTGGCATTCGTCAAGCGCTTGTACGGACCTCCAAAAGAGTGCAACGGTCGCGAACAAGTTTTATGCTTCGCGGGAGGAGGAGGATGAGGCTCAGCTATTGTGGGCATAGTTTGAGTCCCCCGAGCGCTCTCCTCTTCTGATCGAGCAGATGAAGAAACTGATGGAGCTGCACAGGATGGCGGAGCTGGCCATGAAGGATCTCTGCATCCGGCTGTGGCCTGCAGAGTCATTGCCAAGCAGCTACTTCGGCTTGGCGCAGAAACTGTGCGATGTTGTGCCTTGAATTGTCGCACCAAAGCGTTCTACATGCATCGAGGGAGCTCGGATGGCCTTTTTGCAAGGACCATGGTGCACTGGCCGAAGCTCAAGCCGACCAAGATGGCCACCGGGCCTCCGCCCCCTCGGAAAGAGCACAGGCGTCCTGAGCAATACTTCTCCACAGTGATGGATGGTGCTCTGGTGATAAAAGCCCAATGCTCGAAGAATGAAATTTATGAATGAACTTGTTGTAAAGTGTCTCGAGGCTTTTATCGCTTTATAATGAGGTTGCATGGTTTATCATGTCTTTTACATTTTAGTATTTTTTTTGACTCCCAAGTGAACGTTTTATCCGAAAGTTGCGAGTCATTGGCTTCAACCCTCGCGTAGATACTATGCGAGGTGTTTCTGCCCCCACACTATGACCCTTTAGCCGAGGTTTCAGTGCCCAAAGGCGGTAGTGCGAGGGGAACAAGGCAATCAGACTATAATGCTTTATCGCTTTCACTTAGCCGTGGGAGCTTAAAAATGCGAGGTCTCATGACTAGCCCCCAACGTCTTGTGATGTTTGGATATACCGAGGCTAATGTCAGCATCACATGGCTTGTAAAAGTACAAAACCCCTCATATGACACGGAATGACCTCTATCGATTTGTTAGTTTGACACTTATGCTCAGATTGCAGACCGGTTCTCGCATACGATGATAGTCAGTTTTCGGCTATCTCCCCTGAGGTGCTTGACCATGCGAGCTGGAAACACAATCGCAGTGGTTCTCCTTTTTCCCTTTTAGCCGAATGAGCTGACCGTAAGAGGGCAAGCACAGGAGCCGGGCAACCCAACTATTAACCCAAGACATAGTTCGGAACCAATGCATATAAAGGAACATTTGAGACGTCGAACACATGATCAATTGTGTCGGGATGGTTCTTCGGGCAATATTTTAAATTCAAGCCCCCGGTCTATTATCTAGTTGCATCGTAATGTATACCGAACTGTTTCGTAATAAGCGTTGATAAGAGAAGAACATAGTATGTAGCATAAAATACAGCGAAGAGGCCATGTACAATGGTCTTTTATTTGCTCAATAATTCTTATAAATCAAATTGCCGAAGCAACTGTTTACAGGTATTTGAATATGACATATAAATATTACAGAGGAGAGGTTGTACCAGGGGTCTTCGATGGGTGGCTTCATATCCTTGATATGCCCTGTCGTCTGTCCGCTCCTGTGCCTCCTATTCTTTTAAAGGTAATTGGTATCGGCAAACGGACCTTGGGAAGAAGATTTTGAGAAGTCGCCGAAGTGTGGATGAGCTTTATGCTTTAGAAGGTCCTTGATGGTACATGTCGTTTGTTCGAAGACATGTTTTGGCAGTAGTTCGGTCCAGCCGAACATTTTCCTTTTGATAGTTGTTCCCCACTATTGCCCATGTAATCTTGAGTGCAAATTTTTGCGTTCTCGGCACATGTTTGGTGGGCACTAGGGCTGTGCAATGGGGGGTGTATCCCTATTTTGACTGGCGAGAAGAATATTCCGAGGGTTCGGTCTGAGACCTAGCTCGTTTGTCAACCTTTCATGCCTTTATGGCAGATTTTGGCATTGGCAGATCGTCGCCGTACTGGAATTCGACTACCAGGGCCAATGCATGTTCCTCAGTCCGGAGATAATGCTATGTGTTGCCATTGACAGCAATGACCCCCTTGGGCCCGAGCATCTTGAGGTTGAGGTATGCGTAGTGTGGGACGATATTAAAGCAAGTGAACATTGTGCAGAAGGGCATGATAACCATTGTGGAAAGGAACAATGTCAAGATTAAGTCCTCGTTGCGAAAGTTGTTGGGCAAGCTAAACAATACATCCAGGTACATGGTGCCCGTGCACCGGGCTTCGACGCCTGGGATTAGTCCTTTAAAGGTAGTGTTGCTAGGTTTGATCCTTGACAGATCTATTCCCATCTTTTGCACCGTGTCTGAGTAAATCAGATTAAGGCTACTTCCTCCGTCCATTAGGACTTTGATGAGGTGATACCCATCGATAATGGGGTCTAGGACAAGGGCTGCCGACCCCCCATGATGGATACAGGTCGGATGGTCCCGTCGATCAAAAGTTATCGGGTACGCCAACAACGTGTTATATTTCGGGGCTACATGCTCTATGGCATAGACTTCTCGAAGGACACGCTTCCTTTCCTTTTTGGGTATGTGAGTGGCGTATATCATGTTCACAGTCTTTACCTCTGGAGGGAACTGCTTCTGTCCACCATTGCTCGGACCGTAGGGCTCGTCATCGTCCTTGCTGTGTGGGCCTTTGCCTAGCTCCTTGGATGCAAGTTTGCCAGCTTGTTTGAACATAAAACATTTATGGTTGACGTGGGTGGCGGGCTTCTCTTGAGTGTCGTGGCTCTGGCAGGTCCTATCCATGATCTTGTCCAGCGGGGTAGGTCCACCACAATTGCCTTTAGAAGGTCTCTTCTGGTGCCCAGATCTTGGGTTGCCGAAACCGACTTTAACGGTCGTGTCTTTGGAATCACCTTTGTTGTGCCAGCATTTATTTTTGTTGTGTCATGGTTTCCCATTTCCGTCCCGGGGTTCTAAAGTGCCAGGGTCTTTGTGCTTGTGGCTTCGTCTAGCAAGCCAGTTATCCTCGCCCACACAAAAGTGGGTCATGAGTGATGTAAGGGCGGACATGGTCCTAGGCTTGTCCTGACCGAGCTGGCGAGCCAGCCATTCGTCCTGAACATTTGCCGGAAGGAGGCTATTGCATCGGCGTCTGGGCAATCAACAATCTGGTTCGTCTTGGTCAAGAACCGATTCCACAATTGTCTAGCCGGTTTGCCTGCTTTCTGGACAACATTGCTTAGGTCGGAGGAGTCTGGCGGTCGTACATTGGTGCCCTGGAAGTTAGATCAGAATGTGTCCTCGAGATCCTCCCAACTCTCGATAGAATTTTTGCAGAGGCTGTTTAACCAGTGTCGAGCTGGCCCCTTAAGTTTTAGGGGCATATACTTCATGGCATGGAGATCATCTCCTTGTGCCATATTGATGTGGAGGAGAAAATCCTCGATCCACACTTCTAGGTGAGTTGTCCCATTGTATTGCTCTATGTTCATGGGTTTAAACCCTTTCGATAACTGATGCTGCATCACCTCATCAGTGAAGCACACTAGGTGGGCAGCGTCTCTGACCCGGGCTATGTCACGCCGGTAGTCGGCGCCTGATCTGGCCCGGTTTTGTTCCCGACCTCTATTGTTGCGGTCGAGACAAGGCTGGTACCTATCCCATAGATGGATCTTGTGCGACCTGTTCTATAATCTAGGTCGTGTCACAGGTCGTATGTGTCCTCAGGCTCTATTGTCTCTTTTCCCCTTCTACGGGGTATCGCAGGCATATAACCAGCATCGCCAGCCATCCTATCTCGTCCTCAGGGAGGGCGGTCCGGCTAGTCGTATGGAGTGTTCTTGGGAGATGGTGTATTATGGACCTCGTCGTCGAACTGCGGTAGTAACCGTTAGTGTGGATAGCTCTTGGGTTGGTCCAATAGACTGGTACCGTACCCTTCCTCGGTTGATAGAACCTTGTCCATGCATCATTGAGGGTGTCTTGTTTTTCCTTAAGATGTCTTTATTTTGCCTTCAGGCTTCGGGCAGTGGATATAGGTTGTTGCCTAAACCGTTCCTGATCCTCAATGTTTTTGGGGATGGTGAGTATTCGGCTTCCACATTGTCCACCTCCTTGACAAGGGGGTAGTTGTTATCCTCCGAATCGTCTAGATACTCGGGATCACGCTAATCTTTCGGCCTCTCCTGGTCCTCTAGCGGCTGCTCGGGGATATCGAGATCGCCAAGGTCTTTCGAGGTGTCATTTTCCCCGGTGTCAGCAATGGCTTCCCTTCCCTTTTTTGCCTTTGATCGTTTGCGCTGTTTCTAGCGCCTTGACGGCTCTTCACCAGATTTTACCGCCATTGTTTTTGGGTGTATGCTCGCCCTTATCGACTGGAGTATCCACCATATAGACGTTGTAGGTGGAGGTGGCAGTCCATTGCCCGATGTTGACGGGGGCGGGAGCGCAATCTTCTTTATCCATGTCTTCAGCATCCTCAGAGGCGTAGTCCAACATATCGGTTAAGTCTTTGACAGTGGCTACTAAGTGGGTGCTGGGTGGGATAAAAAATTCCTCTTGACCCGCCTTCAGACCAATTTGAGCGTGGATTGGGGTTGGATCGTCCATGATTTTCATCGATAAGATCTGATCTAGAGCCTCGTTGAGTGTGGAGAGATCGATCAGGTCAATCTGCCCAGAGCTTTCGGAGTTAACCTCCAATGCGTCCGCACAGGGAGTCTGTTCGGCAGGAGCTGACCCTCGACCATCCGGTACTATGACCAGATAGTCAAGGCCTCAGAGTCATCGGGCGTGTTAGATGAGATTGCGAGCCCGGTGAGCAAAATATTGTCGAGAGAGTCTATGGAGAAATCTAGCTAGGTTCCCGAGTCTGACCACTTGACTAGTGGCGAAAGTCCCCACCCGGCTAAGATGGCTGGTCGGGTCAGCGTGTACCACGATGCTGCCGAAAGCAAAGATCTGTCTAGAGAGAAAGGAGTCCATGTTGCGGACTTCCTCGCTACTCACTAAGCGAGCCATTGATTCCTTTGGCGATCACAGCAGAACTCTCGACGAAAGCACCAATGTCGGTGTCAAAACTGGCCGATCTCGGGTAGGGGGTCCTGAGCTGTGAATCTAGGACCGATGGTAACAGGGTACGAAGGAGACGATGTTTACCCAGGTTCGGGCCCTCCTATGGAGGTAAAACCCTATTTCCTCCTTGATTATATGGATGGGTATGAAGGTTACATAGTTTATCTACCACGAGATCGAATAGCTAAAACCCTAGATGAGTTTCTCTGCCCTACAATCTAACCCCCCCCCGGTTTATATAGACACCGGCAGGTACCTAGGGTTTACACATGATAGGTCTCCTGCCGGCGATGGAAATTCCGATTTCCTCATCTTGACCTGGAGTGCATGACGCGCCTTCAAGACTTCCTTCTAGAACACGGGGTCGTGGCATATTAGGCCCTTCATGCGATAGTCAGAGAGCTGCCCACCAAGCCGGCCTAGTGGGAGATAGGCTAGCGGCCCGACGGCCCCTTAGTATAGGACTCCGACACCCTGCCAGTCCTTGACCGCGTCAGGCGAGTTCATCGGCGGAAAGCTACTCTTTCCCCTCAGCTGGATACCTAAACCCCCGCAAAATTGAAATATATTAGTCTTCTTTCTCGACTAAGTGGACTTTTTCACAGTCATCACTCGGCACATGAACAGGTGTTTGATCAAACCCTGTGAGGATGGCGACCGAAGAAATTTTTGCAATGGGAAACGAAAACCGCCAAATAGGAAATGGCATTAGGAGGAAGAAGATGAAGGAGCCGCCCCGTAGAAGTTCAAGAAAATGACAAAGAAAGGGTGGGGAGGCAAAGAGAACCCTTGGTCAATATGTGTTGTGAGGAGTACCTGATCGTCTCTGCGAGGCGTGGGCTCGACCTCGCCCGTTTCCGCTAGTCGCCAGCTCCCTGCCGCCAAGAGACCCTGGCTCTCCAGATCCTTCAGCTGGCTCGCAGTAGTCCACGACAGCAGCCAGTCTCCCTAGACAAAACCAGGCAGCGTGCCCACACTCAAAGAGGACCCGCGCGAGGCCTTCTTCTCCTTCTTGGCCTTTGATTGCACTCCCTT
This sequence comes from Hordeum marinum, assembly GCA_022496015.1. Classification (NCBI taxonomy): domain Eukaryota; kingdom Viridiplantae; phylum Streptophyta; class Magnoliopsida; order Poales; family Poaceae; genus Hordeum; species Hordeum marinum. The sequence continues at coordinate 417,072,324 of CM039678.1, read as the reverse complement.
CGTCATCCCCGATGGTCGAAGGCAGTGAGTCAACAGAGCAGTAGTTCGGGTAGAGCTCTCGGTGGATTGGAGGAAGAATTGAAAGACTGGAGCGGTGGGAAGTTCATCTCTACCTCCACTCAGGCATGTCTTATAACTCTTTGCGACAGAATCATAACTGTTGGATCAACATCCATCGTGCAATCAACGGGCGGCACAAGATCTGCAAAATCTCTGGTACAGAATCACGGGATGCATGGTGATATTTGCGGCATGAAAATTGAGGAGTCTCGCCCCACTTTCCCCACTTTAGTGATGTAACCATTCATGCACGCATGCGCGCACTTCCCTGCGATTTTGAAATTGCCGGGAATTCCGCCATGACGAGGTCCAAATTGGCTCCGCGCCCAGTGCTACATACCGACATGCCAAAACACGTTGAGTGGGTGAAGAAGACTCATTGATCACTCGGATAGATTTTCGACTCTCATAAGAACATCCGTGATTCCGGTGTCTTTCAGGTCACCTACCTAAGGTAGGGTCAAGGCCTAGACATTTGGCACCCACCTGAAGGTCCACACCATCATAAGAGTCCCTGGACTACATTGGCATTCAGATTATCCTTCTGTATCCACTCGGATCCTATGAAGTCACTCGAACGTCATTCGACCGTGCTACCATACTTGGACGATAGGAAGTATAGGTGACACGAGAGAGACAACGTTCGAGGGATGTAACTCACATCACTAGTAGAAATCAGACCTTTCGTCCCAATCATTAGTCCCGGTCTGGTTACGAGCCAGTACTAAAGACGGTATTAGTCCCGGTTCATGCCGGCTCGAACGGCTAGGAGCAGGGCAACCTTTAGTACCGGCTCGTGAGCAATCTTTAGTACCGGTTCGTGTCACGAGCCGGTACTAAAGGGGGTGTGGCAGGCTTTTGATCAGACTTGGGCCCTGCGTGCACCTTTAGTACCGACTGGTTACACCAACCGGTACTAAAGGGCAACCTTTAGTACCGGCTGGTGCCACCAGCCGGTACTAAAGATGTCCTACATATACGCTTCGTCCACAACCGATCGAAGGGGCTCTCATTTCTCTATTTTCTCCCCTGTTCTTCTTCTTGCTTGAAGCTCATCCTCCATTTTGCCAAGGATTTGTCAAGATTTAAAGGCACCCCATCTATCCAATTGTTCATAAAGGTTAGCAACTTTGCTCCTTCATCTCTCATTGATAATTAGCTTGTGGTATGCTCAAAGATATGTGATTTGTGGGTTTTAGCTAGGTTTTGGAGGAGTGATATCATTATGTGGGAGTTTATTTCATTTATATGCAATTTTAGCTCAAATTAACTTGTTAGGTTGCATATGTGTAGGTGTGGTTTGTTTGGTGCCTTCCCATCCCCGGCCGTCCTAACCACCGTCGATCGTCCGCACCGTCTCGTCGGGGCATCGGCCACCTTGGTGAGCCTCTTGTTCTTCTTAAAACCTTTTTTAAAATTACTTGGATGATTTAGATAGATGTGTGTACGATTTACTTACTTGTATTATTGTTAGTTATTCTACAGTGTCATGGTTATGGTATCCGCCCACGTCGGCCCTCGTCCAGTCTATGATTCAGAAGTGGTATGTCGTTATCTTTTATAACTATTTCACACATCATCTAATGTTTATGACAATTAATTATGCCACCAAATTGACGTAGATGTTTTTATCTATAGGAAGTAGTTGAACCAGAAATTCCAACCGACTATGCAATTCTTCTCGAGAAATTAACACAAGCTGAAAAAGAAATTGATCATTTGAAAGAAAAATTGAAAAAAACTAAAGATGAGAAGATGGGATTGGAGTTGCATGTTACCAATATTGTCGATGATCACAAGAACAAGATGGCTGGAATGCGCTTGAAGCTTAGAAAGATTAGAAAATATGCCATTGATAAAGAGGCTTGGTATCATTATGTTGTTGGCTCAATTGTTACTTTAGTTGCGATTATGATTGCATTTGTTGTTGCATTTACATGTTTTAGATAGTTGTATGTTGTTTTATGAGATGTATGTATGAACTATAAGTATCTATTATTTGCAGTAATAACATTTGGTCACTGTTAGCTCTACTTTTGGTTATAATGTGATGATGAAGTTGTATTAATTTGGTCACTTTGATGTTGTGTAGTGAACATGAGCCGGCAATGGATGTGAGATGACCGACAAAGTACAGGGTTTCTTAATGGCTTGCATGATTTTATTCGTGTGGATGAGGAAAAAAGCAGAATGGTTCCATGTGTTGTCCATGTCATGACTGTAAGAATGATAGGAATTACTCTACCTCAAAAACCCTTCACTACCACCTGCTGAAGTCCGGTTTCATGTCCGGCTATAGCTGTTGGACCAAGCACGGAGAAAGAGGGGTTATAATGGAAGACAATGGAGAATAAGAGGATGATGACAACTATCCTTTCGCTGATACAACAATGGGGGAAGCTGAAGAAGAGGCATCAATGGGGGAATCTGAAGAAGAGGCATCAGATGAGACCGTTGATGATTTGGGATGTGACCGGCTTCACCGTCATCACTTTCTATGTGAAGGACATGCATGCATTTTCTAGCATGGTATCTTTGTAACAGTTTTTGCCGTAACCCTCTCAACTCTTTAGAAGTTGCTATGTGGGTGAAATTATGATGTCATGCCAAGTTACAACCTTTTCAGAGTTCATTTGTACTACTTTCCAAATTTAGGGTCATTTAGCTCAAAATAAATCATTAAATGCATGAAAAATATCAAATGAAGTCCGAAAGGGTTGAAAATTGATGATGTGCCTTTGAATGGTGCATATTGAACACACAAAAACTATGGAGTTAAAATAAGTTATTAAAAATGAAATCCCTTTGTAATAGATGAGTTTTCATCCAAAAACCCTCATACTTCAAAAGAGATTGTCCAATTTGTACACCAAGTGCATCTAGTTTTTGCCGTAACCCTCTCAACTCTTTAGAACTTGCTATGTGGGTGAAATTATGATGTCATGCCAAGTTACAACCTTTTCAGAGTTCATTGTACTGCTTTTCAAATTTAGGGTCATTTAGCTCAAAATAAATCATTAAATGCATGAAAAATATCAAATGAAGTCAGAAAGGGTTGAAAATTGATGATGTGCCTTTGAATGGTGCATATTGAACACACAAAAAGTATGGAGTTAAAATAAGTTATTAAAAATGAAATCCCTTTGTAATAGATGAGTTTTTGTCCGAAACCCTCATACTTCGAAAGAGATTGACTAATTTGTGCACGAAGTGCATCCAGTTTTTGCCGTAACCCTCTCAACTCTTTAGAAGTTGCTATGTGGGTGAAATTATGATGTCATGCCAAGTTACAACCTTTTCAGAGTTCATTTGTACTGCTTTTCAAAGTCGAGATATGACATTTCAAATGCCATTTAATCAAATTGTCTTATACAGCAGTTTAACTTGTTCAAACATGCATGGAAACGCCATAAACAGATTCTTTATATTTTTTTGATATTTTTTCATATATTATTTATTTCCATTGGAGTCATAGTTTTTTCTATGATTTTTTAAAGTTTAGGGTTTTTTCTAAAAATAATAACTAATAATGAATTAAAAAAACCTTTAGTACCGGCGTGAGCCACGCATCGGTACTAAAGGTCCACCGCCCCGCGCATTTTTGGGGAGGACCTTTAGTACCGGTGCGTGGCTCACACCGGTACTAAAGGGTCTTTAGTACCGGTGCGAGCCACACACCGGTACTAAAGGCTTGCTAGGTATAAATACTATCTCCCTCGTCCCAATGCGAGCCACGCATCGGGAGAAGGTCATTCGCACGCCACCAGGCTGCCGGAAATTTCCGTCGTCGCCGCACATCGCCTCGACGCCACCCGTAGCCCCGCCGGGACGCCGCGCGCCACCTCGACGCCGCCCGCAGCCCCGCCGGCCGCCCCCGCCACTACCGCCCCCGCCCCTGCCGTCGGCCACCCCCGCCCCTGTCGGCGGCCGCCCCCGCCCCTGTCGCTGCCGCCGTGAGTCTGCCCTCTTTTTTTTGTTTAGTTTAGGTTTTAGTTTAGGTTTACTTTAGGTTTAATTTAGTTTAATTTAGTTTAGATTTTGTTTAGTTTAGGTTTTGTTTAGGTTTAATTTAGTTTATAGTTTGTTTAGTTTAGGTTTAGTTTAGGTTTAGTTTAGGTTTAATTTAGTTTAGATTTAGATTTTGTTTAGTTAAGGTTTAGTTTAGGTTTAATTTAGTTTAGATTTTGTTTAGTTTAGGTTTAATTTAGTTTAGGTTTAATTTAGTTTAGGTTTAGTTTAGGTTTAGTTTAGGCCCCCGGACCCCGACACGACACCCCCCAACACCCTGACCCCGACACGACACCCCGACACGGCACCCCCGACCACGATACAGCACCCCGACCCCGACACGACAGCCCCGACACCCCGACCCCGACACATCACCCCTATTTAGTTAGTTAGTTAGTTAGGTTATCAGGTTAGTTTAGTTAGTTTAGTTAGTTAGGCTAGGTTAGTTAGTTAGGTAGGTAGCTCCTTAGGTTATTAGGGTATGTGTTAATTTTGTTAGATGCTAAGTGCCATTTAATTTGTTAGATGCTAAGTGTTAATTTTGCTAAGCTTTATTTAATTTGTTTTCATAATTAAGTGTTTCTTCTCGATGTCGACGATGCCGATCCCGCATCCTCGTCGTCGAGTCGCCGGAGGAGGTCACTTGCTTGAGCCGAGGGGCCCTATCAGGGATTGGGATCTGCCGGGCTGGTACTGGGAGGTGCTGCCTTCCGGGCGGCGCAGTTTGGTGAGGAGCCAGCCCGTCGTCGACCCGGAGGTTCTGTGGTGGCGGCCGCATGGGCCACGGAGTTTTCGGAGGCTAGAGTCCCCCGTGGAGGTGGTATAGTACCATTTCAGCAAGGAGAACGAGCACGTCCGTCGCTACATGGCAGCTTTGGAGGGCAGGTCCGACAATACCTGGCAGATTCTTCAGGGATCTCACTTCAGCTATGTTCCTGTGATGGTTCCTTCTCTTTGGGTGTCCACCGCCCGCCCCGATATCTGCCGGGCGCTAGGGTTCTATCTAGATCGATATATTACCTACTATATATGTATTATTATGATGTATTAGCTAGATCGATGGATTAGCTGATGTATTAACAATTATCCGAGATTATGAGATGAGATCTTTTCAAAGAACTACTATATATGTATTCGATGATGCATTATTAATTAACTATCAGTTATTTTGCTTCTTGAATGCATGCTAATTTCAATACTAATTTGTTTTATCTATATTATTATGGATAAGTTATTAAGCTATGGACAATACCAGTAGAGCTCATGAAGAGGACATCTTCGACATGATACGCTCCTCCGAAAACCTAGCGGACCTTCTGGGTGAATCACATGATGATGACGGCTCACAATATCTGAACGATTACGGTGATGGATGTGAGGCCGAGGAAGAACAACTTATGTTCCAAAATCCGGAACAACTAACAATGTCCGGCGAGGTATATACACATATTAGCCTCTAGTGATCATTACATGTGTATTAATTGATTTATATAGATATATATATTAACAAAACTTTTTTCTTTTAATTATCAGCCCTCCGGATCGAGCTAATCTAGTAGAAAGGTACGAGGCGGTGCCAAAATATTGGACGGCAACGTAAAGCTTAATCTTGATGCTTTCCAACATGGTGGCGCACCGACTCACCCTGAGGCCAATGCCAAGACATTTGTGCGTCAATGCGGAGTGGTTGTTAGGGTTGGAGTCCCGATCACAATGCAAGAATGGATTCAACCAAACAACCCAAAACCAGGAGTGAATTATGTCGATACAAGAATTAAAGATACCCTTTGGTGAGATCTCATGGAGCATTTCATCCTACCAGATTCTCTCTCGGAGCGCCAAAGGGACAAAGTCAAGGAGTTTGCTCTTCATAAGATGGCTGGCGCATTGCAAACTTGGAAGAAAAGATTATGGACCGAGTACAACGCTAGAGGACAGAAGGAGCCTGAATTCATAGGAATATACGAGAAGGTAAGGAATCACTGGGACGCATTTATCGAGTACAAGACATCGGAAGATGCTATGGAGAAGTCGGCAAAGAATAAGATAAATGCGGAGAAAAAAAGTATCACCATAAACTAGGGACAGGTGGATACAAGTCAGCCATTCCTAAGTGGGATGCATTAGAGAATAAGATGCATGCTGAAGGGATCACTCCAGTAACCTTCCACTGGCCCTGGAGGTGCCGGAATTGGTTTTTTGCGCATGCATGGGAGAAAGTTGGACCCAGCAACAGGGAAGATTATTGCACTGGCCAGTCTAAAGCATGCATCAGATGAGTTGATTGATGCAATAAAAGCTGCCCAAGAAGGACGGTTTCACCCTGATAGAGAGAACAACGAGCTTACACGCGCCCACGGGAATCCTGAACACGGAGGACGAACACGAGGCGTGGGCGTTGTTCCGTGGTACGAGGGGTTTGCGGGATGGAAGGATAGTTATAAAAGCCGTTTGAGAAAAAAGTAGGTGGAAGCAGACCGACTTTCAAAGTTGGAACAGAAGTATGAGCAACAACAGCTGTAGATACAGATACTGACCCAGCAAAGGGAAACTCCACAGCAGGAGGCAGGGGAACCCGTCCCATCTACACTGCCGAAAAGAAGCATGGGTTCCATAGGGGCACCACTGGGTCACACCCCCGTGGATGATATCACCAAGAAGACATCTTGTGAGCTAATCCAGAAAATGAAGAACATACCCGTGTGGGTCGTGACGGGCTATGCTTTACCAAATACACCTGATGTTCTCTGGCATTGCAATCCGGTTCTAGCTGGGTATGCTCATGTCGCGGTGGATGCAATAGAGCCACGATATGATGAACTATTGCTTGACAACCCTGGAGGTGAGGGGGAGTCCACATTGGCATCAGCCGACCGTGGTCTCATTCTATGGAGTAAGGAATGAATCGTCTTTCCACAGTCGGTGCTAAGGCCACCGGCTCCTCCGAGTATCGATGTCCAGCGCGAGGGATCCCAGCCCGAGGCATCAGAGTGCCAACAGTCCTCCCCACCTCGCCAGCAGTCCTCCCCACCTTGCCAGCAGTCCTCCCTACCTCCCCAGTAGTCCTCCCCACCTTGAGAGGCGTCCCACCTCACCAGCAGTCCTACCCACCTCGCCAGCAGTCCTCCCAACCTCGGGATGGAGCACGACGCAAGTCCATATCGTCGATATCGATCTCCGCCGCATGAGCTGACTCCACCCCGGCAGCGGTCCCGCCAGCAGGGCTTCCAAAAGAGGAAGGCCAGCAGCAGTCCTCTTCGGAATAAAGCAAAGAAGAAACCCGAGCCTCCGGCCAAAAGGAAGGTGCCTTACAACATGACACCAGAGGAAAACAAAATTGAAAGCGATCGCCAAGTGAAAGCCTTTTTTGCGAAGAATACCGTGCCGCCAAAGGAGGTAATACCCAAGGAAGTCCAAGAGCACTTTATGGAACACTTTATTGATCGACCCCTGGCATATGTCGAGCGTATGCCGACACACTATGAGCGACAGATTTAGAAGGCAACTGAGCAGAGAAGTCGGCCCAGCCCAAGGAAGAAGTCAGGAAGCACAACATCAACCACAGGTGGTACTACTAGCAGGAAAACGGTTCCCCGGCTTGGATAACAATCCAAGCAATCGATCTCTCCGCTCAAGGTGAGTACCAATCAAAGCAAGAAATCAATCCAACCAGTCAACATGGAAGGCAACCAAATCGACCTCGAAGAAGCAGAGGCTGCAGGTCTCACTCTTGGACAAATCCTTGGCACCAAGGAAATCCGCGGGTACGGTGCAACTGAGTACGCAATGCAATATGCCGTCGGAAAACCACTTGTCACACCTCAGCAGTACAAGGAACTACCAACTGCGATGTGACGGTTACATAATTGGTACCTGCGTGAAGCAAAGCAAGGGACGACGGCGGTCATGGTCAAAGTAAGAAAAGAGCATTACGTCAATGCATGTGACATATGTCTTGAATTCTCAGAATTTTTCCAGTTATACCACATGGACTCTATCAACAAAACTCTCGTAAGTTGTTATTGTATGTAAGTGATTTATATCTTTAATAATTTAAGTCTCTAGATAAGATATCATTCATTGGCTTATCCTCACTATATATGTTCTTTTTTACGCTATTATGCAGATTGAAGATGTGGGAATTGAAACAAGAAGGAATCGATGACACTGGGTTCATCGACCCAAGGAACGTTAATGGTCATGTGGTAAAACATTATAACAAGGACACAGAAGATCTCTTGGAAAATTTTCTAGAGGCACTAATGAATACCAAATATACTATAATATTTCCATACAACATGGGGTGAGTGTTTACTCTCTTGTATACTACTCATTCTATTTTTGCTTACTAGCTCGCTGTCAAGTGTAGTTGATGAGTTATATGCATGCCTGCTTAATTATATAAACTTCTGCGTAGAGATGACTATATACTCCTAAATATTATCCTCGCGGATGGACTTGTTCAAGTGTACGACTCACTAGATACACTAGAAAAATCATACGTGGACTTGTATTTTATGATAGAACGGTAATTTCGATCTTTATCGACCTTGCTTTCTTTAATTATTTCTTGATATCAAAAGTAATTATAATAAGTCTTTCGTTCTTTTCCTTTGCCACGTAGTGTTTGGAAAAATATGATAGAAAAAACCATCATGGTCGTCAATGGAAACCGAAGCTGGAGTGGAAAAAGATGCAAGTAATTAAGTAGTACTACTAGGTCCGCGCATCTCTTTAATTCTAGTTTCAATACCATTATCATGCTTGATTATTAATTATCTTATTAAATTCTATTCTTTTGCAAAGTGCGCGAAGCAGCCAAAGGGGACAAATTTAGGTGGATACTTCCTCTGCGAGAACATTCGCGTCAAGACCGAAGGCCGTATACGTCACAGAGGAGCACGTGAAAGACAGCTCTAGGTTTGGCAGATGATGTCGAAGCTCTCACCCGAGAAACGCTTTGTAGCACTTCAAGAGGAATTTGCGGCATTTCTTCTTCAACATGTCATTGATGTAAACGGAGAGCACTATTACTTACCGCCGCCTCAAGAATGCCAGCAAATCAGTAGTAGAAAACTGAGATTTCATCTAGTCCCGGCCGGGTTTTGGGCCTTAAGTTATAAGCCCAGAATATATATATATATATATATATATATATATATATGGATGTGTAATTCCATTTGTATATACACTGTTTATGAGATATTGTATATTATATTACATATATATATATATATGTATATACTATATATACATATATATACATCAACTTGTGTAATTAATGTTTACGGTATGTAGCACCGTAAAATAAATTTGAAATGAATGGAAAACACAATAAATAGAGAGGAAAACTAAAACCTAATTAAAAGCGGAAAAAAACCTGAACACTTAGGTCCTGCACCACCAGCCCACATAGGCAGCCACGTGGTGGGCCTTTAGTACCGGTCCGTGGTCCAACCGGTACTAAAGGTCTGGACCTTTAGCCCGACCCTTTAGTACCGGTTGGGAAACCGGTACTAAAGGCACATCCCGACCGGGACTACTGATCGACATTCTACTAGTGCATAAATAGTTATGAATATGGTGTTACCTATAATGCTGCCAGGTAACTCAGCCATTTCCAGTAACTCCATCAGTTATTGGCATTTCTTTCCCTAGTGATGGCTCTCGACCGGTGGTGGCGCACTATATATAAGCCACCCCCTGGCGCCAGAACAAGGGTTATAGACTCTTTGTAATCTTACTCACACATAAAGCAAACACTAAAGCCCCAGGGCTCGAGGCATAGGGTCTTTACCACTTCCGAGTGGGGCCCGAACTCATACATCTGAGTGTTACACTTGCACCATAGCTAGGCTTCTCCCTCACTCGTACATACCCCCCGTACTACTGTCAGTATTACTCCCATGGTACTAATAATTCATGAATTGCTTGTATGACCAATTTGATGATTGACAAGCTTCAAAATATTTTACTTTATAAACCAGCTCTGAAGCTACTACTAAGCATAAAGCACATTGATAATTTCAGATTTATGATATTCAATTCATTTAGCAATTACTCTTAGGATATAAGTTAAGCACAAGAGTAAACATCGAACTAAACTCAAAACATATAAGTGAAGATCAATGAGTAGTCGAACAATGAAGTACCTATGTGAGGACTCTCTCTCAATAAATATTTTCAGATCTGAGTATTTTATTCAAACAACAAACTAAATAAAAATTCATTCCAAAAATAGCACATATCGTGTGGACAAATAAAAATGTAGGCTCAACATAGGCTAATCGATATTTGTTTGATGAACAGAGGTGGGATGTGTAGCATCCCTAAGCTTAGATGCTTGAGACTTCTTGAAAAATTTACTTGGGGTTTCTTGGGCATCCCCAAGCTTGAGCTTTTGTATCTCGTTCAATCCTCTCATATCCTGGTTTCACCAAAGTCTCAAAAACTTCATCCACACAAAAATCAAAAAGAACTCGTGAGATAGGTTAGTACATATAAGAACAAATCAACACTTCATGTACTGCCAAGACAAGATGCACAATAATTTCCAAAAATCATCTACTTTTTACTATCATTCCAAACATTTATATCTACCAATATAATCTATGAAAACTATAGGATAAGTAGATAACAAAACTAATACAACAATCTATCCAAGCAGAACAATCTACAGAATTCTATTAAACCAGTGTACTTCAATAACTATAGAAATTCTAAAAGATTAGGATAGGCTAAATAAATTTTATGACAATACAGTGTAAAAATTTCAGAAACTTTCCACGTCCCAGTAAGAAAATTCAAACATTATAGCAAAAGTTTCTGTTTTTACACACCACACATCAACACATGCAATTCAAGCATTCTAAAGGCAATTCTTGGATATTTCTACTGAAAAGCAATATTATAAGTAATATATAACAGATAAGAACAAAATTAAATTACACTCCAAGTAAAACACATATCATGTGACGAATAAAAATATAGCTCCAAGTAAGATGTAACGATAATGTTGGAGACGAAAGAGGGAATGCCTTCCGGGGCATCCCCAAGTTTAGACGCTTGAGTCTTCCTTGGATAATACCTTGGAGGTGCCTTGGGCATCCCCAAACTTTGTTTCTTACTGCTCCTTATTCTCCTCATATCGATATCTCACCCAAAACTTGAAAAACTTCAATAACACAAAACTTAACGGAACTTCGTGAGATGGGTTAGTGTAGTAAAGATAGATCATTCACTTAGGTACTATCAAGACAAGATTCATAACTATTATTACATCATACATACTGTATTATATCATTCCCATAATTTATATCACTAAATATAAGCTATGGAAACACTAAAACAAGCAAACTATGCATGCAAAACAGAATCTGTCAAAAACAGAACAGTCTGTGAAAATCTGAATGATCACCATACTTCCGTGACTCTGAAAATTCTGAAAAATTAGGAACACGCAGATAATTTGCATAGCAATAAAGTTTAAGAAATTCAGAATTTTTTTACGCTCCAGTAAAATCGTAGGAATTCTACACTCGACGTAAAAGTTTCTGTTTTTACACAGAATCAAACAAGCAAGTTTCCACACTATCCCGAAGGATTTACTTGGCACTTTATTGAAATAAAATATAGAAAACATGATTAATATAGTATCTTAATTATGTGAACACATACGAACACATACGAACCCAACAAGCGCTTTTCTTTAATGCCTTTTAGCTAGGCATGATGATTTCAATGATGCTCATGTAAGAATAGTAATTGAAATATGCAAGAAACCATCGTGAATCACATGGCAAGTACATTTAAGTCTAACAGACTTCCTATGCATAGTGATTTTGTGAGCTAACAATGTATGGGAGCAAGAATCAACTAGCATATCTTTAAAGTTTTGAGCACAAAGGAAGGAAACTTGATACTATTGCAATTCCTACAAGCATATGTTCCTCCCTCATAATAATTTTCACAAGCATCATGAAGTAATTCAACAATATAACTATCATGTGACACTTGATTAACAAAACCGCATTGAATATTAAAATCATGATAACAAGTTGCATGGTTGTCATTACTCTTTATAGCATACATGTCATCCCAATAATAATCATACATAGTAGGCATGCTATAATCATAGCAAATATCATCATCACGAGTAGGGGGACTAAAAATATCATCATCATCAAACATAGCATCCCCTAGCTTGTGGATTTGTATATCATTAGCATCATGGATATTCAGAGAATTCATACTAGCAATATTACTATCATGCTCATCATTAAAGGAATTTTCATTAAGAATTTTCATAAATTCTTCCTCTACCATTGAGCGCAATTTTTTGAATCCTTATTTTCACAAAAGACCTTAAGAAGACGAAACAATTGATGCAACCTAAACACCCTTTTTTGTAGTTTTCTTTTATAAAACCAAACTAGTGAAAAATAAGAAACTAAAAGATTTAATTGCAAGATCTAAAAATATACCTTCAAGCCCTCACCTCCCTGGCAACGGCGCCAAAAGAGCTTGATGTCTACTACACAACTTTATTCTTGTAGGCTATATTGGGCATCCAAGCGTAGAGTTTTGTAGGATGGTAGCAATTTTTCCTCAAGTGGATAACCTAAGGTTTATCAATCCATGGGAGGTGTAGGATGAAGATGGTCTCTCTCAAACAAACCTGCAATCAAATACAAGAAATCTCTTGTGTCCCCAACACATCCGATACAATGACAAATTGTATAGGTGCACTAGTTCGGCAAGGAGATGGTGATACAAGTGCAATATGGGTGGTTTAAATAGGTTTTTGTAATCTGAAAATATAAAAACAGCAAGGTAGAAAGTGTAAAACATCAAGAAAAATGTTGTATAAATTCTTGTAAATAAGTCCTAGGGTTCATACTTTAACTAGTGCAATCTCCCAACAATGCTAACATTGTTGAATCATATGATCATCCCTCAATGTGCAACAAAGAATTGCTCCAAAGTTCCTATCTAGCGGAGAACAAATAGATGAAATTGGTGTAGGTAGTAGAAGCACCTCAAAGTTATTCTTTTTGATCAATCTTTTGAGCTATTCCTATAAGTGTCACAAATAGACCTAGAGTTCGTAGTAAAATAACGCCAATGATACATATCAATCAACCCTAATGTCACCTAGATACTCCAAAGTCACCTAAGGTATCCGTAGGTAAATTATGCGACATGCATCAAACAATCTCAGATCTATCATATTCAATCCAACACAACTAACTTCAAGGAGCACCCCAAGATTTCTATCGAAGAACATGATATGAAAACATGTAATCAACCCCTATGCATAGATCCCTAAGGTCACCGGAATCCGCAAGTTGATGCCTTAACATATATCAAGTGAATCAATAGAATACCCAAATGTCACTACAGGTATCCCATGCAAGACGTACATCAAGTGTTCAATCCAACATAACGAGATCTCAAGGGAAAGATTCAATTCATGACAACAAGATAGAGAGGGAAGAACACTATATGATCAAACTATATTAACAAAGCCCATGATACATAAAGATTGTGCCATCTCAAGAACACGAGAGAGAGAGATATTGAACACATAGCTACTGGTACATACACTCAGCCCCGAGGGTTAACAACTCCCTCCTCGTCATTGTCTTCGCCAGAATGATGAAGATGGCCACCGGATGATGATCTACCTCTCCGGTAGGGTACTAGAATGCCTCTAGATTCGTTTTTCATCGATAACAAAAGTTGCGGCAGCGGAACAAGGAGACTCTCTTTATTTCTGGGGTTTCTGGGATTTATAGGATTTTGCATCGTCGGAATCACATGCAACGGAGCCACATGGGCTGCAAAAGCCATCAGCACACGACCCCCCAGGGGCAGACCCTACTGGCTTGTGGCCCACAAGTGGCTCCTCTTCGGTGGTTCTTCGCTCCAATGTTTCTTATTTCCTCCACAAAAAATTACAAAAAAGTTTTGGGCGATTCCAGAACTTTCATTTTCTGCACAAAAACAACACCACGGTAATTCTGTTGAGAACATCGTCAGTCTGGGTTAGTTCTAAATAAATCATATAAAGTGCTTCAAAACCATATAAAAGTATTGTAAACATAGGTGAATATGTCATGAATACTTCATAAATTAGCGATATGTTGGAGACGGATCAACTGACACAATCAAATGCTATGCTGATGTGGCTTGAGACTGCGTCGGTATTACCCCAAAGAGGAAGGGATGATGTAGCTCAGCGGCGGTAAGTATTTCCCTTAGTTATGAAACCAAGGTATCATTCCTTAGAGGAAGATCATGCACCCACGTAAATAGCACCTGCACACAAATGACAAATACTTGCAACCCAACGCGAAAGAGAGGTTGTCAAGCTCTCTATGGTAATAAGATAGATTAGGTAATGATAGTTTTGGTAAATAAATCTCGCAAGAACAAAAAATAAAATAAGTAAACAAAAAGTGCAGTAAGGTATTTTTGGGTTTTTTGGATTAATAGATCTGAAACCAAAAAGTCAAAATAGTAGATCGGAAAGCAATTTGTTGGAAAAGTAGACCCGGGGCCGTAGGTTTCACTAGTGGCTTCTCTCATGAGTGTAGCGCACGGTGGGTAAACAAATTCATGTTAGTAAATTGATAGAAGATCAAATAATCATGACGATATCCAGGCAATGATCATTATATAGGCGCCATGTCCAAGATAAGTAGACCAAAATGATTTTGCATCTACTTGTATTACTCCACACATCGACCTCTATCCAACATGTATCTAGTGTATTAAGTTCATGGGAAAACGGAGTAATGCAATAAGAACTGTTACATGATGTTAACAAGATCTATTCATGTAGGAATAGACCCATCTTGTTATCCTTAATGGCAACAATACATGCGTGTCTTGCTGCCCCTTCTGTCACTGGGAAAGAACACCGCAAGATCAAACCAATCACAAAGCACCTCTTCCCATGGCAAGAAAAGATGATCTAGTTGGCCTAACTAAACCAAAGATTCGAAGAAGAAATGCGAGACTATAAGTAATCATGCAAATAAGAGATCAAAGAAGACTCAAATCATATTCATGGATAGAAACTAATCATGAACAGAAAATTCATTGCATCCCAACAAACACACCGAAAAAGTCATTACATCAAAAAGATCTCCAAGAGACCATTGTATTGAGAATCATAGAGAGAGAGGAAGCCATCTAGCTACTGCCTATGGACCCGTAGTTCTATGGTGGAATACTCACGCATCATCAAAGAGGACCTTATGATGAAGATGAGCCCCTCTGTCATGATGTTAGATTGGATCTCGAGGTTATGAAACCTGCGTCGGCTGGAATTGTGTTTCGTAACTCCTCTAGGGTTTTCCAAATATTTGGGAATTTATAGGGCGGATAGTTGATACGTCTCCTACGTATCTATAATTTTTGATTGTTCCATGCTATTATTTTGTCTGTTTTGGATGTTTTATATGCATTAATATGCTATTTTATATTATTTTTGGGACTAACCTATTAATCTAGAGCCTAGTGCCAGTTTTTGGTTTTTCCTTGTTTTTGAGTATTGCAGATAAGCAATATTAAATGGAGTCCAAATGGAATAAAATCGTCAGAATAATTTTTCTTGGACCAGAAGGAATCCACCAAACTTGGTGATCAAGGCTGGAGAGCCGCCTTGTGGCCACAAGCCACAAGGGCACGGCCAGGGGGGTAGGGCGCGCCCCCTGGCTTGTGGGCCAATGGAAGCCCTCCTAACCCTGATCTTCCGCCTATAAATTCCCAAATATTCCCTATATACCAGAGAGTACCACGAAAACACTTTTCCGCTGCCAGGAGCCTCGGTTCCCGTGACATGTAATCTTGGAGCCTTTTTCGGTAATCTGTCGGAGGGGGATTCGATCACGGAGTGCATCTACATCAACTCCATAGCCCCTCCGACGATGCGTGAGTAGTTTACCATAGACCTTCGGGTCCATAGCTAGTAGCTAGATGGTTTCTTCTCTCTCGGTCCTCTTCAATACCATGTTCTTCATGATCTTCATGGAGATCTATCCGATGTAATACTCTTTTGCGGTGTGTTTGTCGAGATCCGATGAATTGTGGGTTTATGTTCAGAATACCTATGAATATTATTTGAGTCTTTTCTGATTTCTTATATGCATGATTTCATATCTTTGCAAGTCTCTTCGAGCTATTGGTTTCGTTTGGCCAACTAAATTGGTAATTCTTGCAATGGGAGAAGTGCTTAGTTTTGGGTTCAATCTTGCGGTGTCCTCACCCAAGTGACATAGTAGGGGTAGCGAGGCACGTATTGTATTGTTGCCATCAAGGATAAAAACATGGGGTTTTGATCATATTGCTTGAGATTATCCCTCTACATCATGTCATCTTACCTAATGCGTTACTCTATTCTTCATGAACTTAATACTCTAGATGCAGGCAGGAGTCGGTCGATGTGTGGAGTAATAGTAGTAGATGCAGAATCGTTTTGGTCTACTTGAAATGGACGTGATGCCTATATGCATAATCATTGCCTTGGATATCTTCATAATTATTCGCTTTTCTATCAATTGATCGATAGTAATTTGTTCACCCGCCGTAATACTTGCCATCATGAGAGAAGCCTCTAGTGAAACCTATGGCCCCCGGGTCTACTTTCCATAATATATTTTCAGATATAGACCAAAAATACCAAAATACTTTTCTGCAATTTATTTACCTTTTACTTTCCGTTCTATCTCTATCGGATCTAATCCGTGCAAATAATCGTGAAAGGATTGACAACCCATTTATAGCGTTGGGTGCAAGAGTTTGATTGTTTGTGTAGGTGCATTTATTGGTAACTTGCTTGTTCCTCCTACTGGATTTATACCTTGGTTCTCAACAACTAAGGGAAATACTTATCTACTTCATTGCAGCACCCTTTCCTCTTCAAGGGAAAACCAACGCAAGCTCAAGAGGTAGCAAGAAGGATTTCTGGCGCCGTTGCCGGGGAGGATGCACATCAAGTGTACCAAGTACTCATCACAAACTCATCTCTTGCATTTACATTATTTGCCATTTGTCTCTCGTTTTCCTCTCCCCCACTTCTAAAATGATTTTCAGAAAATACCAAAAAGATTTTCCTTTTTATTCGCCCTTCTTTCATTTGCCTTTCGTTTGCTTGTGTGCTTGATTGCTTGCTTTGTCACGATGTCAGCAAATACCAAGTTGTGTGACTTTTCTAATACTAATAATAGTGATTCTATTAGTACATCGATTGCTCCCGCCACTAGTGTGGAATCTTATGAAACTAATGCTGCTTTGCTAAATCTTGCTAATGAAGATGTCGCATCCCATCTAAATACTTTCGTTGAGTTGTGTGATATGCAAAAGAAGAAAGATGTGGACAATGATATTGTTAAATTTAATCTATTCCCATTCTCACTACGAGATCGTGCTAAAACTTGGTTTTCATCTTTGCCAAAAAATAGTATTGATTCATGGAATAAGTGTAAAGATGTTTTTATTTCCAAGTATTTTCCGTCCTCTAAGATCATCTCCCTTAGGAACGATATAATGAATTTCAACCAACTTGATCATGAGCATGTTGCCCAATCTTGGGAGAGGATGAAATTAATGATTAGAAATTGCCCCGCGCATGTTTTGAGTTTATGGATGATTAAACATGTTTATGGTGGATTGAATTTTGCTTCTAGGATTCTCTTAGATTCCGTCGCGGGCGGTTATTTTATGGAAATCACATTAGGAGAATATACAAAACTCCTAGATAATATTATGGCAAATTACTCTCAATGGCATACCGAAAGATCTCCTACTAGTAAAAAGGTGCATGCTATTGAAGAGATTAATACCTTGAGTGAAAAGATGGATGAATTGATGGAATTTTTGGCTAGTAAGAGTTCTCCTATTGATCCTAATGATATGCCTTTGTCTTCTTTGATTGGAAATAATAATGAATCTATGGATGTGAACTTTGTTGGTAGGAACAATTTTGGTAATGATGCGTATAGAGGTAATTTCAATGCTAGGCCATTTCCTAGTAATTCCTCTAATAATTATGGTAATTCCTATAGAAATTCTTATGGATATTAAAATAATATTCCCTCTTATCTTGAGAATAATATTAAAGAATTTATTAGTTCGCAAAAGGGTTTCAATACTATGATTGAAGAAAATTTGCTCAAGATTGATGATTTGGCTAGGAACGTTGATAGAATTTATCTTGAGATGGATTCTTTGAAAATTAGATCTATTACACCCAAGCATGATATTAATGAGTCTTTAAAAGCTATGACAATTTCTATTGATGAGTGTAAGGAAAGAGCCGCTAGAATACATGCTAAGCGTGAATGGCTTGAAAAAGTATGTTCTCATGATAATATTGATGAAGATCTTAAAGTGATTGATGTGAATCTTATTGAATCTTTGTTTTGTAATGTAAATCTTTATAAATATGGGACTAGAGAGGAGTCAACTTTAGTTAATATGCGTCCCAATGATTCGGAGTTTATAAATCTTAATGCTAAGATTGATAAAAGTGGGATTGAAGAGGTTAAAACTCTAAATAGGAGTGAACCCACTCTTTTGGATTTCAAGGAATTTAATTATGATATTTGCTATTTTATTGATTATATTTCCTTGTTGCAATCCATGTTAAATTCTCCTCATGCTTATAATCAATACAAAGCTTTTACTAAATATATTGTTGATGCTATGATGAAATCTTTTGAAGAAAAACTTAAGTTGGAAGTTTTTATACCTAGAAATCTTTATAATGAGTGGGAACCTACTATTAAGATTAAAATTAAAGATTATGAGTGCCATGCTTTGTGTGATTTGGGTGCTAGCGTTTCCACGATTCCAAAAACTCTATGTGATGTGCTACGTTTCCGTGAATTTGATGATTGTTCCTTATATTTGCATCTTGCGGATTCCACTATAAATAAACCTATCGGAAGGATTAATGATGTTCTTATTGTTTCAAATAGGAATTATGTGCCCATAGATTTCATTTTTCTTGATAAAGATTGCAATCCTACATGTCCTATTATTCTTGGTAGACCTTTCCTTAGAACGATTGGTGCAATTATTGATATGAAGTAAGGAAATATTAGATTCCAATTTCCATTAAGGAAAGGCATGGAACAATTTCCTAGAAAGAGAATAAAATTACCTTTTGAATCTATTATGATAGCTACTTATGGATTTCATACCAAAGATGACAATACCTAGATCTATTGCGTTTTGCCTAGCTAGTGGCGTTAAACAATGGCGCTTGTTGGGAGGCAACCCAATTTTATTTTGCTTTATGATTTTTGTTTATTTTTTGGTGTTTTTTTCACATTATTACTTATTTAATAATTGTGTTTTATTGTTTAAATTAATGTTTGAGGCAAATGACACCTTAGGGATGGTCTATGGTGTTTGCAATTTGATTTTGTTGAAAAACAGAAACTTTTGCTCTGAGTCCATGAATTTTGTAAATTTACTGGAACGTGATTTTGATATGAAATTTTTACAAAAGATTTATATAGAAATTTTACTAATTTTACTAATTTTCCAGAATTTTTAGAGTTCCAGAAGTATTCTAAGTCTACAGATTGCTAGAGACTGTTCTGTTTTTGATAGATTCTGTTTTCTTTGTGTTGTTTGCTTATATTGATGAATCTATGGGTTGTATCTGGGGGTATGAACCATGGAGAAGTTAGAATACAGTAGTTATTGCAAAAATGTAAACAAATAATGAGTTCACAATAGTACCTAAGTGGTGATTTATTTTTCTTATACTAACGGATCGCATGAGTTTTCTGTTGAATTTTGTGTTGTGAAGTTTTCAAGTTTTGGGTGAAGATTTGATGGACTATAGAATAACGAGTGGAAAGAGCCTAAGCTTGGGTATGACCAAGGAACCTCAAGCCATATTAAAGGATATCAAAGAGCCTAAGCTTGGGTATGCCCCGGAAGGCATCCACTCTTTCGTCTTCAATCCATCGGTAAATTTACTTGAGGCTCAATTTTTATTCACCACATGATATGTGTTTTGCTTGGAGCGTCTTGTATGATATGAGTCTTTGCTTTTTAGCTTGGCACAATCATCCTTGCTGCACACAAACTTTTGAGAGGTACATGCTGAATGTTGAATTTATTAGAATACTCTATGTGCTTCACTTATATCTGTTGAGCTAGGCAATGTTGCTCTAGTGCTTCACTTAAATCTTTTTAGAGCATGGTGGTGTTATATTTTATAGAAATTGTTGAACTCTCGTACCTCACTTATATTATTCTTAGATTTTCTTAAATACATCATGATAATTTGTTTAGTTTATGATTTAGTCCTAATATAATGGGCATCCAAGAGGGATATAATAAAAACTGCCATATTAAGTGCATTGAATACTATGAGAAGTTTGATTCCTTGCATATAGTTTTGAGACAATAGAGATGGTAATATGAGAGTCATGCTAGTGAGTAGTTGTGAATTGGAAGAGATACTTTTGTTGGAGTTTGTGATTCCCGTAGCATGCACGTATGGTGAACCGTTATGTAACGAAGTCAGAGCATGATTTGTTTAATGATTGTCAATCTTTGTGTGAGGGTCGGGAGCGTGCGATGGTTAACTCCTACCAACCTCACCCCTAGGAGCATGCATCTAATTGTTTGTTTGATAACTAATAGAATTTTGCAATAAGTATGTGAGTTCTTTATAACTAATGTTAAGTCCATGGATTATACGCACTCTCACCCTTGCACCTTTGCTAGCCTCTCTAGTACCGCGCAACTTTTGCCGGTACATCAAACCCACTTTCCTCAAAACAGCCACCGTACCTACCTATCATGGCATTTCCATAGCCATTTCGAGATATATTGCCATGCAACTTCCATAGTTCCCTTTTTTATGACATGCACCATCACTTTCATCCTGCATATAGAGTCATATTTTGTTCTAGGTATCGAGTTGTAATTTTATTTTTGATTTGTAAGTAAATAAAAGTGTGATGATCTTCATTATTAGAGCGTTGTCCCATGTGAGAAAAGGATGATGGATGCCATGACTCCCTCGCAAGTTGGGATGAGTATCCGGACTTTACAAAAAAAATAAAAGAGGCCAGCGAAGCCCAAATAAAAACAAAAAGGCCAAAGATGCCCACCAAAAAAAAGAAAAAAATAAGAGAAAGAGAGAAGGGACAATTGCTACTATCTTTTTCCACACTTGTGCTTCAAAGTAGCACCATGATCTTCATGATAAAGAGTCTCCTACTTTGTCACTTTCATATAACTAGTGGAATTTCATCTTGCACGACCACTTAGTTTTATTTTTGAGATTTCATACACTTATAGCTCTAAGTGCATTTGTTGCATGGAAATCCCTAGTCACTCTCATTAATATCTATCGATGGTCATGTCCATAGCCCGTTGATACGTCTAGTTGATGTGTGACTATCTTCTCCCTTTTTCCTTGCAAACTCCACCATATTCTATTCCACCTATAGTGATATATCCATGGCTCATGCTCATGTATTGTGTGAGAGTTGAAAAGGTTTGAGAACACCAAAAGTGTGAAACAATTGCTTGACTTGTCATCGGGGTTGTCCATGATTTAGATACTTTGTGTGGGGAAGATGGAGCATAGCCAACCATATGATTTTGTAGGGATAACTTTCTAAGGCCATGTTATTTCGAAAGGACATGATTACCTTGTTGGTGTGATCGAAGTATTACTGTTTTTATGTCAATATTATACTATTGTTTTGAATCTTATGGATCTGAATATTCATTACACAATAAAGAATATTATATGGATAAATATGTTAGGTAGCATTCCACATCAAAAATTCTGTTTTTATCATTTACCTACTCGAGGACGAGCAGGAATTAAGATTGGGGATGCTTGATACGTCTCCAACGTATCTATAATTTCTGATTGTTCCATGCTATTATATTATCTTTGGATGTTTTATATGCTTTAATATGCTATTTTGTATTATTTTTGGGACTAACCTATTAATCTAGAGCCTAGTGCCAGTCTCTGTTTTTTCCTTGTTTTTGAGTATTGCAGATAAGGAATATTAAACAGAGTCCAAACGGAATAAAATCTTCAGAATAATTTTTCTTGGACCAGAAGGAATCCACCAAACTTGGAGATCAAGGCAGGAGAGCCACCGTGTGGCCACAAGCCACAGAGGCGCGACCAGGGGGTAGGGCGCGCCCCCTAGCTTGTGGGCCCACGGCAGCACTCCTAGCCCTAATCTTCCGCCTATAAATTCCCAAATATTCCCTGCATATTAGAGAGATCCACGAAAACACTTTTTCGCCGCGAGGAGCCTCGGTTCCCGAGAGATCCAATCTTGGAGCCTTTTCCGGTAATCTGTCGGAGGGGGATTCGATCACGGAGGGAATCTACATCAACTCCATTGCCCCTCCGATGATGAATGAGTAGTTCAACACAGACCTTCGGGTCCATAGCTAGTAGATAGATGGCTTCTTCTCTCTCTTTTCTCTTCAATACCATGTTCTTCATGATCTTCATGGAGATCTATCCAATGTAATACTCTTTTGCGGTGTGTTTGTCGAGATCTGATGAATTGTGGGTTTATGTTCAGATTATCTATGAATATTATTTGAGTCTTTTATGATTTCTTAGATGCATGATTTCATATGTTTGCAACTCTCTTCGAGTTATTGGTTTGGTTAGGCCAACTAGATTGGTAATTCTTGGAATAGGAGAAGTGCTTAGTTTTGTGTTCAATCTTGTGGTGTCCTCACCCAAATGACATAGTAGGGGTAGCGAGGCACGTATTGTATTGTTTCCATCAAGGATAAAAAGATGGGGTTTTCATTATATTTATTGAGTTTATCCCTCTACATCATGTCATCTTACCTAATGTGTTACTCTGTTCTTCATGAACTTAATACTCTAGATGCAGGCAGGAGTCGGTCCATGTGTGGAGTAATAGTAGTAGATGCAGAATCGTTTCGGTCTACTTGTCACATACGTGATACCTATATGCATAATCATTGCCTTGGATATCTTCAAAATTATTCACTTTTCTATCAATTGCTCGACAGTAATTTGTTCAGCCACCGTAATACTTGCCATCATGAGAGAAGCCTCTAGTGAAACCTATGGCCCCCGGGTCTACTTTCCATAATATATTTCCAGATCTATAAACCAAAAATACCAAAAATACTTTGCTGCAATTTATTTACCTTTTACTTTCCTTTCTCGTTTACATCTATCTCTATCGGATCTAATCCTTGCAAATAATCGTGAAGGGATTGACAACCCCTTTATAGTGTTGGGTGCAAGAGTTTGATTTTTTGTGTAGGAGCATCCATTGGTAACTGAGGGAAATACTTATCTACTTCGTTGCATCACCCTTTCCTCTTCAAGGGAAAACCAACGCAAGCTCAAGAGGTAGCAATAGTCGGTTGAGGGAGTGAGGGTTCCCGAGGTGGGCACCCACCACCAGGTTGTGGCAGGGGCCTTTGGCGCGCCTTGGTGGAGAGTGGCTACCCTGGCCCCTCTCTCATGTTGTTCTTTGGCCCATCCTGGATCTTTTTGTCCATAAAAATCTCCAAAAATTCCGTAGCGTTTGGGCTCCGTTTGGAACTTAATTTCTGCGAAGTAAAAAACAAGAAAAAACAGTAACTGGCACTTTGGCACTATGTCAACAGGTTAGTCACCAAAAATGATATAAATATGCTATAAAATGATTGTAAAACATCCAAGATTGATAATATAACAACATGAAACAAGCAAAAAATTATAGATATGTTGGAGACGTATCATATGCTTACGGTTGGGTCTTGTCCATCACATCATTATCCTAATGATGTGATCCTGCTATCAAATGACAACTCATTACTATAGTCAGGAAACCTTGACCATTTTTAATCAACGAGGTAGTCTAGTAGAGTCTCACTAGGGAAATAGTGTTTGTCTATGTATCCACCCATGTATCTGAGTTTCCGATCAATATAATTCTAGCATGGACAATAAACGATTATCATGAACAAGGAAATATAATAGTAACCACTTTATTATTACCTCTTGGGCGTATTTCCAACATTGCGAGCGGGCCGGCACACATGCTAGAACACAAAATGAGAATGTATTTTGGCCACACCATCTCGATCATGTCATGCCCGCACAACACAACATTGATCAATTGTCTTCAGGGCTGAACATGTCGATCGACATCTTCTCGAACCAAGACTGCTTCCTTAGAGAGATCATGCTCAAGTCCACATTCATGATCTTGACCCCCTTCATCATGCAAGCTAGTCGGACTTCTCCTGCTTTGGTGGCTACTTTGGTGGCCTCGATCTCTAGCATCTTCGCTTGCTTCTCCACCTCCAACGCGAGCTTCTTGTTTTGTATCTCCATGAAGGCCCTAATTTGCTCCTCCTTGCCTTGCTAGCGCTTCTCCTCTCTTGAGTCTTTGTTGGCGATCGTGTCTTGCAAAGTAGTTTGCAAGGCAACCTCACATTTGTCCTCTTTCTTGGAGTTGGTATTTGATACGTCTCCTTCGTATCTATATTATACAACTTTCACATACTTTTGGCAACAATTTATATGATTTATTGGACTAACATATTGGTCCAGTGCCTAGTGCCACTTCCTGTTTTTTTTGTTTTGCAGGATATCCATATCAAACGAAATCCAAACGCAATAAAAGTTATGGATTTTTTTGAACTATTTGTGAGTTTTGAGAAGTGGAATCGACGGAAATGGAGGCCCACAGTGGACAGGTCCACCAGGGTGCGGGCTAGGGCTCAAACGCGGTCTGGTGGACCGTGCTCACCTTGTATGTCGCTTGGAGATCTCCTTCAGGGCACAAGAAAGATAATTTTTGGATAAAAATCCCCTCAAAATTTCATCCCAATCGGAGTTTCGGATCTCCGGGAATACAAGAAATGGTTTTTGGCCAGAAAACAGGAACGCGAAACAGAAGAGAACAGAGAGGGAGATCCAATCTTGGAGGGGCTCCTGCCCCTACTCCACCATGGATACCATGGACTAGAGGGGGAACTCTCCTCCCATCTACGAGGGAGTCCAAGGAAGAAGAAGAAGGAGGGGGCTTTCTCCCCCTCTCTCCCGGTGGCGCTGGAACATCGTCGGGGCAAGCATCATGACGACGATCTACATCAACAATCTTGTTGCCGTCAACACCAACTATCTCCCCCTCTATGCAGTGGTGTAACACCTCTCTTCCCCAGTGTAATATCTAATTAAACATGGTGTTCAACTCCATATATTATTTCCCAATGATATTTGATTATCCTATGATGTTTGAGTAGATCTCTTTCGTTCAACGAGTTAATTGTGTTATGATGTTATGGATGTGGGTTGTATGTTGATATGGTGATGTCCTATGTTGCCCTCCATGTCGCGCAAGCGTGAGGGATCGCCACTGTAGGGTGTTGCAATATGTTCATGATTTGCCTATGGTGGGTTGCTTCGGTGACAGAAGCATAAACCGGAGTAGATGGGTTGTTGCGTATGGGAGTAAAGATGACTTGATACTTAAGGCTATGGTTGGGTTTTACCTTAATGATCTTTAGTAGTTGTGGATGCTTGCTAGATTTCCAATCATAAGTCCACATGATCCATGTACGGAAAGTGTGTTAGCGTATGCCTCTCCCTCATTGCATAGAATAAGTATCTATCGTATCATATTCAATTGCCTATGGACAATATTTCTCTTGCGTTACACAAAAAGCTTGCTACAAAACAATTTAATTTTATTGTTATTTTATTAAAAGAACACCTAACTTTTATTTCCACGTTCTTTATTATATTACAAAGTACTTCTAGTTTTATTCCCGCAAAGTAGTTTCATACTTGTTCTAGGTAAAGCAAGCCCTAGCGTGTGTAGAGTCGTATCTATGGTCGATAGAACTTGAGGGAATATCTGTTCTACCTTTAGCTCCTCGTTGCGTTCGACACTCTTACTTATCGAAAAATGCTACAAACAACCCCCTACACTTGTGGGTTATCAAGACCTTTTTCTGGCGCCGTTGCCGGGGAGCAATAGCGTGGGGTGAATATTCTCGTGTGTGCTTGTTTGCTTTATCACTAAGTAGTTTTTATTTTGTGCTCTTCTTTTATATATTTAGATATGTGTATGGAACGCAAAATACGAAAAATAATAGATGTACTTTCTCTTCAAAAGTTAGGAACCACTAGGGTTCCGTACTACCGAACAATATTACTTGGATCATCTTCGATACCTTTGTGCTCATGCTGAAAAGCCAACTAGCTTAGTTGAGGGAAAATCATTAAATGTGCATGCTCATTATGTGCGACACCACATATCTCAAAACTGGAAACTCTTGTGGCATCAAATTAATACTTCGTGTTTCTATGCTTGGAATCTGTGTGGAATTTATGATTTTACTTGTTGTTCTGAAGAAACTAAAAAACACCTTCCCTAGCAATGTGTGTTTAATGATAATGAAATACTATATTCTTATGCCAAGGAGGCCTATTGTCATTTTGATGTTGAGCAAATTGAAGAATTTTTTGCTTTAAAGGGTGCCTATGAAATTGCTTCTTTGATTGAAAAGTATGATGCTACTCTTTACGAATCTGAATTTTTTTTCCATACTTAAATATTGCTATGAAAACTATGCTTCTAATGCTTATATCAATGAATTTATTGAAAGAATGACTGCTGCCTTGGAGGAAACTAATATTTTGCAGGAATCTATGGAATAGGATGTTACTAAAATTGTGAACTCATTAGATGAAAAAGATGAGGAGGAGAGCAAAGAACAAAAGGAGGAAGAGCAGATTAGCTACCCATGCCCACCTTCTAATGAGAGTAAGTCTTCAACTCAAACATTGTTTAATTACCCTTCGCACATGCCGAAGGATGAATGTTATGATGATTGCTATGATCCCTTGAATTCTTTTGAAATATCCTTTTTTATGAACTTGATGCTTGCTATTCTTGTGGCAAGATGCCAATATGAATTATCCTTATGGAGATGAACTTTCTATAGTTCCTTATGTTAAGCATGAAATTGTTTCTATTGCACGCACACATGATAGTCCTATTATCTTTTTGAATTCTACTAACTACACTATATTGGAGAAGTTTGCTCTTATTAAGGATTATACTGATGGGTTGCTTTTTACTACTACACATGATGATTTTTATAAATATAATATGCATGTGCTTGCTTCTACTACTTGCAATTATTATGAGAGAGGAACCAAATCTTCACCTCTCTATGTTTCCAATACTATAGAATTGCAAGTAACTACTTGTGCTATGTATTGGCCCTTACTATGTGTGAATGAATTGTTCTTTTATGACATGCCAATGCATAGGAAGATAGTTAGACTATGTTGTCACATGATATATATCACTTTGTGCTCACTAATAAATTAAAAATCATTGTTAATTAAAATTCGCTTTGATATACCTTGGGATCCGGGTGGATCCATTACTTGAGCACTTTATGCCTAGCTTAGTGGCTTTAAAATAGCACTGCCAGGGAGACAACCCGGAAGTTTTATAGAGTCATTTATTTCTATTGTGTGCTTTTGTATTATATTGTGCCAAGATTTGCCTTTAGGATGATTCATAAGATGAGTAGAAACAATGATGGATCTCTAATAGAAACTTTGACTCAAGTGCGAGAATTTTCATTTTTTACTGGATCACGATAATGAGCTAAACTTTTGATAAAGTATTTTAATACAAATGCTTTATGTTTTCCTAAATTTTTAGAATTTGTGGAGTTAAGTAAGTATGTTCAAAGTTCAGATTACTATAGACTATCCTGTTTAAGACAGATTATGTTCTTGATACATTGTTTTGCTTGTTATGATGAAATTATGGATTTTATCGGTTGTATAAGCCATGGGAAAGATATAATACAATAGGTATAATGCAAATATAAAATATGAATGGGTTTGCAATGGTACTTAAAGTAGTATTCTGCTTTACTATACTAACGGATCTTACGAGTCTTCTGTTGTTTTGTGTGAATGAAGTGTTCGATGATCGAGGAGGTCTCGGTATGAAGAGTTAAACCTTGGGGATGCCCTAGGCACCCCAAGTAAATATCCAAGGATACTCAATCATCTAAGCTTGGGGATGCCCCAGAAGGCATCCCATCTTTCTTCAACAAGTATTGGTATGTTTTGGAATTTGTTTCATTCGTGTGATATGTGTAAATCTTGGAGCGTCTTTTGCGTTTAGTTTTCACTTTTATTTTATGCACCATTATGGTATGAGATATTCCATGGTTGATTTAGAGAATGCTCATTGCACTTCACTTATATATTTTGAGTACGGCTTTATAGAATGCTTCATGTGCTTCACTTATATCATTTGAAGTTTGGATTGCCTGATTCTCTTCACATACAAAAGTGTTATTCGTAGAATCCTCTTTTGCTTAACTTATATTTATTAGAGCATGGTCTTTTGTAGAAAGAATTAAACTCTCTTGCTTCCCTTATATTTATTTAGAGAGTCAACAGTAATTGGTCATTTGCATTGTTAGTCATAAAATCCTACATAAAATTTATGGATCACTAAATATGATATGTTTGATTCCTTGCAATAGTTTTGCGATATAGAGATGATAATATGTGGGAGGTAATAGTGGATGATCGTGTTTAGTAAGATATTGGTGTTAAGGTTTGTGATTCTCGAAGCATGTACATATAGTCTCCCGTTATGCTAGGAAGTTGGAGCTCAATTTATTCTTGATTGTCTATCTTTGTATGAAGGTCGGGGCGCGCGATGGTTAACTCCTACCAACCTCCCCCCTAGGGGCATGCATAGTAATACTTTTCTTAGAGGGCTAGTAAACTTTTGCAATAAGTATGTGAGTTATTTATGACTAATGTGAGTCCATGGATTATACGCACTCTTACCTTTTCGCAATTTGCTAGCCTCTACGGTACCGTGCATTGCCCATTCTCACCTAAGAGTCGGTGGAAACTTTGTCGGTGCATCCAAACCCCGTTATATGATACGCTCTATTACACATAACCATTATTGTATCTTCCTCAAAACAGCCAACATACCTACCTATTATGGCATTTCCATAACCATTCCGAGATATATTGCCATCCAACTTCCACCGCTTCCATTTTGATGACTTGAGCATGATTTTTGCATGATCGTAAGATAGCTAGCATGATGTTTCCATGGCTTGTCCATTTTTTGATATTTGTGCTACACTAGATCATTGCATTCATATAGAGTCATTTTTTGTTCTAGGTATCAAGTTGTAATATTGACTTATAAGTAAATAGAAGTCCGATGATCATCATTATTCATTATTAAAGCATGTCCTGGTGAGTAAAGGATGATGGAAACTATGATCCCCCACAAGTCGGTATGAGTGAGGGAGTCCTGGATTAGGGGGTCCTCGGAGGGCCGATATATTGTTATGGGCCAGACTATGATGGTTGCTTAACGAACACCAAAGGATTTGAAGGCCCGGTCTCTTAGATGGAAGCTTCGGGAAAAAGGCTTGTGCTCCACGTCTGATGTAATAGTTAGGCAAGTTTATCTCTTCGGCAAGTAACCGACAATGTGTAAACCCTATGCCTCCTCGGCATCTATATAAGCCGGAGGGTTTTAGGGTATATAGGAGAACAACTCATCTAGGGTTAGACATACGATCTCGAGGTAGATCAACTCTGTAACCCCTTACACCAGCAATACAATCAAGCATGACGTAGGGTATTACCTCCATTGGAGGGCCCGAACCTGGATAATCTCGTGTCCACTTCGTCTCCTATTACCATCAATCCTAGTCTCACAGTTTGGGACCCCCTACCCGAGATCCGCCGGTTTTGACACCGGCATTGGTGCTTTCATTGAGAGTTCCTCTGTGAGTAAGATGGAATCAATGCCTCGTCTATTCATCAACGAAGAGGTTCAGAACACGGACATCTTCGTGCCCGGGCAGATGTTCGGCTTCGGCAGCATTGTGTTGCACGTAGATTCCACCGGCCATCTAGGTCGCATTGAGAGCTTCACCCCTGATCAGGAGGTCAGATTCAGGAACATAGAGTTTTCTATCGACTCTCGAGGCGATCTGCCACCAATCGGGCTCACGGCTTCGCCTGTGGCCCCCGGGGACTCCGAGGCCTTAACCCTGAGCCCCTTCTTCGGACATGCCAATGGGGTCTCCCATGCCGGTAGTCCGATCTCTCATCCTGGTCTGGCCATCAAGCCATGTGACCGGACATGTGTTACTACCAAACACTCCCCACGGGTGGGCTCACGGGGGTTGACTTCGCGAGTCACGAACAGCTAGATCTGATCGGGCCTTAGTGGTTGACGAGGCCTTGAAGCAATTCTCATTGATGAGGATCACCGGTGATCCAGCCCCGACCTACACCCGGCCCGGTTAAAGTCCGGGCAGGGACGGATTTTTTGACCCACCCACCACCCACTTAATAGCCACCGTCGACGACTTAACCGACGTGCTAGACTATGCCTCCGAGGAGGTAGAATACATGGATGAAGAGGACCATGTTCCCATCCCCGTTAATACCGGGAGTTGGGCTGCCACTTCTACATATGACGTCTACATGGTGGATACTCCTGCCCCCAACAGCGACAATACGCCTCACAGTGACAGCGACAGGTCGGGTGACGCGCCATCAAGGCACCAGAAATCGCATAAGCGGTCCAAAAGCAAAAAAGGGAAGAAGAGCCATTATAAAAAACGGGGAAGATAATGCCCCCATCGATCATGCCAATCCCGACCTCCCCGAGCACCCGTTTGAGGGTCCGGAAGATCCAAAGGATCGAGACGACCCCGATACCGCCAATGACCTCGAAGGCGACGATCACCTTTCCCCCGTCGAGGAGGAAGACATACCGGAAGCCAATGACTTGTACATGCTTGATAACCTCGAGGATCAGTAAGAAATCAGGCAGCGGCTCATAGCAATGGCTCACAGTCTAAAGGCCAAAGAGCGGCAACTAAAAGCCGAACATGCCGACCTTACTGATCGATGGACGAAAATCCTCTCAGACGAGGAGGTATATGGCACTGGTCTGTCAAACCAGCCCAAAAGCTACCCTCGAAGAAGGCTGCGGCCACAATTCGACGATGAGCTCACTAACACTCTGTCTCTGCATCATACCCCATATGACAAGCCGGACCACCCTCCTCGTGGACGTGACAGAGCGGCTAGTGACACCAGTTATATACCGGCGATGCCCCGAAGACGGGGTAAGGAGCCATTTGAACCCAATGATAGGTTCGACCTGCGTCATAACTGACAGAGCAGGCCATACAAGATCCATCTATGGATCTAGAGATTACTCACCGGATAGACCACGGTTCGACCAAAACCATAGAGCCCAAAAACACAGCCGGCTCCACATAGACGCCGAGTACAGATGGCACATAGCTCGGGTTAGAGGCGCCACTCACCCACTGTGCTTCACAGATGAAGTAATGTGGCATCAGTTCCCCGAAGGGTTTAAACCCGTAAATATAGAACAATACGACGGGACCACTGACCCAACTGTATGGATCGAGGACTTCCTCCTACGTATCCATATGGCATGACAAGATGATCTCCATGCCATCAAATACATGCCTCTGAAGCTTTAAGTGGCCAGCTCGGCACTGGCTAAACAGCCTCCCCAAAAACTCCATAGGATGCTAGGAAGACTTGGAAGACGTGTTTCGCTCTAACTTCCACGGGACCTATGTCTGCCCACCGGATTCTTCCCACCTCAGCAACATCGTCCAAAAGCCCGGTGAGTCTGCCCGGCAGTTCTGCAATCGATTCTTGCCTAAAAAGAACCAAATCGTCGATTGTCTGGATGCGGAGGCCATAGCCTCCTTCCGGCACAATATTTGGGACGAATGGCTGGCCCGCCAAGTAGGCCAGGACAAACCTCACACTATGTCCACCCTTTACCTCCCTCATGACCCGCTTTTGTGCGGGTGAAGATAATTGGCTGGCAAGACATAGTGATAATTCCGAAGATCCAGTGGCACCTAAAGCCCAGGATGGCAGCTCAAAGCCGAAGCGTAATAAGAAGAAGCACTGGCACAATAGTAACGACGCCGATGACACGGCGGTTAATGCCGTATTCCGCAACTCCCGACCCGAGCAGCAGAAGAAGCCCCCTAAAGGCAATCGTGATGGACCCACTTAGCTCGAGAAGATCATGGACAAGACTTGCCAAATTCACGGAACTTCGGAAAAGCCATCCAATCACACACACTGCAACTGTTGGGTGTTTAAACAGGCCGGCAAGATACAATCCGAAGACCAAGGCAAAAGTTCGTGCAATGAGGACAACGATGAGACTCAGGGTCCAATGGGTGGCGGTCAGAAGAAATTCCCTCCCGAAGTCAAAACAGTGAACATGATATATGCCACCCACATACCTAAGAAGAAGAGGATGCGGGCCCTTCGGGAAGTCTATGCGGTGGAGCCCGTAGCTCCGAAGCATAACCCATGGTCAGCATACCTGATCACTTTTGACCGGCGCGACCATCCGACCAGTATCCGTCATGGGGGTTTGGCCTCCCTCGTCCTAGATCCCATTATAGATGGGTATACCCTCACCAAAGTCCTAAGGGACGGAGGAAGTAGCCTCAGTCTGATTTACTCAAACATGGTGAAAAAGATGGGTATAGATCCGTCAAGGATCAAACCCAGTAGCACTACCATCAAGGGAGCGATCCCAGGTGTTGAGGCCTGATGTACGGGCTCTGTAACCTTGGAGGTTGTGCTCGGCTCGCCCGATAACTTTTGTAGCGAAGACTTGATCTTCGACATTGTATGCTTCCGCGGCGGCTATCACGCGCTGCTCAGCCGGACCACGTTTGCTCGGTTCAACGTAGTCCTGCATTACAGATACCTCAAGCCCAATATGTCGGGCCCCAAGGGGGTCATTACTGTCAATGGCAATACAGAGCAGTCCCTTAGAACACAGGAACATGCACTAGCTATGGCGGCCAAATTCAGCTATAAATATGATTGGCAAGCTTCGGGAATTGCCGTAAAGGCATGAAATGCTGGGAAGCGAGTTCGGATTCAGACCAAAAACTCCAACCCTCCTTCCTCCCCTCAATAGGGACTCGCCCCCCACTGCACAACCTCAGGACCAGCAAAGCACGTGCCGAGGAGGCACAATTTCGCACTTAAGATTCCATGGGTAGCGGTGGGGTACTTCCCATGGGTGTTCGGTTGCCCCGAACTGTTACCATCAACACGTCTTCGGACCACATGCAGGCACTCCTAAAAGGGCCTGCCCATGGCGTCAAGCTCATCTTTAACACTACCGTCTCTCAAGATTTTGCTTGCAAGATCCGTCCGCAATAACACCCATTAAGGTGCATTTACAAGCAGGAGTCAACTAGCAACAGGGCATATCGAAGACGTCTGGTCACCATGTTGGGGAACATTGCATGGGAAACAGAAAATTTCCTACGCACATGCAAGATCTATCCATGGTGATGAGCATCTACGAGAGGGAGAGTGGATCTACATACCCTTGTAGATCGCTAAGCGGGAAGCGTTACGAAACGCGGTTGATGTAGTCGAACGTCTTCGCGATCCAAATCGCCGAGCATACCGCGACCCCATAACGATCCATCCCGTGATCTCATCATGATCCATCCCGCGATCCAATCACGAATCGTCTCACGATCTTGATCACGGTCCTTCCGATCTAGTACCAAACGGACGGCACATCCGCGTTCAGCACACGTACAGCTCGATGATGATCTCTGCCTTCTTGATCCAGCAAGAGGGAGTGGAGAGGTAGAAGATTTCTTCGGCAGCGCGACGGCGTTGCGACGATGGTGGTGGAGCTATTTCGGCAGGGCTTCAACTAAGCACTGCAGAAAACCGATCTAGAGGAGAAACTATGCACTAGAGGAGAGGGTAGCACGTGGCTGTTTTCTATGCGTGCAAAAAAAACCTAAAACCTCTAGTATATATAAGAGGAATAGAGGAGGAGGGTCTGGCACACAAGGGCCAGCCCTCTTGCCTCTTGCGCCAAGGAGGAGAGGAGGAATCCTCCTCCAATCCTAGTAGGACTAGGATTCCTCCTTTTCCCACTTGGAAACTCTTTCCACCTTGGCCTTTTTCCTATTTTTCCTCCACTCCAGCTGCATAGGCCTTTTTGGGACTTCAACCAGCCCACTAAGTGCTGGTATTCATCCTCCCACAGCCCATGTAGCCTCTTGGGTCGAAATACCTCTCCCGATGGTCCCCCGGTACACTACCGGCACTCCCAGTACACTGCCGATGAGCCCAAAACTTTTCCGATGACCAAAATAGGACTTCCTATATATAAATCTTTACCTGCGGACCATTCCAGAGCACCCTGTGACGTTCGGGATCTCATCTGGGAGTCCGAACAACCTTTGGTCACCACCATACATAACTCTATACTACCGAAACGTCATCGAACCTTAAGTGTGCAGACCCTGCGGGTTCGAGAACTATGTAGACATGACCGAGAAGCCTCCACGGTCAATAACCAATAGTGGGACCTGGATGCCCATATTGGTTCCTACATATTCTACGAAGATCTTTATCGGTCGAACCTCTGTGTCAAGGATTCAGTTAATCCCGTATAGTGTTCCCTTTGTTTATCGGTATGTTACTTCCCCGAGATTCGATCGTCGGTATCTGTATACCTAGTTCAACCTCGTTACTGGCAAGTCTCTTTACTTTTTTCGTAATACAAGATCCCGTGGCTAACACTTAGTCACATTGCTTGCAATGCTTATTGTGATGTTGTATTACCGAGTGGGCCCTGGGATACCTCTCCGTCACACGGCGTAACAAATCCCAGTCTTGATCCATGCCAACCCAACAGAAACCCTCGGAGATACCTATAGAGCACCTTTATAGTCATCTAGTTATGTTGCGACATTTGATACACACAAGGCACTCCTCCGGTGTCAGTGAGTTGCATGATCTCATGGTCATAGGAACAGATACTTTGACATGCAGAAAACGGTAGCAATAAACTGACACGATCATATGCTACGTTTGAACTTTGGGTCTTGTCCATCACATCATTCTCCTAATAATGTGATCCCGTTATCAAATGATGTCTCATGTCAATGGCTAGGAAACCTTGACCATCTTTAATCAACGAGCTAGTCTACTAGAGGCATACTAGGGACATGGTGTTG
Organism: Hordeum marinum; assembly: GCA_022496015.1. NCBI lineage: Eukaryota > Viridiplantae > Streptophyta > Magnoliopsida > Poales > Poaceae > Hordeum > Hordeum marinum. The sequence goes on along the minus strand of CM039678.1, from coordinate 417,037,092 downwards.
TCTATGTATCCACACATGTATCTGAGTTTTCGATCAATACAATTCTAGCATGGATAATAAACGATTATCATGAACAAGGAAATATAATAATAACCATTTTATTATTGCCTCTAGGGCATATTTCCAACAGTCTCCCACTTGCACTAGAGTCAGTAATCTAGTTCACATCACCATGTGATTCGCATTGTTATGAATCTAACACCCAATGAGTTCTGGGGCTCGATCATGCTTTGCATGTGAGAGAGGTCTTTTAGTCAACTGGTCTATGACATACAGATCCATGTGTACTTTGCAAATCTCTATGTCTTACTGTAGATACTGCTACCACACTCTACTTGGAGCTATTCCAAATGGCTGCTCCACTATACGCATCCAGATTGCTACTAAGAGCCATTTGAATTAGTGTTAAAGCTTGCATCGATGTAACTCTTTACGACGAACTTTTTATCACCTCCATAATTGAGAAAAAATCTCCTTAGTCCTCTGGTTACTAAGGATAACTTTGACCGCTGTCCAGTAATCCACTCCTGGATCACCTTTTGTACCCCTTGATAAACTCATGGCAAGGCACAAACCAAGTGTGGTACACAGCCTGGCATAATATAGAGCCTATGGCTAAGGCATAGGGTATGACTTTTGTCCTTTCTCTTTCTTCTACTGTGGTCGAGCTTTGAGTCTCACTCAACTTCACACCTTACAAATCTGGCAAGAACTCTTTCTTTGACTGATCCATTTTGAACTCTTTCAAAATCTTGTCAAGGTATGTACTCATTGAAAGTCTTATCAGACGTCTTGATCTATCTCTGTAGATCTTGATGCCCAACAATCAAGTAGCTTTATCTAGGTCTTCCTTTGAAAAACTCTTTTCATACAACCCTTTATGCTTTCCAAAAATTCTACGTCATTTCTGGTCAACAATATGTCAACCACATATACTTATCAGAAATTCTATAGTGCTCCCACTCACTTTATTGTAAATACAAGTTTCTCATAAACTTTGTATACACTCAAAAACTTTGATCACCTCATCAAAGTGTATATTCCAACTCCGAGATGCTTGCTTCAGTCCATAGAAGGAACACTGAATCTTGCACACCTTTTAGCATCCTTAGGACTGACAAAACCTTCTGGTTGTATATCATACAACCTTTCCTAAAGGAAGGAATCGATGTTTTGACATCCATCTGCTAGATTTCATAATATGAAAATCGCAGCAACTGCTAACATAATTCCAACAGACTTTAGCATCGCTACGAGTCAAAAAGTCTCATCGTAGTCAACTCCTTGAACTTGACGAAAACTTCTTTGTCACAAGTAGAGCTTTATATATATGGTGACATTCACCATCACCGTCTGTCTTCATCTTAAAGATCCATTTGTACTCAACGACCTGCCATCCAAAGAGGAAGTCTACCAAAGTCTATACTTGGTTTTCATACATGGATCCTTTCTCGGATTTCATGGCCTCTAACCATTTGTCGGAATCCGGGCCCATTATCGCTTCTCCACAGTTCGTAGGTTCATCGTTGTCTAACAACATGACCTCCAAGACAGGGTTGCCGCACCACTCAGGAGTAGTATGCGTCCTTTGTCAACCTACGAGGTTCGATAGGAACTTGATCCGAAGCTTCATGATCATCATCATTAACTTCCTCTTCAACTGACGTAGGCTCCACGGAAACATCTTTCTGCGTTGCGCTACTCTCTAGTTGAAACAAAGGTTCAACAACCTCATCAAGTTCTATCTTCCTCCCACTCAATTCTTTCGAGAGAAACACTTTCTTGAGAAAGGACCATTTTAGCAACAAACATTTTGTGCTCGGATCTGAGATAGAAGGCATTTGTCCGCTTTGGGTTCGAGCTCTTTAGGCGAAAACCTTTTTCACATAAGTGTCGCAGCCCCAAAAATTAAGAAATGACAGCTTAGGTTTCTATCAAACCATATGGTATCATCTCAACAGATTTAGATGGTGCCCTATTTAAAGTGAATGTAGTTGTCTCTAATGCACAACCCAAAATGATAGTGGCAAACTGATAAGAGACATCATAATTCGCACCATATCCAATAGAGCACGACTAGGACATTCGGACTCACCATCACACTATAGTGTTCCAGGTAGTGTGAGTTGTGAAACAACTTCCACATTGTCTAAATTTGTATGCCAAACTCGTAACTCAGATATTCACCTCCACGATCATATCGTAGACATTTTTATCTTCTTGTCACGATGATCTTAAACTTCACTCTGAATTTATTTGAACTATTTCAAATGATTCAGACTTGTGTTTCATCAAGTAAATATACACTATATCTACTCAAATCATCAATGAAGGTAAGAAAACAATGATATCCATTGCATGCTACAACACTCATTGAACCGTATACATCAACATGTATCATTTCCAATAAGTTACTTGCCCCGTTCTATCATATTGAAAACGGGGTTTTAGTCATCTTGCCCACGAGGCATGGTCCGCATGTCTCAACCGATTCGAAATCGAATGAGTCCAAAGATCCATCAGCATGGAGTTTTTTCATGCGCTTTACACCAATATGACATTTAGCCGCAGTGCCACAAGTATGTGGTACTATCATTATTAGCTTTGTATCTTTTGGCATCTATGTTATGAACGTGTGTACTACTACGATCAAACACAACAAACCATTCATTGGGTGCATGACCATTGAAGGTATTATTCATGTAAACAAAATAACCATTATTCTCTAACTTAAATGAATAACCGTATAGCAATAAACACGATCTAATCATGTTCATGCTAAATGCAAACACCAAATAACATTTATTTAGGTTCATCACTAATCCTGAAAGTAGAGAGAGTGTCCGATGTTAATCACATCAACCTTGGAAACATTTCCAACACACATCGTCACCTCACCCTTACTTAGTCTCCGTTTATTCCATAGCTTTTATTTCGAGTTACTAACGTTTAGCAACCGAACCGGTATCCAATACCCAAGTGCTACTACGAGTACTAGCAAGGTACACATCAATAACACATATATCAAATATACTTTTGTCGATGTTGCCAGCCTTCTTATCTACCAAGTATCTAGGGTTGTTCCGCTTCAGCGACCGCTCTCCTCATAATAGAAGCACTTAGTCTCGGGTTTGGGTTCAACCTTGGGTTGCTTCACTGGAGCAGCAACTGTCTTGCCATCCATGAAGTTTCCCTCTTTGCCCTTGCCCTTCTCGAAACTAGTGGTTTTACTAACCATCAACACTTGATGCTCCTTCTTGATTTCTACTTTTTCGGTGTCAAACATCGCGAATAGCTCAGGGATCATCAATTATATCCCTCGCATTTCATAGTTCATCACGAAGCTCTAGTAGCCTAGTGACAGTGACTTGGAGAACTATATCAATCACTATCTTATCTAGAAGATCAACTCCAACTCGATTCAAGCGATTGTAGTACCTAGACAATCTGAGCACATGCTCAACGATTGAGCTATTCTACTTCATCATGTAGGCAAAGAATCTTGTTGGAGATCTCATATCTCACAACACGGGCATGAGCCTGAGATCACAATTTCAGCTCTTAGAACATCTCATATGTTCCGTGACGTTCAAAATGTGTTGAAGCCTTAGTTCTAAGCCGTAATGCATGACGCACTGAACTATCATGTAGCCATCAGGACGTGCCTGCCAGATGTTCACAACATCTACAGACGACGCTAGAGGGGGTGGCGCACAGACGGTGCATTAAGGACATAAGCCTTTTGTGCAGCAATGAGGACAATCCTCAGATCACGGACCCAGTCCACAATATTTCTACCATAATCATTCAACTCTATTTCTCTGGGAACATATAAAAATTCAAGGGAGCTATAGCGTGAGCTAGTAATCTACAACATAATTTGCAAAGACACATTGATTATGTTCATGATAATGAGTTCAATTAATCACATTACCTAAGAACTCCCACTCAAATTAACATCCATCCGGTCATTCGAGTGATACATGATCCAAATTCATCAACTCAAGTCCGATCATCACGTGAGTTGAGGTGGTTGCAATGGTGAACATCATCATGTTGATCATATCTACTATATGACTCATGTTCGACCTTTTGGTCTCTTGTGTTCCGAGGCCATGTCTATACATGCTAAGCTCGTCAATTTTAACCCGTTGTATGTGCTTTGCATGTGCAACACTGGCTTGCACCCGTTGTATGTGAACGTAGAGTCTATCACACCCGATCATCACGTGGTGTCTCGACACAACGAACTTTAGCAACGGTGCACACTCGGGGAGAACACGATTTATCTTGAAATTTAAGTGAGGGATCACCTTATAATGCTACTGTCGTCCTAAGCAAAAAAGGTGCATAAAAGGATTAACATCACATACAAATCATAAGTGACATGATATGGCCATGAACTTGTGCTTTTGATCTCCATCTTGAAAGCACCGCCATGATCTCTATCGTCACCGGCATGACACCATGATCTCCATCATCGATCTCCATCAACGTGTCGCCATCGGGGTTGTCATGCCCGCCATGCTCATACTACTATAGCTACCGTTTAGCGATAAAGTAAAGCATTACATAGCGCTTAATGATTGACACGCAGGTCATACAATAATTAAAGACAACCCTGTGGCTCCTGCCAGTTGTCATACTCATCGACATGCCAGTCGTGAAAATCTATACATCACATGATCATCTCATACATCACATATATCTCATCATGTAATTGGCCATATCATATCACAACATGCCCTGCAAAACAAGTTAGACGTCCTCTAATTTTGTTGTTGCAAGTTTTACGTGGCTGCTATGGGTATTCTAGCAAGAACGATTCTCACCTACGCAAAACCACAATGGTGATACATAAATTGCTTTTCAACCTTCTCAAGGACCGCCTTTGTCGAATCCGATCCAACTAAAGTAGGAGAGACTGACACCCGCAAGCCATCTTTGTGCAACAAAGTCACACGTAAGTCGATGGAACCGGTCTCTCGTAAGCGTACGAGTAATGTTGGTCCGGGCCGCTTCATCCCACAATACTGCTGAACCAAAACACGACCAAGGGAGGAAGCAATCTAAGTTTCAACGCCCACAAATTTTTTGTGTTCTACTCGAGATCTCATCTACACATAGACCTAGCTCTTGATGCCACTGTTGAGAACATTGCATGGGAAACAAAAAATTTCCTATGCACACGCAAGATCTATCAATGGTGATGAGCATCTACGAGAGGGAGAGTGGATCTACATACCCTTGTAGATCGCTAAGCGGGAAGCGTTAAGAAACGCGGTTGATGTAGTCGACCATCTTCGCGATCCAAATTGCCGAGCGTCCCGCAATCCCATCACGATCCATCCCGCGATCTCATAACTATCCGTCCCGCGATCTCATCATGATCCGTCCCGCGATCCAATCACGAATCGTCTCGCGATCTTGATCACGGTCCATCCGATCTAGTACCGAACGGACGGCACCTCCGCGTTCAACACATGTACAGCTCAATGATGATCTCCGCCTTCTTGATCCAGCAATAGGGAGTGGAGAGGTAGAAGAGTTCTCTGGCAGTGTGACGGCGTTGCAGCGATGGTGCTGGAGCTATTTCGACAGGGCTTCGCCTAAGCACTGCAGAAAACCGATCTAGAGGAGAAACTATGCACTAGAGGAGAGGGTAGCATGTGGCTGTTTTCTATGCATGCAAAAAAAACTAAAACCTCTAGTATATATAAGAGGAAGAGAGGAGGAGGGGCTGGTGCACAAGGGCCAGCCCTCTTGCCTATTGCGCCAAGGAGGAGAGGAGGAATCCTCCTCCAATCCTAGTAGGACTAGGATTCCTCCTTTTCCCTCTTGGAAACTCTTTCCACCTTGGCCTTTTTCCTTTTTTCTTCCACTCCAGCCACATGGGCCTTTGTGGGACTTCCACCAGCCCACTAAGGGCTGGTATTCATCCTCCCACAGCCCATGTGGCCTCTTGGGTCGAAATACCTCTCCCGATGGTCCCCCGGTACATTACCGATGAGCCCGAAACTTTTCCAGTGACCAAAATAGGACTTCCTATATATAAATCTTTACCTCCAAAACATTCCAGAGCTCCTCGTGACGTCCGGGATCTCATCCGGGACTCTGAACAACCTTCAGTCACCACCATACATAACTCTAAACTACCGAAACGTCACCAAACCTTAAGTGTGCAGACCCTGTGGGTTCGAGAACTATGTAGACATGACCAAGACACCTCCACGGTCAATAACCAATAGCGGGACTTGGATGACCATATTGATTCCTACACATTCTACAAAGATCTTTATCGGTCGAACCTCTGTGTCAAGGATTCAGTTAATCCCGTATAGTGTTCCCTTTGTTTATTGGTATGTTACTTCCCCAAGATTCGATCGTCGATATCTGTATACCTACTTCAACCTCGTTACCGGCAAGTCTCTTTACTCGTTCCGTAATATAAGATTACGTGGCTAACACTTAGTCACATTGCTTGCAAGGCTTATTGTGATGTTGTATTACCGAGTGGGCCCTGAGATACCTCCCCGTCAAACGGAGTAACAAATCCCAGTCTTGATCCATGCCAACCCAACAGACACCCTCGGATTTACCTGTAGAGCACCTTTATAGTTACCCATTTACGTTACGATGTTTGATACACACAAGGCACTCCTCCAGTGTCAGTGAGTTGCATGATCTCATGGTCATACGAACAGATACTTTGACATGCAGAAAACGGTACCAATAAACTGACACGATCATATGCTATGTTTGAAGTTTGGGTCTTGTCCATCACATCATTCTCCTAATGATGTGATCCCATTATCAAATGACATCTCATGTCAATGGCTAGGAAACCTTGACCATCTTTGATCAATGAGCTAGTCTACTAGAGCCATACTAGGGACATGGTGTTGTCTATGTATCCACACATGTATCTGAGTTTCCGATCAATACAATTCTAGCATGGATAATAAACGATTATCATGAACAAGGAAATATAATAATAACCATTTTATTATTGCCTCTAGGGCATATTTCCAATAGTATTGAAGACCCCTGGTACAACAATTCCTTCAGGACTTTTACTTTTCTTGTGCATACCTATAAACAGTTGCTTCGGCAATCTGAGTTATAAGAGTTTTTGAGGAAATGCGAAGTTGCCTGGCGCAAGTATGCCTTATTTTTCTTGTTTTTGGCGCATACTTTTTCCTCCCTCTTCTCATAAATTTGTTTTTTTATGGCTCGAGGTCACCGGCTAATAGACCAGGGGCTCGATTTCAAACACAAATCGCCTTAACCATTGTATGCTCGGCGTCTTGGCATTCGCTTTATATGCATCAGTTCCGAACTATGTGTTTGGTCAATAAGTTGGGTTGCCCGGCTCCTGTGTTTGCCCCTTTACGTTCTACTTGTTCGGCTAAAAGGGCAAAGGGAGCACCCCTGCGATTGTGCTTCCGGTTAGTCCGGTCAAGCACCTCTAGGAGAAAGCCGAAAACGGACTGTCATAGTATGCGCGAACCAATCTGTGAACCCCAACTTAGAAGTATTATACTTCAACCCTCATAGGAAGTTACTCCATGTCATACGAGAAATTCACCCTTCGGGCAAATAATATGATGTCGGCTAGGGGCTCGGCTCGTCCAAACATCGCAAAAACTCTAGTCGCTAATCGTACGCTTCCCGTAGTCCTTTTCGTGCCCCTTCGGTTAAGTGAAAGAAATAAAGCATAATAGTCCGATTGCCTAGTCTGCCGCACTAAACCACCTTCGGGTTCCTATAATTTGGCTAAGGGTCACGGTGCTTTGCATAGACACCCCATGTAGTATCTATGTGGGGGCTGAAGCCGACGACTCGCATCTTTCAGTATTTAACAACCATGCATGAGTTATAAAGGAATGCAAAACCATATAAGAGCAGATACTACTATCATTGAAAGTTGTAACAAGTCTTCGGACACATCACATAGCTCATTCAAATATTTTTTGGCCTGAACACTACGATGCTATCACCCGTGCACTTTCTATTACTCCATCAAAGTAAATCTCGGGGCGTTGGTGCTCCTTCCCAGGCGGTGGTGGATCAGTGGAAACCTTCATCGGATTGAGCCTTGACCAGTGCACTTTGGCCTTGACAAGGGCCATCCGGACTCCTTCGATGCAGGAGGAGCGCCTGACAGCATCGAGGCGGGGCGCAGCATCAAGTAGCTATTGCACCAGGCTGAAGTAGCTTCCTGGGAGTGGCTTGCCGGGCCATAAGAGGACGCAAAGGTCTTTCATGGCCGGCTCCGCCAGCTGGTGCAGCTCCATCAGCTGTTTGAGTTGTTCCACCAGCAAAGGAGGATGCTTGGGGGCTTCGAACTGTGTCCAGAACGTCCGAGCTTGGTCTTCCTCTCCCCGCGAGGCGAGTAGCTGATTGGCATCCGCCACGCTCTTCTGGGGATCGGCAGATGCGCCTGAGGATCGCCACACCCGGGTCAGCAATTCAAATATGTTATCCCCGAATACGCACTTTAGGGAGTATGGCTTACCATCGGCTATCTCCTTGGCTTGGCAAACTTGTCTGTCCAGCCGCTCCTGCTGGAGATCGGATTTCATGGTGGACATCTCGGTCGAGAGTGCCTTGTTCTTTTGCTCCAAGGCATCGCACTTGTTGCTGGCGTCCTTGAGCTCATCCTGTATCTCTGCCACACGAGCCTGGTATTTATCACTGGTGGCTCATAGGACGGAGAGTGCGGTGGCCGCCACCTTCTCCATGGGCGCTTCATCTTTGGCGCATTGAAGCTTGGCCTTGACGTTTTCAATCACTATCGACGAGGCTGCAACACGATAAAGCCTTATTTAAAAGGAATCTGCATTGACAGAATTTGGGGAGAATATTAAAATTCAATTCAAACTTACCCTGTGCCTCGTCGGACCTCTTGTTGAGGGCTTCCACCTCATCCTCGGAGCACTTGAGCTTCCGATGTAGCTCATCCAACTCGGTGCCGTTTTTGGTCGCCACCGATGACGAGGCCTACACCACACATAGAATACATACATCACATTGGTACTTACTCCCCGAACTATAGAGATGACCCCTAGGCGAGTTTGTTCAACTCACCTAGGGCTCGGGGGCTGCCATGTATACAATACGACTAAATGAAATCTTAACAAAAACAACGTACGATGCTTTCCTCCTTGCCCCCTGTGTCCGCCTCCATTGGAGTAGGCTGGGACGACACCTCCACGAAGTCCTTCATGGCGCCTAGAGTGGTGGGGTGCGAAGCGTCCCCGCTCTCTGCCAGTTCGGCGGGCGGGGTCTCCCCATCCGATATTACCTCGGTGGGGATAACACGTGGGGGATTGTTGGACCAATAACCCGTGTGTTAGCAATCTCTGGATCTACTAGATATAGGTAGAAGGGTCTTCGTATCATAACCTGAATGGAGGGGGCTTGACCCTTAGGCTCCTTCGTGGAACCTCCTCGGGGTCTTCGGATGCGGTGCTCGAGTCTGAGCTGTCATCGGACAGGACCATCCGCACCTGCTGCGCCCTCTTCGGGGCAGGAGAAGCTACCTGCCCCAAGGCGTTCGAAGATGCCACTCTCTTCTTGGCAAGGAGGAGATTGCCTCCCCCTCGCTCTCGACCTCCTCCTCCTCTTCTTCCTCCTCTTCGGCCTCCTCCTCATTTGAGGAGGCGGGGGTGTCTTCTGATGCAACATCAGGCTGGTCATTGATGCGAAAGCCATCCTGACCTGGTTTCTTCTTCTCCTTCTTCTTGGGAGCCTTGTTAGGCTTCTCCACGAGCATCTTGGCTAACAGCCTGGTCCTCTCGTCTTCGGGCTGAGTAGCCAGATTGCTGATATTGATGGCTTTCTTCTGCCATATATGCTAGAATAGATCGGATAAGGGGATGAAGGGATTCTCTATGTAGTAGAGCCGACCAAGTTAGGGAAAATCGTACCTTGGAGTCCACCTTTGCGGCGTGCAGACCCTGTCCTCCTCCTGGCTGGCCAGCTCTTCATTGATTTGAAGAGCGCCTTCCACAACTTCTCCTGCATAGTGTGGAAGAGGTTCCAGACTGTGGGCTTGGCTTCGAGTTTTCGAGCCCATAGGGGAGTGTCCCGCCGCTGGCAGGGGAGGATGCGTCTTCAGAGCATCACCTGGACCACATCAGTCAACTTCGTACCATCCTTGACCAAGGAGCGGATACGCTTCTGCAGGTCGGTAACCTCCTTGCTTGATCCCCAGGCGAAGCCCTTTTCGAGCCATGAAGCTAGTCTAGTCAGGGGACCGGATCTAAATGCGGCAGCGGGGTGCTGACCTTCTTCTTGTGGTTTGGTGATGTAGAACCACTCCTTTTGCCACCCCTTGATGGTGTCGATGAGGGTGCCCGACGGCCACCCAACGTGGGTGAGTTTGCCGATGACGGCCCCACCGCAGTCGGCGTGCTTGCCGCCGACACACTTTGGCTTGATATTGAAGACCTGCAGCCAGAGCCCAAAGTGCGACTCGACGCGCAGGAAGGCCTCGCAGATGAGGATGAACGCCAAAACATGCATAATGGAGTTCGGCGGAAGGTTGTGGAAGTCGAGGCTGTAGAAGAACATTAACCCCCTGACGAAGGGGTGGAGTGGGAAGCTCAACCCCCTGATGAAGTGGGGGATGAACACCACCCTCTCGCCTGGCCCGAGGGTGGGGATCACTTGACCCTCCTCCGCCGCACGATGAGGAATGTCGGCGAGGAGGTAACCCGCCTTCTTGAGGTCAAGGATGTCCTTGTTGGTAATCGTGGAAGCTTCCCACTGGCCATTGGAGCCCGCAATTGCCGAGCTTGAAGATGCGGGCAGAGAGACCTAGATCTATGCTCTGGAGGCGCATGAGAATGGGAGGCGGAGAAGGCGAATGCAAAGCGTAAAAAAGCTTTGGGGGTTTTCCTTCTCCTTTTATGAGGCCTGTCGATCTGGATTCCCCTCGCTGCACCGTGAACCCCTCCACTTCCTGAGATGCGCGATCTGTTGCACGCATGTACTTAAGTATATCCCATGTAAAATGGGACATGATCGGTATATTGATAGATCGTGATGATTAAAACAGCCTCGAACTACGAATCGAGTCTATGCAACTGGTCTGGCAGTCATAGTGGGCCATAGCCTTTCGTGAGAAAGGTCGTCAGAGGGTTGTTGTTTATCCCCTGGCGTTTGGGCTTCAAAGTTGATCAGTTTATGGTATTCGGATGTGCCACTATACGGGATATTACTTGTCATTGGAGGTCAAACTACAATTCGGCAGGAAGGAACTCACCTCACAAGCCGAATACCCTGTTCGTGAAACAGTCGGAGCTAAAGACCCTTGGCGTTGGATGCAAGTTCGGGGGCTACTGAAGGAGTCCTGGATTAGGGGGTCCTTAGAGGGCCGATCTATTGTTATGGGCCAGACTATGAGGGATGCTTACCGAACACCGAAGGATTTGAAGGCCCAGTCTCTTAGATGGAAGCTTCGGGAAACAAGGCTTGCACTCCATGTCTGATGTAATAGTTAGGCAAGTTTATCTCTACGGCATGTAACCGACCATGTGTAAACCCTAGGCCTGCTCGGCATCTATATAAGCCGTAGGGTTTTAGTCATATAGGAGAACAACTCGTCTAGGGTTAGACATACGATCTCGAGGTAGATCAACTCTATAACCCCTTACACCATCAATACTATCAAGCATGACGTAGGGCATTACCTCCATTGGAGGGCCCGAACCTGGGTAAACTCGTGTCCCCTTCGTCTCCTGTTACCTTCGATCCTTGTCTCACAGTTCGGGACCCCCTACCCTAGATCCGCCGGTTTTGACACCGAAAATGAGGCTCCGACAAGAGTTAAAAAAAGAAAAAAAGAAAAAAAGAAAAAGAAAAAGAAAAAGGAAAAAAGAGACAAAGAGAGAAGGGGCATGGTAATTTCACACTTGTGCTTCAATGTAGCACCATGTTTTTCATGTAGAGAGTCTCCTATGTTGTCACTTTCATATACTAGTGAGAATTTTTCATTACAAAGTTAGATGCACACCCACTTAGTTTTCATATTGAGCTTTCATACACTTATAGCTCTTAGTGCATCCGTTGCATGGCAATCCTTACTCCTCGCATTGATATCTAATGATGCGAATCTCCATAGCCCGTTGAGTTGGTGCGAGACTTTCTTCTCCATCTTTACCCCTTTGAAATCTACCACCGCTTTCTATTGCACCCATAGTTCTATATCCATGGCTTGCGCTCATGTATTGCGTGTTAAAAATGCTGAAGCACGTTAAAAAGTACTCCCTCCGCCGGGAATACTTGTCCTAGAAATGAATAAAATGAATGTATCTATAACTAAAATAAGTATTGATACATCCATTTCTAGGACAAGTATTTCCGGACGGAGGGAGTATGAACCAATTGCTTGCCTCACATCGGGGTAGTACATGATTTACACTTTGTGTTAAGAAGACAGAGCATGACCAGGCTACATGATTTTGTAGGGATAGCGTTCTTTAGCCTTGATATTTTAAAAGACATGATTGTTTGTTGGGATGCCTGAGTATTAATGTCTTTATGTCAAAACTGGACTATTGCTTTGAATCACTTGTATCTTAATATTCATGCCATGATTAGATATATGATCAAGTTATGCTAGGTAGCATTCCACATCAAAAAAATTATCATTTACCTACTAGTGTACGAGCAAGAATTAAGCTTGGGGATGCTGATACGTCTCCGTCGTATCTATAATTTTTGATTATTTCATGCCAATATTATATAACTTTCACACACTTTTGGCAAAAATTTATATAATTTAATGGAATAACCTATTGATCCATTGCCTAGTGTCAGATCCTGTTTTTTGTGTGTTTTTTGTTTCGCAGAATATCCATATCAAACAAAGTCCAAACGCGATAAAAACTTACAGAGATTTTTTGGAATATTTGTGAATTTTGCGAAGTGGAATCAACACAAACGGAGGCCCACAGTGGGCACGGTCCACCAGGGCGCGGGCCAGGGCCCAAACGCGGCCTGGTGGACCGTGCTCATGTCGTGTGTTGGTTGGAGCTCTCCTTTGGGCACAAGAAAGCTAATTTTTGGATAAAAATCCCCTCGAACTTTCAGCCCGATCAGAGTTACGGATCTACGGTAATATAAGAAACAGTTTTCGGCCAGAAAACAGGAACGAGAAACAAAAGAGAAGAGAGAGGGAGATCCAATCTCAGAGGGGCTCCCACCCCTTCTCCGCCATGGAGGCCATGGAGCAGAGGGGGAACTATCCTACCATCTAGGGGGAGTCCAAGGGAGAAGAAGAAGGAGGGGCTTTCTCGCCCTCTCTCCCGATGGCGCCGGAACGCCCCCGGGGCAAGTATCGTGACGACGATCTACATCAACAATCTTGTCGCCGTCAACACCAACTCTCTCCCCCTCTATGCAGTGGTGGAACACCTCTCTTCCCCACTGTAATATCTACTAAAGCATGGTGTTCAACTCCATATATTATTTCCCAATGATATTTGGCTCTCCTGTGATGTTTGAGTAGATCTCTTTTATCCAACGATTTAATTGTGGTATGATGTTATGGATGTGAGTTGTATGTTGATCTGTTCATGTCCTATGGTGCCCTCCGTGTTGCGCAAGCGTGAGGGATCCCCGTTGTAGGGTGTTGCAATATGTTCATGATTTTCCTATGGTGGATTGCTTGAGTGACAGAAGCATAAACCCGAGTAGATGGGTTGTTGTGTATGGGAGTAAAGTGGACTTGATACTTAAGGCTATGGTTGGGTTTACGTTAATGATCTTTAGTAGTTGCGGATGCTTACTAGAGTTCCAATCATAAGTGCATATGATCCAAGTACAGAAAGTGTGTTAGCGTATGCCTCTCCCTCATTGCATAGAACAAGTATCTATCGTATCATATTCAATTACCTATGGACATTCTTTATCTTGCGTTACACAAAAAGCTTGGTACAAAACAATTTACTTTTATTGTTCTTTTATTAAAACAGCACCTAACTTTTATTTCCACGTTCTTTATTATCTTGCCAAGTATTTCTAGTTTTATTCCCGCAAAGTAGTTTCATACTTGTTCTAGGTAAAGCAAGCATTAGCGTGCGTAGAGTTGTATCGGTGGTCGATAGAACTTGAGGGAATATTTGTTCTACCTTTAGCTCCTCGTTGGGTTCGACACTGTTACTTATCGAAAAAGTCTACAAACGATCCCCTACACGTGTGGGTTATCAGTATTCCCCCGCGGTCGCGGCTTCTCCCCCTCACCATGCTCTTCAATGACTTCCTTCCCTCCATGCGCCTGGATGGCTATTGCGCTTTGAACTTCTCTTCTCCATTGATGATCATCCAACAATCAGTGAGGTCAAAAGACTTTCCCTCGTAGTGGACCTTGAATGCTTCCAAAGCTTGGAAGACTTACAAATGACCAAGCATGTAGGCATACCAAAATAAGCATGGAACGGGACAATCAATATAAGCAAGCATATCAGCATACCATGTCTTTCATGTCGATGTCGCTCACGGGACGGGCCTCGATGCTCTCAAGAGTGTAACAAAACTTGTTGCACTCTTGTTGTATCAGCCTCCAACACTTGTCGAGAGAGACCCACCAACGCTTGCTCTCCATTTGATATGGTTTAAACTTCTTGCGCTCGTGGAACTCGTGATGCACTCTTTGCAAAAATGTCGAAGCCTTTTACTCGAAGCTTTTTTGGGGGTCATGGCCAATATCTCTTCAACATTGACAAAGGAGTTTGTCCTCATTTTGTGTGTATGCTTTGGTCCGTTTGCTCTTCTGCTAATCCTTATTGGTATTGGCATCGGTTGGGATCTCATCGAACAATGGCTCTCCATCGATGTCCACTTCATCATCCTCTTCGTCAAGGCCAGTCACCCGGGAACTCGTGATCTAGCGGGAAAGAGTTGCCCAAGAAGAGTTGGACCTCCATGAGGGGGTCGGCCATGTGTTCACCAAACGAGTACCCCATGCCATCGTGCCTGACCATGAAGGGTGTGTGGCCATATTGGCTTTGGTCTCTTCTGGATCGAAGGGAATGCCACCACCACCACCACCACCTTTGAAGATGAGACCGTCCATGAACACGCGGTTGGCCTCGTCTTCCGCGACCGGTATTCTGTCGAACAGGTTGCGGGTGTTCCTTATGGCACCGGCTACGAGCTCGCGAGGCCGTTTCCGCGCACCCCGGACGATGATCCGCCACCCACAGGCATTGCGTTGAGGTCGATGCCCTTGGGGGCTGGAGTACCAGGTGCAACCACGCTCACCTCCGACGAACCGGAGCCCACAGAGCAAGACAAATGGGAGGTCTACGGGTGGTGCCGCTCGAAGCCGTGCTCCGTCGGCATAGAGGACATGCGCGGCGATTTCGGAAGAGGGTGATGAAGGGGCGATGAGCCGATGTTGGCCGCGGCCGCAGCGGGAGTGGCAACGACGATCCCGTGCTGCCCAGGGTTTAACCCTAGTATCAGCGGGGCCTTGCGGACGAGTTGGTTGTTCTTCACGGAGTTGACCTCTTGCTCTAAGGCGCCGGCGAGGTTGGACGCGGTCGCGGGGTCGTTACGGGCTTCTTGCTGATGTCAGCGGTTCTTCCTCCTCAACGATTGTTCGACATGGTCCGCGGGCGTCAGCGCCTTCTTCTTCTTAGCCGGCGCCGGCCCTTTTTGCATGCCGCGAGGACGGCGGTGGCTAGGGAGGATAGGACGGCGACAACGTCGATGGTCGGCGCATCGTCGTCCATGGCACGCAAGGTGAGGGGTGGGCGGGAGGTTTTTGGGGAAATTTGGGTGGAAATGATGGTTGTGTGCCATCGACGGGTGGGCCAGAGGGGAGAAGGGCGGGCGTCGCACGCGTCCGTCCCGTGTCTACGCGGACGCAAATCCGGACCAAATTCAAGCATGTAACGGGTCGCGGTCGGACGAAAAACGGACGTGCATCTGTTTAGGTCGGCGTGTTGGGCCGACTTTTGTGTCCGCAACCACCCAAACGCACACTGGCGGACAAAAGGGTTCGTCCGTTGAAGTTGCTCTTATTATACTTGTTTAAAATGTCAACCCTTGCCGCTCCCGCCACTACCCATGGTTTGATTTCCTCTAGGGTCTGAATGAAAAATGCATTAACTCAACCGTGCTGCGAGGTATTGCTCAAGACCTGTGGTGAGCATGACAGTGGATTCAAAACATCTGCTCTTCCCCACTGCACATATGCTTTCTGTGGCCTTGGATCTCAGCAAGTCTCAACAGTGCGGCGCGTTCTCTTTCCCAGGCTTGTTTGCCGCAATGTGCTTCACTCGCTTACAGGTTACAACCACCCCCAAACAGATAAATGGGCAGATTTTGTGGTCTACCAGGAAATATCTGACGAACGCGAACACATCCGCGCCTGACAGGACAAACAAGGGCTAGCAAGCAGCACGCCTGAAACATAGAAGCCTCCCAAGAGGGAGGCTGGCTCTAGCTGAAACTTTTTAGTGACCCCCAAAAGGCGAGCGGCGTAATTTTTCGCCGGATCTTGTGGCGCCCATTCGCCCGTCTCGACGCATCTGGAGTGCTTGACCGTGATCTTTCTCGGCCGCCTGCCTCCTGCGTTCCATGAACGAACACGGGCCGTTGCTTTCTTGTCCCGATTAATCCCTTCTTCGGTTCCGGCCAGCGCGCGGCCGTATAGCTCCAGTTTCCGCTGGGTCATTTCGTGTGGATCCTGTTGCGTTGGATTTCTCGGCCGTGCTGCCCGGCGACCTGGACGCTGCGACGCCGCGCGTTGGAACCAGTGGCGAGCCGGGTCGTCGATACGCCTCGATCTTACCGTCGCCGTCGCGGGAAATTCTCGACAGGGATGGTACATGGTTCTGGTTCGGACAAACAGAAGTGTTACTTATTTGAGATATTATTAAGAAAAAGTTGTACCTGAGATGTGTTCTTGTGACGAATGGCGTCGTTGATTGGATGGCCTGAGCGATGAACTGTTGGTGCTCAGATAAACGCGGCTTATCGTCATCTTGATTAGCAGCGCTGCCTTATCCGCTCATCTGGATTCGTAGCTGTACGTGTTTTGGCGTGACAACGAATGACTGGACTGGTGATAGACGTATGTATGTATTCGCGTTTCTTTTCTGGTACTAGTACAGTATTAATTTTATTTCGCGTTAACGCTAAACCACACACACGTGATCTGATGATCTTGTTCTTGCGAGTCAGCTTCTTCTTTTTATCTCGTGATGATCTACCTGCTGGATATTTGCGCTCGGTCAGCTCGTTACCCGTCTCCAATTCACTTTAATTCATAAAAAAAAGAGCAGAGGAATAGGAAATATTCTTATGATAGCACTGTTCATCCTTTTAATTCGTACAAAAAGTAGAGGGATACGAAATTTTAACATGCTTCCTCCTACCGGACATGGAGTATTTGATCCCAAGCTCATATGTTTCCACACAAACAGTAAAATCTATAAAAACAGTAGAATGTTCTAAAAAAGACTGATTTTTCTATGAACATTGATAAATGTTCTAACTGCGTGCAAAATTTTGGATCAAAATGACATTCATGAAGGTCTGGGCAAAAAAAATCGATGATCCAAAAACACTATTGTTGAAAGCATTGTGGAGCATCGATTTTGTTATTTTTGCCCTGACCTTCACGAATGTCATTTCGACCTAAATTTTGTATGCAGTTAGTGTTGGGGAACGTTGCACGGGAAACAAAAAATTTCCTACGCTTCACCAAGATCAATCTAACAGATGAGCATCTATGAGAGGAGAGATTGGATCTACGTATCCTTGTAGATCGCTAAGAGGAAGCGTTAAAGAACGCGGTTGATGTAGTTGTACGTCTCCGCGATCCAAATCGCAAGCCGTCCCACGAACTCCCGATCAGGTGCCAAACGGACGCACCTCCGCGTTCAGCACACGTGCAGCTCGATGAAGATCTCTGCCTTCTTGATCCAGCAAGAGGGAGCGGAGAGGTAGATGGGTCCGCCGGCAGCACGACGGCGTGGCGGCGGTGATGGTGGAGCTGATCCGGCAGAGCTTCGCTAAGCGGCGCCGAACCAATCTACTAGAGGAGCAGCAATCAGGGAGGGAGGAAGGGCTGCGCCGTTACTTAGGGTGCGGCTGCCCTCCTCGCTCTCTCATATATATAGGGGGAAGGTGGAAGGGGCTGCGCCCTAGGGTTCCCAGCCCTAGGGGCGGCGGCCAAGAGGAGGGGGTGGCGGCCAAGGGGTGGCTTGGCCCCCAAGGCAGGGTGGCCAACCCCCTTAGGGTTTCCCCCCTCCACCCCTCGATTGCATGGGCCTCTGTGGGAGGGGCGGCCAGCCCACCAGGGGCTGGTGTGCCCTCTCTCACAGCCCATGTAGGCCTTTGGGGCTGGTGGCCCCTTTCGGTGGACCCCTGGTAAGTTACCGGTGACGCCCGAACTTTTCCCGGTAACCAACACGGAACTTCCTATATATGAATCTTCACCTCCGGATCATTCCGGAGCTCCTCGTCATGTTCGGGATCTCATCCGGGACTCCGAACAACCTTCAGTCACCAACACACATAACTCACCGAACCTTAAGTCTGCAGACCCTGCGGGTTCGAGAACCATGTAGACATGACTGAGATACCTCTACGGCCAATAACCAATAGCGGGACTTGGATGCCCATATTGGTTCCTACATGTTCTACGAAGATCTTTATTGGTCGAACCTCTATGTCAAGGATTCAGACAATCCCGTATGTTGTTCCCTTTGTTCTTCGACATGTTACTTTGCCCGAGATTTGATCGTCGGTATCTTTATACCTATTTCAATCTCGTTACCAGAAAGTCTCTTTACTCGTTGCATAATACAAGATCCCGCGACTAACACTTAGTTACATTGCTTGCAAGGCTTGTTGTGATGTTTTATTACCGAGTGAGCCCTGAGATACCTCTCCGTCACACGAAGTAACAAATCCCAGTATTGATTCATGCCAACTCAACAGACACCTTCGGAGATACCTGTAGAGTACCTTTATAGTCACCCAGTTACGTTGCGACATTTGATACACATAAGGCGCTCTTCCGGTGTCAGTGAGTTGCATGATCTCATGGTCATAGGAACATATACTTGACATGCAGAAAAACTGTAGCAATAAACCGACACGATCATATGCTATGTTTATAGTTTGGGTCTTGTCCATCACATCATTCTCCTAATGATGTGATCCCGATATCAAATGACATCTCATGTCCATGGCCAGGAAACCTTAACCATATTTGATCAACGAGCTAGCCTGCTAGAGGAATACTAGGGACACAATGTTTTTCTATATGCCCACATATGTATTTCGTTTCCAATCAACACAATTATAGCATGAAAAATAAACGATTATCATGAAAAAGTAAAATATAATAATAAACACTTTATTTATTGCCTCTAGGGCATATTTCCAACAGTTAGAACATTCATCTATGTTCACTACAAAAAATCAGATTTTTTATTTTTTCTACTACTTTTTTGATTTTATTGTTCATGCGAGAGCATGTGAGCTCTGGATCTAAGGAGCACTTTCGCCTCTTACCTCCTATTTTTACATGTGAGGTAAGAAGATAAGAGTTAATCAGAACATTAATTAATGAGATCAACAGTTCAGATCTATTATATACTCTTATCTCTCATGTGAAAAGAGGGGATAAGAGGGAGCATATTAAAATTGCTCAAGGATAACATTGTCCATCCTTTTGATTCAAAAAAATTGATCATAGGAAAAATAGAGTATTTTTCTTTGAATTGAGTTTCATCGGAAACAAAGAAATTTAACAAATCCCCCAAAATATTTTTTTGACATTCCTATGTGCAAAGAACTAGATAAAGCCTCGCCTTGTACAATGAAAGATGCTTAAGGGAGGTGTCATGGTTTTGTCATGGCAGATGTCTGAGGACTTAGATTCAGGGCCATCGCTAAGGTGATGGACTCAAAGGGGTTGGCTGGGACTAAGGACACGAGTTTACCTAGGTTCAGCCCCTCAAGAACAGGTAAAGGCCTACATCCTTCTTGAGTTATATTAATTGGAGTATCGATTACTTGGGAACGGATTCACTTGACCTAGTTCTCGATTAGTTGGTTTCTGTCTAAGTCGCCCCGGGTCTCACCCTTATAAAGGAGGTTAAGACCATGGGTTACACAAGTCTCATACCGACTCTTACTATGTGTCCGACTCTGTCTCTACTTCCTCTTGCCTTCCTGAGCAAGCTGTCTCCGGGCGACTTATCCGCCCGGGTCTTCATGCCTTCCTTGTTTGGGCCTCGCCTTGGCCCATCTTGGTGAACCGCCATACGTCTAGGCTTATGTCTCAAGGCTCATCCTTGGTCTGGCTTATGAGCCGCCAGATACGACCCGGCTCCACCTGGGCGGGTCTCACCACGGGGTTATATCCCCAACATTAGGCCCCAAGTTGATTTGAGCTTGCTCATTTCAACCTTCCATCTCACTTGGAGGCGAGTCTTGCTCAACCTTCCATCTCACTTGGCGGCGAGTCTTGCTTATTATCACCTGAAAGTAAGACAAAATAACCCGTCGTGATGTCATACCGGAGATATCAAAAATATTCCCTGACGGCAACAGATCTTTCCATTATTAAACTAGCGACCCGAAAATCGAGGCGTCCGTCTTGGTCAATTAACTTCTATCGCCTGGATTCTCGCGCCCGTTTCCACCTTTTGCCTATTAAATAGGACCGCGAAGGGCAATTTTCATTTCCTTATCCGCTCACACCTCTTCTTCTTCCTCCCGATGTTGTCGCTCCAGTGTCCTTCCGCTCCGGTGAAGCTTCCACGCTGTCGTCACGCCAGGCTACTGCATCAACCTGATCGGACTAGAACCCTGCCCAGATGCGTCGCATCATCTCCGGTGAGTTCTTCTCGACCCCGAGATTTGTAGCTTTCGGTAGGGTTTTCATGGAGTTCCTCCGCCGCTAGAACACGAGCTCTTCACAATGTCAATAGTTAGTAGATCAGTGAGCTTGATAATGCCCCCCTTTTCAGTGCGGTTGATCGTAGGAAGTAGATAGTAGCACAACACAGATCTGCAGTTGCTCCCTTTACTGTTTTCAAAATGCTGCCTGTTCCTCTGTTGTTCGCTAGGTTAAAATAAAACTGATTTTTTTCTTTGTTTTGTAGATCCATAACTATGTAGATGGTCTGTGAAACCTGTTTTCCACACTTAGTAATATTTGCTCTGCTTCTTTGCAAACTTGACTCGCCCATGAACTTCCGGCTCTCGCCCAAGTAGTTCCGGTGACTTAGGTTTAGAAAATTCAGATTTCGTCAGCCATCCGTAGTTATCCGTCTCCTTCTAACTCGCCACACATTGTTACCTTTGCACAGCTTTAAGTCGCCACCATATCTCGTGCATCCAAATCTTGTAACTGGGTCGGCTCCGCCGTTACCGAAGAGTTCTTGAAAGACTTTGTAGACACAGGGTCCTTGCCAGCCAAAGATGTCATCCATTGGCGGATTCCACGCAACGAAAAGAAACCCATTCCATAAGAGGGCGAAGTAGTTGTTTTCGCAGATCACCTTGTTCGTGGTTTCAGCCCGCCCGGCTCAAAATTCTTTCGAGACTTTCTTCATTTCTATAAGTTGTGCCCCCAAGACATCGCGCCAAACTTCGTCTCGAATATATGCAACTTCCAGATTCTCAGTGAGGTTTACTTACAAAAAGAGCCGTCCGTTGGCCTTTTCCATGAGTTCTTTTACGCGAACCGCCAAACGAAAGTAAAGGCTGGTCCAAGCTTAGAGCTCGGCGGGATCTCCATCAAAGGAAACGGGATGTGACTTTTCCGGCTATTCGGATGCCAAGTCACCCCAAAGGCTGGAATAAAACCTGGTTTTATTGCAAAGATACTTCTCCAGAAGGAGAGCATTCCTTGCCGGGTTATCGTCCAACCCGGCTCAAGACTTCAACCGAGCTCCCTGACCGGCTGTCAGCCACTGAATGAGCGAAGTACGCTCCGGCTCACACGAGAATCAAGGCCCTTATGGACAATGGTCTGACTAGGATGGATCTGACCCGCTGTTGGGTTTCTTGGAAAGTCCTTCCTCTGAGCCGGCGAAGCCACTTCATGTGCGAGTACACGGGTGATGACAATGACACCCTCTGCTTTAACTCTACCATGCTGTCTAAGGATAACATCGCGGCCACCATCAAGAGTCTGGTTCATGAATCTGAATGATCTTGCCGCGCCATCGGATTGGCACCTTTCTGCGCCGCAAACCCGGCCCCAGACGTAAGGGCGACTCTCGATCTCCTTACTTCCACATGTAGCTACCCATATATACTTTGCAGTCTTTTGACCTCTTTCGACGACTTTCATTTTCAGGCTAATTCCAGCTTTTGGAAAAAGAATTAAGTTCCTCCTCCAAAGAAATCAAAGGAGAAAACCAACGGCCGGAAGAAGAAGACCGCACCTCAAGAACAACCAGAATCTGACGGCTCAGAGGTAGAACTTGACTCTCTTGGCCGTATCTTCATGCACCTTATTGACAATGATAATTCTCAGGACGAAACAGAGACAAGCCATGACAACGTTCCTGAGGTAACTTATGTTTAATCTGACTCAGAACATCTTGCACCACAGAAGATACGGCGGGTCATCCGAAAGGTCCCACTTTCTCATTCTCTTGCTTACTTAGACCCCCACTTTTCTTTGAAGAAGCAACATCAACTCTCCCGACGCTAGACCCGGAGCACCGGCTCTAACGATCTCATGGCCGGGTTACCTCATTCTCTGGCTCAACGGAAGCGGCCGGTTAATGTATTTGTTTCACTTGGTTTTAATTTTGTCAACCTTGCCTTTATGTTTTGACCCTGTCTTATATTGCCTTAAGTGTTTTCAGGAATCACCCCCTTCCTTGGGCGACTCTACAGCTACTGCTCTTCCGCCTCTAAAGATTAACCCAGAGTACGTGCCTTTCATGCTTGCATTCCATCCTTTTTTAGCCGTAAAGCTTATACCATGACCTTCTGTGCTTTCCAGGGCTCAAGCAAAACGAAGGAAGACCAGGGGGTCTAACCCTACTCCCAAGGTTCAAGAGACGGAGCCTGCCAAGCCGAATTCTCCGGCACCGCACACTGATCCCTCTACGCCCCCCAAGGACACGCCTGAAGAAGCTTGTTACTCTGCTGAGACGGCGGCCAATGATATAATTCTCGAGAGTCCTCCGAGGGCCAACTCTAAGCCACCGAACCCTTCACCAGCTGTTGACGATTCGGTTACTCTGGACGTCACCATTACTGGCACCGGCTTTCACTCTCCTCAGCCTCATGTGTTAACAAAGCACACTGAGGCGACTGAAGCCTCGAAGAAGCTGGAGTTTGAGTTCCCCGCGCTAGAGAAGCTAACAGCCGATGAGGTTCACGCTGGTTATCTGAACCACCTATCTACAAGCCGGAATATGGAGCTCAAGCTTGTGAACTAGATGAAGAAGAAATATGAGGTACTCTTGTTTTGTTTCCCTTATACCATTACGTAGACCCCAAGGGCCGGCTTAGTATTTGCCCATGGTAAGCCGGGTCTTTGAATCTTTGTTATAAGTAAAGAACACTTAGCCTGTATGCCTCAATAATTATATTAAGACTTAAAATTGAGCCGACGCTTTAGCGTGTAAGTATTTGTTCAAAGAACCATCTGTTGCCCCCAAGGGCCGGCTTGACTTGATAAAAGATGAGCCGGGACTTTGGTATAAATAGACCAGAGAGCCAGATGTAGCCCCCAAGGGCCAGCTTAACTTCGATGAAGATGAGCCAGGACTTTGGTATAGATAGACCAGAGAGCTAGATGTAGCCCCCAAGGGCCGGCTGAACTTCGATGAAGATGAGCCGGGACTTTACTGTAAATAGATTGAATAGCCAACTGTAGTCCCCGAGTGCCGGCTTGACTTGCCTAAGTTGAGCCGGAACTTCATTGTAGTTTCGGAGAACAAACACACATTAGCCCCCAAGTGTCGTGCATATTGCTTGCAATCTGCTTGAGACGTGCATTATATTGTCTTAATCTTCATCATCTAATAATATACCATCCTGGTGACTTGGCCTTCATTTTGTTTTTGATATGTCACAGGAAGCTTTAAACAAAGCCAGGTCTGAACTGACCGGTGTAAGGAGCGATCTGGCCACTCAGCAAGCCGCTCCAAGCAAAGCAGATGAGAAATGCTGGCTCGCCGTTGAGGAACTTACAAAAGTTAAGCATGAATTTGCTTCCTTCAAGAAGTCTGCTGAGACGGAGCAAGCCGCCCTGGCGAAATGTGCTGACGACGCGGACCAGCGGCTCTTGGTTGTGTCTGACGAGCTTCATGCCCTAAAGTGCCACATTGCGAAGATGTCTGCGGCCATCTTTGGTAAGTGCCAAATATTTAACCAATACTTCTTGTGTGGATACCTTTACCCAAAAAACCGTCTTATGCAGGTCAAAGGAGTCAACAACTTGCTACTGACAGCTTGCTGCCATTGAAAGTCGTCTATACTTTGATAGAGCAGCTGTATTGCGGAGCACTCTGCACAATCAAAGCGGTGCTCTATAAGGACAATATCCATCAAACTATGAAAGGAGTCATAGAGTTGTTGTCCACCCTGCCGAAACAAATCCTGGAGCTTAAGAAATCAGCCGCCCGAAAAGGAGCCATCGCAGCCATAAGCCGGGCGTTAGCTTTTGCCCCAGAGTTAACTCCTGAGACATGATGGATGGGTTTCCATCCAAGAAGGATGACGACTCAGAGATCACGGAGGCTGACTACGCTCAGTGCATGAAGGCTTCTAGAGTCCTCGCCTCCGTGTTAGTAGAAGAAGTGAACTTGTCAACATACCAGGCGGCTTATGATGCCGAGCAGAAGAGAGTACGCGGCCCAACCTTTGAGGCAAAGGACTTAATGCCTGCACGTCGTAAGCACCTCTTTGCTCCTAATCTTGACCCGTCCCCTCTTTGAAGAGGCAAATTTTGCGGCTTTAACCAACTGCAACTGGGACATGGACAATCTTCACATCATGGAGGTCGAAGACCCGCCGCAGAGTGACCTGCCATCCAACTGACGACCTTGGTAACGCCGTGGATTAGCTGGCCTTGTGACCCGCCATAGGGTGGTGTAAAAATTTTTGAGTCCACACTTTTGAGCTCCAAAGTGAGCATTGTAATAGGCTTGTAGTAAACTTTGTCTTGCCTGAACTGTGCCATCAAGCACACATGAAATCGTCCAGCTTAATATATGACATCTCCCTTGTGCCTTCAACTTATATCTGATGTTCTGGCGGCTCTTGGTAATTAACCAACCTGCTAGAATAGATTAATCTCATATTGTCAGGAGGACGACTTAAGATAACGCCACCCAAAGATGCTATATCTTTCCTGACTTGCTTTTTGTCTAACTCATGCGCTGGTTCTTCTAAGCTGACACGCCACTTGAAACTCCTTAGCAGTATCGGGTCTCTATCGAGATTGGTCGTCAATTCCTTTGAGCGGCTCAGGGTCTCTAAGCGAGATTAACTGACAGGAAGTGTGATGTCCCAAAAGAGACTCGGGAGGGCATGAGTACCCTTGACAGTCCATAAGCTGCCTCTCATGTGACATAAATCCGTCGTTTTAACCTTAAACAATGCAGGGTCCTTAAGGATTAACTACCTAAGAATACGAACGGGCCAGATAGCGGAGAGTCGGCAGTAAATGGGACAATTTATCCTTGCTTTCCATAAGCCGTCCCTCATGTGACAAGAGCCGCCGTTTAACCTTAAACCAGTACAGGGTCTCTATCGAGATTGGCCGTCAATTTCTTTGAACCGGCTGAGGGTCTCCAGGCGAGATTAACTGGTAAGAGTTCGAAGGGTCACCTAACGGAGCAGCATCAGCTTACAGGCAGGTTTAACCCTATTTCTCTTAAGAGCCGATCAAGAGGGTGTGTAAGCTAAACCTGGTGGGTTGGAAGCCCCCAAGTGACCTTTGTTGATGGAATCAACTGTCTGGCTTAAGAGCCGACCGATAGGGTGTGATAAGCTAAACCCGGTGGGTTGGAAGCCCCCTGGATGATCATGTTGACGGAGTCAACTATCTGGCTTGAGAGCCGATCAATAGGTTCTGATAAGCTAAACCCAGTGGGTAGGAAGCCCCTTGATTAACCATTTTTGCACAGATTGAGATATGCAAAACGACAGAGGCCCGACTTGTAGGGATGCCAACTTTATTCATATATATATATATATATGATATGTATAATGAAGGTGTACAATGTCAAGTCTTGACAACTTAAGTATAATAAGGCCATAGATGCGCTAAGTTCCACGGCCGGCGGGTCTCTTCCACAGAAGTGTGTGAGTCATCTCAAACGTCAACGAGGTAATATGACCCATTGTTGAGATTTCTGCTAACCACGAAAGGCCCTTCCCATGGGGGAGATAACTTGTGTGCATCTGTCTGATCTTGAATCAACCACATCACTAAGTCGCCTTCTTGAAACGTCCGGCTCTTAACCCTACGGCTATGATAGTGACGCAGGTCTTGCTGATAAATCGCCGATCGAGCCGCCGTCGGATCACGTTCTTCCTCCAAGGCATCCAACGCATCTTGACGCGCCGTTTCATTGTCCGCCTCAATATAAGCCGGCACTCATGGCGAGTCATGACGGATATCACTGGGTAACACGGCTTCTGCACCATAAACCATGAAGAAAGGTGTATAACCTGTGGATGTATTGGGAGCGGTCCCGATGCTCCATAAGACGGACAACAACTCCCCCCTAACAACTTGGCGTTCTCTACAAAGGAACCATGAGCTGGGGTTTGATACCTCTCAAGATTTCTTGGTTAGCAGGCTCGACTTGACCGTTGGACTCTGGATGAGCAACTGGAGAAACATCAAGTCTGATGTGTTCACTTTCACAGAACGCTTTCATAGCTCCCTTGGATAGCTTTGTACCATTATCTGTGATGATACTGTGTGGTAACCAAAATGGTAGATCAGCTTCTTAATGAACTGAACCACCGTGGCCGCGTCACACTTGCCAACCGGCTCAGCTTCTACCCACTTGGTAAATTTGTCAACCGCCACCAGGAGGTGGGTCTTCTTGTCTTTGGATCTCTTGAAAGCCCAGACCATATCAAGCCCCCAGACCGCAAATGGCCAAGTAATTGGAATCATGCGCAACTCTTGAGCCGGGACATGAGCACGCCGGCCAAACTTTTGACATCCATCGCACTTGCGGACCAAGTCTTTCGCATCCTTATGAGCCGTCAGCCAGAAGGAGCCATGTCGAAAGGCCTTGGCCACCAGTGATTTTGAGCCGGCGTGATGACCACAGTCACCAGCATGAATTTCATTCAAGATTTCCTTGCCCTCTTTAGGTGAAATACAACGTTGAAACACGCCAGTGACGCTGCACTTATGTAACTCACCATTGACTTTCGACATAGACTTAGACCGCCTGATGATCTGTGTGGCGAGATTTTCATCACCAGGTAACTCGCCACGAGTCAAGGAAGCCAAGTAAGGCATAGTCCAGTCAGGAATTGCATGCAGAGCCGCCACCAGCTGTCCCTCCGGGTCAGCAATAGCCAAGTCCTCCTCTAAAGGTAACTTTACTAACGGGTGATGTAGTACATCTAAGAAAACATTAGGCGGCACCGGCTTATGTTGAGAACCCAGCCTTGACAGGGTGTCAGCCGCCTCATTCCTGCGACGATCAATATGATCCACCTGATAACCCTTGACGTGACCAGCGATGACATCCACCGCCTAATGATAAGCTGCCATCTGTGGGTCCTTGGAATCCCAAGTGCCTGAAACTTGCTGGGCCACAAAATCTGAGTCACCGAAGCATCTAACCCGGCTCAGGTTCATCTCCTTAGCCACCCGGAGGCCATGAAGCAGAACTTCATACTCAGCTGCATTGTTAGTACAAGGAAACATCAACCTTAGCACATAAAAGAACTTATCACCTTTGGGGGAAATTAAGACAACCCCTGCCCCTGATCCTTCCAGCTGCCTGGAGCCATCAAAGTGGATTGTCCAATATGTGTTATCCGGCTTTTCCCCGAGCACCTGACACTCAGTCCAGTCGTTGATAAAACCCACCAAGGCTTGTGACTTAACCGCCGTGCGAGGGACATACTTCAAATTGAGAGGTCCAAGCTCGAATGCCCACTTAGCGATCCTGTCAGTGGCTTTTATGTTTTGAATTATATCTCCCAACGGGGCAGAGCTAACCACTGTAATCTGGTGTCCCAGGAAGTAGTGCTTTAGCTTGTGATTGGCCATGAACACCCCATACACCAGCTTCTGCTAATGTGGATATCTCTGCTTGGATTCTGTCAGGACCTCACTGATATAGTAAACTAACCACTGAACCGGATATTCCTTCCTCGACTCTTTACGCTCAACAACGATTTCGGCGCTGACAACCCTATTATTAGACGCCACTTATAAGAGCAAAGGTTCTTTCTCAACTGGCACAGCTAAGACCGACGGCTTTGTGAGCTGCCTCTTGAGTGCCTCAAATGCTTCACCTGCCGCCGTACTCCAGACAAAATTGTCTGTTTTTTCATCATCTGATACAAAGGCATAGCCTTCTCACCAAGGCGGCTTATAAACCAGCTTAACGCAGCAATCCGTCCTGCCAGGCGCTAAACATCACTGATGCATGCTGGCTCAGACATGGAGGTGATGTAAGGGCATATTTCTCCCTAAGTGGTTTTGGTGATTGATGACAATGCCTTTGCGGACTAAACGTGTGCATTGAGCATTTTAGATATATCAGGTCTAGGCACAAGACGATTTAGTGCCCCTCGGAATCTCTCGAAGACGGTTGTTCTATGCATTTCTTTTCGGTGGATTTGATTCATAGGAAAGCCGTACTATCAAGAGGGGGTCCGCATCGGAAAGGTCTGGGTGGAATCAACTTGTGCACATCTATTCCTTTGCACCACCTTTCCCTCTCTTCAATGGAGCCCCAACCCGTTTTCCTTCTCTATGAAAAAGGAACGCCTTTGTGTTCGGGTTCAGCGGCCTGCGGTAGTACCGCTCCAGGGAGCGGTAGTACCGCAAGTACTAGCGGTAGTACCACTCCGTGGAGCGATAGTACCGCTGTCTCCTACCCTGGCCACTACACCTGCGGTAGTAGGCGCGGATGTAATTTTTTACTTCCGCCCTACTACGGTAGTACCGCAATTCTCATCCGGTACTACCGTGCAGACTTTTTTCGTAGAGGTTCCCTCTGCGGAGGTTGGCACAGAAGTAATTTTTTACTTCCGTGCACCTCCAGTGACTGCCCCCACCAACCGTGCGGTAGTACCTCACGGGCTCGCGGTAACCGCTCCGGCGGTTCTACCGCTTGTGTCCTGGTGATAACACCCAGGGCCAGCTACTTCCGTGCTAGCGGTAGTACCGCACAGGGCTGCGGTAGTACCGCAAGCCATCGCGGTAGTACCGTGACTTTTGCGGTAGTACCGTGGTGCGCGGGGCTGAGTGAGTGGATAACGGTTGGATCTTGTCCCTCACTATAAAAGGGAGGTCTTCTTCTCCAAGAAGCTTACCTCTTCCTTCCCAAAACTCCATTGTTGCTCCAAGCTCCATTTCTGCCTGTACTCTCTCCCTAGCCAATCAATCTTGTTGATTTCCTAGGGATAGGTTGAGAAGGCCCAGATCTACACTTCCACCAAGAGAAATTTGATTCCCCCCACTAATCCCTTGCGGATCTTGTTACTCTTGGGTGTTTGAGCACCCTAGACGGTTGAGGTCACCTCGGAGCCACATTCCATGGTGGTGAAGCTTCTGGTGTCGTTGGGAGCCTCCAATTCAGTTGTGGAGATTGCCCCAACCTTGTTTGTAAAGGTTCGGTCACCGCCTTCAAGGGCACCAATAATGGAATCACGACATCTCGCATTGTGTGAGGGCGTGAGGAGAATACGGTGGCCCTAGTGGATTCTTGGGGAGCATTGTGCCTCCACACTGCTCCAACGGAGACGTACTTCCTCACAAGGGAAGGAACTTCATAACACATCCTTGTCTCCACCAGCTCCACTTTTGGTTATTTTGCATCTTTACTTCTTGCAAGTATTTATTGTTTATATCCCATGCTTGCTTGTGTACTTGTTATGGCTAGCATCATATAGGTTGTTCACCTAGCTGCACATCTAGCTAACTTATTTGATGCTAAACCTTAATTGTTAAAGAAAAGTTAAAAAGCGTTAATTGCCTATTCACCCCCCTCTAGTCAACCATGTCGATCCTTTCAGGTGATAGCAGGTATTAGAGCCTCGTCTCTTTATTACGGGTTTCACCACCCGAAGAGTATGGATGGCGAAGAGGCTCGTGTGGGAGAACTTCCCGAGGCCATGGGTGTGAAAACGGTCTCACACGATGATTTGAATGAGGCCTTGACCTTACTCAAATCCTCCATGGCTACTGAGGTTCAATCCATGTTTAAAGATTTCCTTAATACTCTTCAAATGTATACCGATGCGGGGCAAGTGGTCAAACCCACTAACTCGTCATCGGATGCCAACTCTGATAAGGAGTGGGCTAGTGCCTACAAAGATAATCATGCTCAAAGAGTTAATGGGTCGGGGAGCTTTGTCTCTGTTCCCCCTCCTGTTCTCTATGGAGGACCGGTGCACCCACCTCATATAGTCAATCTCGGTCCTCCTCCTAAACTTGTTAAGAATGATTTTGCTAACTGGGTTTTTAGTATCAAGTCTCATTTAGATCATAGCTCAATTCATCTCATGAGAGTCATTGAAGAAGGATACTATCCTCATGATCCATGCAATCTTACTCCAAGAGAACAAGCGGATAAATAGCTAAATTCTTTCGGCTTGTTCATACTCCAAGCTGCAATTCCTCCTGAAGATCTACCTCACCTGCGGCCCTTCACTGTTGCTAAAGAATGTTGGGAACACATCATATCCATGTACAAGGGCAGCTTGAGTATTCAACGGTCAAACTATGAAGTTGTTCTTGATCAGTCAGATGAGTTCGTGATGATAGAGGATGAGGAACCACGTGAGCTCTATAGAAGGGTGACCGCTCTCGCTGTTTCCCTCAAGGATCATGGCAGCAAGGATGTGGATGATACTTGGATCAAGCGTAAGTTCCTAAAGGATATCATGCCCTACAACAAGGCCATGTCCGCTGTCATTCGTCAAAGGCCAGACTTTCAGACCTTATCATGTGGCGATGTGTTGGATGAATTCATTGCAATGAACGTCCTCAACACGACGGCCGACACTGCTCTTGCTCGGGTTCCACGATCAAGGAAGTCCTCTCCCAATCTTGCATTGAAGGCCAAGGTCAGTCAAGAGGAAGAAGAAGAAGATGAAGATGCTTGCCCCAAGGACACCAAATGTGCTTATCATGAGCACATGGCTCTTGCATCCAGACAATTTTGGGGCAACAAGAGAAACTCAAGGCCCAACTTCTCCAAGAACAACTCAAATGGGTCAAAGGGAAAGCAACGTGTGAGAACTTGCTACAACTATGGTAATGTAAGTCACTTTGTGGTGGATTGTCCATATGAGAAGAGGGAAGACAATGGTGGCAAGCTCATTCGCAAAGATAAAGCCAAGTCCCTTCCAAACAAAACAAACTTTGTCAACAAGGCTCCTCACAAAGTATTGGTTTCTCAAGAAGAGTATGCCTCAGATGATGATGTTGTTGATGATGAAGACATAAGCGGTGAAGGAATGGCAATGGCATCCGTGGCAATTGCCTCTTCTACCCCGACAAAGGCATCACTCTTCGATGCCCCCAATGAGAACCTCGTCGCGAGGTGTCTCATGGCTAAAGGTATCACTAAGGTAACCTCCAACGTCATAACCTCAAACATTAAGGCTTCCATTTCTTCCAATTCATCCTTAGATAGTGTGAATGAACTTGTGGAAGGAAAAGAGGATAAGAATGAGTTTGACAAATTCATGGCCAAACTCAAGGGAGAGTCCAATAAGCACTTAGTTGCTCTCTTGGAACAACTTGGTGAAGCCCATAACACTATTGAGTCTCAAGAAGAGTGTCTTGAGGATCTAAGAAGTCATAGTCGTGATTATGCCGATGAGATAGCGGATCTATCTATTGCTCTTGAGAAAGAGCAAGGCCTTCGTATGACTCTTGAGGAGTCACTAAATGTTGATCTTACTTAATTATGTAAAGATTATGATCATGCTATTGTTCTTAACCATGCTCTCAAGTCTGAGAAGGTTACACTTGGGGTGGATCATGATTGTCTCAAAGTTGAGCTTGACACACTTGTCAATGCGCACAAGGCATTGACGTGTGCTCATACCTCTCTTAAGGAGTCATATGATCAACTCGAAGTGAAACTCACTAAGGAAATTGTCACATGTCCTCCTTTTGTTCTAATTGATAATGCATCTGCTACTAACCCATGTTGTGAGCATGCATACCATGTGGAGGAAAATGCCAAGCTCAAAGAGCAGCTCAAAAAGGGTTTGGTGACATGTATCCAAGGTGAGAAGACACTCAATGACCTTCTGACTTCTCAGAAGGAAGTTGTGGCAAAAGAAGGAGTGGGGTTTGTACCCAAAACTAATGAGAAGAAGAAGGTTAACACCAAGGAAGCTCCATCGCTCAAGCAAATCTTTGTAAGAGCTGGTGAAGGTCCTCATGAGAAGAAGAAAAACCAAGTTATGTTGGAAAATGCCAAGAAGGGCAAGAGCAAGAACATCCAACCCAACAAGACCGGCGATTTTAACCCCTCTTACGTGTTATGCCATGCTAGTGATGGGCATGTTTATGCCAAATTTGTTGGTTCCTCTTATGAGTACATTGAATGGTGTATTTGGGTTCCTAAGACCCTTGTTGCTAACAGGAAAGGACCCATTAAAGAATGGGTACCTAAAGTCAAACATTGATCTCTTGTAGGGGTTTGCTTCTGGAGGTACATCATGGTTGCTCGATAGTGGAGCGACAAATCATATGACCGGAAGCAAGGACTTGGTGGTGGACGTTCATCCTGACACATCTATGGCCACTCAAGTCTCATTTGGTGATGATGCAATTTCAAAGGTATTGGGTCTTGGCAAGGTGGTAATCTCTCCGGAACTCACCATAAAGAAGGTCATGCTTGTTGAGACCCTCGCATACAATTTACTGTCAGTTTATCAACTTGCAACCATGGGATTTAGTACTTTCTTTGGTATTGACTCTGTGACCCTTTCGTGGAGCAAGACTCTTAAAGTAGCTTTTGTTGGGCATGTCGA
This sequence comes from Hordeum marinum, assembly GCA_022496015.1. NCBI lineage: Eukaryota > Viridiplantae > Streptophyta > Magnoliopsida > Poales > Poaceae > Hordeum > Hordeum marinum. Next base: position 417,003,876 of record CM039678.1, on the reverse strand, counting down.
GAATGGTCTCTATGTGGTGAACTTCTTGGAGCAACCCACCAAGACTATGACTTGCTTAATGGCTAAAGTTGATGTGGGATGGCTTTGGCATCGCCGGCTAGCCCATGTTAATATGAGATCTTTGCAAAGTCTCCTCAAAGGGGATCACATCCTTGGACTAACAAATGTGAGTTTTGCCAAAGATCGTGCTTGCAGTGCTTGTATTGAAGGAAAGCTACATGAGAAGGCTCATCGTCCAACTACTACAATATACTCTAAGAGGACCTTAGAGCTCCTTCACATGGATCACTTTGGTCCTCCATCGTTTGACAGCCTTGGTGGAAGAAAATATTGCTTGGTGATTATGGATGATTACTCGAGATATACTTGGGTTTATTTCTTCAAGAAGAAGAGTGAGACCCAACAGACCGTCATCGACTTTGCAAATGAAGTCCAATGCCAACATGATGCAAAGATTTTAATGATTAGAAGTGACAATGGCACCGAGTTCAAGAACTACACCCTGAATGAGTTTCTCAGTGACGAAGGGATCAAGCACCAATATTCCACACCTTACACCCCTCAACAAAATAGTGTTGCTGAGAGGAAGAATAGGACATTGATTGATGCGGGAAGAACCATGATGATGGAGTTTAAATCACCATACAACTTTTGGGCCGAAGCCATCAACATAACATGCCATGCATCTAACCGGCTCTATCTTCGCAAAGGGTTGAACAAGACCCCGTATGAGATTCTTACTGGGAACAAGCCCAACCTCACATACTTTCGGGTGTTTGTTTGTAAGTGTTTCATTCTTAAGAAAGGTGCTCGCTTGTGTAAATTTGAATCTAGAGCCCATGAGGGCATATTTGTTGGTTATGCTGCAAACTCTCATGCTTACCGTGTCCTCAACAAGCCCACTAGACTCATTGAGGAGACGAGTAACGTAGAGTTTGATGAAAATAATGGCTCCCAAGTGGAGCAAAGTGGTCTTTGTGATGTTGGTGATGAAATTCCTCCTCAAGCCATAAGAAGAATGGGTGTGGGACACTTCCTACCCGTTGAGGAACCCCTTGTGGCCGAAGGAGAAGGACAATGTTCCACTCAAGTGGAACCATCACCGACGCAAGACCCACACACTTCAAAAGAATAAACTGAAGGTCATCTACCACATGAATAAGATCAAGGGGAAGATCAACTCAGTAATGATGGTGTCTCGCCGAGTGATGCCCAAGAACAAGTTCCTGTCTCCAAGCAACCTCAAGAGCAAGATCTTCCTCAAGATCAAGAGCAAGCTCTAGAAGGCACTCAAGTTCATCAAGATGATGACTCACAAAATGCTGTCTCTCAACCGTCCATGGAAGAAATCTTAGAGAGACAAGCCGCCAAGAAAGCTGCCAAGAATGCCGCCAAGCTCAAAGTTAGACAACATCTATTGGAGAATGTCTACGGTGACCTACAAAAGGGGTAACCACTCGTAAACAATTAACAAACTTTTGTGAACATCACGCGTTTGTTTCTTGCATTGAGCCCCTTAAGGTTCAAGATGCGCTCGAGGATATGGAATGGGTTGAATCTATGCACGATGAACTCAACAACTTCGAGCACAACCAAGTGTGGCGTCTAGTGCCAAGACGTAAGGAGAATCACAATGTCATTGGAAGGAAATGGATCTTCAAAAACAAGCAAGATGTGAACGGTATTGTCATTCGCAACAAGGCAAGACTGGTGGCACAAGGATACTCCCAAGTCGAGGGTATCGACTATGGTGAAACCTTTGCTCCTGTTTCTCGTCTTGAATCTATTCACATGTTACTTGCATATGCCTCTCATCATAATTTTAAAATATATCAAATGGATGTCAAGAGTGCTTTTCTTAATGGCCCTCTTAAGGAGTTGGTATATGTCAAGCAACCCCCGGGGTTTGAGGATCCAAAGTTCCCTAATCATGTATACGTTCTCGATAAGGCTCTCTATGGCCTTAAACAAGCCCCACGTGCATGGTATGAGCACCTTACCGAGATGTTGCAAGACCGTGGGCTTGAAATTGGGAAAATCGACCCCTCTCTTTTTACAAAGAGGGTCAACGGGAACTTGTTCATATGCCAACTATATGTTGATGATATTATTTTTGGTTCTCCTAACAAAGCTTTCAATTAAGAGTTTGCCACTTTGATGACAAACAAGTTTGAGATGTCCATGATGGGAGAGTTGAAGTACTTCCTTGGTTTCGAAGTCAAGCAACAAAGTCAAGGTACCTTCATCAACCAAGCCAAATACACTCAAGACATGCTCAAGAGGTTCAACATGGATGAGCTCAATCCTCCCAAGTCCAACACTCCCATGCCACTCAAATGCCATCTTGACAGCGATCCCAATGGTAAAGAGGTGGATCAAAAGGTATATCGCTCCATGATTGGATCCTTGCTTTACCTTTTTGCATCTAGACCGGATATCATGTTAAGTGTGGGTATTTGTGCACGATTTCAATCCGCACCTAAGGAGAGTCACCATGTGGCTGTCAAGCGAATCTTTCGATATTTGGCTCATACCCCAAACTTTGGCTTATGGTATCCCAAGGGGGCTTCGTTTGATCTCGTTGGATATACTGACTCGGATTGGGCGGGAGACCGTGTGGATAGAAAGTCCACTTCCGGAGGCTGCCAACTTCTTGGTCGGTCTTTGGTAAGTTGGTCTTCAAAGAAACAAAATTGTGTTTCTCTCTCATCCACCGAGGCCGAGTATGTAGCTACTGCCAGTTGTTGTGCTCAGATCCTATGGATGAAGCAAACTTTAAAGGATTACGGTGTCCATTGTGACAAAGTGCCTCTTTACTGTGATAATGAAAGTGCCATTATGATCTCTAGCAACCCAGTTCAACATTGCAAGACGAAGCATATTGATATTCGTCATCACTTTCTTCGGGAACACGTCAAGCAGGGAGACATCAATCTTATTCATCTGAGCACTAATGAGCAACTTGCAAACATTTTCACGAAGCCTTTAGATGAAGCAAGATTTCGCGAGTTAAGGCATGAGCTAAATATCATTGATTCGAGCAAAGTGGATTGACTTAGTGCACGCCTCCCCACACTCATCATTATGTCTTGTCTAGGTGTAGGCATGGATTTAGGGGGAGTCTAGTTCTCTCAATGAACTATTCCTCCTCCTATTATGCATAAACTAATCAAAGTCTATCACTTGCCAGTTGTGATGGTTACTGTGCTTAAAAGACGAGTCTTGGTCATGGGACCAAGGATAATTCTTCGCGGTGCCATACCATCTGACTCAAACATAGGTGGCTCTAGGGCCACCACCCTCTCTTCATGGGAAGTCGAGGCTCACCCGTTGGTCCTCTTTTATTCTCTTCTCCGCTGGACCATGCTCGTGTTTTTGTGCGGATCTTGACGGTATCTCTCTTTCTTATTTTGTTTTATTGTCGCGTTTTTACACCAAGAAGGCAGTGTAGTACTACCATGGAGGAGCGCGGTACTACCGTTGGAGCGGTACTACCGCTTACGGTGCGGAAGTAAAAAATTACTTCCGCCCGTCGAGCGGTACTACCGCAATGACTGCGGTACTACCACAATGACTGCAGTACTACCATTGCGCGGTACTAACGCAATTGTTGTGGTACTACCGTAACATCCTGTGCGCGTGGGGGTTAAGAGTGGGCAGGGGGTTTCCCATCTCCCGCATACCCCCATTTTCTCTCTTCCCCTCACGCCTCTCTTTCTTCCTCCTCTCAACTGCCGTTGGATCTCCTCGCCGGATCTCCATCTCCGGCCACCTGATTCTTATTTTCTCCGGTGGGATCGTTCCCCACATCATCCTCTTGCAATGGACCCCGGTATTTCCCCAACCCCCTCTTGTTTTGCCTCTCTCTTTTTGAATCTAGGCTTTTGGGGAAATATGAGATGGTCTAGCTTTTTTTGGATCCAATCTATGCATTAGGAGATGTTTTTGCGAGTGTTAGTGCATTAGAAGTGCGTATTGATAGGATTAAATGGGGTATTTTTTTTGATCTAGGGCAGTACCAATATGATCTAATCTGTGTTCTTACGAAGTTCCGCCCCGTGCGGTACTACCGCACATGGTGCAGTACTACCGCTCGTAGGGCGGAAGTAAAAAATTACTTCCGCAGGCACCACGATACTACCGCTCCCGCGGTACTATCGTGGCGTCGGCGGTACTAATTTTTTACTTCTGCTGTCGGGGTGGTAGTAAAAAATTACTATCGCTCTAGCCGCGGTACTAACGCTCCAGCGGTACTACCGCATCTGAAACGATACTAATTTTTTACTTCCGCTGTCTGGGCGGTAGTAAAAAATTACTACCGCTCCAGCCGCGGTACTACCGCTCCTGCGGTACTACCGCGTCTGAAGCGGTACTAATTTTTTACTTCCGCAAGAACATATTGGTACTCTTTTCAATCCACAACTACCTCGTTTTGTCCTATCCATTCTCTCTTCTACATGGTTTTTATGTCTGCTTTCCTCCTTGCCTTATTTTCTTGTTTGTACTTTGTGTTTGCATTATGTGCCCTAGGTGGTGGCTCTGGTTCTAGCTCTGCTCCACGCCATTCCAATCCGGCTCGTGACACAAGTTCCAAGCGGCTTCGCAATCCAGATGCTGCTGAGGGTTCCAAATATCCACCACGCCATTTCAAAAGGACCGCATCCAAGATCAAGCAACCCGTTGAGAACTTTGATGTCATGCCACAAGCTGAGTTCCTGGCTCGAAGGTTGAAGAATCCCTACGACAAGCCAAGGGAGGTTTCCAAAGCATATGACTTGTTCTGGACCAAGCAGCAGTATCTTATTCACATGGATGTGATCAAGGGCAAGAAAAATCACTACGTTCCGGTCCAATACATTGATCTGGAACACATGAGGAAGCATCCGCAATACTTTGGTGAGGCTCTGGAGTTGGTGGAGTAGTTGGGTATAGCATACATCATCACCTTCCACCTTGACTTTGATCCACAGCTTTTGGATCAGTTCTTTGCCTCTGTTCACTTTCACTCTGATGCGGAGCGGACCATGACATGGATGACCCATGTAACATCCCAAACTTTGGAATGTTATAATAAATTTAGAATGAATGTTTGTTCGTTTGAGTGATTGAAAGTGAGTGAAATTTGAAACTTTTGAAACTTTTGAAAGTTGAATGAGAGGGAATGAAATGACTTTCCCAAATTTTCACTTTGCATCTTCGCTCATCAAGAATTCAAATTCATTTCATCACAAAACCTCAGAGTGAAGATGACATGACTTCTTCCATTAAAAGAAATGAAAAGGGATTTGAAAAGAATTTGAATTTCATTTGAAAATATTTCAAATTCAAAAACTTTATGCAACTCAATGATTTTCATGAGAGAAGATAACATGACTTCTTCAGATTATATGAAATATGAGTTGGAAGTTAAAAGAAGGAATTGAAAGTGCCTCTGAATTATTTTGGAATCCATTTCATATTTGGTTCCTATTCAAAATTTCAAAGTATTCAAAATCCCGGAGTAATATGACACTCCAAACCAGGGATCATTTGAACCATATTTGAATTTATAAAACTCAGAAAAAACTATTTCTGAATTATTTCCTATTAGGTTCCAAAAGCCATTTTGAAAGTGGTTTTAAAAATTTATTTTCTTCAAAATTAAAAAATATGGAAAATAGGGTAAAATGATTTCTTTCAAAATAAAAATGGAGAAATTTAAATTTGAAGTCATTTTGATATTTTCAAAATGTTTTATTTGCCTTTTACTTAAAACAATAGCTTGTTTGAATTTTTCTGATTTTGTAAGTAATTTATTTTAAATTGAAAATATGTTCATGATTTAGGAAACCTTTTTCCAGTAATTTTGATATATAATATGTAAATATGTATATATAAAAGTATTTTTGTTTTTCTTTTAAAAGGTTTCCTTTTCTGTTCTTTTATAAAAAAAGCATTTATTAGTTTTAATACGAGCCGGCCCACAGTCTTTAAACCCGAATTTATTTCATAACGGTCACCGCTAATAACGCCCCCTCTCTGTGTCTCACTGACAAGCCAGTCCCACCGCCTGATTCCCTCTCCCGTGCGGTCGTCCCCATCCTCACGAGCGCGACGCCGTCGCCGGAGATTCCTCTCCCGTGATCTCCTCCTCCTGTCGCTCCCCTCGAGGCCCGACCACCCCTATAAGTAGCGGCCACCATCAGCTCCTCATTCCACCCCGAGCCCCCTCTTTCTCCTTGCCGGAACGCCACCCGAGCCCTCGCCGGAGTTCCACCACCCAACCGGATCCCCCCGAGCTCGAGCCCCTCGCCACACTTCACCCCACACCCCTCCACTACTCTCCAACATCATCGGAGCGTTCCCGCTATCACCTGGTGCCCTCAACCTCGCCGGAAACCCATCAGAACGCCGTAACCACCACCCTCGCCGGAATTTCCCTCGGCCACCACCATCTCGAAGCCATCCCGAGCTCGTGCACGTCGACTCCGTCATCCCCAAGTCCATCCGACGCCACCTATCGTCGCCGGACCTTCGCCGACGTCGTCTGGTGCCATCTACGTCGCCGAAAGACCACGGGAGCCACCTCCCCGTCCACCTCGTCGTTCTTGCCATCGACGTCAACCTCGCCAGCGACTCTTTCTCAGTAAGCCCCCATCTCTCCCTCAACCGTCGGATCTAGGATAAACGGTCTAGATTAGATTGTTTTATTCGCGAACCGGTACGCGTTATAGTTCGGTCGTTCGCCCGAATCACACTAGCCCGCACACACCTGGACCAACCAGAGAACGCCGCGTCACCCCCTGACCATTAGTTTAGTTTTCTCTTTTTTCTGTTTTGTTTTAGAAAACAGAGAAAGTTCTGATTTTATTTTATTTATATATTTTAAAATATTTAATGTTTTTAATTGATTCTTTTTGCATAGTGTCACAAATTTCATCTAGTTTCTGTAGATATCAAACTTGGATATGTTTGAATATTTAATTTGAATTTAAACAGATTTGGTTTAAATTTTGTTTTCTGAATATCTTGAGTTTTAAAATGTATTTTTGATTGATTCTTTTTGCTACTTGTCACTATTGATATTAGTTATCATTAGGAAGAGTTTGAGAATTTTTTAGTATATTTTAAATAGTGTTTTAAACTAAAACAGATTCTGTTTAGTTCCTATGTTGTTTAGTTAGTTTAATTTTTTCTTTAGTTATTTTGAAAATCTGAACATGATTTACATTATGTTTTAGATTTTCATTTAGTTATGTTGTTCTAAACCTTAGTAATTTACTTGGTGTTAACAAATGATAATTGTTTAGTTTATAAAATTTTATTAAAGGGACCTATAACTTTTTTCAAATAGGTATAGTTTATTACAAACCAAATTAGTTAGTAATTAATCTTTTAACTAAAGTTTTATATAATTAGATTCTGTTTTCAAATAAAATTTGTATTAATCTTTTCTGTTAAGAAATGTTTGTTAATAAAAATGGTTTAGTTTTACTCTATTATAGGAAACTATATTCTTTATCATTAGGTAATGTTTTATAAAACAACTTAGTGTTAGTAGAGATTATTTTCACAAAGTTTTAGATGAATCAATTCTGTTTTGTAATATAGATTTTTATTAATTACTTTCTGTTAACTTAGTTGTTTCATAATTTTTTTTCTCTTAGTTTATGGTTGTGCTTGTAGTTAAGTTCATTAGGCAAACACTCATGTTGTTTAGGATGTTGTTTTCATAGTTTACTTGTTGTTCAAAAGTAATTCTTTTTGCCAATAAAATATTCACTAAAATCCTTTTGTTGTATTTCACTTTGTTATTGTTTTGTTGCTATTGAAAATAGTTGTTTGTAGGGGAAAACTACCTTAGTTGCTTTTATGAAAACTTTGTTGATTTTAACTTTTGTCTTAAGTATTTACTTCATCAACCTTGTTTTTTTTTCTTGTGTTATCTTGTGATTGTTAGAATTGATTGCTAGTATGATTGCTTATGTATGGAATGTTTGTTATATAGATTTTCATCGCAGAGTGACGTATAGTCTATTAAGTTATATTTCTGAGAGCAATCTTTATCTTCATCAACAGTACAGGCAAGTTCACTTTGACCATATTTTCATACCTACGTTTTATTGCATATAGTGACATCATTTCAACAAATCCCTCCCGTAGTGTTATTGAAATTCTTGTAGTTGAGTAGAATGCATGAGGTAGGAACCCACCACTTGTTACTAAAGCCCCGGGAACGCTAGTTAGTGCAATGCTATGCTAAAGTAGACGGGGTTTGGTATGAGTGTTCGTGAGTGGTGTGAAGAAGGACTCTACGTCAAGACGACAACTTCATGAAGACATCTTCAAGTCCTGCATCTTCAAGACCTCAAGACTTCGAGACCCGAGAAGACAAGTTTTCAATACACACTACTGGGTGAGGGATGGTTGGAACGGCACCCTGGAGAAACCAGTGGATTTGCCTAGGTGTTGCTGGAGAAGTGCCAGTATTCACGCGGAAAGCCTCACCCAGACTCAAAGTTAAGGATGAATACTTCATGCCCGGAAGCTTACCTATGTAGCCACAAGTCATTATGGGCTCTGGCTTGGTTGATCTTTGTTGTGACTCTGCTGGGCAGTGCTGCGAGATGTAGTCGATGTTAGGATTGGATGGGCACTGTCGGACAGTCAGGGAAACACTTTGAAAGACCATGTATCGTTCATCCTGTTCTCAAACACCAGGCAGTGCGAGGACTTATCAGGAGGGAACGAATCTTGTGGGTAAAGTACACAACACTCTGCAGAGTTAAACCTAATCGCTTAGCCGTGTCCCTGGTTACGGACAATTTGAGCTTCTAGACTTGGATCTATCTCTGAACTCTCAACACTGGACTGATAACTAATTGTGGGAAACTTAAGATACTTGTGGGCATTGAGACATTGGTTGGCGGAACCATGTCATGATAGGTAACTCCATAGTGAAATTCCTGATATTCCTTTGTTGTAGGAAAATAAAATCAGCTTTTATGCAAAAACTTAGCCATAGAGCCATAAAGCCTTATTGCATATAGTATAGTTTCTATCTTCTGTTCTGCTATGGTGATCTTGCCAGCATATTCAAAATGCTGACCTACACGGCTGCAATGTCTTATGTTGCAGATACTCTTCTACGACGGGTAAGAGTACGATTCAGGGTTACGGTCCGCACTCAACTTGCCGTTGGTGTTATTGGGACTCCACTCCCGTTGACTGTATCCGCTGCTATTTTAAGGTATATATCAGTTTTTATGTTATTACATGTGATTGCACTTTGATATATACATTGATGTACTGTGTGTGCCAGCATACTGATCCAAGGAGGGCACAGAACACACAGAGGCTTGACTCGTTTTGAGTCGGGTCGCTACAACCCATGGCGAGCAACTGACTTCCACTTGGAAGGACTTCATGGACTTGCTGCATGTTTCTAACACCGGACTTGATGTGCCACTTGGTCTGCACCCTCACGGCTACCCTCACCCAGCTGGTAAGGATCAGCTCGTACCTTTCCATATTCTGAAGACCTTACGATTTGGTGAGCAAATTCCTGTGCTCAACCCGTTCCTTGATGTCATGCACCGGATCTTCCGCAACACTCTGTTTCCTCACATGGGACAAGGACAAGGTACACTCCTATCTGGTGGATATGTTGCTGCTATGTGAGAAAGGCAGAAATGAAGACATTGGCATCCTTGATGTGTCCCATTTTATGTGGTCTGAGCTTCACACTACTGTGTTTCATCGGAAGGTCCCCATTTATGGGCCATACTTGTTCTATCTGATTCGTACTACTTGGTACAAGAAGTTTCTAGGTCAGGACATGCCGAAGCACACATTTTTTCATGAGCCCATTCGTCTACGTATGAAGGGAAAGTGGGCCAACACCACCACTAAGCCACCGTCTGCTCGTATGGAGGTCGATGAGGATGAGATAGAAAGGAGGATGACAACAGTTCTGAGTCCTATGTACCTCCGTCTTCTGAGTCATCTTGGGCCAAGAAGCTCTCTCACAAGATGAAGACTTTGTTCTGCATGCAGGCCAAGGGTCAGTATAAGGCTCACGTTGCTCAGAAGGAGAGTCGCCAGCATGACAAGCGCATTCTGAGGAAGCTTGGCGAGACCATCTCGAGTGGGTCTGAGAAGGACATCACCCCTGAGGCCACTTGGATGGCTAAGCAGCAGTTCCAGTGGGATGATTCTGATGCGGAATCCATCCCAGATGCATCAGAGGAGTCCAATGACTAATCTTTCTGCATGGGAGCTACCACCTAGGTGTTCGGTGTCCTCTCTGCCTTTTTGGCGTCTCAATGCCAAAGGGGGAGAGAGTGTAGGATTTGCGCATATTTGTGGTTGCCTTTTCATCTTGTGTTTGCCTTTTCGTCGTCTCTCATCTTTCGTTGAGCCTTGGTTTATGTTGTTTGTGTGTGTGTGACCTGAAGACTTCCTCTATCATATGGTGTGAGACATATGCTATCACTCTACCTTATTATTGTCTAGTATGATACGTAGCTTGTGAGTCTGTCCATATCGTTCCCTTATCTTTATGCTCACATGCTATGCCTGGTTTCCGTACTTAGTTCTATTCATTCTGTTCTAGTGATTGCTTTGCCTATAAAATATAGGAGGAGTGTTGATCCTAGTGTGTGTGCCCTGCGGTCCAAAGCATTTCTAGAGTATGCACAAATCTAGGGGGAGCTATCCTATATTTTGTAGGTCTTGGGGTTGCTTACGCTTATTTTATATCCTTATGTGCAAATCCCGTGTTGTCATCAATTCACCAAAAAGGGGGAGATTGTAAGGGCATATTTCTCCCTAAGTGGTTTTGATGATTGATGACAATGCCTTTGCGGACTAATCGTGTGCATTGAGCATTTCAGATATCTCAGGTCTAGGCACAAGACGATTCAGTGCCCCTCGGAATCTCTCGAAGACGGTTGTTCTATGCATTTCTTTTCGGTGGATTTGATTCGCAGGAAAGCCGTACTATCAAGAGGGGGTCCGCATCGGAAAGGTCTGGGTGGAATCAACTCGTGCACATCTATTCCTTTGCACCACCTTTCCCTCTCTTCAATGGAGCCCCAACCCGTTTTCCTTCTCTGTGAAAAAGGAACGCCTGCGTGTTCTGGTTCAGTGGCCTGCGGTAGTACCGCTCCGTGGAGCGGGAGTACCGCTGTCTCCTGCCCTGGCCACTACACCTGCGGTAGTAGGCGTGGATGTAATTTTTACTTCCGCTACTATGGTAGTACCGCGATTCTCGTTCGGTACTACCGTGCGCACTTCTTTCGCAGAGTTTCCCTCTGTGGAGGTTGGCACGGAAGTAATTTTTTTACTTCCGTGCACCTCCAGTGGCTGCCCCTGCCAACCGTGTGGTAGTACCGCATGGGCTCGCGGTAGTACCGCTCCGGCGGTTTTACCGCTTGTGTCCTAGTGATAACGGCCAGGGCCAGCTACTTCCGTGCTAGCGGTAGTACCGCACAGGGCTGCGGTAGTACCGCAAGTCATCGCGGTAGTACCGTGACTTTTGCGGTAGTACCGTGGTGCGTGGGGCTAAGTGAGTGGATAACGGTTGGATCTTGTCCCTCACTATAAAAGGGAGGGCTTGTTCTCTAGGAAGCTTACCTCTTCCTTCCCAAAACTCCATTGTTGCTCCAAGCTCAATTTCTACCCGATCTCTCTCCCTAGCCAATCAATCTTGTTGATTTCCTAGGGATACGTTGAGAAGGCCCAGATCTACACTTCCACCAAGAGAAATTTGATTCTCCCCACTAATCCCTTGCGGATCTTGTTACTCTTGGGTGTTTGAGCACCCTAGACGGTTGAGGTCACCTTGGAGCCACATTTCATTGTGGTGAAGCTTCGTGGTGTCGTTGGGAGCCTCCAATTCAGTTGTGGAGATTGCCCCAACCTTGTTTGTAAAGGTTCGGTCGTCGCCTTCAAGGGCACCAATAGTGGAATCACGGCATCTCGCATTGTGTGAGGGCGTGAGGAGAATACGGTGTCCTTAGTGGCTTCTTGGGGAGCATTGTGCCTCCACACCGCTCCAACGGAGACGTACTTCCCCACAAGGGAAGGAACTTCGGTAACACATCCTTGTCTCCACCGGTTCCGCTTTTGGTTATTTCACATCTTTACTTCTTGCAAGTATTTATTGTGTTATATCCCGTGCTTGCTTGTGTACTTGTTATGGCTAGCATCATATAGGTTGTTCACCTAGCTGCACATCTAGCTAACTTATTTGATGCTAAACCTTAATTGTTAAAGAAAAGTTAAAAAGTGTTAGTTGCCTATTCACCCCCCATCTAGTCAACAATATCGATCCTTTCAGGTGATAGCCTTGATTTTATCCGGGTTAGCCTCAATGCCACGCTCAGATACCAGAAATCTCAAGAGCTTGTTTGCCGGAACGCCAAAGACACACTTAGCCGAGTTAAGCATCATCTTGTAGACCCGTAAGTTGTCGAAAGTCTCCTTTAGGTCATCAAGTAGAATCTCCTTCTTTCTTGAGTTGATGACAATATTATCCACATACGCATGAATGTTGCACCCAATTTCGTTGTGAAGACAGTTCTGTACACAACGCTAGTAAGTCGCCTAGGCACTCTTGAGCCCAAAAGGCATAGACACATAGTAGAAAGCACCAAAAGGCGTGATGAAACCCGTCTTCTCTTGGTCCTTGACTGCCATCTTGATATGATGATAACCAGAATAAGCATCTAGGAAGCATAAACACTCAAAACCCGCCGTTGCATCAATGATCTAGTCAATACGAGGGAGAGAAAATAGGTTAGCCGGACAGGCTTTGTTAACATATGTGTAGTCCACACACATACGCCATGTGCCATTTTTCTTGAGCACAAGCACCGGGTTAGCGAGCCACTCCGGGTGAAAGAGCTCGACGATGAAACCCGTCGCCAAAAGCCGGGCTATCTCTTCCCCAATGGCCTTGCGTCTCTCCTCATTGAACCGCCATAGAAATTGCTTGACTGGTTTAAATTTAGGATCCACATTATGGTGGTGCTCAGCGAACTCTCTCGGCATGTCAAAAGGGTTTCCAGGCGAAGATGTCCCGATTTTCATGGATGAATTCGATGAGCGCGCTTTCCTATTTGGGATCCATATTTGCTTCGATCGTGAACTGCTGAGATGAGTCACCTGGATTGAAATCCACCAATTTGGTATCATCCGCCGAAAATTTGAGGGGCGGCTCAACCTCTGTGGTACGCTTTTTAAGCGGAGTCATGTCCTCCGGGTCGACGTTTTCCTTGTAAAACTTGAGCTCCGCCTCGGCGCAGCTGGATTCTGCATAAGCCGCATCTCCTTCCTCGCACTCAATAGCCGTCTCTCGATCACCATGCATCGTAATCATACCTTTGAGGCCTGGCATCTTGAGCTGCAAGTACACATAACAAGGCTTGGCCATGAATTTGGCGTCAGCCGGACGTCCAAACAGAGCATGATACAGACTTTTTATCTTGACCACCTCAAAACACAAGGTCTCCACCATGTAATTGTATTCGTCACCGAAGGCGACTTCCAAAGAGATCCTTCCCACTGGATAGGCTGACTTGCCAGGCACCACGCCGTGAAAAACTATTGAAGACGGCTTAAGATCCTTATCAAGCAACTTCATCCGGCGGAAAGTGTCGTAATACAAGATATTGATGCTACTGCCACCATCCATAAGCACCTTGGTAAACACGTAGCCTCCAACTTGGGGAGCAACTACCAACGCCAGCCGTCCCGGGTCATCGACACGTGGCAGGTGATCCTCCTGGCTCCAAGTTCTATCATACTAAGACCACTTAAACTATTGTGGTAGAGTCGGCCTGATCACATTAACCGCCGCTTGTGCAAATTCTGATCTCGCCTGTCAAGGCTGGTCGTAAAAACATGATACTGACCCGAGTTGAGATGCTTTGGATTACTCTGATATCTAGATTGGTTATTCTGTTGCTGATTGTTGCCATAAGAGTGCGGATGATGTCCTCCCTGGTTGCCCTGGCCGTGATGGCCGGATCCTGAGCCACCAGACCCAAACCCGGCTCCTGACCTGCCCGATTTTGAGCCACCAGTCGGGCCACCATCGTTGCTATGGTGTCATAAGCTGTAGTCCTTGAACTTTTGCATAACGTGGCAATTGCCCCACGTGTGACTCACCAGTCTGTCGGGTCGACTATGCTACGGACAAGGTTTATTAAGCGTCTCCTCCAAATTAAAAGGAGTCTTACCTTTATTAAAAGGCTGCTTGAATTTCTCGTTGCCCTTGGCATAGTTGTTGCCGGTGCTAGCGTTAGCCACCAGCTCTGACCTGCCGTCCGGATTCTTCCTATTGCCTTGGTTACCATTGCCTGCCGCACCCTTTCCATTGTTGTTATTCTTACTCTGACCAGGCTTCTCTTCATCAGAGCCCGGATCCTTTGTATTATCAGAGTCGGCATATTTCGTGAGAGCCGCCATGAGCTCCCCCATGTCTTGACACGTGCGCTTGAGCCGGCCGAGCTTCTGCTTCAAAGGCGTAAAGTGGCAATTCTTTTCTAGAATCAAGACCGCTTGAGCCGCCATAATCTGCTCCGACGAGTGGATGATAGTCGAAACCTGTCAGACCTAGTGATGAGCCGACTCATTTTCCTGCTGTACATAGTGATCCAAGTCCACAATCGTCATGGGCTGCTTGCACGTTCCTTGAAAGTTCTTGATGAACCTTGCCTTTAACTTAGCCCAAGAATTGATGGTATTGGGTGACAAACCCTTCAACCACGTGCGAGTTGGCCCCTCTAGCATCATGATGAAATACTTTGCGTACACCGTGTCATTGATGTCCAACATCTCCATAGCCAGCTCATAACTCTCAATCCAAGCCTCTGAGGGTAGATCAACAATGTAATTTGGGACCTTGCGGGGGCCTTTGAAATCCTTCGGCAAACGCTCGTTCCTCAGAGCCGGCACCAAGCATGGTACTCCCACGGCTCTGGTAGTTACTCCTGCTCCGGCTGAGACGGAAGGCACATGCTCTTGATGAGCCGCCACTGCCAGAGCTGCCGCCTCACGCTGTGCCCTCGCCCAATCTACAAGCGCCTAAGCATCCAAAGACGCCTTGTCGTCTCGCGGCGGGCCCCAGTGCTGATCACTGCTAGAAATAGCCGACAACTCATAGCGCCAGTTGAAGCTGCAGCTCGGAATGGGGGTTGAATGCACGCGACCCCAGCTGTAAGTATACTTCTATTGCTAGGCCATCGCCGTCTGTAGATATCCAATGGCATTCCGCACCTCCTCAACGAAAGGCGCCTCGTTAGGAATAGGGATTGTTTCAAGTCGGGTGGCCGCAACCACCATGTTCTCCGCCAGTTTTGAGTAATGACCCGTCAGCGTTGGGAAAGCCATTGGTGAGGTCTAGTTCCGCCGGGGTGGGTTAAACTGCTGCCGAGCTGCCGGCCGACTTCCAGGTGCTTCCATTGTTCGACCCGTACCTGGCATGTTAAAGAGGTTTCTAGCCTCATATTGTTTGGGCAGGCGGGACTGATGCCTCATTTTCCGCATCGCGTCCGCCGACTGTTATTCCAGCTCAAGGCGGAAAGCGTCCGTCTTAAGGCGCTCTGCCTCCGTGTACATCTGAGCTTTTAACGCGGCGATCCTCTGTTGGACCTCCGCCATTTGATACTTCAGTCTCATGATCTCCAGGTTCCGGGCGGCTTGATTGTCAGGCGTGACTTCAATTGCCATCATTGTTGTGAGCTTGTTCATTAGATCTAGAAGAACCTAAGCCGGCGGCGGGTCAGCCCCTGTATTTGCTGCCCCGGCAGCCGCGCCGCTTGTGCCCGGCTCTGTTCCCACCATGAACACAGACGCATTAGTCGGCAACCCATGATCGTACAGCTCAGACCGCTCCAACTCGGTAAAGCTCATCATAGCCCCCGAGCCCGCAATCATGAAGTTCGTAGATTGATTCCGCCTCCCCGCTCGAAGATCCATCCTCTGAATAGATGAGGGTCTCCTGCGACTTAGAACCTAAAGATCCATGCCTTGAGTGAAGCCAACGAAGACATGCTTCCTGCCCGGGTTAGCACGGGCGGGTTGCACGTGTCGGATGGGTTGCAAGTGCCGAGCCGGCTCCATGATGTCGGTGCAGACGTCCGGCCCGGGTGTAGATCCGCTGATTTTGTTGATTAAGACGTGGATTTCACCGAAGGGAACCCGGAACCCGTACTCCACAGAGTCGGTGTCGGGACCCCAGCCGGTGTCATCGATCTAGAGCCGGCCGCGACAACTTTTGTTCATCCTTCCGATCACATATCCCTCGATCCCCAAAAGAGAGCCCTTTGAGAACTCAACACCATCGAGCGCTAGCCCCACGGTGGGCGCCAACTGTCGTGGTTTTGTCACGGCAGATGTCTGAGAACTTAGATTTGGGGCCATCGCTAAGGTGATGGACTCAAAGGGGTTGGTTGGGACGAAGGACACGAGTTTACCCAGGTTCATCCCCTCAAGAAGAGGTAAAGGCCTACGTCCTACTTGAGTTGTATTGATTGGAGTATCGATTACAAGGGAGCGGATTCGCTTGACCTAGTTCTTGATTCATTGGTTTCTTCCTAAGTCGCCCAGGGTCTCGCCCTTATAAAGGAGGTCAAGACCACGGGTTACACAAGTCTCATACCGACTCTTACTATGTGTCTGACTCTATCTCTACTTCATCTGGCCTTCCTGAGCAAGCCGTCTCCGGGCGGCTTATCCGCCCGGGTCTTCATGCCTTCCTAGTCTGGGCCTCGCCTTGGCCCATCTTGGTGAACCGCCATACGTCTAGGCTTATCTCTCGAGGCCCATCCTTGGTCTTGCTTATGAGTCGGCAGGTACGACCCGACCCCACCTAGGCGGGTCTCACCACGGGGTTATATCCCCAACAGGAGGTGCCGAGAATGAATCAATTTTCACACGCACTGGGCTTATTTGTAGAGGGTAGAAGTTTAATTAAGAACCTCTCCTATAGAGATAATCATTGGTTCTTAAAAAGTCTATTTATTTTATGAAGCACCTTCCCAGAGCACCTTGCATTGTACTAGGCCTAAGTAGCATAGTATTTGACCCGAAGGTGTTCTACATTATGTCCACATATTACGGAACATGTAGGATCACATGCTTAACGACTAGTGGTTTGTTGGAGAATTAGAAGTTAAAAGATAATTATAAATTGGGCACCGAGAGTGTACCTGATTATCCCAGAAATCTTCCGGGAGGTCTCGGTGATTCCAGGAGTGTCCCATAAGTGTTCGGGAAGGTCCTGAAAGGTTGCTCACTTGCTACAATAAATGGAAAGTGAAGGCTTTTACTTGTAGGTTTCCATCATAGATATAGTGAGAATATCAAGGAATATGATCATATGAGTGTGGAACATCACCTAGATAGTTCAAAAATATTGGAATGCGAGACCATGTAGTATCAAATAGCATAAATCTAGGAGATAAAAAATGAAGGTTATACATGTGATGAGGAGGAACAATATTATTTGCTTTGGGACTATTCGAATGAAGTTACAAGACATAATCCAAACAAATTTTTTTATATCTCAAGTGAAAATTTATAGGGATATAAAATTTGTTATTTCTTTTTTGATTCATGTAGAATAGGTATTCTTGAGGGTTGTAGACTTGTGTTGTGTCTTAATGCATAGCTACCATATCAAGACCATGTATGGTTGTGTACTACTGACTGCTATTGGAATGCACACAAATGATTGCATATATCCATTGGCTTTTGCTTATGTTAATATCGAAGACAAACACACATTGACTTTGTTTTTTAGAGTCGTGAAGCAAGACCCTGCAAGTCGGAACACTGAGCCATACACAGTCATGTCTGAAAGACAACAAGTATTTTTAAGTTAGAAAATGGAGTTTGAGATATTATTCATTTTTAGTGTAGTTTAAGATGCCATTCATTTTGAGTACAGTTTCCGTTAGCAAATGCAGTTCTGGTCACTATTCACTTTGATGTTGTTTCAGTTAACATGCAGTGCACTTTTAGTTAATGCTCAGTCCAACTAAACTATAGGGACTTATCAATGTTGTGGAAGACGTGTTTCCTTACTCAAAGCACATGTATTATGTAAGTCACATGTGGGAGAATTTTACAAGATCCAGTCACAGAGGTGATGTGTTAAAAAATCAGTTCTGGAAATGTGCTAGAAGCAAAACAATAACTACTTGGGAAGAGAGCATGAAAGAGTGAAAGCTTTGAACAAGAGAGCATATAACTGGTTGTACGAGCTAGTGCCTAACACTTGGGTGAGAGAAGACTCTGCCAAATGTGATGTTCTATTCAATTAAAATCTGTGGACTTTAATAAGAGTAAGTGAGATTTACATATCTGAAAATGTATGTTTGTGGTTATGACTTTGTCAAATGTTACACACTCTGACATGTTGTCCATGTAGGTACATTCTATAATCTAGAGAGTTGCCAATCCTATCTATGGTAGATAGGATTAAGTCACATATAACAACAAGGATGGTTACAAAAAAAGTGCTTACTTGGACTTCTCCAATTTTCCCAAAGATTAAGAAAAGGTTGGCAAGACCACGAAATTAGCTATCACATGGTATGCCGATTTAGCTGGAGATGACATTTATTCTATGGAGGACAAATGTCATACTTACATTGTGGAGATTAATATAAGGATTTGCAGTTGTAGAAGGTATCTCTTATAGGAATTCCATGCCCTCACCCCATAGCATGGTGCGGGAGGAAATGAACTCACAAATTGAGCAGGTGCACAAGTGCTATTCCATTGAGGCTTGGCAAAAGGCATGCTCCCACTTCATTTTGCTTTGGAGAGAATAAAAGAATCGGCCAAAAATGAGTGGATGTCCTATTGCAATAAATTAGCCTCTAGAATGGCGACACTTGCCAAACTATCAACGACATGGGAAGCTGCCAAGATTTGTGGTCTATGCATTGCTTGGTAGTGCTACTTTGAGTATTAATGTTTTATCTCGAGTGTATCATAGGTGTGACATGATTATAAGTAGGCGGACCAGCTCATAGTTACAAGCCCACGCTGCCCCACATCTAAGCCCATCCGATGACTTCGTTGTCCAGGTCATTCACGAGGGGCCATAACGGCACTGTATAGCGTAGTTTTTTTGTTACTGAGCTATATATAAGCTACCCTACTAGACCTATCAACTTAGTTAGCACCACTTTTCTTGTTTGCATCTTGATGTTGACATTGTTGATCATGCACACACAGACAAGCCGTTGATGAGTGGAATCTTCCATGACTATACTAATGTTCAAAATTAGAGGATGTGACAGAACCATTATCATTGTCTTATTGTTATGCAATCAACAGCTCTTTGTCACATGTATACTAAAGCTAAATCTGAAAGAAATTAATATTTTGTCAACAAACAACAAAGGTGGTGATTGTTGGTGAGTGAAGTACCATGCATGTGAACATAGACAACTGTAGCAAATATGCATGTACCCGGCCGGGCCATTGCATCGTTAATGAAACACAGTCTTACTATGCTATGAATGAAATGAATCGATGTGTATTCATTTTTGAACCTTACCTTAAATAGTATTTGGTTCGGATCACGAGTAAAAAATGATGAGTCATATTGCCGCAACCAACGACCGCCATGTGATGGAAATCTGCTCTCTCCTATTACCCCACCTCTTTATGTGGAAAATGTTGGAAATCATGGTCAAGAGAGGAGGAGGGCACTTGAAGAAGTTGTAGATGGGA
The DNA here is from genome assembly GCA_022496015.1 of Hordeum marinum. NCBI lineage: Eukaryota > Viridiplantae > Streptophyta > Magnoliopsida > Poales > Poaceae > Hordeum > Hordeum marinum. The sequence goes on along the minus strand of CM039678.1, from coordinate 416,984,139 downwards.
TAGGTGCAAGCCGTATGATAACACATGGTATAGTTATACATTGTGGGCACTTCAAGCTAACCGAGCATAATATAGGAGTTCTTGTTCTGATATGAAAGTTGGCATACCACCATAAGTTTATCCTCCAAAGCAATAGTTCAGGAGAAGGAGAAGAGCAACACCAAATGTTGAGGATGAACCACAAGTAGCACCAATGCTGATAAATAATAGGAAGCGACACAAAATTTCTAGGAAGAACAACAAACACAAGATGAGCCTATCATACCTCGGGTTTTTACTTCTCTAGATCATAAACTTCACTAAATGTACTTCACGTGTTGTTGAGCTTATTTTCATGCTCATTTTTGTACGATATTAGATGTGATAAATGACATGATGCTCATGTACTTTCCTGAAAATCTTAAATTTTTGCATTATGTTTGTTCATGATTGACATCAATTTCCTATTTATTATCATATTGTTCATTATGCAATGACCAATGCCAAGGACAACTGCTACTGCTCCTATGTATTTCTTTGATATCTGTTAATTGTCGCGGGGGGATAAGCACTTGTCATAGGAAGAGCAAGCACCTCAACAAGAGGGGGCCTTTCTAGCAAGGCTGGAGCTATGAGAAGTACAAATGAAAGGGTTTTTGCTACCCAAAGAGATGCAAAACTAGTGTAAAGGTATCACTCCCATGACATGCGAGACGACATTGTAGTTGTCAAGAGAGAAGTGGAAAAGGTAAAGAAAAGTAGAACATAGGGAAAATAAAAGAGTTGGATCACAAGGAAATAAAGATACACAAAAGGCAAAAAATAGCAGAAGAAGCACAATAAAATGAAGAACTAGCTAGTGGCTCAAATAGAGGAGAGGAGGAAATGTGCAATTGCCAAGAGATAAGCTCACAAACAGGTAAAGAAAAGGGAAGTGATAGAAAAGCTCGATGTTGCACAAGCAATAAAACATGATGCATCAGCAAAGAGGTTTGCTTCTGCTATGGACACAAGAGCAAACATGCCTAGGAAGGTCAACATCTTTGATGAATCCAGATGAATTATGATACTTTATGTCTTGAGTTGATTACTTTGTTATGTATGGTGATCTTCATTTTGTTGCTGAGCTAGAGCATAGACTACTGGTGTTCCTAATTTTGTTGCTGAGATGGAACATGTAGTTGAACTTCATTCAACTCTTAACAAGTGGGGCATGAATGCCAATTTTGGAATGTTTCCGTTTGGAACCTGGTTATGTCATCAGCTTAGCAAATAGAAACCTGCTTATGCTCATGTCTTCTATTTTTGTATTGTTGATCATGAATGTCGTGTGGATCATGTGTGATGTTTACTTGATCATCAATGACTTTGGTTGATCATATGTGATGTTTTGCCGATGATGAATGAGTTGTATTGATTCATTTATTCTCAAAACTTGGGGGACTAAAAATATCATCTTCATCAAAGATAGCATCCCCAAGCTTGTGGCTTTGCATATCATTAGCATCATGAATATTTAGAGAATTCATACTAACAATATCACTATAATTCTCATCTTTCAAGGAATTTTCAGCAATTATTTTCATAAATTCTTCCTCTACCAATTGAGCACAATTTTCCGAACCATCATTTTCACGAAATACATTAAAAAGACGAACCAATTGATGCAACCTAAACTCCAGTTTTTTGCACTTTTCTTTTATAAAACCAAACTAGCGAAAAACAAGAAACTAAAAAATTAATTGCAAGATCTAAAGATATACCTTCAAGCACTCACCTCCCCGGCAACAACACCAGAAAAGAGCTTAATGTCTACTACGCAACTTTATTCTGGTAGACTTTATTGGGCCTCCAAGCGCAGAGTTTTGTAGGACAATAGCAATTTTCCCTCAAGTGTATGACCTAAGGTTGATCAATCCGTGGGAGACGTAGGATGAAGATGGTCTCTCTCGAACAACCCTGCAACCTAATAACAAATAGTCTCTTGTGTCCCCAACACACCTAATACAATGGTAATTTCAAGGTGCACTAGTTCGGCGAAGAGATGGTAGATATAGGTTTTTGTAATCTGAAAAATATAAAAACAGCAAGGCAACAAGTAACAAAAGTGAGCAAAACGGTATTGCAATGCTTGAAAACAAGGCCTATCCTTCATACTTTCACTAGTGTAAGTTGTCTCAACAATACTAACATAGTTGAATCATATGTAAATCTCTCACACAGCAAGTAACAAAAGAGTTCACTCCAAAATCACAAATAGCAGAGAACAAACGAAGAAATTATTGTAGGGTATGAAATGACCTCAAAGTTATCTTTTCCGATCAATCTTATGAGCTATCCCTATAAGTGTCACGAACCGCCCTAGAGTTTGTAGTAAAATAACACCTTAAGATACACATCAACCAAAACCCTAATGTCACTAGATACTCTGATGTCACCACGAGTACCCATGGGCTTGATTATACGATATGCATCACACAATTTTAGATTCGTCATGTTCAATCCAACACACAGAACTTCAAAGAGTGCCCCAAAGTTTCTATCGGAGATTCAAGACGAAAACATGTGCCAACCCTTATGCATAGATTCCCAAGGTCACGGAACCTGCAAGTTGATCACCAAAACATACATCAAGTGGATCAATAGAACATCCCATTGTCACCATGGATATCCCATTGCAAGACATACATCACGTGTTCTCAAATCCTTAAAGACTCAATACGATAAGAAAACTTTAAAGGGAAAATTCAATTTATCACAAGAATATATAGAGGGGAAAACTCCATATGATTCATCTATATCAATAAAGCTCGCCGTACATCGAGATCGTGTCATCTCAAGAACACGAGAGAGAGAGAGATAGAGGTCAAACACATAACCACTAGTACATACCCTCAACCCGGAGGATGAAATACTCCGTCCTCGTCATGGAGACCGCCGGATGATGAAGATGGCCTCTGGTGATGGTTTCCCCCTCCGGCAGGGTGCCAGAACGGGCCCCCGATTGTTTTTTCGTGGCTACAGAGGCTTGCAGCGGCGAAACTCCCGATCTAGGTTTCTTTCTGGTGGATTAGTATTTATAGGAATTTTTGGCATCGGTCTCACGTCAAGGGGGTGCTCGAGGAATCCACAAGCCACAAGGGCGCGACCTAGGGGGTGGTCTCGCGCAGCAAGCTAGTGGCCTCCTCGTCCACCTCCTATCCCAGTTCTTGTGCTACGAGGGTCTCTTTTGGTCCATAAAAAATCACAGTAAATTTTCACCCATCTGAGAACTTTTATTTCTGCACAAAAAACGACACCATAGTAGTTCTACTGAAAATAACGTCAGTCCGGGTTAGTTCTAATAACATCATAACAAAATCATATAGAATTATTGCAAACATGGCATGAATACTTCATAAATTATAGATACATTGGAGATGTATCAGCATCTCCAAGCTTAATTCTTGCTCGTCCTCGAGTAGGTAAATGATAAAAGAAATAATTTATGAAGTGTGAATGCTAGCATAGTGCATAAATTTGATCAATGATAGTTCCGAACACTTTTTCTAGCATCATTATATATCATAATCAGTAGCTAATCTCATAAAACTTCTCATGATGAAGTAACAAGCTATTCACATGTTAAAGTATAGACCATAAAGTTTCTTGAAAACTAACAAACTATGCTTTCAGTCACCAAACAATTCAATTCATCTTATTTTTGGGAAGGGTCTATGTAAGAGCTTTGATTTTGAAAATTCCACATACTCAACTATCATATAGTTTTCCATGATTGCTATCTCTCAAAGCATATTTTTAGAGCAAATGGCATCCGTCAAAAACAAAGAAAGACAGGGGCTTAATGTTTCGCCTCCCAACTTATTTATCATAGAGATAATTGTCAACAATAATAATTCATGATCAAATATATTTGTTTGGATATATGTGTCTAGATCATTTCCAACACATGACGCTTGCCAAGAGAAAAAGGCAAAATATAGGAAGTGGTGAAGATCACCATGACTCTTGCAGAAAGGTGTAACATCCCAAAATTCCATTTTGGAATGTTATGATTTATAGCTATGCATCTATCATCACCATTGTTTGAATACATGTATTGTTGAAATGTTCTTTCTAAATTTCTGAAAGGCCTTTCTATTTTCCCTAAGTTGCTTTCACCTATTTGAAATCTTGGTAAAATGTTCCAAATAAGAGGGGAGTAACATGACACTCCACACCAGGGTCATCTTGGTGATCTATTTGAACAAAAATAACCAGGAGTTATTTTGAAAATATTTGCAAAAAGGATTTAAAAACAATTAGGCAATTTCTGAAAATATTGTTTTTCCAAAGTGTTCAAATGACAGAATAAAAATGTTCATTAAATAGCATTTATTATTCTGTTAAATTTGATATATAATACCCCTATATTTATAAATGGTTTGAATGTTTTAAAAGCTTTTGAACGCTCTGGAAAATCATTAAAGGAAAAAACGGTAACGGTTTTGTATTAAACGGCCGACCCAACGGCTTCAGAAGCCGAGACCGTTACCGGTCAGCCGACCGACGCGTATTCATCGCCCCCTCTCTCACTGACACCGGGCCCCACCCCCGACCGACCGTTAGCCCGACCGGTCATCCCTCTCCTCCCCCTCACGCGCCGGACCTCGCTGGCCGTTTCTTTCCACCTCCCTGGATCTCTCTCCCCTCTTAACCCCCTCGCTCCCCCGCACTCCTATAAAAGCCGGCCAGTCCTCGCATCCATTTTCCCCCAAAACCCTCTCCTATCTCGCCGGAAGGCTGCCGCAATTCCTCGCCGGAGTAACTCCGACCAGCGAAGCTCCCATCGACCGTAGCCATCGACTCCGTCCACCCCTCGCCACACCGTTGCCACCAATCGACGCCGAACGTCAAGCTCCGTCGCCCGGACCACTTCGCTGCCTTCCTCGACCACCGGAGCTCCTCGCCGTCGTCTTCGCCGCCTTCGGATCCACCGGAGACCTTCGACACCGGCGACCTTTCCTCCGTAAGCTCCCTGGACCGTCGGATCAATAATCAACGCGTTAGATTAGATCGGATTTAATTCCGAATCGTTTTCCTCTTCGGACCGGTCGCCCGCCCGTAAGCTCCCGCGCGCACATGCCCCCAACCAATAGGATCGTGCCACGTAGCCCCCTGGCCGTCCGATAGATATTTCCTTTTTCTGATTTTTGTTTAGTAAACAGAACCTGTTATGATTTTGTTTTGCTTATATCGTTTAATCTGTTTAATGTTTTGAGTTGATTCTTTTTGCAATAGCTCACATTTTTCATGTAGTTTCACCCTGTACTTTTAAATTTTAAATTTGAACTCTAAAATTTGAATTGAATCAAATTTGCTTAAAACTTTCAAATCTGAATAACTAGAGTTTGAAAATAGATTTTGATATGAATCTTTTTGCTACTGTTTGGTCTTAGTCAGGACTACCTTTATGATTAGTTTGAAATTTTTTAGGATGATTTTGATTAGTGTTCTAGCTATAAACAGAATCTGCTTAGTATTATAGTATAGTTTTATTTACTTAGTTTTAGTTAGTTTAACTTAGATTTAGTTTTAATTTGTTTAGTAGGTTCTGTTGTTTAAACATTTAGTGTTTTACTTGTTGTTAATAAAAAATATAAAATTGTTTAGTTATCTCTTGGTTAATATAGGAATCACAACTTCCTTTCAAATAGGTTTAATTTCATTAAAACAACTAGTTTAGTAATAGATTCTTTTAATAGAGTTTTATATAATTTAATTTTGTTTTCTAAGACAAGTTTATTTGTAAATTATTTTCTGTGAAGAACATGTTTTGTCAATAAATAATAAGTTTTGTTTTGCTCTCTTGTTAGTAAAACTATATTTGTTCCATTTAGTGCTTATCAAAACTTTTACAAACTTTACAAAAGTTTTCTCAACAAACTTAAATTGATTTTCTTCTGTTGATTAATAAAAATATTTTATTGTTTCCTTGCTTTCAACAATTGTTTTGGTTATTTCAAAATAGTTTTATTATGTTAGTAGTGTTTTATCAATCACCTCCTAGTAAACAAAACTTTGTGTGTTTTCCTTACTTGTGATTTGTGCATTGTTTTGTCTTGACTGTTTACTAGTTCTTGATTGATGTTTGTGGGTTACAATATTCTGTTGTATGCTTATTGAGTGCTCTTGTTTGCTTTGTTAGATTATCCGGAGTGCGAAGTTTGTTACTTAGAGTCACTCACGTACGAAGATCATCAATCAGGCAAGTCACTTTGATCATGTTTACCCATGTTTTATATGCATTAGTTCTACCATCTCTCCAAATTGCATGCAAGATAGGTTAGTTGGAAACTTGGTTACTTTGTCGTAGTATCATGTGGTAGGTATCCCTCTCAACCCCTTTGACAACATTGGCCCCGGGAAACGTTGTTTTACTTTTGCTATGCTATTAGTAGACGGGGTTGGTTGTGTGATTCATGAGAGTTGAGAGAGTTAATAATATCAAGACCTACATAATGATCAAGATTTCAAGACTCCGAGTTTTCAACATACCTCTGGTGGATGATGGTTGAACAGCACCCTGGAGAAACCAGTGGATTTGCCTAGGTGATGCTGGAGATGGCCAGTATTCACGCGGAAAGGTCCACCCAGGCACAAAGAGATGGATGGGTGCTTCAAGACCCAAGGCTTACCTACATAGCCACAAGTCATTATGGGCTCTGGCTTGGTTGGATATCGTGGTGACCCTGGACAGGCGGTGCTACGAGATGTAGAAGAACGGTAGGAAAGGATGGGCACCGACAGAGTCGCAGGGAAACCCTTTGGAAGACCATGTTTTGGTCATCCGTTTCTCAAACACCCTGAAGTGCGAGAAATCAAACGGAGGCGACCAAATCTTGTGGGGAACGTGTGCAAAACTCTGCAGAGTACTCAAACCTAATCGATTAGCCGTGTCCACGGTTATGGACGACTTGAGCCAAAGGAACTGAAACATTCGGATTTCTCAACACAATTAATATGATGATGTGGGTATTAACAATTTGGGTATGAGAATTGGTTGGTGGAACCATCTCATTAATCAACCAACTTAGTAATATTTTTGCTTAGCCCTCTCTTGATGTAGGAAAAAATTGGCTTTACGCAACAACTTACCACCCCACCCGCCATATAAGCATGTAGATTAGATGATTATCTTTTCACCCCTCTTTTGTGACTTTGCCGGCATATTCCATATGCTGACCTACATGGCTGCAACGTATCATGTTGCAGAGTACTTTTCCGACCAGGAGTGAGGATACGCTCTACGCTTAGTGAGATGCCCTTGGAGTCAGATGGACTCATCTACCTTCGACGCTTCCGCAAGATTTAGATATTCTCATGAGTTGGCCTTCAGCAACTTTATTGAAATTTTATTGTAATAAAGGACTCGATATGAGATTTCGATTAATATAATGCTGTGTGATTTCCCTTTGATATATACATTGATGTACCGTGTGTGTACCAGCATGATCTTGGGATGGTACAGAAACACCGGAGATTCGACCTTTCAGGTCGGGTCGCTACCGAAATGGTATCAGAGCACACGCTGACCGTAGGACGTAACCTCTAGGATTGGAATGCCTTAGGATTGTTTCTCTTTGTCTTTAAAATTCTTATACTCTCATCTATTCGTTTCTGACTCCTCTCCGATTATTTCCAAATTTATAGATGGCCACCTTCATCCCAGTGTTGATAACGGAGTTTTGCCAGCCTGACGCAACGATGCTCTTTGGTAAGGAGCTGATGAGGATCGTCAAGGACGTAAGGATTGCATTGCCGAGCATCACCGGGATTCCTATCATGTCATTTCCCCAAGATGGACGCTACAGGATCGAGGTGCATATCCCAGGGAAGACCTTTGGGAATCGGAAGGAACCCATCGACCTCAAGTTCGTGGCACCCAGTTGGATACTTGGGAGAGACATGGCCATTCATCGTGCCCTTGGACGTATTCAGGAGGAATACAGAGGTGGAACCATTTCACCAGGACTCAGCGTGGTTTGTCGTAGAGATGCCAATGGAAACATCATAACTCCTCCCATTGCAGACACCACTATTTCCTATATCCAGACCCTGGAGACTCACATCAGGACTCTGGAGCTTCGAGTTCGTGTTGATACGAAGACAGTCAAGAATCTGATGAACCGTGAGATTGACCTCGAAGCTGATTTGCGGGAAGCCAACTATGAACATGAATATGAGGTGAAGGATTTCTTAGAGAGGATCGACAGGCTGAACATTCGTATCGCCACTTTGGAGGAACAGATGGACATGGGTGAAAATCTTCATCCTGAGGGAGACTTGGCTCCTTTCATCAGCGACGATGATGACTATGAGGAGAGCACCACTGGAGGAGACTCAGTCACCATGTACTTTTGAGGAAAACTTTAGTTATGCCCTCCATGTATCTTTTATTTTCAACGTTAAGAGCGTAGGTCGATGTGTAGTTTGATTGAGACTTCTATTCCCGATGTTTGACATTGATTGAATAAATGAATGAGTGGTTGGTGTGATATGTTTGTTGAATTGCATATGGGTAGTGAATTTCTTCTTTTAGGCCCTTGTTCTATTCTAATTCTCACCCCTCTGAAAACAGCAAGATGCCTCCACGACGTGAGACCGACTTCACTTTCCCGCCGGAACTCACGCAACTCCTTCAGCAGCAGAATGCACTGATGCAGCTATTGATCCAAAATCAGACCAACAACCAGAACAACAACAACCACCAACATCCACCCCAGACTGACAATCTCACCCGTTTTCTGAGGTTGAATCCTCCAACTTTCTCCAGCAGCACTGAGCCCATTGTGGCAGATGACTGGCTCCGTAAGATGGAGAGAGAACTCGTCACCGTTGGATGTACTGACGCTGAGAAGGTGCGCTTTGCCGCACATCAACTAGATGGACCAGCAGCTTCATGGTGGGAGAGCTACACCACCACATATCCTATTGCTGATATAACTTGGGAGCAGTTCCAGCAAGCTTTCCGCACCGCACATGTGTCAGCTGGAGCCATGAGTCTCAAGAAGCGCGAGTTTTGCAACTTGCGCCAGGGAAATCGCTCTGTGGCCCAGTACGTGGATGATTTCAGCACATTGGCACGTTATGCACCAGGAGACGTGGCCGATGATGTGGCCAAGCAAGAGAAGTTTCTGGATGGACTCAACGATGATTTGAGCATGCAGCTGGTAGTGGCTACTTTCAACAACTACCAAGAGGTGGTGGACAAGGCCCTCATCTTGGAGGGTAAACAGCAGCAAATTGAGAATTGCAAGAGGAAGTACACTCAGGGGAAGTTTAACTCTGGAGCTCATCCGAAGCCCCGCTACTCCCCGTACTCAGGGAATACCGGATCAGGGACCGGTAAGTTTGGAAGGCACACTCATGTTGTGCACAACCATGGAGGAAATGGGAATGCCCGTCCCAACCATGGCAATTTCAAGACTGACAATGGGAATGGGAACAACAACCAGCACCGTCACGTTCCTACTCATAAGGATCTGAGCCACATCACTTGTTTCAAGTGCCAGAAGACAGGGCACTATGCTACTGAGTGTCCCCAGAGCAAGCAGGGAAATGGAAACGGCAACTCCACAGCCAAGAAGCCAAATCCGTTTCCTCGTGCCCAGGTGAACCACCTCGACGTGGAAGAAGTCTATGATCAACCCGAGACTGTGGTTGGTAAGTTTTTATTGCATTCACGTCCTGTTACCGTACTTTTTGATTCCGGTGCAACTCATTCATTCATATCAAGGGTAGTTGTGGATAAGTATGGTTTGCCCACCAAAACCCTTAGACAGCCCATTAAGGTCAGTTCCCCAGGAGGTATGATGATGGCAGGAATAGGATGCCATGCCCTGAAACTCAATATAGGAAACCATGTTTTTCCCACCGACCTCATCATCTTAGAATCCCAGGGATTGGACGTAATCCTAGGCATGGATTGGATGACCAAGTATGAAGGAAATCTTGATTGCCCTAGCAAGTCTGTTTCACTCACCACTCCGGAGAATAAGAGGATTAAGTATGTATCCCGACGCACACGTATGAGTGCTCGGTTAAATGCCCTCACAGGAGTTGTTCAGGAGGAAGTACCTGTGGTAAAAGATTTTCTGGATGTATTTCCGGAAGAATTACCAGGCATGCCACCAGATAGGGAGATTGAGTTCCTAATAGAGCTACAGCCAGGGACAACACCAATTTCCAAGAGACCCTATCGGATGCCCGCAAATGATTTAGTGGAAATCAAGAAGCAAATTAAGGAGTTATTGGACAAGGGATATATTCGCCCAAGTTCTTCACCTTGGGGAGCCCCAGTTCTTTTGGTGGAGAAGAAGGATAAAACCTTGAGAATGGTAGTCGATTATCGTGCCTTGAACGAGGTGACTATCAAGAACAAGTACCCTCTGCCGATGATTAATGACTTGTTTGATCAGCTAGTAGGCGCCAAAGTATTCTCTAAGATCAATCTTCGATCAGGGTATCACCAAGTGAAGATTCGTGAACAGGATATACCCAAAAACAGCTTTCACCACAAGGTATGGCTTGTATGAGTATACTGTCATGTCCTTTGGTTTGACTAATGCTCCTGCCTACTTCATGAATTTGATGAACAAAGTGTTTATGGAATATTTTGACAAGTTCGTCATGGTGTTCATCGATGACATTTTGATATTCTCCAAGAACGAGGAAGAACACAAGGAACATTTGCGTTTAGTTCTGGAAAAGCTAAGAGAGCATCAGTTATATGCCAAGTTCAGCAAATGTGAATTTTGGCTGACGGAAGTCGGATTCCTTGGACATGTTATTTCCGGAGAAGGAATAGCCGTAGACCCCGCTAAGGTTGAAGCCGTCACCGAGTGGAAGTCACCCACCTCAGTTAAGGAGATCCGCAGTTTCCTCGGACTAGCCGGATATTACCGGAGATTCATTGAGAATTTCTCAAAGATTGCCAAGCCCATGACGGAGTTGTTGAAGAAAGAATCTAAGTATAATTGGACTGAGGAATGTGAAGCCAGTTTCCAGGAGTTGAAGAAACGTTTGGTCACAGCCCCAGTGTTGATTTTGCCCAATATTCGGAAGGACTTCCAGGTTTATTGTGATGCTTCACGTCAAGGACTTGGAGGAGTACTCATGTAAGATGGAAAGGTTGTATCTTATGCATCTAGACAACTACGACCTCATGAGTTGAATTATGCCACCCATGATTTGGAACTAGCAGCCGTAGTGCACGCACTGAAGACCTGGAGACATTTCCTTATCGGAAATAGTTGTGATGTTTACACTGACCATAAGAGCCTGAAATATATTTTCACGCAGAAAGAGTTGAACCTCAGACAGAGGAGACGGTTAGAGTTAATCAAGGACTATGACATGAGATTACACTACCATCCCGGTAAGGCTAATGTTGTAGCTGATGCCTTGAGTAGGAAAACTTATGTGAACACACTCACAGCGGGAGGATTACCCCAAGAGTTAGCCGATGATCTCAAAGAGCTCAAGCTAGAGATAGTTCCAAGAGGATATGTTGGTACACTAGAGATCCAGTCCACCTTGACCGAAAGAATTCGTGAAGCCCAGAAATTGGACAAGGAGATAGCTGAGATAAAGCAGAGAATGGAAGATGGTAAAGCTAAAGGTTTTCGTGAGGATGAACACGGAACTTTGTGGTTTGAGAACCGAATCTATGTGCCCAATGACCTAGAGCTCAGGAAGTTGATACTTCAGGAAGCCCACGATTCACCTTACTCAATACACCCAGGCAATACCAAGATGTATCTGGATTTAAAGGAAAGTTATTGGTGGACAGGTATGAAGAAAGATATTGCAGAACATGTTGCAATATGTGATGTTTGTCAGCGAGTAAAGTCTGAACATCAGAAACCAGCAGGGTTACTCCAACCTTTGCCGATACCCGAGTGGAAATGGGAAAAGATTGGTATGGACTTCATCACAGGACTACCTAGCACCCGTTCAGGTTATGATTCCATCTGGGTAGTGGTAGATCGCTTGACCAAGGTAGCTCATTTCATTCCAGTGAAAACCACCTATACCAGTGCTAAGCTAGCCAAGATATATATGACCATGATCGTATGTCTGCATGGAGTTCCGAGGAGTATCGTGTCAGATAGAGGAACACAGTTTACCTCAAAGTTTTGGCATCAGTTACATGAAACTTTGGGTACAAGGCTAGAGTTCAGTACATCCTTTCATCCACAGACAGATGGACAGACTGAGAGAGTCAACCAGATTCTGGAAGACATGTTGAGAGCTTGTGCGCTAGATTATGGATCTAGTTGGGATGACAACTTACCTTACAACAACAGTTATCAGACCAGTCTAAACATGGCCCCTTTCGAAGCTTTATACGGAAGCAGATGTAGAACACCGTTGACATGGGATGGTGTTGGAGACCGACAACTTTTTGTTCCCGACCTTATCCGAGATTCTGAAGAGAAAGTCAGGTTGATTCGCGATAGACTCAAGATAGCTCAATCTCGACAGAAGAGTTATGCTGACAACAAACGTAAAGAAGTGACGTATGAAGTGGGAGACCGAGCTTATCTTCGTGTGTCCCCGCTTCGAGGAATCAAGAGGTTTGGTGTTAAAGGAAAATTAGCACCCAGATACATAGGCCCCTACAAAATTCTTGAACGTAGAGGCAAAGTTACATACCAGTTGGAATTGCCGGAAGGATTATCCGGAGTACATGATGTTTTCCATGTGTCCCAACTGAAGAAATGTCATGCTGAGATAGCTGATATTCCTTTGAGAGATACAGTGCCCCTAGAGGCCATACAACTTGACAATGAACTGACCTACGAGGAGAAGCCTGTCAGAATCCTCGAGACTGCCAATAGAGTTACCCACAGCAAGATTATCAAGTTCTGTAAGGTTTTGTAGAGTCACCACACCGAGGAAGAAGCCACCTGGGAACGCGAAGAAGATCTTCGTAGAGACCACCCGCACCTATTTTCTAGCCAACCCGAATCTCGAGGGCGAGATTCATCTTAAGGTGGGTAGGTTTGTAACATCCCAAAATTCCATTTTGGAATGTTATGATTTATAGCTATACATCTATCATCACCATTGTTTGAATACATGTATTGTCGAAATGTTCTTTCTAAATTTCTGAAAGCCCTTTCTATTTTCCCTAAGTTGCTTTCACCTATTTGAAATCTTGGTAAAATGTTCAAAATAAGAGGGGAGTAACATGACACTCCACACCAGGGTCATCTTGGTGATCTATTTGAACAAAAATAACCAGGAGTTATTTTGAAAATATTTGCAAAAAGGATTTAAAAACAATTAGGCAATTTCTGAAAAAAAAAAATCAAAGTGTTCAAATGACAGAATAAAAATGTTCATTAAATAGCATTTATTATTCTGTTAAATTTGATATATAATACCCCTATATTTACAGACGGTTTGAATGTCTTAAAAGCTTTTGAACGCTCTGGAAAATCATTAAAGGAAAAAACGGTAACGGTTTTGTATTAAACGGCCGGCCCAACAGCTTTAAAAGCCGAGACCGTTACCGGTCGGCCGAGCGACGCGTATTCATCGCCCCCTCTCTCACTGACACCGGGCCCCACCCCTGACCGACCGTTAGCCCGACCGGTCATCCCTCTCCTCCCCCGCACGCGCCGGACCTCGCCGGCCGTTTCTTTCCACCTCCCCGGATCTCTCTCCCCTCTTAACCCCCTCGCTCCCCCGCACTCCTATAAAAGCCGGCCAGTCCCCGCATCCATTTTTCCCCAAACCCCTCTCCTATCTCGCTGGAAGGCTGCCGCAATTCCTCGCCGGAGTAACTCCGACCACCGAAGCTCCCGTCGACCGTAGCCATCGACTCCGTCCACCCCTCGCCACACCGTTGCCACCAATCGACGCCGGATGTCAAGCTCCGTCGCCCGGACCACTTCGCTGCCTTCCTCGACCACCGGAGCTCCTCGCCGTCGTCTTCGCCGCCTTCGGATCCACCGGAGACCTTCGACGCTGGCGACCTTTCCTCCGTAAGCTCCCTGGACCGTCGGATCAATAATCAACACGTTAGATTAGATCAGATTTAATTCCGAATCGTTTTCCTCTTCGGACCGGTCGCCCGCCCGTAAGCTCCCGCGCACACACGCCCCCAACCAATAGGATCGTGCCACGTAGCCCCCTGGCCGTCCGATAGATATTTCCTTTTTCTGATTTTTGTTTAGTAAACAGAACCTGTTATAATTTTGTTTTGCTTATATCGTTTAATCTGTTTAATGTTTTGAGTTGATTCATTTTGCAATAGCTCACATTTTTCATGTAGTTTCACCTTGTACTTTTAAATTTTAAATTTGAACTCTAAAATTTGAATTGAATCAAATTTGCTTAAAACTTTCAAATCTGAATAACTAGAGTTTGAAAATAGATTTTGATATGAATCTTTTTGCTACTGTTTGGCCTTAGTCAGGACTACCTTTATGATTAGTTTGAAATTTTTTAGGATGATTTTGATTAGTGTTCTAGCTATAAACAGAATCTGCCTAGTATTATAGTATAGTTTTATTTACTTAGTTTTAGTTAGTTTAACTTAGATTTAGTTTTAATTTGTTTAGTAGGTTCTGTTGTTTAAACATTTAGTGTTTTACTTGTTGTTAATAAAAAGTAAAAAATTGTTTAGTTATCTCTTGGTTAATATAGGAATCACAACTTCCTTTCAAATAGGTTTAATTTCATTAAAACAACTAGTTTAGTAATAGATTCTTTTAATAGAGTTTTATATAATTTAATTTTGTTTTCTAAGACAAGTTTATTTGTAAATTATTTTCTGTTAAGAACATGTTTTGTCAATAAATAATAAGTTTTGTTTTGCTCTCTTGTTAGTAAAACTATATTTGTTCCATTTAGTGCTTATCAAAACTTTTACAAACTTTACAAAAGTTTTCTCAACAAACTTAAATTGATTTTCTTCTGTTTATTAATAAAAATATTTTATTGTTTCCTTGCTTTCAACAATTGTTTTGGTTATTTCAAAATAGTTTTATTATGTTAGTAGTGTTTTATCAATCACCTCCTAGTAAACTAAACTTTGTGTGTTTTCCTTACTTGTGATTTGTGCATTGTTTTGTCTTGACTGTTTACTAGTTCTTGATTGATGTTTGTGGGTTACAATATTCTGCGTATGCTTATTGAGTGCTCTTGTTTGCTTCGTTAGATTATCCGGAGTGCAAAGTTTGTTACTTAGAGTCACTCACGTACGAAGATCATCAATCAGGCAAGTCACTTTGATCATGTTTACCCATGTTTTATATGCATTAGTTCTACCATCTCTCCAAATTGCATGCAAGATAGGTTAGTTGGAAACTTGGTTACTTTGTCGTAGTATCATGTGGTAGGTATCCCTCTCAACCCCTTTGACAACATTGGCCCCGGGAAACGTTGTTTTACTTTTGCTATGCTATTAGTAGACGGGGTTGGTTGTGTGATTCATGAGAGTTGAGAGAGTTAATAATATCAAGACCTACATAATGATCAAGATTTCAAGACTCCGAGTTTTCAACATACCTCTGGGTGGATGATGGTTGAACGGCACCCTGGAGAAACCAGTGGATTTGCCTAGGTGATGCTGGAGATGGCCAGTATTCACGCGGAAAGGTCCACCCAGGCACAAAGAGATGGATGGGTGCTTCAAGACCCAAGGCTTACCTGCACAGCCACAAGTCATTATGGGCTCTGGCTTGGTTGGATATCGTGGTGACCCTGGACAGGCGGTGCTACGAGATGTAGAAGAACGGTAGGAAAGGATGGGCACCGACAGAGTCGCAGGGAAACCCTTTGGAAGACCATGTTTTGGTCATCCGTTTCTCAAACACCCTGAAGTGCGAGAAATCAAACGGAGGCGACCAAATCTTGTGGGGAACGTGTGCAAAACTCTGCAGAGTACTCAAACCTAATCGATTAGCCGTGTCTACGGTTATGGACGACTTGAGCCAAAGGAACTGAAACATTCGGATTTCTCAACACAATTAATATGATGATGTGGGTATTAACAATTTGGGTATGAGAATTGGTTGGTGGAACCATCTCATTAATCAACCAACTTAGTAATATTTTTGCTTAGCCCTCTCTTGATGTAGGAAAAAATTGGCTTTACGCAAAAACTTACCACCCCACCTGCCATATAAGCATGTAGATTAGATGATTATCTTTTCACCCCTCTTTTGTGACTTTGCCGGCATATTCCATATGCTGACCTACATAGCTGCAACGTATCATGTTGCAGAGTACTTTTCCGACCAGGAGTGAGGATACGTTCTATGCTTAGTGAGATGCCCTTGGAGTCAGATGGACTCATCTACCTTCGACGCTTCCGCAAGATTTAGATATTCTCATGAGTTGGCCTTCAGCCACTTTATTGAAATTTTATTGTAATAAAGGACTCGATATGAGATTTCGATTAATATAAGGTTGTGTGATTTCCTTTTGATATATACATTGATGTACCGTGTGTGTACCAGCATGATCTTGGGATGGTACAGAAACACCGGAGATTCGACCTTTCAGGTCGGGTCGCTACAAAAGGTAAGTACTAGAAAGTAAAAGATAGGCCCTTTGTTGAGGGAAGTAGAGGTTTTCATGCGCTTTTTGTTTTTGGATGTGCAAACCCTTAATGCAAAGGAACATCACGTTGTATTGCCCTTTGTGATAGCAACCTTTATTATGCAGTCCGTCGATTTTATTTCTTTACCATCACAAGTTCGTACAACGCTTATTTTCCGTTACAATAAAAGATCATACATGTTTAGTAGAAAGTCTTATTGCTTTTTGCACCGATGACAACTTACTTGAAGGATCTTATTCAATCCATAGGTAGGTATAGTGGTCTCTCATGGAAAAACTGGTTTAAGGGTGTTTGGATGCACAAGTAGTATTTCTACTTGGTGCGGAAGTTTTGTCTAGTATAAGGTGGAAGAAAGCACCACATGTTGGAGGATCCATAACAATATAACTTCTATACAAATATACCCAAGCATAACTCATTACGTTGTATTCCTTGTCCAACTTCAACTAATTTTCTCATGTTTGGAAATAATTAATGGGTATTCACAATCATAGAAGATGTCCCAGATATTATATTTATATGTGAAATCTCTCTTCCGTCAATATTATTTCATGAATAGTTTAAGTGACCAATGCGGTGTTTGCTAACTTTCAATAAATTTTATCACCTATACTTATTATATGTGAAGTCATTACTCCCCATGGGATAACATATAAAACATACATAATTTCATATTTATGATATTCAATTCATTCAACCATTTACTCATAGGATATAAGTGAAGCACGAGAGTAAATGACAAAACTACTCCAAAACATATAAGTGAAGATCAATGAGTAGTCAAACAATTAAGTAGATATGTGAGGACTTTATATCTATCTCTCAATAAATATTTTTATATCTGAAAATGTATTTAAACAGAAATCAAAAGAAAAATATCACTCCAAGAATAGTACACATCATGTGAACGAGTAAAAATATAGGCTTAACATAGGCAAACTGATAATTGTTGACGAATAGAGATAGGATGCGTAGCATCCCCAAGCTTAGATGCTTGAGACTTCTTGAAATATTTAATTTGGATTCCTTGGGCATCCCCAAGATTGAGTTTTTGTATCTTGTTCAATCCTCTCATATCCCGGTTTTACCTATTCTCAAAAACTTCATCCACACAAAACTCAAAAAGAACTCGTCAGATAGGTTAGTACACATAAGAACAAATCAACACTTCATGTAGTGCCAAGACAAGTTGAACAATAATTTTAAAACATTAGGTACTGTATAATATCATTTCCACAATTTATATCTACTAATATAGGCTATGGAAACTATAGGATAAGTAGATAACAAAACTATGACAACAATCTATCCAAACAGAACAGTCTGTAGCAATTTGTGAAAACAGTGTACTTATGTAACTCAAAAAATTATGAAAATTTATGAAAAGCTAACTAATTCATATTAAAATACTGTGTAGAAATTTCAGAAACTTCCCAGTTCCAGAAAAATACAAAAATTCAAACACTACAGCAGAAGTTTCTGTTTTTACCCAGCACATATCAAAACATGCAATGCAAGCATTCTAATGAAATTCTTGGAACTTTTTATTGAAAAAAAGATTATAAATAACAACTAAAATATAAAAACAAAATAAAATTACTCTCCAAGAAGAAATCATATTATGTGACGAATAAAAATATAGCTCAAAGTAAGATATACCGATCGTGTTGAAGACGAAAGAGGCGATGCCTTCCGGGGCATCCCCAAGCTTAGGCACTTGAGTCTTCCTTGAATATTACGTTCGTGGTGCCTTGGTCATCCCAAATCTTAGTTTAGTTTCACTTCTTATTCTCCTCATATTGGTGTCTCACCAAAAACTTGAAATCTTCAATCACATAAAACTTAACGGAACTTCGTGAGATGGGTTAGTGTAATAAAGATAGATCATTCACTTATGTACTATCAAGACAAGATTATTAATTGTTACCACATTATACCTACTGTATTACATCATTACCAAAATTTATATTATTTAATATAATCTATAGGAACACTTGAAACAAGAAAACTATGCATGCAAAACAGAATCTGTCAAAAACAGAACAGTCTGTAAAGATCTGAATGATCACCATACTTCCCTGGCTCTAACAATTCTGAAAAATTAGAAAACCTCAAGGAAATTTCATATAAATGTTTTGTACAAATTTCAGAATTTTTTGAAGATCCAATAAAATCAGATATTTCATATACTGTAAGCAAAACTTGTTGTTGTTGCATAGAATCAAACAAACAAGTTTCCACACTATCCCAAAGGCTTTACTTGGCACTTTATTGAAATAAAATACACAAAACATGATTACTACAGCATATTAATCATGTGAAAACATAAAAACATAAAGTAAAAGTGTTCGGTTGTCTCCCAACAAGCGCTTTTCTTTAATACCTTTTAGCTAGGCATGATGATTTCAATGATGCTCGTATAGGACTAATAATTGAAACATGCAAAAGAGCATCATGAATCTCATGACAAGCACATTTTAGTATAAACCAATTCCTATGCATAGGGACTTTGTGAGCAAACAATTTATGGGATCAAGAATGAACTAGCATAGGAAGGAAAAACAAGCATAACTTCAAAACCTTGAACACATAGAGAGGAAACTTGATATTATTGCAATTCCTACAAGCATATGTTCCTCCCTCATAATAATTTTCAGTATCATCATGAAGGAATTCCACAATATAACCAGCACATAAAGCATTATTTTCATGATCCACAAGCATAGAAATTTTGTCACTCTCCACATAAGCAATTTTATTTTCATTCATAATAGTGGGAGCAAACTCAACAAAAGAAAAATCATGAGATACTTAATTGACATAACCACATTGAATATTAAAATCATGATGACAAGTTTCATGGTTACTATCACTCTTTATAGAATACATGTAATCATCATAATCATCATATATAGTAGGCATATCATTATCATAGCAAATTTGCTCGTCAAAACTTGGGGGACTAAAAATAGCATCTTCATCAAACATAGCATCCCCAAGCTTGTGGCTTTGCATATCATTAGCATCATGAATATTCAAAGAATTCATACTAACAATATCACTATAATTCTCATCTTTCAAGGAATTTTTAGCAAGTATTTTCATAAATTCTTCCTCTACCAATTGAGCACAATTTTCCGAACCATCATTTTCACGAAATACATTAAAAAGACAAACCAATTGATGCAACCTAAACTCCAGTTTTTTGCACTTTTCTTTTATAAAACCAAACTAGCGAAAAACAAGAAACTAAAAAAATTAATTGCAAGATCTAAAGATATACCTTCAAGCACTCACCTCCCCGGCAACAATGCCAGAAAAGAGCTTAATGTCTACTACACAACTTTATTCTGGTAGACTTTGTTGGGCCTCCAAGCGCAGAGTTTTGTAGGACAATAGCAATTTTCCCTCAAGTGTATGACCTAAGGTTGATCAATCCGTGGGAGACGTAGGATGAAGACGGTCTCTCTCGAACAACCCTGCAACCTAATAACAAATAGTCTCTTGTGTCCCCAACACACCTAATACAATGGTAAATTCAAGATGCACTAGTTCGGCGAAGAGATGGTAGATATAGGCTTTTGTAATTTGAAAAATATAAAAACAGCAAGGTAGCAAGTAACGAAAGTGAGCAAAACGGTATTGCAATGCTTGAAATCAAGGCCTAGGGTTCATACATTCACTAGTGCAAGTTCTCTCAACAGTATTAATATAGTTGAATCATATGTAAATCTCTCACGTGCGATAAAGAGTTCACTCCAAAGTCACAAATAGCAAAGAACAAACGAAGAAATTATTGTAGGGTACGAAACCACCTCAAAGTTATCTTTTCCTATCAATCTTATGAGCTATTCGTACAAGTGTCACGAACATCCCTAGAGTTCATACTAAAATAACACCTTAAGATACACATCAACCAAAACCCTAAGGTCACCAAGATACTCCAATGTCACCACGAGTACCCATGGGCTTGATTATACGATATGCATCACACAATTTCAGATTCGTCATGTTCAATCCAACACAAATAACTTCAAAGAGTTCCCCAAAGTTTCTACCGGATATTCAAGATGAAAACATGTGCCAACCCCTATCCATAGATTCCCAACGTCACGTAACCCACAAGTCGATCACCAAAACATACATCAAGTTGATCACTAAAACATCCCATTGTCACCACGGATATCCCATCACAAGACATACATCAAGTGTTCTCAAATCCTTAAAGACTCAATCTGATAAGAAAACTTCAAAGGGAAAACTCAATTCATCACAAGACGATAGAGAGGGAAAACTCCATATGATTTATCTATATTAATAAAGCTCGCGGTACATCAAGATCGTGTCATCTTAAGAACACAAGAGAGAGAGAGAGAGATCAAACACATATCTACTGGTACATACCCATGACCCTGAGGGTGAACTACTCCCTCCTCGTCATGGAGATCGTCGGGATGATGAAGATGGCCTCTGGTGATGGTTTCCCCCTCCGACAGGATGCTGGAATGGGCTCCCGATTGGTTTTTCATGGCTACAGAGGCTTTCGGTGGCGGAACTCCTGATCTAGGTTTCTTTCTATTTTTTTGTATTTATAGGAATTTTTTGCGTCAGTCTCACGTCAAGGGGGTGATCGAGGAGTCCACAAGCCACACGGGCATGGCCTAGGGGTTGGCCGCGCCCAGAAGGCTTGTCGCCTCCTCGTCCACTTCCTGGCCCAGATCTTGTGCTTCGGGGGTCTCTTTTGGTCCATAAAAAATCACCTTAAATTTTCAGCCCATTCCGAGAACTTCTATTTCTGCACAAAAAACGACACCATGGTAGTTCTGCTGAAAACAACGTCAGTCCGGGTTAGTTCTAATAAAATCATACCAAAATCATATAGAATTATTGTAAACATGGCATGAATACTTCATAAATTATAGACACGTTGAAGACGTATCAGAGTTTCAGAGGCGTGTCCAAAGGTTGAACATGCCAGTGCATCGAGGTTCGAAGGTGAGTCTGAAGGCTGACAACAGCAATGCATCAATTTTTGAAGGCGAGGCTGAAGATTGACGACACTGAGGCATCGAGGTTTGAAGGTGACCTTGATGGTTGATGGCATCGAGGCATCGAGGTATCAAGGTGAGTCCTAAGTTTAATGCATAGAGGTTCAAACTGAGTCCAAAGGATAGCAGCATTGAGGCACCAAGGCTTTAAAGCGAGCCCAAAGGTTGACGACATCAAGATGTCGAGGTTCGATGGCAAGTTTGAAGGTTGATGACATTGAGACACCACATTCATAGACATGATACTGTTGGGTTACGTTGCATGGGAAACAAAAAAAATCCTACGAACACCCAAGCACGAGCTAGGAGATGAATGTCTATGAGAGAAGAGATTGGATCTACATACCCTTGTAGATTGCTAAGCGGGAAGCGTTAAGAACTCGGTTGATGTAGTCGAACATCTTTGCGATCCAAATCGCAAGTCGTCGCGCGATCCAATCACGATCTAGCGCCGAACGGACGGCTCCTTCGCGTTCAGCACACGTACAACTCGATGACGTCTTTGCCTTCTTGATCTAAAAATAAAGAGAGGAGAGATAGATGAGTTCTCCGATAGCACGACGGCGTGGTGGCGGTGGTGGTGGAGCAATCTCAGTAGGGCTTCGCCAAGCGCTGCCGCAGATGCATTTTTGATGGACAAACAGATCTAGGGAGAGAGGGAGGGATGCACCTATGACTTAGGGTGCTGCTTCCCTCCCTCTCCCTCTCTATATATAGGAGGAGGGGGTATGTGGGTGCAGCCTTGGCCGCTCCTACAAGGAGAGCTAACCGGCCAAGGTGAGGAAGATTCCACCTCCCACAAGGGAGGTGGGCGCCCTAGGGAGGACTCCTCCCTCCCCAAGGCACCTCCCCCACCTAGACTTGGGCGCATGTGCCCTTTGTGGTCATTTTCCCAGCCCACTATGGGATGGTGCGCAACCTCTTAGGCCCATGTGACTCCCCCGGGGTGGGTGGGCGCCTCCCGATGGACCCCCGAAACCCTTTCGGCACTCCCAGTACAATACGGGAAACACTAGAAACATTTCCGGAACCCGAATACCCCTTTCCTATATATAAATCTTTATCTCATGACCATTTTGGAGCTCCTTGTGACATCCTGGATCTTATCTGGGACTCCGAACAACTTTTGGTCACCAACATTCCTAACTCAACTATACCAAATCATCATCGAACGTTAAGTGTGCAGACCCTATAGGTTCGAGAACTATGTAGACCTGATCGAGACACCTCTATGGTCAACAACCAATAGCAGAACCTGCATGCCCATATTGGTTCCTACATATTCTATGAAGATCTTTATTGGTCAAACCATGATTCAAGGATTCAATCAATCTCGTATGCAGTTCCTTTGTCCATCGGTATGTTACTTGCCCGAGATTCGATCATCGGTATCTCCATACCTACTTCAATCTCGTTACTGGCAAGTCTCTCTACTCATTTCGTAATACAAGATCCCATAACTAACTCCTTAGTCACAATGCTTGCAAGCTTATTGTGATGTTGTATTACCGAGTGGGCCAAGAGATACCTCTCCGTCATACGGAGTGACAAATCCTAGTCTCGATCCACGCCAACCCAATGGAAACCCTTGGAGATATATTTAGAGCACATTTATAGTCACATAGTTACGATCCAACGTTTGATACACACAAGGTACACCTCTAGTGTCAGTGAGTTGCCTGATCTCATGGTCATAGGAACATATACTTGACATGCAGAAAACAATAGCAATAAACTGACATGATCATATGCTATGTTCATAGTTTGGGTGTTGTCCATCACATCATTCTCCTAATGACGTGATCTCGTTATCAAATGACAACTCTTGCCTATGGCTAGGAAACCTTGACCATCTTTGATCAACGAGCTACTCTATTAGAGGATCACTGGGGACACAGTGTTTTCTATGTACCCACACATGTATTGAGTTTCCGATTAATACAATTCTAGCATGGATAATAGACGTGTTGACACCAGATTTTGGCATGGTCAATATCTTATTTAAGATGATCTCAAATGGAAAATTACTCAACATGAGAAAGTTTCGTATAGTCAAAGTGATAAACTTTGATGTTTGGGTCATCACTACCCGACCTCATCTAAAGGGTCAAAACTATGCTCAAAGTACTGAGATTTCATATTCAAACTACCGTTCGACCAATTAAACCCCCAAGATTACCTCATATGAGACAATATTCTACACGTATTGTCTCCATCTCATCGAAACGGGCGATTTTGATATAAAAAAATCCCAATCCGAGAACGTATGCAAAAGTTAGAGCGGCCCTACCGCAAGCCAAAAAGTGACGTGCCCAATCAGACACGTGTGTGATAGGTAGTGCCCCGTTTGCTAGTTTTGCACGAGCGTTTCGGTCCACAAGACGGCCTCAAACATAAAAATATTAAACACCAAATTTGTGTGTCTCATCGAAACGGTTATATTTTGTTTTGGTCTCATCTTCATCCGAGGTCGTTTGTGACCCGTGAAACCTAAAAATCGTACTATTGTCTTGGACTTACCTAAATCCGAGTTCGGTTAATTTTGGAAAGATTTTGACGGGATTTAAAGTCCTTTTCTTGTACGGAAAGTCCAGCCGCCTCATAAATAGATGAGAGGTGATGTCCGATTGAATAACACACAACCAAACAAGCCAATCTATACTACTTTTTCGTGCTCATCTATCTTTATACCTCCCCCTTGTATCTTGATTCTCGTTCTTCATTCATTCTTCGCATTGGAGGCCCTAGGGGCGGTCATGTCGACCTAGGGCAGCCCATAGCTGTTGCACGCCCTGACGGGGTCCCTCTCTGGCGTGTGGGGTTTTGGATCTACAAAAGCGGCCGCCGGATTGCTTGCGTATCGCGCTTCCGGACGGGTCTCCTTTGACGTGAGCTGCGGTGCACCACCCCCGGCGTCGAGGGTACACGGTGACGTGTTCATGTGCGAACACACTTTTTGGCAACTCCACTAGGGACGAAACTTTGAACGTTCTCCATCCCGTTCTTGCTACGAAGAGATCGTCATCTTGGGTTTGCAATCTACAAATGTAATATGAATACCCATTTCACTTATGTAGATGAAAAAATGCATATGTTGTTGCTAGATCGTTTAATGAAAATAATGTGTCGGCTAGCCCGAGCTTTATCAATCATGCATCTAATTATGTGCAAGAGCCGATGCAACAAAATCTTCATGCTTCTACCTCATATAATTTTAACAACATGCAACATATGTATTCCAACTCCCATGCATCGGCAACCCCACAAATCCATATGCCGATGAACAACATGATGAGTTTGGTTAATCAAGTTGAAACACACCATGTAGGAACTTTCAATAGCATACAACAAAGTATTTCACCTTTTTAATCATCAGCAACTGACTTGCAATGTCTTAATCCAAACAGGCCGGTGAATAGGGGAATTGGCCAGGCTACTACTAGTTATTCCGCCAATTACCCGCAAACATCATACGCTACACCTCATGCTACTAATTTTTTGGCACCATACGCACCTGTTGATGTCCATAATTCGGGTCCACATGTTCAAGGTCATGGCCGAATAAGTGAAACTTCTACGAGAGCACAAATGCCTTCACCTACTACCGTGGCATATCATGTTCCTGTTGGAAATATGCCCTAGAGGCAATAATAAATTAGTTATTATCATATTTATTTATTGATGATAATAGTTTATTATCCATGCTAGAATTGTATTGATCATAAACTCAGATACATGTGTGGATACATAGACAACACTATGTCCCTACTATGCCTCTAATAGACTAGCCCGTTGATCAAACATGGTTAAGGTTTCCTAGCCATGGACATGAGATGTCATTTGATAACAGGATCACATCATTAGGCGAATAATGTGATGGACAAGAGCCAAACTATAAATGTAGCATATGATCGTGTCAGTTTATTGCTACTGTTTTCTGCATGTCAAGTATCTGTTCCTACGACCATGAGATCATGCAACTCACTGACACCGGAGGAGTACCTTGTGTGTATCAAACGTCGCAACGTAACTGGGTGACTATAAAGGTGCTCTACATGTATCTTCGAGGGTGTCTGTTGGGTTGACATGGATAAGGACTAGGATTTTTTACTCCGTGTGACGAAGAGGTATCGCAGGGCCCACTCGGTAATACGACATCACAATAAGCCTTGCAAGCAATGTGACTAAGTGTTAGCCACGGGATCTTGTATTACGGAACGAGTAAAGAGACTTGTCGGTAACAAGATTGAACTAGGTATAGAGATACCGACGATCGAATCTCGGGAAAGGAACATACCGAAGAACAAAGGGACCATCATACGGGATTATCTGAATCCTTGACATAGAGGTTCAAATGATAAAGATCTTCATAGAATATGTCGGAGCCAATATGGGCATCCAGGTCCCGCGATTTGTTATTGACCGTAGAGGTGTCTCGGTCATGTCTACATGGTTCTCGAACCCGCAGGGTCTGCACACTTAAGGTTCGGTGACGTTTCGATATAGAAGATTTATGTAAGTTGGTGACCAAAGGTTGTTAGGAGTCTTGGATAAGATCCGAGGCATGACGATGAGCTCCGAAATGGTCTGGAGGTAAAGATTGATATATAGGAAGTCGGTATTCGGGTTCCGGAAAGGTTTCTGGACTTACCGGTTTTGTGACGGGAGTGCCGGAATTGTTCCGGGGGTCCACCGGGAGGGTCCACCTGCCCTGGAGGGCCCCATGGGCTGTGAGCAGGGCGCACCAGCCCCTCCCACCTAAGGTTCATGCGGCTGGAAGGGCTAGGCTAGGCCCAAGAGGGGGCACCCCACTTGCCTTGGGGGCCAAGTTGCCCCCCTTGGCCACCGCCCAACCCTAGGGGAAACCCTAGGGCGCCCCCTCCTCCCTTCCCAATTGCTTCTCCTCTTGTAGATTGGTTCTACGCCGCTTAGCGAAGCTCTGCCGGATCAGCTCCACCACCACCGCCGCCACGCCGTCGTGCTGTCAGCGAACCCATCTATCTCTCAGCTTCCTCTTGCTGGATCAAGAAGGCAGAGACCTTCATCGATCTGCACGTGTGCTGAACGCGGAGGTGCCGTCCGTTCGGACTTGATCGAGAGTTCGTGGGACGGCTTGCAATTTGGATCGCGGAGATGTACCACTACATCAACCGCATTCTTTAATGCTTCTACTTAGCAATCTACAAGGGTACATAGATCCAATATCTCCTCTCATAGATGCTCATCTCCTAGATTGATCTTGGTGAAGCGTAGGAAATTTTTTGTTTCCCATGCAACGTTACCCAAAAGTGGTATCAGAGCTAGGTCTATGCGTAGATGAGATCTTGAGTAGAACACAAAGAGTTTGTGGGCATTGATATTCAGATTGCTTCCTTCCTGAGTCTTTTCTTGGTTCAGCGGCATTGTGGGATGAACCGGCTCGGACCGACTTTACTCGTCCGCTTATGAGAGATCGTGTTCCATCGACTGACATGTGACTTCGTCGCATAAACATGGCTGGCGGGTGTTTGTCTCTCCCACTTTAGTTGGATCAGATTTGATTAAGGCGGTCCTTGTATAAGGTTGCAAAGCAATCTTCATATCACCGTTGTGGTTTTGTGTAGGTAAGAATCGTTCTTGCTAGATACCCATAGCAGCCACGTAAAACATGCAACAACAATTAGAGGACGTCTAACTTGTTTTTGCAGGGTATGTTGTGATGTGATATGGCCAATTACATGATGTGATATATGTGATGTATGATATGATCATGTTTTTTGTATAGAATATCATGACTTGCATGTCGATGAGTTCGGCAACCGGCAGGAGCCATAGGGTTGTCTTTGATTATTGTATGACCTGCATGTCAATCTTTAAGCGCTATGTAATGCTTTACTTTATCGGTAATGGTAGCAATAGTAGTAGAAGCACGGTGGGAGCGACAACCCTGATGGTGACATGTTGATGGAGATCATGGTGTCATGCCGCTAACGATGGAGATCATGCCGGTGCTTTGGAGATGGAGATCAAAAGCACAAGTTCATGGCCATATCATGTCACTTATGATTTGCATGTGATGTTAATATTTTTATGCACCTTGTTTTGCTTAGGACAACGGTAGCATTATAAGGTGATCCCTCACTTAAATTTCAAGATGAATTGTGTTCTCCCCGAGTGTGCACCATTGTGAAAGTTCGTCGTGTCGAGACAACACGTGATGATCGGGTGTGATAGACTCTATGTTCGCATACAACGGGCGTAAGCCAGTGTTGCACATGCATAACACTCAGGTTAAACTTGACGAGCCTAGCATGTACAATCATGACCTCGAAACACAAGAGACCAAAAGGTCGAACATGAGTCATATAGTAGATATAATCAACATGATGATGTTCACCATTGAAACCACCTCAACTCAAATGATGATCGGACTTGAGTTGGTGAATTTCGATCATGTATCACTCGAATGACCAGAGGGATGTCAATTTGAGTGTGAGTTCTTAAGTAATATGATTAATTGAACTCATTAACATGAACATAGTTAGTAGTATCTTTGCAAATTATGTTGTAGCTCACGTTGTAGCTCCCTTGAATTTTTATATGTTCCTAGAGAAATAGAGTTGAAAGATGATGGTAGCAATATTGAAGACTGGGTTCGTGATCTGAGGATTGTCCTCATTGCTGCACAGAAAGCTTATGTCCTTAATGCACCACTCGAGGCGCCACCCCCTCTAGCGGCGTCTGTACATGTTGTGAACATCTGACAGGCACATTCCGATGACTACTTGATAGTTTAGTGTGTCATGCATTACGGCTTAATTGAGGCTCCAAAACGTTTTGAACATCAGGGAACATATGATATGTTCTCAGAGCTGAAATTGGGATCTCCGGCTCGTGCCCGTGTTGTGAGAAATGAGATCTCCAACAAGATTCTTTGCCTGCAAGATGAAGGAGAATAGTTCAATCGTTGAGCATGTGCTCAGATTGTATGGGTGCTACAATCGCTTAATCGAGTGGGAGTTGATCTTCCAGATAAGATAGTGATTGATATAGTTCTCTAAGTCACTATCACTAAGCTACTAGAACTTCACGATGAACTATAATTATGCCAGGGATGGAAATGATGATCCTTGAGCCGTTCGCGATGTTTGACACCGCAAAGGTAGAAATCAAGAAGGAGCATCAAGTGTTGATGGTTAGTAAAACCACTAGTTTCAAGAAAGGCAAGGGCAAGGAGGGAAACCTCATGGATGGCAAGTCAGTTGCTGCTTCAGTGAAGGAACCCAAAGTTGAACCCAAAACCGAGCCTAAGTGCTTCTATTATGAGGAGAGCGGTCGCTGAAGCGGAACAACCCTAGATACTTGGTAGATAAGAAGGATGGCAACATCGACAGAAGTATATTTGATATACGTGTTATTGATCTGTACCTTGCTAGTACTCCTAGTAGCACCTGGGTATTGGATACCGGTTTGGTGGCTAAATATTAGTAACTAGAAGAAAATCTACAAAATAAACGGAGACTAGCTAAGTGTGAGGTGATGATGTGTGTTGGAAATGTTTCCAAGGTCGATGTGATCAACATCGCATGCTCCATCTACCTTTGGATTAGTGACAAACCTAAATAAATATTATTTGGTGTTTGCGTTGAGCGTGAACGTGATTAGATCATGTTTATTGCAATACGGTTATTCATTGAAGTCAGAGAATAATGGTTATTCTGTTTACATGAATAATACCTTCAACGGTCATGCACCCAATGAGAATGGTTTGTTGAATCTTGATCGTAGTAATACAGATGTTCATAACATAGATGCCAAAAGATACAAAGTTAATAATGATAGTACCACATACTTGTGGCACTGCCGCTAAATGTCATATTGGTGTAAAGCGCATGAAGAAACTCCATGCTGATGGATCTTTGGACTCATTCGATTTTGAATCGGTTGAGACATGCGGACCATGCCTCTTTAGCAAGATGACTAAAACCCCGTTTTCCGGCTTGATGGAACGGGAAAGTGACTTATTGGAAATGATACATGTTGATGTATACATTCCAATGAGTGTTGTAGCTTGCGGTGGATATCATTATTTTCTTACCTTCATTTATGATTTGAGTAGATATAGTGTATATTTACTTAATGAAACACAAGTCTGAAACATTTGAAAAGTTTAAACAAATTCAGAGTGAAGTTTGAGATCATCGTGACGAGAAGATAAAATGTCTACGATATGATCATGGAGGTGAATATCCGAGTTATGAGTTTGGTGTACAACTTAAGACAATGTGAAAGTTGCTTCACAACTCATGCCATATGGAACACCATAGTGTGATGGTGTGTCCATACGTCGCAGTCGTGCTCTATTAGATATGGTGCAAATTATGATGTCTCTTATCGTTTTGCCACTATCATTTTAGGGCTATGCATTAGAGACAACTACCATTCACTTTAAATAGGGCACCATCTAAATCTGTTGAGATGACACCATATGAATTATGGTTTGATAGAAACCTAAGATGTCATTTCTTAATGTTTGGGGCTGTGACGCTTATGTGAAAAAGGTTTTCACCTAATGAGATCGAATCCAAAGCGGACAAATGCATCTTCATAGAATACCCTAAGACCAGTTGGATATACCTTCTATCTTAGATCCAAGTGCAAAGTGTTTGTTGCTAAAATGGCTCCTTTCTCGAGAAAGAGTTTCTCTCGAAAGAATTGAGTGGGATGAATATAGAACTTGATGAGGTTGTTGAACCTTTGTTTCAACCAGAGAGTAGCGCAGCGCAGAAAGATGTTTTTGTGGAGCCTACGTTAGTTGAAGTGGAAGTTAATGATGATGATCATGAAACTTCGGATCAAGTTACTATCAAACCTCGTAGGTCGACAAGGACACGTACTACTCTAGAGTGGTACGGCAACCCTGTGTTAGAGGTCATGTTGTTGGACAACAATGATCCTACGAGCTATGGAGAAGCGGTGATGGGCCTGGATTCCGACAAATGGTTAGAGGCCATGAAATCATAGAAAGGATCCATGTATGAAAACCAAGTATAGACTTTGGTAGACTTGTTCGTTCGGCAGCATGTCGTTGAGTACAAATGGACCTTTAAGATGAAGACAGACGCTAATGATGAATGTCACCATTTATAAAGCTCGACTTGTCACAAAGAAGTTTCCGCCAAGTTCAAGGAGTTGACTACGATGATACTTTCTCACTCGTAGCGATGCTAAAGTCTATTGGAATTATGTTAGCAGTTGCTACATTTTTTAATTATGAAATCTGGCAGATGGATGTCAAAACATCGTTTCCTTAACGGTTTCTTGAGGAAAGTTTGGATGTGATACAACCAGAAGGTTTTGTCAGTCCTAAGGATGCTAGATTGTGTCGAGCTCCAGCAATCCTTCTATGGGCTGGAGCAAGCATCTTGGAGTTGGATTATACGCTTTGATGAGGTGATCAAAGTTTTTAAGTTTATATAAAGGTTACGAGAAACTTGTATTTACAATAAAGTGAGTGGGAGCACTATAGAATTTCAGATAAGTATATCTGGAGGACTATTATTGATCAGAAATAATGTAGGATTTTTGGACAGCATAAAGGGTTGTTTGAACAGAGTTTTTCAAAGGAAGACCTAGATAAAGCTACTTAATTTTTGGGCATCGACATCTATAGAGATAAATGAAGATGTCTAATAAGACTTTCAATGAGTACATACCTTGATAAGATTTTGAAAGAGTTCTTGCCTGATTTGTAAGGTGTGAAGTTGAGTGAGACTCAAAGCTCGACCACGGCAGAAGAAAGAGAAAGGATGAACGTCGTCCCCTATGCCTTAGACATAGGCTCTATATAGTATGCCATGCTATGTACTGCGCCTGTGTGTGCCTTGCCATAAGTCTGTCAAGGGGTACAAGAGTAATGTAGGAGTGGATTACTAGACAGCGGTCAAAATTATCCTTAGTAACCAGAGGACTAAGGAGATATTTCTCGATTATGGAGGTGATAAAGAGTTCGTCGTAAAGAGTTACGTCGATGCAAGCTTTAACACCAATCCAGATGACTCTTAGTAGCAATCCGGATACGTATAGTGGAGCAGCCATTTGGAATAGCTCGAAGTGGAGCATGGTAGCAGTGTTTACATTATGACATAGAGATTTGCAAAGTACACATGGCTCTGGATGTGTCAATCTGTTGACTAAAGACCTCTCTCACATGCAAAGCATGATCGAGCCCCAAAACTCATTGGGTGTTAGATTCATAACAATGTGAATCACCTGGTGATGTGAACTGGATTCTTGACTCTAGTGCAAGTGGGAGACTGTTGGAAATATGCTCTATAGGCAATAATAAATTAGTTATTGTCATATTTCTTTGTTCATGATAATTGTTTATTATCCATGCTAGACTTGTATTGATTGGAAACTCAGATACATTTGTGGATACATAGACAACACCATGTCCCTAGTATGCCTCTAATAGACTAGCTCGTTGATCAAAGATGGTTAAGGTTTCCTAGCCATGGACAGGAGATGTCATTTGATAACGTGATCACATCATTAGGAGAATAATGTGATGGTCAAGACCCAAACTATAAACATAGCATATGATCGTGTCAGTTTATTGCTACTGTTTTCTGCATGTCAAGTATCTGTTCCTATGACCATGAGATCATGCAACTCACTGACACCGGAGGAGTACCTTGTGTGTATCAAACATCGCAACATAACTGGGTGACTATAAAGCTGCTCTATAGGTATCTCCGAGGGTGTCTGTTGGGTTGGCATGGATCAAGACTGAGATTTGTTACTCCATGTGACAGAGAGGTATCTCAGGGCCCACTCGGTAATACGACATCACAATAAGCCTTGCAAGCAATATGACTAAGTGTTAGCCACGGGATCTTGTATTACAGAACGAGTAAAGAGACTTGCCGATAACGAGATTGAACTAGGTATGGAGATACCGACGATTG
The DNA here is from genome assembly GCA_022496015.1 of Hordeum marinum. NCBI lineage: Eukaryota > Viridiplantae > Streptophyta > Magnoliopsida > Poales > Poaceae > Hordeum > Hordeum marinum. The sequence goes on along the minus strand of CM039678.1, from coordinate 416,951,542 downwards.
AATCTCGGGCAAGTAACATACTGAAGAACCAAGGGAACATCATACGGGATTATCTGAACCCTAGACATAGAGGTTCAACCAATAAAGATCTTCGTAGGATATGTAGGAGCTAATATGGGCATCCAGGTCCCACTATTGGTTATTGACCATAGAGGTGTCTCGGTCATGTCTACATAGTTCTCGAACCCACAAGGTCTGCACACTTAAGGTTCGGTGACGTTTTGGTATAGATGAGTTATGTAAGTTGGTGACCGAAGGTTGTTCGGAGTCCCAGATAAGATCCCGGACATGTCGAGGAGCTCCGGAATGGTCCAGAGGTAAAGATTGATATATAGGAAGTCAGTATTCGGGTTTCGGAAAGGTTTCGGGACTTACCGGTTTTGTGACGAGAGTGCAGGAAGTGTTCCGAGGTCCATTGGGAGCGTCCACCTGCCCCTGAGGGCCCCATGGTCTATGAGAGGGGTGCACCAGCCCCTGGTTGGCTGGTCACCCCTCCCACCTAAGGCCCATGTGGCTGGAAAGGCTAGGGCAGGCCAAAGAGGGGGCGCCCCACTTGCCTTGGGGGCCAAGTTGCCCCCCTTGGCCGCCGCCACACCCTACGGGAAACCCTAGGGCGCCCCTCCTCCTCTTCCTCCTATATATATGTGAGGAGAGGGAGGGATGCAGCACCCTAAGTCATGGTGCAGACCTTCCTCCCTCCCCGATTGCTTCTCCTCTAGTAGATTAGTTTGGCGCCACTTAGCGAAGCTCTACCGAATCAGCTCCACCACCATCGCCGCCACGCCATCGTGCTGCCGCGAACCCATCTACCTTTCCACTCCCTCTTGCTAGATCAATAAGGCGGAGATCTTTATCGAGCTGCACGTGTGCTGAACGTGGAGGTGCCGTCCGTTCGGCACTTGATCGGGAGTTCGTGGGACGGCTTGCGATTTGGATCGCGGAGACGTACCACTACATCAACCGCGTTCTCTAACGCTTCCGCTTAGTGATCTACAAGGGTACATAGATCCAATCTCTCCTCTCATATATGCTCATCTCCTAGATTGATCTTGGTGAAGCGTAGGAATTTTTTTGTTTCCCATGCAACGTTCCCCAATAGTTCCCCCTGCACAATTATAGAATTTTGGCAACATCTCCTTACTGAAAGAGTCTAGAAGTGTCGGGGGCAATTCTATCCAAATTGGGTCGTTAAGAAAAATCTTACGTCTTTTTGTGATGAGTGCAATGTTGTTCTTCATGAATTAATAAAAGAGGGAAAGCCTATTAATTCTACAGCAATACAAGCTAGAGTATGTCAAAAAGATAAAGAACTGGGTGTGGATAGAATTATCAAAGAGAGTTGTGATTAGGATAACAAAGTTAATTTGTTGATTGAAAAGACCGAATCAAATATTACGTATGACGAATCTGTTCTAGGAAAAGAGGATGACAAGGTATTGGGGAGCTATTCGAAAGAGGAACAAGTTTTCATTCGAGCAACGCAACCATCATACTCTCTCAAAGTATTCAAAGAGGATGTCTAACAAGTGATTTACCTATCTTCCGATTTGGTCGCAACTTTATTGTTGATGCTTCTATAAGGAAAATTCTCATAAGAAATTTTGAAATACTAATGAAGAAGGGTAATTTACATGTTAGCAATAAAATTATTATAGAACATATCAGTCAACCTATTGCGCCATTTATAAAGACCGATATTCACTTATTATTGTAGCCAAAGTTTTCCCCATTGCGTTATCAAAATTTCATTGCTAATTGGGTAGCTTTGCTTGTTTCATACTTGGCTTGCACTTGGTCTCAATTGAGACATGTGTCTTCTAACTATTTTCGTTTTAGAAATTTAAAGCCAAGGTTAAATTATTTTGAGAAAGCTGATGCTAGTATAATATCTTACCCAATATCTTCGAGAAAAGAATGTTAAAATTTTTATAGCCGAATAGAAAGATGCCAAATCTGAACCATTCATGTGCTTAGTTCCAAAGCCATTCTCACAACAAGATCGGCTAGAAAATAAAAAGTTTACCTTCAATTCATGCATGTCTGATCAAATATTTGAGTTGTTACTGAGAAATAATTACATTAGAATTCTTGATTGCCATGTCAAGCAATCAATCCAAGGACCAAAGTATTGTAGGTTGGATCATTAGTTCAAACAAAATTTTGAGCATTGCAATATGTTTCGGAAAATAGTTAAATCGGCCATTGAAAGAGGACGATTGAAATTTGTTGAAACTCCAAGGGATGACCGGTCTATTCGGATTGGTTCTGATGGCAAAAACTTTTTGCATCGGCTGCTTCAAGCCGCTCCATTTAAAGAGAAGGTAAAAACTACAAGTGATGGGATCAAGCTCTCAAGTAAACAAGTTTTTGAAGAGCACAATGAACATAATCTTGAGGGTGAGAATTCCATCGAAGCTACAATGAAGACGCCAAGGACTGGATTCAACAAGAAAATCCAAAGATTGATACAAGTCAAGCCAAAGGAGATAAAGGGCGCAATAAGCACAAGTGCAAGAAATTAAAGCCCACTTTTGCACAATTATTAGATAAATATCAAAAGAAGAGTGAACAGAAAAGTGCTTATCGGCCAACCAATGCAAAAGCATCAAGATCACCCCCTAGGTGCAAATCCAAGGATCGGCATTATCAAGAAGGGAATTTGAATGCAACGTACTCATATCCTTATTTTGGGCCGCCAATGCCAATGTCGTGGATGCCTCCCTATGCTCACATAAATTCATATCCATCATATGGCAGTTATGATACAAGGGCACATTCTCCATATTATTATGCACCATCTCACCAGTATTATGCAGCTCCAAGAAGACCAATGTTCAGTGAGGATTCATATGTTCAAGACCGTTTCAATAAAAAAGAATCGGTCCGGAGCACAATGAACAATAAGGAGGTGGTTGAGCAAGTCTACCGCGTCAAAAGAGATGGTCGTAAGAGTGCCACTCCAGACGAGATCTCAAATAAAAAAAAGCCAATTAAAGTGTTGACATTGGCTACAAAAGGCACCAAGGCAAGTCAATAAAGTGCAAAATCTGAAGGGAAGAAGTTGAAAGTGCACAAGGTAAAACAAGAATTGTCATTAGTTCAAAAAAATGACAGCCGGGGCGCCCACTCGGCTTATCGTATTGGCAAAAGAAGAAATTACAAAAACTTGGTGCACAAGCGCTTGAAAAAAGAAACATGGCATGGGTTCCCAAAGGAAGTACTCAAGACAAGAATGATGTGCAAGCTCCATTGCAAGAAGTACAACAAAAGCGAAGAAGGAAAAGAATGGAAGTACTAAACAATTTAACCGAAGGTTTCTATCATCCCATCAAAATCTTCGGTCCAGACATTATCCATATTCTTCAGCGATGCCACCGATGCCAATGACATGGATTTAAACCTCATGTTTGATTGGTCATCCTCCATGGACTTATTTCGACCCATGGATGTAATATAGTTTCTTGCATCATGCCATGGTTTTACCACATCATCATTCGTTCGATTAGCCGCACTTTTGCTGCTAATGGACGATACACAATTATCGTCCTATGAGTATAGATGGATGATATATACTTATTGTTGAAAGAATATAAAAAATGGACGATGAAGTGTTGACATCGTCGTTAGAACAAACTCTGTGCAAGTTATTTTTCGGCACGCAAGCTTGACCGAAAAACTGGGGGGCATGTGTTGACACCAGATTTTGGCATGGTCAATATCTTATTTAAGATGATCTTAAACGAAAAAGTACTCAACATGAGAAAGTTTTGTATAGTCAAAATGAGAAACTTTGATGTTTGGGTCATCACTATACCATCTCATCTAAAGGGCCAAACCTATGCTCAAAGTACTGAGCTCATAATCAAAGTACTGTTTGGCCAATTAAGCCCCCAAGATGACCTCATATGAGACGATATTCTACACAAATTGTCTTCGTCTCATCAAAACAAGTGATTTTAATATAAAAATCATCCCAATGCGAGACTGTATGCAAAAGTGAGAGCCATCAGAGTGCATCCCTACCACAAGCCAAAAAGTGGTGCGCCCATTCAGACGCGTGTTTGATAGGTAGCGCCCCGTTTAATTGTTTTGCACGAGCGTTTTGGTCCACAATACAGTCTTGAATCGAAAACTGTTCAACACAAAAGTTGTCCGCCTCGTTGAAATGGTTAAACCATATTTTGGGCTCATCTTCATCTGAGGTTGTTTGTGACCTGTGAAACCTAAAAACCATACTATTATCTTGGACTTACCCAAATTCGATTTCAGTTAATTTGGGAAAGATTTGGAGTCCTTTTCATGTACGGAAAGTCCAACTGCCTCATAAATAGATGAGAGGTGATGGAAGATTGAACGACACACAATCGAACAAATCAATCCACTAATTTTACCCTAGCTTTTACATCTCTCCCTTGTTCTTTCTCTCTCGTTCTTCATTCGTTCTTCGTGTTGAAGGGCAGCGATCCTCGAGGCTCTAGGGGCGGACGAACCGACTTAGGGAAGCCCATAGCCGCTGTGTGTCCAGACAGGGTCCCTTGCATGGGGTTTCTGGTTCTCAAAAGCACCCACCGGATTGCTTGCGTACCACGCTTCCAGACGGGTCTCCTTCGACGTGAGTTGCGGTGCATCAACCCCGTCGTCGAGGGTACACGGTGACGTGTTCATGTGCGAACAAGACGTTTATCATGAACAAGGAAATATGATAATAACTAATTTATTATTGCCTCTAGGACATATTTCCAACACTCTCCCACTTGCACTAGAGTAAATAATCTTGTTCACATCATCATGTGATTTACACCCAATGAGTTCTGGTGTTTGATTATGTTTTGCTTGTGAGAGAGGTTTTAGTCCACGGGTCTGCAACATTCAGATCCATGTGTACTTTCCAAATCTCTATGACATATCGTAGATTCTGCTGCCATGCTCCACTTGGAGCTATTCCAAATGGCTGCTCCACAATACGTATCCGGATTGCTACTTAGAGTCATCCGGATTGGTGTAAAAGCTTGCATCGACGTAACCCTTTACGACAAACTTTTTATCACCTCCATAATCGAGAAAAATTTCCTTAGTCCTCTAGTTACAAAGGATAATTTTGACCGATGTCCAGTGATCCACTCCTGGGTCATTCTTATACCCCTTGACAGACTCATGGCAAGGCACACACCAGGTGCGGTACACAACATAGCATACTCTATAGAGCCTATGGCTAAGGCATAGGGGACAACCTTCGTCCATTCTCTTTCTCAGGCCGTGTTCGAGCTTTGAGTCTCACTCAACTTCACGCCTTACAAATTAGGCTAGAACTCCTTCTTGGACTGATCCATTTTGAAATCTTTCAAAATCCTGTCAAGGTATGTACCCAGTGAAAAAATCTTATAAGGCGTCTTGATCTATCTCTATAGATCTTGATGCCCAGTATTCAAGTAGCTTTATCCAGGTCTTCCTTTGAAAAAATCCTTTCAAACAACCCTTTATGCTTTCCAGAAATTCTACATCATTTCCAATCAACAATATGTCATCCACATATACTTATGAGAAATTCTATAGTGCTTCCACTCACTTTCCTGTAAATACAAGTTTCTTACAAACATTGTATAAACCCAAAAGCTTTGATCAACTCATCAAAGCATATATTCCAACTCCGAGATGCTTCCTTTAGTCCATAGAAGGATTACTAGAGATTGCATACCTTTTAGCATCCTTAGGACTGACAAAACCTTCTAGTTGTATCACATACAACCTTTCCTCGCGCAAACCGTTAAGGAAACTCTATTTTCACATCCATCTTCTAGATTTGATAATCGAAAAATGGAGCAACTGCTAACATAATCCCAACAGACTTTAGCATCGCTACGGGTGAGAAAGTATCATCATAGTCAACTCCTTGAACTTATCAGAAACTTCTTTGTGATAAATCTAGCTAAATAAATGGTGACATTTACCATGAGCGTTTGTGTTCTTCTTAAAGGTCCATTTGTACTCAATGGCCTGCCGTTCATCGGGCAAGTATACCAAAGTCCATACTTGGTTTTCATACATGGAACCTTTCTAGGATTTCATGGCTCCTATCCATTTGTTGGAATCAAGGCCCAGCATCGCTTCTTCATAGCTCGTAGGTTCACTGTTGTCGAACAACATGACCTCTAACATAGGATTGTCATACCACTCAAGGGCGGAACGAGTCCTTGTCGACCTACGAGGTTCGGTAGTGACTTGATCTGAAGCTTCATGATCATCATCATTTGCTTCCTATTCACTTGGTGTAGGCGCCGTAGAAACATCTTTCTGCGTCGTGCTACTCTCCAAATGAAGTAACGGTTCAACAACCTCATCAAGTTCTAATTTCCTCCCTCTCAATTCTTTTGAGAGAAACTCTTTCTCGAGAGAGAACCTGTTTTTAGCAACAAACACTTTGACCTCGGATCTAAGATAGAAGACATACCCAACTGTTTCCTTAGGGTATCCTATGAAGATGCACTTTTCTACTTTGGGTTCGAGCTTATCAGACATAAGTGTCTCATTCCCAAACTCTAAGAAATGACAACTTATGTTTCTGCCAAATCATACTTCATACGGTGTCATCTCAACGGATTTAGATGGTGCCCTATTTAAGGTGAATGTGGTTGTCTCTAATGCATAACCCCAAAACTATAGTGGCAAAATGATAAGAAACATCATAGTACGCACCAAATCCAATAGAGTAGGACTACGACGTTCGGACACACCATCACACTATGGTGTTCCAGGCGGCATGAGTTGTGAAAAAAATTCCACATACATTGTCCTCGTGACTCAGATGTTCACCTCCACAATCATATCATAGGCATTTTATCTTCTTGTCATGATGATCTCAAACTTCACTCTGAATTTGCTTGAACTTTTCAAATGTTTCAGACTTGTGTTTCATTAAGTAAATATACCCACATCTACTAAAATCATAAGTGAAGGTAAGAAAAGAACGATATCCACCGCACGCTTCAACACTCATTGGACCACATACATCAATATGTATCATCTCAAATAAGTCACTTGCCCACTCCATCATATCGAAAAATGGGGTCTTAGTCATCTTGCCTATGAGGCATGGTCCGTATGTCTCAACCGATTCGAAATTGAGTGAGTCCATAGATCCATCAGCATGGAGTTTTTTCATGCACTTCACACCAATATGACCTTAGTGGCAGTGCCACAAGTATGTGGTACTATCATTATTATATTTGCATCTTTTGGCATCAATGATATGAACCTGTGTATTGCTACGGTGGAGATTGAATAGACCATTCATATTGGGTGCATGACCATTAAAGGTATTATTCATGTAAACAGAATAACCATTATTCTCTAACATAAATGAACAACCGTATTGTGATAAACACGATCTAGTCATGTTCATGCTCTACACAAACACCAAATAACATTTATTCAGGTTGAACACTAATCCCGAAGGTAGAGGGAGCATGCGATGGTGATCTCATGAACCTTAGAAACACTTCCAACACACATCGTCTCCTCACCCTTAGCTAGTGTCCATTTATTCCATAGCTTTTATTTTGAGTTACTAACATTAGCAACTGAACTAGTGTCTAATACCCAGGTGCTGCTAGGAGTACTAGTCAGGTACACAGCAATAACACATATATCAAGTATACCTTCGTTGACGTTGCCAGCCTTCTTACCAGCCGGGTACTTGGGGGAAATTCCGCTTCCAGTGTCCGTTCTCCTCATAATAGAAGCCCTTAGTCTCGGGTTTGGGTTCAACCTTGGGTTTTTCCATTGGGGCAGCAACGGTCTTGCCATTCATGAAGTTTCCCTTATTTCCCTTGCCCTTATCGAAACTAGTGGTTTTACTAACCATGAACATTTGATGCTCCTTCTTGATTTCTACCTTAGCAGTGTCAAACATCATGAATAGCTCAGGGATCATCTTTTCCATCCTTGGCATGTTTATAGTTCATCATGAAGCTCTAGTAGCTTTGTGGCAGTGACTTGGAGAACTATATCAATCACTATCTTATCTAGAAGATTAACTCCCAATTGATTCAAGCAATTGTAGCACCCAGACATTCTGAGTACATGCTCATGGATTGAGCTATTCTCCTTAATCTTGCAGGCAAAGAATCTTGTTGGAGGCCTCATACCTCTCAACACGGGCACGGGCCTGAAATCCAATTTCAGCTCTTGGAACATCACATATGCTCCATGACGTTCAAAACATATTTGGAGCCTGAATTCTAAGTCGTAATGCATGACCCACTGAACTATCAAGTAGTTATCAGAACATGTCTGTCAAATGTTCACAACATCCACAGTCACCTCTTGAGGGGGTGGCGCACCGAGCGGTGCATTAAGGACATAAGCCTTTTGTGCACCAACTGAGGACAATCCTCTGATCATGGACCTAGTCCGCATAATTTCTACCATCATCTTTCAACTCTATTTTCTCTAGGAACATATCAAAAACACAAGGGTGCTACAACGCAAGATATTTATCTATAACATAATTTTGCAAAGACAACTTAGACTATGTTGAGGATATTGAGGTCAATTAATCGTATTACTAGAGAACTCCCACTCAAAATAACATCCCTCAGGTTTTCTAAGGGTGACATGATCCAAATCCACCAAGCCAAGTCCGATCATCACGTCAGATGAGGTCGTTTCAATGGTGAACATGTGCATGTTGATCATATCTACTATATGACTCATGTTCGACCTTTTGGTGTCTTGTGTTCCAAGGCCATGTTTGTACATGCTAGGCTCTTCAATTTTAACCCGAGTGTTCCGCATGTGCAACACTGGCTTGCACCCATTGTATGTGAATGTAGAGTCTATCACACCCGATCATCACGTGGTGCTTCGAAACGATGAACTTTCGCAGCAGTGCACACTCGGGGAGAACACAATTTTATCTTGAAATTTTAGTGAGGGGTCACCTTATAATGCTACCATCGTCCTAAGCAAAATAAGATGCATAAAAGATTAACATTACATGCAAATCATAACTGACATGATATGGCCATGAACTTATGCTTTTCATATCCATCTCCAAAGCACCGGCATGATCTCCATCGTCATGGGTGTAACACCATGATCTCCATCATCGTGTCGCCATCGGGGTTGTCGCGCCAACCATGCTTCTACTACTATTGTTACTGCTTAGCAATATAGTAAATCTCTACATAGCGCTTAATGATTGACACACAGGTCATACAATAATTAAGGACAACCGTTTGGCTCCTGCCGGTTGCCGTATACATTGACATGCAAGTCGATATGAATTATCAGAAAACATGATCATCTCATACATCAAATATATCTCATCATTTGTTTGGCCATATCAGATCACAACATACCCTACAAAAACAAGTTAGACGTCCTCTAATTGTTGTTGCATGTTTTACATGGCTGCTATGGGTATCTAGCAAGAACGATTCTTACCTACACAAAACCACAACGGTGATATACAAGTTGCTATTTAACCTTATACAAGGACAGACTTTGTTGAATCCGATTCAACTAAGGTGGGAGAGAAAGGCACCCGTCAGCCATCTTATCCAACAAAGTTACATGTCAGTCGATGGAACCGGTCTCATGTGCGAGGACATGTAAAGTTGGTCTGGGCCGCTTCATCCCACAATACAGCTGAATCATGAAAAGACGAAGGGATGAAGCAATCTGTATATCAACACCCACAAACTCCTTTGTGTTCTACTTGTGATCTTATCTACGCATAGACCTAGCTCATGATGACACTATTGGGAAACGTTGCATGGGAAACAAAAAAATTCCTACAAACACCCAAGAACGATCTAGGAGATGAACATCTACGAGAGAAAAGATTGGATCTACATACCATTGTAGATCCATAAGGGGGAAGCATTTACAAACGCGGTTGATGTACTCCAACATCTTCATGATCCAAACCGCAAGCCGTCCTGCGATCCAATCACGATCTAGCACCCAACGGACGACACCTCCGTGCTCAGCACATGTATAGCTTGATGACATCTCCGCCTCTTGATCCAGGAAGATCGGAGAGGTAGATGAGTCCGACAGCACGACATCGTGGTGGCGGTGGTGGTGGAGCAATCTCAGCAGCGCTTTGCCAAGCGCTCTCGCAGATGCGTTTTCGGTGGAGAAACAGATCTAGGGAGAGAGGGAGGGCTGCACCTATGCCTTAGGGTGGGGCTGCCCTCCCTCTCCCTCTCTATATATAGGAGGAGGGGGTAGGTGGGCTAAGCCTTGGCCCCTCCTCCATGGAGGGTTGGCCGACAGAGGTGAGTAGGAGTCAACCTCCCACAAGGGAGGTGGGCGCCCTAGGGAGGACTCCTCCCTCCCCAAGGCACCTCCACCACCTACCCTTGGGCGCATGGGCTCTTTGTGGTCAGTTGCCCAGCCCACTATGGGCTGGTGCGCAACCTTCGAGTCCCATGTGCCCCCCTGGGTGGGTGAGCCCCTCCCGGTGGACCCTTGGAACCCTTTCGGCACTCTCGGTACAATACCGAATAAACCCGAAACTTTTCCGGAACCCGAATACCACTTTCCTATATATAAATCTTTACCTTCAGACCATTCCGGAGCTCCTCATGACATCCTGGATCTCATCCGGGACTCCGAACAACTTTCATTCACCGATGTTCATAACTCAACTATACCAAATCGTGACCGAATGTTAAGTGTGTAGACCCTGCGGGTTCGAGAACTATGTAGACACGACCGAGACACATCTACGGTCAACAACCAATAGCAGTACCTAGATGCCCATATGGGTTCCTACATATTCTACGAAGATATTTATCGTTCAAACCACGATGTCAAGGATTCAATCAATCTCGTATCCAGTTCCCTTTGTCCATCGGTATGTTACTTGTCCGAGATTCGATCGTCAGTATCTCCATACCTAGTTCAATCTCATTACCGGCAAGTCTCTCTACTCGTTCCGTAATACAAGATCATGTGACTAACTCCTTAGTAACATTGCTTGCAAGCTTCTTGTGATGTTGTATTACCGAGTGGGACAAGAGATACCTCTCCGTCATACAGAGTGACAAATCCCAGTCTCGATCCACGACAACCCAACAAACACTATAGGAGATACCATAGAGCACCTTTATATTCACCCACTTACGTGGCGACATTTGATACACACAAGGTACTCCTCGGGTGTCAGTGAGTTGCATGATCTCATGGTCATAGGAACAAATACTTGACATGCAGAAAACAATAGCAATAAACTGTCACGACCATATGCTATGTTCATAGTTTGGGTCTTGTCCATCACATCATTCTCCTAATGATGTGATCTCGTTATCAAATGACAACTCATGTCTATGGCTAGGAAACCTTGACCATCTTTGATCAACGAGCTAGTCTATTAGAGGCTCACTAGGGACACAATGTTGTCTATGTACCCACACAAGTATTGAGTTTCCGATCAATACAATTCTAGCCTGGATAATAGACATTTATCATGAACAAAGAAATATTATAATAACTAATTTATTATTGCCACTAGGGCATATTTCCAACAGATGCATGGTATATGATCAGATATCAAGGACTAAAACTTGATAAAATGATATTCACCTGAGAAATGACATATGAATCATTTCATACATCCAAAGTTCCCTTACACATAGATCACATATTTATGATTGCAATTCCACATAATACAACTAGTACAAATAGTAAAGCAACCACCACCTTCAAGACAACCACTACTTCATTTCCTACTACTACCATAGCAACTATAGATTTATCATCTCATTTATCTCTTCATCTTGCACCCCATGCCCTCTCCTAATGGCCATGTCCATGCCTTCTTGATGATCATGCTCTCCCAAATGTCCATGTTGCACCAGACATAGAACATACGATAGCTCCCAGTGGTGGAATAGTATCCCCATTATTTTGGATTTTCCCGAATAAATATTCGCGCTTTCCATAATACAACGGTCGAAGTGAGTTTATATGGAGAGTATAGGTACCGTGGGCGTATTTTACTTTTAGCTTAAAAATCAATTATACTATACAGTACAATATCACGAACCACTTTCAAAAATATGTAAAATACACTTCATTCTAATGAGAAGGTTACCCGTATTTTGCGAGAAGAGGAGATCAAATACTACTAGAGCTCCAAAGTTGATTTTATTTTGATGGGTGATAGTAATACAAGATAATTTCAATTGGTTGCTAATGGGCGGCATGGGAATAAATGTATTTACAATGTCCAGCAAGATGAGGGGAAGACCGAAGGTCAGGAGGAGCTCAAAAAGTATATCACCAAATACCATGAATCTCTGTTTGGGGAGCCGACTGAAGGGAACTTCTCTCTAGATGATACCTGAACAAATGATATTCCGCAAGTCATGGCAGAAGAAAATGATCCTAATGACACCACTAGTAGAAAACAGGGCATTGGTTCAGGCCTCCTAATCCCATTAATCCTGGTTTGCTCATGAACCAGGACCAAAGGTGGAAACCGTCCCGGTTTGTAAGCCCAGGGGGTCGGCCGGGCCACGTGGGCCATTGGTCCCGGTTCGTCTGGCCCCTTTGGTCCCGGTTCCAGGCACGAACCGGGACCAATGCGCCTCACTCCTGGCCCACGACCATTGGTCCCAGTTCATGGATGGAACCGGGACCAAAGGGAGACCTATTGTCCCGGTTCTAGCCACGAGCCGAGACCAATGGTCTGCCTATATAAACCCTCGCCCGTCGCTAGCAGAGTCGTGGAGTGCTCTGTTCTTCCAGGACAACAGTGTTAGAGCTTTGTGGTGCTCTAGCTCACCTCCTATGCACATGAGGTGTTCGATGAAATGCCCGAGCCACACTTAAGCTTTCTCCTCTCGAAGCTCCTTGGCCAAACTCCATTTTCGTCAAGATTTGTCGAGGTTTGGCGGTCCGTCCTGTCTCATCCCCGTCCTGAAACCGTCATCGATCGCCCACGCATGGTGAGCCACTTTATCTTATCTTCTTTCTGAAAGAAAATATACTTACTCATATGATTTTCTTACTTTTATTATTGTTTGTTATTATATAGTGCCATGGTTATGGTATCCGCCCACGTCGGCCCTCGTCCAGTCTATGATTCAGATGTGGTATATTATCTTTTATAACTATTTCTCACATCTAATGTCTATGACAATTAATTATGCCACCAACTTGGCATAGATGTTTTTATATATAGGAAGTAGTTGAACCAGAAATGGATACCAACTATGCAATTCCGCTCGACAAGTTAACTAAAGATGAAAAAGAAATCGATCATTTGAAAGAAAAATTCAAAAGAACTGAAGATGAGAAGATGGGATTGGAGTTGCATGTTGTCGATATCATCGATGATCACAGGACCAAGATGGCTGCAATGCGCTTGAAGCTTAGAAAGATTAGAAAATATGCCATTGATAAAGAGGCTTGGTATCATTATGCTATTTGATCAATTGTTACCTTAGTTCTGATTATGATCGCAATTGTTGTTGCATTGAAATGTTTTAAATAGTTTCAATGTATGGTTTAATTAGATGCTCTGGAGAGCTATATGTTGGTCAACGAGAACCATGTATCTACTTTGGTTTTAATGTGATGATGAAATTCTATTAATTTGGTCACTTGTCTATTCCTAATGTTCTGTAATGGTTTTTGACACACTTAATTATATATAATGCATGCAGATGAACCAGCAATGGATGTACGGTAAAAACTATTATGATGATGCCTTTTATAGAGAATATCACTGTAGTTACATGTGAAGAAATGAAATGCCTTTTGTAACAGATGAGTTTCCATCCGAAACCCTAATACTTCGAAAGAGACTGTGCGTTTTGTACACGAAGTGCATCCAGCTTTTTCCGTAACCCTCTCAACTTTTTAGCACATGATATGTGGGTGAAATGATGATACCATGCCAACTTTCAACCTTTTCAGAGTTCATTTGTAGTGCTTTTCAATTTCAGGGTCATTTAGCTCAAAAAAATCAATAACTGCATGAAAAATAACAAATGAAGTCAGAAAGGGTTGAAAATTTATGATGTGGCTTTCAATGGTGCATTTTGAACACACAAAAAGCCTGGAGTTCAAATAAGTTCAAGAAAATGAAATGCCTTTTGTAACAGATGAGTTTCCATCCGAAACCCTGATACTTCAAAAGAGATTGTCCGTTTTGTACATGAAGTGCATCCATCTTTTGCCGTAACCCTCTCAACTTTTTATCACATGATGTGTGGGTGAAATGATGATACCATGCCAACTTTCAACCTTTTCAGAGTTCATTTGTAGTGCTTTTCAATTTCAAGGTCATTTAGTTAAAAAAAATCAATAATTGCATGAAAAATAACAAATGAAGTCAAAAAGGGTTGAAAATTGATGATGTGGCTTTCAATGGTGTATTTTGAACACACAAAAAGCCTGGAGTTCAAATAAGTTCAAGAAAATGAAATGTCTTTTGTAACAGATGAGTTTCCGTTCGAAACCCTGATCGATACTTCGAAAGAGACTGTTCATTTTGTACTTTTGTACACGAAGTGCATCCATCTTTTGCCCTAACACTCTCAACTTTTGAGCACATGCTATGTGGGTGAAATGATTATACCATGCCAACTTTCAACCTTTTCAGAGTTCATTTGTAGTGCTTTTCAATTTCAGGGTCATTTAGCTCAAAAAAATCAATAACTGCATGAAAAATAACAAATGAAGTCAGAAAGGGTTGAAAATTTATGATGTGGCTTTGAATGGTGCATTCTGAACACACAAAAAGCCTGGAGTTCAAATAAGTTCAAGAAAATGAAATGCCTTTTGTAACAAATGAGTTTCCGCCCGAAACCCTGATACTTCGAAAGAAACTGTTCGTTTTGTACATGAAGTGCATCCAGCTTTTGTCGTAACCCTATCAACTTTTTAGCACATGCTATGTGGGTGAAATGATGATTCCATGCCAACTTTCAACCTTTTCAGAGTTCATTTGTAGTGCTTTTCAATTTCAGGGTCATTTAGCTCAAAGAATGAACTAATAGCAAAAAGAGTCAACTAAAAAACTTTTATAAAACCCTAATAGCAAAAAGAATGAACTAAAAGTAGTCAATTTAAATATTATTTTATGAACTATAATATTCTTCAATAGCAAAACGAATCAACTAAAAAGCTTTTATAAAACTCTAATAGCAAAAAGAAACTCTAAAAACTTTTATAAACCTCTAGTATTTTTGAAACTAAAATTATATAAAACCTAAAAATTACCAAATTGAATATAATGTTAAAACAAAGTAATATTAGCAAAAAGAAATTTTATAAAGAAATTTTTTGTTAGAAACTTTAATAGCAAACTAAAATAATAAAATCTGTTTTTAAACAACAATTTAAAATAACCTAAAAATTACCAAATTGAATATAATGTTAAAACAAAGTAATATTAAATAGCAGGAAAAATAGCAAAGAAATAACATAAAAAATAGCAAAAGTGAAAATAGATGCGCTTATACTGAAATTCAACCCGAATTCAAAGTGCTAGTTAGGCGTCTAACTAGCATTTTGAATTTAGGTCGTATTTCGTGTATAAGGGCACCTATTTTCACTATGAGAGGAGCTCGACAGGTCAAGCGCATCGGGGCTTATAAACAGGTGCGGTCTCCCCTCGACTAGCGAGGTGGCACTAAACATTTGACACCGCTACGCCATGCCTTTGGTCCCGGTTGGTGGCACCAACCGGGACTAAAGCCCCCCTTTAGTCCCGGTTGGTGCCACCAACCGGGACCAAAGGTCCCTGTTTCCCCTCCGGCTGACGAAAAGGGATCATTGGTCTCGGTTGGTGGCACCAACCCGGACTAATACACCCCTTTAGTCCCGGTTGGTGCCACCAACTGGGACCAAAGGTCCCTGTTTCCTGCCCTTTGGGCTGCTGAAAACAGGGCTTTGGTCCAGGTTCGTGGCACCAACCGGGACCAAAGGTGGGCATTGGTCCCGGTTGGTGCCACGAACCGGGACCAATGCTCCCTGTATATAAGCAAACACTTAGTAGTTTTCGACCCATATCGCTCCCCCGAAGGCCAGATCCCACCCACGCCGTCAGGCTGCCCAAATCTCGCGCGCTCTCCATCGCCGTCGCCGTTGCCGGCCGCCGTCCCCGACCTCGCTCCGCGTCGGCCGCCCCGCCTCGACCTCGCCCCTCCCCGACCTCGCTCAAAGCCATCCGCCCCACCCCGACCTCGCCTCGCCCCGAACTCGCCTCGCGCCAGCCGCCCCGCCCCGCCCCGCTCCGGCCACTTCTCTGCCCCGCTCCGGCCACATCCCCCTCCCCTATACGTGAGCATATATGTATGTGTGTGTATATATGTATGTATGTGTTCATATATATATATATATATATGTGTGTGTGTGTGTGTGTGTGTGTGTGTTCTTATATGTGTTCATGCAAGTTTAAAAAATCATGTTCATGCAAGCTAAAAAAATCCATGTTCAATGTGTGTATATATGTATGTATGTGTGTGTATGTATATATTTATGTGTTCATATATGTGTTCATGCAAGTTAAAAAAATCATGTTCATTGTGTGTATTTATGTATGTATGCGTTCATATATGTATGTGTTCATGCAAGTTACGTGCATCACGTTTTGTTACCGTCGACGCGTGATGATATGTCCGGCCGGCCTTTTTTTGTTCATATAGAAAACTCCGGTAATTTTGACATGAGGGGGGACGTCAATCAACCCCCTCTCGCCCGACCAACTCTCGAGTCCGCCTAAACCGGGACTGAAAAAGTGTTGCGGTCTCCTTCCCCCTCTCGCCCCTACCCAACAAACTCTCGAGGCCACCCAAACCACTAGAAGAAAACTCCGGTAACTTCGATCAACCCCCTCTTGCCTGACCAAAACCTAGAAGCGTTCCTGAGGCCACCCAATCCCTAAAAGCGTTGCTGAGGCCACCCAAACCCTAAAAGCATCGAGGCCACCCAATCCCTAGAAGCGTTGTCGAGGCCACCCCAAACCGTAGAAGCGTTAAGGCCACTAATATGATCCCTTGTCTATGTTTGCCACTAATTAATATATCCATCTCTCATGTTTGTATATTAATTGCCATGTTGTAATATTTGAAGAAACCATGGATCCAACCATGAACAGAGACTTTGAAGGAGAAGCGTTGTTGGGGGACATAATCCGTGGCGGCGGTAATTTCTTGTCGTTACTCAATTTTGACACAGAAGATCTAGGACATGATGATGACGGCTTTGGTCACCGAATACTGGAGGAAGAAGGAGACCATGATGACGGCTCCGGTGATTGAGAGCCGAAGGAGGAAGGAGACCATGATGACGGCTTCGGTGACCGAACGGAGGGAGCTGTTGCAAAGTCGCCCGACGAGGTATATATATTAATTAAGCCTGTGCTGACTAATTGATGCATTAATTGTTTTGGTATGTACATATATTAACTCTTATTTCTTCTTTTATACAACCCTCTGAATCGAGCCAAACTTCGGTAACGAGACGAGGCCCGAAGAAAAGGTTGGGCAAGGAAGAAAAGTTCATGATCACCTTAATCGCGAACGATGGCCAACCGATTGAACCGAAGAAGACCAAGGATGCATTTTCTTCTTAGTGTGGATCTATTGTCAGGGACAACATCCCGATCAGCATCGAGCAATGGAATGAGCCGGCTAAGAATGCTAAGAACTATGACCCTCAAGTTTCTTATGTCACCGATAGACAGAAAGAAGATCTTTGGAAGGACCTGAAGGCAAATTTCACCCTCCGCCATAGGAGGATGAGAGTAATCCAGTTATAGAGCCACTGGTCAGGTCGTGTGCTCTTAAGAAGATGGCAGATCTTTTCAGGGGTAGAAGAATGAGTTGAAGGCTAAGTTTGTCGACCAAGAGAAGACTCCAGTATTCGTCGGCCGATATGCGAGGATAAAAGACCAATGGGACGAGTTCATGGCCTACAAGACTTCTGAAAAGAGTAAGAAAATGCCAGCGATAAACAAGAAAAATGCTGAGAAGAAGAAGTATCACCATCGCACGGGATCAGGTGGCTACCTCAGAGCCCGGCCGTTGCGGGCCAAATGGGAGGATGACCTGCGAGCTAAAGGGGTCGAAGGAGAGACAGTGAACTGGCCAGACCGTTCAAGGACTTGGCTCTTCGGGGTCGGGGGAACTTTGGACCCTGAAACAGGGAAGTGCGTTTGGACGGACGAGCAACTTGCAATACCCGTCAGGAAGCTTCAGCAAGTTATCAAGGAAGCGCTGGAAGGGAGGTTCATTCCCAACAGAGAGAAGGACGAGCTGACTGAGGCCCTCGGGAATCCTGAGCACCCTGGACGAACACGAGGCACGCTAGGATCCATTCCGTGGAAGCATGGGTTACCTAGCGTAGGCGGCTACAAAAGCTGGGAGAGGAAGAGGAAACATGAGTTGAGCGTTGTGCAGGAGCTCAATGCAAGAGTACAAAGGCTAGAGGAAGAAGTTATGAGCCAGCGAGCTCCCAACTAGCAGCTTGTTCAGGGGCACGAAGCTACCCCAGAAGCTACCCCGCCACCTCAGCAGATAAGCAGCGTGGCTTCCACGGAGCTCCTTCGGCATCCTGACTTCACGGCTCCAAGCTACCCCGTGGATGCTATCACAGATGGCCAACAGTGCAAGCTTATGACGAAATGCATTAACCTCACCTTGAAGGTGGCTGACGGCTTTGTTGCACCTCCTCGAACCGACAGAACTTTTCACCACGGTCAGATTCCACATGACTATGATGTTATGCAAGTGGATGAAATAATGGCGGGATTTTAGGAGCTCCAGCTTGACCACCCCACAGGTGAAGGGGAGACTCGGCTAAGATTTGCTGTGAGGAGTACATGTCTATGGCGGAAGGAGCACATCAAGCTTCAGAACTGGACGCCTCCGCCTCCTCCTCCTCCTCCTCCAGCGAGTGATGAAGGCACTCATCCTCCTCCTCCCCCTCCTTCGGAGAGGGATCAAGGCACTCTGCCTCTTCCTCCTCTGGCAAGGGATCAAGGCACTCTGCCTCCTCCTTCGCCTCGTCCGGCGCGTGACGTCGACAATCAAGGCACTTCGCCTCCTCCTCCACCTCCTCCGGCATGTTCGAGCAGTCTGCCTCCTCCTCCGCCTCCTCAGCAATGGCGGAAGATAGCCGCCGCTCCTCCTCCTCCTCCTCTGCCTCCTCCTCCAGCGCGTCGGAGCACTCCGCCTCCTCCTCCGCCTCGTAAGCAACAACGAAAGAGAGACGCCATCGCTCCGGCTGCTAGCAGTATAGCCAGTGGCGGGAGGCCATATGAATATGGTCCTAAGTCTCTCAAGCCATTGGAAAAGTTGCCATACGAGAGGACCGCGGAGGAAACCGCGAAGATCTCTCAAGACCAAGTGAGGGCCCATTTTGCAAAGAAATCTCCACCTCCGAAGCAGACCATAGATCCGGTGGTAGCGAAGCGCACAATCGAGGCCCTGAAGCGACCACCATCGCCTCCGCCGGATACCAACTATGTCCGCGCTACTAAAAAGGCATATCAAAATGCGATGCGGACGGGAACTACTTCTAGTGATGAGAGGTTAGCAAAACAAAGAAGTGGGAAAAAATCCCTAGCTCGGCGAACAGGCTAACCAATCGTGCCCCCCGCTGAAGGTGTCTACCGATATCGCCGCTGATCATCCAGGGATGGTGCCCGGTACCAATCCTGCTGATTACATGAGTGATGATGTACTTTTTGAGCCGTTGGAGGTGGACGATTTTAAATACCCGTACGGGAAGCCTCTCGTCAAAGATGGAAGTCCTCCTCTAGGAATGATGATGAGACAATTGCATGATTGGTACATGAAAACCTGCAGCGAGTCTGGGATTGATTGTTTGATTATTAGTATTAAAGAGAAGCACGACTTCTTTGGCCAGGAGGTGATTAATGTTGAATTTGACGAGCTTTTCCAGTTCTACAATCAAAAGGACATCGACATACAAATCATGACTTGCTATTGTCTATAAGTACTTCTGTAATTAAGTCTCTATATATAGCTCACCTCTTTCATTGCATGTATGTATATAATTATCCTCATCACTATATTATGCAGATTGAAGATCGTCGAATGTAGAAAAGAAGAAATGTATGACATTGGGTTCATTAACCCAAATATCATACATGAAGTGATGGTTCAAAAGTATCCCGAACAAACCAAGGAGAACTTGCTAGAACCAATGCTTAAAAATCAAAACAAAGACAAAATACTCTTTCCTTACAACTTCAAGTGAGTGTTACTGTCTTGTGCATATTCGGTTTCTCCCTTATTACTCGAGGGTATAGTAATGTAATTGATGAGCTATGCATGTGTGCGCAGCCACCACTTTATTCTACTAGAGATTAAGCTTGAGCGGGGAGTAGTAACCGTCTTAGACTCGAGACGAAATAACCCCGAGTTGTATGCGAACCTGACTGAAATTCTCCAGAGGTAAGTTCAATCGATCATTATTGCACCATATCGGCAACTTTGTTCATTTCCTAATATATATCAAGTAATTATTTTCTTTGTCTCGCAGGGTTTGGAAAGATTTCACCAGAATTGCTCTGGGACTCCCTACCGAGCTGCAATTTAGACACCCGAATGTAAGTAATATATACTACCTAGTTCCGCCCATCTCCCATTGATTCTAGCTAGTTTCATCAATATATATTATTTAGCATGCTTGCTTATCAGTTTGATTGACCTCTATTTCTCGTATAGTGCTTGTTGCAGGAACAAGGGACTAGTTTTTGTGGATACTACGTTTGCGAGTTCATCTACAATGCGACGAATCCTAATAAGCGGGGCTACACTGAAAAAGAATATGAAGTGCGTAAGAAGAAATATTCACAATTTTATTTTATTACCATCATTTGTGTTGAGTTTCATTCATATACATGTATTGACCCTCTTCTTCAATTTAGATGTGGCGGATGCAGGATGAACTCCTACCACAAGATCGCATACGTGCAATTCAAGAGGAATTGGCGGGATTCTTTATTGACCACGTCATCAATAAAGCCGGAGAATACCATATGGAACTTGAAATTAGATGTTAGGGATTGTAACATAGGATAGATATATGAAAACTTGTTGTTTGACCAATCTCTCGGAGGAGGAGGTCGATCACTTATTTATGTATATGTTCATGACGATCTTGTGTACTTAATGGTTTCCTTCATTTGCTTACTAACTAGCGTGTCGCGAGTTCACTCTATACGTATAGTATGTAGCGTCGCGACCAAGCACGGAGATAAGAGAGGTCACTTCTCTCTATTAGCTAGCTAACAAAATATATGAAACCCCTAAATTAACCCTCCAAAACCCTCAACCCCCCCCTCTTTAAAAAAAACAGCTCGTGAGTTGCTGACACATGGACGCTCTTTGGTCCCGGTTGATGTTACCAACCGGGACCAAAGGCCCTCGTGCCTGGGCTCGACAGAATGGCCACGTGTAGCCCCATCTGCCCCGTTTCGTAAGCGAACTGATACTAAAGGTCATGGGCTTTAGTCCCGACCCTTTAGTCCCGGGTCCAGAACTAGGATAGATGGGCCTCTGGAACCGAGACAAATGGGCGTTTTCCACTAGTGCACCATTCCCTGAAGAGGAGGTGAGAGAGGCGGTGTTCCAAATGGAACATAACAAAGCTCTAGGCCGAGATGATTTCCCCGCATAATTCTATCAGGATTTTTGTGATATCATCAAGACTTACCTTTTGGAGTTGTCCAATTGTTTTCATGTAGACCGACTAGACCTATTCAGACATAATTTGTTGAGATTGTCTTGTTGTCAAAGATTAAGGAGGCCAAACGAATCTAGCAGTTAAGACTTATATGCCTCCCTAATGTTAGCTTCAAGATTTGCACCAAAGTAGCTACGAATAGGTTAAGCGCAGTAGTTGACCATGTTGTCCATCCATCTCAAATGACATTCATGCAAGGAAGAAATATACTCGATGACGTAGTAATTTTGCATGAGACTGTCCACGAGATGCATCGAAAAAGCATGAGCGAGGTAGTATTCAAGGTCGACTTTGAAAAAGCCTATGACAAGGTCAAATGGTCTTTCCTCCAACATTTCCTTAGAATGAAAGGTTTCTTCAATCAATGGTGCTGGTGGAACCAAAGTTTTGTAACTAGAGGTAGTGTGGCTATCATAATCAATGATGAAGTAGGTCATTACTTTCAGACAAAAAAGGAACTACAACAAGATGATCCCATGTCCTCGGTGTTATTTAGCATTGTGCTGACATGTTGGCTATTCTGATTGAGCGTGCCAAGAAGGAATGTCAGATTGCAGGAGTAGGTGCCACACCTTGTGGATGGTTGCCTCTCTATTATGTAGTATGCCGATGACACAATTATTTTTATGGAACATGACCTGGACAAGTCTCGAAACTTGAAACTCTTACTTTCAGCGTTTGAGCAAATGTCAGGTCTCAAAATCAACTTCCATAAAAGCGAAATTTTCTGCTTTGGAGATGTTTCTTAGGCGGCTACCGATTATGCTGAATTGTTTGATTGCACACATCGTCAATTCCCGATTAAATGTTTGGGAATACCGATTCACTATCGGCGTCTCACCATTGCGGAGTGGAAACATGTGGAGGAGCGTTTAGAGAAATGGTTGAGCAGTTGGAAAGGCAAGATGCTCTCAGTTGTAGGATGACTAGTTTTGATTAACTTTGTCCTCACCAATATGTTTCTCCATCTGCTTTCTTTTTTCCAACTCACAAAATGGGTACTGCAAGGACTGGACTATTTTAGATCCAGATTCTTTTGGCAAGGAGATGGTGAAAAGAAAAATACAGGTTAACCAAATGGAGCGTGGTTT
Source organism: Hordeum marinum (assembly GCA_022496015.1). NCBI lineage: Eukaryota > Viridiplantae > Streptophyta > Magnoliopsida > Poales > Poaceae > Hordeum > Hordeum marinum. Next base: position 416,928,713 of record CM039678.1, on the reverse strand, counting down.
GTAGGCCAAAGGTGGCCTTGGAATTCATGACCTGGAGGTCAAGAATGTAGCCCTACTTAGTAAATGGTTGTTCAAACTTCTTACCGAGGATGATGTTTGGCAAACCATGTTGCGCAACTAGTATCTAGGCCAAAAGGCAGTGGCTCAGGCCTATTGCAAATCTGGCGAGTCGCATTTTAGGGCTGGACTAATAGCAGCAAATGAACATCTCTTTCGTGTTGGATCTTTCGCGATAAAGGACGGGTCGGAGATTCATTTTTGGGAAGACATATTGCTAGGCAATGCCAGTCTCTGAGAAAAATACCCAACCTTATACGCCATTGCTCGCGATAAAAATAATATTATTGTGCATGTACTCAGTTCATCCCTGCCGAATATTTTGTTCAGGAGGGACTTGATTGGCCCCCGACTTATGTCATGGCATAATCTTTTATCTTGTCTGGATTCGATTAATCTGACACAAAGTCAGGATGTATTCGCTCAAACCTTACTACAACAGGGTCTTTCATAGTAGACTCTATGTATTGTGCGTTAATGCATTCTGAATCACCAGTGAGTAATAACAAGAAAATTTGAGATTCGAAGATTACACTTAAAATTAAAATATTCACGTGGTATCTTCGTATGGGAGTTGTGCTAAGCAAAGATGGCACGACATAACTCGCTAGGATGTAAGCACTGCTGCTTTTTTCTCATGACGAGACAATCAAACACTTTTTTTCTAATGTAAGTTTGCACGTTTTACATGGCCAGTCATCCAGATAGTGTCAAATTTATATTCACCCACAAGTGTTGCCAATATAGTTGGTCATTGGTTGGATGGTATCCCAAACAGGTTTAAAACGCTAATAAGGGTGCAAACTTATGCCTTACTTTGGTCGTTTTGACTATGTAAAAATGATTTAATTTTTAATGATAAAAATGCTTATCTTTTGCAGGTTATTTTCCGTTGTAGGCACTTGCTTCACATATGGTCTACGCTACAATGACCGGAGCACCATCTGTTATTCAACGCGGTGTGTACGCGGTTGGAGCAGGCGGCTATGAAGGTTTTTTCTCAACATGGGTGGTAACATAATTTTCGGATGGATCCACCTCCATTTTCGACATAGGCATAGTTTCGGTCTATAGGACTCTATTGTTGCTGATTTATCTTTTTTGTTACTTTTCCTTTGTGAGACTTTTCGTGTTTGGCTGTGTGCATTCTAGTTATGTAGAGGCCAGGTGTTATTCATGATATTTTGTATTCATTTGATGCTATATTTTGAGATAATAAACGCCCTTTATCGGAAAAAAGTCCGCAGTATCAGAATAAATCATTTGACAGAAATTTTAGCAGAGGTACACTTGATTGCAACTTAACACAGCCAACAGATCTTACAGTAGTAGAGAAACCCACATGTAGAATATGTGGTACGCTTGTGTATATACATTTGGACGGCTAAATTGTTTGCTGCGACTGCTCCATAAGGCAATCTGGAATGAAATCGTAGACGTCGACAGGATTTTAACCGAAGAAAACTGATCTGTTTCATTAAACCCAGATGGACTTGCCATCCATGATCTCAACCCAGCCAGTCTTGTCTTCTCTTGTCACTTTCCCTTAATTTCTTCTCTCCCTGTGGCTGATGACCCGCGACAACTGAGGGATGCAGCACCGCCCAGCACTGCCTCCGCCGTCAGCCCTGGAGATGTCGCCGGCGCCATCGGCGCTTTCTTGCTTCTCCTTGAGGAGGTCACCTAGCTTTTTCATCTGTGGGGCTGGCTTCAGGGGATCGGATTTGAGGATCGCCTCCAGCGTGGGCAGCTTTGGTCCAAATGCAGCAGCTGTGGCCTGGTTGCTTGCAGTTGTACTGAATGTTCTCGCAGGTGTGCCATCTGAGATACACAAATGTGGTTCAGAAAGGTACAGAAATGTGGTTCAGAAAGGTACAGAAATGTGGTTCTGAATTGTGTGAGTGAGTTTACATCATTACCTCCATTCACACTGAAGAAATCATCTTCACAGTCCGAGTCTAACCAAGGAGACGCTTCATAGAAAGCTTCATCTCTGCTGCTAGCTGCATGTACAGGTCAATCACGCAAATGAGTATGTTCCATATTATACATGTAAGGAAAACGATTGATAACTTAATCGTGATGGCAATTAGGTTCAAACATAATAATGGCCATGATGAGAATAGCACAACAGCCAGTAGACAACAATTATGCAGGACCCATGTTCCCGTGGTTTCTTCCGCCGTTCATCATGAAGCAGAGGAAACGTGCTTTCTCACATGATTAAGAGATGCATGGAAACGTCAACATTTGACAGCTCCAACATTTTGTGTGGCGAAATCACAACAATCTTCTTAATTCAGTTTTTGTAGCCTGATTATGTGTTGGCCATTGTTAAGTAGGATAAGCCAGGTACGTGTCCTCCTGAAGAACACAGAAACTGACGCTAGTGCATTCATAGAAACAATGGGTTGCACTGAAGCTATTATCCTAGTGAAGTATAAGAAAAGGAATTTGCATTAGAACGAGTAACTATGTATTGGGTTGCAGCCTTGCAGGTTCTTTCCTAAGGCATGGATTCGCTGAAAAAGATCGCTGAAGAGTAGAAACAATGTTTATATGATCCGGCCTTCCTTTTCAGGAAATTCCACGTTTCTAAATTCCAGAAGAACAAAAGATTCATGATCACTTTGCAATAAGCCAAATTTCAACATGGGACATTTCTTCCGATAAAGGAAATTTATTGGCTCGAGTGTCGCATCAACGCAATATAACAGCCAAACAAACTAAGAAAACAGAGCAACTACATGATTCTACAAACAGAAGACAACCTAAGGTGCGGGAGGACCGATCTGGAGAATAAACCATAACCCATGCAATGTAAAACCTACTTGGCCGATCGTTTTAACTCTTTCTACCGTCTCGGTTGATGAAAGTTTGTATCAATTTGCCTTTTTTTCAGGAACAACAAAGAGAGACGCTCCATGATCGACACCTACAGGCTACAGACCTACTAGAAACACATACTGTCTAGAAGGCGAGAAAGGGGGAAAAAAAGAGTACCATAGCCAGTGATTGTAGTCGATTCAGCCGGGATGATGTTCTCAGGCGCCACTTGTCTGCTATTGGAGCCGCCTCCGCCTCCACCATCAGCATCTCCGGTTGATTGCGACGGAGCCGACGAGCCCTTCTTCGCCCTTGAACGCTTGCCCCTGCGGATCAACTTCATGCCCACCCTGCTCCTGCTCCTATCACTTCTGGACTGGCATCTACTCCACTTTGCAAGGTCAAACAAACATGTAGCATGGGTATTCAGAGTTGACACGAGCTAGAGATCTGACGCAACGTGCAGAGTCAGCGGCAGATGATTTGTTTTAGCGAGGGAAGCAGAGCGGACTGTGGCTTCCAGGGCGGACATGTAGAGGCAAAGCAGCATGATATACGGATCTGGCTTGGGGTCTGTGCAAGACAAGAGATGGGTTCATTGGTTGTGTCGTGTGTATGAGATGTGCATATGAACCACTTTGAGTGAGCAAAGCGGCTTGTTTTGGGCAAGGGATGGGGATGTGAGGAGTGATGGATGCAGGTTTAAAGTTGGAAGGTTGCTTCAATGCTAACCCTGCGATTCTGAGAAATATGCAACCACTTTCTGATTCGCTGCAGGAGACTTTTGGTTGCATTTCTTTTTTTTCTATATATATAAAAGGACGATAGCCCTGCCTTTGCATCTCGGCGATGCATAGAATTATTTTATGAATTATTAATAAAAGTCTTAAAAAGTAATACATCAATAAGTCTAAAGCAATCATTTTGACAACAATTGTTGCTCCCCCTATCCATTTCATGAAGCAGTACACTTTGTATGAACCAAATACCCATTCCACACACAAACGTCTAATATCTAAAGCGGGAGGTCAAACCAAATTGAATTGTCGGGTCTGTCTAACACAATGATCCGTCGCACTCTCAGCTTGCACCTCATGCTACCGAGGCCGTCGCTACCATCTTACATCGATCCATCCTCACAACAGGTACTAACACATCCACCTTAGCAGGCATGTTGAAGTTACCACGACGCCAGACAACGCCACCTTCCTACGTGCGTCCATCATCACACATCTGTCGCCGAGACATTGCAGCACCACGACGTCGAGACTCCACATTGTCGATGACACCCTCAAGGAGGGAACGACACAAGAGCGCCACTGTCATCCGATCAACTGATCTAGGGTTTCCCCCAGAGGTAGCAGATAGAAGTGTGGAGCTTCTCCACGGCGATGCCTTCGGGAAGAGGACGACATAGAAGAGCGCTGCCATCGCTAGCCTTGGCAACTACCAAAGAGCAAGGTTTTCACTCAGATCTACTGACGAACCTCCATCTAACAATGCGTGCATGGGCCATCGCCGTGTCAGCGCGCAGGCCGCACTGGCCAGATCAGATCTGACCCGAGGCCATACCATGTATGTCGCTAACCTGTCCACCAGGCCCTCCATGTAGTCGTCGCCGATCCAAAGACGGATGGCATGACACTGCATAGTCGGCCGCCACCGCCGACCACAAACACCATCGAACATGCAAACTCTATTATGCGACTACACTAGTAGAAACAGGGCTTTGAAACAGGCCAGAATATTGCATTAGTCTCGGTCGTGTTACGAACGGGGACTAATGGGGGCATGAGTCCGGTTCATGAGGCCAGGGCACCGACCAGGCCTCGACAGGAACCAGTCCCAGTTCGTCTGACCCCTTTAGTCCCGGTTCGAGACACGAACCGGGAATAAAGGGCCTCGCTCCTGGCACAGCCCCTTTAGTCCTGGTTGGTGGATGGAACCGGGACTAAAGAGGCCCCTTTAGTCCCGATGCTAGCCATCAACTAGGACTTATACAACGCCTATATATATGCTCGCCCCTGCCCGCTCACTCCTCTGTTTTTTGGCCGACCGGCGAGTGGGAGGTGTGTTGCTCTCTGTTCTCACCTCCTATGCACATGACGTGTTCGATGAAATGCCGCGGCCACACTTAAGCTTTCTCCTCTTCAAGATCGACCTCCAAGCTACATTTTCTCCAGGATTTGTTTAGGTTTGGCGGTGCACCAACTACACAAGTGTTCTAAAAGGTTAACGACTTCATTGTTTTATCTCTCACTGCTAGTTTAGCTCATTTCAAATGATCTAGAAGTAGAGTGTGGTTTGTGGGTTTTAGTAGAGGAGTGTATGTGGGAGTTTTTTTTTGATTTAGACACACTATTAGAGCTGAAATTAACTTCTGAGAGTCTGCACATGTGTAGGGTGTTGTCCCCGTCCCCGTCCTCACCGCCGTCGATCGCCCGCGCCAATCTCGTCGTCGGCACCATCGTGGTGAGCCTCTTGTTCTTATCTTCTTTTTAAAAGAAAAAAATTCTTACTTATATGATTTAGATAGATACTTGTATAATTTTCTTACTTGTATGTTGTTCTATGGGAACTATGTATGAACTTTATGTATTTATTTTTTCAGTAATAACATTTGATCACTACTGTACTTTGGTTTTAATGTGATGATGAACTTGTATTAATTTGATCATTTCTCTATTCATGATGTTATGTAATAGTTTTTTATACATTTAATTATATAATGCACGCAGATGAACCGGCAATGGATGTACGGTGAACGACGCACCTCCGAGTACATTGAGGGCTGAAAGCACAACATGCTCCCTTGGTGGTTTTGATAATTCATGACAACATACATTGTCTCTTGGACTAACACCTCTATCTAATGTATTTGAGATAATAGTCCATGGAGAGTTGAGTTGGACAAAGGATTGTGAAGATTTTGGAATTACCCCAAGATGCAAGGAAATACGTTGGCCAAGCTTCAAGCAAGAGGACTCTACATTTTACATTTGTGAGAAATCTCTTTGAGTCCGTAGGAAAGCCAATACTATTAAAAGGGGTAAAGTTTTGATGATGAACAATATGCTCAAACGCGCACAAGTGATAGTCACCAAAATATCCACAAACTCTCCCACCAAAGTTTGTCCAAAGCCAAATATGCCAAATCGGTGCAACCAACATTCCTATCCCGGTGCTACCGATTCCAAACCCTAGACAGATTCAGCCAAACCCTAGCCACTTCAGTGCAACTGATTCCATACCGGACCAAGTTTAGGTTGGCAACTTTCTGTTACACAAATTCACATTTTCGGTCCCACCAAGAATGTTGGGTCGGCGTCACCGAGATTGGAAATCTGACCGTTGGTCACCTTATCGGTGCAACCGAGATTCATATATCGGTCCCTCCGAGATTCAAAAGTTGCCACTTTTGGTCACTTCAGTACCACCGAGATTTACACATCGGTGTTACCGAGTTGGTCATTTTGTGTGTAATAGTTGGATTTTTGGGGATGCCTATATATACCTCTCCGCCACTACCTACTCGAAAGAGAAGCACTCAGATCTTACTCAGTTTTCGGAGAGAGAACCACCTACCTTGTGTTGAGGTCAAGATCTTCCACTCCTACCATATGGATCTTTATTTCTAGCCTCCCCAAGTTGCTTTCCACCAATCCCATCTCTTCTACCAAGCCAAATCTGAGAGAGAGTGATTGTGTGTTCAAGAGTCTATCATCTTGAAGCACAAGAGCAAGGACTTCATCGTCATTACCGAGCCTATTAACTTTTGGAGGGTGGTGCCTCCTAGATTGGTTAGGTTTCGCTTGAGACCCTCCTACTTCGTGTTGTGGAGTGAACCAAGAAATTTGTAAGGGCAAGGAGATCGCCTACTTTGTGAAGATCTAACCATAGTGAGGCTAGTCCTTTGTGGATGGAAGCCACATGGAATAGTCAAGGTTGCTACTTCGTGGACCCTTATGGGTGGAGCCCTCCGTGGACTCTCGCGACCGTTACCCTCCATGGGTTGAAGACTCCATGAATGTGGACGTACGATAGCATCCCCTATCGGAACCACGGGAAAAATTCTTGCGTCTCCTATTGCGCTTGATCTTCCTATACCATCGCTTTACTTACATGTGCAATGTCTTTACTTTCTGTTGCCATACTTGTAGACATGCATGTGTAGGGTTGTTAGACTTGCTAGACTTGCCAAATTAGTTAAAATCTGCCAACCAATTAACTTGTGAAAAGGTTAGGTTTTAAATTACTGCTAGTAGTCTATTCACCCCCCTCTAGACACCCCTCTCTCGATCCTACAAGTGGTATCAGAGCTTTGGTCTCCATTGCTTCGGCTTAATCACCATGGAGGAAGATGGATGTGTCTAGAGTAGAGAGTTCGAGTTGTAGAGTGCCCATTCTTGATGGAGAGTACTATAGTCAATGGAAGAATACCATGATTGATCTATTTAATAGATTCCAATTGACAAAATATATTGAAAATCCCTATGTGCTCCCTATTGATGAATTGCATCCCACACACGAAGAGGAAATTAACATGCTTGGTAACCTAAGAACTGTCAATCTTATTGTTAGAGGTTTACCAAGGTTCGTGCTTTCTCAGTTGAAGAACTTTGCATGTGCCTATACCTTATGGACTGATTTGGAGAAATGATATCCAAATCTTTCCTTAGGAAATGTTGATGAAATTCTTCATAAAACCATTGCTTTTCACAAAATGAAGCCTAGTGATCCAAACTTTGATAAATACCTATTTGAGATCCGTGATCTTATGCATGCTAAAGGAGATGTCACCATTATCAACAACATTAACTTTGAAGCCATTCACATTCATAAACTTGAACATTGTCATGATCACTATTCTAACGAATCTCTTGTTCTTTATGACAAGGATTTCCCACTTGATGATGACAATGTGGAACATGACTATCTTGGAGAAGATGAGTTGTTCGACATCAAGCACGAGAAGATCATGAAGAATCTTAGCCTCATGTCAAAATTTAAGGATTACATGTCCGGAGGAAAAGAGTGGATTCTTGACAGCGGATGTACGGATCATATGACTGGTGATAAAGACATGTTCCAAGGGGTCACGGCTAATCAAGGTCCTCGATGGTACGTGACCTTTGGAGACAACTCTAAGGGTAAGGTGATCATATAGTTGGTGTTAAAGATGTTATCTTTGACAAGGATAGACTGTGTAGTGCTTGTCAAGCTGGAAACCAAGTAGGTGGAAGTCATCCCGTTAAGAACATCATGACTACTAGGGGACCACTCGAGTTACTTCGCATGGATCTTTTTGGGCCTAATGCTTACAAGAGTCACGGTGGAAATTCCTATGGTCTAGTTATAGTTGATGATTTTTCCAGATTTACGTGGGTATTCTTTCTTGATGATAAGTCGCGCGTTCAAAAGATCTTCAAGAACTTCACTCGCAAAGCACAGAATCAGTTTGAAGTAAAGATCAAGAAGGTTCGGAGCGATAAAGGATCGGAGTTCAAGAAGACCCATGTGGATAGCTTTCTTGACGAAGAAGGCGTCTCACATGAGTTCTCGGCTATGTACACAACTCAACAAAATGGAGTTGTTGAGAGGAAGAACCATACACTCATTGAGATGGCAAGAACGATGCTTGACGAATACAAAACGGCAAGACATGTTTGGGCAGAAGCCATTGAAATAGCATGTCATGCCACAAACCGACTTTACTTGCACAAGCTTCTCGGTAAAACGACATACGAGGTACTCACCGGTAACAAAACGCAAGTCGAATACTTTTGGGTATTTGGCTCAAAGTGCTACATTCTTGATAAGCATCGTCGTACTAAATTTTCTCCTAAATCTCATGAAGGATTCCTACTTGGTTATAGATCAAACTCTCACACTTACCGTGTCTACAACAACTTCACTCGAAAAGTTGAAGAGACATTAGATGTGAAGTTTGATGAATCTAATGGTTCGCAAGTTGAACAATTGCCAAATGATGTAGGTGATAAGGATCCTTCAGAAGCCATTCTAGATCTACCCATCGGCAAGAATTGTCCCATGGAAGTGAAGGAAAGTACTTCATCAACTCAAGTGGAAGCCCCCACTTCACATCAAGGTGAACCTCAACACGACATGGAGGCATCCACAAGCAGTACATGACGAGATGATGAAGAGGAGGATGTGCATCATGAAGATCCACCAAAACCACCTTCACCACCACCTCAAGGGAACGACACCTTCAACAACAATGAAGATGAACGAGATGATGATGAAGAAGAAGAAGCTCCACCATCCAACAATCGGAATCTGACCCGAGTTCGAGCTCAAGTGACCAAGAACCATCCCCTAAACCAAATCTTTGGTGATATAGAAACATGGAGAATCACTCGCTCTAAAACCCGTCTAGCTAACTTTTGTGAGCATTATTCTTTCATCTCTAGCATTGAGCCTTTAAAGGTAGAACAATCCCTTGAAGACGCGGATTGGGTGAACGCTATGCATGAAGAGCTACACAACTTCGAGAGGAACGAAGTGTGGACACTCGTGGAGAAGCCCAAAGATGAGCACAACATCATCGGAACCAAATGGGTGTTTAAAAAAAAACAAGACGAAGATGGTCAAGTCGTGCGTAACAAGGCTCATCTCGTAGCCCAAGGATATACGCAAGTCGAAGGTATGGACTACGGTGAGACTTATGCCATCGTCGCTAGACTTGAAGCTATTTGTATTCTTCTTTCTTATGCTAATCACCATGATATCACGCTTTATCAAATGGACATCAAAAGTGCATTTTTAAATGGTGAAATTGAAGAAGAAGTTTATGTTAAGCAACACCTAGTTTTTTGAATCATAAGAAACCTAATCACGTCTACAAGCTTCGCAAAGCTCTTTATGGTTTTAAGAAAGCCCCTCATGCTTGGTATAAATGTTTAACGAAGTTTCTCATCGAAAAAGGTTTTGAAATTGGTAAAATTGATGCAAACTTGTTCACTAAGAGAGTTAATGGATAATTATTTGTGTGCCAAATCTATGTGGATGATATTATCTTTGGTTCCACTAACCCTCAATTTAGTGAAATATTTGGAAGGTTGATGTCCGAGAAGTATGAGATGTCTATGTGTGTGAGCTGAAATTCTTTGTTGGATTGCAAATCAAGCAATCAAGAGAAGGAACTTTCATCTCTCAAACTAAGTATACCAAGGACTTGATCAAGAAATTCAACATGGAGGATTGCAAAGGTATGAAAACTCCTATGCCCACTAGTGGACATGTTGACGTTTCCAGGGAGGATGAACCGGTCGATCAAAAGGTTTATCAATCTATGATCGGCTCATTGTTATATCTATGTGCATCTCGTCCCGATATTATGCTTAGTGTTTGCATGTGTGCTAGATATCAAGCTGCACCTAAAGAGTGTCATCTTTTGGCTGTGAAACGTATTGTGAGGTACTTGATATAAACACCAAACTTTGGCATTTGGTATCCCAAGGGATCCTATTTTAATCTTGTTGGCTATTCCGATTCGTACTATGCGGGTGACAAGGCTGATAGAAAATCCACCCCGGGTACTTATCAATTTTTAGGTAGATTTCTTGTGTCTTGGTCCTCCGAGAAACAAAACTCGGTATCTCTATCTACCGCCGAAGCTGAATATATTGCTGCTAGATCTTGTTGTGTGCAATTACTATGGATGACACAAACACTTAAGTATTATGGAATTTATGTTAAAAATGTTCCATTACTTTGTTATAATGAAAGTGCTATCAAAATTGGACATATTCCTGTGCAACATTCTCAAACAAAGCATATTCAAGTTCGACATCATTTCATTCATGATCATGTTGCCCAAGGAGATATCAATCTTAAGCATGTTCGTACTAACAAACAATTGGCCGATATCTTGACCAAGCCACTTGATCAGAAAACATTTTGTCATTTGAGGAGTGAGTTGAACATCATTGATGCTTCAAACTTGAGCTAGACTCACTCGGTTGCAAGCAAGGGCATGAGCTTTCTTGTTATCTCCATGTTCCCGTAACTCGTTATCATATGCCATGGAATTCTATGCTCCATTGTATTGCATCTAACCTTTTGTAGGTACTTGGAAGAACTTAATTCCACAAGATTGCCATCAACTCCAATCATAAGCAATCTTTTCATTACCAAGTATCCACAAACCCTCTTGATGATGGAAGGAACAATACAACAAAAACATATCCTTGACATATACTTGATCTTATTTGCAAAATCTTAAGTAGTATCATGTCAATTGGATATATCCATTGTTCTTCCTTGCATGACTAACCTTTGTAGGCGACTAGTGTACTAGAATGAGAAGGATGGTTCCAAATTCAAGCTGATCTTCATCAACCTCGAGCATCCTCAACAAGTTCACCTACGAGCAATGTCATCAACAGCATTCAAAGGTATGTACTCATATCCTTGAAAAGGCTTTACTCCAAGTCATGGTCTAAAGCAACTCAAGTGATATGAAGACATCAAAATGCTTAATCGAAAAATGGTAACACCATTTCGAGCTTAAACAATGAGTATGACCTATGATCAAGTATTCTCGCTTGGCTCCTAAGTCAATATACTCTAATATAGGTTACCTAGTCACTGCCCATCATTTAGTTAAGAATCTTGCATGCTTTGCTCTCTCTTTGCATGATCTCTCGTAACCACTCAAATCTTATCTATTTGATGTCCTTTGTAAAACCTTCATATTTTTCTTTTTGAAACTATTTCGTTTGTCTCTGTGAAAACAGAAACTTGGTCTCTCATTCGGAGTCACCGATAAAAATAACTCGGTTCTACCGAATTTGCAGATAGCTGCACCACACAATCTCGGTACCATCGATTTATTTATCCCGGAGTCACCGAATTTCTTTTCTTTCGAAATATGTGTTTCTTTAATATTGTTAATTTGTTTATGTTCTTGTGATATTCTTGTTCCTTCGATGACCCCTTCATTAAAAACTATATATATATATATATATATATTTAGGGGGAGAAGAACAAACAGAACTTTGGGGGAGAAATTGTTTATTCAAGTATCCCTAGCTCCAAGGAGAAGAAAACTAAAATTTGCCAAAGGGACAGAAGTTACATTAAATCATTCCCTTAGTCTTTTAATGAACCCTACTTTCAATGACCCTTGTTCTCCAGGATCCCTTCCTTGTCAATGATCCCTGCCACTACTCCCAAGTTTAACCTTTTTGGTATTTTATGCCAAAGGGGGAGAATATCAAAGCTTCATGCTAAAGGGAGAGTTACATGCTTATGAAAAGGCGAAGATATGATTTAGGGGGAGAGGAAAATATCAAAAGTTCACACTTATATAATCAAGGGGAGAACAACAATGTAGGGGGAGAAAACTACTTTTGGAGAAAAGTCCCAATATCTACATGCTGAGATTCAGGGGGAGAGGATGTACTAGAATTTTCATATCTCAGGGGAGAAAAGATATAATAGATTAATACCAAGATATGGAGCCTATTCGTTGAGTTCTATTGATTTTTTAGTAGAATACTTTTGTGTTTCCTAACATTGTTTTCTCAAGTGTGTCTCTACTACTAGAATGCTCAAGAACTCAAGGTAACTATATGCATCATATCTTTGATCAACATGATCTCTTGCTTCTTGCACATATTGTTTGCAAGATTGAAGTCTTGATCAAGGATATACATTTCATTCACATATATTGATGCATATAGCCAAGATACACATGACTCTTATATCCCTTTCATCCATATGTGTGTCCATGCATTCCGAAGCAACTATCCTTTAAAGGACTGCACACATTTAGGGGGAGCAAATCTAGGTCATGTGTTTCTCAAAGTCTTCATTGCATCCATGCATATCTTTAATTGAAGCTTTGATTGTATGTTGTCATCAATAACCAAAAAGGGGGAGATTGAAAGCACAACATCCTCCCTTGGTGGTTTTGATAATTCATGACAACATACATTGTCTCTTGGACTAACACCTCTATCTAGTGTATTTCAGATAATAGTCCATGCAGAGTTGAATTGGCCAAAGGATTGTGGAGATTGTGGTTACCCCAAGATGCAAGGAAACAGGTTGGCCAAGCATCAAGCAAGAGGACTCTACATTTTAAATTTGTGAGAAATCACTTTGAGTCCATAGGAAAGCCAATACTATTAAAAGGGGGTAAAGTTTTGATGATGAAAAATATGCTCAAACATGCACAACTGATAGTCACCAAAACATCCACAAACTCTCCCACCAAAGTCTGTCCAAAGCCAAATATGCAAAATCGGTGCAACCAACATTCCTATCTCGGTGCCACCGTTCCAAACCCCAGACAGACTCAGCCAAACCCTAGCCACTTTGGTGCAACCGATTCCATACCGGTGCCACCGAGTTTAGGTTGCCAACTTTATGTTACACAAATTCACATTTTCGGTCCCACCGAGAATGTTGGGTCAGCGTCACCGAGATTGGAAATTTGACCATTGGTCACCTTATCGGTGCAACCGAGATTCATATATCGGTCCCTCCGAGATTCAAAAGTTGCCACTATTGGTCACTTCGGTACCACCGAGATTTACACATCGGTGTCACCGAGTTGGTCATTTTGTGTGTAACGGTTGGATTTTTGGGGATGCCTATATATAACCCTCCACCACTACCTACTCGAAAGAGAAGCACCTAGAACTATTCCATACCTATCCTACTCAGTTTTCTGAGAGAGAACCACCTACCCTTGTGTTGAGGTCAAGATCTTCCACTCCTACCATATGGATCTTGATTTATAGCCTCCCCAAGTTGCTTTCCACCAATCCCATCTCTTCTACCAAGCCAAATCTGAGAGAGAGTGATTGTGTGTTGAGGAGTCTATCATCTTGAAGCACAAGAGCAAGGAGTTCATCATCATTACCGAGCCTATTACCTTTTGGAGGGTGGTGCCTCCTAGATTGGTTAGGTGTCGCTTGGGACCCTCCTACTTCGTGTTGTGGAGTGAACCAAGAAGTTTGTAAGGGCAAGGAGATCGCCTACTTCATGAAGATCTACCCATAGTGAGCCTAGTCCTTCGTGGATGGAAGCCGCATGGAATAGTCAAGGTTGCTACTTCGTGGACCCTTATGGGTGGAGCCCTCCGTGGACTCTCGCAACCGTTACCCTCCGTGGGTTGAAAACTCCATGAACGTGGACGTACGATCTCACCACCTATCGAAACCACGGGAAAAATTCTTGCGTCTCCTATTGCGTTTGATCTTCCTATCCCATCTCTTTACTTACATGTGCAATGTCTTTACTTTCCACTGCCATACTTGTAGACATGCATGTGTAGGACTGTTAGACTTGCTAGACTTGCTAAAATAGTTAAAATCTGCCAACCAATTAACTTGGGAAAAGGTTGGGTTTTAAATTCCTGCTAGTAGTTTCTTACGCCCCCCCCTCTAGACACCCCTCTCTCGATCCTACAAGGGCCTGCATGAATTTCTCAAAGTGCCCGGGGCAAACAAGCAGAATGGTTTTATGTATTGTCCATGTACTATCTGTGAGAATACGAAGGATTACTCTAACTCTAAAACCCTTCACTTCCACCTGCTTGAGAAGGGTTTCATGCCACACTATAATTTTTGGACCAAGCATGGAGAAAAAGGGGTTATGATGGAATACAATGAAGAAGAAGAGGATGATGATAGCTATCGTCCTATGTACCCTGAATACGGTGATACTGCAACGGGGGAGGCTGAAGATCAAGAGGCACCAGATGTGCCCGATGATGATCTTTGGCAGGCCATTGTTGATGCACAGAGAGAATGCGAAAGTGAAAGGGAGAAGTTGAAGTTCGATCGCATGTTAGAGGATCACAAAAAAAAGGTTGTATCCAAACAGCGAAGATGGCAACACAAAGCTTGGTACCACACTGGAATTGCTGCAATGGAAGGCAGAGAATGGTTTATCTGACTAGGTATTTGAAAACTTACTAGAAATAATGAAGAATAAGCTTCCAAAGGATAACGACTTGCCTGACACTACATACGGAGCAAAGAAAATTCTCTGCCCTCTAGTATTAGAGGTGCATAAGATACATGCATGACCTAATGACTGCATCCTCTACCGTGGTGAGTACGAGGAATTGAATGCATGCCCGGTATGCAGTGCATTGCGATATAAGAGCAGATGAGATGACCCTGGTGATGTTGATGGTGAGCGCCCTTGGAAGAGGGTTCCTACCAAGGCGATGTGGTATGCTCCTATAATACCATGGTTGAAACGTCTATTCAGAAACAAAGAGCATGCCAAGTTGTTGCAATGTCACAGAGAAGACCGTAAGAAAGACGGGAAGTTGAGAGCACCCGCTGACGAGTCGCGGTGGAGAAAAATCGAGATAAAGTGGGAGGACTTTGTAGGTGACGCAAGGAACGTATGATTTAGCTTAAGTGCAGATGGCATTAATCCTTTTGGGGAGCAGGGAAGCAATCATAGCACCTGGCCCGTGACTCTATGTATCTATAACCTTCCTCCTTGGTTGTGCATGAAGCGGAAGTTCATTATGATGCCAGTGCTCATCCAAGGCCCTAAGCAACCCGGTGAAAGGATCGAGATGGACCTAGAGGGGGGGTGAATATGTACAATTACAAATTTTAATTGTTACTTAGCAATTTTAGGCAATAATGCGGAATATGAAAGTGAGCCTAACAATTGCAAGTAGGATACTAAGCAAGGTAAGATAGAAACACAAGTAAGTAAGTAAGAAAGCACAATAGGATATAAGTAAGGACTACGAGAAAAGTAACCACAAGTAGGAAGTTAGGGTTAGGAATAACCGCAACTTCGAGAGACGAGGATGTATGCCGATGTTCACTTCGTTGGAGGGAAGCTACCTCACCGATTAGAGAGGTGGATGTTACCACGAATGCACACCAACGCCACGAAGGCTCACCCTATTCTCTCCTTGAGATTCCACCACGAAGGCGATTCCCAACCACTAGTGGTAGACCTTGGGGTGGTCTCCAAACCCTCACAAACTTTCCGGGGGTAATCACAATGGTTGATTCCTCACCGAAGAACTCCTACCGCCTAGGAGTCTCCAACCTCCAAGAGTAACAAGAACGATGGGCAAAAGCTCAAGACTTGCTCAAATCACAAATTCCTTTGGTGAAGACAAGGGGAAGGAGTGGATCTATCACTTTATTGGAGAACTTCTCTCAAATACCCTCAAATGCTCTTGGGATCTTGGATTTGGTGTATGAGGATGAGAGAGAAATAAATGTGTGTTCTAGGGTTGCTCAAAGTGAATGCTAAACCTCTCCACGAAGTGGTGAAGAGCTATTTATAGTGCGGGTGCAAATATGGCCGTTGGAGTGTAAGTGGCTGTGTCGGGCCGGACATCCGATGTAAGTGAAATGCACACGATACACTAAGCCAGAGAGGATAAAGCAAGGGAGCCGGACATCGGGGGGATGTCCCGAACATCTGTCCTGCAAGTGAAGGCCCGGACATCCGGCTTATGCCTAGACATCCAGCATTCCACCCCTGAGCCAGCAGCGGTACTGGCATTGTGTGGGTCGGAAATCCGGCAAAGGGCTCGAATATCTGGGGTCCTGGACATCCGGTGGTGTGCCGGACATCCGACCCATATTTGGTGAAAATGGTGTACTCTGGACAGCAGGAGGGCCGGATATCTGGGCATTTCCTAGAAATCCGGCCGTGGGAGGAATTGCCGGACATCCGGCACAAAGCTCGGACATCCGGCCATCCTAGAGCAGCAACTCTTAAAAAGCGTACAAGGTGCAGATCTCAACCGAAGAAGGGAATTTGAATTTACTTGAGCATGTCTCTTGCTAATCGCATTGATCCCCTCTTAATAGTGTGGGATCCCTATACTCAAGAACAAAAAGAAAATGAGATCAGTAAACCTCTTTGTTCCTTCCTTCTCAACTCATAATAATTCCAATCATCTGTGATCCACGCATATTGAGACTTGAGGACTAATACCTGAGATTTACTTGACAAACATTATTAGTCCTTTGCATGTATATTGTCATCAACATCAAAATATAATATAAGGGCAAGATTGCACTTTCAATCTCCCCCTTTTTGTTTGTTGATGACCATCATACATGTAGTATAGAAAATATTGCAATGTATTTCATAAAATCACAAGTCATATGATAATTTTGTCTAGGCTCCCCCTTAATGTGTGCAATCTTTCGATTAACAATAATTCAATGCACATATGTTATGTTTGCACAAGGGAGAGAGTTTGAAACATATGCAAGCCGAAGACAACCCATGACACAAGCTCATATGATAGAGAGAAATGATAGCATATAAGATAGTGCGTGAGATACATCATACCATAAATTCACAAATAAAGTCTTACAACCCAAAGAGCTTAATACAAATAATATGGTCCACACGATAGCATAGCAGACATAAGAGATACTACTTCTCCCCCTTTGGCAGAAACACACAAAAAGGTGCGAAGACACAAGGTCACATAAAGGAACTAGTCCTGGCGGATGTCATCATCATCGACTACCCCATCGAAGAACTTGGCATACTCGGCACGGTTC
Organism: Hordeum marinum; assembly: GCA_022496015.1. Lineage (NCBI taxonomy): Eukaryota > Viridiplantae > Streptophyta > Magnoliopsida > Poales > Poaceae > Hordeum > Hordeum marinum. The sequence continues at coordinate 416,911,281 of CM039678.1, read as the reverse complement.
GGAAACCCGAAGGACGGGGAAGATGGAGAAGGAAAGAGAGGATCATCCTCATCGCTCACCGGACTGCCACGAGCAAAAGATGCTTCTTGAGCTGATTCTTGGAGAGAATAAGGCTCTACTGGACATCATGATTCTGCTGACAGTTGAATGTTATAGCCTTCATGATAGCAGACTGGGCTTTCCCCATGAAGGAGGCAAGACGGAGAAATGGGTCCCTCATAGAGGAAGAGGAAGCACTAGAAGCCCTTTGGGACTGAGCAGGAGCCTTGCCCTGGGCAGCAGGAGTCCTCCTGGACTAAGAAGGAGCAGCGGGCTGAACACGAGCAGACTCGTACATGTGAGTAGCAGGCTTCTACGAAGAATGCACAACTATCTTGGCAACCTCAAAGGGAGCAGTGTGGTCAATCAGTGCCTGAATGAAATGAGCATAAGGAAACTGACGCGTGTGCTGGAAACTCGTCAGACGGATCTCATGCCAGATAAAGTGAGCAGTGTCAAGTGGCTCCATAGGATGAGTGTGCATGCGCACCATGATATCAATGCAATAGTTGCGTGCCCGCGAGCAATCTCCCTTCTTTGGATGAAGAGTGCAAAGCACACACTGAAAGAGAATGTAATAGGGAGACCGAAAGATAGAGACCTCATTTGGTGGATACCTGGCCTCCTCATCAGTGAGCTGACTGGTAGGCTTGAGAAGCTGCATGCAATCATAAACCTTCATGTGTGTATGATTAGGATCCTCACTATGAATCTGATGACCAGAACGGGAAAGACCCAACATCTAGACAAACTGGTTGTAAGAGATGCTCAGCTGAGTATCATCAGTCATCCATGTGAGGGAGTTGTCAGGCCCAAAGAAACAGGTGGCATAGAAATGAAGAATAGCACCTTCATTCTAGACACATTTGAAAGTCATGGCCGGACCAAGAAGCATGTCATCAATGATCTTGACAGTATTGTCTGGGAAATGTCTGGGATGTTTGTGAAGAAATGGCAAGTCCAAATAGTGTTGAGGTGCCAGGCCACGCCCACGAACCAAGCTCACATAGATGTCCTATTGCACGCGAGTACGGAACCGACGGTCTTTAGCATCAGCAACCATCTCAAATTGATTGATATCTCGTGTGAACTCGAGATCAGGGCCTGTCCCCATGGTTTTGAAATTATGGACAGAGCGATCTCCACAGACAGGCATGTCCATGGAATTGGGGCGACCATGAGACACAGGTAGAGGGGAGCCCCGGACTGGAGGCATAGGTGGCTCCGGATCCCGGCGAGTTCCAGGCTTAGACTGACCAACAGGACGCGTGGGAACAAAGTCTTCATCTTCTTCCAGAACATAGTCCTCATCATCCGGATCAAAGTCATGGGATGGTCGAGAACGGTTGTGACTAGTCCCAGTAGGGGTGTTCTTAATGCGAGACTTATTTGGAGGCCGGTCAAACTCCTCAGAATCGGTGGAGCCCTATCGGCAAGAAACTGAAAACAACAAAAGGAGAGGACACCGATGAGAGGAAGAAGGTAGAAATAATCATAGTACACACAACAATGACACATGAAAATGTTGACATTTGGTCCATGAGCCTCAAACAAGTCTAGGTTAGGGCAAAATGTCAACATGACCAAGTTGAATGGCATGACCAATGACATGAAGTGAAATGATAGGAGGAACATTACATCTAGACGAACCATGGCAAGTAGATTTTTTTGAGAGAGAGATACATATGCACGCATGAAGCATATACAAAGGCACATCAATATGGGAGAAGAGATAAACTGGGCAGGGAGGGGCATACCATGGGGCTGCTGTCCCTCGGCGGATCCCTTGCCGACTTTTTTGTTCGTGCCATGGTGAAGCATGACGGACCCCGGCACCAAGAGGTCCACCTCCCGGATGATTCGGACCACCAACTAACCAATGGAGTAGGTGAGGAGGTAGATCGGGGGGAGGAGGACGTGGAACGAGGAGATCGGGGGCCGGGGGGATGAGGGAGACCGGGGCGGTGGTGGAGGTTCAACGGTGGCACGGTGGCTGGGTAGGTTGCGGAGGAGAGAGACGGGGTGTTGGGGAAGAACTGCCCCGACCCCCTCCAGATTTAGTTCTTATATGCCCGACGGGCCAGACATCCGGGATAGGTCTAGGACATCCGGGGCCAGAAATAGTCGATCCGAGGTATTCTGTGTCCGGCGTATGTGCCGGATGTCCGGTGCCTGGAGACTGTATTTGGCTTTCTGGAACCAAACCCACCGGATGTCCGGCATACGTGCCGGATGTCCGGAGCCTGGGGTTCTTGTTTTGACATTCTGGAACCAGGGCAGGCCGGAAATCCGGCGATGGTGCCGGATGTCAGTTTTTTTAAACTGGATTGGGGCCCTATCTAAGACTTCGCCGAGGAGTTTTGTATATGAGATATAGATGAAGCATAACACACATATGTAGGAGTTCGCATGACTTAAAATAATACACACACGCTCTACTCTAGCAAGATGATATTGATTGGCGCTACCATGTGTGAGCATACGTGATTTGGCACAGCGAAGATTTGAACCTTGGGCCCAAGATCACTACTCCATCATTTTGAAGTGTTATAGCTTTGACAAGTATAGTGACTTTGAGAGTGTTGGGTTTATTTGTGCATCATATAGGGTGAGAGAATTCATGAGTTGAATGTCTCCCCCTAAATACATGCCTACATCAAGACGAGACATGAAGTAAATTGCATGCATGGGTGCGGGATTTCACATAATGTTGTCAAGCTCCAAGATACCAAGTTCACGCCTAAGTTGACAAAACCTTGCTTCATCCAGTGGTTTGGCGAAAATGTCTGCAAGTTGCATATCTGTACCAACATGAGCAATATCAACGTCACCCTTTTCCACATGATCTCTCAAGAAATGATACCTAATGTCAATGTGCTTGGTGCGGGTATGATCTTTGGGATTCTCGGCAATGTTGATGGCACTTTCATTATCACATAGAAGAGGCACATGTCTATAGGTGATACCGTCATCCTTCAAAGTTTGCCTCATCCATAGTAATTGAGTTGCACAGCTGGCGGTTGCAATGTATTTGGCTTAGGAGGTGGAGAGAGCAACACAATTTTGTTTCTTTGAGGACCAACTTACCAAGGATCGTCCAAGAAATTGACATGCACCGGAGGTGGACTTATGATCCACTTTGTCTCTAGCCCAATCCGCATACGTGTACTTAATGAGATCAAACTTAGCATCCTTGGGGTACCATAGAGCCAACTTAGGGGTGTGAGCAAGGTATCTATCAATATGCTTAACTGCCTTATGATGACTTTCCCTAGGGGAAGCTTGAAATCTAGCACACATGCATACACTGAACATGATGTCTGGTCTAGATGCACAAAGATAAAGCAACGAACCAATCATAGAGCGGTATTTAGATGGGTCAAAAGGGATACTGTTTGTATCTTCAGTGAGTACAATTTTAGTTGGCGTGGGTGTCTTACATGGACTAGCATCAGTCATGCCAAACTTTTCTAGGATATCCTTGAGGTACTTTGCTTGAGATAAGAATATTCCTTCTTGAAATTGTTGAATTTGGAATCCAAGAAAGAATTTTAAATCCGCATTGAGTGACATCTCAAAGTTCTTGGTCATGGAGGCCGCAAAATTCTTGCACAAAAGAATGTTAGGAGAACCAAAAATGATATCATCTACATAGATTTGGCATAAGATCAAATCACCATTGTCCCTCTTAGTAAAAAGAGTGGGATCGATCACCCCTCCCACAAAACCATCATCGAGTAAAAACTTCTTAAGATGATCATACCAAGCATGAGGTGCTTGTTTGAGGCCATACAAAGCCTTATGAAGTTCATACACATAGTCTTTGTGATAGGGATCAACGACCTAGGAGGTTGTGATACATATACTTCTTCTTGTGGAGGACCATTAAGGAAAGCACTCTTCACATCCATTTGATGTAATTTAAAACCATTGAAAGCAGCATAAGCCAGTAAGATGTGAATAGATTCAAGACGGGCAATGGGGGCAAAGGTCTCACCGTAGTCCAAACCTTCAACTTGTGAGTACCCTTGTGCCACTAACTTTGCTTTGTTACGCATGATTACACCATTCTCATCTTGCTTGTTCTTGAAAATCCATTTTGTTCCAATGACATTATGCTTTGTAGTTGGCCTCTCAACTAATGACCATACTTGATTACGTTCAGAACTGTTCAACTCTTCTTGCATGGCAACTAGCCAATCGTTGTCAATCAATGCATCTTGTACCTTGAGAGTCTCAACACTAGACACAAACGAGAAGTGAGCACAAAAGTTTGTCAAATGTTTATGAGTGATTCTACCTTCCGATATGCCAGTGAGGATTTTGTTAACAACAACACGACCGGCCACTCGAGGCATGATGGTGGTTAGGGTTTTGTGAGGTTCAACTTCATGCCCATCATCCAGATCCTTAACATATGGATCATTAATGTGTGGTGGAAAATCTTCTTCTTCATATTGCATTTGTTGAGGTTCATCATCAATGATTGCACTTTCTTGTTCTTGCCCTTGATGATGATCTTGTTCTTGAATAGGAACTTGATCATCTTCTTGTTCTTGAAGTAAGGGCATTGGTTGAGCAATAGGAGCTTGTGGCGGTATGGTTGTTGAAGTGGTTTGATGATATGTGAAACTTTCATTTTCTTCTTCATCATGATGAGGTTCTTGTTCCATGGGAAGAAGAGCACCAACGCCCATGGACAAAATATCTTGAGGCGAATCTCCTTCACCTACATCACTTAGATCAACTTGCTCCACATGGGAGCCATTAAATTCATCAAACACCACGTCAGAAGTTTCTACAACACATCCATTGGATTTATTGTAGACTCTATAGGCGTGAGAGTTTGATCCATAACCAACAAAAATGCCCTCAGTTGTTTTGGATTGAAATTTTCCTAACCTTTCTATTTTATTGAGGATGAAACATTTGCACCCAAACACACAAAAGTACTTGACATTTGGCTTGTTCCCTGTTAGAAGCTCATATGGTCTCTTTTCCAATATTTTGCGAAGGAAGAACCGGTTAGATGCATGGCATGTGGTGTTGACAGCCTCGGCCCAAAAACTATGTGGTGACTTGTACTCATCCAACATGGACCTTGACATCTCTACAAGTGTATGATTCTTCCTTTCTTCAACACCATTTTGTTGTGGCGTGTATGGTGCAGAATATTGATGCTCAATCCCTTCGTCACTAAGAAATCCTTCCAAGGTGTAGTTCTTGAACTTGAAGCCATTATCACTTCTTATTGCCAAGATTTCTTTGTCAAACTTGCGTTGTGCTTGCTTGGCAAAATCAATGAAAGTGATCTTTGTCTCATCCTTGGACTTGAGGAGAAACACCCATGTATATCTTGAGTAATCATCAACAAAGACAAGTCCATACTTTTTCCCACCAAGACTGTCCCATGAAGGAGGCCCCAAGAGATCCACATGAAGGAGCTCCAAAGGCCTTGAGGTAGATAAAATATTCTTTGGTGGGTGCTTTGATTGATGTTGCTTCCCTGCTATGCATGCACTACACACACAATCTTTCCCAAATGATACATTGGTTAGTCCAAGGATGTGAGTACCCTTTAAGAGATCTTAAAGATTTCTCATTCCGACATGGGCTAGCCGGCGATGCCATAGACAACCCTTGTCGGCCTTGGCCATTAGACAAGTTTCATGGAATGTGCTCTCTTTCGAGAAATCAACCGTGTAAAGGTTGCCATCCAACTCTCCAACAAAGGCCACTTCGAGGGTATCTCTCTTAAAGACTTTCACATTTGTTAGTCCAAAGAGTGTATCATAACCAACAAAAGCCAATTGGTGAACAGAAAGCAAGTGATATTTAAGGGATTGAACAAGCATGCCATTTGCAAGAGACATGTCATTTGTGATAGCCACCTTGCCCAATCCAAGTACCTGTCCTTTTGATCCTACACCAAACATAATGCTCATAAATGGTTGAATAGCTTCCATGAAATCATAGAGCAATTTGCTATCTCCGGTCATATGATTTGTGCATCCACTATCGATCACCCATTTTACACCACCAGAGAAACAAACCTACACACAATTATGACTTTATTAGAGGCACCCATTTTACAATGGGACCTCTCAAGTTAGTCACAAGGGTCTTAGGGACCCAAATATCATAGAACCGAAATGCATTTTGAGGACCAACATATTTTGCATAAACTTCTCCATCCTTAGTCTTACGAAGTACATAGGATGGAGGCATGAACTCTTTTGGCTTGTTGAGAGTGGGCATGCCCCTTGTGGCCTTCCCACTAACAACCTTACCTTTCTCCTTGTGCCCTTCTCGTACAGATGTTTCCTTTAGAGGGGTGGTGCACTTTTGAGTAGACGTCTTCTTCTTGCTTGTGCTTGGGTCAAACCCGAGCACCTCTTTGGAAAACACCTCATTGTGTTGGATCAATACCTCATTAATGTTCTTTTGTCCTTGAGCACATGTCATGAGACCTTTCTCGATTCGAGCCTTGAGAAAGCGATTCTCCTCAAGAATAGATGCTAGATCACTACTAGAGTTAGTAGTACAAGCATCAACATTGATAATAGGAGAAGAGTAAGCCTTGGCTACAGTTTCAAGATAAGTAAGCTTGAGTGTCTCAAAAATCTTTGTAAGAAGGGTGAGATCTTCTTCCTTAGTCTTGAGGGACATGGATAGGAGCTCACAATCCTTAGATAGAGAAGCATGAGACTTCACAAGCTTACTTCTATCATTCATCAACTCTACGCAAGAGTCCTTAGCCTCTTTCAAGGAGGCAAGATCTTTAGTATGAACATCAATGTTTGCACCAATTTTCAAGCATAGTTCATCATTTCGTGCTTCCTCATATTGGACTTTCCGCTCAAGGATTTCATATTTTTCCTTTTCCTCGGTTATGAGGGTTTCGAGTTCCTTAATGGTGACGGTGTGCTTACCACCATCTCCATAAGCATACGAAACATAGTGAGCTTCTTTCCTTTGAGGGAGCACATGACCTTATTTAATTTAGCAAACATGGGGTCATCTATATCATTAGCATCATGATTATCCTCCGCATCAAGGTACTCATCACTAGGAGTAAGAGGAGTGAGGCGAGGAGGATTTGATCGTGGGGTTACCTTGACCTTGTCAGGAGAGTTTTGGTCCTATCTATCTTCTACCATGACCTTTGCCATTAGGCACTTGTGAGCGTTGCCCTTGTAGTCTTTCATATAGTTATAGGTCACAACTGTTGGGGAACGTCGCATGGGAAACAAAAAAATTCCTACACACACGCAAACCTATCCATGGTGATGAGCATCTACGAGAGGGAGAGTGGATCTACATACCCTTGTAGATCGCTAAGCGGGAAGCGTTAAGAAACGCGGTTGGTGTAGTCGAACATCTTCGCGATCCAAATCGCCGAGCGTCCCGCGATCTCATCACGATCCGTCCCGTGATCCAATCATGATCCGTCCCGTGAACTCATCACGATCCGTCCCGCGATCTCATCATGATCCGTCTCACGATCTTGATCACGATCTGTCCCGCGAACTCATCACGATCCGTTCCGCGATCTCATCACGAACTGTTTCGCGATCTCGATCACGGTCCTTCCGATCTAGCGCCGAACGGACGGCACCTCCGCGTTCAGCACACGTGCAGCTTGATGACGATCTCCACCGTCTCGATCCAGCGAGAGGAGGTGGAGAGGAGAGAGAGTTCACCGGCAGCGTGACGGCGCTCCGATGATGGTGGTGGAGTGATTCCGGCAGGGCTTCGCCTAAGCGCTGTGGAAAACCGATCTAGAGGAGAAACTGTGCACCGGTGAAACGGGTAGCACATGGCCGGAAATTCTGTCCAAAAACCACCCAATCCACTAGTATATATAGCAGGAGAGGATAGGAGAGGCAGCCAAGGCCTTTGGGTCGGCCGAAATAGGAGGTGGGAAGAAATCCTACTTCACCTCCAATCCTAGTTGGAGTAGGATTGCCTCCTATTGGCTGATTTTCCACTTTTTTCTTTAGGACTTTCTCTCCTGCGCCATGGGCCTTTGTGGCTGTTTTTCCAGCCCACTAAGGGCTGGTTATTATTCTCCCACAGCCCATGGACCTCTTGGGGTCGAAGTACCCCTCCCGAAGGTCTCCCGGTACACTACCGATGAGCCCGAAACTTTTCCGGAAACCAAACTGGGACTTCCTATATATGAATCTTTACCTCCGGACCATTCCGTAGCTCCTCGTGACGTCCGGGATCTCATCCGGGACTCCAAACAAACTTCGGTCACCACCATACATAACTCTACACTACCGAAACGTCACCGAACCTTAAGTGTGCAGACCCTGCGGGTTCGAGAACTATGTAGACATGACCGAGACACCTCTACAGTCAATAACCAATGGCGGGACCTAGACGTCCACATTGGTTCCTACATATTCTACAAAGATATTTATCGGTCGAACCTCTATGTCAAGGATTCAGTTAATCCCGTATAACGTTCCCTTTGTTCTTCGGTATGTTACTTGCCCGAGATTCGATCGTCGGTATCTCCATACCTAGTTCAACCTCGTTACTGGCAAGTCTCTTTACTCATTCCGTAATACAAGATCCCGTGACTAACACTTAGCCACATTGCTTGCAAGGCTTGTAGTGATGTTGTATTACCGAGTGGGCCCCGAGATACCTCTCCGTCACACGGAGTAACAAATCCCAGTCTCGATCCATGCCAACTCAACAGACACCATCGGAGATACCTGTAGAGCACCTTTATAGTCACCCAATTACGTTGCGACGTTTGATACACACAAGGCACTCCTCCGATATCCGTGAGTTGCATGATCTCATGGTCATAGGAACATATACTTGACATGCAGAAAACAGTAGCAATAAACTGACACGATCATATGCTATGTTTGTAGTTTAGGTATTATCCATCACATCATTCTCCTAATGATGTGATCCCGTTATCAAACGACATCTCATGTCCATGGCTAGGAAACCTTAACCATCTTTTGATCAACGAGCTAGTCTACTAGAGGCATACTAGGGACATGGTGTTGTCTATGTATCCACACATGTATCTGAGTTTCCGATCAATACAATTATAGCATGGATAATAAATGATTATCATGAACAAGGAAATATGATAATAACTAATTTATTATTGCCTCTAGGGCATATTTCCAACAACAACTTCACCACTCTTATTGACTAGCCTCAAAGAGTTTTTAGAACCTTGAGCAACTCCGGCAACAACACTAACATCATCCGGAACAGATTCTTCATGAGCAACCATTGCTTTACCATCTATCTTATTAAGCTTTGAGTTCAAAGGGGTTGGTAACTTTTTCTTGGAAAAGGTCTTGGGAAACCTTGGTTTATCTTCTCTCTTCTCATAGAGGCAATCGTTGGAGAAGTGGTTTGTTTCTTCACAGTTGTAACATGTTATCACTTTCTTCTTCCGGAATCTTCCTTTGAATTTTCCCGCACTAAACTTCTTGACAAAGAGGGCAATGTCTTCATATGAAGGGCTGTCATTAGAGTCAATCTCATCACCATCTTCATCCTCATCATCTTCTTCTTATTCACTTTGCTCTTCTACATATACATGATTGGCCTTCAATGCAAGATTGATTTTTTATGTTGAGGTACCATGCATGGCAAGATGTTTTCTAGCATTTGCCTTTGACTCTTCAAAGAGTTGGAAAGTGGATATGATGTCATCTGGAGTCATTTCCTTGAATCCATGGTGTTTTCTTATGTCCCACACCATTGGGTGATGATACGGAGCAAGAGCATGAAGCAACTTGTCCACGAGAAATCACTTAGTCAAGTTGAATCCATCTAGTGTCTTGTGACATTCACATGACTCGATATCGGCGGCGAGAGTCATGAGACTCTCATGGAGTTGCTTGGGAGATTCAACTTTCTCCATACAAAAGTTTTGCAATTGCCCCTTGGCAATTTCATATTGAGCAAGCCGGAGAGTGGAGGTATCGGTCTTGGTCCTCACAATGCTATCCCATAATTCCTTGGCACTTGTGATATGTATGTATGGTCTCCTTTGCTTGTCAGTCATACCTCTCCTTATGCACATGATTGCCGTGTCATTGAGATTCTTGTCATATACCTTTCTTGGAGTAAGATTCTTCGGATCAACAGTTTTTTATCCATATTCCAACATCTCCAACATCTCATCATTTCCATATGGAAGATGATCCTGCATAGCAACTCTCCACATAGAAAAATCGGTAGTGTCATCAAGTAAAGGAGGTTTGCCTTGTGGGTTATACTTTGGTTTCTCTATTTGAGGTCTTGCATAAAGCCAAGGAACGCTGGAGTGTTCATTACTAGAAGGTTGTTGAACAAGTGAAGGAGTACGCACAACTGGCCTCGATGTCGCACCACCAGAAAGTGGTGCAAGCATCGTGGTTAGTGTGGCCAGTCTCATTTGGACCAAGGCCTCAAGAGAAGCATCATGCTCCTCCTTTTTCTTAGAACGCCCTACTCGTACTCTTCGAATCCGCAACAAGGGGAGTCCCATCGGGTTTCATCTCGCTCTAGGGCGGTTAAGCCAAAAGAATAGAGCACAAGGCTCTGATACCAATTGAAAGGATCGAGATGGACCTAGAGGGGGGTGAATAGGTACATTACATATTTTAATTGTTACTTAGAAATTTTAGGCAATAATCTGGAATATGAAAGTGAGCCTAACAATTGCAAGTAGGATACTAAGCAAGGTAAGATAGAAACACAAGTAGGTAAGTAAGCAAGCATAATAAGATATAGGTAAGGACTAAGAGACAAGTAACCACAAGTAGGAAGTTAGGTTTAGGAATAACCGCAACTTTGAGAGACGAGGATGTATGCCAATGTACTTCCTTGGAGGGAAGCTACGTCACCGTTTAGAGAGGTGTATGTTACCACGAAGGCACACCAACACCACGAAGGCTCACCCTATTCTCTCCTTGAGATATCACCACGAAGGCGATTCCCAACCACTACTGGTAGACCTTGGGGTGGTCTCCAAACCCTCACAAACTTTCTGGGGGTAATCACAATGGTTGATTCCTCACCGAAGAACTCCTACCTCCTAGGAGTCTCCAACCTCCAAGAGTAACAAGAACGATGGGGAAAAGCTCAAGACTTTCTCAAATCACAATTTCCTTGGGTGAAGAGAAGGGGAAGGAGTGGATCTATCACTTGACTGGGGAACTTCTCTCAAATACCCTCAAATGCTCTTGGGATCTTGGATTTGGTGTATGAGGATGAGAGAGAAATAAATGTGTGTTCTAGGGTTGCTCAAAGTGAATGGTCAACCTCTCCACGAAGTGGTGAAGAGGTATTTATAGTGTGGGTGCAAATATGGCCGTTGGAGTGTAAGTGACTGTGTCGGGCCGGACATCCGGGCCAGGGGCCGGACATCTGGCGTAAGTGAAATGCACACGATACACTGAGCCAGAGAGGGAAAAAAGCAGGGGAGCCGGACATCCAGGGGATGTCCCGGACATCCGACGTGCAAGTTAAGGCCCGAACATCCGGCTTACGCCCGGACAACCGGCATTCCACCCCTCAGCTAGCAGCAGTACTGGCATTGTGTGGGCTGGAAATCCGGCAGAGGGCTCGTATATCCGGTGTGCCAGACATCCGGCGGTGTGCCGGACATCCGGTCCATATTTGGTGAAAATGGTGTACTTTCGACAGCAGGAGGGCCGGATATCCGAGGCATTTCCTAGAAATCCGGCAGTGGCATGAACTCCCGGACATCCGGCACCATTCCTGAACATCCGGCCATCCCAGAGCGGCAACTCTTTAAAAAGCATACAAGGTGTAGATTTCAACCGAAGAAGGGAGTTTGAATTTACTTGAGCATGTCTCTTTCTAATCCCATCGATCCCCTCTTAATAGTGTGGGATCCCTATACTCAAGAAGAAAAAGAAAATGAGATTCGTAAACCTCTTTGTTCCTTCCTTCTCAACTCATAATAATTCCAATCGTCCGTGATCCACGCATATCGAGACTTGAGGACTACTACCTGAGATTTACTTGACAAACATTATTAGTCATCTGCATGTATATTGTCATCAACATCAAAATATAATATAAGGGCAAGATTGCACTTTCACCCGACAACGACATTGATGTGTACCTAAGGCCATTAGTTGTAGAACTTTTACAACTATGGAATGGAAAAGGTGTACGTGTGTGGGATGAGCATGAACAAGAGGAATTTGACCTACGAGCATTACTGTTTGTAACCATCAATGATTGGCCTACTCTTAGGAATCTTTTAGGATAGACAAACAAGGGATACCACGCATGAACGCACTGTTTAGATGATACCCAAGTATATATTTGGACAAATGCAAGAAGAATGTGTACCTGGGACATCGTCAATTTCTTCCGACTAAGCATGCCTTAAGAAAGAAAGGCAAGCATTTCAAAGGTGAGGTAGATCACCAGAAGAAGCCCCTCCTCTATATTGGTGATGAAATACTTGATATGGTCAAGGATTTAAAAGTAATCTTTGGAAAGGGTCCTGACAGACAATCTGTTCCGACTGACGCTGAGGGACGCGCACCCATGTGGAAGAAGTAATCTATATTTTGGGACCTACCCTATTGGAAATACCTAGAGGTGTGCTCTGCAATCGACGTGATGCACGTGACGAAGAATTTTTGCATGAACCTGCTAGGATTTTTGGGTGTGTATGGGAAGACAAAAGATACACCAGAGGCACAGGAGGACCAGCAACGTGTCCACGAAAACGACGACATGCATCCAAAGTAGTATCAAGGTCCTGCCAGCTACACTCTTACCAAAGAAGAGAAGGAAATCTTCTTTAAATGCATGATTACTATGAAGGTCCCGTCTGGCTTCTCATCGAATATAAAGGGAATAATAAACATGGCAGAGAAAAAATTCCAGAACCTAAAGTCGCATGACTACCACGTAATTATGATGCACCTGCTTCCGGCTACATTAAGGGCGCTTCCTCCGGAAAGCGTCTGATTAGCCATTATGAAGCTATGTGAATTCCTCAATGCAATCTCTCAGAAGGCAATCGATCATGAAATCCTACCAACGTTACAGAATGATGTGGTGCAATGTCTTGTTAGCTTTGAGTTGTTGTTCCCACCATTGTTCTACAATATCCGACTCACGTCCTAGTTCGTCTAGTCGACAAGATTGCCATTTTGGGTCTTGTATTTCTACACAATATGCTCCCCTTTTAAAGGTTCATGGGAGTCTTGAAGAAATATGTTCGTAGTCATGCTAGGCCAGAAGGAAGCATCTCCACAGGCCATCAAACGGAGGAGGTTGTTGCATTTTGTGTTAACTTTTTTCCTGACCTTCAGCCGATTGGTGTCCCTAAATCGCGGTATGAGGGGAGACTGAGTGGAAAAGGCATGCTAGGAGCGAAATCAACAATATGTAGGGATGGGCATTCTTAGCGCAAGCACACTACAAAGTTCTACAGAATTCTACCTTGGTGGCCCCGTATATGAATGAACACAAGAATATTCTACGCTGGACACACCCGGAGTAGTTTGTCGACTGGATTACACGTGAATACATCGGGACTTTCGGCGGTTAGTTGCAAATGCATCTCATGCGTAACAACACTGTTGTAGATGGCATGTACTTGTTGGATAGGACACCATCTTCGACTGTATTGACTTACCAAGGGTACGAGATAATGGTAATACATTTGACACGATCGCCCAAGATAAAAATAGCACCAACAAAAACAGTGGTGTCCGCTTTGATGTAGCAATCACTAATAGGGCAAAGGACACATATTATGGTTACATAGAGGAGATATGAGAACTTGACTATGGACATGAATTTAAGCTCCCTTTGTTTCGGTGAAAATGGATCAATCTATAAGGAGGCAGCATACAGTTAGACCTGTAGTACGGAATGACAACAGTGGATCTCAACAATCTTCGGTGCACATACGAACCATTCGTCCTAGCCAATGATGTGGCGTAGGTTTTCTATGTGAAGGACATGTGTACCAAACCCAAAAAATACCAAACCAAGAAAAAAAAGATAAGGAAGCGGATACATCAAATGATGAGCCAAAGCGAAACATAGTTCTTTCAGGGAAAAGAAACATTGTGGTTGTGGAGGGCAAGACAGACATGTGTGAAGATTATGAAAAGTTTCATGAAATACCTCCCTTCAGAGTGAAGGCTGACCCCAGCATCTTGTAAAACGATGAAGATTATCCACGGTTACGGCACAATAACCAAGGGACACACACGAAGAAAAACTGAAGACCTTCTCTCCACAACTATTCTGATGATTGCTTTCATCTAGAATATCACTGCAATTACATGTGAAGAAATGAAATCCTTTGGTAATAGACGAGTTTTCGTCCGAAACCCTAATACTTCGAAAGAGATTGTCCAGTTTGTACACGAAGTGCATCCAGTTTTTCCTGTAACCCTCTCAATTTTTTAGCACATGCTATGTGGGTGAAATTATGATACCATGCCAACTTTCAACCATTTCAGAGTTTATTTGCAATGCTTTTCAAATTTAGGGTCATTTTAGATTAAAATAAATCATGAAATGCATGGAAAATAACAAATGAAGTCAGAAAAGGTTTGAAAAGTGATGACATGGCCTTGAATGGTGCATATTGAATGCAGAAAAAGTCTTGAGTTAAAATATGTTTAAAAATTGAAATCCCTTTGTAATAGACATGTTTTTGTCCGAAACTCTCATACCTCAAAAGAGATTGCCCAGTTTGTACACGAAGTGCATCCAGTTTTTCTTGTAACCCTCTCAACTTTTTAGCACATGCTATCTAGGTGAAATTATGACACCATGCCAACTTTCAACCTTTTCAGACCTCATTTGCAGTGCTTTCCAATTTCAGGGTCATTTTAGCTCAAAATAAATCATGAAATGCATGAAAAATAGCAAATGAAGTTAGAAAAGGGTTGAAAAGTCACGACGTGGCTTTGAATGGTGCATATTGAATGCATAATAAATCTTGAGTTAAAATATGTTTAAAAAAATATATCCCTTTGTAATGGACGAGTTTTTGTCCGAAACCCTTATACTTCAAAAGAGATTTTCCAGTTTGTACACGAAGTGCATCCAGTTTTTCCCGTAACCCTCTAAACTTTTTAGCACATGCTATGTGGGTTAAATTATGATACCATGCCAACTTTCAACCATTTCATAGTTAATTTGCAGTGCTTTTGAATTTTAGGGTCATTTTAGCTCAAAGAATGAACTAATAGAAAAAAGAATGAACTAAAAAGCTTTTATAAAACTCTAATAGCAGAAAGAATGACCTAAAAAGCTTTTATAAAACTTCAATAGCAAAAGGAATGAACTAATAAGCTTTTATCAAAAATTAATAGCACAAAGAATGAAATAAAAATAATTAATTAAATATAATATTCTTGAGTAGCAAAAAGAATCAAAATAATATTCACTAAAATTATCAAAGTAATTCTTTGTTAAAAACTTTAATAGTAAAAATAAATTTCATAAAGTATATTTTGTTACAAGCTTTAATAGAAACTAAAAGGATTTTATAAAACTCTAATAGCAAAAGGAATCAACTACAAAGAATCAATAAAAAATAAAACTTATGCAACTAAAATTATATAACTAATAATATCATATGCAAAAAATAATATTAATTTTTTAAAAACATAATATATGAAAAAAAATAAAAAAGGCCCGTCCACTAGGCACCACAGCCTGCATACGACTAGAAACCCTATATATGGGCCAGGATGCAGGCCTAGAGTGCTAGTAGGCCTAACAGGGCGTCAGATAGGCATTTACTTCCTACATTAGAGTGGAGCTTGAGAGTGCAGCGGTAGCAGCACTTATAAACCACTACGTGCCCCTCTCGACTAGTGAGGTGGGACTAAACTTGCGGTTGCGGGAAGCAGAGATCTTTAGTCCCGGTTGGTGGATCCAACAGGGACTAATGCCCCCCTTTAGTCCCAGTTGGAGCCCTAACCAAGACTAAAGCCCTGGGCTTCCCTCCCTTTCGCCTGGAGAAAATTCACCTTTAGTCCTGGTTGGTGGCACGAACCGGGACTAATGGGGGGTGTTAGTCCCGGTTCGGGCCACCAACCGGGACTAAAGGGTGGGGTGTATATAAGTAGGAGTAAGCAGTTTTCAATCTCCATCTCCCCCGAAGGCGCCGCAGACCACCTCGGCGCTGCCAGGCTTCTGGACCTGGCTATCGCCTCCTCGAGCCCGCTCCTCGTCGCTGCCCCCATCGCCGTCCCTGTCACTGCCCCCGACGCCATCACCACCATGTCGCCGCCCCTCGACACCATCGCCACCCCAAGCCCGCTCCCGCTCCTCCTCCTAAGTGAGCCGCCGGCCACACTGCCGTTTCCCTCCTCGTATCCCCCCCGCGATCACCATCATCCGCGTCTGTTTTGGCACCGAGTTAAGGATCTGCTCCATGTTAAAAATAAACCTTTGAAGTGTAAAGATTGATATAATAACTCGTTGATAATTCCTCCATATCCCTAGCATCCTAAGGTAGTCGTCCATCAGCCATCTGAAGCGCCTTTATTTGATTCTTCTCTCAATGTCGGCTAGCTCGTAAGTGAAAAAAGTAAGTGTTCTTGTCTCACATATAAAATTTAGAAATTATTCTCAAACAAGATAAAAAGAAAAAATTCTAGATGATCCACACTTTGTATGTAGAGGAACCTACAAAACAAATGTGATTCGAGGGGAGAATAGTGTATACCATTTATACCGAGCATTAGCTAGCTCTTGCCTATAGCACACCTTAGAAGGGTCATGACCTGATAAGAGTATGAGATGGGGTGGTTTTATTTCCGGTTCATGCAATGGGCGGCTCTCTTCTTTGTCCCCCCTTTTTTGCTATTAAACATGCATCTCAAATCCTGTGAGTAGGATTATAAAAATATATGTCATTTTGGTATTAACTATGGTGTTCTTGTTATTGTTGTTAAATAAAATGATATATATTTGCTCTAGCCACTATTTGTTCTCCTCCATGATGCCAATCCCGCATCCTTGTCATCGACTCGGTGGTGACAACCTGCTTGAGAGGCACAATGTCCGGGACTAGGCTCCGTCGGGCTGGCACTAGGAGGTGCTACCTTCCGAGGCGCGCACCTTGGTGAGAAATTTAGGTCTCGTCGTCGACCCAGAGCTTTTTGGTGGTGGTCGCATGGGCCACTATGAGGGCATAGGGATCCGCCCCCCGCGGAGGTGGTACGTCTCCGTGTTAGGGAGGAGGATGAGCACGTCCGTCGCTACATGAACGGGTTGGACGCCAGGTTCTCCAATACCTGGCACATTATTCAGGGATCTCACCCAGGCTATGATCCGGTGATGGTTACTTATATTTGGGTGTCCACTACCTGTGCCATGAGATGTCAACTCGATCTGTATTAATTAATGATATTATATGATAATATTCGTTTTGGGGAAGATTGCATGGGAAACAAAAAAATTCCTACGCACACGCAAAGATCTATCCATGGGGGTGAGCATCTATGAGAGGGAGAGTGTATCTACATACCCTTGTAGATCGCTAAGTGGGAAGCGTTTAGAAACGCGGTTGATGTAGTCAAACATCTTCGCGATCCAAATCGCCGAGCGTCCCGCGATCCAATCACGATATGTCCCGATCCAACGCCGAACGGACGGCACCTCTGCGTTCAGCACATGTACAACTCGATGATAGTCTCCACCTTCTGGATCCAGCAAGAGGGAGCAGAGAGGTAGATGAGTTCTCCGGTAGCGCGACGGAGCAGCAGCGGCGGTGGTGGAACTATTCCAGCAGGGCTTCGCCTAAGCACCGCCGAATCTAGATGTTGGAGGAACTAGGGAATAGAGAACTAGCTTATGGACTTGTGTTCTTGGGGGCTCTATTACTCTAGTATATATAGGAGGGAGGGGAGGGGGAATCCCTCTAGGGTTTCCCCTAGAGGTTCGTCCGAAGGAGGTGGAGGTGGAGCCTCCCACCAATCCTACTCCTAGTAGGATTCCTTCTTCCTACTTGGAAACCTTCTCCACTTGGTTTTTTTTCTTCCCACCTTTCCTAGCTGCATGGACCATGTGGGTCTAGTTTTCCCAGCCCACTAAGGTCTGGTGCAACACCCCTCAGGCCCATGTGGCCTCCCAGCATGGGTGTCCCCTCCCGATGGCCCTCCGGCACTCCCGGTACACTACCAGAAATACCTGAAACTTTTCCGGTGGCCAAAACGGGACTTCCTATATATGAATCATTACCTCCGAACCATTCCCGAGACCCTCGTGACGTCCGGGGTATCATCTGGGACTCCGAACAACCTTCGGTCACCAACATACATAACTCAATACTACCGAAACGTCACCGAACCTTAAGTGTGCAGACCCTGCAGGTTCGAGAACTATGTAGACATGACCGAGACACCTCTACGGTCAATAACTAATAGCAGGACCTGGATCTACATATTGGTTCCTACATATTCTACAAAGATCTTTATCAGTTGAACCTCTATGTCAAGGATTCAGTTAATCCCGTATATTGTTTCCTTTGTTCTTCGGTAGTTTACTTGCCCGAGATTCGATCGTCGGTATCTTTATACCTAGTTCAACCCCTCGTTACCGACAAGTCTCTTTAATTGTTCTGTAATACAAGATATCATGGATAACACTCTAGTCATAATGCTTGCAAGGCTTGTTGTTATGTTCTATTACCGAATGAGCCCAGAGATACCTCTCCGTCACACGGAGTAACAAATCCCAGTCTTGATGCATGCCCACTTAACAGACACCCTCGGAGACACCTGTAGAGCACATTTATAGTCACCTAGTTATGTTGCGATGTTTGATACACACAAGGCACTCCTCCGTTGTTAGTGAGTTGCATGATCTCATGGTCATAGGAACAGATATTTGATATGCAGAAAACTATAGCAATAAATTGACATGATCATATGCTATGTTTATAGTTTGGGTCTTGTCCATCACATCATTCTCCCAATGATGTGGTCCCATTTATCAAATGACATCTTATGTCCATGGCTAGGAAACCTTGACCATCTTTGATCAACGAGCTAGTCTACTAGAGCCATACTCGAGACAAAGTGTTGTCTATGTATCCACGTGATGCGTTTCCAATCAATACAATTATAGCATGGATAATAAATGATTATCATGAACAAGGAAATATAATAATTACCATTTATTATTGCTTCTAGGGCATATTTCCAACAGTCTCCCACTTGCACTAGAGTCAATAATTTAGCTCACATCACTATGTGATTTACATTGTAATGAATCTAACACCCATACAATTCTAGTGTTGATCATGTTTAGCCCTTGGAAGAGGTTTAGTCAACGGGTATGCGACATTTAGATCCGTGTGAACTTTGAAAATATTTATGTCCTCCTCCTTGATGTATTCGCGGATGGAATTGAAGCGTCACTTTATGTGTCTTGTCCTCTTGTCAAACCTTGGTTCCTTGGCCACAGCAATGGCACCAGTGTTGTCACAGAACAGAGCCATTGGATTCAGTGCATTGGGCACTACTCCAAGATCTGTCATGAACTCCTTCATCCAGACACCTTCCTTCGCCGCCTCCAAGGTTGCGATGTACTCCGCTTCGCATGTAGAATTGGCTACCATGCTCTACTTGGAACAACACCATATTACCGCTCCCCCATTGAGAATAAATCGTATCCGGTTTGCGACTTAGATTCATCCGGATTAGTGTCAAAGATTGCGTCGGCATAACCCTTGACGACAAGCTCTTGATCACCTCCATAAATGAGAAACATTTCCTTAGTCCTTTTCAGGTACTTAAGGATGTTCTTGATTGTCGTCCAGTGCTCCATTCCTACATCAATTTGAAACCTTCTGGCCATACTTATGGCAAGGCTGACATCGGGTCTTGTTCACATCATTGCATACATGATAGATCGTATGGCTGAAGCATAGGGGATGACACTCATCTTTTCTCTATCTTCTGCAGTCACTTGGCACTGAGTCTTACTCAACTTCACACATTGCAACACGGGCAAGTACCCCTACATGGAATGATCCATTTTGAACTTCTTCAAAACTTTGTCAAGGTATGTCCTGTGTGAAAGTCCTATTAAGCGTCTCGATCTATCTCTATAGATCTTGATGCCTATTATGAAAGCAGCTTCTCCTAGGTCCTTCATTGAAAAACTCTTTTTCAAATATTCCTTCACGCTTTCCAACATTTCTATATTGTTACGAATCAGCAATATGTCATCCACATATAATATTAGAAAAACTATAGAGCCCCCACTCACTTTATTGTAAATACAAGCTTCTCCGTAAACTTGTATAAATCCGAACGCTTTTATCACCTCATCAAAGTGTACATTCCAACTCCGAGATGCTTGCACCAGTCCATAAATGGATCGCTGGAGTTTGCCAACTTTGTTAGCATTCTCTGGATCGACAAAACCTTCTGGTTGTATCATATACAACACTTCCTTAAGGAAATCGTTAAGGAACGTTGTTTTGATATCCATCTGCCAAATTTCATAATCGAAAAATGCAGCTATTGCTAAGATGATTCTGAAAGACTTAAGCATCGCTATCGGTGAGAAGGTCTCATCGCAGTCAACTCCTTGAACTTGTGAAAAACCCTTTCCCACCAGTCAAGCTTTATAGACGATGACATTACCGTCCTCGTATGTCTTCCTCTTAAAGATCCATTTGTTCTGAATGGCCTTTCGCCCTTGAGGCAATACTTCCAAATTCCATACTTTCTTTTCATACATAGATCCCATCTTGGATTTCATGGCCTCTAACCATTTCTCGGAATCCGGGCCCATCATCGCTTCTCTATACCTCATAGGTTCATCATTGTCCCAACAACATGACCTCTAAGTCAGGGTTGTCGTGTTGGAAATATGCCCTAGAGGCAATAAATAAAGTGTTTATTATTATATTTCCTTGTTCGTGATAATTGTTTATTATCCATGTTATAATTGTATTGATTGGAAACACGTTACATGTGTGGATATATAGACAACACTTTGTCCCTAGTGTGCCTCTAGTAGACTAGCTCGTTGATCGAACATGGTCAAGGTTTCCTAGCCATTTACATGAGATGTCATTTGATAATGGGATCATGTCATTAGGGGAATGACGGGATGGACAAGACCCAAACTATAAACGTAGGATATGATCATGTCAGTTTATTGCTACAGTTTTCTGCATGTTAAGTATATGTTCCTATGACCATGAGATCATGCAACTCACTGACACCGGAGGAGTGGCTTGTGTGTATCAAACGTCGCAATGTAAATGGGTGACTATAAAGGTGATCTACAGGTATCTCCGAGAGTATATTCTAGGTTGGCATGGATCAACACTGGAATTTGTTACTCTGTGTGACGGAGAGGTATCTCAGGGCCCCCTCGGTAATACAACATCACAATAAGGCTTTAAAGCAATGTGACTAAGTGTTAGCCATGGGATCTTGTATTACGGAATGAGTAAAGAGACTTGCCGGTAATGAGGTTAAACTAGGTATGAAGATACCGACGATTGAATCTCGGTCAACTAACATACCGAAGAACAAAGGGAACGTCATACGGGATTAACTGAATCCTTGACATAGAGGTTCGACCGATAAAGATCTTCGTAGAATATGTAGGAATCAATATGGGCATCTATGTCCCGCTATTGGTTATTGATCGTACAGGTGTCTCGGTCATGTCTACATAGTTCTCGAACTCGCAGGGTCTGCACACTTAAGGTTCGGTGACGTTTCAGTAGTATGGAGTTATGTATGGTGGTGACCGAAGGTTGTTTGGAGTCTCGGATGAGATCCCAGACATCATGAGGAGCTCCGGAATGGTCCGAGGGTAAAGATTGTTATATAGGAAAGTGGTGTTTGAACTCCGAAAAAGTTTCGGGCATTTCCGACAGTGTACCAGGAGTGACAAATGGGTTTCGATGACCACCAAGTAGGGCCCGCATACCCCCAAGGGGTCACATGGGCCTTAGAGGTGGCGCACCAACCCCTGGTGGGCTGGGCAGCCAGCCAAAAGGCCCTATGCACATAGGGAAGGAGGAAGAGTAGGGGCCAAGTAGGGAAAGGAGTCCTACTAGGAGTCCTACCATCACCACAACGCCGTCACGCTTCCGGAGAACTCGTCTACCTCTCCGCTCCCTCTTGATGGATCAAGAAGGCAGAGATCTTCACCGAGTTGCATGTGTGCTGAACGCGTAGGAGCCGTCCGTTCGGTACTTGATCGGGAGTTCGTGGGACGGCTTGCGATTTGGATCGCGGAGACGTACCACTACATAAACCGCGTTCTTTAACGCTTCCGCTTAGAAATCTACAAGGGTACGTATATCCAATCTCTCCTCTCATAGATTCTCATCTCCTAGATTGATCTTGGTGAAGCTAGGAAATATTTTGTTTCCCATGCAACGTTCCCCAACAGTGTCATCATGAGCTAGGTCTATGCGTAGATGAGATCTTGGGTAGAACAAAAAGAGTTTGTGGGCATTCATATCCAGATTGCTTCCTTCCTTAGTATTTTGTTGGTTTAGTGGTATTGTGGGATGAAGTGGCTCGGACCAACTTTACTCATACGCTTACGAGAGACCGTGTTCCATCGACTGACATGTGACTTCGTCGCATAAAGATGGCTGGCGGGTGTTTGCCTCTCCCACTTTAGTTGGATCGGATTTGATTAAGGAGGTCCTTGTAGAAGGTTGAAAAGCACTCTTCATATCACTATTGTGGTTTTCTGTAGGTAAGAAGCGTTCTTGCTAGATACCCATAGCAGCCATGTAAAACATGCAACAACAACTAGAGGATGTCTAACTTGTTTTTGCAGGGTATGTTGTGATGTGATATGGCCAATTGCATGATGCGATATATGTGATGTATGAGATGATCATGTTTTTGTATAGAATATCACGACTTGCATGTCGATGAGTACGGAAACAGGCAGGAGCCATAGGGTTGTCTTTAATTATTGTATGACCTACATGTCAATCATTAAGCACTATGTAATGCTTTACTTTATCGCTAAATGGTAGCAATAGTAGTAGAAGCATGATGGGCGCGACAACACCGATGGGGACACGTTGATGGAGATCAAGATGATGGAGATCATGGAGTCATGCCGGTGACGATGGAGATCATGCCAGTGCTTTCAAGATGGAGATCAAAAGCACAAGTTCATGGCCATATCATGTCACTTATGATTTGGATGTGATGTTAATCCCTTTATGCACCTTGTTTTGCTTAGGACGACGGTAGCATTATAAGGTGATCCCTCACTTAAATTTCAAGATGAATTATGTTCTCCCAGAGTGTGCACCGTTGCGAAAGTTCGTCGTGTCAAGACACCACGTGATGATCGGGGGTGATAGATTATACGTTCACATACAACGGGTGCAAGCCAGTGTTGCACGTGCGGAACTCGGGTTAAACTTGACAAGCCTAGCATGTACAGACATGGCCTCGGAACAGAAGAGACCGAAAGGTTGAACATGAGTCATATAGTAGATATGATCAACATGATGATGTTCACCATTGAAACCATCTCAACTCACGTGATGATTGGACTTTAGTTGGTGAATTTGGATCATGTATCACTCAGATGACCTGAGGGATGTCAATGTGAGTGGGAGCTTTACTAATTTGATTAACTAAACTCATTATCTTGAACAATACTCTTAGTAATCTTTGTATATTTATGTTGTATATCAATGGCTCGCGTGGTAGCACCCCTGAATTTTAATGTGTTCCTAGAGAAAGCTAAGTTGAAAGATGATGGAAGTAACTTTGTGGACTGGGCCCGTAATCTGAGGATTATCCTCATGGCTTCTCGTAAGTCATATGTCCTTGATGCACCGCTTGGTAACCAACCCGAAGACATGTCATCCGAAGACGTTATGAACGCTTGGGAGTCACGTTCTGGAGATTACTCAATAGTTCAGGGTGCAATATTGTATGGCTTAGAACCGGGACTTCAAAGACGTTTTGAACATCAAGGAGCATATGAGATGTTCCAAGAGTTGGAGTTTATCTTTAAGAAGAATGCTCGGATCGAGAGGTATGAGACCTCCGATAAATTCTATGCTTGCAAAATGGAGGAGAACGGGTCTACCAGTGAACATATACTTAGAATGTCTTTGTATTTGACTCGTCTGACAGAGTTGGGAATGCCCCTTCCGCCAGAGGTGATCACTGACAGAGTTCTTCAATCATTTCCACCTAGCTACAAGAGCTTTGTGATGAACTATAACATGCACGGGATGAACAAGTCAGTCGCCGAGCTGTTTGTGATGCTGAAAGTCACTGAGTCTGAAATCCAGAAAGAACATCAAGTGTTGATGGTCAATAAAACCACTAGTTTCAAGAAGAATGGCAAGGGCAAGAAGGGTAATTCCAAGAAGAGTGGAAAAGCAGTTGCCCCTCCCGTGAAGAAACCCAAGGCTGGACCTAAGCCAGAAACTGAGTGCTTTCATTGCAAGGGAACTGGTCAGGAGAAGCGGAACTGCCCCAAGTATCTGGCTGGAAAAAATGCGGCAAACAACAAACAAGGTATATATGATATACATGTTATTGATGTGTACCATACTATCTCTCATTGTAGTGCCTGGGTATTTGATATCGGATTGGTTGCTCACATTTGCAACTCAAAACAAGAACTACGGAATAGACGAAGGCAGGCGAAGGACGAAGTGACGATGCGCGTGGGAACTGGTTCCAAGGTTGACGTGATCGCAATCGACATGCTCTCTCTTCGATTACCATCGGGATTAGTGATGAACCTGAATAATTGTTATTTAGCTCCAGCGTTAAGCATGAACATTATATCTGGATCTCGTTTATTGCGAGACGGTTACTCATTTAAATTAGAGAATAATGGTCGTTCTATTTATATGAGTAATATCTTTTATGGTCATGCACCCAATTTGAGGGGTTTATTCATATTAGATCTTGATAGTGATGATACAAATGTTCATAACATTGATGCCAAAACATGTAGAGTTGATCATGATAAAACCACTTTCTTGTGGCACCGCCGTTTGGGTCATATTGGTGTAAAACGCATGAGGAAGCTCCATGACGATGGACTTTTGGATTCACTTGATTTTGAATCACTTGACACATGTGAACCATGCCTCATGGGCAAGATGACTAAAACGCCGTTCTCTGGAACAATGGAACGGGCGAGTGATTTGTTAGAAATCATACATACCGATGTGTGCGGTCCGATGAACATTGAGGCGCATGGTGGATATCGTTATTTTCTCACCTTCACTGATGACTTGAGTAGATATGGGTATATTTACTTGATCAAACACAAGTCTGAAACATTTGAAAAGTTCAAGCAATTTCAGAGTGAAGTTGAGAATCATCATAACAAGAGGATTAAATTCCTGAGATCTGATCGAGGAGGATAATATCTGAGTTATGAGTTTGGCAGTCACTTAAGATAGTGTGGAATTGTTTCACAATTGACACCACCTGGAACACCACAGCGTAATGGTGTGTCCGAACGTCGTAATCGAACCTTATTAGATATGGTGTGTTCTATGATGTCTCTTGCTGATTTGCCACTATCATTTTGGGGTTATGCATTAGAGACAGTTGCATTCACTTTACATAGGGAAACATCGAAATCCGTTGAGACGACGCCATATGAATTGTGGTTTGGCAAGAAGCCAAAGTTGTCGTTTCTTAAAGTTTGGGGATGTGATGCTTACGTCAAAAAGCTTCAGCCTGAAAAGCTGGAACCCAAAGCGAAAAAATGTGTCATCATAGGATACCTAGAAGAGATAGTTGGGTAAGCCTTCCATCTCATATCCGAAGGCAAAGTGTCTATCGCTAAAAATGGAACATTTCTTGAGAAAGAGTTTCTCTCGAAAGAATTGAGTGGGAGGAAAATAGAACTTGATGAGGTTATTGAACCTTTACTTCAACTAGAGAGTAGCGCAGCTGTAAGAGCACATTTCTCCATCTGTGGTTTTGGGTAATTGATGACACCCCTATGGACTAATGGTTGCCTTGAGTTATATTCGAAGGATTTGTCCATAGGCACTTCTTGAAGTCCATCTGTTGGGTTTCAAGGAGTTTATATGGTGACCAAGGTGGTATTCAAGGTTTATCCAAAGATTGGTCATGTGGGAGTTGAGCTTATTGCAAGCATGTCTTGAACAAGAAGATTGTGTAAGCATTCATTTTTACCTTCAAGACATCATCTTTATGAAGAGAGAAGCTGAGATACAAGGTTGATAAATACTAAGTCAAAAAGTGAATCAAGTTGATCAACACACAAAGCATACAAGATGTATAGAGAGGGGTCAAGTGATCCCATGGTGTGGTAAGCATTGTCCATTACACTTTATGTACTAACCCATGGTCTACATGAGAGTTCTTTGTGGGGTTAGGTATATTTGCATGGGCTTGCATCAAGAGGCAGATCCCATACATCCCATGGAAGATGACATCAAGTGAAGATCATCATCAAGGTTGCGATGTGCAAGATCAAGTGAAGCATCACGGAGAGATTATGCTTGAGGCTCGTCGTTCATTATGGTGACAATGGACTTGTGAAGATGTGCCGAAGAGTGCATCACCCAGAGTGGAGTATGGGGAGCAATCATCTAGTCTTCATGAAGCCAACGCAATCAAGAAATGTGGTCCATCTTGAGGAAGTCAAGATCGTCATCATCTAGCTCAAGTGGACTATGCGCAAGGCTAAGGTTTGACCTTTATAGTGTTTTCTATTTTACTGGTCTCATGGTGGTAGTTGAGAGACCGAGTTATAGGATCGATTGTCGTACTATCAAGGGGGCTCTCAAGTGAGTAGCTTGATCGTATCGTTCATTGAGAGCTCAAACCATTGCATTCTTGGCATCATCATATTTCTTGGTTCTTGGTTGGATTTTCTCTATGTGGGTTCTTGAGCTTGTGGTTATCTTCGTGAAAAACTCTAGTACATCGAAAACGGATTTCATATGCTTTGTCTATTGCGTCTTTGGTGTTGGAGGTTTTACCGGTCTTATTCGAGGAAGGGTTCTCACCATTTTCTTATGGGCCTTTTCTCATTTTCTTCTTATTTATATTTCAATAAATATTGTGTTAGCACATGTCGTTAGCTTTCCAACAAACTTTGTTTCATTGAATTCGGAGTCTGTTTGCAAAAGTTGTGGCAGTTTTGGTGTTCTTAAAAGGCTGCAGCGGTACTATCGCAGCTAGAGCGGATGTAATTTTTTACTACAGCTCCGAACGGTACTACCGCAGATCCAAGAGTGGTACAACCGCTCTGGACCAAAATCTCGTGCTATTTACAGTCGTGGTAGGTACGGATGTAATTTTTTAGTACTGCTTGCAAGTAGTAGTACCGCTACCCGTAGCGGTAGTACCGCTATCCACAGCGGTAGTACCGTGAGGACGAGAGGTAGTACCGCTCCGGCGGTTCTACTGGCCTTTTGCCTCCTCAATGTTGTTTTTCAAAGGGGTACTAGAGCCCTAGCGGAATTACCGCTCCTTGGAGCAGTAGTACCGCTCTGTGCGGGTTGTGAGGATAACGGTTGGATTTTTTCTCACCTATAAAAGGGGGTCTTCTTCTCCAATGGACCTTATATTTTGAGCTCTTGTTCTTCCCCCATTATTGACCTTCTTCGAGCTTGCTAAATCTCAATCCCTCCAATGATTCTTCCTAGTTCTTGAGGGAAAAGAGATAGGAGATCTAGATCCACATTTCCACCAATCACTTTCTCCTCTAAGTGAGGGGAACCCCTTGGATCTAGATCTTGGAGTTCTTTGTGTTCTTGTTCGCTCTTCCTCTCATTTCCCTCCCTAGAATTAGTTGCTTTGGTGGGATTTGGGAGATAAGGACTTGGGGACTTCGTGTGCCCTTGCCATTGCATTTGGTGCATAGGTTTGAGTTATCCACGGTGATACGTGGAAGTGAGAAGTTGAGAAGCTATTACTCTTGGGTGTTTGAGCACCCTAGAGATGGTTGGTGGTGCCTCGGAGCTAAATCATTGTGGTGCAAAGCTCCGTGCAAGCTTCGGGGTCTCCAATTTGGTTGTGGAGATTGCCCCGAGCATTTGAGGTCACCTTGAATCCACAATCCATTGTGGTGAAGCTTCGTGTTGTCGTTGGGAGCCTCCAATCAAGTTGTGGAGATTTCCCCAACCTTTTTTGTACGGGTTCGGTGACCACCCTCAAGGGTCCCTTAGTGGAATCACGACATCTTGCATTGTGTGAGGGCGTGAGGAGATTCTGATGGCCCTAGTGGCTTATTGGGGAGCATTGTGCCTCCACACTGCACTGAACGGAGATTAGCATCTGCAAGGGTGTGAACTTCGAGATACATCATCGTCTCCATGTGCCTTGGTTATCTCTTACCCGAGCCCCTTTACTTATGCACTTTTCTTTGTGATAGCCATATTGTTTCTTGTTATATATCTTGCTGTCACTTAGTTGTCTATCTTGCTTAGCATAAGTTGTTGGTGCACATAGATGAGCCTAGTTGTTTTAGGTTTTGTGCTTGACTAATTAAACGATAGTTTTATTCCGCATTTGTTCAAGCCTAAACCGTAATTATTTTAAAGCGCCTATGCACCCCCCTCTAGGCAACATCCACGTCCTTTCAATTGGTATCAGATCTAGGTCTCTCATTATTATGTTTAACCACCTAGAGAGTAAGGATGTCTACTAGGGGATTAGGATTCTCTAACACTCTTAGTTTCGATGGCACAAATTTTGATGTTTGGCTAATTCGCATGCTTAATCTCTTTAGGGTCATGGACCCAAATTTAGAGCGAATTGTAGATATGGGTTTTTCTCCTCCAAAGGATTCTCAACACATATCTTTAGAGGATGATAAAAACTCTTATATCAATGCTCAAGCTTCTAATGTGCTTTTTGATGCTTTGAGCAATGTAGTTATATTTGAACTCATGCCATTCCAGGATGCTTATGAGTTGTGGACAAAGCTTCAAGATAAATATGGTGTGTCCAAGATTTGTAGGGATGATTGTTCTCCCCCCACCTCTGGTCGTGTTGTCTTCTCAACTTCTTCTACTTCACCTACATGTGGATTGCCACAAGGTAATTATATGGTGAGTAGTGATGATCATTGTTATGATGATAGTGGGCTTATTGTTGATAATTCTTCTTCACTATCTTATTGCAATGCTTCATCTTTGGACTTTAACACCTCGAGTAGTTTAAATGTTTCACATGCTTGTGTTGATAGTCCTGGCATATCATGTACAAATAGCTTGACTAAATCTCATGATGATATGCTTGCTATATCTTGTTGCCATGATAAAAATGTATATATGTCCTCGAGTTGTTGTGCTAACAATGTAGAGGACACCCAACACTCCATGGAACAAGATGTGGTCCTGAATGGTGCTTCAAGGGATCCTACATAATCATCTATTGTTTCTCACTTTTGCCTTATGTCTAAGGCTTCAAAGGTATCTCCTACTTTGAATCCCAATATATCTCACGATGATGACGTTGATCATAATGATGAATAGAGTGATAATATTGCTTCCTTTAAACTTAAGGGAGAAATGGTTTTTAAAGCTCTTCATAAGAATAATATTGCTCGTTCCAACTTCATGGAAATCAGGTCTATTGCCATTAAGGGCAAGAAATATATTGAGGAGTTGGAAGCTCATCTCGAGGAGCATGAGGCCACCATTGAGACAATGGAAGGTCATGAACGTGATTACGTTAATGAGATCGCGGAGCTATCTCAAGCTCTTGAAAATGAACAAACCGCCAAGGAATCTCTTGAGGAGACCTTTGCTCTAGAATTATCTAGATTAAAGGAATCTCATGAAAGAGCTCTCGAGGTGGCTAATTATTTTAGAACTAAAAATGATAAGCTTGAAGTTGCACATGCTAAACTCCTTGAGGACTTTGAGCACCTCGAAAATGGTTCAAGGGTTGTTAAGAGTTCGCTCATTGAACACACAGAGTCTCATGCTCAACTTAATGTTTCATATGCTAAAGAGCTTGCCATGTTGCCTTCTCCTCTTGTTGTTAATGATGATTCTTGTGCTACTAACTCTATTTCTTGTGAAGCATCCATATTAATGGAGAATGTTGAGCTAAGGGCTCAACTTGAGTTGCTATCTAGCAATTACGGGAAATTGGAAGAAAGTCATGAAAAGCTTTCTAGCTCTCATGGCGATCTTCTAGTATCTCATAATGTGGTAAAGATAGCTCATGAGGCTAGTACTACTAAGGTAACATCTAGTGAGCCTCGTGTGGAAATTAGCACTACATCTAGTGGAAATGCTTTATTTCCATGTGCTAGTCCTCGTAGTTCATCTACTCATAATGTTGGTACATCTTGTGATGAATTACTTTCCTTGCCTTGTTTCTCTAACGATGAAGCTTATACTTCCTCTAGCACTTGTGTTGATTCTAACCATGTAGAGGAAATCAATGAGGTCAAGGCCCAAGTCACTTCTTTGAAGAAAGACTTAGAAAAGAGTCATGAAGGGATGTCCACACTAAACAATATCTTGAGTGTTCAAACACTCCCAAATGACAAAGGTGGACTTGGTTTCAACTCTAAGAAGAAGAAGAAGATGTCCACGATCTACAAGAAGAACGGCCAAGAACAAGTCAAGAATTCGGCCAAGATTGTTTGCTTCAAGTGTAAAATAGAAGGGCATCATGTTAGATCTTGCCCATTGAAGAAGAAGCCCCATAGTGACAAGCAACAAGGGAAGCGGCCACAAGTTCAATCTCATGCTCAACGTCAAGTTTAAGAAAGGCCACTTCCCAAGAAGACCCAAGTCAATGCTCCGCAAGTTGAGAAATCAATTGAGAAGAAAGTATAGGGTAAAAGTTGCTACTTGTGTCGTGAGAAGGGTCACTTTGCTTCTTCATGCACTAATGGTAACTTATCCAACCCAATCATTATTTATGATATCTATTCTCTTGGGAAGGATAAGGTTGGCAATGTGTTTGCCAAGTTTGTTGGTACTCAAAGTGGTGTCAAGAAAAGAACCATTTGGGTAGCCAAGCCTATTGTGACTAACCTCTTAGGACCCAACTTGGTTGGGGACCAACAAGCTCGAACTTGATCAATAGGTATTGTTGGAGGGCATTGGTGACGTGGCTACATTATGAAGAATTGAGGTTTCTTCATCATTCATATTGTCTCAAGCCATGTCATGTGGATCATCAAGTGTCTATCATATACTAATGTTCCTCCTTGCGGTAACTTGTACTTAAATTGAATACATTGTTAGTTACTTGCCCCTCTGCATGTTGTGGTTTTGTACCTTGCATGTGTTTGTATATGTTGTGCTTCCTATTTGTTTATCTTGAGAAATCAAGTATGTATGATGGGTCGCACATCATGTATGTGTGAGTCTTGTGCAGAGCCTTTTTGCATCATGTTTGTATCTTAGTTGGCTCTTTGTGAGAGATTAATGGATTATCCCATTTTGGGGGTGTGATGTGCCTTATGCACTTCACGACCTAAAAAATATGTGTTCATGAGGAATACCACTTAGTATTGATATTACAAGATTACCTAGCTTCTATTTGGTATGTCTTCTCATGAGAAATTCAAATTCTAAACGGTCCATTAATTATCTCTTGTTGGATTTCATTTTCTAGTTGTTGTTAACGTTGGGTTACCACATTGTGGGGGAATAATATGCTATATGCATATTACAAGCCCAGAGAATGTGTACATTTGAGATATTGCCACTTAGATTTGATATTACAATTTATCTTGTTCCTAGGTGGCATGCTAGCTGTACAAGTGGCATTTGCTTATGATTGAGGTGTAAAGGTGATGTTGGATCTATTTGCAATCTACCAATGGGAATTATTTCCAAATACTTCTTGTCCTTGACAATTGGTATTCCTTTTAAGTGGTAGAGATTACTAATCATCTTTACATAGGATTTTATTTACCGTTTGTCTTCCTTGCCTCTTGTGGATCTTTTTGAGCATGCCTAGTGTTTCTATAGATATAGGGAAAGTCATGATCCCATCCTGTGCATTTTGTATTCAAATGCAAATTCTATATAATGCACATCTCTTGGGGGGGCTATCCTATTTTCTGTAGAACACTCTCTTTATGTGGTCATCATAAAATCTTTTGATCTTCATCAAGTGTGTGTTGGTGCAAGGCAAGCCTTCTCTCTATGGTGCTTTGTGCCATCATGAAAATTTGCAGAGGGTTTGGTTTTTTGGAACCTATCTCTGTTTTTGGAACTTGATACCTATTGTTTTCCTTCAATTGGTATCTTGTTTCCTTCTATTTGGCATGTGTCAACGGATATCTCATTCCTTGATGTATATTTTAGTTGGTATCCGTCAAGTGATATTTTTTTGTTTGGTATCTTATTTGCACTTGATACCTTTTCTTTTGGCATCTTATCAACTATGTGTTGAGTTGATTCTTGAAAGCTTTGAGCATGCATATTTACTACATGTACTTTTGTTGGCATGTTCTCTTTCCTTGACCCAATATATAGGGGAAACTCCACTATGACATAAATTGTCTAAAGTGTGCATGAAATTCAATTTCATATCTATATGCACATATTTATGTGGAGTTTTGTCCTATATATTGTTGGTACACTAACTGTTTGATCCCAATAAGTTCGGGTACCACTTTGTTTGTGGTGTTGTTCTAGGAACAAGTGGAGATACATTGGACACTCGGCTCAGTTACAAGGAAGGTGTTGACACCATGTGCTTATTGGAGCCTTGCTAGGATGACCGAAGAACCATTGTATACTACATCAATCCAATGCTATCTCAGTAACAAGTATCTACGTCATGCATATATTTCTTGCATTCAACTGTGTATAGGTTGCATCATGGCAGGAATTTATTGAGTCATTCTTGTGGTACTCATTTCCTTTATCAAAGAGTCTCAACGATGATGTCATATTGCTAGTTGTGATGTCTTTGATGTTCGTGTATTGGTAGTTCATTTATGTACAATAATAAAATATTAGGCTATGTGCTATGCTTTCAAGCAAAGATCTTATTGGCATATTTATGACTTCCTTTTGGATATCTTGTTTGTTACTTCTTGTAACTATTTCGTGTGTACATTATTCTTTGTGGATATATCATCATGATTGACCTCTACCTAGAATCTTATACATATGATAGAAGTTACATCTCTAGTTGATATCCTCTTTTCTTTCACGTCCACCGTTGCATTTCCTTTTTATTTACTTGGTGGTTTCATGAAAGAATCTGTCTTGAGTGCGGATCTTATATCCTTGCATTTTGATGCACTCCTTGGTGGTGAAGATTGTTTTCCTCATGCTTGTCCTCACAAGGGTTTTGCCATCTCGATTGGTATCCCTCCTCTTGACAAGGCTATTATTTCCTATATTCACCAGGTGTTGTCCCAAGCCTTGGTTTTTAATTTTCTTATTAGTAAGCTTGTGAACCCAATTACTAGTGGTTTGTGTGTGGGCAGGATATGGTTTGCACTTTGTGTCTCATTTCATCAAGACTATGTTGATTCTTAATGATCATCCTTATACTAATTCTTCTCAAGTGCTTTGCCATGACTCACACACATCATTTTGGTTGAGCCTATTCTTAAGATCGCCTCTTCTACATGTTGCTCAACCATATGTTTAGTGCAAGTACTATGATCTTTGTCTTATCTTATTGCTTGCACTTGTGGTGTGTTTATATTGATTTTTGGGGAGTCATGACCCTTTCTTTTGTGCACTTGTATTCAAATACAAATATTATTATTTGTGAACAAACCATGGGGAGCTCCTCTAGTTTCTTTATAAACATTGTTTTTCCCATATCATAATATCTTTTATTCATGTGGGTCGTTGGTCCATTGTTCCAATTAGTATCTTTTGATTGCTTGCTTCACTCCGGTGTATGTCTTTGTGCCATACGATCCTTTGTGCAATCTTTGGGTTCTCAATATAGTTTGTCTTCCTCCAACTACTTATCATTGGATATGTGTATTTCTTTGCACACGTATTTGAGATATACAAACTTTTTGGAGGAACACCTATTATATTGGATTTCTAAACTTTTTGTATATTTTGGCAATCGATGCCAATGGCAGAGAAGTTTAGAGAGTTTAGTATGGAATGCTTTGAGAGTTTTTCTTTTGTTGTTTAACCATTTGCATCTCACATCCATGCATTGCATTGTGTGTGCTTGGTTGTGCTTATTTTCTTATATAACCTCTCTTGAAAGTGGTTGTCATAAATTACCAAAATGGGGGATATTGTAAGAGCACATTTCTCCATGTGTGGTTTTGGGTAATTGATGACACCCCTACGGACTAATGGTTGCCTTGAGTTATATTCGAAGGATTTGTCCATAGGCACTTCTTGAAGTCCATCAGTTGGGTTCCAAGGAGTTTATATGGTGACCAAGGTGGTATTCAAGGTTTATCCAAAGATTGGTCATGTGGGAGTTGAGCTTATTGCAAGAATGTCTTGAAGAAGAAGATTGTGTAATCATTCATTTTTACCTTCAAGACATCATCTTTATGAAGAGAGAAGCTAAGATACAAGGTTGATCAATACTAAGTCAAAAAGTGAATCAAGTTGATCAACACACAAAGCGTACAAGATGTATAGAGAGGGATCAAGTGATCCCATGGTGTGGTAAGCATTGTCCATCACACTTTGTGTACTAACCCATGGTCTACATGAGAGTTCTTTGTGGGGTTAGGTATATTTCCATGGGCTTGCATCAAGAGGCAGATCCCATACATCCCATGGAAGATGACATCAAGTGAAGATCGTCATCAAGGTTGCGATGTGCTAGATCAAGTGAAGCATCACGGAGAGATCATGCTTGAGGCTCGTCGTTCATTATGGTGACAATGGACTTGTGAAGATGTGTCGAAGAGTGGCTCACCCAGAGTGGAGTATGGGGGAGCAATCATCTAGTCTTCATCAAGCCAACGCAATCAAGAAATGTGGTCCATCTTGAGGAAGTCAAGATCGTCATCATCTAGATCAAGTGTACTATGCGCAAGGCTAAGGTTTGACCTTGATAGGGTTTTCTATTTTACCGGTCTTATGGTGGTAGTTGAGAGACCGGGTTATAGGATCGATTGTCGTACTATCAAGTGGGGCTCTCAAGTGAGTAGCTTGATCGTATCGTTCATTGAGAGCTCAAACCATTGCATTCTTGGCATCATCATATTTCTTGGTTCTTGGTTGGCTTTTCTATATGTGGGTTCTTGAGCTTGTGTTTATCTTCGTGACAAGATCTAGTACATCAAAAACGGATTTCATATGCTTCGTCTATTGCATTTTTGGTGTTGGAGGTTCTACCGGTCTTATTCGAGGAAGGGTTCTCACCATTTTCTTATGGGCCTTTTCTCATTTTCTTATTATTGATATTTCAATCAAGATTGTGTTATCACATGTCATTAGATTTCCAACAAACTTTGTTTTATTGAATTCGGAGTACGTTTGCAAAAGTTGTGGCAGTTTTGGTGTTCGTAAAAGGTTGCAGCGGTACTACCGCGGCTAGAGAGGATGTAATTATTTACTACCGCTCTGGAGCGGTACTTCCACTCTGGACCAAAAACTCGTGTTATTTACAGCTGTGGTAGGCACAGATGTAATTTTTTAGTACCGCTCGCAAGCAGTAGTACCGCTACCCGTAGCGGTAGTACCGCTATCCATAGCGGTAGTACCGTGAGGACGAGCGGTAGTACCGCTCCGGTGGTTCTACTTGCCCATTGCCTCCTCGGTGTTGTTTTTCAAAGGGGTACTACCGCCCTAGCGGTATTACCGCTCCTTGGAGCAGTAGTACCGCTCTGTGCGGGCTGTGAGGATAACGGTTGGATTTTTCCCCACCTATAAAAGGGGGTCTTCTTCTCCAATGGACCTTATCTTTTGAGCCCGTGTTCTTCCCCCATTGTTGACCTTCTTTGAGCTTGCTAACTCTCAATCCCTCCAATGATTCTTGCTAGTTCTTGAGGGAAAAGAGAGAGGAGATATAGATCCACATTTCCACCAATCACTTCCTCCTCTAAGAGGGGAACCCCTTGGATCTAGATCTTGGAGTTCTTCGTGTTCTTCTTCGTTCTTCCTCTCATTTCCCTCCCTAGCATTAGTTGCTTTGGTGGGATTTGGGAGAGAAGGACTTGGGGACTTTGTGTGCCCTTGCCATTGCATTTGGTGCATAGGTTTAAGTTCTCCACGGTGATACGTGGAAGTGAGAAGTTGAGAAGCTATTACTCTTGGGTGTTTGAGCACCCTAGAGCTTGTTCCTCTTGGGTGCTTTGGCGCCCTAGACGGTTGGTGGTGCCTCGGAGCTCAATCATTGTGGTGCACAGCTCCGGGCAAGCTTCGGGGTCTCCAATTCGGTTGTGGAGATTGCCCCGAGCATTTGAGGTCACCTTGAAGGCACAATCCATTGTGGTGAAGCTTCATGGTGTTGTTGGGAGCCTCCAATCAAGTTGTGGAGATTGCCCCAACCTTGTTTGTACGGGTTCGGTGACCACCCTCAATGGTCCCTTAGTGGAATCACGAGATCTTGCATTGTGCGAGGGCGTGAGGATATTCCGGTGGCCCTAGTGGCTTATTGGGGAGCATTGTGCCTCCACACCGCTCCGAACGGAGATTAGCATCCGCAAGGGTGTGAACTTCGGGATGCATCATCGTCTCCACGTGTCTCGGTTATCTCTTACCCGAGCCCCTTTACTTATGCACTTTACTTTGTGATAGCCCTATTGTTTCTTGTTATATATCTTGCTATCACTTAGTTGTCTATCTTGCTTAGCATAAGTTGTTGGTGCACATAGGTGAGCCTAGTTGTTTTAGGTTTTGTGCTTGACTAATTAAATGATAGTTTTATTCCACATTTGTTCAAGCCTAAACCATAATTATTTTAAAGCGCCTATTCACCCCCTCTCTAGGCGACATCCACGTCCTTTCAGCAGCACGGAAAGATGTTTCTATGGAGCCAACGACGGTTGAAGACGAAGTTAATAATGATGATCATAAAACTTTGGATCAAGTTGCTATTGAACCTCGTAGGTCGACAAGGGCGCGTAGTGCTCCTGAGTGGTATGGCAACCCTGTCTTGGAGGTCATGTTGTTAGACAACAATGAACCTACAAGCTATGGAGGAGCAATGATGGGCCTGGATTCCGAGAAATGGTTAGAGGCCATGAAATCCGAGATGGGATCCATGTATGGAAACAAAGTGTGGACTTTTGAAGTATTACTTGAAGGGCGAAAGGCCATTCGGAATAAATAGATCTTTAAGAAGAAGACGGACGTAGACGGTAATGTCACCCTCTATAAAGCTCGACTTGTGGCAAAGGGTTTTTCGCAAGTTCAAGGAGTTGACTACGATGAGACCTTCTCACATATAGCGATGCTTAAGTCCGTCAGAATCATGTGAGCAATAGCTGCATATTTGACTATAAAATTTGGCAGATGGACGTCAAAACAGCGTTCCTAATGGTTTCCTTGAGGAAGAGTTGTATATGATGCAACCGCAAGGTTTTGTCGATCCAGAGAATGCTGACAAAGTTTGCAAACTCTAGCGATCCATTTATGGACTGGTGCAAGCATCTTGGAGTTGGAATAAGCGCTTTGATGAGGTGCTGAAAGCGTTTGGGTTTATACAAGTTTACGGAGAAGCTTGTACTTACAAGAAAGTGAGTGGGAGCTCTATAGCGTTTCTAATATTATATGTGGATGACATATTGCTGAGTGGAAACAATATAGAAATGCTGGAAAGCGTGAAGGAATATTTGAACAAGAGTTTTTCAATGAAGGACCTAAGAGCAGCTGCTTTCATATTAGGCATTAAGATCTATAGAGATAGATCGAGATACTTGATAGCACTTTCACAAAGCACATACCTTGGTAAAGTTTTGAAGAAGTTCAAAATGGATCAGTCCAAGAAGGGGTTCTTGCCTGTGTTACAAGGTGTGAAGGTTACTAAGACTCAATGCCCAGTGACCGCAGAAGATAGAGAGAAGATGAGTTTCATCCCCTATGCTTCAGCCATAGGCTCTATCATGTATGCAATGCTATGCACAAGACCCGATGTCGGCCTTGCCATAAGTATGGCTGGAAGGTTTCAAAGTGATCCTGGAATGGAGCACTGGATGGCGGTCAAGAATACCTTTATGTACCTAAAAAGGACTAAGGAAATGTTTCTCGTTTATGGAGGTGATGAAGATCTTGTCGTAAAGGGTTACGTCGATGCAAGCTTTGACACTCATCCAGATGACTCTAAGTCCCAAACCGGATACGTATTTATTCTCAATGGGGGTTCGGTAAGCGGGTGTAGTTCCAAGCAAAGCGTGGTAGCCGATTCTACATGCGAAGCGGAGTACATTGAAGCCTCGGAGGCAGCGAAGGACGGTGTCTCGATGAAGCAGTTCATGACAGATCTTGGAGTAGTGCCCAGTGCACTGAAACCAATGACTCTGTTCTGTGACAACACTGGTGCCATTGCTCTGGCCAAGGAACCAAGGTTTCACAAGAGGACTAGACACATAAAGCGACGCTTCAATTCCATCTGCGATTACATTGAGGAGAAGGACATAACTATTTGCAAAGTGCACACGGATCTGAATATTGCAGACCCATTGACTAAACCTCTTCCAAGGGCTAAACATGATCAACACCAGAACTGCATGGGTGTTCGATTCATTACAATGTATATCACATGGTGATGTGAACTAGTTTATTGACTTAGTGCAAGTGGGAGACTGTTTGAAATATGCCCTAGAGGCAACAAATAATCTTTTTGTTATTATATTTCCTTGTTCGTGATAATTGTTTATTATCCATGCTATAAGTGTATTAATTGGAAACACATTACATGTGTGGATATATAGACAACACTTTGTCCCTAGTGTGCCTCTGGTAGACTAGCTCGTTGATCAAAGATGGTCAAGGTTTCCTAGCCATTGACATGAAATGTCATTTGATAATGGGATCACATCATTAGGAGAATGCTGGGATGGACAAGACCCAAACTATAAACGTAGCATATGATCGTGTCAGTTTATTACTACAGTTTTCTGCATGTCAAGTATATGTTCCTATGACCATGAGATCATGCAAATCACTCGCAGCGGAGGAGTGCCTTGTCTGTATCAAATGTCGCAACATAACTAGGTGACTATAAACTTGCTCTATAGGTATCTTCGAGGGTGTCTGCTGGGTTGGCATTGATCAACACTAGAATTTGTTGCTCCGTGTGATGGAGAGGTATCTCAAGGCCCACTCGGTAATACAACATCACAATAACACTACTAGGAAAAGGCATGCTAGTGGCGCACCAGTTTTGCCTACTAATGGCGCACTGGTGGTGCACCACTAGCATCACGCCATTAGAATTAAATACTAATGGCGCACCCCTGGTGCGCCATTAGAATCTGGTGTTCTAATGGCGCACCACGCCGTGCGCCATTAGTATATCCAACAGTGTGTCATTAGTATGCCTCCCAGGGGGCCATATGTACCCGTGTGCTTTGGCATACTAATGGCGCACTAGTGGCTGATGCGCCATTAGAGTCATTTTTACAGTGCGCCATTAGTGTCTGGAGTGGTGCGCCACTAGTATGAATATTAGGAATTTCTTTTTTTCTTTTCTGATATTTTCACAGGTTACAAAATATATTATTAGACAGAATTTAGACAACACCACACAGCAACAGCATATTCATCGAATACAATAGAAGATTAGTCTCCGAATACAAATCATCATATTAGTCTCCGAATTCAAATCATCATATTAGTCTCCGAATTCAAAAGACCGAACAAAGATAGAACATTAAAAGTCTCGAGACCGCGAGTAGCGAGTTTGTCTTCACATTACAAGTCGATATCGATCATCTAAACTACCATCACATAGAAGAGAGCTGCGGTCATCACAATGAGCATAATCCCAATGAAACTGGTCTTCATCCGGTTCCTCCAACGCTCCCTCCTCTCTCCCGCTAGATAGCACGCGTATCTAGATTCCGCCTCCGCCTCTACTTTCATATGGATGAAAAGGCCACAGACCATATGGTCCTCTGCTTTCATATGGACAAAAATCAGCTCAACTTATGTGAGCTTCCATTCTAGATCTAATAGGTCACCCAACAAAAAATAATCAATAGTTTTAGCTGGAAAAAATTCATGGATTGCTGTTAACTAAAAATTAGTGAAAGAAACTGTTGCTGATCATGGATTACTGTTAATTAAAAATGATCATGGATTCCTTTTGGTCTTTTTGTTGGGGTTAACTATCATTTTCAAAGCATTATACTTGTCTTAGAACTTTGGACTAGGGTTATGAAATCCCCAGGACTTGGGTCCCTCATTCCTTGTGCAAAAGAGAAGTGCTCGTACTGGGAAAAATACGCTGGATAAATTAAGAAGCGTGTAGCACACAGCTGCCTTAATAACTTGTACTATCCTACTAAAGCAGATTCCCATGGATAATTTAGTCTTACATGGCCTAACTGATTTTAGCAAAGGGAAGTGTATGGACAGAAAAAAAAGGTAAGAATGATCATCATATATCTATGCCTCCCATGGATATGTATTACTGAACTAGCAATATCCTTCCCGAGCACATGCCTTGGAGCTTTCAAAAAAAAAAACCAAATGTGCCCCCGAGCCTGAAAAGATACCTGGGTGGTTGCAAGATAACTACGTTCACGAGGATGGCAAGGCTTCTATGGGTCGGTCGGCGCACTTCCTGGTAAGATATGCAAAGGAAACTATAATGAGAGGAACGGACATAGCTAATTATGAATGGGAGACTTTGCTGCAAGGCCATCAGAATGATACAACATTGTTGAGACTGCTAGTTTAATAACCAAAAAATGGAGGTGCTTTGCTTCTTTAGCAACTTGAATCTACTCTTCTGTGATTTCGAGTTCTAAACTACCAAGACTGGTAAAGCATAACAACATTACTGAAAAATAACCTGGTTTTGTTATATCCAATGTAAATGCTATTACCTGCAGTATAGATACTTTCGAATGGATAATAGAGAGGAGAGACATCGAGAAGTTTCGACAAGAACACCACATTATCTGACTCCAATGGGTCAAGCTGGATCATGCAGCCACCGAGAACTGTCGACAAGAACACCACATTATTTCCCTCAGCATATCTAGAATCCTTAGGGGCGCTCTCCCATTATGTAAATTCAGGGAAAGTAGTTTGTCCAGTTCAATAGTTCTTCCCAGCACCCATGGAGCAGCACCATCACAATCGGTCTTCCTCTTCCATAATTGGCCGCTGAAGTGAGACAGAAAGAGGAAGCCAATCCCACCATCATCTTCCCGCATAACCGAGTACTCGTACTCTCTCCAAGGATCCATATCCTCCCGGATCCCTACCACAGCTAGCTCTGCTTCTTCAGATCAAACTCGATAATTCGAACTAAATTCCCATTAAGCGCCCAGTAAAGGAAATCTCCAACCAGCACACCGGGCTTGACCATGAAAACCATGGTGGGGTCTAAATGCAGATAAGGCACAAATGGAAACGCTGTTGAGACAAGATTACCCCAGCTGCCGGCCAAACTTGCTACAATTACACCTCATGCCAGAAGACAAGGGAGGAAGGGAGGAGAGAGGAGAGAGGAGGGAGGGAGGAGAGAGGAGAGAGGAGGGAGGAAGGAGGCACGTACCTTGCAGTAAACAGGGTGGCGGCGATGGCGACCAGGGAGGAGGAGGCGAACAGGGTGGCGGCGATGGCGACCAGGGTGGCGCCGATGGAGAACAGGGTGGCGGCGATGGCGACCGGAGACGGGAGAGGAGGTGGATCTGGCGAGAGGGAGGGACGAAGGGGTCGGGGGAGTTAGTTAGCTAAAGATTTCTAATGGCGCACCCCCGAGCGGTACGCCATTAGAATATTTTTTTCACATTCTAATGGCGCACCGCTCGGGGGTGCGCCATTAGAATATTTTTTTCAAATTCTAATGGCGCACCGCTCGGGGGGTGCGCCATTAGAATATTTTTTTCACATTCTAATGGCGCACCGCTCGGGGGTGCGCCATTAGAATATTTTTTTCACATTCTAAT
Source organism: Hordeum marinum (assembly GCA_022496015.1). Classification (NCBI taxonomy): domain Eukaryota; kingdom Viridiplantae; phylum Streptophyta; class Magnoliopsida; order Poales; family Poaceae; genus Hordeum; species Hordeum marinum. The sequence continues at coordinate 416,869,215 of CM039678.1, read as the reverse complement.
GGCGCACCGCTCGGGGGTGCGCCATTAGAATATATTTTTTTCACATTCTAATGGCGCACCCCCGAGCGGTGCGCCATTAGAATGCTATTTTTTAATATATTTTTATAAGAACAGTAACATTTTTTTTATAAAAACAGTAATAACTTCCGTCATCTACCCGCTTCTTCTCCTCCCTATCCGCGTGCCAACGCAGGAGCTTTGCTACCTTAGGGTCCGCGAAATACCGCTGCAGACGAGGAGTGATCGGAAAGTACCACACCACTTTTCGAGGAGCTTTCTTCCTGTTCTTGTATCGAGTGACGCCGCACACTGGACATATGGTAGACTCCGCGTGCTCGTCCCGATAAATGATGCAATTGTTCATGCACACATGGTATTTCACGTGCGGTAAATCCAGAGGACACACGATTTTCTTCGCCTCCTCGAAACTGGTCGGGCACTTGTTCCCCTTGGGAAGACGTTCGTGCCAGAATGACATGTTCTTGTCGAAGCATGCGTCGGTCATTTGTGTTTTACCTTCATCTTCAGAGCCATGAGCGTTACTTTCAGGCGGGTATCCTGGGGCCTGCATCCTTCATACAATGGAGTAACCGCATCTATCTCCAGTTGATCCAGCTTGGCTTTCTCTCGGGTGGCAGCTCTTGCGTTATCCGTCTGCTTGAGAAGCAGCTCTTGAATATGAGGGTCCTACACCCAGCCTCCATCGTCGTCTGCTCCGGCATCTTCATCTTCATGATCATGCCCTTCGTCTTGATCTTCCTCATCATCATGTCCGACATCTTCTACATGATCACTGCGTACAGCATCACCGTCGTGATCATGTCCTGGAGATTCTTCGTCTTCTCGCCCGCCCTCGCCGTGGTGGTTGTCTTGCTGCCCTTCCTCATTTCTTGCCCGGCCACCATGGACGACTTCATAGTCATCTTCATCACCTTGCCACCGATAGCCATCCATGAAACCACACAAGAGCAGGTGGTCCCGCACCTCCTCGGAATCCGGGTCCGCAATAAGGCTCTTCAGCTTGCATCTTCGACACGGAAATCTTATCTCCGTCTCGTTCTTTTGAAGCATCTCGGCCTTCGCGGAGCTCAAAAACCTATTCACGATGCCTTCGGTCATCGTGCAGACCATGGTCGCCTGCGGGGTAGAGAAAAATGATATTTTAGAACCAGGAAAAAAATTTGGCATGACTTTCTCTAAAAATAGGACCAAAAATAATGCATAGTGCCAAAATTCTCGCCGAAACGCAAATGAATCAACATTCCGGCAAAATATTGGCAACTATCGCATTTCAAATACCGGTACCTGCAAACACAGACATATATGCAACACCACAAACATATGCAACACCACAAACATACATAGATCTAGCAAGGCCATAAAAAGTGCATGTGCACATTGTTGGAGCGAGCTAGGGAGAAAAAAAGTAGATCTACAACATAAAGATAGCTTTCCCTTTACTTACCTATCAAAAAAAGGTAATTTAACCACTTAATTTTGATGAATCTATGGTGCAAATGAGCTGAGGAGGAGGAGGCAGCCGACACAAGCTTGGAGGAGGAGGTGGAGAGAATGAAGTGGGGAAAGTGAGTGTGTAGGTGTGGCTGTCCAAAATATCTAGCTGGCCCCAGGTTACTAATGGCGCACCACCTACAAATGCGCCATTAGTAACCCTGGTTACCAATGGCACACCAGCTGGAGGTGCGCCATTAGAATGTTTGCAAAAAAAAATTACTAATGGCGCACCACCTACAAATGCGCCATTAGTAACCCTGGTTACTAATAGCGCACCAGCTGGAGGTGCGCCATTAGAATTTTTGCAAAAAAATAAATAAAAATAAATTGTTACTAATGGCGCACCGTGGGTCTAGTGCGCCATTAGAGTCTACCACACTAATGGCGCACCGACTCATGGTGCGCCATTACTATATAATAGTAGCGCACCACATGTCTGGTGCGCCATTAGTGGCCATATCATCTATAGCCCTTTTCCTAGTAGTGTAAGCCTTGCAAGCAATGTGACTAAGTGTTAGCCACGTGATATTGTATTACGGAATGAGTAAAGAGACTTGCTGGTAACGAGGTTGAACTAGGTATGGAGATACCGACGATCGAATCTCGGGCAAGTAACATACCGAAGAACAAAGGGAACATCATACGGGATTAACTGAATCCTTGACATGGAGGTTTGACCAATAAAGATCTTTGTAGAATATGTAGGAATCAATATGGGCATCGAGGTCCCACTATTGGGAATTGACCATAGAGGTGTCTCGGTCATGTCTACATAGTTCTCGAACCCATAGGGTCTGCACACTTAAGGTTCGATGACGTTTCGGTAGTATAGAGTTATGTATGGTGGTGACCGAAGGTTGTTCGGAGTCTTGGATGAGATCCCGGACATCATGAGGAGCTCCAAAATGGTCCGGGGGTAAATATTGATATATAGGAAAGTGGTGTTTGAACTCCAGAAAAGTTTTGGGCATTTCCGGCAGTGTACCCGGAGTGACGAATGGGTTCTGGGGACCACCAAGTGGGGCCCGCATACCCCAAGGGGTCACATGGGCCTTAGAGGTGGCGCACCAGTCCCTGGTGGGCTGGGCAGACAGCCAAAAGGCCCTATGCACATAGGAAAGGAGGAATAGTAGGGGCCAAGTAGGGAAAGGAGTCCTACTAGGAGTCCACCTCCCTTGTGGGAGGTGGACTCCTCCCCTCTTGCCTTTGGCCGAAGCCCTCCTTGTAGGAGGGTCCAGGCTACCTCCTCTCCCCTCCATCCTATATATACTGGAGGATTTTGAGGGCAGCCCTAACCCAAATTTCCATGTGCTGCCCTCTTCTTCCTCTAGATCATTTTCTCCTCTAGATCGGTTTTCAGCAGTGCTTGGCCAAAGCCTTGCTGGCATTGTTCAATCACCATCGCCGCAACGCTGTCACGGTGCCGGAGAACCCGTCTACCTCTCTGCTCCCTCTTGCGAGATCAAGAGGGCGGAGATCTTCACCGAGCTACATCAACCGCGTAGACGTACCACTACATCAACCGCGTTCTTTAACGCTTCAGCTTAGCGATATACAAGGGTATGTATATCCAATCTCTCCTCTCATAGATGCTCATCTCCTAGATTGATCTTGGCGAAGCATAGGATTTTTTTTGTTTGCCATGCAACGTTCCCCTACATGTCATACCACTCAGGAGCATTACGCGCCCTTGTCGACCTACGAGGTTCAATAGTAACTTGATCTGAAGCTTCATGATCATCATCATTAACTTCCTCTTCAACCATTACAGGCTCTATAGAAACATCTTTCTACGCTATGCTACTCTCTGGTTGAAGTAAAGGTTCAATAACCTCATCAAGGTCTATTTTTCTCCCACTCAATTCTTTCGAGAGAAACTCTTTCTCTAGAAATGTTGTGTTTTTAGCGAAAACACTTTGCCTACGGATCGGACATACAAGGTATACCATACTGTCTCTTTTGGGTATCCTATGAAGACTCATTTTTCTGCTTTGGGTTCCAGCTTTTCAGGCTGAAGCTTTTTGACATAAGCTTCACATCCCCAAACTTTAAGACATGACAACTTTGGCTTCTTGCCAAACCACAATTCATATGGCGTCGTCTCAACGGATTTCGATGGTGCCCTATTTAAAGTGAATGTAGTTGTCTGTAATGCATAACCCCAAAACAATAGTGGCAAATTGTCAAGAGACATCATAGAACGCACCATATGTAATAAGGTTCGATTACGACGTTCGAACACACAATTACGCTGTGGTGTTCCAAGCGGTGTCAATTGTGCAACAATTCCACACTATCTTAAGTGACTGCGAAACTCATAACTCAGATATTCTCCTCCTCGTTCAGATCATAGGAATTTAATCTTGTTGTTACGACTATTCTCAACTTCACTCTGAAATTACTTGAACTTCTCAAACGTTTTGGAGTTGTGCTTCATCAAGTAAATATACCCATATCTACTTAAGTTTAAATCATCGGTGAAGGTGGGAAAATAGCGATATCCACCATGCGCCTCAATGCTCATTGGACCGCACACAATAGTATGTACGATTTCCAAAAAGTCACTTGCCCGTTCCATTGTTCCAGAAAACGGGGTTTTTGTCATCTTGCCCGTGAGGCATGGTTCACATGTGTCAAGTGATTCAAAATCAAGTGACTACAAAAGTCCATCAGCATGGAGCTTCTTGACGCGTTTTACACAAATATGACCTAAATGGCAGTGCCACAAGAAAGTGGTACTATCATTATCAACTTTACATCTTTTGGCATCAATGTTATGAACATGTGTATCATCACTATCGAGATTCAATAGGAATAAACCCTTCACATTTGGTGCATGACCATAAAAGATATTACTCATATAAATAGAACAACCATTATTCTCTGATTTAAATGAGTAACCCTCTCGCAATAAACAAGATCTAGATATAATGTTCATGCTTAACGCAGGCACTAAATAACAATTATTTAGGTTCATCACTAATCCTGATGGTAGTCGAAGAGCGAGCATGCCGATGGCAATCACATCAACCTTGGAACCATTTCCCACGCACATCATCACTAAGTCCTTAACCAGCCTCCATCTATTCCGTAGGTCCTGCTTTGAGTTGCAAATGTGAGCAACCAAACCGGTATCAAATACCCACGCACTACAACGAGAGATGGTAAGGTACACATCAATAACATGTATATCATATATACCTGTTATTGTTGTGTACCTTACTAGCTCTCGTGTAGTGCCTCGGTATTTGATACCGGTTCGGTTGCTCACATTTGCAACTCAAAGCAGGACCTATGGAATAGACGGAGGCTGGCTAAGGACGAAGTGACAATGCACCTGGGAAATGCTTCAAAGGTTGATGTGATCACCGTCGGCATGCTCGCTCTTCGACTACCATCGGGATTAGTGATGAACCTGAATAATTGTTATTAAGTGCTTGCATTAAGCATGAACAATATATCTGGATCTTGTTTATTGCGAGACGGTTACTCATTTAAATCAGAGAATGATGGTTGTTCTATTTATATGAGTAATACCTTTTATGGTCATGCACCCAACGTGAGGGGTTTATTCATATTGAATCTTGATAGTGATGATACACATGTTCATAACATTGATGCCAAAAGATGTAGAGTTGATAATGATAGTACCACTTTCTTGTGGCACTGTTGTTTGGGTCATATTGGTGTAAAACGCATGAAGAAGCTCCATGCTGATGGAATTTTGAAGTCACTTGATTTTGAATCACTTGACACATGTGAACCTTGCCTTATGGGCAAGATGAGTAAAATGTCGTTCTCTGGAACAATTGAACGGGCAAGTGACTGGTTGGAAATCATGTATACTGATGTGTGCGGTCCAATGAACATTGAGGTGCATGGTGGATATCGTTATTTTCTCACCTTCACTGATGACTTAAGTAGATATGGGTATATTTACTTAATGAAACACAAGTCTGAAATGTTTGAAAAGTTCAAACAATTTCAGAGTGAAGTTAAGAATCATCATAATAAGAAGATTAAATTCCTGCGATCTGATCGAGGAGGTGAATATCTCAGTTATGAGTTTGGCAGTCACTTAAGACAGTGTGGAATTGTTTCACAATTGACACCGCCTGGAACACCACAGCGTAATGGTGTGTCCGAACGTCGTAATCGTACCTTATTAGATATGGTGCGTTCTATGATGTCTCTTGCCAATTTGCCACTATCATTTTGGGGTTATGCATTAGAGGCAGTTGCGTTCACTTTAAATAGGGCACCATCAAAATCCGTTGAGACGACGCCATATGAACTGTGGTTAGGCAAGAAGCCAAAGTTGTTGTTTCTTAAAGTTTGAGGATGTGATGCTTATGTCAAAAAGCTTCAGCCTGAAAAGCTGGAACCCAAAGCAGAGAAATGCGTCTTCATAGGATACCCAAAAGAGACAGTTGGGTATACCTTCTATCTCATATCCAAAGGCAAAGTGTTTGTTGCTAAGAACGGAACATTTCTTGAGAAAGAGTTTCTCTCGAAAGAATTGAGTGGAAGGAAAATAGAACTTGATGAGGTTATTGAACCTTTACTTCAACGAGAGAGTAGCGCAGCATAGAAAGATGTTTCTGTGGAGCCAACGATGGTTGAAGAGAAAGTTAATGATGATGATCATGAAACTTCTGATCAGGTTACTACTGAACCTCGTAGGTCGACAAGGGCGCTTACTGCTCCTGAGTGGTATGGCAACCCTGTTTTGGAGGTCATGTTGTTAGACAATGATGAACCTACGAGCTATGGAGAAGCGATGATGGGCCCGGATTCTGAGAAATGGTTAGAGGCCATGAAATCTGAGATGGGATCCATGTATGAAAACAAAGTATGGACTTTGGAAGTATTACCTGAAGGGCAAAAGGCCATTCAGAACAAATGGATCTTTAAGAAGAAGACGGACGCAGACAATAATGTCACCGTCTATAAAGCTCGACTTGTTGCAAAGGGTTTTTCACAAGTTCAAGGAGTTGACTACGATGAGACCTTCTCACCCATAGTGATGCTTAAGTCCACAGAATCATGTTAGCAATAGCTGCATATTTCGACTACGAAATTTGGCAGATGGATGTCAAAACAGCCTTCCTTAACAGTTTCCTTAAGGAAGAATTGTATATGATACAACCGGAAGGTTTTGTCGATCCAGAGAATACTAACAAAGTTTGCAAACTCCAGCTGTCCATTTATGGACTGGTGCAAGCATCTCGGAGTTGGATCTTCATTTTTGGTGAGGTGATCAAAATGTTCGGGTTTATACAAGTTTATGGAGAAGCTTGTATTTACAAGAAAGTGAGTGGGAGCTCTATAGCGTTTCTAATTTTATATGTGGATGACATATTGTTGATTGGAAATAATATAGAAATGCTGGAAAGCCTGAAGGAATATTTGAGCAAGAGTTTTTCAATGAAGGACCTGGGAGAAGCTGCTTTCATATTAGGCATTAAGATCTATAAAGATAGATTGAGACGCTTAATAGGACTTTCACAAAGCACATACTATTGGGGATATAACCCCGTGGTAAGAACCGCCCAGGTGGAGTCGGGTCATACCTGGCGGCTCATAATCCAGACCAGGGAAGCGGACCAAAAGACATAGGCCTGATTGTTCAGCGGCTTACCAACATGGGCCAAGACGAATGCTCAGACAGAAGATGGTATGAAGACTCGGGCGGTTAAGCCGCCCGGAGACAGTTTGCCCAAGATGGCAAGGCGACTTAGAGACAGGATTGTCTACGTTGTAAGAGTTGGTGTAGGACTCATGTAACCCAGGGCCTCGACCTCCTATATAAAGGCGAGACCCCGGGGCAGCTTAGACAGAAACCAATCAATCGAGAACTACGTCAAGAGAATCCGCTCCCTTGTAATCGATACTCCAATCAATACAACACAAGCAGGACGTAGGCTTTTACCTCTTCTTGAGGGGACGAACCTGGGTAAAGTCGTGTCCCTCATCTGAACCAACCCCTTTGAGTCCATCACCTTAGCGAAGGCCTCGAACCTAAGTCTTCGGACATCTGCCATGACAAAACCACGACAGTTGGCGCCCACCATGGGGCTAGCGCTCGGTGTGTTGAGTTCTCAAAGGGCTCTCTTCCAAGGATCAAGGGGTACGCTGTTGGCAGGATGAACAAGAGTCGTCGTGGCCAGCTCTACATCGACGATGCTGGCTGGGGCCCTGAGGCCGACTCAATTGAGTGCGGTTTTCGAATCCCCTTCAGCAGAATCCACGTCTTGATCGGCAAGATCGGTGGATCTAAAGCTCGGCCGGAAATCTGCACCGACATCGTCGAACCGGCCTGGCGTGCACAACCCGCCTGACATGTGCAATCCGCCCGTGCTGACCTGGCCAAGAAGCATGTCTTCATTGGTTTTACTCAGGGCATGGATCTTGAAGGTTCTATGTCGCAGGAAACTCTCATATGCTCGGAGGATGGATCTTCGAGCATAGAGCTGGAATCGATTTACCAGCTTCCCAATGGCGGGCTTGGGGGCTACGTCGAGCCTTACCTCGAGTCAGAATATCACGAGTCGGAGGATTATGAGCCGTCGAGCCATGTTGTCGTCTTCATGACAGGATCAGCACCAGCCCCGAGCAGCACAGCCACTGGCGTAGCAGGATCGGGGGCTGGTAGGCCTCCGGCTCAGGTTCTTATGGATCTGATGAATGAGCTTACAACCCTGATGGCCACCAAGGTCATAGCTGAAAATCAAGCGGCCCAGAACACGGAGATTGCGAGGCTGAAAGACCAGATGACCGAGGTCCAACAGGAGATCAATGCATTCAAGGATCACATGGAGGCAGAGGCGGTGCTCCTTAGGGCGGATGCTTTCCGCCTGGAGCTGGAGCAGCAGTCTGCAGCGGTGGTTCAGCGGATGGGGCATCAGTCCCGCTTGCCGGACCAGTACGAGGCCAGGAACCTTTTCAACATGCCGGGAACAGGACGGATGATGGAAGTACCTGGAAGTCGGTCGGCGGTTCAGTAGCTTAACCCGCCCTGACGGAACTAGGCCTCACCAATATCTTTCCCAACTCCGGCGGGTCATTATTACAACCCGGCGGAGAACATGGTTGCGGAAGCAACCCAGCTTGGTACAATCCCTATCCCGGATGAGGCGCCTTTCATAGAGGAGGTGCGGAACGCTATCGAGTACCTACAGACAACGATGGCCCAGCAGGAGAGGTACACTTATAGCTGGAGCCGCATGCACTCAACCCCCATCCCCAGCCATAGCTACAGCCAGCGTTATGAATCACCGGCGGTTATTAGCAATGATCAACACTGGAACCCGCCGCGAGTTGATCGGGCGGCTCTAGATCCTCAGGCGCTAGTGGATCGGGCGAGAGCACAGCGAGGGGCGGCGGCTCATCAAGAACCCGCAGACGCACCTTCCGTCTTGGAAGGAGCGGGACTAACCTCCAGGGCCGTGGGGGTGCCATGCTTAGCATCGGCTTTGCGGAATGAGCACCTGCCGAAGGATTTCAAGGGCCCCCGCAAGGTCCCAAATTATACTGCTAACCTACCTCCAGAGGATTGGATTGAAAGCTATGAGCTGGCCATGGAGATGTTAGACGTCAGTGATGCAGTATGTGCCAAATATTTCATCATGATGCTGGAAGGGTCGGCTCGCACATCGTTGAAGGGTCTGCCACCCAACACCATTAATTCCTGGGCCAATCTCAAGGCAAAGATCATCAAAAATTTCCGAGGAACGTGCAAGCAGCCCATGAAAATTGTGGATTTAGATCACTGTGTGCAACAGGAGGACGAATCGGCTCATCATTGGGTCCGGCGGGTCTCAACCATCATCCACTCATCTGAGCAGATCATGACGGCTCAAGCAGTTTTGATTCTGGAAAAGAATTGCCATTTTATGCCTCTAAAGTAGAAGCTTGGCCGGCTCAAGCGCTCGTGTCAAGACATGGGGGAACTTATGGCGGCTCTCACCAAGTACGCCGAATCTGACAATACGAAGGACCCAGGCTCCGATGAAGAGAAATCAGGTCAGGGTAAGAAGAATAACAATGGCAAGGGTGCGGCTGGCAGCGGCAGCCATAGCAAAAGGAATAATCCGGACGGCGAGTCAGAATTGGTGGCGAACACCAGCGCCAGGAACACTCGTGCTAAGGGCAACGGGAACTTCAAGCAGCCCTCTAATAAGGGTAAAACTCCGTTCAACCTGGAGGAAATGCTCAATAAACCTTGTCCGGAGCAAAGTCGGCCTGATAGGGTGGCGGGCCATACATGGAGGTATTGCCACATTATGCGATAGTTTCGGGATTACAACTTGCGGAAGAATCATAACAACGGTGGTGGCTTGCCGGGGGGCTCAGGCCCAGGCGGGCCAGGAGCCGGTCTTGGCTCCGGCGGCTCAGGATCCGGTTATCAGGGTCAGAGCAATCAAGGAGGTCATCATGAGCAATCTGGTGGCAATAATCATCACCAAAATAACCAATCTGGGTATCAGAGTAATCCGAAGCATCTCAGCACAGGTCAATATCATGTTTTTACAACCTACCTTGATAAGATAGACTAGAAGGTGCGCAAGCGGGCGGTTAATGCAGTCAAGCCGGCTCTCCTGCAATACTTGAAGTGGTCTGAGTATGACATAACTTGGAGTAGAGAGGATCACCTGCCGCGTGTTGACAACCCGGGGCAGCTGGCTTTGGTAGTTGCCCCCCAAGTGGGAGGATATGTGTTTACGAAGGTACTTATGGATGGCGGCAGCAACATTAATATCCCGTACTACGCCTGATGAAGTTGCTCGATAAGGACCTTAGGCCTTCTTCAACGGTCTTCCATGGCGTGGTACCCGGAAAGTTGGCTTATCCAGTGGGTAAGATCAACTTGGAGGTTGCTTTTGGTGATGAATACAACTACAGGGTGGAGTCCTTGTGGTTTGAGGTGGTCAAAATCAAGAGTCCATATCATGCTCTGTTTGGACGTCCAGCTTACGCCAAGTTTATGGCTAGGCCTTGCTATGTCTACTTACAGCTCAAGATGCCCGGGTTGAACAGAACGATTACCGTGCATGGTGATCGAAAGACGACCATTGAGTGTCAGGAAGGAGATGTAGATTACGCAGAGTCAAGTTGTGCTGAAGCGAAGCTTAGATCCTAGAAGGAAAATGTTGACCCGCAGGACATGACTCCGCTCAAAAAGGCTACCACGGAATCTGAGCCGCCTCTCAAGTTTGCGGTGGATGATACCAAGTTGGTGGATTTCACTCCGGGCGACTCATCACAACAGTTCACTATTGGGGCCAATATGGATCCCAAATAGGAAAGCGCGCTCATCGAATTCATCCGTGAGAATCGGGACATCTTCGCATGGAAACCTTCTGACATGCCGGGTGTACCGAGAGAGTTCGCTAAGCACCACCTTAATGTGGATCCTAAGTTTAAGTCGGTCAAGCAATTCCTTCGGTGGTTCAATGAAGAAAGGCACAAGGCTATTGGGGAAGAGGTGGCCCGGCTTCTGGCAGCAGGGTTTATTGTTGAAGTATTTCACCTAGAGTGGCTTGCTAACCCGATGCTAGTGCTTAAGAAGAATGACACGTGGCGTATGTGTGTGGATTATATAGATCTTAACAAGGCCTATCCAGTTGACCCGTTTGCTCTACCCCATATCGACCAGATTATTGATGCAACGGCGGGTTGTGAGAGCTTATGCTTCCTGGACGCTTATTCCGGTTATCACCAGATCAAGATTGCAGTCAAGGACCAAGAGAAGACGGCTTTCATCACGCCTTTTTGTGCTTTCCGCTATGTGTCTATGCCTTTTGGGCTCAAGAGTGCCCAGGCGACTTACCAGCGTTGTGTGCAGAACTGTCTTCACAGTCAAATTGGATGCAATGATCATGCATATGTGGATGATATTGTGGTCAAGTCAAGGAAGAAGGAGACTCTACTCGACGACCTGAAGGAGATTTTCGATAACTTACAGGTCTACAAGATGATGCTTAACCCGGCTAAGTGTGTTTTTGGAGTTCCTACAGGCAAGCTTTTGGGTTTTCTCGTCTCTGAGCGAGGCATTGAAGCTAATCCGGACAAGATAAAGGCTATTACTTCCATGTCAGAGCCGGCATGCATCAATGATGTTCAGCGCCTGGCGGGTCGAGTCGCTGCGTTAAGCCGGTTCATAAGCCGCCTGAGCGAGAAGGCCATTCCTTTATACCAGATGATAAAGAAGACAAACAACTTTGTCTGGAGTACGGCGGCGGGTGAAGTGTTTGAAGCACTCAACAAACAACTCACTGAGCCGCCGGTCTTGGCTGCTCCAGCTGAGAAGGAACCTCTGCTCTTATTCATGGCGGCTAATAACAGGGCAGTCAGCGCTACGATTGTTGTTGAGCGTAAGGAGGCAAGGAAGGAATATCTGGTTCAGAGGCCGGTTTATTACATCAGTGAAGTCCAGACGGAGTCCAAGCAGAGGTACCCACATTGGCAGAAGTTGATATATGGGGTGTTCATGGCGAATCGTAAGTTGTAGCATTACTTCCTAGGACACTAGATCACAGTGGTTAGCTCTGCCCTGTTGGGAGACATAATTAAAAATAGAGAAGCCACCGGCAGGACTGCTAAGTGGGCATTGGAGCTTGGACCTCTTAATCTGAAATACGTGCCTCACACAGCAGTCAAGTCTCAGGCCTTGGTGGATTTCATAAATGACTGGACAGAGTGTCAGGTGACCGAAGAAAAGCCGGATAACACATACTGGACAATTCACTTTGACGAGTCCAGATAGCTGGAAGGATCCGGGGCTGGGGTTGTTTTAACCTCCCCTAAAGGTGAAAAGTTCTGTTATGTGCTAAGGTTGATGTTTCCTTGTACTAACAATGCAACTGAGTATCAACCTTTACTTCATGGCCTCTGGGTGGCTAAGGAGATGAACCTGAGCCAGGTGCGATGTCTTGGCGACTCAAATCTCGTGACCCGGCAAGTTTCAGGCACGTGGGATTCCAAAGACCCACGGATGGCGGCTTATCGTCAGGCGGTGGATGTCATCGCTGGTCACTTCAAGGGATATCAGGTGGATCATATTGATCATCGCAGAAACGAGGCGGCTGATGCATTGTCCAGGCTGGGCTCCCAGTGAAAGCCGGTGTTGCCTAACATATTCTTGGACGTGCTACATCACCCATCGGTCAATCTACCTTTAGAGGAAGATTTGGCTATACCTGACCCAGAGGGACAACTGGTGGCGGCTCTACATGCTATCCCCGACTGGATGCTGCCTTACTTGGCGTACTTGACTCGCGACGAGTTACCTAAGGATGAGAACTTGGCAAGATAGATCATCAGGTGATCTAAGTCTATGACAATCATCAATGGTGAGTTACATAAGTGCAACGTTACCAGCGTTTTTTAGAAGGCAAAGAAATCTTGAATGAAATTCATGCTGGCGATTGTGGTCATCACACCGGCTCAAAATCTCTGGTGGCCAAGGCTTTTCGACATGGTTTCTTCTGGCTGACGGTTTGTAATGAAGTAGAAGATTTGGTTCTCAAGTGCGATGGATGTCAGAAGATCGTTCGGCGTGCTCACGTGCCAGCTCAGGAGTTGCGAATGATTCCAATCACCTAGTCGTTTGCAGTCTGGGGGCTTGATATGGTCGGGCCCTTCAAGAGATCCAAGGACAAGAAGAGCCACCTCTTGGTGGCGGTGGACAAGTTTACCAAGTGGGTAGAGGCTGAGCCGGTCAGCAAGTGTGATGCGGCTACGGCGGTTCAGTTTGTCAAAAAGCTGATTTACCGTTTTGGTTACCCTCATAGTATCATCACAGATAATGGAATGAACCTATGCAAGGGGCTATGCAAGCGTTCTGTGAAAGTGAGCACATCCGACTTGACGTTTCTGCGGTTGCTCATCCACAATCCAATGGCCAGGCAGAGCGTGCTAACCAGGAAATCTTGAGAGGCATCAAACCCCGGCTTATGGTTCCTTTACAGCGAACACCGAGTTGTTGGGTAGAGGAGTTTCCATTAGTCTTATGGAGCATCAAAACTACTCCCACTAGATCAATAGGCTATAAGCCTTTCTTCATGGTTTATGGCGCAGAAGCCGTGTTACCAAGTGATATACGTCATGACTCGCCATGGGTGGCAGCTTACGTTGAGGCGGATAATGAGATAGCCGGTCAAGATGCGTTGGATGCTTTGGATGAAGAGTGTGATCTGGCGGCGGCTCGATCGGCAATTTATCAACAAGACCTGCATCGCTACCATAGCCGTAGAGTTAAGACCCGGACGTTTCAAGAAGGCAACATGGTGCTGCGTTTGATTCAAGATCAGACGGATACGCACAAGTTATCCCTTCCATGGGAAGGACCTTTCGTGGTCAGCAGATATCTCAACAAAGGGTCATATTATCTCATTGATATACGAGACGAGTCAAGCACTTTTGGGTAGGAGACCCGCCGGCCGTGGAATAGAGCTCATCTGCGGCCTTACTATACTTGAGTCATCAAAACTCGACATTGTATGCCAATCATTGTACATATCATATATATATATATATAAGTTGGCATCCCTGCAAGCCGGGGCCTCTACCGTTTCACGTATCTCAGCTTCTGCAAAACTTGACTCCATCAACAAGATCATCTGGGGGCTTTCAACCCACCGGGTTTAGCTTACACACCCTTTTGACCACCTCTTAAGCCACAGTCAGGCGGGTTATATACCCAAAAGTTGACTCCGTCAACAAGGTCATCTGGGTGCTCCCAACCCACCGGGTTTAGCTTACACACCCTTTTGATCGGCTCTTAAGCCACAGTCAAGTGGTTTATATACCCAAAAGTTGACTCCATCAACAAGGTCATTTGGAGGCTTCCAACCCACCGGGTTTAGCCTACTCACCCTCTTGATTGGCTCTTAAGCCACCGCAAGTTTGAGTTAAACCTGCCTGTATGCTGATGCTGCTCCACTATGTGACCCACCGAACTCTTGCCAGTCAATCTCGATTAGAGACCCTGAGCTGTTCAAACAGATTTGGCAACCATTCTTGCTAGAGACCCTGTACTGGTCAAGGTTAAACCGGCGGCTCTAGTCATGTGAGGGCTGGCTTACGGAAAGCAAGGATAAACTCACCCATCTGCTGCCGACTCTCCGCTATGTGGACCGTTTCATACTCTTAAATAGTTACTCTTTTAAAGACCCTGCACTGTTTAAGGTTCAAACGACATATTTATGTCACGTGAGAGGCAGCTTATGGGCTATCAAGGTCCTCATGCCCTGTTATGTCTCTTTCTGGTTCGTTACGCTCTTATCAGTTAATCTCGCCTAGAGACCTTGAGCCATTCAAAGAAATTGATGGTCAATCTCGACATAGACCCTACACTATGAAAGAGTTCTAGTAGCGAGTCCACCCAGAAGAACCGGCATATGAGTTATTGAAAAAGTAAGGTCAGGAAAGATCTTCGGGTTGTGCTTTTTTCAAGCCGCCCTCATAGCAAGGCAGAATATATTCTGCTATTTGTTTTCATAGGCTTTGTCTCTTTAGATAAGCCGCCATGAAAGCTGATGACAAGACGTGACAGAAGCAAAACACAGCTAAAGATATATCAAGTTGTGCACGTGCATGATGGTACAGTTCAGACAATCAAGGTTTTTCTACAGCCTATTACAAAGCTCTCCACAAAGCCCAAAAAGCAAGACTTAAAGTTTTTACACTTCTCAAACTTCGGCGGGTCAAGGAGCTGGGTTATCCCACTGCAGGATCAACTTGTTCAGCTTGACGGTGAGTCATCCCGCGGCAGGTCTTCGACCTCCTCGATCTGAAGATTGTCCACGTCCCAGTTGTAGTTTGTTAATGCTTCAAACTGGGCCTCATCAAAGAGGGGAGATAGGTCAATTTCAGGGGCGAAAAGGTGCTTACGACATGCAAGAGTTAAGTCCCTCGCTTCAAAGGTTGGGCAGCGCACTCATTCGTTCTCAGCATTGTAAGCCGCCTGGTACATTGACAGATCAACCTCCTCTGCCAGCAATGATGCAAGTATCCTGGAGGCCTTCATACAACGGGCGCAATCAGTTTCTGTGAATTCCGAGCCGTCTTTCTTCTTGGCTGGAAAGCCATCCAGCATCTCCTCAGCAGTCAGCTCCGGGGCAAAGGCCAATGCCCGGCTTATCGCAGCAATTGCTCCCTTCCGGGCGGCAGATCGTTTGAGCTCTTGGATTTGCTTCGGTAGGGTGGATAAGAGCTCTATGACTCCTTTCATGAAGTTGGGGATGCTCTCTTTATTCAACATGGCTCTGATAGTGCAGAGAGTCCCGCAGTATAACTGATCTGACAAAGTGTAGACGGCTTTCAGCTGCAATAGGCTGTCGACACCAAGTTGGCGGCTTCGTTGACCTGCAAAGACGAGTTTTGTTTTATCAGCCGCCTGCACAATCTTTTAAGCAAGGAAATTGGCTGAGTATTCAGTACTTACCAAAAATAGCAGCAGTCATCTTCGAGATATGGTGCTTCAGTGTTTGCAACTCGTCTGATACGAGCTTGAGCCGCTGGTCAGCATCATCTGCATGTTTGGCCAAGGCAGTTTGCTCCACCCCAGCGGCCTTCTTGAAAGCAGCAAAGTCAGATTTCACCTTTGCAAGCTCTTCGGCAGCAAGCCGACACTTCTCCTCTGCTTCACCTCAGGCGGCTTGCTGGGAAGCAAGATTGCCCTTTAAGTCGGTCAGATCAGACTTGGCATGGCTCAAAGCTTCCTGTAACATACAAAAGCAAAGGAGGGGTAAGTCGCCAGGATAAACATATCACCAGATGGTCAGCTAAGGGAATATCATGCAAATCTCAAGCAGATTGTAAGCAATATACTCGACACTTGGGGGCTAATGTCTATTTGCTCTCCGAATCTACAATGAAGTTCTGGCTTATCTTCATCAAGTTAAGTCGGTACTTGGGGGCTACATCGACGCTTTCCAAGTTTACAATGAAGTTTCGGCTCATCTTCGTCAAGTTAGGACGGCACTTGGGGGCTACATCGACACTTTCCAAGTTTACAATGAAGTTCCGACTCATCTTCGTCAAATTAGGCCAGCATTTGGGGGCTACATTGACGCTTTCCAAGTTTACAATGAAGTTCTGGCTCATCTTCGTCAAGTTAGGCTGGCACTTGGTGGCTACATCGACGCTCTCTAAGTCTACAATGAAGTTCCGGCCCATTATTTCTATATTGACCCGGACTTAGGGGCTACCATTGATCAACTAATCAACACTAAGTACCAGCTCAACATATACATGTTAAGCCGATACTTGAGGGCTACAGGCTAAGTTGTTCTACTTATGACACGGATTGGAAGACCCAGTTTACCATTCGCAATACTAAACCCTCTCTTGAGGCCAACATAAGGGTATAAGGAAAGGAAGGAGTACCTCATATTTTTTCTTCATCAAACCGACAAGTTTGAGCTCCATATTCTGGCTTGTGGAGAGGCGGTTCAGATAACCAGCATGTAATTCATTGGCGGTTAATTTCTCCAACACGGGGAACTCAAAGTCCAGTTTGTTAGAAGCTTCAGCCTTCTCGATGTGCTTTGTCAGTACATGGGGTTGGGGAGATTGAAAGTCAGTACCAGTAATGATAACGTCCGGAAGAATTGGATCTTTGACGGCTGTTGAAGGGCTGGGCGGCTTAGAATTGGCCCTTGGAGGACTATCAATGGCCATCTCATGGGCCGTCGGCTCGGGGGACCGACGAGTATCTTCAGGTGCATCCTTCGCGGCTATAGAGGGCTCAGCGTGAGCCACAAGAGAATTCAGCTTAGTAGTCTCCGACTCTTGGGCAGTGGGAGCAAAAGTAGACCCGCCAGTCTTCCTTCATTTTGCTTGAGCCCTGGAAAGCACAGAAGGTTATTACATAAAGGTCAAGGATGACAAAGGATATGATGCAGACATAAAAGCACGTACTCCGGGTTGATCTTCAGAGGCGGCAGCTTGGTCACTGTAGAGTCGCCTGATGATGGGGGCGTTTCCTGAAGACAGTTAAGGCAACATAAAACAAAGTAAGGTTATGACGCAAGGTTGACAAGGCTGAACTTAGATAAATAAGTACCTCAGCCGACCATTACCGCTGAACCGGAGAGTTCGATAACCTGGCCACGAGATCTTCAGAGCCGGCGCTCCGGGTTTGGCGTCAGGAAGTGTGCTGTTGCTTTTTCAAAAGAAAATCAGGATCTAAATGAGCAAGAGGATGAGAAAATGGGACTTTTCGGACGGCCCGCCGTATCTTCTTTGGTGGAAGGTGTTCCGAGTCAGATGAAATATGGGTTACCTGAGGGGCATTGGCATGGCTTGTCTCTGATTCCTCCTGTGAGTAAGTATTGTCAGAAAGACGAATAAAAAGGCAGCCAAGAGAGTCAAGTTCTACCTCCGAGACATCAACTTCATGCTATTCTGGAATAACAGTTTTCTTCTTACGGGCGCCGATCTTCTCCTTAGATTTCTTCACAGGAGGAGTATGTTTTTTCTTCCAGAATCTAGAGTTAGCCTGAAAACAAGAGCCGCCGAAAGAGGTTAAAGGTTGCTACATACATATATAGTTAACCCGGAAGTAAAGAGATTTGAAAGTTGTTCTTACATCTAGGGCCGGGTTAGCAGCACAGAAAGGCTGTAACCCGATGGAGCGGCAAGCTTCTTGGGACTCATGGACAAGTCCTTTGATGGCAGCAACAATATTCTCTTCTGTCAGAGTAGTGTGATTGAAGTAGAGGGGGTCATTGGCATCACCCATATATTCACACATAAACCGGTCCCGCCGGCTCAGAGGCATGACCTTCCAGGAGATCCAACAGCGGGTCAAGTTGATTCCTGTCAGACCGTTTTCCATGAGGGCTCTAATCTTGGTGAAAGTCGAAGAGTACTTCGCTCGTGCGGAGGCCGACATCCGGTCTGGGATCTCAGCTATGGTGCGGAGCCAGGTAGGACGATAACCCGGCAGTGGACGTTCTCCCTCTGGAAACGTGTCCTTGCAGTAAAACCAAGTTTTATTCCAATCCTTGGGGTGACTTGGCATTCGAACAGCCGGAAACATCATATCCCGTCTTCTTTGGATGGAGACTCTGCCAAGTTCTAAGCTTGGGCCAGCCGCCACTTCTATCTGGGGGTTGACGTAGAAATACTCATGGAAGAGGTCAAATGATGGCTCTTCTTGTAAGTAAGCTTCGCAGAGGATTTGGAAGTTGCACATATTTGAGACGGAGTTGGGCGCAATGTCCTGAGGATGCAGCTTGAAGAAATGGAGGATTTCTCGGAAAAATTTAAAGCCCGGCGGGCTAAAACCACGCGCAAGATGGTTCGCAAATATAACTATTTCTCCCTCTTGAGGGATGTGTTTTTTCTCTTGACCCGGAACCCGCCAATGAATAACATCTTTAGCCGGCAAGGTTCCTGCGTCTACGAAGTCTTGCAGGAATTCTTCAGAGACCGCAGAGACAACCCAATTGCAAGAACAAGACGCCCGAGACATTACAGCGGGTTAAGACTGTGAAAGGTAGCGGTACACGATGTGTCAGAAAGTGGCTTAAACAACTAAGATGACTAAGAAAATTAGATATCACAATGCTAAGCTGTCGGCACAGTGTGTTGAGAGAGCCGCCAATGCAATGGCGGGTTAAGATGGCAGAGTAGCGAGGGAAAATACAGCTAAGTGTGGATAAACATGTTTCACATGTTGTCTTTATAGCTATGGATCTACAGACAAGGGAAAGTCAAGTTTTATTCAACCCTAGCAAGGAACAACAATGGACAAACAAGCAAGTTACCGCACGAGAAAGAGTGGGATACAGATCTATGACGAGTGGATATCTACTCTCCTGGACAGCCGTGATGGATTAACGACATTGCGAGGCTCAGGGGATTAATCGTTAATCTACATTACGACGAAAGATCTAATGATAGCAAGGAAACGCTAATGGAAGCCTGAGGAACCTAGGGGATTCAAGCGAGGCGATTGCAGATCTGACAAGGAATCAGAAGAGTACCTTGCGAAAGCAGCCGATGCGGGCAAGAATCTGGTCCGTTCAGGTTGATGCAGCGGCCTGAGTTGATGACGGCGATGAAGATTCACCAGCGCGACGGAGCTCAGGGGTGATGGCGTCGAGATGAAGAAGAAGAAGTGGAGGCAGCAAAGGAAATGAGAAGGACCCCTCGCGGTCCTATTTAAGAGGCTGGAAGGCCGAACGGGCGTGGGAGTCAAGGCGGCAGAAACTGACCGACCGAGACGGACGCCTCGATTTTTGGGCCGACAGTGTTAATGAAAGATCCGTTGCAGACGTCAAGGAATATTTTTGGAATATTCGATATGATGTCACGACGGGTTATGTATTTTCTTTTTAGGCGATGACGTGTGAGACTCGCCGCCAAGTGAATTTGAAGATTGACATGAGCTGGCTCAAATCAACCTGGGGCCTAATGTTGGGGATATAACCCCGTGGTAAGATCCGCCCAGGTGGGGCCGGTTCATACCTGGCGGCTCATAATCCAGACTAGGGAAGCGGGCCAAAAGACATAGGCCTGGCTGTACGGCGGCTTACCAAGATGGGCCAAGACGAAGGCCCAGACAGAAGATGGTATGAAGACCCGGGCGGTTAAGCCGCCCGAAGACGGTTTGCCAAAGATGGCAAGGCAACTTAGAGACAGGATTGTCTACGTTGTAAGAGTCGGTGTAGGACTCGTGTAACCCAGGGCCTCGACCTTCTATATAAAGGCGAGACCCCGGGGTGGCTTAGACAGAAACCAATCAATCAAGAACTAGGTCAAGTGAATCCGCTCCCTTGTAATCGATACTCCAATCAATACAAGACAAGCAGGGCATAGGCTTTTACCTCTTCTTGAGGGGCCGAACCTGGGTAAACTCGTGTCCCTCGTCTTAACCAAACCCTTTGAGTCCATCACCTTAGCGATGGCCTCAAACCCAAGTCTTCAAACATCTGTCGTGACAAAACCACAACACATACCTTAATAAAGTTTTGAAGAAGTTCAAAATGGATCAGTCCAAGAAGGGATTCTTGCCTATGTTACAAAGTGTGAAGTTGAGTAAGACTCAATGCCCAGTGATTGTAGAAGCTAGAGAGAAGATGAGTGTCATCCCCTATGCTTCAGCCATAGGCTCTATCATGTATGCAATGTTGTGCACAAGACCCGATGTCAGCCTTGCCATAAGTATGGATGGAAGGTTTCAAAGTGATCCTGGAATGGAGCACTGGATGGCGGTCAAGAATATCTTTAAGTACCTGAAAAGGACTAATGAAATGTTTCTTGTTTATGGAGGTGATCAAGAGCTCGACGTCAAGGGTTACGTCGATGCAAGCTTTAACACTGATCTGGATGACTCTAAGTCGCAAACCGGATACGTATTTATTCTCAAAGGGGGAGCGGTAAGCTGGTGCAGTTCCAAGCAGAGCGTGGTAGCCGATTCTACATGTGAAGCGGAATACATCGCAACATCGGAGGCAGCAAAGGAAGGTGTCGGTATGAAGGAGTTCATGATAGATCTTGGAGTAGTGCCTAGTGGATCTGTTCTATGATAACACTGGTGCCATTACCCTGGCCAAGGAACCAAGGTTTCATCAGAGGACTAGACACATAAACCGACACTTCAATTCCATCCGCGAGTACATCAAGGAGAACGACATAAATATTTGCAAAGTTCGCACGGATCTGAATGTTGCAGACCCGTTGACTAAACCTCTTCCAAGGGCTAAATATGATCAACACCAGAACTGTTTGGGTGTTCGTTTCATTACAATGTAAATCACATAGTGGTGTGAGCTAGATTATTGACTCTAGTGCAAGTGAGAGACTTTTGGAGATATGCCCTAGAGGCAATAATAAAATGGTTATTATTATATTTCCTTGTTCATGATAATTGTTTATTATCCATGCTATAATTGTATTGGTTGGAAACACATTGCATGTGTGGATATATAGACAACACGTTGTCCCTAGTGTGCCTCTAGTAGACTAGCTCGTTGATCAAAGATGGTCAAGGTTTCCTAGCCATTGACATAAGATGTCATTTGATAACGGGATCACATCATTAGGAGAATATTGTGATAGACAAGACCCGAACTATAAATGTAGCATTTGATCGTGTCAGTTTACTCCTACAGTTTTTTGCATGTCAAGTATCTGTTCCTACGACCATGAGATCATGCAACTCACTGACACTGGAGGAGTGCCTTGTGTGTATCAAACGTCGCAACGTAACTGGGTGACTATAAAGGTACACTACAGGTATCTCCGAGAGTGTCTGTTGAGTGGGTATGGATCAAGACTGGGATTTGTTACTCCGTGTTATGGAGAGGTATCTCAGAGCCCACTCGGTAATACAACATCACAACAAGCCTTGAAAGCAATGTGACTAAGTGTTAGCTATGGCATCTTGTATTACGGAACGAGTAAAGAGACTTGCTGGAAACGAGATTTAACTAGGTATACAGATACCGACGATCGAATTTCGGGCAAGTAACATACCAAAGAACAAAGGGAACGACATACGGGATTAACTAAATCCTTGACATAGAGTTTCGACCGATAAAGATCTTCGTAGAATATGTAGGAATCAATATGGGCATCCAGTTCCTGCTATTGGTTATTGGCTGTAGAGGTGTCTCGGTCATGTCTACATAGTTCTCGAACCCGTAGGGTCTGCACACTTAAGGTTCGGTGACGTTTTGGTAGTATAGAGTTGTGTATGGTGGTGACCAAAGGTTGTTGGGAGTCCCGTATGAGATCCCGGACGTCACGAGGATCTCCATAATGGTCCGAAGGTAAAGATTGATATATAGGAAGTCTTGTTTTGGTCGCTGGAAAAGTTCTGGGCTCATCGGTAGTGTACCTGGAGTGCCGGGAGGGTACCGAGGGACCATCGGGAGGGGTATTTCGACCCAAGAGGCTACATGGGCTGTGGGAGAAGGTATACCAACCCTTAGTGGGCTGGCCGAAGCCCCATAGGAAGCCCATGTGGCTGGGAAGGAAATCCTAAGGTGGGAAGAGAGGCCCAAGTGGGAAAAGGAGGAGTCCTAATCCTACTAGGAGTGGAGGAGGTGGACTCCTCCCCCCACTTCGGCCGAACAAGGGCTGTCTCCCTTGGGAGCCAAGCATCCTCCCTCCCCTCCTCCTATATATACTAGAGGTTTGAGGGTTTTTTGGAGACAGAAAAACAGCCACGTGCTACCTCTCCTCTAGATCGTAGTTTCTCCTCTAGATCGGTTTCAGCGATGATTAGGCGAAGCCCTGCTAGAATATCTCAACCATCGCCGCAATGCCGTCGCGCTACCGGAAAACTCGTCTACCTCTCCGCTCCCTCTTACTGGATCAAGAAGGTGGATATCGTCATCAAGCTGTACGTGTGCTGAACGCGGAGGTGCCGTCCGTTCGATGCTAGATCGGGGCGGAACATGATTGGATCGCGGGACGCTCGGCGATTTGGATCATGAAGACGTTCCACTACATCAACCGCATTTCTTAACGCTTCCCGCTTAGCGATCTACAAGGGTATGTAGATCCACTCTCCCTCTCGTAGATGCTCATCACCATGGATAGATCTTGCGTGTGCGTAGGAATTTTTTTGTTTCCCATGCAACATTCCCCAACAAGTGGATCTGTCACCTGTTGGAAACATTGGTCGACCCAAAGCAAAAAGTGGACGCATCTGTCCACTCGACCGACTCAAGGGATAAAAAATGGGTCTGTGCGTTGGAGTTGCTATAAGGTAGGCCCTGTTGGAAATATGCCCTAGAGGCAATAATAAATTAGTTATTATCATATTTCCTTGTTCATGATAATCATTTATTATCCATGCTATAATTGTATTGATCGGAGACTTAGATGCATGTGTGGATACATAGAAAAAACCATGACCCTAGTATGCCTCTAGCAAACTAGCTCATTGATCAAAAGATGGTTAAGGTTTCCAAGCCATGGACATGAGATGTCATTTGATAACGGGATCACATCATTAGGAGAATATGTAGGAACAAAGATGGTTAAGGTTTCCTAGCCATGGACATGACCGAAGAACAAAGGGAACGTTATACGGGATTGACTGAATCCTTGACATAGAGGTTCGACCGATAAAGATCTTCGTAGAATATGTAGGAACCAATATGGTCATCCAGGGCCCGCTATTGGTTATTGACCGTAGAGGTGTCTCGGTCATGTCTACATAGTTCTCGAACCCGCAGGGTCTGCACACTTAAGGTTTGGTGACGTTTCGGTAGTATAGAGTTATGTATGGTGGTTACCGAAGTTTGTTCGGAGTCCCAGATGAGATCCCGGACGTCATGAGGAGCTCCGGAATGGTCCGGATGTAAATATTCATATATAGGAAGTCCTGTTTTGGTTGTCGGAAAAGTTTCGAGCTCATCGGTAGTGTATCGGGAGTGCCGGTAGTGTACCGAGAGACCTCCGGGAGGGGTATTTCGACCCAAGAGGCTTCATGGGCTGTGGAAGAGTGAATATCAGCCCTTAGTGGGCTGGTGGAAACTCCCACACAAGGCCCATGTGGCTGGAGAAGAAAACCCAATAGGAAAAGGTGGAAAAAGGAAAAAAAAGGGACGAATCCTAGAGCTACTAGGATTGGAGGAGAGTCCTCCAATCCTAATAGGTTCGGCCGACCCTATGGAGCCTTGGCCCTTGCGCCAGCCCTCCACCTCCCTCCCTCCTATATATACTGGTGGTATTGGGTGTTTTGCACTAGATTTTACGGCCACGTGCTACCCGTTTCACCGGTGCTCCTCAAGATAGGATTTCCGCAGTGCTTAGGCGAAGCCCTGCCGGAATTGCTCCACCACCATCGCCGGAGCGCTGTCACGCTGCCGGTGAACTCTTCTTCCTCTCCACTTCCTCTTGCTGGATCAAGACGGTGGAGATCGTCATCAAGCTGCACGTGTGCTGAACGCGGAGGTGACGTCCGTTCGGCGCTAGATCGGAAGGACCGTGATCAAGATCGCAAGACGGTTCGTGACGAGTTCGCGGGACGGATCATGATGAGTTCACGAGACGGATCGTGATGAGATCGTGGGACGGATCGTGATGAGATTGCGGGACGGATCGTGATGAGTTCGCGAGACGGATCGTGATTGGATCGCGGGACGGATCGTGATGTGATCGCGGGACGCTCGGCGATTTGGATGGCGAAGATGTTCGACTACACCAACCGCGTTTCTTAACGCTTCCCGATTAGCGATCTACAAGGGTACGTAGATCCACTCTCCCTCTTGTAGATGCTCATCACCATGGATAGATCTGCGTGTGCGTAGGAAATTTTTTGTTTCCCATGCAACGTTCTCCAACAGTGGCATCATGAGCTAGGTCTATGTGTAGATGAGATCTCGAGTAGAACACAAAGAGTTTGTGGGCATTGATGCTTAGATTTCTTCCTCCCTTGGTCGGATTTTGGTTCAGCGGTATTGTGAGATGAAGCGGCCCGGACCAACATTACTCGTACACTTACGAGACACCGGTTCCCTCGACGCAACTTGTTGCCTAGATGGCTTGCGGGTGGCAGTTTCTCTCACTTTAGTTGGATCGGATTCGACAAAGGCGGTCCTTGAGAAGGTTGAAAAGCAAATTATGTATAACCGTTGTGGTTTATGCGTAGATGAGAATCGTTCTTGCTAGAAACCCGTAGCAGCCACGTAAAACATGCAACAACAATTACAGGACGTCTAACTTGTTTTTGCAGGGTATGTTGTGATGTGATATGGCCAATTACATGATGTGATATATGTGATGTATGAGATGATCATGTGATGTATAGAATTTCACGACTTGCATGTCGATGGGTATGGCAACCGGCAGGAGCCATAGGGTTGTCTTTAATTATTGTATGACCTGCGTGTCAATCATTATGCGTTATGTAATGCTTTACTTTATCGCTAAACGGTAGCAATAGTAGTAGAAGCACGCAGGGCGTGACAACCCCGATGGCGACACGTTGATGGAGATCAAGATGATGGAGATCATGGTGTCGTGCCGGTGACGATGGAGATCATGCCGGTGCTTTCAAGATGGAGATCTAAAGCACAAGTTCATGGCCATATCATGTCACTTATGAATTGCATGTGATGTTAATCCTTTTATGCACCTTGTTTTGCTTTGTATGACGGTAGCATTATAACGTGATCCCTCACTTAAATTTCAAGATAAAATTGTGTTCTCCCCGAGTATGCACCATTGCGAAAGTTCGTCGTGTTGAGACACCACGTGATGATCGGGTGTGATAGACTCTACATTCACATACAACGGGTGCAAGCCAGTGTTGCACATGCAGAACACTCGGGTTAAACTTGACGAGCCTAGCATGTACAGACATGGCCTCGCAACACAAGAGACCGAAAGGTCGAACATGAGTCACATAGTAGATATGATCAACATGATGATGTTCACCATTCTAACCACCTCAACTCACGTGATGATCGGACTTGAGTTGGTGAATTTGGATCATGTATCACTCGGATGACCGGAGGGATGTCAATTTGAGTGGGAGTTCTTAAGTGATATGATTAATTGAACTCATTATCATGAACATAGTCAGTAGTGTCTTTGCAAAATTATGTTGTAGATTACTAGCTCACACTGTAGCTCCCTTGAATTTTATATGTTCCTAGAGAAATAGAGTTGAAAGATGATGGTAGCAATATTGCGGACTGGCTCCATGATCTGAGGATTGTCCTCATTGCTGCACAGAAGGCTTATGTCCTTAATGCACCGCTCGGTGCACCAACCCCTCTAGCGTTGTTTGTAGATGTTGTGAACATCTGACAGGCACGTTTTGATAACTACTTGATAGTTTAGTGCGTCATGCATTACAGCCTGGAATTGAGGCTCCGAAACGTTTTGAACGTCATGGAACATATGAGATGTTCTAAGAGCTGAAATTAGGATCTCAGGCTCGTGCCCGTGTTGCGAGATATGAGATCTCCAACAAGATTCTTTGCCTGTAAGATGAAAGAGAATAGTTCAATCGTTGAGCATGTGCTCAGATTGTCTGGGTGCTACAATCGCTTGAATCGAGTGGGAGTTGATCTTCCAGATAAGATAGTGATTGATATAGTTCTCCAAGTCACTGTCACTAAAGCTACTAGAACTTGGTGATGAACTATAAAACAGCAGGGATAGAAATAATGATCCCTGAGCTATTCGTGATGTTTGACACCGCAAATGTAGAAATCGAGAAGGAGCGTCAAAGTGTTGATGGTTAGTTAAAACCACTAGTTTCGAGAAGGGCAAGATCAAGGAGGGAAACTTCATGGATAGTAAGTCAGTTGCTGCTCCAGTGAAACAACCCAAAGTTTAACTCAAACCCGAGACTAAGTGCTTCGATTATGAGGAGAGCGGTCGCTGAAGTGAAAAAACCCTAGATACTTGGTAGATAAGAAGGCTGGCAAATGTCAACAGAAGTATATTTGATATAAGTGTTATTGATGTGTACCTTGCTAGTACTCCTAGTAGCACCTAGGTATTGGATACCGGTTCGGTTGCTAAATGTTAGTAACTCGAAATAAAAGCTACAAAATAAATGGAGAACTAGCTAAGTGTGAGGTGATGATGTGTGTTGGAAATGTTTCCAAGGTTGATGTGATCAACATCGCACGTCTCTCTACCTTCGAGATTAGTGACGAACCTAAAATAAATGTTATTTGGTGTTTTTTGCGTTGAGCATGAACGTGATTAGATCATGTTCATTGCAACACGGTTATTCATTTAAAGTTAGAGAATAATGGTTATTCTATTTACATGAATAATACCTTCAATGGTCATGCACCCAGTAAGAATGGTTTGTTGAAACTTGATCGTAGTAATACACATGTTCATAACATTGATGCCAAAAAGATAAAAAGTTAATAATAATAGTACCACATACTTGTGGCACTGCCGCTAAATGTCATATTGGTATAAAACGCATGAAGAAACTCCATGCTGATGGATCTTTGGACTCATTCGATTTCGAATCGGTTGAGACATGCGAACCATGCCTCTTGGTCAAGATGACTAAGGACCCCGTTTTCTGTTTTGATGAAGCGGGCAAGTGATTTATTGGAAATGATACATGTTGATGTATGCAATCCAATGAGTCTTGTAGCGTGCGGTGGATATCGTTATTTTCTTACCTTCACTGATGATTTGAGTAGATATAGTGTATATTTACTTAATGAAACACAAGTCTGAATCGTTTGAAAGGTTCAAGCAAATTCAGAGTGAAGTTTAAGATCATCGTGACAAGAAGATAAATATGTTTGCGATATGATCGTGGAGGTGAATATCTAAGTTACGAGTTTGGCATACAACTTTAGACAATGTGAAAGTTGTTTCACAACTCATGCCACCTGGAACACCATAGTGTGATGGTGTGTCTGAACATCATAGTCGTGCTCTATTGGATATGGTGCGTGCTATGATGTCTATTATTGTTTTGTTACTATAATTTTGGGGTTATGCATTAGAGACAACAACATTCACTTTAAATAGGGCACCATCTAAATCCGTTGAGATGACACCGTGTGAACTATGGTTTGATAGAAACCTAAGCTGTCATTTCTTAATGTTTGGGGCTGCGACGCTTGTGTGGAAAAAGTTTTCGCCTAATGAGCTCGAACCCAAAGCGGACAAATGCATCTTCATAGAATACCCTAAGAACAGTTGGGTGAACCTTCTATCTCAGATCCAAGCATAAAATGTTTGTTGCTAAAACTGGGTCCTTTCTCGAGAAAGGGTTTCTCTTGAAAGAATTGAGTGGGAGAAGGATAGAACTTGATGAGGTTATTGAACCTCTGCTTCAACCAGAAAGTAGCGCAGCGTAGAAAGATGTTTCTGTGAAGCCTACGTCAGTTGAAGAGGAAGTTAATGATGATGATCATGAAGCTTCGGATCAAGTTACTATCAACCTACGTGGAAAATAGAACTTGATGAGGTTATTGAACCTTTGCTTCAACCAGAAAGTGGCGCAGCATAGAAAGATGTTTCTGTGAAACCTACGTCAGTTGAAGAGGAAGTTAATGATGATGATCATGAAGCTTCGGATCAAGTTACTATCGAACTTCGTAGGTCGACAAGGACATGTACTGCTACTGAGCGGTACGACAACCCTGTCTTGGAGGTCATGTTGTTGGACAACGATGAACCTACGAACTATGGAGAAGCGATGATGGGCCCAGAAACCAACAAATGGTTAGAGGCCATGAAATCCGAGAAAGGATCCATGTATGAAAACCAAGTATAGACTTTGGTGGACCTGCTCGTTGGACGGCAGGTCGTTAAGTACAAATGGATCTTTAAAATGAAGACAGACGCTGATGGTAAAATGTTACCATTTGTAAAGCTCGACTTATTGCGATGAGACTTTCTCACTCGTAGTGATGCTGAAGTCTGTTGGAATTATGTTAGCAGTTGTTGCATTTTTCAATTATGAAATATGGCAGATGGATGCCAAAACATCGTTTCCTTCCTTAAGGAAAGGTTTTTTGAGATGCAACCAGAAGGTTTTGTCAGTCCTAAGGATGCTAAAAGGTGTGTGAGCTTCAGTGAATCTTCTATGAACTGAAGCAAGCATCTCAGTGTTGGAATATACACTTTGATGAGGTGATCAAAGTTTTTTTAGTCTATACAAAGTTTACGAGAAACTTGTATTTGCAATAAAGTGAGTGGGAGCATTATAGAGTTTCTGATAACTATATGTGGATGACATATTGCTATTCGGAAATGATATAGAATTTCTAGAAAGCATAAAGGGTTGTTTGAAAAGAGTTTTTCAAAGGAAGACCTGGATAAAGCTACCTAATTTTTGAGCATCAAGATCTATAGATATAGATCAAGATACTTGATGAGACTTTCAATGAGTACATACCTTGACAAGATTTTGAAAGATTTCAAAATGGATCAGTTAGAGAAAGAGTTCTCGCCTGATTTGTAAGGTATAAAGTTGAGTAAGACTCAATGCCCAGTGACTGCAGAAGATAGAGAAAAGATGAGTGTCATCCCCTATGCTTCAGCCACAGGCTCTATCATGTATGCAATGTTGTGCACAAGACCCGATGTCAGCCTTGCCATAAGTATGGCTGGAAGGTTTCAAAGTGATCCTGGAATGGAGCACTGGACAACGGTCAAGATTATCCTTAGTAACTAAAATACTAAGGAGATGTTTGTCGATTATGGAGGTGATAAAGAGTTTGTCGTAAAGAATCACATCGATGCAAGCTTTAACACCAATCCGGATGACTCGTAGTAGCAATCTGGATACGTATAGTGGGGCAGCCATTTGGAATAGTACCAAGTGGAGTGTGGTAGCAGTGTTTACGGTTTAACATAGAAATTTGCAAAGTACACACGGATCTGAATGTCGCAGACCCGTTGACTATAAGACCTCTCTCACATGCAAAGCATGATCGAGCCCCAGAACTCATTGGGTGTTAGATTCATAACAATGCAAATCACATGGTGATGTGAACTAGATTATTGACTCTAGTGCAAGTGGGAGACTGTTGGAAATATGACCTAGAGGCAATAATAAATTAGTTATTATCATATTTCCTTGTTCATGATAATCGTTTATTATCCATGCTATAATTGTATTGATCGGAGACTTAGATGCATGTGTGGATACATAGACAAAACCATGGCCCTAGTATGCCTCTAGCAAACTAGCTCGTTGATCAAAAGATGGTTAAGGTTTCCTAGCCATGGACATGAGATGTCATTTGATAACGGGATCACATCATTAGGAGAATGATGTGATGGGCAAGACCCAAACTACAAACGTAGCATATGATCGTGTCAGTTATTGCTACTGTTTTCTGCATGTCAAGTATATGTTCCTATGACCATGAGATCATGCAACTCACAGACACCGGAGGAGTGCCTTGTGTGTATCAAACGTCGCAACGTAATTGGGTGACTATAAAGGTGCTCTACAGGTATCTCCGAGGGTGTCTGTTGGGTTGGCATGGATCAAGACTGGGATTTGTTACTCCGTGTGACGGAGAGGTATCTAGGGCCCACTCGGTAATACAACATCACAATAAAGCCTTGCAAGCAATGTGACTAAGTGTTAGCCACGGGATCTTGTATTACGGAACGAGTAAAGAGACTTGCCGGTAACGAGGTTGAACTAGGTATAGAGATACCGACGATCGAATCTCGGGCAAGTAACATACCGAAGAACAAAGGGAACGTTATACGGGATTGACTGAATCCTTGACATAGAGGTTCGACCGATAAAGATCTTCGTAGAATATGTATGAACCAATATGGTCATCTAGGGTCCGCTATTGGTTATTGACCGTAGAGGTGTCTCGGTCATGTCTACATAGTTCTCGAACCCGTAGGGTCTGCACACTTAAGGTTTGGTGACGTTTCGGTAGTATAGAGTTATGTATGGTGGTTACCGAAGTTTGTTCGGAGTCCCGGATGAGTTCTCGGACGTCATGAGGAGCTCCTAAATGGTTTGGAGGTAAAGATTCATATATAGGAAGTCCTGTTTTGGTCGCCGGAAAAGTTTCGGGCTCATCGATAGTGTATCGGGAGTGCCGGTAGTGTATCGGGAGACCTCCGGGAGGGGTATTTCGACCCAAGAGGCTTCATGGGCTGTGGAAGAGTGAATATCAGCCCTTAGTGGGCTGGTGGAAACTCCCACACAAGGCCCATGTGGCTGGAGAAGAAAACCCAATAGGAAAAGGTGGAAAAAGGAAAAAAAAAGGACAAATCCTAGTCCTACTAGGATTGGAGGAGAGTCCTCCAATCCTAATAGGTTCGGCCGACCCTATGGGGCCTTGGCCCTTGCACCAGCCCTCCACCTCCCTCCCTCCTATATATACTGGTGGTATTGGGTGTTTTGCACTAGATTTTACAGCCACGTGCTACCCATTTCACCAATGCTCCTCAAGATTGGATTTCCGCAGTGCTTAGGCGAAGCCCTACCGGAATTGCTCCATCACCATCGTCGGAGCGTCGTCACGCTGCCGGTGAACTCTTCTTCCTCTCCACTTCCTCTTGCTGGATCAAGACGGTAGAGATCGTCATCAAGCTGCACGTGTGCTGAACGCGGAGGTGCCGTCCGTTCGGCGCTAGATTGAAAGGACCGTGATCAAGATCGCGAGACGATTCATGACGAGTTCGCGGGACGGATCGTGATGAGTTCACAAGACGGATCGTGATGAGATCGCGGGACGGATCGTGATGAGATCGCGGGACGGATCGTGATGAGTTCGCGGGACGGATCGTGATTGGATCGCGGGACGGATCGTGATGTGATCGCGGGACGCTCGGCGATTTGGATCGCGAAGATGTTCGACCACACCAACTGTGTTTCTTGACGCTTCCCGCTTAGCGATCTACAAGGGTACGTAGATCCACTCTCCCTCTCGTAGATGCTCATCACCATGGATAGATCTGCGTGTGCGTAGGAAATTTTTTGTTTTCCATGCAACGTTCCCCAACAGGCCCTGGTCGAGTACGTTCGGACGGAACTCCCCTCCTTGTCCTTGAGCACGTCCAGCCGACCGCAGCAGCCTCACTTGGGAGTTGGGAGGGTTACAACTTACGCGAGGCCTCGTCTTTGATGCTGGACGCTCACGATTTCGTCGGAAGTCCCACTAAGGGTCTTCTTTTGGCAGCTTAAAAAATAAGCCGCCTCCTACTGGACGTTTTCAAGTCGTTTCTTTTATTCCATGAGGTGTCTAAGCTAGTTCGGATAACTAATTCAGAAGTTTCAACCAACTTAGGCAATAGCTTATTTTTTAAGCCAGGAAAAGGCAGATTATTTTTGAAGCTGCACAAGAGAATTGGTTCTAAATAGGTTTGGTGAAGGTTCTATAGACCGGTAACCGTTCCATGTGGTTTATTTCCTGCTTCTTTGTGTTCCTTAATGTTCTCCGTTGTCCATGTTTATTATTTTTTACTCCATTATTTTTTTACTTTTTCAATACACATTATATATTTTTTCGTATACACATTAAATAATATTTAATAAGTATTATGTATTTTCTAAATATGTTTAAAAAATTCATTGTTACGAAATATTTTTCAAAAATTATGTGAACATTTTTTTAAATTATTACATAAACATTTTCCAAAATGTTGTGAACATATTCTTGGAAAGTGTGAACAGTTTTCAGAAGGCCATTAACATATTTTTGAATGGCATGAAATATTTATTCAATAACATGGACTTTTTTTACATTTTATATAGCATATACATATTTTTGAAACACATGAACATCTTATATGTCAATATTTTCTATTGAATGGTACAAAATATTTTTTACAACATTGCCTAAACATATTTTTCTATTGTGTATATATTTTCTAAACATGTCCCATTTTTAATCGTCCCAAACTTTTCTTTTGAATGCCTTTTTTCAATTTAATAATTTGAAAATTTAAAGTATGGTTTCTCATTGAGATGTGTACATACAGGAGATCATTGGATAATAATGTAGTTTGGACCTAATGTTTACCTAGATACGAACAGTTTTTATAAGTTGCACGAATTTTGATGCATATGGGTTTGAAGAGTGACCAATATATCTTAATGTTATAGTTGAGTTTATGTAAATGAACATGTTAGTATTTGCGGATGCCTGCTAGTTCCAATCATAAATGCATATAATCCCAAGTACGAATAGTATGTTAGCAGAGGCATGCTTGCTCTCGCAGGAGTTGTTGAGATTACCCCAAGCATAAGGGTGAAGCAGTACAGTAGCACGTATTTACCTCAGTTAGAGAATTAATGTTATCAAATCAGTAGAAGTCTCCCAAGCGCACAGAACGCCAACACATTCGTCCCCAACACGATAAGAGGGTTGTCAATCCATTTGTCTTGCTAGTTACAAGATTGAACTGCAAATGATATAGATAGTTGATAGCAATGTAACACGGCAAAATAAAAGTAGCAATGATATAGAAGAATTAAGTAAAAGAGAATTGACGCGGGGGCGATAAGTTCACTAGTGACATCTCTCTACAAAACAAGCAAATGACATGCTAAATCAGTTATAGTTAGGCAGCGGTATAATGTCATACAAGCATTACCCCCATGATAAGTAGACAGTTAATCCAAATGCATCTACTACTAATACTATATCCCAAAACCACTATCCAGCATGCTTCTCAAGGGATTAAGTTTGCAAGAAACAAAGTATCACAATAAGCATGATGACATAATGTAGATAGGAAGACATCAACCAATATGACAAAACCACGTCGGTTTAACCTTACTAGAAACAATACAATACATACCTTAGCCCTTATGTCACTAGGTTAGAGCACCACAAGATTGAAGTCTCACTACAAAGCACAACTCACTCTGAAGAAAAACCCATCGAACTTGGGCAAAGAAAATAGATAGGTCAAAGAGCATGCAAAGCTATTTAACTATACAACAAGAAAACTTGAAAAGATTCAATTAATTTAAATGAACAATCTGATCATAAAATGACAATTCATCATATCCCAACAAACACAACACATATTGCATCAATTGATCACGATCATGTGAGGCATCTCTCGAGAACATGGTATTGAAGATCCGGAAGAGAGAAAGACATGTGGCTACTATTATGGACCATAAGGTTCTAGTGAAACTACTCACACATCGTCATCAAGGAAGCAAGGTTGATCAAGAAGACTTCGACAACAGTTTCCCTCTCCTACAAAGCTCCGGAACATGCCTTCAAATTGGATCTTCATGAAATAAGAACTTGTGACGGGGATGATTTTTTCGCTAAAAATATGGCGAAGGGTTCGGTATTTATAGAAATTTATGGCGGTGGAACGAAAGTAAGGTTGTTGTTGTGGGCCCCACACACCCTGCTGGCGCACCCTAGGGCCAGGACTCGACACCTGGTAGTGTGGGCCCATGGTGAACTGTCAGGACCTCCCCCGAAGCTTACAGGGTCGTTCGTCGTCCAAAAAAAGGTCAAAATTGCATTGTATTTTGACCTTCCTAAATATTGGTTGCGTGCAAAACCAAAAATATGCAAAAAAAATAGGAACTGAAACGGGGTGCTAGCTAGTTCTGAAAAATAATATAAATTGCTTTAAAAAGTATATAAAAATAATAACATAATAACATAAAACAATAAAAAAATACATTTGAGATGTAGCAAGGCCTCTCCCATAAATAAAACAACAATGATGATAATCAGTCTAGTAACTTAGCTAAATTTTTAGGAACAATTCCGCGCATCCTACGTCCGCTTTTCCGCACTCGTTATTTGTATTTTATTGTACTTTTACTAAAACAACACCTAACCTTTATTTATATAATCTTTATTATCTAGCAACCCTATCATTTGATACCCGCGTTGATTTATTTCTTATTTCTAAATAAAGGAAACGTTCGATGTATGTAGAGTTGTATCAGCTGTAGATAGAAACTGAGAGAATATCAATTCTATCATTGGCTCTTTTGGGGTTCAATACTCCATACATACAACCACCATCATTTAGAACTGCTACAACAATTCTCTGCACTCGGGGATTATTAACGACCCATAGTGTAAACATGACAATGAAATACGATGTACAATGCGTTATATCTTAGCTAATGTGACATTATAAGATATATCTAGATATGTGCTTAGAGATATGATGCTAACAGATCATCAAACTGTGAAAAAGAAAGTAGTACACATCAAACTACTGTATCCCCAATGCCCGATTCCTTCCCCCACAAACTGTGAAACAGGTCCATTTGGACCCCTCGTTGCAATCCTATGCTCTGGTCTGAAGTCTGAACACCTACTGAATACTGACCACCCAGTGGTCGCTGGTTCTACGTGCACGGACGTACGTACGGGTACAGTTTCCAACAGACGAACCTTCAACTTGAACAGATTAAATAAATCTCAGGACGCTGTGATTGTAGCGGGCGTCGTGCTGGCCACCGCGGCCGGGAAGATCCCCTGCCCCGGCGACAGAATCGCTCGCGGGTCGTACGTGGCTTTGAGCCCGGCGACCCTGTCCCATTTCGCCCCGAAGTGCCGCCTCCAGCCGTCCTGCGACGCGTGGTGCGGCAGGTACTGCTTGCACCCCATGCCCGCCCGGTCGCAGAGCTCCAGCACCGCCTCGTTCTCCCTCTCGAGCCGCTCCAGGTCGCCGGCGGCCACCGCCGACCGGAGCAGCCCCACGGCGTAGAACACGTCCTCGTCGGGCGTCACCGTCGTCATCCGGTCGTCCCACCTGTCCCTGTTCATGGGGTACATGAGGATGAGCCCCGCGGGCCTGGTGCCCCTGAGGACGCCGTCGAACACGCCGGCGGCGAAGTCGTGGATGCGCGACCTCGGGACGAAGAGGTTGAGCCACGGGTGCGGCACGTCCCACACGCCGTCCGACCGGAGCTTCTGCTCCTCCTGCCCGACGCGGTCCAGGAACTGCACGTACGCCACGTCCCGGACGAACACGAACCCCGGGACGAAGCTCAGCTCCTCCAGCAGCGCCTCAAGCTTCCAATCCACGTTGCCCGCCGAGTGGTCATCGTAGTACATCGCGCCTTCGATGCAGTACACCGCGGCTGATCCGGTGCCCAGTGCGAGCTCCGTCAGACGAGCGAGCTCCGACGCCGAGAAGAAGGACGACGACCTCCGGCCCTCGGTCAGGGTCCGGTTCAGCTGGACCTGCCCCTCAACGTAGTCGAACCCGGCTGCTCTTGATATGAACAGTTCTTGGTCAGCAGTAAACTGGTGCACGTCCGTGTAGGCGAGCCGGACCCACTTGACCCGCTTCGGAGCCCGCTCGAGCCCGATCCGGGCCCGGGTTATCACCCCGAACTGGCCCAGCCCTCCCAATGCCCCGTAGAACAGGTCCGAGTTGTTGCCCGGGGAGCAGGTGATCATGTCTCCCGCGCCTGTAGCGAACACATATTTTTTTAGTTACGTATTTAAAAACAATGTCGCTGCACTCGTGTGCACTAGTTAATGAAGAACAAACGACGTGGACACTAGTCATCGACCGGTACACAGAATGCATGCCACCAGGCCAAAAAACCGGTACCTGTGACCACGTCAAGCTCGTGTACGTTGGAGATCTGGGGGCCGTGCCGGAACACCTGCCCGCCGATGCCGGCGTTTGAGAGCGTGCCGCCGACGGTGATGCGGAGGTAGTCGGTCCACACCCGTGGTGTGAGCCCATGCTTGAGCGTGGCATGGAGGACGTCGACCCACAGCTGCTCGCCGCCGACGTCCACGTACATCCCGTCGACGGACACATTTACACGGTGACCATGGTCACCTCGCCCCAGCGAGGGCATGTCAACGACAATGCCGCTTGGGGCGAGGGCCTGTCCTCTGGAGGAGTGCCCTTTCCCACGCGGTGCCACCGTGAAGGGTGTCTGCTGGTAGAGCGAGAACCGAATTAGAGCAGCTATGTCGGCGGGCGAGACCGGGTGGAAAACGCCATTTGGGGCGGCCTCCACAATGTGGCCAAAGTCCGAGGAGGCTCTAGCCGTCAAGCTCCTATCGGTATGGATTTTTGACACAATGTCAAGAGCTAAGAGATCGTCATCGAGAGCGCCAAATGCCAGCGCTCCAAGATGGCCGACCGTGGAGAGAAAGCTGGTGACTACAACAAATGTGGCAAAACGAGCTATCGGCATGTTGCTGTAATAGAAGCTTGGAATGTGAGTCGTGTAGGTGTAGCTTGAGTTTGCTACTTGCATGAGTTGAAGGAGATGTTGGTGTGTGCTTTCGTGTCAAGCGCTCCTACATATTTATAGTTGCACCCAGCGACGCAGCTAGAGCTGACAAATGCCGGCAGGAGAGGGGTGTTGCTAATTGTTTACGTTTTGAAGATTCCTAATTGACTTCTGCCAAAGAAAAGCGCATATGGTCCTAAAAATAAAGCATGGTCACAAGCCCTAGTTTGACTCTACAGAAGACCTCAATGGTTATTGGTCTATACAGAATCATAGAATCATGATAATTCAGATTTGGTAAGCCCAACCGACGAGATTTGAATAAACGAAGTGGCCAGTAAATTTGTATATGATGAGGCACAAATAAAATGTAGTGGATAACATGACGAAAATTGTTACTACATAATTAATTAGTGAAAACCAGGACGAAATTATTACAACATGCCCCAAAACACTAGATACACATCAAAATGATGCATAAACTAAGCAGATTAACTTTGATGAGTACGAAGTATAAGGTTCACGAGATCCAATTAGTCTATCATTTGATGTGTTTTTTCGAGACACCATTTGATGGATTCTGGTCAAATAACGCTAGTACTTATTTGTATACACTGAAAATAAAAATACTCCTTCTGTTTCATAACTATTGTTGTGATTTATAGTTGATAATTATCAAACATGCATGTTACAATTTTCTCCGTCAAGGTTTAGAAGGCGTGTTTGGAAATTTTCTGGAACCTAGATGGTTATTGATTGGCTGTGAGATGCGTTAAAAAATAGCATTCACACTAAGCATGCATATAAAAGTAGTACAACAGAGTACTAATTAGCTATTAGGAGTAAATGCAATGCGCTCTAAACCTTGTCTATTTTGGAAATGCAAGTAAATTTAACTGTGACTTCTAAACTGTGACGAAGGAAATACATATTTTTAAAATAATTAGAGAACTGCCAGTAATTAGGCATTAAATGTCTTAATGAGAAATGTGACAACAAACTTGTTTATTATACTATGTAATTAGGGAACTGCCAATAATTCAATGTTTGCTTTACTGTTTTTATGTCCACTCTTAACTAATGCAGGTTTACTGATGGGTATAGATGATATCAAATCTTTGTTATCCCCTCCGTCTCGGTGTATAAGTCATCTTACGAAAACTAAATAATCTCAAAACATTAAGGCGCGGTTCATTAACTTTTATCTCGTTTTGAAGTCAACCAATAAGAGACGTGGGGCGTGTGTGTTTTAATTGACTTGATACTAACTAGCAAGACATGCAGTGGTCAATTCATTGCATGCAATAGTATTAATTAACAAATAACATTAATTTCTCTCGTTTTTTCTCCCCGTCTTGGTTGTAGTGCACAACCTAAGATGACTTATACACCGAGACGGAGGAAGTACTACACATAACATAATTACATCCTTTTTGGCATGCAAAAATTTGTTTTTGACATGGTAACAATATATTATGTGTCTGTTCTCATATTGATTTGTGAATAGCATGTGTCGGCAGTTGGTTAGCAAAAAATGTGTCTTCTTTGCTATGTAGCACACATTGGTAAGGTAGTATATTGTTCCATTTATGATGGCACAAGCGTAATAGTGCTCAACAAGTTCTCCACAGTACATATAATTATCTACAACCCAACCATTTAAACTCCCGTATTTGTATTGGCCACATGATGATTCGCCGAGGGGTGTTTTGGCATTTGCTCCCAAGTGAACAGTAAG
Organism: Hordeum marinum; assembly: GCA_022496015.1. Classification (NCBI taxonomy): domain Eukaryota; kingdom Viridiplantae; phylum Streptophyta; class Magnoliopsida; order Poales; family Poaceae; genus Hordeum; species Hordeum marinum. The sequence continues at coordinate 416,830,312 of CM039678.1, read as the reverse complement.
TTCAAAATAAATAGTAAATAACTTTCCAAATTTCTGATTTTTTTTTTGTAAATGTTAGTATTACAAGCACGGTTGACATTTTCATGTGAAACAGATTCGTCAATGAAATAAATAAATTTGGATGTAATATTTTGAGGTAACATTTGGCGTTCAACTTGTTTTTTTGCGCAGGACAAAGTGCTTAACCTTTACATCTAAAATTTTCTGGTAGTATTTGGATGTGAGTATGAACACATCTATTTTTGGGGGGATTTCGGACATTCAAAAAGCATTTCTCGCGTGTAGGAGCATGTTCTTCCGAGAGCCGAATTGCATAATTTTTCTAGAGAACTTAGACACAGACGCTACACATCCATTGGTGCAGTCGTCACATATGTCCTGCTATTTTTTCTCAATAATGGGATTACCCTTGGTCTATGCATCAAATGATGCATACAATCATTATGATGATGTCCGGCTATGTACGTGAACTTCTTGTCCCATTACAAGAACATCCCACTTTAATAAGACATAGGGAACACCCCCGATAGATTGGAGGTACAACCACCATGCTAGTCACCCAACTATGGTTCTCCGGTGCTTATTAGTTTGACTATATTTTCTTAAATTTTTGGCAATGAATACTCTCTCTCTCTCTCTCTCTCTCTCTCTCTCTCTCTCTCTCTCCCATGTTCTATTTCTTTTGCATCTTGTGTTGTATATGATCTAGAAAGTAGTGCTAACTTCATGTTGCAATTGTTAACTCGATAAAATCCCGATAATTAGATCCGCAAATAGTAATATAGATCTGATTGAAAAAAGAACAGAGTTTAGTTGGCATGTATTTGGCCCCTAGCAGCCTGCTAGTACCCAACAAAGTTGACCTTACTATATGTTTCTGTTTGCTTGAGAGTGGAATCATTTTCTTTCCTACAGTGAGGGAGCGCAACTAAGGGAAAAAATAGTGAGGGAGCGACTTTCCGATTGTGAGGCTTTCAGCATAGATGTTAAGGCGTACGTGCACTTGACAAAATCAGGGCTAGAGATATGTCAAGCGCTTGAATAATCTCCACGGACTAGTGGTGGTCATATAAAACAATTCAATATTTTATTTTTGTGAAGGAGAACAATTCAACAGTTTCTGGAACCATAAAATTCCGAATTTAACACTGGTAATGCTCCCCATTCATGCACCAACGAAAACTAATCCATGGAAATTTGTCCAAATCAAGTGAACAGTATGACATTTTTAGCATGAGAAATGATGATTTCAAAGAACTATTACCCCTGTTCTAAGATATAAGACCTTTTGGTATGCTAAAATTGCCTACCAAAACATCTTATATTTTGAAATGGAGGTAGTACATGGTAAACTTACTAACGTCGCACTGGTCCAAATGGTGCCCTCAATCCCGACAAAATAACTTGCACTTGTGAATAAGTCGTTGCTAATTAAACTTAAATCAAATTATGCCCTGGAAGTGGGTGAATCAATGAGCCACCATAGTGATCCACTGATCCGGCTTCACTCATGGGCATAATGGTTCATGCTTGTGACAACGACATATCCACCAGTAGGATCACCACATGGAGAGCACACATGGATTTAGAAACTCATCACATGTCTCACCACTAGAAGAATATTCCTCTTTTGCAAGACATAAGGGGCGTCCCTTATAGATTGGGGATTGGTTCTCAAGTGATCCATAATTTTACTGCATTCTCTCTTAGTTTTTTGGCATTGAATCTTCTCTCTTGATTGACTGTGTTCTTTTCTTTTGCATTTGTGTTGTATATGCTCTAAACAGTAGGACACATATACGCTCCAAATAAATTCTTAAATTGGGAAAATAGTAAGAAAAATTTCAAACAATTCTGAATACAAATATACTCCCTCCATCCCAAAATTCTTGCCTTAGATTTGTATAGATATGAATGTATCTAGTCACGTTTTAGTATTTAGATACATTCAATTCTAGACAAACTTAAGACAAGAATTTTGGGACGGAGGGAGTAGCAAACATGGTGAAGTGTTCTATTCAGGTGTAACCTTTCGCAAAAAAATACACCTTTGGTACTTTGGGGAAAAATAATGATATGAAAAAACATGTTTGAGACAATTAGGAGGTTTGATTTTCCCTTTTTTGTCAGAAATATCAAGTTGTCATTTCTTCGCGAAACTTCACATGTCAGAAAATAGACCATGTTGACATTTTTTGGCCATTTTTAAAGTTTTAACGCTTCATTCGGGTGTGGGTGCACCCATGTTCACCATTGTATTTTTTTTTCTAGTATGTAGTGTTATCTTCATGTTACAATTGTTTACTCGATAAAATCTTGATTATTACATCCGCAAATAGTAATATGGCCCGGATCGGAAAAAGGAACATAGTGTAGTGCACATGTATTTGGCCCCTAGCTAGTGGCCTGCTAGTACCCAACAAATTGACCTTTTATATTCAGTTTGTTTAAGAGTGGATTCTTTTATTTCCTGCGGAGAGGGAGCGACTTTCACTTGTATGGTACACATTTAAATGGTTTCTTAATTCTTCTGTTGGGTATTCATAAACAAATATGTCATATATTTGGTGACATATATATCCGGCCAATGTATTGCCTGAAAATGAGCAATGGGGAGTAGAATTGTGAGTTCATGAGGACGGCCCTTAGGCACATTGCTTAAAGTATTCGTACGGCCGTGTAAACTAGTCAAGAGGCTATACTATCATATTGGGAGCATGATTGTTAAGGCATACGTGTATTTTAGCAAATCAGATCTTAGGATATATATGTCAACCGCTTAAATAAACCTCGACGGGTTAGTGGTGGTCATCTAAACCTTCCACTGTTTTTATAACCTTAAAAGCTCTAATTCAGCACTGGTAATGCTCCCCATTCATGCAGAAAATAAAAATGAATGCTCCATGTATGTCGAGGTCCACTGTAGTATGCCAATTATTTGTTTTGAAAATACAACAAAAGTTCCAATAAATGAAACATGAAAAACACATCTACATTTGCATGGGTGTTTTTTTTATTGTAGTTGGAGGTAAAAAGAAAATATTTTTTGTGTATAATGCATGAAGCTTCATGGGGTCTAACTAGTCAACCATTTGATAGAGTCCTCTCCAAAATAAACAAACAGTTGATAGATTCTCATTGAATAGCCTATTAGGTTGATTAGGTAAACAAAAAATATGGAAAACATCAAACATGACATATAATATCTTATTGAGAAACGTTACACCAATAAAGGTATGTTTTTAGTAGAAAAAGTTTGGTGGTCAACCTAAGCAATGTTGTAAAAAATAACTCTAAAATGTTGAATGGCATTTATGAGTAGTAAAAGCGTGTACAAAGACGATATGCATATGATTTCTTAATATTCCCCGTCGCCACCAGAAGAGCATTTATTCTCTTTCTGTCAAACCCTACCAAATTTTATGGACGTACATGAGAAGAACAAAAATTACAAGTTATCATTTCATGACTACAAAAAAGGTAAAATCTCTCTGAGGATGGAGGTGATTTGCATGTTGGTGTTTGGACTCGTGTTGGTGCAACTACCACCTTTATATACGGAGGAAGCATCCCCTCCTCCAATCCATAGCAATGTTGTGTCAAAGAACCTTGTAGAGAGCCAACTTGCACGACTCTAGTAATTGTCACGAAAAACACTTGAAAGAATCTGGTGATCTGTAGTCAGCGACGTGGTGGTTCCCCTCCTTGCAACATCCGCCAGTGTTACGTTCGTGAGTGCAGGTGTGGTTTCTCCACTTATGAATAACTCTAGTTGAGTCGCCGTATTGGTCTGATCATCATAATAATCGTCATTATAATGATTTTTTCCTAAAATGTTGCTCTAGCAGAATCGCCATTCGCGCTTGATCGGAATATTTTTTGAAGGATGGTCTAAACGGACTCTACGAGCAATCATATTTGGCATTGGGGCGAGGTGATATACATAGCGCTCCCTCCAACCACACAAATATCGGCGCTATGGACATTTCAGGACGCACGCTCCCTTCTGCTGCCACTGACATCCCTGCATCACCATCGTTTGGTGAAAACTCCGCCGCCCGGGCCATCGTAGTTTGGCTCTGCTTGCCTCCACTTAGGCCGTCGAGACCACCGACGCTTCGCCATAACCCAGCGCTCGCTTCCCACCGTCCGAGCATACCATTAATTTTGTTGTGCGACCTCAGCATGTTCGACGACTAGTCTTGAAAGTGAAATTTCTCAACTTTTTTCTGTAGATTTAGTTTTGTGGCTCATAGATTCGTGTAGATTACATAGAATTCACATTTCATGAATGCATTGTGGATCTTTTTTTTCTAATGATTCGTCGTGTATTTGAGATCTGAGTCCGAGAGTGAAATCATGGTCATCAAAGACGACGAGGTAATATTGATGGTTGTTGAATGGATAGTGGCAAAAGAAACAAAGATGAAGCATGTGGGATGTCAAGTTGATCATGCAAAATTTCACCCAAACATAATCAAAGGCCATGAGGAGGTCATGCACTACTATTCTTTGTCAGGTCATACCTTCCCATCGTATGTGTTCTGGTGATGCTTCTGCGTGGTCGAACGATTGTTCCGTCAAATTGTCGACATTAAGAAAACCAATGAACTTTTTTTTCCAACAACAGAGAAATGCCGACGATCTACTGGGGGTTTTCCCTTATCAAAAGGTGACCGCGACACTTTGGATGATTGCATATGACGTTCCTGCACATACATTGGATGAACATTTTTTACTGCCTGGAGATACGATCATAAAGCGTACGAAAGTGTTCGCTAAAGCAGTGTTGAGGGTTTTATGAGAGCAATATCCGTGAGCATCCAATTTCAATGACACGGCCAAGATTCGTAATGCAAGAAGTAAAAGACTGGCCTAGGATGCTAGAAAGTGTTGATTGTATGCACGAAAAGTGGAAGAATTATTCTGAAGCTTGGAACAACCATTCACCGGGCATTGCAATGATAAACAATAATTTTGGAAGTTGTTCTCTCCGAGATTTGTGGATTTCGCATTGCTACTTTGGGTGTCTGGATCTCACAATGATATAAATCTCTTGCAGATATCGCATACGTTTGCAAGGCTATCTCCTAATATTTCTCTACCTAGCAACTTCACGATTAAGGGTCGTCTATATGTCCAAGGCTACTATCTTGACGTTGGCATCTATCCATCTCGATCAAGATTGGGTGAAGACAATTTCTAATCCCGAGACAAAAAACCTATAATTTTGCCAAGGTACAAGAAGCTCAGATGAAGGACATTTGAAGTACTGCAAGCAAGGTTTTCAACAATATGGGGGCCTACTCGTTTCTGAAACAAGGATGTCTTGGCAAATATCATGACATATTGTGTGATCCTACCCAACATGATCATCGAGGTTGAGAGTGATATGTCAAGCCCCATTGACTATGAAAATAGTATGGCCTTGTATGCACACAAACCATATTCAAGCATTTCACAATGCATACCAAAAGATTGAGGACTGGGCCTCCTATCATCAGTTGAGGAAAGATCTCATTGAGCATCATTGACAGCTAGCTAGGAAGTAGTGTGTTTAAATTTCTTTAGAAACTATTTTTTTAGCTGAACAATTTACTTGATCAGAATATTTCTGAATTTGGATTATTATTTTTATTCAGATTAATGTTTTGTAATAATAATTGTTCAGTTATGGAATTGTTTGATCTAAAGTATTGTAACAGTGTAGAAAGAAGAAACCAAAAATATGGATGCCGCATCATGGTGATCATGTGCTTATGCACACACTAGTAGAAAACGGTCCATTTGTCCCGCTTCCAGAGGCCCATTAGTCCCGGTTCTGGAACCGGTACTAAAGGGTCGGTACTAAAGCCCCAAACCTTTAGTCCCGGTTTGCTTACGAACCGGGACAGAAGGGGCTCCACGTGGCCTCTGCGGGGAGCCCAGGCAGGAGGACCTTTAGTCCCGGTTGATAACACCAACCGGGACCAAAAGGCATCCATGTGTCAGCATCTGGAAGTTGCTGGGGTTTTTGTTTTTGTTTTGAAAGGGGGGGGGGGTTAGGGGGTTTTGGAGGGTTAATTTAGGGGTTTTATATTGTGTTAGCTAGCTAATTAATAGAGAGAAGTGTCATCTCTTTCTCCGTGCTTGGTCGACGCTAGCTACTATAGAGAGAACTCGACACGCTAGTAAGTACGCAAATCAAGGAACCATTACGTACAGAAGATCGTCATGAACATATATCGACCTCTCTTTCTCCGAGAGATTAGTCGTACAACAAGTTTTTGTATATCTATCCGACGCTACTAGCTACATATATACAATATAAGATCTCTTACAATCCCTGACATCTAATGTCAAATTCTAGATGGTATTCTCCGGCGTTATTTATGACGTGGTCAAGAAAGAATCCTGCCAATTCTTCTTGAATTGCTCGTATGCGATCATGTGGTAGGAGTTCATCCTGCATCCGCCACATCTAATTTGAAGAATGGGGCCAATACACATATATATGAATGAAACTCAACACAAATCATTGTAATAAAATAAAATTGTGAATATTATTGCTTACGCACTTCATATTGTTTTTCGGAGTAGCCCCACTTAGGGGTCGTCGCGTTGTAGATGAACTCGTAATCGTAGTATCCACAAAAATCATTCCTGACTTCTTGCCACAAGCACTTTACGAGAAATAGAGTTCAATCAAACTGATAATCAAGCATGATAAATGGTATTGATGAAACTAGAATCAATGGGTGATGGGCGGAACTAGCTAGTAGTACTTACTTTCGGGTGTGTAAATCGCAGCTCCCTCGGCAGTGCCGGAACAATTGCGGTGAACTCTTTCCAAACCCTATCAGACAAAGAAAATAATTACTTGATATCAGGAAATGAACAAACTTACCGATATGATGCAATAATGATCGATTGAACTTACTTCTGGAGCATTTCAGTCATGTTCGCATAATCCTGGGGATCTTTTTGTTTCGAGTCTAGAACGGTTACTACTCCCCGCTCAACCTTAATCTCTAGCAAAATAAAGTGAACGATGTGCACGCATGCATAACTCATCAATTACATTACTATAACCTCGAGTAATAAGGGAAACCGAATATGCACAAGACAGTAACACTCACTTGAAGTTGTAAGGAAAGAGTATTATCTCTTTGTTTTGATTTGCAAGCAACGATTGTAGCGAGTTGTCCTCGGTTTCTGTGGCATTCTCTTTAACCGTATACTCATCTATGATATTTGGGTTAATGAGCCCAATGTCATCGATTTGTGCTTGTCTGCATTCGACGATCTTCAATCTACATAATATAGTGAGGATAATTATATATACATGCAATGAAAGAGCTGAGCTATATATAGAGACTTAATTACAGAAGTAGTACTTACAGACAGTAGGAAGTCACGATTGTTTGTCGATGGTCTTTTTATTGTATAACTAGAATAACTCTTCAAATTCAATAGACAACTGCTCCATTCCAACGAGGTCGTGCTCCTCTTTAATTCTCATCCTCACAGTATCCTTTCCAGATTTCGGCAGGTTTCCAGGTACCAATCATGGAATTTTTGCATCATCGTTGTTAGAGGAGGGTGATCAGGTTTGACTAGAGGCTGCCCGTACCGGTATCTAAATTCGTCCACCTCCAACGGCTCAAACAGTACATAATTGCTCATGTAATCAGCAGGATTGGTACCGGGCACCATCCCCAGATGATCAGCGGTGATGTCGCTAGACACCTTGAGCGGGGGGCACGATTGGTTCTCCTGTTCGCCGAGCTGGGGAATTTTTTCCCACTTCTTTGTTTTGCTAAACTTGCATCACTGGAAGTACTTCCCGACTACCATGCATCTTGATATGTCTTTTTAAGACAGTGGACATAGTTGAAATCCGGCGGAGGCGGTGGTGGTCGTAGGTGGAGTTTTCTTTGCAAAATGGTCCCTCACTTGGGCACGACATATGTCCTCGGTTTCCTGCTTGGTCCTCTCATATGGTAACTTTTCCACGGGCTTGAGATATGGAACGTATCTGAATTGCCTCCCGCCTCTGCTTGTACTGCTAACCGCCAGAGCGGCGACGTCTCTCTTCCGTCCTTGCTGACGAGGTGGAGTGTTCTGACGCGCCAGAGGAGCCAGAGCGACGGCGTCTATATTTCGTTGTTGCCGATGAGGCGGAGGAGGAGGCAGACTGCTCCGACATGCCGGAGTAGGCGAAGGAGGAGGCGGAGTGCTATCACGCGTCGGAGGAGTCGGAGAAGGAGGCGGAGTGCCCTGATCCCTCGCCGGAGGAGGAGAAGGAGGAGGAGGAGGCGGAGTGCCCTGACGTGTCGGAGGAGGAGGAGACGGAGGCGTCCAGTTCGGAAGCTTGATGTACTCCTTCGGCCATAGGCATGTACTCCTCAGAGCATTAACCAGCTTCTTCTCTCCTTCACCAGTAAGGTGGTCAAGCTCGAGATCATCAAATCCCTCCATTACTTCATCCACCATCACAACAGCATAGCCATGTGGAATCGGACGTCAGTGAAAAGTTCCGTTGGGTTGAGGAGGTGCAACAGAGCCGAGAGCCACCTCAAAAGTGAGGTTCTGGAATGTCGTCCCAAGCTCACAAGTTTGAACCTCTGTGATAGTATCCATGGGGTAGCTAGGAGCCGTGAAGTCAGGATGAACGAGCTTTGTGGAAGCCACGTTGCTTCTCCGCTGAGATGGTGGGGTACCTTATGGGGTATCTTTGTGCCGCTGAGATGGTTGGTCGGCAGCTCGCTGGCTCTTAGCTTCCTCTAGCTTTTCTAGTCTTGCATTGAGCTTCTGCATTTCGCTCAACTACGCTTTCCTCTTTCTTTGTCGGCTTCTATAACCGCCTGTGTCAGGAAATCCAACCTTCCACGGAACGTAGCCTGGTGTGCCTCGTGTTCGTCCAGGGTGCTCAGCATTCCCTAGGGCCTCAGTCAGCTCGTCCTTCTCTCTGTCGGGAATGAACGTCCCTTCCTGCGTTGCGGTGATATACTTCTGAAGCTTTGTGACGGATATTGCAAGTTGCTCATTTTTCCAACAGCACTTCCCTGTTTCAGGGTCCAAAGTTCCCCCAACCCCGAAGAACCAAGTCCTTGAATGGTCTGGCCAGTTATATGTCTGCGGTTGGACCCCTTTAGCAAGCAGGTCATTCTTAGCTTTGTCCCACAACGGCCGGGCTTTGAGGTAGCTGTTGGAAATATGCCCTAGAGGCAATATATAAAGTGTTTATTATTATATTTCGTTGTTCATGATAATCGTTTATTATCCATGCTATAATTGTAGTGATTGGAAACACATTGCATGTGTGGGTAAATAGACAACACTGTGTCCCTAGTATGCCTCTAGTGAACTAGCTCGTTGATCAAAGATGGTCAGGGTTTCCTAGCCATTGACATGTGATGTCATTTGATAACGGGATCACATCATTGGGAGAATGATGTGATGGACAAGACCCAAACTACAAACGTAGCATATGATCGTGTCAGTTTATTGCTACTGTTTTCCGCATGTCAAGTATATGTTCCTATGACCATGAGATCATGCAACTCACGGATATCGGAGGAGTGCCTTGTGTGTATCAAACGTCGCAACGTAACTGGGTGACTATAAAGGTGCTCTACAGGTATCTCCGATGGTGTCTGTTGAGTTGGCATGGATCGAGACTGGGATTTGTTACTCCATGTGACGAAGAGGTATCTCGGGGCCCACTCGGTAATGCAACATCACAATGAGCCTTGCAAGCAATGTGACTAATTGTTAGTTGCGGGATCTTGTATTACGGAATGAGTAAAGAGACTTGCCAGTAACGAGGTTGAACTAGGTATGGAGATACTGACGATCGAATCTCGGGCAAGTAACATATCGAATAACAAAGGGAACGTTATACAGGATTAACTGAATCCTTGACATAGAGGTTCGACCGATAAAAATCTTCGTAGAATATGTAGGAACCAATGTGGACGTCCAGGTCCCGCCATTGGTTATTGACCGTAGAGGTGTCTCGGTCATGTCTACATAGTTCTCGAACCCGCAGGGTCTGCACACTTAAGGTTCGGTGACGTTTCGGTAGTGTAGAGTTATGTATGGTGGTGACCGAAGTTTGTTCGGAGTCCCGGATGAGATCCCGGACGTCACGAGGAGCTCCGAAATGGTCCGGAGGTAAAGATTCATATATAGGAAGTCCCAGTTTGGTTGCCGGAAAAGTTTCGGGCTCATCGGTAGTGTACCGGGAGTGCCGGTAGTGTATCGGGAGACCTCCGGAAGGGGTATTTCGACCCTAGAGGGTCCATGGGCTGTGGGAGAATAATAACCAGCCCTTAGTGGGCTGGTAAATCAGCCACAAGAAGGCCCATGGTGCAGGAGAAAAAGGGCTAAGGGAAAAAGGCCAAAAATCAGCCAATAGGGAGCAATCCTACTCCAAGTAGGATTGGAGGTGGAGTAGGACTCCATCCCTCCTATTCGGCCGAACCAAAGAGGCCCTTGGCTGCCTATCCTATCCTCTCCTCCTATATATACTGGTGGAATAGCTAGGGTTTTGGCAGAAATTACGGCCACATGCTACCCGTTCCACCGGTGCTCCTCTAGATTGGTTTTCCGCAGTGCTTAGGCGAAGCCCTGCCGCAATTGCTCCACCACCACCATCACCGGAGCGCCGTCACGCTGCCGGTGAACTCTCTCTCCTCTCCACCTCCTCTTGCTGGATCAAGACGGTGGAGATCGTCATCAAGCTGCACGTGTGCTGAACGCGGAGGTGCCGTCCGTTCGGTACTAGATCGGAAGGATCGTGATCAAGGCCACGGGACGTTCGTGATCGGATCGCGGGACGGGTCGTGATGAGATCACGGGACGGTTCGTGATTGGTTCGCGGGACGGTTCGTGATTAGATCGCGGGACGCTCGGCGATTTGGATTGCGAAGAAGTACGACTACACCAACCGCGTTTCTTAACGCTTCCCGCTTAGCGATCTACAAGGGTACATAGATCCATGCTCCCTCTCGTAGATGCTCATCACCATGGATAGGTTTGCATGTGCGTAGGAAATTTTTTGTTTCCCATGCGACGTTCCCCAACAGTGGCATCATGAGCTAGGTTGATGGTTCGATGAGATCTCGAGTAGAACACAAAAGGTTTGTGGGCGTTGATGCTTAGATTGCTTCCTCCCTTGGTCGTATTTTGGTTCAGCGGTATTGTGAGATGAAGCGGCCCGGACCAACATTACTCGTACGCTTACGAGAGACCGATTCCCTCGACGCAACTTGTTGCTTAGATGGCTTGCGGGTGACAGTTTCTCTCACTTTAGTTGGATCGGATCCGACAAAGGCGGTCCTTGAGAAGGTTGAAAAGCAAACTATGTATCACCGTTGTGGTTTATGCGTAGGTGAGAATCGTTCTTGCTAGATACCCGTAGCAGCCACGTAAAACATGCAACAACAATTAGAGGACGTCTAACTTGTTTTTGCAGGGTATGTTGTGATGTCATATGGCCAATTACATGATGAGATATATGTGATGTATGATATGATCATGTGATGTATAGATTTTCACGACTTGCACGTCGGTGAATATGGCAACCGGCAGGAGCCATAGGGTTGTCTTTAATTATTGTATGACCTGCATGTCAATCATTAAGCGCTATGTAAAGCTTTACTTTATCGCTAAGCGGTAGCAATAGAAGTAGAAGCAGGGCTGGCGCCACAACCCCAATGGCAGCACATTGATGGAGATCAAGATGATGGAGATCATGTTGTTGTGCCGGTGACGATAGGGATCATGCCGGTGTTTCGAAGATGGAGATCTTCAACACAAGTTCATGGCCATATCATATCACTTATGAATTGCATGTGATGTTAATCCTTTTATGCACCTTGTTTTGCTTAGTATGACGGTAGCATTATAAGGTGATCCCTCACTTAAATTTCAAGATAAAATTGTGTTCTACCCGAGTGTGCACCGTTGCGAAAGTTCGTCGTGTTGAGACACCACGTGATGATCGGGTGTGATAGATGTTGGAAATATGCCCTAGAGGCAATAATAAATTAGTTATTATCATATTTACTTGTTCATGATAATTGTTTATTATCCATGCTATAATTGTATTGATCGGAGACTTAGATGCATGTGTGGATACATAGACAAAACCATGTCCCTAGTATGCCTCTAATAGACTAGCTCGTTGATAAAAAGATGGTTAAGGTTTCCTAGCCATGGACATGAGATGTCATTTGATAACGGGATCGCATCATTAGGAGAATGATGTGATGGACAAGACCCAAACTGCAAACGTAGCATATGATCGTGTCAGTTTATTGCTACTGTTTTCCGCATGTCAAGTATGTGGTGCTATGACCATGAGATCATGCAACTCACAGATATCGAAGGAGTGCCTTTTGTGTATCAAACGTCACAACGTAACCGGGTGACTATAAAGGTGCTCTACAGGTATCTCCGATGGTGTCTGTTGAGTTAGCATGGATCGAGACTGGGATTTGTTACTCCGCGTGACGGAGAGGTATCTCGGGGCCCACTCGATAATGCAACATCACAATAAGCCTTGCAAGAAATGTGACTAATTGTTAGTTGCGGGATCTTGTATTACGGAACGAATAAAGAGACTTGCCGGTAACGAGGTTGAACTAGGTATGGAGATACCGACGATCGAATCTCACGCAAGTAACGTACCGAAGAACAAAGGGAACGTTATACGGGATTAACTGAATCCTTGACATAGAGGTTCGACCAATAAAGATCTTCATAGAATATGTAGGAACCAATGTGGACTCCCAGGTCCCGCCATTGGTTATTGACCGTAGAGGTGTCTCGGTCATGTCTACATAGTTCTCGAACCCGCAAGGTCTGCACACTTAAGGTTCGGTGACGTTTCGGTAGTGTAGAGTTATGTATGGTGGTGACCAAAGTTTGTTCGGAGTCCCAGATGAGATCCCAGACGTCACGAGGAGCTCCGGAATGGTCCGGAGGTAAAGATTCATATATAGGAAGTCCCAGTTTGGTTTCCGGAAAAGTTTCGGGCTCATCGGTAGTGTACCGGGAGTGCCGGTAGTGTACCGGGAGGCCTCCGAGAGGGGTATTTTGACCCCAAGAGGTCCATGGGCTGTGGGAGAATAATAACCATCCCTTAGTGGGCTGCGAAAACATCCACAAAGGCCCATGACGCAGGAGAGAAAGTCCTAAAGCAAAAAATGGAAAATCAGCCAATAGGAGGCAATCCTACTCCAACTAGGATTGGAGGTGAAGTAGGATTGCTTCCCACCTCCTATTTCGGCCGACCCAAAGGCCTTGGATGCCTCTCCTCTCCTCTCCTCGTATATATACTAGTGGATTGGGTGGTTTTTGGACAGAATTTCCGGCCACGTGCTACCCGTTACACCGGTGCATAGTTTCTCCTCTAGATCGGTTTTCTGCAGCGCTTAGGAGAAGCCCTCCCGAAATTGCTCCACCACCATCACCGGAGCACCGTCACGCTGCCGGTGAACTCTCTCTCCTCTCCACCTCCTCTCGCTGGATCGAGACGGTGGAGATCGTCATCAAGCTGCACGTGTGCTGAACGCGGAGGTGCCGTCAGTTCAGCGCTAGATCGGAAGGACCGTGATCGAGATCGCGAGACGGTTCGTGATGTGATCACGGAATGGATCGTGATGAGTTCGCGGGACAGATCGTGATCAAGATCGTGAGACGGATCGTGATGAGTTCGCGGGACGGATCATGATGTGTTCGCGGGACGGTTCATGATTGGATCGCGGGACGCTCGGCGATTTGGATCGCGAAGAAGTTCGACTACACCAACCACGTTTCTTAACGCTTCCCGCTTAGCGATCTACAAGGGTACGTAGATCCACTCTCCCACTCGTAGATGCTCATCACCATGTATAGGTTTGCGTGTGCGTAGGAAAATTTTTGTTTCCCATGCGACGTTCCCCAACAGTGGCATCATGAGCTAGGTTGATGGTTTCATGAGATCTCGAGTAGAACACAAAAGGTTTGTGGGCGTTGATGCTTAGATTTCTTCCTCCCTTGGTAGGATTTTGGTTCAGCGGGATTGTGAGATGAAGCGGCCCGGACCAACATTACTCGTACGCATACGAGAGACCGGTTCCCTCGACGCAACTTGTTGCTTAGATGGCTTGCGGGTGACAGTTTCTCTCACTTTAGTTGGATCGGATCCGACAAAGGCGGTCCTTGAGAAGGTTGAAAAGAAATCTATGTATCACCGTTGTGGTTTATGCGTAGGTGAGAATCATTCTTGCTAGATACTCGTAGCAGCCACGTAAAACATGCAACAACAATTAGAGGACGTCTAACTTGTTTTTGCAGGGTATGTTGTGATGTGATATGGCCAATTACATGATGAGATATATGTGGTGTATGAGATGATCATGTGATGTATAGAATTTCACGACTTGCATGTCGTTGAGTACGGCAACCGGCAGGAGCCATAGGGTTGTCTTTGATTATTGTATGACCTGCGTGTCAATCATTAAGCGCTATGTAATGCTTTACTTTATCGCTAAGAGGTAGCAATAGAAGTAGAAGCAGGGCTGGCGCCACAACCCCAATGGCAACACATTGATGGAGATCAAGATGATGGAGATCATGGTGTTGTGCCGGTGACGATGGAGATCATGTCGGTGTTTCGAAGATGGAGATCTTAAACACAAGTTCATGGCCATATCATGTCACTTATGAATTGCATGAGATGTTAATCCTTTTATGCACCTTGTTTTGCTTAGTACGGCGGTAGCATTATAAGGTGATCCCTCACTTGAATTTCAAGATGAACTGTGTTCTCCCCGAGTGTGCACCGTTGCGAAAGTTCGTCGTGTTGAGACACCACGTGATGATCGGGTGTGATAGACTCTACGTTCACATACAACGGGTGCAAGCCAGATTTGCACGCGCAGAACACTCGGGTTAAACTTGACGAGCCTAGCATGTACAGACATGGCCTCGGAACACAAGAGACCGAAAGGTCGAGCATGAGTCATATAGTGGATATGATCAACATAATGATGTTCACCATTGAAGCCACCTTAACTCACGTGATGATCGGACTTGAGTTGATGAATTTGGATCATGTATCACTCGAATGACCCGAGGGATGTCAATTTGAGTGGGAGTTCTTAAGTAATATGATTAATTGAACTCATTATCATGAACATAGTCAATAGTGTCTTTGCAAATTATGTTGTAGATTACTAGCTCACGCTGTAGCTCCCTTAAATTTTTATATGTTCCTAGAGAAATAGAGTTGATAGATGTTGGTAGCAATATTGCGGACTGGGTCCGTGATCTGAGGATTGTCCTCATTGCTGCACAGAAGGCTTATGTCCTTAATGCACCGCTCGGTGCGCCACCCCCTCTAGCGTCGTCTATAGATGTTGTGAACATCTGACAGGCACGTTTCGATGACTACTTGATAGTTTAGTGCGTCATGCATTACGGCTTAGAATTGAGGCTCCGAAACGTTTTGAACGTCACGTAACATATGAGATGTTCTAGGAGCAGAGATTGTGATCTTAGGCTCGTGCCTGTGTTGCGAGATATGAGATCCCCAACAAGATTCTTTGCCTGTAAGATGAAGGAGAATAGCTCAATCGTTGAGCATGTACTCAGATTGTCTGGGTACTACAGTCGCTTGAATCAAGTGGGAGTTGATCTTCCAGATAAGATAGTGATTGATATAGTTCCCCAAGTCACTGTCACTAAAGCTACTAGAACTTAGTGATGAACTATAATAAACCAGGGATAGAAGTATTGATCCCTGAGCTGTTCGCGATGTTTGACACCGCGAAGGTAGAAATCAAGAAGGAGCGTCAAGTGTTGATGGTTAATCAAACCACTAGTTTCGAAAAGGGAAAGAGCAAGGAGGGAAACTTCATGGATAGCAAGTCAGTTGCTGCTCTAGTGAAGCAACCCAAAGTTGAACTCAAACCCGAGACTAAGTGCTTCTATTATGAGGTGAGAGGTCGCTGAAGCAGAACAACCCTAGATACTTGGTAGATAAGAAGGCTGGCAACATCGACAGAAGTATATTTGATATACGAGTTATTGATGTGTACCTTGCTAGTACTCCTAGTAGCACCTGGGTATTGGATACCGGTTTGGTTGCTAAATGTTAGTAACTCGAAATAAAAGCTACGGAATAAATGGAGAACTAGATAAGGGTGAGGTGACGATGTGTGTTGGAAATGTTTCCAAGGTTGATGTGATCAACATCGCACGCTCTCTCTACCTTCAGGATTAGTGACGAACCTAAATAAATGTTATTTGGTGTTTTGCGTTGAGCATGAACATGATTAGATCATGTTTGTTGCAATACGGTTATTCATTTAAGTCAGAGAATAATAGTTATTCTGTTTACATGAATAATACCTTCAATGGTCATGCACCCAGTGAGAATGGTTTGTTGAAATCTTGATCATAGTAATACACATGTTCATAACATTGATGTCAAAAGATACAAAGTTAAATAATGATAGTACCACATACTTGTGGCACTGCCGCAAAATGTCATATTGGTATAAAGCGCATGAAGAAACTCCATGGTGATGGATATTTGGACTCATTCGATTTCGAATCGGTTGAGACATGCGAACCATGCCTCTTGGGCAACATGACTAAAGGACCCCGTTGGATGGAGCGGGCAAGTGATTCATTGGAAATGATACATGTTGATGTATGCAATCTAGTGAGTCTTGTAGCGTGCAGTGGATATCGTTATTTTCTTACCTTCACTGATGATTTGAGTAGATATAGTGTATATTTACTTAATGAAACACAAGTCTGAATCGTTTGAAAGGTTCAAGCAAATTCAGAGTGAAGTTTAAAGATCATCGTGACAAGAAGATAAAAATGACTGCGATATGATCGTGGAGGTGAATATCTGAGTCACGAGTTTGGCATACAACTTAAGACAATGTGAAAGTTGTTTCACAACTAAACGCCACCTGGAACACCACAGTGTGATGGTGTGTCTGAACATCATAGTTATGCTCTATTGGACATGGTGCGTGCTATGATGTCTCTTGTCGTTTTACTACTATAATTTTGGGGTTATGCATTAGAGACAACTACATTCAATTTAAATAGGGCACCATCTAAATCCGTTGAGAGGACACCATGTGAATTATGGTTTGGTAGAAACCTAAGCTGTCATTTCTTAATACTTGGGGTTGTGACACTTGTGTGGAAAATGTTTTCACCTAATGAGGTCGAACCTAAGGCGGACAAATGCATCTTCATAGAATACCCTAAGATCAGTTGGGTGAAACTTCTATCTCAGATCCAAGTGCAAAGTGTTTGTTACTAAAACGGATCCTTTCTCGAGGAAAAGTTTCTCTCGAAAGAATTAAGTGGGAGGAAGATAGAACTTGATGAGGTTGTTAAAACTTTGTTCAACCAGAGAGTAGCAGCGCATGATGTTGTTTCTGTGAAGCCTACGTTAGTTGAAGAGGAAGTTAATGATGATGATCATGAAGCTTCAGGATCAAGTTACTATCGAACTTCGTAGGTCAACAAGGATGTGTACTGCTCCTAAGCGGTACGACAACCCTGTCTTGGAGGTCATGTTGTTGGACAACGATGAACCTACGAGCTATGGAGAAGCGATGATGGGCCCGGATTCCGACAAATGGTTGGAGGCCATGAAATCTGGGATAGGATCCATGTATGAAAACCAAGTGTAGACTTTGGTAGACTTGCTCGTTGGATGGCAGGTCATTGAGTACAAATGGATATTTAAAATAAAGACAGACACTGATGGTGAATGTCACTATTTGTAAAGCTTGATTTGTTGCAAAGATGTTTGTGACAAGTTCAAGGAGTTGACTACGATGAGAATTTCTCACTCATAGTGGTGCTAAAGTCTGTTGGAATTATGTTAGCAGTTGTTGTGTTTTCAATTATGAAATCTGGCACATGGATGTCAAAACATCGTTTCCTTAACGGTTTACTTGAGGAAAGGTTGTATGTGATACAACCAGAAGGTTTTGTCAGGCCTAAGGATGCTAAAAGGTGTGCAAGCTTCGGTGATCCTTTCATGGACTGAAGCAAACATCTCGGAGTTGGAATATACGCTTTGATGAGGTTATCAAAGTTTTGATGTTTATACAAAGTTTACGAGAAACTTGTATTTGCAATAAAGTGAGTGGGAGCACTATAGAATTTCTGATAAGTATATGTGGATGACATATTGTTGATCAGAAATAATGTAGAGTTTCTGGAAAGCATAAAATGGTTATTTGGAAAGTGATTTTCAAAGGAAGACCTGGATGAAGCTACCTAATTGTTGAGCATCAAAATCTATGGAGATAGATCAAGATGCTCGATGAGACTTTCAATGAGTGCATACCTTGACAAGATTTTGAAAGAGTTCAAAATGGATCAGTCAGAGAAAGAGTTCTCGCCTGATTTGTAAGGTGTGAAAGTTGAGTGAGACTCAAAGCTCGACAACGGCAGAAGAAAGAGAAAGGACGAACGTCGTCCCCTATGCCTTAGCCATAGGCTCTATATTATGCCATGCTGTGTACCGCACCTGTGTGTGCCTTGCCATGAGTCCGTCAGGGGGTACAAGAGTGAACCAGGAGTGGATCACTGGACAGCGGTCAAGATTATCCTCAGTAACTAAGAGACTGAGGAGATGTTTCTTGATTATGGAGGTGATAAAGAGTTCGTCGTAAGGAGTTACGTCGAGACAAGCTTTAACACTAATCCGGATGACTCGTAGTAGCAATCTGGATACGTATAGCGGAGCAACCATTTGGAATAGTACCGAGCGGAGTGTGGTAGCACTGTTTACAGTTTGACA
Source organism: Hordeum marinum (assembly GCA_022496015.1). Lineage (NCBI taxonomy): Eukaryota > Viridiplantae > Streptophyta > Magnoliopsida > Poales > Poaceae > Hordeum > Hordeum marinum. The sequence goes on along the minus strand of CM039678.1, from coordinate 416,811,492 downwards.
TAGGTATTTGCAAAGTGTACACGGATCGGAATGTTACAGACCCGTTGACTATAAGACCTCTCTCACATGCAAAGCATGATCGAGCCCCAGAACTTGTTGGGTGTTAGATTCATAACAATGCGAATCACATGGTGATGTGAACTAGATTATTGACTCTAGTGCAAGTGGGAGACTGTTGGAAATCTGCCCTAGAGGCAATAATAAATTAGTTATTATCATATTTCATTGTTCATGATAATTGTTTATTATCCATGCTATAATTGTATTGATCGGAGACTTAGATGCATGTGTGGATACATAGACAAAACCATGCACCTAGTATGCCTCTAATAGACTAGCTCGTTGATCAAAAGATGGTTAAGGTTTCCTAGCCATGGACATGAGATGTCATTTGATAACGGCATCACATCATTAGGAGAATGATGTGATGGACAAGACCCAAACTGCAAATGTAGCATATGATCGTGTCAGTTTATTGCTACTGTTTTCCGCATGTCAAGTATGTGTTCCTATGACCATGAGACCATGCAACTCACAGATATCGAAGGAGTGCCTTGTGTGTATCAAACATTGCAACGTAACTGGGTGACTATAAAGGTGCTCTACAGGTATCTCCGATGGTGTCTGTTGAGTTGGCATGGATCGAGACTGGGATTTGTTACTCCGCGTGACGGAGAGGTATCTCGGGGCCCACTCGGTAATGCAACATCACAATAAGCCTTGCAAGCAATGTGACTACTTGTTAGTTGCGGGATCTTGTATTACGGAACGAGTAAAGAGACTTGCCGGTAACGAGGTTGAACTAGGTATGGAGATACCGACGATCGAATCTCGGGCAAGTAACGTACCGAAGAACAAAGGGAACGTTATACAGGATTAACTGAATCCTTGACATAGAGGTTCGACCGATAAAGATCTTCGTAGAATATGTAGGAACCAATGTGGATGTCTAGGTCCCGCCATTGGTTATTGACCGTAGAGGTGTCTCGGTCATGTCTACATAGTTCTCGAACCCGCAAGGTCTGCACACTTAAGGTTCAGTGACGTTTCGGTAGTGTAGAGTTATGTATGGTGGTGACCGAAGTTTGTTCTGAGTACCAGATGAGATCCCGGACATCACGAGCAGCTCCGGAATGGTCCGGAGGTAAAGATTCATATATAGGAAGTCCTAGTTTGGTTTCCGGAAAAGTTTCGGTAGTGTACCGGGAGTGTATCGGGAGGCCTCCGGGAGGGGTATTTCGACCCCAAGAGGTCCATGGGCTATGGGATAATAATAACCTGCCCTTAGTGGGCTGGGAAAACAGCCACAAAGGCCCATGGCGCAGGAGAGAAAGTCCTAAAGCAAAAAGTGGAAAATCAGCCAATAGGAGGCAATCCTACTCCAACTAGGATTGGAGGTGAAGTAGGATTGCTTCCCACCTCCTATTTCGGCTGACCCAAAGGCCTTGGCTGCCTCTCCTCTCCTCTCCTCCTATATATACTAGTGGATTGGGTGGTTTTTGGACAGAATTTCCGGCCACGTGCTACCCGTTACACCGGTGCATAGTTTCTCCTCTAGATCGGTTTTCTGCAGCGCTTAGGCGAAGCCCTGCCGGAATTGCTCCACCACCATCACCGGAGCGCCGTCACGCTGTTGGTGAAATCTCTCTCCTCTACACCTCCTCTCACTGGATCGAGACGGTGGAGATCGTCATCAAGCTGCACGTGTGCTGAACGCGGAGGTGCCGTCCGTTCGACGCTACATCGGAAGGACCGTGATCGAGATCGCGAGACGGTTCGTGATGTGATCACAGAACGGATCATGATGAGTTCGTGGGACGGATCATGATGTGTTCGTGGGACGGTTCGTGATTGGATCGCGGGACGCTTGGCGATTTGGATCGCGAAGAAGTTCGACTACACCAACCGCGTTTCTTAACGCTTCCCGCTTAGCGATCTACAAGGGTACGTAGATCCACTCTCCCTCTCGTAGATGCTCATCACCATGGATAGGTTTGTGTGTGCGTAGGAAATTTTTTGTTTCCCATGCGACGTTCCCCAACAATAGACTCTACATTCACATACAACGGGTGCAAGCCAGATTTGCACGCGCAGAACACTCGGGTTAAATTTGACGAGCCTAGCATGTACAGACATGGCCTCGGAACACAAGAGACCAAAAGGTCGAGCATGAGTCATATAGTAGATATGATCAACATAATGATGTTCACCATTGAAGCCACCTTAACTCACGTGATGATCGAACTTGAGTTGGTGAATTTGGATCATGTGACACTCAGATGACCTGAGGGATGTCAATTTGAGTGGGAGCTTTAGTAATTTGATTAACTAAACTCATTATCTTGAACAATAGTCTAAGTAACCTTTGCATATTTATGTTGTAGATCAATGGCTCGCACAGTAGCACCCCTGAATTTTAATGCGTTCCTTGAGAAAGCTAAATTGAAAGATGATGGAAGTAACTTTGTTGACTGGGCCCGTAATCTGAGGATTATCCTCACGGCTTCCCAGAAGTCATATGTCCTTTATGCACCGCTTGGTGACCAACCAGAAGACATGGCCTCCGAAGACGTTAAGAACACTTGGGAGGCTCGTGTTGGAGACTACTCAATAGTTTAGTGTGCAATATTGTATGGCTTAGAACCGGGACTTCAAAGACGTTTTGAACGTCATGGAGCATATGAGATGTTCCAGGAGTTGAAGTTTATCTTTCATAAGAATGCCCGGATCGAGAGGTATGAGACCTCCGATAAATTCTATGCTTGCAAGGTGGAGGAGAACGGGTCTATTAGTGAGCACATACTCAGAATGTCTGGGTACTCAAACCGTCTAGCTGAGTTGGGAATTACCCTTCCGCCGGAGGCAATCACCGATAGAGTTCTTCAATCGCTGCCACCTAGTTACAAGAGCTTTGTGATGAACTATAACATGCACGGGATGAACAAGTCAGCCGCCGAGCTGCTTGCGATGCTGAAAGTCGCTGAGTCTGAAATCCAGAAAGAACATCAAGTGTTGATGGTCAATAAAACCACTAGTTTCAAGAAAAATGGCAAAGGCAAAGGCAAGAAGGGTAAAACCAAGAAGGGTGGCAAAGTAGTTGCTACTCCTACAAAAAGCCTAAGCATGGACCTAAGCCAGAAACTGAGTGCTTTCATTGCAAAGGAACTGGTCACTGGAAGCGGAACTGCCCCAAGTACCTGACTAACAAGAAGGCGGCCAACGACAAACAAGGTATATATGATATACATGTTATTGATGTGTACCTTACTAGCTCTTTTAGTAGTGCCTGGGTATTTGATACCGGTTCGGTTGCTCACATTTGCAACTCAAAGCAGGAACTACGGAATAAACGAAGGCTGGCAAAGGACGAAGTGACGATGCGCGTGGGAAATGGTTCCAAGGTTGATGTGATCGCCGTCGGCACGCTCTCTCTTCGATTACCATCGGGATTAGTGATGAACCTAAATAATTGTTATTTAGTGCCTGCGTTAAGCATGAACATTATATCTGGATCTTGTTTATTGTGAGACGGTTACTCATTTAAATCAGAGAATAAAGGTTGTTCTATTTATATGAGTAATATATTTTATGGTCATGCACCCAATATTAGGGGTTTGTTCATATTGAATCTTGATAGTGAAGACACACATGTTCATAACATTGATGCCAAAAGATGTAGAGTTGATAATGATAGTACCACTTTCTTGTGGCACTGCCGTTTAGGTCATATTGGTATAAAACACATGAGGAAGCTCCATGCTGATGGACTTTTGGAGTCACTTGATTTTGAATCACTTGACACATGTGAACCATGCCTGATGGGCAAGATGACTAAAACGCCGTTCTCTGGAACAATGGAACGGGCAAGTGACTTATTGGAAATCATAAATACTGATGTGTGCGGTCCAATGAATGTTGCAGCGCGCGGTGGATATCGTTACTTTCTCACCTTCACTGATGACTTGAGTAGATATGGGTATATTTACTTGATGAAACACAAGTCTGAAACTTTTGAAAAGTTCAAGCAATTTCAGAGTGAAGTTGAGAATCATCGTAACAAGAAGATTAAATTTTTGTGATCTGATCGAGGAGGTGAATATCTGAGTTATGAGTTTGGCACTCACTTAAGACAATGTGGAATTGTTTCACAGTTGACACCGCCCGGAACACCACACCGTAATGATGTGTCTGAACATCGTAATCGAACCTTATTAGATATGGTGCATTCTATGATCTCTCGTGCCGATTTGCCACTATCGTGTTGGCGTTATGCATTAGAGACAGCAGCATTCACTTTAAATAGGGCACCATCAAAATCCGTTGAGACAACACCATATGAACTGTGGTTTGGCAAAAGGCCAAAGTTGTCGTTTCTTAAAGTTTGGGGATGTGATGCTTATGTTAAAAAGCTTCAGCCTGAAAAGCTGGAACCCAAAGCGGAGAAATGCGTCTTCATAGGATACTCGAAAGAGACAGTCGGGTATACCTTCTATCTCAGATCCGAAGGCAAAGTGTTTGTCGCTAAGAACGGAACATTTCTTGAGAAAGAGTTTCTCTCGAAAGAATTGAGTGGGAGGAAAATAGAGCTTGGTGAGGTTATTGAACCTTTACTTCAACCGGAAAGTAGCGCAGCGCAGAAAGATGTTTCTGTGGAACCTACGGCGGTAGAAGAGGAAGTTAATGATGATGATCATGAAGCTTCGGATCAAGCTGCTATTGAACCTCGTAGGTCGACAAGGACGCGTACTACTCCCGAGTGGTACAGCAACCCTGTCTTGGAGGTCATGTTGTTAGACAACAATGAACCTACGAGCTATGGAGGAGCAGTGATGGGCCCGTATTCCGAGAAATGGTTAGAGGCCATGAAATCCGAGATGGGATCCATCTATGAAAACAAAGTATGGACTTTGGAAGTACTACCTGAAGTGCGAAAGGCCATTCAGAACAAATGGATCTATAAGAAGAAGACGGACGCGAACGGTAATGTCACCGTCTATAAAGCTCGACTTGTGGCAAAGGGTTTTTCACAAGTTCAAGGAGTTGACTACGATGAGACTTTCTCACCCGTAGCGATGCTAAAGTCTGTCGGAATCATGTTGGCAATAGCAGCTTATTTCGACTATGGAATTTGGCAGATGGATGTCAAAACGACATTCCTCAACGGTTTCCTTGAGGAAGAGTTGTATATGATGCAACCCGAAGGTTTTGTCGATCGAGAGAATGCTGACAAAGTTTGCAAACTCCAGCGATCCATTTGTGGACTGGTGCAAGCATCTCGGAGTTGGAATAAGCGTTTTGATGAGGTGATCAAAGCGTTTGGGTTTATACAAGTTTATGGAGAAGCTTGTATTTACAAGAAAGTGAGTGGGAGCTCTATAGAGTTTCTAGTGTTATATGTGGATGACATATTGCTGATTGGAAACAATATAGAAATGCTGGAAAGCGTGAAAGAATATTTGAATAAGAGTTTTTCAATGAAGGAGCTAGGAGAAGCTGCTTTCATATTAGGCATTAAGATCTATAGAGATAGATCAAGACGCTTAAAAGCACTTTCACAGAGCACATACCTTGATAAATTTTTGAAGAAGATCAAAATGGAGCAGTCCAACAAAGGGTTCTTGCCTGTGTTACAAGGTGTGAAGTTGAGTAAGACTCAATGCCTAGTGAGTGCAGAAGATAAAGAAAAGATGAGCGTCATCCCCTATGCTTCAGGCATAGGCTCTATCATGTATGCAATGTTGTGCACAAGACCCGATGTCAGCCTTGCCATAAGTATGGCCGGAAGGTTTCAAAGTGATCCTGGAGTGGAGCACTGGCAAGCGGTCAAGAATATCCTTAAGTACCTTAACAGGACTAAGGACATGTTTCTCGTTTATGGAGGTGATGAAGAGCTCGTCGTAAAGGGTTACGTCGATGCAAGCTTTGACACTGATCCGGACGATTCTAAGTCGCAAACCGGATATGTATTTATTCTTAACGGGGGAGCGGTAAGCTGGTGCAGTTCCAAGCAAAGCGTGGTAGCTGATTCTACGTGCGAAGCCGAGTACATCGCAGCCTCGGAGGCAGCGAAGGAAGGTGTCTGGATGAACAGTTCATGACAGATCTTGGAGTAGTGCCCAGTGCACTGAATCCAATAAACCTGTTCTGTGACAACACTGGTGCTATTGCTCTAGCCAAGGAACCAAGGTTTCACAAGAGGACCAGACACATAAAGCGACGCTTCAACTCCATCCGGTTCTACATCGAAGAGAAGGACATAAATATTTGCAAAGTGCACACGGATCTGAATGTTGCAGACCCGTTGACTTAACCTCTTCCAAGGGCTAAACATGATCAACACAAGAACTGTATGGGTGTTCGATTCATTACCATGTAAATCACATACTGATGTGAACTAGATTATTGACTCTAGTGCAAGTGGGACACTGTTGGAAATATGCCCTAGAGGCAATATATAAAGTGTTTATTATTATATTTCCTTGTTCATGATAATCATTTATTATCCATGCTATAATTGTTGTGATTGGAAATACAATGCATGTGTGGGTAAATAGACAACACTGTGTCCCAAGTATGCCTCTAGTGAATTAGCACGTTGATCAAAGATGGTCAGGGTTTCCTAGCCATTGACATGTGATGTCATTTGATAACGAGATCACATCATTGGGAGAATGATGTGACGGACAAGACCCAAACTACAAACGTAGCATATGATCGTGTTAGTTTATTGCTACTGTTTTCCGCATGTCAAGTATATGTTCCTATGACCATGAGATCATGCAACTCACGGATATCGGAGGAGTGCCTTGTGTGTATCAAACGTCGCAACATAACTGGGTGACTATAAAGGTGCTCTACAAGTATCTCCGATGGTGTCTGTTGAGTTGGCATGGATCGAGACTGGGATTTGTTACTCCGTGTGACGGAGAGGTATCTCGGGGCCCACTCGGTAATGCAACATCACAATGAGCCTTGCAAGCAATGTGACTAATTGTTAGTTGCGGGATCTTGTATTACGGAACGAGTAAAGATTCTTGCTGGTAACAAGGTTGAACTAGGTATGGAGATACTGACGATCGAATCTCGGGCAAGTAACATACCGAATAACAAAGGGAATGTTATACGGGATTAACTGAATCCTTGACATAGAGGTTCAACCGATAAAGATCTTCGTAGAATATGTAGGAACCAATGTGGACGTCCAGGTCCCGCCATTGGTTATTGACCGTAGAGGTGTCTCGGTCATGTCTACATAGTTCTCGAACCCGCAGGGTCTGCACACTTAAGGTTCGGTGACGTTTTGGTAGTGTAGAGTTATGTATGGTGGTGACCGAAGTTTGTTCAAAGTCCCGGATGAGATCCCGGACGTCACGAGGAGCTCCAGAATGGTCCGGAGGTAAAGATTCATATATAGGAAGTCCCAGTTTGGTCGCCGGAAAAGTTTCGGGCTCATCGGTAGTGTACCGGGAGTGCCGGTAGTGTATCGGGAGACCTCCGGAAGGGGTATTTCGACCCTAGAGGGTCCATGGTCTGTGGGAGAATAATAACCAGACCTTAGTGGGCTGGTAAATCAGCCACAAGAAGGCCCATGGCGCAGGAGAAAAAGGGCTAAGGGAAAAAGGCCAAAAAACAGCCAATAGGGAGCAATCCTACTCCAAGTAGGATTGGAGGTGGAGTAGGACTCCACCCCTCCTATTCGGCCGAACCAAAGAGGCCCTTGGCTGCCTCTCCTATCCTCTCCTCCTATATATACTAGTGGAATAGCTAGGGTTTTGTCAGAAATTACGGCCACGTGCTACCCGTTCCACCGGTGCTCCTCTAGATTGGTTTTCCGCAGTGCTTAGGCGAAGCCCTGCCGCAATTGCTCCACCACCACCATCACCGGAGCGCCGTCACGCTGCTGGTGAACTCTCTCTCCTCTCCACCTCCTCTTGCTGGATCAAGACGGTGGAGATCGTCATCAAGCTGCACGTGTGCTGAACGCGGAGGTGTCGTCCGTTCGGTACTAGATCCGAAGGATCGTGATCAAGGCCATGGGACGTTCGTGATCAGATCGCGGGACGGATCGTGATGAGATCGCGGGACGGTTCGTGATTGGTTCGCGGGACGGTTCGTGATTAGATCGCGGGACGCTCGGTGATTTGGATCGTGAAGAAGTACGACTACACCAACCGCGTTTCTTAACGCTTCCCGCTTAGCGATCTACAAGGGTACGTAGATGCACTCTCCCTCTCGTAGATGCTCATCACCATGGATAGGTTTGCGTGTGCGCAGGAAATTTTTTGTTTCCCATGCGACGTTCCCCAACAGTAGCCACCTGACCCCATGTGATGGTGATACTGCTTCTTTGCAGCATTGATTTTGTTTGTCTCAGACATTTTCTTACTCTTCTTTAATGTCTTGTAGGCCACAAATGCGGGCCAGTGATCTCTTATCTTCTCAAATCGGCTTATGAATTATGGATTCTTCCCTTTGTCGACAAACTTTGTGTAGGGTAACGCAGCAGAAAACAAAAAAATCCGACCTACGCACCAGCCCAGGACCACTATGAAGACTGCATACAAGGTTTGATCTTTTCGTTACCGACTCGTAGCGCAGCGGAAGTAGAGTCGATGACGAACGGCGGTGCAGATCCCCGCAGTTAGGATTTTACAACCTCCCAACCACGAGGATGAATACCCTCATCTGGCCCGCGGATAGCCCTCCGGGAGGCGGTCAGACAGTCCCCCGGACCGTGTTGCGGACAGCCCTTTGGGAGGACCTCCGAAACTTGGACTGTCACTCGGACAGTCCTTCGGGAGGACCTCCAAAACTCGGACGAACACACGGACAGCCCTTCGGGAGGCACTCTCGAACTAATACCGAAACTACGATCTCTCTATAGAGTTGCACACATACGGTGTCATCTATCTAGCAGGGCTTTGCCGTCCAGAACTAGTTCCCACCGAAACCCAGACATCCTTTCGGCTCTACGAAACTATTTCGCTGGGAGGGAGAGAGAATGTCAGATCATGCATGGCTTGTGTGAGAGAGTTGGAGTGAGGATGGAGAGATCCTCTCCACCTCCTTTTATAGGGGAAGGAGGGGCTGGTGGTGGCTGAAATTTCAGCCACATGACAAGCACCGACAAAACAAGGGGAAAGCATGTCCCCTTGTCCATGGCACCCCAACATGAGGGCCCCACATGGCGCCCCACCTCCTCCCAACCAGCCCCACCTTTTGTGGGGGCTTCCCCCCACCATGCCCCCAACACTTTGTCCAGCTACAAGGGGGCTGCCCCCTAAAGGGGGAGCCCCCCAAAACATCCCAAAACAGCCCCCATGAATCGTGGGATCTTGTCCCCTCACGCTGGGACAAGATGTTTTCCGCGACTATTACTTCTGAAAAATTCTGGAAGGTTCCAGAACATTTCGACACCCTCTAAAATTATCTGGACGTGCTCCGAAACATTTCCAGTATGGTGGTCTAATTTAAAACCATCTTCGTTTACCCGGTAAACAATTTTGGCAGCTCCGAAAACCTTTTTCAATTTATTCCCTGGAAAAATTCCAGAAATTACCAGACCAATTTGGCAACCTCCAAAACATTCCCGGTGCTTGCCGAAACCTTTTTGGATCAATGGTTTTATCCGAAAGAACTTTTCAATTTTACCGAAACTTTTTCAGTGTTCTCTCCGGACCTTTTCATTGTCTTCGAAATTTTTCCAGTGACTTCCTTTCGGACTCCTTGTCCAGTATTCAACAGATAGATGACCCTTAAGCGTGTGACCCTATAGGTTCAGTGAAGTATAGACATGACCCGGAACCCCTTCCGATCAGTGATCAACATCGAAGCCGTGGACACCCATATTGACCCCTATACCAACACGAATGAATATTCGAGTGAACCTCCAGTTGTTGTGTGCTATTCCTGTTGCTTCACGATATGTTACAAATACCCGAGGTGAGACATGTTGGCATCCCCGTGGAACAACAACTGGTCCACTATGCCAATTACCTCGTTACCAGTATTGTTCTCTTTTCTCGTTCCCGTGTTCCGGCATCCCCGTGATCAAATCCCAAAGTGTCTGGCCAGACGATGATGGATACTGTAACACCGAGAGGGCCCAGAGATATCTCTCCATCGTCGGAGGAGCAAATCCCAATCTTGAGCTATCAAGTTACTTGACATACTTTTCCATGAACTCGTAAGCCGCCGTAATAGCCACCCATTTACGGATGACGTTTAACAAACCCCAAAGTTCATGAAGCAAGCATGAAGAAACTCGATACTCTCATGGTCTAAGGAATCATGCAAACATTAAGTTCTCTATGTTATTAACCATTAACTTATGATGAATGTATCTCATAGCATAACATCAATTCAGGTCGATTCAACACAAATGTTCTTCTAACATTGTGCCCTCAAAATTGTCGGCATAGCCATGCCCATGATCAGGAAAACAAGATCATCATGCAATACTTGAGCCAGTCTTAGAGCACAGACTAGGAATACATTTTACCGTTTATTATTCCACACGTGCATATGAGTCTTCCTTCAAGCCTCGTTTTATTTGCAGACTCGAGAATCATTGCAGTTATAGCATGGAACATAAACATAATTATGAACAGGGAGATAATCAATAACATTTATTATTTCCTCTAGGGCATATCTCCTACAGACTCCCACTTGCACTAGAGTCAATAATCTAGTCAATGCTAATGCACTTTACACCTATGGCATACTGGTATAAACTATGCTTCGCTTGTAGTATAGCCTGATGTCCAACGGATCTGGCAACTTCAGCTCCATGTGTAACTTTGCATATCCTTGTATTTGCACGCTTCCACAAAATTCATATTTTGTGTGGACTTGGCTTTGCATATGTGTGAATCAGTGGTCAAAACCTGATTCCTCAGACTGAGCTATGGAGCAACTATCTGCAATAGTGTCCCATAGATCAAAGCCATCTTGGAACCGTACTAAGTTCATGAATGAACTATATGATTCAACAACTTAGTCGTCGCTTCTAAAGCATCAACATACTTAGCCTTTGTTATAGAATTCGCCACAGTATCTTGTTTGGAACAATTTTCAACTACCGTGCCACCATGTTGTGTATTACACAAAACCCTTAATTTAAATCAAAAATCACATGGAGAATAGATGAAGACTGTCTCAATGTAACCTTTTACAACGAACTCTTCATGATCTCCGCTTGCGAGAAAACATGTCATCAGTGCTACTTTAGTACTCAATGACATATTTCACTGTTGTCCTTTGATCAGTACTTTGATCACTTTGGTATCTATACTCGCAACAGTTTGGGAGTATCAGACATATCTGGTTGTTTTTTACATACCATGGAATACATGATTGATCCAAACACAAGAGTGTGTGGAATCACCATCATGTATTTTACTCATCAGTGTTTTGGGACACTGAGTCTTGCAAAAACTCTTTCCATGTGACTTCGGCAAGAATCACTCCTTGGCGTTTTAAATGCTAAAAGTTTTTAGCATCTTGTCAATATGTATTCATTGCTTAGCCCTATTAGGTAAATATATCTCCATAGATCATCATGTCTAATATTAAGGCTATTTAGCCCAAGCACTTCATCGAAAAAACCCTTTTAAAATGAAGTCCTAATTCGTGTCAAGAAATTTATTTCCAGTTAACAATGTGTCAAGCACACAAGGTTTTTAGAAATATTATTATGCTCCCACTTAATTTCTTGAATTACAAGCATCTTTGTTACCCATTGATGAAGTCAAACCCCTTTGACCATTTCATCAAAACACGAAGATTCCAACTCCACTTTGCTCTCTTCTGTCCATCGCTGGAACTCTGAAGTTTGCACCCTTACTAGCATCCTCTGGACTAACAAAATACCTTGGACTGTAACACATGCAAGTCCTTGGTTACATTTCCATCAGATGGAAATCTTTCATCATCCATGTTTAAAATCTCATGATTGAAAAATGTATTAATTGCTAGTTCAACCCGAACCGACTTTAAGCATCGCTACGGTGAAACAACCTCATCGTAGTCAACTCCTTGAACTTGTTATTTCAACAAGTCGAGCTTTATGGATAAAACATTTTATCCATATCAGTTTTAGTTCCATAAATATTCGTTAGACTCTAAGTCTTCCAAAAGGTCTATAAAGATTTTAATCTTGAAACATTTATATGGAAACTATCTCGGATTGTATTGGCATTTAGCCAAATCCGGAGTCAGGGCCCATCACCGCTTCCTTGTGTATCGTAGGTATACTATTGTCCAACAACAATATCTCGTTTGCGCACCTGAGAGGTTTGCATGAGCCTTTCCTACGAGGTTCGGCTGCAAGTTCGACCGAAGTCCCTACATTTTATTGTAGAGACTTCTATATCAGTCGCAGTAGGACACCCTGGAATTACTTCCAAGGTTCCTTTCCTTTGAACTGATGACGAAGATATTGTTTATCTCGTTGAGTTGCAGTGTTCTCCCACTCACCCCTTTTTAAAGAATTATTTCCTTCAAAAAACATACCGTCCTTTGTTGCAAACCTATTTGCCTCGGTATAGTTGAGGGAGGAATACCCATTTTCTTGGGATAACCTACAAAGTAGCACTTGTCTGATTTGGAATAGGTTTGTAACCTTTTACACAAGCCCTATATTCCAAATGTTAAGAAAAGATATAACATGGTTGGGTGTACCATACCATGATGCCATTTCAAGAGACCTGATGGAGCTCTTTTCAGTGTAAAAGCTGCAGTCTCTAAAGCATCACTTTAAAAAGGGATAATGGCAAATTTATTTATGTCATCTTTGATCTTACCATGTCATAATTGGTTCTATTACATCTTCACGGACTTTCCACTTTGCAGTGGTGTTCCGGGAGGTGCAAGTTATGAAACTCTTTTCACAACTCATCAGACATTCGCTAAACTTCTAACTCAAATATTCCTTTCTACAATCGAATTGTAGAAACATAATTTTCCTTTTCAATATTTTCTTCTTCATTTTGAAAACCTTTCGAATGATTTCAAAAAGATCCAGACTCACGTCTCATCAAGTAAATACCCATATATCTACTTGAGTCATTTCTGAAGATAGATAAATCCACTACTTGCAACAACATTTATTGGACTACACACATCATAATGTATGATTACCAATATGTTATTTGCTCGTTCCTTATGGCCTATGAACGGTATTTTAGTCACTTCACTTTTCAGAGGAAAGTTGCAAGTGTCAGATGATTCAAAATCAAACGAGTTCAGAATCCATCATAATGGAATTTTCCATGCTGGTTTCTCCAATGTGACCAAATGTAGTGCCACACCTATGTGGTATTCTTTTATTCCTGCGACATTTAGCGTCAGTGTTATGGATGTATCATATTTCCATCAATATTCATAACATACATCCCATCTAGGATGGAAGCATGGCCCTTCATGTTGTTCATAACACTGAACAACAATTGTTGTTTTTATGAACAACTCTTTTGCAACAAACATTGTGCAATGGGATAGAGTGTATGAAACTCTAAAATGAATTATAAAAGTAAACCCAGAGGTAATGTATTATTATAAATATTCATAACATACATCTCATTCATAATGAAAGTATGGCCCTCATGTCATTCATAACACCGAACATGAAAAGTTCTCTTATGAACAACCTTCTTGCAAGATACGTTATGCAAAGGGCTAGAGTGTGAAACTCTAAAATGATTTACGAAACTTAATACATAGGGAATACACGGATGGAAGGCATAGTAACATTTACTATGTTCCCCGCGTGTATCTAAACCTCATCCCTGGCTAGTCTTTCAGGCCATAGTAGTTCTTACATCGAATTGCAACAGAATGCAATCGAGCGGGTATCTTTGTGATTAAATCACAATACCCAAGAATTAGTGATTAACATGTTTAACCATAATTACCAAGAACTATATCTTTGACCAGCCTTCTATACATCAAAAACTCGTATGACATTCATACATGAGCTGGATATTCCAGTCTTCTTCCCTTTTGCCATTATACTTCAACAGTTTAACTTTTAGTATTTCTCCTACTCTCAGAAGAAGCATCCAACTTAAGAGTGGCATTAGCCCCAGACTTCCTAGGCATGAAAGTCTTACGAACACCCTTTGGACACTTCCTTTCTCTTTAATTTGTTGTTTTATTCACTTTTCATCATATGACAAGCGTTCTCCTAGATCCCTCTCTTATCAGTCTAATGCATAGTAAACTCCTTTACTAATAGTCTGCAAACAAACATTGCTTTGGATATCTCATATCTTTTAGCCTTCGTCTGTCTCTGAAAATAATTTTTAGATTCCATGAATATCATATAACTATCCAAACTTTCGAAGTTCGGGTCTCATGGAAGCAAACATATTGCACTTGACTGAAACGGAATTCTAGCTTTTGGATTGAAGGACGAGAGTCACATGATCCATAGCATTAGCGGGAGAATACCGAAAGTACGCGATAGGACAAAGTCCTTCTCGGCACTATTGAGGACAATCCTCACATTATGTTACCAACCGTAAAGTTTTAACCAGATATTTAACAGCTATTCAATTTTAATAGGGAAGGTGGAAATGCGAGCCATTATTCTACAATTATTATGCAAATCACACTTAGACATTGTTCAAAATTAATTGCACTGAGAATTAAAAGAAATCAATTTTACAGTGCGCTCCCACTCAAATCAATATCTCTCATAATTGATTGTGAGTGATTCAAGATCCATATTACAATTCAACGCCAAGGATGCATCCATCTCAAGTGACGAGAATTGTAATCGGTAGGCCAACTTGTCAATCACATCTCTATGTGACTCTTGTTCATCTTTTGATGTGTGTGTTCCGAGCTCATGACTTTCATGCGTGAACGTCAAGACAACCAAGTGATCACGCTACAAGGTATCAACTCACCCGCCTCACACCCGTACAATCGTTCGTACCCATGTATCCATGTGATAACCCGAAAGGAAAGATGCCATGACGGTGCTACACTTGGTAGAACACTAACTACTTGATATTTTGTGAGAGATCACCCTAATAAAATCAACTACTGTGCAATCAAAAGGGTGCATCATAAGGGATAAACATCTCAGTCAATTCATAATAGCATGATATGGTATAGCCCTTTCTGACGGAGAAGTCTTGTATTTCTTCGTCTTCGGCATTCGCGTCGGTATTCACCTTCGCGAAGATTGCCACCACCTTGTCGATGCGCCAGATAATATTGCTATCTCTATTGCTAATAAAATAAAAGCATTACATAAGGTTGACACGCAGGTCATTAAAGTGCAATCATATGGCTCCAGCCATCATGCCGAATCATGACACGCAGGTCATGTTAATCAATTTACATCATATAGTCATCTCATACATAATCAAATTATTATGAATACTACTATACCACATCACATGCACATGCAAACCATCCTGCAAAACCAAGTTAGACGCCTCTAATCGGTCCATGCAAAAACTTGTTTTACGTGGCTTCTAAGGTTTCGAAACAAATCGAAGCTACCAACGTCCATCATCAAGTATGATAATTCAAGTTGCTAGATTAACTTTCCAGGGTGTATGAAACACGAGATAATAAAATCTCGAGCCCCATTCAAACTTCATCAAACGCGTGACCTCCGTGCAGATCACATCTGCATAGCCCTTTCGTTTGCGAAACATCCATCTTTCTCAACTATGGTGGAACCCAAAGAACTGTTAGCACTTCGTTGATCTGTCGATCAGCATACTCAGGAGCAGCATGAAAGGATCGCGGATTGCTAGAACTTCGTGAGACTCCACCATGTCATCAAGATCAGGACTACGCGAATTCAGGGGAAGCAACAGGAACATCTGGTAACAGATTTCATCTGCTACCCGCGTAAATAATTTTCAGCAATAGATCTCATCTACTCCACAATTATATTATGCAATACCCATACATCCCTATGTATTCTAGATCGCAACCTTCATCTACGCATATCACGGCTCTTGATGCCACTGTAGGGTAACGCAACAGAAAAAAAAAATCTGACCTACGCACCAGCCCAGGACCACTATGAAGACTGCATACAAGGTTTGATCTTTTCGTTACCGACTCGTAGCGTAGCGGAACTAGAGTTGATGACGAACGGCGGTGCAGATCCCCGAAGCTAGGATTTACAACCACCCAACCGCGAGGATGAATACCCTCATCTACCCCGCGGACAGCCCTCCAGGAGGCGGTCGCATAGTCCCCCGGACGGTGTCACGGACAGCCCTTCGGGGGGACCTCCGAAACTTGGACTGTCACTCGGACAGTCACACGGACAGCCCTTCGGGAGGCACTCTCGAACTAAGATCGAAACTACGATCTCTCTACAAAGTTGAACACATACGGTGTCACCTATCCAGCAGGGCTTTGCCATCCAGAACTAGTTCCCAACGGAACCTAGACATCCTTTCAGCTCTACGAAACTATTTCGTTGGGAGGGAGAGAGAATGCCAGATCATGCATGGCTTGTGTGAGAGAGTTGGAGTGAGGATGGAGAGCTCCTCTCAACCTCCTTTTATAGGGGAAGGAGGGGGTGGTGGTGGCTGAAATTTCAGCCACATGACAAGCACCCACAAAACAAGGGGAAAGCATGCCCCCTTGTCCATGGCACCCCAACATGAGGGCCCCACATGGCGCCCCACCTCCTCCCAACCAGCCCCACCTTTTGTGGGGGCTGCCCCCCACCATGGGGGCCCCCAACACTTTTTCAATCCACAAGGGGGATGCCCCCTAAAGGGGGCACCCCCCCCAAAACAGCCCAAAACAGCCCCCATGAATCTTGGGATCTTGTCCCCTCACGCTGGGACAAGATGTTTTCCGCGATTATTACTTCTGAAAAATGCCGGAAGGTTCTAGAACATTTCCGGCACCCTCTAAAATTATATGGACGCGCTCCGGAACATTTCCGGTATGGTGGTCTAATTTAAAACCATCTTCGTTTACCCGGTAAACAATTCCGACAGCTCCGAAAACCTTTTTCGGTTTATTCTCCGAAAAAATTCCAGAAATTACCAGACCAATCTGGCAACCTCCAAAACATTCCTGGTGCTTGCAGAAACCTTTTTGGATCTATGGTTTTATCCAAAATAACTTTTCGATTTTATCGCTACTCTTTTCGGTGTTCTCTCCGAAACCTTTCCGTTGTCTTCGAAACTTTTCCAGTGACTTTCTCTCGGACTCCTTGTCCAGTATTCAACAGATAGATGACCCTTAAGCATGTGACCCTATAGGTTCAGTGAAGTATAGACATGACCCGGAACCCCTTTCGATCAATGATCAACATCAGAGCCGTGGACACCCATATTGACCCCTATGCCCACACGAATGATTTTTCGAGTGAGCCTCCAGTTGCCGTGTGCTATTCCTGTTGCTTCATGGTATGTTAAAAATACCCGAGGTGAGACATGTTGGCATCCCCATGGAACAACAACTTGTCCACTATGCCAGTTACCTCGTTATCGGTATTGTTCTCTTTTCTTGTTCCCGTGTTCCGGCATCCCCATGATCAAATCACAAAGTGTCTGGCCAGACGATGATGGATATCGTAACACCGAAAGGGCCCAGAGATATCTCTCCATTGTCGGAGGAGAAAATCCCAATCTTGAGCTATCAAGTTACTTGACATACTTTTCCATGAACCCGTAAGCCGCCGTAATAGCCACCCATTTACGGATGACGTTTGACAAACCCCAAAGTTCATGAAGCAAGCATGAAGAAACTCGATACTCTCATGGCCTAAGGAATTATGCAAACATTAACGTCTCTATGTTATTAACCATTAACTTATGACGAATGTATCTCATAGCATAACATCAATTCAGGTCGATTCAACACAAATGTTCTTCTAACATTGTGCCCTCAAAATTGCCGGCATAGCCATGCCCATGATCAGGAAAACAGGATCATCATGCAATACTTGAGCCAGTCTTAGAGGCCAGACTAGGAATACATTTTATCGTTTATTATTCCACACGTGCATATGAGTCTTCCTTCAAGCCTCGTTTTATTTGCAAACTCGAGAATCATTGCAGTTATAGCATGGAACATAAACATAATTATGAACAGGGAGATAATCAATAACATTTATTACTACCTCTAGGGCATATCTCCTACACTTTGATTTCAACTCATTCTTCCACCTCCTAAATAGACCTGCCATCTTCTGAAGAGCACACACCTTGACCAGTGGCTCTATAACTGGCTTATTCGGCTCCTCCTCTGGCGGTAGGGTGAAATTAACCTTCAGCGTGGTCCAAAGATCATCTTTCTGTCGATCGGTGACATAATCACCATCATGGGCGTCGTCCTTAGGCTTATTCCATTGCTTGATGCTGATCGGGATGTTGTCCCTAACAATAGCTCCGCACTGAGCAGCAAATGCGTCCTTGGTCCACTTTGATTCAATCGGTAGGCCATCGTCCGCGAGTGCTGTGATCTTGAACCTTTCTTCCTTTTTCAACCTTCTCTTCGGGCCTCGTCTTGTTACCGAAGTTTTGCTCGATCCGGAGGGCTATATAAAAGAAGAAATAAGAGTTAATATATGTACATACCAAAACAATTAATCCAGCAATTAGCTAGTCAACACATGCTTAATTAATATATATACCTCGCCGGACTTTGCAACATCTCCCTCATTCGTTCGATCACCGGAGCCGTCACCATGGTCTCCTTCTTCCTCCGGCATTCGGTCACCGGAGCCATCATGATCATGTCCTTCCTCTCCTTCAAGACCATCGGTGTCATTGAGATACGACAAGACAACATCAGGATTATTGTCTCTGATTATGTCCCCCAACAATTGTTCTTGTTACAAGTCTCTTTGATCCATAGTTTCTGCAAATACTAAAACATGGCAATTAATATATTTCTCTACGATTTAGGGTGGCCTCGACAACGCTGCCAGGGTTAGGGGTGGCCCTCAACGCTTCTAGGGTTTGGTCAGGCCAGAGGGTCAGGATTCTCTTAACCTTTTAGGGATTTAACAAAATGGCACCATTCTGGGTGTGCAGAAAATGGTCCATATTTTTCCCGATCTCATCTAACCTTCTATATGTCACGTTGTCTAGTGTCAAAGGATTCAAGAAAACCATGGCTTCAACATTAGCTGGAAGTAACAGGCGCATAATGGTATGAAACTCTCCAAAATTGTTTTCGAACGGAGTCCCGGATAGGATAATTAGCTTTTTGTTACAAAGTTCAGCATGAGCGTTTCGAATATCACTATTTGGAAGTCCGTTGCTGAAATTCGTACCAAAAAGCAGATTATTCTATCCGGAACTCCGTTCCAAAAAACCTTTGAAGAGCTTCGTAACATCATACGCCGGTTACTTCCGGTTGATGATGAAGCCATGGATTTCTTCAATACTTTGACACACAACATGACACATAGAAGAATATATATATAGATGGGATCAGAAAAACATTGGATCAACTTGTGCACATACATAATGGGGACATTCTTGATAAATCTATGTTAACGGAGTTTTCTATATGAACATTTTACCTTAGTAACTTAGAAAAAATGTTATCGGGGAGGGGGTATATCGACCCCCCTCATGTCGAAGTTTTCGGGGAGGGGCATATCGACCCCCCCCCTCATGTCGAAGTTATCGAGAAGGGGGTAGATCGATCCCCCCTCATGTTGAAGTTATCGGGGAGGGGGTATATCGACAATGACATACATGCATGGAAAAAATACTATCCATCTATACATACATAGCCACATACATATATTATATATTTTTATTAATTCATGACATATTTTCATTATTTTTCTTTCGCTAACTCAACGACAACGACATACATACATGGAAAAAATGTATATGGGCCCCCCTCATGTCAAAGTTATCGGGGAGGGGGCGATCTCTTTCTCGTTATTTTTCTTTCTTTAACTCCTGACATATTTTCATTTATCTTTATATATACTTGTCGTGCCCCCGATGGGCTGTTTTTGGAAAATGTCGTATCCCGTGTCCCCGTATGCGTGTCGCCGTATCCGAGCAGGGGACCATGGGAAAGGGGGGGCTCACTTGGGGGTGGCGACGGGGCGGCAATGGGATGGCGACGGGGCAGCGAAGGGGAGGTGACGGGGCGGCGATGGGGCGGCGACAGGACGGGGATGGGGCGATGACGGGGAGGCGACGGGGATGGGGCGGCGACGAGGGCGACGACGACGACGGAAGGCTCGGGGCGGCGACGGGGACGGGGACGACGACGGCGGGCTCAAGGCGACACTCGACGACGGGGACAAGGACGGCAGGCTCGGCGAAGTGGCGATGAAAACTGAATTTTCTAAGTGTTTGCTTATATAGAAGAAGCATTGGTCCCGGTTGGTGGTGCCAACCGGGACCAATGCCCACCGTTAGTCCCGGTTGGTGCCACCAACCGGGACCAAAGGTCTCTTTTTGTCAGCCCAAAGGGCGGGAGGCAGAGACCTTTGGTCTTGGTTGGTGGCACCAACCGGGACTAAAGGTTGGTATTAGTCCTGGTTCGTGCCACCAACCGGGACCAAAGGTCCCTTTTCGTCAGCCCAAAGGGCGGGAAACAGGGACCTTTGGTCCTGGTTGGTGGCACCAACTGAGGCTAAAGCCCTGTTCTTGGCACGGTTTGAGTTTAGTCCCATCTCGCCGAACGAGGAGCAGTCGTACTGGTTTATAAGCTTGGCTGCTCCTGGCGTCTCAAGCTCCTCTCTACCGCAGGCATTGCATGCCTAACTGTCTCTGCACTGTTGGGCCTACTTGCCCCGTGGGCCTGCGTCCTGGCCCATGTATATTGGGTTACTAGTCATATGCAGGCCATGGTGGCTTAGTATGTGGGCCTTTTTTATGTTATTTTTTTGCATATTAAAAGTTCTTAACAAAAAATACTTTATGGTGGCCTAGTGTGTTTTATCATTATATTCTTTTTTCTATTAATGTTTTGAACAAAAAATACTTTGATAATTTTAGTTGCATAATTTCCATTGTTTTTGTTTTGTTTTTTTGCTTTATTCATTTTTGTTTTATTTTTTGCTTTATTTATTTCCAGTGTGTTTTATCATTATATTCTTTTCGCTATTAATGTTTTGAACAAAAAATACTTTGATAGTTTTAGTTGCATAATTTCCATTATTTTTCTTTTTTTATGCTTTATTTTTTTGTTTTATTTTTTGCTTTATTTATTTCTAGTGTGTTTTATCATTATATTATTTTTCTTTTAATGTTTTGAACAAAAAAATACTTTGATAGTTTTATTTGCATATTTTTTATATAATTATAGTTTCAAAAATATTAAAGGTTTATAAAAGCTTTTTAGTTGATTCTTTTTTGAACTCCACTCCCACGATGTTTTGAAATAAATTAAAAAGCACTTCAAATGAGCTCTGAAAAGGTTGATAGTTGGCATGGTATCAACATTTCACCCACATAGCATGAGATAAAAAGTTTATATGGTTACGGCAAAAACTGGATGCACTTCGTGTACAAAATGGACAATATCTTTCGAAGTATCATAGTTTCGGACGAAAACTCATCTGTTACAAAGGGATTTCATTTTTTTGAACTTATTTGAAACTCCATAATTTTTATGTGTTTAAAATGAACCATTCAAAGCCACATCATCAATTTTCAAAACTTTCTAACTTCATTTGGTATTTTTCATGCACTTACTGATTTTTTGAGCTAAATAACCCTGAAATTTAAAAGCACTTCAAATGAACTCTGAAAAGGTTGAAAGTTGGCATGGTATCATCATTTCACCCACGTAGCATGAGCTAAAAAGTTGAGAGGGTTACGGCAAAAACTGGATGCACTTCATGTACAAAATGGACAATCTGTTTCGAAGTATCACAGTTTCGGATGAAAACTCATCTGTCACTAAGGGATTTCATTTTTTTGAACTTATTTGAACTGCATACTTTTTGTGCGTTCAAAATGCACCATTCAAAGCCACATCATCAATTTTCAAAACTTTCTGACTTCATTTGGTATTTTTCATGCACTTACTGATTTTTTTGAGCTAAATAACCCTGAAATTTAAAAGCACTTCAAATGAACTCTGAAAAGGTTGAAAGTTGGCATGGTATCATAATTTCACCCACATAGCATGTTATAAAAAGTTGAGACGGTTACGGCAAAAACTCGATGCACTTCGTGTACAAAATGGACAATCTCTTCCGAAGTATCACGGTTTCGGACGAAAACTCGTCTATTACAAAGGGATTTCATTCTATTGAACTTATTTGAACTCCATACTTTTTGTGTGTTCAAAATGCACCATTCAAAGACACATCATCAATTTTCAACCCTTTCTGACTTCATTTGGTATTTTTCATGCACTTACTGTTTTTTTAAGCTAAATAACCCTGAAATTGAAAAACACTTTAAATGAACTCTAAAAAGGTTGAAAGTTGGCATGGTATCATCATTTCACCCACATATTATGTGACAAAAAGTAGAGAGGGTTACGACAAAAACTGGATGCACTTCGTTTACAAAATGGACAATCTCTTTCGAAGTATCACGATTTCGGACGAGAACTCATCTGACAAAGGGATTTCATTTTTCTGAACTTATTTGAACTCCATACTTTTTTGTGTTCAAAATGCACCATTCGAATCCACATCATCAATTTTCAACCCTTTGTGACTTCATTTGGTATTTTTCATGCACTTACTGATTTTTTTGAGCTAAATAACCCTGAAATTGAAAAGCACTTCAAATGAACTCTAAAAAGGTTGAAAGTTGGCATGGTATCATCATTTCACCCACATAGCACGTTATATACTAAAGTGTATTAAAAACGATTACAACATATCATGAATAGAGAAGTGACCAAATTAATAGAAAGTCGTCATCACATTAAAACCAAAGTACAATAGTGACCAAAATAAATACATACAATTCATACATAGTTCTCATTTTAAACAACATATAGCTCTCTAAAGCATCTAATTAAAACATACAACGAAACTATGTAAAAAATTAAATGCAACAACAAATGCGATCGTAACCGCTACTAAGGTACCGATTGATCCAACGACATAATGATACCAAGCCTCGGTATAAATGACATATTTTCTAATCTTTTTAATATTCAAGTGCATTGCATCCATCTTGGTCTTGTGATCGTTGACGTCATCGGCAACATGCAACTCCAACTTCATCTTCTCCTCTTCAACTCTTTGTAATTTTTCTTTCAAGTCATTGTTTTTTTCAACCAAATTTAACTTCTCGACAAGATATGCTATGTGGGTTGAAATTTACGGTTCAACTACCTTCTCCTAGATTAAAAAAATCTATGTCACGTTGGTCGGCATAATTGTCATAAACACTAAATAAAACAAATAGTTATAAAAGATAATATATACCACATCCGAATCATAGACAGGATGAGGGCCGACGAAGGCGGATACAAAAACCATCACACTATATAATAACAAACAATAATAAAAGTAAGAAAATTACACAAGTATCTATCTAAATCATACAAGTAAAAACTTTTTTCTTTTAGAAAACAAGATAAGAAGAAGAGGCTAACCACGGTGGTGCTAGCACCGAGATGGGCGCGAGCGATCGATGACGGTGAGGACGGGGACGGGATAGGACGGACCGCCGAACCTAGACAAATCTTGAGGAAAATGGAGCTTGGACAAGGAGCTTCGAGAGGAGAAAGCTTAAGTGTGGCTTGGGCATTTCATCAAACACCTCATGTGCATAGGAGGTGAGCTAGAACACTACAAAGCTCTCCCCTCGCCGGCCAGAAAAACAGAGCAATGTGGAGTGCGCTGCTCACTGGCGAGAGGGTATATATAGGCATCTCATTGGTCCCGGTTCGTGGATGGAAGCGGGACTAAAGGACCCCATTTGCTCCCGGTTCCATGCACAAATCGGTATCAATGGTTGTGGGCCAGGAGCGAGGCCCATTGGTCCCGGTTGGTGTTTGGAACCGGGGCCAAAGGGGTCCTACGAACCAGGACCAATGCCCCACGTGGCCCGGCCGGCCCCCTAGCATCACGAACCGGGACCGTTGCCCCCATGGGTCCCGGTTCGTGAATGAACCGGGACTAATGGGCTGGCCCGGCCTCAACCAAATACCTGTTTTCTACTAGTGACAACCTCCACAACCTTGAAACATTATGAAGTACGCTCCATCTGCATTATGGAAGCGGGGAATATGGAGTGCTTCCATGCTCCTCTGCTAGGTGATCGGGATTTTATAGCGGTGACTTCTCTCAGTGAGTGGGGGAGTGGCCACATATAGAGACATAGGTTTGATTGTGCTTTACGAGTGTTGAGTCTCGAGCTCCCGGGTGAAAGCTCTAGGTCAGATATTCAATTTGTTGTAGTAGGAAAGACAATGATGGTTTCTATGTCGTTCTCTAGTTGAAGGCATTATTTCGAGTATACCCAGGCTACTCTTGAGTGTTGAAACCTTTGGTCCAGCCTTGGTTGTTGGATCCAGCGACAGTAGAGCTCTTGCGTCGTATCCTTTCTCCACACACCATTTTTGGACAATCCTCGTGTGATTTGGTGTTCTCAATGCTGACTATGTTTGATGTTTGTTGCTGGTGCTGCTGCAGATCGTTGACCGCTAAGTATTTATTTTAGGTCTCGTTTTTTGGTTTGTTTTGGTTATGTGTATCATTGATGGCTCTAGGTCCTGTATCGTGGTTTTGTATAGGCTGAGTATACTTGGTATCATCTTGATTTTAATATGTTATCCGATAAACAAGTTGCGTCAAATTTATTATAAAAATATATTTATAATTGCATTCACAAACGGCTGCATTTCTTGATAAAAAAACATTTCAGAAAAATCAGAGTGCACTTCGCATGTATTTGCTCCTGGTAGTCTAGAACCCATTGTTTTTTCTTTTTAGTTATATATCCTCTATTTCTTTCCATTCCTAAATTAGAGAAGGAACGACTAATACACAAGTATCATATCTTTGTTGACATATATGCCCGGCCAATGGAAGGCCTGAGAACGGGCACCGAAGATTAGAATTTAGGGTTCATGCGGACGGCCAAGGCATATACAAATGGAGTTTGGACGGCAATGCTAAATAATCAAAGGGATATTATTTCAGGCTGGGAGAATGGATGCATGTTAAGGCGTATGTGTACTTGAGGAAATCAGAGCTAGAGATATGTCAACCGGTTGAATAATCTCCTTGGATTAGTGGTGCCCGCCTACACAATACAAGATGTTTTGGAACCTTAAAATCCCGAATTCAACACTCGTCATGCTCCCCATTCATGCACCAAGAAATTAATGCACGGAAAATTGTCCGGGTCAATGTACAGTATGGTATTATTATTTTTTGAAATGGCACGAAAATACAAACATTTCAAGAAAAGAAAAGAACTATGGTAAACTCTTTGACATCGCACTAGTCCAAACTCCAAAGTGTGCCCTGAATCCGGATAAGATCCTCGAACTAGGCTTTCGTCCTGCTTTATATATAAAGCAAAAAGTCATACAACCCATAGACCAGTCCAACGCATAAAGCTTGCTGGGGCCAAACAGGACAAGGACGTCCAAAAAAAAAAGAAAGAGAAACATAAAAGGGCCACCTGGTGGCAGATTAGGACGAAGGCGAGCGGGAAGACAAACGACGCGCATTAGCCATGAGAGCGTCCATCATGTCGTCGAGGCGGGCACGGTCGCGAGCCCTAGAGAGCGGGTGCCAGTGCTGCAGGAAAGCAAGAAATTTAAAGAACGAATCAGAGGCTTGCCGCGGGAAGATCCGCTCAATCACCATCGTATTGCGAGTGGTCCAAAGCGTCCAAGCTAGAGCCTCAAAGAGAAGCCAGAAGAGGCATCTTTTGCGGCCCACTTGGGTGGCCCGAGCCTGCAGGAATTATGCCAGGTCACGGGCCTCCCACGCAGGCCCAAGGGCCTCATGCACGAAGCGTCAAAGAGTCTGTGTTGCGATGCATGAAAATAGAATATGGGTTCCCATTTCCAGGACCTGACAGAGGGGGCAGATGCCATCGCCCGGCCTGTGCCTCTTAAGCACCTCCGTGCCCGAGGGAAGACGGTCACGAAGGAGCTGCCAGATGAAAATCTTGATCTTAAGGGGAAGCAGTGCTTTCCAAAGCGGTGAAAGCCACGGAATAACCGGTCGTCGGCAGAGCGCCAAATAGGCCGAGCTGACTGAAAACTCACGCACAGGAGAAAGGCTCCAGGAGACATCGTCTAGAGACTGGGACAACGGGAGGGGGACTATGCCCCTCAGCCTGTCCCACTCTAGTACCTCAACCGGTCCAAAGGAGCGACGGAATGCGATGTTCCATTGTCCCTATGGACAAGCTTCAACAACTAGGATCTTCGGCCGAAGGCAAATCACAAGTAGGGAAGGGAAGTGGAGGCGGAGCGGTTCCCCCTCAAATTAGGGATCAATCCAGAACTGGGTGCTATGGCCGTTGCCAATAGAGAACGAGATGCCAAGCCTAATTTCTTCTTTGACCGCTTGAGTGGATTTCCAGAACTGGGAACCAACGGAACAAGAACATGCCATCAGGGGTTCTCCCCGCAGGTATTCTGCCTCAATTAGTTGGAGCCACAGCTCACCGTCTCCCCTCAGAATCCTCCAAACCCATCGCAACATGAGGGCTATATTCATGCGCCATGTGTCCGTGATACTGAGGCCACCTCGATCCTTAGGAAGGCAAATGTCAGCCCATTTCACCATGTGATATTTGGGGTGACCATTAGCTGCCTGCCAAAAGAACCTAGCCAGCTCCTTGTCAAAGGAACTATGAACGCCCTCAGGGAGGATGTACATCCCCATCATATACATCGGAAGGCTAGCAAGGTTAGAGCCGATCAGCAAAGATTTACTACCTTTCGACGTAACCTCCCGCACCAGGGCTCCACACGGGACGCTACTCGCCCTACCAGCGGGTCATAGTTAGCTATGAGGATCCGGGAACCAAATAGTGGCATTCCCAGATAAGAGATTGGGAAGGAGGCGAGCTTGAAATTGAGGTTGTCTACAATACGTTGCTGTTCAGAAGGAGAATAGCCTAGGACCACAAACTCACTCTTATCAAAGTTAATCTTAAGTCCCGACATAGCCTCAAAGCACAACAGAAGGAACTTAAGGTTAACAGTATCCAAGTCTGATCCTTCCACCATGATCATGGTGTCATCAGCATACTGAAGATGAGTGACGCCTGACCTAGGAATTAAGTGGCTGACCACCCCTCTAAGATGGCCGAACAACCTGGCCTTATCTAAGATGCCCGCGTGGGCATCAACAGCTAGGTTGAAGAGAAGAGAGGAGACGGGGTCTCCCCGCTTCACTCCCCTAGAGGACCTAAAATAGGGTCCGACCAAGCCATTAATGTTGATAGTAGTGTTCCCAGGCATGACCATCTACATGATCCATGAACACCAATGCTCATCAAAGCAACGACGCTACATTACTACAAAGGAAAGACCAGTCCAAACGGTCGTATGCCTTCTGAAAGTCGAGCTTGAGGAAGACACCCTTGTGACCACGCGAAGCCACCTCATGGACTATCTCATGAAAGGCTAAGATTCCATCATGAATGGGCCGACCCTTTAGAAAGGCAGTCTGAAGGGGGTGAGCAATCTGAGCGGCAACCAGGGAGAGACGCGTAGCGCAAACCTTTGCAAAGATTCGCTCCAGCATGTTAATCACCGTTATCGGTCAGAAGTGACAAATATCCGTCACCCCAACTAATTTGGGGATAAAGGATATGACAGCATAATTTATTCGGGACATGTCAAGCGTCCCAATATAAAACTCATGAAACATGGGCATGATGACCGTCGCAGGATCTACCAAAACTTCTGGAAGAAGGCGACCGGGAGGCCATCCTGGCCGGGAGCCGAGTTAGCTTTCATAGAGTTGGGGCCAGAAGTCGACACTAAGCGAGACGCCTCCACGAGGCTCGGCTATGAAGAGATCCTTATAAAAGGAGTAAATATGAGCGGTAATATCATCAGGATGCTCAAGGAGAGTGGTGCCATCCCTCAGAAATGGGATGGCACATTCCCGCCTACGACCATTGGCAATCGCTTGGAAGTATGCGATATTGGCGTCACCTTTGAGAAGCCAGTTTTGGTTTCCCTGGCGTTGCCAATACATCTCCTCCCCCTTGAAGATCTCTACGAGAGAGGCCTCAAGAGAATAACGCTTGGCCCAATCATCGGGCGAGAGGCCAGGGCCATCAGCGATAACATCAAGGGTCTGAATTTGATCCAAAAGGGCCCCTTTACGGGCCTGTAGGTCAGCACCTAGGTTTGCTCCCCATCCCCGCATGAACTGTCTAGCCATTCTCGAGTAATGATGCCAGACGTCCACCGCACAGAAGACACGGGGAGGGAAGCGGCAGCATCCAGCCAACAAGACCGGACTAACTCAATGAAGCCTGGCTAGGACAACCAGAACACTTCAAAGTGAAAGCGGTGCGCCCGAGGCGGGGAGTCGATGCCAGAGGAGAGTAGGAGGGGAGTGTGGTCTGAACCGATGCGCGTGACAGCTTTGAGGGAGCACAGGGAAAAAAATCACTCCCATTGTGGAGAGACAAAGACCCTATCAAGGACACTCCTGATAGGGTCAAGCTGCCTATTCGTCCAGGTGAAGCGTGCCCCTACACAGGCGATCTCGCGCAGCGCCAAGTCAGCAATGTAGTCATTAAAAGGATGCATGTGGTGGCGATCAATATTAGGGGAGCTCTTGTCAGAAGCCCACCTAATGAGCTTAAAATCCCTAGCTAAGACCACAGGTAAGGAGCAGCGCTCCACCTTACCCTTGATCTCAGCCAGGAAATCCACCAACCTACTATGGTCAGCCGGACCATAGACGATGATTACCTCCCAGCTGAAGTTAACACGTCGGTCTGTGATGGACATACTAAGGAAGAATTCCCCACGGTCTATATCCTCAACCGAAAAGGAATCCTCCCGCACACCAAGCAGAATGCCACCCGACAAGCCATTAGCGGGAAGCCACTGCCAAGCAAACTAATTCCGGGAGAGGCGTTGGAGCTCAGAGATGGAGAAATCTTGCCGAATAGTTTCTTGGAGCCCAACTATGTCAATCTCCTCTTGGCGGAGGTAGTCAATAAGCTGACATCTACGACCAAGATGGCGAGAGCCACGGATGTTCCAACAGAGTAACTTCATTATGGAACCTCCAGGGAAGTCCTAGGCCCTCTGGTGGGGCCGAGCTAGCCCGTCTGTCAAGAGCGGAGCGGGAAGAAGACTTAGCGGGGTGGCCACGACGCCCCCGCGGACAGGGGGATAGAACAGCCAAAGGCTCCGCATGAGGGACCCCGACACTAACCCCACGCACCTCTAGTCGATGCTCAGTGGGGTGGAGACGAGTAGGAGGCCGGCCCCGGAGGACCCTCACCGAGGGAGGGTGCTGGGGGGTGGGCTTCGCCTAAGGTCTCACTCGGAGGGGTCCCAACATCCTTGACCTCTCTATGGTCAAGGTTGTTAGGGACCGAGGGGAGAGGAGGGCCGCTCTCAGCTCGAGCACGGGCCTTTGCTAGGGCACCATCGAGCCTCTCCTTGGCGCAAATAGCGGAGATCTGCTCGAGGCGGGGGCCTTTCTCGCCACGGAAAACAATGTCACATTCCGAGGCCATGTTGCCCAGATGGACCAGAGGGACCGAATCGAGAACAATAAAATGGGAACCTGCTGAAGAAGGGACAGAGGGAGTTGGGGAAGTACCTGGGGAGAGGTCATGGGTGGCCGCATGCATCGCGGCCCGCTTAGGAACCGAGGGCACACGGCCGTCCTAGAGGATCCGAGACTGGATGAGCCGGGCGCTCAGACGCACAACAACCGATGGGGAGGTGGCCACATGGTTCTAGGAGCGCACCTCAGATGGCTCCCCCGAGGTCACCACCAGAGGAGGCGGGGGAGGCGTGGCAGGAACAATGGTCGGGGACCCCAAGGTTGGGAGAGAGGGCGTCCCAGGCGAGCGGGAGTAGTAGACGAGCCCAGGAGAGCGCGTGAAGGAGGGGGGCCACACCTCCAGACCAGGACTTGGGCAGTCCCTCTCATTAGCGTCCAGAGGTCTGGCGACGGTGGGAGCAAGGGAGGAGACCCCCACCGGCGCAGGAGGGTTCGGGGGAGCATCAGCCGGGGCAACCCTGGAACCAGCGGGGTCGGCAGGGTCATCATCATCATCGTCTCTGGAGGAGCTGTCCCAGAGGAGGTGTCACCACCATCCTGGAACCCATCAGCAGGGGGTAATGGGGGAGGGGGGAAGGCATCAGCAGGATCCCCCTCCACCCCTAGAGACTCGAGCTCGTAGGTGATGCGCTTGCCCTTCGTGGTGAAGTAGAAAATCAGGGACAAGCCATTGACCTCAGCAAGGGGACGGACAGAGGATCTCGATGCGAGCATGGCCGTCATCCTCCAAGAGGCAAGGTCAACAGTGAGAAGCTTGCCAATCGGGCCGGAGACCGTCTTGAGGATGTGCTGAAGCTTGGCGCCACGCGGAGAAGAGGAGTTTCCCTTAGGGAGCCGGTAGACGAGGACCTAGACCCGAGCGAGCGGCGGAATCGCGTCCGGTTCCGCGACCGCCACGCGGATGGAGATCAGGAACTTGTTGATGGGGCACCTGGCGACATCATGAGAGCATATGCAAAGAAGCTCGATGGAGGGGAAGGGGACCGAGAAGACCATTGGGGCGGTCTCGGTCACCTCCCAGGAGAAGGTGGAGCCCCGAAAATCGCCTATGTAGTCAGACAGATCAACCTGGATGAGGTCGGGGGTGATGGCCAGAGACTGCGGCAGGACCTGGTCAGGGGCGAGCGAGACCAGTGCCAGGTGCGGGCGGGTTGGCTCCTCCTCAAACTCAGCGTCCACAAAGTAGAAGCTGCCCCCTCTGTCCCATAGCCTAGATAGGCTAGCGTCAAGGGACATCGAGGGGGAGCCTCGCACTCAGAGCGGAAGTGACCCGCATAGCCGTAGTTCATACACATCGACTCCTCACGCGATCTCGAACGGCTAGCACGGACAGCTAGGGCCGCCGGAGCCTCCTTATCCGACAACCCAACGGGGGGAGGGGGCAGCGACGGAGCCGGAGTCTTCCTCTTCTTACTCTTGTTCTTCTTCATCTTGGCCGGAGCAGCAGTACCCAAGGTGGCAAGCGGCCGAGAGGCGAGGGAGTAACGCCCATCGCGGGAGCCACCTTCGTCGTGGCGCCAAGCTGGCGCGTCGGAACGCGAGGGGCGGGAGGCCGCCCAGGTGCCCCGCGAGCCGTCACGGTCAGGCCGGGCACCATCATCCGGTGACCTCGAGCGCACGCGCGGGACCTCCTGACGGGTCCGTTCAGCGCCAGCCCCACGCCCCGAGGAGGCCACATCATGGTTGCGCGGAACCGAGGCCTGTCAGGCATCCAGCTCCCGACGGAGCTCCTCCTAACGGGCCCGATCCTCGTCCAGCCTGCGATAGGCCTCGAGCCGGCGCCGGTCACCGAGGGAACCAGGAAGGGGGAGGCGGGGGTCACGCAATGGGTTGTGGGGAGGGGGAGGCCGGTGGAGGGAGGTGCCAGCATAGGAGTATCCGCGGCAGGACGACCCCGCGGCGTCGGAGCGAGAGTCGGACCGGGGCTCGGATGAACCCGCCGGCAGCGAACGCTTGGGGCGGGGCAGTCCATCACCGGACTCCCGGGCCATAAGCACATCTTGATATGACAGCCGTGGAGGGGAAGGCAAGGACAAGGGGGGCGCGGAATTCAGGAGGGGAGCCGCCCACGAGCAGGATCGGGGAGCAGGAGCGGCGGGACAGGAGAGAGTAGGGGGAGGCGGCGCTGGGGGGCAGGGGACGTAGCGAGCAAGGTGTTTCCAGCGTCGCACGTCTTCCCTAGAAGCAGGAGAGGCAAGTTGGGAGGAGGAGCCCCGTTGGATCCAGACCCAACGGTCTGGATCTTCGGGCGCGAGCCACCAGCACCAGTTGGCCATGCTTAAGGCTTCCCGAGCCTTTCGCGCAGCCGCTACAGCCCACCTAGCCTATAGGCAGGCCCAGGAACCCCTGCGTCTTCGGTCCTGGAGGTTGTCCCAAGGCCCAGCGGGGAGGGCCGAGCCACACTCCACAACTAGCCTAGCCACGGTCTCCCCCGTCCAAGCCACCAAGCCAGCCGCCCCTGAGCTAGGGCAGGGAGCAGCCGCTGCCGGCAAATCCGCTGCCGAAGCCGATATCACCGCAGCTGTCTCACCCAAGGCAGAGACTGCCACTGAGCCAGGTCTGCCGAGAGGGGGAAACATGGGTAGGGGAAGGAGGTCGCTTGGCCCGCGGCCATGGCCAGAGGTGGCTGTCGAGCGGTGAGGGGGGCGGAGAGCGGGCTGAGCAGCAAGCGTCGGGCGCCACAGAGTGCGAGACGGTCGGGGCGTGCAGGCTGGGCAGAGGAGAGGAAGTCACCTAGGACCGCCGGAGTAAGGGAGACGGGCACCTCGACGCGGCCAGAGCCGTCCGACTCCTCCTCATCGGCGAGGTCAGCCCAGGAGAAGGCAGAGCGTGAGAAGGAGACGAACGGCGCCAACAGCCCGGATGCGGCGTCAGGCGCGACATCAAGCGGACTGGAGACGACCGCACCAGCGGCGGCCATCCCGCCGACGGCAAGGGTCAGGGTCCAACGGGGGAGGCAAGGGATTTTCAAAATTGCCTAGCTCATGCCCCCAGTCCCTCTCGCGACCCGTGAATCATAGTCCCTCGAATCCGGATAAGATGACTTCAACTAGTGAAAAGGACTGTTGATTAAGGGTCTGTTTGGATTGTTACTATATTTATCGTATATTGTCACACTATTTTGCCACACCTGCATTACTTGAGGTGCTCAAATAGTTAGCCACACTTTGTCTTCTTTTAGGTAATTTTGCTATACTTTTTGTATCTATGACTTAGGACGCCGACAACCACCACACATGTGGTGGAAGCAATACCCGACCACATGTCTCATGACCACAGATTGGGTCTTGTCACCGTGTGCATGCACAAGTGATGAAGCTGATGATGTTAGCAGAAATATTTTGTTCTTTCAGTTTTTCAAATATTTTATTTCTTAAATAAAAAATCCAATTGAAAAACTATTTTCATCATTAAATCCGTCACGACGAGATCTTGAAACTAGATCTCATATGATATGTTTCGATGAAAAAAAATTTGATTAAAAATTGTCATGTCTAGTACACATAATGCCATCATGATTACAGTAAAGTTGACATGATATATTTTAATTATTTTTTCTACTACGTTTAAAGTAAATTTTGACATGTATGAAAAAGGAATTAAGAAACTAAACTTGTCAATATGAATTACTAAAATTTGCCATGATCCATGAAATAATTTTGACATGGTTCATAAGTAAAAAGAAATATGTTGTCAATCACTTTAAAAATGCATGGTCAATGTTGCCATGAATCATAAACTAAAATTGTCATGGTAAATTACTTAAATTTGTCATGATACATGCACTAAAATTTACCATGCTTCATACAAAAAATATTTTCCATGTTCAAAATTCTAGAATTGGTGTGGTCAAAATACTAAAGTTGTCATGATCTATAAGTTTAATTTGCCATGATGAATTACTAAAAAAATTCATAATCCATGAATTAAATTTGCGGTGGTTAATTACTAAAAGTTGTTATGGTAAATTAATTAAAATTGCCGTGAAAAATAGTTGAACTACAATGGTAGTTTTAAATCTAGAAGAAAAAAGTAGATGAACATGTCGTGACAACTTTATTGTAAACACTATGACAACTTTAGTGTAAACAACATGGCTTTTTTTTGACTAAAAAATATCATCGAAACATATCAATATGAGATCTAGTTTTCAAGATCTCGTCGAGACGGATTTAATAATAATTGGATTTTTTATTTAAAAGGTAAAACATTTTTAAGACCAAGAATCAAAAAGATTCTGCTGATGTCATATGTTTGATGTGGTAAGATGAATGATTATGATGGCAGGTATACCATGTTGCTTCGTGCCATACTGTGTGATAATAAAAAAAGTATTGTCTTAGTTATGGCCAAAACCAAACACATGTCTAAATTGATCAAACTTGTTCAAGTTAAGGTGTGGCAAAATGCAAGTTAAGGTGTGGCAAAATGTGATAACTTGTGCCTTGAAACCAAACAATTCCTAAGCTTATACTCCCTCCGTTTCAAAATAAATGTCGTTGATCTAGTATAAAATTTGTATTAAGCTAGTGCAAATTTTGCGACACTTATTTTGGAACGGAGGGAATACGTATCAATTATACCATGGAATCTTGTCAAAGCTTACATTCGTTTCTTTAGTTGTATCAATTATACCATGGAATCTTGTCAAAGCTTACATTTGTTTCTTTAGTTGTTTATCGAAAAGCCTAATCATCCTAAGAAGTCTGCATGGACAACCCATGTACACTATGTTCAGTTTCTTTCAGTACCATGTTTGTCTCCACACACTTGATTTGACGTATCAAATTATGATAGTGGCACTCTATTTCTGATGCATCTTACTTAAGTGCGTTCATGGAGTAATTATATCTCCTTGGTTTTTTAAAACTTGCCGTCCGCCATTCAATGTGTATCGTGCCTAAGCCACTCTTACTATTGATATTGATACTTCATTTTAATGTATGTTACTTAACCTTTTCTTTCCGGGTGAGTATGTTACTTAACATTGATGCTACGAACTAGTGGTGCTAATCTAAACAATTCCACTTTTTTATTGTAACCATGAAACCTCAAAGTCTACATTGGTAGTGCTACCCATTCACTCAGCAAAGAAAAAAATTAATGGAAATTTATCCAAGTCAACTGTAATTTGGCATTGTATATTTTTTCGGAAAAAAGGAAATGTTCGTGCAAATAACATCTCCCACTCTGCTAAACACTCTTGCATTGCACTCGGTCAAAAAGTGTGTCTTGAACGGGTTCTGAGGGGAAAGATGTGCCCTGAATCCGGACAACATGATTGCAATCCGAAATAAACTTGGGAATAGGTTGATGTTAATTAACTGAAGCATAAATCGAATGCCATGGAATCTTGTGAAAGCTTACATTTTCCCTTGATGATTAATTATGCAAAAGAACTCTGGTAAACTCTCTTATATTGTACTGGGTCAACATTGTGCCCTGAATCCGGACAATATGTCTTGAACTTGTGAACAGGTCGCTGTTAATTAACAGAAACATAAATTAGTTTTTATTAACAAAATATTTCCATAAACTTAATATAGTACTCGGTCTAAGATATAGTATATTTTAATTTTGTCTTAAGTCAACTACTGTAAATTACGATCAAGTTTCTAAAAAAGTATATCGACATATACTTTACCAAATCAATGCCATTCGAATATCATGGAATATATATTCATCTGATATTTTGTAAAGGAGGGGCCACCCCGAAAGCGATGTTCTGGCTCCCGGGAGCAGTAACGCAAATAAAAATACTAAATGTTTTTGAAAAATTCTAATTTTTTTGTAGATGTTTATGTTAGTGTCACAAGCATGCATGACAATGTTCATGCAAAACGGAGCGGCGGTATTTCGTCGGCAAAAAAAAACAAATTTAGGATGACATTTTGAGGTAACTTTTGGTGTTGGAATTTTTTTTTTTGCACAAGCCAAAATGCTTTACATTTTTGTCTCAAAATTTATAGGTAGCATTTGATTGTGACGAACTACACATAGAATTTTTGTCTTGACTTTTTTTTCATTTTTTTTAGCCCGGGAGCATATATGCTCCTGGGAGCCGAATCACATTTCCGGGGCCACCACCAATCTCTACATTGATTCAATCATCTATTATTTTGAAATTCAATCGTCTAAAATAGCCATGTCAAGGATAAAGAAACAAATGACTAGCACAACAAATGTGTCGTTTTATAGTTTTCACTATATAAATACATGTTGTCAAGAGTGGAAATTGCCAGGAAAAAGGCATGCGTCACTCAGTCACTCCAGGGGGTCTGCTTGGGCGAGCCCTATCTTTCAACGCCCCCATCTCTTCCCTCGGCTTTCTCACCACCGCTACTGGATGAGGCCCGCAAGCAATGCCCATCCGACTGACACGGCAACAAGATCAGAACCTCAAGTATGGCCGGGGCTTCCCTAGCCTGTAAATTAAGTTGGTCCTAGATGGCAAGCATTTAAGGATGAGCTCAGGCTCCGAAGCAGCGGCTTTGGATGGCATCGATGCTACCCGCACTGTCGTGGTTGTATGGGTAGCGAGACAGCTGACCATGGTGGCTGGCGGTGGTAGATTGCATCCTCGCCCTGATATTAATGTAGGCTATCGGTGGTCGGGTTGTCGGCGATTAGCGTCAGTACGTTGGCTACGACATGTCACTTGCGTGACTCGTGTGCATTCTCAGCCCAATTGGTTCTGTGCGGAAGCGACCGGTTGGTGCATGGATGACTCGAGCTTCGATGGCAGTTACCTGATCCGCGATACGAGTATGGTTTCTCCTAGATATCTGTGGAGGTAATGTTTAAGGGGAGCGGGAGATGTCCCACCCCATCCGCTAGCGCCAACCTCATCTCGTCATCGGTGATGGTGGTGGGGGTGCCCTCCTCGAGAGGCAGTTGGCTAGCTGGTTCCGTCGGGCATGCACTACTTTCGCGTGTGGTTGCAATAGGTGCCGAGAGAAGTGTGTGGCCTCCTTCGGTGGACATTGTGGTTATTATAAGCAGAGTATTGACTGGCGCAACTATCGAAAAATCTGACTGTGAGATTGTGCTTGGAACATTGTTTCATGTGTGGAGTGAAAACTCATGTTGTGGCCATGATTGGTCAGATTCACCAATGACAAATAGTCTCATTACATTGTTTAAGGTGTTGTCTCTATGCTGATGTTCTAGGCTTCATTACTAGTCTTGACACCCAGGATGGGAATCCTTGTTCTAGTCGTCTTTGGTCGAACATGACACTGATGACGCGAGTACGTTATCCCTTCTGGAAGGTGGTGTTGTGAAAGAGATAGACTCAGTTGTGTGTGTTTCTTATATCTCGTAATGGTTCTACCTTATTTGTCTATGTCGTGTACTCTGCAGGTTGATGATTTTAGTATTGTTGCTTTGCATCAACTTTAATAAAATATCTTCTTTGTATCTCGAGGTACAAATGCCGAAAGGTTTATGTTTCCCTTTAAACAAAAGCTTGATACCATACAAGATTACAAAAAAGCACATGCTTCATTAATCCATTGATTAATCGCCATCTAAAAGAGTTGAACATAACCCATAGAGACATGAAGCAGTGTTACGGCCAAGGAGACCTAGATCGAATCCGCTCTTCTCACCACCGCCACAATGCACCATCGGAAAAAGCCTGCGCAATACCAGTAGCGGCGGGGAGGTCCTTTTGAGATGTGGTGCCCGAGTGGAGTGTGGGATATGGTTGGGAGGTCCAGCTATTTTGTGTGCTAGCGCTCGTGCGTTGCTGACGGTGACGGCTGTTCTGGGCTAGTGGATCAGCTCTGGTTCATTCGCAACCTTCGGCCGCGACCTAACCTGGTATGGTCATCAAAAAAGTGGGCATCGCGACAGGATCCTGGGCGGCAACGAGCTTTAAGTTGTCTTTGGTATTGACTAGGGCGGCAAGGCAGCGGTGCCGACCCTCTGCAGGAATAATGTTCTTCCTATTCCACCGATGTGTTTATTTTGAGCGAAGGGAGTATGGAGCTATTTATTCGACATATCTTTTCGAGAACTGTTTGGTTTAGGTTTCCGATGGATCCCTCTGAATTCGGTAGGTATTCATGGTTTTCGAAGTTTCTACGGGCCCTTCTCGTTGTTTTCTTCTCAGGGGCGGCAATTTGCTTTGCAGATCGTGGTTGTTGGCATATCCTGGACTACATGAACAAATTCCTATCCTCTGCTTCTACAAACTCCTAGGTAAAAAGTAATTGCTCGGTCAAGCCAAAAGCCTAGAGGCGGCATCGAACTATGCACGTGTCATCAATGAATTCAGGAGCAATGATACTTCACCCCCCCCCCCACACACACACTCTCTCTCTAAGATTAGAATGTAATTCTATTTTTCTGTATGTGAGTTTGTAAGGACATGTGTTGATTAATATATGGCATTAGGCCTTTTCACCCAAAAATGCAGTATATTCTTGGACCAATTCATGAACGCTACATATTTGTCACTCACACCACAATCTTAATTTGTTTACTTTTGCATTGCAACAATAGAAAATCTGAACGTGCACTGCATTTCATCAAGAATTTCGGGAGGAAATGTCTCCATTAACCGACTTAAAAACCGAAAAATGACACCACACTATAGCCGTTGGAATTATTGGGCTTTAGCCCATTTTTTCTATCCGGTAATTTCTATAAAAATCCCAAAGGTCTATATGTGCTATTTATGCATAATAAGGGGTGTGGTTTAGTCCTGCCACGCTAGTGGAGGATGTGGGAGACCAACGCAGGTTCTTTTACACACTAGCAAGAGCAACGTGAGGATTGAGTAAATTTTATTACGCAATGTGTTTCCATGTTTGAATACCAGGTTAGGTTCAACGTGGAAGAAATCAAGATTTTTCAAGTCTACGAGAGGTTTAAGGCACAAAGACCTTTTATCTCCTTATCTATTCTTGTTATGAGAGGGTCTGACTACTCTATAGTCGAACATGGTGAAAATGAATATATTTATGGTTTCAAGGTTTGTAGAGACGCCCCTTCTATCACTAATCTTCTCTTTGTTGATGACTCGCTAACTCGAATGGAAGCCAATATTTACAATGTTGAGCTTCGAAGTCAGTTATATATTCTCGTTTTGTTTCAGGGTAAATGGTGAGTGTTAATAATTCCGACATTGTTTAGTCACAATACGAGTGCGGAAACTAGAGAACAAATGCTTAATACCCTGAATATTATTATCGAAGCCCTTAAGGACCTATATTTGGGTTTGCGAACTATCGGTGTACTAAAGTTTGGGTCTTTTAGTACCCCTTACTTGTGCATGGGCAGTTGTAGCCACGCCAGCGGCAATGCCTGCCAGGGGGCTGCGGGACCCAAGGACAAGGAAGTCAAGAAAACATTCAAGCCGATGCTCGAGAGCGAAGACCAAAGGTCAGACCCCCGGCAAGATCTTCCTGGGATGGCCCATGGAATCCCGGCAAGATGTGCACCCGGCAAGACCTCGCCACCTAGCCAGCGCAGAGGCCAGGTGTCGTCACACCTGGGTACATGTCAAGGCGTCGGCGATGGAAGAGGCTAAGCGGTGCCGATGGGATGGGGTCCCGTCCCGTAGACGGTCAGGGGCGCCTGACATAGCATTAAATGCGTTTGTCTTACACCGCCAGTGTTAGGTATGATAGCACTGTAGCACTGTACCCCTCGTGTATGTACTATACGCCACTGTTGGGATCCCCTTAGTCCTATAAAAGGAGGCCCAAAGCGTTACAGGAGAGG
This sequence comes from Hordeum marinum, assembly GCA_022496015.1. NCBI lineage: Eukaryota > Viridiplantae > Streptophyta > Magnoliopsida > Poales > Poaceae > Hordeum > Hordeum marinum. The sequence continues at coordinate 416,772,074 of CM039678.1, read as the reverse complement.
ACTTTTTTTGAACCCTCCGGCTCACAGGAGTAGCAGCTGCGTATTGTTTCCCCACACAGCGCTCCTGTAGCTGGAACGCAAGAAATCCCATAATACACAAAGCAGGAGTAGGGTTTTACGCTGCTCAGCGGCCCGAACCTGGATAAAAATCCCTCGCGCTGCTCATCTGGTTTGCTCTTTGTGCACACTAACTACCTGCCGAACGGTAAAGGGACTCTCGAGATCCCATAGGTGTCACATCCCCCGACATCTTTGGCGCACCAGGTAGGGGGATTGGTTGCGCGAACCTGATCCGACGATCAGTGCACCGTTTTCTTCACCGACTCCATTGCCTTGGCTCCCAAGAAGAAGGGCTTCACGGCGGTCGACCCATCCACGTCCGATGTGCCTGTACCCACCCGGACAGGCGACGGCGTGGATGCGGGCGGAGGAGGCAGAGATCTTGAGCCTCCGCGATGCTCTGGCGATCAAGGCCAGGCAAACGGAGACGTCCATGACGGCGGCGGTAATCCACGTGCCGCTGGATCTCAGGACAGAACTGTGCTGCCTACGGGCGGTATAGTGAACTCCAGGGACGGGAGGGTGCCTTCCAAGATGCCCACGCCGGTTCACGCGTCGCAGCCTTCTCAAGATGTGCGCGATGAACGACGCCGCGACGCTGATGGTTCCAAGCGTCCCTTGGAAAAGCTCCTGCGCATCACTCCCAAGATGCGCGGGACCAGCATCCGCACCAAGATGCTGGTGAATGTGGCGCGCAGTCGCGGGACCGTGATGGAGCTCCTTCTAACACAGTTAGGAGTCATAGCACCTCACGTTCCTCGCGTCCCTCACTACCGACCACGTTAGAAGAAGCAATGGTGCGAGCACAACTGCTCCTGAATTTTCCTCCCGCCGTGGAGAAGCTCGAAGAATGGATACCTACTATCTAGAGCCTCCTCAGCCTCGCTGATAGGTATGGGCTGCGGCGGATGGAGCCTTCACGGATACAATCCATCGAGCCAACGTGCACTGGTGGCGAAAAGGCTAGAGGTGGTGCACCCACAGTGCACTCTCCTCCGCGGCCGCGACAACGGTCGCCAACCCGACAGGTCGACGCTTGCGATGGCTACTCGACGGCATCGTCCGACCCGTGAACTCGTCGCGACCAACGTCAAATACTTCGGGAATGGAGCAAAGAGGACACTCGGGCTACCATCGAGCGGTGGTGAGAAGCGCGCCATCAATCTGATAAGCGCGCGAGGCCCACTACAGACAAACCTGCGCCAGGGTATCCGGTGGACCTACCTCACGAGGTGGGTTGTCCAGCGTTTACCCGTGAGCTAGAGCGAGTCGAGTGGCCCAACTCCCGAACGTTCAAACCGGAGGTCCCGGAGAAATACAACGGCAAGACCCACCTGTAGGAGTTCTTGAGCATCTACACCATCGCGGTGCAGGCTGCCAGGGCTCGCAACGACAAGATACTCACCAACTACTTCCCGTTGGTACTCAAGCCCAACCTCAGGTCATGGTTGATGCATCTGCCGGAGAATTCCATTTCTTCCTAGGCAAACCTGTGCCATGAGTTTGTTGGCACCTTCACCTGAGGTCACCAAGCTCCTGGCTAGGGAAGTAATTTACATATCATCCCCCAGAAGGAAGGCGAAACCTGGCGCAAGTACATTCAAAGATTCAGCCGTGTGCCTCAGAATATCCCAGATGTGCATCCTGCCGCTGTTATTAGCGCGTTCCATCAGAATGTGCGCAAACACATGATGCACAAAGAGCTGGCGATGAACAAGGTCAGGGATGTTGCCGAGCTCTACGCTCTAGCTGGTAGATGTGCTCAAGCTAAGGAAGGAAGGAAGGAGAATCCCCGGTGAGGAGGCTGCCACTGGGATCGACTATGAAGATGAAGACGCTACCGCCCCAACGAGAAAAGGCCGACGACGGAACAAGAAGCGCAAGGGCAAGGCCATGCTTGCCATCGAGGGATCCGACAACGTCGATGATGCCAAGAAGACTAAGGTTGATGGCCCCGACAAGGAGGCTGCCGGGTGCGCCTCTTGTCAGGCCTTGGCGGCTACTGACAAGTTGGAGGGCTCCGACAAGCAGTATTGCAAGATCCATCGCACCAAGGGCCACGACCTCAAAAACTGCCGACAAGTTGAGCAGCTTGTCGAGAAGCAGAAAGCTGAGTACGTACGATGAGACAAGAAGAAGGCCCAAGACGGTCTGGCAAGAAATGTGGTGGCCGAGGAGGTCGCCGTGGCAAGGCCAAGCAACAGAAAGAGAGGCCCGCCCAGGGCCATGACAAGGAAGATGTAGATGATGATGGCAATGAAGAGGACAACGAGTCCAGTGAGCATGAGTTTGAGAAGGCTACAAAGATGATGTGCATTGACGGGGGCGCCTCGTTGCATCTTCTCACCGCCAACTTAAACAGTGGGCGCGCGAGATTAATGCAACAGAGCCATCTGTCACTGCCTAGAAGCCACTGAAATGGTCTAACACGCCCATCATTTCGATGCCGAGGATCACCCTGACTGCAACCATAGTCGAGTGTCTGCCATTGTTGGTTTCACCAACAATCCGCAACCTCAAGGTGACAAAAATGTTGGTTGACAGTGGGGCCGGTCTGAACTTGATCTCACCTGATGTCATCACAAGGCTGCAAATCCCTGATGAAGATCTCGAGGAGACAGGCATGTTTCAAGGGATCAATCCAGAGAGGAGTCAACGGAAGGGCAAGATCACGCTATCGGTAACATTTGGTGGCGACATGAACTTCAGAACAGAGAAGGTTGTTTTCGATGTCGCCAAGATTCCATTGCCATATAATGGTATCCTTGGTCGTCCGGCGCTGGCCAAGTTCATGGCGGCATCACACTACGCATATAATGTGTTGAAGATGCCCAGACCGATGAGTGTCATCATGATCAACTGTGACAAGAAAGGTGCGCTTATCTGTGCCGACCAACTCTACTTGGAGGCACTTTCGGAGCCTGCCGCCAAGGCACTTGCTCCTGCCGTTGAAGCTCCCGGGGGGAAGAAGACCGGCAAAGCCTCTGCTATAGATTCCGGCAAGCGCACCTCTTCGGAGTGTTGCGCTCCAGTTGACGATGTGCCAGATAGCTCCATCGACAAGAACAAGAAATCCAAGGCAACTTCACCAGAAACCAAAAAAGTACCCGCCAAGGAGGATGGTATGGGAGGAACTTTCACCATAAGTTCCACCCTTGACGACAAATAGGAAAGCGCGCTCATTGCCTTTCTGCGAGTGAATGTCGATGTGTTTGCATGGCAACCATCTGAAGTCCCCGGCGTTCCCAGGGAGGTAATTGAGCACCACCTTGCTGTCTGTCCCCATGCACGGCCCGTCAAGCAGAAAGTCAGGAAGGAAGCCTTGGAGCGGCAAGAGTTTATTGTCGAGTAAATTAGGAAACTGGAAGCAGCAGGTCTGGTTAGAGGGGTGCTCCATCCAACATGGTTGGCCAATCCAGTTGTAGTGCGCAAGGCGAATGGGAAATGGAGGCTGTGTATCGACTATACAGATCTCAATAAGGCCTGTCCGAAAGATCCTTTCCCCTTGCCGTGCATCGACCAGATTGTGGACCACACTGTAGGCTGCGATTTGCTGTCATTCCTCGGATCTTGTTCAGGGTACCATCAGATCTTCATGTCTAAGGAAGACGAGGAGAAGACCGCAATTATCACCCCGTGTGGCACATATTGCTTCGTGTGTATGCCTTTTGGGTTGAAGAGTGTTGGGCCAACATTTGCAAGGGCAGTCCAGATTGGTTTTGAACCTCAGCTACATAGGAATATGGAAGCTTATATGGTGACATAGTGGTTATAACCAAGGAGAAGGCAACGCTCATACAAGATATGGAAGAAACGTTCGCAAGTCTGCGTAGAATCAACTTGAAGCTCAATCCTGAGAAGTATGTGTTTGGCGTTCCATCCAGCAAGCTTCTCGGATTCTTTGTGTCTTAGCGTGGGATCGAAGCGAACCCCGACAAGATCAAAGCGATTGAGCAGATTGAGACGCCAAGACGCGTCAAGGATGTGCGTCCTCTTGCCGGCTGCGTTGCGTCTCTGAGCAGGTTCATCTCAAAATCTGTTGAGCGCGCCGGGCCATTCTTCAAAATTTTGAAGAAGGCAGGTCCAATGAAATGGACTCCGGAAGCGGAGGCAGTGCTGCAGGATTTGCAGAGGTACCTCTCCTCTTCGCCGACACTGGTCGCACCTAAACCACAAGAGTCGTTGCTGCTGTACCTAGCGGTGACGAATCAAGTGGTTAGTGATGCTTTAGTGGTGTAGAGAGAAGTCGATGAAGAAGCTGCAGCAGAGGCAAGACCGCCAAGCAATGAGCCAGGAACTCCCCGGGTAGAGTCTGGTGCCGACAAGGCAGGATCTGTGCAGACAAGTGAAGCGACACAGAAGAAGAAGATGGTGAAGCAGCTAGTTTATTTTGTCAGCTCCCTTTTGTAGGGGGCTAGGTCAAGATACTCCGGCGTGCAGAAATTGCTTTTTGGTCTCCTTATGTCCTCGAGGAACCTGTGCCATTAATTCCAAGCACATGAGATCACCGTCGTCACCCGGTTTCCGCTACAACGGATTTTGCGGAATCCAAATGCGACCGGCAGGATTGTGGATTGGGCTTTGGAACTGTCAAGCTTTGGCTTTAGATTTGAAAGTACTTCAACTATTCAGAGCAGAGCCTTGGCAGAATTCATTGCAGAATGGACTCCGACACCAAACGAAGAGATCCAAGAAACAACCCTTCCTGGCAAGGAAACTAATCAAGAATGGTTCATGTATTTTGATGGAGATTTCTCCCTGCAAGGGTCCGGTGCTGGCGTGCTTCTTGTCGCACCCACCGGAGAGCACCTCAAGTATGTGATTCAGGTGCATTTTCCCCGAGAGAGGTCGACAAACAATACCACAAAATACGAAGGACTGCTCGCCAGCCTCAGGATCACGATAGACCTTGGAATCAAGGAACTCATTGTCAGGGGTGATTCTCAACTTGTCATCAAGCAAGTCAACAAGGATTACCAGAGACCATTGATGGAAGCCTACATGGATGAAGTGAGGAAGTTGGAACAACGCTTCGACGGTCTGCAGACAGAGCATGGTCCTCGTGTAGAGAACCGCATTGCCGATGAGCTATCGAAGCGCGCTGCCCTCAAGTTACCTGTGGAACCAGGGACTTTTGTACTCCGATTGACTTAGTCATCTATAGCGCAGTCAGCGAAGCAAAACAAGAGAAGGAAGTTGAGTTCCGGCCAGTACTTTCCTGCAGAACTCCCAAAGGCTGTCGGCAAGGAAGTTGCCGGGAACGACGTCAAACTTGTCGGGGAGCAACAGGCTCCGGCAGGACCTCAAGTCCTTGCCGTAGAGACAAACACTCTCACAACAGAAGACATGCCTTTAGTCCTCTCTCTCAAGCCACAGACTCCAGCATGGGCACAACACATTGTTCAGTTCCTTCAAACAGGAGAACTCCCTAAGGAACAGGAAGAAGCGGAGAAAGTAGCCCGTCAGTATAGTATGTACCAGTTCATGGATGATGTCCTATACAGAAAAAGACCAAACGGTGTGAAATTGAAGTGCATTCCTTGGGAGGGTGGACTGGAGCTGTTGGTAGAGATACATGGAGGCATATGTGGCTCCCACATAGGATCGAGAGCACTTGCTGGCAAAGCATTCCGGCAAGGTTTCTTTTGGCCCACCGCCCTCCAGGATGCAACTGCACTAGTAACCAAGTGTGAAGCATGCCAGTTTCATTCGAAGAAACTACATCAACCAGCTCAAGCTCTTTAGACAATCCCTCTCTCCTGGCCATTTTCGGTCTAGGGGCTCGACATTTTGGGCCCCTTCCCTCGTGCTACCGAGGGCTTTGAGTACTTGTACGTCACAATCGACAAGTTCACAAAGTTGCCAGAAGTGGAAGCAGTGAGAAAGGTGACAGCACAATCAGCCATCAAGTTCTTCAAAGGACTAGTTTGCCACTTTGGTGTTCCTAACAGGATCATCACCAACAATGGCACACTGTTCACGAGCCGCACCTTCACGGAGTATGTCCAAGATCTTGGCAGCAAAATCTGTTTTGCTTCTATCGCTCACCAAAGGAGCAACGGCCAAGTGGAAAGGGCAAATGCTTAAGTGCTGCGAGGGCTTAAGACAAGAACTTTCGACAAGTTGCGCAAGTGTAGAAGACGCTGGGTGATACGTCTCCAACGTATCTAAAATTTATGAAGTATTCATGCCATGTTTACAATAATTCTACATGATTTTGGTGTGATTTTATTGGAACTAACCCGGACTGATGTTGTTTTTAGCAGAACAACCATGATGTTGTTTTTGTGCAGAAATAAAATTTCTCAAAATGGGCTGAAAATTTATGGAGAATATTTTTGGAAAATATAAAAAATACTAGAGCGAAGAGCTAGGCTAGGAAGTGGACAAGGAGGTCACAAGCCTGCTAGGCGCGACCAACCCCTAGCCGCGCCTAGCGAGCTTGTGGGCCCCTCGAGCACCCCCTTGACATGGGATCGATGCCAAAAATTCCTATAAATCCAAAAACCATCGAAAAGAAACCTAGATCGTGAGTTCCGCCGCTGCAAACCTCCAGAGCCTTGAAAAACCAATCTTGGCCCTCTCCGGCACCCTACCGGAGAGGGTCACCATCACCGGAGGCCATCTTCATCGTCCTGGAGGGTCCATCAACACCATGGAGGCCAAGTACCAGAGGGAGAACCTCTCCCCATAGGGGGGAGGCCATGGAGGAGGAAGCACAAGGGGGAGACCCTCTTCCCCTCTCTCCCGGTGGTGCCGAAGTGCCACCGGGGGAACCATCGCTGTTGTGATCGTCTTCATCAACATCACCTTCTTCATCACCATCATCATCTCCTTTTAGCGGTCCACTCTCCCGCACCCTGCTGTAATCCCCTACTTGAACATGGTGCTTTATGCCACATATTATGACCCAATGATGGGTTGCCCTCCTATGATGTTTTGAGTAGATTTATTTTGTCCTTTGGGTTGATTGCTGATCTAGATTGGTTTGAGTTGTCTGCTTATTTTGGTGCTGTCCTATGGTGTCTTCCGTGCCATGCACACGTGAAGGATTCCCGCTGTAGGGTGTTGCAATACGTTCATGATTTTCTTATAGTGGGTTTCTTGAGTGACAGAAGCATAAACCCGAGTAAGGGGGTTGTTGCGTATGTTATAAAGGGGACTTGATGCTTTAATGCTATGGTTGGGTTTTACCTTAATGATCTTTAGTAGTTGTGGATGCTTGCTAGAGTTCCAATCATAAGTGCATATGATCCAAGTAGAGAACATATGTTATCTTATGCCTCCCCCTCATATAAAATTGCAATAATGACTTCCGATCTTGTTACCAATTGCCTAGGATAATTCCGCACACCGAACCATCATTATTCCACACTTGCTATTTGTTATATATTGTAATATTATGTTAACAACATATATTTTTATATTTTAGTTCTCCGATATCATGCAAATATATCCTCTTCATACCCACAATGTAGTTTTATTTCTCATTTCTAGATGGAAGCAAATGTTCGGTGTATGCAGAGTCACATCGGTGGCTGATAGGACTTGAGAGAATATTGATCTTACCTTTAGATCCTTGTGGGTTTGACACTCCATACTTATCACTTGCACCTTTGTATATTGCTACGATGACTCCTTGCACCTGGGGATTATCAAGCTCTTTTCTTGCGCCATTGTCGGGGAGCAATAGCGTGGGGTTGATATTCTTGTTTGTGTTTGTTTGCTTTCTTCACTATATAGATTTTGTTTCCCCTTTTTGCTTTCTTTAGTTGTGGGTGAAACAAACAAACAAGTTAAAAATTAAAAATATAAAAAGAGTTACTTGCCCTTTTTGCCGAACAAGTTTTTCAAAAAGAGAAGTGATTGGAAAGTTGTGCATTGGAGAAGTGATGGTCAAACTTGGAACACTTGTGTTCATGCTCATGGAAACAATGTAGAATTTTTCATGGAAGGTTCTGAAAAATAATTATCCCCTTGCATATATCCATTGTTTTATAAAAATAATGTGCCAAGATTTTCTTTTAGGATGATTAGATTGCTTGTTTGGTGTGCAGTGCAAAAACAGAAACTTTGGTTGTAGTGCGTGAATTTTCATTTTTTATTGGACGTCAAAAGTTTCTGAAAATTTTACACAGTACTGCTATGCAAAGTTTTAATTTGTCCTAAATATTCAGAATTTTTTGAGTTATAGAAGTATACAAAGTTTCCAGATTACTACAGACTGTCCTGTTTTTTTATAGATTCTATTTTCTATGCATTATTCTCTTATTTTGATGAATATAGGCTTGTATCGGTGGTTATAAACCATGGTGAAGTTGGACTACAGTAGATATAATGCTAATATGAATTTGGAATGATTTCACAACATTACTTAAAGTAGTAATTGGCTTTATTATACTAATGGATCTCACGAGGGTTTTGTTAAGTTTTGTGTGACTGGAGTGTTTGAAGATCGAGAAGGTATCAATATAAGAAGAATACAGAGAGACAAGAGTTAAAGCTTGGGGATGCCCAAGGCACCCCAAGTAAATATTTCAAGGAGACTCAAGCATCCAAGCTTGGGGATGCCCCAAAAGGCACCCCATCTTTATTCTTCAACAATTATTGGTATACCTCGGTTTTTGTTTTGTTCACATAATATGTGTCTTTAGTGTTTGTGTTTTCCTCTATGCTCCCTTATAGTATGACTTATTGCTTCATTGATTTTGTAGAAATATTCATTCACTTCACTTAAATATTTTGAGTATTGCTTTGTAGAATGCTCTTTGTTCTTCACTCAAATCTTTTGAGTATGGAATTGTAGAATGCTCTTTGTGCTTCACTTAAACCTTTTGAGTATGGCTTTATAGAATGCTTCGTGTGCTTCACTTATATATTTTAAGCTTGTATATTGGTTAATCTATATTAATTGTAGAATGCTCTATGAACTTCACTTATATCTTTTAGAGTATGAATAAAATGATCATCGGAATTTTGCTTGGAAGAGTATCATTGAAATATCATGCCTAGCTAAAAAGGCATTAAACAAAAGCGCTTGTTGGGAGACAACCCAACACTTTTAATTTATTTTTTGATGTGTTCACATGATTAATTTATGGTAGTAATCATTTTTGTGACTTTTATTTCAATAAAGTGCCAAGTAAAGCCTTTGGGATAGTGTGGATACTTGCTTGTTTGATTCTGTGAAAAAACATAAAGTTTTGCGTCCAGTATATGAATTATCTGATTTTACTGGAGGGTCAAAAAATTGTGAAATTTTTACACAACATTACTGTGAAAATTGTGTGCTATTTCCTAATTTTACAGAATTTTTATAGTCAGGTAAATTTGGTGATCATTCATATATTTACAGACTGTTCTGTCCTTGACAGATTCTGTTTTGCATGTATAGTTTGCTTGTTTCAAGTCTTCCTATAGATTATATTGAGTAATATAAATTATGATAATGAGGTAATACAGTATTTATCATGTAATAATAATTATGAATCTTGTCTTGATAGTGCCTAAGTGAATGATTTATCTTTATTACACTAACCCTTCTCACGAAGTTCCGTTAAGTTTTGTGTGACTGAAGGTTTGAAGTTTTGGGTGAGATACCGATATGAGGGGAATAAGGAGTGACAAGAACACAATATAAGGGATTACCAAGGAATACCCAAGGTAATATTCAAGGAACACTCAAGCTTCTAAGCTTGGGGATGCCCCAGAAGGCATCCCCTCTTTCGTCCTCAACATTATCGGTATATCTTACTTGGAGCTATATTTTTATTCGTTACATAATATGAGTTTTGCTTGGATCATCATGTTATTTTGTTTTTATATGCTAGGTGTTATTTATAATCTTGTTTTTCAATAAAAAAAAGTTCCAAGAATTTCCTTAGGATGCTTGCTTTGCATGTTTGATGTGTGCTGTGTAAAAAACAGAAACTTTTGTTGTAGTGTTTGAATTTTAATATTTTACTGGCACGTGAAAAGTTTATGAAATTTTACACAGTATTTTCATATGAATTCCTTATCATGTCCGAATTTTCCATAATTTTTAGAGTTACATAGGTACACTGGTTTAATAAATTACCAGAGACTATTCTGTTTAGACAGATTGCTCTCATAATTTTGTTATCTACTTATCCTATAGTTTCCATAGCCTATATTGGTAGATAGAAATTGTGGAAATGATAGTATACGGTACATAATATTTGAAAATTATTGCACAACTTGTATTGGCGGTACATGAAGGGTTGATTTGTTCTTATGTGTACTAACTTATCTCACGAGTTCTTTTTGAGTTTTGTGTGGATGAAGTTTTTGAGAATAGGTGAAACCGGAATATGAGAGGATTGAACAAGATATAAAAGCTCAAGATTGGGGATTCCCAAGTCACCCCAAGCAAATATTTCAATAACTCTCAAGTATCTAAGCTTGGGGATGCTATGCATCCCACCTCTCTTCATCAACAATTATCGGTTAGCCTATGTTGAGCCCAAATTTTCATCCGTTCACATGATGCGTGCTATTCTTGGAGTGCCATTTTATATTGTTTGATGTTTCAATAAAATCATTGGATATGAAATTTTTAATAAGAGAGAGTTATCACATAGCTACTTAGTTGTTTGACTACTCATTGATCTTCACTTATATGTTTTGGAGTAGTTTTGTCATTTACTCTCGTGCTTCACTTATATCCTATGAGTAAATGGTTGAATGAATTGAATATAATAAATCTTAAATTATATATGTTTTATATGCTTATCCCATGGGGAGTAATGACTTCACATATAAGAAGTATAGGTGGTAAAATTTATTGAAAGTTAGCAAACACCGCATTGATCACTTGAACCATTCACGAAAGAATATTGAAGGAAGAGAGATTTCACATATAAATATACTATCCTGGACATCTTCTATGATTGTGGTCCCCATTTATTATTTTTAAACTTGAGAAAATTAGTTAAAGTTGGACAAGGAAGACAACGTAATGAGTTATGGTTGTGTATATTTGCATAGAAGTTATATTGTTATGGATCCTCCTGCGGTGCTTGTTTAGAACCTTTTGCTAGCCAAAAATCCATACTAAGTAGAGATACTACTTGTGCATCCAAATCCTTGAGCCAAGTTTCTTCCATGAGATTCCACCATACCTACCAATATGATTTATGTCCCTGCCGTTCCAAGTAAATTTGCATGTGCCACCTCTAAAATTTCAAATAAGCATCTGTTTTGTGTGCCTGGACCGCTCATGGAGCGATAGGGGGCGGTTATTATCTTCCATGTTAAGAGGGTTATTCTCATGATGAGTGTTTATTCACTCGTCCTTGCATGAGAGGGGCGGTAATAGGGATTTCCAGTCCCGAGAAAAAATGCAAAGAATTAAACAAAACTCCCCCAGGAATGTTGTTGGTATGGACGGTACCCATGGATTCGGCTAGCCGTGGATTGTGTTTGTTGGTGGAGGGGGAGTAAACCTTTACTTTTACCGCTTGGGAACTGCTGCTAATGTGTTTAACATGGAAGATATTACTAACTCTTGGTCATAACGTTGAGAGGAAGGGTGCACCTCAAAAAATTATATTTATCTCTATTTTAAACAATGAGCTCTCGCACATACGCAAATCCCTGCTTCCCTCTGAGAAGGGACAATCTATTTAATTTCATGTTATTTATTTTCCATGTTGAGTCAATTTCTTATTCCAACCTACTTCTATTAGTTGGCAAGCGTCATGTGTTGGGGAAAGATCCAAGCTATGGCCATTCAAATATATTTGATCATGGATTATTATTGTTGACAATTATCTATATGATAAATAAGTTGGGAGGTGAAACTTTAAGCCCCTATATTTCTATGTGTTCGATGGATGCTATTTGTTCTAAAAATATGCTCTAAGTGTTAGCAATCATGGAATACTATATGATAGTTGAGTATGTGGAATTTGCTAAATCAAAGCTCTTACATAGACCCTTCCTGAAAATAAGATGAATTGCAATTGTTTGGTGGCTGAAAGCATAGTTTGTTAGTCTATACTTTAACATGTGAATAACTTGTTACTTGATCATGAGAAGTTTTATGAGATAAGCTGCTGTTATTGATATATAATTATGCTAGAAAAAGTGTTTGGAACTATCATTAATCAAATTTATGCACTATGCTAGCATTCACACTTCATAAATTATTTCTTTTATCATTTACCTACTCGAGGATGAGCAGGAATTAAGCTCAGGGATGTTGATATGTATCCAACATATCGATAATTTAAGAAGTATTCATGTCATGTTTACAATAATTCTATATGATTTTGGTTTGATTTTATTAGAACTAACCCGGACTGGCGCTGTTTTCAGCAGAACTACCGTGGTGTTGTTCTTGTGCAGAAATAAAAGTTCCCAGAATGGTCTGAAAGTTTATGAATAATATTTTTGGAAAATATAAAAAATACTGGAGCGAAGAGCTAGCCCAGGAAGTGGACGAGGAGGTCACAAGCCTGCTAGGCATGACCACCCCCCTAGTCACGCCCAACGAGCTTGTGGGCCCCTCGAGAACCCCCTTGACATGGGATCGACGCCAAAAATTCCTATAAATCCAGAAACCATCAAAAAGAAACCTAGATCGGGAGTTCCTCCACCGCAAACCTCCAGAGCCTCGAAAAACCAATCTTGGCTCTCTCCGGCACCCAGCCGGAGAGGGTCACCATCAACGGAGGCCATCTTCATCATCAGGGAGGGTCCATCAACACCATGGAGGCCAAGGACCAGAGGGAAAACCTCTGCCCACATAAGGGGGAGGCCATGGTGGAGGAAGCACAAGGGGGAGACCCTCTCCCCCTCTCTCCCGGTGGTGCCGGAGTGCCACCGAGGGAACTATCGCCGAGGTGATCGTCTTCATCAACATCACCTTCTTCATCACCATCCTCATCTCCTTTTAGCGGTCCACTCTCCCGCACCCCACTGTAATCCCCTACTTGAACATGGTGCTTTATGCCACATATTATGATCCAATGATGTGGTGCCATCCTATGATGTTTTGAGTAGATTTCTTTTGTCCTTTGGGTTGATTGATGATCTAGATTGGTTTGAGTTGTATGTTTATTTTGGTGCTGTCCTATGGTGCCTTCCGTGCCATGCACACGTGAAGGATTCCCGCTATAGGGTGTTCCAATACATTCATGATTCGCTTATAGTGGGTTGCTTGAGTTACAGAAGCATAAACCCGAGTAAGGGGGTTGTTGCGTATGGGATAAGGAGGACTTGATGTTTTTCTGCTATGGTTGGGTTTTACCTTAATGATCTTTAGTAGTTGCGTATGCTTGCTAGAGTTCTAATAATAAGTGCATATGATCCAAGTAGAGAAAGTATGTTAGCTTATGCCTCCCCCTCATATAAAATTTCAACAATGACTTCCGATCTTGTTACCAATTGCCTAGGATAATTCCGCACAACGACCCATTATTATTCCACACTCGCTATTTGTAATATATTGTAATATTATGTTAACATCACCTATTTTTTATATTTTAGTTCTCATATATCATGCAAAGCTATCCTGTTCATACCCACAACGTAGTTTTATTTCTCGTTTCTAGATGGAAGCAAATGTTCGGTGTACGTAGAGTCGTATCGGTGGCAGATAGGACTTGAGAGAATATTAGTCTTACCTTTAGCTCCTTGTGGGTTCGACACTCCATACCTATCACTTCCACCTTTGGAAATTGCTATGATGATTCCTTGAACTTGGGGATTATCAGTGGGTTGATGAGCTGCCAACGGTTTTTTGACAATCAGAACGACATCAAATCGAGCCACCGGCGAGACACCCTTCTCCTGGGTATATGGGGTAGAAGCAGTTCTCCCCATAGAACTCATATATATATCTCCTCGAGTGCTCTCTTATGATGAGCTTGAGCAAGAGCAGTTGCGCCAAGATGACACGACGCTCCTTGAGGAAGACCGTCTTCAGGCTACTGTGAGAGTTGCACGCTACCAGCAAGCTTTGCGCCGCTACCATAGCCGCAAAGTACGTGCCCGAAGTTTTTAGGAAGGCGACCTTGTTCTTCGGCGCGTTCAGTCGGCCAAGAATTCAAACAAGTTGACACCAAAGTGGGAAGGCCGCTATTGGGTAGTGCGAGCCACCAAGCCCGACGCAGTCCACCTGGAGACCAAGGATGGCATTCCGGTGAGCAACTCCTAGATTATGAAGCATCTTCGTAAGTTCTACCCATAAGGTGCGGTTGCCGCCCCCCCCCCCCGCCCCGCAACCTCTTTTGTACAAGTATTTCCGGCAAGGCATATGATCCTTTGTACAAAGCCAGGCGCAGACCCTATGCATAGTTAATAAGATCGAGCGTCTTAGAACTCTTGTCGATTTCCATGTCTACTTATATGCATGTTTATCTGAGATGTTGCATTACGCTTATCCCCTGCAAGTACTGACAAACCACCAAGTTTCCATATCTCTATTTTCTCTTCTTTCTTTTTCTTAAAGGATAGAAGGTCTTCTCACATGCAAGTTGTCGGGGGGGGATGAGTGATGATATGGACACCAAGGGTGACATTTGAAATCGGCATCCTGCAGGAAGGGATACCGCAACAAGAAGATAAGTTGCAAAACCCTAAGTAAGTTTTGACTGCGAAGCTATTCTCCTTGGACGATTTCGATTTTTGTATGGGAAACCCACACGCGAAGGGACCTTGCCGCGATCGGTCGCGCCCTTGCTCTGTTTCGAGTCCGCTCAACAATTTCAAGTGGCTGCGCTGAGAACATCAGGGTAACTTGTCATGATTGGTCGCGCCCTTACTCTGTTTCGAGTCCGCTCAACAGCTTAGTTGGCTGCGCTAAAAATGTCAAGGTATCTTGCCACCCGCAGCACCACCAGCAGGCTGCTATGGACCCGCTCCTCAAAGTGCTCGCGGTAGAGCTACCTGCACCGGCAAGTTTTCCAAAAAGCGTAGGGGATGCACCATACAAGAGAAGAATCCAACAAGAGGAATTCGTTCGAAACACAGCCAATTATCTTACATTAAAAGTCGCCACGATACTAATTTAAGATCAAAAATTGTCTTTGAAAAGGGAAAAAGTGGAGCGGCTAATCCCTGCGATGGCCTTCAACCCGCTTGACCCGGTTCACCTTGTCGACGATGGGCGTGACGAGCTCCTCGAGTGCCTTGACATCCACGTCCTTCGGCAGACGGTCGATGACGTTGGCGAAGTTGATGCCGGGGTTCTTGTGCGCCACTTTGATGAGCACCTTAAGGAGGATGGCCCGACAGGGCTTGGGGGATTCATTGGCAGTTGATTTGCCCGATCAGAATGAAGCTCCTTCAAGGCCTCAACTATGCCATCGAAGAACATGGTCGGCCTGACGCTCGCGGACACCGTGCCATCGGAAGAAAAACAGAAGCTCCGCATGCCCATGGCGGACAATTGGGCATCAAGCCTCTCCACCATGTCGACAAGGCGCTTAGTCTAGATCTGCACGCCCTTCACATAGTCGTTGTGGGTGCCGACGGCGCTGTTGAGCAGGCCCTTCTCTTCTCGAAGGTACTTGATCAAGGCCTTCTCACGAGCCTTGGTGTCCGCAAGGGACTCATTTAGCATGGATAGCTTCAGTTCTAGATCAACAATGGAGTAATTGGCGGAGGCGATTTGCTTGATCTTTTCAGACATGGCGACCTGTATCTCTGCCAAGCTGAAGACAGCTTTCTCTCTGTTGGCCTTGAGCATCGAGATCTCCTTGCCATGACCCTCGAGATGCACCTCCAGCCTCTTCACCCTGTCGGCAAGCTCATTCTTCACGACCTCTGGGGCCTCGGCAGCGTCGACGGCTTCCTTCAGCTTGCCGGCGTGGTCGGTGACTAGAGCCTCGAGGGATCCTTCGTGCGTCTGCTCCAGCTCCTGGGTCCACTACACGACAAGCTTTTCAATTTATTCGTCCTTGAGGCGAAGCTTGTCAGCAAGTGCCCTCTCACGAGCAGCAAGATCCTCCTCATGAGCATTGAGACTAATGCAACGTTCACTTAGGCGAGCATCTCCGTGGCGGCCTATCGTGCGGCCTCTTCTTGCACCCTCTCGACGTCAGACTGCTTCAAGAGGAGTTGGTTCCAGTGTTCGCTCAGTTGCTCCCGGTCAGTCCTCAACTCATGGATGGCTTCAGCGAACCAGGCTTGCGTTTCCTCAATGCGCCTCTGGAAATCTGCCTCTGCCGCCTGCATAACCAACACTCTAGAATCCAACCTCTCTTTCTGAGTACGATGGGGCGCTTGAAGCTTTTGGAAATTGTTGCTCATGGCTTGGAGGAGCTGTTCCTCCTTGGGTTGGTCACTGACGCACAGTTCTCTGACAACCTCGGGCCCGACAGCGGTGGTGACCTCCCCGTCGAAGATCTCTCCTTCAGTAGGCGCCCGGGCGTCTGCCATCCCTGGCGCGTTGACGAACTAGTTTTCTCCAGCCTTGAGGTATCTTGGACGGGGGCCTTCAGACGTGGATGGTTGATCCTCGACAGCCGCCTCACTAGCAATTGAGGCCTCCGTGGCCGACGCGGTGCCTGGCGCTCCCACGATAGGAACGCCGTCAGTATGGTCATTGGGCTCCTCGTCGGCCTCGCCGCCAAGCTCTTAGGCAGTGTCCCCTAGCACGTCCTTGGCAGCCACGGCGACATCATCTGTTGCAGTCTCCTCGATGACGGCGTTGATGTCCATCTGCTCCATCGAGGGGAGGTCTGGAAGCCAGGGATTGGGAAATAATATGAGACCAAGGTTAAAGTTCAAGAAGACAAAGAAATATATATATACACGCACATATGCAAAGACAAAACAACAAATACTCTGCTACGGGGGGTTCACCTAGGCTGAGCTGCCAGGAATAAGCTTCTCTTTCTCTGGCGACATCGGTTGCCGGCGTGGGAACACCGGTGTCTATGCTTGCTGGCCTCTCCTCAGCGAGAATGTGCTCGCCTACGAGAACCCCCACCGGAGATCCAGTTCTGGGCGGCGTAGTCGATGGGGGCGGCGCGTCAGGGGCAGCCTCCGATGTCGTTTCTTGTTGCCACCTTCCTTCTACAAGCCCGATGATGTCAACAGTAAAGATAATCACTCCAACGCTCACCTATGGGAAATGAGTGACGGGCTCACGCTGGGGGCTGTATTGAGGACTGCGTCACGGGCTGGGCTCCGGGCTGGTGTCGATCAACTCCGATGCATTCGCAGTGCTTGCCGGCGGCACATCGCCCATTGAAGTGTTCGCCTTGTTCGCCATCCTTTGCGCCAGCGTTTCCGTATCTCTACGGGGACAGGCCAAAGTGAGACAAGCAAATTAAGCAAAGGTGGAAATCCAGAGGATAAAAGGTGTGATGGGATCCTTAATCCTCTTCCTTCGAGATGAAGGCGGAGAGGTCGAAATCGACCTCCGCCACGATGTACGTGCGCAGAGGGAAGGGGTGGCCCTTGGCCGCTTGGCGGCAACAGGAGCAGAGAGTTGTTGTCGGGATTCTTGCCGTTGCGCGGCCTTGCCGGCCACCGCCTCACCGGGGGCCGTGCCACTCGAGGAAGCTTGGGCGACGGGAGCACCAGAAGAGGCCTTCCGAAGAACACGCCTCTTCTTCCTCTCGAGAGATATGGCTCCTTGTACGGATCCTCCTCCGCTGAATCTTCGGCAGAAGGGTCCCCAACAGCAGAGCCACTCTGGTCTCTAGCCACCTCGTCCCGCCTGGCAAGTTGTTCCTCCGGCACCACTTCCCCTTTGCTGGCTTCCGCTTCTACAAAGCCAATTCTGCCGGCCTCTGCAGCAAGATTCAGCTCTTCCACCCTGTTGGCGATGTATGTTGTTTCTTCTTCGGTGGTGGCTCGGACAAGGTTCGTCTCTTCTTGAATGGGCTTTCCGATAAGTTGTCGAAGGACTCTGGTGCCCGCTCTACGGATAGCTCTTCCCAAGCCCCCTCGGGGCCGTGGGTGTTGCACACCAACTTCATGGCAAGGAGCGAGGCCAGGGCAGAGTAGTTACATAGAGGAATTATGCAGGCCGACAACCTGTGTATAGCATCGGATCTGAATAGCCTTTGGCAGAGGGCCGCATGCTGCATAACCATAAGGTTATTGTTCAGCCCGAGGCGCAGCCTGATGATGTCTGCTGCGTTCCAAAATTCCCAAGTTGGCCTCCCCTTGTTCTACAAAGATGCAATGTGCCGGCGGAGAAAATCGGCCCCTATCATCTCTACTGTGAGCCCGGCGACCTTGAGGTGTTGAATCCTGGTGACCGCGACTGTGAGCTTCTCGTCAAGGAGGTCGAAGTCGCTTTAGCCAGCGCCATGCACCATCCTTGTCTGCCGGGGCAAACAAAAGGGTTGAGGGTCATCCTCCTGAATCCAGCACCACCTGGCTTGTCACTCATCCCACTTCTCGTGGAAAGCCCCGCCCGGGTATATTTCCTTGTTCCATGCCCTTGGAATCCAGGCGATAGAACCGGAAAGGGAATCTCCCCCTTGGATACGAGGGACAAAGAAGTGGCGGAAAAGGGCCGTGTTGGGGACTACCCCGACGAAGTTCTCGCAGAGGTGGGCGAAGAATGACATACATGTTACAACATTTGGCGTAAAATCCAAGAGATGGAAGCCATACGTTTACATGATGTCATTGAAGATATCAGAGAATGGGGGATAGTGCCCGCAGTAAAACTAATAGACGATGAAGGGGAATTTGTCTGCACCGCCCTTAGAAGAACCTGGACTCACGTGAGTAGCAGGATGAGCTTTCATGTCCCTCACCCACATGTTCTGGTATCGCTCCTTCAGGGCGACCGCATCGAGCATCGGGGGGAAGACGACATGCTCCTTCCGCATCTTCACTAGATCTTTCTCCGTGGTGGCGGCTTTCGCTCCCATGCCCTTGCTCGTCTTGGGCGACATGGCGGTTATGGGAGCGGAGGCTGAGAATAAAGAGGATGTGGAGACATTGGATGAGAGGGGCTGGCCCGAGTTTGAGCTCAAGGAAGGAGGCGACGGAGGTTCCCAGATTGGAAAGGACAGGGAGTAAATGAGCAACTGCCTCTGCAGATTCCTTCTTATGGGGAAGACGCGAGGCTCCTTCTTTACTAGCCGGTGCGAAACGCCTTCACGGACGCGCTGCAATAGTGGCCGCTCTATGCGCGCATCCCACGTCGCGCCCGTAGCGCGCATTGTGAGGGGAGGGGGCACAGTAAGCGGAATGATTACAACCGCTGACTCTTGCCACGCGAGCCCGTGCACTATTTGGGCCTAGCCCAACAACGCCTCGCACCCGTGTGGCCCAGGCCCGGGGGCTCCTGTCGGTGTACTAAAGTTTGGGTCTTTTAGTACCCCTTACTTGTGCATGGGCAGTTGTAGCCACGCCAACAGCAAGGCCCACCAGGGGGCTGCGGGACGCAAGGACAAGGAAGTAATGAAAACATTCAAGTCAATGCTCGAGACAGAAGACCAAGGGCCGGACCCACGGCAAGATCTTGCCGAGATGGCCCATGGAACCCCGGCAAGAAGTGCACCCGGCAAGACCTCGCCACCCAGCTAGCGCAGTGGCCAGGTGTCGTCATACCTGGGTATGTGTCAAGGCGTCGGCGATGGAAGAGGCTAAGCGGTGCCGGTGGGACGGGGTCCCGTCCCGTTGATGGTCAGGGGCGCCTGACGGAGCATTAAATGTGGTTGTCTTACATCGTCAGTGTTAGGTATGATAGCATTGTAGCACTGTAACCCTCATGTACGTACTGTATGCCACTGTTGGGATCCCCTTAGTCCTATAAAAGGAGGCCCAAGGCGTTACAGGAGAGGACTTTTTTATGAACCCTCTAGCTCACACGCGTAGCAGCTGCATACTATTTCCCCACACATCGCTCCTGTAGCTGGAACGCAAGAACTCCCATAATACACAAAGCAGGAGTAGGGTTTTACGCTACTTAGCAGCCTGAACCTGGGTAAAAATCCCTCACGCTACTCGTTTGATCTGCTCTTTGTGCACACCTACTCCTTGCCGAACCATAAAGGGACTCTCGAACAAATGTGTGTGTGGACAAAATGGATTAGTTTAATTAACTAATTGACCGAATTCTCATTTAAATTAGTAGTTGGAAGGAAAAACCGGGATCCATCAGGGGAAGCAAATTCTTCTCAAGCCTATTGTTCTAGTTATTCCTACCTATGCAATGTAGGTCTTTACAATTTTAAAAAAGGCTAGTAAATGAATTTGACGTGATCTTGCAGCTTTTTTGGGGGGGGGGAGACAAAGACAAGCAAATAAGATACATTGGATGGCTTGTTGGAAAATGTGTGTCCCAAAGAATTAAGAATGTCCGAGGGATTACCCCAGGGTAGGTTCAAGGAGAAGACTCAACATTTTAAAACACTGGGGGGCCACCCCCGCTATGCCAAGCCCAACGTACCAACAAGACAAACGAAGAAGTGAAGACAAAGCTCTGGCCCGGCTGGCTCCTCCCAACTGGCTACTCTAGGTTGGCTTCGCCTGGCTCCTCCCGGCTGGCTCCTCCCGGGCGGCTCCTCCCGGCTAGCTACGTCTGGCTGGCTCCTCCCGGCAGGCTCCTCCTACCTGGCTCCTCCCGGCTGGCTAGGCCTGGCCGGCTACTCCCGACCGGCTCCTCTTGGCCGGCTCTGCCTGGCCGGCTCCTCCTGACCGGCTCCGCCTGGCCGGCTCCTCCTGGACGGCTCCTCCTGGACGGCTACCCGGAGTCAACTATGACGTCCCATTGGACACGCGCGGACAAGACGACCATACCCCGCACTGTTGGCGAACAGTCGGATGTTGTATGCAGGACATCATCTATAGTGTACTTGTACCGTGAACACTGTTTTATAAAGTGTCCAGGGACAAGCTAGCATGCGCACCACGTCACACACCCAGCTTGGTTTGTAAGCTACCCATGCCCTCATGCCTATATAAAGTGGCTAGATTCCCTCACATTTGGGGATCCCACACTCACACTCACGTATGAGGCAAGAAGCCTCATGGCTCCCCTCACCAAACAGCTCCAGGAGCAACCACGTACCAGATATACCACAGATATACATATATGTAGGAGTAGGGGTATTATCTCTCCGGAGAGCCCCGAACCTGGGTAAACCACTGCGTGCTATTCGCATACCCGTCCCAGATCATCCACAACAGCCTTGCTCTCACCCCGATAAGCCACCTCATGGTCCCCGTCTGGCCTTGTCCCCGTCGCCGCTCCCCCGCGTCTGCCTGCCCCTACAGTCGCTGAGCTTCCCACGCTGCTGCACCTCGCCCTGCTCCGCCCAACACGCCTACGCTGCTCAGTCCTCACGCGCTAGCTCCCATACTATTACACCCTCACGACCCCCCGGGCGGAGCCGCTACGCACCCGTAACCTTTAGGGCGGAGCCGTTGCGCCTGCCGGCTCCACCTCCGCCCTGCCTCTCCCCCGAGCGAGCATATCGCAACCCCGCTCCCCCACGCCTCTCCCCGCGTCCGCGCATATCGCACGCCGGCATCGCTCCGCCCGGACGGCCTTGCGCTCGTGCAACTCGCGGCTCCGATTGTGCCGCGTCGGCCCGCCGCTACACGCCTCAGCTCTGGCGTCGAGCTCGCTTCCTGCCTCGCTGGCCTCCTTTGTGCTGCCCCCATCGTGCTCCTCCGTCGCCGCACTGCCCTGATGGCTGCCGGCCCGCCGCTCGCCGCGGCATTCTTGGCCATCCTCGCCCCTCCTGCCTCCTCCTCTGCTTCCCTCTGCGCGGCGCTCGCGCTCGTGGCTGGGAGATCGCCCGGTTTCCCTCCTTCGCCGTCCTCCTGCGTGCCCATGCCGGCTACGGCCGCGCCACCTCTCTACAGCAGCCGTGTCACGCCATCAGCCTCGTCGGCTCCGCCTCTGCGCGCCTGGTAGCCCCGGCTCTGCCCTCAGCTGCGGCCGGCTCCGCCTTGGCCTTCCTACACGGCCGCATGCCTGCGTCCGCACTAGTTCCATCTCCAGCCGCGGCCGGCTCCACCTCCGCGCACCCGTGCAGCTCCGGCTGCCCTCGCGCACTCATGTGCCCGCGCCGGCTCCGCTTTGAGCCGCGGCGGCCGGCTCGACCTCCGCCCACCTGCGCTTGGCCGCGTCATCGCTCTTGGACCACGCCCCTCCAGCCGGCTTTGCCATGCCGGTCGCTCCACCTTCGACCCACCGGCTCGCTTTTTCGGCCGGCTCCTCCTCGCGTCGGCTGCTCCGCCCCTGGCCTGCGCGCTCTGCGGCTCCTGTTTCCTCACCAGGCAATGGTCGGCTAGCCGCGGGGTCATGGTGGGGCTGTCCGCACAAAAAAGAGAGGAGAAGAAGACACCTGCGTTCGTCTGCCCGCGTCCCAATTCGAACGGCCGACCTGCGTCGCCGCCTGGCCTGCTGGCCTGCCCGTCTACTTAGAGACCAGGCTGGCTCCGGCTGCCCACCCGTTTTGGCGTCCGACCGGCAGTCGAACTCGCCGACCACCAGGGGCTCGACGACTACACCCAGCGGGTGCGTCGGCATGCTCCGCTGGCAGGTAGCCACGCCAACCGTCAATGACAACAACCGCTTTGACAACAACCGTCCTGCCTACGCGAAAATCAACGACCTCCTCGCCCAGAGGCTCGGAGGCTACCGTCGGTAGCGCCCCATGCTCATCAGCCGGCGGACCCCGTGTCCGCCCTCGGCGGCGCCTCGCGCTCATCAGCCGGTGGACCCCGCGTCCGCCCTCGGCAGCGCCCCGTGCTCATTAGCCGGCGGACCCAGCGTCTGCCCTCTACAGTGCCTCGCGTTCTTCAGCCAGCAAACCTTGCGTCCGCCCCTGGCAGCACCTCGCGCACATCACCCGACGGACTCCGTGTCCATGCCCGGCAGCGCCTTGCACCCTTCAGCCACCGGACCCCACGTCTGCACCCGGAAGCGCCTCGCACATATCAGCCGGCGGACTCCATGACTGCCCCCGACAGCGCCTCGCGCACATTAGGCGATGGACTCCGTATCCGTCCCTGGTAGCGCCTTGTGCTCTTCAGCCGACGGACCCCACGTCCGCCCTCGGCAGCGCCTCGCGCTCGACAGCCGGCGGACCCACGTCCGCCCTCGGTAGGGCTCCATGTCCATCAGCCGGCGGACCATACGTCCGTGCCCAGCAGCGCCATGCGCCCATCAACCGGCAGACCCTGCGTCCATGCCCGGTAGCGCCTCGTGCCCATCAGCCGGTAAACCATGCGTCTGCGCCCGGCAGCGCCTCGCCCCCGCCAGCCGACGGACCCCGCGTCCGTGCCCGGCAGTGCCTCGTGCCTGCCAGCCGGTGGACTCCGCGTTCGCCCTCGGAAGTGCCTTGGGCTCTTCATCCGGCGGACTCCGCGTCCGCACTCGGCGTTCTCGACGCCATCGTCCACTTCAGCAATAGAAAAGAACCTCCGCCTGACTCTTCGAGTCACCCGGAGGTTCGGAGGCTACCCCCAGCGGGTGTGTTGGCACACCCCCGCTGGAAACCACCAGCCGGTGGACTCCCCGTTCGCCCTCAGTAGCGCATCGCGCCCTTCAACCGGCAGACTCCGCATTCGTGCCCGGCCTCCTTGACGCCAACGTCTACTTCAGCAACAGCAAAGACCCTCCGCCCGACTCTTCGAGTCGCCCGGAGGCTCGGAGACTACGCCCAGCAGGTGCGCTGGTGTGCCCCCGCTAGAAGCAAGCCACGCCGTCCCAGACCCACAATCGACCGTCACCAACAACTTCTGCGACATCAACGACTTCTGCAACTCCAACGGCAAAAATCCTCCATCCGACTCTCGAAGTCGCCCGGAGGCTCGGAGGCTATTGTCGGGGGGATTACCCCCAGGTAGGCTCAAGGGGACGACTCAACATTTTAAAACACCGGGGGCACCCCCAGTATGCCAAGCCCAACGAACCAACAAGCAAACGAAGAAGTGAAGACAAAGCTACGACCCGGTTTGGTCCGCCTGGCTAGCTCCTCCAGCCGTCTCGTCCCGGCTGGCACCTCCCGGCTGGCTACTCCCGGCTAGCTACTCCCGGCTGGCTCCGCCCGGCTAGCTCCTCCCGGTCGGCTCCTGTCGGCAGGCTCCTCCCCGCCGGCTCCACTCCTGGCTAGCTATGCCTAGCTGGCTCCTCCTGGCCGGCTCCTCCCGGTCGGCTCCTCCTGCGGCTCTGCCTGGCCGGCTCCTCCTGGCCGGCTCCTCCCGGCTGGCTCCTCCCGACTGGCTACTCCCTGCTGGCTCCTCCTGGCCGGCTCCTCCTGGTTGGCTCCTCCTGACCGGCTCCTCCCGGCTGGCTCCTCCGGACAGGCTCCACCTAGCCCACTCCTCCTTGCCGGTTCCGCCTGTCCGGCTCCTCCTGGCCGACTCCTCCTGGCTGGCTGCCCGGAGTCAACTACGACGTCCCATCGGACACGCGCGGACAAGACGATGATACCCCACACTATTGGCGAACAGTTGTATGCTGTACGCAGGACATCATCTATAGTGTACTTGTACCCTTAACACTGTTTCATAAAGTGTCCGGGGACAAGCGAGCATGCGCACCACGTCACACAGCCAGCTTGGTTTGTAAGCTACCCAAGGTAGCTTACAAACCAAGCACTCACCCATGCCCCCATGCCTATATAAAGGGGCTAGCTTCCCTCACATTTGGGGATCCCCACGCTCACACTCACGTATGAGGCAAGAAGCCTCATGGCTCTCCTCCCCAAATAGCTCCAGGAGCAACCATGTACCAGATATACTACAGAAGTGCCCCGAACCTAGGTAAACCACTGCATGTTATTCGCATACCCATCTCGGATCATCCACGGCAGCCTTGCACTCACCTCGATAAGCCACCTCATGGCATCTGCCGTCCTGTGAGACCCCCCATGGGAAAACGATGACAAAGAAGGTATGAGCTTTCATGATATTCATTGCTTCAACCCGGCGATGTGATACGTCTCCAACGTATCTATAATTTTTTATTGTTCGATGATATAATATTATCATTCTAGTATGCTTTTTGGCTATTTATTTACCAATTCACATTATTTTTTAGCACTAACCTATTAACCCAGTGCCAAGTGCCAATTCCTGTTTTCTACATGTTTTTGTCTTTTCAGGTTTACAGTACCAAATGAAGTCCAATTGCCTCAAAACTTTTTTATGATTTTTTCTGGACCAAAAGAAGACCCGGAAGCTTCAGGAGAAGACCAAAGATCGCACGAGGGGGGGCACAAATAGGGTGTGCCCAGGGGGTGCCCGTGCCTTGTTATGTGGTGGCTCCCCCTGGCATCTCCTGATGACTGTCTCTAGCCTATAAATTCTAGCAAATCCCAAAAACCCTAGAGAGCCACCCGAAACACTTTTCACGCCGCCGCAAGTCTCTATTCCATCGTGTGCCCATATGAAGCCCTGTTCCGGTGCTCTGTCGGGGAGGGATCGATCACGGAGGGCCTCTACCTCAACCTTGCTACTCCCATGGTGATGTGTGAGTAGTTCCCTAGAGACCTATGAGTTCGTACTTAGTACCTAGATGGCTTTATCTCTCTCTCTCTTCATCTTTAATACAAAGTTCACTGCATCTTCATGGTGATCTATTCGATGTAATCACTTTGTGGTACATTTGTTCGTATCCGATAAATTACATGTTTATGTTCAAATTATGCATGAAAAGATTTGAGTCTTGTCTGATTTCTATTATAATTCTTATTTTAATGATTATTTTAGCTTTTTAAATCTCTCCGATCTATTGAAATACTTTGGCCAGCTAGATTGATATTTCTTCAGTGAGAGGGGTGCGTTGTAGTGGGTTCAATCTGGTGGTGCTCTATATCCCAATGATAGAAGGGGACAAAACACGTCTTTGTATTGTTTCCACTAAGGATTAAACGATGGGGTTAATTCATAATCATTGGATTCTCTTTGTCTACATCATGTCATTATTCTCCAAGCATTACTCTATTTGTCATGAACTTAATACCTAGAGAGGTAAGCATAGAAGCACTCTCGATGTGGAGTAATAGTAATAGGTGCAGGCAGGAGCTGGCCTAATTTCTTATGGACGTGATGCCTATATACACATGATCATTATTGTGAATAAATATTGCATAACTATGCACTTTCTATCAATTACGCAATAGTAATTTGTTTACCCACTGTATGCCTACTACACGAGAGATGCCACTAGATAAAACTACAGCCCCCGGGTCTATTCACTTATATATTTACAAAAGATTTCATTAAGTTGCTGCCATTTATTTACTTATATTTTATTTTGCAATTTACTTTATTCAATTATCGTCTACGCACTTCATTTGCTTGCAAATAACGAGTCCAAGGGGATTGACAACCCTCTTGCCTGTGTTGGGTGCAAGTGTTTGCTTCTTTGTGTGTAGTCGCTGAACATGGGGGTTGCGTGCTACTCCTATTGGTTTGATAACCTTGGTTGTCACTGAGGTAAAGACTTATCTATACTGTGCTGCATCACCCGCTCCACTTCGCAGAAAACCCAACACATATCACAAGTATCAAGAAGGATTTCTGGCGCCGTTGCCGAGGAGTATCACCAAACTACTATCAAGTAAGTTTGCACAAATTATAATTCACTTGTTCTAATTTTTATTTTTTGTTATATTTTTCTTGTTTCATAAAAATCAAAAATACAAAAATATTTATCTTTGTTAGTTATTAGTTTTCTTCTTTGCTTGCTAGTTTACTTGCTTACTTGCTAGTATGGCTAGTTCCCCTCCGGACATGCCTTCCTCTCCTTACTTGGGAGAGAGTTCTGAAATCTTGGATTTTAAGAAAATAGGTGATAAATCCCTTAAAGAATATTGGGAAATACTACTATATATACAAATGAGAGCTAATCCCAAAAGTCATATCAAATTGTTCCTTAGAAGTTTTTATGTTGGTATATCCTTCTCTCATCGACGTGTCTTGGATTCTATGAGAAAAAGATTTCCTTGGGAATAATGCTTTTGAAACCTATGAAAAGATGAAAAATATATTTGGACAACCTAAAATAGAAACCATTGAACCAACCATACTAGTGTGCTTTCATCAAACTAAGTTAACAAAAGAAACTAAAGCCATTATGGAAACCAATTTTATAGGGTTATACAACTTGTCTACTAAAATCAATGGGAACATAGTGATGCAAAATAGGAGATTTGATAGTTTGGACCAAAGGTTGGTGTTCTTAGTGTTTTGAAAGATGAAATGAAAATTCTCAAAACCAGGTTGGAACAACTTGTTCTTAGTTTCAACGATGACAACACTTGAAACTATGCATTATGCCTAGCTAGGGGCGTAAAACAATAGTGCTAGTTGGGAGGCAATCCAATAGTTATAGTTATTTATTTTAATTTCTCTTTTATTTTTATAACATAATTATTGAATATATAATGACTGTCTTTTTATGTTTAAATTAGTTTTTGTACCAAGTAAAGCCTTCGGGATGACTTACATGATGAGTGGAATTGATATGGTGGAAAAACAGACATTTTAGCGTTTAGTGCAGAATTTCTCTGATTTTAATGGAACATATTTTTGATCTGAAATTTTTACAATGTATTTATATACAAATTATTCAGGTTTAACTAATATTCCAGAATTTTTGTAGTTATGTAAGTATATGATCTCTATAGATCTTTACAGACTGTTCTGTTTTAGACAGATTCTGTTTTTTTGCCTGCCTAGTTTGCTTGTTTTGATGATGCTATGGATTGTATCGGGGGGTATAGGCCATGGAGAAGTTAGAATAATGTACCTTTAGAAATAATAAAATAATAATCATTTTATAATAGTACCTAAACTATTTGATATGTTGACTATACTAACGGATCTCATGAAGGTTTTGTTGAGTTTTGTGTGCTGAAGTTTTCAAGTTTTGGGTGCTATCGCGATGAATGAAGGGATATGGAGTGGAAAGAGCCTAATATTGGGTATGACCAAGGCACCCCAAGGTAATATTCTAGGAATACTCAAGCGTCTAAGCTTGGGGATGCCTCGGAAAGCATCCCCTCTTTCGTCTCAATCCATCGGTATGTCACTTGGAGCTATATTTTTATTCATCACATGATATGAGTTTTGTTGGAGCATCGTTTTTTTTCCACAATCATTGTTTTCTGGACACACCCACTTGAGAGAGACACAAGATCATCATGTTGTATTAGAATACTCTTTGTGCTTCAGTTATATATTTTGAGCTTAGCAGTTGCTCTATTACTTCACTTATATCTTTTAGAGCACGGTGGCATATAGATTTTGAAGAAATAATTGCACTGTCGTTCTTCAATTATATTTATTTGAGAGTTAATAAATAGCGATGGTAATTTTCATGGGTTATAAGACTAGTCCAAAAATAATAGGTATTCAATGAGTGCATAATCAAAACCACATGTAGCACATAAAAGAGAAATTATGGGTTAATGATATTGATGTGGTAATGGGAAAGGGCATGAGTGCATGATCATTGGTTAGTAAAAATATTGTAAATTGAGTATGTTAACATGTTGTTCATCTAAATATTTTTGTATGGCATGGTGATGATGTGTGAGCATTCTTATTCCTCGTTGAAATCCTAGTGATGTTTAAGTTGGAGGCGCGCAATGGTTAACCCCTCCCATCCTCCTCCCTAGGGGCATGCGAGTAGTGCTTTGCTTTGAGAGATCTAATAAAATATTGCAACAAATATGTGTGTTCTTTATGCATAATGTGAGTCCATAGATGTATGCACTCTCACCACCCCATATTTGCTAGCCTCTTCGGTACGTGCATTGCCAATTCTCACCTCGAGGATCAGTGCCACCTTCGTCGGTGCATCCAAATCCCATGACATGATACACTCTGTTGCACATAAACCTCATTATATCTTCCTCAAAACAGCCACCATATGTACCTATTATGGCATTTCCATAGCCATTCCGAGATATATTGGCATGCGACTTCCACCGTTCATATGACTAGTACTTTCATTGTCATATTCCTTTGCATGATCATATAAGCTGACATAGTATTTATTGCAAGGCCACCGTTCATGATCATCTAAGCTTGATCATTGCACATCCTAGTACACTGCCATAGGGATTCATATAGTGTCATACTATAGTTTTTCATTTTGAGTTGTAAGTAAATAAAAGTGTGATGATCATCATTATTAGGGCACTCTCTCAGTGAGGAAAGGATGCTGGAGAACATAATTCCCCCACAAGTTGGGATGAGACTCTGGATGAAAAATAAAAGAAAAAAAGAATGAAAGAAAGAAAGAAAAAAGTAAAAAGAGAAAGAAAAAAGGGAAAAAATAATAAATGAGAGAAAATAGAGAACGAACAGTGCTAATTTTTTCTTTTCTACACTTGTGCCTCAAAGTGGCGCCATGATCTTCATAGAGAGAGTCTCTGGTTTTGTCACTTTCATATGCTAGTGGTAATTTTTCATTATAGAACTTGGCTTCTATATTCCGATGGCGAGCTTCCTGAAATGCCCGAGGTATTCATGAGCAAGGAAGTTGGATGCACACCAACTTAGCTTCACTTGAGATTTCATACACTTATATATGTAGTGCATCCGTTGCATTGCATCTCCATAGCTCTAGTGCATCCGTTACACCTACTCCTCGCATTGATATCTATTAATGGACATCGCCACAGGCTGTTGATACACCTAGTTGATACGAGACCTTCTTCTCCACTTTTTCCCCTTTGAAACCTACCACCATATTCTATTCCACATTTATGCTACATCCATGGTTCACGCTCATATATTCCGTGAGTAATAAAAAATTGAAGTACGTTAAGAAGTACAATCTAATTTCCTAACTTGACACTATTGTGCTAGATATATGTATTTATGTGGTGAAGATGGAGCCCTACCATTCTAATATGATAAAATGAATAGGGGGTGAACATTCTTTAAAGATCGTATATTTTGAAACTTGATGATTATGTTACTTATGTTTATAAGTATTACTATCTTGATTTTTTTCATTCATCATTTCTCAATGATTAGACATGCGATAGATTACACGTTGGGTAGCATGTCACATCAAAAATTTGTTTTTATCATTTACCTATTCGAGGACGAGCAAGAATTAAGCTTGGGGATGCTGATACGTCTCTAACGTATCTATAGTTTTTATTGTTCCTTGCTATAATATTATCATTCTAGGATGCTTTTGGGTATTTATTTACCATTTTAAATTATTTTTGAGCACTAACCTACTAACCCAGTACCCAATGCTAGTTGTTCTTTTCTGCATGTTTTTTGGCTTTTCAGGTTTATAGTACCAAACGATGTCCCATTGCCCCGAAACTTTTTTATGATTTTTCTGGACCAAAAGAACACGTGGAATCTTCAGGAGGAGACCGAAGACCGCACGAGGGAGGGACTGATAACCCACAAGTATAGCGGATCACGAAAGTCTTCATGGGTAGTATTTCACCCTAATTTATTGGTTCCACACACGGGGATCCAAAGAATATTTATTGGCCTTAACAGTTGAGTTGTTAATTCAACCGCACCTGGGATACCTCTATGCAATGAAGGTTTAGTAGCACGACAAATAGTATTAGCAAAAGTAACAGTAGTAGTGACAATTAACAATTTTGTAGCAGTTGTGACAGTAGTAGTAGCAATAATAACTTAGCAAGATTCAGTGTAAGTAAAGCGTAGGCATGTGGATTGGTGGTGAATAATGATTTAGATGACATTGATCATGTAACAGTTACACACTAGGGCGACACAGAACTAGATCCAATTCATCAATATAATGTAGGCATGTATTTCATATATAGTCATACGTGCTTGGGATAAGAACTTGCATGACATCTTTTGTCCTACCCTCCCGTTGTAGCAGGGTCCTAAGGGAAACTAAGGGATATTAAGGCCTCCTTTTAATAGAGAACCGGAGCAAAGCATTAACACATGGTGAATACATGAACTCCTCAAACTACGGTAATCACCGGAAAGAATCCCAATTATTTTCACCGTGGGGTATGCGGATCAAAACACGTAATAAGTGCATACAACTTGCAAGATAGGATCCAAATCAATCTTATACTTAGAGAAAATATAATATGTTCAGATATGAAAGCATGGAACTCGGGCCCTAGTGGCAATCATTAAGCATACAAAGTCATAGAAACATCAATCTCAGAACATAGTGGATGCTAGGGATCAACCCTATCGAACTTAAATCGATTGCATTATCAATCTCATCCAATCCCACCAAAGTCCGGCAAGCCTACAAAGTAATTACTCACTCCCGGTGGTGAGCATTTCTACCTCTTGAGATTGCATTGGTTTTCCCTTGAAGAGGAAAGGGTGATCCAATGAAGTAGATAAGTATTTCCCTCAGTTGTTGAGAACCATTGTATCAATCCAATAGGAGGAACAAGCAAGTCACCAATGGATGCACCTACACAAACAATTAAACTCTTGAACCCAATGCTATAAAGGGGTTGTCAATACCTTCATGATTATTTGCAAGGATTAGATCCAATAGAGATAGATGTAAACAAGAACGGAAAGTAAAAGGTAAATAAATTGCATCATAGTATTTTTCGTATTTTTGGTTTATAGATCTGAAAATATATTATGGAAAGTAGACCCGGGGGTCATAGGTTTAACCAGTGAATAATCATGTAGTTATCCATGGCAATGATCATGCATATAGGCATCACGTCCGTATGAAGTAGACCGAAATGATTCTGCATCTAGTACTATTACTTCACACATCGACCGAGTCCTGCCTGCATCTAGAGTATTAAGTTCATTAAGAATAGAGTAACACATTAAGAAAGATGACATGATGTACAGGGATAAACTCAAGCAATATGATGAAAAGCCCATCTTGTTACCCTTGATGTCAACAATAAAATAGGTGCCTCGCTACCCCTACAATGTCACTGGGTGAGGACACCGCAAGATTGAACCCAAAACCAAGCACTTCTCCCATTGCAAGAATTACCAATCTAGTTGGGCAAACCAAACCAATAAATCGAAGAGACTTACAAGGATATGAAATCATGCATATAAGAATTTAAAGAAGATTCAAATAAGATTCATGGATAATCTTAACATAAGCTCACAATTCATCAGATCTTGACAAACACACCACAAAAGAGGATTACATCGGATAGATCCCCATGAAGATCTTGAAGAACATGGTATTGAAGATCAAAGAGAGAGAAGAAACCATCTAGCTACTAGCTATGGACCTATAGTTCTGTGGTGGACTACTCAAGCATCATCGGAGGGGCAATGGAGTTGATGTAGATGCCCTCCGTGATCGAAACCCCCTCCGGCAGATTGTCAAAAAAGGCTCAAAGATTGGATCTCTCGAGAACAGAGGCTTCTGGCGGCGGAAAAGTATTGGTGTGGCTCCTTCTGGTGTTGGGGGAATATTTGGGTACTTATAGGATGAAGAATAGGGTTAGGAGGCCTGCAGGGGGCCACAAGCAAGGGGGAGCCCACCTAGGCACGCCTTGCAGGCTTGTCGCCTCCCGGCAGGTCTCCTGCCCCCCTCTCCAAGTCTAGCAGGTTTCTTCTAGTCCAAGAAAAATCATCGAAAAGATTTTATTCTGTTTGGACTCCGTTTAATATTCCTTATCTGCAATACTAAAAAACATGGAAAAAACAGAAACTCGCACTAGGCACTAGACTAATAGGTTAGTCCCAAAAATAATACAAAACAGCATATTAATGCAAATAAAACATTCAAAAAAGATAATATAATAGCATGGAACAATCAAAAATTATAGATACGTTGGAGATGTATCACCGCCCAGCCCACCAGGGGCTGGTGCACCACCCTCAGGTCCATGTGACCCACTTAGGGTGAGGTAGGCCCACTTGGTGGACCCCGGAACCCATTCGTCACTCCGGGTACACTACTGGAAATGCCCGAAACTTTTCCGGAGTTCAAACACCAACTTCCTATATATCAATCTTTACCTCCGGACCATTCCGGAGCTCCTCGTGACGTCTAGGATCTCATACAGGACTCTGAACAACCTTCGGTCACCACCATACACAACTCTATACTACCGAAACGTCACCGAACGTTTAGTATGCCGACCCTGCAGGTTCGAGAACTATGTAGACATGACCGAGACACCTCTATGGTCAATAACCAATAGAGGGATCTGGATGCCCATATTGGTTCCTACATATTCTATGAAGATCTTCATCGGTTGAACCTCTATGTCAAGGATTCAGTTAATCCCGTATGTTGTTCCCTTTGTTCTTCGGTATGTTACTGTTGGGGAACGTTGCATGGGAAACAAAAAATTTCCTACGCACATGCAAGATCTATCCATGGTGATGAGCATCTACGAGAGGGAGAGTGGATCTACGTACCCTTGTAGATCGCTAAACGGGAAGCGTTAAGAAACGCGGTTGGTGTAGTCGAACGTCTTCGCGATCCAAATCGCCGAGCGTCCCGCGATCTCATCACGATCCGTCCCGCGATCCATTCACGATCGGTCCCGTGAACTCATCATGATCCGTCCCCCGAACTCATCACGATCTGTCTCCCAATCTTGATCACGGTCCTTCCGATCTAGCGCCGAACGGATGGCACCTTCGCGTTCAGCACACATACAGCTCGATGACGATCTTTGCCTTCTTGATCCAGCAAGAGGGAGCAGAGAGGTAGAAGAGTTCTTCGGCAGCGTGACGGCGCTCCGGAGATGGTGGTGGAGCTATTCCGGCAGGGCTTCGCCTAAGCACTGCAGAAATCCGATCTAGAGGAGAAACTATGCACTAGAGGAACGGGTAGCACGTGGCTGAATATTCTGTCCAAAACCAAAATCCTCTAGTATATATAGGAGGAAAGGAGGAGGAGGCTTGGCTGCCAAAACGGCAGCCCTTGGGTTGACCAAACCTAGTGGGATTGGAGGATTCCTCCTCCAATCCTAGTAGGACTAGGACTCCTCCTTATTTTTGCCTTTTTTGCATTTTCCCACATTTTTCTCTTTGGGCTTTTCCTCCCAGCCGCATGGGCCTTGTGTGCGACTTCCACCAGCCCACAAAGGGCTGGTATTCACCCTACCATAGCCCATGTAGCTTCTTGGGTCGAAATACCCCTCCCGATGGTCCCCCGGTACACTACCGGCACTCCCGGTACACTACCGATGAGCCCGAAACTTTTTCGGCGACCAAAACGGGACTTCCTATATATCAATATTTACCTCCGAACCATTCCGGAGCTCCTCGTGATGTCCAGGATCTCATCCGGGACTCTGAACAACCTTCGGTCACCACCATGCAAAACTCTATAGTACCGAAACGTCACCAAACCTTATGTGTGCAGACCCTGCGGGTTCGAGAACTATGTAGACATGACCGAGACACTTCTACGGACAATAACCAATAGCGGGACCTAGATGCCCATATTGGTTCCTACATATTCTACGAAGATCTTTATCGGTCGAACCTCTATGTCAAGGATTCAGTTAATCCCGTATGATGTTCCCTTTGTCCTTCGGTATGTTACTTGCCCAAGATTCGATCGTCGGTATCTCCATATCTAGTTCAACCTCGTTATCGGCAAGTCTCTTTACTCATTCCGTAATACAAGATCCCGTGACTAACACTTAGTCACATTTCTTGCAAGGCTTGTTGTGATGTTGTATTACCAAGTGGGCCCTGAGATACCTCTCTGTCACACGGAGTAACAAATCCCAGTCTTGATCCATGACAACTCAACAGACACCCTCGGAGATACCTGTAGAGTACCTTTATAGTCACCCAGTTACGTTGTGATGTTTGATACACACAAGGCACTCCTCCGATATCCGTGAGTTGCATGATCTCATGGTCATAGGAACATATACTTGACATGTAGAAAACAGTCGCAATAAACTGACACGATCATATGCTACGTTTGTAGTTTGGGTCTTGTCCATCACACCATTCTCCTAATGATGTGATCCCGTTTATCAAATGACATCTCATGTCCGTGGCTAGGAAACCTTAACCATCTTTGATCAATGAGCTAGTCTATTAGAGGCATACTATGGACATGGTTTTGTCTATGTATCCACACATGCATCTAAGTCTCCAATCAATACAATTATAGCATGGATAATAAACGATTATCATGAACAAGGAAATATGATAACAACTAATCTATTATTGCCTCTAGGGCATATTTCCAACAGTCTCCCACTTGCACTAGAGTTAATAATCTAGTTCACATCACCATGTGATATGCATTGTTATGAATCTAACACCCAATGAGTTCTGGGGCTCGATCATGCTTTGCATGTGAGAGAGGTCATGTAGTCAACGGGTCTGCGACATTCAGATCCGTGTGTACTTTTTAAATCTCTATGTCAAACCGTAAACACTGCTACCACACTCCACTTGGTACTATTCCAAATGGCTGCTCCACTATATGTATCTTGATTGCTACTACGGGTCATCCGGATTGGTGTTAAAGCTTGCATCGATGTAACTCTTTACGATGAACTCTTTATCACCTCCATAATTGAGAAACATCTCCTTAGTATTTTAGTTACTAAGGATAATCTTGACCGCTATCCAGTGATCTAGTCCTGGATCACTCTTGTACCCCTTGACGGACTCATGGCAAGGCACACACAGGTGCGGTACACAACATTGCATACTATACAGAGCCTATGGCCAAGGCATAGGGGACGACATTCGTCCTTTGTCTTTCTTTTGCTATTGTCGAGCTTCGAGTCTCACTCAACTTCACACCTTACAAAGCAGGCGAGAACACTTCTCTCTGACTAATCCATTTTGAACTCTTTCAAAATCTTGTCAAGGTATGTACTCATTGAAAGTCTTATCAAACATCTTGATCTATCTTTATAGATCTTGATGCTCAACAATTAGGTAGCTTTATCCAGGTCTTCCTTTGAAAAACTCTTTTCAAACAACCGTTTATGCTCTCCAGAAATTCTACATCATTTCCGAATAGCAATATGTCATCCACATATACTTATCAGAAACTCTATAGTGCTCCCACTCACTTTATTGCAAATACAAGTTTCTCATAAACTTTGTATAGACTAAAAAACTTTGATGACCTCATCAAAGTGTATATTCCAACTCCGAGATGCTTGCTTTAGTTCATAGAAGAATCACTGAAGCTTGCACACCTTTTAGCATCCTTAGGACTGACAAAACCTTCTGGTTGTATCACATACAACCTTTCCTCAAGTAAACCGTTAAGGAAATGATGTTTTTACATCCATCTGCCAGATTTCATAATTGAAAGTGCAGCAATTGCTAACATAGTTTTAACAGACTTTTGCATCGCTACAAGTGAGAAAGTCTCATCGCAGTCAACTCCTTGAACTTGTCGTAAACTTCTTTGCAACAAGTCGAGCTTTACAAATGGTGACATTTACCATCAGCGTTTGTCTTCATTTTAAAGATCCATTTGTACTTAACAACCTGCCGTCCAACGAGCAAGTCCACCAAAGTCTATACTTGGTTTTCATACATGGATCCTTTCTCGGATTTCATGGCCTCTAACCATTTGTTTGTTTTCGAGCCCACCACCGCTTCTCCATAGTTTGTAGGTTCATTGTTGTCCACCAACATGACCTCCAAGACAGGGTTGTCGTACCGCTCAGGAGCAGTAGACGTCCTTGTCGACCTACGAAGTTCGATAGTAACTTGATCCGAAGCTTCATGATCATCATCATTAACTTCCTCTTCAACTAACGTAGGCTTCACAGAAACAACTTCCTCCGCTACGCTACTCTCTGGTTGAAATAGAGGTTCAATAACCTCATCAAGTTCTATCTTCCCCCACTCAATTCTTTCAAGAGAAACTTTTGCTCGAGAAAGGACCCAGTTTTAGCAATAAACATTTTATGCTTGGATCTGAGATAGAAGGTTCACCCAACTGTTCTTAGGGTATTCTATGAAGATGCATTTATCCGCTTTGGGTTAGAGCTCATTAGGTGAAAACATTTTCCACACAAGCGTCGCAGCCCCAAACATTAAGAAATGACAGCTTAGGTTTCTATCAAACCATAATTCACACGGTGTCATCTCAATGGATTTAGATGGTGCCCTATTTAAAGTGAATGTAGTTGTCTCTAATGCATAACCCCAAAATTATAGTAACAAAAACAATAATAGACATCATAGTATGCACCATATCCAATAGAGCACGACTATGACGTTCAGACACACCATCACACTATGGTGTTCCAGGTGGCGTGAGTTGTGAAACAACTTTCACATTGTCTAAAATTGTATGCCAAACTCGTAACTCAGATATTCACCTCCACGATCATATCGCAAACATTTTTATCTTCTTGCCACAATGATCAAAAACTTCACTCTGAATTTGCTTGAACATTTCAAACGATTCAGACTTGTGTTTCATTAAGTAAATATAAACTATATCTACTCAAATCATCAGTGAAGGTAAGAAAATAACGATATCCCCCGCACGCTACAAGACTCATTGGATTGTATACATCAACATGTATCATTTCCAATAAATCACTTGCCCGCTTCATCAAAACAGAAAACGGGGTCCTTAGTCATCTTGACCAAGAGGCATGGTTCGCATGTCTCAACCTATTCGAAATCAAATGAGTCCAAAGATCCATCAGCATGGAGTTTCTTCATGCGTTTTATACCAATATGACATTTAGCGGCAGTGCCACAAGTATGTGGTACTATTATTATTAACTTTGTATCTTTTTGGCATCAATGTTATGAACATGTGTATTACTACGATCAAGTTTCAACAAACCATTCTTACTAGGTGCATGACCATTGAAGGTATTATTCATGTAAATAGAATAACCATTATTCTCTAACTTAAATGAATAACCGTGTTGCAATGAACATGATCTAATCACGTTCATGCTCAATGCAAAAACACCAAATAACATTTATTTAGGTTCGTCACTAATCTCGAAGGTAGAGAGCGCGTGCGATGTTGATCACATCAACCTTGGAAACATTTCCAACACACATCGTCACCTCACACTTAGCTAGTTCTCCATTTATTACGTAGCTTTTGTTTCGAGTTACTAACATTTAGCAACCAAACCGGTATCCAATACCTAGGTTCTACTAGGAGTACTAGCAAGGTACACATCAATAACACATATATCAAATATACTTCTGTCGACGTTGCCAGCCTTCTTATCTACCAAGTATCTAGGGTTGTTCTGCTTCAGTCAACGCTCTCCTCATAATCGAAGCACTTAGTCTCGGGTTTGGGCTCAACTTTGGGTTGTTTCATCGGAGCAGCAACTGACTTGCTATCCATGAAGTTTCCCTCCTTGACCTTGCCCTTCTCGAAACTAGTGGTTTTACTAACCATCAACACTTGATGCTCCTTCTTGATTTCTACCTTCGCGGTGTCAAACATCGCGAACAGCATAGGGATCATTATTTCTATCCCTGGTGTTTATAGTTCATAACCAAGTTCTAGTAGCTTAGTGACAGTGACTTGGAGAACAATATCAATCACTATCTTATCTGGAATATAAACTCCCACTCAATTCAAGCGATTGTAGCACCCAGACAATCTGAGCACATGCTCAATGATTGAGCTATTCTCCTTCATCTTACAGGCAAAGAATCTTGTTGGAGATCTCATATCTCGCAACACGGGCACAAGCCTGAGATCCTAATTTCAGCTCTTAGAACATCTCATATGTTCCATGACGTTCAAAACGTTTCGGAGCCTCAATTCTAAGCTACAATGCATGACACACTAAACTATCAAGTAGTTATCAGAACGTGCCTGTCAGATGTTCACAACATCTACAAACAACACTAGAGGGGTTGGCGCACCGAGCGGTGCATTAAGGACATAAGCCTTCTGTAAAGCAATGAGGACAATCCTCAGATCACGGAGCCAGTCCGCAATATTGCTACCATCATCTTTCAACTCTATTTCTCTAGGAACATATAAAAATTCAAGGGAGCTACAGCGTGAGCTAGTAATCTACAACACAGTTTGCAAAGATACTACTGACTATGTTCATGATAATGAGTTCAATTAATCATATTATTTAAGAATTCCCACTCAAATTGACAACTCTCCAGTCATTCGAGTGATAGATGATCCAAATTCACCAACTCAAGTTCGATCATCACGTGAGTTGAGGTGGTTCCAATGGTGAACATCAACATGTTGATCATATCTACTATATGACTCATGTTCGACCTTTCGGTCTCTTGTGTTCCGAGGC
Organism: Hordeum marinum; assembly: GCA_022496015.1. Classification (NCBI taxonomy): domain Eukaryota; kingdom Viridiplantae; phylum Streptophyta; class Magnoliopsida; order Poales; family Poaceae; genus Hordeum; species Hordeum marinum. The sequence continues at coordinate 416,732,862 of CM039678.1, read as the reverse complement.
CATGTTTGTACATGCTAGGATCGTCAAGTTTAACCCGAGTGTTCTGCGTGTGCAACACTGGCTTGCACCCGTTATATGTGAACGTAGAGTCTATCACACCCGATCATCATGTGGTGTCTCAACACGACGAACTTTCGCAACGGTGCACACTCGAGGAGAACACAATTCATCTTGAAATTTAAGTGAGGGATCACCTTATAATGCTACCGTCGTCCTAAGCAAAAGAAGGTGCATAAAAGGATTAACATCACATGCAAATCATAAGTGACATGATATGGCCATGAACTTGTGCTTTTGATCTCCATCTAGAAAGCACTGGCATGATCTCCATCGTCACTGGCAAGACACCATGATCTCCATCATATTGATCTCCATCAACGTGTCGCCATCGGGGTTGTCGTGCCCAACATGCTTCTACTACTATTACTACCGTTTAGCGATAAAGTAAAGCATTACATAGCGCATAATGATTGACACGCAGGTCATACAATAATTAAAGACAACCCTATGGCTCCTGCCGGTTGCCATACTCATCGACATGCAAGTCGTGATAAACTATACATCACATGATCATCTCATACATCACATATATCACATCATGTAATTTGCCATATCAGATCACAACATACCCTGCAAAAACAAGTTAGACGTCCTCTAATTGTTCTTGCATGTTTTACGTGGCTGCTACGGGTATCTAGCAAGAACAATTCTCATCTACGCAAAAACCACAATGGAGATACACTAGTTGCTTTTCAACCTTCTCAAGGACCTCCTTTGTCGAATCCGATCCAACTAAAGTGAGAGAAACTGGCACCCGCAAGCCATCTATGCAACAAGTTGCGGTCGAGGGAACCGGTCTCTCGTAAGCATACGAGTAATGTTGGTCCGGGCCGCTTCATCTCACAATACCGTTGAACCAAAATCTGACCAAGGGAGGAAGCAATCTAAGCATCAACACCCACAAACTCTTTGTGTTCTACTCGAGATCTCATCTACACATAGACCGAGCTTTGATACCACCGTTAGGGAAAGTTGCATGGGAAACAAAAAAATTCCTACACCCACGCAAGATCTATCTATGGTGATGAGCATCTATGAGAGGGAGAGTGGATCTACGTACCCTTTTAGATCGCTAAGCGGGAAGCGTTAAGAAATGCGGTTGGTGTAGTCGAACGTCTTCGCGTTCCAAATCGCTGAGCGTCCCGTGATCTCATCACGATCCATCCCGCGATCCAATCACGATCCGTCCCGCGAACTCATCACGATCCATCTTGCGATCTCTTCACGATCCTTCCCGCGAACTCATCACGATCCGTCCCGCGAACTCATCATGATCCGTCTCGCGATCTTGATCACGGTCCTTCTGATCTAGCGCCGAACGGACGGCACCTCCGCGTTTAGCACACGTACAGCTCGATGACAATCTCTGCCTTCTTGATCCAGCAAGAGGGAGCGGAGAGGTAGAAGAGTTCTTCGGCAGCGTGACGGCGCTCCGGAGCTGGTGGTGGAGCTATTCCGGCAGGGCTTCGCCTAAGCACTACAGAAATCCGATCTAGAGGAGAAACTATGCGCTAGAGGAACGGGTAGCACGTGGCTGAAAATTCTGTCCAAAACCCTAAAATCCTCTAGTATATATAGGAGGAGAGGAGGAGGACGCTTGGCTGCCAAAAAGGCAGCCCTTGGGTCCACCAAACCTAGTGGGATTGGAGGATTCCTCCTCCAATCCTAGTAGGACTAGGACTCCTCCTTATTTTTGCCTTTTTTGCCTTTTCCCACATTTTTCTCTTTGGGCTTTTCTTTCAAGCCGTATGGGCCTTGTGTGCGACTTCCACCAGCCCACAAAGGTCTGGTGTTCACCCTCCCACAGCCCATGTAGCTTCTTGGGTCGAAATACCCCTCCCGATGGTCCCCCGGTACACTACCAGCACTCCCGGTACAGTACCAATGAGCCCGAAACTTTTTTGGCGACCAAAACAGGACTTCCTATATATCAATATTTACCTCCGGACCATTCTGGAGCTCCTTGGGACGTCCGAGATATCATCCGGGACTCCGAACAACCATCGGTCACCACCATGCATAACTCTATACTACCGAAACGTCACCAAACCTTAAGTGTGCAGACCCTGCGGGTTCGAGAACTATGTAGACATGACCGAGACACTTCTATGGTCAATAACCAATAGCGGGACCTGGATGCCCATATTGGTTCCTACATATTCTACGAAGATCTTTATCGGTCGAACCCCTATGTCAAGGATTCGGTTAATCCCGTATGATGTTCCCTTTGTTCTTCGGTATGTTACTTGCCCGAGATTCGATCGTCGATATCTTCATACCTAGTTCAACCTCGTTATCGGCAAGTCTCTTTACTCGTTCCGTAATACAAGATCCCGTCACTAACACTTAGTCACATTGCTTGCAAGGCTTGTTGTGATTTTGTATTACCAAGTGGGCCCTGAGATACCTCTCCGTCACACGGAGTAACAAATCCCAGTCTTGATCCATGCCAACTCAATAGACACCCTCGAAGATACCTGTAGAGTACCTTTATAGTCACCCAGTTACGTTGGGACGTTTCATACACACAAGGCACTCCTCCGGTATCTGTGAGTTGCATGATCTCATGGTCATAGGAGCATATACTTGACATGTAGAAAACAGTAGCAATAAACTGACACGATCATATGCTACGTTTGTAGTTTGGGTCTTGTCCATCACACTATTCTCCTAATGATGTGATCCCATTTATCAAATGACATCTCATGTCCATGGCTAGGAAACCTTAACCATCTTTGATCAACGAGCTAGTCTATTAGAGGCATACTAGGGACATGGTTTTGTCTATGTATCCACACATGCATCTAAGTCTCCGATCAATACAGTTATAGCATGGATAATAAACGATTATCATGAACAAGGAAATATGATAACAACTAATTTATTATTGCCTCTAGGGCATATTTCCAATAGTCTCCCACTTGCACTAGAGTCAATAATCTAGTTCACATCACCATGTGATATGCATTGTTATGAATCTAACACCCAATGAGTTCTGGGGCTCGATGATATGCTACATTTATAGTTTGGGTCGTGTCCATCACATCATTCTCTTAATGATGTGATCCTGTTATCAAATGACATCCCATGTCTATGGCTATGAAACCTTGACCATCTTTGATCAACAAGCTAGTCTACTAGAGTCATACTGTACCCACACATGTATCAGTGTTTCCAATTAATACAATTATAGCATGGATAATAAACGATTATCATGAACAAGGAAATATAATAATAAGTACTTTTATTATTACCTCTAGGGCATATTTCCAACAGTCTCCCACTTGCACTAGAATCAATAATCTAGCTCACACCACTATGCGATTTACATTGTAATGAATCTAACACCCATATAGTTCTGGTGTTGATCATGTTTAGCCCTTGGAAGAGGTTTAGTCAATGGGTCTGCAACATTCAGATCCATGTGTACTTTGAAAATATTTATGCCGTCCTCCTTGATGTAATCATGGATGGAATTGAAACGTTGCTTTATGTGTCTGGTCCTCTTGTGAAACCTTGGTTCCTTGGTTAGAGCGATGGCACCAGTGTTGTCACCGAATAGATTCATTGGATTTAGTGCACTACACACTACTCCAAGATCTGTCATGAACTGCTTCATCCAGACACCTTCCTTTGCCGCCTCTGAGGCAGCAATGTACTCCGCTTCTCATGTTGATCAGCTACCACGCTTTGCTTGGAACTGCACCAGCTTACCGCACCCCCATTAAGAATAAATACGTATCCGGTTTCTGACTTTGGGTCATCCGGATCAGTGTCAAATCTTGCATCAACGTAACCCTTTATGACGAGCTCTTGATCACCTCCATAAACGAGAAACATGTCCTTAGTCCTTTTCAGGTACTTCAGGATATTCGTGACCGTCGTCTAGTGTTCCACTCCTGGATCACTTTGAAACCTTTCGGTCATACTTATGGCAAGGCTGACATCGGGTCTGGTGCATAGCATTGCATACATGATAGAACCTATGGCTGAAGCCTAGGGGACGACACTCATCTTTTCTCTATCTTCTCCAGTCACTGGGCATTGAGTCTTACTCAACTTCACAACTTGCAATACAACCAAGAACCCCTTCTTGGACTAATCCATTTTGAACTTCTTCAAAACTTTGTCAAGGTATGTGCTCTGTGAAATTCCTATTAAGAATCTCGATCTATCTCTATAGATCTTAATGCCTAATATGGAACCAACTTCTCCTAGGTCCTTCATTGAAAAACTCTTGTTCAAATATTCCTTCATGCTTTCCAACATTTCTATATTGTTTCCAATCAGCAATATGTCATCCACATATAATATTAGAAACACTATAGAGCTCCCACTCACTTCCTTGTAAATACAAGCTTCTCCATAAACTTGTATAAACCCAAATGCTTTGATCACCTCATCAAAACGCTTATTCCAACTCCAAGATGCTTGCACCAGTCCATAAATGGATCGCTGGAGTTTGCAAACTTTGTCAGCATTCTCTCGATTGACAAAACCTTCGGGTTGCATCATATACAACTCTTCCTCAAGGAAATCTTCGGGTTGCATCATCGACAAAACCTTCGGGTTGCCCATCATCGCTTGTCCATAGCTCGTAGGTTCATCGTTGTCCAACAACAAGACCTCCAAGACAGGGTTGCCGTACCACTCTGGACCAGTACGCGTCCGTGTCAACCTACGAGGTTCGATAGCTCCTTGATCTGAAGCTTCATGATCATCATCATTAACTTCCTCTTCAATTTATGCAGGCTCTATAGAAACATCTTTGTGTGCTGTGCTACTCTTAGGATGAAGTAAAGGTTCAACAACCTTATCAAATTCTATCTTCCTCCCACTCAATTCTTTCGAGAGAAATTCTTTCTCAAGAAACGTTCCGTTTTTAGCGACAAACACTTTGACTTCGGATCTGAGATAGAAGGTATACCAAACTGTATCTTTTGGGTATCCTATGAAGACAAATTTCTCCGCTTTGGGTTACAGCTTTTCAGGCTAAAGCTTTTTGACATACGCATCAAATCCCCAAACTTTAAGAAAGGACAACTTTGGCCTCTTGCCAAACCAAAGTTCATATGGTGTTGTATCATCAGATTTCGATGGTGCCCTATTTAAAGTGAATGCAGGTGTCTCTAATGCATAAACCCAAAATGATAGTGGCAAATCGGCAAATCATAGATTGCACCATATCCAATAAGGTTCGATTATGATGTTCAGACACACCATTACATTGTGGTGTTCCGGGCGGTGTCAATTATGAAACCATTCCACACTGTCTTAAGTGACTGCCAAACTCATAACTCAGATATTCTCCTCCTCGATCAAATCGTACGAATTTAATCTTCTTGTGACGATGATTCTCAACTTCACTCTAAAATTGCTTGAAATTTTCAAACGTTTCAAACTTGTGTTTGATTAAGTAAATATACCCATATCTACTTAATTCATTAGTGAAGGTGAGAAAACAACAATATCCACCGCACGCCTCAATGCTCAGCGGACCGCACACATCAGTATGTATGATCTGCAACAAGTCACTTGCTTGTTCCATTGTTCTAGAGGACAGCGTCTTAGTCATCTTGCCCATGAGGCATGGTTCACATGTGTCAAGTGATTCAAAATCAAGTGACTCATAAAGTCCATTAACATGGAGTTTCTTCATGCATTTTACACCAATATGACCTAAACGGCAGTGCCACAAGAAAGTGGTACTATCATTATCAATTATACATCTTTTGGTATCAATGTTATGAACATGTGCATCATCACTATCGAGATTCAATAAGAATAAAACCCTCACATTTGGTGCATGACCATGAAAGATATTACTCATATAAATAGAACAACCATTATTCTCTCATTTAAATGAGTAATTGTCTCCCAATAAACAAGATCCAGATATAATGTTCTTGCTTAACGTAGGCACTAAATAATAATTATTCAGGTTCATCACTAATCCCGATGGTAATCGAAGAGCGAGCGTGCTAACAGCGATCACATCAGCCTTAGAACCATTTCCCACGCGCATCGTCACTTCGTCCTTTGCCAGCCTTCATCTATTCCACAGTTCTTGTTTTGACTTGAAAATGTGAGCAACCGCACTGGTATCAAATACCCAGGCACTACAACGAGAGTTGGTAAGGTACATATCAATAACATGTATATCATATATACCTTGTTTGTTGTTGGCCACCTTCTTGTTAGCCAAATACTTGGGGCAGTTCCGCTTCTAGTGACCAGTTCCCTCTAAAATGAAAGCACTTAGTTTCTGGCTTGGGTCCAACCTTGGGTTTCTTCATGGGAGGGGCAACTGATATGCCACTCTTCTTGGAGTTATCCTTCTTACCCTTGTCGTTCTTCTTGAAACTAGTGGTTTTATTGACCATCAACACTTGATGCTCCTTCTGAATCTGAGTCTCAGCGACTTTCAACATCGCAAACAGCTCGGCGACTGGCTTGTCCATCTCGTGCATGTTAAAGTTCAACACGAAGCTCTTGTAGCTAGGTGGCAATGATTGTAGAACTCTGTCAGTGATTGCCTTTGCTGGAAGGGGCATCCCCAATTCAGCTAGACGTGTGGAATACCCAGAGATTTTGAGTATGTGTTCACTGACAGACCCGTTCTCCTCCATCTTGCAAGCATAGAACTTATCGGAGGTCTCATACCTCTCGATCCAGGAATTCTTCTAAAAGATAAACTTCAACTCCTGGAACATATCGTATGCTCCATGACGTTCAAAACGTCTTTGAAGTCTCGGTTCTAGGCCATACAACATTGCAAATTGAACCATTGAGTAATCATCAGAACGAGCCTGCTAGGCGTTCGCAACGTCTGGAGACTCGACTGGAGCGGGTGGATCACCAAGAGGCGCATCAAGGACATAACCTTTTTGGGAAGCCGTAAGGATAATCCTTAGATTACTGGACCGGTCCATAGAGTTACTTCCATCATCTTTCAATTTAGCTTTCTCTAGGAACGCATTAAAATTCAGGGGTGCTACTGCGCGACCCATAATCTACAACATAAATTTTGCAAAAAAACCTTAGACTATTGTTCAAGATAATGAGTTTAGTTAATCATATTACTTAAAAACTCCCACTGAAATTGACATCCCTTCGGTCATTCGAGTGTCAAAGGATCCAAATCCACCAACTCAAGTCCGGTCATCACGTGAGTTGTGGTGGTTTCAATGGTGAACATCTTCATGTTGATCATATCTACCATATGACTCATGTTCGACCTTTCGGTGTCTTGTGTTCTGAGGCCATGTTTGTACGTGCTAGTCTCATCAAGTTTAAGCCAAGTGTTCCGCACGTGCAACACTAGCTTGCACCCGTTGTATGCAAACATAAAGTCTATCACACCCGATCATCACGTGGTGTCTCGAAACGACGAACTTTCACAATGGTGCACACTCGGGGAGAACACTATTTATCTTGAATTTAAGTGAGGGATCACCTTATAATGCTATCATCATCCTAAGCAAAATAAGATGCATAAAAGGATGAACATCACATGCAAATCATAAGTGACATGATATGGCCATGAACTTGTGCTTTTGATCTCCATCTCCAAAGCACCAACATGATCTCCATCGTCACCGGCGTGACACCATGATCTCCATCAATGTGTCACCATGAGGTTTTCACATCGACTATTGCTTCCACAACTATTGCTAACTCATGGGAATAAAGTAAAGCAAAACGACGAAAATAATTAAAGACGACCCTATGGCTCCTGACGGTTGCCGTACTCATGGACATGCAAGTCATGATATTCTATACAATACATGATCATCTCATACATCACATATATCTCATCATGTAATTGGCCATATCACATAACAACATACCCTGCAAAAACAATTTAGACGCCCTCTAATTGTTGTTGCAAGTTTTACGTGGCTTCTACGGGTATCTAGAAAAAACAATTCTTACCTACACAAAAAACACAACAGTGATACAAAAATTTCTATTCAAGCTTCTAAAGGACCACCTTTGTAAAATCCGATCTGACTAAAGTGGGAGAGATAGACACCCGCCAGCCATCTTTCTGCAATGATGTTACATGTCAAGTGATGGAAACGGTCTCGCGTGAGCGTACGAGCAATGTTGGTCCGGGCCGCTTCATCTCACAATACCGCCGAATCAAGAAAAGACCAAGGGAGGAAGCAATCTAAATATCAATCCCCACAAACTCCTTTATGTTCTACTCGAGATCTCATCTACACATAGACCTAGCTCAAATGCCACTGTTGGGGAATGCTGCATGGGAAACAAAAAATTCCTACGCACACGCAACATCTATCCATGGTGATGAGCATCTACGAGAAGGAGAGTGGATCTATATACCCTTGTAGATTGCTAAGCGGGAAGTGATAAGAAATGCGGTTAATGTAGTCGAACGTCTTCGAGATCCAAACCGCCGACCGTCCCGCTCCAATCACGATCTAGTACCGAACAAACGACACCTCCGCGTTCAGCACACGTACAGCTCGATGACGATCTCCGCCATGTTGATCCAGCAAGAAGGAGCGGAGAGGTAGGTGAGTTCTTTGGCAGCGCGATGACGCGACGGCGGTGGTGGTGGAACTATTCCAGCAGGGCTTCGCCTAAGCACTGCTGAAACTAGAGGACTTGATCTATCGGGGAGAGAGGGCTTCACCATGGCTAGGGTTTCTTGTGCTACTTCCCTCTCTCCCCTCTAGTATATAAAGGAGGGAGGGGAGGGGCTGGCCGGCCGCGGGCTCCTCCTAGGAGTCGGCCATAGGAGGAGGAGGTGGAGGAGTCCACCTCCAATCCTACTCCTAGTAGGATTCCACCCCTTCCCCAATTGGACTTTCCCTATTCCTAAAGCCCAGACGAATAGGCCTACTTCGACCGACCGCCCATCCTAGCAGGGGCTGGTGCGCCACCCTCAGGTCCATGTGACCCACATGGGGTGAGGTGGGCCCACTTGGTGGACCCCGGAACCCATTCGTCACTCCCGGTACACTGCCGAAAATGCCCAAAACTTTTCTAGAGTTCAAACACCAACTTCCTATATATCAATCTTTACCTCCGAACCATTCCGAATCTCCTCATGATGTCCGTGATCTAATCTGGGACTCCGAACTAACTTCGGTCACCACCATACACAACTCTATACTGCCGAAACGTCACCGAACGTTAAGTGTGCAGTCCCTGCAGGTTCGAAAACTGTGTAGATATGACCGAGACATCTCTACGGTCAATAACCAATAGTGGGACCTAGATGCCCAAATTGGTTCCAACATATTCTATGAAGATCTTCATCGTTTGAAACTCTATGTCAAGGATTCATTTAATCCCATATGTTGTTCCCTTTGTTCTTTGGTATGTTACTTACCCGAGATTCGATCGTCGGTATCTCTATACCTAGTTCAATCTCGTTACCGGCAAGTGTCTTTACTCATTCCGTAATACAAGATCCCATGACTAACACTTTAGTCACATTGATTGCAAGTCTTGTAGTGATGTTGTATTACCGACTGGGCCCTGAGATACCTCTCCGTCACATAGAGTAACAAATCCCAGTCTTGATTCATGCCCACTCAACAGACACCCTCAGAGATACCTATAGAGAATCTTTATAGTCACCCAGTTATGTTGTGACGTTTGATACACACAAGGTACTCCTCTAGTGTCAATGAGTTACATGATCTCATGGTCATAGGAATAGATACTTGACATGCAGGAAACTATAGCAATAAATTGACACGATCGTATGCTACGTTTATAGGTTGGGTCTTGTCCATCACATCGTTCTCCTAATGATGTGGTCCTGTTATCAAATGACATCTCATGTCTATGGCTATGAAACCTTGACCATCTTTGATCAACAAGCTAGTCTACTAGAGGCATACTAGGAACACAGTGTTGTCTATGTATCCACACATGTATCAGTGTTTCCAACTAATACAATTATAGCATGGATAATAAATGATTATCATGAACAAGGAAATATAATAATAACTACTTTTATTATTTCCTCTAGGGCATATTTCCAACAATAATGTCTAATTGTCATCATGAAAATGTTTACTCATAATATACTGAATCGATATTGAACGAGCTAAACATATTTACAAAAACGGAAAACAAGAAGAGTTCATACCAACTTCCTTTTCCACAATAATTATGTGATAATAATAATAATAGTGCAAGAATACCGTGGACCAAGCTCGAATCTGCATGGATGTTTTGGACAAAGGAGAAGACAAGGTAATATTGGCTCTCTGTTAGATCAACAATAAATCATATAAGAGCCACTCAATATTTTCATCGTGGTCTTCTCCTTTCAAAGACTCCACAAAAAGAAAAGAAATTCAGAAAAACACACTGGAATATTTTTGGAGTTTTTGTTTTTCTCAAGCAAGCAAATAAACTAAGGGAAAACAATAACGAGAAAAAATATTTACACGGGAAAGTTCCCAACATACAAAGAAAATATTTTTGGGTTTTCTTTTTAGTACTAAGATAATTAAAACGGGAAAAGAAAACTAAAAAGAAGCAAGAAATATTTTAGGGTTTTCCAAAGTTTTTCAAACACACAAGAAGAAAGCGGAAAAATAAAACTAACATGGATATACAATGAAAGTGGATGAACACCGACAATTTATATGAAGTGTGTGAACATGAATGTAATGTCGGTGAGAAATACGTACTCTCCCAAGCTTAGGCATTCTCCTAGCTTGGTGATCACCACTGATAATAGTCATCAGGTCCGGGGAAGTGTTCCGGTTGGGGCACCTGAGCATCCCATGCCTGGGTCTTAGCCTCCGCAGTGGCCAGCTCATTCTGGTAAGCAATTATATCTTCTGGCATTATTCTATATCCGTGTCTGGCATGATAGTTAAACAAAGAGGGTGTAGGTAAAGGAATAATATCGCAAGTCGTCTCGCTAAATACTAAGTTGTAACGAATATGTTGTTGTGGTTGCGGTTCCTCAATAAATTGGTGTTCCTTCTTGGACTGATGATCAAGATAAACATTAGGCAACAAATAATCAGTAGGGCGTATATCAACTTCAAAACGCTTTGCCAAGTGAGTGGAATAGATACCACCATGAAGCTTGCCCTTGTTTCAGTTAAGATTTAATTGACGCGCAATAATAGCTCCTATGTTGTAAGAATTATCACCATAAAGTGCATGGCGTATAATAGCTAGGGTAGGGGCACTAAGGCCATCACCTTGTTCCATGGCAGTTATGCATTTCCCTATAAATAGAGAAAATTAGTGCGCAGAAGGAAGTTGCAAACTAGTAGCTCTATCCTGTGACACATCCCTACTTTCTCCCATAGTTAAAGTTTGGAGGAAATCCTCAAACTCCTTGGGCTTAGGCTCACGCATTCCCCCGTCAGAAGGAAGCAAGCATATTTCGAAAGATTCATGTAGAGGAAATTCATAGTTGGTGGCATAAAGATCAAAGCATATTATGGAAGCATTGAGTGTGTTTGTGAAGAAACAGTTTTGCACGAAGGAATTAGTAAGGAGATAGTATTGGTCACACTCATCTGTGAGGAAGTCGGTAAGCCCGAAATTGGCAAAGAATTGCATGAACTCTTCATAGAACCCTCTTCGTTCATGAAGGCCATATGTAGTCATTCACATGGCCTAACCTCCATGTTATGAACAAGGTTGATGTCTCGGTCCTGAGTTCTCCTAACAACTCTCTTGGGGCTCCAGCTTGAAGAACTTCACCTCAAGAAGTTCATTTTGCATGGAACAATTACTCAAAACAGTTTTGGATGCAGACTAAGGCATATCCTAGTGGTGGGAAGGGTCTGATGCCTTCCCACCCACCCAGGTTCAAGGCACGGTACTTGCAATTTGGGTTTGTTGCACCTATTAAACTGTAAGGGCTTCCCTTATAGTCTTTCTATAAAAAAAAGTTTTGGAAACGGAGTCTGCTAGCTCTTGAGCATGTGTTGGTTTTCCCTTGAAGAGGAAAGGGTGATGCAGCGAAGTAGATAAGTATTTCCCTCAGTTTTTGAGAACCAAGGTATCAATCTAGTAGGAGGAACAAGCAAGTCACCAATGGATGCACCTACACAAATAATCAAACTCTTGCACCCAACGCTATAAAGGGGTCGTCAATCCCTTCATAGTTATTTGCAAGGATTAGATCCGATAGAGATAGATGTAACAAGTGCGGAAAGTAAAAGGTAAATAAATTGCATAAAGTATAGATCTAAAAATATATGATGGAAAATAGACCCTGGGACCATAGGTTTCACTAGAGGCTTCTCTCTTGAAGGAAAATATCGTGGTGGGTAAACAAATTACTGTCAAGCAATTGATAGAAAAACGAATAATCATGTAGTTATCCAAGGCAATGATCATGCATATAGGCATCACATCTGTGACAAGTAGATCAAAATGATTCTGCATCTACTACTATTACTCTGCACATCGACTGACTCCTACCTGCATCTAGAGTATTAAGTTCATGAAGAACAGAGTAACGCATTAAGAAAGATGACATGATCTATAGGGATAAACTCAAGCAATATGATGAAAACCCCATCTTGTTACCCTTTATGGTAACATAAAATACATGCCTTGCTACCCCTACTATGTCACTGGGTGAGGACACCGCAAGATTGAACCCACAACCAAGCACTTCTCCCATTGCAAGAATTACCAATCTAGTTATCCAAACCAAACCAATAACTCGAAGAGACTTGCAAGGATATGAAATCATGCATATAAGAAATCAGAGGAGATTCAAATAAGATTCATGGATAATCTGAACATAAACTCACAATTCATCGGATCTTGACAAACACACCACAAAAGAGGCTTACATTGGATAGATCTCCATGAAGATCATGAAGAACATGGTATTGAAGATCAAAGATAGAGAACAAGCCATCTAGATACTAGCTATGGACCCTTAGGTTTGTGGTGGACTACTGACGCATCATCGGAGGGGCAATGGAGTTGTAGATGCCCTCTGTGATCGAAACCCCCTCCGGGAGATTACCGGAAAAGGCTCCAAGATTGGATCTCTCGGGAACGGAGGCTTCCAGCAGCGGAAAAGTATTTTCGTGGCTCTTTTTGATGTTGGGGGAATATTTGGTTATTTATAGGCCAAGAATTAGGGTTAGGAGACCTTCCAGGAGGCGGCAAGCCTGCTAGGCGCGGCCAGGGGGTCGTGCCTAGCAGACATGTGGCGCCCTGGCACCTCCCCTGACGTGCACTCCAAGCTTGGATGACTTGTTTCCTTCCAGAAAAATTCCTTCCGCAGGTTTTATTCCATTTGGACTCCGTTTAATATCTCATATCTGCAAAACTCAAAAACAAGGAAAAAACAGAAACTGACACTTGGCTCTAGATTAATAGGTTAGTCCCAAAAATAATATAAAATAGCATATTAATGCATATAAACATCCAAAATAGATAATATAATATCATGCCATCATAAAAAATTATAGATATGTTGGATACGTATCAACATCCCCAAGATTAATTCCTGCTCGTCCTCGAGTAGGTAAATGATAAAAACAGATTTTTTATGTGGAGTGATACCTAACATATTTATCCAAGTAATATTCTTTATTGTGGCATGAATATTCAGATCCGTAAGACTCAAAACAAAAGCTTAATATTGATATAGAAACAATAACATTTCAAGCATAGTAGCAAAGCAATTGTATCTCTTCAAAATATAATGGCAAAAGAAAGTTACTCCTACAATATCATATGGTTTGGCTATGCTCCATGTTCCCCACACAAAGTATTTACATCATGCACAACCCCGATGAAAAGCCAAGCAATTGTTTTCACACCTTTATTTTCTCAAACTTTTTCAACTCTCACGCAGTACATGAGCGCGAGCCATGGATATAGCACTATAGGTGGAATAGAATATGGTGGAGGTTGTCAAGGAAAGGGAGAAGATAGTCTCACATCAACTAAGCGTATCAACGATCTATGGAGATGCCCTTCAATAGATATCAATGTGAGTGAGTAGGGATTGCCATGCAACGGATGCACTAGAGCTATAAGTGTATGAAAGCTCAAAAAGAAACTAATTGGACGTGCATCATGAAGAAAAATTCCACTAGCTATATGAAAGTGACACAATAGGAGAATCTCTATCATGAACATCATGGTGGTACTTTGAAGCACAAGTGTGGCAAAAGGTAGTAGCAATGTCCCTTCTCTCTTTTCTGTAATTTTTTTGTTGGGCATCTAGGGACTCTTTTATTCATTTTTTTATTTGGGCTTCGTTGGCCTCTTTTAGTTTTCATAAAGTCCGGACTCTCATCCCTACTAGTAAGAGAATCATAGTGTCCATCATCCTTTCCTGACATGGGAAATGCTCTATAATGAAAATCATCACACTTTTATTTACTTACAACTTAAAAGGAAAACTACAACTCGATACCTATGACAAAATATGACTCTACATGCAATATGGAAGTGATGGTGCATGTCATAAAAGGAAACAGTGGAAGTTGCATGGCAATATATCTCAGAATGGCTATGGAAATGCCATAATAGGTAGGTATGGTGGCTGTTTTGAGGAAATATATATGGTGGCTGTTTTGAGGAAGGTATATGGTGGTTGTTTTGAGGAAGGTGTTTGTTGCACCGGCGGAAGTTGTGTGGTACTAGAAAGGCTAGCAAAAGTGGAAGGGTGGGAGTGCGTATAATCCATGGACTCAACATTAGTCATAAAGAACTCACATACTTATTGCAAAATTCTATTGGTCATTGAAGCAAAGCATTAAACGCATGCTCCTAGGGGTAAGGTTGGTAGGAGTTAACCATCGCATGCCCCCGACTCTCACACAAAGGTCGACAATCTATAAACAAGTCATGCTCCGACTTCCTTACACAGCGGTTCACCATACATGCATGCTACGGGAATCACAAACCTTTACACAAGTATTTTTACAAATCACAATTTACTTCCTAAAATGTCTATTAACATTACCATCTTTATATCTCAAAACTTTATGCAAGGAATCAAACTTCCAATAAATACTCAATGCACTTAATATGGAAGTTTTTATTATATGCCTTTTGGATGCCTATCATATTAAGACTAAATTAATAACCTAGACCAATTACCATGATGTTTTTATAAACTCTCAAAATAATATAAGTGAGGTACGAGAGTTCAAGTATTTCTATAAAACGAAAACACCACCGTGCTCTAAAAGATATAAGTGAAGCACATAGAGCAAAATTGCCCAACTCAAAAGATATAATTGAAGCACATAGAGTATTCCAATAAATTCATGATTCAGCGTGTCTCTCTAAAAATATGTGTGCTGCAAGGATGATTGTGGCAAACTAAAAAGCAAATACTCATATCATACAAGACACTCCAAGCAAAACACATATCATGTAGTGAATAAAAATATAACCTCAAGTAAATTTACCGATGGATTGAAGACGAAAGACGGGATGCCTTCCGGTGCATCACCAAGATTAGGCTCTTTGGGATCCTTTAATATGACTTGGGTGTGCCTTGGGAATCCCTAATCTTAGGATCTTGCCACTCCTTATTCCATAGTCCATCCAATCTTTACCCAAAACTTGAAAACTTCACAACACAAAACTTAACAGAAAACTCATGAGATCCGTTAGTATAAGAAAATAAATCACCACTTTAGGTACTGTTGTGAACTCATTGTTTATTTATATTTGTTTTATAAATACTGTAATATAACTTCTCCATGGCTCACACCACATTATACAACCCATAGATTCATCAAAATAGGCAAACCACTCAAAGAAAACAGAATCTGTCAAAAACAGAACTGTTTGTGGCAATATGGAAACTTCGTATACTTATGTAACTCAAACAATTCTAAAAACTTATTAAAACCTGGGAAATTTATATATTAAGCTTGTGTAAAAATTTCAGATTGATTAGACGCTCTGAAAAAATCATAAAATTCTTGTACTGAGCGCAAAAGTTTCTGTTTTTCAGCAAGATCAAATCAACAACTACCATAGATCACCCCAAAGGTTTTACTTGGCTCAAACACTAATTTAAACACCAAAACAAAATTACTACAGAATTAATAATGTGGGAAACACTCAAAAACAGAATCAAAAACAGAACACAAAATAAAATTGGGTTGCCTCCCAACAAGCGCTATTGTTTAACGCCCCTAGCAAGGCAAAACGCAATAGATCTAGGTATTGTCATCTTTGGTATGCAATCCAAAAGTAGCTCTCATAATAGATTCATAAGGTAACATTATTTTATTTCTAGGAAAAATTTCAATGCCTTTCCTTAATGGAAATTGGAATCTAATGTTTCCTTCTTTCATGTCAATAATTGCACCGATAGTTTTAAGGAAAGGTCTACCAAGAATAATAGGACATATAGGATTGCAATCTATATCAAGAACACTGAAGTCACATAATTCCTATTTGCAACAATAAGAACATCATTAATCCTTCCCATGTGTTTCTTAATAGTGGAATCCGCAAGATGCAAATTTAGAGAGCAATCAACAAGATCATGGTAACCTAGCACATCACATAAAGTTTTCGGAATTGTGGAAACACTAGCACCCAAATCACACAAATCATGGCACTCATATTCTTTGATTTTAATCTTAATAGTAGGTTCCCACTCATCATGAAGCTTTCTAGGAATATAAACTTCTAGCTCAAGGTTTTCTTCAAAATATTTCATCATAGCATCAACTATATGTTTAGTAAAAGCCTTATTTTGACTATAAGCATGAGGAGAATTCAACATGGATTGAAGCAAAGAAATACAACCAATCAAAGAGCAACTATTATAATTAAATTCCTTGAAATCCAAAAGAGTGGGTTCATTGCTATTTGAACTTTTGACCTCTTCAATCCCACTTTTATCAATCTTAGCATTAAGATCTATAGACTCCAAATCATTGGGATGCCTTTTACCAAAAGTTGACTTACCTCTAGTCCATCATTATCAAGATTTATATTGGAAAACAAAGATTCAATAGGAGTCACATCAATCACTTTAAGATCTTCATCTTTATTATCGCGAGAAAACACCTTTTCAAGCCATTCACGCTTAGCATGAATTTTAGCGGTTCTTTCCCTACTTTCATCAATAGAAATTCTCATAGATTTTAAAGACTCATTAATATCATGCTTGGTTGGAGTAGATCTAGCTTTCAAATAATCAATCTCAAGAGAAATTCTGTCAATGCTCCTAGCCAAATCATCAATCTTAAGCACTTTTTCTTCAATAGAAGCATTAAAAACTTTTTACAAACCAATGTATGCGCAAAGAGAGGATTTGACGAGCGGTGCGAGGGGAGGTTTTGTACCCAGGTTCGGGCTGCAGAGAAGCGTAAAACCCTACTCCTGCCTTCGTGTATTATAAGAGTTTTTAGGGTTCTGGCTACAAGAGCTCTATGAACAGTACACACCCGCTACGCGTGTGAGCCAGAAGATGGAAGAAGATCCTCCTCTCGTAACGCCTTGGGCCTCCTTTTATATGACTAAGGGGATCCCAACAGTGGCATACAGTGCATGCACAAGGTGTACAGTGCTATAGTGTTATCATACCTAACACTGACGGTGTAGGACAAACGCATTTAATGCTCCGTCAGGTGTTCCTGACCTTCTACGGGATGGGATAGGAGCCCGTCCCATCGGCACCACTTAGCCTCTCCATCGCCAGCGCCTTGACACGTATCCTGGTGGGACGACACCTGGTCTCTGCGCTAGCAGCGTGGCGAGGTCTCGCCGGGTGCACTCCTTGCCGGGGCTCTGCAAGCTACCCTCGACAAGATCTTGCCGGGGTTCCAGCCTTTGGCCTTCGGTCTTGTGCCTATTGACTTGAATGTTTTCTTGATGTCCTTGTACTTGCTTCCAGTAGTCCCCCGGTGAGCCTTGCTGCTGGTGTGGCTACAACTGGCCGTGTACAAATGTGGGGTACTAAAAGCCCAAACTTTAGTACACCAACAGGAGGCCCCGGACCTAGGCCACACAAGGGTGCAAGGCGTTGTTGGGCTAGGCCCAAACAGTGCACGGGCACGCATGGCAGGAGGCTGCAATTGTAATCATTCCGCTTACTGCGCCTTCCCACAACACACGTTAAGTGCGTGACGTGGGAGACATGCGCGGAGCGGCCCTAATGGTAGTGCATTTGTGAAGGTGTTTCCCATTGATTAGTAAAGAGGCAGCCTCATGTCTTCCCCATAAAAAGGATTTGCAGAAGCGCTTGCTCATTTACTCCCTGTCTTTTCCAATCTAGAAACAGCCGACATCTCCTTCCTCGAGCCCAAAACAGAGCTTCTCCCACTCAACCAACGCCCTCGCGCCCTCTCCGTTCCCAGCCTTCGCTCCCACAGCTGCCATGCCTCCGAAGATGAACAAGGGCAAGGGAACGAAAGCCGCCATCACGAAGGTCGATCTGGAGAAGATGCAAAAGGAGCACGTCGTCTTCCCTTCGGTGCTCGACGCGGTCGCCTTGAAGGAGCGATACCAGAACATGTGGGCGAAAGAGACAAAGGCCCACCCCGCTACTCGCGTGAGTCCAGGTTCCTCAAAGGGTGGAAATGATAAGTTCCCCTTCTTTGTCGACTATTTTTACTCCGGGCTTTGTCCCCCATTTTCCGATTTGTTCAACAACATCATGTACATATACGGCTTCCGTCTCTTGGAGTTCATGCCGAATGATGTGACATGTATGTCAGTCTTCACCCATCTTTATGAAAACTTTGCCTGAGTAGTCCCCAACACCGCCCTCTTCCGCCAATTCTTCGTTCCCCGCATCCAAAAGGGAGACGCCCTTTCCGGTTCCATCGCTTGAATCCCCAGGATGTGGAACAAGGAAACGTACCCGGACGGGGCTTTCCACGAGAAGTGTGACGAATGGCGGGGTAGGTGGTGCTGGATTCAGGAGACAGACCCTCAGCCCTTCTGTCTGCCTCGATAAACAAAGATGGCACGCGGCCCTGACTGGAGCGACCTCGATTCTCAAGATGAGAAGCTCGCTGCCGCAGTCACCAGGATTCACCGCCTCAAGGCTGCTGGGCACATAGTAGAGATGATCGGGGATGATTTTCTTCATCAGCACATTGCCCCTCTACAGAACAAAGGGAGACCAGCTTGGGAATTCTAGAATGCAGCAGATATCATGAGGCTACGCCCTGGTGTGAACAATAACCTGATGGTTATGCAGCACGTAGCTATCTGCCAAATGCTACTCAAGTCTGATGCGAAACACAAGTTGCCGGCCGGCATAATCTATTGGAAATATGCCCTGGAGGCAATAATAAATTAGTTATTATCATATTTCCTTGTTCATGGTAATCGTTTATTATCCATGCTAGAATTGTATTGATCAGAAACTCAGATACATGTGTGGATACATAGACAACACCATGTCCCTAGTATGCCTCTAATAGACTAGCTCATTGATCAAAGGATGGTTATGGTTTCCTAGCCATGGACATGAGATGTAATTTGATAATGGGGGCACATCATTAGGAGAATGATGTGATGGACAAGACCCAAACTATAAACGTAGCATATGATCGTGTCAGTTTATTGCTACTGTTTTCTGCATGTCAAGTATCTGTTCCTATGACCATGAGATCATGCAACTCACTGACACCGGAGGAGTGCCTTGTGTGTACCAAACGTCGCAACGTAACTGGGTGACTATAAAGGTGCTCTACAGGTATCTCTGAGGGTGTCTGTTGGGTTGGCATGGATCAAGACTGGGATTTGTTACTCCGTGTGACGGAGAGGTATCTCATGGCCCACTCGATAATACAACATCACAATAAGCCTTGCAAGCAATGTGACTAAGTGTTATCCACGGGATCTTGTATTACAGAACGAGTAAAGAGACTTGCCAGTAACGAGGTTGAACTAGCTATACAGATACCGACGATCGAATCTCGGGAAAGTAACATACCGAAGAATAAAGGGAACATCATACAGGATTAACTGAATCCTTGACACAGAGGTTCAACCGATAAAGATCTTTGTAGAATATGTAGGAACCAATATGGGAATCCAAGTCCCTCTATTGGTTATTGACCGTAGAAGTGTCTCAGTCATGTCTACATAGTTCTCGAACCTGCAGGGTCTGCACACTTAAGGTTCGGTGACGTTTCAGTAGTATAGAGTTATGTATGGTAGTGACCGAAGGTTGTTCGGAGTCCCGAATGAGATCCCGGATGTCACGAGGAGCTTCGGAATGGTCCGGAGGTAAAGATTGATATATAGGAAGTCCTGTTTTGGTCACCGGAAAAGTTTTGGTCTCATCGGTAGGGTACCGGGGGACCATCGGGAGGGGTATTTCGACCCAAGAGGCTACATGGTCTGTGGGAGGATGAATACCAGCCCTTAGTGGGCTGGTGGAAGTCCCACAAATGGCCCATGCGTCTGGGAAGAAAAGCCCAAGGAGAAAAAGGTGGAAAAAGGCTAAAAGGCTAAATAAGGAAGGAGTCCTAATCCAACTAGGAGTGGAGGAGGAGGACTCCTCCCTCCCACTTCGGCGAAGCCTAGGAGGGCTGGCCCTTGTGCCAAGCCTCCTCCTCTCCTCCTCCTATATATACTAGAGGTTTTAGGGGTTTTGCACATAGAATTTCAGCCACGTGCTACTCTCTCCTCTAGATCGTAGTTTCTCCTCTAGATTGGTTTCAATGGTGCTTAGGCGAAGCCCTGCTAGAATAGCTCCACCACCATCACCGCAACGCCGTCGCGCTGCCGGATAACTCATCTACCTCTCCACTCCCTCTTCCTGGATCAAGAAGGTGGAGATCGTCATCGAGCTATCGTGTGCTGAATGCGGAGGTGCCGTCCGTTCGGTACTAGATCGTCATCGAGCTTAGCGATCTACAAGGGCATGTAGATCCACTCTCTCTCTCATAGATGCTCATCACCATGGATAGATCTTGCATGCGCGTAGGAAATTTTTTGTTTCCCATGCAACGTTCCCCAACAGTGGTATCATGAGCTAGGTCTATGAGTAGATGAGATCTCGAGTAGAACACAAAGAGTTTGTGGGCATTGATGCTTAGATTGCTTCCTCCCATGGTCATGTTTTGGTTCAGAGGTATTGTGGGATGAAGCGTCCCGGACCAACATTACTCGTACGCTTACGAGAGACCGGTTCCATCGACTGATGTGCGACTTTGTTGCACAAAGATGGCTGGCGGGTGTCTGTCTCTCCTACTTTAGTTGGATCGGATTCGACAATGGTGGTCCTTGAGAAGGTTGAAAAGCAATTTATGTATCACCGTTGTGGTTTTGCGTAGGTGAGAATTGTTCTTGCTAGATACCCTTAGCAGCCACGTAAAACTTGCAACAACAATTAGAGGACTTCTAACTTGTTTTTGCAGGGTATGTTGTGATGTGATATGGCCAATTACATGATGAGATATATGTGATGTATGAGATGATCATGTGTTGTATAGAATATCACGACTTGCATGTCGATGAGTATGGCAACCGGTAGGAGCCATAGGGTTGTCTTTAATTATTGTATGACCTGCGTGTCAATCATTAAGCGCTATGTAATGCTTTACTTTATCGCTAAACGGTAGCAATAGTAGTATGAGCATAGTGGGCGCGACAACCCATATGGCAACACGTTGATGGAGATCAAGATGATGGAGATCATGGTGTCATGCCGGTGACGATGGAGATGAAAAGCACAAGTTCATGGACATATCATGTCACTTATGATTTACATGTGATGTTAATCCTTTTATGCACCTTGTTTTGCTTAGGACGACGGTAGCATTATAAGGTGATCCCTCACTTCAATTTCAAGATCAATTGTGTTCTCCCCGAGTGTGCACTATTGTGAAAGTTCGTCGTGTCGAGACACCACGTGATGATCGGGTTTGATAGACTCTACGTTCACATACAACAGGTGCAAGCCAGTGTTGCACATGCAGAACACTCGGGTTAAACTTGACGAGCCTAGCATGTATAGACATGGCCTCGGAATACAAGAGATTGAAAGGTTGAACATGAGTCATATAGTATATATGATCAACATGATGATGTTCACCATTGAAACCACCTCAACTCACATGATGATCGGACTTGAGTTGGTGAATTTGGATCATGTATCACTCAAATGACCGGAGGGATGTCAATTTGAGTGGGAGTTCTTATGTAATATGATTAATTGAACTCATTATCATGAACATAGTCAAAGTGTCTTTGCAAATTATGTTGTAGATTACTAGCTCATGTTGTAGCTCCCTTGAATTTTTATATGTTCCTAGAGAAATATAGTTGAAAGATGATGGTAGCAATATTGAGGACTGGGTCCGTGATCTGAGGATTGTCCTCATTGCTGCACAGAAAGGCTTATGTCCTTAATGCACCGCTCGGTGCGCCACCCCCTCTAGAATCGTCTGTAGATGTTGTGAACATCTGACATGCACGTTCCGGTGACTACATGATAGTTCAGTGCGTCATGCATTATGTCTTATAAATTGAGGCTTCAAAACGTTTTGAACATCATGGAACATATGAGATGTTCTAAGAGCTGAAATTGTGATCTCAGGCTCGTGCCCGTGTTGTGAGAGATGAGATGTCCAACAGAATTCTTTGCCTACAAGATGAAGGAGAATAGCTCAATCGTTGACCATGTGCTCAGATTGTCTGAGTACTACAATCACTTGAATCGAGTGGGAGTTGATCTTCCAGATAAGATAGTGATTGATATAGTTCTTCAAGTCGCTGTCACTAGGCTACTAGAGCTCTGTGATGAACTATGAAATGCCAGGGATAGAAATAGTGATCCCCGTGTTATTCACGATGTTTGACACCGCAAAAGTACAAATCAAGAAGGAGCATCAAGTGTTGATAGTTAGTAAAACCACTAGTCTCGAGAAGGGCAAGGGCAAGGAGGGAAATTTCATGGATGGCAAGTCAGTTGCTTCTCAAGTGAAGCAACCCAAAGTTGAACCCAAACCCGAGACTAAGTGCTTCTATTATGAGGAGAGCGGTCGCTGAAGCGGAACAACCCTAGATACTTGGTAGATAAGAAGGCTGGCAACGTCGATAGATGTATATTTGATATACGTGTTATTGATGTGTACCTTGCTAGTACTCCTAGTAGCACCTGGGTATAGGATACCGGTTCGGCTGCTAAATGTTAGTAACTCGAAATAAAAGCTATAGAATAAACGGAGACTAGCTAAAGGTGAGGTAGCGATGTGTGTTGGAAATATTTCCAAGGTCGATGTGATCAACATCGCACGCTCTCTCTACCTTCGGGATTAGTGAAAAACCTAAATAAATGTTATTTGGTGTTTGCGTTGAGCATGAACGTGATTAGATCGTGTTTATCGCAATACGATTATTCATTTAAGTCAGAGAATAATGGTTATTCTGTTTACATGAATAATACCTTCAATGGTCGTGCACCCAATGAATGGTTTGTTGTATCTTGATCGTAGTAGTACACATGTTCATAACATAGATGCCAAAAGATACAAAGTTAATAATGATAGTACCACATACTTGTGGCACTTCGACTAAATGTCATATTGGTGTAAAGCGCATGAAGAAAATCCATGCTTATGGATCTTTGGACTCATTCGATTTCGAATCGGTTGAGACATGCGGACCATGCCTCATGGGCAAGATGACTAAAACCCCGTTTTCAATATGATAGAGCGGGGCAAGTAACTTATTGGAAATGATACATGTTGATGTATATGGTTCAATGAGTGTTGTAGCATGCGGTGGATATCGTTATTTTCTTACCTTCACTAATGATTTGAGTAGATATAGTGTATATTTACTTAATGAAACACAAGTCTGAATCATTTGAAAGATTTCAAACAAATTCAGAGTGAAGTTTAAGATCATCGTGACAAGAAGATTAAAATGCCTACGATATGATCGTGGAGGTGAATATCTGAGTTACAAGTTTGGCATACAACTTTAGACAATGTGGAAGTTGTTTCACAACTCACGCCACCTGGAACACCATAGTGTGAGGGTGAGTCCGAACGTCCTAGTCGTGCTCTATTGGATATGGTGCGAATTATGATGTCTCTTATCAGTTTGCCACTATTGTTTTGGGTTATGCATTAGAGACAACTACATTCACTTTAAATAGGGCACCATCTAAATCCGTTGAGATGACACCATATGGTTTGACAGAAACCTAAGCTGCCATTTCTAAAATGTTTGGGGCTGCAACACTTATGTGAAAAAGGTTTTCACCTAAAGAGCTCGAACCCAAAGAGGACGAATGCATCTTCATAGAATACCCTAAGAACAGTTGGGTATACCTTCTATCTAAGATCCGAGCACAAAATGTTCGGTGCTAAAACGGGTCCTTTCTTGAGAAAGAGTTTCTCTCGAAAGAATTGAGTGGAAGGAAGATAGAACTTGATGAGGTTGTTGAACCTTTGTTTCAACTAGAGAGTAGCGCAGCGTAGAAAGATGTTTCTGTGGATCCTACATTAGTTGAAGAGGAAGTTAATGATGATGATCATGAAGCTTCGGATAAAGTTACTATCGAACCTCGTAGGTCAACAAGGACACGTACTACTCTTGAGTGGTACGGCAACCCTGTCTTAGAGGTAATGTTGTTGGACAACGATGAACCTACGAACTATGAGAAGCGATAATGTGCCTGGATTCTGACAAATGGTTAGAGGCCATGAAATCCGAGAAAGGATCCATGTATGAAAACCAAGTATATACTTTGGTAGACTTTCTCATTGGACGGAAGGTCATTGAATACAAATGGATCTTCAAGATGAAGACAGACGCTGATGGTGAATGTCACCATTTATAAAGATCGACTTGTCGCAAAGAAGTTTCTGCCAAGTTCAAGGAGTTGACTACGATAAGACTTTCTCACTCGTGGTGATGCTAAAGTCTGTTGGAATTATGTTAGCAGTTGCTGCGTTTTTCCAATTATGAAATCCGATAGATGGATGTCAAAACATCGTTTCCTTCTTTGAGGAAAGGTTGTATAAGATACAACTAGAAGGTTTTGTCAGTCCTAAGGATGCTAAAAGGTGTGCAAGCTTCAGTGATCCTTCTATGGACTGAAGCAAGCATCTCAGAGTTGGAATATACGCTTTGATGAGGTGATCAAAGTTTTTGAGTCTATGCAAAGTTTATGAGAAACTTGTATTTACCATAAAGTGAGTGGGAGCACTATAGAATTTCTGATAAGCATATGTGGATGACATATTGTTGATCGGAAATGATGTAGAATTATAGAAAGCATAAAGGGTTGTTGAAAAGAGTTTTTCAATAGAAGACCTGGATAAAGCTACTTAATTGTCGGAACTCTTTCAAACGAGATCTATAGAGATAGATCAAGACGCCTGATGAGACTTTCAATGAGTACATACCTTGACAAGATTTTGAAAGAGGTCAAAATGGATCAGTCAAAGAAAGAGTTCTTGCCTGATTTGTAAGGTGTGAAGTTGAGTGAGACTCAAAGCTCGACCACGGCAGAAGAAAGAGAAAGGACGAAGATCATCCCCTATGCCTTAGCCATAGGCTCTATATTATGCCATGTTGTGTACCGCACCTGGTGTGTGCCTTGCCATGAGTCTGTCAAGGGGTACAAGAGTGATCCATGAGTGGATCACTGGACAGCGGTCAAAATTATCCTTAGTAACCTAAGGACTAAGGAGATGTTTCTTGATTATGGAGGTGATTATGGAAGGTAACCTAAGGAATAGCTCCAAGTGGAGAGTGGTAGTGTCTATAGTAATACAGAGATTTGCAAAAGTACACACGGATCGGAATGTCGCAGACCCGTTGACTAAAAGACCTCTCTCACATGCAAAGCATGATCGAGCCCCAGAACTCATTGGGTGTTAGATTCATAACAATGGGAATCACATGGTGATGTGAACTAGATTATTGACTCTAGTCCAAGTGGGAGACTATTGGAAATATGCCCTAGAGGCAATAATAAATTAGTTATTATCATATTTCCTTGTTCATGATAATCGTTTATTATCCATGCTAGAATTGTATTGATCGGAAACTCATATACATGTTCGGATACATAGACAACACCATGTCCCTAGTATGCCTCTAATAGACTAGCTCGTTGATCAAAGATGATTATGGTTTCCTAGCCATGGACATGAGATGTCATTTGATAACGGGGTCAGATCATTAGGAGAATGATGGGATGCTCAAGACCCAAACTATAAATGTATCATATGACCGTGTCAGTTTATTGCTACTGCTTTCTGCATGTCAAGTATCTGTTCCTATGACCATGAGATCATGCAACTCACTGACACCAGAGGAGCGCCTTGTGTGTATCAAACGTCGCAACATAACTGGGTGACAATAAAGGTGCTCTACAAGTATCTCCGAGGGTGTCTATTGGATTGGTATGGACCAAGACTGGGATTTGTTACTCCGTGTGACGGAGAGGTATCTAAGGGCCCACTCGGTAATACAACATCACAATAAGCCTTGCAAGCAATGTGATTAAGTGTTATCCATGGGATCTTATATTACGGAACAAGTAAAGAGACTTGTCGGTAACGAGGTTGAACTAGGTATACTGATACCGACTATCGAATCTTGGGCAAGTAACATACCGAAGAACAAAGGGAACGTCATACGGGATTAACTGAATCCTTGACATAGAGGTTCAATCGATAAAGATCTTCATAGAATATGTAGGAACCAATATGGGCATCCAGGTCCTGCTATTGGTTATTGACCGTAGAGGTGTCTCGGTCATGTCTACATAATTCTCGAAACTGCAGGGTCTGCACACTTAAGGTTCGGTGACGTTTCGGTAGTATAGAGTTATGTATGGTGGTGACCAAAGTTTGTTCGGAGTCCCGGATGAGATCCCGGACGTCACGAGGATCTCCGGAATGGTCCGCAGGTAAAGATTGATATATATGAAGTCTTGTTTTGGTCATCAGAAAAGTTTTGGGCTCATCGGTAGTGTGTCGGGAGTGCCGGTAGGGTACCGGGGGACCATCGGGAGGGGTATTTCGACCCAACAGGTTACATGGGCTGTGGGAGGATGAATACCAGCCCTTAGTGGGCTGGTGGAAGTCCCACAAAGGGCCCATTAGGCTGGGAAGAGAAGCCCAAGGAGAAAAAGGTGAAAAAAGGCAAAAAGGCTAAATAAGGAAGGAGTCCTAATCCAACTAGGAGTGGAGGTGGAGGACTCCTCCCTCCCACTTCGGCCGAAGCCTAGGAGGGCTGGCCCTTACGAAAAGCCTCCTCCTCTCCTCCTCCTATATATACTAGAGGTTTTAGGGGTTTTGCACATAGAATTTCAGCCACGTGCAACCCTCTCCTCTAGATCGTAGTTTCTCCTCTAGATTGGTTTCAGCGGTGCTTAGGCGAAGCCCTGCTGGAATAGCTCCACCACCATTGCCGCAACACCATCGCACTGCTGGAGAACTCATCTACCTCTCTGCTCCCTCTTGCTGGATCAAGAAGGAGGAGATCATCATCGAGCTATACGTGTGCTGAACGCGGAGGTGCCGTCCGTTCGGTACTAGATCGGAAGGACCGTGATCAAGATCATGAGATGATCCATGATTGGATCGCGGGACGGATCGTGATGAGATCGCGGGATGGATCATGATGAGATCGTGGGATGGATCGTGATGGGATCGTGGGATGCTCGGCGATTTGGATCGCGAGGACGTTCGACTACATCAACCACGTTTCTTAACGCTTCCCGCTTAGCGATCTACAAGGGTATGTAGATCCACTCTCCCTCTCATAGATGCTCATCACCATGGATAGATCTTGCGTGCGTGTAGGAATATTTTTGTTTCCCATGCAATGTTCCCCAACATAATCCCCCTGTGCAACAACTCTGTCATGTCCTCAATCCTTGCCATGATGCCGGTGTGCAATGCTCACGGCTTTGTCACAGCTTGGGAAGAGCCATCCACAGAACGGGTACAGGAGTTCTTCGACAACTTGTCGGAGAAGGCCATTCGGGAAGAGACGAGCCTCGTCCGCCACACCACTAAATAAGAAATGGCGTACATTGCCAGCATGGCGGAGGAGGTGAGTGAATCTTGCCGCGGAGGCCGGTAGCGTTGGCTACACCGAAGGGGAAGCCAGTGAGGGAGAAGTTGTGTCATAGGGACAACTTGCCAGGTAGGGCGAGGTTGTCAGAGAACAGAGTGGCACCATGGTCGGGGATCCTTCTGACGAAGACACGGTTGAAGAGAAGTCGCATGAGGAGCCCCTAGATCTTGAGAGGAAGAGGAAGTGTGTTCTTTGGAAATCTTCCTTCGGTGCCTCAGTTCTCCAGCCTTCTCCGAGCGAGGCAACCCCCAGCAAGGGTGCGTTCGGCAAGGCTGCGCAGCGGCAATAAGCTCAACAGAAACCCTCTGCTTTAGCCATAGCCAAGAGACCCAGGACCGCTCCTTATCCTCTTCCGGACACCGTGGCGGAGGGGGACTTCGATCTCTCCGCTTTCAGCTCGGTAGAAGAAGAGTAAGGGTCCTGCCATACATTTTTCTTTATCCTCTGAATTTCCAGCTTCTCTTAACTTGATTGTCTTGCTTTGGCCTGTCTCCGTAGGGATATGGAAATGCTGGCGCAAAGGATGGCGAAGAGGGCAAAGACTTCCATGGGCGATGGTCTGTCGGCGGGCACCACAAGTGCGCTAGAGCCGATCAACATCAGCCCGGAGTCCAGCCTGCGACATGGGCCTCAACATAGCCCCCAGCATGAGTCCGTTACTCATTTCCCACTAGCGAGCGTTGGGACATGTATCTTCGTCGCTGACGTCACTAGGCTTGTAGAAGAAAGACGCCCTTGGAGGATGCTACTAATGCGCCGCTTCCGTCGACTATGCCGCCTAGAGATGGATCTCCAGCAAGGGGTTCTGCTGACGAGCCCATCCTTGCCGAGGGGAGGCCAGAAAGCGCAGGCGCCGGCTGTCCCATGCTGGCAACCAATGTTGTCGGGGACGGAGCAGCTACCTCCCAACAGCTTGGTGCAGGTAAACTGCTTGCCGCAAAGCGCTCATCATTTTGTCCTTATATAAATATGTGTGTGTGTATATATATACATATTCTTGAACTTCAACCTCGACCTCGTCTTGCTTCCCCATTTCTGGCTTTCTAATCCCCATTCAACGGAACAAATGGACGTCAACGTCATCATCGAGGAGACCGCCAGGGATGCTATCGTCAAGGCCACAAGGATCGCCGCTGATGAGGCCGCCAAGGATGCACGAGAAGACACCGCCGAGGAATCTACCGAGAGGGTCGGCAAGGAGTCCAGTGACCATACTGACGGCATTCCTACTGTAGGAGCGCCAGGCGCTTCGTCAGCTATGGAGCCCCCGGTCGCCGGTGAGGCGGCTATCGAGGATCATCCATCAACATCTGAAGTCCCCTCTTCGAGCAAATATCTCAAGGCTGGTGAGAACCGGTTCATCAACATTTCAGGAATATCAAACACTGGGGTGCCCACTGAAGGAGAGAGCTTAGACGGGGACATCACCACCGCTGTTGGACCCGAAGCCCTCGACGAGCCGAACGCCAGCAGCCAACCCAAGGAAGAACAGATCCTCCAAGCCATGAGCGATAACTTCCAAAAGCTCTAAGTGCTCTACCGTTCTCGGAAGGAGAAGTTGGACACCAAGGTGGCAGTTATGCAAGCGGCGGAGGCGGATCTCCAGGGGCGCATTGAGGAAATGCAAGCCTGGTTCGCCGAGGCCTTCTAAGAGCTTAAAACCGGTTGGGAGCGGCTGGGCGAAGACTGGAACGAACTGCTCCTAAAGCAGTCTGACGTCGAGAGGGCACAAGAGGAGGCTTCACGACAGGCTGCCGCAGAGGATGCTCATCTAATGGAATGTTGCACCGGGCTTGATGCCCATGAAGAGGACCTCATTGCTCACAAGGGGGCGCTTGCTGACAAGCTTCGCCGTAAGGATGAAGAAATCGGAAGGCTTGTCACGTAGCAAACCCAGGAGCTGGAGCAGAAGCACAAGGAAGCCCTCGAGGCTCTGGTCACCAACCATGCCGGCAAGCTGAAGGAAGCCGTCGATGCCGCTGAAGCTGCAGAGGCCGCCAAAAACAAACTTGTCAACAAGGTGAAGAGGTTGGAGGCGGACCTTGAGGAACACGACAAGGAGATCTCGACGCTCAAGACCGACAGAGAGAAGACTCTCCATAGCTTGACGGAGATACAAGTCGCCATGTCTGAGAAGATCAAACAACTCTCCTCACCCAAAGAGTCCATCGCCGATCTGGAGCTAAAGTTGGCTACGCTGAATGAGTCTCTCGAGAGCAGCACGGCTCATGAGAAAGCCCTGACAAAAGATCTCTGGAGTGAGCAGAACTTGTTCAAGAGCGTCGTCGCCTCCCATAACGACTATGTGAAAGGCGTGTAGATCTGGACTGAGTGCCTCGTGGACGTGGCGGAAAATCTTGATGCACAGTTGTTTGCCTTGGGTCTACAAAGCTTCAACTTCTCCTCCAACGACAGGGTGTCTTCGAGTGCCAGGTTGACCATGTTCTTCGATGACATAATCGACGCTCTAAAGTAGCTCCACTCCGACCGGGCAACTCATCTGGCCAACAAGTCCCGCAAGCTCTGCCGAGCCGTCCTCCTCAAGGTGCTCGACAAAGTGGCACACAAGAACCCTGACATCAACTTCACTAACGTCCTCGACTGCTTGCCGAAGGATGTGGACGTCAAGGCCCTCGAGGAACTTGTCGCACCCATCATCGACAAGGTGAACCAAGTTAAGCTTTTCTTGTCGCCACCATTTCATGCCAAAGACAATTTTATCTTAAGTCGGAACTGCGGCAATTTCTTATTGTAATATAGTTGTCTGTGTTTTGAATGAATGCATGTTATTCTTCTTGTCTGATCCCTATCTGTATGGTGTATTACCCTCGCTTTATCGGAAACTTGTCGGCGTCTATAACACTATCACGAGCGCTTCGAGGAGAGGATCCTTAGCAGCCTGCTGGCAGTGCTGCTGCCGATAAGATAGCTTGACATTTTTAGTGCAGCCACTTAAACTGTTGAGCGGACTCCAAACATAGTAAGGGCGCAACCAATCATGACAATTTACCTTGTCGTTTTCAGTGCAGCCACTTAAACTGTTGAGCGGACTCGAAATAGAGCAAGGGCGCAACCGATTACGGCAAGGTTCCTTTGCGTGCAGGTTTCCCATACAAAAGTTGAAATCGTCCAAGGGAAATAACTTCATAGTAAAAGTTTACTTAGAGTTTTTGCAACTTAGCTTTTTGTTGTTGTACTCCTTTCCACAAGGTGTCAACTTCGAACGTCGCCTGTAGGTGTCCACACTATCTCATCCCCCCGACAAACTTGTGCACGAGGGAACCTTCTATCCTTTAAGAAAAAGAAAGAAGAGAAAATAGAGGTATGGAACCTTGGCAGTTCGTTAGCACTTGCTAGGAATAAGCATAACGCAACACCTTAGATAAACATACATGAAAGAAAACATGGAAATCAACAAGAGTTGTAGGACGCTCGATCTTATTCAACTATGCACAGGGTCTGTGCGTGGCTTTGTACAAAGGATTACATGCCTTGCCGGCAAGACTTGTACAAAAGGTGGTTGCCAGGGGGCCTGGCAACCGCACCTTATGGATAGAACTTACAAAGATGTTCGATATTCCAGGAGTTGCTCACTCGGATGCCATCTTCAGTCTCCAGGCGGACTGTGCCAGGCTTGGTGACTCGTACTACCCGATAAGGGCGTTCCCACTTTGGCGCCAACTTGTTTGAATTCTTGGTCGACTAAACACGTCGAATAACAATGATGCCTTCCTCAAGACTTCGGGCATGAACTTTGCAGGTATGGTAGCGGCGCAAAGCTTGCCGGTAGCTCGCAGCTCACATAGCAGCCTGAAGACGGTCTTCCTCGAGGAGCGTTACGTCATCTTGGCGCAACTGCTCTTGCTCAAGATCATCATAAGAGAGCACTCGAGGTGACCCGTATATGAGTTCCATGGGGAGAACTGCTTCCGCCCCATATACCAAGGAGAAGGGTGTCTGGCCGGTGGCTCGATTTGGTGTCATTCTGATCGACCAGAGAACTACCGGCAACTCATCAATCCAATGCCTTCCGCACTTGCGGAGTCTATCGAAAGTTCTTGTCTTAAGCCCTCGCGCCACTTCAGCATTTGCCCTTTCCACTTGGTCGTTGCTCCTTGGATGAGCAACAGAAGCAAAATAGATCTTGCCCCCAAAGTCTTGGACATATTGCATGAAGGTGCGGCTTGTGAACTGTGTGTCATTGTCAGTGATGACCCTGTTTGGTACACCAAAACGACAAACTAGTCCTTTGAAGAACTTGACGGCTGATTGCGATGTCACCTTTCTCACTGCTTCCACTTCCGGCCACTTTGTGAACTTGTCGATTGTGACGTACAAGTACTCAAAGCCCCCGGTAGCACTGGGAAAGGGGCCCAGGATGTCGATCCCCCAGACCAAAATGGCCAAAAAAGAGGGATTGTCTAAAGAGCTTGAGTTGGTTGATGTAGTTTCTTCGAATGGAACTGGCATGCTTCACACTTGGTTACTAGTGCAGTTGCATCCTGGAGAGTAGTGGGCCAAAAGAAACCTTGCTGGAAGGCCTTCCCGGCAAGAGCTCTTGATCCTATGTGGGAGCCACATATGCCTCCATGTCTCTCTGCCAATAGCTCCAGTCCATTCTCCTGAGGAATGCATTTCAATTTCACATCATTCGGTCTCTTTCTATATAGGACGTCATCCACAAACTTGTACATATTGGACTGACGGGCTACTTTCTCTACTGCTTCCTGTTCCTCAGGGAGTTCTCCTGTTTGAAGGAACTAAACAATGTGTCGTGCCCATGCTAGAGCCTGAGGCTCGACGACAAGGACTAAAGGCATGTCTTCTGTCGCGGGGCGCTTGTCTCTACGGCAAGGGCTTGAGGCCCTACTGGAGCCTGTCGCCCCCGGCAAGCTTAGTGTCGACCCCGGCAACTTCCTTACCGGTAGCTTCTGGGAGCTCTATGGGAAAGTACTGGCCGGAATTCAATTTCCTTCTCTTGTTTTGCTTTGTCGATGGTGTTACGAATGGCTGAGTCAATTGGAGCACAAAAGTCCCTAGTTCCACAGGTAACTTGAGGGCAGCACGCTTCGACAGTTCGTCAACAACGCTATTCTCTGCATGAGGAACATGCCCTATTTGAAAACCGTCAAAGCGCTCCTTCAACTTCCTCACTTCATCTACGTAGGCTTCCATCAAAGGGCTCTGATAATCCTTGTTGACTTGCTTGATGACAAGTTGTGAATCTCCTCTGAGAATGATCTTCTTGATCTCGAGGTCTGACGCGATCCTAAGACCCGCAAGCAGCCCCTCATATTCTGCGGTGTTGTTGGCCGACCTCTCTCGGGGAAAGTGCATCCGAATTACATACTTGAGGTGCTCTCCGGTGGGTGCGACAAGCAGCACGCTAGCACCGGCTCCCTGCAGGGAGATAGCCCCATCAAAATACATAACCCATTCTTGGCTTGTTTCCTTGCCGGGGAGGGTCATTTCTTTGATCTCTTCGTCTGGCGTTGAAGTCCATTCTGCAATGAATTCTACCAAGGCTCTGCTCTGGATAGTTGACGTACTTTCAAACCTGAGACCAAAGCTTGACAATTCCAAAGCCAACTCCACAATCCTGCCGGTCACATCTGGATTTTGTAAAATCCGTTGCATCGGAAAGCAAGTGACGACGGTGATCTCGTGTGCTTGGAAATAATGGCGCAGTTTCCTTGAGGCCATGAGGAGGCCAAAAAGCAACTTTTGCACGCCAGCGTATCTTGACCTGGCCCCTTGCAAAAGGGAGCTGACAAAATACATCGGGCGCTACACCATTTTCTTCTTCTGTGTCGCTTCATTCATCTGCTCAGATCATGTCTTGTCGAAACTAGACTCTGTCGGGGAAGACCCGGGCTCATCTCTTGGCGGTCCTACCTCTGTTGCTGCTTCTTCATCGACTTCCCTCTGCACCACTAATGCAGCATTAACCACTTGATTTGTTGCCGCCAAGTATAGAAACAACAGTTCTTGTGGCCTAGGTGCGACTGGTATTGGCGGAGAGGAGAGGTACCTCTTCAAATCCTACAGCGCTGCCTCTGCTTCCGGAGTCCATTTCATTGGACCCGTCTTTTTCATGATTTTGAAAAAGGGCGGGCCGCGCTCAGCACACTTTGAGATGAACCTACTCAAAGCCGCAACACAGCCGGCAAGACGATGCACATCCTTGACGCGTCTTGGTGCTTCAATCTGCTCAATCGCTTTGATCTTGTCAGGGTTTGCCTCGATCCCATGCTGAGACACGAAGAATCCGAGAAGCTTGCCGGAAGAAACACTGAACACACACTTCTCAGGATTGAGCTTCAAGTTGATCTTGTGCAGATTTGCAAACTTCTCTTCTAGATCTTGTATGAGTGTTGCTTTGTCCTTGGTTTTAACCATTATGTCGTCCATATAAGCTTCCATATTTCTATGTAGATGTGGCTCAAAATTGATCTGGACTACTCTTACAAACATCGAACCAGCACTTTTCAACCCGAAAGGCATACGCACAAAGCAATATGTACCAGATGGGGTGATAAATGCGGTCTTCTCCTCGTCTTCCTTGGACATGAAGATCTGGTGGTATCCTGAATAAGCGTCAAGAAATGATAGCAGATCACAGCCTGCAGTGGAGTCCACAATCTGGTCGATGCGTGGCAAGGGGAAAGGATCTTTTGGACATGCTTTATTGAGATCTGTATAATCAATGCACAACCTCCATTTTCCATTCGCCTTGTGCACTACAACCGGATTGGCCAATCATGTTGGATGGAGCACTCCTCTGACCAAACCTGCTACTTCCAACTTCCTCATTTCCTCGGCAATAAATTCTGGCCACTCCAAGTCTTGCTTCCTAACTTTATTCTTGACGGGCCGTACATGAGGACAAACAGCAAGATGGTGCTCAATTACCTCCCTGAGAACACCGGGGACATCAGATGGTTGCCATGCAAACACATCGACATTCGCCCGTAGGAAAGCAATGATCGTGCTTTCCTATTTGTCATCGAGGGTGGAACTTATGGTGAATATTCCTCCCATGCCATCCTCCTTGGTGGGCACTTTATTGGTTTCTGGTGGAGCTACCTTGGATTTCTTGTTCTTACCGGTGGAGCTCTCTGGCACATCGTCAACGGGAGCGCAACACTCCGAAGAGGTGCGCTTGCCGGAGTGTGCACCAGAGGTCTTGCCGGTCTTCTTCCCCTCGGGAGCTTCAACGACAGGAGCAGGTGCCCTGGTGGCAGGTGCTGCAACTGCCTCCCGGTAAAGTTGGCCGGCATAGATAAGTGCATCCTTCTTGTTAGAGTTGATTGCGATGACGCTAATGGGCATGGGCATCTTCAACACATTGTAAGCGTAGTGTGATGATGCCATGAACTTGGCAAACACTGGACGGCCAAGGATCCCATTGTATGGCAATGGAATCTTGGTGACGTCGAAAACAATCTTCTCTATCTTGAAGTTCATGTGACTGCCAAATGTTACCGGCAGTGCGATCGTGCCCTTCGGTTGGCTCCTCCCTGGATTGATCCCTTAGAATGTGCCCATTTCTTCAAGATCTTCATCAGGAATTTGCAACCTCTTGACTGCATCAGGCGAGATCAGATTCAAACCGGCCCCATCGTCAACTAGCATTTTCATCACCTTGAGGTTGCAAATTGTCGGCCAGACCAACAATGACAGACACACGACAGCAGTTGTACAATCAGGGTGATCCTTGGCGTCAAAAATGATAGGCGTGTGGGACCATCACAATGGTTTCCAGGCCTGAACAGATGGCTTTGTTGCATTAATCTCGCGCATCCACTATTTGAGTTGGCAGCTGGAAGAATGCAACGAGGCGCCTCCGTCGACGCACATGACATCCGTAGCTCTTTGAAATTCATGCTCGCTGGACTCGTTGTCCTCCTTGATGTCATCGTCATCCCTCTCTTCCTTGTCACGGCCTCGAGTGCACCTTTCCTGATGCTTGGCCTTGTCGTGGCGACCTCCTCGGCCACCGTGTTTCTTGTCGGACCCCTCTGCACCATCTTGGGCCTTCTCCTTATCTCGCCTCACATACTCAGCTTTCTGCCTCTCAGCAAGCTGCTCAACTTGTTGGCGGTTTTGGAGATCGTGACCCTTGGTGCGATGGATCTTGCAATACTGCTTGTTGGAGCACTCCGGCTTGTCGGCAGCTGCCAAGGCCTAACAAGAGACGCACCCGACAACCTCCTTGGCGGGACTGTCAACCTTAGTCTTCTTGGCGGTGTTGAGGTTGTTGTATTCCTCGACGGCAAGCATGGCCTTGTCCTTGCATTTCTTGTTTCGCCGTCGGCCTTTCCTTGCTGGGGCGGTGGTGTCTTCTTCAGAGTTGACTCCAGCGCCAGCATCCTCGCCGGGGAGTCTCCTCCCTTCTTCAGCTCGAGCACATCTGTCAGACAGAGCATAGATCTCGACAACATCCTTGACCTTGTTCATCACCAACTCTTCACGCATCCTGCGGTTACGCACGTTCTGATGAAACGCGTTGATAGGTAGCAGGATGAACGTCTAGGATGTTGTGATGTATACGGCTGAATCTCTGAATCTACTTGCGCAAGGTTTCGCCTTCCTTCTAGGGGATGAGATGTAAATCACTTGCTTGGCCAGGAGCTTGGTGGCCTCCGGTAAAGGCGCCAATAGAATCATGGCACAGGTCTGCCCAAGAAAAAATGGAATTCTCCGGCAGATGCATCAACCACGACCTGACGTTGGACTTGAGCACCAACGGGAAGTAGTTGGCGAGTATCTTGTCGTCGCGAGCCCCGATAGCCTGCACCGTAATGGTGTAGATGCTCAAGAACTCCGACGGGTGGGTCTTGCCATCGTATTTCTTTGCGACCTCAGGTTTGAACATTTGGGAATTAGGCCACTGGACTTGCTGTAGCTCACGGGTAAACGCTGGACAACCCACCTCGTGGGATAGGTCGATAGGATACCCTGGCGTAGTGTGGCACCCGGGCTCAAAGGAGACCAGAACGCCTCGTATTCCAGCCCAGGGACAAGTCTCCTAGAATACGACGTTGCTGGTATAGAACAAATCAGCTCTTTATTATCATGGATAAGGATACAAGGGCACATGGATTACATCGGCACGGCGATATTACACCTGCCTAGGGTAGTTCTATGCTAGCAACGGAACAACTACGGTGGTGATGGACTCCACTCCGCACGGAGTCTGGCTGGAACGCGTATCCTAATCCGTAAACTCGGGATCCTCGACAAGCAAGGAATCATGGCATGACCTGGAAACTGGCATGACATGCCAGGTGAGTACTCTGAATGTACTCGCAAGCTCACAACAAACATCAGCATTAAGGCAAGACAACATCATAGCAATCAATATTAGGAAAAGATTTATCATTGCCAAAGGAATGATTGAAAATAACAATAACTGGTTACTCTCACCGTACTCTAGTGACCAACTCATGATCTCACCATGAACATTCGACGAATATCCTCAAGACGGTCACCAAGACTTGGCACCGGCATGATGTCCAACTGTTACCATACTCACACGAATTCTTCCATCTATATTATCACTACTATGGTTATGGTTGACCACCTAGTGAGGTCTGGATGGGTTGTCCAATACGGTAGACGCGGGTATTCGAATAGATTTTACACTCTACAGAGGCTACGCACTTTACCCACACCATGAAGCACCCGGCCTCGTGATCCCATTCGGGTGGACTAGCGTTGCTCTAATGAAACCTGCCTGACCCGTGACTCCTCTACGGTATCACTGACAATCATTCTCCCCCAGAGTCCTGCCCTGGGTGGCCCTTGTGTCCTCATGACACCTGCCACTGTCGTGGCCAAACAAACTGTCCTAAACGGGGACCTGGATCCATATAACTCAACTAGACTCACAAGGTTATCGTCGCCTACCGGTCCAGGGTAGCGCGCATGCATAACCTTCCCTCGGGGGGTGGTGCCGATAAAAGAGCACGCGGTCAGACCAAGTCAAGGCCGTCTCATACCGACAAATGTGGCTGCACGGATAAGCCCGGGCAGGTGACTCTCGATCAACCAACTAAGTATCTTATCCCCAAATAATGTTTCTGTCATAGCTGGCACTCCGATATCATAATAATCCAATAACCGATAAGCTCAAGTCACTGCTACTGACTCAAATCAACGATTTGTCGGATGAGACCCAGAATAATCATAGGCAGTAATCTTCAACGTCGTGGCATCACAACTGGGAAAAAATACTAGTCACTAACATTCTCGTACTCAATATGGTAGTCACCTACTCAAAAATATACTCGAGCATTGCATAATCTAACTCATTTTGCAAATAACCAAATGCTGCGGGACACACGTGCGCGATTCGGCACCCACGAGCCGTCCATCAGATCAAAGGATCACACCATGTGGTGGACAGTTTCGACCGGAGGGGAAGAGAGAGCGGTGTGTTTTGTCGTTTCCGTTATGCGCCTACCTATCTCGTCCTCTCCATTCCTCTCTTTTCCCCACATCTCATCTCGAGCAGAGCAGAGGCAAATCCCTAAGGTCGTCGGCGACCGAGGCCGGCAAGAGAGCGCGACGACACCTAACACCACGTGAGCGAAGCATCACCAGTTTGATCGAGCAGCAGGCGTGCGACGAGAGAAGGGAGGGAGAAGGGGCAGGCGGACCACAGGTGAAGCGAAGGAAGATGATGGGCGACGAGCTGCTACCTCTCCTTGGGGGAGAGAAGGTTAGTCACGTGCCTCCCCCTCTAATTCCAGCTTGTGAATAGGGGCAGTGGGTTTTCACCGACACAACGGCGTCATCTACATCGACGAACGGGGAAGGGGAAGACAGAACAGTGGAGGAGCCGAGGAGAGGGAAAATCCTTAGTGAGGGATTCCCCGGGGAATCGATGTGCGCCAGCCCCTGCTGCTCAAAAATCCCCACACGATTTGATAATGCACAGTAGCAAGCAGAGAAATCCCGTCCAGATTTGTGTAGCGCATCAGCAAGCAATCGATTAACCCATCGATTAATATTTTCATACCATGTGTTAAGCATCGAGGGGTTGGGTTTTCTGTGTGTGTAGATGTACAATTTTGTTTCCTGGGGAGATAGGCAATTCAACTCAACCGATTGGCTCTTATGTAGCAGTTTTTCTCCAGTAGTAGGCTAGTTTTACAATATTTTTCCCCAGGAGTAGGCAAGTTTTACAATACTTTTCCCCCACGATTAGGCAGTGTTTTTACAACTTACAGTGATTATAGGCTATTCTCTTGCCACATAGTTCTGGGGGGTCAAGCAAATACTGGCAAAAGAAGATGATTTTCCCCCACGCAATAGAGCAATGCACGGAAAACTAGTTCCCAATTAGTTGGATCCTATTTATTGAGCTTATCTTTTTGACGCATCATCGACTTTGAAGCTTCAATGAGTATGGTCTCATATCCCTGATCTTAATTGCTAGTATGTGTTTAGACATTTTTTATACTGCTGTCAGGTCTTCTTTTATTGATCGGTTAACGAGCCATGCATGCCTTCCAGTATAGAGATTGCGAAATGACCATGATGCAGTATAGAGTATGGTCTCGTTCCTTTCCCCTTAATTCTTCTATTAACTAGTACCAATCTCTAATTTTTGTGTGACAGAAATCTCCTAAGGATGTAGGGGCGTCAAACATCAAGCAGATATTGTTCTGAAATAACATAGAACTGTTGGAGACTTAAAAGCATGCATATGTTGTTCTCTATGCCCCGAATACTAGAGAAACAATAGTCCCATTTAAGTACTTAAGGTGTATCTCCAAAATAAATTGAATTATAGATATAAGTCGGTACCATCCGATCTCCTATGGCAACAGTTGAGATTGATCTAGGAAGAGTAGGTGTGTTTTTCTAGCTTTTTGATATGTTACTGTAAGCATGAGTCACAAATTGATCTCTCTAGAATCTGTGGTAACACAAGTCTGTATTATTCTACAAATTCCCTCCAGCTATTCTTAGTGCTGCTAAAAAGTCAGTTAAGTGAACTGTTCCTACCTTTTTGCTTGAGATATCCGTTGTCGCATAGATTTAGCGAAGATTTCTTAGATGAAATCATGCAATAGTATGGTTGTTCTTGGCCTTCTATCTTTTTTTTGAATTCAGTAGACGTGCAGATTTAGCAAAGTACACTACTTAAGCAGAGCCACTTCTATTTGAGAAAATAATGAGCATTTCTGATATATGCAGGCATCATTTTTCAGCTGTGGGTTTTCAAACATTTTGTTTGCAGGTATTTTTGGGTGATACTAGGCATCTTAATTGTAGTTTCAAACATTATTGTAGGCATCTTTTGGATATGTGTAGGCATCTTTTCAAATGTAGAATTTCAGTCATTTTTGTTTGTAGGCATCTTTGGTTAACACGTAGGCATCTTAATTGTAGTTTTAGAGATATTTTGTAGCATCTTTTAAGTCAAAACAGGGGTTAGGTCTATCATGAGTACTTTTGATGTGCATGCATTTTTTTCTAGCAATATCATGCATTCATCTTAATTGTAGTTTTCGGACACCATTCTAGACATTTTTGTAGAAAATCACAAAAAAGCCACATAAGCCCCTACATGTAGTCTCCTCGACGCGATGACAAAGTCAACTAAACGCGAGGGGGGGACAGCCTACCCAACCACAACCGTGCCCTCCATGTCCAAGCAGACAACCTACTCGACCAACCTACCCAGTAGAACACCCCTAAATCACCCAAGACCAAGCCCCAGTCACACAAAAGAGTCGCCTAACCCCCTACATGTAGTCGCCTTGGCCCAACAAAAAGTTGTCTAACTGGGGGAACTAACTCGACCAAGCCCACATGCTAAAGTCGCTTACAATACCCTTGAAATCGTGACACCGAGTCGCCTCCCAACCAACACATAGTCACGCAATCCTAGAGTATCACAAAACACTAACTCGCCAAGCCCAGTCACACAAAAGAGCCGCCTAAGCCCCTACACGTAGTCGCCTTGTACCGACAAAAAGTCTTCTAACCGGGGAAACTAACTCCACCAAGCCCACATGCTAAAGTAGCTTACAATACCCTTGAAATCATGATACCGAGTAGCCTACTAACCAACATATAGTCACTGTAGTCCCAGAGTATCACAAACCACTAATTTGCCCAAGCCCAAGTCACACAAAAGAGTTGTCTAAGCCCGTACACGTAGCCGCCTTGTCCCAACAAAAAGTCTTCTAAACGGGGACACTAACTCGACCAAGCCCACATGCTAAAGTCACTTACAATACCCTTGAAATCGTGATACCGAGTAGCCTACTAACCAACATATAGTCGTCGCAGTCCTAGAGTATCCCAAAACACTAACTTGCCCAGGTCCAAGTAACATGAAAGAGCTGTCTAAGCCCGTACACGTAGTCGCCTTGGCCCGACTACAAAGTCACCTAACCTAGAGAACTAACTTGACCAAGCACAGATGCTAAAATTGCTTGCAATACCCCTAAAATCGTGATACTAAGTCGCCTACTAACCAACATATAGTCGCCGCAATCCTAGAGTATCACAAAGCACTGACTTGCCCAAGCCCCAGTCACACAAAAGAGCCGTCTTAGCCCCTACACGTAGTCGCCTTGGCCCGACTACAAAGTCGCCTAACCAGGCAAACTAACTCGACCAAGCCCACATGCTAAAGTCGCTTACAATACCCTTGAAATCGTGACACCGAGTCGCCTACCAACCAACACATAGTCGCCGCAATGATACGGTATCTCAAAACACTAACTCGCCCAAGCCCCAGTCACACAAAAGAGCCGTCTAAGCCCCTACACATAACCGCGTTGGCCCGCCTACAACGTCACCTAACCGGGGAAACTAACTCGACGAAGTCCACATGCTAAAGTTGCTTACAACACCCTTGAAATCTCAACACAAAGCTGCCTACCAACCAACACATAGTCGCCCCAACCCTAGAGTATCATAGAACACAACTCGCCCAAGCCCCAGTCACACGAAAGAGCCGCCTAAGCCTCTACACGTAGTCTCCTTGGCTTGACTACAACGTTGCCTAACCGGGGGAACTAACTTGACCAAGCCCACAAGCTAAAGTCACTTACAACACCCCTAAAATTGTGACACAGAGTCGCCTACCAACCAACACATAGTCGCCGCACTCCCAGAGTATCACAAAACACTAACTTGCCCAAGCCCAAGTTACACGAAAGAGCCGTCTAAGCGCCTACACGTAGTCGCATTGGCCCAACTACAACATCGCCTAACCGGGGGAACTAAGTCAACCAAGCCCACATGCTAAAGTCGCTTACAACACACCTAAAATCACGACACGGTCGCCTACCAACCAATACATAGTCATCGCAATCCTAGAGTATCACAAAACACTAACTCGCCCAAGCCCCGGACACACGAAAGAGCCGTCTAAGCCCCTACACGTAGTCGTCACGACAACAAAGTTGGCTAATGCACTGGGGGTGGGGGACTAAGTGGCCTCCCCCTACCATAGCCGCCCAACCATGCCCCATGCTCAAACACCCCTAAAATCTTGTCACTTAGTCACCTACTGACACACACATACTCGCTGCACCAAACGAAAAATCTTTTTTCGAGTATCATAATGCACTAAGTCGCCCCGAAGCCCCAAATCACACAAAAGGAGCCGCATAAGCCCTTACATGTGGTCGCCTTGGTCCGACTACAAAGTCGCCTAACCGGGGGAAACTAACTCCCACCCCTTACCCCATCGCTCACCCTGCCGAGAGCCAACTCAACCAAGCCTCGCATGCTAAAATCGCTCACAACACAACTAAAATCGCAATACGAAGTTGCCTACCAACACACACATACTCCCAATGCCGATTCCCAGAGCCAGCTTCACTTTTCTACTTTTCTTATGTTGTCCTCAACTTCACCATGTAGGCAGTTTACATGTTGTTTTCAATTGTGAGAATGTTAATTCCTTTTGCCCACTAATAGCAGAGAAACTTCAGTGTGTAGAAAATTTATTCTCTAGTTTTCAGACTACTTTTTGCAAAGCATGCGGGCAAAGTTTTTTCATGTCTTGTTTGAACAGAGGATTTTTTTTTCCGAACAACTCAAATCAATTGAACCTGCAAGTTTTTTCCCCCTAAAGCTAGTATGCTGCTGCAACTATGTTTAGTTGGTTTCCTACAATTGTTTTCTCTAAGAAACTTTTCTATATGTTTTTTTCTTCCTTCGCAGAGGCCAGGTGCAAGACGGTAAAATAGCACCAAACAGGAGCTCATGATCTCTCTAACCTCTAGGTTCAATAAGAAGGGTGTGTGGCAATAGGCACAAAACTGTAAAAGATCCAAAATCAAGTTGCAAACACATGGGTGTACATCAGACTTTTTGCAAACTACAAATGGGTTATGTTATTTATTTATTTATTTATTGCAAAAGAAAGACAGGCCTTTACCTGGTAATGATGCAATTTTTTGCCCGATCGCTGAAAAATTGTTGCAGATGATTTTCACCATTGTTTTTGCATGATCTATAGCAGACAGTTCTCACAAGAATGTGTGCAAAATTGTGATATTGCCTTCTCTTCTTGATTTTATTGTTATGTTTTTCTGGTATTATTGCTGTATAGGAGCTCCCTCCCATCTAGGGCGTGGCGTGTGGCAGCGTCTGGGAAAAAGAGTTTTTAAGAGATTTATGCACGGGTGTTGGGTTTTTGGTAGGATACCGCGCGCACGGTGTGAGGAGCGTCGCTGAATTTATTTTGTTTGGACGTGTGAGCGTACAGGTGGAGTGAAACTTAGCTTTTTTCAGTAAAACAGGGGACCGCACGTGGGTACCTGCCTAAAATGGGCGGCCGC
This sequence comes from Hordeum marinum, assembly GCA_022496015.1. NCBI lineage: Eukaryota > Viridiplantae > Streptophyta > Magnoliopsida > Poales > Poaceae > Hordeum > Hordeum marinum. The sequence goes on along the minus strand of CM039678.1, from coordinate 416,688,940 downwards.
TAGATGCTGCCATATAGCGCGTACGCGCTGTGTAGCATAATCCTTGCAAGTAACCGTACTTGCTATTAAGTTAACTGGTTAAACTATGATATTGCAATGCAATTATGAAAATGAGAGTTTTGGCTTGCCTGGGGGCGAAGAAACCATCAGGGAGGAGTGTGGAAAGGTCACGGAAGGAGTTGCTAGAAACAGTTCTCTCTCGGAGGAGGTTGTTTACGCCAAGGGCAAAGCAGTCATTTTCACTGTGGGAACGTATAATGAAAATGATATCAACATGACGGGCTCGACGAGACGAAGACGTAGGCTCTAGAATCCCCTCAATCGGAGTTGGGGTTGAAAAGATATGGACCGTTGAAGTTCGGGGACTAATCTGCAAAAAGGTTCCTCACAAACAGGCCCCTGACTGATTTAACAGAAAGCGCACTTTCCTTGAATACGTTTTCTGCAGGATGAAACGTATTACTAGCCGAAATAGAACTTGAGTACGTTTTCAGGAAAGAAAAACCTATTCGTTATAACACGTCTCCACTACCCAGGCGCGGGACCGGAGTCCAGTCAACGCCCAGGGGCTGACGTGCTGGTCCCGTGCCTCTCTCTCTTTCCTCCCCGTTCCTCCTTCAACCTCCCGATCGGGAACAGGAGCGAGGCGAGGCAGAGTGCTGCCGGCGATGGCCCGGCCGGCTCCGGCCACCTCCGGCCAAGGGGAAGGCATCGGCGGGATCGAGGGAATACGCCGCCTCCATTCAGATGCCGTACGCACGCCGGGGACGAGCAGAGCTGCCGCGGCTCGAGGTTAACCGAGAGCAGAGGGAGGCGGCCGGCCTAGGGGGCGGCGGCCACAGGGGCTCCGAAGTCGAGCTGAGGGGTGGGAAAGGTTCGACGGCGTAAGGGCTTCTTATGGTGGTGGAAGGAGGTGGACAGGGGCTCGGCCACGGGTGAATTTGAGAGAGGTTCGCCGGCGGCCATGGCGGCGATTGAGGGTTAGGAGAGGACGTGGAGCTCAACGGAGATGTCGGTGAGACTGTTGGGAGTGCGGTGAGGAGTTTGGTGAGACAAGAGGGGCTCGGGGGCCTTTTATAGGCGGGGCGACGCTGGTGGCCGAGCACGGCCGCGGCGACGCGTGCGCCGCGCGCCAGAGCTTCGGGAACCCGCCGGAAATAGGGGAGATGCATCCAGAGAGGTCACAGAGGAGCGTAGATGGATCAGGAGAGGTCAGGAAGGATCTGGAGGGCTCGGGCAACCGGACACGGCGGCGTCCGCGGCTGCAGGTCACGGGCATGACTGCCGCACCGCGTAGGAGAAGACGTGAGAGGAGGAGATGGGTACAGGGATAAGAGGACGACGAGGGGGAGCTGTTGGACACGACGAGGCGCGCGGAAACGACGAGCAAAGGAGGGGCCCGAGCAAACGACATCCAGCTCGCGTCCATGGCGTGCGAGGGCGGTGGTCACCGCGTGAACCGTGGCATCCATTGTTCCCTGGCCGACCACATCATGTCCAGAGGGTTTTACTTCCAAGGAATAGTCCCGGAGAGGTGATGGCTCGAAGAAAATACTGTGGTTAGATGTGAATGATCTTCTGTAGTTTGCTGGCAACAAGTGTTTGATGGGAGTTGAGCAATATGGAGCAGGAACTAGACTCTGATATTTGGCTGGGAGCTATCACACAGTAAGGTGATAACTGCTGAAAATTTCCAGCTCATTTATATGGGTATAAATGTCACTTGCTATTCAATGGGTTCTACTGGACAGAATTGCAAAGTATGAAGTGGCACTCCCATACTTGCTTGGATGGAGCTGAAATTTGTAGGAGATGAGTTATTTGGGCATAGGAAGATACTGTACAAATTTCATACCATTTGAATAAACAAAAATGGTACTTCCTACATAATGGACCTCTTTAACCAGAATCTTACGAAAATTCCTGAGGGAAAATGGCTAGATAGAATGGGACCAAATTTGGTGGAGAGGGGTTATATGAGTAGGAGAATGTCCTTGTAAAATTTCAGAAATTATGGAGCAATATAAAATATAGTCTCTTCACAACCCAAGGCAACAGGGTTATTCCTTTAATAGAAAAAGGAATATTCTCAGGAAAAAGATTATTGGGATGGGTTCAAGATGGAAATGATAAGGTGTTGGAATGGTTTAGAGGCTGGCAAGCCACTGGGGAAGAGCAATCAAGGGCGATTCCTTCAGGTTCCAAGACGAGCAAGCCACAGAAAAGCGAAACCAGACCAAAATCAAACGAAAAAGAAATGGGCAAAAATCCAGGGTGTTACACGCAGGCTTGTCTACAGTGGGTCATGTGCGCTTATCAGATTGATGGTGCATTTCCCGTCGTCGATCGATGGTGGTCCGAGCGTCTTCTTTAGTTTGCTCCCGAAGAACTTGACGTTGATAGCGGCAAGTTCGCGGATCGGACGACGCCGTTGCGTCGTCACCACCAGCGCCGACTGGTCAAGTCGGCGACCGTCGTTGTCGCCACGGAGGAGAGTGCACCATGGTCATGCCACCTCCGGCCTTGTCACCATTGGGGCGCGCTGACTCGATGGACCGCTGCTGCGAAGGCTCCGCCCGCTGCAGCCCATCCCTATCAGTGAAGCTGACGAGACTCTGGATAGTAGCTCTCCACTCATCAAGCTTCTCTGCTGCAGGAGGGAAATTCAGGAGTAGCTTTGCTCACGCCAACGCTTCTACTGATGAGGTCGGTAACGGAAGATGCGACGAACGTGAAGTGCTCCTGACTCCTAACCATGTTAGAAGGAGCTCCATCACAGTCCCGTGTCCGCGCGCCACCTCCGCCAGTTTTTTGGCGAACATGTTGGTCCCACGCATCTCGGGCGTGATACACAGGAGCCTTTCCATGGGGGTGCTTAGAACCACCGATGTCGTGGCGTTGCTCATCGCGTGCGACCTGAGAAGGTCGCGGCGTATGCGCCGGCGTAGGCGTCTTGGAAGGCGCCCTTCCATCCCTAGAGTTCACCGCGCCGCCTATAGGTAGCACAACTCCGTCTCAAGATCCAGCGGCGCGTGGGTCCCTGTTGTTGCTATGAATGGCGTCGCTGACTTGGCCTTGATCACTAGAACGTCATGGTGTTTGAGACCTCCGCCCACATCCACACCATCGCCTGTCCGAGTGGCTACAAGCGCACGGGACGTGGACGGATTAATCGCCGTGAAACCCTTCTTCTTGGGAGCCATGGCGATGAAGATGATGAAGAAACTGGCGCACTGATCGTTAGATCAGGTTCACACAACCTTCCCCCCTACGTGGCGCGTCAAAGATGTCGGGGTACGACACCTATGTGATCGTGTGGATCCCTTTGTGGTTCGGTAGGGAGACTGTATGCGCAAAGAGCAGATCTGACGAGCGGTGCGAGGGGAGGTTTTTTACCCAGGTTCAGGCCGCTGAGAAGCATAAAACCCTACTCCTACCTTGGTGTATTATGAGAATTTTTAGGGTTCTGGCTACATGAGCGCTATGAACAGTACACAGCTTCTACGCGCGTGAGCCAAAAAGTGGAAGAAAATCCTCCTCGCATAACGCCTTGGGCCTCCTTTTCTATGACTAAGGGGGTCCCAACAGTGGCATACAGTGCATGCATGAGGCGTACAGTGCTACAGTGTTATCATACCTAACACTGACGGTGTAGGACAAATGCATTTAATGCTCCGTCACATGCCCTTGACCTTCTACGGGACGGGACAAGAGCCCGTCCCATCGCACCGCTTAGCCTCTCCATCGCTAGCGCCTTGACACGTATCCTGGTGGGACGACACCTGGTCTCTACGCTGGCAGGGTGGCGAGGTCTCACCGGGTGCACTCCTTGCCGGGGCTCTACAAGCCACCCCCGGCAAGATCTTGCTGGGGTTCCAGGCTTTGGCCTTCGGTCTTGTGCCTGTTGACTTGAATGTTTTCTTGACGTCCTTGTACTTGATTCCAGCAGTTCCTCTGCGCGCCTTGCCACTGGTGTGGCTACAACTGCCCGTGTACAAGTATGGGGTACTAAAAGCCCAAACTTTAGTACACCGACATTGTGAAACACTATATCTAGCCCAATGATGGCGTGAAAGATTTCCGGGTTCATATCCCCTAATAATAAGTACGCATTCATATAGTGTTATCAGCTAAACATTTACACATGGATGCATTATTTTCCATGTGATCATGTCTTCGTATTTCGTACACTATGATTATGTACTGCATATGTCAGTTTAACATCTGTGGAATTTAGCTAGCATTTGCTCAATTGCATATTGTCGTGAATTGTGATGTATCCTCTGTTTGTGGACACTATTCGTTCAATTGCATATTGTGACGAATTATGATGAATGTTCTTCATGTGGACACTATTTGTCGATTGCATATTGTGGCGAATTTGCTATTTGTGGGGAGAATTAAATGCGATATTTTACAATAACTTGGCAATTTTAGTGCACACTGTTTAAGCAACTAAGCGTGTGCGGTCCGGAATGAAAAGAACACACAGCTCATAGCACAACCGCCCGTGATCCATAGGAAAAGCACAGGAGATATAATCTATTATGTTGGCGATACATAAGAAATCACAAATGGTTTGCAACACTTGTACGTGTGCGTAGGAGCTCCTCAATCGTTTGCGATAGCACCTATCACACACGTGAGCCAAATGGAAACCATGGCCTATGGAAAGACGATCACACACGTAATTTTCTAGTGAAACATGTCTGATGATGTCATGCATGGCAGACAGTCCAGAGAAATCTCGTGTGCGATGATGAACATATCACACACAGTTATTACAATGGCCCTTGTGGATTAGGTAACGGTTCGCAAACGGTAAAAGGTCAAACTCCGTTTGTTTTCCATGAGCAATTAGACGCGTTTGGCTTGTCTTGGACGTGTGTGATTGATCCCAATTCCCACATGTACGCCCAAAAGATTATGTGTGCGATATGTTCCTGCACCGCACACGATTATATTTGCAGATCGTTTGCGTTTGTTGGTCACCATCGCCGACGGGTTTCCCGTGTCGTGTGGGATGGACCCCCCCTATCTCCCACACATGCAAGGCGACGATTTAGAACTACGCCATGGAAAGGGGTTAAAAACCGTTTGTATAGAACGTTGCTGCACTAGTGTGGCAACGTAATTATCATATGCATCCATGCATTGTTCAGGAGTCTTAGTGTAAGGTATATCATTTTCACTAAAGGATCGGAGAGGGTTTACCTATACTACCTGTGTCAGGGTATCAAATCCATGTATTTCTTCAATAGGTGGTAATTTCTTGACATCATCAATTTTAATACCTTTCTGCTTCATAGATCTTTTGCTTCTTGCATACCTTCAGGGTTGAGGAATATAATACCTCTCTTCTTTTGAATAGGTTCCGGAGGTGGTTCAGGAATTTTCCAATCATCGGCATTTTGCAATATGTTATTCAATAATTCTCCAGCTTGACTGACAGTTCTTTCCCTGAAAACACAACTAGCACAACTATCTAGGAAGTCCGTAGAAGCATCAGTTAGTCCATTATAAAAGATATCAAGAATTTCATTTTTCTTAAGAGGACAATCAGGTAAAGCTCTAAGTAACTGGAGAATCCTCCCCCAAGCTTGAGGGAGATTCTCTTCTTCAATTTGCACAAAGTTATATATTTCCTATAAGGCAGCTTGTTTCTTATGAGCAGGAAGATATTTCATAGAAAAATAATGAAGCATATCCTGAGGACTACACATACAACCAGGTGCAAGAGAAAGGAAACATTCCTTGGCCTCACCTTTTAGCAAGAAAGGAAAAAAGCTTAAGAATATAATAGTAGCGTATCTTTTCATCATTGGTAAACAAAGTAGCAATATCATTTAATTTCATAAGGTGTTCGACAACAGTTTGATTCTCATAACCATGGAAAGGACCAGACTCTATTATAGGAATTAATTCAGGGTCCATAGAGAACTCATAATCCTTATCAGTAACAAATATAGGAGAAGTAGCATATTTATGATCATATTTCATATTCTCCATCATAGATTTTTCTTTTAATTCGCATAGCAGTTTCTTCAAATCATCTCTATTTTCACAAGCAAATAAATCATTAGTTCTTTCCTTATCCATGACATAACCTTCAGGTACATGAGGCAATTCATATCTAATAGGAGAGTGAGGTGTAACATGTGATTCAAAGTCCTCATCAGTTTTAGCATTTTCAACTTCTCTAGCTTTAGCAATGTGAGCATCAAGTAATTTATTTATGGCACAGTTTCATTTTTCGTATGTGTAGCAATAGTATCATCATTAATTTTAGAAGTAGCATCGTCAAGTTGATGTGACATATCAGGACGATCAATAGGTGGTGGTGTAACAAGCTGATTCAAAACAGTAGGTGAATCAAAAGCAAATCTAGATGGTAGTTCCTTACCTCCTCTCGTGCCGGAGGGGACGATCTTAGTTCGATTATCCTTGAGATTCTTCATAGTGGTAATTTGATATCCTCAAGTTAACACAATAAATAGAGCTATACTCCCCAGCAACAGCGCCATAAAAAGGTCTTGATAACACAAGTATAGGGGGTCGTGACAGTCTTCACAGGTAGTATTTCACCCTAATTTATTGGTTCGACACAAGGGGGGCAAAGAATATTTATTGGCCTTGACAGTTGAGTTGTCAATTCAACCATACCTGGAATATCTCCCTGCAGCAAAGGTTTAGTAGCACGATAAATAGTAGTAGCAAAAGTAACAGTAGTAATAATACTAGCAATTTTGTAGTAGTTGTGACATTAGCAGTAGCAATAGTAACTTAGCAAGATTCCGTATAAGTAAAGAGTAGGCACGTGAATCGATGGTGAATAATGATTTAGATGACATTGATCATGTAATAGTTACACACTAGGGTGACACAGAACTAGCTCCAATTGATCAATCTAATGTTCGCATGTATTCCGTATATAGTCATACATGCTTGCTAGAAGAACTTTCATGACATATTTTGTCCTACCCTCCCGTGGCAGCGGGGTCCTATTGGAAACTAAGGGATATTAAGGCCTCCTTTTAATAGATATCCTGAACAAAGTATTAACACATGGTGAATACATGAACTCCTCGAACTAAGGCAATCATCGGAAAGAATCCCAATTATTGTCAACTTGGGGTATGTGGATCAAGACACGTAATAGGTGCATACAACTTGCAAGATATATCAGATCCAAATCAATCTTATATTCATTGCAAATATAATATGTTCAGATCTGAAATCATGGCACTCGGGCCGTAGTGACAAGCATTAAGCATAGCAAAGTCATAGAAACCTCAATCTTAGAACATAGTGGATACTACGGATCAAGCCCTATCAAACTTAACTCGATTACATGATCAATCTCATCTAATCCCACCATGTTCTAGCAAGCCTACAAAGGAATTACTCACCCTGTTGGTGAGCATCATGGCGGTGTTGATGGAAAAGGGTTGGTGATGACGACGGCGACGATTTCCCCTCTTCGGAGCACCAAATGGACTCTAGATCAGCCCTCCCGAGGAAGAACGGGAGGTGGCTGTTGGGGAACGTCGCATGGGAAACAAAAAATTTCCTACGCACACGCAAACCTATCCATGGTGATGAGCATCTACGAGAGGGAGAGTGGATCTACGTACCCTTGTAGATCGCTAAGCGGGAAGCGTTAAGAAACGCGGTTGGTGTAGTCGTACTTCTTCGCGATCCAAATCACCGAGCGTCCCGCGATCTAATCACGAACCATCCCACGAACCAATCACGAACCATCCCGCGATCTCATCACGATCCATCCCGCGATCCGATCACGAACGTCCCGTGGCCTTGATCACGATCCTTCCGATCTAGTACCGAACGGACGGCACCTCCGCGTTCAGCACACATGCAGCTTGATGACGATCTCCACCGTCTTGATCTAGCAAGAGGAGGTGGAGAGGAGAGAGAGTTCACCGGAATCGTGACGACGCTCCGGTGATGGTGGTGGTGGAGCAATTCCGGCAGGGCTTCGCCTAAGCACTATGGAAAACCAATCTAGAGGAGCACCGGTGGAACGGGTAGCACGTGGCCGTAATTTCTGTCTAAACAGCCCCCAATCCACCAGTATATAAAGGAGGGAGGGAGAGGCAGCCTTGGCGCAGGGACAAGTCCTCCTAGGAGTCGGCTGGCCAAAAGGGGAGGAGTCCCACTCCTTCTCCAATCCTAGTTGGACTAGGATTGCTCTCTATTGGCCCTTTTTTCCACCTTTTCCTTAGCCTTTTTTCCTCCTGCACCATGGGCCTTTTTGTGGCTGTTCCTCCAGCCCACTAAGGGCTGGTTATTACTCTCCACAGCCCATGGACCCTCTGGGGTCGAAATACCCCTCCCGGAGGTCTCCCGGTACACTACCGGCACTCCCGGTACACTACCGATGAGCCCGAAACTTTTCCGGCGACCAAACTGGGACTTCCTATACATGAATCTTTACCTCCGGACCATTACGGAGCTCCTCGTGACGTCCGGGATATCATCCGGGACTCCGAACAAACTTCGGTCACCACCATACATAACTCTACACTACTGAAACGTCACCGAACCTTAAGTGTGCAGACCCTGCGGGTTCGAGAACTATGTAGACATGACCGAGACACCTCTACGGTCAATAACCAATGGCGGGACCTGGACGTCCACATTGGTTCCAACATATTCTACGAAGATCTTTATCGGTCGAACCTCTATGTCAAGGATTCAGTTAATCCCGTACAACGTTCCCTTTGTTCTTCGGTATGTTACTTGCCCGAGATTCGATCGTCGGTATCTCCATACCTAGTTCAACCTCGTTACCGGCAAGTCTCTTTACCCATTCCGTAATACAAGATCCCACAACTAAAAATTAGTCACATTGCTTGCAAGGCTCATTGTGATGTTGCATTACCGAGTGGGCCCCGAGATACCTCTCCGTCACACGGAGTAACAAATCCCAGTCTCGATCCATGTCAACTCAACAGACACCATCGGAGATACCTAAGAGCACCTTTATAGTCACCCAATTACGTTGCGATGTTTGATACACACAAGGCACTCCTCCGATATCCGTGAGTTGCATGATCTCATGGTCATAGGAACATATACTTGACATGCGGAAAACAGTAGCAATAAACTGACACGATCATATGCTACGTTTGTTGTTTGGGTCTTGTCCATCACATAATTCTCCCAATGATGTGATCCCGTTATCAAATGACATCACATGTCAATGGCTAGGAAACCCTGACCATCTTTGATCAACGAGCTAGTTCACTAGAGGCATACTAGGGACACAGTGTTGTCTATTTACCCGCACATGCAATGTGTTTCCAATCAATGCAATTATAGCATGGATAATAAACGATTATCATGAACAAGGAAATATAATAATAAACACTTTATGTATTGCCTTTAGGGCATATTTCCAACAGTCTCCCACTTGCACTAGAGTCAATAATCTAGTTCACATCACTATGTGATTTATATGGTAATGAATCGAACACCCATACAGTTCTGGTGTTGATCATGTTTAGCCCTTGGAAGAGGTTTAGTCAACGGGTCTGCAACATTCAGATCCGTGTGCACTTTGCAAATATTTATGTCCTTCTCCTCGATGTAGAACCGGATGGAGTTGAAGCATCGCTTTATGTGTCTGGTCCTCTTTGTGAAACCTTGGTTCCTTGGCTAGAGCAATGGCACCAGTGTTGTCACAGAATAGGTTTATTGGATTCAGTGCACTGGGCACTACTCCAAGATCTGTCATGAACTGCTTCATCCAGACACCTTCCTTCGCTGCCTCCGAGGCTACGATGTACTCCGCTTCGCATGTAGAATCAGCTACCACGCTTTGCTTGGAACTGCACCAGCTTACCGCTCCCCCGTTAAGAATAAATACGTATCCGGTTTGCGACTTAGAATCGACCGGATCAGTGTCAAAGCTTGCATCGACGTAACCCTTTACGACGAGCTCTTCATCACCTCCATAAACGAGAAACATGTCCTTAGTCCTGTTAAGGTACTTAAGGATATTCTTGACCACTTGCCAGTGCTCCACTCCAGGATCACTTTGAAACCTTCCGGCCATACTTATGGCAAGGCTGACATCGGGTCTTGTGCACAGCATTGCATACATGATAGAGCCTATGGCCGAAGCATAGGGGATGACGCTCATCTTTTCTTTATCTTCTGCAGTCACTGGGCATTGATCTTACTCAACTTCACATCTTGTAACACAGGCAAGAACCCTTTCTTGGACTGCTCCATTTTGAACTTCTTCAAAACTTTATCAAGGTATGTGCCCTGTGAAAGTGCTATTAAGCGTCTCGACCTATCTCTATAGATCTTAATGCCTAATATGAAAGCAACTTCTCCTAGGTCCTTCATTGAAAAACTCTTATTCAAATATTCCTTCACGCTTTCCAGCATTTCTATATTGTTTCCAATCAGCAACATGTCATCCACATATAACACTAGAAACGTTATAGAGCTCCCACTCACTTCCTTGTAAATACAAGCTTCTCCATAAACTTGTATAAACCCAAACGCTTTGATCACCTCATCAAAATGCTTATTCCAACTCCGAGATGCTTGCACCAGTCCATAAATGGATCGTTGGAGTTTGCAAACTTTGTTAGCATTCTCTGGATCGACAAAACCTTAGGGTTGCATCATATAAATAAGTTGAGGAATGCCGTTTTGACATCCATCTGCCAAATTTCATAGTCGAAATAAGCAGCTATTGCCAACATGATTCTGACAGACTTAAGCATCGCTACGGGTGAGAAAGTCTCATCGTAGTCAACTCCTTGAACTTGTGAAAAACCCTTTGCCACAAGTCGAGCTTTATAGACGGTGACATTACCGTCCGCGTCCGTCTTCTTCTTATAGATCCATTTGTTCTGAATGGCCTTTCGCCCTTCAGGTAGTACTTCCAAAGTCCATACTTTGTTTTCATACATGGATCCCATCTCGGATTTCATGGCCTCTAACCATTTCTCGGAATCCGGGCCCATCACTGCTCCTCCATAGCTCGTAGGTTCATTGTTGTCTAACAACATGACCTCCAAGAAAGGGTTGCCGTACCACTCGGGAGTAGTACGCGTCCTTGTCGACCTACGAGGTTTAATAGCAGCTTGATCCGAAGCTTCATGATCATCATCATTAACTTCCTCTTCTACCGTCGTAGGTTCCACAGAAACATCTTTCTGTGCTGCACTACTTTCTGGTTGAAGTAAAGGTTCAACAACCTCATCAAGCTCTATTTTCCTCCCACTCAATTCTTCCGAGAGAAACTCTTTCTCAAGAAATGTTCCGTTCTTAGCGACAAACACTTCGCCTTCGGATCTGAGATAGAAGGTATACCCGACTGTCTCTTTCGGGTATCCTATGAAGACGCATTTCTCCGCTTTGGGTTCCAGCTTTTCAGGCTGAAGCTTTTTGACATAAGCATCACATCCCCAAACTTTAAGAAACGACAACTTTGGCCTTTTGCCAAACCACAGTTCATATGGCGTCGTCTCAACGGATTTCGATGGTGCCCTATTTAAAGTGAATGCAGCTGTCTCTAATGCATAACCCCAAAACGATAGTGGCAAATCGGCAAGAGACATCATAGAACGCACCATATCTAATAAGGTACGATTACGATGTTCAGACACACCATTACGCTGTGGAGTTCCGGGCGGTGTCAACTGTGAAACAATTCCACATTGTATTAAGTGACGGCCAAACTCATAACTTAGATATTCACCTCCTCGATCAGATCGCAGAAGTTTAATCTTCTTGTTACGATGATTCTCAATTTCACTCTGAAATTGCTTGAACTTTTCAAAAGTTTCAGACTTGTGTTTCATCAATTAAGTATACCCATATCTACTCAAGTCATCAGTGAAGGTGAGAAAGTAACGATATCCACCGCACGCTGCAACATTCATTGGACCGGACACATTAGTATGTATGATTTCCAACAAGTCACTTGCCCGTTCCATTGTTCCAGAGAACGGCGTTTTAGTCATCTTGCCTATGAGGCATGGTTCACATGTGTCAAGTGATTCAAAATCAAGTGACTCCAAAGTCCATCAGCATGGCGCTTCCTCATGCGTTTTATACCAATATGACCTAAACGGCAGTGCCACAAGAAAGTGGTACTATCATTATCAACTCTACATCTTTTGGCATCAATGTTATGAACATGTGTGTCTTCACTATCAAGATTCAATATGAATAAACCCCTAACATTGGGTGCATGACCATAAAAGATATTACTCATATAAATAGAAAAACCTTTATTCTCTGATTTAAATGAGTAACCGTCTCGCAATAAACAAGATCCAGATATAATGTTCATGCTTAACGCAGGCACAAAATAACAATTATCCAGGTTCATCACTAATCCCGATGGTAATCGAAGAGACAGCGTGCCGACGGCGATCACATCAACCTTGGAACCATTTTCCACGCACATCGTCACTTCGTCCTTTGCCAGCCTTCGTTTATTTCGTAGTTCCTGCTTTGAGTTGCAAATGTGAGCAACCGAACCGGTATCAAATACCCAGGCACTACTACGAGAACTAGTAAGGTACACATCAATAACATGTATATCATATATACCTTGTTTGTCGTTGGCCGCCTTCTTGTCAGCCAAGTACTTGGGGCAGTTCCGCTTCCAGTGACCAGTTCCCTTGCAATGAAAGCACTCAGTTTCTAGCTTAGGTCCATGCTTAGGCTTCTTTGTAGGAGTAGCAACTGCTTTGCCATCCTTCTTAGTTTTACCCTTCTTGCCTTTGCCCTTGCCATTTTTCTTGAAACTAGTGGTTTTATTGACCACCAACACTTGATGTTCTTTCTGGATTTCAGACTCAACGACTTTCAGCATCGCAAACAGCTCGGCGACTAACTTGTTCATCCCGTGCATGTTATAGTTCATCACAAAGCTCTTGTAACTAGGTGGCAGTGATTGAAGAACTCTGTCGATGATTGCCTATGGCGGAAGGGTAATTCCCAACTCCGCTAGACGATTTGAATACCCAGACATTCTGAGTATGTGCTCACTGATAGACCCGTTCTCCTCCATCTTGTAAGCATAGAATTTATCGGAGGTTTCATACCTCTCGATCCGGGCAGTCTTCTGAAAGATAAACTTCAACTCCTGGAACATCTCATATGCTCCATGACGTTCATAACGTCTTTGAAGTCCCGGTTCTAAGCCATACAATATTGCACACTGAACTATTGAGTAGTCTCCAGCACGAGCCTCCCAAGCGTTCTTAACGTCTTCGGAGGTCATGTCTTCTGGTTGGTCACCAAGTGGTGCATCAAAGACATATTGTTTCTGGGAAGCCGTGAGGATAAGCCTCAGATTACGGGCCCAATCAACAAAGTTACTTCCGTCATCTTTCAACTTAGCTTTCTCTAGGAACGCATTAAAATTCAGGGGTGCTACTACACGAGCCATTGATCTACAACATAAATATGCAAAGGTTACTTAGACTATTGTTCAAGATAATGAGTTTAGTTAATTAAATTACTAAAGCTCCCACTGAAATTGACATCCCTCAGGTCATCTGATTGTCACATGATCCAAATTCACCAACTTAAGTCCGATCATCACGTGAGTTAAGGTGGCTTCAATGGTGAACATCATTATGTTCATCATATCTACTATATGACTCATGCTCGACCTTTCGGTCTCTTGTGTTCCGAGGCCATGCCTGTACATGCTAGGCTCGTCAAGTTTAACCCGAGTGTTCTGCGCATGCAAATCTGGCTTGCACCCGTTGTATGTGAACGTAGAGTCTATCACACCCTATCATCACGTGGTGTCTCAACATGACGAACTTTCGCAACGGTGCACACTCGGGGAGAACACAATTTTATCTTGAAATTTAAGTGAGGGATCACCTTATAATGCTACCGTTGTACTAAGCAAAACAAGGTGCATAAAAGGATTAACATCACATGCAATTCATAAGTGACATGATATGGCCATGAACCTGTGCTTAAGATCTCCATATTCAAGGCACCGGCATGATCTCCATTGTCACCGGCATGACACCATGATCTCCATCAACGTGTCGCCATCGGGGTTGTGGCGCCAGCCCTGCTTCTACTTCTATTGCTACCGTTTAGCGATAAAGTAAAGCATTACATAGCGCTTAATGATTGACTCGCAGGTCATACAATAATTAAAGACAACCCTATGGCTCCTGCCGGTTGCCGTACTCATCGACGTGCAAGTCGTGAAATTCTATACATCACATGATCATCTCATACATCACATATATCACATCATGTAATTGGCCATATCACATCACAACATACCCAGCAAAAACAAGTTAGACGTCCTCTAATTGTTGTTGCATGTTTTACGTGGCTGCTACGGGTATCTAGCAAGAACGATTCTCACCTACGCATAAACCACAACGGTGATACATAGTTTGCTTTTCAACCTTCTCAAGGACCGCCTTTGTCGGATCCGATCCAACTAAAGTGAGAGAAACTGTCACTCGCAAGCCATCTAAGCAACAAGTTGCGTCGAGGGAACCGGTCTCTCATAAGCGTACGAGTAATGTTGGTCCGGGCTGCTTCATCTCACAATATCGCTGAACCAAATACGACCAAGGGAGGAAGCAATCTAAGCATCAACGCCCACAAACCTTTTGTGTTCTACTCTAGATCTCATCGAACCATCAACCTAGCTCATGATGCCACTGTTGGGGAACGTCGCATGGGAAACAAAAAATTTCCTACGCACACGCAAACCTATCCATGGTGATGAGCATCTACGAGAGGGAGAGTGGATCTACATACCCTTCTAGATCGCTAAGCGGGAAGCGTTAAGAAACGCGGTTGGTGTAGTCGTACTTATTCGCGATCCAAATCGCTGAGCGTCCCGCGATTTAACCACGAACCGTCCCACGAACCAATCACGAACCATCCCGTGATCTCGTCACGATCCGTCCCGCGATCCGATCACGAACGTCCCATGGCCTTGATCACGATCCTTCCGATCTAGTACCGAACGGACGGCACCTCCATGTTCAGCACACGTGCAGCTTGATGACGATCTCCACCGTCTTGATCCAGCAAGAGGAGGTGGAGAGGAGAGAGAGTTCACTGGCAGCGTGACGATGCTCCGGTGATGGTCGTGGTGGAGCAATTCCGGCAGGGCTTCGCCTAAGCACTGTGGAAAACCAATCTAGAGGAGCACCGGTGGAACGGGTAGCACGTGGCCGTAATTTCTGTCTAAACAGCCCCCAATCCACCAGTATATAAAGGAGGGAGGGAGAGGCAGCCTTGGCATAGGGCCAAGGCCTCCTAGGAGTCGGCCGACCAAAGGGGGAGGAGTCCCACTCGTTCTCCAATCCTAGTTGGACTAGGATTGCTCCCTATTGGCCCTTTTTTCCACCTTTTCCTTAGCCTTTTTGCCTCCTATGCCATGGGCCTTTTTGTGGATGTTCCTCTAGACCACTAAGGGCTGGTTATTACTCTCCACAGCCCATGGACCCACTGGGGTCGAAATACCCCTCCCGGAGGTCTCCCGGTACACTACCGGCACTCCCGGTACACTACCGATGAGCCCGAAACTTTTCCGGCGACCAAACTGGGACTTCCTATACATGAATATTTATCTGCGGACCATTCCGGAGCTCCTCATGACGTCCGGGATCTCATCCGGGACTCCGAACAAACTTCGGTCACCACCATACATAACTCTACACTATCGAAACGTCACCGAACCTTAAGTGTGCAGACCCTGCGGGTTCGAGAACTATGTAGACATGACCGAGACACCTCTACAGTCAATAACCAATGGCAGGACCTGGACGTCCACATTGGTTCCTACATATTCTACGAAGATCTTTATCGGTCGAACCTCTATGTCAAGGATTCAGTTAATCCCGTACAACGTTCCCTTTGTTCTTCGGTATGTTACTTGCCCGAGATTCGATCGTCGGTATCTCCATACCTAGTTCAACCTCGTTACCGGCAAGTCTCTTTACTCGTTCTGTAATACAAGATCCCGCAACTAACAATTAGTCACATTGCTTGCAAGGCTCATTGTGATGTTGCATTGCCGAGTGGGCCCCGTGATACCTCTCCATCACATGGAGTAACAAATCCCAGTCTCGATCCATGCCAACTCAACAGACACCATCGGAGATACCTGTAGAGCACCTTTATAGTCACCCAGTTACGTTGCGATGTTTGATACACACAAGGCACTCCTCCGATATCCGTGAGTTGCATGATCTCATGGTCATAGGAACATATACTTGACATGCGGAAAACAGTAGCAATAAACTGACACGATCATATGCTACGTTTGTAGTTTGGGTCTTGTCCATCACATAATTCTCCCAATGATGTGATCCCGTTATCAAATGACATCACATGTCAATGGCTGGGAAACCCTGACCATCTTTGATCAACGAGCTAGTTCACTAGAGGCATACTAGGGACACAGTGTTGTCTATTTACCCGCACATGCAATGTGTTTCCAATCAATGCAATTATAGCATGGATAATAAACGATTATCATGAAGAAGGAAATATAATAATAAACACTTTATATATTGCCTCTAGGGCATATTTCCAACAGTGGCGGCAGCCCCGTCTCGTGAAATGCGATGAAAACTTCTCTCTGGTTTTTTCTCAGAAGATGTGATTTTATAGGACTAGAATCAGGGTCGGAGGAGCCTTGAGGGCCCCACAAGCCATCAGGGCGCGACCTAGGGGGGCCATGCCCTGATGTGTGGTGGCCCCTGGCACACACCCTCTGGCAGTTCTTTACTCCATAATTCATTATAAATCCCAAAAATAATGTACAAAAAGTTTTGTCTGATTCCGAGAACTTTTATTTCTGCACAAAAATAACACCAAGGTAGTTCTGCTGAAAACAGTACGGGTTAGTTTCATTCAAATCATGCAACTTAGAGAGCAAAAGCAGAGCAAAAGTGTTTGGAAAAGTAGATACGTTGGAGACGTACCAGGGACCACAAAACAAGGCGTGATATGTCCATTTTACATCATGGTTTCTTACTGTTACTTATAATGTTTTGTTGAATAACGATGCTTTAGGGAGTGATTCTGTTGCCTTTTCTCTTATAATATGCAAGGTTTACACAAAGAGGGAGAATACCGGCAGCTGGAATTCTGGACCTAAAAAAGCACATCAAAGATACCTATCTGCACATCTCCAAATAAGCTGAAACTTTATGGAGAATATTTTTGGATTATGTTAAAAATACTAGATTAAATAACTACCGGAGGGCACCACCTTGGTGAGCACAAGACACCAGGACACGCCAGTGCCCTAGGTGCGCCCTAGTGGGTTGTGCCCACCTCGGCCCACCTCCGGTGCCCATCTTCCGGTATATAAGGTCTTTTGGCCTAGAAAAAAATAAGGAGAGGACTTTCGGGATGGAACCCCACCGTCTCGAGGCAGAACTTGGGCAGGAGCACTTTTGCCCTCCCGCGGAGCGATTCCGCCGGGGGAACTTCCCTTTCAGAGGGGGATATCAAAGCCATCGTCATCACCAACACCCCTCTCATCTTTGGGAGATCAATCTTCATCAACATCTTCGAAAGCACCATCTCCTCTCAAACCCTAGTTCATCTCCTGTGTTCAATCATTGTACCAGAACCTCAGATTGGTACCTGTGGGTGACTAGTAGTTTTGTTTACATCTTGTAGTTGATTACTATATGGTTTATTTGGTGGAAGATTATATGTTCAGATTCATTATGCTATTCTGTACCCCTGTGATCTTGAGCATGAGTATTACTTGTGAGTAGTTATCTTTGTTCTTGAGGACACGGGAGAAGTCATATTGCAAGTAATCATGTGAATTTGATATGTATTTGATATTTTGATGATATGTATGTTGTGATTCCCTTAGTGGTGTCATGTGAACGTCGACTACATGACACTTCGCCATCCTTGGGATGAAGGGAATGCATTGTGGAGTAGTTATTAGATGATGGGTTGCTAGAGTGACAGAATCTTAAACCCTAGTTTATGCGCTACTTCGTAAGGGGCTGATTTGGATCCAAACGTTTAATGCTATGGTTAGATTTTATCTTAATACTTTTCTCGTAGTTTCGGATGCTTTTGAGGGGGTTAATCATAAGTGGGAGGTTGTTCAAGTCAGAACAATAGCCAAGCACCGGTCCACCCACATATTAAATTATCAAAGTAGCGAACGCAAATCAAACAAACATGATGAAAGTGACTAGATGAAATTCCTGTGTACCCTCAAGAACACTTTGCCTATTACTAGAGATTGTTCTGGCCTGTCCTTTGCCACAAAAGGGTTGGGCTACCTTGGTGAATTTTTTTTACTGTTACCGTTACTTGCTTGTTACCAATTATCTTGCTATCAAACTATCTATTACCTACAATTTCAGTGATTGCAGAAATTACCTTAATGAAAACCGCTTGTCATTTCCTTCTGCTCCTCGTTGGGTTTGACACTCTTACTTATCGAAAGGACTACGATTGATACCCTATGCTTATGGGTCACCAAGAATCTTTTCTAGCGCCATTGCCGGGGAGTGAAGCACTCTTGGTAAGTGGAAATCGATATGGAAAAACTTATACTATGTGCTATTGTCCTTTGCTTCTATGGGAAATAATCTTTGGTTTGTTCGGGGTATCTTCATCTTGACTGGAACCACAATTAGTTGCCCCTCAACCTACTGCACCTACTGAAAATATTGGTTATGAAATTCCTTCGGGTATGGTAGAACAATTGCTTGCTAAACCAAATGCAGGAGATGGAACCGAACATCCTGATATGCACCTATTATATGTGAAAGAAATTTGTGGATTATTTAAGCTTGTTGGTTTACCCTGAGATGAAGCTAATAATAAGGTTTCCCTTTATATTTGAAGGTAAAAGCATTGACATAGTATATGCTATGTGATGATATTGGATCATGGAACTGGAATCGATTGCAATTGACATAGTATATGCTATGTGATGATATTGGATCATGGAACTAGAATCGATTGCAACTGGAATTCCATCAAAAGTATTATCCCATGCATCTAGTTCATCATGATTGGAATTATATATATAATTTCTGGCCTCATGAAGGAGAAAGCATTTCTCTATATTAGGTCAGGCTTAAGTCAGTGTTATATTCGTGCCACAATCATGAAATTATGAGAGATATTTATGCTCGGCTTTCTCATAATGATCAATCAGTGCTCGATACTTCTTATACTAGTTCTTTTATGAAGAAGACTATTGAATTCAAGTGGGATCTCTTAGAAAGAATTAAATGCAACTCTAAAGATTGGGAAATCGACGAAGGTAATGAGTCAGGTATAAACCTTAAGTTTAATTGTGTTAAATCTTTTATGAATACCGATGTTTTTCACAAGTTTAGCACTAAATATGGCCTTGACTCTGAGATAGTAGCCTCTTTCTATGAAGCGTTTGCTACTCATGTTGATCTCCCTAAGGATAAGTGGTTTAAATATCACCCCCTATCAAAGAAGAAATTAAATAAACGGTAAAAACTAAAGATGAAACCATCCTTTACAATGTTGATCCAGTTGTGCCTACCGCTTATATTGAAAACCCACCTTTCCCTGTTAGGGTAAAAGAACATGCTAAGGTATCAACCGGGGTTCGCAAGAGTAATATTAGATCACCTAAGACCTCTGAGCAAATTAAAGTAGAACCTAGTCTTGATATGGTTAAAGATCTCTTGGTAGAAAATATTGATGGGCATGCTATCTACTTCTATGATGAAGCTGCTAGAATTGCCAAACCCGATGAAAAAGATAAACATAGACCCGTAGTGGGCATGTCTGTTGTCTCAGTCAAAATAGGACATCATTGCTATCATGGTTTATGTGATTTGGGTGCTAGTGTGAGTGCTATCCCTTTTACCTTATACCAAGAAATTATGAATGACATAACACCTGCTGAAATAGAAGACATTGGCGTTATGATTAAACTTGCTAATAGAGACACCATCACACCACTTGGGATTGTTAGAGATGTCAAAGTCTTGTGTGGGAAAATAAAATATCCTACTCATTTTCTAGTTCTTGGTTCCCCACAAGATGACTTTTGTCCCATTATCTTTGGTAGACCTTTCTTGAGCACCGACAATGCTAAGATAGATTGTGAAAAACAAACTGTCGGTGTTAGTACGAATTTAATTTTTCCAAGTTTAGTAGACAACCTCGTGATAGAGAATTATCTAGTAAGTATGAAATAATTGGTCTTGCTTCTATTGTCGTGCCTCCTACTGATCCATTAAAACAATATTTGCTTGACCATGAAAATGATATGCACTTGCGTGAAAGAAATGAAATAGATTAAATTTTCTTTGAACAACAACCTCTCCTGAAACACAATTTGCCTATTGAAACTTTTGGAGGCCCTCCTCCACCTAAATGTGATCCTATGTTTGAATTAAAGCGATTGCCTTATACTTTGAAGTATGCTTATCTTTATGAGAAAAAGATATAGCATGTTATTATTAGTGCTAACCTTTCAAAACATGAAGAAGAAAGATTATTAAAAATTCTGAAGAAGCATCGGGCTGCTATTGGATATACTCTTGATGATCATAAGGGCATTAGTCCCACTCTATGTCAGCACAAGATTAATATGGAACCTGATGCTAAACCCATTGTTGATCACCAATGGTGATTGAATACTAAGATGAAAGAAGTGGTAAGAAGTGAAATATTAAAGCTTCTAGAAGCAAGTATAATCTATCCCATAGCTGATAGTAGATGGGCAAGTCCCATTCATTGTGTCCCTCAGAAATGAGGTATTACCGTTGTTCCTAATGATAAAAATGAACTCATTCCACAAATATTTATCACTGGCTATAGAATGGTAATTGATTTTAGAAAATTAAATAAAGCTACTAGAAAAGATCATTACCCTCTACCTTTTATTGATCAAATGTTAGAAAGATTATCTAATCACACACACCTTTGTTTTCTACACGGATATTTTGGTTTCTCTCAAATACCTGTATCACAATCTGATGAAGAGAAAACCACCTTTACTTGTCCCTTTGGAACCTATGCTTATAGACGTATGCCTTTTGGTTTATGCAAGGCCCTTGCTGCCTTTCGAAGATGTATGACTACTATATTCTCTAACTTTTGTGAAAAGATTGTGGAGGTTATAACAAATGATTTTTCTGTTTACGGAACTTCTTTTGATAATTGCTTTGGAGTGCCGCTCGTCCCCGCCAGTGGTGCATGAAATTTTATTTTAGCGGGAGAAACATACAATGTGATTCCTATGAGTTTAATAATTCATTTAAAGTATTTTTATAGAATTATCAAAAGATTTGAATCCTATTTTTTTGATTATGTATGGTATTTGTTTTTCTTGAAGATTATTTGATTTGGATGATTATCTAATTTTCGTTCCTATTTTTTGCACTATTTATGCTTGGCACGAACGCAAGAAAAATGACACTTTCTCTTGATGGGTCTCTTCCGTACTCTCGTTCGAGGGCATATAAATGTTTTAATAAAAATGCGAATTAATTTGTGGTTGGATGGTTAGGAGGATAATGGTATTCCCAACCCATCATGGTTTAAGTCCTATACTTGATATTGGTACTTGCATTATTCTAAATTTATTTCGTACTTCCAAAGATATTTGTTTAGTTGGAGAAGATGTTGAGGTCGACTGCTAGGCGTTTATGATGACTTCATAAAATCTCAAGATGCTATGCCGTCTCAGTCTTTAAAGATGCTTATAGAAGTAGGGTGCGTGTGTGCGTGTTCATAGAAATGAGTGTATGCTCCTGTCGGGGCACGACACCTATGGGATCACGTGGATCCCTTTACGATTCGGTAGGGTGATGGTGTGCACAAAGAGCAGATCCAACGAGCAGCACGAGGGATTTTTACCTAGGTTCGGGCCGCTGAGAAGCAGAAAACCCTATTCCTGCTTTAGTGTATTGTGGTGTTTGAGCTCTGGCTACAGGAGCGCTATGTGATGGAAAGTACACAGCTGCTACGCATGCCCCTGAGCTAGAGTGTCCTCTCCCTCTCTCTAGTAATGCATTGGGACTCCTTTTATATGACTAAGGGGTCTCCAACAGTGGCGTACAGTACGTACACGGGGTGTACAATTGCTATAGTGCTATCATACCTAACACTAACGACATAGGACAAACACATTAAATGCTCCGTCCAGCAGTCCCTAATCTTCTTGGGGGCGAGAAAAGGGGTCGTCCCATCAGCGCCGCTTAACCCCTTCATCGCCAGTGCTTTGACACGTACTCTGGATTATAAGACCTGTCTGACAGGTTGGTCGTTGTGCTGGAGCGGTGACGGGTTGGTGAGGTCTTGCCAGGCATGGGCCCTACTGGGGCTTCACAAGCCATTCCGAAAAGATCTTGCCAGGGTCCCAGCTTCTGTTCTTCTGATTATTTACTTGAGCGTTTTCTTGACTTCCTTGTCCTTGTGTCCCGTAGTCCCCTGGCAGACCTTGCCACTAGTGAGGCTACAACTGCCCATGCACAAGTAAGGGGTACTAAAGACCCAAACTTTAGTACACCGACATCTCCTTTTCTTATTTAACATGAAGGAATTAAAAGAATCTGAGATAAACAAATTTTGGTTGTGTGTTCTAGCTGGCACGTACACCATTAGTCATCCCACCACGTGTATGCCTCTCCCTACCCTCCACCGCTCTTTCTATTTTCTGTCGCTCGATCTCTCTATCTGGCTTTCTTTCACCGATATAGAATAGGGTAGGGCAGGCTGTGACCCCGCACTTGTTGCGGCCGCCAAGGATTTTTCTGCACCTCCTCTTCATTTCTCTGGCGTCGGGAACCATATTTCCCCACGATCGAGCCCCCTTTTCTTCCTTCTCCTCCTCTCCCCTTTTCTTCCTTGAGATATATTTTTTCAACTTGCAACGAGATACGACCGAGCCCACATCTCATCCTCATTTTCTTATTCTTGAGGCAGCTTATATTCTCACACTACCGGGGCGTATATAAATTGATTTTTTTGTTGCAAAAAGACGATGTGGGACTACTAAGCTGACCTGCTGGCAGCTATTTTTTGCGCTCCAACAGTAAAAGGTATGCATCTAGCCTACCTTGGCCCATGCACAACAATCAAAAAACCACAACCCACGTGGACGGACGAACGAAACCTGGAGGTCTACGGCCCCAACAAGTCTCCTTTTGCGTTTTTTTGCCAATTTCCAATTAATTCCTACACATCAAAGTGTGAAACAAAACTTGTGCAATTTTTGAACTATTAATAGGTTAGTCGCAATAAATCATGAAACCATAGTAAAAACATAGGCAAATATGACATGAATACTTCATAAATTATCAATACATTGGAGACGTATCAGGGTGTATTCCTACATGAATAGATCTTGTCTACATCATGTCATCATTCTTATTGCATTACTCCTTTTCTCCGTGAACTTAATAAACTAGATGCATGCTGGGTAGTGGTCGATGTGTGGAGTAATAGTAGTAGATGCAGGCAGGAGTCGGTCTACTAATCTTGGACGTGATGCCTATATATTGATCCTTGTCTTGGATATCGTGATGATTATTTGATCTTCTATCAATTGCCCAACAGTAATTTGTTTACCCACCGTGTGCTATTTTCGTGAGAGAAGCCACTAGTGAAATCTATGGCCCCCGGGTTTATCCTTTTAATATATTGCTTTCCGGCCTATCATTTTCTACATTTGTTTTCATATCTATTATTCCAAAACCCCAAAAATACCTTGATGAACTTTTTATTTGCATCTTTTATTTTGTGTTCTTGTGCGATCTATTTATCCAATCTCATACAAACCAATCTATCTTTTACCATGGAGAGATTGACAACCTCTCTTACATGTCGGGTTGCAAGTATTTGTTCTTTGTGTGTAGGTACCGTTTACATAGTGTTGCTTGGTTCTCCTACTGGTTCGATAACCTTGGTTTCATAACTGAGGGAAACACTTACTGTAGCTGTGCTCCATCATCCCTTCCTCTTTGGGAAAATACCGATGCAGTCTCAAGCAAGGTTGTTAGAATCACGATTCTGTTATGCGATTCTACGACTTTATGATCCAAATTAACCCCTATGATTCTATGATTTTACTTCATAGAATCTACGTTTCTACGATCCTGATAGTGAAGATTCTACAATTTGTGATCCTACCATCAGAGTTCTGATCCGATTCAGAATCGCGATTTTGACAACCTTGGTCTCAAGCCACATCAAAGGAATTTCTGGCGCCGTTGTCGGGGAGACATCTGATGACCCACAAGTATATGGGATCAATCGTAGTCCTTTCGATAAGTAAGAGTGTCAAACCCAACAAGGAGCATAAGGAAATGACAAGCGGGTTTAGCAAGGTAATTTCTACGAGCATTGAAATTGTAGGTAACAGATAGTTTGATAGCAAGATAATTGGTAACGAGAAAGTAACGGTAACGGTAAATAAAGTGCAGCAAGGTAGCCCAATCCTTTTGTCTAGAGTTTTGCTAGCATAATGAATAACATTCAATTTCTTATCAACTCTTTGTCCTAGAACAGTGCCAACAATATAATCACTAGCATCACACATAATTTCAAAAGGCAAGTTCCAATCAGGTGATTGAACTACAGGTGCACAAGTTAAGGCTTTCTTGAGTGTTTTAAAGGGTTCCACACAATCATCATAAAAAATGGATATCCTTCTGTAAAATATTAGTTAAGAGGCCTAGAAATTTTAGGGAAGTCTTTAATGAACCTCCTATATAAACCAGCCTGACCTAGGAAACTTCGAATACCTTTAATATCTTTAGGACATGGCATTTTCTCAATTGCATCAACTTTAGCTTTATCCACCTCAATACCTCGTTCGGATATTTTATGCCCCAAGAAAATACCTTCATATCACAATTCAAGACAAGATTAGTTTATTCACATCTCAATAAAACTCGATCAACGTTGCTTAAGCAATCATCAAAAGAAGTCCCGTAAACGGAAAAATCATCCATGAAAACCTCCACAATCTTTCCACAAAAATTAGAGAATATAGCAGTCATACATCTTTGAAAGGTAGCAGGTGCATTGCATAAACCAAAAGGCATACATCTATAAGCATAGGTTCCAAAAGGGCAAGTAAAGGTGGTTTTCTCTTGATCAGATTGTGATACAGGTATTTGAGAGAAACTAGAATATCCGTCCAGAAAACAAAAGTGTGTGTGCTTCGATACTCTTTCTAGCATTTGATCAATGAAAGGCAGCGGGTAATGATCTTTTCTAGTAGCTTTATTTAATTTTCTAAAAGCAATTACCATTCTATGGACAGTGACAATTCTTTGTGGAATGAGTTCATTTTTATCATTAGGAACAATAGTAATTCCTCCTTTCTTACGGACACAATGAAGGAGGCTTACCCATCTACTATCAACTATGGGATAGATTATGATCGCTTCTACAAGCTTTAATATTTTAGTTCTTACCACTTCTCTCGTCTTATGATTCAATCGCCGTTGGTGATCAACAACAGGTTTAGCATCATGTTCCATATTAATCTTGTGCTGGCATAGAGTGGGTCTAATGCCCTTAAGATCATCAAGAGTATATTCAATAGAAGCCCGATGCTTCCTAAGAATTTTAATCATCTTTATTCCTCATGTTTTGAAAGGTTAGCACTAATAATAACATGATATATCTTTTTCTCATCAAGATAAGCATACTTCAAAGTATCAGGCGATTGCTTTAATTCAAACACATGATCACCTTTAGGTAGAGGAGGTTGTTTTTCAAAGAAATTTTTATCTATCTCATTTCTTTCACGCAAGTGCATATCATTTTCATGGTCAAGCAAATATTTTTTCTAATGTGTCAGTATGAGGGACGACAATAGAAGAAAGACCAATTATTTCATCCTTACTACATATTTCTCTATCACGAGGTTGTCTACTGAACTTGGAAAAATTAAACTCATGAGAAACATCACCAAAACTGACACCGACAGTTTGTTTTTCACAATCTATCTTGGCATTGACGGTGTTCAAGAAAGGTCTACCAAAGATAATGGGACAAAAGTCATCTTGTGGGGAGCCAAGAACTAGAAAATCAGTAGGATATTTTGCTTTTTCACACAAGACTTCAACATCTCTAACAATCCCAAGTGGTGTGATGGTGTCTCTATTAGCAAGTTTAATAGTAACATCAATGTCTTCTATTTCAGCAGGTGCTATTTCGTTCATAATTTCCTGGTATAATGTAAAAGGTATAGCATTCACACTATCACCCAAATCACATAGACCATGAGAGCAACGATCTCCTATTTTGACTGAGATAATAAGCATGCCCACTAGGGGTCTATGTTTATCTTTTTCATCAGGTTTGGCAATTCTAGCAGCTTCATCATAGCAGGAGATCTTTTCTACCAGGAGATCTTTAACCATAGCAACACTAGGTTCTACTTTAATTTGCCCAGGGGGCTTAGGTGCTCTAATATTGCTCTTGCGAACCACGGTTGATACCTTAGCATGTTCCTTTATCCTAACAGGGAAAGGTGATTTTTCAATATAAGCAGTAGGCACAACTGGATCAACATTGTAAATGATGGTTTCATGTTTGTCTATGACCGGTTCTTTGATTTCTTCTTTAATAGAGGGATGATATTTAAACCACTTCTCCTTAGGGAGATCAACATGAGTAGCAAATGCTTCACAGAAAGAGGCTACTATCTCAGAGTCAAGTCCATATTTAGTTCTAAACTTGTGAAAAGCATCGGTATTCATAAAAGATTTAACACAATCAAACTCAAGCTTTATACCTGACTCATTACCTTCATTGAGTTCCCAATCTTCAGAGTTGCGTTTCATTCATTCTAAGTGATCCCACTTGAATTCAATAGTCTTCTTCATAAAAGAACCAATACAAGAAGTATTGAGCATGGATTGGTCATCATGAGAAAGTCGAGCATAAAAATTCTGAATAATAACTTCTCTCGAAATATGATGATTGGGGCATGAATATAACATTGACTTAAGCCTCCCCCAAGCTAGAGCGATTCTTTCTCCTTCATGAAGCCAAAAATTATATATATAATTCCGATCACAATGAACTAGATGCATGGGATAAAACTTTTGGTAGAATTCCAATTGCAATCGATTCCAGTTCTATGATCCAATATCATCACATAGCCTATATCATGTGAATGCTTTCCCTTCAAATATAAAATAAAAACATTCTTCTTAGCTTCATCTCCGGGTAAACATGCAAGCTTAAATAATTCTCAAATTTTGTTCACATATAATTGGTGCATATCAGAATGTTTAGTTCCATCTCCTGCATAAGGTTTAGCAAACAGTTGTTCTACCATACCTGAAGGAATATCATAACCAATATTTTCAGTAGGTGCAGTAGGTTTAGGGGCAACTAATTGTGGTTCCGGTCGAGGTGAAGATACCCCGAACAAACCCCTCAAAGGATTGTTTTCCATAGTAGCAACTGACAATAACTTTCAGCACGTAGTATAAGTTTTTCCTTACCAATTTCCACTTACAAAGGGTAGTTCACTCCCAGTCAATGGCGCTCGAAAAGAGTCTTGATGACCCACAAGTATAGGCTATCAATCATAGTCCTTTCAATAAGTAAGAGTGTCAAACCCAACGAGGAGCAGAAGGAAATGACAAGCGGTTTTCAGCAATGTAATTTCTGCAAGCACTGAAATTGTAGGTAACAGATAGTTTGATAGCGAGATAATTGGTAACGAGCAAGTAACAATAACGGTAAATAAAGTGCAACAAACTAGCCCAATCCTTTTTTGGCAAAGGACAGGCTAGAACAGTCTCTAGTAATAAGCAAAGTGTTCTTGAGGATACACGAGAATTTCATCTAGTCACATTTATCATGTTGGTTTGATTTGTGTTCGGTACTTTGATAATTTGATATGTGGGTGGACCGGTGCTTGAGTGTTGTTCTTACTTGAACAACCTCCTGTTGGGGAACGTTGCATGGGAAACAAAAATTTTCCTATGCACACGCAAGATCTATCCGCGGGGATGAGCATCTACAAGAGGGAGAGTGGATCTACATACCCTTGTAGATCGCTAAGCGCAAGCATTAGGAAATGCGGTTGATGTAGTCAAACATGTTCACGATCCAATCATGAGACATCCCACGATCTTATAATGAGCCATCCCACGATCCCATCATGTTCCTTCCGATCTAGCATTGAACGAACGACACCTCAGCGTTTAACACACGAGCAGCTTGATGATGCCTTCACCTCCTCGATCCACCGAGCGATGGTGAAGTAGTAGATGATTTCCGGCAACACAATGACATGGTGACGGTGGTGGTGAAGAACAGTCTCCGTAGGGCTTCGCCAAGCACAACGGAAACTATGACAGAGAATAAACTAGAGGGGCTGGGTTGTCGGCACACGGCTTGGGGAATTCTTGATGTGTTCCGGGTGCTAGCCTCGCCCCTTTATTTATATGTTGAGCCCTGGGGTCGAAACTTGGAGAAAAATCCTCCTCTAGCTCGGTTTGGCACGCAAGCAAGAGTCCTTCTCGGACTCCAGCACCAGACGCCAGGGTCCTCGGCATCTGGCCCCAGATGCCAGGGTCCCTAGCTTCTTGCCCCTGGCTTTCGCAAAACTTCCTTCTGCACCTACCAAAAGCTTTGTGGGCTTTACCCCTAGGAGCAAATAAAGTGTTCCTGTACCCGAACATTTCGAGAAACATCTGAAACCCCTTCCGGTGAATTCTGGAGACCAAACACTATTATCCCATATATCAATCTTTACCTTCGGACTATTTTGGAGCTCCTCGTCATGTCTGAGATCTCATCCAGGACTCCGAACAACTTTAGGTCACCAACATAATAACTCAACTATACTTATATCATCACCAAATGTTAAGTGTGTAGACCCTGCGGGTTCGAGAACTATGCAGACATGACCGAGACACCTCTACGGTCAATAACCAATAGCAGGACCTGGATGCCCATATTGGCTCCTACATATTCCACAAAGATCTTTATCGGTTGAACCTCCATGTCAAGGATTCAGTTAATCCCGTATCCTGTTCCTTTTGGTATTCGGTATGTTACTTGCCCGAGATTCGATCGTCGGCATCTCTATACCTAGTTCAATCTCGTTACCGGTAAGTCTCTTTACTCGTTCCATAATACAAGATCATGTGGCTAACACATTAGTCACTTTGCTTGCAAGGCTTGTTGTGATGTTGTATTACCGAGTGGGCCCCGAGATACCTCTCCATCACATGGCGAGTCTTGATCCACGCCAACCCAACAGACACCCTCGGAGATACCTGTAGAGTACCTTTATAGTCACCCAATTATGTTGTGATGTTTGATACACACAATGCATTCCTACGGTGTCAGGGAGTTGCGTGATCTCATTGTCGTAGGAATAGATACTTGACATACAGAAAACTATAGCAATAAACTAACACGATCATATGCTATGTTTATAGTTTGGGTCTTGTCCATCACATCATTCTCTTAATGATGTGATCCCGTAACCAAATGACATCTCATGTCTAGCCAGGAAACCTTGACCATCTTTGATCAACGAACTAGTTAACTAGAGGCATACTAGGGACACAGTGTTGACCATGTACCCACACATGTATTTGAGTTTCCAATCAATACAATTATAACATGGATAATAAATGATTATCACGAACAAGGAAATATAATAATAACCAATTTATTATTGCCTCTAGGGCATATTTCCAATAGTCTCCCACTTGTAGTAGAGTCAATAATCTAGTTCACATCACCATGTGATTTACATTGTAATGAATCTAACACCCAATGAGTTCTGGGGTTCGATCATGCTTTGCATGTGAGAGAGGTCTTTAGTCAACGGGTCTGCGAAATTCAGATCCGTGTGTTCTTTGCAAATATCTATGTCATACTGTAGACACTGCTACCACACTCCACTTGGAGCTATTCCAAATGGCTGCTCCACTATACGTATCCGGATTGGTACTCAGAGTCATCCAGATTGGTCTTAAAGCTTGCAGCGACGTAACCCTTTAAGACAAACTCTTTATCACCTCCATAATCGAGAAATATTTCCTTAGTCCTCTAGTTACTAAGGATAATCTTGACCGCTGTCCAGTGATCCACTCCTAGATCACTCTGCACCCCTTGGTAGACTCATGGCAAGGCACACACCAGGTGCGGTACACAACATGACATACTATATAGAGCCTATGGCTAAGGCATAGGGGACGACCTTCGTCCTTTCTCTTTCTTCTGCCGTGGTTGAGCTTTGAGTCCTACTCAACTTCACACCTTACAAATCGGGCAAAACTACTTCTTTGACTGATCCATTTTGAACTCTTTCAAAATCTTGTCAAGGTATGTACTCATTGAAAGTCTCATCTAGCGTCTTGATCTATATCTATAGATCTCAATGCCCAACAATTAAGTGGCTTTATCCAGGTCTTCCTTTGAAAAACACCTTTCAAACAACCTTTTATGCTTTCCAGAAATATAACATCATTTCCGATCAACAATATGTCATCCACATATACTTATCAGAAATTCTATAGTGCTCCCACTCACTTTCTTGTAAATACAAGTTTCTCATAAACTTTATACAAACTCAAAAACTTTGATCACCTCATCAAAGAGTATATTCCAACTCTGAGATGCTTGCTCTAGCCCATGGAAGGATTGCTGGAGCTTGCACACCTTTTAGCATCCTTAGGAGTGAAAAAACTTTTCGGTTGTATCAAATACAACCTTTCCTCACAGAAACTGTTAAGGAAACTATGTATTGACATCCATCTGCCAAATTTCATAACCGAAAAATGCAGCAACTACTAACATAATTTCAACAGACTTTTAGCATCACTACGGATGAGAAAGTCTCATCGCAGTCAACTCCTTGTACTTGTTGGAAACTTCTTTGTGACAAGTAGAGCTTTATAAAAAATGTGAAATTCACCATCATCGTTTGTCTTGTTCTTAAAAATCCATTTGTACTCAACGGCCTGCCATTCAACGAGCAAGTCTACCAAAGTCCATACTTGGTTTTCACACATGGATCCTTTCTCGGATTTCATGGCTCCTAGCCATTTGTCAGAATCCGGGCCCATCATTGCTTCTCCATAGCTCGTAGGCTCATCTTGTCCAACAACATGACCTCTGAGATAGGGTTACTATACCACTCAGGAGCAATACGTGCCCTTGTTGACCCACGAGGTTCGATAGTAACTTGATCCGAATCTACATGATCATCATCATTAACTTCCTCTTCAACCGACGTAGGCTCCATAGAAACATCTTTCTATGCTGCGCTACTCTCTGGTAGAAGCAAAGGTTCAACAACCTCATCAAGTTCTATCTTCCTCCCACTCAATTCTTTTGAGAGAAATTCTTTCTCGAGAAAGGACCCGGTTTCCGCAACAAACACTTTGCCCTCGGATCTAAGATAGAAGGTATACCCAACTATTCTTAGGGTATCCTATGAAGATGCACCTTTCCGCTTTGGGTTCAAGCTCATCAGACATAAGTGTCGCATTCCCAAACTCTGAGAAATGACAGCTTAGGTTTCTGCCAAAACATATGGTGTCATCTCAACGGATTTAGAAGGGTGCCCTATTTGAAGTGAATGAAGTTGTCTCTAATGCATAACCCCAAGACGATAGTGGCAAAACGATAAGAGACATCATAGTACGCACCACAACCAATAGAGCACGACTATGACGTTCGGACACACCATCACAATATGGTGTTCTAGGTGGCTTGAGTTGTGAAACAATTTCCACATTGTCTTAAGTTGCATACCAAACTCGTAACTTGGATATTCACCTCCACGATCATATCATAGACATTTTTTATCTTCTTGTCACGATGATCTCATACTTCACTCTGAATTTGCTTGAACTTTTCAAACGTTTCAGACTTGTGTTTCATTAAGTAAATATACCCATATCTACTCAAATCGTCAGTGAAGGTGAGAAAATACGATATCCACTGCCCGCTACAACACTCACTGGATCACATACATCAACATATATCATTTCCAATAAGTTACTTGCCCACTCCATCATATTGAAAAATAGGGTCTAGTCATCTTGCCCATGAGGCATGGTCTGCTTGTCTCAACCGATTCAAAATCGAATGAGTCCAAAGATCCATGAGCATGTAGTTTCTTCATGCGTTTTACACCAATATGACATTTAGCGGTAGTGCACAGGTATGTGGTACTATCATTATTAACTTTGTATCATTTGGCATCAATATTATGAATATGTGTATCACTACGATCAAGATTCAATAAACAATTCTCATTGGGTGCATGACCATTGAAGGTATAATTCATGAAAATAGAATAACCATTATTCTCTAACCTAAATGAATAACCATATTGCAATAAACATGATCTAATCACGTTCATGCTCAATGCAAACACCAAATAACATTTATTTAGGTTCATCACTAATCCCGAAGGTAGAGAGAGCGTGCGATAGTGATCACATCAACCTTGGAAACACTTCCAACACTCATCGTCACCTCACCCTTAGCTAGCCTCCATTTATTCCGTAGCTTTTATTTTGACTTACTAACATTTAGAAATCGAACCGGTATACAATACCCAGGTGCTACTAGGAGTACTAGCAAGGTACACATCAATAACACGTATATCAAATATACTTCTGTTGACGTTGCCAACCTTCTTATCTACCAAGTATCTAGGGTTGTTCCGCTTCAGCGACCGCTCTCCTCATAATAGAAGCACTTATTCTCGGGTTTGGGTTCAACCTTGGGTTGCTTTATTGGAGCAGCTACTCACTTGACAACCATGAAGTTACCCTCCTAGCCCTTGCCCTTCTCGAAACTAGTGGTTTTACTAACCATCAACAGTTGATGCTCGTTCTTGATTTCTACATTTGCGGTGTCAAACATCGCGAATAGCTCAGGGATCATTAGTTCCATCCCTGGCAGGTTTATAGTTCATCACGAAGCTCTAGCAGCTTGTTGAGAGTGACTTGGAGAACTATATCAATCAATATCTTATCTGGAAGGTCAACTCCCACTCGATTGATGCGATTGGCGTACCCAGACAATCTGAGCACATGCTCATTGATTGAGCTATTCTCCTTCATCTTGTAGGCAAAGAATCTTGTTCGAGGTCTCATACCTCTCAAGACGGGCACGAGCCTGAGATCCCAATTTTAGCTCTTAGAACATCTCATATGTTCCATTACGTTCAAAACATTTTGGAGCCTCAATTGTAAGTTGTAATGCATGACACACTGAACTATCAAGTAGTCATCAGAACATGACTCTTAGATGTTCACAACATCTATAGAAGATGCCTGGGGGGTGGCGCACCGTGCGGTGCATTAAGGACATAAGGCTTCTATGTAGCAATGAGGACAATCCTCAGATCACGGACCCAGTCCGCATTATTGCTACCATCATCTTTCAACTCTATTTGTCTAGGAACATATAAAAAATTCAAGGGAGCTACAACGCGAGATAGTAATCTACAACATAATTTGCAAAGACATTTTGACTATGTTCTTGATAATGAGTGTAGTTAATCATATTACTTAAAAACTCCCACTCAAGTTGACATCCCTCTAGTCATTCGAGTGTCACATGATCCAAATCCACCAACTCAAGTCCGATCATCATGTGAGTTGAGGTGGTTTCAATGGTGAACATCTTCATGTTGATCATATCTACTATATGACTCATGTTCGGCCTTTCGGTCTCTTGTGTTCTGAGGCCATGTCTGTACATGCTAGGCTCATCAAGTTTAACCCGAGTGTTCTGCACGTGCAACTTTGGCTTGCACCCATTGTATGTGAACGTAGAGTCTATCACACCCGATCATCATGTGGTGTCTCGAAACGACGAACTTTCGCATTGGTGCACACTCGGGGAGAACACAATTTTATCTTGAAATTTAAGTGAGGGATCACCTTATAATGCTACCATCATCATAAGCAAAATAAGATGCATAAAAGGATTAAGGTCACATGCAAATCATAAGTGTCATGATATGGCCATGAACTTGTGTTTTTGATCTCCATCTCCAAAGCACCGGCATGATCTCCATCGTCACCGGCATGACACCATGATCTCCATCAACGTGTCGCCATCGAGGTTGCCACGCTGACTATTGCTTCCATGACTATTGCTAACTCACAGCGATAAAGTAAAGGAAAAACGACGAAAATAATTAAAGACAACCCTATGGCTCCTGTCGGTTGCCGTACTCATCGACATGCAAGTCGTGATATTCTATACAAAACATGATCATCTCATACATCACATATATCTCATCATGTAATTGGCCATATCACATCACAACATGCCCTGCAAAAACAAGTTAGATGTCCTCTAATTGTTGTTGCAAGTTTTACGTGGGTGCTACGGGTATCTAGCGAGAACAATTCTCACCTACGCAAAAACCACAATGCTGATACATAAATTTCTATTCAACCTTCTCAAGGACCACCTTTGTTGAATCCGATCAACTAGAGTAGGAGAGACAAACACCCGCCACCCATCTTTGTGCAACAAAGTTACACGTCAGTCGATGGAACCAGTCTCTCGTAAGCATACGAGTAAGGTTGGTCTGGGCTACTTCATCCCACAATACCGTTGAATAAAAACACGACCAAGGGAGGAAGAAATCTAAGGATCAACGCCCACAAACTCCTTTGTGTTCTACCCGTGATCTCATCTACACATAGACCTGGCTCTGATACCACTGCTGGGGAACGTTGCATGGGAAACGATTTTTCCTATGCACACGTAAGATCTATCCATGGTGATGAGCATCTACAAGAGGGAGAGTGGATCTACATAGCCTTGTGGATCGCTAAGACGAAGCGTTCGGAAACAGGATTGATGTAGTCGAACATCTTCGCCGAGCCGTCCTGTGATCTTATCAGGAGCCGTCCCATGATCTCATCATGAGCCGTCCCGCGATCCCATCATGTTCCTTCCAATCTTGCGCCGAACGGATGGCACCTTCGTGTTCAACACATGTGCATCTTGATGACGCCTTCACCTCCTAGATCCAGAGTGCAATGGCAGGACAACAGCGTGGTGATGGTGGTGGTGAAGAACAATCTCCGCAGGGCTTCGCCAAGCACAACAGAAACTATGACGGAGGATAAACTAGAGGGGCTGGGTTGCCGGCACACGACCTGGGGAATTCTTGATGTGTTCCGGGTGCTAGCCCCGCCCCTTTATTTATATGTTGAGCATTGGGGTCGAAACTTGGAGAAAAATCCTCCTCAAGGTCGGTTTGGCACGCAGACAAGAGTCCTTCTCGGACTCCACGACCAGACGCCAGGGTCCCTGGCGTCTGGCCTCTGGCCTTCGCAAAACTTCCATTTGCACCTACCAAAAGCTTTGTGGGCTTTACCCCTTGACCCAAATAAAGTGTTCATGTACCCGAACATTTCGGGAAGCATTCGAAACCCCTTCCGGTGAATTCCGGAACTCTACCGGAGACCAAACACTATTATCCCATATATGAATCTTTACCTTCAGACTATTTCGGAGCTCCTCGTCATGTCCGGGATTGCATCCGGGACTCCGAACAACTTTCGGTCACCAACATAATGACTCAACTATACTTATATCGTCACCAAACGTTAAGTGTATAGACCCTACGGGTTCGAGAACTATGCAGCCTTAACCGAGACACCTTTACGGTCAATAACCAATAGCGGGACCTGGATACCCATATTGGCTCCTACATATTCTACAAAGATCTTTATCGGTTGAACCTCTATGTCAAGGATTCAGTTAATCCCGTATCCTGTTCCCTTTGTTATTCGGTATGTTACTTGCCCAAGATTCGATCGTCGGCATCTCTATACCTAGTTCAATCTCGTTACCGGCAAGTCCCTTTACAGGTTTCGTAATACAAGATCCCGCGGCTAACACATTAGTCACTCTGCTTGCAAGGCTTGTTGTGATGTTGGATTACCGAGTGGGCCCCGAGATACCTCTCCGTCACACGGAGTAACAAATCCCAGTCTTGATCCACACCAACCCAATAGACACCCTCGGAGATACCTGTAGAGTACCTTCATAGTGACCCAGTTACGTTGTGACATTTGATACACACAAGGAATTCCTATGGTGTCAGGGAGTTGCGTGATCTCATGGTCGTAGGAACAGATACTTGACATGCAGAAAACTATAGCAATAAACTGACACAATCATTGATAACCCACAAGTATAGGGGATTGCAGTTGTTTTCGAGGGTAGAGCATTCAACCCAAATTTATTGATTCGACACAAGGGGAGCCAAAGAATATTCTCAAGTATTCGCATCTGAGTTGTCAATTCAACCACACCTGAAAGACTTAATATCTGCAGCAAAGTATTTAGTAGCAAAGTAGTATGGAAGTAACAGTAACAATGGCAATAGTGGCAATAGCAGTTTTGTAGTGATTGTAGCAGCAGTAATGGAGAAGTAACTTAGCAAGGATCAATATGTGAAAATCTTGGAGGCAATGGATCAATGATGGATAATTATGTCAGATGTCATTCATCATGCAATAGTTATAACATAGAGTGACAAAGAACTAGCTCCAAGTCATCAATGTAATGTAGGCATGTATCCCATATATAGTCATACGTGCTTATGGAAAAGAACTTGCATGACATCTTTTGTCCTGCCCTCCCGTGGCAGCAGGGTCCTAATGGAAACTAATACGATATTAAGGCCTCCTTTTAGTAGAGAACCGGACCAAAGCATTAGCACTTAGTGAATACATGAACTCCTCAAACAACGGTAATCACCGGAAAGAATCCCAGTTATTGTCACCCTGGGGGATGCGGATCATAACTCGTAATAGGTGTCTACAACTTGCAAGATAGGATCAAGAACACATATATATTCATGAAAACATAATAGGTTAAGATCTGAGATTATGGCACTTTGGCCCTAGTGACAAGCATTAAGCATAGCAAAGTCATAGCAACATCAATCTCAGAACATAGTGGATACTAGGGATCAAACCCTAACAAAACTAACTCGATTACATGATAAATCTCATCCAACCCATCACCGTTGAGCAAGCTTACGATGGGATTACTCACGAACGGTGGAGAGCATCATGGAATTTGTGATGAAGGATGGTTGGTGATGACGATGGCGTCGATTTCCCCTCCCTAGAGCCCAAAACGGACTCCAGATCTAGCCTCCCGAGGAAGAACAGGAGGTGACGTCGGCTCTGTATCGTGAAACATGATGAACTATTCTCCTTGATTTTTTTCTCCGCAAATAGGAATAAATAGGAGTGGAATTGAGGTTGGTGGAGCAACATGAGGCCCACAAGCCTTCTAGGCGCGGCCCGGGGGGTGGGGGGGCCCTGGCAGGCTTGCCACCTATGGGTGGCCCCCCTCCGGTTGATTCTTTCACCAGTATTTTTTATAAATTCCAAAAATATTCTTCGTAAATTTTCAAGTCAATCTGAGATCTTTTAGTTCTGCACAAAAATAACACCAAGGCAATTCTGCTGAAAACAATGTCAGTCTGGGTTAGTTCCATTCAAATAATGCAAATTAGAGTCCAAAACAAGGGAAAAAAGTTTGGAAAAGTAGATACGATGGAGACGTATGAACTCCCCCAAGCTTAACCCATTGCTTGTCCTCAAGCAATTCAGTTGATAAACTGAAAGTGATAAAGAAAAACTTTTAGAAACTCTGTTTGATCTTGTTGTTGTAAATATGTCTAACTGATGTTTAGATTTTCAGCAAAGATCATGGACTAACCACATTCACAATAACGTTTAGATCTCACATTTACTCATATCAATGACATAATCAACTAGCGAGCAATAATAATAACTCTCGGATGACAACACTTTTATCAAAAGAATCATGATAAAATATGATGAAAGGATATCTCGCTAGCCCTTTCTGAGACCACAAAACATAAATGCAGAGCACCTCTAAAGAACCAGGGCTGACTAGACATTTTAATTCATGGTGAAAGAGATCCAGTCATGCTCATACTCAATATCAATTAACAACAAAGCATACAAATGACAGCGGTGCTCTCTAATTGGTGCCTTTTTATAAGAGGAGGATGTCTCAACAATAAAGTAAATGGAAAGGTCCTTCACAAAGGGAAGCATTGATTTGCCGAGGTGCCAGAGCTCGAGTTTTTAAAACAGAGATAAGTAATAATTTTTGAACGGTATGCTTTCATTGCTCACATAACGACCAAGAGGTTTCAACATCTTCCATGCTAGATACATTATAGGTAGTTCCCAAACAGAAGGATAAAGTTTTTACTCCCCCTCCACAAATCAAACACACTCCATGGCTAGCCGAATCCACAGGTACCGTCCATACAAACACAGTCCTAGGGGAGTTTTGTTTCATCATATTTTGATTTTATTTCGAGCATGGAACTGGGCATCCCGATTACCATCCATTTTCTCGTGAATGATAGTGAATCAACACATATTGTGAAAATAATCCACCTAGCACGGGAGATATTGACAACCCCCAGTCGCCACATGATCAATTGGGCATACAAAACAAAATGTTTATTTGAAGGTTTAGAGTTTGGCACATGCAAATTTACTTGGAACAGCATGTAAATACCGCATATAGGCAGGTATGGCGGACTCATATGGAACAACTTTGGGTTTGAGGAATTGGATTGACAAGCAGTATTCCCGCTTAGTACAAGTGAAGGCTAGCAAAATACTGTGGAGCGACCAACTAGAGAGTGACACAGTCATCAACATGCTTTGAGATTAACCAACACCGAATGCAAGCATGAGTAGGATATAAATCACCATGCACATAAATATCGTAGAGGCTATGCTGATTTTGTTTCAACTACATGCATGAACATGTGCCAAGTCAAACCACTTGAATCGTTCAGAGGAGGATACCATCCCATCATACTACATAACAACCATTTTAATATGCATGTTGGCACCCAAGAAAAACCATTATCCACTCTTAGCTGATTAAGCATGGTATGAGTAACTACAATTTCTAATTGTCGTTGCAAATATGTTTCACCCATGATGAACTGAATTTGGAATGATGAGCTAATCATATTTACAAAAGTAGGACAGGTCAAGTTCATACCAGCTTTTCTCCATCTCAATTTTTTCATCAAATATCGTCATTATTGTCTTTCACTTGCATGACCGAACGACATGAATAATAATAAGAGTGCACGTGCATTGGACTAAGTTGGAATCTGCAAACAATAACTCAAAGGAGAAGGCAAAATAATATGTGCTCTCTAATAGATAAATAGTAATGCATATGAGAGCCAGTCAACATTTTCATGTGGTCTTCTCCTTACGACCCGAATAAAGAAAATTCAAAACAAGAATGAGAAAAACTATTTACACGAGAAAGCTCCCA
This sequence comes from Hordeum marinum, assembly GCA_022496015.1. Lineage (NCBI taxonomy): Eukaryota > Viridiplantae > Streptophyta > Magnoliopsida > Poales > Poaceae > Hordeum > Hordeum marinum. The sequence continues at coordinate 416,649,556 of CM039678.1, read as the reverse complement.
TCAAACAAAAGAAGAATGAAAAATCTTTTTGGGTTTTCTTTTAATGCTACAACTAAGCAACTAGAAGATAAAGCTAGAACTATTTTTTGTATTTTTCCCAAAGTTAATTAAACACGGAAGAAGAAAATGAAACAAGGAAATAAACTACCATGGATGGTACAATGAAAGAGTATGAACACCGACTACTAAGATGAGTGTGTGAACATGAATGTAAAGTCGGCGAGAAATACGTACTCCCCCAAGCTTAGGCTTTTGGCCTAAGTTGGTCTAGGGCCATGGATGGAAATAACCCTATCATGGATACTCCGAAGCGTCCTCAGAGTTCCATTGGTTAGTGAGATCCTGTGGCTCCAACTAAAAAATCGGCTCAGGATACGGGTCAAGTGTTGGCGTTGGTTCTAGAGCTGGGGGTTGCATCAGACCCCAATATCTGTAAATCTCTTTGGGCATAATGGTGTACCTGCCTGAGTGAATATCGAACAAAGAAGAAGCAGGTAGAGTAAGAATCTCACAAGTACCCTGGCTAAAAACAAATTTGTAAAGCAGCCTCCTATCATCATTTTTCTTAATAATATCATGTGCTACCATACGGTCATAAACTAAGAACTTCGAGGGTAGCAGCCTCTCCTCTTCCTTGTCAAGCCCAATGGGTATCTCAAAGTGTTTGGCCAGACGAGATGCATAGATACCTCTGAATATGGCCCCCCTCGAACGTTTGGAGTTCAACCGTTGGGCCACCATAGCGCCCAGACTAAAGGTTCTATCAACAAGTAAAGCATGGCGCAGAATGGCAAAGTCAGGGGCACTAAGACCTCCACTCTCCCAGCGACCAACTAAACATCTCTCCGCAAATAATGAATAATAGTGTAGCACAGGAAAATGTAAACTAGCTGCTCTTGCCTTTGACACCCCTTTCTCTTCCCCTACAATGTCTGTGACAATAAAATATTCCATGTCTCTAGGACGTGGTTCCCTGATGCTGCCCTCATAGGGTATTTTGCAAACTTTGCAAAAATCATAAAGGTTCATTTTCTTAGGCACATCATATAAGTGAAATTCTACCGTAGGAGGGTCTTCCCTAACATGAAAATGAAAACTTTGCACAAAGGTATTCGTGAGCAAGAGGTACTGGTCACACTTATCGATGAGGAAGCTGGTGATGCCTGCATTCTCAGCCAAATAATAAAAATCTTCATAAATGCCGGCTGCCCTCAAGAATGTGTCACATGGCCATTCACATGGTCGAACTTCTGCGACGCGAGGAAGATTATAGTTGGGTTTCTCCTTCCTCTCATTTTCACCTTCCTTAGAACTCCGGCTTGAAGAGCCTCTTAACAATCTTCTCAACATTTCCTTTTCTGAAAAATTCTGAAATTTTTAATGACTCAAAATAAAGGTGAACAAAACTCAACAAAACTCATAGCAACTACTCCCGCAAGTGCCTAGAGGCTATATCATGCACCAAAACTACTTGGGACCATACAAATTTGACATGCAAGCTCAAGAACATGGTCACCACAGCAGCAAAAATTTGCAATATATAAAGCACTAGAACAAAAACTAATTGGACCATTGGAGGAGTCACATACCGAAGATCAATCTCCCAAAATAGTTTTGTGAATGAAGCTTTGCACAAGGAGGTCGAAATTGGCAGCAAAATGAGCTAGAACACGGGGTTGAGCAATGGTGGGATTTTTCTGGTGGAAGATGAAGTGGATGGGTGTTGGAATAAGTAGAGGGGGACCACATGGGACCCACAAGCCTGCTAGGCGCGGTAGGGGGTGGCCGCGCCTTGTGGGCTTGTGACCCACTGGTGCAGCCCCCTGCTGTGTGCTCAATGCTAGATATTTTCAAATAATCCAGAAAAAATCATACTACATTTTCAGTGCATTTGAAGAATTTTTATTTTCAGGTCATCTTTCTATTGCACGGAAAACTCAGAAAACAGAAAACAGAAAAATAAAAGCATTATTGCTTAATTTAATATAACTAATAGAAAGTAAAAGTTGGGTACAAAAACTTGTGCTTTCTAAATTCAACCATCTCATGCTCATCAAAAGGAATCCATCCCTAAGGTTGATTAAGTCTTATTAACGAACTTCTTTCGAGTAACATGAAACCGGAGAATTTTCGAATAATCACTAAGTTACCTCAATGGGGATATGCATATCCCCAACAATAAGTATATCATATTTCTTCTTGACAGTAGGAAGAGGGAATTCAAAGCCTCCAATAATAATCATTGGAATTTTTTCAATAGAGTTGATACTATGAACTTGAGGTTGTTTCTTCAGAAAGTGTGCTGTACGCTCATTACTACTAATATGAAAAGTGACATTACCATTGTTGCAATCAATAACAGCCCTTGCAATATTCAAAAAGGGTCTACCAAGGATGATCGACATACTGTCATCCTTGAGAATATCAAGAATAACAAAGTCCATTAAGATAGTAGCATTTGCAACTATGACATGCACATCCTCACAAATACCGATGGGTAAAGCAGTTGATTTATCAGCCATTTGCAAAGAGATTTCAGTAGGTGTCAACTTGTTCAAATCAAGTCTACGATGTAAAGAGAAAGGCATAACACTAACACCAGCTCCCAAATCACATAAAGCAGTTTTAACATAATTCCCTTTAATAGAGCATGCTATAGTTGGTATTCCTGGATCTCCTTATTTCTTTGGTACTCCACCATTAAAAGTATAATTAGCAAGCATGGTGGAAATTTCAGCTTCTGGTATCTTTCTTTTATTAGTCACAGTATCTATCATATACCTAGCATAAGGAGACATTTTCAGAATATGAGTCAAGTGCATATGCAAAAGTACAGGTCTAAGCATGTAGCGACCCGACTCAAAATGAGTCAAGCCTCTGTGTGTTCTGTGCCATCCCTGGATCAGTATGCTGGCACACACAGTACATCAATGTATATATCAAAGTGCAATCACATGTAATTAACGTAAAACTATTATATACCTTAAAATAGCAGCGGATACAGTCAACGGGAGTGGAGTCCCAATAACACCAACGGCAGGTTGAGTGCGGACCGTAACCCTGAATCGTACTCTTACCCATTGTAGAAGAGTACCTGCAACATGATACGTTGCAGCCGTGTAGGTCAGTACATTGAATGTACCGGCAAGATCACCATAGCAGAACAGAAGATAGAAACTATACTATATGCAATAAGGCTTTGTGGCCCTGAGTCTGAGTTTTTGCATAAAAGCTGATTTTTATTTCTTTTCCTACAACAAAAGAATATCAGGAGTTTTCACTATAGAGTTACCTATCATGACATGGTTCCGCCAACCAATGTCCAAATGCCCACAAGTATCATTAAGTTGCCCACAATTAATTATTAGTCTAGTATTGAGAGTTCAGAGATGGATCCAAGTCTAGAGGCTCAAATTGTCTGTAACCGGGGACACGGCTAATCGATTAGGTTTAACTCTGCAGAGTGTTGTGTACTTTACCCACAAGATTCGTTCCCTCCTGGTAAGTCCTCGCACTACATGGTGTTTGAGGAAAGGATGAACGAAACATGGTCTTTCAGAGTGCTTCCCTGACTATCCGACAGTGCCCATCCAATCCTAACGTCGACTACATCTCGTAGCACTGCCTAGACACGGTCACAACAAAGATCAACCAAGCTAGAGCCCATAATGACTTGTGGCTACACAGGTAAGCTTCCGGGCATGAAGTATTCATCCTTCTCTTTGAGTCTAGGTGAAGCTTTCCGCAAGATGTCATGGCACTTCCCCATGCATCCCGGCCATCCATTGGTTACTCCAGGGTGCCCATAAATTCCATCCTTCACCCAGTAGTGTGTACTGAAAACTTGTTTTCTCGAGTCTCGAAGTCTTGAGGTCTTGAAGATGCAAGACTTGAAGATGCCTTCATGAAGTTGTCGTCTTGACGCAAAATCCTTTTCTCACACCACTCACGAACACTCATACCAGACCCCGTCTACTTTAGCATAGCATTGCACTAACTAGCGTTCCCGGGGCTTTAGTAACAAGTGGTGGGTTCTACCTCATGCATTCTACTCAACTACAAGAATTTCAATAACACTACGGGAGACATTTGTTGAATGATGTCACTACATGCAATAAACCATAGGTATGAAATAGATGGTCAAAGTGAACTTGCCTGTACTTTTGATGAAGATAAGATATCGCTCTCAGAAATAACTTGATAGAACTATTCGTCACTCTCCGATGAAAAATCTATAATCAAACATTGCATTCATATAAGATATCATACTATCAATCAATACTAACACTCAATAGGAAACACACAACTAAAGACAACAAGGTTGTGATGAAGGAAATACTTAAGACAAAACTCAAAATAACAAAACTACATCAACAGACCTAAGATTGGTTTTCCACTACAAACAACTATTTTCAATAGTAACAAAACAAAAACAAAGTAAAGTATAACAAAAGTATTTTAGTAAATATTTTACTTAGCAAAAAGAATTACTTTTGAAGAACAACTAGAAATCATGAAAACAACACTCTAAACAAACATAGGTTTTTGCATAATAAACTAACAACAAGAAAACAAACAAAATACATAACAACTCAGTTAATAGAAAGTAAAACTTTGTAAAACAATTATTTTAAATATTTTCAAAAAAAAGAACTCAACTAGCAATACTAGAGCATCTCAACAAAACAAAACAAGACAAAGCTATGGGCTCTAAGTTTAGGTGGCTAAACTATTATGAATATAAAACAAAACTATTTTTTTCCTTGTAACCAAAAACTAATAGTTAACAGAAAAGAATTAATAAAAATATTTATTATAAAACAGAATTAAATCATCTAAAACTTTTGTGAAAATAATCTCTACTAAAACTAAGTTGTTTAATAAAACATTACCTAATGAAGAGGGATATAGATTCCTATAGTAAACTAAACTATTTTGTTTAGAACATTTCTTAACAGAAAAGTATTACTAAAAACTTTATTTTAAAACATAATCTAATTACTTAAAACTTTTGTTAAAAGAATTATTACTAACTAATTTGTTTTTAATAAACTATACCTATTTGAACAAGGGTATAGGTTCCTAAAATAAAAATTCATAAACTAAACAAATTATCTTTTGTTAATCAGAAAGTAAATTACTAAAGTTTAGAATAACAGAACTAAATGAAATCTAAAACATAAGTTAAATCAAATTCAAATTTCAAATTAAACCAAAAGAAAATCAAACTAATTAAACTAATAGGAAACTAAAACAAATTCTGTTTTGGTTAAGAATCCTAATCAAATTTATCCTAAAAATTCTCAAACTTTACCTACTGATAACTAAGATCACTAGTGACAAGTATCAAAAAGAATCAACTAAAAATAACCTTTTAAACTCAAGATATTCTGAAAACAAAATTTAAATCAAATATTTTTAAATTCAAATTTAAATATTCAAACATAGTCAAACTTGGTATCTACAGAAACTATAATAATTTTTTGATACAATGCAAAAAGAATCAAATTAAAACACCTAAAAACATAAAAGATATGCTAAAAACAAAAAGAGAACTAAATCTGTTTTAAAACAGAAACAGAAAAAATAACATTTTTCTAACTAACGGACAGGGCTACGTGTCGGCTTCTGATTGGTCCTAAGGGGTGTGTGCTAGACCGAAACGAGCGGACGGCCGACTCCTAACAGAAAACATTTCGGCGTTTATAATAAAACCTACGTTCTAATCCTAGCCTTAGGACCGAGATCTAACGGTGAGGGGGTTTCGATGGCTTACAGAGGGGTGTGTCGAGGTTTTGGCGATGGTCGACGACGGCCGGTGGTCGGAGGTGGTCGGGGACAACGTCACGGTGGTCGAGGGCGACGTCCGAAGTGCTCAAGCAATGACGGTGGACCTCCGGCGTCCGTTGGTGCCGTCGGTTGGTGCTGGGGACGAAAGGGACGAGCGACACGAGCTCGAAATGGTGGTAGCCGAGGGGAAACTCCGGTGAGGTAGATGGCGTGGGTGCTCTGGTGGATTCGGGGCTCGGGGAAAGTCACTGGGAGGTGCGCGTGAGTGAGAGGGAGAGGTTGGTGGGCTCGGGAGGTGGCGGGATGGTCGGAGTAGAGCGCCAGGAGAGGAGGGGCACGACGGCAACCGAGAGCTCCGGCGAGGTATTACAGCGAGGGGAGGCGTCGGGAGTTGGGGGAAAGTGGGGGAACGGGTCGAGGGGAGGCAGGGGTTTTTATAGGTGGCCTCGGGGTCGCCGGGGAAGGAAGGGGGAGGGATTTCCGGCTCGGTGGTCGCCGACGTGGAAAGGGGAGGGGATGGGAGAGAGAGACGACCGCGTGGTGGTTCCGGTCGGGTGGTGGGACCCGCGCGTCAGAGAGAGAGAGAGAGAGAGAGAGGCGGCAGTGTCGGTTGACTGTTAATAAGGAAAGTCGGGAGGCTAAAAAGGGCAGGTGGGCCGGCGGTCTTAAAGGCTTTTAAACATTTTTCCTTTTTCAGGTTTCCAAAGAATAAAAAGTAATAAATGCTAATAAAGGTAATTCCTAAAACAAAAAGTTTTATACCAAATTTATCAGGAAAATAAATGCAATTTAATGAACATTTTTCCTCTGCCAAATAAATACTTTTTAAAAAATATTTTTCAGAAAATGCCTAAATTGATTTTAATTTCTTTTGAAATAAATCTTCAAATAACCCCCTGGGTTTTATGATTCAAAAACTTCACACAATACCCCCTGGTTTTGGAGTGTCATATTACTCCTCTCAAAAATCTTTTCAAGGGGTTTGAATGCTTACAAATTCAAATAGGGAATTCAATTATGAAAGTGAAACCCCATATGAGAAATTTTCAAATAGTTTTCAACTTCCTTTTTCCAATCTTTGTTTTAAACTTCCAACTCATATTTCATATAATTTGAAGAATTCATATTATCCTCTCTCATGAAAATCATTGAATTGCATAAAGTTTTTTTTTCTGAAATATATTTTCAAATGGAACTCAAACCATTTTCAAATCCATTTTCATTTTCTCAAATGGAAGAAGTCATATCATCTTCACTCTAGGGTTTTGTGATGGAATGGATTTGAATTCCTGAGGATAAAGAATGCAGAGTAAAATTTTGGGAAAGTCATTTCATTCCCTCTCATTCAAAAGTTTCAAAAAGTTTCAAATTTTCACTCAATTTCAATCACTCAAGCAAACAAACAATCATTCTAATATTTATTATAACATTCCAAAAATTGGGGATGTTACAAAGCATTTCAACAAAGCGCTCAAAATCCTCTTCATCCTTTTTCTTGGATGGTTTAGGAGGAAAGGACATGGGTTTCTGAACCCATGGCTCTCTTTCTTTACCATGCTTCCAAGCAATAAAATCTCTTTTGTCATATATTTTATTCTTAGGTTGTGGGTTATCAAGATCAACAGCAGGTTCAATCTCCACATCATTATCATTACTAGGTTGAGTATCAACATGAACATCATCATTAATATTATCGCTAGGCTCATGTTCATCACCAGATTGTGTCTCAGCCTTAGAAACAGAAATATCATTTGGGTTTTTAGGTGTATCTATAACAGGTTCACTAGCAGCATGCAAAGTTCTATCATCATCCTTATTCCTCTTATTACTAGAATGACTAGGTGCACCAACATTACTCCTTTGAGAATCTTTCTCAATTCTCTTAGGATGGCCCTCAGGATACAAAGGTTCCTGAGTCATTCAACCACCTCTAGTCACAACTTTAACCGAATGATCATTGTTCTTACTATTTATCTCATTAAGCAAATCATTTTGTGCCTTAAGTACTTGTTCTACTTGAGTAGTTACCATGGAAGCATGTTTACTAATCAGTTTAAGATCATTGATAGTTCAACTCGTATAATCACCTAAGTGATCAAGCATGAAAGCATTATGTTTCAATTGTCTACTAACATAAGCATTAAAATTTTCTTGCTTAACAAAAAAATTATCAAGCTCATCCAAGCATTGGCTAGCAGACTAATTACAAGGAATATCACCTTCATCAAATCTACGAAGAGAATTTACCTCTACTACCTATGTCAGGTTATCAAGACCATGTATTTGTTTGATAGGTGGTAGATTCTTAACATATTCAACTTTAATACCTTTTTCTTTCATAGATTTCTTTGCCTCTTGCATCTCTTCAGGATTGAGAAATAGAATACCTATTTTCTTTGGAGTTAGCTTCAGAGGTGGTTCAGGAATAGTCCAATCATTATCATTGCTCAATATATTATTCAATAGTAGTTCAACTTGTTTAACAGTTCGTTCCTTGAAAACACAACTGGCACAACTATCTAGGTGGTCCGTAGAAGCATCGGTTAGTCCATCATAAAAGATACCAAATATTTCATTTTTCTTGAGGGGATGATCAGGCAAAGCATTTAGTAATTGGAAAAGCCTCCTCAAAGCTTGTGGGAGACTCTCTTCTTCAACTTGCACAAAGTTAAATATTTCCTGCAAGGCAACTTGTTTCTTACGGGCAGGAAAATATTTTTCAGAGAAGTAATATATCATATCCTGGGGGCTACGCACACAAGCTAGATAAAGAGAGTTGAACCATATCTTAGCATCACCCTTTAATGAGAACAACTTAAGAATATAGTAATAACAAATTTTTTCCTCATGAGTAAATAGGTGGCTATATCATTCAATTTAGTAAGATGTTCCACAATAGTTTCAGACTCATAGACATGGAAAGGATCAGATTCAACCAAAGTAATTAAATCAGGATCGACAAAATTCATAATCCCTATCAGTAACAAAGATAGATGTAGTAGCAAACTTAGGATCATATTTCATTCTAGCATTCAAAGGTTTTTCTTTCCACTTGCATAGCAATTTCTTAAGATCATCTCTATCCTTACAAGCAAGAAAGTCCCTAGCTACCTCTCCTTCCATAACATAACCCTCGGGAATATCAGCGAATTCATATCGAGGAGAGCTAGGTCTAGCAGGTGTCTCATAGTGTTTAGTTTCAATAATTTCATCAGTTTCAGAAGTATCATAATTTTCAGCATTGACTCTAGCAATTTGTTCTTCAAGAAATTCACCTAGTGGCACAATATTATCAAGCAAAGTATCATCATAAGCATCATGCATAATAGAAGTGGCATCATCAATTACTTGCGACATATCAGAATTACTAGCTGGTGCTGGTGTCACAAACTTACTCATAACAGAGGTGAATCAAGTGCAGAGCTAGATGGCAGTTCCTTACCTCCCCTCGTAGTAGAGGGATATATGTTAGTTTTTGGATCTTTCAGATTCTTCATAGTGATCAAAGATATAAATCCCAAGTGAATCAGAGAATAGAGTGATGATCCCCAACAACGGCGCCAGAAAAGGTCTTGATAACCCACAAGTATAGGGGATCACAATAGTTTTTGAGGGTAGATTATTCAACCCAAATTTATTGATTCGACATAAGGGGAGCCAAAGAATATTCTCTAGTATTTGCAGCTGAGTTGTCAATTCAACCACACCTGAAAGACTTAATATCTGCAACAAAGTATTTAGTAGCAAAGTAGTATGGAAGTAACGGTAACAATGGCAATAGTGGCAATAGCAGTTTTGTAGTGATTGTAGCAGCAGTAACGGAAAGGTAACTTGGCAAGGATCAATATGTGAAAAGCTTGTAGGCAATGGATCAGTGATGTTTAATTATGTCAGATGGCATTCATCATGCAATAGTTGTAACATAGGGGGGACATAGAACTAGCTCCAATTCATCAATGTAATGTAGGCATGTATCCCATATATAGTCATACGTGCTTATGGAAAAGAATTTGCATGACATCTTTTGTCCTACCCTCCCGCGAGAGCGGGGTCCTAATCGAAACTAAGGGATGTTAAGGCCTCCTTTTAATAGAGAACCGGACAAAAGCACTAGGGTTGAAACTTGGAGAAAAGTCCCCCTCAAGATCGGTTTGGCACGCAGGCAAGAGTCCTTCTTGGACTCTAGGACCAGACGCCAAGATCCTCGGCGTCTGGCCCCAGTTACCAGGGTCCCTGGCATCTGGCCACTGGCCTCTGCAAAAATTCCTTTTGCACCAACCAAAAGCTTTGTGGTCTTTACCCCTTGGCCCAAATAAAGTGTTCGTCTACCCGAACATTTCGGGAAACATCCGAAACCCCTTCTGGTGAATTCCGGAACTCTTCTGGAGACCAAACACTATTATGCCATATATCAGTCTTTGCCTCCGGACTATTTCAGAGCTCCTCGTCATGTCTGGGATCTCATCTGGGACTCCGAACAACTTTTGGTGACCAACATAATAACTCAACCATACTTATATCGTCACCAAACGTCAAGTGTGTAGACCCTACGGGTTCGAGAATTATGTAGACATAACCGAGACACCTCTACGGTCAATAACCAATAGAGGGACCTGGATTCCCATATTGGCTCCTACATATTCTACAATGGAGACATATCAATCATATGATATGTTTATTTCAACTCCAGACTTTTTTGCATTCAATATGAACCATTAGGAGCCACATACTAAAATTTCAACCCTATCTAACTTCATTTGCTATTTTTCATGCATTTTAATGATTTGTTTTGAGCTAAATGACCATGAAATTAAAAAGCACCACAAATGAACTCTGAAAAGGTTGAAACTTGGCATGGTACAATCATTTCACCCACATAGAAAGTGGTAAAAAGTTGAGAGGATTACAACAAAAACTGGATCCACTTGGTGTTCAAACTGAACCATCCCGACTACTCACTAGAGAAGAAAAGTGATGACGGTCAAAACTGAACCATCCTGACTAGTCACTAATTGCTGTAGGTACACATCAATGTCGTTGCCGGATTGCTTAGGGCCTTGGATGAGCACTGTCATCATAATACTTCCACTTCATACACAACCAAGGAGCAAGGTTATAGATACATAGAGTCACAGGCCATGTGCTATGCTTTAATGATTTATTTTAACCATGCCAAGTTTCAACCTTTTCAGAGATATCTCAGCACATATTTAAACAGGGACATAAATAAAAATAATAGTACAGATATCCATTATAGAAACTACTCGTCTGAATAGAGATATATAAAAGTACTCGTCTGGATCATAGGAGACCCCCCAAGCACTACATAATAATAGAGATATATAAAAGTACTCGTCCGAATAGCTAGAGGTCCCCAAGAAGTACATAATAATAGCTAGAGATTTAGCACTAGAGATAGAAGTGTTCGTTGTTGCGAACACTACTCACCCGAATCAAAATATCCCCTGCCCCAAAGTGGTGGTGGTGGTGCTTGATGTATGAGGTGTCGTTGCCCATAATTGATGATTCTAATCTTGCGGTACAACTGATATGCAATGTACTAATCTTTTGCTGCATACTCAATGTTTATACCATCAAGTGGGGTCGTCTCCCACTCTTTGTGCTGAGCCATGGGGAATTTGGTCTTCATATCAAGGATAGTGTTGCAATAATGTTAAATACTGGATAGTGCTTTTCCCATAGGATTCAAATGGAACATATTGTTATCCTATGCAATTTTCATATTCTATTAATTGATCAAGAAACCCTAAATTAACTATGACATATATGTTCTCCCATGGTTTTGCCAATATGCAACAAGGAAAATTGTTTCACTAGAACACAAGAGGAATTGATCTTTCCCCCATAGGATTTAAATGGAACATATATATATATATTATTGCTACCCTATGCATTTTTCATATCTTATGAATTGATCAAGAAACCCTAATAATGAAATTAACTATGACATATATGTTCTCCCACGGTTTTGCCAATATATGCAACAAGGAAAATTGCTTAACTACAACACACAAGAGGAATTGATCTTTCCCACATATATATATATATAGGATTCAAAATGGAACATATTGCTATCCTATGCAATTTTCGTATCCTGTGATCAAGAAACCATAAATTAACTATGACATGTATGTGTTCTCCCACGATTTTGCCAATATATGCAACAAGGAAAACTGTTTCACTACAACACAAGAGGAACTGATCTTCCCCATAGGATCGATTCAAATGGAGCATATTGCTATCCTATGCAATTTTCATATCCTATGAATTGATCAAGAAACCCTAATAAATTAACTATAACATATATGTTCTCCCATGGTTTTGCAAACATGCAACAAGGAAAATTCTTTCATTACAACTAAAAAAGAATTGATCTTTCCCATAGGATTCAAATGGAACATGTTGTTATCCTATGCAATTTTCATAACCTATGCATTATTGATCAAAGAAAAGCCCCAAAACTTACCTTGCCCATTGGAATACCATGACATTTCTCTTGAAACAAAGTTGGATGACGGCAACATCTTTTTGATTGGCCGTGTACTCGAGATCAAGCCCAATGAACTTGTTTTGTTCCTCCGCGTCTTCAAGCCATCCCTCGAAATCAGAAAGAAAACAAGGCACCATGGCGCTGTCGTTCGTGTAGACGACACTGAGTTTGGTTGTGCCACAAATTACCATTGCCTAGTATATGACCTGCAGGTGGCATGTATCAAGCTGAGTCAAAAAGGAATCAAAGCAATGTAAGTAATTCACCGAGCAATCTCTCTTCTCGGGGAGTCTCACAAGATATGTATTCACCTGAAACAAACAACAATTTTTAAATATGATTTGAGAAACTTAGGAAATCTTGCCTGTAATTACCTTTCGAAATATCAAGAATAATACGATAGGAGATGAGGCAGACTAACTATTATTTCTCACGCAGGCACAAATAACTCAATCTGCACCTAAAGGCTGAATAACAAATAATCTATGGACGTGCATTCACTTTATATGCGTGTAAGCATAATGAATATATTCCACACTTCCAAGAATCATAAAAACATATTCAACAACATGTGCATGCATAATGCAAAAGGTAGTAAATTCAAGCAACGAATTCTGTACCATATACATGCAGATTGTATGAGAACAATCAGATTGTTCCCACTACAACCAAGCAATAGCCCTCAAATGAAATATTGATAGATATAGAAAACAAAGAGAGAAAAATCTTCGCAACATATCCCAATGCCCCTCCATAGGTTCAAAACGAAAAAGAGAAGAAATCATATCAACATATATTGTTGTTAAAGATGACATATTAGTGAAAACCTCAAGCAAGATATGCATCAATGTCTTTTTGATGAAAATGCCACTGGAGAAAATTTCCTGTAACGTTAGGGGAAGGGGTTATAGCCTTACAGTTTATCCAGAAACCCTAGGCAGCAGACTTGACGTTGTTGCTTAATAACTTTAAACTTGACCTTACCTTTCTTCTCCTCTCATCCCCCATGTCGCTCCTCCAGAGGCGACATGGGCGGAAGCCCCAAATCGCCGCCGCCGGTCTCCCCTCCTCTCTGTCATCCCTCCTCGCCACCATCGGAAGACATGGCCGGGCAAAGCCCGTTGCATGGACGGCGGTGGCGGGGCTTACCCATCTCGCATCGGCGCGGGTGGCCCCCTATGTGGGTGTGGCGGCCGTTCTTGCGGCGGCTACGGTGGTTGGTCTTGGCGCGCCGGCTGGCGGCGTCCGGCATGGATCCGGGGTGTCTTGGCTCAGATCTGGCGTGGTGTGCGCACGACAGCCCCGGATGCTACGTCTTTGCGTCTTCGGCCGCAGGGGAGTTGGTGCTGGCGCTCGGTGCTGGCTGCAGGGGCAGCGGTGCCGCGACTTGTTCGGGGTGGCGGCTGCGCATGGAGGCTCGGGGCGGCGGCCTCGGTCCGGGCTTCGGCGTGACTCGGGCATGGACGGCGTGCGTACGCACGGCGGCTCTTGGTTCTAGATGCGTGTGTGGGGCACGGTTTGGCGGCCGGGCATGGCAGCGGCTGGCGCGTGGTGGGCGCGGCGACCAGCTGGACGTGACGGTTGTGCTGCTCTGGAGCGCGAGGTGCGCTGCAGATGGAGGCGTTGTTTGTCTATGCTGCTGCTCTATTTGTGCGGCTTCGGTCTGGATCTGGTGTGTGCTAGCTCTTCGATCTTGGTGTTGCACTTCCCGTTGCGGCTTTGGTGTCTGCGGTGGTGGTGGTCGCGGTGGTGCTGCGGTGGTGGACGGTGGCTACGGCCAGGGAGGTAGTGTGTGTGGCTGGTCATGGTGCATCGTGGGATCCCATGGCCGGAGTGAGGTTGGCCTCGGCAGGTGGTGGTCGATGGGCGGTGGCCGGTGGCTGTAGGTGGTCATCTCCGGGAGAAATCCTTGCTCCAATCTTCTTCGGAGCCGGCGACGGCGGCGCCCGCGGGTGCCGTGATCTTTCTTGGAAGCATCGCTGTGGAGGTGTGCTACTCCTGTCCATGGTTTTGGCTTCGGACGGAAACCTCAGATCCGCTGGATCGGGCGATGAAGGCATCTTCGCGTCTTTCTCCTCCTTGGGGGCATCGTCTCGGAGCCAGCAACGACTGGGAGACAGGTGGATGGCGACATCTTCACCGTGGATGGGTGGCATCTTCGCTGTGTGGTTTGCTGAGGCGGGACATTGGTTTCTGTTTGGCAATGATGATGGCGTCGCGATGAGCTTGGGCTGCGGCATGGGCTTCGGTAGTCGGTTCTTCCCGACGTGTCCGAGGTGCTCTTCTAGGGTACATTCAACACAAGTCCTGCATATTTCCCCTACGAGGCTCATCGTCAAAGTCGGAGCTGTCGCTTGCTTGCGCGTGTGGCCATCTGTTGGCATGTGCCGCCATGGTTTCGGCAGCTGTTTGTGGGTTGGCTTCGACGATGGAGCTCTACGGTGAAGTCGGAGTCGCCCGTTCGAGGCAACCGGTGATGACTATGACGCTTGCGACTCCTCGCGGATGTTTTTGTTCTTTGCAGCTTTGTGTCTCATGTCGGTGGCCAAGTTGGCCAGTGGTTCCCATGTCATATGGGTCGGGTTGTATTGGTTTTAGCCTGGTTTCCCATTATTTAACCGGGCAATTCTATTTTTCTTAATCAATGAAAATGGCAAGTCTTTTGCCTCATTTCAAAAAAAACTTGAGCTTGATGCCCCCTGCAGCGTCAAACACATATACAGGTCGAACCACATAAATCTTTCCTCTTTCAATGTGAGAGTTGGCTGAGAATAAAATTGAGACTAGGGGCATAGAGCTTCCGAGTACAGGTTTCCACATGTACAGGTTTCCCATGTGCATGTGTTCTCGCGTCTGTGCGCCTGCATCCAAGGAGGATAGATAAGCCATCAGATTGTGTACTTTCATATCTGGCTGGGAGATCCATCAAGTGCCCAGTCTATGTACTTCCCGTTAGTGGAGAACGTGCACTAGTCCCGGTTGGAAAGAGCCTTTAGTCCTGATTTCCCAAGCCGGACTAATTAATAGGGACTAAAGACCCCATCCCCTAGTCCCGGTTGGCCATGAACAGGGACGAAATTCCGGTCACATGGCCGGCTGCGCCCGCGATGGGCCGAGGACCATATGTTTAGGGGTTTAGGAGTTTAGGGGTTTACGCTTTATTGTTTATTTTTTATTTTCATTTTTGTTTTCCATTTTTTTATTTCAAACATATTTTACGCTACTACATAATGTACACGTTACGCATATATAATAGAATTTCTCGTAGAACCAACATATATCATAGAATATCTCGTACGACTATGCATACACACACATATATATATATATATACAATTTGGTATATATAATTTACTCTACAATTTTTAATGGTATTCTTCGTCGGGAGCTATGACCTGCTCAAGCAAAAATCCCGTCATTTCCTCTTGAATTGCTCGTATGCGATCCGTTGCATGGACCCTATCCCACATCGACACCATCTTTAAGAAGGAGGTCAATATGAATATATTAGTTGTGTGTATATATATTATATCATGATAAAAGAATTGTGAATAGTGTTTACATACATAAAGATGTCTTGCATCTCCGTTCTTTTCGGTCATAAAACGAATGTTCTCGCAAATGTAGTATGCACATAAATTAGTCCCCTGTGCTTGTTTCATGCACTTTACGAGAATATAATTTAATTAGATAATAATCAAGCATGATAATGGTTATTGAAACTAGAATTAAAGAGATGCGCGGACGTAGCTACTACTACTTAATTATGATTACCTTGGACCGTCGCCACCTAGCTCTGGTTTCCATTCACCGTCAATCTCTATGATGAACTTGTTCCAAATCTTGCCCGGCAAAGAAAATAAATAAAAGATCTATTAATTAATTGATATCAGGAAATGAACGAAAGAGGCCGACATAGTGCAATAATGATTGAAATTACCCGTCGAGCATCAAATACATGTTTTTGTATTCCTTAGAGTCTTTATTTAGTGAGTCCCGTACTTCGACAGTTCCCTCGTTAACTCTAATGATTAGAAGGATCCAATGGTATCTGCGCACACATTTGTATAAGTGGGAATGCATTATGCATTCAAACTACACACTTAACATCAAAGAAAAAATAATTTATAGTACAAGACAGTAAAGTCTCAACTGAAGTTGTAAGGAAGTAGAATTTCTGGTTTGGTATATAGGCTCTTCAAAAACATTAGCAAGCTTTCCTCTGTGTCTTTTTCGAACATAGTTAAAACCTCTTCATTGACGGTATTTGGGTCAATGAACCCAATGCCATGGACTTCATATCTATTCAATTCAAAAATCTTCATTCTGCATAATACCACACAAAAGAATATAGTGAGGATAACTAATTACAGGCAATGAACGAGCTGAGCTAGAGACTTAAATTACAAAAACAAATCACTTATAGACAATAGCAACCAACGAGAGATTTGTCGAGTGCGGCTTGATTGAGTAACTGAAAAAGTACTTTATTTTCAATCCACAAATCTTTAGCATGGTAGTAATGATCTGGCTTGACTTTGACCATGAGGATCTCTCGCCCGACCTTTACTTCTCTCAGGTACCACTCATGCAAGTTGCGCATTTGCGTTGACAAAAGCTTATCCGCCTCAGCACTGACCAGAGCCTTCCCAGGACATATTTCCATGCTAGGTCCTTCTCATCCGTCGTGGGCATTTCCTCAATGCCTAGGAGTGCTTCAAAAGTGATACCGATCTCGCTAGCCTTCTTTCTATCATCGTCGGGTATCTCCTTATAGGTACTCACCTTGAGCGGGGGGGGGGGGGGGTCGACTGCACCTCCTGTTCTCCGAGCCGGGGAACAGTTTTCCCGCATTTTTTACTACCTGTACTCTACGACTAATGTTTTTTGTTGATGATATGACTTGCTAATACTACGATCATAGTCTGATAGTTGCTTTTTCTCCACAGCTGGTTAGCAGAATCCAAAAAGTGTTGTATGACTTTCTTAGGTATTTTCTCCTTTGGCGGCGGGGTCGGTTTCGGTCCAAAATGGGCATGCAGTTGGGCAGCCACTTCGAGATCAGTTTCCTCGTCAATCCTCTCATAAGCTAGCTTCTTTTCGGCAAGAGGATCGGGTTTTGTCTTTGGTGCTCTCTTCCGCTTTGGAGTCGGCTGATGCACCACAGATCGATGTCGTGGATTTGCGCTATGCTCCATCTTGGGGTGGGGTGGATTCGGCGCGGGTGGTGGACTTGGAGGACGAGTCGGTGGCCTTGGCACCAATTTTGGAAACATGATGCATTACTTACTCCATACAATGAGACACCGTATGACTTCTCCTAGTGTATGCTTCCCTTCACCTCCAAGATAGTCAAGCTCTAGAGTCATAACCTGGCAGGACTTCATCCACCCCGACATGAGCATAACCAGGTGGAATCGGATTGCCATAGATGGTTGCTCTAGGTGGATTCAGTAAAGAATAGCCTTGCGCCACCCTCATGAATATGTTCTCCGTCTTCTTGTGTAGATCACAAGTTGTCGTCTCTTGGATATCATCCACGGGGTAGTGAGCCAGCTGTGCATCATCGGTCGGGACCCCTGTGGAACCCACACTGCTTTTCGGCATAGATGATTGATGGTACCATCCATTGGTGGATCTGGTTGCTCATGCCGTCGTGACGCGCTTTGCTGGCTAAGTCTGTTGATCTACTCCTGCTGTAGCATGTATTTGCATTCAAACTCCGCGTTCTTTGATTCTACCATTTGAATCCGGTCTAGTTCGTGCTTCTTCTATCTCGCATGGCTTCTTTAAGTCTCGTTCCTCTCCACAAACCCCTAAACCCACGAAACAAGGCCTTTGCCTCGTGTTCGTCTCGGGTGTTCAGGATTCTTGAGGGCGCGTGTAAGCTCGTCATTCTCTCTCTCAGGATGGAACACCCCCATTCAAGCATCTTGTATTGCTTTAAGTAAAGCATCTGAGGCGTCTTTAAGACTTGCCAGTTCAATAATCTTACATGTCCTTGGGTCCAGCTTTCCCCCATGCGCATAAAACCAAGTCCCGCACCTTTCAGGACAACCCTCTGTTTCTGGACTAACCCCTACGGCCCTCATCTTTGCCTCAGATTCATCCCCCTTAGGCAACCCACCCTTGTAGCCACCTGTCCCCAGAACATGGTGAAATTGTTTTTTACCAATATTTATCTTGTTCTTTCTCGACCGTTCCTTAGATGCTTCCGATTCCTTGAACTCCACAAATAAGTCCCAATGATTTCTTGACTTCTCTAGTTGTCCAATAAATTGTGGAGTCTTCTTTCCTTCGCTAACATATTTGGTCCATACTCTTTTCTTAAAGCTTTGGAATTGTATGGTCATCTTGTTAAGAGCACACTTCTTGACTTTCTCCCGTTGGAGATCTGTCAAACTCTTTGGTAGGGTAAAATGTGACATGAGCGTCTCCCAAAGTGTATCCTTTTCTCTTTCGTCGACAAAACTAACTCGTCGACCTCCCTTTGGCTTATTCCATTCTTGAATGATGATCGAGATTTGGCCCCTAACAATAACTCCACATTGAGCTGTAAATTTTTCCGCATTCGTTAATATATATATATATATATATATATATATTTGTGTGTGTGTATATATATATAAGGACTATTATATATATACACCAAAGGGTGAGGAATTCTTATTCTTCACCCCACCATAAAAACCAAAATACATGTGAGGTAATATTACAGTGTGAAGTTAAGGGCTCTTAAAGTACCCCGTGATAAACAAATGTGTCATGCATGTGAGGTAAGATTACGACATTCATGTGTGAGATGAGGTAATATTATAGCATGACAGATGAGAATTCAATGCATGTGAAGTAAGATTACAACATGACAGTTAGGTAAGATCACGCGTGTGTGAGGTAAAATTACCACATCAAAATAATCATGTATTTTGCGAGTCTACACTAGGGTGAAGAATTATTTATTATTCACCCCGGATGACGAATAGACTTTCTCTATACCTAATTGAAGAACATTTCTTTCGTCTCTGCCGCTACCGTCTATTGGTTCTTCCTTAATTCCCTCACTGGAATCGTTCAGATATTGGATCGTATCATCTAGTTCAATATCTGGGTTTTCCCGTATCATCTCGAAGAGATCCTCTTCATGGTCTCTGCCGCTACCGTCCATATCTTTAACTAATACATAAGAAAGATATATAAAACAATTTAGTATTCAAATTATAATGCATTATTTTTTAGCAACATCATCATATAATATCACTAATATATCTCGGATAATCCAGTTGATGCATCATCGAATATTATCAAATATTATCACTAATACACCTTGAATATTATCATATAACATCAGTACTATAGCTCGAATATATAGCTTGAATACAATGCGGGCGGGCGGTTGACACCCAAAGAGAAGGAACCATCACGGGATCATAGCTCGAATGATACTCCTGAAGAACCTACCAGGTATTGGAGAACCTAGCGTCCTCCGTGGGGGCCGGCTCCCTCCACACCGATAGTGGTCCATGCGACCGCCACATAGAATCTCTAGTTCGACGACGGGAGCCTGATTCCTCACCAAGCTGCGTGCCCCGGAAGGTAGCACCTCCCAGTGCCAGCCTAGCGGAGCCCAGTCCCGGACATGGCGCCTCTCAAGAAGGTGGTCAACGACGTGGGTGCAGGTCGAGCATCATCGACGTATAGAACTTATAAATGTGGGATTTGCATAACAATTATTACCATTTTATTATGCTACTCATATTTATAAACAAATTCCTACTCATCTATCACATCTAAACATCAAACATCTAAACACACCAATTACACTAGCAAATTTAGGTAACACTATCAAATTTTAGTCAATGCTAGCAAACTTAGTTAACACTATCAAGTTCAGTTAATAGTACCAAGTTTAGATGGTGGTTAAAGAGACACCATGACCCCTAGAAGCAAAGATGCAAGAACAAAAACTATGAGTTCATTATGTTACAACATTAGAACTTGTCTCCTCACAACATAGAGCTCAATCTAACTTTTTCAGAAAACACACTTTATTCTTTATTGTGGCAGAATTTATACAAATCATAGACATGATATCACTATTAGATGGTCTTCTCACTTTTGGTGTCTTTGCATATAGAAAGAGATATTTGAAGTGTTGTATAGTTTGGTAGCTATAACAAAAAAAATCAAGTTTTAACTATCATTAGTGTCATCTTGAGAATATAATAATAATGTAAAAACACTCAATTCCCCTGCCCCTCCAGTTTATTGCTGAACATACAACTAGCATCATTCAACATTTTCAATTTGAGTGTGAGAGCTAAAAATAAACTACACACTGTCATGCATTGTACACACACATTTAAACCACAATAACATTGCAAGAGACAAAATAAATCAGAGAGGGAGGAAGCAGAGAGGTGGAGGCTCACCGTGGGAGGAGGGAGAGAGCAGCAACGTCGAAGGAGGCGGCGGCACCAGGATCGGGAGGCGGCACCGGGGTAGATGATGAAAAATGCTAGCAGGGTCAAACAATTTCAAAATGCTAATAGTATGAATTCACCCACCCACACACACATAATTGACTGAAGTTCTTTTATATCATAGCAGCAACTTTGACAGAGAAAAAAATGCTAGTAGGATCAAACAACAATAAAATTCTAGTGCTTGCATACAAAGTCATTATTTTTTACAGCAAGTATAAACTTAATTAGAACATGAACAAAAACTAGGGGCACATGAGCACCGCACTTCCTGAAGATATGTTAACAAAACCCGGACATAGTGGCAGCCTCCAGAAGAACTGCGAAGGTATGGAAGGCAGCGGACGGATTGGACGATAGGGACGCCGCTGGCGTCGAGGTCTGGGTAAGGCTGGTGCTACGTGGGACGTGGCCATCGGCCATGGCGCCGCCATGCTCAGGGATGGCAAGGGGGCATGACGAGGGATCAGGGCAAAGAGAGAGGGGGAAGGAGGCGAAGGCTCACCGTGGGAGGAGGGGGCGCATCAGGGGCTTGTCGGCGGGCAGCAGGGAATCGACTGGCGTCGAGGTCTGGGTAAGGCTGGCGGCGAGGAGCGGCGACACACGAGTAGCCTTGCGGCTTGGTGTGGGTACGACAACGTGGGGGGGGGGGGGGGCGGAGAGAAATGAGGAAGAAGGGAGCGCGCGCTTTAAATACACCAAAACTCTTTAGTCGCAGTTGGTATGAGCAACCAGGACAAAAGGCCCTTTAGTCCGGTTGCAGCCACCAATTGGGCCTAAGGGGTGCCTTTAGTCTCGGTTGGTGACACCAACCGTGACTAAAGGTCCATCTTTTGGTGGCCCAAATTCCGCGCGAAAAGGGACCTTTAGCCCCGGTTGGATCCACCAACCAGGACTAAAGACCCATTTTCAGTTTTTTGTTTTGTTTTGTTTTTCTAAACATGTCAGTTTCTGTTTTTAGATTTGGAATAGCTTTTAGAATATTTATATTTTTTGAATGAATCTTTTTAGCTTTAGGTCAAAAAAATTATAAACTTGTGTTAGTTCTAGTAGTTTTCATATTTAAATAGTTTAAATTTGAATTCTTTTGAAATTTGTGATAATCACTAGTTTGTGAATAACTTTAGTTTAAAATTAGATTTTTGAGTGACTGTATTTCCTATTGTTTAATATTAGTATATTTTATCATTATGTTCAATCTGGGAATTTTTAGGATATTTTAATTAGGTGTTTTAATCAAAACCATATTCTGTTTAACTCTTTTAGTTTTATACCTTCATCTGTTACAAAGGCATTTCATTTTAAACATATTTCAACTCCAGAATTTTTGCACAGTCAATATGCACCATTCAAAGCGAAATCCTCAAATTTTAAACATTTCTAGCTTCATTTACTATTTTTTATGCATTTAATGATTTTTTTGCGCTGAATGACCCTGAAATGGAAAAGCGGTACAAATGAACTCTCCAAAGGTTGAAACTTGGCATGGCATCATAACTTTGCATGTACTAAAAAGTTAAGAGGGTGACGGGAAAAACTGAATGTGGTTCGTGTACAAACTGGAGCATCTCCTTCGAAGTATGAGGGTTTCGAACGAAAACTCATGTGTTACAAAGGCATTTCATTTTTTAAACTTATTTCAACTCCAAAATTTTTGTGCATTCAATATGCACCATTCAAAGCCACATCCTCAAATTTCAACCATTTCTAACTTCATTCACTATTTTTCATGCATTTAATGATTTTTTGAGCTAAATGATCCTGAAATTAAAAAGTAGTACAAATGAACTCAGAAAAGGTTGAAACTTGGCATGGTATCATCATTTCACACACATAGCATGTGAGAAAAAGTTGAGAGGGTTACAACAAAAAGTGGATGCACTTCATGTACAATCTGGCCTATCTCTTTTCTTGGCATGTCCCTTTGCGACGTAACCATGGACAATCACTAGTAGGAAACAGGGCTTTGAAACAGGCCAGAATGTTGCATTAGTCTCGGTCTTGTTACGAACCAGGACTAATGGATGCATCAGTCCCGGTTCATGAGGCCAGGGCGCTGGCCGGGCCTCGGCAGGAACTAATCTCGGTTCATATGACCCATTTAGTCCCGGTTCCAGACACAAACCAGGACTAAAGGGCCTCGCTCCTGGCCGAGCCCCTTTAGTCCCGGTTGGTGGTTGGAACGGGACTAAATATATGCCTATATATATGCTTGTCCCTACACGCTCACTCTGTTTTTTTGGCCGGGCGACGCGTGTGAGCTGTGTGATGCTCTGCTCTCACCTCCTATGCACATGAGGTGTTCAATGAAATGCTAGAGCCATGCTTAAGTTTTCTCCTCTCCAAGCTCCATTTTCCTCAAGATTTGTCTAGGTTTGGCGGTCGGTCATGTCCCATCCCCGTCCTCATCGTTGTCGATCTCCCCCGCCGATCTCGTCGCCGGGACCACCATGGCGAGCCTCTTGTTCTTATCTTATTTTTATTAGAAAAAGTTCTTATTTATATGATTTACATATATACTTGTTTAGATTTCTTACGTTTATTATTGTTTGTTATTATATAGGTCCATGGTTATGGTATCCGCCCACGTCGGCCCTCATCCGGTCTATGATTCGGATGTGGTATATTATATTTTATAACTATTTGTTTCATTTAGTGTTTATGACAATTATGCCGACCAACGTGACATAGATGTGTTTATTCTAGGAGGTATGTGAACCGGAAATTCCATCTGGCCCTCTTGTCGAGAGGTTAAATTTAGTTGAATAAGAAAACAAGGTTTTGAAAGAAAAATTGAAAATAATTGAGGAGGAGAAGATGAAATTGGAGTTGCATGTTGCCGATGTCGTCCATGACCACAAGATCAAGATGGATGCAATGCGCTTGAAGATTAGAAAGATAAGAAAATATGCCATTGATAATGAGGCTTGGTACCATTGTGTTGTTGGATCAATTGCTACATTAGTTGCGATTATGATCGCATTTGTAGTTGTATTTAAATGTTTTACATAGTTGTATGTTAGTTTCAATTTATGTTTTAATTATATGCTCTAGAGACCTATATGTTGTTCTATGAGAACTATGTATGGACTTTATGTATTTAATTTTTCCTCTATAACTTTTGATCACTACTGTATTTTGGTTTTAATATGATGATGAACTTGTATTTATTTTGTCACTTCTCTATTCATGATGTTCTGTAATGGTTTTTGATACATTAGAACATGCTATGTGGATGAAATTATGATACCATGCCAAATTTCGACCATTTTAGAGTTTATTTGCAGTGCTTTTCAATCTCAGGGTCATCTTAGCTGAAAATAAATCATGAAATGCATGAAATATAGCAAATGAAGTCAGAAAAGGGTTGCAAAGTGATGATGTGGCTTTGAATGTTGCATATTGAATGCAGAAAAAGTCTTGAGTTAAAATATGTTTAAAAAATGAAATTCCTTTGTAATAGACGAGTTTTTGTCCGAAACCCTGATACTTCGAAGGAGATTGTCTAGTTTGTACATGAAGCGCATCCAGTTTTTCCTGTAACCCTCTCAACCTTTTAGCACATGCTATGTGGGTGAAATTATGATACCATGCCAATTTGCAACCATTTCAGAGTTCATTTGTAGTGCTTTTCAATCTCAGGGTCATTTTAGCTCAAAATAAATCATGAAATGCATGAAAAATAGCAAATGAAGTCATAAAAGGGTTGACAAGTGATGATGTGGCTTTCAATAGTGCATATTGAGCGCAGAAAAAGTCTTGAGTTAAAATATGTTTAAAAAATGAAATCCCTTTGTAAGAGACGAGTTTTCGTCCGAAACCGTGATACTTTGAAGGAGATTGTCCAGTTTGTACACAAAGTGCATCCAATTTCTCCCGTAACCCTCTCAACTTTTTAGCACATGCTATGTGGGTGAAATTATGATACCATGCCAATTTTTGACCATTTCAGAGTTCATTTGCAGTGTTTTTCAATCTCAGAGTTCATTTGCAGTGCTTTCCAATTATCCTCACACTATATTATGCAGATTAAAGATCCTCGAATGCAAACAACAACAAATCTATGACATTGGGTTCATTGACCCAAATTTCATAAATGAACATACGTTAAAAGAATTTCCCATCGATACAGAGAAAAACTTTCTAAAGGCATTACTTGGACAACAAACGAGAAAGGAAATACTATTTCCTTACAACTTCAAGTGAGTGTTACTATCTTGTGCACATTCTGTTTCGCTTACTCGAGGTTAAGTGCAATTAATGAGTTGTGCATGCGTAGTTTCCACTTTATTCTGCTAGACATTCAGCTTGAAGAGGGAAAAGTAACTGTCTTGGACTCGAGACATAAAGACCCTAAGGAGTGGAAGAACATGAGGCAAATGCTTCAGAAGTAAGTTCAATCATTATCGCACCATATCAGCAACTTTCATTCATTTTTTGATATCAAGTAATCATTTTCTTTGCCGGCCAGGGTTTGGAAAAAGTTCACCAAAAAGGTTAAGGGTGTCAGCTGGAAACCAGAACTGCAATTTGTACACCCCAAAGTAAGTACTACTCTAGTACCGCGCATCTCTCACTGATGCTAGTTTCAATACCATTATCATGCTTGATTATTGTTTTGATTGAACTCTATTCTTTTAAAGTGCTTGTTGCAGGCACCCGAGACTAATTTATGTGCCTACTATGTTTGCGAGTTCATTCGCCACTCGATCTTTGAGTGGGTCGGAGCCTATCTTTAGAACAATTTGAAGTACGTAAACAATATTCACCATTTTATCTTATTACCATCAATTGTGTTGAGTTTCATTCATATATTGACCCCCTTCTTTAAATTAGATCTGGCAGAAGCGGGATGAACTCCTACCAACTAATCGCATATGAGTAATTCAAGAGGAATTGACGGGATTCTTTGTTGATCATGTCATACCTAAACATGGAGAATACCATAAGGATATGATATGCGATGTTGTCAATTAGATATTAAGATCGTAAGATATGTTATATTGTATATATTATATGTAATAGGGTTGAAAAGATCTACGATAACTTGTTGCATTGTTCGACTAAGCACAGAGAAAGAGAGGTCACTTCTTGTATATATATATTGATCATGACGATGTTGTGTAATGGCGTTCTTCCATTGCTATATGTAGTAGCTAGCATCTAGTTGAATGAAAAGCATAAAATAAAAATGTTAAACACAAAAATAAAAGGGGAAACACAATATGAAAACCCCTAAACCCCTCCTTTCAAAAAAAAACCGCAGCGCCTGGCAGCTGCTGACGCGTGGCTGCCTTTTAGTCCCAGTAGGTGTTACAAGTGAAGGGCATTATTCTCGATTGTTTTGTCCCGGTTGTAGAACCGGGACTAAAGGGCCCTCTGGAACTAGGACTATTGCCTTGTTTTCTAGTAGTGAATCTTCATCATTTAACAGGACGCTTGGGTTAGTCTTCACTGTGAAGGGAGGAATTTCATGAAACTTTTCATAATCTTCTGACGTGTCTGTCTTGTTCTCCACTCCCATGATGTTTCTTTTCCCTGAAAGAACTTTGTGGTGCTTTGGCTAACCGTATGATCTATTCGCTTCCTTATCTTTCTTTTTTCTCGGTTTGGTAGACATGTCCTTCACATAGAAAACCTACACCACATCATTGTCTAGGACAAATGGTTCCTCTATGTACCCAAGGTTGTTGAGATCCACTGTTGTCATTCCGTACTTTTGGTCTACCTTAACCCATGTAAGATTGACCCATTTGCACCGAAAGAAAGGTCTTTGTAATTCAGGTCCATAGTCAAGTTCCCATATCTCCGCTATGTAACAACAACATGTGTCCTTTTCCCTGTTGTTGTTTGTTGCATCAAAGTGGACACCACTGTTTTGGTTGGTTCTCTTTTTATCTTGGGCAATCGTGTAAAATGTATTCCCATTAATCTCGTACCCTTTGAAAGTCAATATAGTCAAAGATGGTGATTTGGACAACAGGTACAACTCATCTCCAACACTGTCGTCATTCATGAGATGTGTTTGAAACCAACCGCCGAAAGTCCCCATGTGTTCATGTGTAATCCAGTCGTCAGACTGCTCCGGGTGTTTGGAGCGTAGAATATTCTGGTGTTCATTGATATATAGGGCCACCAAGGTGGAACCATGTAGAACTGCATAGTGTGCTTGAGTGAAATAATGCCCATCCCTACATAATATTGCTTTCTTTCCTAGCGTGCCTTTTCCACTCAGTCTCCCCTCATGCCATGATTCAGGAACACCAATAGTCTTAAGATCAGGAATAAAGTCAACACAAAACTCAATAACCTCCTCTTTTTCATGGCCCTTGGATATGCTTCCTTCTGGCCTAGCATGGTTATGAACAAATTTTTTTAAGACTCCCATGAACCTCTCAAAGGGAAACATATCGTGTAGAAATACAGGACCCAGAATGGAAATCTCTTCGATTAGGTGAGCTAGGATGTGCGTCACGATATTGAAGAAGGATGGTGGAAACTCCAACTCGAAACTGACAAGACATTGCACCAAATCATTCTTTAACCTTGGTAAGATTTCTGGATCGATTACCTTCTGAGAAATTGCATTGAGGAATGCAAGTAGCTTCACAATGGTTGATCGAACATTTTCCGGTAGAAGCCCCTCAATGCAACCGAAAGTAACTGCGTCATAATCATGTGTCATTCATGAGACTTTAGGTTTTGAAATTTTTTATGTGCCATATTTATTATTCCCTTTATATTCGACAAGAAGCCAGACGAGACCTTCATACTGAGCAGGCATTCAAAAAATATTACCTTCTCTTGTTTGGTAAGAGCGTAGCTGGCAGGACCTTCATACTGCTTTGGATGCATGCCGTATTTTTCGTGCATATGTTGTTGGTCCTCCCATGCCTCCGGTGTATCTTTTGTCTTCCCATATTGCCCAGGAAGCCAAGCAGGTTCACACAAAGATTCTTCGTCACATGCATCACGTCGATTGCAAAGTGGACCTCTAGGACTTTCCAATACTCTAGCTACAAAAATATAGAATTCTTCTTCCGCATGGGGGTGTGCCCGTCAGCATCATTTAGAACAGATTGACCGTGAGGACCCTTTCCAAAAATTACTTTTAAATCCTTGACCATATCAATTATATCATCACCAGTGTGGTGGCCAGGCTTCTTCCGGTTATCCTCCTCACCTTTGAAATGTTTGCCTTTCTTTCTTAAGACATGCTTGATTGGAAGAAACTAACGATGTCCCAGGTACACAACCTTCTTACATTTATCCAAATATATACCTTCACTCTCATATAAACAATGTGTGCATGCATTGTATCCCTTGTTTGTCTGTCCTGAAAGGTTCCTAAGAGTACGCCAATCATTGATGGTTACAAACAGCAACGCTCGTAGGTCAAATTCCTCATGTTTGTGCTCATCCCATACACGTACACCTTGTAAATCCCACAACTGTAAAATTTCAACAACTAATGGCCTTAGGTATACATGAATGTTGTTTCCGGGTTGCTTAGGGCCTTGGATGAGCACTGGCATCATGATGAACTTCCGCTTCATGCACCACCAAGGAGGAAAGTTATAGATACATAGAGTCACAGGTAAGGTGCTATGATTGTTGCTTTGCTCCCCAAAAGGATTGATGCCATCTGCACTTAAACCAAACCATAAGTTCCTTATGTCATCTGCAAAGTCCAGAAACTTTCTCTCAATTTTTCTCCATTGCGACCCATCAACGGGTAGACTCAACTTCACGTCTTTCTTACGGTCATCTTTGTGCCATCGCAACAACTTGGCATGCTATTTGTTTTGGAACAAATGTTTCAATTGTGCTATTATAGGAGCATGACACATCACCTTGGCAGCCGGGCATGCATTCAAATTCTCGTACTCCTCACCGTGGTATACGATGCAGTCATTAGGGCATGCATGTATCTTCTGCACCTCTAATCCTAGAGGGCATAAAACCTTCTTTGCTTTGTACGTACTGTCGGGCAATTCGTTGTCCTTTGGAAGCTTATTCTTCATTATTTTCAGCAACTTTTCAAATCCCTTGTCATTTACACCATTCTCTACGTTCCATCACAACAATTCCAGTATGGTACCGAGCTTTTTCTTGTCATCTTTGCCATTTGGGTACAACAATTTTTTGTGATCCTCTAACATGCATTGCAACTTCAACTTCTCCTTTTCACTTTTGCAGTTTGTCTTTGCATCAGCAATGGCCCGACCAAGATCATCAGCAGGCTCATCTGATGCCTCTTCTTCAACTTCTTCTTCTTCATTCTTTTCCCCCATTGTAGTACCATCATATTAAGGGAACCCATGATAGTTGGCATCATCCTCTTCTTCTTAATTCTCTTCCATTAGAACCCCTCTTTCTACATGCTTGGTCCAACAGTTATAGCCGGACATGAAATCGGACGTAAACAGGTGGACGTGAATGTCTTTTGCGCTAGAGTAATTATTATCATTATTATAGACAACACATGGACAACACATAAAACCATTCCGCTTGTTAGCCTCACGTGCATGCAGAAAACTATGCACGCCATTAATGAACTAGGGGGAGCGTCGGTCTTCATACATCCATTGCCGACTCATCTTCATTACATAACATCAAAGTGATCAAATTAATACAAGTTCATACATAAATTTCATACACACTTATTCTCATAAAACAACATACAACAATGGAGCTAAAGCATTTAAATGCAACAACAAATGCGATCAAAATACACACTAAGGTAACAATTGATCCAACAACATAATGATACCAAGCCTCCTTATTAATGGCATATTTCCTAATCTTTCTAATCTTCAAGCGCATTGCATCCATATTGATCTAGTGATCATCGACAACATCGGCAACATACAACTCCAATTTCATCTTCTCTTCTTCAACCCTTTTCAATTTTTCTTTCAAATAATCGTTTTCTTTTTCAACTAAATTTAACTGCTCAATAATAGGGTCGGTTGGAATTTCTGGTTTACATACCTCCTAGATAAAAGTAAGTATGTCAATTTGATGGTCATAATGGTCATTAACACGAAACGCAACAAATAGTTATAAATGATAGTGTACCACATCGGAATCATAAACCATACAAGGGCCGACGGGCATCGATTCCAAAACTATGGCACTATGTATAACAAACAATCATACAAGTAAGAAACCCACGGAAATATGTATACAAATTACTATCTAAATCATACAAATAACATTTTTTTTATAAAAAGGATAATAACAAGGAGCTCACCAAAGTGGTGCCGGCAACGGGAAGGTGCGGGCGATCGACGGTGGTTAGGACGGTGACGGGAAGACACTAAGTAAACCACACCTACATGTATGCAAACTAAGAAGTTAATTTGAGCTCAAATAGCATATAAATCAAATAAGCTCCCACATAATTACTCCCAAACTAAAACCCACAAATCACTATAATTATAGAGCGTTGTACGAGCTAATCTAGCAATGAGAGATGAAAAGACAAAGTTGCTAACCTTTGGGAACATTTGGATGGATGGGCTGCCTCAAATCTTGAGAA
The DNA here is from genome assembly GCA_022496015.1 of Hordeum marinum. NCBI lineage: Eukaryota > Viridiplantae > Streptophyta > Magnoliopsida > Poales > Poaceae > Hordeum > Hordeum marinum. The sequence continues at coordinate 416,619,231 of CM039678.1, read as the reverse complement.
ATATTGGCAAAAATGGAGGATGAGCTCGAGCAACAGGAGATAATAGAGAAGAGAAATGAGAAAATAGAGAGCTTCGGCTCGGGCTGGACGAAGTAATATTTATAGTGGTACCTTAAAGGTCCATCTATAGTCCCTATTGGTGTTACCAACTAGGACTAAAGGTCCATCTCTACTCCCAGTTTGCGTTACCAACCGGGACTAAAGGGGCTCGCAGGGGCCCTAGCCTTCCAACAGCCTGCCACCACCCCTTTAGTCCCGGTTGGTAACACTAACCGGGACTAGAGGTTCCATCTCTAGTCCCGGTTGGTGATACCAACCGGGACTAAAGGGCCTTGTAGGGGCCCCAGCCTGACACAACCCTGCCACCACCCCTTTAGTCTTGGTTGGTGTCACCAACCGGGACTAGAGGTTCCTCATGAATCGGGACTAATGGCTAGCCTCATGACCCGGGACTAGTGGACACATTAGTCCCGGTCCAAAAGCCGACCGGGACTAATGCTCCAGTCCAAAGGCATGTTTTCTACTAGTTCCTCATCTTGCCAGAAGATCACCGACAAGAAAAGCGCGAGGATGGCCGGCGGCTTGGGATTTGACTAGGTCAGATATCTTGCCTGAAGTTCACAAGCAAGAACAACGCAAGGACAGCCGGCGGTGTGTTTGCGTCGGATTTGAGTGTGTTCGGCGTGTGTATCATGTGGAGCAGGAGAGGATCGTGCGGCAGCAAATGAGATAATAGGAGAAAGTTTTCTGTCTTTTCTGAAGATTAGGAATAGGGCAGTGTTTTTAGGGTAGGTTCATGAATATCTGGGGGTATTTTTTTAGGGTAATATCTGGCAGGATTAATAGTCGTGACCAGTACGTATTATTCGATGGTTTCTCATTACAACTAATGTTCAGTTGTTTCCAATCTGAGCCATTCATGTTTTGACCCATAAAATTGATGGTTTAGAATTTCTCTTTTTCTTTCAATTAATTAGATTAAATCTTGCCTTTATAAGTCGGTCCCACAGAGATTAATGGCTCCTATTTACTAATTAACGTGGTAATTTTTAGGAAGTGCCTAATTAGTATAGGTATAGATAGATGGAAAAAACTCCTATAATTAAAGATTGCAAGTCTACACATGTTCCTAAGAAAAAGGGTGCTATTTCTATTAGCAACAATAAAGATCTTAAAATGATTAGTATTCACCCCAATTTTGTTGAAGTGGTAAATGACCCTATTTGCAAGAATGAATTTTCAATCTTATTCCTATAAGTATTCTCATTGAAATTATGCATTCTAAATCTCTGAAGAATTCTAGTTGTGTGATTGAGAATTTGGAAACTAAAAATGACATCACTTGAACCTATGCTTTATGCCTAGCTAGAGGCATAAAACGATAGCGCTTGTTGGGAGGCAACCCAATGAATAGTATTTATTTTACCTTTTTCTTTCTGTTCTTGAGTGTTGAAAAAATTATTCTACTGTTATGATTGTGTTTTTATGTTTTAATTAGTGTTTTTCCAAGTAAAGCCTTTGGGATCATGTTGGGTGATAGTTGATTTGATCTTGTTGAAAAACATACACTTTTGCGTCGAGTAGCAGAATTTTCAAAGATCATAGAAGTGACGAAAAATTCTGAATTATTTACACATGATTTATATACAAATTTCCTATGTTTTCCTAAATTTTCATAATGTTTGGAGTTACAAAAGTATGCTTGGAGTACAGCTTACTACGACTGTTCTGTTTTGACAGATTCTGTTTTCGTTGCATTGTGTGCTTATTTTGATGAATCTATGGTTTGTATTCGAGGCTATAAGCCATGGTAAAGTTAGAATACAGTAGGTATAATGCAATAATAAATATGAATGAGTTTGCAACAGTACTTAGAGTGGTGATTTGTTTTTTTAACTAACGGATCTCATGAAGGTTTTGTTAAGTTTTGTGTGATTGAAGTTTTCAAGTTTTGGGTGAGATCACGATGGATGAAGGAATAAGGAGTGAAAGGAGCCTAAGCTTGGGGATTCTATGGAACCCTAAGATAATATCCAAGTAGAAATAAGAAACTAAGCTTGGGGATGCCCCGAGTAGCATCCCCTCTTTCTTCTAACGACCATCGGTATTTTACTTGGAGCTATATTTTCATTCGTCACATATAATGAGTTTTGCTTGGAGCGTCTTGTATTATATGAGTCTTTGCTTGATTTTCTTTTCAGTTTTTCACAAGTATCCTTTCTGGACTCACCCATTTGAGAGAGGCAAAATTATGCTGTGATTTGTTAGAATTGCTCTGTATGCTTCACTTCATTTTTTTGAGCTATGGAATTGCTCTAATGCTTCACTTATATCTTTTTGAGCATGGTGTGATTTAAATTTTTGAAGAAATAATATCATGCTTCACTTAGACTAATTTTAGAGTTAGTAAATTTTCAAGAAACTCTCTCCTGCTTCACATATACTATTTTGAGAGATGAATTTTTTATGCTCATGTTCGTCACTTAAATTTATTTGAGCTTGTCAAAAACAATGAAAATATATGAAACTAGTCCCAAAGTGATAGATATCCAAGAGGGATATAATAAAAACTTTCATGAAGATCATTGGACAAATTAAACTTGATTCCTTGTAATAGTTTTGAGACATGATGATAGTAATATGTGAGTGATGTTGGTATTATGCTTTAGTAAGAATATTGGTGTTAAGGTTTGTGATTCCCTATGAAAGCACGAAAGTCAATAGTTATGAAATGAAATTACATCCTACTTATGGTGCATTATTTGGTGTTATTTATGCTTAATTCCCGTTTATGAGCATTTTTTTCTTGGATGGTTGCTTCTCGATCTATTTGCTAGCCTCCACTTATACTAAGTAGAAATACTACTTGTGCATCCAAAATCCGTAAACCTAGTTTTCCCATATGAGTCCACCATACGTACCTATATGCTATATTTCTGTGCCATTCCAAGCAAATTTGTATGTTCCATCTGTAATTTTCAAAATGAATTTCTTTTTTTGTGCTCGTACCACTCATGAAGCGGAAGGGGGTGACCGATATTTTTCCATGCTATATGTGTTATTCTTAAATGAGTGTTTATTCCCTTCTCATTGCACGAGATTAAGGCGGTAATAGGGATGCCTGACGTGGCTTGAGTCTCCATCGGTATTTCCCCAAAGAGGAAGGGATGATGCATCACAATGATGATAAGTATTTCCCTCCGTTATGAAACCGAGGTATCAAGCCAGTAGAAGGATCACCACCACTACGTAAACAACACCTCCACACAAAGAACAAATACTTGCAACCCGACAAAAAGAGAGGTTGTCAATCTCTCTATGGCAAAAAGATAGATTAGGTAGTGATAGATTGTAGAGATAGATCTCTCAAGAACACATAATAAAAAGGGAAAATAAAAAGTGCAGCAAGGTATTCTTGGGTTTTGGGAATAATAGATCTGAAAACAAAAGCGGCAAAAGGATTGATCAGAAAGCAATATGTTGCAAGAGTAGACCCGGGGGCCGTAGGTTTCACTAGTGGATTCTCTCATGAGTATAGCACACGATGGGTGAACAGATTACTGTTGGGAAATTGATAGAAGATCAAATGATCATGATGATATCCAAGGCGATGATCATTATATAGGCATCATGTCCAAGATTAGTAGACCGAAACGATTCTTCATCTACTACTATTACTCCACACATCGACCGCTATCCAACATGGATCTAGTGTATTAAGTCCATGGAAAATGGAGTAATGCTACAAGAACGGTGACATGATGTAGACAAGATCTATTCATGTAGGAATAGACCCCATCTTGTTATCCTTAATAGAAACGATACACGCATGCCCCGCTGCCCCTTTTTCACTAGGAGAGGACACCGCAAGATCGAACCCAACACAATGCACCTCTTCCCATGGCAAGAAAAATTGATCTAGTTGGCCTAACTAAGCCAAATATTCGAAGAAGAAATACAAAGCTATAAGTAATCATGCATATAAGAGATCAAATAGGACTCAAATAATATTCATGTATATAAACTCATCATGAACTCAAAATTCATCGGATCCTAACAAGCACACTACGAAAGTTTACATCAAATAGATATCCAAGAGACCATTGTATTGAGAATCAAAAGGGAGAGAGGAAGCCATCTAGCTACTGCCTACGGACCCGTAGGTCTATGGTGGACTACTCACGCATCATCGGAGAGATACCAATGAGGATGTTGAACCCCTCCATGATGATGTTAGATTGGATCTCGAGGTTCTGGAACTTGCGGCAATTGGATGTGTTTTTCGTTGACTCTTTTAGGGTATCTGGAATATTTAGGAATTTATAGGCGTTAGAGGCGATGGAGAGGGGTCCCGAGGAGGGTACAACCCATTCGGGCGCACCCCTGGTGGGTTGTGGTCTCCTCAACCCTCCCCTTTGGCACTTCTTTGGCCCACTGGATGTCTTCTAGCACAAAAAAAACCTCCAAAATATTTCGTCGCAATTAGAATCCATTTTGTATTGATATTCTATAAAATAAAAAAAACTAAAAACTGCAATTGGCACTTTGGCACTAGGTCAATAGGGTAGTCCCAAAAAATGGTATAATGTTTCTATAAAATTATTGTAAAACATCCAAGAATGATAGTATAACAACATGGAACAAGCAAAAATTATAGATACGTTGGAGACGTATCAGCATCCCCAAGCTTAATTCCTACTCGTCCTCCAGTAGGTAAATGATAAAATAGAATTTTTGATGTGGAATCCTGCCTAACATGTTCATCACATATTCTTTTCTTTTGTAGCATGGACATTTGGAATTTTAGGTGGTTCAAAGCAATAGTCTAGTTTTAACATAATGACTTCAACACTCAAGCATGCCAACAACCAAACATGTCTTTCGAAATATCAACACTAAAGAAAGTTATCCCTAGCCCATCATGCTCAATCATTGATCCATTCATGAAACACACTCAAATATTAACTACACCCAATGCTCAAGTACGATCATAGTGCCCCCTAGTTGGTGTTTTATAAGAGAAGATGCAGACTCAAAGAAAAAATAAAAATTGCATAAATTAAATAGATAGACCCTTCGCAGAGGGAAATAGGGATTTGTAGAGGTGCCAGAGCTCAAATTTAAAATTGAGATAGACAATATTTTGGGTGGCATGCCTTTCCTGTCAATGGAAACTACAAAGTAGTTGACGATACTTTCCATGCTAGATATATCATTGGCGGTTCCCAAACATAAATTAAAGTTTATTCCTTTTTCCACCATTCTTTGACAATCCATGGCTGGCCGTATCCACGGTTGCCTTCCATACCAACACTTTCCAAGGAATTTATTAATTGACAACATAAAGTAAAAAAAATCTTTTTTTCATTTCGGGACTGGGCATCCCAATTACCACCATACTGTCGTGCAATCACAAGTGAATAAACACTCATCTTGAGAATAACACATCTAGCATGGAAAAATATTGGATACCCCCTACCGTTTCATGAGTGGTACGAGCACACAAAAAGGAAATTTATTTTGTAAATTAGAGATGGCACATACAATTTTGCTTAGAACGACATGGAAATACCACATATAGGTAGGTATGCTGGACTCATAAGGCAAAACTAGGTTTAAGGATTTTGGATGCACAAGTAGTATTTCTACTTAATAAAAGTGGAGGCCAAGAAACGGAAATTCACATAAGCGAGCATTGGGCATAACTAAAACGAATAATGCACCATAAGTAGGATCTAATTTCATTGCATGACTATTGAATTTCGTGCATGCATAGGGAATCACAAACCTTAACACAAATATTCTTACTAAAGCATAATTACTCACAAACATGACTCACATATTACTATCATCATGTCTCAAAACTATTAAAGGGAATCAAGTTTAATTTGTCCAATGATCTTCATTAGTTTTTATTATATCCCCCTTGGATATCTATCACTTTGCGACAGGTTTCATATATTGCCATTGCTTTTGACAAGCTCATAAATTTAAGTGAAGCACACGAGCATAGAGATTTCAACTCTCAAAATAGTATAAGTGTAGCATGAGAGTGTTTCTTCAAAAGTTACTAACTCTCAAAATAATCTAAGTGAAGCATGAGAGGATTTCATAAAAAAATTCCTAGCACATCGTGCTCAAAAAGATATAAGTGAAGCACTAGAGCAATTCTAACAAATATTAGCATAATTTTGGCTCTCTCAAATAGGTGTGTACATCAAGGATACAAGTGACAAAGTAAAAAAGCAAAGCAAGAAAATACTTAAATGATACAAGACGCTCCAAACAAAACTCATGATATGTGACGAATAAAAATATAGCTCCAAGTAAAATACCGATGGTCGTTAGAAGAAGAGGGGATGCCACTCGGGGAATCCCCAAGCTTAGTTGCTTGTTTCTCCTTGGAAATATCTTTGGGGTGATGTAGCATCCCCAAGCTTAGGATATTTTCATTGCTTATTCCTTCATCCATCGTGATCTCACCCAAAACTTGAAAACTTCAATCACACAAAACTCAACAAAATCTTTGTGAGATCCGTTAGTATAATAAAGCAAATCACTACTTTAGGTGCTATTGCAAACCCATTCATATTTATTGTTGCATTATAACCATAGCATTTTTACTTTACCATGGCTTATACCCTTCAATATAACCCATATATTCATCAAAACAAGGACACAATGCAACGAAAACAAAATATGTCTTAAATAGAACAGTCTATAGTAATCTGTACCCTAACCATACTTCTGTAACTCTAATAGAACAATTTTAAATAGAATAGTCTGTAGAATATGTCTTAAAAAGAATTTTTTTGACAACATAAATACTTTTTATAGCAATACTATGTTAAAATTTCAGCTCAATATCACATTCCAGTAAAAAATGAAAATTCTCACGCTGGAGGCAAAGTTTCTGTTTCAGATTCAACATTGTTTCTACTCATCTTATGCATCATCCTAAAGGCTTTACTTGGAACAAACACTAAATAAAACATAAAAACACAATCATAATAGAGGCATAATTGTGTCGACACTCAAAAACAAAAAGGAAAAGATGAAAATAAATTTATTCATTGTGCTGCCTCCCAACAAGCGCTATTGTTTTATGCCTCTAGCTAGGCATAATGTGTAGATTCAAGTATTGCCATCTTTGGTTTTTGCTCCATAGAATGCTCTCTTGATTGATTAATATGGTGGATTAATTATTGTTCTAGGGAAGTGTTCCACATTTCTTAGTGGAAAGTAAAATCTAATATTGTCTTCTTTCATATCAATCACGACACCTGTAGTGCGTAAGAACGGTCTACCAAGTATAATTGGACAAGACGGATTGCAATCAATATCAAGAACAATAAAATATATGGGCACATAGTTCCTATTTGCAAGAATAAGAACATCATTAATTCTTCCCAAAGGATTTTTAATAGTAGAATCCGCCAAGTGCAAATTGAGAGAACATTCTTCAATATTGGTGAGACCAAGCACATCAGATAAAGATTTCGAAATCGTGGAAACAGTAGCACCCAAATCACATAGAGAAAAACACTCATAATTTTTAATCTTGACCTTAATGGTAGGTTACCACTCATCATGTAATTTTCTAGGAATAGAAATCTCCAACTCCAAAAGATTTCAAAAGATTTCATCATGGCATCATAATTTCTTCAAAAGATTTCATCATGGCATCAATGATATGTTTAATAAAAGCTTTATTTGTTAATAAGCAGAGGGGGAATTCAACATGGATTGTAGCAAAGAAATACTTTCAATCAAATAGCAACTATCATAATTAAAGTCTTTGCAATCCAAAATAGTGGGCACATCACTAGTTAAAGTTTTGATCTTTTCAAACCCACTTTCATCAAATTTTTCATCAAATTTTTCATCAAATTTTTCACCCTCTTGAAATTATTAGGACGCCTTCTAGCTAAAGTTGACTCTACTTGAGTCCCTTTATCATCAATCTTAATATTACTAAACAAGGAATCAATAGAAGAAACACCAATCATTTTAACATCTTCATCATTTTGTCCTCTAGAGAGATTGGTTTAACAACCATTTGATTTATTTAAGTAGCTTGTGCATCGAAATTTTTACTAAGAAGATTTTTAGCATGAGCATATTTATATTGGAGATTAGAAACTTCTCTACTTATATCATCAGGTTGTTTCATTATGGCATCTAGTACGGCAGAGTGTTCTTTAAGTTCCTCGATAAACTACTTGTTATGCTCAAATTGTGTAGTCATATATTCATTAGTACTTTTCTCAATTTCAAGCAAAATATTGGGGTAAGGTACATCATAGTACTTTCATTGAGGCATCATGACTACACAAACAAGGTTGCAAGCAAGCAAGAGATCTGATGAGGAAAAGGCAAACGAGAAAGAGGGCGAATAAAATGACAAATTGGGTGAAATGGGGGAGAGGAAAACGAGAGGCAAATGGAAAATAATGTAATTGCAAGGAGATGAGATTTTTGATTAGGAACCTGGTAGATGATGATGGTGTCTCCTCGGTTGATAGAGATTGGCACGTAGAAGAGACCGCTTCCTCCCCGGCAATGGCGCCAGAAATTCCTTTGACGTGGCTTGAGACTGCGTAGATATTTCCCCAAAGAGGAAGGGATGATGCAACACAACGACGGTAAGTATTCCCCTCAGTTATGAAACCAAGGTATCGGACTAGTAGGACGATCACCAGAACAAATACTTGCAACCTGACGCAAAAGAGAGGTTGTCAATCACTCTACGGTAAAAAGATAGATTAGGTAGTGATAGATTGGAGAGATAGATCTGTCAAGAACACAAAATAAAAAGGGCAAACAAAAAGTGTAGCAAGGTATTTTGGGATTTTTGGAATAATAGATCTGAAAAAAAAGCGGCCAAAAGACAGATCGGAAAGCAATATGTTGAAAAAGTAGACCCGGGGGCCATAGGTTTCATTAGTGGTTTCTCTCATGAGTATAGCAGATAGTGGCTGAACAAATTATTGTTGGGCAGTTGAAAGAAGATCAAGTAATCATGACGACATTCAAGGTGATGATCATTATATAGACTTCACATCCAAGATTAGAATGTCGAAATGATTCTGCATCTAGTACTATTACTCCACTCATCGACCTCTATCCAACATGCATCTAGTGTATTAAGTTCACGGGAAAACGGAGTAATGCAGTAAGAGCCATGAAATGATGTGGACAAGATCTATTCATGTAGGAATAGACCCCATATTGTTATCCTTCATAGCAATGATAAATGTGTGCCTCGCTGCCCCTTCTGACACTGGGAGAGGACATAGCAAGATCAAACCTGTCGTGGATTTGTCACGGCAAATGTCCGGGTGAACGAACTTATGTTTGAGGCCATTGCTAAGGCAGTGAACTCGAAGGGGTTGATCAGAATCGAGAGACACGGTTTTACTCAGGTTCGGCCCCTTAGAAAGAGGTAAAATCCTACATCCTGCTTTGCGTTGTACTGACTATGTATCGATTACAAGGGAGCGAATTCGCTTGACCTAGCTCTCGATCTGTTGTCTTTTTCTCCTAAGCCGCCCAGGTAAGCCGTCCTTATATACATGGGTCAAGGCCCTTGGCTTAGAAGAGTCCGGGTCGGGTTAAACTTAACAACCGACCTCACCTCTAACTAAACATGCCTTATCTAACATGTCACCCCCAGCAGCTCAAGTCCACCGGGTTACATCCGGCCTTCTAGCTCTAGGCCCTCCGGCCCATCGGTCATGTTTCCTACTTGAGTTACCGTAAGCTGCCAACCGCATGACTCGGCCCCACCTGGGCGGGTCTCACCCTGGGTATATATCCCTAACATTAGGCCCCGAATTGATTTGAACCAGTTCATGTCAATCTTCAAGTCTTCTAGTTGGCGAGTTTTGCCTTCTCTTGAAGTCTTCATAACCCGCTTAAAAATGGGCAATGCTTGCATGTGACAAGCTTTCATGACCCACCGTGACATCATTGGCAAAATCGAAAAAGATTCCTCTAACGTCAGAGCGGATCTTTTGTCATTAATATGACCAGCCCAAATATCGAGGCGTCTTCTTAGTTTAATCATCACCGTGCTCCCTCGATTCCCGCACCAGACCGTTCGAGAGACCATTATGCCCTTACAAATAGGCGCAGGTTATCACTTTCAATTCCCCCCCCCTCGCCACCACCTTATTCTTCTTCCTCCGAACGCCCGCGCTGCTGAAGCTAGCTGTGCCTCTCGGTCATCACTGTATTCACCAGCACTGGCCGCTGCATCAACCTGAAAACGATCCAGAGTCCCCACGCATCCACCGGACTCCCCAGGTTTGAACTCCATCCCCTATCAGATCTGCATTAGGGTTTTCTTACATCCATGGAGTTCGTTGGTGTTCATAATTTTCGTGGTAGAGTCCTCCATCAATTAGTTAAAACCCTTCTTTGTACAATCTCGTAATATCTCCCAAATCACGCGGCTACTTACTCTACATGTAGCCAAACTTATTGAAGATCTGTAGCTCAATAGCAATTCGAATACTAGCCATTTGTTCTTCTACCAGTCTTTTTAGGTCTAGAATATTTTTCTTTTTCTTTCGCCCGTAGATCCTAAATCGATGGCTATAGTTGTGGAAATGGTTTGTGAACACTTAGCAAATTTTTGACTTGCATAAATAACTTGACCCACCAACAGTCTGCCGGCTCACTGCGTTGCCTCGCAAGCAACTTCGGCGGCTCACAATTTTTACTGACCCGCCAAATGCTCTTACCATTTATCACTATAGCAACCTTGGTCAAGATATATTTTTGAGCCGCCAAACATTCATGCCTTTCCATAGCTTCCAAAGCTGCCGCCATGTCGAAGACTCCCTCTACTTGCAACTGGGTACGGTCCGGAGTGACCGAGGAAACCCACAATGAGTTTGTCACCATGGGAGTTCTGCTGACTCAGGACGTCATCCATTGGCGGGTTCCATGCATCAAGACCACCCCTAAGCCCAAAGACGGGAAGACCATTGTCTTCACAAACCATCTCCTTCGGGGTTTCTCTCCACCCGGATCAAAGTTTTTCTGGGATGTCTTACATGCTTTCAACTTGCATCCCCAAGAAATTGTTCCAAATTCTATCACCAATATGTGTCAATTCCAGATGTTCTGTGAAGCCTATCTTCAAGAGGAACCATCTATTGACTTATTCAAAGAATACTTTTATGTCAACCGCCAAACTGAGATGGTAGACGGGTTAACTCTTGAGCTCGGAGGCGTAACCCTTTAGATCCTAAGAGACATACTCTTTCCAGGAGCAATCCTGCTGAGTCATCCCAAAGAGCGGAACAAGACTTGGTTCTATTGCCAAGACACTTCACCAGAGGGGGAGAATCCACTGTCGGGTTATCGTCCTTGTTGGCTCAACACAGATACAGAACTTCCGGATCGGATGTTAGCTGTCGGACGTGCTCAATATGCTTCCACCTTCCTCAAAGTCAGGGCCCTGTTGGCCAATGGGCTGAAGGGTGTTCATCTGACCCGTTGCTGGGTCTCTTGGAGGATTCAGCCGCTAAGCCGCCAAATCGTCTTGATGTGGCAGTATTCTGGTAACGTGGATGACCCTCAACACTTCAATCACACCTCCTTAACGGATCAAGACCTCAACACCATCGTCAAGTCTCTGTTGGGGGAAACTTTAGCCGCCTACAACAAGACTATCCCAAGCCCCTTCTCCGCACTTAACCCGGCCCCGGATGTAAGTCTTTTCATCTCAACCTTCATCCATTATTTTAATTCCATATTCTATTAACCCTTCCTGTTGATCTGCTTTGTCTTTTGTAGGCTAGCTCTTCCTTTTGGAAAAAACTGCTGCCCTCAACTCTCAAAAAGAAGAGCAAGGTCCCTAAGGCCTCAAAGCCTAAGGCGCAGTCCCGCAAGAGGAAACAGTCAACTGAAGAGCTATTTGATTTACACGATTCATAGGCACAACATGACTCCCTTGTACTTCTATTCATGCAACTTATTGACGACGATCACTCACAGGAAGAAGTTGAAACAAGAAAGTACGACCCGGACCTTTCACCAATAAAGAAAGTACGACGGGCTGTACGGAAGGTAAAGAGCTCCCATCCTTTTGCTAACTTGAGTCATAACTTTCTTTTGAAGAAACAACAAGATGATAGCAGACGTCAGACCTGGAGCGCCGGCTCTGGAGATCTTTTATTCGGCTTACCCAATGAGCGACTCCTCGAAAACAGCATATAGAGGTACCTCTTTGTCTTGAGCTTATCTTTCTTGATGCTATTTTTGCAATTGATTAATTGATTTATCAATGCTAACTTTTCTAGGATTCGCCCCCTTCTTCTGGCGATTCAACCGCCTCGAAGCTACCTCCCTTTATTATTAACCCAAGGTATGTGTTTCTATGCCCCAAAAAACGTTCATTATGTCCTACTTTATCATGACATATCCAAAATTGCATTTACTCATAGGTCTCAAGCCAAATGGAGGAAGGGGACCAGGTCATCCGCAACTCCTGATGTCCAAGACCCGGAAATCCCAACACCCAATATCCCTGACTCCCATATAGAGCCATCTAAAAGAGCCAAAAATGCCCCTGATGCGGTTCCTTCACATGCCGAGCCGGCTGCCATGGATATTGATGCTCTTGAAGCCCAGACAGATTCTGATCCTAAGCCGCCCAGCCCCCAACTGTCAACTGAACCAGTAGCTTCTCCTGAAGAGGTTTTTATCACAAGGGCGGCTTACAAACCTCTAGCTCCCTCTCCTGCACTGTCTAAGCATATCAAAGAAGACGAGGTAGCTCCCTCCAAGGAATAAAAGACTACGTATGATCTTTCAAATTTGGAGAAGCTTACTACTAATGATTTGCATAGTGGTTACTTGAGTCGCCTATTTGCCAGCCGAGACATGGAGGCCAGCCTGTTCGCCATGATGAACAAAAAAAATATGAGGTACTGAACTTTTCTTGCCTCCTTATACATATACTTATGCAACCCCTAATAGCCGGTTGTTTTTTCCAAAAGTCAGCTGGGTCTTGCACTCATTTAGCAATATTTTATAGAACTGCCGTGTAGCCCCCAAGGGCCGGGTCATTACCTAAGTAATGAGCCGGTACTCAAGCATAGCCCAAGATCCAAATGTAGCCCCCAAGGGCCGGGTCATTACCTAAGTAATGAGCCAGCACTGAATCATAGATTAAGCACCAAATGTAGCCCCCAAGGCCGAGTCATTACCTAAGTAACGAGTCGGCACTCAATAAAATATTAAGCACCGAATGTAACCCCCAAGGGCTCGGTCATTACCTAAGTAATGAGCCAGTACTCAATCATAGATTAAGCACCAAAATGTAGCCCCAAAGGGCCGGGTCACTACCTAAGTAATGAGCCGACTCTATAAGAAAGAGCTGAGATACATTAGCCCCTAAGTGTCAAGTAAATTTCTTGCAATCTTCTTGGGACTTAAACATTGTACCAAGTTCTGACATAAATTTATGAGCCGGACCGGTGGCTTAAAACTGATAATCTTTCTTTGTGTAGGAATCTTTAATTGGTGTCAAATCTATCGTGGCAGACCTGAAGAACAGCCTGGCCTTGCAGCAAAAGTGGCGGGTGATACATCGCCATCGTATCCACTTTTCCAAACCCTTTTTCCCTTGTTTTGGACTCTAATTTGCATGATTTGAATGGAACTAACCCGGACTGACGCTGTTTTCAGCAGAATTGCCTTGGTGTTATTTTGGTGAAGAAATAAAAGTTCTTGGATAGTCCTGAAAATTTTTGGAGATTTTTTTTTGGAATTAATAAAAAATACTTGTGCAAGAAGTAAACAGAGGGGGGCCACCTACAGGCCACAAGTCTGCTAGGCGCAGCCACCCCTCTGGCCATGCCTAGCAGGCTTGTGGTGCCCTCGTGGATCCTCCGACCTCCTCTCCAGCTCCATATAACCCTATTTGTCGAGAATAATAATTAGAGAGAAGAGTTCATCACGCTTTACGATACGGAGCCGCCGCCACCTCTAGTTCTTCCTCAGGAGATCAGATCTGGAGTCCGTTTTGGGCTCCGGAGAGGGGAAATCGACGCCATCGTCATCACCAACCATCCTTCATCACCAATTCCATGATGCTCTCTGCCGTTCGTGAGTAATTCCATCATAGGCTTGCTGGACGGCGATGGGTTGGATGAGATTTATCATGTAATCGTGTTAGTTTTGTTAGGGTTTGATCCCTAGTATCCACTATGTTCTGAGATTGATGTTGCTATGACTTTGCTATGGTTAATGCTTGTCACTAGGGCCCGGCTGCCATGATTTCAGATCTGAACCTATTTTGTTTTCATGAATATATATGTGTTATTGATCCTATCTTGCAAGTTGTAGAAACCTATTATGAGTTATGATCCACATCCCCTATGGTGACAATATCTGGGATTCTTTCCGGTGATTACCGTAGTTTGAGGAGTTCATGTATTCACTAAGTGCTAATTCTTTGGTCTGGTTCTCTATTAAAAGGAGGCCTTGTCCCTTAGTTTGCAATAGGACACCGCTGCCACGGGAGGGTAGGAAAAAAGATGGCATGCAAGTTCTTTTCCATAAGCACGTATGACTATATATGTAATACATACCTACATTACATTGATGAATTGGAGCTAGTTCTGTGTCACCCTATGTTATAACTGTTGCATGATGAATTGAATCCAGCATAATTATCCATCACCGACCCATTGCCTATGAGCTTTCCACATATTAATGTTTGCTAAGTTACTTCTCCATTGTTACTGTTACAATCACTACAAAACTGCTACTGTTACTTTTGCTACCGTTATCGTTACTTCCATACTACTCTGCTACTGAATACTTTGCTGCAGACAATAAGTCTTTCAGGTGTGGTTGAATTGACAACTCAGCTGCGAATACTCAAGAATATTCTTTGGCTCCCCTTGTGTCGAGTCAATAAATTTTGGTTGAATACTCTACCCTCGAAAACTGTTGCGATCCCATATACTTGTGGGTTATCAAGACCTTTTTCTGGCACCGTTGCCGGGGAGCATAGCTCTATTCTCTAAGTCACTTGGGATTTATATCTGTTGATCACTATGAATAATCTGAAAGATCCAAAAACCAAGATCTATCCCTCTACTACAAGGGGAGGTAAGGAAGTGCCATCTAGCTCTGCACTTGATTCACCTTCTGTTATGAGTAAGTTTGCAACACCACCACCTGCTAGTAATTCTAATATATCGCAAGTAATTGATGATGCCACTTCTGCTATGCATGATGCTTATGATGATACTTTGCTTGATAATACTGTGCCACTTGGTGAATTTCTTGATGAACAAATTGCTAGAGCCAATGCTGAAAATTATGATACTTCTAAAACTGATGAAATTATTGAAATTGAACACTTTGAGACACCTGCTAGACCTAGCTCTCCTAGATATGAATTGCCTGATATTCCTGAGGGTTATGTTATGGAAGGACAAGTAGCTAGGGACTTTCTTGCTTGTAATGATAGAGATGATCTTAAGAAATTACTATGCAAGTTGAAAGAAAAATCTTTGAATGCTAGAATGAAATATGATCCTAAGTTTGCTACTTCACCTATCTTTGTTACTGATAAGGATTATGAATTCTTTGTTGATCTAGAGTTAATTATTTTGGTTGAATCTGATCCTTTCCATGGTTATGAATCGGAAACTATTGTGGCACATCTTACTAAACTGAATGATATAGCCACCCTATTTACCCATGAGGAAAAAATTCGTTATTACTATATCCTTAAGTTGTTTCCTTTCTCATTAAAGGGTGATGCTAAGACATAGTTTAATTCTCTTGCTCCTGGTTGTGTGCGTAGTCCCCAGGATATGATATATCACTTCTCTGAAAAATATTTTCCTGCCCATAAGAAACAAGTTGCCTTGTAGGAAATATTTAACTTTGTGAAAGTTGAAGAAGAGAATCTCCCACAAGCTTGGGGGAGGCTTCTCCAATTACTTAATGCTTTGCCTGATCATCCTCTCAAGAAAAATGAAATACTTGATATCCTTTATAATGGACTAACCGATGCTTCTAGGGACCACCTAGATAGTTGTGTTGGTTGTGTTTTCAGGGAACAAACTGTTGAACAAGCTGAAATACTATTGAATAATATATTGAGCAATGATAATGATTGGACTATTCCGAAACCACCTTCGAAGCCAACTCCAAAGAAAAGATGCATTCTATTTCTCAGTCCTGAAGATATGCAAGAGGCAAAGAAATCTATGAAAGAAAAAGGTATTAAAGTTGAAGATGTTAAGAATCTACCACCTATTGAAGAAATACATGGTCTTGATAACCCGACACGGGTAGTAGAGGTAAATTCTCTTCATAGATTTGATGAAAGCGATATACCTTATAATAAGTCTGCTAGCCAATTCTTGGATGAATTTGATAATTCTGTTGTTAAGCAAGAAAATTTTAATGCTTATGTTAGTAGACAATTGAAACATAATGCTTTCATGCTTGATTGCTTAAGTGATTATATGAGTAGAATTATCAATGATCTTAAACTGATTAGTAAACATGCTTCGATGGTAACTACTTAAGTAGAACAAGTACTTAAGGCACAAAATGATTTGCTTAATGAGATGAATAGTAAGAACAATGATCATTCTGTTAAAGTTGTGACTAGAGGTGGAAGAATGACTCAGGAACCTTTGTATCCTGAAGGCCACCCTAAGAGAATTGAGCAAGATTCTCAAAGGAGTAATACTGATGCACCTAGTCGTTCCAATAATAGGAGGAATAAGCATGATGATAGAACCTTGCATGCTACTAGTGAATTTGTTATAGATACACATGAGAACCCAAATGATATCTCTGTTTCTGATGCTGAGACACAATCTGGTGATGAACATGAGCCTAGTGATAATATTAATGATGATGTTCATGTTGATGCTCAACCTAGTAATGATAATGATGTGGAGATTGAACCTGCTACTGATCTTCATAACCCACATCCTAAGAATAAAAGATATGATAAAAGAGAATTTATTGCTAGGAAGCATGGTAAAGAAAGAGAACCATGGGTTCCAAAACCCATACCTTTTCCTCCTAAACCATCCAAGAAAAAGGAAGAAGAGGATTTTGAGAACTTTGTTGAGATGCTTAGACCTTTATTTTTGCGTATGCGCTTGAGTGATATTCTTAAATTGTCTCCTTATGCTAAGTATATGAAAGATATTGTGAATAATAAAAGAAAGATACCAGAAGCTGAGATTTCCACCATGCTTGCTAATTACACTTTTGAGGGTGGAGTACCGAAGAAATTAGGAGATCCAGGAATACCAACTATACCATGCTCTATTAAAAGGGAATTATGTTAAAACTTCTTTATGTGATTTGGGAGCTGGTGTTAGTGTTATGCCGTTCTCTTTATATCGTAGACTTGGTTTGAACAAGTTGAGACCAACTGGATCTCTTTGCAAATGGCTGATAAATCAACTGCTCTACCCATCGGTATTTGTGAGGATGTACATGTCGTAGTTGCAAATGCTACTATCTTGACGGACTTTATTATTCTTGATATTCCCGAGGACGACAGTATGTCAATCATCCTTGGTAGACCCTTTTTGAATACTGCAAGGGCTGTTATTGATTGCAACAAGGGAAATGTCACTTTTCATATTAATGGTAATGAGCATACGGTACACTTTCCAAAGAAACAACCTCAAGTTCACAATATCAACTCTATTGAAAAAATTCCAACGATTGTTATTGGAGACTTTGAATTTCCTCTTCCTACCGTCAAGAAGAAATATGATATACTTATTGTTGGGGACATGCATATCCCCATCAAGGTAACTTAGTGTTATTCGAAAATTCTTCGGTTTCATGTTATTCTAAAGAAGTTTGTTAATAAGACTTGATCAACCTTATTGATGGATTCCTTTTGATGAGCATGAGATGGATGAATTTACAAAGCACAAGTTTTTACTTTTTGTTAGCTAGATTTAATTAAGTAAAAATGCTATGATTTTTCTGTTTTCTGAGTTTCTCGTGCAATAAAAAGTGACCTGGAAATAAAAGTTTTTCAAATGTCCTGAAAATGGAGTATGAGTTTTTCTTGAATATTTAAAAATATTTGGCACTGAGCACACTGCAGGGGGCTGCACCTGTGGGCCACAAGCCCATAAGGCGCGATCACCCCCTGGCTGCGACTAGCAGGCTTGTGGGTCCCACTTGGACCCCCTCCACTTATTCCAGCACCCATCCACTTCATCTTCCTCCAGAAAAAATCCCACCATTTCTCAAACCCGTGTTCTAGCTCATTGTGCTGCCATTTTCGATCTCCTTGCTCAAAGCTTCATTCGCAAAACTGTTTCGGGAGATTGTTTCTCGGTATGTGACTTCTCCAATGGTCCAATTAGTTTTTGTTCTAGTGCTTTATATGTTGCAAATTTTTGCTGCTGCGATGACCTTGTTCTTGAGCTTGCATGTCAAATTTATATTGTACCAAGTAGTTTTGATGCATGATATAGCCTCTAGGCACCTGAGGGAGTAGTTGCTATGAGTTTTGTTCATCTTTATTTTGGGTCACTAAAATTTTTTCAGAATTTTTCAGAAATGTTGAGGAGATTATTAAGAGACTCTTCAAGCTGGAGCTCTAGGGAATATGAAAATGAATTGAGGGAGAATCCCAAGTATAATCTTCCTCGAGTCGCAGAAGTTCGACCATGTGAATGGCCGTGTGACACATTCTTAAGGGCGGCCAGAATTTATGAAGATTTCTATTATTTGGCCGAGAATGCAGGCATCACCAACTTCCTCAACGATAAGTGAGACCAATACCTCTTGCTCACGAATACCTTTGTGCAAAATTTCGCTTTCATTCTAGGGAAGACCCTCCTACAGTAGAATTTCATTTATATGATGTGCCTAAGAAAATGAACCTTTATGATTTTTGCAAAGTTTGCAAAATTCCCTATGAGGGTAGCATCAGAGAACCACGTCCTCGAGACATGGGAGATTTTATTGCCGCAGTCACTGTAAGGGAAGAGAGAGGTGTGTCAAAGGCAAGAGCAACTAGTTTACATTTTCCTGTGCTATGCTATTATTCATTATTCGTGGGAAGATGTTTAGTTGGTCGCTGGGAGAGTGGGAGTCTTAGTTCCCCTGACCTCGCTATTTTGCGCCATGCTTTATTTGCTAATACAACCTTTAGTTTGGGCGCTATGGTGGCCCAACGGTTGAACACCAACTGTTCGAAGGGGACCATATTCGGAGGTATCTATACATCTCGTTTAGCCAAACATTTTGAGATACCCATTAGGCTTAATGAGAGAGATGAGAGGCTACCGCCCCTGAAGTTTTTAGATTATGACCGTATTGGTAGCCCATGATGTTATTAAGAAAAATGATGATAGGAGGCTGCTTTACAGCTTAGTTTTTATCCAGGGTACTTGTTAAATTATTACTCTGCCTGCTTCTTCTTTGTTCGAGGTTCGCTCAGGCAGGTACACCATTATGCCCGGAGACACTTACAGATATTGGGGTTTGACGCAACCCCCGGCTCCAGAGTCGGCACCGGCCTTTGATCCATACCCGGAGCCAGTGTTTCAGTGGGAGCCGCAGGAGTTCGCCAAGCAATGGAATCCTGAGCACACTCCTAAGTATCCGGGAGAGAGCTCTTTCCAGCCATGGCCCTAGACCAACTTAGGCCAAAAAGCCTAAGCTTGCGGGAGTACGTACTTCTCATTGACTTTACATTCATATTTACACACTTGTTCTTAAGCAGTCGGTGTTCATACTCTTTCATTGTACCATCCATTGTAGTTTAGTTTCTTGTTTCACTTTCTTCTTGTGTGTTTATTTATCTTTGAGAAAAATACCAAAAATAGTTCTAGCTTTTTTTATAGTTGCTTAGTTGTAGTATTAAAAAGAAAACCCAAAAAGTTTTTTCTTTCTTCTTTTGTTTGTTGGGAGCTTTCCTGTGTAAATAGTTTTCTCATTCTTGTTTTGATTTTTGTTTCTTTGGGTCGTACGGACAAGACCATGATGAAAATGTTAAGTGGCTCTCGTATGCATTATTGTCCACCTATTAGAGAGACCATATTACCTTGTCTTCTCCTTTGAGTTATTGTTTGCACATTCCAGCTTAGTCCAATGCACGTGCACTCTTGTTATTATCCACACCGTTCGGTCGTGCAAGTGAAAGGCAATAATGACGATATTTGATGAAAAGATTGAGATGGAAAAAAGCTGGTATAAAATCGACCTATCTTGCTTTTGTAAATATGGTTAGCTCATCGTTTTGAATTCAATTCATCATGGGTGAAAAATATTTGCAATGACAATTAGAGATTATAGTTACTCATGCCATGCTTAATCAGCTAAGAGTGGATAATGGTTTGTTTTGGGTGCCAACATGCATATTAAAATGGTTGTGATGTGGTATGATGGGATGGTATACTCCTCTGAACAATTTGAGTGGCTTGACTTGGCACATGTTCATGCATGTAGTTGAAACAAAATCAACATAGCCTCCACGATATTTATGTTCATAGTGATTTATATCCAACTCATGCTTGCATTCAATGTTGGTTAATCTCGAAGCATGTTGATGACTGTGTCGCTCTCTAGTTGCTCGCTCCCTAGTCTTTTGCTAGCCTTCACTTGTACTAAGCGAGAATACTTCTTGTGCATCCAATACCTCAAACCCAAAGTTGTTTCATATGAGGCCACCATACCTACCTATATGCAGTATTTACCTGCCATTCCAAGTAAATTTAATGTACCAAACTCTAAACCTTCAAATAAACATTATGTTTTGTATGCCCAAATCGCTCATGTGGCGATTGGGGGCTGTCAGTATCTTCCATGATAGGTGGGTTATTCTCCCGACATGTGTTGGTTCACTTTCATTCACGAGAAAGTGGCTTGTAATTAGGATGCCCAGTTCCATGCTCGAAATAAAAGAAAAATATAATTAAACAAAACTCCCCCAGGATTCGGCTCGCCGTGGAGTGTGATTGGGTGGAGGGGGAGTAAAAACTTTATCATTCTGTTTGGGAACCGCCTATAATGTATCTAGCATGGAAGATATTGGAAACCTCTTGGTTGTTATGTGTTCAATCAAAGCATACCACTCAAAAATCATTACTTATCTCTGTTTTAAAAGCTCGAGCTCTGGCACCTCTGCAAATAAATGCTTCCCTCTATGAAGGGCCTTTCGAATTACTTTATTGTTGAGTCATCATCTTCTTATAAAAGGCACCAGTTAGAGAGCACCACTGTCCTTTGTATGCTTGCTGTTAATTGGTATTGAGTATGAGCATGATCGGATCTCTTTCACCGTGAATTACAGTGTCTAGTCAGTCCTTGATCTTTAGAGGTGCTCTGCATTTATGTTTTGTGGTCTCAAAAAGGGCTAGCGAGATACCATTTTATCATATTGTATCATGATTGTTTTGAAAAAGTGTTGTCATTCGAGAGTTATTATTATTGCTCGCTAGTTGGTTATGCCATTGATATGAGTAAATGTGAGACCTAAATTCATACTAACAATATTGAAATCATGCTCATCATTCAAGGATTTTGTGCCAAACATTTTAATAACTTCTTCTAACACTTGAGCACAATTTTCCTTTCTATCATTTTCACGAAAGGCATTAAAAAGATGAAGCATATGAGGCAACCTCAATTCAATTTTTTTGTAATTTTCTTTTATAAAACAAAACTAGTGAAAAACAAGAAACTAAAAGATTCAATTGATAGATCTAAAGATATACCTTCGAGCACTCACCTCCCCGACAACGGTGCCAGAAAAGAGCTTGATGTCTACTACACAACCTTCTTCTTGTAGACTCGTGTTGGGCCTCAAAGCGCAGAGTTTTGTAGGACAGCGGAAATTTCCCCTCAAATGGATGACCTAAGGTTTATCAATCCATGAGAGGTGTAGGATGAAGATGGTATCTCTCAAACAACCCTGCAACCAGATAACAAAGAGTCTCTTGTGTCCCTAACACACCCAATACAATGGTAAATTGCATAGGTGCACTAGTTCGGCGAAGAGATGGTGATACAAGTGTAATATGGATGGTAGATATAGGTTTTTGTAATCTGGAAATATAAAACAGCAAGGTAACAGATAGTAAACAATGAGCAAAACATTGTATAAATGCTTGGAAACAAGGCCTATGGTTCATACTTTAACTAGTGCAATTTCGGTCAACAATATTGGCATAGTTGAATCATATGTAAATACCTCTCGTGTGACAAAGAGTTCACTCCAAAGTCACAAATAGTGGAGAACTAACGAAAAAATTATTGTAGGGTACGAAACCACCTCAAAGTTATCTTTTTTGATCAATCTTATGAGCTATCCCTATAAGTGTCACAAACGGCCCTAAAGTTCATACTAAAATAACAACTTAAAATACACATCAACCAAAACCCTAATGTCACCTAGATACTCCAATGTCACCACAAGTACCCATGGGCTTGATTATACGATATGCATCACACAATTTCAGAGTCGTCATGTTCAATCCAACACAAAGAACTTCAAAGAGTGCCCCAAAGTTTCTACCGGAAAGTCAAGACAAAAATGTGTGCCAACCCCTATGCATAGATTCCCAAGGTCACGGAACCCGCAAGTTGATCACCAAAACATACATCAAGTGGATTAATAGAACATCCCATTGTCACCATGGATATCCCATCACAAGACATACATCAAGTGTTCTCAAATCCTTAAAGACTCAATCCGATAAGAAAACTTCAAAGGGAAAACTCACTTTATCACAACAAGATAGAGAGGGGAAAGCTCCATATGATCCATCTATATCAATAAAGCTCGCGGTACATCAAGATCATGCCATCTCAAGAACACAAGAGAGAGAGAGAGAGAGAGAGATCAAACACATAGCTATTGGTACATACCGTCAGCCCCAAGGGTGAACTACTCCCTCCTTGTCATGGAGAGCGCTAGGATGATGAATATGGCCTTCAGTGATGATTTCCCCCTCCGGCAGGGTACCGGAACGGGCTCTCGATTGGTTTTTCGTGGCTCTAGAGGTTTTCAGTGGCGGAACTCCCGATCTAGGTTTCTTTTCGAAGGTTTTTGGGTTTATAGGACTTTTTGGCGTTGGAATCACGTCAAGGAGGTGCTCGAGGGGCCCACAAGCTTTCTAGACGCGGCCAGGGGGTGGCCACGCCTAGCAGGCTTGTGGGATCCTCATCCACTTCCAGGCCCAGATTTTCGCTCCAATTTTTTTTATATTTTCCAAAAATATTCTCCGTAAATTTTCAGCCCATTCCGAGAACTTTTATTTCTGCACAAGAACAACACCACCGTAGTTCTGCTGAAAATAGCGTCAGTCTGAGTTAGTTCTAATAAAATCATACCAAAATCATATATAATTATTGTAAACATGACATGAATACTTCATAAATTATAGATACGTTGGAGACGTATCAGCATCCCCAAGCTTAATTCATGCTCGTCCTCGAGTAGGTAAATCATAAAAGAAATAATTTATGAAGTGTGAATGCTAGCAAGTGCACAAGTTTGATCAATGATAATTCCAATCACTTTTTCTAGCATCATTATGTATCATAAACAATAGCTCATCTCATAGGACTTCTCATGATGAAATAACAAACTATCCACATGTTAAAGTGTAGACTAACAAACTATGCTTTCAGTCACCAAACAATTGCAATTCATCTTATTTTCAGGAAGGGTCTATGTAAGAGCTTTGATTTAGAAAATTCCACATACTCAACTATCATATAGTCTTCCATGATTGCTAGCACTCAAAGCATATTTTTAGAACAAATAGAATCCATCTAACACAGACAAAAATAGGGGCTTAATGTTTCGCCTCCCAACTTATTTATCATATAGATAATTGTCAACAATAATAATTCATGATCAAATATATTTGAATGACCATATATGCTTGGATCTTTCCCCAACAGATGACGCTTGTCAATAGAAAAGGGCAAAATATAGGAAGTGGTGAAGATCACCATGACTCTTGTATAAAGGTAAGTACTAGAAAGTAAAAGATAGGCCCTTCGCAGAGGGAAGCATTGATTTGCCGAGGTGCCAGAGCTCGAGCTTTTAAAACAGGGATGAAAAAAAATTAGCAGTATGCTTTCATTTTCACCATAACAACCGAGAGATCTTGATATCTTCCATGCTAGATACATTATAGGCAGTTCCCAAACAGAATGGTAAAGTTTTTACTCCCCCTCCACCAATCAATCACACTCCATGGTGAGCCAAATCCACGGGTATCATCCATACCAACAACATTCCGGGGGATTTTTGTTTAATTATTTGCATTTTTTGTTTGATTTCGGGATTGGAAATCCCTATTACCAGCCACTTTCTCGTGAATGCTAGTGAATCAACACATATCGTGAGAATAACCCACCTAGCATGGAAGATACTGGCAGCCCCTAGTCATTATATGAGCGATTCGGGCATACAAAACAGAAAATTATTTGACGGTTTAGAGTTTGGCACATGCAAATTTACTTGGAATGGTAGGTAAATATCGCATATAGGTAGGTATGGTGGACTGATATGGAACAACTTTGGGTTTAAGGGTGCTTGGATGCACAAGCAGTATTTCTACTTGGTGCAGAAGTTTTGGCTAGTATGAGGTGGAAGCAAGCACCACATGTTGGAGGATCCATAACAATATAACTTGTATGCAAATATACGGAACCATAACTCATTACATTGTTTTCCTTGTCCAACTTCAACTAATTTGCTCAAATTTGAAAATAATTAATGGGTAATCACAGTCATAGAAGATGTCCAAGATAGTATATTTATATGTGAAATCTCTCTTCCTTCAATATTTTTCCAAGGCGCTCTGAGTGAGCATCCATCTGAGCTTTCATCGCGTTGATCTCCTGTTGGACTCTAGCCATCTGGTCCTCTAACCTTGTGATCTCCGTGTTACGGGCCGCTTAGTTTTCAAAAGTGACCTCAATTTCCATTAGGGTTGTGACCTCGTTCATCAGATCCAGAAGAACTTGAGCAAGCGGCCTGTCCGCTCTAGATCCGGCCACACCAGCGGCTGTCCTATTATGAGCCGTCGTTGAACCCGCAAGAAGACGGCGACACGGTTCGGCGGCTCATCTTCCTCCAGCTCAAGGTATTCTGACTCAGGGTAATGCTGGACATAGACCCCAAGCCCGTCGTTGCGAAGCTGCTAGATCAATTCCGTCTCTCCGCTCGAGGAACCATCCTCCGAGCAGATGAGAGTTCCTTCCCCTAACATGGAACCTTCAAGATCCATGACTTGGGTAAAGCCGATGAAGACGTGCTTCCTTCCTGGGTTAACACGGGCGGGTTGCGCGCGTCGGGCCGGCTCGACAAGGTCGGAGCAGATGTCCGGCCTGGGTTCCGATCCGTCGATCTTGCCGATGAAGACGTGAATTCCGCCAAACGGGACCCGGTGCCCATACTCGATTGAGTCGGTCTCGGGGCCATAACCGGCGTCATCGATGTAGAGCTTGCCACGGCGACTCTTGGTCATCCAGCCAACAACATATCCCTTGATCCCTAGGAGAGATCCCGTCGAGAACCTTGCATCACCGAGCGCTAGCCCCATGATGGGCGCCAAGTGTCATGCATTTGCCACGGCATATGTCTAGGTGAACGGACTTAAGTTCGAGGCCATCGCTAAGGCGGTGAACTTGAAGGGGTTGAGCGGAATCGAGAGACAAGGTTTTTACCTAGGTTCGGCCCCTCAAAAAGAGGTAAAAGACTACGTCCTGCTTTGTATTGTATTGACTGTGTATCGATTACAAGGGAGCGAATTTGCTTGACCTATCTCTCGATCAGTTGTTTTTTCTCCTAAGCCGCCCAGGTAAGCCGCCCTTATATACATGGGTCAAGGCCCTGGGCTTACAAGAGTCCGGGTCGGTTAAACTTAACAACCGACCTCACCTCTAACTAAACATGCCTTATCTAAGAAGTCACTCTAGGCGGCTCAAGTCCACTGGATTACATCCGGCCTTCTGGCTCTGGGCCCTCCGGCCCACTGCTTATGTTTCCTCCTGGATTTACCGTAAGCCACCAACCGCATGCCCCGGCCCCACCTGGGCGGGTCTCGCCCTGGGTGTATATCCCCAACAGAACCCATCACAAAGCACCTCTTCCCATGACAAGAAAAACTGATCTAGTTGTCCTAACCAAACCAAAGATTCGAAGAAGAAATTTGAAGCTATAAGTAATAATGCATATAAGAGATCATGGAAGACTCAAATAATATTCATGGATAGAAACTTATCATGAACTCAAAATTCATAGGATCCCAACAAACACACCGCAAAAGTTTGCGTCAAATAGATCTGTAGGAGACCATTGTATTGAGAATCAAAAGAGAGAGAGGAAGCCATCTAGCTACTACCTACCGACCCGTAGGTCTATGGTGGACTACTCACGAATCATCGAAGATGCACCAATGAGGATGATGCACCCCTCTGTGATGGTTTTAGATTGGAGCTTGAGGTTTTGGAACTTGCGATGGATGGATGTGTTTTTCATCGACTCTTTTAGCATTTCTAGTATATTTGGGAATTTATAGGCGTCAGAGGCGGCGGAGAGGGGTCTCGAGGAGGGCACAACCCATCAAGGCCACCTCTGCAAAGGGCCTATCTATTTACTTAATACAATTTTTACTTTTATTTGATTCCCCATCTTCTCTTATAAAGCACCAACTAGGGGCACTATGATCATACTTGTGCATTGGGTATAGTTAATATTCGAGTGTGTTTCATGAATGGATCAATGATTTAGCATGATGGGCTAGTGATAACTTTATTTAGTGTTGATATTTTTTTGAACATGGTTCCTTGTTGGTATGCTTGAGTATTAAATTCTTCATGTCAAAACTTGACTATTGCTTTGAACCATCTAAAATTCCAAATGTCCATGCTACAAAATAAAAGAATATGTGATGAACATGTTAGGTAGCATTCCACATCAAAAATTCTGTTTTTATCATTTACCTACTCGAGGACGACCAGGAATTAAGCTTGGGGATGCTGATACGTCTCCAACGTGTCTATAATTTTTGATTGTTCCAAGCTATTATATTATCATTCTTGGATGTTTTATAATAATTTTATAGCAACTTTATATCATTTTTTGGGACTAACCTATTGACATAGTGCGAAGTGCCAGTTGCCATTTTTTGCTTATTTGTTACTTCACAGAATATCAGTATCGAACGGAGTTCAAATGCCACGAAACATTTTGGAGATTTTTTTGGACCAGAAGACAACTTGGGGACCAAGGAAGCACCTGGGGGAGGCCCGTAGGGCCCACAAGACACTAGGACGCGCTAGAGGCCCCCAGCGCGCCCTCGTGGGTTGTGGGGCCCACGGTGGTCTCCTCCATCGCCTCTCAGCTCTATAAATACCCAAATATTCCAGAAACCCTAAAGGAGTCAACGAAACACAGTTCCAGCCACAACAAGTTCCAGAACCATGAGATCCAATCTAACACCATCACGGAGGGGTTCATCATCCTCATGGATGCCTCTCCGATGATGCGTGAGTAGTCCACCATAGACCTATGGATCCGTAGGAAGTATCTATATGGCTTCCTCTCTCTCTTTTGATTCTCAATACAGTGGTCTCTTGGAGATCTATTTGATGTAATGACTTTTTGCGGTGTATTTGTTGGGATCCGATGAAGTTTGAGTTCATGATCAATTTCTATCCATGAACGTTGTTTGTGTCTTCTTTTGATCTTTTATGTGCATGATTATTTATAGCCTTGTATTTCTTCTTTGAATCTTTGGTTTAGTTAGGCCAAATAAATCGATTTTTCTTGCCATGGGAAGAGTTGCTTTGTGATGGGTTCGATCTTGTGGTGTCCTCTCCCAGTGATAGAAGGGGCAGCAAGGCACGCATGTATCATTGCTATTAAGGAAAACAAGATGGGGTCTATTCGTACAAGAATAGATCTTGTCTACATCATGTCATTGTTCTTATTGCATTACTCCATTTATCCATGAACTTAATACACTAGTTTCATGCTGGATAGCGGTCGATGTGTGGAGTAATAGTACTAGATGCAGGCAGGAGTCGGTCTACTAATCTTGGACGTGATGCCTATATATTGATCATTGCACTACTGGGGAAAAGCCTAGCAATAGCATGGTTTTTAGGTGTATCAGTAGAGTGGGGGCCCGCACTACTAATAAGGCACTACAGCTAACATGTATCAGTAGCGCTGGTTAACCAGCGCTACAACTAAAGTTTAGCAGTAGCGCCTCTTAACCAGCGCTACTGCTAACCGAGTTATCATTAGCGCGCTTCTCTAACCCGCGCCACTGTTAAACGGACATATTCTTTTTTTATATTAAACGGACATATTCTTTTTTTATATTTATGTTGTATTTACACACGGTTACACATATTAATATACAACATCAATAATTATTTTGCCAGCAACTACATTTAGATTAAAGTGGATGGATGCAAGTGATCATGTTGAATTATAATAAAATATGATGTTGCCAATCGCAACATCATATTTTCCTCTAATTCAACATGATCACTTGCATCCATCCACCTTAATCAAATATATATATCATATAACTCATCGTCATCTTACTCATCTAACAACTCATCATCATTTTAATCATACCAAGTTAAAATCTCATAAAACAGAAAAACATCATAATAGTAATCATCCTAATCGAGCATGCAAGTTAAAATAAACCAGAAAAGTTCTCTCTCAGAGGACCTAGTCCTCCCTCCTAGGTAAAATGACATAAAACAGAATAACACCTATGTCTCCATGATGGAGCAAAGAGATCCAACGGTCTTCAACTTGCGGCTTGCGATCCTTCTTTATTTGTCCCCATGCTTCAATTTAGAGCCGTCTTGGTGGTTTGCGCTCAGTCGAGTATGCAAAAGAGAACTTGGGCCTCATAGCGCTATTAATTAGCATATTATCTTCGGCTTGCATCAACGGAGGCACAACTTCATTTGGCAGTTTCGGTTGAAGAACATTATAGTAGCCTATGTCAGAATTCTGGGAACGGGGGTACCAAGTCCTGCCTTCCTGCGGCCCAAGACATGGCCCACCTCGTCAGCCAGGCGTGGCCTGGCACGACACTACTCAAGAGAAGGCCCTCACGAGGACCCTGGGCTCGCGAGGGAGAACAATATAAAGACCAGAAAGGATGGGCCTCCTCAGGTCCCCCTCCTAAGCGGCGGAGATCTCCATGCACGGTCCGGCCTCAGGAGTCAAGGGTGATGCAAGGAAGGATAGGAGGAACATCCGGCGAAGAGCGCCCAATCTCAACCTCGGGTGGAGCAGCACTCTTAGGAGGAAGGAGCCCCCACTCGTCAAATCGTGGCAGCTTCAGGACAAGGGCTTCTCGGCCCTCATAGTTGTACAAGGGAAGGCCGCCCTGATGAAGCTCACCAGGCTCACCACCGGTCAGGCGGCAGAGCAATTGGTGCGGCATGTCGGGGGAAAGAGACGACGCCTGGATTCTCATGGGATTGCGGAGCCCCCTGAAGGCCCACATCGGACCTGAATGACGCTACAGGGGAGCAATTCGTCAGCGCACGAACTCTTGCACCACCATCACCATTGTCACGCCTGCCCCCTTCAGCCTCGTCATCCTGGCTAGGACGCGCTTGTGTCGTGGATCGGCGAGCTCCTCGCACACTCACCCATGGCGCGACACTACAGGGGACAGCTGGAGATGGAACAAGGGACAGCCTCGATGGCATTGACGTACACCCACTACCGCCAGAATCCTGTGGCCGCTGGAGAGAGCACTGCATCGAGTGCCTCTCCGGTCGGTACATCGGCTGCTCTCAAGGATGCACACCCAGAGCATTGTTCCCCCGAGGTCAGCTCGAGGGAGAAGAAGTGGCTTAGCAGGCCCACAGAGGGGTCGATGACCACGAAGGCCTCGCACAGGAACACAAAGGCCGAGAGGAGGACAAGGGAGCCGGGGTCAAGATGGAGCACATGGATCTGATAGTGTGACAGCACAGCAGAGAGGAAGTCCGAGAACGGCGGCAACAAGCCCGAGAGAAGGGCATGGATATGGAGAGGAACAGCGGAAGCTACAAGCTCGCCCTGAGGTCATGAGCCTGGCCAGTTCGGTCGCCTCCCATTCGTTGGAGTCGGCGGCGACCACCAGCTGAACCTTCTCCGACCCCTCCATGTTTAACACCAAGACCGGCCAAGCACGGGCAAAGGCGTGGATGCACTGAACGACGCCCTCGGGTCCTCGCCCTCTTCCTTCTTGGAAACCATGGCTAAGAGGGTAGCGCGGCACACGTGGGGACTCGGTAGAAAGGACGAGGATTGCAGAAGAGGGGAAGACAGATGGCGAGGTCGACGAAGAGCAAGGCCGACTTGGCGGTGTACATCAAGAAATTCAACAGACTAGACGACCGCTGAGCTGGTACGGAGGAGAGGCGGGCTCCGGCCCCTTCGGATCCGACACGTGTAAAGCCTGGCCTGTAGTCATTTGGGCCCCGCGGCACTTCGGGCCGTCCTCAAAGCTTCGCTTCGAAGCCAGCTCGGGCGCGCCTTTGGTCCGGGGGCTACTGTCGTCGTTCTGGGAACGGGGGTACCCAGTCCCGCCTTCCTACGGCCCAAGACATGGCCCACCTCGTCAGCCAGGCGTGGCCTGGCACGACACTACTCAAGACAAGGCCCTTGCGAGGACCCTGGGATCGCGAGGGAGGACAACATCAAGACCAGCAAGGATGGGCCTCCTTAGGCCCCCTCCTGAGCGGCGGAGATCTCTATGCAGGGACCGGCCTCAAGAGTCATGGGTGACCCAAGGAAGGACAGGCAGGCGCTAGCGCCAGGCAGCGTAATTTTCGCTTTGGTGCAAAGGGAGCAAGGATGTACGCGTGTTCCCAAAGCGCCTCCTAAAGGTTTCCATTCTGGTGCACCAAGACCACGACCACGAGCCCCGCAGGACGGATGTCATCACCGAGCCCATCACTGCATCACCAACAGCTACTTTGCAGGCGAAGACCGCCTTTGGACAGTGCGCAGAGGTACTGTTGTCCTATATCGTCGATCCCACCACTGAATCACCAACAACCACCGCTATATATACAAGCTCTGTCACATTATAGGGGGGGTCCGATTCAACACTTAGCCACTAAACACACCACCGCAAGGTAGAGGGCCAAGAATACTCCTTGAGCGCCCTCGCGAGGCTCAAGCCCACTATACTAGTTCATGCACCAAAACCTCCACGAGCGGCAATCCACCAAAGAAGGAGTAGGGTATTACGCTTCACAGCGGCCCGAACCTAGGTAAAATGTCGTGTTCATCTTCTTCCTTGTCATCGAGCGAGTTTGCCGTGTAACTATCGAGTAGCGAGCTAGATTGGGTGAGGCCACAGGAAAGCTTCGCACACACCCCTGTGTTCAAACCTTGAGGGTTTTGCGGAGCCCGAAATCCGACAACCTAGTTAGCAATGTTATCAATACCATTTACGCAATAGTAGTGTACTTAATTGGTAACTCTTACCAAGATATTTTTGTGAATGTCATCCGCCCTCAACCTATGCACTAGTGTCCTATACAATGTATAATTTGGGCCAGTTTCCAAAATTATACGACAAGATCTCCCTACTAACTAGGACACCAATAAAAAAGTTGATAAGATCATGCTTCTCCTCCCAAGTTAGATGTGATCCATAAGTGTAGTGTGTCGTGTCAATTATTTTCTGTGTTTCACTCAAAGAAACGAAATAAGCGGTAAATTATAAATTAACAAATTTAGTATGGATGAACACCAACTATTTTTAAATATAGAATGTAAATTACTTGACAAATATGCATGATTGATAAACTAACATGAAGGTAAAATAGGAAGCATGTCGACATCCACCCAAATGTCGATGTTACATTCAATATGATATTAGGAATGAAGATCAAAGGTTATTTCCATATCCTCCTGAAATCCATATGCCTTGTAAAGAAATTCCCAATTTGAGCTCCCTAATTCTGTGTTTTTAACTGCATTCATTACTTTGACTAAAAATGTGTGACC
Source organism: Hordeum marinum (assembly GCA_022496015.1). Taxonomy (NCBI): domain Eukaryota; kingdom Viridiplantae; phylum Streptophyta; class Magnoliopsida; order Poales; family Poaceae; genus Hordeum; species Hordeum marinum. The sequence continues at coordinate 416,587,181 of CM039678.1, read as the reverse complement.
ATGTTTAGTCCTCAGGTTGGCTCTCCTCGACTCGAAACTCTCGTGCTCTTCGAAACCGAGCCTCTCCAAGAATACCATCTTGCATTACCCTTGCTAAAAAGTGGACATATCGAGCGCCTGAAATTCACCGGAACGGAAATGAAACAACATTCCGACGAAATATTGGCCACTCGGATCATTTGCATATAACAGTAAGAAAAATATAGAACTTGAAGAAAATGCAATAAGGTTTTTCTTCACAATATTTGAAACTAAATTCAGCCTAGCTAAATTTCTGTCCTAATTTGAAAACCTAGTTAATTTCATACTAATTAACTTGGTTCATACTACCTAATCTGTCCTAGGGTTCATACTAATTCATACTACATACCTAATATGTCCTAATCTATCCTAGAGAGACACAGAGAGAGAGAAGGAGGGGCAGAGGACTTACAAGGGGCTAGGGGAGACGCCGGCGGCGAAGTGGAGCTCGGGGGAGACAGAGGGTGCGCGAGTGGCAACGGACAGCGCGCGGGCAGCAACGGACGGGTGCGGGTGGAGGAGCGAGAGACGATGGGGGTGCGAGGCCGACGACGGATGGCGACCGTGGCGTCAGAGGAGAGGGATCGAATGTGGGGGAATGGGTATATGGAGGAAAGAGGTGGAGGAGCTAGCGTGGGCCGGGATTATGTCAAGATAGAAGTAGCGCGTTTTAGGAAACAATGCTACTACTACCTGATGTATCTATAGCGCGTTCTAGGTACCGACGCTACTGCTAAACCTAGCCTGGCGGCAATGGTGGGCCAATATTAGTAGTGGCGCCTTTTCAGGAAGCGCGCAATGACTATTTAGCAGCAGCACCTCTTTTTATCCTGCGCTACTGCTAAGGTTCTATGTATAAGGTTTTCCCTAGTAGTGTTTCCTTGGATATCGTCATGATTAGTTGATCTTCTATCAATATCCCAATAGTAATTTGTTTACCCACTGTGTGCTAGTTTCTTGAGAGAAGCCACTAGTGAAATCTACGACCCCCAGGTGTATCCTTTTAATATATTGCTTTCCCAGCTATCTTTTTCCGCATTTGTTTTCATATCTATTATTCCAAAAACACAAAAATACCTTGTTGCACTTTTTAGTTGCATCTTTTATTTTGTGTTCTTGTGCGATCTATTTATCCAATGTCATACAAATCAATCTATCTTTTACCATGGAGATATTGACAACCTCTCTTACACGGCGGGTTGCAAGTATTTGTTCTTTGTATGCAGGTACCGTTTACATAGTGTTGCTTTCTCCTAGTGGTTCGATAATGTTGGTTTCATAACTGAGGGAAATACTTACCATAGTTTTGCTGCATCATCCCGTTATCTTTGGGAAATACCGATGCAATCGCAAGCCACTTCACGCCGTCCATGGCACAGAAGAGGTCGGACCTGGCGAAGAAGAGGGCAGGCATGAAGGAGAAGATGCGTACACGCCACAGTCTTCATCCCTACTATGTTCAGCCAAGGGGGACCAGCATGTTCGAGAACTGCTTTGCAAGAGGACGACTTGCAATAGAGCTACTTCTAGAGAGGAGGCCAAGTTGGCGAAACTAGATCTAGACTCAAAGACTCCACTATATGATGGTTGCGATCCCGAGGTGACCCGCTTGAGTTTCACACTAGAATTTCTCAAGACGAAGGCAAAAACAAATGGACAGATGCAAGCCTGGATGACCTTTTGAAGTAACTAAAGAAGGTTCTTCCGGCGGGAAGCCTGTGTCCCACTAGTGTCGAGGAGGCCACAAAAATTGTGTGCCCTCTTGATATGCCGCACATTAGATAACATGCATGCATCAACGATTCCATCATATATTGGAATGAGCACACGATAAAAACAATATGCCCAATGTGTAATGCTTCACGATATAAGAAGGCCAGAAAGAAATATCCATAGAAAGTCATATGGTACTTTCCCATCACTCCCCGTCTGCAGTGGTATTTCATAGATCCTAAGAAAGCAAAGCTCATGCAATGGAACGTGGATAGGGTGAAGCCAGACGATGGAGATGATCCAAAGCTGAGACACATCATAGATGCTAGTCAGTGGAGAGCATTAAACATTGAATATAAATATTTTGCAGATGATCCAAGGAACATCGTGCTTGGCACTAGTACTGATGGCATGAATCCGTTTGTCAAGCAGAACACCAATCATAGCACATGGCCCGTGTTTGTATGGTTGTACAAACTCCCCTTGGAAGTGCATGAATGCAAAATACATACAAATGACTATGCTTATTCAAGGGACAAAACAATCGGGAAATGATATTAATTTGTATCTCGGGTTACTGAAAGAGGAGCTAGAAACGTTATGGACAATGCCGGCCAAGACATGGGACGCCAGCAGAGGAGAGCATTTCGACATCAGAGCCACGTTGATCATGACGGTGCACGACTATCTCAGTTACTAATATGTCGTGGGCCAGGTGTGCCATGGATACTGAGGATGCACCAGGTGCATGGATGATGGGTCTTTGCAAATCATGTACATGGGGCATCAAATATGGCTCGAGAAGGATGACCCGTGGAGAAAGCATGGAGATCTATTCAATGGTAAGGTAGAGCATCTAGGACCTCCACGTAAGCGGAGAGGCTTCAAAGTTGATGAGTTGTTAAAGAACTAGGAACAATGCCCCTCGCCGGGAAAGACAAATAAAAAGGCGCCGGAGCCGCTGCTGAAGGTATGGAAAACAAGGTTTGTTTCTTGGGACTTCAAATACTGACCCAAACTAGACACGCCTCATAGCCTTGATCAAATGCATGTCACAAAGAATATCCTTGAGATTTTTCTTGGAAAATTTGTGAACATGCCGGAGAAGACCAAGTATGGGCCGAAGGCAAGAAAAGACTTGGAATTTTTGGATATCAGGAAAGATGTCCTCATGCTCGGTGAAAAGTCATCGGAAGAGACAGAGATTGGGACGGAGATGGAAGATAGGGGCAAAAAGCAAAAAAATAAGGGAGAAGAGTATTGCCCCCCTCTTGCTTCACCGTAGATCCAAAGTAGGTCGATCAATTCTTCAAGTGCCTTGCTGGAATCAAAGTTAGTTCCAGATACAATGGGAAGATAAGCAGATATCTGGAAACCAAGAAAAAAGGTTCAGTGGGATGAAGTCTCATGAATGTCACGTGATGACGATGTAGTTGCACTTAGGGGGATTTTGTACACGCACGTCCATGATACACTTACTGAGCTATGCCACTTTTTTGACACTATCTCTCGAAAGTCGATCAGTGTGAAGCAACTGAAAAGGCTACAGGAAGAGATCGTTGTCATACTAAATGAGCTAGAGATGTACTTTCAGCCCGTGTTCTTCAATGTCATGGTGCATCTATGTGTCCACGTCGTGGACGACATCATAGACCTAGGGACGACATTCCTACACAACATGATGTCATTCAAGAGGATGAATGGGGTCATCGAAGGATTCGTTCTTAACATGTCCTATCCGGATGGAAGCATCATGCATGGCTATCTGACCCAAGAGTGCATCTCCTTTGTTGAGAATTATCTAGGTGTCGGAGAACCTGTTGTTGGTTTGCCCCTCAACAAGCACCGTGGAAGGCTAAAAGGAGAAGGTGACATTAACGGCTGGAGGGAATTGAATTTGTACCGCTCGGGTCGACAGGACGACTTTGACATACCTAACTTAGTAGTGCTATAACACATAAACGTGGTAGATCCTTTCGTGGCACTGGACAAAGAGACCATCGCAAAGAACTACCGTGACCGTGAACTGCACAGGATGGACGTTGAAGTTATTAGATACCACAACTCAACTTTCTTGCATTGGTTCAAAGAGCGAGTTGCGGCTAATCCCCCAGAAGAGGGTTGTCCAGATGGAAAGTTGATATATGCCTTAGCACATGTCCCTACATTGAACCTCACGACCTATCAGGCATACGATATAAACGGATACACATACTACACGGAGGCCAAAGATATGAATAGTGAATACCAGAATCAGGGGTGGCGATGGAAGCCATGATCGGCGATGTAATTGAAAGATACTACGGAAAGTTCGAAGAGATATAGGAACTTGAATACTTTGGATTTCATAGCGCGACGATGTTCCGTGTCAGATGGGTTAAAATCGTACAAAGAGAAAACCGACTTTTCACTACCATGTGTATACTCGATGCCAATAGCCGTACTGTGAGTACCACCGCCAAAAATGAGCCATGTGTAAACGCTAAGCACATGAAAAAATGCTTACTCATAGAAGACTCTTTCAATCCCAACCGTGATGTACTGAGGAGAGGAAAAAGGAGCATCATCAGAATGGATGGAGTCATCAACGAGGAAGACTACGACCAATATGGTGACCAAATGAGGGAAGATGATGATGACGATGAACCATACATCAAAAGAAGAAGTAGGACAACATTACCTAAGAAATATCATACTCTCTGGAAAAGGAAAAGTCACAACGAGGGGCTCAATTATTCGACAACGAACAAAAGAGGAAAGTAGAAGATTAGTCTCAAGCGTCGTCGCCCGCGCACTAATTAACAAATGATCATAATTTGTGTGTACCTATCTTGTATAAGTACTTAACACCGTTATCGGTCAAATGATGTGATATATATATATTATGCACTAATTATTATTCGAAGGTGCTCATAGTGTGAGGAGGCGTCGTCTGAAGGTGCTCGATCATACCGGGGGGCGGGTGTTATTACTACATAATTAAACAATCCTAAGTAGCAATTAGAAAAAATAAAGAGAAAAAGTAAAAAATGTAAAAGAAAGAGAAAAATAAAAAGGAAAAATATTAAAATATCTACATAATTTACAAAATAAACAAAACAGTTAGTAGTAGCATGTTTGGGCAACACAAGCGCTATAGCTAACTTAGCTATAGCACGCTTTGCAAAAAAGCCGCAATAGCTAAGTTAGCTATAGCCTGACTGTTCTTCCCTGACCTCATCCCCAATCCCCCACTCGATTCATCTCTTTCCCTTGCCTCTCCCTCGCTCTCTCTCGTCCCAACCCCGGCGATCCTGAACCCGACCTCGACCCCGACCCCGACTACTTTGCCCTAGTGACCCCCTGGCCTCGACCCTGACCACGACCACTCAGCTCTGGCGACCCCGAACTCAACGTCCTCGGCCTCTCATTCTCCACCGGTCGTCGTCCCTCGCATCTACAGGCCACCTCCGCCTGTCTTGTGTGGTGAGCATGCGACATCATCCCCATGCCTCCTCCTCGCGTTTCCGTTACTGGAATTTTTTTTAGGGATATTAGTTTATGAAAATAAATAGATTCTAATTAGTTTATAGTTTAAAGTTAGTTTATAGATTAGGGTTAATAGTCAACTTCAAAATTAGTTCATAGTTTATAATTTATAGTTTGTAGTTTCTTTTTCTAGAAATTACTTTATAGTTTCTATTTCTGAAAAAAAATCAATTAATAGTTAACATTTAATTTTATAGTAAAACAAAAAATTAGAATTCTTAAATTAGTTAATACTTTCTAAAAAATAGTTAATAATTGTATGTTTCTAAAAAAAATCAGTTAATAATTTATAGTTTTTGTTTCTTAAAAAAATCATTTTATAGTTTCTATTTCTGAAAAAATAGTTAATAGTTAATAGTTTCTGTTTCTGAAAAAATTAAATTTATATTTTTGTTTCTAAAAAAATTAGTTTATAGATTAGGGTTAATAGTCAAATTCAAAATTAGCTTATAGTTTATAGTTTATAGTTTATAGTTTCTGTTTCTGAAAATTAGTTTATATATGGTTTATATTTCTGAAAAATCTTTTGATAATTAACACTTAATTAGATAGTAGAACCAAAAATTAGGATTCTAAAGTTAGTTAATAGTTTCTGAACAAAATAGTTAATAGTTTATGTTTTTGAAAAAGCCTAGTTAATAGTTAATAGTTTCTGTGTCTGAAATTGAAATGCTTGCTGTCCATTTGAAGTTTTTGTCCAAATGCAATGAAAATGAAAATGAAATGCTTGTTGTCCATTTGAAGTTTTGATGAGTTGTTGTCCATTTGAAGATTAGTTGTCGTCCAAACACTCAAATTGGACCAGATACAATGTGTTTGCAGGGAAACTAGTTCTATGTAGCCTATGTTTTGCCAGAATGTTCATTCATTTCTGTTTTGGCAAATTTCATGTGCTCGATATGTGCCGTTTTAGCATAGATCATGCCGAAATTTACCGTGAATTTCGACATAATGTGTGCATCAAAATAGACATATCTAGTGCCCGAGATTTGTCGGGATGGGAATGAAATGACAGCAAGGCAAAAAATAGGCCATTTTTCCAAGAGTTATTATTCACTTTATTATATAAAGCTCGAGAAATTAAACAACTAGATTGGACCCTAGGAAACATGGCCGACAACGATGAAGACGGAAGTTCTCGCACCCAAGAAGGAGAAGCACATGCTTTCTTCAACTATCTGGCTGCATAAGAGATGGGGACGACCACTGATGTTACCTCCCAAGAGAGTGAAGGAAAGAAGGGAAAGAGGACACAATGCCCAAATCAGCTTGGCACCGGAAGACTGGTGATCACTGAGGTGGCAAAAGGCGATTTAGATCCAATCGAGCCATGGGATGTGGTAGCGAAGTACGTCAACAAATTAGCATGCATGTTCCGGGATACCGCTAACATCAATGAACCTTTGCAACACCTGCTCCTAACTAGGTTGCACGCAAGATTCTTGTTCCCCGGTCGGGATGAAAAAATCAATGACCCGTGGAATGATCCTACCATGAAGAAGATAAACAGCAAAGCCCTGGGAAAGTTCAGCAATGCATTGAGTGCTTGGAAAACAAGGGTGAAAAGGTCGATTGAAGTAGAGCATCAAACCTATGCCCAGATAAAAGAAGAAAATCCAAATTTTTTGGAAGAGGACTTTGAAAAGTTCAAGCCGACTTGCGCTGAAGAAGCTACCAAGGCCAGATCTGAGAAAGGCAAGGAGCTTCCGGCAAGGAACACGGGGAACCACCAGCTCTGTTGTGGTTACAAAGGCAAGAGAAAAGAGGCCCATGTGGGCTAAGGAGGACACATAACATGGACTTATGGGGCTCCCAGACCCCTTGGCTGAGTTCATCGACCTGCAGGAGCATGACTTCATCAGTGTCCGGTTCAAGTGGGACCCTATAAAAAAGGAATTTTACACGGACAGACGTACGGGGGAATTCATGAGAATATTGGTAATTATCATTTTACCACCTTATATTAGCTTCTGATCAAGTTGACGACGTTCTGGTCAACATTCGCAATTGATTCACGCTCACTTTGCAAAGAGAGCAACATAAGCTTGTAGCCAAAAGCGACTCGTCGACTCAGTCGACTCAGTCGTCAGCGAAGTACAAGTGGGACACCCCTTTCAACTGGGCGATCAACATAATTTATGGAAAACCATTGGACAGGCCATACATCTCCAACATATCTATAATTTTTGCTTATGGAATGCTGTTATATTATCATTCTTGGATGTTTTACAATCATTTTATAACAAATTTATATCATTTTTTAGGACTAACCTATTGACATAGTGCCAAAGTGTCAGTTGCTGTTTTTGCTTGTTTTTTACTTCGTAGAAAATCAATACCAAACGGAGTCCAATCACGACGAAACTTTTTTGAGGTTTTTTCTAGACCAGAAGACACCTAGTGGTCCAAAGAAGTGCTGGAGAAGTGCACCGAGGAGACCACAACCCACCAAGGCATGCTAGGGGGGCAACGCAACCTGATAGGTTGTGCCGTTCTCGGGGCCCCTCTCCATCGCATCTCATGCCTATAAATTCCCAAAGATTCCAAAAACCCTAGGGGAGTCGACGAAACACAATTCAAGCCGTCGCAAGTTCTAGAACCTTGACATCCAATATAAACACCATCACGAAGGGGTTCATCTTCTTCATAGGTTCCTCTCATATGATGCATGAGTAGTCCACCATAGACCTATGGGTCCGTAGGCAGTAGCCAGATGGCTTCTTCTCTCTATCTCTCTTATGATTCTCAATACAATGGTCTCTTGGAGATCTATTTGATGTAAAATTCTATGGTGTGTTTGTTGGCATCCAATGAATTTTGAGTTCATGATCACTATCTATCCATGAATATTATTTGAGTCTTCTTTGATATCCTATATGCATGGTACCTTATAGCCTCGTATTTCTTGTTCGAATATATGGTTTAGTCAGGCCGACTAGATCAATTTTTCTTGCCATGGGAAGAGGTGCGTTGTGATGGGTTCGATCTTGCGGTGTTCTTTCTCAGTGATAGAAGGGGCATCAAGACACTCATGTATAATTGTTATTAAGGATAACAAGATGGGGTCTATTCCTATATGAATAGATCTTGTCTACATCATTTCATCGTTCTTATTGCATTACTCTGTTTTTTCACGAACTTAATACACTAGATGCATGCTGGATAGTGGTCTATGTGTGGAGTAAAAGTGGTAGATGCAGGCAGGAGCAGGTCTACTTATCTTGCACGTGATGCCTGTATAATGATCATCGCCTTGGACATTGTCATGACTATTCGATTTTCTATCAATTTCCCAACAGTAATATGTTCATCCACCGTGTGCTATACTCATGAGAGAAGCCACTAGTGAATCCTATGGCCCTAGGGTCTACTTTTCCAATGTATTGCTTTCAGATCTATCTTTTTGCATTTTTGTTTTCAGATCTACAAAACAAAAAACCTAAAAACATATTGTTGCATGTTTTGTATGCCCTTTTTATTTTGTGTTCTTGAGAGATCAATCTCTCCGATCTATCACTACCTAATCTATCCTTTTACCGTAGAGAGATTGACAACCTCTCTTTCACGTAGGGTTGCAATTATTTGTTGTTTGTGTGTAGGTGCTGCTTATTGGGTGGTGGTGATCCTCCTACTAGTTTGATAACCTTGGTTTCATAACCAAGGGAAATACTTACCATTACTGTGCTGCATCATCCCTTCCTCTTTGGGGAAATACCAACGTAGTCTCAAGCCACCTCAAAGGAATATCTGGCGCCGTCCCCGGGAAGGAAGCAGTCTCTTCTACCTATCTATCATAGGCTCCGAGGGGACTCCATCATCATCTACCAGGTTCCTAATCACAAATATCATCTCCTTGCAATTACATTATTTGCCATTTGCCTCCCGTTTTCCTCTTTGCCATTTTCCATCATCTACCAGGTTCCTAATCACAAATCACACTTCACCAATTTGTCGTTTTATTCACCCTCTTTTTCGATTGCCTTTTTCTCGCCGGATCTCTTCCTTGCTTGCAAGGTTGTTTGCGTAGTCATGATGACTCAAGAGAACACCAAGTTGTCTGATTTTTCCAATACTAATAACAATGATTTTATCAGTATGCCTATTGCTCCTCCCGCCACTAGTGTGTAGTTTTGTGATATTAATGCCGCTTTGTTGAATCTTGTCATGAAAGATCTATTTGCTGGTAATCCTAATGAGGATGTCGCATCCCATCTAAACACGTTCGTGTAATTGTGTGATATGCAACAGAAAAAAGATGTGGACAATGATATAGTGAAGTTGAAATTATTTCCTTTTTCCTTGCGGGATCATGCAAAAATTTGGTTTTCCTCTTTGCCTCGCAATAGTATCGATTCTTGGAATAAGTGCAAGGATGCTTTTATCACTAAGTATTTTCCACCCGTGAAAATTATTTCCCTTAGGACGAAAATCATGAATTTTAAGCAACTTGAGCATGAACATGTTGCACAATCTTGGGAAAGAATGAAGTTGATGCTAGGAAATTGCAATACTCATTGTTTAAATCTTTGGATGATCATACAAAAAATTTATGCGGGTTTGAATTTTGTCTCCAGAAATATTTTAGATTCCGTCGCAGGTGGTACTTTTATGGATATTACTTTGGGTGAATCTAATAAATTTCTAGATAATATCATGGCTAATTATCCTCAATGGCATACCGAAAGACCACCTACTAGTAAGAAATTTAATTTGGTTGAAGAAATTAGTATTTTGAGAGATAAGGTTGATGCTTTCATGAGATTGGTTGCTAGTAAAAATGCTCCTATTGATCTTAATGATGTGCCTTTGTCTACTTTGATTGAGAAAAATAGTGATTTCGTAGATGTGAATTTAGTCTCGCGAGGCAATTTCAATAACAATGCTTATAGAGGTAATTTTAATCCTAGGCCTTTTCTTCGAAATTCCTCTAATAATTATGGTAATTCTTCTTACAATAATAATAGGAACACCTCTGATCTTGAGGGTAATATCAAATAATTTATCAATGCCCAAAATGCTTTCAATACTATGATAGAAAAAAAGTTGAATAAGATTGATGATATGTCTAGAAGCATTGATAGAATTTCTCATGATGTTGAAATTTCAAGTTGAAAGCTTTTATGCCTAAGATATATGAATCAATTAAAGCTTTATATGTCTCAATTGATGAAAGTAAGAAAAGAACCGCGATTCTTAGAGCTAAAAGAGAAATCTTAGAAAAATCATTTTCTAGTGATTGCCTTCGTAAAAATAATGAAGATCTTAAAGTGATTGGTGTTTCTTCCATTGGTTCCTAGTTTAGTAAGATTAAGATTGATGATAAAGGGACTCAAGTAGAGTCAACTTTACCTATAAGGCATCCCAATGATTTGGAGGGTGAAAATCTTGATGAAAATTATGATAAAAGTGGGTTTGAAGAGGTCAAAACTATGACTAGTGATGTGCCCATTATTTTGGATTGCAAGGACTTTAATTATGATAGTTGCTCTTTGATTGAATGTATTTCTTTTCTGTAATCCATGTTGAATTCACCCCATGCTAATGAGAAAAATAATGCTTTTACTAAACATATCGTTGATGCCATGATGAAATCTTTTTAAGAAAAGTTGGAGTTGGATATTTATATTCCTACAAAATTACACGATGAGTAGCAACCTACCATCAAAGTCAAGACTAAATATTATGAGTGCTTTGCATTGTGTGATTTGGATGCTAGTGTTTCCACGATTTCGAAATCTCTATGTGATGTGCTTGGTCTTACTAATATTGAAGAATGTTATCTTAATTTTCACTTGGCGGATTCTACAATTAAAAAGCCTTTGGGAAGAATTAACGATGTTCTTATTCTTGCAAATAGGAACTATGTGCCCATATATTTTATTGTGTTTGATATTGATTGCAATCCGTCTTGTCCCATTACACTTGGTAGACCGTTTTTACGCACTATAGGTGCCATGATTGATATGAAAGAAGGCAATATTCGTTTTCAGTTTACCTTGAGAAAGGGTATGGAAAACTTCCCTAGAACAATAATTAAGCCACCATATGAATCAATCATGAGGGAATCCTATGGATCCAAAACCGAAGATGTCAATACTTGAATATATGTGTTATTCCTAGCGAAGCACAAAAAACGATAGCGCTTGTTGGGAGGCAACCCAATGAATAAATAAAAAATTTCTTTTTTCCTCTCTATTTTTGAGTGTTGACACAATTATGCCTCTGTTATGATTGTGTTTTTATGGTTTATTTAGTGTTTTTCCAAGTAAATCCTTTAGGATGGTTCATAGGATGAGTAAATGATGCTGAATCTGAAACCTCATTTTTTTCTGGGAAGTGATCTTGAGATGAAATTTTCACACAGTGTTTATATACAAATTACTTACATTTTACGAATTTTTCAGAATTTTTAGAATTACATAAGTATGGTTAGAGTACATATTCTTACGAACTATTTTGTTTAAGACAGATTCTTTTTTCATTGCATTGTGTGCTTGTTTTGATGAATCTATTATATTGAAGGGTATGCGACATGATGAAGTTAAACTATAGTAGGTATAATGAAATAATAAAATATGAATAGGTTTGCAAAAGTATGTAAAGTAGTGATTTGCTTTATTATACTAACGGATCTCACGAAGATTTTGTTGAGTTTTGTGCGATTGAAGTTTTGAAGTTTTCGGTGAGATCACGATGGATGAAGGAACAAGGAGTGAAAAGAGCCTAAGATTGGGTATGATACCGCACCCCCAAGATATTTCCAAAGAGAAACAAGCAAGTAAGCTTGGGGATGGCCCCAAGTGGCATCCCCTCTTTCTTGTAACGACCATCGGTATTTTACTTGGAGCTATATTTTTATTCGTCACATATCTTGAGTTTTGCTTGGAGTGTCTTGTATATTTGCTTGATTTGTTTTTTAGTTTTTAATTTGTATCCTTTCTGGACACACCTATTTGAGAGAACCAAAATCATGCTATCATTTGTTAGAATTGCTCTGTGTGCTTCACTTAAACTTTTTGAGCTATAGAATTGCTCTAGTGCTTCACTTATATCTTTTTGAGCACGGTGTGCTTGGAAATTTTTGTAGAAATACTCTCATGCTTCACTTAGACTAATTTGAGAGTTATTAAATTTTTAATTAATCCTCTCATGCTTCACTTATACTATTTTGAGAGATAAAATATTTATGCTCATGTGCTTCACTTAAATTTGTTTGAGCTTGCCAAAAAGCAATGACAATATATATGAAACTAGTCCCAAAGTGATAGATATCCAAGGAGGATATAATAAGAACTTTCATGAAGATCATTGGGCTAATTAAGCTTGATTCTTTGTAATAGTTTTGAAACATGTTGATAGTAATATGTGAGTCATGTTAGTGAGTAATTGTGTTTTAGTAGGAATATTGGTGTTAAGGTTTGTGATTCCCTATGCATGCACGAAAGTCAATAGTTATGCAATGAAATTACATCGTACTTATGGTGCATTATTCGGTGTTAGTTATGCTCAATGCTCGCGTATGTGAATTTTTGTTTCTTGGTTGGTTGCTTCTCTATCTATTTGCTAGCCTCCATTTGTACTAAGTAGAAATACTACTTGTGCATCCAAAATCCTAAAACCAAGTTTTGCCTTATCAATCGACTATACCTACCTATATGCGGTATTTCCATGCCTTTCCAAGCAAATTTATATGTGCCATATCTAAATTTTCAAAATAATTTTTCTCTTTTTGGGTGCTCGTACCGCTCATGAAATGGTGGGGAGTGTCCAATATTTTTTCATACTAGATGTGTTATTCTCAATATGAGTGTTTATTTACTTGTCATTGCACGAGAGTGCAGTGGTAATAGGGATGCCCATTCCCAAAATGAAAAAGAAATAATATTTACTTTATGTTGTCAAATAATAAATTCCTTGGAAAGTGTTGGTATGGAAGGCAACTGTGGATACGACCCGCCATGGAAAGTTAAAGTTTTGTGGAAAAAGGAATAAGCTTTATTTTTTCTTTAGGAACAGCCTACGATATAGCTAGCTAGCATGGAAAGTATTGTGAGCTACTTTGTCATTTTTGTTGATAGAAAAAGCATGCCACCCAAAATATTTTCTCTTTCTCAATTTAAACATTGAGCTCTGGCACCTCAACAAATCCCTATTTCCCTCTCCAAAGGGTCTATCTATTTACTTTATGCAATTTTACTTTGAGTCTCTATCTTCCCTTATAAATCACCACGTAGGGGGCACTTTGATCGTACTTGAGCATTGGGAATAGCTAATATTTGAGTGTGTTTCATGAATGGATCAATGATCGAGCATGATGGACTAGGGATAACATGCTTTAGTGTTGATATTTTGAAAGACATGGTTGCTTGTTGACATGCTTGAGTATTGAAGTCATTATGTTAAAACTGTTGGAAATATACCCTCAAGGCAATAATAAAATGGTTATTATTATATTTACTTGTTCATGATAAATGTTTATTATCCATGCTACAATTGTATTGAATAGAAACGCAAATACATGTGTGGGTACATAGACAACAATGTGTCCCTAGTAAGCCACTAATGGACTAGCTCGTTAATCAAAGATGGATGTGGTTTCCTAGCCATGGACAAAGAGTTTTCATTTGATAATGGTATCACATAATTAGGAGAATGATGTGATGGACAAGAAGCAAACTATGAACGTAGCATATGATCGTGTCAGTTTATTGCTATTGTTTTTTGCATGTCAAAGTAGGTGTTCCTATGACCATGAGATCATGTAACTCACTGACACCGGAGGAGTGCCTTGTGTGTATCAAATGTGACAATGTAACTGGGTGACTATAAAGATGCTCTAAAGGTATCTCCGAGGGTGTCTGTTGAGTTGGCATGGATCAAGACTGGGATTTGTTACTCCGTTTGACTTAGAGGTATCTCAGGGCCCACTCGGTAATACAACATCACAATGAGCCTTGCAAGAAAAGTGACTAAAGTGTTGTCCAAGGGAACTTGTATTACGGAACGAGTAAAAGACTTGCCGGTAAAGAGATTGAACTAGGTATGGAGATACCGACGATCGAATCTCGGGCAAGTAACATACCGATGAACAAAGGGAACAACATACATGATTAACTAAATGCTTGACATAGAGGTTCAACCGATAAACATCATCATAAAATATGTAGGAACCAATATGGGAATCCAGGTCCCGCTATTGGTTATTGACCATAGAGGTGTCTCGGTCATATCTACATAGTTCTCGAACCCGCGAGGTCCGCACACTTAACGGTCGATGATGTTTTGGTAGTATTGAGTTATGTATGTTGGTAACCGAAGGTTGTTCTGAGTTCCGCATGAGATCATGGACGTTACGAGGAGCTCCGGAATGGTCCGGAGGTAAAAATTGATATATAAAAAGTACTGTGTTGGTCACCGGAAAAGGTTCGGACCTCACCGGTAATATACCGGGGGTGCCAGAAGGGTTTCAGAGTCCATCGGAAGGGGCCCACTAGCCCCGGAGGGGCCCATGGGCAGTGAGAGGGGGCGCACCAGCCCCTGGTAGGCTGGCCGCCCCTCCCACAAGGCCCATGCGACCGAAGGGTGAAGAGGGAGAACCCTATAGGGGGCCGGCCACCTTGCCTTGGGGGGCAAGGCACCCCTTGGTCGTCACCCCCTCCCTTTCTCTCTCGTCCGCTGCCCCTAGGGGTGGGAACCCAAGGGGGACGAACCCCTCTCCCTCTCCCCCTATATATATGAGAGTGCAGGGAGCGCTGCCACACAGCTACGGCGTAGCCCTCCCTCTACCCTAGATTCGTTCTCCACTAGTATAGTTTGACTCCGTGTTGCTTAGCGAAGCTCTGCTGGATCAACTACACCACAACCGCCGCCACGCCATTGTGCTATTGGAGAACCCATCTACCTCTCCGCCCTCACTTGCTGGATCAAGGAGGCAGAGATCATCATCGAGATGTACGTGTGCTGAACGAGGAGGTGTCGTTCGTTTGGCGCTAGATCGTGATTGGATCGCACGATGACTTGCAATTAGGATCGCGAAGACATTCGACTACATTAACCGCATTTCATAACGCTTCCCGGTTAGAGATCTACAAGGGTATGTGGATCCAATCTCTGCTCTCATAGATGCTCATCTCCATGGATAGATCTTGTATCTGCGTAAGAAATTTTTTGTTTCCCATGCAATGTTCCCCAACAAAAACTAGACTATTGCTTTGAATCATTTACAAGTCCAAATGTCCATGATATTCAAAAGAAAATAATATGAGATGAACAAGTTAGGCAGCATTCCACATCAAAAATTCTGTTTTTCTCATTTACCTACTCGAGGTTGAGTAGGAATTAAGCTTGGGGATGCTGATATGTCTCCAACGTATCTATAATTTTTGCTTGTTCCATGCTGTTATATTATCATTCTTGGATGTTTTACAATCATTTTATAACAGATTTAAATCATTTTTGGGACTAACCTATTGACATAGTGCCAAAGTGCCAGTTGATGTTTTTGCTTCTTTTTTACTTCGCAGAAAATCAATACCAAACGGAGTCCAATCGCGACGAAACTTTTTGGAGATATTTTCTGGACCAGAAGACACCAAGTGGACCAAAGAAGCGCCGGAGAAGTGGGCCGAGGGGAACACAGCCCACCAGGGCGCTAGGGGAGCCGGCACGCCCTGATGGGTTGTGCCCTCCTCAGGTCCCATTACCACCACCTCTGATGCCTATAAATTCCCAAATATTCCAAAAACCCTAGGGGAGTCAACGAAACACAAATCCAGCCGCCGCAAGTGTCAGAACCTCGAGATCCAATCTAAACACCATCACAGAGGGGTTCATCTTCTTCATACGTGCCTCTCCGATGATGTGTGCGTAGTCCAATAGACCTATGGGGGCATAGGGAGTAGCTAGATGGCTTCTTCTCTCTCTCTTTTGATTCTCAATGCAATGGTCTCTTGGAGATCCATTTGATGTGAACTTTTGCGGTGTGATTGTTGGGATCCAATCAATTTTGAGTTCATGATCACTTTCTATCCATGAATATTATTTGAGTATTCTTTGATCTCTTATATGCATGATTACTTATAGCCTCATATTTCTTATTTGAATCTTTGGTTTAGTTAGTCCGACTAGATTGATTTTTCTTGCCATGGGAAGAGGTGCTTTGTGATGGGTTCAATCTTGCGGTGTTCTTTCCCAGTGACAGAAGGGGCAGCAAGACACACATGTATTGTTGCTACTAAGGATAACAAGATGGGGTCTATTACTATATGAATAGATCTTGTCTACATCATGTTGTCGTTCTTTTTGCATTACTCCGTTTTTCCATGAACTTAATACACTAGATGCATGCTGGATAGCGGTCGATGTGTGGAGTAATAGTGGTAGATAAAGACAGGAGTCGGTCTACTTATCTTGGACATGATGCCTATATAATGATCATCTCCTTGGATATCGTCAGGACTATTCAATTTTCTATCAACTGCACAACAGTAATTTGTTCACCCACCGTGCGCTATACTCATGAGAGAAGCCACTAGTGAAGCCTATGGCCCTCGGGTCTACTTTTCCAACATATTGCTTTCAGATCTATCTTTTTGCATCTTTGTTTTCAGATCTACAAAACCAAAAAACCAAAAACATATTTCTGCATATTTTATTTTCCCTTTTTATATTGTGTTCTTGAGAGATCTATCTCTCCTAGCTATCACTACCTAATCTATCTTTTTACCATAGAGAGATTGACAACTTCTCTTTCGCATCGGATTGCAAGTATTTCTTGTTTGTGTGCAGGTGCTGCTTATTGGGTGGTGGTGACCCTCCTACTGGTTTGATAACCTTGGTTTCATAATTGAGGGAAATACTTATCGTTGTTGTGCTCCATCATCCATTCCTCTTTGGGGAAGTACAGACGCAGTATCAAGCCACATCAATAGGCCACCTTCGTATGGACATGTGCACACCGTCGGAGATGGTGCCACATGGAAGTACTACTATAGGGAGGACCCCAAGACCAAAAATCAGAGAAAGAAGTTAAGTCAAGTGAATATCGATGAGAATGTGGCGCTGGCGCTGGAGAAAAACAAAGCTGGAACCGTAGCTGGGGCAAGAAGTGCAGCGGTAGATGCGTGCAGAAATGATGTGGCAGCTGCATTGAGAAGCTTGATTCAAAATATGGTTAGTTGGTTGCAACAAAATCCACACTGCCCCAACTGAATTTCCCATGCCCAGCTTCACCGGGGGCAACTCATTGAACTTCTCACCCTCACCCTTGCCTGCTACGGCGACCGCACCCGCACCGGAACCAGCAGCACCTGCTCCTGCATCCGCACCCTCTGATAGAAGCATGTGCTCCATCTCTGGCTTAAATGTCGGGCCGTCGACATTGGACAAGTTTCATGCCCTCACGGTAAATATGCTTCGCGCTCTCATCAACATAACTAACTAATCTTTAGTTCCCATTGCCTTTCGGATCTCTGAGGCCGCACACATTTCTTTGCAAGCCGACTCCACTACGTGCACCCTCCTCTACCATATGAACGGTGGGTTGATAGATGTAGGAAGGGTACTCTAATAAAGCCCACAGATTGTTTGTTCCACCACTGACAGATGCTCGATAATGCCTTAAGGGTCTCTGTGGTGAGTGTAAAATAGGGCTATGAGGGTTTTTGTCTCCCCACACAAACCGGTGGAGAGGACGATGAGACATCGATGCAGCTTGGCAAATGCAAAAATTGGGCGACCCAGTGGCCAAAGAATCTTCTTCATTTGGAGGTGGTCAGGAGCACACCAACGGGACCTAAGAAAGGTATAGCCACAACCCCTCCTACACAATTATGAGCATCATCTGTGCTGCCTGGTGAGGGCAAGCGACACGATGAAGAGGTCCAACCATTCCGGTGTCGGCTAATGATGTCGCCCACATGGATGAGAATATGGATCATGACATGGAGGACGATGACCCTCTTGAGTGGCTCAATACCAGCGCCTATGAGGACATGGTGATGAGTCAGCCATATGAGCAATAGCCGGAGCCGGAACGTCCTCGGGAGTGCAAGAAGTCTTTGTTCATGCAAGCCTCACAGGACACCCCTCCAAATGTCGCCTCAACCGAAGCTCAACAAAGCCAAGGTTGTGCAATGATGATCTCTACGACACTAGGGGCGGTGGTCATACAGGGTTTGACAGACCCTCTAGCAGATGGGCACACCAAGAAGAAGCAAAGGAAGAGATAGATGAAGAAAGCCCCGGTTTCCACCAAAGCGGCGAAAGTGGCTTCTAGCAGCTAGCCTCCTCCGCAAACGTGGGTTGCAGATAGTGTACCGATCAAGGGTGCGCCATATATCCATATTGCGGGAGAGCCAATGTTATCGAAGGATGCGCTAGCCGCCATAATAGGGGATCTCAGGAGACTGCATGATCATGTGTTGTCAATGGATACAAGCCTTCTCTCCTCGAATGTTCCAGGATACCCGCTTTATACGGACAGTATGCCGAGTCATGATAAGGAGTATGTCCACGATTGCCCTACAGACTTGTTCTTCCTATGATTTGACCACATCTTCGATATGTTACTAATGAGGCGGCTCAATTTGACGGTCGTCCATCTTTATGCATGATAACCCACAAGTATAGGGGATCGCAACAGTTTTCGAGGGTAGAGTATTCAACCCAAATTTATTGATTCGCCACAAGGGGAGCCAAAGAATATTCTTAAGTATTTGCAG
The DNA here is from genome assembly GCA_022496015.1 of Hordeum marinum. Taxonomy (NCBI): domain Eukaryota; kingdom Viridiplantae; phylum Streptophyta; class Magnoliopsida; order Poales; family Poaceae; genus Hordeum; species Hordeum marinum. The sequence goes on along the minus strand of CM039678.1, from coordinate 416,568,198 downwards.
CTAAGTTGTCAATTCAACCACACCTAAAGGACTTAATATCTGCAGCAAAGTACTAAGTAGCAAAGTAGTACAGAAGTAACGGTAACGATGGCAGAAGTAATAGTAGCAATTTTGTAGTGACTGTAACAGTAGCAGTGGAGAAATAACTTAGCAATAATCAATATATGAAAAGCTCGTAGGCAATGGATCGGTGATGGATAATTATGTCGAATTGCATTCATCATGCAATGACTATAACATAGGGTGACACAGAACTAGCTCCAATTCATCAATGTAATGTAGGCATGTATTCCATGTATAGTGAAACATGCTTATGTAAAAGAACTTGGATGACATCTTTTGTCCTACCCTCCCGTGGCAGCGGGTTCCTAATGGAAACTAAGGGATATTAAGGCCTCCTTTTAAGAGAGAACCGAACCAAAGCATTAGAACACATATATATTCATGAAAACATAATAGGTTCAGTTCTAAAATCATGCGGGCCCTAGTGACAAGCATTAAGCATAGCAAAGTTATAGCAACATCAATCTTAGAACATAGTGGATACTAGGGATCAAACCCTAACAAAACTAACTCAATTACATGATAAATCTCATCCAACCCATCACTGTCCAGGAAGCCTACGATGGGTTACTCATGAACAGCGGAGATCATCATGGAATTGGTGACGAAGGATGGTTGGTGATGACGATGGCATTGATTTCCCCTCCGCGGAGCCCAAAACGGACTCCAGATCTGGTCTCCCAAGGAAGAACAGGAGGTGGCAGCGGTTCCGTATCGTGAAACGCAATCAACTCTTCTCCCTATTTTTTTTCTTCGTGAATAGGGTTATATGAGGTCGGAGGAGCCACAGGGCCCCCCACAAGCCTGCTAGGTGCGACTAGGGGGGTGGCCGTGCCTAGCAGGATTGTGGCCTATGGGTGGCCCCCTCTGGTTGATTCTTGTGCCAGTATTTTTTATTAAATCCAAAAATATTCTCCGTATATTTTCAGGTCAATCCGAGAACTTTTATTTCTGCACAAAAATAACACCAAGGCAATTCTGCTGAAAACAACGTCAGTCCGGGTTAGTTCCATTCAAATCATGGAAATTAGAGTCCAAAACAAGGGCAAAAGAGTTTGGAAAAGTGGATACGATGGAGAGGTATCAACTCCCCCAAGCTTAACCCATTGCTTGTCCTCAAGCAATTCAATTGATAACTGAAAGTGATAAAGAAAAACTTTTACAAACTCTGTTTGATCTTGTTCTTGTAAATACGTCCAACTTTCAGATTTTTAGCAAAGATCATGGACTAACCACGTTCACAATAACATTTAGGTCTCACATTTACTCATATCAAAGACATAATCAACTAGCGAGCAATAATAATAACTCTCAGATGACAACACTTTTTCAAAACAATCATGATACAATATGATGAAATGATATCTCGCTAGCCCTTTTTGAGGCCGCAAAACATAAATGTAGAGCACCTCTACAGAACAAGGACTGACTAGACAATATAATTCACGGTGAAAGAGATCCAGTCATGCTCATACTCAATATCAATTAAAGGCAAAGCATACAACTTTGGGTTTGAGGTATTGGATGCACAAGCAGTATTCCCGCTTAGTACAAGTGAAGGCTAGCAAAGTACTGGGGAGCGACCACCTAGAGAGCGACACAGTCATTAACATGCTTCGAGATTAACCAACATTGAATGCAAGCATGAGTAGGATATAAATCACTGTGAACATAAATATCATGGAGGCTATGTTGATTTTGTTTCAACTACATGCATGAACATGTGCCAAGTCGAGCCACTTGAATCGTTCAGAGGAGGATACCATCCCATCATACCACATCAGAACAATTTTAATATGCATGTTGGCACCCAAAACAAACCATTATCCACTCTTAGCTAATTAAGCATGGCATGAGTAACTATAATCTCTAATTGTCATTGCAAATATGTTTCACCCATGATGAACTGAATTCGAAACGATGAGCTAATCATATTTACAAAAGCAAGATAGGTCGAGTACCAGCTTTTCTCCATCTCAATATTTCATCAAATATCGTCATTATTGCCTTTCACTTGCACGACCAAATGGTGTGGATAATAATAAGAGTACACGTGCATTGGACTAAGATGGAATCTACAAACAATAACTCAAAGGAGAAGACAAAGTAACATGGTCTCTCTAATAGGTAAAGAAGAATGCATATGAGAGCCACTCGATATTTTCATTGTGGTCTTCTCCTTATGACCCAAAGAAACAAAAATCAAAAAAAGAATGAGAAAAACTATTTACATGGGAAAGCTCCCAACCAACAAAAGAAGAATGAAAAATATTTTGGGTTTTTCTTTTTAATGCTACAACTAAGCAACTAGAAAATAAAGCTGGAATTATTTTTTTGTATTTTTCTCCAAGTTAATTAGACACGCAAGAAGAAAGCGAAACATGGAAATAAACTACCATGGATGGTACAATGAAAGAGTATGAACACCGACTACTTAAGATGGATGTGTGAACATGAATGTAAAGTGGGTGAGAAATACGTACTCCCCCAAGCTTAGGATTTTGGCTTAAGTTGGTCTAGGGCCATGGCCAGCCCGGATAATATCTAAAGTAATAGTTGGGGTTGTACTAGGCTGCGGCAGCTACCGCCTGAATGACTGCAGCGTGAAGGCACGATGATTCGGCGTTCCTCTTGTACTCGTTTGCCTCCTCTCTGGTTATAAAGTATCTCTGTTTTTCCTAAAAGTTAAAGAAGGCAGGAGCAGGAAGGGTAACATGGACAGCATGTTTTCTATCAAAAATTAGTTGGTACTCGAGAGATTGTCCGTTCCTTTCAAGAAACTGAAAATGTACCAAAGCCTGATAATCAAGAAAAGCAGGTGGTAACTCAATATCATTGCCGCGTATGGGTACCCCAAGATAATTAGCTAAACAAGTGGCATAAATCCCAACAAAGAAATCTCCATCCTTAGCATTATTATGCAACCTTCTAGCAATAATGGCTCCTAAGTTATATCGCCTTTCGCCCATTACTTCACTCTTCAGAATACTAAGATCGGTTGGACAGAGGTGGCTATGCTCAGTTTTAACGTTAATACATCTACCTATGAATAGAGCAAGATAGTGTATAGTAGGAAAGTGAATGCTCCCCATGGTAGCCTGTGTAATATTTCTAGTTTCTCGACGGTAATGTTAGCAAGAAAATCATTATATTCACTTTTGTGCAGATCACTATAGCTGCCCCATTGTGGAATTTTGCATGCATGATTAAAATCCTCTATGCCCAAAGTATATGATTTGTCGTAAAGGTCAAATAGGATGGAAGGTTTATTACGATTGAGCAAAAATTCAATCCTCCACACAAAAGAATCCATGAGTTGATAGTATTACTTGCATTTGTCCGACATGGATTCCTCAAGGCCAACATTTCTTGTGTACGCGTTAAATTCTTCCTTGAAACCGGCATCACTCATGAATTCATCTGATGGACATTCACAAGGTCGTACTTGTGCTTCCCTTAGTGGTTCAAGGTTGGGCTCACGCATCACGAGTCTCGGGTCCTTGTTGCTCAATGAACTCCCTTGAAACACCTTCCTCAACATTTTTTTCTTTTTCTGAAAAATTCTGAAATTTTTAGTGACCCAAAATAAAGGTGACCAAAACTCAAAAAACTCATAGCAACTACTCCCGCAAGTGCCTAGAGGCTAAATCATGCATCAAAACTACTTGGGACCATACAAATTTGACATGCAAGCTCAAGAACAAGGTCACCATAGCAGCAAAAATTTGCAATACATAAAGCACTAGAACAAAAATTAATTGGACCATTGGACGGGTCACATACCGAAGAACAATCTCCCAAAATAGTTTTGTGAATGAAGCTTTGCACAAGGAGATCGAAAATGTCAGCAAAATGAGCTAGAACACGGGTTTGAGCAATGGTGGGGTTTTTTCTGGAGGAAGATGGAGTGGATGGGTGCTGGAATAAGTGAAGGGGGGCCACATTGGATCCACAAGCCTGCTAGGCTTGGCTAGGGGGGTGGCCGCACCTTGTGGGCTTGTGGTCCACCGGTGCAGCCCCCTACAGTGTGCTTAGTGCCACATATTTTAAATATTCCAGAAAAAATCATACTCCATTTCCAGGATATTTGAAGAACTTTTATTTCTAGGTCCTTTTTCTATTGCACGGGAAACTCAGAAAACAGAAAATAATAGCATTTTTACTTAATTTCATCTCACTAAAAGAAAGTAAATGTTGGGTATAGGAAGTTGTGCTTTCTAAATTTATCCATCTCATGCTCATCAAAAGGAATCCATCAATAAGGTTCATCAAGTCTTATTAACAAACTTCTTTCGAATAACATGAAACCGAAGAATTTTCGAATAACACTAAGTTACCTCAATGGGGATATGCATGTCGCCAACAATAAGTATATCATATTTCTTCTTGATAGTAGTAAGAGGGAACACAAAGTCTCCAATAATAATCGTTGGATTTTTTCAATGGAGTTGGTACTGTGAACTTGAGGTTGTTTCTTCGGAAAGTGTACCATATGCTCATTACCATTAATATGAAAAGTGAAATTGCCTTTGTTTCAATCAATAACAGCCCCTGCAATATTCAAAAAGGGTCTACCAAGGATGATCGACATACTGTTGTCCTCGGGAATATCAAAAATAACAAAGTCCGTTAAGATAGTAGCATTTGCAACTACGACAGGTACATCCTTAGAAATACCGATAGGTAGAGCAGTTGATTTGTCACCCATTTGCAAAGAGATTTCAGTAGGTGTCAACTTATTCAAATCAAGTCTATGATAAAAAAGAGAAAGGCATAACACTAACACTAGCTCCCAAATCACATAAAGTAGTTTTAACATAATTCCCTTTAATAGAGCATGGTATAGTGGGTATTCCTGGATCTCCCAATTTCTTTGGTACTCCACCCTTAAAAGTATAATTAGCAAGCATGGTGGAAATTTAACCATCCAGTATCTTCCTTTATTAGTCACAATATCTTTCATATACTTAGCATAAGGAGACATTTTTAGAATATTGGTCAAGCGCATACGCAAAAAGACGGGTCTAAGCATTTCAACAAAGCGCTCAAATTCCTCATCATCCTTTTTCTTGGATGGTTTAGGAGGAAAGGGCATGGGTTTCTGAACCCATGGTTTTCTTTCTTTACTATGCTTCCTAGCATTAAAATCTCTTTTGTCATATCTTTTTTTCTTAGGTTGTGGGTTATCAAGATCAACAGCAGGTTCAATCTCCACATCATTATCATTACTAGGTTGAGAATCAACATGAAAATCATCATTAATATTATCACTAGGCTCGTGTTCATCACCAGATTGTGTCTTAGCATCAGAAACAGAAATATCATTTGGTTTTTCTGGTGTATCTATAATAGGTTCACTAACAGCATGCAAAGTTATATCATGATCCTTGTCTCTCTTATTACTGGAGCGACCAGGTGTATTAATATTACCCCTTTGAGAATCTTGCTGAATTCTCTTAGGGTGGCTCTCAGGATACAGAAGTTCCTGAGTCATTCTTCCACCTCTAGTCACAACTTTAACAGAATGATCATTGTTTTTGCTATTCATCTCATTAAGCAAATCATTATGTGCCTTAAGTACTTGTTCTACTTGAGTAGTTACCATGGAAGCATGTTTACTAATCAGTTTAAGATCATTAATAGTTCTACTCATATAATCACCTAAGCGATCAAGCATGAAAGCATTATGTTTCAATTGTCTACTAACATGAGCATTAAAATTTTCCTACTTAACAACAAAATTATCAAACTCATCCAAGCATTGGCTGGTAGACTTATTGTAAGGAATATTGCTTTCATCAAATCTATGAAGAGAATTTACCTCTACTACCTATGTCGGGTTATCAAGACCATGTATTTCTTCAATAGGTGGTAGATTCTTAACATCTTCAGCTTTAATACCCTTCCCTTTCATAGATTTTTTTGCCTCTTGCATATCTTCAGGACTGAGAAATAGAATACCTTTTTTCTTCAGAGTTGGCTTCGGAGGTGGTTCGGGAATAGTCCAATCATTATCATTGCTCAATATGTTATTCAATAATATTTCCGCTTGTTCAACAGTTCGTTCCCTAAAAACACAACCAGCACAACTATCTAGGTGGTCCCTAGAAGCATCGGTCAGTACATTATAAAAGATATCAAATATTTCATTTTTCTTGAGAGGATGATCAGGCAAAGCATTTAGTAATTGGATAAGCCTCCCCCAAGATTGTGGGAGACTCTCTTCTCCAATTTGCACAAAATTAAATATTTCCTGCAAGGCAGCTTGTTTCTTATGGGTAGAAAAATATATTTCAGAGAAGTAATATACAATATCCTGGGGACTACGCACACAACCAGGAGCAAGAGAATTGAACCATATCTTAGCATCACCCTTTAACAAGAAAGGAAACAACTTAAGGATATAGTAATAACGAATTTTTTCCTCATGAGTAAATAGGGTGGCTATATCATTCAATTTAGTAAGATGTGCCACAACAGTTTCAGATTCATAGCCATGGAAAGGATCAGATTCAACCAAGGTAATTAACTCAAGATCAACAAGGAATTCATCATCCTTATCAGTAACAAAGATATGTGAAATAACAAACTTAGGGTCATATTTCATTCTAGCATTCAAAGATTTTTCTTTCCACTTGCATAGAAATTTCTTAAGATCATCTCTATCCTTACAAGCAAGAAAGTCCCTAGCTACCTCTCCTTCCATAACATAACCCTAGGGTATATCAGGTAATTCATATCTAGGAGAACTAGTTCAAGCAGGTGTCTCAAAGTGCTTAGTTTCAATAATTTCATCAGTTTCGGAAGTATCATCATTTTCAACATTGGCTCTAGCAATTGGTGCATCAAGAAATTCACCTAGTGGCACGGTATTAAGAACAGTATCGATATAAGCATCATGCATAACAGAAGTGGCATCATTAATTACTTGCAACATATCAGAATTACTAGCAGGTGGTGGTGTCGCAAACTTACTCATAACAGAAGGTGAATCAAGTGTAGAGCTAGATGACTGTTCCTTACCTCCCCTCGTAGTAGAGGGATAGATCTTGGTTTTTGGGTCTTTCAGATTCTTCATAGTGATCAACAGATATAAATCCCAAGATACACGGAGAATAGAGCTATGCTCCCTGGCAACGGCGCCAGAAAAAGGTCTTGATAACCACAAGTATAGGGGATCGCAACAGTTTTCGAGGGTAGAGTATTCCACCCAAATTTATTGATTCGACACAATGGGAGCCAAAGAATATTCTTGAATATTTGCAGCTGAGTTTTCATTTCAACCACACCTGAAAGACTTAATATCTGTAGCAAAGTATTTAGTAGCAAAGTAGTATGGAAGTAACGATAACAATGGCAAAAGTAACAGTAGCAGTTTTGTAGTGGTTGTAACAGTAGTAGCGGAGAAATAACTTAGCAAGGATCAATACATGAAAAGCTCGTAGGCAATGGATAGGTGATGGATAATTATGTCGGATAGCATTCATCATGCAACGGTTATAACATAGGGTGACACAGAACTAGCCCATATTCATCAATGTAATGTAGGCATGTATTCCATATATAGTCATACGTGCTTATGGAAAAGAGCTTGCATGACATCTTTTGTCCTACCCTCCCGTGGCAGCGGGGTCCTAATGAAAACTAAGGGATATTAAGGCCTCCTTTTAATAGAGAACCGGACCAAAGCATTATCACTTAGTGAATACACGAACTCCTCCCTACGATAATCACCAGAAAGAATCCCAGTTATTGTCACCCTTGGGGATGCGGATCGTAACTCGTAAAAGGTGTCTACAACTTTCAATATAAGATCACGAACACATATATATTCATGAAAACATTAAATTTTCAAATCTGAAATCATGGCACTCAGGCTCTAGTGATAAGCATTAAGCACAGCAAAGTCACAACAACATCAATCTCCGAACATAGTGGATACTAGGGATCAAACCCTAACAAAACTAACTCCATTACATGATAAATCTCATCCAACCCATCACCGTCTAGCAATCCTATGATGGGATTACTTACGAACGGTGGAGAGCATCATGGAATTGGTGATGAAGGATCGTTGGTGATGACGATGGCATCGATTTCCCCTCTCTGGATCCTAAAACGGACTCCAGATCTGGTCTCCCGAGGAAGAAAAGGAGGTGGCGGCGCCTCCGTATCATGAAACATGATGAACTCTTATCCCTAAATTTTCTTTCTCTGCGAATAGGGTTATATGGTGTTGGAGATGAGGTTGGAGGAGCCACAGGGGCCCCACAAGCCTGCTAGGCGCAGTCAGGGGGTGGCCGCGCCTAGCAGGCTTGTGGCCTGTGGGTGCCCCCCTCTGGTTGATTCTTGTGCTAGTATTTTTTATTAAATCCTAAAATATTCTCCGTAAATTTTCAGGTCAATGCGAGAACTTTTATTTCTGCACAAAAATAACACCAATTAGGGAGAAGAATCCGGAAAAGTGAATACGATGGAGACGTATCAATGCGCTTCATACGAACTACATCGTCAGGAGAGAGCAAATCGGTGATATTATGGCCGTGGACCCGTACTACATGCGTGAGGGCTTCTTGTGAACTGACGCCGCCAACCATAATTATGCGACGCAGTACATAATCATGTATCGATTTTGCGCATCTTTGAGAGTGCCATTCTCATTGTTCTTTACCCATGTTGCTCCCACGCTCTGTATTTGGATCCGTCATGACCATACAAAGAAAGATTACACACACATCAAGTATGTTCTGGACAGAGCTCTCCTGGGCTTCAACATGCGTGGTAGTGATACGTCTCCAACGTATCTATAATTTTTGCTTGTTCCATGTTGTTATATTATCATTCTTGGATGTTTTACAATCATTTTACTACAACTTTATATTATTTTTGGGACTAACCTATTAACCTAGAGCCCAGTGCCAGTTCCTATTTTTTTGCTTTTTTGAGTTTTACAGAAAAGAAATATCAAACGGAGTCCAAACGGAATAAAAAATTACGGTGATTTTTTTGGACCAGAAGAGATCCACGGAGCATCGGAGTTGGGCCAGAAGACCCACGAGGCAATCACAAGCCTTAGGGGCGCGACCACCCCCCTGGTCATGCCCTGCAGGCTTGTGACTCCCTCGTGGCCCATCCAGACTTATTTCCACCGCCACAAATTCCTATAAGTACCAAAAACCCCAACGCAGAACCTAGATCGGGAGTTTCACTGCCGCAAGTCTCTGTAGCCTCGAAAAACCAATTGGGAGCCTGTTCTGGCATCCTGCCGGAGGGGGAAACCATCACGGGAGGCCATCTTCATCATCCCGGCGGTCTCCGTGACGAGGAGGGAGTAGTTCGCCCTCGAGGCTAAGGGTATGTACCAGTAGCTATATGTTTGATCTCACTCTCTCTCGTGTTCTTGAAATGACACGATCTTGATGTATCATGAGCTTTATTGATATAGATGAATCATATGGAGTTTTCCCCTCTCTATCTTGTGATGAATTGAGTTTTCCCTTTGAAGTTTTTTTATCAGATTGAATCTTTAAGGATTTGAGAACACTTGATGTATGCATTGCGATGGGGTATCTATGGTGACAATGGGATGTTCTATTGGTCTACTTGATGTATGTTTTGGTGATCAACTAGCGGGTTCCGTGACCTTGGGAATCTATGCATAGGGGTTCGCAAATGTTTTCTTCTTGAGTCTCCGGTAGAAAATTTGGGACACTTTTTGAAGTTCTTTGTGTTGGATTGAATATAATGAATCTGAAATTGTGTGATGCATATCGTATGATCAAGCCCATGGGTACTTGTGGTGACATTGGAGTATCTAGGTGACATTAGGGTTTTGGTTGATGTGTATCTTAAGGTTTTATCTTAGGACGAACTGTAGGGTTGTTCGTGACACTTATAGGGATAGCTCATAAGATTGATCAGAAAAGATAACTTTGAGGTGGTTTCGTACCCTACAATAATTTCTTCGTTTATTCTCCACTATTTGTGACTTTGGAGTGAACTCTTTGTCACATGTGAGGGATTTACATGTGATTCAACTATGTTAGTATTTTTGAGAGATTGCACTAGTGAAAGTATGAACCCTAGGCCTTGTTTCTAAGCATTGCAATATCGTTTGTGCTCACTTTTGTTACTTTTTACCTTGCTGTTATTATATTTTCAAATTACAAAAACCTATATCTACCATCCATATTACACTTGTATCACCATCTCTTCGCCGAACTAGTGCACCTATACAATTTACCATTTTATTGGGTGTGTTGGGGACACAAGAGACTCTTTGTTATTTGGTTGCAGGGTTGCCTAAGAGAGACCATCTTCATCCTACACCTCTCATGGATTGATAAACCTTAGGTCATCCACTTGAGGGAAAATTTCTACTATCCTACAAAACTCTGCGCTTGGAGGCCCAACACGAGTCTACAAGAAGAAGGTTGTGTAGTAGACATCAAGCTCTTTTCTGGTGCCGTTGCCGGGGAGGTGAGTGCTTGAAGGTATATCTTTAGATCTTGCAATCAAATCTTTTAGTTTCTTGTTTTTCACTAGTTTGGTTTTATAAAAGAAAACTACAAAAAATGGAATTGAGGTTGCCTCATATGCATCATCTTTTTAATATCTTTCGTGAAAATGATGGAAAGGAAAATTGTGCTCAAGTGTTAGAAGAAGAAGTTATTAAAATGTATGGAACTAAATATTTGAGTGATGAGAATGATAGTGATATTTTTAGTATTAATTCTCTGAATATTCATGATGCTAATGATATGCAAATCCACAAGCTTGGGGATGCTTTGTTTGATGAAGAAGATATTTTTAGTCCCCCAAGTTTTGATGAGCAAAACTATTATGATTATGGCATGCCTCCTATCTATGATGATTATTGTGATGACATGTATATTATAAATAGTAATTAAAACCATGAAACCTATTATCATGATTTTAATTTTCAATGTGGTTATGTCAACCAAGTGTCACATGAAAGTTATTTTGTTGAGTTTGCTCCCACTACTTTGCATGAGAAGAATTTTTCTTGTGTGGGTAGTAATAAAAATTCTATGCTTGTGCATCATGAAAATAATGCTTTATGTTCTGGTTATATTGTTTAATTCCTTCATGATGCTACTGAAAATTATTATGAGTGAGGAACATATGCTTGTAGGAATTTCAGTAATATCAACTCTCCTCTCTACGTGTTCAAAGTTTTGAAGTTATGCTTGCTTTGCCTTCCTATGTTGGATGATTCTTGTTCCCATATATTGTTTGCTAAAAAAATCCCTATGAATAGGAAGTGGGTTATACTTAAATGTGGTTGTAATGAGATTCATGATGCTCTTTTGCAGGTTTCAATTATTATTCCTATACGAGCATCACTGAAATCATCATGCCTACCTAAAAGGCATTAAAGAAAAGCCCTTGTTGGGAGAGAACCCAACACTTTTACCTTCTGTTTTCGTGTGTTAACATGATTAAGGTACTGTATTAATCATGTTTTGTGTCTTTTATTTCAATAAATTGCCAAGTAAAGCCTTTGGGATAGTGTGGATACTTGCTTGTTTGATTGTGTGCAAAAACAGAAAGTTTTGCGTCCATTATGTGAATTATATGATTTTAATGGAGTGTCAAATAATTATGCAATTTTTACAATAACTTTATATGCAAATTCTCTAAGTCTTCCTAATTTTTCAGAATTTTTCGAGTTGCATAAGTATGGTGATTGTTCAGATCATTACAGAATGTTCTGTTTTTGGTAGATTCTGCCTTGTTTGCATAGTTTGCTTGTTTCAAGTGTTCCTATAGCTTATATTGAGTAATATAAATTGTGATGGATTATAGTATGTATAATGTGGGAATAATTATGAATCTTTTCTTAACAGTACCTAAGCGAATGATCTATCTTTACTACACTAACCCTTCTCATGAAGTTCCGTTAAGTTTTGTGTGATTGAAGTTTTCAAGTTTTGGGTGAGACACCGATATGAGGAGAATAAGGAGTGACAAGAACCTAATATGTGGGATTCCCAAGGCACCCCCAAGGTAATATTCAAGGAAGAATCAAGCATCTAAGTTTGGGGATACCCCGGAAGGCATCCCCTCTTTCGTCTTCAATACTATATGTATATCTTACATGGAGCTATATTTTTATTCGCCACACAATATGTGTTTTGCCTGGAGCATCATTATATTTTTTTATTTTCTGTTAGGTGTTATTTATAATCTTATTTTTCAATAAAAAGTTCCAAGAATTTCCTTTAGCATGTTTGCATTGCATGTTTTGATGAGTGTTGTGTAAAAACAAAAACTTTGGGTGAAGTGTTTCAATTTTCATATTTTATTGGAACGTGGAAATATTATAAAAAATTTACACAGTATGGTCATATAAATTTTATAGCATGTACTAAATTTTCCTAATTGTTTGTGTAAAATAAGTACACTGTTTTCATAGATTTCTACAGACGGTTCTGTTTAGACAGATTGCTGTCATAGTTTCGTTATCTACTTATCCTATAGTTTCCATAGACTATATTGGTAGATATAAACTCTGGAAATGACAGTATAAAGTACCTAATGTTTGAAAATTATTATGCACCTTGTCTTGGCGGTACATGAAGTGTTGATTTATTATTATGTGTACTAACCTATCTCACGAGTTCTTTTTGAGTTTTGTGTGGATGAAGTTTTTGAGAATAGGTGAAACCGTGGTATGAGAGGATTGAACAAGATACAAAATCTCAAGATTGGGATGCCCAAGGCACCCCAAGTAAATATTTCAAGAACTCTCAAACATCTAAGCTTGGGTATGCTATGCATCCCACCTCTCTTCATCAACAATTATCCGTTAGCCTATGCTGAGCCTAAATTTTTATTCGTTCACATGATGCGTGCTATTCTTGGAGTGCTATTTTTCTTTTGCTTTCTATTTGAATATAGTACTTAAGATCTTAAAATATTTATTGAGGGAGATATAGTCTTCACATAGCTACTTAATTGTTTGACTACTCATTAATCTTCATTTATATCTTATGAGAGTAGCTTGTCATTTGCTCATGTGATTTACTTAATTTGATTGAGCTTGTCGAAAAAACAATAACAATACATGAAACTAGTCCTAAAGTGATAGATATCCAAGGAGGATATAATAAAAACTTTCATGATGATCATGGGACAAATTAAACTTGATTCTTTGTAATAGTTTTAAACATGATGATAGTAATATGTGAGTCATGTTAGTGAGTAATTATGCTTAGTAAGAATATTGGTGTTAAGGTTTGTGATTCCCTATGAATGCACGAAAGTCAATAGTCATGCAATGAAGTTACATCCTACTTGTGGTGCATTATTTGATGTTAGTTATGATCCAATGCTCACTTATGTGATTTTTCGTTTCTTGGTTTGGTTGCTTCTCAATCTATTTGCTAGCCTTCATTTGTACTAAGTAGAAATACTGCTTGTGCATCCAAAATCCTTAAACCAAGTTTTGCCTTATGAGTCCACCATACCTACCTATATGCGGTATTTCCATGCCGTTCCAAGCAAATTTGTATGTGCCATCTCTAAATCTTCAAAATAAATTTTCTCTTTTGTGTGCCCGTACCGCTCATGAAATGGTAGGGAGTATCCAATATTTTTTCATGCTAGGTGTGTTATTCTCATGATATGTGTTTATTCACTATCATTCATGAGAAAGTGGCTGGTATTCGGGATGCCCAGTCCCATGCTCAAAAATCAAATCGAAATATAATGAGACAAAACTCCCCCCAAGAATGTTGTTGGTATGGACGGTGCTATGGACGGTACCCGTGGATTCGGCTCGCCGTGGAGTGTGATTGATTGGTGGAGGGGAGTAAAACCTTTACCATTCTGTTTGGGAACCGCCTATAATGTATCTAGCATGGAAAGTATTGTGATCTACTTTGTCGTTTTCGTTGATAGGAAAAGCATGCCACTCAAAATATTTTTCTCTCTCAATATAAACCTTGAGCTCTGGCACCTCTAAAAATCCCTACTTCCGTGTGCGAAGGGCCTATCTATTTACTTTATGCAAAAAAAATTCTTTGAATCTCCATCTTCTCTTATAAGCACCAACTAGGGGGGCACTATGATCGTACTTGAGCATTGGGCATAGCTAATATTTGAGTGTGTTTCATGAATGGATCAATGATTGAGCATGATGGGCTAGGGATAACTTTATTTAATGTTGATATTTTGAAAGACATGGTAGCTTGTTGGCATGCTTGAGTATTCAAGTCATTATGTTAAAACTAGACTATTACTTTGAATTATTTACAAAGTCCAAATGTCCACGCTATACAAACAAGAAAAGAATATGATGAACATGTTAGGCAGCATTCCACATCAAAAATTTTTTTATCATTTACCTACTCGAGGACGAGCAGGAATTAAGCTTGGGGATGCTGATATGTCTCCAATGTATCTACAATTTTTGCTTGTTTCATGGTGTTATATCATCATTCTTGGATGTTTTACAATCATTTTACTACAACTTTATATTATTTTGGGGACTAACCTATTAACCTAGAGCCTAGTGCCAGTTCCTGTTTTTCCCTTGTTTTTGAGTTTTACCGAAAAGGAATATCAAATGGAGTCCAAATGGAATAAAACTTTTTTGGACCACAAGAGATCCACGGAGCATCAGAGTTGGACCAGAAGACCCACGAGGCAGTCACAAGCCTCAGGGGTGCGGGCACCCCCCTGGCCACGCCCTGCAGGCTTGTGACTCCCTCGTGGCCCATCCAGACTTATTTCCACTGCCATAAATTCCTATAAATACCAAAAAACCCAACGCACAACCTAGATCGGGAGTTACGCCGCCGCAAGTCTCTGTAGCCTCAAAAACCAATCGGGAGCCCGTTCCGGCACCCTACGGGAGGGGGAAACCATCACCAGAGGCCATCTTCATCATCCTGACGTGCTCCATGATGAGGATGGAGTAGTTCAACCTCGGGGCTAAGGGTATGTACCAGTAGCTATGTGTTTGATCTCTCTCTCTCGTTTTCTTGAGATGACACGATCTTGATGTATCATGAGCTTTATTGATATAGATGAAACATATGGTGTTTTCCCCTCTCTATCTTGTGATGAATTGAGTTTTCCCATTGAAGTTTTCTTATCGGATTGAATCTCTAAGGATTTGAGAACACTTGATGTATGTCTTGCGATGGGATATCTGTGGTGACAATGGGATGTTCTATTGATCTACTTGATGTATGTTTTGGTGATCAACTTGCGAGTCCCGTGACCTTGGGAATCTATGCATAGGGGTTGGCATATGTTTTCGTCTTGACTCTCCAGTAGAAACTTTGGGGCACTCTTTGAAGTTCTTTGTGTTGGATTGAATATAATGAATCTAAAATTGTGTGATGCATATCGTATGATCAAGCCCATGGGTACTTGTGGTGACATTGGAGTATCTAGGTGACATTAGGGTTTTGGTTGATGTGTATCTTAAGGTGTTATCTTAGTACGAACTCTAGGGATGTTCGTGACACTTATAGGGATATCTTATAAGATTGATCAGAAAAGATAACTTTGAGGTGGTTTCGTACCCTACAATAATTTCTTCATTTATTCTCCGCTATTTGTGACTTTGGAGTGAACACTTTGTCGTACGTGAGGGATTTACATATGATTCAACTATGTTAGTATTGTGGAGAGATTGCACTAGTGAAAGTATGAACCCTAGGCCTTGTTTATAAGCACTGCAATACCGTTTGTGCTCACTTTTGATACTTGTTACCTTTCTATTTTTATATTTTCAGATTACAAAAACCTACATCTACCATCCATATCACACTTGTATCACCATATCTTCGCCGAACTAGTGCACCTATACAATTTACCATTGTATTGGGTGTGTTGGGGACACAAGAGACTCTTTGTTATTTGGGTACAGGGTTGCTTGAGAGAGACCATCTTCATCCTACACCTCTCACGGATTGATAAACCTTAGGCCATCCACTTGAGGGAAAATTGCTACTGTCCTACAAAGCTGTGCGCTTGGAGGCCCAATACGAGTCTACAAGAAGAAGGTTGTGTAGTAGACATCAGGTGGAAACATCCAATTCAAGAAGACACTTAAGTGTGCGGTATGTTTCATCCACAAGACTGACTTCTATTGTGTCTAGCGACCGACAACAAGTAATAAGGATGGATTCTTCATCACCATCTAATGCTGGAGTACAGAAGGGATCAACAATCACTTCGCATGACATCTTCATCTGATCCCCATATCCAGAAATGGGTCGAAGCCTTAAAAACCATATCGGATTATGCACTAAATGACTTCTACCGCGACTAGTAGGAAATTGCATCGATCATCATGAAAGATGTCATTGAAGGGAATGGGATGTTCTACGATGGTCCAATATCACGGTGTGACATCCGCACCCGCATAGCCCTACTATGTGGTGGACACCACGCCTTTCAGCAAGCTTGGGTGCATCCTCCCGGATATGGACGGATGGCATGATTTCACTGCTTAAATTAATGTTCAAATTGTGTATGTTTAGTTGTTACTTTCTTTACAACCGAAACTCAGAATTTATCTGTACGACATAACTATTAGATGTAAACGCTACCGCACTCTAGTTAGTTAGTTTCGGAATGATGAATTTCATTAACTATGTTTATGTTGCTTCGACTTGCCAACTCTTTCTCTCCACAAGCCGACGTCATATATTATGTTGCATATTAATGTTGAATTCACTTGATCATGTATGCATCTCTAACAGGTATATAGATCATCGATGTCGACGTGGTATGTCGTGTACATAGGGAGGGTTCCGGGAGTGTGCGAGGAGTGGCGAGAGTGTCAGGCCCAAGTGTATCACTCTCTAGGCGGCAGCTAGAAAGGGTTTGAGAGTAGAAACGAGGCGGAATCTAGTTATTTGAGGTGGATGCTAGCGCACGAGTAAAATCAGAACTGACGCCTCAAGAACTACTACATAATCCCGCTTGTGCTCATCGTGGTCGTCCTTCTCTTGTATGCGATCAGATCATAACTAGGTTACATAGATGATGAAACATGAGTGTGATCATGGGTAGTTCCATGTATTCGAGACTTCTAATAACTTGTATCGCTATATCTTTGATACATGAACGTGTTTGACTATTAGTGATGATGATGGTATGAGATGAAAGACCTTTTATTCATATCTGTTTCAATGAATATGCATGTTGTTATCGTATAGAAGTTTTATCTGTATAAATTAATAGATCAAAAAACGCAAAGAACATAAAAAAATATTAGTAGTAGCACTGGGACAAAAATTACCAGCAACGCCTTTATAACATTAGCGCGCCTCCACAACACGCGCTGCAGATAGTTAGCAGTAGCGCTTGGCAGAGGAGCGCTACTGATATAGGATATTACTAGTAGCACTGGGCAAAACACACGCTGCTTTTATAAAAATAGTTGTAGCATCGTAGGGGTAGCATGCCTACTAGCGCTACTGGTTGCTAAAAATACAGCGCTACTGGTAGGGTTTTTCCTAGTAGTGTACGCCATGACCCTATAGATCAGGCTCGCACCACTGTGGATTGGGCTTAAGATTTTAGTATAAAATATGCATTTTCAAGTAAACTACTACCTGATATTGTAAGTTCGGGCATTCGTTTTTGGGACATTTAGTGATCGTATGAACGTAAGGTGTTTATTTTGTGTGAGTGGCTGTTGTTAGCCTCCCAGTGATCTCATTTATCTACTAGTATAGGCGAGGTGACTGCTTCTTCTACAACTCTCAGCTTTCACCACTTTTTACCATTGTTGTGCTCTAACACCGCTTTGATCTATAATGGATTTGGATGAGTTCCCATAAAATAGACTGTGTGGCAGGTCAGATACCAAAACAACTGAAGTTCTACATAAAATAACACAAGAACTCTGTAACAAAAAAGTATTTGAACATGAGTTGTGTGGCAATGCCTAAAACATTCATGTGGAGTGTGTTTTATAAATAACGCAAAAGTTCAATGTTTATTACAATACCAAGAATGTCAAATTTAAAAAGACGCACAATTCAAAAAGTTTATAAATATGGATTTTCCCTCTTTTTAAAAATACCTAGAAGTTCAAATTCAAATAATTGAGCAGTTCGATATTTATTACATAAATTTTTGTGTTACTAATGAATAGTACCAAGAATTCCTAATTAAAAAATGAAACCATTTGATGTTTATAAAAAAACTTAGATTTTCCACGTCACACAAGATTAAAACCAAGAAGTTCAATTTTTAAAAACGGAGGAGTGTATATTAAAAACTTGGTTTTATCTAGTTACTAGAGAATAAAACCAAGAAGTTCAATTTAGAAAAGTGAAGAGGTTTATTTGGAAACTCGATTTTTTCGGTAACTAGATAATAAAACCAATAATTTCAATTCAAAATAACGAAGAAGTTCGATGTTTCTTACAAAACTCCAAATTTCCCATTTCTAAAAAACACGCACGAAAGTTCAAATAATCTGGAAAAGTTTTGCAATTGCTACTCTTTGTTGTGATGTTTAAAAAAAATAAGTTTTAGTTGAAGCTCAAATAAGTAAATATGAGCAGCTACATGTAAAAAAACAATTGAAAAAGCCCCAAGAAGTCCAAATTAAAAAAGGAGCAGTTCAATGTTTATACAAAACCCAGATTCTACTCATTATTGAAGAATTGAAAACAAAAACTTCAGGAATAAAAAAACAAGAGGTTCACATTTAAAAATAGAGAATTTCAAAATTCATAAAAAAGGGTTGTCATTGTTTCTAAAATTAGAACTCTAGAAGTTCAAATTTAAATATTTGACGGTCCAATATTTAGTACAAAAGTAGGATATTTCGATGCTAAAAGAAATAAACCAAGAAGTCCAAATTACAAAAATATAGAAGTTCGATATTCCTAAAAAACTTAGATGTTCCTTGTTACTAAAGATTTAAAATGAAAAAGTTCAAATTAAAATAAAGGAGTATTTCGTTGTAAATGGAAAACTCTAATTCTTTTCGTCTCTTGGACAAATAAAGGAGTAGTTCAATTTAAAAAATGTTTGATGCTTATTTAAAACATATTTCCTCCCTAAGAATAAGCCTAAGATGTTCAAATTAAAATAATAGAGAAGGTCAAAGTACGTAAAAAACTTAGATTTATTTTCTCGTTACTAAAGAGTTAAATGAAGAAGTTCAAATGAAAAAGCTAAGAAGTTCAAATTAAAATCATAGAGATGTTCAAAGTTTATGAAAAACTCAGATTTTTTTTACTCTTCACAAAAGAGTAAAATGAAGAAGCTTAAATAAAATGCTAGGAAGTTCAAATTAAACTCGTGAAATTCCTTACACGAAAAATGGATCAGTTTTATTTTCCTTGTTTATAAAATAAATAAATAGAATTTGAAAATAAAAATCTTAGAAGTTCAATTTAAAATAATGGAGTAGTCCGACGTGTAAAGCAACCCACATTTTTTCATTACTAAATTAGAAAAAGTGAGAACGTCAAACAAAAACATGACAGAAGTTCATAGTGAAAACAACGAGAAGTGTAAGTACTATAAGTAATGCGTTTTACGTAGAATAAAAGAACAAAAAAATAAAAGCTTAAAAGGTTTTTTGCTAGAAGTTCAAATGCTCCGACTAAGGAAGTTCAAAATTCTTGCGAGAGAGGTTCACCTTGTATTTCCATGTTCAAAAAGCACAAAAAGATGTTGTTTTGTGTTTTAAAATAATTATGTCAATCCACAAAGAAGTTTAGTTATTATTTGGGAGAAATTCGATTTGAAAAAGAAAATCGAAAATTCAAATTATAAAAAGGGACAAAGTTCACGTACTACATAGTGTGTGTTTAATATGAGAAAAATGAATAAAAAGGCAATGTACAATTTTGTTGTTGCAATAAGTTCAAGTCCTTGGTCGAAGAAAGTTCAAAAAATATTGTGAGAGAGGTTTGTACAAAAAGGAATATCATTTGGGGAACATGAACAAATGGGTGAGAAATTACAAACAAAATTACGTGTCAGAAGTTGAAAGTGAAAACAGTGGCAAGTTCAACCACTACACTGAATGAATTTCAATTGAAAATCTTTTAAACCTTCGCGAGTATGAAAAAAAAGTTCAACAGGAAAAGTTGCATGTTTACAACAACTTTCCATCGGTATATCATTTGCTCATTTCCGATAAGTGGATGGAGAGTTACGATCGTAAATCAACACGTGAAAAACAGAGTGAAGTTTAAGTAGACATGCCAAGAAGTTCAAGTTCTTCACGTGGTGCATTTTCAAAGAATCTGTTTCGCAATAAATGCAGAACGCATGATCTCACTATTTTCAAAATTACTTTAAAATGGTTAGGAATCAAAGGAAACTATCTATATGAAAAAAATCGCATTTTTCATAGGTTTTCAACGGTATATTATTTGCCCCATTCCGATAAAGTTTGTAAAAATTATGACCAAAATACAATTTTAGCCATTTCAAAATTAACTTACCACCATCAAGAATTGGAAGAAACAATATACATATAAAAGTTTTGCATCAGTTCAAGATTACCAACGCCATATCGTTTGCTGCATTCCAGAAAACCATTGAGAAAATAACATGAAGATACAAACTCGGTGGGACTTCGGCCATTTTCAAAATTACATTTAAATAGTTTAAATTTTGAAAAAACTTTCTCTATGAAAAAGAAGCGCATTTTCATCAGCTTTCCAACGCCATATCATTTACAGCAATCGGACTTGCAGTTTTAAATTAACCCAAAAAATCCTAACTCGGCTGTTCGGTTTCAAAAATGCCGCCATTTTTAAAATTCCTTTTTAACCATAGGGAATTTTGGGAAAACTTCCAACATGTGAAATGAGCAGATTTGAAGCAGTTTTCCAATGTTATATCATTTGCGTCATTCCGGTAAATGGTTTAGAAATAGGCTCGAAAATACTATTCACATTTTTTATGAAGAAAAACGGTTTTCAAAACTGCTCTTAAACCATATAGATTTTGCCAAAAAATTCAAATTAGGTTGTGACCCTGGTGTCCACAACTTTCCAACGGTATATCGCAAGCCTCATTTGGACAATTTTTAGTGGAAATTCAACCTAGCACTCGAGGAAGTTCAACTACTACTACTGGGACGAGTCGGGTAGTTATCAGAATATTATTCTCATCCTATGACTAGAATAGTGTTTATATGTAATTTAACATCCCTAGAAACATTTTCCACCTATATTTATTTATTAGTAATACCTAGTATTATCCTATAATCTCTGAAACCCTTCTCGTGACCTCGAAAATTTTCCAAATCTTCCTAAACTATTTTGAATATTAATGAAACAATTTCACAAATATGTTCTCATCACTCTCGTCCTACTAACACTTAGCACATCATGATTTCCTTAAGCTTGTGACCCCGTAGGTTCGGTAACACACAGACATGAACTAAACCGTTCATTCAATGACTGGTAGTGAAACCGTCGATGTCAATATCGATTCCTATGTGCAAATAAATGTATTTGAATGAACCTTCGGTTATCATGTGAGGTTCCCCTTTCCTCGCAATACTTCACGAAAAGCAGGATGCATCGGTGTCCTCCTGAGCCATTACATGCTCACTATACCATTATGCTCGTTACCGGTTTTATTCTTCTTTCTCATTATTGTGTTTCGGCATCCCGTTACATAGTCACATGTGTCTAGACAAATGGTGATGGATTCCTTCACATCGAGAGGGCCCTACGAATATATCTCCATCATCGGAGGAGAAAATCCCATTCTCAAACTATCTAGACCCTTCTCAAACTTTCTGATGATCCTAGAAGTTTTCGTTATGATCACCGTGTTATAGGTAATGTTTGAGCAATCCCAAATCCCACCATACGGTAAGAAGTGACTACGAAAATCTCATGGTCTAAGGAGAAAAATGATATGTTGACACCCCTTGTTATTACAATTGATAACAGACAATATAATCTCAATTCATAACAGACAAGTTTGGGTCAATTCAATATGATTGTTCTTCCAACATCATAATCCCAATGTTGTTTTAGGACTACCGTTACACTTAACGACATCCTAAGATCCGGAAAATGTGATCACCAACAACACTTGAGCTAGTCCTAGAAGCAAGACTAGGAATCTTTTATTAACCATTTATCACCCCACACATGCATATGAGTTTTCCGCTGAATCGCATATTCCAAGATCATAGCTATTATAGCATAGAATTTAAACTCTTTAATTGTGAATACGAAAATATAATAACACAAATATTATTTCCTCTAGGGCATATTTCCAACAACAACATGCCTTAATTTGGTTCTATTGGCTATGATTAGGAAAGATGTTATGCTACAAAGCAGTCTTGAAAGAACACACCTATATGAGCCGTGATTGTAAACGCCATAGTCTATGAGACTTGGGTGATCTCTAGTAAGCTCACGAAGAGACCAGGGAGTACGTCGTATATGCTATAAACCGTGGGGTAGCCTAATGACAGACGGGTCAACTGGAAGGTGGTTTGTAGGCCCAAGGAGTATGGTGGCCTTGGTGTGCTCAACACCAACAAATTTGCATGTGCTTTGAGACTTTGGTGGCTATGGTATGAGTGGAATGAGCCCCGCAAATTATGGGTTGGATTGGAAAACCCTTGCACTAAGGAGGACTTTAATCTTTTCTATGCCTCTACGACTATCACAGTGGAAGATCACGCCAAAACGCCTTTTTGGGACTCCTAGTGGCTTCTTGGTTGCAATCCCAAGGGTATTGCACCACTCATCTTTGAGGCTCCCAAAAGGAAGAATTACAAGGTTTGTGAAGCCCTCTAGGGAAATGCTTGGATACTCAAGATCAACCACAATACGGTTGTCTCTGTTTATCATATTCGGGAAATTTTCACTCTATGGACGCTCCTAGATGAGGTCAACCAAAGATACCATCATTTGGAAGCATGCGAACGGTGGGATATACACGATGCCCACCGCGTACAAGGCTCAATTCCTAGGCTTGACTCTTTTCGCCTTGGATCACATGGTTTGAAGGGTATGGGCACCTCCAAAGGTTAAGTTTTTTGCTTGGTTGGCAATGCAAAATATAATTTGGACCTCCGATCGTTTAGAGTGTCGCGGTTGGCCAAATTGTGGCCTTTGAAGGCTTTGCAATAGGGATCAAGAAATGGGTGCCCACCTATTCTTCAAGTGCCACTTCATGCTTCGGCTTTCTAAGTCTCTCATCGAGAGGCATGGTATCATGCACATGGACACATCCGAGTGGCACAAGGATGATTCCGTTTGTGAATGTTGAGAAAAAGAACGGACAACCACAACCCAAACCAGCAAGCATTGGCCTCTCTCACCAGGCACGTAACGTGGACCATTTGGAATGAGAGAAATGAACGGGTGTTTCGACATAGGAGTGTGCCACCGACCATCCTTCTTACTGCCATCGTCAATGAGGCCAAGCTTTGGGTTACCGCGGGCGCAAAGAAATTAGGAAATATTTTTGTGGGCAAGTAGTTTTCATGCCAATTTTCTAGACGTGTTGCAAAACTCTAAAATCCTTTCTCTCCTTATTGAATGGATGAGGCAAATTTTATGCCTCCGTTTCAAAAAAAAAGGTGACATATGTCAGCAGCTATAATGATGCAACTAATCAAGTTGTCCATGTTTTGTTATTCATCATTTCCGCTTGTAATAATAAAAATCCTAAAGTAGACCGGGCTTAGCTGTGGTGAAAGGGAAAACAATTACTTTATCCGTCCAGGTGCATAGGGCATAGGGCAATTGAAGTCGCTCATTAGAAAATTGTAAGGGTACAATGGAAGTCGCTCACATACACGCATACACCCACCACTAAAAACACATGTGCAAACATCTTACCCCTAAGAGCACCTCCGAGAGACTAAGCCCGCATAGCATCTTGAGATCGACGTGAACGTCTCCTCCCAGTGAGGATACATTGTCTGAAAGACTGAAATATATTCAGGAAAATGCGAGCATCAATCTCAAGTCTAGGACTTGAACCCTTATGCCTTGTACAATGCTAAATGATTAGGGAGATGCTTAGTAAAATAAATCATATTTTTCAGAAACACCAGTGCCTATTTCTAAAGGAGAGACTCTTAATTAAGTATCTATCCTTTACAAATAAGTGTCGGTGCTTAAAAACATTGATTTAGTTTTTAAACACCTTTCACGAGCACCTTACATTGTACAAGACCTTATGAACTACGGATACCACTATCATCTTAAGCATTCAATCACAGGCCGATTCGCTAGCTGGTTTTCCTCTAGTGGGCCTTTGCATGAGCACCTGGTGCGCGTGTCCCGAATATGCATACATGGAAATAACAAAACGATTACAGCCTGGCGACAACCCAACAGTTATGACCGGCCCAGAGTGGGAGCTTTGTTTTAGGATGCAAGATGGAGGAAGAGGTCTCAAGTAGGGGTAGAATTTTTTGAAATAACCACATATATTGCATTACACAAACAAATTACACAGAGTACATATGTTGTCATCACATGAGAGATACATAGGTGTCTTACATTTTTGCACCAAGGATCTTACAACCAGTAAAACTACAATTTCATAGGCAGAGAACCTTGTGCCTCACTGAATCATTGTCCACCATTCTTTTATGCCATCACCAAAGCAACACCAGAGAAAATGGAGAACAACCTTCATAGCTAGATCTGAGGGAACACCTTCGCATACAAGGATGCTTTTTGAACCAATGAACCGGATCGTCGCAAGCAACGAAACCAGGGCTTTGTGGCACGCCGGCCAGGGTTCTTTCCCGTGTCCATTAAATCCTAGCGTCATCAACTTCATCCAACATGGTTGAAGAAGTGGAATGTCGTTGTCTACCACCATCCACATACCCCACTGCAAGACACCGAACACAACTACAAAAGCCGATCCCAATGCCACCCAGAAGAGTGTCGAGCGTCGACTAATAGACACAAATCTCACCGGATCCGAAGCCTGGCAAGAACACCAAGCCATTTGTTCCTCAGCACCGCTGATTAGAGCACCACCATGATGAAGGAAAAACTAAGACACATTATTTAGATGCGACACTATCACCTCCATTGGTCCAACGCCTCTAAAAACACAAGCCTATCCTATATTCCTGCCGGAAAGAATAGTCGGGGTCCCCATCCACATCCACTACCGAAGCGGTAGATGGGAGGGACGAGGACCCTCAGCCATGCCAGCATTGAGAGGAGGCAGAAAATCGCCTGCAGGATTGCCCCTCGAGCAGTTCCTGGTGGAGCGGCTCGGTCGATTGTAGGGGTATGGCTCGGTCGATTGTAGGGGTAGGCTTGTGATTGCAGCAGCCATGGCTCAGCCTCATCTTACATTCTTAAAAACTTGGTCTCAATTATCTCAACATGCAAAGTGTCCACCTCATCATCCCACTAAGCAATGCATTTAAATCTTCTCTCCCACCAAGCCATAACAAATATTACACATAAGTGCTCTCAACATGCAAAGTGTCCACCTCAACATCCACTAAGCAACACATTTAAGTCTTCTATCCCACTAAGCCATGCAAAATATGACACATAAGTGAGTCATAAATTTAACTTGTAAATTACAATTAATTTTGTAACAGTTTAGGCATGTAATGTTGTCACATCATATGTTCAAGTTAGTCATCCTTTATATTTTTGTTCGAAATGACATTTTTAAATGAAATTCAAAAGTTTTTATTCTATTTTTAGACACTATATTCTATTGATTTTAAGTTTATACTTTCCTTTAATTTATATTTAGCAACTACTTGCACATTTTTTTAATAAAGATACCGCTGTAGCGGGCAGGGAGAGAGTCATCCTCACTACTCATGTCCATTTTGTCCTCAATGAAGAAGACACATGCGTGGACAACTCCAAGGGATTTTAAACTCAGATTATGCCTACTTTTGTTCCAAAACTATTTTCCAACAATAAATTAATCAAGTTTAATAAATCTCATATAATTGTATTTTCATGCTTATATTGTTAATTGTAATATTCACTTTCCACTACAAGTGTCATTTAAAGATATTGCCAACAATTCCGACAGCAACGCGGGGGGAATTGTCTAGTTGTGACAACTGATACAACATTATCTGTGAAAAAGAGATACGTCCCTGGTTTGGATCCTTAAAAAAAGATACGTCCCTGATTTCAATAATGTAGCTAGGAAACCACAAAGCATCAACACTAACGGACGGCCAGAAAACAAATAACCCACTGGATAGACATGCATGCATGTTTTCTTTCTCGGAACTAGCAAAAAGTCCGTGCATTGCAACAGGAGAAAAAAATATCATAATCTTCAATGGCCATCAACATATTTTGCTGCATCACCGAGATATACTATCACTTTAAATTTTGTAAAACCATGAACAATTTTTTAAACTCGTGCACATATTTCAAAGCATGAACATTTTTCAAATTGGTGAACACTTGTGAATTCATGACCATTTTCTAAAATCAAGAATAATTTTTAATTCATGAATATTTAATACTATTCGCCAAAAAAATTAGAATTGTGAAAAGATTAGACAATTTTGTTGAATCGGCAAATATTTCTAGAATCGATGAACATTTTTCGGGAAATTGATGGAACAATTTTTTGATTTCACAATTTTTTTAAATTTAACAACCCTTTTTTGAAATGGATGGTCATATTGGAATGAATAAACTATTTTGTAAGTTATGAACAGTTTTTGAATGTTTAGGATATTTTTCCATTGATGAACTTCTAAATTGGTGATATTTTATGCGTTGCATCGGGAGATCAAACAATAACACAAGTTTCTAATAACATGTATAATATACAATTTTGAAATACCCCATATAAATAAGAGTATTATTTTTACAAAAATAATTAACATGCAAGCTAATTGCATATTTGGAATCTACGCGTTAAATTTTGTGTTAATATTTTAAAGATACGAATATTTTACACTACTAGGAAAAACCTAGCAGTAGCGTGGGTTAAGGGCCCGCGCTACTGATACAGCACCACAACTAACTTGTATCAGTAGCATGGGTAGACAACCGCTACTGGTAAGTATAGTAGCAGTAGCGCATTTCAGAACAAGCGCTACTGGTAACTATTAGTAGCATCGTTATCTAACCCGCACTATTACTAATTGCGCATGTTTCTTTTTTTATATTTATACATTGTATTTACACACGGTTATACATATTTATAAAGAACATAATTAATAATTGTGCAAATAAAAACATTTAGAATAACACCATTTGACAACTCATCATCATCTTAATCATCTAAAAACTCATCATCCTCTTAATCATCTAACAACTCATCATCATCTTAATTATCTAACAACTCATCCTAATCTTAATCACCTAACAACTCATCCTAATCAATCATGCCAAGTTAATATAAACTAGAAAAACTTTTCTCTCATAGGACCTAGTCCTCCCTCCTAGGTAAAATGTTATAAAATAGAATAACACCTATGTCTCCATGATGAAGCAAAGTGATCCAACGGTCTTCAACTTATGATCCTTATTTATTTCTCCTTATGATTCAATTTGGAGTTGTCTTTGTGGTTTGCGTTCAGCCGAGTATAAAAAAGAGATATGAGCCTTCATAGGGCTTTTAATTGTCATATAACTTTCGCCATGCATCAATGGAGGCAGAACATCTTTTGGGAGTTTCTGTTGAAGAACATAATAGTAGCCTAGATAGCAATGTAATCAACACCATATACGCAATAGTAGTGTACTTAATTAGCAACTCTTACCAAAATATTTGCACGAATGTCATCTGTCCTCAACCTATGCACTAGTGGCTTGTAAAATGTATAATTTTTGCCAGGTCCCATATTATACGGAAAGTCGTCCCTACCAAACAGGACACCAATAACAAAGGTGACAAGAACATCATTCTCCTCCCAAGTTAGACGTGATCCATAAGTGTAGTGTGTCGTGTCAATTAATTTCCGTGTTTCACTCGAAGAAACGAAATAAGATGTAAATTAAAAATTAAAAAATTAGTATGGATGAACACCAATTATTTTTAAATATAGAATGCAAATTACTTCATAAATATGGTGGACAAACTCACATGGAGGTAAAATAGGAAGCATATCGACATCCACCCAAATGTCAATGTTACCTTCAATATGGTCTCCAGGACGAAGATCGAAGGTTATTTCCATATCCTCCTGAAATCCATATGCCTTGTCTAGAGCTTCCCAATTTGAGCACCCTAATTTTGTGTTATTAAATTCATTCATTACTTTGACCATAAATATGTGACCATGTTTAGTGCTCAGGTTAGCTCCTCGTCTCCATACTCTCATGGTCTTCGAAACTGAGCCTCTCCAAGACATATCGTCTTGCATGGCAGGGGGTGAACTAGCCAAATTGTATAAAACAAAAATTACACGTTGAAGCAAACAAACAGAAGTCATGCTTAATTACTAAAAACACTTGTCATCATGGCGTACCATACAAATATCGAACGTCTCGTCAAGCTTGATGGTGAAGAATCTGCTGTCTCACTCAGGGATCCTCGTTGTCATGCAAGATCATCGCCACAGTAATCACACTTAGTTATCTTACCATCGTCAAACATTTCTTGCGTTCATGATTCAAAAATTCAGCATGACCATTATCAAAATAAGACATATTGAGCGCCTGAAATTTGCCGGAGTGGAAATGAATCAACATCTTGACAAAACATAGGCACTAGGAGGAGTTCCCTGCAATAACATACACACATGTCCAAATAGACCTAATTGAATATCGGTTGACTTTCGATCTATCGAGGCTTTCCTTAAATAACTCTCATATCTAATAGTGTGTTCGTGTGCAATCTCTCATACTGATATGTTGGTGTATATATGTTGGTGGACACTCTCTCACAGTAATAGTTCGACCGTCGGTGATGGACGCACCCCCTGTCCTCTCCTTGCGCCTTATATTGAGGTATATATCACAAGAAGAGAAGAGGAGGAAGCGCCCCCCACGACAACCGTCGGGATTCCTCGATCAAGAACACACATGAAAGTCACACAGGGAGCAACGACAGACCGAAAGTATCTGATTTTTTACTAAAAATTTATAACTCATACATCTCGAATATATTTATAATGAACTCGAATATAATATCACTAATATATGTTTTAGAATAATCCAGTTAAAGCATCATTGAATATTATAAATAATACTTCTCGAATATTATGATATAATATCACTAATATAGATCGAATATTATCAAACAATCTAGTTGACTCGTGGTTCCTGAGCCACGGGCGATGGACACCCAAAGAGAAGGAACCATGAGAGGACCATAACTCGGGTGAGATCCCTGAAGAACCTACCAGGTATTGGAGAACCTGGCGTCCAACGCAGCCATGTAGCGATGGACATGCTCGTCCTCCTCTCTGACATGGTGACGTACCACCTCCGTGGAGGCCTACTCCATCTGCACCAATAGTGGCCCACGCGACCTCTACCAAAGAATCTCCGGGTCAACGACGAGACCCAAATTCCTCACCAAGCGGCATGCTTAGGAAGGTAGCACCTCCCACTATCAGCCCAGCGGAGCCCAGTCCTGGACATGGCGCCTCTTAAGGATGTCGTCGCTGAGTCGACAATGAGGATGCGGGTCGGGCATCGTCGACGTCGAGAAAAAATTCCTATGAAAACATTTTCTTATTGTTTAATGTTTTACTTTCCGGTTTTGTTATTAACTATCTAATTTCATTAACAATTTTAGAAACCTTAGCAAGAACCCTAGCAATCAGCCCTAGCAATGTCCTAACCACAACCCTATCAATCCACAGAAATTAAACCTAGCAATCAAGTGGGCGGAGGAGGCTGGGGATGTCTCACCAGAGAAGGAGACGGTCAGCGCGCGAAGGAGACGTCCATCACGCGGAGGAGATGGCCGGAGGAGAAGTGGAGGACAGGGGTCAGGGTCGGGGTCGGGGTCGGTGGCTAGGTCGGGTTCGCCGGGGTTGTGGTCCGGGTCGAGGTCGGGGGCAACAGAGACTGGCAGGACCAGTGGCGTCGGCGGAGTCGAGAGGGAGGGAGTAGGGAGGGAGAGAGTGAGGGGAAGAGGATAAGTCCACAAGGGGACTGATTAGCAGTAGCGCGGGGCAAAGAAGAGTGCTACTACTATTATGTTATCAGTAGCGCAGTTTGCGGAAGGGCGCTACTACTATACCTAGCATGTCGACAATGGTGTGGCAATTATATTAGTAGGGCATTTTATTCCAGCCGCGCTAGTGCTATGTGGATACCTGTAGCACGCTTTGTGACCACGTGCTACTGCCCATTAGCAGTAGCGCCTCCTTTTAACAATCGCTACTTATAAGATTGAGTGTATAAGGTTTTCCCTAGTAGTGTTACAAAATACTTGAATCTGCCAATAAAAGGAAAATTAAACAAAGACTAGCTGAACTGAATTATAACACTGTGTAGCCCTTGAGCGAGAGAGTTATATTACGCCAACACGGATATAGGGAATAAAAGGCAGAAAAAAGTGGAGCCAGCAAGACCCAAACTTGGGTCTCCCAATTGCAAGAGGATCCACCCAGCCAGTCGGGCTATTGTTTACTTGTGATATGGAAGGGCAATACTTTATATGAACTAAGCATGACTGGCAGCAAAATAAGGAACAAACGAATCGTTTTTTGTCACTTATGGATGGCATTGGTGGGTAATTCTCATCAACTTCGAGAGTAAATTAGATGACGTACAACCAGAAGCAGTCCGTGCTTTATTATTAGGTAAAGATTAATAGAGCCGACCTTTTGGAAGTGTTTTAGGGTAAAAGATTGAACCGACTTTATTCATTCAGAGTGGGAGTATATAGCTTAAAGAGGGGGGAGACACAAGTCCATGATAGATCATGGAGCCGCCATGATCGAGGAGACGTGTGTGTGTGGACTGGGAAAACTACACACACACGCTGCACTACACTACGCTACTGATACAGAATACAGTAGACATACACTGTCGGGACCCCGATCCTAAGTCATATGAATCCATACTGTAACATATCACATCACTTTCTAGCCTCACACACGGTAAGCTCCACGGCTGCAGCCTCACCTTAGCCGGGACCGTTTGCGACTTTTGGCTCAGATATGTGAACATGTCGCTGGCAATCAAACGATAGAGAATCCGGGCCGACATAACTAGTCATAGAACCCAAGCGGCATCTCCGTACGGAAACAGGCATACGTAACCGAGCAATGCAGGTGTCGACCTCAAGCATGTGTAGACGAGTCATAGCAGGGAACAGGGACTCCATTACACCGCGAGGCATTTCCCCGAAGGGACAGACACAGTAGCAAAGAAGGATACATGCCGGTCAATCAATGTGTTTGGAGCAGTAGCAAGCTACCATGGCTCGGTGGAAGCACAAAGAGGCAGTTTCCCGTAAAGAGTACTACTAAAGGCGCACAACTAGGTGTCGGATCCCATACATACCGTTGCACGTCACACGTACGCACGACATGCCCGATATGCATAGATACAAGCATGGCATCATAACATAACCATACAACAACATCACTTTTATTTAAGAGGCTCAGACGATCCTTGCATAATATGTTCTTACAGATAGGAGTCACATGACCCGACACTCAAGTCATACAAATAAGTTCATAAACCAAGAGGAAGCTTAAGCTATCTGAGTACAGACAGATGAAAGGGGTAAAAAGGAACATGGCCTAACTATCTACAGCCCGCCACCGGGCATAAGGTCGTAGCTGGGACACCAGCTATTCGCCATCGTCGACATCTAGAAAGAACCCACCTGATGGGTCCTTTGTCTCATCTACAACATTTATTAAGCAAATGAAGTATCAACATTGATTAGACTAGGTCTCTATGAGACTGGGTCTCATACAGACCTAGTCTAATCATGCTCATGTATCAACAAGGGAAGTGGTGGAGTTTATGCAGCAATGCCAACTTTGACTCGTGGCTAACCTGCACTACTCAAATTTTAACTCTTTGTTACAATTTTAGATATCGCACACGAGTCCACCAACTTCATAGTAATACACCACCATGGATTCACTTCCCTCTCCTGGGAGAGTGCCATCCACGGTACTCACACTTGTCTTGATATTTTATGAGTATCCATTTGATTATCTATGAATAGCATAGTTCTCCAAGTAGTCCATATCCGAGGACGCGGCTATTCGAATAGTTTCATACCCTACAGGGGTGTACTTCTTCACACACGCTCTCGCCACTTATCGCTGTGTGCTCATAAAACCAAGCACCTCGGCAACCTTCAAGCGGAATCCCAGCGAGGGAATCGGCCATGACCGTCAATCACATAAGACCTCTAGTCCAGGATATCGCCTATTCAGACTAAACCCGCACGGAAGTCTGGCCAAAGTTTCCGCTATGGCCCCAAACGATGTGCGCAGGGTTCCCGAGCCCACCATTCGGGTGACCCTTGGTACACCGTGCCACTGCCTACTGTGTCGTAACCCACCCCTAGGGTCAGCGCTACGCACGGCCTCCAGCATGCTATAAACACCAGAAACTATTTGCAACTCCTGGACCAAGGACTAAGCGACTTATAAGTCAAGAGGGGTCGAGTTACCGGAACCCAATGTGTGGTAGTAACTAGTCTTGGATCACAAACACGGAACTCAATTCCTAAGAACGGACCCAATGAGACAACCTGCTATGTACTCCTAAATAGCCTCTCATCGCTACCTTTACCAAATTGGGTTCATCATAAGATCATCACATCAGAACAACATTGTTGCACTCAGTTCATCACCCAGCTGAATCAGACCTCACATAACTCTAAGCATAGCAAGCATAGCAGGCAAAGTAAGCTAAGTAAATCATGGCGCAAGCATCTACCAGGTATGCTAGGTTGCAAGCTTTAGCTATTCATTGTGACAATGACAGGTCATGCAGCAGATTAGGGTCATCTACCGTGTATAACTGACATGTGGTCGATTATCCTAATGCAATAAACAAGTGTAGGAGCGAGAGAGTGGGGTATTATCCGAATGATCAAAGGGGTTGCTTGCCTTGCTGGGTAGCGGGAAGGTTCTCTCCTTCGTTGGAATACTCGGGGGTATCCTCGGAAGCAGGGCCTACCGCAATGCAGATAAGAAACAATCAATGCACGCAAGTGCAACAATATGATGCATGATCATGGCATGATAGCATGTATGGATGAGCTAATGCAGCTAGTGATCATGTTAATTTGAAATGAGTGTGAATATAGGTTCAAAATCGTTCTTCATTTCAAATTCCATATACTACCCTATTAGTAAATGTAAATGTTCACCTATTTAGATTGCTCTAACATGGACGACAATAGCACCATTGGATTCATTGGATTTTTTGATAGATTTTCATATATAACTTATTTTCATCTGATTTACAGATTAATTTATATGAATTTTTGAAGTTTTGAATAATTCTAGAATTATTTTTAAACTAGAAAATGAAATATAACATTAGCCTGACGTCACGGTGACGTTAGCTGATCAGCTGACCAGGCCAGAGTCAAACCTGACATGTGGGGACCACATGTGAGTGGCTCAATCATTTAACTAAATAATTAAAACTAATCCTAACTAATTAACAGAGCTAGGCCCACTGGTCAGTGACTCATTGGTTTAATTAATCTAATTAATTAATTTGCTAACTAATTTGATTAACAGATCTGGGCCCACTAGTCAGTGACTCATTTGGTCAAACCCCCGTGGTCAACTCCGGCAAGACCCACCGGCGTTGAGCCGCCGGTAGCTCCAGAGACGGCAGAGGGTTCGAGATCCTCCTCCGGCGACCAAAAGGATGGCAGAGGGCACCAAACGGACCTACACACACGCGCGCGTCCATTCCGACCCCACCCAGGAGCTGAGATG
Source organism: Hordeum marinum (assembly GCA_022496015.1). Classification (NCBI taxonomy): domain Eukaryota; kingdom Viridiplantae; phylum Streptophyta; class Magnoliopsida; order Poales; family Poaceae; genus Hordeum; species Hordeum marinum. The sequence continues at coordinate 416,534,273 of CM039678.1, read as the reverse complement.
GTCGGAATTGACGCCGGCGTCAAGCTTGGCGGCTGCCGGAGCTCGGGCGTGCATGGGCCAGTCGAGCCGGAGCTCAAATGAGGCACCTAACGCCTCCTAGGGCTGCCTGGGAATATTCTGAGCACCACCGCGTGCTCAGACGCAAGCTTGGGCCGCTGCAACGGCGGCCACGTCCTCGCCGGCGGCGAGAAGCTTTCAGGCTCGGAGGAACTCGGTGCTAGAGGGCTCATTCAAAGGGGGAAAGAGGGGGAGAGGGACTAGGGGATCATGGCGGTTGCAGAGACGTCGAGAGCATGCTCGAGGAGGGCCTACAGCAGCGGCGAGCTTCACTTGCTTGCCGGCGGCCAGTGGTTGAAGACGACGGCGATGGCAGCGACAGGGAGCTCCCGGCGGTGCGTGGCTCGGCTAGAAGGAAGAAGGGATCTAGGCAGAGCCTTTGGTGGGCTCAGAAGGGCGCGGGGGCGGCTAAAACGACGGCGCTACAGCGGCGAGCAGCTCGGCCATGGCAGAGCAGAGGAGGGGAGAAAGAGAGGCGGGGGAGAGAGAGAGGGAGCGATGGGGACGGCTCTGGGAGCTTATCCCCGTCACGCTGGCGAGGGGGAAGCAGGTAGGCAGCTGCCAGCGTGGAGGCATGGTAGCGCGCGCACGACAGCCACACTCCCGTCCTCCTGAAAGCCAGGAGGACGATGACCTCCCTAGGCCAGGTGGGCCGGCCTGGCTTGGGCTTCTTTCTCCTTTTTTTCTTTTTTTCATTTCTTTTCTAATTTCTGACATTTGTTTAATTCTTTTGCAAGTACAAAATGACTTTGCAAAATATCCCAAGTATTTTCTATAATGGCGTTTGAATATTTCAAACTTATCTAAAAAGTTTCAAGATATTTTGAAAACAAAAGTAATGATAATGCTTTATTTGGCATTTTCAGGAGCTTTAACATTTATTTTTAAATTGTTTTGAATGTTCAAATATGTAAAATGGTCCCTGTTATAATCATGTCCAAATTTATCAGACATAGGGAACATTTTAAAGAGCATTTTGGATTTGTTGAATTTTCACCAACTTTGAATTGTTTTGATTCAATGTGAGCTTGGGGTTTCTTCAACTTCCCATTTCAAGTTGATGCCAAATTTAAACATGATGCAAACATATGTTGTTCCTATGACTTGTAGCTAGGGATGTGACAACTCACCCCCACTCAAAAGAATCTCGTCCCGAGATTTTGATGTCGTCGGGAAGAGCGCGGGGTACTCTAGTCGAAGACGATCGTCTCTTTCCCATGTGGCCTCCTTTTCGGAATGGTGTGACCACTGAACCTTGAGAAACTTGATGTTCCGACGCCGAGTGGTACGCTCAGCTTGATCAAGAATACGAACAGGGTATTCCCGATATGTAAGGTTATCTTGGAGATCAAGCGCTTCATGGTCTACTTCACGGACAGGGTCCGAGAAGCAACACCTGAGTTGCGAGACGTGGAAGACATCATGAACCTTGGAAAGATGCGGTGGAAGTTCCAATTGGTAGGAAACCTCTCCTCGTTTAACAAGAATGCGAAAAGGTCCAATGTAACGAGGAGCCAACTTCATAGGTCACAACCTTATGATGGCAATCATATTGGCTCTTTTGACGAGATTGGGCTGTTTTCAACTTTTTCACGAATAATGCAAACTTGCTCCTCTGCATCCTGGATCATATCCAGTCCAAAGAGTTGCCTCTCTCCGGTTTCCGACCAGTTTAGAGGTGTTCGACACCTTCGTCCATAGAGAACTTCAAAAGGGGCTTTGCCCAAGCTTGATTGATAACTATTGTTATAAGCAAATTCGGCAAATGGAAGACATTTCTCCCAGTTCATACCGAAAGATATAACACAAGCTCGGAGCATGTCTTCGAGGATTTGATTGACTCGCTCAACTTGACCACTTGATTGCGGGTGGAAAGCAGTGCTAAAGGATAGATGAGTCCCCATAGCGGTTTGAAAACTTTAACCAAAATCGGGAAGTAAAGATACTTCCACGGTCTGAGTTAATCTCCAAAGGAACACCATGAGGAGAAACTATTCGAGAAACATACAACTCCGCTAGCTGGCTAGCAGTTATACTCTCCTGAACAGGAAGAAAATGAGCCACTTTGAAAAGGCGGTCGATGACCACAAAGATAGCATTATTCCCTCTCTTAGTCTTGGGAAATCCGGTAATAAAATCCATACCGACTTTATCCCATTTCCATTCAGGAATACCTAAAGGTTGAAGGGTGCCAGCAGGCCTTTGATGTTCTGCTTTCACGCGATGACAAACGTCGCAGTTAGCAACGAACTGAGCAATTTCTCTCTTCATCCTAGTCCACCATAACTTCTCGCATAGGTCCCGATACATCTTGGTACTACCCGGATGAATTGAGACGGGAGAATCATGAGCCTCCTTAAGGATCAAGTATCGTAGATGTTGCTTCTTTGAGATTACCAAACGGTTCTCAAAGAAGATAACACCCCGATCATCTTCCGAGAAGCATCTAACATTACCCTTCTTAATGTTTTTCTTCATCCGAGATATCCCGACATCATGCTTCTAGGCTTCTATAATTTGATCCGTGAGTGTAGGTTTCGCCACCAAGTTGGATAGGAATCCTTGAGGAACAAAGTGAAGGTTCAACTTCCGAAATTCCTCATGGAGAAGTGGTTCACCTTGTTGTAACATCAGATTGTTACAATAAGACTTACGACTTAGTGCATCAGCCATAACATTGGCTTTCCCCGGGGTGTAAGTTATCCATAAGTCATAATCTGTAATCAACTCAACCCACCGTCTTTGCCTGAGATTCAAATCTGGTTGGGTGAATATATATTTTAGACTTTGGTGATTAGTGTAAATTTCGCAACGATTACCCAAAAGGTAATGTCGCCATTTTTTCAGTGCATGGACTACAGCTGCAAGCTCAAGATCATGTGTTGGATAATTATCCTCATGTGGATGCAACTGTCGAGAAGCGTATGCAATCACATGATGATCTTGCATGAGAATGCAACCTAATCCTTGTCGCAAGGCATCGCAGTAGATAACAAAGTCCTTGGAGAAGTCTGGTGGCACCAGAACGCGAGCAGAGGTCAGTCGTCTTTTCAACTCCTGAAAACTGTGCTCCCATTGTGGGGTTCACTCGAACTTTTTATCTTTCTTGAGGAGTTTAGTCAAAGGTTTCGCAACCTTGGAGAAGTTCTCGACAAAGCGGCAACAATAGCTCGCTAAGCCAAGGAAACTTCAAACTTGCTTAACCGATTCAGGTTGAGTCCAATCAAGCACGGCTTGAACTCTCTCGGGATTGACAGCAATACCTTTACTAGATATCACGTGGCCCAGATAGGTCACTTCTGGTAACCAAAATTCACACTTGGAGAATTTGGCGTACAAACGGTGCTCTTGAAGTTTCATCAATACCAGCCTTAGATGCTCGGCATGTTCTTGTTCGTTCCTCGAGTAGATGAGTATATCGTCGAGGTAAACCATGAAGAATTTATCTAAGTACTCCATGAAGATCGAATTCATCAAACGACAGAAGGTGGTTGGGGCATTGGTTAAACCGAAGGACATTACGGTGTACTCGTATTGGCCATAACGAGTCACAAAAGCCGTTTTTCGAATGTCACCGTGCCTAATTCTGGTTTGATGGTATCCCAACCTCAAATCCATTTTGGAAAAGACAGAGGATCCAACGAGTTGATCATACCAATCGTTGATCCTGGGGAGCGGATACTTGTTCTTTATGGTGACCAGATTCACTGGCCGATAATCCACAACCATTCGATCTGATCCATCCTTCTTCTTGACGAAGAGAACGGGACAAGCCCAAGGAGAAGAGCTGGGACGAATTAAACCCTTCTTCAAAGCCTCATCGAGTTGGATCTTAAGTTCGGCTAGTTCTAAGGGTGACATCTTATAGGGTCTTCTGGCTATTGGGACAGTCCCTGGAACGAGCTCTATCACAAACTCAACATCTCTGATAGGAGGAATTCCTTGCAGTTCTTCTGGAAAGACATCCAAAAAGTCACGGACTACCGGAATATCTTCTAACTCTAGAAGGGGGCTAGCATTGAGGGAGTAGAGTTGGCGCTTGGTTGTTCGAGTGGAGACATTAACTATCTCACCCGATGGATGTGTAAGTTGAACATTCCTAGTGTGAGTATCAATCTTAGCACAGTGGGCTTTCATCCAATCCATGCCTAGAATGATATTGATGTTCGAAGACTTGAGGGCTATCAAAGATGCTAGGAAGACTAGCCTATCCACCAGAATCTCATTATCATGGCTCACTCTAGAAGTTTGCCATTTTGAACCAGGAGTTTGAACTACTAAAGGAGTAGGCATATCACAAAAAGACATGTTATGCAACTGTGCATAACTTTCTGAGATGAAAGAATGAGATACCCCAGTATCAAATAGAACAGAAGTTGGATGACTATTGACAAGGAGCGTACCTAGGATAACATTAGGATCCTCAAGGGCTTCCTCATCAGACACATAGTTCACTCGTCCACGAATAGGAGCTGGCTTCACATAAAAGGCTTTTCCTGGCTTTCCACGTCTAGCAGGCTTAGCATTATTCTAGGGACACTCACGGGAGTAGTGTCCCAGTTCTCCGCATTTGTAGCAAACCACGGTGGCACGGGGTGCAACATTTGAAGGCGGTCCTCCAAATGGCCTGACTGGAGGATTGGGCTGAGCTGGGCGAGGCGCCTGGAAGGATGGCCTCACATTATATCTTTGCGGCAAGGCTGCGTTGGGCACCCAGATCTGGCGTTTATTATGGCCCGAGCCAGATGCGGGGCTGAAGTCACGGTTGTGCTTTCTCATGGCCTCATAATCAGTCTGTCCAGTCTCGGCATTGATAGCCTTGTTGACGAGAGCCTGGAAAGTGGTGCACTCATGCAGGCGCAGGTCTCGACGGAGCTCAGGATTAAGTCCCTTGCAGAACCTAGCCTGCTTCTTGGCATCAGTAGAAACTTCCTCAGGAGCATAGCGAGCAAGGTTTCCAAACTCACGACTATAGGCATCCACTGACAGTCTGCCGTGGGTGAAGGCACAGAATTCCTCTCTCTTACGATCCATCAGCCCTTCCGGGATGTGATGGGTACGAAATGTGGCACAAAATTCTGTCCAAGTTGGTGCGGGGCCTGCGAGACACATGGCTTCAAAATTTTCCCACCACAGATTGGCGGGTCCTTCCAGAAAGTAAGTTGCAAAGGTCACCTTTTTGGCCTCGGACACATTGGCAGCCCGGATCTTGCGGTACATGCTAGTTAGCCAGTCATCCGCGTCGAGTGGGTCGAACGAATGATGATACTTGGGTGGGCACAGTCTGAACAAATCACCGAGTGACACGCCATCATTGAGATCATTGCGGGGAGCACGTGTTGTGTTCTGCTCAATTCGCTCCAATAGCCTGTTGGTCTCTCTCTTGTTCCTTTCGGCTTCAAGCATCACTTTTGCCAGAGAAGGCGCGTGTGGCAGATCCTCTTGCCTTGGTTGGCTTCCCTCGCCCTACTCAGGGGCAGGCACGAGGTTATTCCTAGTTGCCACCATCCTAGGAAAACAAGCCCACAGCTTAATCATAGGGGACAACAACTCTAAGACATGAGATAAGGAATGTACTGGACAACATAGCATGTAGGGTAAACACCAATCAACATGATAAAACAACTGCCATATCAACACCATGATTCATACACACCATGACATAGTTCAGTACAAGCCAAGTTGAAATACAACTACGGAGAGATGACACACTCATCGGAGGCACTACAAGCTTCCTAGACATTATGTATCTACACCTCCGGAACTCAACTCTCAACCTCATCATATCCCACAAGACACGTAGGACTATGGCGATACGATTACTACCATATTAGAACTAACATCCACGTACTCAAGCATCGCCGTAGAATGCCTCATACAGGTTACCCCCATGACCCGGGAGCTGAATCTGAGGATCTGGAAACACTCTAGCCTATGATCCCTGGGAACCGTAAGGACACAGATGTGTCCTTGGTGCCCTTGTTGGTGGCAACAGCAGTCCTTGAAGAGGGGTGATGCCTCCAACATCGGGCCAGTCTACATGTGCTGGCAGATGAGTCCGCGATGGGGTCGACATCTCCAAATCTCCATAGCCTGTCTACACGACAGGTGCCAACTGCGCCAGGGCTGTCCAAAGACGTGCACGGGTGGCATAAAGCTCCATGCGAAGGGCATGTGCATCACGATCCCTATTCTCCAACATCTGAGCGGTCACCTGCAGCCTAGGATCCTCATGGGAATGATCATAGTAGGCTGCACTAAGATAACCATCCTCTCCTCCCATAGAAGCATAAACATAACAAAACTCTGTGTTATGAAGCAGACCATGGTGAAACCTCATGATAGTCAGCATGGTGTAAGCGGCCTCCTGAACTGCCATATCTATGGTGACACCTAATCCATAAGTCCAGTGAAGCGGCTCTACAACTCCAGGATATGAAGGATAAATCTTGACGCTACACAGATACTGACTCTGGTTGAAATCTCGATATTGTTCCTCCACTGTGTACTCTGGGTACTAACGGTAACCAGCCTCCATCATAACTCTAACCAACATGGTCGTGTGACCCGGTACATCGACGCACCTGGTCAGACGGACCACCTGACGGGAAGGACGAGGGGGCATCTGAAACAGAGAATGATGCAAAGACATTAGAGACTCTAGCAAAAATTGGACAGCATAACGGCTGTAATTGCTCAAAAAGGATTTTGAGACAACTGCAAAAGATTGGAAAAGCATAACCACTCGACTTTCTAGACTCAAATCTCTTCTCCATCTGTTTGTCACACCAACAATACTTGAGTACCCACATTCACTTGCAAACAAGCTAGCTAGTGGTCCATGGTTAGTAACTCGGCATCCTAAGCAATGGATGAGAAGCCTAGTTCTTATCCTCATAGAAAAGATGAGAATGACTCAGAATAGAATAACTTGGGAAGAGGAGTAAAAAGAGCCTTACGTTCCCTTCCACAAGTTTCTAGACTCAACTTCGACTGGTTTGGCTTGGTAGTCCTAAAGTCAGTCAGGCTCTAATGCCAACGCTGTCGGGACCCCGATCCTAAGTCATATGAATCCAGACTGTAACATATCACATCACTTTGCGGCCTCATGCACGGTAAGCTCCACGGCTGCAGTCTTACCTTAGCCGGTACCGTATGCGTCTTTTGGCTCACGTATGTGAACATGTCGCTGGCAATCAAACGACAGAGAACCCGGGCCAACATAACTAGTCATAGAACCCAAGCGGCACATCCATACGGAAACAGGCATATGTAACCCAGCAATGCAGGTGTCGACCTCAAGCGTGTGTAGACGAGTCGTAGTAGGCTAGAGGGACTCCATTACACCGTGAGGCATTTCCCCGAAGGGATAGCCACAGCAGCAGAGAAGGATACATGTCGGTCAATCAATGTGTCTGGAGCAGTAGCAAGCTACCATGGCCCGGTGGAAGCACAAAGAGGCAGTTTCCCGTAAAGAGTACTACTAAAGGCGCACAACTAGGTGTCGAATCCCATACATACCGTTGCACGTCACACGTACGCACGACATGCCCGATATGCATAGATACAACCATGGCATCACAACATAACCATACAACAACATGACTTTTATTTAAGAGGCTCAGACGATCCTTGCATAATATGTTCTTACAGATAGGGGTCACATGACCCGACACTCAAGTCATACAAACAAGTTCATACAAACCAAGAGGAAGCTTAAGCTATCTGAGTACAGACACATGAAAGGGGTAAAAAGGCACATGGCCTGACTATCTACAGCCCGCCACAGGGCATAAGGTCATAGCTGGGACACCAGCTATTCGGCATCGTCCACATCTAGAAAGAACCCACCTGATGGGTCCTGGGTCGCATCTGCAACATTTATTAAGCAAACGTGAGTACAAACATACTCAGCAAGTCTTTAAAACAGACCTAGTCTAATCATGCTCATGTATCAACAAGGGAGGTGGTGGAGTTTATGCAGCAATGCCAGCTTTGACTCGTGGCTAACCTGCACTACTCAAATTTTAACTCTTTGTTACAATTTTAGATACCGCACATGAGTCCACCAACTTCACAGTAATACACCACCATGGATTCACTTCCCTCTCTTGGGAGAGTGCCATCCATGGTACTCAGAGTTGTCTTGATATTTTTATGAGTATCCATTTGATTATCTATGAACACCATAGTTCTCCAAGTAGTCCATATCCGAGGACGCGGCTATTCAAATAGTTTCATACCCTGCAGGGGTGTACTTCTTCACACACGCTCTCGCCACTTATCGCTGTGTGCTCATAAAACTATGCACCTCGGCAACCTTCAAGTGGAAGCCCAACGAGGGAGTCGGCCACGACCGTCAATCACATAAGACCTCTAGTCTAGGCTATCGCCTATTTGAGACTGAACCCGCACGGAAGTCCGGCCGAAGTTTCTGCTACGGCTCCAAACGATGTGCGTAGGGTTCCCAAGCCCACCATTCGGGTGACCCTTGGTACACTATGCCACTGCCTACCGCGTCGTAACCCACCCCTAGGGTCAGCGCTACGCATAGCCTCCAGCATGCTATAAACACCAGAAACTATTTGCAACTCCTGGACCAAGGACTAATGGACTAATAAGTCGAGAGGGGTCGAGTTACCGGAACCCAATGTGTGGTAGTAACTAGTCTTGGATCACAAACACGGAACTCAGTTCCTAAGAACGGTCCCAATGAGATAACCCGCTATGTACTCCTACATAGCCTCTCATCGCTACCTTTACCAAATCGGGTTCATCATAAGATCATCACATCAGAACAACATTGTTTCACTCAGTTCATCACCTAGATGAATCAGACCTGACACAACTCTAAGCATAGCAAGCATAGCAGGCAAAGTAAGCTAAGCACATCATGGCACAAGCATCTACCAAGTATGCTAGGTTGCAAGGTTTACCTATTTACTGTGACACTGATAGGTCATGCAGCAGATTAGGGTCATCAACCGTGTATAACTGACATGTGGTCGATTGTCCTAATGCAATAAACAAGAGCAGGAGGGAGAGAGTGGGGTATTATTGGAATGATCAAAGGGGTTGCTTGCCTTCCTGGGTAGCAGGAACGTTCTCTCCTTCGTTGGAATACTCGGGGGTATCCTCGGAAGTAGGGCCTACCGCAATGTAGATAAGAAACAATCAATACACGCAAGTGCAACAATATGATGCATGATCATGGCATGATAGCATGTATGGATGAGCTAATGCAGCTAGTGATCATGTTAATTTGAAATGAGTTTGAATATAGGTTCAAAATGGTTCTTCATTTCAAATTCCATATACTACCCTCTTAGTAAATGTCAATGTTCACCTATTTAGATTGCCCTAACATGCATGACAATAGCACCATTGGATTCATTGGATTTTTCTGATAAATTTTCTTATATAACTTATTTTCATCTGATTTACAGATTACTTTATATGAATTTTTTGAAGTTTTGAATAATTTCTGGAATTATTTTTAAACTAGAAAATGAAATATGACATCAGCCTGACGTCACGGTGACGTCAGCTGATCAGCTGACCAGGCCAGAGTCAAACCTAACATGTGGGGACCACATGTCAGTGGCTCAATCATTTAACTAAATAATTAAAACTAATCCTAACTAATTAATAGATCTAGGCCCACTGGTCAGTGACTAATTGGTTTAATTAATCTAATTAATTAATTTGCCAACTAATTTGATTAACAGAGCCTGGCCCCACCTGCCAGTGACCTTGGGGTCAAACCCCCGTAGTCAACTCTAGCAAGACCCACCGACGTTGAGCCGCCGGTGGCTCCAGAGACGGCGGAGGGTTCGGGATCCCTCCTACGGCGACCAAAAGGGTGGCGGAGGGCACCAAATGGACCTATACACACGCGCACATCCATTTTGACCCCTCCCAGAAGCTGAGATTGTCGGAATCGACGCCGGTGTTAAGCTTGGCGGCTGTCAGAGCTTGGGCGGGCACGGGCCCATCGAGCCGGAGCTCAAACAAGCCACCTAAGGCCTCCTAGGGCTGCGTGGGAACATTCTGAGCACGACCGAGTGCTCAGACGCAAGCTTGGGCCACTGCGACGGCGGCCACGACCTCGACGGCGGCGAGAAGCTTTTGGGCTCGGAGGAACTCGGCGCTAGAGGGCTCATTCGAAGGGGGGAAGAGGGGGCGAAGGACCAGGGGCTCACGGCGGTTGCAGAGACGTTGAGAGCGGGCTCGGGGAGGGCCTGGAGCAGCGGCGAGCTTCACTTGCTTGCCGGCAGCCGGAGGTTGAAGATGACGGCAATGACAGCACAGGGAGCTCCTGGCGGTGCGTGTCTCGGCTAGGAGGAAGAGGGGATCTAGGCGGAGCATTTGGTGGGCTCAGAAGGGCACGGGGGCGGCTAAAACGACGGCGCTACGGCGGCGAGTAGCTCAGCCATGGCGGAGCAGAGGAGGGGAGAAAGAGAGGCGGGCGAGAGAGAGAGAGGGAGCGATGGGGATGGCTTTCGGAGCTTATCCCCGTCGTGCTGGCGAGGGGGAAGCAGGCAGGCAGCTGCCAGCGTGGAGGCACGGCAGCGCACGCACGCCGGCCACACTCCCGTCCTCCTGGCCACCAGGAGGACGATGACCTCCCTGGGCCAGGTGGGCCGTCCTGGCCTGGGCTTCTTTCTCCTTTTTTTATTTTTTCATTTCTTTTCTAATTTCTGACATTCGTTTAATTCTTTTACAGGTACAAAATGACTTTGCAAAATATCCCAAGTATTTTCTATAATGGAGTTTGAATATTTCAAACTTATCTAAAAAGTTTTAGGATATTTTGAAAACAACAGTAATGATAATGCTTTATTTGGCATTTTCAGGAGCTTTAACATTTATTTTTAAATTGTTTTGGATGTTCAAATATGTAAAATGGCCCCTGTTATAATCATGTCCAAATTTATCAGACATAGGGAACATTTTTAAAGAGCATTTTGGATTTGTTGAATTTTCACCAACTTTGAATTGTTTTGATTCAATGTGAGCTTGGGGTTTCTTCAACTTCCAATTTCAAGTTGATGCCAAATTGAAACATGATGCAAACATATGTTGTTCCTATGACTTCTAGCTAGGGATGTGACAAACAACCCCCCTAGTCTTTGCGTCGTGGCTCGATACGCAAAGACTGGAGACAAATTCATGAAATACATCAGATGATAGGCCCTTCGTCATCACGTCGGCGACTTGTTGGCGGGTTAGAACATGGAGGACACGAAAATCGCCAAGGGCCACGTGCTCACAAAAGAAATGGATGTCCAATTCGATATGCCTCATGTGTCGATGGTGGAAATGGTTGCTGCAGAGGTACACCGTGGAGATGTTGTCACAGTAGACAAGCGACGTCGTGTTTATGGTGCAGTGGAGATCTTGAAGAAGCTGCCAAAGCCCAACACATTCAGCGACGGCGTTGGCGACTGAGGGAGTCCTGGACTAGGGGTTCCTCGTGCCGCCATATTATCTCTCAATAGGCCGGTTTGATGGGCCGTTGTTTGGCCATAATGGGAAGGGCCGAATGTATCGAAGACCCCGTGTTCCAAAAGGAAGCCCCGAAGGCACGTTGTGCACTCCAAGTCAGGATGAGAAGATCGGCATTCCCATCCTCGGTAGGATACCTTTCATGTGTAAACCCTAGGTACCCCACTCGGTGTCTATATAAACCGGGAGGGTTTTAGAATGTAAGACAGAGAAACCCATCTAGCATTTTGGCTAGTCGATCTCGAGGTAGATCACCTCTGTAACCTTCATACCATCAATATAATCGAGCAGGACATAGGGTTTTACCTCCATAGGAGGGCACGAACCTGGGTAAACATCGTCTCCTTCGTCCCTTTGTTACCATCGATCCTAGACTCACAGCTCGGGACCCCCTACCCGAGATCCGCCGGTTTTGACACCAACATTGGTGCTTTCATTCAAAGTTCCGCTGTGATCACCAAAGGAATCGAAGGCTCGTGTTGTCATCAATGAAGAAGTCCATAATATGGACTCCTTTGTCCCTGGACAGATCTTTGCTTTCGGCAGCATTGTGCTACACGCTGACCCGACCGGCCGTCTGGGCCGGGTCGGGAGTTTCTCCCCTAATCAAGGGGTCAGATTCAAGAACCTAGAGTTCTCCGTAGACTCTTGGGGCGATCTTTCGCTCACCGGGCTCGCAGTCTTACCCGATGCGCCCGAGGACTCTAAGGCCTTAACCTCGGATCTCACTTCTGATCCCATCCACGGGACTTGCCCCGATGATGATCTGGACTTCAATCCGGATCCGACTATAGCGCCAGATGGCCAGGCATCAACTCCTGCCGAATACACTTCTTGTGTGGACGCATCGGAGGTTAACTCCGAATGTGCAGGCAGATTGACCCGATCGAGCTCTCGACACTCAATGAAGCTCTAGATCGGATCTTATCAATGAAAATTACTAACGACCCAACCCTGATCCACGCTCGGATCGTCCTTGAGGCGTGTCAAGAATACTTTTTCATCCCACCCACCACCCACTTCGTAGCCACTATCGAAGAATTAACCGATATGTTGTACTACGCATCCGAAGAGGTAGAAGACATGGAGGAGGAGGATCGCGCTCCCACCCCCGTTAACACCGGGCGATGGACTGCCACCTCCACCTATGACGTCTACATGGTAGATATTGCAGTCGATAACGGCGAGCGCACACCCATCAATAATGGTGATGAATCAAGCAAGGCGCCGGAAACCGCGTAAGCAATCAAAGACAAAAAAGGGAAGGGAAGCTATTGCTGGCACTAGGGAAAACGATACCCTGGGTGACCTCGGCATTCTTGGTATCCCCAAGTATCAGTTAGAGGACCAAGAAAAGCCGGAGGACAAGCACAACCCTGAAGACCCGAACAACTCCGAGGATGACAACTACCTCCCCCTAAGGAGGAGGAGGAGGATAGCCCAGAAGATGAAAACTTCACCGTCTCCGAAAACATTAAGGATCGGGAATGATTTAGGCAGTAGCTTTTAGCCACTGCCCGAATCCTAAAAGAAAAAGCACGGCAGCTCAAGGGCAAACAAGACACCCTCAATGACAGATGGACAAGAGTCCTATCAGCCGAGGAAGAATATGACGCCGGTCTATTGGATCAGCCGAAGAGCTATCCATGCCGGCCGCTCCTGCCACAATTCGATGACGAGCTCCCTAATATGTCGTCCCCCAAGCACACTCCATACGACCAGCCGGACCACCCTCCCCGAGTACGAGATAGGATGGTTGGTGATGCTGGTTATAGGTCGGCGATACCCCATAGAAGGGGAAAGGAGCTAATGGAGCCTGATGATAGGTACGACCTGTGACGCGACCTAGATTATAGAACAAGCCGCACGAGATCCATCTACGGATCTAGAGGGTACTCCCCTAATAGACGGGTCGAGTACTTGCCCTGGCTCAACCGAAACAATAGAGCTCCAGACCAAAACCGGTCCAGAACAGGCGCCGACTACCGGCGTGATATAGCTCGGGTCAGAGGTGCTTGCCACCCACTGTGCTTCACCGATGAGGTGATGCAACATCAGTTCCCGGAACGGTTCAAACCCGTGACCAACGAGCAATACGACGGCACAACTGACCCAGTAGTGTGGATCGAGGATTTCCTCCTCCACATTCACATGGCATGAGGAGATGATCTACACGCCATCAAGTACCTCCCCTTAAACATAAGGGACCAGCTCGGCACTGGTTAAAGAGTCTCCCCGAAAATTCTATCGGGAGCTGGGAGGACCTTGAGGATGCATTTCGATCTAACTTCCAAGGAACCTATGTGCGGCCTCTGGAATCCTCTAACCTAAGCAATGTCGTCCAAAAGGCAGGAGAGTCCGCTCGACAATTCTGGAATCAGTTCTTGACCAAGAAAAACCAGATTGTCGATTGCCCGGATGCCGAGGCTATAGCCTCCTTTAGGAACAATATTTGGGCGAATGGCTAGCTTGTCAGCTCGGCCAGGATAAACCTAGGACCATGTTCGCCCTTACATCACTAATGACCCACTTTTGCACGGGCGAGGATAACTCGCTAGCGAGACGAAGCCACAACCCCAAAGACCCCGGCACCTCCGAAGTTCGGGATGGAAACGGGAAACCACGACACAAAAAAAACATTGGCACGATGCTAGCGACGCTGACGACACGGCCGTTAACGCGGCTTTCGTAACCCTTGATCTGGGCAGTGGAAGAAGCCTCCTAAAGGCAATCGTGACGGACTCACTATCGGTGTCAAAACAGGTGGATCTTGGGTAGGGGGTCCCAAACTGTGAGTCTAGGATCGACGGTAATAGGGGACGATGGGGACACGAGTTTACCCAGGTTCGGGCCCTCCTATGGAGGTAATACCCTACATCCTGCTTAATTGTATTGATGGTGTATGGGAATACAGAGTTGATCTACCTCGAGATCGTATGTCTAACCCTAGATGAGTTGTTCAGCCTATACCCTAAAACCCTCCGGCTTATATAGGTGCTGAGGAGGCCTAGGGTTCATATATGGTTGGTTACACGCTGAAGAGATAAACATGCCTATTCATTACATCATATGTGGAGCGCAAGCCTTGCCTCTCGAAGCTTTCATCCAGGGAACTTGGCCTTCAAATCATCAAGTGTTCGACAAGTAGCCCATATAGTCCGGCCCATAGACAATAGGGCGGCTCTCCGACGACCACTTAATCCAGGACTCCCTCAGTAGCCCCCGAACTTGCCTCCAATGCCAAATGTCTTCAGCTTCAATTGCTTCAAGAACGGAGTCTTCGGCTTGCGAGGTGAGTTCCTTACTGCCGAATAATAGCTCGGCTTGCAATGATAAGTAGTTTCCGCACAGTGGCACGTCCAAATTCTGCGAGAAAAGTTTAGCTTTGAAGGCCAAACGTCAGGGAAAAAAGGTAATGTTTTCTGACGACCTCTCTAACGAGAGGTCACAGCCCACCACGACCGAGAGGCCAGTTATAGGCACTCGATGCGTGGTTTGAGGCTGTTCCATCTACACGATCTATCAATATGTCGACCATGTCCCATTTTATACGAGATATACTTTAATCACGCATGTGCAATGGCTCGCACGTGTTGGGAAGTGGTGGGATTCACGACGCAACAAGGGGAGCTCGAATTGGCAAACCTCATAAAAGGAGAAAGAAAAACCCCACGGGCCTTTTCACGCTCTCCACTCGACATCTCCGCCTCCTATTCCCTTGTGCCTCTAGAGCAGATCTAGGTCTCCTCCACCCCCGCTTCCGAACTCAGCAATGGCGGGCTCCAATGGCCAGTGGAAAGTTTCCACGGTCAGCAACCAAGACATCCTCGACCTCAAGAAGGCCGGCTACCTCCCCGCCGATATTCCTCATCGCGCGGCAGAGAAGGGACAAGTAATCCCCACCCCCAAGCCAGGAGAGCGAGTGGTGTTCATCCCCCACTTCATCCGGGGGTTGAACTTTCCACTCCATCCCTTCGTCAGAGGCCTAATGTTCTTCTATGGCCTCGACTTCCACGACCTTCCGCCGAACTCCATCATGCACCTCTCCGCCTTCGTCCTCTTCTTTGAGGCATTTTTGCACAACGAGTTGCACTTTAGGCTCTGGCTGTAGATTTTCAACATCAAGCTGAAGTGCGTCAGTGGTATGAATGCCGACTGCGGTGGTGACGTCATTGGAGAACTCCAGCGGGCACCCTCATCGACACCATCAAGGCATGGCATAAGGAATGGTTCTACATTACCGAGCCACAAGAACAAGGTCTGCAACCCGCCGCCGCATTCAGGTCTGGTCCCCTGACTATACTGGCCTCATGGCTCGAAAAGGGCCTCGACTGGGGGTCAAGCAAGGAGGTGGTCGATCTGCAAAAGTGGATTCGCACCCTAATCGGGGACGGCACCATGCTGCCTGATGTGGTACAGGTGATGCTTTGAAGACGCATCCTCCCCTGCCAGCGTCGGGATATTCCCCTGTGGGCTCAGAAACTCGAAGCCGAGCCCACAGTCTAGACTCTCTGCTGTACTACGCGAGAGAAGTTGTGGAAGGCTCTCTTCCAATCGATGAAGAGTCGGCCAGCCGAGGAGGAGGGCAAGGGCTTACATGCCACCAACTCGGGTTCTGAGGTATGATATATCCTAACTCGGTCGACCTTATTACGTAGAAGATCCATAACCCAGTGTCCGGTCTATTTACGCAGAGATGGTTGAAAAAAAGCCATCAACATTAGCAGTCCGGATCCTCAGCCCGAAGACGAGAGGACCGGGTTCCTAGCCCGGATGCTCGTGGAGAAGCCTTACGAGGATCCCACGAAGAAGGAGAAGAAGAAGAAACCAGGTCAAGCTGGCCTTCGCATCAGGGACCAGCCAGATGATGCATCCGAAGACACTCCCGCCTCCTCCAATCAAGAGGTGGTCGAAGAAAAGGAAGAAGAGGAGGAGGAGGTCGAGAGCGAGGGGGAGGCAACTCCCCTCATGTCAAGAAAAGAGCGGCGTCCTCGGACGCCCCGAGGTGGGCGGCTCATGCCCCGAAGAGGGTGCGGCAGACGCGGGTCAACTTATGCAACAATAGCTCCAACTCAAGCTCCGCGTTCGAAGACCTCGAGGAGGTTCCATCAAGTAGCCAACGGGTCAAGCCCCCTCCATCCAGGTTAGGATCCGGAGACCCTCCTTCCTATAACCAGTAAATTCAGAGTTTGCTGACACACAGGCTATTGGTCCTACAGCCCCCCACGTGTCATTCCCTCCGAGGTGATATCGGATGGGGAGACCCCGCCCGCTGAACTAGCGGAGAGCGGGGAAGCCTCACCCCCCCCCCCCCAACTCCAGGCGCTACGAAGGACGCTATGGAGGTGTCGTCCTAGCCTACTCCAATGGAGGTGGAAGTAGGGGGCGAGGGGAATATTCCCATGGCCGAGGCTAACGCTTCGGCCACTGAAGACCAGGGGACAATCCCCCGTCTAGAAACTGAGGAGGCCGGACGGACAGGCCATCAGTCCCCTGCAAGGATATCTCCGGAGCGCACTACGCCTCCGGAGGCACTGGTCCAATCCCCGGTGGGTGATCGGGAAATCCGATCATCCCCGGCACCGCCGACCATCGAGTGGTCGGCCATGGGGAGGCTCTATCAGACACCTCCATCCTAGAGGAGCACCACACCCTTATGGGTGCGATACTATAGAGCTTCTAGTCCATTGATAACGGAGGCCTTCAAAGGTCTCCTTGCGGGCTTTCAAGAAAGTCACACGGAATTTTACTAAGTATTTTTATTTATCCATACTATAGACATGGCAGCCTCCGAGCCCTAGGTAAGTTGAACGAACTCGCCTAGGGGTCATCTTTAAGATCGGGAATTAAGTGTCGGTGTAATATTTGCATTGTATATGTGATGTAGGCCTCTTCATTGGCGGCGACCAAAAATGGCACCGAGGTGGACAAGATACATCGGAAGCTCAAGTGCTCCGAGGATGAGGTGGAATCCCTCATCAAGAGGTTCGACGAGGCACAGGGTAAGTCCGAAAATCTGAACACCTTTCCCTGAATTTTGTCAATGCACTGTCTTTTAAACAAGGCTTTATCATGTTGCAGCCTCGTCGAAAGAGATTGAAAACCTCAAGGCTGAGCTTCAACTTGCCAAAGATGAAGCGGTCGTGGAGAAGGCGGCAGCCAAGGAGGCGGCCACTACACTCTCTGCACTACGAGCCACCAGTGATAAACACCAGGATCGTGTGGAGGAGATACAAGATTAGCTCAAGGATGCCAGCAACAAGTGGGATATCTTGGAGCAATAGAACAAGGCGCTCTCAGCCGAGCTGTCCGTCATGAAGTCCGATCTCTAGAAGGAGCGGACAGATAGACGGTTCTTCGAGGAACAAGTTCGACAGGCCAAAGAGGTAACCGATGGAAGCCGTGCTCCCTGAAGTGCATATTCGGGAATAGCAAATTCGACTTGCTGACCCGGGTGTGGCGATCCTCAGGCGCGGCCGCCGATCTCTCGAAGAGCACGACAGACGCCAATCATCTGCTTGCCTTGCGGGGAGAGGAAGATGAAACTCGGCTCTTCTAGGCACAATTCAGAGCCTCCGAGCGTCCTCCTCTTTTGCTGGAGCAGCTGAAGCAGCTGATGGAGATGCACCATATGGCGGAGCCGACCCTCAAGGACGTCTGCATCCGCCTATGGCCCCGTGAGCCACTCCCCGGCACTTACTTCGGCCTGGTACAACAGCTGATTGATGCGACGCCCCGCCTTGACAACGTCAAGCGTTCCACCTACATCGAAGGAGTCCGGATGGCCCTTGCCAAGGCCAAAGTGCACTAGTCGGGGCTCAATCTGATGAAGGGCGCCACTGATCCACCGCCGCCTGGAAAGGAGCACCGACGCCCCGAGCTCTACTTCGATGGAGTGATGGAGAGTGCGCGGGTGATAGTGTCGCAGTGCTCAGGCAAAAAAAATATTTGAATGAGATTGTAATATGCCCGAAGACTTGTTTATAATTTTCAATGATATTAGTACCCGCACTTGTGTTGTTTTGCATTCCTTTATAACTCCTGTTTGGTTGCTAAATAGTGAAAGATGCGAGTCGTCGGCTTCAACCCCCATGTAGATAATACATGGGGTGTCTATGCTAGTGCACTATGTCCCTTGGCCAAATTATTGGAACCTGAAGGCAATATAGTGTGGCAGACTAGCCAATCGGACTATTATGCTTTATTTCTTTCACTTAACCGAAGGGGCGCGAAAAGGACTGCGGGAAGCGTACGATTAGCCACCGGGGTTTTCGCGATGTTCGGACGAGCCGAGGCCTAAGCCGACATCATAGTGTTTGCACAAAGGGCAAATTCCTCGTATAACACGGAATGATCGCTTACGGAGGTTGAAGTGTAATACTTCTGACTTGGGGTTCAAGATCGGATCACGCACACTATGACAACCCGTTTTCGGCTTTCTCCCCTGAGGTGCTTGACTGGACTATCCGAAAACACAATCGCAGGGGTGCTCCCTTTGCCCTTTTAGAAGAACGAGCAGAACATAAAGGGGCAAACACAGGAACCGGGCAACCCAACTTAATGACCAAAGACATAGTTCAGAACTGATGCATATAAAGCAAAACGCCAAGACGCTGAACACACGATAGTTAAATTGATTTGTGTTTGAAATTGAGCCCCCAGTCTATTAGCCGGTGACCTCGCTTCATACCGAATAGGTTCACGAGAAGAGGGAGAAAAAGAGAAGAAGTATGTGCTGAAAATAGGACAGATGGGGCATAGTTGCGCCACACAATTTTGCATTTTCTCAACAACTCTTATAACTCGGATTGCCGAAGCAACTGTTTACAGGTATGTGGAAGAAAATAAGAAATAAAACCATACAGGAGTTGTTGTACCCAAGGTTGGAAAAAGCTATAGGCGTAAGCAAGGCGGTTGGCCTGCGCCTAGTGCCTAGGCGGTGCTTAACCGCCCTAGGCGTAGCCTAGGAGGTAATATAGTTTCTACTATCAGGATGTATTTATGGTTATTATATGTGTATTATCTCAATTCAGAGCATACATATAAGTTAACGAGCCAATACTACCATTGGAATATGGCTCGTTTGACATATTAGTGCAATATGGCGTGATTTCTCTCTTGGTAGACAGTTTCTTGCATGTCCTGCCTAGCCTTTCGCTTATGCCCTAGGCGAGGCGTTTGGCTATTGCCCAACGCCTAGGCATGCCTAAGCGCCTCCTAGGCACTACCTTTTCCAATAGTCGTTGTACCGAGGGTCTTCAATTGGTGGCTCGATGTCCTTGATATGCCCCTTGCTAGTTGACTCCTGCTCTTGGATGCACCATAATGAGTGTTAATGTTCGAAGAACGGATTTTGCTAACAAAATCTTGAGAGGCCGTCGAATTGTGGGTGAGTGTTACACCATAGGTAGGCTATTTTAGGAGCGCATGTGTCTTGTCCAAAGACGTATTATGGTTAGTAGTCCGGGGAAATCGAACACCATCTTAATGTCCCCACCATTACCCATGGAATCTTAAGCGCAAACTTGTGCCTCCTCGGCACATACCTTTCTGGTCCTAATGTTGTGTGGGAGGGAGCGAGTCCGTATAGAGGGGAGGAAGGAGCATCTGAGTTTTTGGTTTGACGCTGAACTCGCTTCCCAGCCTTATGTGCCTTTATGGCGGACGTCGGAACTTGTCGATCTTCTTTATAGCTGAATTCGGCCGCTAGGGCCAATGCATGTTCCTCAGTTCTAAGGGAGCGCTCGGTGTTGCCGTTGACAGTAATGACCCCTTTTGGGCCCGGCATCTTGAGCTTGAGGTATGCGTAATGTGGGACCGCGTTGAAACGAGCGAACGCGGTCCGACCAAGCAGCGTGTGATAGCTGCCACAGAAGGGAACGATGTCGAAGATCAAATCTTCGCTGCGAAAGTTATCGGGCGAACCGAACATGACCTCTGGAGTTACCGAGCCCGTGAATCGGGCCTCAACGCCCGGGATCACTCCCTTAAAGGTAGTGCTGCTGGGTTTGATCCTTGATGGATCGACGCCCATCTTTTTCACCGAATCTGAGTAAATCAGATTAAGGCTACTTCCTCCGTCCATTAGGACCTTTGTGAGGTGATACCCATCTATAATGGGGTCTAGGACAAGGGCCGCCAAACCCCCGTGACTGATACTGTTCGGATGATCGCGCCGATCAAAGGTGATTGGGTATACCGACCATGGGTTGTATTTCGGGGCTACGGGTTCTACCGCGTAGACTTCCTGAAGGGCGCACTTCCTTTCCTTCTTGGTTACATGACTGGCATATATCATGTTCACCGTTTTCACTTCGGGAGGGAACTTCTTCTGCCCACCACCGATTGGACCCCGAGGTTCATCTTCGTCATCGCTGCGAGAGCTTTTTCCCTCGTCTTCGGATGCTATTTTGCCGGCCTATTCGAACACCCAGCAATTGCGGTGTTTGTGGTTGGCAGGCTTTTCCAAAGTCCCATGGATTTGGCAAGGCCTCTCCATGATTTTCTTGAGTTGGGTGGGTCCATCGCGATTTCCTTTAGGAGGCTTCTTCCGCTGTCCTGGCTGGGAATTGCGGAATCCGGTGTTGACGGCCGTGTCATCGGCATCGCTATTACTGTATTGGCGCTTATTCTTATTGCGCTTTGATTTCGAGGTGCCATCCCGGGCTTCAGGTGCCACGGGGTCATCGACATTATGTCCGCGCTTTGCTAGCCAGTTGTCTTCGCCTGTGCAAAAGTGGGTCATGAGGGATGTAAGGGAGAACATAGTTCGAGGTTTATCCTCGCCTAGCTGGCGGGCCAGCCATTCGTCCCGAATATTGTGTCGGAAAGAGGATATAGCCTCGGTGTCCGAACAGTAGACGATTTGGTTCTTTTTAGTCAAGAACTGATTCCAGAATTGCCGGGCGGACTCGCCGGGCTTCTGGATGACGTTGCTGAGATCGGAGGAGTCTGGAGGGCGGACATAGGTTCCCTGGAAGTTAGAATGGAATGCGTCCTCCAGGTCTTCGCAACATCCAATGGAGTTTTTGGGGAGGTTGTTTAACCAGTGCCGAGCTGGCCCCTTGAGCTTGAGAGGTAGGTATTTGATGGCATGGAGATCATATCCTCGTGTCATGTGGATATGGAGAAGTAAGTCCTCGATCCATATAGTTGGGTCAGTGGTCCCGCCATACTATTCTATATTTACGGGTTTAAACCCTTCGAGGAACTGATGCCGCATTAGCCTATATGTGAAGCATGGTAGGTGGGCGGCGCCTCTAACCTGTGCTATGTCACGCCTATATTCGGCGTCTGTATGAGGCCGGTTGCATTCTCGGACTCTGTGGTGTTGGTCGAACCATGTTCTATACTCTCCTCGTCTATCCGGTGAGTAATCTCTGGATCTGTAGATGGATCTTGTATGGCTGCTCTATGATCTAGTTCATCGCGCAGGTCGAACCTATAATTAGGTTCGAGTGGCTCCTTACCCCGTCTCCGGGGCATCATCAGCTCATAATCGGTGTCAATGGCCACTCTATTCCGCCCGCGAGGAGGGCAGTCCAGCTTGTCATATGGGATATAATGTGGAGACGGAGTGTCAATCAGCTCATTGTCGAATTGTGGCGGCAACCTTCACCGAGGGCAGCTTTTGGGTTGGTTTGTCAGACTGGTGTCGTATACTTCCTCGGCTAAGAGGACTTTTGTCCATCGATCATTGAGGTCAGCTTGTTCGGCTTTAAGTTGCCGTTCTTTGGCCTTTAGGCTTCAAGACATTGCTATGAACCGCTGCCTGATTTCTTCCTGATCCTCGAGGTCATCGGGAATGTACATGTCATTGGCTTCCGATGTGCCTTCCTCAGGGGGAAGGTAGTCGTATTCTATGGGGTCGTTGGCACTGTCAGTATTGTTTTGGTCCTCAGTCCCATCCGGACCCTCCAACGGGTGCTCGGGGATATCGGGATTGCCATGATCAACGGTGGTATTATCATCCCCATTGCTGATGATAGCTCTTCTTCCCTTTTTTGCTTTTGGACCGCTTATGTGATTTCCGGCGCCTTGATGGCGCATCGCCCGATTCGTCACCGTCGCTAGGAGGCATGTTGTTTCCATTGGTGGCCAGAGTATCCACCATATAGACATCATATCTGGAAGTGGCGGTCCAACTCCCGGTGTTAACGGGGGCGGGAGCATGGTCTTCTTCATCCATGTATTCTGCCTCCTCAGAGGCATAGTCCAAAACGTCGGTTGAGTCTTCGGCGGGGGCTATCAAGTGGGTGGTGGGTGGGTCGAAAAATTCGTCCCTGCCCGAACTGTAACCGGGCCGGATATAGATCGAGGTTGGATCGTCGGCGATTTTTAACGATGAGAATTGCTCTAAGGCCTCATCGACCGCTGAGGGGCCGATTGGATCCAGCTGATCAGGACTCGTGGAGTCAACCCCCATGAAGCCCACCTAGGGGGAGTGTTCGGTAGGAACAAATGTCCGGTCATACGGCTTGATGGCTGGGCCGGGGTTAGAGATTGGACCACCGCCATGGGTGGCCCCATTGGCGTGTCCGACTGAGGAGTTCGAGGTTAAGGCCTTAGAGTCCTCGGGGGCTACGGGCGAAGCCGTGTGCCCGATTAGCGACAAGTCGCCTCGAGAGTCGACAAGAAACTCTAGGTTTCCAAATCTAACTTCCTGATCGGGGGCAAGGCTCTCAACGCGGGCTAGATGACCGGTGGAACCATCATGTAGCACAACACTGCTGAAGGCTAAGATCTGCCCGATGATGAAAATGTCAATGTTGTGGACTTCTTCGCTGATGAAAAGACGAGGCGTCGATCCCATCTCGCTCATAGAGGAACTCTCAATGAAAGCACCAATGTCGGTGTCAAAACCGGTGGATCTCGGGTAGGGGGTCCCGAATTGTGAGTCTAGGATCGACGGTAATAGGAGACAATGGGGACACAAGTTTACCTAGGTTCAGGCCCTCCTAGGAGGTAATACCCTATGTCCTGCTTGGTTGTATTGATGGTGTATGGGAATACAGAGTTGATCTACCTCAAGATCGTATGTCTAACCCTAGATGAGTTGCTCTGTCTATACCTTTAAACCCTTCG
Organism: Hordeum marinum; assembly: GCA_022496015.1. Lineage (NCBI taxonomy): Eukaryota > Viridiplantae > Streptophyta > Magnoliopsida > Poales > Poaceae > Hordeum > Hordeum marinum. The sequence continues at coordinate 416,510,624 of CM039678.1, read as the reverse complement.
GCTTATATAGGTGCCGAGGAGGACTAGGGTTTATACATGGTTGGTTACATGCCGAAGAGATAAACATGCCTATTCACTACATCAAATGCGGAGCGCAAGCCTTACCTCTCGAAGCCTCCATCCGGGGAACTTGGCCTTGAAATCATCCAGTGTTCGGCAAGTAGCCCATATAGTCCGGCCCATAGACAATAGGGCGGCTCTCCGAGGACCCGTTAATCCAGGACTCCCTCACCCACCCAGCTGGAAAAATTCATGGAGAGGCCTTGCTAGATCCATGGCACTCCAGACAAGCCAGCCAACCACACCAACCGTAATTGTTGGGGTTCAAACAGGCCGGCAAACTCGCAGCCGAGGAGTAGGGCAAGGGCACATGCAGCAAGGACAACTAGGAGCCCCGCGGTCCGAGCAATGGAGGTCAAAAGCAATTCCCTCCAGAGGTAAAAACTGTGAACATGATATATGCCACTCATATACCAAAAAAGGAGAGGAAGCGCGCCCTTCGAGAGGTCTACACCGTAGAGCCTATAGCCCTGAAGTTTAACCCATGGTTGGCACACCTCATCACCTTTGATCGACGAGATCACCCGACCAGTATCCGTCATGGAGGTTCACGGGCCCTTGTCTTAGACCCCATTATCGATGGGTATCACCTCACTAAAGTCCTAATGGACAGAGGAAGCAGCCTAAATCAGATTTACTCAGATACGGTGCAAAAGATGGGTATAGATCCATCAAGGATCAAACCTAGCAACACTAACTTTAAAGGAGTGATCCCAGGCGTCGAGGCCCAATGCACGGGCTCTGTGAGCCAGGAAGTAGTGTTCGGCTCGCCCGATAACTTCTATAGCGAGGACTTGATCTTCAACATCGTACCTTTCCATAGCGGCTATCACGCCCTGCTGGGTCGTACAACATTCGCTCGCTTTAACGCCATCCCACACTATGCATACCTCAAGCTCAAGATGCCTGGGCCCAAGGGGTTCATCACCGTCAACGGCAACACAGAGCGTTCCCTCTGAACTATAGAACATGCATTGGCCCTGGCAGACGAATTCCATTATGAGGACAGTCGGCAAACAACTAAATCATCCATAAAGGCCTGTAAGGTTGACAAACGAGTTTGGTTTCAATCCGAACTCCCAAATTCTTCTTCTCCCAAGAAATAGGAACATGCCCCCCATTACACAGCCCTAACGACCGTCAAATACATGCCAAGAAGGCACAACTTAGCACTCAAGATTCCGAGGGCAGCAGTGGGGAACGACCATCAAAGGGCAAGTGTTCGGCCGGACCGAACCATTACCAGTACACGTCCTCAGACAAAACACAGGTACCATCATGTACCTACTAAAGCGTAAAGCTCACCCACACTTCGGCGACTTCTCAAGATCTTCTTTCCAAGGTCCGCTCGGTGACAGCATCACCCTTAAAGGGATGCAACCCCCATGGAGGAATATGAATGGACAGGCGACAGGGCACATCGAGGACGTCATGCCACCAATCGAAGACCCCTGGTACAACCTCCCCTCTATAAATTTTATATTTCACCTTCAAATACCTGTAACAGTTGCTTCGACAAATGGAGCTATAAGAATTATTGAGAAAATACAAGACCATTATACATGGCCACTTTTTTGTATTTTAGTTTTCCTCTGCTCTTCCCTCATCAACTTTTCTTGCGACAACTGTTCGGTATACATCATGAGGCAACCGGCTAATAGACCGGGGGCTTGAATTTTAAAAAAATCGCCTTGAGCATCACCCCAGCACAATTGGTCGTGTGTTCGGCGTCTTGGATTTTGCTTTATATGCATCTGATCCGAACTATGTCTTGGTTCAATAGTTGGGTTGCTCGACTCCTGTGCTTTCCCTCTTACGTTTCGCTCGTTCGGCTAATAGGGCGAAGGAAGAACCACTGCAATTGTGTTTCCATCTCGTCTGGTCAAGCACCTCAGGGGAGAAAGCCAAAAACTAACCATCATAGTAAGCGAGAACCAGTCTGCAAATCCAAGCATAAGTATCATACTAAAAAACCGACAGCGGTTATTCCATGTTATACGATTGGTTTTGTACTGGTACGAACCATGTGATGCTGGTTTCAGCCCCGATACATCGGAACATCACAAAACACTCGGGGCTCATCATCGGCCCACACATTTTTTCTACACTCCCACGGCTAAGTGAAAGCGATAAAGCACCATAGTCTGATTGCCTTGTCCCACTTGCACTACCGCGTTCGGGCACCGATACCTCGGCTAAGGGTAACAGTGCGGATATAGGGACACCCCGCATAGTATGTATGTGGGAGCTGAAGCCGATGACTCGCAACTTTCAAATAAACCAGCCACATAGTAGTCAAAATAAAAATAAACTACTTATAAGACATGCTAAACCATACAACACTAATTATAAAGCGTTCAAGTCTTCGGACATATTACATCGCGCTCATTCATACAAAACGTCTTTGGAGCATTGGGCCTCTATTGCCCGAGCACCCTCCATTATTGAGGGGAAGTACAGCTTGGGGCACGTATGCCCCTTGTCAGGAGGCGGAGGTGTGGTGGCCATCTTGGTCGGCTGATGCTTCGGCCAGTGCACCATGGCCCTTGCAAAGGCCATCCGAGCACACTCGATGCAAGTAGAATGCTTCAGCACATCAACCCAAGATGCAACATCACTTAGCTTCTGCACCAGGCGAAGTAGCTGCTCGATAATGGCTCCTCAGGCCACAGCCGGATGCAGAGGTCCTTCATGGCTGGCTCCTCCACTCTATGTATTTCCATCAGTTGCTTCATTTGCTCGATGAGGAGAGGAGAGCGCTCGGGGGATTCAAACTGCGCCAAGAATAGTCGGGCCTCATCATTCTCCGCCCGCGAAGCATAAAACTTGTTCACGTCCTTTGCACTCTTGTGGAGATCTGCACAGACGCCTAAGGAACTCCACACTTGGGTGAGCAAAGCAAACTTACTACCACCAAAGGTGCATTGTAGTGGATACGGCTTACATCTGTGATAGCCTTAACTTGGCGAACCTCCTCTTCAAAAGACCGCCTATCCACCTGCTCCTACTGGAGCTCGAATTTTAGCGCGGCTAGCTCAGTGGCTTGTTCTTTGCATTTCTGCTCAAGGGCATCGCACTTCGTGTTGGCATCCTTGAGATCTTGCTGCACCTCCTCCACCCGGGCCTCATGCTTGGCACTTGTAGCCTTCAAAGCGGAAAGTGTGGCTACTACTTGTTCGGCGGCCGCCTTCTCATCCATGGCCTCCTGCTTCATTTTATGGATTTCAGCCTTGAGTTTTTCAACCTCCAAAGCGGAAGTTGTAGAAGCAATAACTAACTAATTACACTGGGTCACCGGTACGGATTGTTAAAAAGCCAGGATATTAGAACTCGGCTTACCTTGTGCCTCATTGAACCTCTTGTTCAGCCTATCAAGCTCCTATCTAGAGAATTTGAGCTTCCGATTTAGCTCGGTCAGCTCAGCAGCATTAATGGCCGCCGCCGATGATGAGGCCTATAACAAACAAACAAAACTATGCATCTGGTTATGTGCATTCCAATCTCCGAACTTTCAAGGATATGACTCTCCGTTCGGTCCTCTTAAAGGCTTTTCTAACATTGCAGGACTAAATGGTGCCTTGTGTATCATTGTTCATTCCTTACTATTTGACCTCTAGATGCATTTTTGCAAACCCATCCGGGGCTCGGGGGCTACTACATATATAAAGATAGCACAAACTTAAAATTAACGTTGTTAGGGAAAAGGGTATTATGTGACTCACCTTGAAGCTCGTCAAGAGACCATTGAAGGCCTCTTATAGTCCGTTATCAATGGACTAAATTCCTTGTAAAACCGCACCCATAAGAGTGTGGTGATCCACGGAGATGGGGGTGCTTGCTAGCGCCTCCTCCATGACCGGCCACCCAGTCGACGGTGGCACTGGTGGTGACCGGACAGTCCGATCTCTGAATGGATACTGAGCCAGCAGCTCCGGAGGCACATCATGCTCTGGAGACGTCCTTGGAGGAGACTAGGCATCTCTTCACCCATCCTGTTCGGTAACCAAGGGGGTATTCTCCCCCTGATCCTCGGCAGCCTAGGGAGTTTCCTCTCCTTGGCCTTGGCAGCTACGGCATCAACCTTGGCCATGGCATGGTCACCCCACCACCCGTGTTCAACTCCAAAGGAGCCTGGCGGGAGGACACCTCTGCGGCAACCTTCGAGGTCCTCGGAGGAGTGGGGCGCGATGCAGTCCCACTCTCCACAAACTCAGCGGGCGGAGACTCCCCGTTCGGTCTTGGTCGATGCAGAGAACGTGTGGTGGGATGCAAAGTGAAAGATGATCTTGCATTTAAGATGTTGAAAACTCTGCATAAATAACTCAGGGGGGGTCTTTGGATACATATCTTCGAGTCGGGGGCTTGACCCTTATGTTCCTTCGGGGAACCTTCTCAAAGTCCTCGGAATCTACATCAGAGTCCGAGCTGTCATCGGGCAATATCAACCTTGCCCGGCACGGCCTCTTGGGGGAAGGAGGAGTCGCGTCCTCTGCAGCGTCCGGTGACAATGCCCTCTTTCTTACGAGGGGGGAGACACCTCCCCCCCCCCCCCCGTCCTCATGCTCCTCCTCATGACCAGAGGAGGCATGGGTTTCCTCGGACACGGCGTCCGGCTGGTTGATATGTCTCCAACGTGTCTATAATTTTTTGTGATGGCCTGCTATTATATTATCTATTTTGGATGTCTTATGTGCATTAATATGCTATTTTATATTATTTTTGGGACTAACCTATTGATCTAGAGCCTAGTGCCAGTTTCTGTTTTTTCCTTGTTTTTGAGTTTTGCACATATGGAATATTAAACAGAGTTCAAACGGAATAAAACCTTTGGAAGGATTTTTTCTAGAAGGAAACAAATCAACTGGTCTTGGAGTGCACGGCAGGAAACCTGCCAGGGAGTCACAAGCTTGCTAGGCGCCCCCCTGGCCGTGCCTAGCAGGCTTGCCGTCTCCCGGTAGGTCTCATAACCCTAATCATTGGCCTAGAAATTCCCAAATATTCCCCCAACATCAGAAGGAGCCACAACTTTTCCGCCGCCAGAAGCCTCCATTCCCGAGAGATCCAATCTTGGAGCCTTTTTCGGTAATCTGCCAGAGGGGGTTTCGATCACGGAGGGCATCTACATCAACTCCATTGCCCCTTCGATGATGCGTGAGTAGTCCATCATAGACCTACGGGTCCATAGCTAGTAGCTAGATGGCTTATTCTCTCTCTTTGATCTTCAATAACATGTTCTTCATGATCTTCATGGAGATCTATGCGATGTAATCATCTTTTGTGGTGTGTTTGTCAAGATCCAATGAATTGTGAGTTTACGTTCAGATTATCCATGAATCTTATTTGAATGTCCTCTGAATTCTTATATGCATGATTGCATATCCTTGTAAGTCTCTTCGAGTTATTGTTTGGTTTTGCCAACTAGATTGGTAATTCTTGCAATGGGAGAAGTACTTGGTTTTGGGTTCAATCTTGCGATGTCCTCACCTAGTGACATAGTAGGGGTAGCGAGGCACGTATTCTATTGTTGCCATCAAGGGTAACAAGATGGGGTTTTCGTCATATTGCTTGAGTTTATCCCACTACATCATGTCATCTTTCTTAATGCGTTACTCTGTTCTTCATGAACTTAATACTCTAGATGCAGGCAGGAGTTGGTCGATGTGTGGAGTAATAGTAGTAGATGCAGAATCGCTTCGGTCTACTTGATACGGACGTGATGCCTATATGCATGATCATTGCCTTGGATAACTAAATGATTATTCGCTTTTCTATCAATTGCTTTACAGTAATTTGTTTACCCACCATGATATTTTCCTTCGAGAGAGAAGCCTCTAGTGAAACCTATGGCCCCCGGGTCTACTTTCCATAATATACTTTCAGATCTATAAACCAAAAATACCAAAAATACTTTGCTACAATTTATTTACCTTTTACTTTCCGTTCTCATTTACATCTATCTCTATGGATCTAATCCTTGTAAATAACCGTGAAGGGATTGACAACCCCTTTATACCGTTGGGTGCAAGAGTTTGATTGTTTGTGTAGGTGCATCCATTGGTGACTTGTTTGTTCCACCTACTGGATTGATATCTTGGTTCTCAACAATTGAGGGAAATACTTATCTACTTTGCTGCATCACCCTTTCCTCTTCAAGGGAAAACCAACACATGCTCAAGAGGTCGCAACAAGGATTTATGGCGTCGTTGTCGGGGAGGATACATAGCAAGTCAAGACAAGAACTCTCCCGTCAACTTGCCAATTTCTGGCACCGTTGTCGGGGAGGATACACATCAAGCCTACCAAGTACCCATCACAAACTCATCTCTTGCATTTACATTATTTGCCATTTGCCTCTCATTTTCCTCTCCCCCACTTCCAAAATGATTTACAGAACATACCAAAAAGATTTTCCTTTTTGTTCGCCCTTCTTTCGTTTGCCTTCTTTTCCTGCCAGATCTTCTTCTTGTTGCTATGTCTAGCATTATTATGCCCCCTTTGTCACTAGATTTTGAGTTCTTTACTTCAAACAAAAACAAGGGGAAAAATTGAAAGATGCCTGGTATAGGCTAATGGAATTTTATCGTATTTCCAATCTAAAATGAGATGCAAAAATGTTTCTTAGAAATTTTTACATTGGATTAACTTTGCATCACAGAGAGCTTTTAGATTTCGCCTCAAAAGGAAATTTCATTGAGCTAGATGCGAATGCCGCTTATGAAGTTTTGGAAGGGATTTTAGGGGTTCCTCCACCAAAAAATGGGGTTTGCTTTCTCACAAGAGGGTGTCAAGTTCTCGACAAATTGGGTGACTTACATAAGCACTTGATCAAGTTACAACAATATCACAAACCCCTTAAACATATCAATGGGAACCTCAATCGCTTGAATACTTTGCTTGCCCTTCGCAATAAGCATTTGGACATTTTGGATATTAATATGGATCCTTCCTCCAGAAATGTGGGAAAAAGGAAAGAACCCCCTGGATTCGAGAAGGTCCCCACAAAAGTTGCCAATACCAAAGCTGAGAATACCTAGATCCTTTGTGTTTTGCCTAGCTAGGGGCGTTAAACAATAGCGCTTGCTGGGAGGCAACCCAATATTATTTTTGTGTTCTTTTTTTGCTTCTGTTTTTGAGTGTTTCCCACATTACTAGTTCTGTAGTAATTGTGTTTTGGTGTTTTAATTAGTGTTTTAGCCAAGTAAAACCTTCGGGGTGATCTATGGTAGTTGTTGATTTGATCTTGCAGAAAAACAGAAACTTTTGCGCTCAGTCCAGGAATTTTCTAAATTTTTCAAACAGTCGAATGAGTCTGAAATTTTTACAAAAGATTGATATACAAATTTCCCAGGATTTCCTAATTTTTCAGAATTGTTTGAGTTACAGAAGTATACGAAGTTTCCATATTGCTACAGATTATTCTGTTTTTGATAGATTTTTTTTTCTTTGAGTTGTTTGCCTATTTTGATGAATCTTTGGGTTGTATCATGGGGTATGAACCATGGAGAAGTTAGAATACAGTAGGTATAACACCAATATAAATAAAGAATGATTTCAGAACAGTGCCTAAAGTGGTGATTTATTTTCTTATACTAACGGATCTCACGAGTTTTCTGTTAAGTTTTGTGTTGTGAAGTTTTCAAGTTTTGGGTAAAGATTGGATGGACTATGGAATAAGGAGTGGCAAGAGGATAAGCTTGGGGATGCCCAAGGCACCCCATGTCATATTCAAGGATGCCAAAAAGCCTAAGCTTGGGGATTCCCTGAAAGGCATCCCCTCTTTCATCTTCAATCCATCGGTAAATTTACTTGAGGCTATATTTTTATTCACCACATGATATGTGTTTTGCTTGGAGCATTTTGTATGATATGAGTCTTTGCTTGTTAATTGCCACAATCATCCTTTCTGCACAAATTTTTGAGAAGTACACGCTGAATCATGAATTTGTTAGAATGCTCTATGTGCTTCACTTATATCTTTTGAGTTAGATATTTTTGCTCTATGCGCTTCGCTTATATCTTTTAGAGCACTGTGGTGATTGCGTTTAATAGAAATACTTGAACTCTCGTACCTCTCTTATATTATTTTGAGAGTCTCTAAATAGCATGGTAATTGGTCTAGGCTATGAATTTAGTCCTAATATGATAGGCATCCAAGAGGGATATAATAAAAACTTCCATATTAAGTGCATTGAGTATTATGATCACGCGGTACAGGTCACTGACCGAGTCACATCGCAGGATTACCTGGCGGGTGTGGATATCCTTCACAGAGAAGCCAAATTTGTCAAATTTGACAAAAATGGGATTGTCACGAGTGAGTTGACGAACTGAGAGTAGATTCATAAGCAGAGGGGGAGAAACAAGAACGTTGCGAAGAACAAGCGATGAGTTGGTGGTGATGAGGGAGTCGTGGCCTATGTGTGTGATCGGGAGATGATCGTTGTTGCTGACCATGATCTGTGTAAAGGAGGAGTGAGGGAGAAGGGAATGGAGAGTACCAGGATTGGAAGTCATGCAAGACGTCGCGCTCGATTTGAGGTGCCGGTCAGACATGCTCCTGGAGGATGGGGAAGAGTCGGATGTGACCTACAGCTTAGTGTGTAGAGGCCCCATATCCTAGGGCTATGGACAACAACATGGAGGAACATGGCCACTTGCTCTTCCACACGGGTGTTGATGTTATCTTGTAGCAGCCCCCTGCTCCTGAAGGTCTCGACAAGCCTGGCAAATGGTGCTCTTTTCATTCGAAGCATCCATCGAGCCTCGACGTCATTATAGTTGTAGATGTAGTTCAGATTTCGGATCCTCTCCTGATCCCGGATAAACATTGGACCATAGCAGATCAAAGGTCTCCCAACACGATGAATAGATCTCTGGTGCATGAACATGACCCATGCCTGAATCACACTTATCAGTGTTGCTCCCTGAATTATCAGCCTCATCCGTACGTCCATAACCTAGTCGACATCGATGGTTCTTTCAGTGGGAAATCGATCCTACACCTTGCCTAACGGCCTAACCACCGACCTAACAAAGGGGGGATGGGGTGCTGCTTACCGGCATCGGAGACGAGGATGGCATAGGATGAGCCATGGCCAATAGCAAGGGGCACACCAGATCCGCCACAAACGCCGCCGCCGCCTCTAGTGTAGATCTGAAATCATAGCCGCCGCCGGTGGTGAGGTAGTAGGGAAGAAAGTGGCTATGGGTGAGCGAGTAGAAAGGGGGTGAGGCTAGATTTGGCGTCGGGACGGCATGCCAGATTTCCCATCTCCCCCCCCCTCGCCCTCGCGTTGCACCCGCCTGTGCGACCTCACGCCGCACTTAGCCTGGCTCGCAAGAAACTACCGATCCGAGCGTTTCCAGCGAGCCAGGCTCTGGGCTGCCTTGAGAAGCATGTGATGCAGGCCCAACAATGAAACCAGGCAACCAAACGGGCCTCTTCCTTCCTGCACGGGCCTGGTTGGGCTCGATGCGGGCAACCAAACATGCCCTAAATGCTCCCTATCAACTTTGAAAAAAGAGTTTTAGATGTTTCAGAAAAAAAAATTTGGGAATGTTCACAACGTTGGTAACTACAACTCGTAAAAACCAGATCCAAATTCGAAAGACACATTGAGAAACAAAAAAGAAAAATCTAGCATGAATACTGTCACAAAAAGACAAAAGCAAAATTGACACTATTCATATCTGGATTTGTCTTTTTTTGTTTCTCAATGTGCATTTAGAATTTGAAGCTGAAATTTTTAGGGAATGTAGACACTTATCTTGGGAGCATTCATGATTTTTCTTAGATTTTTTTAAACATCCTTTTAAAATGGTATCATCGGAACATTTAGGATGTGGTATAACAAGATATTCTCCCTGGAGTTGTGTGGACGTACGTGGTAGACACACCACACCCACAGCCACAGCAAACCTTCCTTTATTACAAGCACAATCATAAAGCTGACCAAACCAAACCACACACCGATGATATGACATATCGTACCTCAGCAAAAAACTATTACGGAGGAGCACACACAACATCAACCAACACCAATTTATTCTTGGCAAAACACACAACCACAATCTGGGTAGCAAACGCCTGAACCGCTGCGGCAATCAGGTGTCACTGTCGTCTAGCAACAACCAAACCTACACAATATAGGTAATGATGATATAGCGGATTAATGGAAGCATAATGGATGAATTAAGAAGATCAACCAATTTGGCAAGTTGAGGTGAGAGGGATTAACTTAGTTGTTGCTCTACATATATGTGTATGCAATTTATTTGCAATTATCCACATAGTATGTAAACGAGTATTTAATCACAAAAGGTCTCTATTGTGTGTCTACAATACATATACTATGACAGAAGCATGAAATAATATTGAAAACAGGAGAGATCCATTAGTGTGTGTACCTCAATAATGTCTGGTTGGCTCACCGAAGAACCGAGACTCTAGGCAGGGACTTCTTGTAATACGCTAAGTGGCGGGGCTTATAGACGGAAGGGTCACGGATGCACTACATCCCATCCCACTCTAGCATTTCCCACCACTCCTTCCCGCAGTCCACAATAGGATGGCTTGTTTGACCAACAGTCGGGAGGCGCCTGAGACCCCAGCATCCCCTGACCCTGATGGTCTCAAGCTTTGGAGCAAACATCTTGGTTTCACATATATGTTGCAGCTTGAAGAGCTGGTTAAAGTAGATATGCTTCAGGTTTTGGAATTTCAAAACACCTTTATGGTTGCATGTAGCTATTATTGTTAGAATCAATGTGCAACAATGTATGTTTTTGCATAGCATTTTCTGGCCATAATATGGCAAGGAGTTGTAGACATCCCAACAAAACAATTTGTTTGAGGCTTGGGGCCTGCACCACGTCATGTTTGAGGTTAAGTGTTTTGACCAATGTCCCTAATAGATCTAGCTCCTTGAGATTTGGAAGTGACCCACACAACTTGAAGTTCACCAATCTTGCACAACCAGAAAAAGAGATATGAGAGATTTGAGCCTCCTCATTCTGATCCCCTCTAGTACAACAATCTAAGTTGAAGGATTCTAGTGATGGAGGTAGTCCTTCCGGGCAAACACTTTCCAATTTAACACAATGATCGAGAACCAGAACCTTGAGGCTGGTAGCCCCTAACATACTTGGCAAAGCTTGCACTATACTATCTCTAGATAGGTCTACGAACTCCAACTTCACCATGTTGGTGAATTCATCATTTTGTCATGTCCCCCATGGGGACGAAGGCTCAATTACTCGAAGCTTGTGAAGGTTTTGTAGTTGACGCCATGTAAAACTATTGTGCCAAATCCTTCCCTTCTTTATGTGTACCTCTATAATATTCTCAACAACCTACTTTGTTGTCTCAGGTGACAAGACAAATGCCCAATCTGTGTGGCATATATCTAGTACCCATAGGCTCTGAAAAAATTATATTGTTGGTCTATCTTGCTTCTCATCTTTGACACGGAGGTCCTTGCAGCCATCTAGTCCAAGGAACCTCAAGTTGCGGCAACAACTGAAAGGAGGTGAAGAAAAACAGAAGGTGCAATAGCTTAACTTGAGCACACGAAGCTTGTTCGATTGATGAAACATGTCATTAGGTAAGGGCCTTAATGGAGGACCAGATTTACTTGCGACTACAACAAGAAAAAATTGTGTTGACTTTGGATGCACAACAGAGTTGTCCTTGGAGAATATCCATCGTTTATAAGGAATCTCAAGTTCATCACGAAAAGAGGGAAGTGCATTAGATGAATAATCATCTACATTTATGTGTACATGCAGAGCTGTTGCAACCTCCCATGCTTTATCACATTCACCTCCCTATATAATCCCATCACAAACCCAATAGCTCGAACCATGGGTGGCCCAGTCATATTCCATGATGTTGCCTCCTTGATTATTTAATGATAGTAGATACAAGCAACATTCATCATCTTCTTCACAAGGCTTATTTTCATACCCACCAATTTCACTAGCCTCTTTTTGTAGCAAATTATTCCAGCAATAAGCAAATTCATGACAAAGGAAACAATGTGACTTATCCACCTTCTCACTAAGTCCTGGGTTAAGCCGAAGCCTCCCCGTGAAGGTTCATAATACCTTAGTATAAACAAATTCTGCGTGCAGAAGGCCAACAGCACTTAAATTGATCGTATCATCGCTTCCGTTATGGAAAACCACTGAACATTTGTGTTCTTGTAAGGACTGATGGATCTGTACCCCAACATCATGTATCTCAGCTCTTGAGCCTTCATCTACCCCTCTAAAATCATCTTCCTCATATTGTCTATCAAAAACATCCATTACATCCTTAGGAAGCTTGAGTTGTTGTGCGATAGTCCGTTGGAGTGCTCTTCGGCTTTTCCACCTCGAGCAATCAGCGTGAATGATCTTGTTGAATTCCTTCAACAGAGATGGTGGGGGATCTTCAACAATGGCCCTAAGCACCGCCGAAGCAGCGAGCCCTTCCCATCCATCAAAATAGATGGCCTTGTGTGCAGTACTGCTTGTATCCACCAGGTAAGGGATTATTTTTTGTATTGATGATTCGACGTTTGGTGCCAAAATCACCTGCATTAGTTTTTTTAGAAAAGGAGGAATACCTCCGGCCTCTACATCAGCATGATGCCTATGGCCCCTTTTATTAATGAAAAGCAAAAAAGATAATCCGCGGTTCCACATAGTCTCTGAATAAAGAAAGCAAATGAACAAAATGAAACGAAAGGTGCCACAACCGGCTAAAAATAGGCCTAGATGCCTAACCATCTATCCTATTACTGGACCACCATCCAAACCGGTTGTAGATATCCCGCGCTACCATCTCCCACCGGGTAGACCCAGTAACCAAAGGCTTCCTGGTTTCCGCAGGGGTGAGTAATGACCATGTACGGATCAACACCGAAGTTCAGTGTCGTACCTGCAAAAAGTGTATATGTGTTTGTCTGTTAAAAACCACGTCATTCCTGCAGTTCCATATAGCCCAAAGAAGTGCACATACTCCTATACGAATGTGTCTGGCATTAATCGTGTCAACTCCATCTAGCCATGTTCCGAACAATGTGTTAATGCTATCTGGAGGCATAATATTAAGGGCTATATGAATTGTCTTCCATAGAATTCTCGCAAGAGTACATTGGAGAAAGAGGTGTTCGATGTTTTCCTCGCTATCACAGAAGCTACATCATGTATCCCCCCAATTACGTTTAGCCAAATTATCCTTAGTGAGAATCACCTTGTTGTGCACAAACCACATGAAGACTTTGATTCTTAAGGGTACTTTGACTTTCCAAATATCAATCGATTTGGAGATGATCATTGTAACAATAAGATTCAAATACATCGATTTCATTGTAAAAATTCCATTCGTCATGAGCTTCCGCTGAAGCCTATCAGCTTCGCCTGACAACTGGACATCCATAAGTCTCCTTACAAGGTGTAGCCAGGCCTCCCAGCGATGACCTATCAATGCTCGTCTAAATTGAATATTTAGAGGATTTGACTGTAAAATTGTGGCCACGTACGCGTCCTTATGTTGCACAATATTATAAAGAGCTCGATATTGGATGGCCAAAGGCATCTCCCCCAACCACGTATCCCCCCAGAATCTCGTACCCTCACCATTTCCAATGATAAATTTAGTTCTATGGAAAAAGGATGCCCTCACTCTCATCAACCCTTTCAAGAATGGTGAATCACTGGGTCTGACATTTGCCTAGATCACCTACATTAGTTGGTGGCGATTACTTGAGGTTGCTCACATTAACAGTTTTCATTTGGTGACACATATGCAAAAGGTGGTGCACCTACATTATGTTGGTTAGTATGAGGCTCAAATAAATTAAACTGCATGTGTGGGCGCTCATTCATGGCCATAGTTCCAGTTCCGGAAGTAGCAACATAAGCATGGTGGAGCCCCCCTCCCCTCGTGTCGCTCCTGCGAGCGACCAAGGGGATAACCCTATTCGTCGCCACACGTCCCCCTCCCTCCCCTCGCTTCCACCTCTCGACACCGCCGGGCAAAGCCCGGTGGGTGCTAGCGGCGGTAGCGGACCTTCTCTCCTCGCTTGTGGGGGCTTCGCGCGGGCGGACGCTCCCACGCGGCGGCATGGCGCGGATCTGGGGCGCAACAGCGTGCTACTGCGTTCGGTAACAGTGTTGCGGAGCTAAAGGCTGGGCTTGGAGGGTCGGATGATGGTGGTACAGGGCAGATGCGTGGCCAGGGTGGTGGCGATGGCTTCGGCTGGATCTGCCCCGCGAGCGGCGCTAGCTGTGGTAGCTCTATTCGAGGCGGACCTGGCGGCCGGAGGGCGGCTCAGGAGATGGTGTCTGGCGGCGGGGTGCCCTAGCATCATGGCGGTGGTGCGGATGAGGGTGCTGGCCCCTCTGGAGGCTTTCTTCGGCGGCGGGTGGCAGTTACTCCGGCGGCCATCACCAACGGACAGGTTACTACCCCTTCTCGCATAGATCTGGCTGGAGGCCGCGATAGGGCGTTAGGGGCGACACAGGGAAGGCTGTTGGAGGGACAGGTAGACCGACTACCCGCCACTAGCGCAAAGGGTGCCAGTCCGGACGAGCTCCCCCCCCTCTTCCAGGCCTTGACCTCCTGGCCGTAGATCAATGTTCAGGGTGGGAAGGCCATCGGCGGCTCCGATGATGCTTGGATTCCGTCGGTCATCTCAAAGGTCGCACCTTTGATGGTCTACGAAGTGTCTAGAAGCGGGGCGGTAGCCCAGGTGGCGGGAGCTTCTAGCTCGTGGGCGGAGCTCGTGGCTCAGGTGCTAACAGGGTCGTTCTCATGGCTGCATGGGCGGCATGGGGCGAGCCTTTGATAGTGGTGCGGCCGGCGCTCTCCTGTCGTGCCGCACCCCGGGCGGAGACGAAGGGTGGTGGCCAAGGTGAAAACCTCATCTGGTCCGGACCAGACAGATGGCAGTGGCGGCCATGCATCATTCCCTTCCTGAAGGCTCCATCGCGGTAGCCCTGCGTCTTCGTGATACTCCGGGTGAAAACCTCAATTCGGTGGTTCGGGCGGTGGCAGCTCTCCGGAGTCATTTCTTTCTTGCAAGCACTGCTTTAGAGTTCCTGGGTCGTTGAGTTTCGGCTTCGTCTCTGCACGGCAACTCATCCTCATTGGAGCGCTCCTTAGTACCTTAATGATGCTCTTGTCTATTAGTTGTTTGCTCTGGTGTTTTGGAATAGTGTCGCTGATCGTTAGTCCCTTGTATCTGCCTTGGGTGTGCGTGTGGTGTCGGGTTGTTTGCATTATATATGTCGATTGTTGATTTATATATAAAGCGGGTCGAAAGCCTTTTTCGGGTATAGTTCCACTTCTAGTGTCTGCTTGTTAATCGAAGGACCAGAAGGTGGCATGTCAGGATGAGTGGATGTGGCCCAATGTATTATTATCATTATTTGAAGCACAGTGCAATAGGGTGATTGGAGAGGAGGGAATTCCATTTGTCCCCTAGAGGTGGATTGGGTTCCTACCTCTCCAGACCGTTGCCACGCCCATCCTTACCTCCCCCCCGGCATGCGCTCCCATGTGTTACCCCACCGCTGGAGGGGGCGAGAGCAACAGCCAGGTCACCATCGACTGGAACACCTCGCCCCAAGGTAGACACTGCCACAACCACGACATTGACTTGCTTCACTCCCAGCTCATCGTCGCACCTCCACTGTTGGCCCAGACCTGACATTGAGTACTTTCCGGCGACGATAACGACCACGTCGAACGACAGCGATGAACAAAACTCGCTGACTGTCTTTGTTCCTGCCCCAACCTGGCTAGCTCGATCATTCCTTCGATTGATAAGCACCGTAGGTGGCGATATTCACCCCTTATCTATTCCTTGTCAAGGCACGGTACTAGTGCTCGTTGGTAATTGCCAAAGCTAGCTAGCTATTGATCAGCTTGATTGATTCTAGCCGGCCGCTCACGTACCTAACAATCGAAACAGTATTGATCGCCAAGGGGCATATCACTCCTGGCCTTTCTCTTTATTGCTTCTACTATGATCGGTATGATGTTACAAGTTAGGGTACATCCATATATATAGTAAACTAGCTACCAGCAATTCTACTCGGTTTGCTAATACTAGTCCTACTATTATACGTGCACGTACGTGAACCGGACACACTGGCTGACGAGGTTAAGTTGTGTTTAATTCCAACAATCACCCCCTAAACATGACACCATCATGTCACAGCTCCGACGCCGATCCTTCTACCCATCTCCAAAATCTTCTCTCGATCCAAAGCTTTGGTTAGGATGTCCGCCAGTTGATCATCGGTGCGATTGTAGTTGACCTCCATCTTCTCTTCTTCCATGCAGTCATTTATGTAGTGATACATCGTATCAATGTGCTTGCTCCTATCACACCATACTGGATCCTCGCATAAAAAAATAGAGACTGGTTGTCAACATTGAGCAGCACTTGTTTTGGATCTCGATCCATGAGATCACTGTGTAGCCTCCCTAGGCACACACCTTGACACATCACTTCACTTGCAGTTGATGTCATCACTTTCTGCCTTCATGATAGCCATCTTATTACCCTTCCACCAAGGAAATATGTCACGTCCAAGGTACTGTTACGGTCGTCAACAAATATTCCTTGTCACTACCACTAAAGACAAGTAGTTTCACCATCTCCTCCTTGATCAACTCAAGACGAGGTTCCACTAAAGCATCAATTGGATTGCAATATTTCATGCCACAATTTTCAACTACCTTCCTTGCGTATGCATCCTGGCATAGTGTGAGACCCTCTGGCTTTTGTTGTACCTTGATCCGGAGGTAGTCACTTAATAGCCCTAGATCATCCATCTGGAAAAGATCATTTCATTTGTAGCTTGAAATTCACAATCACCTCTTCATCTGCGTTAGATCTGGAGGTCCCCTTTCTCTTGTTGCCTCTCCCGTTGTCCTGGTGGTTTGCGGCTGCAGGCTCCAGCGATGGTGAGCCCTTGTGGTGTACCTTGGGTCCGGGGGAAACCTTGGCCGGTCTGCCCGGCCCGACGGCGGCGGCGCCCATGGGTGTTGCTTTCCTTCGTGAAGGTGCAGCTGAGGACCCAATTTACCCACCCTGATCTCCTGTTGGGTGAATACCTTCAATCCTCTTTGGATTTGGCGACAACGGTGTTGTTCACATAGTGACCTTCCTGGAGGTGTCGTCAAGGGCCTTGTAGCTCGGTTGGGAGTACAGAGGTTCTGCAGGTGGAGGGGATGGGACCAGTGGCTGCAGGTGGTGTTCGCGAAGGAGGAGGGAGTTGCATCTGACACGTCGACAACGGCATGTCTCGGCGGCATGGAGCAGTGGGGTCTCGCTGATGGGTGTGTGTTGATGGACAAGAGCAGGATGGTGGCGTTGTCTGGCGTCATGGTGGCGTCAATGGCAGTAAGACCGGGAAAGGTTGATGCGTCAGTACAACTCTGAAGATGGATTGGTGGCAGGTGGCAGCGGCGTCCTCTATGCGCCGGAACGGTGAGTGCCCCATACTCGATAAGTGGCTTGGTTGGGGTCTCAAGTCTTAGATATCAGGTTTGGTTGCGAGGTCTATTTGGTATTAGGCCCAGACTATCAGCATCCCTTCATCAACTGGATAGGAGTAACGACAAAAGTCGCCTAGACGATGGCTTCAGACTTATTAATCAATAAAGTGGTTGCATGCATCGCCTAGATGCAAAGGCCGGGGGTCTTCCTCCTTTCCAAAAAAATCTGCTCCAGTAACCAGTAGATCGTCGTCATAGATGCCAACTAGTAGACGATCCCTTCCTTCACCCCTCTTGTAAATTTCATGATTTGGTGGGGCTTTCTCAAATCCAAGAGAAATCAAAGTCCGATTAAGTTTGATGTTCCACAGGCGAAGGTCCTGTCGTCGCCCATACAAGACTTTATGTAGCTTCAATACCTTGTGTTCTTCTTCCTCTTTCATGAAGCTCGGTGGATGATTCACATACACATCTCCTTCTATCTCACCGTTCAAAAATGTGGATTTTACATCCATGTTATGTATCTTCCATGATTCTTGAGCTGCGAGAGCGATGAGTAATCTCATTGATTCTGTCCGTGCAACGGGAACTAACACTTCTTCGAAGTGCACACCTTCATCTTGCATGTACTCTCTGGCCACTATCTTCGCCTTGTGATTCACACAATTTCCTTCGACATATTTCTTGATCTTAAATTCCCACTTGAGCTCTATGGGTTTATGGTTATTGGGAAGATCGACGAGCTGCCATGCATTATTGTCGTTAATCAACCTCAACTCTTCCATAGCCTCACGCCAATATTCCTTCGTATTTGCATCCTTGAATTATGCCGGTTCCTTGGCATTTTCTAGACCGAGTAGGAGGAGGAACAATGGTTGAATGGGTTGGGATACTTGTGCTTCGTCTTTAGATTTTATTTTGGCCAAAACATCCACTCGTAGCTGCTAGTTTTTTGCTTCTGGCTAGAGCTACTTAAAGAATAAAGATTAGCTATCAGTTTCTTCCTGTTTTTCTTTTTCTTTTGCTTTGAATAAAGCAGGGAATAGACCTTAGACATGATTCCAAGTAGTATCAAAATGTGTACAGAAGGGACTCACAGACTTTCTTTTTATCTCTTTTCTGAGGGGTTTTAACATGCTTTATCTTACCTCCTCTTTTGCACATGAGAAGTAAGAGTATAAAATAGATCTCTTTGCAATCCAAGTGTGGGTACGAATAGGTTTTGGATGCTTGGGTTGGCTGCTGGGATATATAAGTAGACATTTTTTTGGAAAAGAAGGATATACCCCCGGCCTTTGTGGGCGATGCATGCATCCACTTTATTAATTATTCACAAAGACCATACAAAGTAACACATCAGTAGGTTTGAAGCCACCCTCTTGGTAACACATGTCGCTACTCATATCCCCTTGATGAAGGGGTGCCGAATGTCCGAGGCGAATACCAAATAGACATCACACCTAAGCCTAACATCTAAAGTCAGATGCCCCAACCAAGCTACAATGTCGGGACTGGGTCACACACCGGTCTGACGCACTCTCATAGGCCGCCGCCACTGTCTTCCACTGATTCATCTCCAGAGCAGGTACTAACGCACCAACCGTGCCAAGCCTGTCGTCGATGCCACCATGGCATCAGACAACGCGACCATCCTGGACGTATCCATCGACACGCGCCCGTCGTCAAAACTCCATAGCGCCATGCTACTGCTAAGATCCATCGTCGGCCTTGTGGTAGATGTAACACTGCTCCTCCTCTTATCCCCTTCAGCCAGGAATTGCTCCAAAACGATGCCCCGGGAGGGAGAGCGACACAGTGAGTGTCGTCATCGTCTGACCCGGGAAGCCTAGATCTAGGGTTTTCCATGGAGCATCCCGAGCATGATGATGCAAACTGCAACGATGATGCCTCGACAAGGAAACAACATTGAAGGCGTCGTCATCGTCCGCCATGACTATAGTCGGCGCGATTTTCACCGGCAGTTGTGCCACCATGTCATGCGTCGCTGATGCTGTTGGTCCCTTCAACTACAGCAAACTCCAGAAACGATGCCCTCAAGAGGGACTACGACGCAAAAGCACCACCATCATGGCTTTCCTCGGAGTTGCTTGCATTGTCAAGGACCAAACAAGGGTTGAATCCCGGCATGATCAGAGGTCGTCAAGATCAGCCCAGTTGTCGATGTGCCGCACCTCCCACCGCGTCGTCCGCAACACGGTGACCATGGCCGGAAGCCAGCCACTGGACATCACGGACACGTCCAGCCACCAGCCACGGCTATATCTGGCCGAAGCCAGTGGCCCCATCCTAGTCATGGCCTCAAGCGCGGAATCTACCAGATCTAGCCAAAGAGCGCCACCACAAGACGAACATTAACCTCCACAGCCGACCACCGCTCGCTGAGTCCCACTGTCGTACGTGCAATGCGCATCTAACCAGGACGTCGCTGGCCGCCACCAGATCCTGTCGCACACAGAGCAAGGGGGGGCCGTGAGAGATGCCCCCCCCCCCCGCCGCCATCAGCCA
The DNA here is from genome assembly GCA_022496015.1 of Hordeum marinum. Lineage (NCBI taxonomy): Eukaryota > Viridiplantae > Streptophyta > Magnoliopsida > Poales > Poaceae > Hordeum > Hordeum marinum. The sequence goes on along the minus strand of CM039678.1, from coordinate 416,490,541 downwards.
CACGAGATGTGACACCCTGGATTTAGTGCTACAGTGATCAATGTAATTAAGCTATAGTAACTAGGAGTTTAAGCTAATGATTTTGCTAAACAATGTTTGATCACATTTGAATCCTATCTCATTTCGAATTCCTATTGAAATTCAAACTCAAATAATAAGTGGATTAAATAGTTTTCCAAACCTAAAAACTAAAATCATGTTTGGGTTAAAAATATTCACCTATTATTTATAAAATTGGAACCAACCTTTTTACAAAGTATTTAAGTGCCTCAAACTTTTGAAAATAGAGGCCAAAAGAATAGTTTAAATGCACTTTTAATTATGGTAGTTTCCAAACATTTTCAAATGGCCCTTATTCTTTTTATGACACTGCCTACTATTGCTTTTGTAATAATGGGCAAGATACCATATTTTACTAAGACTATTTGGTAACTAAAAGATTTGCAAAACAATGACTATTAAAAAGAAAACAGAAATCTAACTAAAATAAAATAAAATAAAGGAAAAACCTATCTACTGTTGAACTGGGCCTCTAGTGTACAGGGGAGGCCCAGCCCAACTAGGGTCACCCCTAACCTAGCTACACGGGCAAAGGAGGTTGTGGCAGCCATCCATGGTGCTTGGCCACATGTCGGCCATCCCCCGGTTGCCCTAGGGAATAAGGTCGCCCCTCCCCCTCTCTCCCAAACCCTAGAAACACCCCTGGCCCGATCCCCCCACTCCCCCACATCCACCCACTCCTCTCTCCCCCCTGCACCCGATCCAGATCGGATCGGGGGTGATCCTAGTTTGCCCCAAGCCGCCCCGCTCCACCGGTGGCCACCATGCCCGTCGACGCTGCCACGACGACGTGGCCTCCCCATGACCGACGCCGCCGCCGCCGCGTCAGGACGCGTCGGTGCCTCGCCCACGGCGCCACCGCATCGCCCCGTTGCCTCTTTGCCCCGCCGGTCGTCGCCCTCCCTCGCGCACATTGCCACAACTGCCACCCCTCCCGATGTGAGCCCATCCCTCACCCCCCCCCCCGGATCCTCCCCTCCCCTCTTCCCCCCCGGCCGGAACTGCCCAACCAGCGTGAGCTCGCACCCGCCACTAGCGCTGTTCACCGCGGCCCCGTCACCCCACTGGCGCGCCCTGGTCACCCGCCCCCTTCCCGTGTCGCGTGCACACCGCGCTTGCGCTAGCGCGCTCCCACACCCACTCTGTTCCCCGCCCCTGCTCACCATGCTCGCCGCACTGCCCGCCACCCATCGGCCATCGCGTTGTGCTTGCCGTCATCCCCGTCGCGGTGCCCTGGTCTGCGCCTTGGCCGCTGGTACCGGCCTCGCTAACGATCGGCCACCGAGGGCTTGGCCTCCCCTAAGACGATTTGGTTAGTGGAGTTAAGCCCCCACTAACCCCCCCCTCTCGGTGACACTGACAGTGGGGGCCCACCGCCCCTAAACCGTTTTAAAATAAAAATAATAATAATAATAATAAATAAATAAAATGTTTAATTAAATAGATAATTAGTTTAATTAATTAATTAACCTAACTAAGGTTAATTATATTAATTAACCGCTCCGATAATTAATTAGAAGTGTTCATTAATTCTGTCGGGGGAAACGACACCTATGGGATCGAGGGGATCCCTTTTCGGTTCGGCGCGGGAGAAGGATCACACAAAAAGCAGACATGAAGGCTAGCGCATGGGATTTTACCCCAGGTTCGGGCCACAAGGATGCGTAAAACCCTACTCCTGCTTGGTTGTATTGGATGTTTCTAGCTCAGGTTCTGGGAGCGCTACAGTACTAGCCGTTGCTCATGCAGAACGGGCTACATCTCCAAAGTCTAAAAGGTCTAAGAATCAAAAGTCCAAAAGTCTAAAAGGTTCAAAAGTCCTCTATCGTAACGCCCTGGGCCTCCTTTTATACTCAAAGGGGTCACCAACAGTGGTGTATAGTGCGTACACGAGGTGTACAGAGCTATAGTGTTATCGTACCTAACACTGACGGTGCAGGACAAGCGCATTTAATGCTTTGTCAAGCGGTTCTGACCATCTATAGGATGGGACAGGAGTCTTACCATCGGCACCGCTTAGCCTCCTCCATCATTGGCGTCTCGACATGTACGCAAGTGTGATGACACTTGGTCCATGCGCTGGCAGGAGGGCGGGCCTTGCCAGGTGCGCTTCTTGCCGGGTCTCAGCAGCCATCCCGGCAAGATCTTGCCGGGGTCCCAGCCTTCGGTCTTTGATCTGTTGACTTGAACGCTTTCTTGGTTGTTGCTGTATTTTCTCTTGGTTTCTCCCCGGCAGGCCTTCCCGCAGGTGTGGCTACAATTGTCCGTGCAAAAGTACGGGGTACTAAAAAGCCCATACTTTAGTACACCGACAGGAGCCCCCGAGCATGGGCCATACACGGTGCGAGGCGATGTTGGGCTAGGCCCAAACAGTGCACTGGCACGCGTGGCAGGGATTAACTATTATTGCAAACACTTCGCTTACTGTGCCTCTCCATGACACATGTTAAGTGCGCGACGTGGGATATGCGCGCGGAACGCCAATATTGATTCCGTGGTTGTGGCAGGACGTTTCCGCCATGCGCGCCGCATGCATAGCGGAAAGCTAGCAATGGGCACCCGTGACTTAAAGTCCTGTCCGCGGCAAGAACTTCAACACCGTGGATTGGAGCAACAGGGCGGTTTCTGTTCACCTCGTGATCGCGGGCGACGCCATTAGAGGAGGTGGGCAGCAACTCTTGGAGCGGGGGAGAGCCAGCCCCTCGCGCTTCCCCCTATAAATTGAGGGGTAGCGAGGGCGATGCTCATCCATCCTTGTTCCTCCTTGAGTGTCAACCTCCAGAGTTTTCCCTTCTAAACCTTTCCAATCTTGAGTGGCGCCCGCCCCTAGCCATGTACAGGGGGCGAGGGAGGCCACCGTCTTCTGCTCCCAGGAGGAGCTCTTGTCTGGATCATGCCACCGCTTCTGCCGCAGAGGCAGAGGGTGACCCGGGTGCTCATGGCAGGAGAGGCGTGAGGGGTAGTGGTCGCCCTAGAGGCCAAGACCGGGGGAGGCGGAGCGCTGCTCCATCTCTCCCGCCGATGCCAGGCCTCTCCCTCAAAGAGACCCACACCGAGGAGACGGTGTTGGAGTATGTCCTCAAGCTATGCGGTCCCCTTTGGGTCCATTTGCGTCTCCCTCATCCTTTCACTAGGGCGATGGAGGCCGATGAGCCACCTGTTTTGTAGTTGCGGGCGCATGGTTGCTGCAACAGTGCCACGCGGATGGACATCGAGTATCCAGAGAGCCACGTCATGTTCTTCAGGCGCGGCTGGACATCCTTTGCCCACACCGACAACCTCCAGGATGGGCACGTCCTTTGTTTTAAAGTGACGGAGGCCGATCTGCTCTCCGTCAAGATTTATGGGTGCTTTGGCATCCGTCTCAGCTGCTGCGAAGAGAGCTCGAGTGGCGCTGAAAGCTCCACCTCGAGCGATAGCAACGAGGAGGACAACAGCGGCGGCGATGATAATGAACCCGGTATTTAAGCCGTCAAGTCAGAATACGACGACCTGGACTCGGACTGACCGTCGGCCGCACCATCATCGTCAGCCTCATGACTCTCCCCCTCCCGGCAAGATGTTCTTGCCAGGGGTCCTTGTCCTGAGCGCTGCCTCATCTGCCAGCTAGGTGTTCTGGCAGGCTCGTGGACTTCGGCTTCTGGGTCCTCCCCCTCTCGTCTATGTAGCGATGGTCTTCTCCTCGGCGCAATGCTGGCCCAGGGGGGCAGGTCCTCGTCTTCCCTGCTGGAAGCCCTGCCCCTCCGCGCGGTGCTGGTCCAAAGGTCAGGCTGGGCTTCTGATGGGGGGCTCTTCCTATCTTTTTCTTCTTGTAATCTGCCCCTAGGGGAGAAAGTCAAATAAAGATGTACTTAGGAAGAGACGACATCCCATGTAAATCTCATTCCTTTTTGAAAGAAATGCATATTATTCTTCTTGTCTCATTTGCCTCTGTATGGTGTATTCCCTATGCTTGATTGGAATCTTGCCGGCACATGCAAACACTGCTGCGAGCGCTTTGAGGAGCGGGTCCTTAGCAGCCTGTTGGCGGTGTTGCTACCGGCAAGACGTCTTGACACTCTTACTGCAGCCACCTAAACTGTTGAGCAGACTCGAAATAGAATAAGGGTGCAACTAATCATGGCAAGCTACCTTGATGCTTTTAGCGCAGCCACCTAAAATGTTGAGCGGACATGAAACAGAGCAAGGGCGCAGCCGATTGCGATAAGGTTCCTTCGCATGTAGGTTTTTCATGGAAGAGTCGAAATCGTTCAAGGAGAATAACAAAACAAAAATATGTTCTAGAGTTTCTTCAACTTATCTCTTCGTTGTTGTACTCCTTCCGGCAAGATCTTTTCTTTGAACGTCGCCTGTCAGTATCAATTCCTCCATTCCCCCCCTCCGGCAAAGCTACACGCGAGGTGACCTTCTGTCCTTTGAGAAAAAGAAAGAAGAGAAAATAGGGACATGGAACCTTGGAGGTCCGTTAGCTCTTGCTAGGGGTAAGCGCAATATAATATCTCAGATAAACATGTACCTAAGTAAACATGATAATCAACAAGATCTTCAGGACACTTAACTTTATTTAACTATGCACAGGGTCTGCGCCTAGCTTTGTACCAAGGATTACATGCTTCGGCGGCAAGACTTGTACAAAAGGTGGTTGCTGGGAGGCCTGGCAACCGCGCCTCATGGGTAGAACTTATGAAGATGTTCGATATTCTAGGAGTTGCTCACTGGAATGCTATCCTCGGTCTCCAGGCGGACTGTGCCAGGCCTGGTAACTCGTACTACCTGATAAGGGCCTTCCTGCTTCGGCGTCAACTTGCTAGAATTCTTGGCGGACTAAATGCGCCGAAGAACAAGGTCGCCTTCCTCAAGACTTCGGACATGAACCTTGCGGCTATGATATTGGCGCAAGGCTTGCTAGTAGCATGCAGCTCACACAGCAGCCTGAAGATGGCCTTCCTCAAGGAGCGTAGCATCATCTTGCCGCGACTGCTCTTGCTTAAGCTCATCATAAGTGAGCACTCAAGGTGACCCATATATGAGTTCCATGGGGAGAACTACTTCTGCCCCATATACTAGGGAGAAGGGTGTCTAGCCGGTAGCTCGATTTGGTGTTGTTCTGATCGACCAAAGAACCACCGGCAATTCATCAATCTAGCGCCTTCCGCACTCGCGTAGCCTATCGAAAGTTCTTGTCTTGAGGCCTCGCAGCACTTCAGCATTAGCCCTTTCCACCTGGCCGTTCCTCCTTGGTTGGGTAACAGAGGCAAAATAGATCTTGCTGCCAAGGTCTTGGACATACTGCATGAAGGCGCGGCTCGTGAACTATGTGCCAGTGTCAGTGATGACCCTATTGGGAACACCAAAGTGGCAGACTGGTCCCTTGAAGAACTTGACGGCTGACTGTGTTTTCACCTTTCTCACTGGTTCCACTTCTGGCCACTTTGTGAACTTGTCGATTGCGACATACAAGTACTCAAAGCCCCCGGTAGCACGGGGAAAAGGACCCAAGATGTCGAGCCCCTAGACCGAAAATGGCCAGGAGAGAGGGATTGTCTGAAGAGCTTGAGCTGGTTGATGCATCTTCTTCGAATGAAACTAGCATGCTTCACAATTGGTTACTAGCGTAGTTGTATCCTGGAGGGCAGTGGGCCAAAAGAAACCTTGCTGGAATGCCTTGTCGGCAAGCGCTCTTGATCCTATGTGGGAGCCACATATGCCTCCATGTATCTCTGCCAACAGCTCCAGTCCATTCTCCCGAGAAATGCACTTGAGTTTCACACCATTTGACCTGTTTCTGTACAGAACAGTGTCCATGAACCGGTACATATTACACCGGCAGGCTACTTTCTATGCGTCTTCATGTTCTTTAGGGAGTTCTCCTGTTTGAAGGAAGTGGACGATGTGTTGTGTCCATGCTGGAGCCTAGGGCTCGACAACAAGGACTAAAGGCATATCCTCTGCTGGGGAAGCATTTGTCTCAACGGCAAGGTCTAGAGGCCCTACTGGAGCCGGTTGCCCCCGGCAAGCTTGGCGGGAGTGTGCGCTTCCATGACAAGAGCCTGAGGCTCTGCCGGATCATGGCGCTCACCAACAAGCTTGGCGTTGTTTCCGGAAACTTCCTTGCTGGTGGCTCCTGGGAGCTCTGCCGGGAAGTACTTGCCAGAACTCAACTTTCTTCTTTTCTCTTGTCCAATCGATGGTGTCACGGATGGTTGAGCCAGTCGGAGCACGAAAGTTCCTGGTTCCATAGGCAACTTAAGGGCAGCACACTTTGACATGCTGTCAGCAACATTGTTCTCTGCACATGGAATGTTGCTCCATTTGCAGGCCGTCAAAATGTTCTTCCAACTTTCTCACTTCATCTACATAAGCATCCATCACTGGACATTGATAATCCTTATTCACCTGCCTGATGACAAGCTGAGAATCACCTCCAACAACAAGTTTCTTAATCCCAAGATCTGCCGCGATTCTGAGACTGGCAAGCACGCCTCCGTACTCCGCAGTATTTTTTGTGGATCTCTCCCGGGGAAAGTGCATCTGAATCACATACTTGAGGTGCTCTCCAGTGGGTGCAACAAGCAGCACTCCAGCACCGGTGCCTTGCAGCGAGAAAGCCCCATCAAAGTACATGATCCACTCTTGACTTGCTTCCTTGCTGGGGAGAGTTGACTCTGGAACTTCTTCATCTAGCGTTGGGGTCCATTCTGCAATGAACTCTACCAAGGCTCTGCTTTGGATAGTCGAAGTACTTTCAAACTTCAGACCAAAGCTTCACAGTTCCAAAGCCCACTCCACAATCCTACCGGTAGCATCTGGGTTCCGCAAAATTCGTTGTAGTGGAAAGCGAGTGACAATGGTGATCGCATGTGCCTAGAAGTAATGGCGCGGCTTCCTCGAGGCCATAAGGAGACCGAAGAGAAGCTTCTGCATACCAGAATATCTCGACCTAGCCCCCTGCAACAGGGAGCTGACAAAATAGACTGGGCGCTGCACCATCTTCTTCTTCTGAATTGCTTCATTCGATTGCGCAGTTTCTGCTTTGTCAGCACCAGACCCTGCCGGGGAATATCCTGGCTTGTTGCTTGGCGGTCCTGCCGCTGCTGCTGTTTCCTCATCAACTTCTCTTTCAACCACTAACACAACCCTCACCACTTGATTTGTTGTCGCTATATATAGCAGCAACGGCTCTTGTGGTTTTGGTGCGACTAGGACTGGTGGAGAGGAGAGGTACTTCTTCAAATCCTGCAGCTCTGCCTCCGCTTCCGGAGTCCATTTCATTGGACCTGACTTCTTCAAGATTTGAGAAAGGGAAGGGCACGCTCAGCAGATTTTGAGATGAACCTACTCAGAGCAGCAATGCAACCGGCAAGACGGCTCACATCCTTAACACGTCTTGGTGCTTCAATTTGCTCAATTCCCTTGATCTTGTCGGGATTTGCTTCAATTCTGCATTGAGATACAAAGAACCTGAGAAGCTTGCCGGATGGGACACCAAACACACACTTCTCAGGGTTGAGCTTCAAGTTGATCTTGTGCAGGTTTGCAAATGTTTATTCTAAATCTGATCTGAGCGTAGCTTTGTCCTTGGTTTTGACCACTATGTCATCCATATAAGCCTCCAGATTTCTATGTAGCTGGGGCTCAAAACCAATCTGGACTGTTCTTGCAAATGTAGAACCAACACTTTTCAACCCGAAAGACATACACAAAAAGCAGTATGTACCACATGGGGTGATGAATGTATTCTTCTCTTCATCTTCCTTTGCCATGAAAATCTGATGATAGCCTGAATAGGCGTCAAGGAAAGACAACAAGTCGCAGCTGGCAGTGCAGTCCACTATCTGGTCGATGTGCGGCAAGGGAAAAGGATCTTTGGGGCAGGCCTTATTGATATTTTTGAAGTCAATGCACAGCCTCCATTTCCCATTCGCCTTGCGCACTACAACTGGATTGGCCAACCATGGTGGATGAAGTACTCCTCTAATCAAGCCAGCCGCTTCTAATTTCTTGATCTCTTCGGCAATAAACTGTTGTCACTCCAAAGCTTGCTTCCTGACCTTCTGCTTGACGGGCCGCGCATGTTGACAGACAGCAAGGTGGTGATCAATCACCTTCCTAGGAACACCAGGGATATCAGATGGTTGCCATGCAAACACATCGACATTCGCCCGCAGGAAGGCGACGAACGCGCTTTCCTATTTGTCGTCAAGGATGGAACTTATGGTGAAAGTTCCTCCCGTACCATCCTCCTTGGTGGGCACCTTCTTAGTCTCTGGTGGAGCTGCTTTGGACTTCTTGCTCTTGTTCTTGCCGGTGGAACTCTCTAGCACTTCCTCAATGAGAGCGCAGCACTCCGAGGAGGTGCGCTTGCTGGAGTCTGCGCGAGATGTCAGGCTTCTTCCTCCCGGGGGTTTCAGCGGTAGGAGCAAGTGCCTTGGTGGCAGATGCTGCAACTGCCTCCCGGTAGAGTTGATTGATGCAGATGAGTGCATCCTTCTTATAAGACTTGACAATGCTGACGCTCATCGACCTGGGCATCTCCAATACATTGTAGGCGTAGTGTGACGGCCAAGGATCCCATTGTATGGCAACGGAATTTTGGCAACGTCGAAAACAACCTTCTCTGTTCTGAAATTCAGATCGCTACTGAATGTTACCGAAAGCGTGATCTTTCCCTTGGGATGGCTCCTTCCTGGATTGACCCCCTGAAACGAGCCCGTTTCTTCGAGATCTCCATCAGGAATTTGCAATCTTTTGATCACCTCGGGCGAGATCAAGTTCAAGCCGGCCCCACCATCAACTAACATTTTCGTTACCTTGAGGTCGCGAATCGTTGGTGATACCAACAACAGAAAACACCCAACCGTAGTTACGCGATCAGGGTGATCCTCAACGTCGAAAATGATAGCCGAGTTGGACCACTTCAAAGGCTTCTGGACGCCGAGGGATGTCTCAGTCGCATTAACCTCACGTGCCCACTGTTTAAGTTAGCGGTGGGAGGAATGCAACGAGGCACCTCCATCGACGCACATGGCGTCTATAGCTCTCTGGAATTCTTGCTCGCCGGACTCGTTGTCCTCTTCAGCTTCATCGTCATCCCCCTCTTGCTTGTCACGACCACGAGCGGGCCGGTCCTTCTATTGCTTGGCCTTGCCGCGGTGACCTCCTCGGCAACCGCGCTTCTTGTCGGACCCCTCCACACCATCCTGGCCCTTCTCCTTGTCTCTCCTCTGGTATTCGGCTTTTTGCTTCTCAGCAAGCTACTTGACTTGCTGACAGTTCTGGAGGTCATGGCCTTTGGTGCGGTGGATCTTGCAATACTGAATGACGGAGCCTTCTGGCTTGTTGGCAACCGCCAAAGCCTGACAGGAGACGCACCCGGCAACATCCTTGCCGGGGTCATCAGCCTTGGCCTTCTTCGCGGTGTCGGGGTTGCCGGATCCCACGACGGCAAGCATGGCCTTGTCCTTGCGCTTCCTGTTATGTTGCCTGCCCTTCTTTGTCGGGGCGGTGATTTCCTCATCCTCGGAGTCAACCCCTGCACCAGTGTCTTCGTCGGGGAGTCTCCTCCCTTCTTCAGCTCGAGCACATTTATCTGCCAGAGCATAGAGCTCGGCAACATCCCTGAGCTTGTTCATCGCCAGCTCTTCCCGCATATGCGGTTGTCCATGTTTTGATGGAACGCGCTGATAACAGCGGCAGGATGAACGTCTGGTATGTTGTGGTGTTTGCAGCTGAACCTCTGGATGTACTTGCGCAAAGTTTCGCCTTCCTTCTGGGGGATGAGATGTAGATCACTTTCCTGGACAGTAGCTTGATGACCTCCGGTAAAGGCGCCAATAAACTCGTGACACAGGTCTGCCCAGGAAGAAATGGATCCTTCCGGGAAGTGCATCAACCACGACCTGATGTTGGGCTTAAGCACCAATGCGAAATAGTTGGCGAGTATCTTGTGTAGGATCGAAATTAGGTCTAGAGAGGGGGGTGATTAGACTACTTGACCAAATAAAAGTTTTGCCTTTTTCTCAATTTTAATTCTCGGCAAGTTTTAGCATTCATAGCATATCAAGTAAGACCCTACACATCCATGTCTAAGAGTGTAGCAGTGGAAAGTAAAGACATTGCACATGTAAGTAAATAGAGGGGTAGGAAAGCAAACACAAGTGATGACACGATGGTTTTTTCCCGTGGTTCCGATAGGTGGTGTTATCGTACGTCCACGTTCATGGAGTCTTCAACCCACGGAGGGTAACGGTCGCGAGAGTCCACGGAGGGCTCTACCCACAGAGGGTTCCACGAAGAAGCAACCTTGACTATTCCGTGCGGCTTCTGTCAACGAAGGACTAGCCTCACTATGGGTAGATCTTCACGAAGTAGGCGATCTCCTTGCCCTTACAAACTTCTTGGTTCACTCCACAACACGAAGTAGGAGGCTCCCAAGCGACACCTAACCAATCTAGGAGGCACCACCCTCCAAAGGTAATAGGCTCGATAGTGATGATGAACTCCTTGCTCTTGTGCTTCAAGATGATAGACTCCTCAACACACAATCACTCTCTCATAGATTTGGCTTGGTAGAAGAGATCGGATTGGTGGAAAGCAAGTTGGGAGGCTAGAAATCAAGATCCATATGGTAGTAGTGGAATATATTGATCTCAACACAAGGGTAGGTGGCTCTGTCTCAGAAAACTAAGTAGGATAGGTATGGAATAATTCTGAGTGCTTCTCCTCCGAGTAGGTGGTGGTGGAGGGGTATATATAGGCATCTCCAAAAATCCAACCGTTACACAAAATAAGTCAGACTCGGTGACACCAATGTGTAAATCTTGGTGGTACCGAAGTGACTTAAAGTTAGCAAATTTTGAATCTCGGTGAGACCGATATAGAAATCTCGGTTGCACCGACAAGGTGACCAACGGTCAGATTTACCAAACTCGATGACGCCGATTCACCATTTTTGGTGGGACCGAAAATGAGAACTCTGCGTAACAGAAACTTGGCAACCCAACTTGGTGGCACCGAGTGCATTGTCGGCTACACCGAAGTGTTAGGGTTTTGCTGAGTCTGTCTAGGGTTTGGAACCGGTGGCACCGGGATAAGAGTGTTGGTTGCACCAATTTTGCATATATGGCTTTGGATAGACTTTGGTGGGAGAGTTTGTGGATGTTTTGGTGACTTGTCACTTTGTGCATGTTTGAGCATATTGTCCATCATCAAAACTTTACCCCCTTTTGATAGTATTGGCTTTCCTATAGACTCAAAGTGATTTCTCACAAATGTAAAATGTAGAGTCCACTTGCTTGAAGCTTGGCCAACCTATTTCCTTGAATCTTGGGGCAATTCCACAATCCTTTTGCCATCCCTATCATTGAACTTTTCCTGAAATATACTTGATGGAAACTTTAGTTCAATGACTTATATGTTGTTATTAATTACCAAAACCACCAAGGGAGCAAATGTGCTTTCAATCTCCCCCTTTTTGGTAATTGATGACAACATATAGATCAAAGATTCGACAAAGATATAATCAATGAATATAATCGTCGCTTTGAGAATTTTTTTATAAGTAAGAGCTCCCCCTAAATTTGTGCATTATTTTAGATTTGCGTTTGAATGCAAATGCACAATAGATTAGGTACATGGGTCACTTCTTACATGTCACATACTACTTGGTGGTGTGCGAGAAATAATTAGAATGAACATCATAGCACAACACAATCAAGCAAAGATGAATGATCATCACATAAGCATTAAGATGATAGGAAATAGTAGCATCACACATCAAAGCGTATGATCAAACATCATCAAGCGAGTATCACAAGCAAAACAAAATCAATGATATTTTGTATTTGAAAACAGCAACAAAACACTAAACGCTCTCTCGCTCGAAGCCTAAAGATCTATATACACTTCTCCCCTTTGGCAACAAGTTACCAAAAAGTTCAAAGGCATATATCTAAGCGTTCTTGGGCTGATCTCCCCCGGTTGTTGATGAAGGATTCGAGAGAATAGCGTCGGCGAAGATGTCTGCAGATGTCGTGGATGGAGCTGGAGTGGATGCTGGAGGAACTGGAGCTGATGGATCAAGAGCTGATGAAGAGGGCCTCAAATCTGGTGCGGGCACTATGACTGATCTAGCCTGAGTAGTGAACTGAGTGCACGGCCTGAGAGGTGATCCATCATCATCATCAGTAGAAGAAACCCGAGGGATGTCCATGGAGTCAACTTCCTTCTGAAGCTCTATCACTATCTTCGTCACCCTGTCCACCTTATCGTTAAGCATCTTGATCCTTGATTCAACGATCCTCAAAAGACTGTTTTGGTTGTCCAGAATCCCTTTGATATCCTTCTGCATGCCCTGAATGGCTGAGATCGGAAGATCCATTTGCTCGTTCCTAGATCTGGGGGCTTGAGCACTAGCGGCTCGAACAGCTTTTGCCTCTGCATGTGTTATAGCAGATGTGGGATGATCTGGGTCCATCACCACGACATTATCCTCAAGCTCTGGCTGTAGGGGCAAATGTGGACGATCAAGAGCAAAAATGTGCTTCTCCAACTGAGAGTTGATAAGCAACTGGATGTAGGGTGCATAGCAGCAAGAGTGCTTTTGGTTAGCAGCAACCCTCTTGATTGTCTCAACAATCAAATCCATGACTCTAATCCTGGTGTGTTGATCAAGATGGATCAGCATGTTAATGGAGTAGCCTCGGATCATCTTATTATCTCCTGAATTGGGCATCAAGGTGTGCCTTAGGATAGTGTTCATTGTATGGAGGCCTACATGCAGATAGTAGATAGATCCTAGCTTGTGGGAATGCACTTTGTCTGCAAGGATAGGAGTATACATATCCTTCATGGCATTGTGACTAGCCTTGGATTCAAAGTATACGTCCAAATCACCATCCTGAACATCTGGAACTCCTAGCAGTGCAGCCCACTCATCAACAGTCGATTCATACCTTGCTCCTTCAGTCATCCATACAATTCTACCATCTCCGTAGAAATGTGCAGTGGAGTAGAATTCCATGATCATCCTGTCGTTCCATGTAGTAAGTTCTCTGCCAATGAACACATCCAGACCAATGAAGTGGAAGTTATCTTGGACACTTGGAAAGTAGTCCTCATACTCCTTTATGAACTTCCAATCAACGTATCTCATGTTGCTAACAGCTGGGCTCTTATCAAGCAGCATTGTCTCATAAAATTCTTGTTGCTCTCTGGTGAAGAACATGTAGTCAACGGAAGTCTTCTTCCTCTGTGCATATGGATCTACAGCACTCCATGCCCTCAATCCTGAGTCTTTCCTCTTCTTCATGTCTTCAGCAACTAAGTGGATGGCATCATGTACTAGAAGATGTGGTCTGAGTTTCATCAAGGTAGTGAGATCATCATCATCCTCAACTCTGGAGGTTGTACCCTTGTTCTTCTCTGAAGCAGGAATATCTCTTGTAGTCATCTTGGGCTTTACAGCAATAGCTTTGTTGGATGTAGGCTTGGTACCTTTGGATGTACCGGTCTTTGGCATAGCATCTGCCATAAGCTTCTTGGCCTTCTTCTTGGGAGGGGCTTTCTCAACATGTTCTTCCTCCTCCTCCTCAGCAGCAGCAGCAGCAGTATCCTCTGGAGCTTCATACATAGATGTAGGCCTGCTAGTCACATGGACGATCCTTTTTCTAGCTCTCTTCTCCCCTGTCTTCTTAGGCATAGACTTCCTTGGGGGTGACTCAAGGTGTAGATTCATTTGAGCTCTAGCACCTTCAGGTGATCTCATAGCTGCACAAGGTGCATACACTTTGCTAACTACTCTTTTGGAAGAAGTAGCTTCAGTTGTTGACTTCTTAGCAGCCTTTTCTTGCTTCTTGGCAAGAGTCTCCTTGGGAATAAAGTCTGAATCTGCTTCATCAGAGTTTAGCTTCTTCCTGGTCCTTGTGGCAGCCTTGGGAAACCCATGGGAGCTGGGGGTGTCTGGATCTGAAAATGAACTGGACTCTGGGCTAGTGCCAGAACTCATATCAACTCCCTGCTCTGCCAAATTTTGACTGTCCTCAGCATCTGACATACTAACCCTGTGAATAGAGTATAGGAGAGCAGAAGTAGATGAGTCATCACAAAATGAGGCTGGTTTTTGAAATTTGAACAATAAATTTTCAAGGTTTTTGCATTCTGTCAAATAAATATGGTTACAACCGAAGCAATTTTTTTGGTGGTGCCGAGACAGGCTGACTCACTTACCCGAAACTTGGCACCTTTTTCGGTAGAACCGAAAAGAGGTACTCGGTTCCACCGAGTCAGTTCTCGGCAACACAGAAGACCACATCGGTGAGACTGATATGTTTGTTTCAGTTCCACCGAGATTTATCGGGTGGACGGCAAAACCCTAGAAATTCACCATTCGCTAGACTAAGGAGATTTCGAGTGGATAGGAATACGTGCAAGGGGTGTCTTATAGATAAACTAGAATCTAATGCACAAGAATCAGACGAGGAGCGCAAAAGAGGTCGAATCCGTACCCTAACTTGGTGCGGATCCTCTACGGCAGCGACAACAGAGAGGATTTCATCGACGACGGCGATTCCTAGCAGCGGAGGAGCACAGGAAGACAAGGGCGACGACCAGGGGTCTCGTAGGCGGCAGCTTACGGTTCTGAGGCGGGATGATTGAGATTGAATTTCAAAGCATCGGGGTCCACAGGTTATATACCCACCACTGTCGGTGGCACCGATTCTAACTTTTCGGTGTCACCGAGTTCCTCAACTATCAGTTGACAGGGAAACTTGGTGTAACCGAGAAGATGGAATCGGTGGTACCGAGATTGAAAACCAGATCAACCCTATGCATTCGGTGAGACCGAGATTTTGTGGTTGGTTCCACCAAGATGCTCTTGGGAGGTTTTCATGGTTAGTCCTTGTCGATACGGAACTCCGAGCGCTCCACACACAGAAGGATCGAAAAGCACTTGTTCAAATTTTGTGATGCAGCATGAATAGAGTATGAGGTAAGAAAGCATAGATAGCTAAAGAAGTGGTCCTAGGCATTCTTGTATATCCAATTGTCAAAAGATAAATCAAAAGCCAAATAGCAACAATTGGATATCCTCGAATGAGTAAATAAATACAGACCAACATGCTCACACAATAAGATGTCAAATGAAATCATGGCAAACATGCACAAACACTCTATCATATAACAAGCACTTTGGCGATGATAGAGTCATCTATATATGAGTATATTGACTTAGGAGCCAAGTAAGAATACTTGATCATATGTCATACTCATCATTTAATCACGAGTGGGATTACCACTTTTACATAAAGCATTTAATGTTGTCACATACTAAGAGATGCTTTGACTCAAGTCTTAGAGTAAATCTCCCCCTTGATGTGTCATTCCCCCATAAGAGGGATCATGTAACCTTGGATTTTGTCGATGAAGACTTCATGTTGGTGAGGTAGTGGTGGATGCTCAAAGTTGATGAAGATCACCAAGAGTTGGGAGCATCCTTGTTGTTTCCTTACTCTTCTCACCTACATGGGTTAGTCCCAACACACAAGAGACAAATACAAGGATATCTATGGACATGGAGTGCAAAGTATATGTTATGATGTCCATTGATTTGTTGATTACCTTGTTCCTTGCTTACCTTTGAGGGAATTTGTGACTCCTTGAACTATTGCATGAAGTTGATGTTGATTGCAAATAGTCCTTGCCAATAATGAATATGAGATAATTTCATTAGCGGAGTCACCCCTCAAAAACTCTCTAGTTCTTGTTCTTGGGAAACCACATCAAGTTGATGGGGATCCTTGGTGTTGAAGTAGCACTTGTATAAGTTGAGCTTGTAGTAGCCTTGGGATCCCACTTCACCAAAGCTTGGGGTTCATCTTCATAAGAGTCAATGTCCTCTTGAAGCTTGTTCTTGCCCTTGAACTTGGTGTCTTGTGGTGGAAGGTCATCTTGAGTGTTTGTCCCTTTGGGAAGAGTATTTTCATACTTCTCCTTTTTAGGAACAAACTTGGGCTTGGGATATTGACCTTCTTCCCATTCAACTCCATTTGCGTTGAAGTAGCCAACACCATGATTCTTCCGGTATCCTCCATGCTTGCGTACAATCTCATCAAATTGTTTGTACCCTTCAAGACTCGTGTAGATACCTTTCTCTATAATTCCTTTCAATAAAGCATTTTCTTGCTCAAGTGTAACTTAGCTAAGAGAATCATCATTAGTGGAATCAATAGAACTACTAGGAGCAACATCATTGGTTTTAGCATTTTTATTGTTGCTACTAGATGAAGAACCTTTCTTGCCTTTGTCACTAGTTTTCTTAGATTTAACTTATGTCATGAATGTAGACAAGAGTAGTCGTTTGGCAAGATAAGAGGAAGTATTCTTTTGAAGATGGTCATTGATAGCTTTAAGAAATTCATGTTCTTGCTCCAAATTGAGCTTCTCAAAGCGTAGCTTCTCATGAGTTCTTACAAGCTCTCTATGATCTTCAAGAGTAGATTCATGAGCTAACTTAAGAGTGTTAAGTTCTTTACTTAGTTCTTCTATTTTCATCTTATCATCATCAATTGGCTTATCTTGACTAGCATGAGAATTATCGAGTTCACTGTGATTAATATCACTAGTTTTATCACATCGCAAGTCACCATCACAAAGCAAATCATCTTCATCACTATCAAAATAAAGATATTCGGGGTGTGATACCTTGGGGCCTTTATCCATGAAGCAACTTCCACCTCCTTCATTTGGTGACTCAAATAGATCATAGGAGTTGGTTGTCACTGGTGCAATTCCGGCAACACCATCATCTTGACTATAGTCGGAGTTGGAGTGATAGCTTCTATCGGAGTGGTTGTCGGAGTCGGAGCCAGAAACTCATTCACCAACATGAGCTTGATGCTTCCATCTTGAGTAGCTCTTGGCGTGCTTGTCCTTCTTCTCCGAGTCCCTACTTCTCCTTGAGAGTCTTCGTTCATAACGATCATTTCTACTCCTTCTTTCTATAGGAGGTGATTCATCTCTTGAGCTTCTTCTTCTTGGTGACTCTTCTCTCCATTTGTAGGGTGTCGAGCACTCATTGGAGTAGTGTCCGGGCTTCCCACAATTTTAGTAGTTTCGGTCACGACTTGACGAACACTTCTCTTCATATCTTGAGTTGGAGCTTCGATCTTTGCTTCTATTCTTGTAGAACTTGTTGAGTTTCTTGACCATGAGGCTTATCTCTTCATTTGTGACAAATTTTTTGCTTGAGGTAGCAGGAGCATCACTTGTGGCTTTGTAAGCACCGCTAGACTTGTGATGTAGTTCTTCCTTGTCTTTGAGTGTCATCTCATGAGCAACAATTCTACCAATCACTTCCATTGGATTGAGATCTTTGTAGTTGGGCATCATTTGGATCAAGGTGCACACGGTGTCATATCGATCATCCAAAGCTCAAAATATCTTCTTGATGATGAATTTGTCTATCATTTCTTAGCTTCCTAAGCCAACAATCTCATTGGTGATGAGAGCTAGCCTAGAGTACATCTTAGCGACTCCTTCACCATCCTTCATCTTGAACTTGTCAAGATGACCTTGAAGAACATCTAACTTGGATTCTATCATGGAATCAGTTCCTTCGTGCATATCAACCAAAGTATCCCAAATCTCTTTTGCATGTTCAAGACGGCTGATTTTGTTGAATTATTCTAGGCATAGGCAGTTGAAGAGAATGTCACATGCTTGAGCATTGAGTTGTAATATCTTCAATTCATCCACGGTCGCTTCACGATCCGGTTCCTTTCCTTCCGCAAAGAATTCACCTTGCAAGCCAACACGAACAACAACCCAAATGGCGGGGTTATGACCAAGCAAATGCATTTTCATTTTGTGCTTCCAACTAGCAAAATTTGTGCCATCAAAGTATGGATCTCTACGGTGATAATTTTCCTCACTAGATGCCATACTTCTCCTAGGTTGTGAAACCAATGCAATGGAGACCAAAGCTCTGATACCACTTGTAGGATCGAAAGTAGGTCTAGAGGGCGGTGATTAGACTACTTGACCAAATAAAAGTTGTCTTTTTCTCAATTTTAATTCTTGGCAAGTTTTAGCATTCATAGCATATCAAGTAACACCCTACACATGCATGTCTAAGTGTGTAGTAGCGGAAAGTAAAGACATTGCACATGTAAGTAAAGAGAGGGGTAGGAAAGCAAACACAAGTGATGACATGATGATTTTTTCCCGTGGTTCCGATAGGTGGTGCTATCGTACGTCCACGTTCATGGAGTCTTCAACCCACGGAGGGTAACGGTCGCGAGAGTCCACGGAGGGCTCTACCCATGGAGGGTTCCACAAAGAAGCAACCTTGACTATTCCATGCGGCTTCCGTCCACGAAGGACTAGCCTCACTATGGGTAGATCTTCATGAAGTAGGCGATCTCCTTAGCCTTAAAAACTTCTTGGTTCACTCCAGAACACGAAGTAGGAGGTTCCCAAGCGACACCTAACCAATCTAGGAGGCACCACCCTCCAAAAGGTAATAGGCTCGGTAGTGACGATGAACTCCTTGCTCTTGTGCTTCAAGATGATAGACTCCTCAACACACAATCACTCGCTCATAGATTTGGATTGGTAGAAGAGATGGTATTGGTGGAAAGCAAGTTGGGGAGGCTAGAAATCAAGATCCATATGGTAGGAGTGGAATATCTTGATCTCAACACAAGGGTAGGTGGCTCTCTCTCAGAAAACTGAGTAGGATAGGTATGGAATAGTTCTGAGTGCTTCTCCTTCGAGTAGGTGGTGGTGGAGGAGTATATATAGGCATCTCCAAAAATCCAACCGTTACACACAATAAATCAGACTCGGTGACACCGATGTGTAAATCTTGGTGGTACCGAAGTGACTTAAAGTTAGCAACTTTTTAATCTCGGTGAGACCGATATAGAAATCTCGGTTGCACCGACAAGGTGACCAATGGTCAGATTTACCAAACTCGGTGATGCCGATTCACGAATTTTGGTGGGACCAAAAATGAGAACTCTGCGTAACAGAAACTTGGCAACCCAACTCGGTGGCACCGAGTGCATTGTCGGCTGCACCGAAGTGTTAGGGTTTGGCTGAGTCTGTCTATGGTTTGGAATTGGTGGCACCAGAATAGGAGTGTTGGTTGCACCGATTTTGCATATATGGATTTGGAAAGACTTCGGTGGGATTGTTTGTGGATGTTTCGGTGACTTGTCACTTTGTGCATGTTTGAGTATATTCTCCATCATCAAAACTTTACCCCTTTTGATAGTATTGGCTTTCCTATGCACTCAAAGTAATTTCTCGCACATGTAAAATGTAGAGTCCACTTGCTTGAAGCTTGGCCAACCTATTTCCTTGAATCTTGGGGTAATTCCACAATCCTTTTGCCATCCATATCATTGAACCTTTCCTGAAATATACTTGATGGAATTAGTTCAATGACTTATATGTTGTTATTAATTAACAAAACCACCAAGGGAGCAAATGTGCTTTCATCTTGTCGTCGCAAGCTCCGGCAGCATGCACCGCAATGGTGTAGATGCTCAAGAACTCTGACGGGTGAATCTTGCCGTCATATTTCTTCGGGACCTCCGGCTTGAACGTGCGGGAATTGGGCCACTGGACTCGCCGCAGCTCACAGGTAAACGCTGGACAACCCACCTCATAAGGTAGATCGGCAGGATACCCATGCGCTGGCTTGTCTATAGTAGGTCATGTGCGCTTGTCAGATTGATAGCACGCTTCACGCCGATGCTCGATTGTAGTACGGGCGTCTTCCTTGCCTCGCTCCCGAAGAACTTGACGCTGATCGCGGCGAGTCCGTGGATCGGATGACGCCGTCAAGTAACCATCGCAAGCGTCGGACCGTCGAATCGGCGACCGGCGACGTTGCTGTGGAGCAAAGCGCATCGTGGTCGCACCGCCTCCGGTCTTACCGCCACTAGTGCGAGATGGCTCGGCGGATCGAAACTTGTCGACGAGACTGAGGAGGATCTGAATGGTGGCTCTCAAGTTGTCGAGCTTCTCCACAGCAGGAGGGAAGTTTAGGAGTAGTTGTGCTCGCGCCATTGCTTCTTCTGTCGTGGCCGGTGTCGAACGGCGCGAAGAAAGCGAGGTGCTCTGACTCTTAACCATGTTAGAAGGAGCTTCATCCTGGTCCCGCGATCGAACGCCACTACCACTAGCATGCTGGCGTGCATGCTGTTCCTGCGCATCTTGGGAGCGATGCGCAGGGGCTTTTCCCTGAGGACACCCGGATCTAGCAACACTACAGCGATGCTCATCACGTGCACCCTGAGAAGGTCGAGGCATGTGTGTCGGTGTGGGTGTCTTGGAAGGCGCCCTTTCGTCCCTGGAGTTCGTTGCACCACCCGCTGGCAGTACAGCGTCATCCTAAGACCCAGCGGCGCAGACGACGCCGCTCGTCTGGTTATGATCACCAGAACATCGCGGAAGCTCTAAACCTCTGCCTTCCCCACCCGCGTCAACATCATCGCCTGTCTGTGTAGCTACAGGGATAGTGGGCATGGATGGGCCAACCGCCGTAAGGCCCTTCTTCTTGGGGGCCATGGTGATGATGATGATGAAGGAACTGGTGAGCTAGTCCCCAGTTCAGGTTTGCGCAACCTTCCCCCTACCTGGCGCGCCAAAGATGTCGGGGGAAACGACACCTATGGGATCGAGGGGATCCCTTTTCGGTTGGGCGGGGGAGAAGGATCACACAAAGAGCAGACCTAAAGGCTAGCGCACAGGAATTTACCTAGGTTTGGTCCACAAGGATGCGTAAAACCCTACTCCTTCTTGGTTGTATTGTATGTTTCTAGCTCAGGTTCTAGGAGCACTACAGTACTAGCCGCTACTCATGCAGAACGGGCTAGATCTCCAAAGTCTAAAAGGTCTAAGAATCAAAATTCCAAAAGTCTAAACGGTTCAAAAGTCCTCTACTGTAACGCCCTGGGCCTCCTTTTATACTCGAAGGGGTCACCAACAGTGGCATACAGTGCATACACGAGGTGTACAGAGCTACAGTGTTATCGTACCTAACACTGACGATGCAGGATAAGCGCATTTAATGCTCTCCCAGGCAGTCCTGACCATCTACGAGACGGGTCGGGAGTCGTCCCGTTGACACCGCTTAGCCTCCTCCATCCCTAGCGTCTCGACACGTACGCAAGTGTGATGACACCTTGTCCATGCGCTGGTAGGAGGGCAGGCCTTGCCGGGTGCGCTTCTTGCTGGGGCTCAGCAGCCATCCCAGCAAGATCTTGCCGGGGTCCCAGCCTTCGGTCTTTGATCTGTTGACTTGAACGCTTTCTTGGATGTTGCTGTATTTGCTCTTGGTTGCTCCCCTTCACGCCTTGTCGCAGGTGTGGCTGCAACTGTCCGTGCACAAGTATGGGGTACTAAAAAGCCCATACTTTAGTACAGCGACAAATTCTGTTAATTAATTAATCTAATCGGTGTATGACAGGTGGGTACCACCCCCTTAATTAATCTGATTAATGTTAATTAAACATTAATTAAAACTGTGACTATGACAAGTGGGACCCACAGGTCAGTTTGACTGGTCAACGGGACTGTTGACTGCTGATGTCAGCATGACATCATGCTGATATCATAATTGTTTATTGAATTAATTTAAATCTGTTAATTCTAGAATATTAATAAAACTTTAAAAATTAATATAAAATAATCCATAACTCGGATGAAAAAGTTTTGAACATGAAAGTTGATCAAAAAAATCCTACGAATCCGAATACGTTGTCCGTTAGTTTGGCATGTGCTCCTATCATAGCAAATATAGAACTTTTCCATCCGTTTCATCTGTCCGGTAGTAGCCCGAGACCCGGAAAATATCATGAGATATTCTTCCGAACCGTCTGCGATGTGTAATAATGCGTTAGTGCATGCCTAGCTCCACATATTGTCATGCCATGCATGTGATGCATTTATTTGCTTTATATTTATTGTTTCTTCCCCCTCTTCTTACCGGTAGACCCCGAGACTAACGGTGCTGTCAGGTATGACCACACCACTGTCGATCAGGCCTTCGCCGCAGAGCAGCAAGGCAAGCAACCCCCCCCTTAAGCATTCCGATATCACCCATTCTTCCCTGTCATTCTTGCATTAGATTTTGCTACTACATTAGCTAGCTCTTACTACTGATGCATAGCCTGGTTTTGATAAACTGCTACTATACCTGCAATCATATCAACTGCTTAGTATAGGTTGATCAATGAATCCCTAGTGACCCCTTAGTCCCAGTTGCCTCTGCTTCTTCATCGACGACCCGATGACCCGACGACTCGAAGACTCGAAGACTCGGTCAACCGACCGACGAGCCAGGCCCCTCACATCACCACCTACCTCAAGTGGGATTCATCGAGGGTGATTCCTCGGATATCCACTTGTCGTATAACCACATAGCTACTACTGACTTGACACTGTACTAACGTGACGATACTGAAGGGACAGGCGGTACCACCCTATTGAGGTGGACCTAAGTTCCCGACAGTCTTGAGACGAGTCGGCCCCAAAGTACCCGTGTGTGTGAGACAAGGTGGGATGCGCCAGTAAGGCATCCAAAGGGTTATGATGAGGCGTGGACGGGTAGGACAGGCCCTTGTCACACCTCCTCGAGATGGGGCGATGGGACCGCACTTCATGGGTCGCGCTTGCCCCGCATTTATAAAATGCTAATGGGTTGGGTATTTGATTTGAGTTGGTCGTTTGACCTTTTTCGCACTGGACCTTCACGTGGGAGAAGTTATGGGTAATCAGCGTCGCTGTATCAGGCGAAGCTCTTCAGACGTCATCAGTGGAGCGGCGCGTGCCAGATTGGACTGGACAGTACAGCTCTTGGACTAGAGTGTGCTAGGTCTGCTTCCGGCCGCGTGCGCATCGTGCAGGAGCGTGGAGGGCAAGTGGCCCCATGACCCCTTTGTGCCTAGGATTTAGACCGGCGGGCTGGCCTCTTCGTTGAGCCTAGGTGGGGCGATGACGTTTTGGATCCCAAGGCCTGGCATTCCCCAGGAACGTGTGTCCGGCCGGAGGTGATCAAGCGTGTTGGAAATGCGGTGCACCCCTACAGGGATGAATTCATCTATTCGAATAGTCGTGTCCATGGTAACAGAACGACTTGGAGTTGTACCTTGACCTTCTATAACTATAATTGTGACTTTAAATTGAAATGAATGTTGGTTCCGAGATTGCTTCCTCGCAAGGAGTCGAGGAGGAATCTCTGGGCGTGATTACTTAATAAAATTGCTACAATAATATGACTATCTATGAGTTACCAGTCTACTCTCTCCTAATGCTGCAAGATGTTGAAGATGCTAGTCTTCGATAGGACTAGGCCTTCCTCCTATTCTTGCTTTCTGCAGTCAGTCTAGATATACGGTATTCCTTGATAATGATGCATACTTAGCATAGTTCTGATGTCAGTCTTGCGAGTTTTGGATGAGTACTCACCGCTGCTTTGCTTTCTCTTTCCCCCTCGTTTCGATGCTGCGTTCAGACAATGGAGCCCAGGAGATGGAGTACGCCGGAGATGACTACTACACCATCACTGGAGTCTACTACTACGTGGAGAGTGCCGACGCTCAAGAGTAGTTTGGAGGTTCCCAGGCACGAGGCCTCGCCTCTTTCAATCCGCTGCTTATGTTTGTGCTAGCCTTCTTAAGGCAAAACTTGTCTAACTTATGTTTGTACTCACATATTATTTTCTTCCGCTGACTCGTGCTTGTCGAGCTTTGTATTCGAGCCCTCTAGGCTCCTGGCTTGTAATATGAAGTTGTATGACTTTAATTTGTGTCTAGAATTGTGTTGTGATATTGATTAGTGAGTCCCTAATCTTGGTCGTACGCATTGCGTGTATGTTTAGCGTACGGTCAAATTGGGGGCGTCACAAGTTGGTATCAGAGCCGACTGCCTATAGGTAGCCCCCTTTCCAACTCCTTGGCCGAAGTTGAGTCTAGTCATTATAAAAACTTTTACTAACATAGTTGTGTGGCTTACGGGCCCACATCTCAATCGGGTGGTATTAGGATCTTTTATTCCTTGTCTATACTCTGGGTTCTGATCTCTCTTCTAATTCGGGTTAAAGATTTTGCTAACTCTAACTCTAGGTTCTCGTGACTACCTCCTCCCGGAGAGCCCCTCATTCTAGATGATGGCTTGATTTGTCAAAAGATTCCGTTGATACTCTCCGATGTCCTCCCGAGAACTTATACTCAATGCTTTTTTGATTCCCTTCCGCCGTCAACCCCTATGGATGACTACATGCAATTGTCGCTCATACTTTCATATCTAGTTGCTCTTGTTATTACAAGGTACATCGAATTATCTTACCGGGGATTCGTTCTTCCTCGGTGGATCATGTGCTTCATAGAATTCTTTGAAACACTATTCGATCTTCCGTAATCCTCAGTAGCCTTTTGCTCTTGACCTTTCTCACCTGCTTGCATTATGGTTAATTCCATATGTCTAGCAATATTAAGTAAATTATTTTTGGTTTTTATTTGATTTTATTGATTCAACCTGTTTGTGAATGCACGTAGTCATTAGTTGTTTATCATAAATTATCCGTCCGGCTCAAACGTCTTTCCAAACATGAGTTGGTTCCCGACAAATCAACCTTGATTAATTTCCCATCTAATTCCTTTCATCTTACTTGTATTTGATCCGAACATCTATTTCTGGTACACCAATTTGGAAATCTTAATTCCTTTGATTATTTAAAGCATGAAATTGTTGGGATGTTCTATGACCTGACGCCCTACATTCTTTTTCCCTTTGATTGAGTACTGATACTCACATTAGGTCCTTTGTGGACCGAGAGACCCATTGTTGGGTTAGTATCTGATAGCATCCTTCACATTCAAAATTATTGTGATGTTCTTCCCCTGATACATGATGCCATTGGTAAACTGTGTCTTCTCCCTCTGATAAGTTGTATCATATGCTTTTGTCAGCCATTCTCTGTTGTCAAGCATGTTTTAATTACTCTTGAAGCTTATGGTATATGTTCCTAAGGTGCCCCGATGGGTTGGACCTATGCCTTCCTTAATTCGTGTGAACCCAACAGTTTTCACAAGTCATACTTTTCTGGTGTTTTGCCAGATAATCTTTCAAAACTATAATTTCACCAAAGGCGAGGTGTAAATGTAAGGTGATGCATTGATGAAGTGGGAGTTGACCTTGAACCTTGTGTTCATGCCCATGGAAACGATGTTGCTCTTATCATACAAGCTTCTCCTTTCACATATTCGTTCATTGTATGATTTGATATTGTATCTTTGATCTTGTCCTTTGCAATCGTGGTTCCGACCATGCTTATTCTTCTCTGATCCCATTTTTGGACAAGTTAAAGCACTTCTCTTCTGAAGATCAATACATCGGTCCAAGCTTTCATTCTGATCTACATCCAAGTTTTACCCCTGGTATATCGAGAAAATCATGGAGCTACATAGCTTCTTATGAGCTCCTCGTCAACTATGTTTTCTTTCGCTCGTTCCAATTTCCTCGTGTTCTGAGTTGTTGGACACTCAAGGACACCGATAATGGAATCGAGTCTGCTTTGCGATTAAACAACTTGTAGTAATCTTCTTTGCTTAAGAGTTTGTACTCGGCCATGCCTTTGCAAGCTATTAGGCTACACCATCATCGTCATGCTAAACTTGACCATACTATCTATGTCCTTAATCCCAGAAGCACCATTGCAATAGTGCATTAAGCTTACATCGATCTTTGAACATCATGTTGGTTGTCTTGAAAGGCAATTCTGCTTCTTAGCTAGCACTCTAACATGCGGTTTTCACAACCATTCGCTTCACCATTTCTTCGCTTGATGTCGTCGCTGATCGATTACATCTTCAAGAGACTTCTCGGCCATTGTGTCATGGTCATCATCAAGATTCTGAACTCTCCTAGAATATCAATTAAATTCTTGATGGGAAGTAGCATCCTTGCCTTCCTTTCAAACGCAGATTTGTCTTGTTTTGGTTGAACCTTAAGTTCCTTGTTAGCCGTCTTGTGATATGTTCTATCTTGGAGTATTACCATCTTTTCCAAGAATGACGAGAAATTTGCACACGTCATAAAAATTCTTGATATAGTGACATTTCTTGCCATCACCTTTCATTTCTTATGTTTCCGTGTTGTTTCTAACCGGAATACCGACTAATGGATTGTGATGTGTAAATTCAACACTTATGGCGGAGAAACTTTGTTACCTTGGAGTTAATGAACAATAAGTCCATTCATAGTGTGTTGGCTGTTGAATCAACATTTTGTCATTGCTTGTGCTACTTAGCCCGGATTTTGGTTGCACCTTTCGATTAATGTTTAATTGTGGATGTTTGCCTCGGGCATGACCCAATATATCATCTGGTTTAGCCAATGCTATCACCTTGTTCACCCTATCATGGAAATCCATCTTTGTGGAAATCTCGACGAGTTATTGTTGAGCCCATCAGCCACATCCTCATCTTCTTTGTGGTTCATGATGAACCTTTAAGCTAGCGTTCTAAAATTGTGTAGGCTTTACCTTTGTAACTAGCTCATGAAGAATATGTTTGGTAAAAAAGTGTTTTTCTCTAAGTTCACGTGCATCTTGTCATCATGATTATGAGAAAATTTTGTTTCGCTTCCTCCGGAATTGTTCCAATTCATTCATGCATGTGCAAAGTATTCTATGGTTTGATAGGTTTGCTACCCTCACTCCATATGTATTTCCTAGCACGTCAAGCCATTGATTGATTTGATCTGGGGGAAAGAAGTTCTTCGTAAGAACTATCCGGGCTTATACACAAAACTTTGATATCCTCTATGATGGTTCCCAACCAGAGCTTGATTGCATTTGATCCTAAAAACTTCTATGTGGACACAAATGTCTTGACATTGTGTTCATATGTCTTGCATTCCAACTCATGATTCAGGGCTTTCTTCTGTCGTTCATTCCGAGATTCTTGCAAATCATCTTGTAGATTTGTGTTGCATCCTTTTCTTCTCAGGCCTTCTATGTCTGAAGTATCCTGACACCAACCAGATCTGAACCTCAGCGGATATGATGGTTGGAACTCTTCCCAAGAATTATAACGTTGGTCTCTATGTTACTCGGTAGGTGATGTGGCTAACACACCTGCCCGGAAGACCTATTGTTATAGTATCTTGTTCAACAAGATTCGCCTTTTCTCCCATGAGGAAATTGTAAGACTTATTTTATAAGTTGTTCCTGATGGATCCTTTGAGTTCTTGAAGTCTGACCTTTATGTAATGACCATGTCGATGCTTCCCCGAAGCATGGCTGCGATACTCCAATCGCCAACAAGAACATTGCAAGCACAATGCTAAATGTTTCTTGATCAATTATCCAAATGACATTGTATGTGTAATATCATGAATCCCTCCCCCCTTAACTAAATGGTTATGTACTTGATGTCATGTCACATATATTATGCTCTGTTTGTCTTTGGGAAAGGTATACTCAAATACTTGGGTATAAACACATTTCCAATTCCATTGGTCTGTTTACCCCATTCTTGTAATCTAACTTATCTGAACAGTGGTAATCCCCTGCTTAGGTAAACACCTCGGTGATCAACTCTATCAGTAAGGCCCTGTTACTATTGTTCATAACATTCCAGTAACCGCCGGTGGACGAGAACTTTGCCTATTGGTCCGCCTCATCTCAACGAGCAGGAAAATGGTTCTATTTGTCCCCCGCCCTTGGTACCGACGTTGTTGCCAACTTAACTGACAAGCTATCCTCTGGCATGTCTTGCTACCATGAACGTGCAAGATGTCACCACTCTTCCTACTCTTTTCCCACATGGGGCCCCATAACCCACAGTTCCATAGGATCGAAACATGATTGTCCTATACAGGCTTGATTCTAAAGTATCCTTTGCACTTGGCTTCGTATGTAATTTCTGACTCACCGTCCAAGGGATGATCTATTCTGGTATCAGATGCAATATTTTTTCCTGTTGCTTTGAACCCCCCACCTCCCGCCCCCCTCCTTTTCACCTTCTGGTTAGGCATCGAATGTTTGCCTACAAATTTGCAACTCTTGTACCATCGGATTTTGCTCTCGGTGATTTTCCTTGGGTTATGACTCGGGAAATAATTCATGTCTTCTTCCCTGAGTTCATCGTCAGATGCCCAGCCTTGTGTAGCTACGTTCTTCCAGAGTTTTTTCTCATATCGCATTCATACGACGATGAAGATCCCAAAGGAAGGATGGTGACTCCATCAGGTTGACCTCAATCAGAGTAATGAATACATCATCGAGAACGGCCAACCTATTAAATGAGAGCATCAAAGACTAGAAGACTCGTTAGATTTTCTTAACCAAATCTTTTCCCCTTACCTCTAACTCTTAATTCTCGGGACGAGAATTTCTTTTAGTAGGGGAGAGTTGTGACACCCTGGATTCAGTGCTATAGTGATCAATGTAATTAAGCTACAGTAAACTAGGAGTTTAAGCTAATGATTTTGCTAAACAATGTTTGATCACATTTGAATCCTATCTCATTTCGAATTCATATTGAAATTCAAACTCAAATAATAAGTGGATTAAATAGTTTTCCAAACCTAAAAACTAAAATCATGTTTGAGTTACAAATATTCACCTATTATTTATAAAATTGGAACAACCATTTTACAAAGTATTTAAGTGCCTTAAACTTTTGAAAACAGTGACCAAAAGAATAGTTTAAATGCCCTTTTAATTATGGAAATTTTCAAACATTTTCAAATGGACCTTATTATTTTTATGACACTGCCTAATATTGCTTTTGTAATAATGGGCAAGCTACCATATTTTACTAAGACTATTTGGTAATTAAAAGATTTGCAAAACAATAACTGTTAAAAAGAAAACAGAAAGCTAACTAAAATAAAATAAAGAAAAAACCTATCTACTGTTGAACTGGGCCTCTAGTGTACAGGGGAGGCCCAGCCCAACTGGGCTCGCCCCTAACCTAGCTACAGGGGCAGAGGAGGCTGTGGCAGCCATCCATGGCGCCTGGCCACGTGTCGGCCATCCCGCGGCTGCCATGGGGAATAAGGTCGCCCCTCCCCCTCTCTCATATACCCATACCTGGCCAAACAGGCCGGCCCGGCACGGCCCGCTGGTAATCGTGTCCGGCACGACGCGGCCCACCGCGGCATGATTACTAACCGGGTCATGCCGTGCCAGCCCGCGTGCCCGGGGTGCCGGCCCAAGCACGACACGGTGGCTAAGTGGGCCGGCCCGCGACCCGCCAGGCACGTTTAGGCACTCCAGGCCCGATTAGGCACGCCAGGCCCGTTTATTCAATTATATATGTTTTTTCGCGAAAAAACAGCAAAAAGATCAAAAAATGTAAAAACTGTAGAAAAATGGCACGTTAGGTACAAAAAAATAAATGGAGATGAAGTGTCATCATGTGGGATAAATCTTGAGCTTTATTAGTGGCTGCCTCATTAAAACCTTCCATCCCTGGGAAGTAAAAGAGTACAAAGCCACGCTCTAGAATTACAAAAAGGAAAGAAAATTACAAAAAGATAAGAAAATTACAAAAGAAATAGAAAACAACTAAACTACTAATCTATTCTGTGTCGTCTTCGTCAAGGTTCATATCTTCAAACATTTCCAGCAGTTCCTTGTTTTCTATAGTGTGTTGGGCTCTCCTTCTTGATAGCTCCCCATCTTTCACGGACATTAGTGTTCTCACCATATCAGGAGTGAGACTAGTTCTTCTGTCCTCAATTATTCTTCCAGCAAGGCTGAAAGCGGACTCCGATGACACAGTAGAGACGGGTACCGATAACACATCACGTGCTAATATCGGAAGCACCGGAAATGTAAGTTTGTGTTCTTGCCACCACTGCAGTATGTTGAAGTCTTCCTCACTATCTAAATCGAACATGACTTTGTCACTGTTGAGGTACTTCGCTAACTCCCCGCAACCTTGAATCATAGATGTTGATGTGGAAGAGCTTCCGGCGGTAGAGGAGGAAGAACCAAAGATCTTGCTCCATGCTCCTCTTTTTTTACCTGTAGTAGGTGCTGGTGGAGGTTGTTGCATTCGGACTCCGACATACTTTTGCTCATACTTAGCAAAAACATCATAAAGCTTTTCACGAGCCATGTTAAAGTCACCTGTATAGTCTAAACTTAGGGATGCACATAGTACATTGAGTGCGCTACGATACCCTTCAAGTTTAGCTCTAGGATCCAAGATAAATGCAAATGCATACAACAGTGGAATATGTTCCCAATATTTTAGATACTTGGTTTTCATGTTGGCAACAACATTAAGTAACAACCCATCACCTTCATATGCTTTCAGATGACTAGCAATGTCTAGTAAGGTATGCACCATCAAAGGAGATGTGGGGTAATAAACCCCAGACAAAGGTATTGTTGCATCATAGAACAACTCAAGAAATGCATACAATGATGTAATAATATGCCAAGTCTCAGTGGTGAGTAGAGGTTCAGCCCCATAATTTGCATTAATGAAACCATTGAAAGGAACTCTGTCTCGAATAACTGCCTTAAGCATCAAATATGTAGAGTTCCATTTAATAGGCATGTCTGAATTAAACTTATGAGGAGTTGCGCCTATAGCAATGCAATATCTCTTATAGTTTGAAATTCGTTGAGTTGAATTCGAAAGATAAGATATTGCAGTGCGTATGCATTCAACGTGTGATTCAGAATATTTCTTCATCGAAATATTCCCACGCAGGAGAGGTTCTACGATGAGCTCTCCTTGCACCCAGGCTGGCGGAGGAACCCGTCCCGCTACTACAATTGGTTTGACATTCGGGTTCAGGAGGGGGTCGAGAGTGGGATTTTCAGTATAGGCATGTTGCATGGGTGGGGGCATGGTAGTGGGATCGACGCTCGGAGGGAAGAGGCTATAATCATCCATATCCCCAACCCCAAGACCGAAATCGGAGAGTGGGAAGCTAGTATTGGCATGATCATCCATGTTTGAGTGTGAGAAATATGTGGGTTGGGTGGCCCTATTTATAGCAAAATTTTGATAATTTTCAGACTAATTTGACCCTCTAATGGTCAAAATTTTAAATTTATACATTATATTGAAAAAACACCCTAATCCCTATTAAACCCCCCTAAATCCCCCCTAAACACCCATCCCCCTGCTCCCTCCCGGCCTCGCTCCCCACGCTCCCCCACCGATTGAGGCGACAGGAGCCAACGGTTCCCTGCGCCGCAATAGCGCCAGGCGCGCCAGCTGCCCCACGTGCCGTGCCGGCTAGCCGTGTCGCGCGTGCCTAACGGGTCGTGCCGTGCCGTGGCGTGTCGCGGGCCGGCACGAGCTAATCGGGTCGTGTCGTGCTGGCCCGCGTGCTAGGGGTGGCGGGCCGCGGGCCTGGCATGGCCCGTTTAGCTCGTGTCGGGCCCACGTGCCGGGCTGGCACGGCGTGCCGCTGGGCCGGCCCGTTAAGCCCAACCCGTTTGGCCAGGTTTGCCCATACCCTAGAAACCCCCCTAGCCCGATCCCCCACACCCCCATGTTCCCCCCCCCCCCACTCCTCTCTCCCTCCTGCGCCCGATCCAGATCGGATCGGGGGTGATCCCAGTTCGCCCCACGCTGCCCTGCTCCACCGGCGGCCACCACACCCGTCGACGCTGCCACGACGGCGTCGCCTCTACACGACCGACGTCGCCGCCGTGCCGGCGCCTCGCTCACGGCGCCACCGCATCGCCCCGTCGCCTCTCCGCCACGTCGGTCGTCGCCCTCCCTCGCGCACATTGACACCGCCGCTTCCCCTCCCGATGTGAGCCCACCCCTCCCTCCCCCCCGGGGGGGGCTCCTCCCCTCCCCTCTTCCTCCCCCTGTCGGAACTGCCCAACCAGCGCGAGCTCGCCCCTGCCGCCGGCGCTGCTCACCGCGGCCCCATCATCCCACCGGCGTGCCCGGGTTGCCCGCCCCCTTCCCATGCCGCGCGCACACCACGCTTGCGCCCGCATGCTCCCGCACCCGCTCCGTTCCCCGCCCCCACTTGCCGCACTCCCCGTCGCCCATCACCCGAGGCGTTGTGCTCGCCGTCCTCCCCATCACAGTGCCCTGGTCGGTTCCCTCGCCGCCGGTGCTGGCCTCGCTGACGACCGTCCACCGAGGTCTCGGCCTCCCCTAAGCCGATTCGGTTAGTGGGGTTAAGCCCCCACTAACCCCCCCCCCCTCCCGGTGACACTGACAGTGGGGCCCATCGCCCCTAAACCGTTTTAAAATAGGAGTAACAATAAATCAATTGATAATTAAAATGTTTAATTAAATAGATAATTAGTTTAATTATTTAATTAAGTAATTAGTTAATTAACCTAACTAAGGTTAATTATAGTAATTACCACTATGATAATTAATTAGTAATGTTAATTAATTAATATAATCATTATATAACAGGTTGGTCCCACCCCCTTAATTAATTTGATTAATGTTAATTAAACATTAATTGAAACTGTGACTATGACAAGTGGGACCCACAAGTCAGTTTGACCGGTCAACGAGATTGTTGACTTCTTGTTCTTAGCATGACATCACGCTGATGTCATAATTGTTTATTGAATTGATTTAAATCTATTAATTCCAGAATATTAATAAAACTTTAAAAATTAGTATAAAATAATCTGTAACTCGGATGAAAAAGTTTTGAACATGAAAGTTGATTAGAAAAATCCTACGAATCCGAATACGCTGCCCGTCAGTCTGTCACGTGCTCCTATGATAGAAAACATGGAACTTTTCCATCCGTTTCATCTGTCCGGTAGTAGCCCGAGACCCGGAAAATATTGTTAGATATTCTTTTGAACCGTCTGTGACGTGCAATACTGGGTTAGTGCATGCCTAGCTCTGCATATTGTCATGTCATGCATGTGAAGCATCTGTTTGCTTTATATTTATTGTTTCTTCCATCACTTCTTACCCGTAGACCCCGAGACTGACGGTGCTGCCAGGTACAACTACACCCGCAGAGCAGCAAGGCAAGCAACCCCCCCCCCCCTTGAACATTCCAATATCGCCCATTCTTCCCTCTCATTCTTGCATTAGATTTTGCTACTGCATTAGCTAGCTCCTATTTCTGATGCATAGCATGTTTTTGATAAACTACTACTATACATGCAATCATATCAACTGCTTAGTATAGGTTGATCAATGAATCCCTAGTGACCCCTTAGTCCCAGTTGCCCCTGCTTCTTCAATGACGACTCGATGACTCGATGACTCGAAGACTCGGTCTACCAACCGACGAGCCAGGCCCCTCAGATCACCAACTACCTCAAGTGGGATTCATCGAGGGTGATGCCTCGGATATCCACTTGGCGTATAACCACACAGCTACTACTGACTTGACATTGTACTAATGTGACGGGACTGACAGGACAGGCGATACCACCTTGTTGAGGTGGACCTGAGTTCCCGACAGTCTTGAGACGGGTCGGCCCCAAGGCTACCCGTGTGTGTGAGATAAGGTGGGATGCACCGGTAAGGCATCCAAAGGGTTATGATGAGGCATGGACGGGCAGGAGACGCCCTTGTCACACATCCTCGAGGCGGGGCGACGGGACCGCACTTCATGG
Organism: Hordeum marinum; assembly: GCA_022496015.1. Lineage (NCBI taxonomy): Eukaryota > Viridiplantae > Streptophyta > Magnoliopsida > Poales > Poaceae > Hordeum > Hordeum marinum. The sequence goes on along the minus strand of CM039678.1, from coordinate 416,456,874 downwards.
GTTGCGCTTGCCCCACATTAATAAAATGCTAATGCGTTGGGTATTTGATCTGAGTTGGTCGTTTGACCTTTTTTGCACTAAACCTTCACATGGGAGAAGTTATGGGTACTCTGTGTCATTGTATCGGCCGAAGCTCTTCGGACGTCAGCAGTGGAGCGGCGCGCGACGGATTGGACTGGATGGTACAGCTCTTGGACTGGAGTGTGCTAGGTCTGCTTCCGGCCGCGTGCGCATCGTGCAGGAGCGCGGAGGGCTAGTGGGCCCACGACCCCTTTGTGCTTAGGATTTAGACCGGCGGGCTAGCCTCTTCGTTGAGCCTAGGTGGGGCGATGACGTTTTGGATCCCGAGGTCGGGCATTACCCAGGAAAGTGTGTCCGGCCGGAGGTGATCAAGCGTGTTGGAATGCGGTGCACCCCTGTAGGGATGAATTCATCTATTCGAATAGCCGTGTCCACAGTAACAGGACAACTTGGAGTTGGACCTTGACCTTCTATAACTATAATTGTGACTTTAAATTGAAATTAATGTTGGCTCCAAGATTGCTTCCTCGTAGGGAGTTGAGGAAGAATCTCTGGGTGTGGTTACTTAATAAAATTGCTACAATAATATGACTATATATGAGTTACTAGTATACTCTCTCCTAATGTTGCAAGATGCTGAAGATGCTAGTCTTCGATAGGACTAGTCCTTCCTCCTACTCTTGCTTACTGCAGTCATTCCAGATATATCCCATTCCTTGATAATGATGCATACTTAGCATAGTTCTGATGTCAGTCTTGCGAGTACTTTGGATGAGTACTCACCGCTGCTTTGCTTTCTCTTTCCTCCTCGTTTCGATGCTACGTTCAGACAATGGAGCCCAGGAGATGGAGTACGTCGAAGACGACTACTATACCATCGCTGGAGCCTACTACTATGTGAAGAGTGCCGATGCTCGGGAGTCGTTAGGGGGTTCCCAGGCAGGAGGCCTCACCTCTTTCGATCCGTTGCTTATGTTTGTGCTAGCCTTCTTAAGGCAAAACTTGTCTAACTTATGTATGTACTCAGATATTATTTGCTTTCACTGACTCGTGCTTGTCGAACTTTGTATTCGAGCCCTCGAGGCCCCTGGCCTTTAATATGAAATCGTATGACTTTAATTTGTATCTAGAGTTGTGTTGTGATATTAATTAGTGAGTCCCTAATCTTGATCGTACGCATTGCGTGTATGTTTAGTGTACGGTTAAATTGAGGGCGTCACACGGGCTTCGCCCGGCGGCATCTTCTTACGGCGGCAGGTGAGGAGAAAGGACGGCGGCGGCTGGGAAGAGAGGAGCCCCTCGCGTCGCTCTGGGCAAGAGCCACCGAGGGGTTCGGGCATTCTATTTCTCTCTTATATATAAGTAGTAGAGGTACTAACGTGAGATTGTAACCGTGTGTTGAAAGAGAAAATAAATAAAGAGGCAAAAAGAAAGACACGATAGGTGCCTTTAGCAAAAGTTTTCGTGTGCGTGTTTATCATCTAGTTTGATGTGATCGATCCTGAGGGGCAAATTCCAACAAGCAAATTAACAGACTTCAAAGGACAATCAGCCCAAACAAAGACTACCTTACATTATGCTTGTGCAGCTGTCAGAAGAGGACGAAGAGAAAAATAAGTTTAAAAGGATTTGAACAGGAATCGAATCCTCAATTTGGTGTGGTCTTGCTCGCAATACTACCTCCGATAGGCTAACCTAGCATGTATTGGAAGTTCTACATGTGGATCCGGTTAACTGTATATGTAAACGTTGTATTGTTGGTGTTTAGCTGTATGAATCAGACTAACAGTTTTATTCAAGATCTCGAACCTGGCTAATTAGCATGTCGATCGCAACTCCTTTTCAAAATCTTGAAGCTGAGTACGTAACGTAACACACTTTTGCTCAAGATCCAACCGAAATACATATACATAAGAGAGAAGTTCAACCCTCCATTGTGAGAATAGCATGCATGTGTAAGCATGCACAAAAATACCTTTCGAGGCATGATGAGTAATATTTTTTTCAGTGAAGGCTCCACAAAGACAAGAAGCTCAAAAAATCTAACCCATCGATCTACACGTCCGGATGAAATATTACGCTAGATCCCACCTAGTTACCATTCTGCATAAGAAAACAATGTCAGTTTATGCATAATACCCTTGCTATTTTGCAAAAACAAACTAAACTGCGAATAATTAGAGAAGACTGCTTTAAACCGTATGGTAGTGTCAGTAGTATGTACCTTACTCGGCAGGCCGACACATCGATCTTGTGTGCTAATGATGAACAACACAAGAATTAGTATATATCTATTGGTATTTGTAAGACTGTGAAGGTTACCTTTTTTAATATTTTTTGTGGGATTGTGGAGGTTGCTTGTGCCAGCAGAAGAAATGGAGGAGGAGGAAGCCCCCACCCCACCCACCCTCGTCGCTCCCGCGGGCGATCGGGAGGGCTAACCCTAGCGCCAACCGATCGGGCCCCCTCTCCTCCCGCTCCCCTCGCTGCCGCCAGTGTGCGCCACTGGGCTAAGCCCGACCGGCGGCGGCGGCGGCGGGATTCCTCACTCCCCCTTCGAAGGCGACAACGCGGGCCGGGGCATTCGGGTGGCAGCGACGCGCATGCGCAAGGCGTGCCGGCGTGATGGCGGGCGTCTAGTGGCGGTGTCGCGGGCGCATGCCCCTGCGTGGTGGGCTGCAGGTGGTGGCGCCCGGGGCGGTGGTGGCACCCGTCGCGTTGGCGGCGGCCCGATCTGGATCCAACGGACGTGGATCGGGTCGGCAGTCGGCCTGGTGGCCGTCGGTGGCTCCTCCTACTGCTCTTGGAGGTCTCCTCTGGCCCCATGGGTGTGTTGGCTGGTGGCTACTCGGCTAAGGGGCTGGTGGCGGCGCGCTCGCCCAGATTTGTGGCCGAGATCGGGGTGGGCGGCGTGGTGGTGCGTGCCCAGTGGCTCCGGCGCCTGAAACTCGCCAGGCGACACGGGTAGGGTAGCGGCCAGGTGTGGCGGTTGCTCCGGCCGTGGGCGGCGGCATGGGGAGGCCCAACGGTGGTGTCTCCCAGTGCGGTGGCGGCTTCGCGGTGGCTCGGCGGATCTGCCTGTGACGGCGGACGGCTTCTCCGGCATCGGCTCCTCTGCATTCGGACCGTCTCAACCTTTGTGCCATCTCCGTGTTCACCTGGCGTTACTCCCATCGAAGGGTTGGCCCTCTCCCAACTTCGGTCCATCGCTCGTCTCGCGCCCCGTGCTGCAGGACAGAGCTCGTCTCGCGCACTGGGTCCCTGGATCCAGCTCATCTCGCGCACGATGCCGCAGGACTGACCCCGTCCCCCTCACGGTGCTGCAAGACCATGCTTGTCTCGCGCTCGGGGATGTAGGACGGGTTGATGGATGCTAGCGTTGGCCGGCCATCGGGTCTCAGCGCTGGGGGTCTCCCAGGGGTGCGAAAGGTGGGCCCTTTCCGCCCGTCTCTTTGGTTGGGGTGCGACAGGTCTCGGGTGACGTGGTGTCAAGGTCTGGGATGCCGGGGCGGCGGCTCTGGTGGTGGTAGCGCGGTGCTCTTGGGCGGAGGTCGTGGCTTGGTGCTGCCCGGTGCCCATGGCCGTGTGGGCGGCATGGTAACCGAGGTGTGGCGTTCGGGAGCAATGATTGTTGTCCGAGATGAAAACCTGCTCTATCTTCGGATGGACCGGCGGCGGCGAAGCTCGTTCCCTTCTTGAAGGCATCGTCGCGGCGCTCATTGCACCTCGTGCGGCTCCGAGGGAAACTCTGATCCTTGGATCCGATGGTGGTGGCGCTCCGGTGTCGTTTCCTTCCTGAAGGCACCGTCTTGGAGCTCACGGTTCATCGTATGCGGCTTTTATCTCTTCGCGGTGGCATTCCTGATTGAGTGCTTCAAGTGATATTGCTGCGATCAGCACCGATGTATCTTGCCTTGGGTGTCTGTGTTGTGTTGGCGTGCGTTTGTATCGACTTGTTGTGCATCATTGCTTTATATATAAAGCGGGGCGAAAGCCTTTTTTCGAAGAAAAAAATGGAGGAGGAGAAATGAAGGAATGAATGGGGAATATTGCAGACTGCGGTGTTGGGGCTTGTGTACATTTTGGCTTTGCTTTTGCCAAAGCATCCATGCATCTATCCATGGCTAGATGTTAGTTCTTTGCTTGGGGCTGGAGCAAAGTACCTAAAGAACAAAGATGGAATTGTCTGCTTTGTTGCTTCTTCCACCCTTTTCCTTCTTTTTATTTTACACGTATAAAGCTTGGGCCTATAGGGCCTATAACTTTCATCTTATCGAAAAAGGCTTTTGCCCCGCTTTATATATAAAGCAAACCACCAGAGCACAATACACAAGTAGAAAACAGGGCATCAATCCAAGTTTCAGAGGTCCTTTAGTCCCGGTTCTACAACCGGGACAAAACGATCGGGACTAATGCCCATCATTTTTAGTCACGGTTGGTTTATGAACCAGGACTAAAGGAGCTCCACGTGGTCACCATGGGGCGCCCAGGCATGAGGACCTTTGGTCCCGGTTGGTAACACCAACTGCGATAAAAGGCAGCCACGTGTCAGCAACTGCCAGGCGCTGGGGGTTTTGGTTTTTTTAGAGGGGTTTAGGGGGTTTCCTATTGTGTTTCCCTCTTTTATTTTTGTGTTTACCATTTTTATTTTACGCTTTCATTCAACTCGACGCTAGCTACTACATATAGCAATGAAGGAACCATTACACAGCATTGTCATGATCAGTATATAAAGAGAAGTGACCTCTCTTTCTCCGTGCTTGGTCGAACAATATGCAACAAGTTTTCGTAAATCTATTTGACGCTATTACATATAGTACACGTTCATGCATATATATAATATAACATCTCTTATGATCCTAATGTCTATTACCAACGTCACATTTGAAATCCTTATGGCATTCTCCGTCTTTAGGTATGACATGCTCAACAAAGAATCCCGCCAATTCCTCTTGAATTGATCGTACGCGATCAGATGGTAGGAGTATGTCCCGCTTTTGCCGGGTCTAATTTAAAGAAGGGGGCCAATCAAACTCAACACAATTGATGGTCATAAAATAAAAATGTGAATATTATTTACGTACTTCAAATTGTTCTAAAGATATGCCCCGGTCCCGCTCAGAGGTCAAGTGACGAATGAACTCGCAAACATAGTATGCACATAAATTAGTCCTAGGTGCCTCCTACAAGCACTTTACGAGAATAGAATTTGACCAAAATGATAATCAAGCATGATAATGGTATTGAAACAAGAATCAATGAGAGATGCGCGATACTAGAGTAGTACTTTGGGTGTAAAAATTGCATCTCTTTTTTCCAGCTGACACCCTTAACATGTTTGGTGAACTTTTTCCAAACCTTACCCGGCAAAGATAATGATTACTTGATATCAGGAAATGAACGAAAGTTGTCGATATGGTGCGATAATGATTGAACTTACTTCTGAAGCATTTGACTCATGTCTGTCCACTCCTTAGGGTCTTTACATCTCAAGTCCAAGACAGTTACTTTTTCCTCTTTAAGCCGAATGTCTAGCAGAATAAAGTGGAAACTACGCATGCATAACTCATTAATTGCACTTAACCTCGAGTAAGCGAAACAGAATGTGCACAAGATAGTAACACTCACTTGAAGTTGTAAGGAAATAGTATTTCCCTTCTCGTTTGTTGTCTAAGTAATGCATCTAGCAAATTTTGCTTTGTATCAGTGGGAAAATCTTTTAACATACGTTCATTTATGAAATTTGGGTCAAAGAACCCAATGTCATAGATTTGTAGTTGTTTGCATTCGAGGATGTTCATTTTGCATAATATAGTGTGAGGATAATTAATACATGCAATGAACGAGCTGAGCTAGAGACTTAATTACAGAACAAACTACTTACAGACAATAGGAATTGACGATAGCTTTGTCGAGCTCCTTTTGGTTGTATAACTGAAACTTTTCTTCAAATTCAATGAACAACACCTGGTCTCCATTGAAGAAGTGCTCATTTTTTATTCCAACCAAGATATTGTTGGTTCCGTCCTTGTAGGCTTTCAATTACCATCCATGAAAATGTTGCATCCTCGTTGGTAGACCCTTGAGCTCTGTAACAGCCCGGGACTGACGCTCCAGAGGATTCCCCTTTTATTCGGTTGTCATCGTGTGATTCGATTGATTGTTGCATTCACCATCACATCATTCACACCATCTGCATAGCATCAGCATTTTGTCAACATGAGTTTTCAAACTTGCATCCATTCGTAGTTGCCGGCTCTCTCCGTTCTCGTCGCTGACCATTTTGAGACCGACCACACACGCATGCGCCCGCGGCATCGTTTAAAAAATGATTTTAAAGCGCGTGAAAAGTATTCTCAGATTGGGTCGAAACCTGACGTGTTGTCTTATTACAATGTAGATAGGCCGCCTGCCAAATTTCGTCGCATCCCAAGTTCGTTTGATACCCGAACGGATGACTTTAGCAGTGCGGTCATCGGTTTATTTATCAGTCATTTCGGTGTTTCAAAACCTCGTGTCACGGGCCGCAAACCTCCCTCTCATCTCCACCTAACCCATCTACACAACCACTACAGCCTAGCTAGCCCCCTCCACTTCCGGACCGTCGGATCGAGATCCTACGGTCTGAAAACGGATAAAAACTGCTAACCCTAACCCCTAATTGCTATAAATATCCCCATACCCTGCCTAATTGAGAAAACCCTAAAACCTGCCTCGAAAACCGAATCGCCGCCGCCTCCTCCCACCTCCGAGCGCTGCTGGCCCGCCCAGGCCCGTGCGGGGCCCGCAAAGCCCGAATCGCCACCGCTCCTGAGCTCCTCTGCCTCCCGAGCTCCATCGCCAGCGCCTCCCCGCATCGTGCCTCCCCGCGCCCTCACCGGAGGCCTCGCCGTCGCGTTGGACCGCGACCAGGTCGCACCCTAGCGACGCCTCTCTCCCCCCCTTCTCTCTCTAATCCCTCTCTACCTCCCGTTTTGCAGTAGCCATGGGTCATCGTCGGCCGGCCCAATCTCGCCACTGCTTCAATCCGGTCGAGAACGGACGGATCCGGGCGGCCCCGAGCCGGATCCGCCGTTTCCCCTCGTCCCGCGCCCCTCATTGTCGGCCACAACGAGCACCGCCGCCGCTGCCCTGCCTCCCGCTCGGGAACGAGCAGGGAGGAGGACGACAACAACGACTGTCAGCCAGGGCATGGGCCGCGCTCCGCTAGGCCCTGCTGGCCCAGCCGCCTTCGCCTCGTGGGCCAGCCTCGCCCAGGCTTGTTTGGACCGATGGTGAGCGTCCCGTTGCTATCCCTCGCCTAGTGTGCATTTTAGTTGTATTGTGCCCTATGTCAACTGTTGGGCTAGCCAGTTTCGGCCCAACGTTGTTTTTTTTCCTGCTGCGATTTTATTAATTAACCAGTGAATTTCAGTATTGCAGAAAAAACCCTAAAACTCATGCATTTAATAACTCGAGACCCGTGCATAATATGAGAAAACTTTATATATAAAAAGTGGCTAGAATTTCGTGTAGATTCAAAATAACAAACTCCCACATGTGTTTGAGATGTTTAACTTGCTGTTTTCATGCAACTTGCATAAATGCCATGTAAAATGAATTGTTTAACAACTTTTGATCTGTGACTCCGATGCAAATGTTTTATATATGTAACTTGACTAGAAAAATGTGTAGAATATCATGGTGAAAATTATTTTGCTGTCTAACAACTCTAAAACGGTGGTTAGGGCAGAATAGTGCCGAAACCTTAATTTGCTCATGAGGTCATGTTAGAAATGATATGTGTTGCTTCCGGCCTCATTTAATATGCCTAGATGATGTATTTGTTTGTGCTTCACCTCTTGCCATGTCTAACAACATTTAACATTGATGTGTACCTAAACTGGAGTGAACTAAGTAATTCAAAAATGGAGTTTCGTCAATATGCAACTCGTTGCATATTGAGCTTCATTTAACGTGTAGGAGTTGTTTGATGTGCTTCGCCATGCCTTGCATAATTAAATGAACATGCATCATATTGATTTGTGCATCATGTCATGCATATGTTTGTGGTGTTATCATGTGTTGATTGTTTGTTTTGGACTGTTCCTTCTCGGTAGAGTTCCGAAAGCGTTCGGAGTGTGAGGATTCGTTCGACTACGTTGGCTCGTCTTCTTCATGGATTCGTTCTCCTTCCAAGCAGGATCTCAGGCAAGATGACACATTTCCCTGGATACTAGTACTATCATTGTCATGCTAGTTGTCCTGCTTTTATCGTTATGTCTCGCTACCTACCACTTTTTGTCAAGCCTGCCAACATTGCCATGATAAGCCTCTAACCTCCACCTCCCAGCAAACCATTGTGTGGCTATGTTGCCGCTTGCTCAGCCCTTCTTATAGCATTTCTAATTGCAGGTGCAATTGCTTCCATGTGCAACATGGACACTCTGTTGTTATCACAACATTATTGTTATTTAATTTAATGCACATATATACTTGGTAAAGGGTGGAAGGCTTGGCCTTTTGCTCGGTGTTTTGTTCCACTCTTGCCGCCCCTAGTTACTTGTGAACCGGTGTTATGTTCTATAATTGAGAGCTCCTAACATGCTCGGGGTTGTTATGGGGACCCCTTGATTTTAGTTTTAGGATAAAACTTATCTGGCAAGGCCCAACATTGGTTTTACCATTTGCCAACCTAATAAAACTTGCATATGGATTTTCCGGACCCCGTGGATAATTAATCACCAAACCGGGCCAGTGCTCCTCGTGAGTGTTGGTCCACATACCTAGCAGTCGGCGGTGCCACCTCGGGGCAACTCGAGGCATTTTCAGGCTACCGTCCACTTCGCATAGACGAATGATGCCCGTGGATACAGAGCGCATGGCTCTAGATGCGGATCTGGCTCACCGGGAGGCCTTGCTGGATTTGTTTTTACCTTTCTCGAACGTCTTGCGCGTGGGATTTTGACGACACTTCGGGCTATCTCAAAGTTGAGATTTTCCATCGGGATTCCGCAAATACTACGGGTGATTCCGCGGTTGAGGAATTCCAATGCGCCGTGTGGTTAATTTGTGATGGATGAGTTGGAGCACCCCTGCAGGGTTAAATATTTCGGAAAGCCGTGCCCGCGGTTATGTGGCAAACTTGGAAATTTTGTTTAACACCCGGTCATTGTTGGGGAATGTTGCATGGGAAACAAAAAAACTCCTACGCTTCACCAAGATCAATCTAGGAGATGAGCATCTACGAGAGGGGAGAGTGGATCTACATACCCTTGTAGATCGCTAAGCGGGAAGCGTTAAGAAACGCGGTTGATGTAGTCGAACGTCTTCGCGATCCAAATCACCGAGCGTCCCGCGAACCAATCACGATCCGTCCCGATCTAGCACCGAACGGACGGCACCTTCGCGTTCAGCACACGTACGGCTTCATGACGATCTCCACCTTCTTGATCCAGCAAGAGGGAGCGGAGAGGTAGAACAGTTTTCTGGCAGCGCGACAGCATTGCGGCGATGGTGGTGGAGCTATTCCAGCAAGGCTTCGCCTAAGCACCGCTAAAACCGATCTAGAGGAGAAACTACGATCTAGAGGAGAGGGTAGCACGTGGCTGAAAATCTTGTGCAAAAACCCTTAAACCTCTAGTATATATAAGAGGAAGAGAGGAGGAGGCTAGGCCCAAGGGCCAGCCCTAGGAGGCTTTGGCCGAAGTGGATAGGAGAGGAGGAATCCTCCACCAATCCTAGTAGGACTAGGACTCCTTCCTTTTTTTTGTCTTTTTTGCCTTTTTCCACTTTTTCTCTTTGGGCTTTTCTTCCCAGTCGCATGGGCCTTTTATGGGACTTCCACCAGCCCACAAAGGGCTGGTATTTATCCTCCCACAGCCCATGTAGCCTCTTGGGTCGAAATACCCCTCCCGATGGTCCCCCGGTACACTATCGGTACTCCTGGTACACTACCGATGAGCCCGAAACTTTTCCGGTGACCAAAACAGGACTTCCGATATATCAATCTTTACCTTCGGACAATTCTGGAGATCCTCGTGATGTCCGGGATCTCATCTGGGACTCCGAACAACCTTCGGTCACCACCATACATAACTCTATACTACCGAAACGTCACCGAACCTTAAGTGTGCAGACCCTGTGGGTTCGAGAACTATGTAGACATGACCGAGACACCTCTACGGTCAATAACCAATAGCAGGACCTGGATGCCCATATTGCTTCCTACATATTCTATGAAGATCTTTATCGGTCGAACCTCTATGTCAAGGATTCAGTTAATCCCGTATAATGTTCCCTTTGTTTATCGGTATGTTACTCGCGTGAGATTCGATCGTCGGTATCTGCATACCTAGTTCAACCTCGTTACCATTAAGTCTCTTTACTCATTCCGTAATACAAGATCTTGTGACCAACACTTAGTCACATTGCTTGCAAGGCTTATTGTGATGTTGTATTACCGAGTGAGCCCTGAGATACCTCTCCGTCACACGGAGTTACAAATCCCAGTGTTGATCCATGCCAACCCAGCAGACACCCTCGGAGATACCTGTAGAGTACCTTTCTAGTCACCTAGTTACGTTGCGACGTTTGATACACACAAGGCACTCCTCCGGTGTCTGTGAGTTGCATGATCTCATGGTCATAGGAACATATACTTGACATGCAGAAAACTGTAGCAATAAACAGAAACGATCATATGCTACGTTTATAGTTTGGGTCTTGTCCATCCCATCATTCTCCTAATGATGTGATCCCGTTATCAAATGACATCTTATGTCAATGGCTAGGAAACCTTGACCATCTTTGATCAACGAGCTAGTCTAGTAGGGGCATACTAGGGACATAGTTATGTCTATGTATCCACACATGCAACGTGTTTCCAATCAATACAATTATAGCATGGATAATAAAAGATTATCATGAACAAGGAAATATAATAATAAATATTTTATTATTGCCTCTCGGACATATTTCCAACAGTCTCCCACTTGCACTAGAGTCAATAATCTAGCTCACATCACTATGTGATTTACATTGTAATGAATCGAACACCCATACAGTTCTGGTGTTGATCATGTTTAGCCCTTGGAAGAGGTTTAGTCAACGGGTCTGCAATATTCAGATCCGTGTGCACTTTGCAAATATTTATGTCCTCCTCCTTGATGTACTCGCGGATGGAATTGAAGCGTCGCTTTATGTGTCTGGTCCTCTTGTGAAACCTTGGTTCCTTCGCTAGTGCAATGGCGCCAGCGTTATCACAGAATGGATCCACTGGGTTTAGTGCACTAGGCACTAATCCAAGATCTGTCATGAAATCCTTCATCCAGACACCTTCCTTCGCTGCCTCTGAGGCTGCGATGTACTCCGCTTCGCATGTAGAATCGACTACCACGCTCTGCTTGGAACTACACCAGCTTACCGCACCCCTATTAAGAATAAATACATATCCGGTTTGCGACTTAGACTCATCCAGATCAGTGTCAAAGCTTGCATCGACGTAACCCTTTACGACGAGCTCTTGATCACCTCCATAAACAAGAAACATTTCCTTAGTCCTTTTTAGGTACTTAAGGATATTCTTGACCGATGTCCAGTGCTCCATTCCAGGATTACTTTGAAACCTTCCGTCCATACTTATGGCAAGGCCGACATCGGGTCTTGTGCACAACATTGCATACATGATAGAGCCTATGGCTGAAGCATAGGGGATGACACTCATCGTCTCTCTATATTCCGCAGTCACTGGGCATTGAGTCTTACTCAACTTCACACCTTGTAACACAGGCAAGAACCCCTTCTTGGACTGATCCATTTTGAACTTCTTCAAAACTTTATCAAGGTATGTGCTCTATGAAAGTCGTATTAAGCGTCTTGATCTATCTCTATTTATCTTAATGCCTAATATGAAAGCAGCTTCTCCCAGGTCCTTCATTGAAAAACTCTTGTTCAAATATTCCTTCACGCTTTCCAGCATTTCTATATTGTTTCCAATCAGCAATATGTCATCCACATATAATATTAGAAACACTATAGTGCTCCCACTCACTTTCTTATAAATACAAGCTTCTCCGTAAACTTGTATATACCCAAACGCTTTGATCACCTCATCAAAACCCAGATTCCAACTCCGAGATGCTTGCACCGGTCCATAAATGGATCGCTGGAGTTTGCAAACTTTGTTAGCATTCTCTGGATCGACAAAACCTTCTGGTTGCATCATATACAACTCTTCCTTAAGAAAACCGTTAAGGAACGCTGTTTTGACATCCATCTGCCAAATTTCATAGTCGAAATATGCAGCTATTGCTAACATGATTCTAAAAGACTTAAGCATCGCTACGGCTAAGAAGGTCTCATCGTAGTCAACTCCTTGAACTTGTGAAAAACCCTTTGCCACAAGTCGAGCTTTATGGACGGTGACATTACCGTCCGCGTCCGTCTTCCTCTTAAAGATCCATTTGTTCCGAATGGCCTTTCGCCTTCAGGTAATACTTCCAAAGTCCATACTTTGTTTTCATAGATGGATCCCATCTCGGATTTCATGGCGTCTAACCATTTCTCGGAATCCGGGCCCATCATCGCTTCTCCATAGCTCATAGGTTCATCGTTGTCTAACAACATGACCTCCAAGACAAGGTTGCCGTACCACTCAGGAGCAGTACGCGCCCGTGTCGACCTACGAGGTTTAATAGTAACTTGATCCAAAGTTTCATGATCATCATCATTAACTTCCTCCTCAACTATCATAGGCTCCACAAAAACATATTTCTGCGCTACGCTACTCTCAGGCTGAAGCAAAGGTTCAATAACCTCATCAAGTTCTATTTTCCTCCCACTTGATTCTTTTGAGAGAAACTCTTTCTCAAGAAATGTTCCATTCTTTGCGACAAACACTTTGCCTTCGGATATGAGATAGAAGGTATACCCAACTGTCTCTTTTGGGTATCATATGAAGACGCATTTCTCCGCTTTGGGTTCCAGCTTTTCAGGCTGAAGCTTTTTCACATAAGCATCACATCCCCAAACTTTAAGAAACGACAACTTTGGCTTCTTTCCAAACCACAGTTCATATGGCATCGTCTCAATAGATTTTGATGGTGCCCTATTTAACTTGATGTTTTCATGCAACTTGCGTAAATGCCATGTAAAATTAATTTTTTAATAACTTTTGATCTGTGACTCCGATGCAAATGTTTTATATATGTAACTTGACTAGAAAAATGTGTAGAATCTCATGGTGACAATTATTTTGATGTCTAACAACTCTAAAATGGTGGTTAGGGCAGAATAGTGCCGAAACCTTAATTTTCTCATGAGGTCATGTTGGAAATGATACGTGTTGCTTCCGGCCTCATTTAATATGCCTAGATGATGTATTTGTTTGTGCTTCACCTCTTGCCATGTCTAACAACATTTAACATTGATGTGTACCTAAACTGGAGTGAACTAAGTAATTCAAATATGGAGTTTCGTCAATATGCAACTCGTTGCGAGTTGCATATTGATCTTCACTTAACGTGTAGGAGTTGTTTGATGTGCTTCGCCATGCCTTGCATAATTAAATGAACATGCATCATATTGATTTGTGCATCATGTCATGTATATGTTTGTGGTGTTATCGTGTGTTGACTGTTTGTTTCGGACTGTTCCTTCTCGATAGAGTTCCGAAAGCATTCGGAGTGTGAGGATTCGTTCGACTACGTTGGCTCTTCTTCATGGATTCGTTCTTCTTCCAAGCGGGATCTCAGGCAAGATGACACATTTCCCTGGATACCACTACTAACATTGCCATGCTATTTGTATTGCTTTTATCATTATGTCTCACTACCTACCACGTGTTTGTCAAGCCTCCCAACATTGTCATGATAAGCCTCTAACCTCCACCTCCCAGCAAACCATTGTGTGGCTATGTTGCCGCTTGCTCAGCCCTTCTTATAGCGTTTCCAGTTGCAGGTGCAATTGCTTCCATGTGCAACATGGACACTCTGTTGATATCACAACATTATTGCTATTTAATTTAATGCACATATATACTTGGTAAAGGGTGGAAGGCTTGGCCTTTTGCTCCGTGTTTTGTTCCACTCTTGCCGCCCCTAGTTACTTGTGAACTGGTGTTATGTTCCATAATTGAGCGCTCCTAACATGCTCGGGGTTGTTATGGGGACCCCTTGATTTTAGTTTTGGGATAAAACTTATCTGGCAAGGCCCAACATTGGTTTTACCATTTGCCAACCTAATAAAACTTGCATATGGATTTCCGGACCCCGTGGATAATTAATCACCCAACTGGGCCAGTGCTCCTCATGAGTGTTGGTCCACCTACCTAGCAGTCGGCGATGCCACCTCGGGGCAACTCGAGGCATTTTCAGGCTACCGTCCACTTCGCATAGACGGATGATGCCCGTGGATAGAGAGCGCATGGCTATAGATGCGGATCTGGCTCACCGGGAGGCCTTGCTGGATTTGTTTTTACCTTTCTTGAACGTCTTGCGTGTGGGATTTTGACGACACTTCGGGCTATCTCAAAGTTGAGATTTTCCATCGGGATTCCGCAAATACAACGGGTGATTCCGCGGTTGAGGAATTCCAACGCGCCGTGTGGTTAATTTGTGATGGATGAGTTGGAGCACACCTGCAGGGTTAAATCTTTCGGAAAGCCATGCACGCGGTTATGTGGCAAACTTGGAAAATTTGTTTAACACCCGGTCATTGTTGGGGAATGTTGCATGGGAAACAAAAAACTCCTACGCTTCACCAAGATCAATCTAGGAGATGAGCATCTACGAGAGGGGAGAGTGGATCTACATACCCTTGTAGATCGCTAAGCGGGAAGCGTTAAGAAATGCGGTTGATGTAGTCGAACGTCTTCGCGATCCAAATCAACGAGCGTCCCATGATCCAATCACGATCCGTCCCGATCTAGCACCGAACGGACGGCACCTCCTCGTTCAGCACATGTATGGCTTGATGACGATCTCCACCTTCTTGATCCAGCAAGAGGGAGCGGAGAGGTAGAAGAGTTTTCTGGCAACGCGACGGTGTTGCGGCGATGGTGGTGGAGCTATTCCAGCAAGGCTTCGCCTAAGCACCGCTAAAACCGATCTAGAGGAGAAACTACGATCTAGAGGAGAGGGTAGCACGTGGCTGAAAATCTTGTGCAAAAACCCTTAAACCTCTAGTATATATAAGAGGAAGAGAGGAGGAGGCTAGGCCCAAGGGCCAGCCCTAGGAGGCTTTGGCCGAAGTGGATAGGAGAGGAGGAATCCTCCACCAATCCTAGTAGGACTAGGACTCCTTCCTTTTTTTTGTCTTTTTTGCCTTTTTCCACTTTTTCTCTTTGGGCTTTTCTTCCCAGTCGCATGGGCCTTTTATGGGACTTCCACCAGCCCACAAAGGGCTGGTATTTATCCTCCCACAGCCCATGTAGCCTCTTGAGTCAAAATACCCCTCCCGATGGTCCCCCAATACACTATCGGTACTCTCGGTACACTACCGATGACCCCGAAACTTTTCTGGTGACCAAAACAGGACTTCCTATATATCAATCTTTACCTCTGGACCATTCCGGAGCTCCTCGTGGTATCCGGGATCTCATCCGGGACTCTGAAAAACCTTCGGTCACCACCATACATAACTCTATACTACCGAAACGTCACCGAACCTTAAGTGTGCACACCCTGCGGGTTCGAGAACTATGTAGACATGACCAAGACACCTCTACGGTCAATAACCAATAGCGGGACCTAGATGCCCATATTGGTTCCTACATATTCTACGAAGATCTTTATCGGTCGAACCTCTATGTCAAGGATTCAGTTAATCCCGTATAATGTTCCCTTTGTTTATCGGTATGTTACTTGCCCGAGATTCGATCATCGGTATCTGCATACCTAGTTCAACCTCGTTACCGGTAAGTCTGTTTACTCATTCCTTAATTCAAGATTCCATGACCAACACTTAGTCACATTGCTTGCAAGGCTTATTGTGATGTTGTATTACCGAGTGAGCCCTGAGATACCTCTCCGTCACACGGAGTTACAAATCCCAGTGTTGATCCATGCCAACCCAGCAGACACCCTCGAAGATACCTGTAGAGTACCTTTATAGTCACCCAGTTACGTTGCGACATTTGATACACACAAGGCACTCCTCCGGTGTCCGTGAGTTGCATGATCTCATGGTCATAGGAACATATACTTGACATGCAGAAAACTGTAGCAATAAACTGACACGATCATATGTTACGTTTATAGTTTGGGTCTTGTCCATCCCATCATTCTCCTAATGATGTGATCCCGTTATCAAATGACATTTCATGTCAATGGCTAGGAAACCTTGACCATCTTTGATCAACGAGCTAGTCTACTAGAGGCATACTAGGGACATAGTTGTGTCTATGTATCCACACATGCAACGTGTTTCCAATCAATACAATTATAGCATGGATAATAAACGATTATCATGAACAAGGAAATATAATAATAAATATTTTATTATTGCCTCTCGGGCATATTTCCAACAGTCTCCCACTTGCACTAGAGTCAATAATCTAGCTCGCATCACTATGTGATTTACATTGTAATGAATCGAACACCCATACAGTTCTGGTGTTGATCACGTTTAGCCCTTGGAACAGGTTTAGTCAATGGGTCTGGTCCTCTTGTGAAACCTTGGTTCCTTGGCCAGTGCAATGGCACCAGTGTTATCACAGAACAGATCCACTGGGTTTAGTGCACTAGGAACTAATCCAATATCTGTCATGAACACCTTCATCCACACACCTTCCTTTGCTGCCTTCGAGGCTACAATGTACTCCGCTTCGCATGTAGAATCGGCTACCACGCTCTGCTTGGAACTGCACCAGCTTACCGCACCCCCATTAAGAATAAATATGTATCCGGTTTGTGACTTAGACTCATCCGGATCAGTGTCAAAGCTTGCATCGACGCAACCCTTTACGATGAGCTCTTTATCACCTCCATAAACGAGAAACATTTCCTTAGTCCTTTTTAGGTACTTAAGGATATTCTTGACTGATGTCCAGTGCTCCATTCCAGGATTACTTTGAAACCTTCCATCCATACTTATGGCAAGGCCGACATTGGGTCTTGTGCACAACATTGCATACATGATAGAGCCTATGGCTGAAGCATAGGCGATGACATTACCGTCCGCGTTCGTCTTCCTCTTAAAGATCCATTTGTTCTGAATGGCCTTTCGCCTTCAGGTAATACTTCCAAAGTCCATACTTTGTTTTCATACATGGATCCCATCTCGGATTTCATGGCTTCTAACCATTTCTTGGAATCCGGGCCCATCATCGCTTCTCCATAGCTCATAGGTTAATCATTGTCTAACAACATGACCTCCAAGACAGGGTTGTCGTACCACTCAGGAGTAGTGCGCGCCCTTGTCGACCTACGAGGTTCAATAGTAACTTGATCCGAAGTTTCATGATCATCATCATTAACTTCCTCCTCAACTATCATAG
Organism: Hordeum marinum; assembly: GCA_022496015.1. Lineage (NCBI taxonomy): Eukaryota > Viridiplantae > Streptophyta > Magnoliopsida > Poales > Poaceae > Hordeum > Hordeum marinum. The sequence continues at coordinate 416,439,377 of CM039678.1, read as the reverse complement.
GCTCCACAAAAACATCTTTCTGTGTTGTGCTACTCTCAGGCTAAAGCAAAGGTTCAATAACCTCATCAAGTTCTATTTTCCTCCCACTCGATTCTTTTGAGAGAAACTCTTTCTCAAGAAATGTTCCGTTCTTTGCGACAAACACTTTGCCTTCGGATATGAGATAGAAGGTAAACCCAACTGTCTCTTTTGGGTATCCTATGAAGACGCATTTCCCCACTTTGGGTTCCAGCTTTTCAGGCTGAAGCTTTTTGACATAAGCATCACATCCCCAAACTTTAAGAAACAACAATTTTGGCTTCTTTCCAAACCACAGTTCATATGGCGTCGTCTCAATGGATTTTGATGGTGCCCTATTTAAAGTGAATGTGGTTGTCTCTAATGCATAACCCCAAAACGATAGTGGCAGATCGGTAAGAGATATCATGGAATGCACCATATCTAATAAGGTTCGATTATAATGTTTGGACACACCATTACGCTGTGGTGTTCCAGGCGGTGTCAACTGTGAAACAAATCCACACTGTCTTAAGTGACTGCCAAACTCATAACTCAGATATTCACCTCCTCGATCAGATCATAGGAATTTAATCTTGTTGTTACGATGATTCTCAACTTCACTCTGAAATTGCTTGAATTTTTCAAACGTTTCAGACTTGTGCTTCATTAAGTAAATATACCCACATCTACTTAAGTCATCAGTGAAGGTGAGAAAATAACGATATCCACCGCGCGCCTCAATGCTCATCGGACCGCACATATCGGTATGTATGATTTCCAATAAGTCACTCGCCCGTTCCATTGTTAAAGAGAACGGTGTTTTAGTCATCTTGCCCATGAGGCATGGTTCACATGTGTCAAGTGATTCAAAATCAAGTGACTCTAAAAGTCCATCAGCATGGAGCTTCCTCATGCGTTTTACACCAATATGACCCAAACGGCAGTGCCACAAGAAAGTGGTACTATCACTATCAACTCTACATCTTTTGACGTCAATGTTATGAACATGTGTATCATCACTATCAAGATTCAACATGAATAAACCCCTCACATTGGGTGCTCGACCATAAAAGATATCACTCATATAAATAGAACAACCATTATTCTCAGATTTAAATGAGTAACGGTCTCGCAATAAACAAGATCCGGATATAATGTTCATACTTAACGCAAGTAATAAATAACAATTATTCAGGTTCATCACTAATCCCAATGGTAATCGAAGAGAGAGCGTGCCGACGGCGATCACATCGATCTTGGAACCATTTCCCACGCGCATCATCACTTCGTCCTTTGCCAGCCTTCGTCTATTCCGTAGTTGCTGCTTTGAGTTGCAAATGTGAGCAACCGAACCCTGTAATATCCAGGCAATACAATGAGAGTTGGTAAGGTACACATCAATAACATGTATATCATATATATACCTTGTTTGTTGTTGGCCACCTTCTTGTCAGCCAGATACTTGGGGCAGTTTCGCTTCCAGTGACCAGTTCCCTTGCAATGAAAGCACTTAGTTTTTGGCTTGGGTCCAGCCTTGGGTTTCTTCACTGGAGGAGCAACTGCTTTGCCACCCTTCTTGAAGTTACCCTTCTTGCCCTTGCCATTCTTCTTGAAACTAGTGGTTTTATTGACCATCAACACTTGATGTTCTTTCTGGATTTCAGACTCAGCAACTTTCAGCATCGCAAACAGCTCGGCGACTGACTTGTTCATCCCATGCATGTTATAGTTCATCAAAAAGCTCTTGTAGATAGGTGGCAGTGACTGAAGAACTCTATCAATGATTACCTCCGGTGGAAGGGGCATCCCTAACTCCGCCAGACGGGCCGAGTACCCAGACATTCTGAGTATATGTTCACTGATAGACCCGTTCTCCTCCATTTTGCAAGCATAGAATTTATCGGAGGTCTCATACCTCTCGATCCGAGCATTCTTCTTAAAGATAAACTCCAACTCTTGGAACATCTCATATGCTCCATGAGGTTCAAAATGTCTTTGAAGTCCCAGTTCTAAGCCATGCAATATTGCACATTTAACTATTGAGTAATCTCCAGAACGTGTCTCCCAAGCGTTCTTAACGTCTTCGGATGATAGGTCAGCGGGTTGGTCACCAAGCGGCACGTCAAGGACATATGACTTCTGGGAAGCCGTGAGGATAATCCCCAGATTACGGGCCCTGTCCACAAAGTTACTTCCATCATCTTTCAACTTAGCTTTCTCTAGGAACGCATTAAAATTCAGGGGTGCTACTGCGCGAGCCATTGATCTACAACATAAATATGCAAAGGTCACTTAGACTATTGTTCAAGATAATGTGTTTAGTTAATCAAATTACTAAAGCTCCCACTCAAATTTACATCCCTCTGGTCATTCGAGTGATACATGATCCAAATTCACCAACTCAAGTCCGATCATCACGTGAGTTGAGGTGGTTGTAATGGTGAACATCATCATGTTGATCATATCTACTATATGACTCATGTTCGACCTTTTGGTCTCTTGTGTTCTGAGGCCATGTCTATACATGATAGGCTCGTCAAGTTTAACCCGAGTGTTCTGCATGTGCAACACTGGCTTGCACCCGTTGTATGTGAGCGTAGAGTCTATCACACCCGATCATCACGTGGTGTCTCGACACGACGAACTTTCGCAACGGTGCAAACTCGGGGAGAACACAATTTATCTTGAAATTTAAGTGAGGTATCACCTTATAATGCTACCGTCGTCCTAAGCAAAACAAGGTGCATAAAAGGATTAACATCACATGCAAATCATAAGTGACATGATATGGCCATGAACTTGTTCTTTTGATCTCCATCTTGAAAGCACCGGCATGATCTCCATCGTCACTGGCATGACACCATGATTTCCATCATCTTGATCTCCATCAACGTGTCGCCATCGGGGTTGTCGCACCCACCATGCTCATACTACTATAGCTACCGTTTAGCACTAAAGTAAAGCATTACAAAGCGCTTAATGATTGACACGCACATCATGCAAAAATTAAAGACAACCCTATGGCTCCTGCCGGTTGCCGTACTCATCGACATGCAAGTCATGATATTCTATACAACACATGATCATCTCATACATCACATATATCTCATCATGTAATTGGCCATATCACATCACAACATACCCTGCAAAAACAAGTTAGACGTCCTCTAATTGTTGTTGCAAATTTTACGTGGCTGCTATGGGTATCTAGTAAGAACAATTCTCAAATACGCAAAACCACAATGGTGATACATAAGTTGCTTTTCAACCTTCTCAAGGACCGCCTTTGTCGAATCTGATCCAACTAAAGTAGGAGAGACAGACACACGTCAGCCATCTTTGTGCAACGAAGTCACACATCACTCGATGGAACAGGTCTCTCGTAAGCGTACGAGTAAGGTTGGTCCGGGCTGCTTCTTCCCACGATACTGTTGAACCAAAGCACGACCAAGGGAGGAAGCAATCTAAGCATCAACGCCCACAAACTCTTTGTGTTCTACTCGAGATCTCATCTACACATAGACCTAGCTCATGATGCCACTGTTGGGGAACGTTGCATGAAAAACAAAAAAATTCCTACGCACACGCAACATCTATCCATGGTGATGAGCAGCTACGAGAGGAAGAGTGGATCTACATACCCTTGTATATCGCTAAGCAGGAAGCGTTAAGAAACGCGGTTGATGTAGTCGAACGTCTTCGTGATCCAAATCGCCGAGCGTCCCGCAATCCAATCACGATCCGTCCCGATCTAGTACCGAACAGACGCCACCTCCGCGTTCAGCACACGTATGGCTCGATGACGATCTACGCCATCTTGATCCAGCAAGAGGGAGCAGAGAGGTAGAAGAGTTATCCGGCAGCGCAACGGCATTGCAGCGATGGTGGTGGAGCTATTCCATCAGGGCTTCGCCTAAGCACCGCTGAAACCAATCTAGAGGAGAAACTACGATCTAGAGTAGAGGTAGCACGTGGCTGTTTTTCTGTCTCCAAAAAACCCTCAAACCTCCAGTATATATAGGAGGAGGAGAGGAGGAGGCTTGGCAGCCATCGGCCCAGCCCTTTGGCGTCGACCGAAGTGGAGGGAGGAGTCCTACTCCTCCACTCCTAGTCGGATTAGGACTCCTTCCTTATTTTAGCCTTTTTCCACCTTTTCCACCTTGGGCTTTCTTTCCAGCCGCATGGGCTTCTGTGGGGCCTCGGCCAGCCCACTAAGGGCTGGCATGCCTTCTCCCACAGCACATGTAGCCTATTGGGTCGAAATACCCCTCCCAATGGTCCCCGGTACCCTACCGGCACTCCTGGTACACTACCGATGAGCCCGAAACTTTTCTAGCGACCAAAACAGGACTTCCTATATATCAATCTTTACCTGCGAACCATTCTGGAGCTCCTCGTGACGTCCGGAATCTCATCTGGGTCTCTGAACAACCTTTGGTCACCACCATACATAACTCTATACTACCGAATGGTCACCGAACCTTAAGTGTGCAGACCCCGCGGGTTCGAGAACTATGCAGACATGACCGAAACACCTCTACGGTCAATAACCAATAGCGGGACCTAGATGCCCATATTGATTCCTACATATTCTATGAAGATCTTTATCGATCGAACCTCTATGTCAAGGATTCAGTTAATCCCGTATGATGTTCCCTTTGTTCATCGGTATGTTACTTGCCCTAGATTCTATCGTCGGTTTCTCCATACCTAGTTCAATCTCATTGCCGGAAAGTCTCTTTACTTGTTCCGTAATATAAGATCCCATGGCTAACACTTAGTCACATTTCTTGCAAGTCTTATTGTGATGTTGTATTACCGAGTGGGTCCTGATATACCTCTCCATCACACGGAGTAACAAATCCCAGTGTTGATCCATGCCAACCCAGTAGACACCCTCGGAGATACCTGTAGAGCACCTTTATAGTCACCCAGTTACTTTGCGATGTTTGAATCACACAAGGCTATCCTCCGGTGTCCGTGAGTTGCATGATCGCATGGTCATAGGAACATAATAATAACCATTTTATTATGTTATTGTATTGACGTGACTTGTTGTAGCTTGTGGTGAGTGTAAGCCAATTCCATATACTCATCTCTTATGTAAATGTACTTGTAATGGTATCCATTCTTGCAACACGACGAGATGCACTTCTAGCCCTACCGAGGCCCTCGTGCCAAAATAAGGATAGGATCACATCTTGCGCGTGACAAGTTGGTATCAGAGCATGTACCGACCTAGGAGCCCCCTTGATTGATCGAAGTTGGCCGAGTCGACTCTAGTAAAAAAATATTTTGAGTCTAGTTATATTGGAGAGTAGGATTATTTTTACTTCTCTTCTATACTCTGGTGAGGAATTACGACTTAGGAATTTAATTTCTACTCCCCTTCTCTCTCAAAAAAAATTAGATCACACGGATATTTTGGGATCTATATGATGCCGATGTGACGGAGTTCTGTACTTGGTGCCTCCTGTTATCGAGGAGTAGAGCTCCGAGGGATTCTTGACACATCGTTATCCTTCAGTTTCCTTAGTATCTCAAGACGGAGAATGTTCGAAATTACTTCAATAATTTTCGTGGCGAGATAAGATTGGAGTCACCCAGTACTGGGGAGGCGTCCGGGGTACTGCCATGTTTGGTATCGTTGTGTTTTCGAGGGTCTGAGATAGATGGTGTTTCGAAGCCTCTGGTTATGTGTTGATGGATGGATACAATTGGAGTGTAGGGCTTGTTAGTTGTGTGAGATATTTTCCCTCCCTGTATCCCGAACACCCGATTGCATAACCGAAAGATTTCGGGAGTTCTTAGGTGGGAATTCAAGTAGTTACCTAGGTTATCTTCCAACAGATCATGATGTGAGGTTGGGGTTCGACATCTAGTGGACTTGTTTGTTCACGATCGTTCTTACAGTGGACAGTCTCGATATATGTCATCAGATATGCTTCGTCAAGCCTTGTAGTTCACAACGCCTAGGGAGCATATTCGACCGTCATTTCAATATGACAATCCAACGTACTATCGAGCCCGTGCGAACCTTACGACGAAAATGTCGAGCAGAACCTCTGTCATGAATTTGTTCTGCCTTGTTTCGTAAACCCCATCCTTTGTTTTGTTTTGTATATGGTAATTCGAGTTGCTTCGATGTCAAGTGGTGATTTCATAACTTTCCTAAATGGTGTTCGCATATTTCCATGTGATTATTAATCCTTTGGATCAATCGGAGTTGTCATATCAATTATTTTCATCCGGTGTGCTCTCTTCAAGTGAATGCTATCCTCTTCAATATTTGCAAGATCAATCCTCATATTTTGTTCCGGAGTTTGCCTCATCTGTTCTAAGTTTTCTTTGTTTTCCCACCCTCCCGCCCTTTTTTCTTGAATGATTAAATTCTCATACAAATGCCTTTCTTTTCATCAATAATTCCGCTATCTTTTCTTTTGTATTGTATCCGGTGATTCATTGTGAAGATCCTTAGATGATTCGAATTCATCATTTCCTTATTCTTGTTTTCCTTCCCGGCACATTCAATTCAAGATCTCGGTGTTCTTCATATCCTTTTCATTCGTTCAATGCTTTTCTCTGTAGGAAATTCTTATTCAAGACTATCTTGGTTTTCATATCTCTCTATTCTATCCGGAGTGCTGGAGATATCTCAGAAGACTTTCATTTCCATTCATGTCCTCTTAAATTATTTTGAGGTTCTCACCTCATCGAGTTTTCATTTGTAAAGGTGCAATCTCTCTTTATAAGCATTCATTTCAATGGTGGTTTCCTTTCGGTGGGCCCATAACCCACAGGTTTTTACCCAAGATCTTACCTGGCTCTTCTAATCTTTCCGGAGATGTTCTCAAGTTCTTCTCAATATGATGTAAGAAGGAATTCATCAGTCATATTCCTTCTCCAAGATCACTTCTAAATCATTTTCATCGTTGTCTCAACCTTAATTATTCATTTGTTCTGGAGTGCCTCAGTAATTCTTGGTGGTGTTTCTCGTCATCATTCTCTGCGTTGAAGACCGAAGGAGAGTTTCTATTAAATCGTTGTTCGTTCTTCCAAAGATTCACGGTTTCAGGTTGTTGCTATCATCTCAAATTGTTCGATCATGAGTAATTCCTCCCATATCTATCCGGTGCATTTCATAATTGTTTTCATTTCTCGATCCTCCCGAAGGCCATCATTTCAGAAGATTTCTTCGTTCTTAGCTTTCAGCCTTCGTTCTCAAATTCTTCTCAATTGTTGTCCCTTCATTCTTATCTCAATATTTTAGTGCCTTGCGAAGTTTTCGATTAGGTGAATTATGATTTATTCGTTCCCATGCATCTTCGGTCAATCATTGTATTCTCATTCATTTGTGAATTATCACTGGTGTTCTCGTTCAAGACTTCTTCAAGTTTGTGATATATATATATCTCTCTCTCTCTCTTTCTCTTCAATTCTTTGCAACAAGAATAAGTGGTGTGAGAAATATGTTGCTTGCCATCAATTTAACTTGACAAAGGATAAGCATAACATAATTCTTATTCTAGTTTCATCAAGGTGATTTCAATCCTTCTTCCGGAGTGTTCATGGCATCAAATTATTGGTTATAGTTGTTCATCTTTCCTTGTCCGGAGTTCCTAGTTTTCTCAAGTATCTTTTCTCCAAGCTTCATCTAATTCATAGCAAGGCCTCAATCTTGTTCTTTTATACCTTCAATGTCAAGCTTCATCATTTCATTCTGGAGTTCATCCCAATGCTTCTTCATGGTGGTTTGTTAAGGATGTAATTCTTCTCGAAAGGTTCTTCAATATGCTTGTTGGAGGTACTTAAATGTTCTTTATCTTCGATTTCCAAGTTAAATTCCTTCTCCATTGTCTTTTGAGATGGTATTATTAATTCTTGATGATGAGGAGTCTCGAAGAAAAATTGTCAAGAATGAGATAAGTAAACCCATCTTGTCTTTCTCAGAGTTATCTTGGATTGGATTTCACCAAAAGCATTTCCTAAGGATTGTTGCTATCACGATGTATTTAATGAGCCAAGTTTTGTCCTCCTCTTATGGGTGAAAGAAGTTTTTCATATCTTGTTGCTCTCAAGCAATCAATTGTTTCTGTGTGACAGGTTGTCACCTCATAATTTTGAAATGTTGTCCATAATCCCATATCAAGCTATTCTTCTTGTTGTTGATTCTCCATAAACTCTGTTCAACCATGCTTTTCAAATTCATTGGTGGTAGAAGTGGTCATTTTCTTCTCCGTTCTCTTCTCTCCAAAAATCTAGCTTCTATTCTTTTGTTTCGGAGGCATTGTGGTGTTGCTCTTTTCAACTCACATCTAGTATGATTAAGATCATGTTCTTTCTTTTCTTATTCATTTTTACCGGGGTGTTGTGTTCTATGTTCAAGTTCTTTTCCTTCTTATCAAGTTTTGCCTCTTTCCTACCGAAGTGCTGCCGAAACTTCTTGTGAATTCTTGCTTGTTCCTAATGTCATTCTTCATCTCATTGAAACCTTCAATGATCATTGGTTTCACTTGTTTTTCAAAGAAGCAACAAAGTTTACCTCTTTCTCTTTCTCTTCCCCTTCTCATTCTTAGATCTCGGGATGAGATCATCGGGTAGTGGAGGAGAGTTGTAACAGCATGGGACCGACGCTCCAGAAGATTCCCCTTTTATTCGGTTGTCATCATGTGATTCGATTGATTGTTGCATTCACCATCGCATCATTCGCACCATCTGCATAGCATCGGCATTTTGTCAACATGAGTTTTCAAACTTGCATCCGTTCGTAGTTGCCGGTTCTCTCTATTCTCGTCGCTGACCATTTTGAGACCGACCACACGCGCACACACCCGTGGAATCGTTTAAAAAAACATTTTAAAGCGCGTGAAAAATATTCTCGGATTGGGTCGAAACCTGGCGTGCGATCTTATTATAGTGTAGATAGGTCGCCTGCCAAATTTCGTCGCATTCCGAGTTCGTTTGATACCCGAACGGACGACTTTAGCAGTGCGGTCATCGGTTTATTTATCAGTCATTTCGCTGTTTTAAAACCTCGTGTCACGGGCCGCAAACCTCCCTATCATCTCCACCTAGCCCATCTACACAGCCACCGCAGCCTAGCTAACTCCCCTTCGCTTATGGACTGTCGGATCGAGATCCTATGGTCCGAAAACGGATAAAAACTGCTAACCCTAGCCGTAATTGCTATAAATATCCCCCTACCCTCCCTAATTGAGAAAACCCTAAAACATGCCTCAAAAACCGAATCACCGCCGCCTCCTCCCACCTCCCAGCGCCGCCGGCCCGCCTAGGCCCTCGTGGAGCCTGCAAAGCCCGAATCACCGCCCCCCGTACTATTGGGGAACGTCGCATGGGAAACAAAAAAAATTCTACGTTCATGCAAGACCTATCCATGGTGATGAGCATCTAAGAGAGGGAGAGTGGATCTACATACCCTTGTAGGTCACTAAGCGGGAAGCGTTAAGAAACATGGTTGGTGTAGTCGAACATCTTCGTGATCCAAATCGCCGAGCGTCCCGCGATCTTATCATGATCCGTCCCGCGATCCAATCACTATCCGTCCCACGAAATCATCATGATTTGTCCCGAGATCTCATCACAAACCGTCCCGTGATCTCATCACAAACCGTCTCGCGATCTTGATCACGGTCCTTCCGATCTAGCGCCGAACGGACGGCACCTCCGCGTTCAGCACACGTACAGCTCGATGACGATCTCCACCTTCTTGTTCCAACAAGAGGGAGCGGAGAGGTACAAGAGTTCTCCGAACATGCGATAGTGCTGCGGTGATGGTGGTGGAGCTATTCCGGTAGGGCTTCACCTAAGCACTGCAGAAAACCAATCTAGAGGAGAAACTATGCACTAGAGGAACGGGTAGCACGTGGCTGAAAAACTAGTGCCAAAACCCTAAAATCCTCTAGTATATATAGGAGGAGAGGAGGAGTAGGCTTGGCTCCCAAGGAGCCAGCCCTTGGGTCGGCCGAACCAAGGAGGAGAGGAGGATTCCTCCTCCAATCCTAGTAGGACTAGGACTCCTCCTTATTTTTGCCTTTTTGCCTTTTTCCACCTTTTTCTCTTTGGGCTTTTCTTCCCAGCCGCATGGGCCTTGTGTAGGACTTCCACCAGCCCACTAAGGGCTTGTATTAACTATCCCACAGCCCATGTAGCCTCTTGGGTCGAAATACCCCTCCCGATCGTCTCCCGGTACACTATCGGCGCTCCCGATACATTACCGATGAGCCCGAAACTTTTCCGGGGACCAAAATAGGACTTCCTATATATCAATCTTTACCTCCGGACCATTCCGGAGCTCCTCTTGACATCCGTGATCTCATTTGGGACTCCGAACAACCTTCAGTAACCACCATACATAACTCTATACTACCGAAACATCACTGAACCTTAAGTGTGCACACCCTGTAGGTTCGAGAACTATGTAGACATGACCGAGACACCTCTACGGTCAATAACTAATAGCGGGACCTGGATGCCCATATTGGTTCCTACATATTCTACGAAGATCTTTATCGGTCGAACCTCTATGTCAAGGATTCAGTTAATCCCGTATGATGTTCCCTTTGTTCTTCGGTATGTTACTTGCCCGAGATTCAATCGTCGGTATCTCCATACCTAGTTCAACCTCGTTACCGGCAAGTCTCTTTACTCGTTCCGTAACACAAGATTCCATTACTAACACTTAGTCACATTGCTTGCAAGGCTTATTGTGATGTTGTATTACCGAGTGGGCCCTGAGATACCTCTTCGTCACATGGAGTAACAAATCCCAGTCTTGATCCATGCCAACCCAATAGACACCCTCGGAGATACCTATAGAGCACCTTTATAGTCACCCAGTTATGTTGCGTCGTTTGATACACACAAGGTACTCCTCCGGTGTCAGTGAGTTGCATGATCTCATGGTCATAGGAACATATACTTGACATGCAGAAAACAGTAGCAATAAACTGACACGATCATATGCTACGTTTGTAGTTTGGGGCTTGTCCATCACACCATTCTCCTAATGATGTGATCCCGTTATCAAATGACATATCATGTCCATGGCTAGGAAACCTTAACCATCTTTGATCAACGAGCTAGTCTATTAGAGGCATACTAGGGATATGGTTTTGTCTATGTATCCACACATGCATCTAAGACTCCGATGAATACAATTATTGCATGGATAATAAACGATTATCATGAACAATGAAATATGATAATAACTAATTTATTATTGCCTCTAGGGCATATTTCCAATAGTCTCCCACTTGCACTAGAGTCAATAATCTAGTTCACATCACCATGTGATTCGCATTGTTATGAATCTAACACCCAATGAGTTTTGGGGCTCGATCATGCTTTGCATGTGAGAGAGGTATTATAGTCAATGGGTCTGCGACATTCAGATCCGTGTGTACTTTGCAAATCTCTATGTCAAACTGTAAACACTGCTACCACACTCCACTTGGTACTATTCCAAATGGCTGCTCCACTATACGTATCCAGATTGCTACTACGAGTCATCCGGATTAGTGTTAAAGCTTGCATCGACGTAAGTCTTTACGACGAACTCTTTATCACCTCCATAATCGAGAAACATCTCCTTAGTCTTTTAGTTACTAAGGACAATCTTGACCGCTGTCCAGTGATCCACTCCTGGATCACTTTTGGACCCCTTGATAGACTCATGGCAAGGCACACACCAGGTGTGGTACAAAGCATGGCATAATATAGAGCCTATGGCTAAGGCATAGGGGACGACATTCGTCCTTTCTCTTTCTTCTACCGTTGTCGAGCTTTGAGTCTCACTCAACTTCACACCTTACAAATCAGGCGAGAACTCTTTCTCTGACTGATCCATTTTGAACTCTTTCAAAATCTTGTCAAGGTATGTACTCATTGAAAGTCTCATCAAGCATCTTGATCTATCTCTATAGATCTTGATGCTCAACAATTAGGTAGCTTTATCCAGGTCTTCCTTTAAAAACTCTTTTCAAACAACCGTTTATACTTTCCAGAAATTCTAGATCATTTCCGATCAACAATATGTCAACCACATATGCTTACCAGAAACTCTATAGTGCTCCCACTCACTTTATTGTAAATACAAGTTTCTCTTAAACTTTGTATAAACTACAAAACTTTGATCACCTCATCAAAGTGTATATTCCAACTCCGAGATGCTTGCTTCAATCCTTAGAAGGATCACTGAAGCAAGCTCACCTTTTAGCATCCTTAGGACTGACAAAACCTTCTGGTTGTATCACATACAACCTTTCCTCAAGTAAACTGTTAAGGAAATGATGTTTTGACATCCATCTGCCAGATTTCATAATTGAAAAATGCAGCAACTGCTAACATAATTTCAACAGACTTTAGCATCGCTACGAGTGAGAAAGTCTCATCGTAGTCAACTCCTTGAACTTGTCGTAAACTTCTTTGCAACAAGTCGAGTTTTACAAACGGTGACATTCACCATCAGTGTCTGTCTTCATTTTAAAGATCCATTTGTACTCAACGACCTGTCGTCCAACAAACAAGTCTACCAAAGTCTATACTTGGTTTTCATCCATGGATCCTTTCTCGAATTTCATGGCCTCTAACCATTTGTTAGAATCCGGGGCCATCATTGCTTCTCCACAGCTCGTAGGTTCATCGTTGTCCAACAACATGACCTCCAAGACAGGGTTATCGTACCACTCAGGAGAAGTACACATCCTTGTCGACCTAAAAGGTTTGATAGTAACTTGATCCGAAGCTTCATGATCATCATCATTAACTTCCTATTCAACTAACGTAGGCTTCACAGAAACAACTTCCTGCGCTGCGCTACTCTCTCGTTGAAACAAAGGTTCAATAACCTCATCAAGTTCTATCTTCCTCCCACTCAATTCTTTCAAGAGAAACTCTTTCTCGAGAAAGGACCCATTTTTAGCAACAAACATTTTATGCTTGGATCTGAGATAGAAGGTTCACCCAAATGTTCTTAGGGTATTCTAATAAGATGCATTTGTCCGCTTTGGGTTTGAGCTCATTCGGTGAAAACATTTTCCACACAAGTGTCGTAGCCCCAAACATTAAGAAATGATAGCTTTAGGTTTCTATCAAACCATAATTCACATGGTGTCATCTCAATGGATTTAGATGGTGCCCTATTTAAAGTGAATGTAGTTGTATCTAATGCATAACCCCAAAACTATAGTAGCAAAATGATCAGAGACATCATAGCAAGCACCATTTCCAATAGAGCACGACTATGACGTTCGAACACACCATCACACTATGTTGTTCCAGGTGCCGTGAGTTGTGAAACGACTTTCACATTGTCTAAAGTTGTATGCCAAACTCGTAACTCAGATATTCACCTCCACGATCATATCGCAGACATTTTTATCTTCTTGTCACGATGATCTTAAACTTCACTCTGAATTTGCTTGAACTTTTCAAACGATTCAAACTTGTATTTCATTAAGTAAATATACACTATATCTACTCAAATCATTAGTGAAGGTAAGAAAATAACGATATCCACCGCACGCTACAAGACTCATTGGATTGCATACATCAACATGTATCATTTCCAATAAATCACTTGCCCGCTCCATCCATCTGGAAACGGGGTCCTTAGTCATCTTGCCCAAGAGGCATGGTTCGCATGTCTCAACCGATTCAAAATCGAATGAGTCCAAAGAACCATCAGTATGGAGTTTCTTCATGCGCTTTATACCAATATAACATTTAGCGGCAGTGCCACAAGTATGTGGTACTATCATTATTAACTTTGTATCGTTTGGCACCAATGTTATGAACATGTGTATTTACTATGATCAAGATTCAACAAACCATTCTCACTGGGTGCATGACCATTTAAGGTATTATTCATGTAAACAGAATAACCATTATTCTCTAACTTAAATGAATAGCCATGTTGCAATAAACACGATCTAATCACGTTCATGCTCAACGCAAAACACCAAATAACATTTATTTAGGTTTGTCACTAATCCCGAAGGTACAGAGAGCATGCGATGTTGATCACATCAACCGTGGAAACATTTCCAACACACATCATCACCTCACCCTTAGCTAGTTCTCCGTTTATTCCGTAGATTTTATTTCGAGTTACTAACATTTAGCAACCGAACCGGTATCCAATACCCAGGTGCTACTAGGAGTACTAGCAAGGTACACATCAATAACACGTATATCAAATATACTTCTGTCAACGTTGCTAGCCTTCTTATCTACCAAGTATCTACGGTTGTTCTGCTTCAGCGACCGCTCTCCTCATAATCGAAGCACTTAGTCTCGGGTTTGGGTTCAACTTTGGATTGCTTCACTAGAGCAGCAACTAACTTGCCGTCCATGAAGTTTTCCTCCTTGCCCTTGCCCTTCTCGAAAGTAGTGGTTTTACTAACCATCAATACTTGATGCTCCTTCTTGATTTCTACCTTTGCGGTGTCAAACATCACGAACAGCTCAGGGATCATTATTTTTATCCCTGGCATTTTATAGTTCATCACCAAGTTCTAGTAGCTTAGTGACGGTGACTTGGAGAACTATATCAATCAATATCTTATCTGGAATATCAACTCCCACTCGATTCAAGCGATTGTAGCACTCAGACAATCTGAGCACATGCTCAACGATTGAGCTATTCTCTTTCATCTTGCAGGCAAAGAATCTTGTTGGAGATCTCATATCTCGCAACACGGGCACGAGCCTGAGATCCTAATTTCAGCTCTTAGAACATCTCATATGTTCCGTGACGTTCAAAACGTTTCGGAGCCTCAATTCTAAGCCGTAATGCATCATGCACTAAACTATCAAGTAGTCATCGGAACGTGCCTGTCGGATGTTCACAACATCTACACACGACGCTAGAGGGGTTAGCGCACCGAGCGGTGCATTAAGGACATAAGCCTTCTGTGCAGCAATGAGGATAATCCTCAGATCACGGACCCAGTCCGCAATATTTCTACCATCATCTTTCAACTCTATTTCTCTGGGAACATATAAAAATTCAAGGGATCTACAACGCGAGCAAGTAGTCTACAACATAATTTGCAAAGACACAACTGACTATGTTCGTGATAATGAGTTCCATTAATCATATTACTGAAGAACTCCCAATCAAATAGACATCCCTCCGCTCATTCGAGTGATACATGATCCAAATTCACCAACTCAAGTCCGATCATCACGTGAGTTGAGGTGGTTTCAATGGTGAACATCATCATGTTGATCATATCTACTATATGACTCATGTTCGACCTTTCGGTCTCTTGTGTTCTGAGGCCATGTCTGTACATGCTAGGCTCGTCAAGTTTAACCCGAGTGTTCTGTATGTGCAACACTGGCTTGCACCCACAGTATGTGAACATAGAGTCTATCACACCCGATCATCACATGGTGTCTCAACACGACGAACTTTCGCAACGATGCACACTCGAGGAGAACACAATTTATCTTGAAATTAAGTGAGGGATCACCTTATAATGCTACCGTCGTCCTAAGCAAAACGAGGTGCATAAAAGGATTAACATCACATGAAAATCATAAGTGACATGATATGGCCATGAACTTGTGCTTTTGATCTCCATCTTGAAAGCACCGGCATGATCTCTATCGTCACCGGCACGACACCATGATCTCCATCATCTTGATCTCCATCAACGTGTCGCCATCGGGGTTGTCGCGCCCATCATTCTTGTACTACTATTGCTACCGTTTAACGATAAAGTAAAGCATTACATCGCGCTTAATGATTTGACACGCAGGTCATAGAATAATTAAAGAAAACCCTATGGCTCCTGCCGGTTGCCGTACTCACCGACATGCAAGTCGTGATATTCTATACAACACATGATCATCTCATACATCACATATATCACAACATGTAATTGGCCATATCACATCACAACATACCCTGCAAAAACAAGTTAGACGTCCTCTAATTGTTGTTGCATGTTTTACGTGGATGCTATGGGTATCTAGCAAGAACAATTCTCACCTATGCATAAACCAATATGGTGATACACTAGTTGCTTTTTAATCTTCTCAAGGACCGCCTTTGTCGAATCCGATCCAACTAAAGTGAGAGAAACTGGCACCCGCAAGCCATCTATGCAACAAGTTGCGGTTGAGGGAACCGATCTCTCGTAAGCGTACTAGTAATGTTGGTCCGTGCTGCTTCATCTCACAAAGCCGTTGAACCAAAACACGACCAAGGCAGGAAGCAATCTAAGCATCAACGCCCACAAACTCTTTGTGTTCTACTCGAGATCTCATCTACACATAGACCTAGCTCTGATACCACTGTTGGGAAACGTCTCATGAGAAACAAAAAAATTCCTACGTTCACGCAAGACCTATACATGGTGATGAGAATCTACGAGAGGGAGAGTGGATCTGCATACCCTTGTAGATCGCTAAGCGGGAAGCATTAAGAAACACGGTTGGTGTAGTCGAACGTCTTCACGATCCAAATCGCCGAGCGTCCTGCGATCTCATCACGATCCATCCCACGATCCAATCACTATCCGTCCCATGAACTCATCATGATCCATCCCGCAATCTCATCACAAACCGTTCCACGATCTCAGCACGAACCGTCTCGTGATCTTGATCACAGTCCTTCCGATCTAGCGCCGAACGGACGGCACCTCTGCGTTCAGCACATGTACGGCTCGGTGACGATCTCTGCCTTCTTGATCCAGCAAGAGGGAGCGGAGAGGTAGAAGAGTTCTCTGGCAACACGACGGCGCTGTGGCGATGGTGGTGGAGCTATTGCGGCAGGGCTTCGCCTAAGCACTGCAGAAAACCGATCTAGAGGAGAAACTATGCGGTAGAGAAACGGGTAGCACGTGGCTGAAAAACTAGTGCCAAAACCCTAAAATATTCTAGTATATATAGGAGGAGAGGAGGAGGAGGCTTGGCTCCCAAGGAGCCAGCCCTTGGGTCGGCCGAACCAAGGAGGAGAGGAGGATTCCTCCTCCAATCCTAGTAGGACTAGAACTCCTCCTTATTTTTGCCTTTTTGCCTTTTTCCACCTTTTTCTCTTTGGGATTTTTTGCCCAGCCACATGGGCCTTGTGTGGGACTTCCACCAGCCCACTAAGGGCTGGTATTCACTCTCCCACATCCCATGTAGCCTCTTGGGTCGAAATACCCCTCCCGATGGTCTCCCGGTACACTACCGGCACTCCCGATACATTACCGATGAGCCCGAAACTTTTCCGACGACCATAATAGGATCAATATTTACCTCTGGACCATTACGGAGCTCCTCGTGACGTCCGAGATCTCATCCGGGACTCCGAACAACCTTTGGTCACCATCATACATAACTCTATACTACTGAAACGTCACCGAACCTTTAGTGTGCAGACCTTGCGGGTTCGAGAACTATGTAGACATGACCGAGACACCTCTACGGTCAATAACCAATAGCAGGACCTGGATGCCCATATTGGTTCCTACATATTCTACGAAGATCTTTATCGGTCCAACCTCTATGTCAAGGATTCAGTTAATCCCGTATGATGTTCCCTTTGTTCTTCGGTATGTTACTTTCCCGAGATTCGATCGTCGATATCTCCATACCTAGTTCAACCTCGTTACCGGCAAGTCTCTTTACTCGTTCCGTAACACAAGATCCCGTGACTAACACTTAGTCACATTGCTTGCAAGGCTTATTGTGATGTTGTATTACCGAGTGGGCCCTGAGATACCTCTCCGTCGCACGGAGTAACCAATCCCAGTCTTGATCGATGCCAACCTAACAGACACCCTCGGAGATACCTGTAGAGCACCTTTATAGTCACCTAGTTACGTTGCGACATTTGATACACACAAGGTACTCCTTCGGTGTCAGTGAGTTGCATGATCTCATGGTCATAGGAACATATACTTGACATGCAGAAAACAGTAGCAATAAACTGACACGATCATATGCTACGTTTGTAGTTTGGGTCTTGTCCATCACACCATTCTCCTAATGATGTGATCCCGTTATCAAATTACATCTCATGTCCATGGCTAGGAAACCTTAAACATCTTTGATCAACGAGCTAGTCTATTAGAGGCATACTAGGGACATGGTTTTGTCTATGTATCTACACATGCATCTAAGTCTCCGATCAATACAATTATAGCATGGATAATAAATGATTATCATGAACAAGGAAGTATGATAATAACTAATTTATTATTGCCTCTATGCCATATTTCCAACATGTACGCCGAGCCCGCTCCCGAGCTCCTCTGCCTCCCGAGCTCAATCGCCGGCGCCTCCCCGCGTCATGCCTCCCCGTGCCCTCGTCGAAGGCCTCGCCGGCCGCCGGAGGACCTCGCCGTCGCGCCGGACCCCGACAAGGTCGCACCCCCCCCCCCCGTGCCGCCTCTCTCCCCCTTCTCTATCTATAATCCCACTCTACCTCCCATTCTATAGCAGTCATGGGTCATCGCCGGCCGGCCCGATCTCACCTCTGCTTTGATCCGGTCCAGAACAGACGGATCCGGGCGGCCCTGAGCCGGATCCGCTGTTTCCCCTCGTCCCGCGCCCCTCGCCGTCTGCGACGGCAAGCACCGCCGCCACTGCCTTGCCTCCCGCTCGGGAATGGGCGAGGAGGACGACGGCGACAACGCCTGCCAGCCAGTGTTTGGGCCGCGCTCCGCTAGGCCCAGCTGGCCCAGCCGCCTCCGCCTCATGGGCCAGCCTCACCCAGGCCAGTTTGGCCTGATGGTGAGCGTCTCGTTGTTATCCCTTGCCTAGTATGCATTTTAGTTGCATTGCATCATCTGTGAACTATTGGGCAAGCCAGTTTCGGCCCAACATTGTTGTTTTTTTCCTGCTGTGATTTTATTAATTAAACAGTGAATTTCAATATTGCAAAAAAAAACTAAAACTCATGCATTTAATAACTCGAGATTCGTGCATCATATGAGAAAACTTTATATACGAAAAGTGAGTAGAATTTCATGTAGATTCACAATAAACAACTCTCACATATGTTTGAGATGTTTAACTTTCTGTTTTCATGCAACTTGCGTAAATGCCATGTAAAATGAATTGTTTAATAACTTTTGATCTGTGACTCCGATGCAAATGTTTTATATATGTAACTTGACTAGAAAAATGTGTAGAATCTCATGGTGAAAATTATTTTGCTGTCTAACAACTCTAAAATGGTGGTTAGGGAAGAACAGTACCGAAACCTTAATTTGCTCATGAGGTCATGTTGGAAATGATACGTGTTGCTTCCAGCCTCATTTAATATGCCTGGATGATGTATTTGTTTGTGCTTCACCTCTTGCCATGTCTAACAACATTTAACATTGATGTTTACCTAAATGGGAGTGAACTAAGTAATTCAAATATGGAGTTTCGTCAATATGCAACTCGTTGCATATTGAGCTTCACTTAATGTGTAGGAGTTGTTTGATGTGCTTCGCCATGCCTTGCATAATTAAATGAACATGTATCATATTGATTTGTGCATCATGTCATGTATATGTTTGTGGTCTTATCGTGTGTTGATTATTTGTTTTGGATTGTTCCTTCTCGATAGAGTTCCGAAAGCGTTCGGAGTGTGAGGATTCGTTCGACTACGTTGGCTCGTCTTTTTCATGGATTCGTTCTTCTTCCAAGCGGGATCTCAAGCAAGATGACACATTTCCCTGGATACCACTACTATCATTTCCATGCTAGTGGTCCCGCTTTTATCATTATGTCTCGCTACCTACCACGTGTTTGTCAAGCCTCCCAACATTGCCATGATAAGCCTCTAACCTCCATCTCCTAGCAAACCATTGTGTGGCTATGTTACCGCTTGCTCAACCCTTCTTATAGCGTTTCTAGCTGCAGGTGCAATTGCTTCCATGTGCAACATGGACACTCTGTTGTTATCACAATATAATTGCTATTTAATTTAATGCACATATATACTTGGTAAAGGGTGGAAGGATTGGCCTTTTGCTCAGTGTTTTGTTCCACTCTTGCCGCCCCTAGTTACTTGTGAATCAGTATTATGTTCCATAATTGAGCGCTCCTAACATGCTCGGGGTTCTTATGGGGACCCCCTTGATTTTTGTTTTGGGATAAAACTTATCTGGCAAGGCCCAACATTGGTTTTACCATTTGCCAACCTAATAAAACTTGCATAGGGACTTTCTGGACCCCGTGGATAATTAATCAACAAATCGGGCCAGTGCTCCTCATGAGTGTTGGTCCACCTACCTAGCAGTCGGAGGTGCCACCTTGGGGCAACTCGAGGCATTTTCAGGCTACCATCCACTTCGCATAGATGGATGATGCGCTTGGATAGAGAGCGCACGACTCTAGATGCGGATCTGGCTCACCAGGAGGCCTTGCTGGATTTGTTTTTACCTTTTTGGAACATCTTGCGCGTGGGATTTTGACGACACTTCGGGCTATCTCGAAGTTGAAATTTTCCATCGGGATTCCGCAAATACTACGGGTGATTCCGCGGTTGAGGAATTTCAATGTGGCGTGTGGTTAATTTGTGATGGATGAGTTGGAGACCCTTGCAGGGTTAAATCTTTTGGAAAGTCGTGCCCACGGTTATGTGGCAAACTTGGAAATTTTGTTTAACACCCGGTCATAGCAAACTTGAAGTAAGCTCAAATAAAATACACCAACCGTGTGTGTAACCGTGACTGTCTCTTCTCATGAGTCCTCATTCGAGAAAGAACACGGTGGGGTTATGTTTGACGTAAGTAGGTGAATTGTTTGTCGAGCTGGGGAATTGTTTTCCCACATCTTGTGCCACTTCTACTTAAGCTTCTCGACCACCTCGCTTGATCATATGTCTTTTGAATACAACGGTCATAGTTTGATGGCGGTGGAGGCGGTGGTGGATGTGTAAGGGCAGCCAGAGTTCGCTTTGCTTTCACTGGATCTATTCTCTCCTCTGGAGATGGGCGTTTCAGTGCAAGCTGACTTTTCACTTCGGCATCCATGATCTTGTTGTTTTCCTCCTCACTGAACTCGTATGGTAACTTGGGAGGAACCTTAAGTCTTGGGCCTGCTCTGAATCTCTTCATTTTTGTACTGCTGCTAGCCGCCGGAGCGGCGGCGGCTCTCTTACGATGTTGCTGAGGCGGCAGAGGAGGCAGAGTCCGATGACACGGCGGAGACAGCTGACGCACCGGAGACGTCTCAGGCAGCAGAGACGACTGACGCACTGGAGACGGTTGACGCACCGGAGACGGCTGAAGCACCGGAGACGACTCAGGCACCGGGGCCTCCTCCGGCTGAGTATGTCGAGGCAGTGTCTAGTATGGAAGCATGATGTGTTCCTTTCTCCATAGACAGGTAGTCCTTAAGGCATATTGAATAAGAATCTCCCCTTCACCTGTAGCGTACTCAAGCTCCAGCCCATCAAATTCGTCCATTATTTCATCCACCCCGACAATAGCAAAGCTAGCTGGAACCGGAATTCAATGGAAAGTTGCATCAGGTCGAGGAGGTAAGACATAGCCGACCGCCGCCATCAAGGTCAGGTTATGGCATTTCGCCATTAGCACACAATGTTCATTATTCGTGATACCATCCACAGGGTAGCAAGGAGTCGTGCTATCAGGATGAACGACCTCTGTGGAAGCCATGCTGCTTCTCCGCTGAGATGGTGGGGTAGCAATGTGGGTAGTCTCCAATGAAGGATCTTCGTGCCGCTGAGATGGTTGGCCGGTAGCTCGCTGGCTCTCAAGTATCTCTAGTTTCGCTAATCTCGCATTCATCTTCTGCATTTCGCTTGCTTCCTCTTTCTTCTTTCTCTGTCAGCTTTTGTAACCAGTGTTGTCGGGAAACCCAAACTTCTACGGAACGGGGCCTGATGTGCCTCATGTTCGTCCAGGGTGTTCAAGATTCCCGAGGGCAAATGACAGCTCGTCCTTCTCTCTGTCGGGAACGAACATCCCTTCCGGTGATTTCTTGATTGTTTCCTCAAGCTTTTTTATGGGTATTTCAAGTTGAACCTTCGTCTAGATACACTTCCCTGTTTCTAGGTCCAAAGTTCCCCCCAAACCCGAAGAACCAAGTCCTTGCACGATCTGGCCAGTGCAATGTCGCTTGTTGGACACCTTTAGCAAGCAGGTCTTTCTCAGCTTTGTCCCACGTAGGTCGGGCTTTACTGTAGCCACCTGACCTGTAACATGGTGATACTGCTTCCTTGCAGCATTTTGCTTATTTATATGTGACCTTTTATTAGCCTTCTCCGATTTCTTGTAGGCCACAAATTCATGCCGGTAATCTTTTATCTTCTCATATTGAGCGATGAATTCTAGAGTCTCGTCTTTGTCAACAAACTTTGTGTTCAATAGTTTCTTCCAGATCTAGAATAGTTCTACCATCTTCTTAAGAGAAAATGCCTTGACATTTCGCTGTATAACTGGGTTATTCTGATCCTCCTCTGGTGGTAGGCTGAATTTCTCATCGGCGTGTTCCAAAGATCATATTTTAGTCTATCATGGACATAAGGAACTTTAGGGTCCTTCTTCTTATTACATTCATGGACGGTGATCGGGACGCTGTCCCTAACAATAACTCTGCATTGATGTATAAATTTGTCCTTAGTCCGCTTGGGAGCAATCGGTTGGCCTTCTATAGAGACTTCTTCGATTGTGTACCTTCTTCCCGGTCCAACCTTCTCTTCGGTCTTCGTCTCCTTACCCAAGTGGAGCTCGATCCAGATGGCTAATTAAAAGAAGAAAGAAGCATTAATATAGCTGCATACAAAACAATTAATGCATCTAGTGAGCAAAGGATTGATTAATATATATATACCTCGCCGGACTTTGAAGCAGTTAAGGCTCCCTTCTCCATTCGATCATCGGAGCCGTCATGATCTCCTTCGTCCTCAATTCTATCACCGGAGCCGTCATGATCTCCTTCCTCCTCACCGGAGCCGCCATCCTCTCTTTCCTCACCATCGGTCTCATTGAGAAACGATAAGGTGATATCACCTCCGGCTAGGATTATACCCCCCAAATAACTCTTCTTTTTTCTAAGCCTCTCTCGTCCATAGTTTCTGAAAATATTACAACATGCAAATATACAACCATGAGAGATGGATTAGTGGCAAACATAGACTTAATCACAACAAGGAATCATAAGCATATGAGCAATGGATTAGTGGGAAACATCACGCAAAGTTCAAAAGTTTTATAATAGTCAGTTTCAGACGATCGTCAAGGACTCCTCCCCCTCATGTCTGATGAGTCATCCTATCTTTTGAGAGAGGATACTTTGTGGACCGCCTCTCTCATGGTCGTCGAGGATACTTGCGGACCCCCACCCCCCTCATGTCAAGTTATCGGGGATATGTTGAATTCCCGAGAGAGTTAGGGGTATTCTAACGCAACACTACACGATATAGGTGAAGGGGGATAACATCCGGGGAACCCACGGGGAAACCATCACATTGAAACAAACATTGTAGCAATACAAAATCGCGAGATGAAGGCTGCGGGAGGCGAGATCGTACATTGGCAATGGGATTGCTAGGTTTAGTGAAGGCTAAATGGCCCAATATGCTTAGCATAGTATTTTGACGGGGATGGCAGGTTTAGGGTTCGGGTATTACTGAAACGGGTTTGAACCCGCGAAACGTGTCGGGTTTTATACTTTACCCAACAAAGCCCCATGGGGTTAAAAAGGCACCCATCCCCGCCTCCTAATAGGGTAAAAACCTGCGGGGACGCGGGTTTCGGGTATCATTACCATCTTGATACACGTACAGTGCCATACATATACATGAACATATACATACATACATACATGAAAAAATAGTGCCATGCATATACAGAACATATACATACATACATACATGAACATACATACATTAAAATATATAGTGCCATACACAAATACAGTGCCAATGATGGCGGCAGTGGCAGCATAGGGTGGCGACGACGACGGTGGCGGCGACAGCGGAGGCCTTGGGAAAGGGAGAGGCGATGCAGCTGGACGCCGGCAACGTCGACGAGGGCCGGCTCGGGGGCACGAGGCGAAGGGGCGGAGAGCGCGCGAGGAGGTCCGGCACCGGCGATGGTCAGCGGGCTCGGGATGGCAGGGCGTCAGCGAAGGTGACGGGAAAATCTGGTAGCCTGGCGGCGTCGATGTCGTCGTCGGCGCCGTCGGGGGAGAGGAGTGAAGAAACTGCAGATGGATTGGAAAAACTGTTGAGTCCCTCTTATATAGCCCCCCCCCCTTTAGTCCCGGTTGGTGGTTCCAACCGGGACTAATTCCCCCCCTACCTAGTCCTGGCTAGAGCCACCAACCGGGACTAAAGGTAAATTTCAGCAACCCAAAGAGCGGGAAGCAGAGACCTTTAGTTCCGGTTGGTGACTCCAACCGAGACTAAAGGGGGGCATTAGTCCTAGTTGGATCCACCAACCGGGACTAAAGGGTTGTTCTTCCCGCAGCGAGAAGTTTAGTCCCACCTCGCTAGTCGAGAGGGGCTCGGAGTGGTTTATAAGTGCTGCTGCCGCTGCCCTCTCGAGCTCCTCTCTAATGCAGGAAGTACATGCCTATTTGACGCCCTGCTGGGCCTTCTAGCACTGCGGGCCTGCATCTTCGCCCATTTGTAGGGTTTCTAGTCGAATCCAAGCTATGATGCCTAGTAGGTGGGTCTTTTTTTAATATATTATGTTTTTAAATTTTTAATGTTATTTTTTGCATATGTTATTTTAGTTATATAATTTTAGGTTCATAAATTTTATATAATTTCAGTTGCATAAGTTTAATTTTTTTATTGATTCTTTTTAGTTGATTCCTTTTGCTATTAGAGTTTTATAAAACCTTTTTAGTGAGTAGAGCGTTTTGGTGATCGAGCGCCATGGAGCCCTTTATTTTTGAAAGATTCAAACTTATCAACTTCAAAAAATTCTGAAAAAAATTATGCAACTATACAAGGATGAAATTTATGTGTGTGTAAAAATTCAAGATGAAATACTTTGAAATACGACTTGTACAAAAAAAGATAAATTTCTGGACTTTAAGGATGAATAGTATCATGTGTTAAAAAGCCTCAGATTTTTGTCTTTTTTGCACAGCCTTCATTTCAACGTATTTTGTCCTAAAAATTTACACACATGTGTGTTATGCCTCCATGTGCTTCTATATATGTTTTCAGGATTTTTTAAAATGTAAAAATATGAATTTTCATGAATTTTGTGTTTTTCAAAAACCGGTCTCCATGGAGGCCGAGCTCCAAAAGGCATTTTTGCTTTTTAGTTTCTATTAAAGCTTGTAACAAAATATACTTTACGAAAATTCATTTTACTATTAAAGTTCTTAACTTGACAAAGGATAAGCATAACATAATTCTTATTCTAATTTCATCAAGGTGATTTCAATCCTTCTTCCGGAGTGTTCATGGCATCAAATTATTGGTTATAGTTGTTCATCTTTCCTTGTCCGGAGTTCCTAGTTTTCTCAAGTATCTTGTCTCCAAGCTTCATCTAATTCATAGCAAGTCCTCAATCTTGTTCTTTTCTACCTTCAATGTCAAGCTTCATCCTTTCATTCCGGAGTTCATCCCAATGCTTCTTCATGGTGGTTTGTTAAGGATGTAATTCTTCTTGAATTGTTCTTCAATATGCTTGTTGGAGGTGCTCAAGTGTTCTTTATCTTGGATTTCCCAGTTCAATTTCTTCTCCATTGTCTTTTGAGATGGTATTATTAATTCTTGATGAGGAGGAGTCTCGAAGAAAAATTGTCAAGAATGAGATAAGTAAACCCATCTTCTCTTTCTCGGAGTTATCTTGGATTGGATTTCACCTAAAGCATTTCCTAGGGATTGTTGCTATCATGGTGTCTTTAATGAGCCAAGTTTTCTCCTCCTCTTTTGGGTGAAAGAAGTTTTTCATATCTTGTTGCTCTCAAGCAATCAATTGTTTATGTGCGGCAGGTTGTCACCTCATAATTTTGAGATGTTGTCCATAAGCCCATAACAAGCTATTCTTTTTGTTGTTGATTCTCCATCAACTCCGTTCAACCATGCTTTCCAAATTCATTGGTGGTAGATGTGGTCATTTTCTTCTCCATTCTCTTCTCTCCAAAGATCTAGCTTCTATTCTTTTGTTCCGGAGGCATTGTAGTGTTGCTCTTTTCAACTCACATCTAGTCTGATTAAGATCATGTTCTTTCTTTGCTTATTCATTTTTATCGAGGTGTTGTGTTCTATGTTCAAGTTCTTTTCCTTCTTATCAAGTTTTGCCTCTTTCCTACCTAAGTGCTGCCGAAACTTCTTGTGAATTATTATCTGTTCCTCGTGTCATTCTTCATCTCGTTGAAACCTTCAGTGATCATTGGTTTCACTCGTTTGTCAAAGAAGCAACTAAGTTTACCTCTTGCTATTTATCTTCCCCTTCTCATTCTTAGATATCGAGACGAGATCCTCGTGTAGTGGACGAGAGTTGTAACAGCACGGGACCGACGCTCCAGAAGTTTCCCCTTTTATTCGGTTGTCATCGTGTGATTCGATTGATTGTTGCATTCACCATTGCATCATTCGCACCATCTGCATAGCATCGGCATTTAGTCAATATGAGTTTTCAAACTTGCATCCATTCGTAGTTTCCGGTTCTCTCCGTTCTCGTCGCTGACCATTTTGAGACCGACCACACACGCACGTGCCCGTGGCATCGTTTTAAAAAAACATTTTTAAAACGCATGAAAAATATTCTCGGATTGGGTCGAAACTTGGCATGCGGTCTTATTATAGAGTAGATAGGCCGCCTGCCAAATTTCGTCGCATTCCGAGTTTGTTTAATACCCGAACGGATGACTTTAGCAGTGCGGTCATCGATTTATTTATCGGTCGTTTTGGTGTTTTAAAACCTCGTGTCACGGGCCGCAAACCTCCCTCTCATCTCCACCTATCCCATCTACATAGCCACCTCAGCGTAGCTAGCCCCCCTCCGCTTCTGGACCGTCAGATCGAGATCCTACGGTCCAGAAACGGATAAAAACTCCTAACCCTAGCCCCTAATTGTTATAATCCCCCTACCCTCCCTAATTGAGAAAACCCTAAAACCTGCCTCGAAAACCGAATCATCGCCGCCTCCTCCCACCTCCCAGCGCCGCCGGCCCGCCCAGGCCCACGCGGGGCCCACAAAGCCTGAATCGCCGCCGCCCATACGTTGAGCCCCCACCCGAGCTCCTCTGCCTCCCGAGCTCCATCGCCAGCGCCTCCCCGCGCCGTGCCTCCCCGCGCCCTCGCCGGAGGCCTCGCCGGCCGCTGGAGGACCTCGCCGTCGCGCCGGACCCCAACCACGTCGCACCCCCTGCGCCGCCTCTCTCTCTCCAATCCCTCTCTACCTCCAGTTCTGCGGCAGCCATGGGTCGTCGTCGGTCGTCCCGATCTCGCCTCTGCTTCGATCCGGTCGAGAACAGACGGATCCGGGCGGCCCCGAGCCGGATCCACCGTTTCCCCTCGTCCCGCGCCCCTCGTCGGCGGCGGCCTCCCGCTCCGGAACGAGCAAGGAGGAGGAGGACTACAACGCCTACCAGCCAGCGCTTGGGCCGCGCTTCGCTAGGCCCAGCTGGCCTAGCCGCCTCCGCCTCGTGGGCCAGCCTCGCCCAGGCCTGTTTGGCCCGATGGTGAGCGACCCGTGGCTATCCCTCGCCTAGTGTGCATTTTAGTTGTATTGTGCCCTCTGTGAACTGTTGGGCTAGCCAGTTTCGGCCCAATGTTGTTTTTTTCCTGCTGTGATTTTATTAATTAACCAGTGAATTTCAGTATTAGAGAAAAAACCCTAAAACTCATGCATTTAATAACTCAAGATCTGTGCATCATATGAGAAAACTTTATATATGAAAAGTGACTAGAATTTCATGTAGATTCACAATAACCAACTCTCACATGTCTTTGAGATGTTTAGCTTGATGTTTTCATGCAACTTGCGTAAATGCCATGTAAAATGAATTGTTTAATAACTTTTGATCTGTGACTCCGATGCAAATGTTTTATATATGTAACTTGACTAGAAAAATGTGTAGAATCTCATGGTGAAAATTATTTTGCTGTCTAACAACTATAAAATGGTAGTTAGGGCAGAACAGTACCGAAACCTTAATTTGCTCACGAGGTCATGTTGGAAATGATACGTGTTGCTTCCAGCCTCATTTAATATGCCTAGATGATGTATTTGTTTGTGCTTCAACTCATGCCATGTCTAAAACCATTTAACATTGATGTGTACCTAAATGGGAGTGAACTAAGTAATTCAAATATGGAGTTTCGTCAATATGCAACTCGTTGCATATTGAGCTTCACTTAACGTGTAGGAGTTGTTTGATGTGCTTCGCCATTCCTTGCATAATTAAATGAACATGCATCATATTTATTTGTGCATCATGTCATGTATATGTTTGTGGTGTTATCGTCTGTTGATTGTTTGTTTTGGACTGTTCCTTCTCGATAGAGTTTCGAAAGCATTCGGAGTGTGAGGATTCGTTCGACTACGTTGGCTCGTCTTCTTCATGGATTCGTTCTCCTTCCAAGCGGGATCTCAGGCAAGATGACACATTTCCCTGGATACCAGTACTATCATTGTCATGCTAGTTGTCCTGCTTTTATCGTTATGTCTCGCTACCTACCACTTGTTTGTCAAGCCTGCCAACATTGCCATGATAAGCCTCTAACCTCCACCTCCCAGCAAACCATTGTGTGGCTATGTTACCGCTTGCTCAGCCCTTCTTATAGCGTTTCTAGTTGCAGGTGCAATTGCTTCCATGTGCAACATGGACACTCTGTTGTTATCACAATATTATTGTTATTTAATTTAATGCACATATATACTTGGTAAAGGGTGGAAGGCCTGGCCTTTTGCTCGGTGTTTTGTTCCACTCTTGCCACCCATAGTTACTTGTGAACCGGTATTATGTTCCATAACTGAGTGCTCCTAACTTGCTCGGGGTTCTTATGGGGACCCCCTTGATTTTCGTTTTGGGATAAAACTTATCTGGCAAGGCCCAACATTGGTTTTACCATTTGCCAACATAATAAAACTTGCATAGGGACTTTCCGGACCCCGTAGATAATTAATCAACAAATTGGGCCAGTGCTCCTCATGAGTGTTGGTCCACCTACCTAGCAGTTAGTGGTGCCACCTTGGGGCAACTCGAGGCATTTTCAGGCTACCGTCCACTTCACATAGACGGATGATGCCCATGGATAGAGAGTGCATGGCTCTAGATGCGGATCTGGCTCACCGGGAGGCCTTGCTGGATTTGTTTTTACCTTTCTCGAACGTCTTGCGCGTGGGATTTTGACGACACTTCGGGCTATCTCGAAGTTGAGATTTTCCATCGGGATTTCGCAAATACTATGGGTGATTCCGCGGTTGAGGAATTCCAACACGGCGTGTGGTTAATTTGTGATGGATGAGTTGGAGCACCCCTACAGGGTTAAATCTTTCGGAAAGCCGTGCCCGCGGTTATGTGGCAAACCACACGTGAGGAGCTTGTCACGCCCAAGATGCGATTGCATCCTTATTTTGGCATGAGGGCCTCGACAGGGCTAGAAGCGCATCTCCTCGTGTTGCAAGAATGGATATCATTACAAGTACATTTATAGAAGAGATGAGTATATGGAATTGGCTTACACTCGTCACAAGCTAAAACAAGTCACATCAATACAATAACATATTCAAGCATCATACAAAAGAGCAGGGTCTGACTACGGACTAAATCAAACAATAAAATGACATCCATCCTTGCTATCCCAGGCTGCCGCTTGGAACCCATCCTAGATTGATGATGAAGAAGAAGAACTCCAAATCAAACAAGCATCGCTCTCACGTCAAGGCATCGCATTACCTGTACCTACAACTGTTGTTGTAGTAATCTGTGAGCCACATGGACTCAGCAATCTCATTTCCAAGGGTATCAAGACTATTGAAGCTTAATGGGTGAGGTATGGTTAAGTGGTGAGGCTGGAGCAATCGACTAAGCATTTATTTGAGTGGCTAACTTACGAATACAAAAAGTAAAGTATGGTGGCCTACGCATCACGGACGTGAACTAGTAATGATCACTAACTGATCCTAAACACCTACTTACGTCAAACACAACCCCACCGTGTTCTTTCTCGGATGAGGACTCATGAGAAGAGACAGTCACGGTTACACACACGGTTGGTGTATTTTATTTGAGTTTACTTCAAGTTTGCTATGACCGTGTGCTAAACAAACTTCCCGTGCTCGTATCTTAAGGATGGTACTACCTCAGCCTTTTCGAACTGTACCGAATCGGGTAAGTAATCACCAGCAGTGATAGCAAGACCACCGGCCACTTTCTCTGGATCATTAGCGATATCGATAGCCATCTTGAGCGGAGGGCATGATTGGAGTTCTTGTATGTTGAGCTGGGGAATTGTTTTCCCACTTCTGGTGCCACTTCTACTTAAGCTTCCCGACCGGCTCACTTGATCATATGTCTTTTGAATACAACGGTCATAGTTTGATGGTGGCGGAGGCGGTAGTGGTTGTGTAAGGGCAGCTAGAGTTCGCTTCGCTTTCACTGGATCTATTATCTCCTCTAGAGGTGGGCGTTTCGGTGGAATCTGACGTTTCACTTTGGCATCCACGATCTTGTTGTTTTCCTACTCAGTGAACTCATATGGTAACTTGGGAGGAATCTTAAGTCTTGGGCCTACTCTGGATATCTTCGTTTTTGTACTGCTGCTAGCCGCCGAAGCGGTGGCGGCTCTCTTCCGATGTTGGTGAGGCGGCGGAGGAGGCGGAGTCTGATGACGCGGCGGAGACAGCTGAGGCGGAGGAGGATTCTGCTGAGGGGCCTCCTCCGTCGGAGTCCGCTAAGGCGGCGGAGACAGCTGACGCACCGGAGACGACTCAGGCAGCGGAGATGACTGACGCACCGGAGACGGTTGACGCACTGGAGACGGTTGACGCGCCAGAGACAACTCAGGCACCGGGGCCTCCTCCGGTTGAGTATGCTGAGGCAGCGTCCAGTATGGAAGCACGATGTGTTCCTTTCTCCATAGACAGGTAGTCCTTAAGGCATATCAAAAAAGAATCTCCCCTTCACCTGTAGCGTACTCAAGCTCCAGTCCATCAAATCCTTCCATTATTTCATCCACCTCGACAATAGCAAAGCCATCTGGAACCGGAGTGCAATGGAAAGTTGCATCAGGTCGAGGAGGTAACACATAGCTGACCGCCGCCATCAAGGTCAGGTTATGGCATTTTGCCATTAGCACACAATGTTCATTATTCGTGATACCATCCACGGGGTAGCAAGGAGTCGTGCTGTCGGGATGAACTAGCTCTATGGAAGCCACGCTGCTTCTCCGCTGAAATGGTGGGGTAGCATCGTGGGTAGTCTCCAATGAAGGATCTTCGTGCCGCTGAGATGGTTGGTCAGTAGCTCGCTGGCTCTCAAGTGTCTCTAGTTTCGCTAATCTCGCATTCATCTTTTGCATTTCGCTTGCTTCCTCTTTCTTCTTTCTCTGTCAGCTTTTGTAACCAGTGTTGTCGGAAAACCCAACCTTCCACGGAACAGGGCCTGATGTGCCTCATGTTCGTCCAGGATGTTCAGGATTCCCGAGGGCAAATGACAGCTCGTCCTTCTCTCTGTCGGGAATGAACGTCCCTTCGAGTGATTTCTTGATTCTTTCCTCAAGCTTTTTGATGGGTATTTCAAGTTGAGCCTTCGTCTAGACACACTTCCCTGTTTCTGGGTCCAAAGATCCCCCAACCTCGAAGAACCAAGTCCTTGCACGATCTGGCCAGTGCAATGTCGCTGGTTGGACACCTTTAGCAAGCAGGTCTTGCTCAGCTTTGTCCCACGTAGGTCGGGCTTCACTGTAGCCACCTGACCTATAACATGGTGATACTGCTTCCTTGCAGCATTTTGCTTATTTATATGTGACCTTTTCTTAGCCTTCTCCGATTTCTTATAGGCCACAAATTTGGGCCAGTAATCTTCTATTTTCTCATATTGACCGATGAATTCTAGAGTCTCGTCTTTGTCGACAAACTTTGTGTTCAATAGTTTCTTCCAGTTCTTGAATAGTTCTCCCATCTTCTTAAGAGCAAACGCCTTGACATTTCGCTGTATAACTGGGTTATTTCGATCCTCTTCTAGCGGTAGGCTGAAATTTCTCATCAGCGCGTTCCAAAGATCATATTTTAGTCTATCATGGACATAAGGAACTTGAGGGTCCTTCTTATTCCATTCATGGACGGTGATCGGGATGTTGTCCCTAACAATAACTCTGCATTGATGTATAAATTTGTCCATAGTCCGCTTGGGAGCAATCGGTTGGCCTTCTGGAGAGACCTCTTCGATCGTGTACCTTCTTCCCGGTCCAACCTTCTCTTCGGGCCTCATCTCCTTACCGAAGTGGAGCTCGATCCGGATGGCTAATTAAAAGAAGAAAGAAGCATTAATATATGTACATACAAAACAATTAATGCATATATATATATACATACCTCGCTGGACTTTGAAGAAGTTAAGGCTCCCTTCTCCATTCGATCATCGGATCCGTGATGATCTTCTTCGTCCTCAATTCGGTCACCGGAGCCGTCATGATCTCCTTCCTCCTCACCGGAGCTTCCATCCTCTCTTTCCTCACCATCGGTCTCGTTGAGAAACGATAAGGTGATATCACCTTCGGCTAGGATTATATCCCCCAACAACTCTTCTTTTTTCTAAGTCTCTCTCGTCCATAGTTTCTGACAATGTTACGACGTGGCAATATACAACCATGAGCAATGGATTAGTGGCAAACATAGACTTAATCACAACAAGGAATCATATGCATATGAGCAATGGATTAGTGGGAAACATCATACAAAGTTCAAAAGTTTTATAATAGTTAGTTTCAGACGATCGTCGAGTACTCCTCCCCCTCATGTCTGATGAGTCGTCCTATCTTTCGAGAGAGGATACTTTGCGGACCGCCTCTCTCGTGGTCGTCGAGGATACTTCCGGACCCCCACCCCCTCATGTAGAAGTTATTGGGATATGATGAATTCCCAAGAGAGTTAGGGGTGTTCTAACGCGGCACTACACGATATAGGTGAAGGGGGATAACATCTGGGGAACCCACGGGGAAACCATCACATTGAAACAAACATTGTAGCAATACAAAATCGCGAGATGAAGGCTGCGAGAGGCGAGATCGGACATCGGCAATGGGATTGCTAGGTTTAGTGAAGGCTGAATGGCCCAATATGCTTAGCGTAGTATTTTGACGGGGATGGCAGGTTTAGGGTTTGGGTATTACTAAAACGGGTTTGAACCCGCGAAACGTGTCGGGTTTTATACTTTACCCAACGAAAGCCCCACGGGGTTAAAAAGGCGCCCATCCCCGCCTCCTAATAGGGTAAAAACCCGCGGGGACGCAGGTTTCGGGGCCCATTGCCATCTTGATACACATATAGTGCCATACATATACATGAACATATACATACATACATACATACATGAAAAAAAATAGAGCCATGCATATACAAAACATATACATACATACATACATGAACATACATACATACACTAAAAAATATAGTGTCATACACAAATATAGTGCCAATGGTGGTGGCAGCGCAGGGCGGCGGTGGCAGCGTAGGGCGGCGACGGCGACGGTGGCGACGGCAGCGGAGGCCTTGGGAAAGGAGGAGGCGATGGAGCTGGACGCCAGCGACGTCGACGAGAGCCGGCTCGGGGGCACGCGGCGACGGGGCGGAGAGTGCGCCGGCACCGGCGATGGTCAGCGGGCTCGGGGACGGCAGGGCGTCGGCGACGGCGACGGCAAAATTTGGCAGCCTGGCGGCGTCGATGTCGTCGTCGGCGCCGTCGGGGGAGAGGAGAGAAAAAACTCCAAATGGATTGGAAAAAATGTTGAGTCCCTCTTATATAGCCCCCCCCCCCTTTTAGTCTCGGTTGGTGGCTCCAGCCAGGACTAATGCCCCCCCCTTTAGTCCTGGCTGGAACCACCAACCGGGACTAAAGGTAAATTTCAGTAGCCCGAAGGGCGGGAAGCAGAGACCTTTAGTCCCGGTTGGTGGCTCCAACCGGGACTAAAGGGGAGCATTAGTCCCAGTTGGATCCACCAATCGGGACTACAGGGTTGTTCTTCCTGCAACCAGAAGTTTAGTCCCACCTCGCTAGTCGAGAGGCCCTCGGAGTGGTTTATAAGCGCTGTTGTCGTTGCCCTCTCGAGCTCCTCTCTAATGCAGGCAGTACATGCCTATTTGACGCCCTGTTGGGCCTTCTAGCACTGCGGGTCTGCATCTTCGCCCATTTGTAGGGTTTCTAGTCGTATGCAGGCCGTGATGCCTAGTAGGCGGGTCTATTTTTGCATATATTATGTTTTTAAATTTTTAATGTTATTTTTTGCATATATTATTTTTAGTTGCATAAATTTTATATAATTTTAGTTGCATAAGTTTAATTTTTTATTGATTCTTTTTAGTTTATTCCTTTTGCTATTAGAGTTTTATAAAAGCTTTTTAGTGAGTGGGCGTTTTGGTGACCGAGCTCCATGAAGCCCTTTATTTTTGAAAAAATCAAAATTCAAACTTATCGACTTCAAAGAATTCTGAAAAAAATTATGCAACTATACAAGGATGAAATGTATGTGTGTGTGAAAATTCAAGATGAAATACTTTGAAATGCGACCTGTACAAAAAAGACAAATTTCTGGACTTTAAGGATGAATAGTATCATGTGTTAAAAAGCCTCAGAGTTGTCTTTTTTGCACAACCTTCATTTCAACGTATTTCGTCCTAAAAATTTACACATATGTGCGTTATGCCTCCATGTGTATCTGTATTTGTTTTCGGATTTTTTTTAAATGTAAAAATATGAATTTTCATATATTTTGGGTTTTTCAAAAACCGGTCTCCATGGAGGCCAAGCTCCAAAAGGCATTTTTGCTTTCTAGTTTCTATTAAAGCTTGTAACAAAATATACTTTATGAAAATTCATTTTAATATTAAAGTTTTTAACAAGTAGATACTTTGATAATTTTGGTTAATATTATCTTGATTCTTTTTTCTAATGAAGAATATTATATTTAATTGATTCTCTTTAGTTCATTCTTTGTGCTATTATAGTTTTATAAAAGACTTTTTCTACATATTGTTAAACATATTTTAATTCAAGACTTTTTTTGTACATTCAGCATGCACCATTCAAAGCCACATCATCACTTTTCAATCCTTTTCTGACTTCATTTGCTATTTTTCATGCATTTCATGATTTATTTTGAGTTAAAATGACCCTGAAATTGAAAAGCACTGCAAATGAACTCTGTAACGGTTGAAAGTTGGCATGGTATGATAATTTCACCCACATAGTATGTGTTAAAAAGTTGAGAGGGTTACGAAAAAAAACTACATGCACTTCATGTACAAACTGGACAATCTCCTTCGAAGTATGAGGGTTTCGAACGAAAACTCATCTATTGCAAAGGCATTTTATTTTTTATATATATTTTAACTCAAGACTTTTTCTGCATTCAATATGCACCATTCAAAGCCACATGATCATTTTTCAACCCTTTTCTAACTTCATTTGCTATTTTTCAGGGTTTTGGACAAAACCATTACAGAACATCATGAATAGAGAAGTGACCAAATTAATACAAGTTCATCATCACATTAAAACTAAAATACAGTAGTGATCAAATGTTATTATTGAAAAAAGAAATACATAAAGTTCATACATAGTTCTCGTAGAACAACATATAGCTTTCTGGAGCATCTAATTAAAACGAAAATTGAAACTAACGTACAACTACGTAAAACATTTAAATACAATAACAAATGCGATCATAATTGGAACTAAGGTAACAATTGATCCAACAACATAATGATATCAAGCCTCACTATCAATGGCATATTTTCTTATCTTTCTAATCTTCGAGCGCATTGCATCCATCTTGATCTTGTGGTCATCGACGACATCAACAACATGCAACTCCAATTTCATCTTCTCCTCAAATTTTTTCAGTTTTACTTTCAAATCCTCGTTTTCTTTTTCAACTAAATTTAACCTCTCGACAAGAGGGTCGTTTGAAATTTTTGGTTCACACCTTCTAGATAAACACATCTATTACATGTTGGTCGGCACAATTGTCATAAACACTAAATAAAACAAATAGTTATAAAAGATAATATACCACATCCAAATCATAGACCAGGCGAGGGCCGACATGGGCGGATACCATGACTAAGGCACTATATAATAACAAACAATAATAAAAGTAAGAAATTTATGCAAGTATCTATGTAAATCATACAAGAATTTTTTTTCTTTCAAAAAAAAGATAAGAACAAGAGGCTCACCACGATGGTGCCGACGACGAGATCGGCACGGGCAATCGACGCCGGTGAGGATGGAGACGGGATGTGACGGACCGCCAAACCTAGATAAATCTTAAGGGAAAATGAAGCTTGGAGAGGAGAAAGATTAAGCATGACTCAAGCATTTTATCGAACACCTCGTGTGCATAGAAGGTAAGAGCGAAGCAACACACACCTCCCACACGCCGGCCGGCCAAAAAACAGAATGAACAAACAAAGTCAAACATATATATATAGGCATATCTTTAGTCCTAGTTTGTGGCTAGAACCAAAATAAAAGACTTCCCTTTAGTTCTGGTTCCAACCACCAATCGGGACTAAAGAGGGTTGTTGCGCCAGGAGCGAGAACATTTAGTCCCGGTTTGTCTCTAGAACAGGGACTAAATGGGTCAGACAAACCGAGACTGATGCCGACAAAGACCCGACTGACGTCCTGGCCTCACGAACCGGACCTTGCACCCATTAGTCTCGGTTCGTAACACGATCGGGACTAATATAATATTTTGGCCTGGACCAAAGCCCTATTTTCTATTAATGATATCCGACAATAGTTCACCACACAAGACGGTCGGGACTAATATAATATTTTGACCTGGACCAAAGCCCTATTTTCTATTAATGATATCCGACAATAGTTCACCGCACACAAGCACGCACACACATGGGTACCACGATGGTGTCACTTCGTGCAAAATCTTCTACTCTGCATATTCCGCTCTTTTCTGTACACAAAAATTGCAGTAAAATCTGAATTGGAGACAAAGTTGGCAAAAAGAAGAACCTCCCTATACGCCTGATAAATAACATATGATTGAACTGCCCTCATAATATAAAAATCAATAGCAGACGCAGTACCGGTTTCGATATTTCACAAAATCAACACTCAGCTGCCTAAGCTAGGCTGACCGATGCGCTCTCACCGCTGCCTAGTCAGAATTGTTGTTGCTGCTGGTTGTCATCAGTAAGTACTAGGTAGGAAGTGCGGCTTGCCACAGGGTGCTGCCGGGTAGAGCGATATCCAATTCGTAAATATAGTCATAAAAGCATTGCAAATATAGAAAAAATAGCAATAATATTGGTTCAGTACAGTGCCATACACCAAATTATTATCTATGAATAAGATATGAAATTTAAGATGGGTTTTCAACGTGGATAACATATTAGATAGAATATATTGACAAAGATGATGAACAGTTCAGACATAAGCATCCTCACAAAGAATTCTGGTTTATAACATGAAAATTTATCCAAGAAGAACAACAATACAAATGATACATTGAGCTTATAGAAGCATTCCAAGGCAGGCTATGTAGACATAATTATACATCATCGATATAATAGTTCATAGATTTGGATGAAGACCAGATATCTTCTCCTTATAGACACCTCCAGTAAATACATAGTACATGACTTAGTTGTCTCATCCTGATCGTTCTATTCTCATACGGTATGGTAGACAAAAGATAGGACTCGGTGGACATAAGGACCTTGATCCCCGTTTGCCTTTGATTTTAATGAAATGGATGCAAATAAGCAACAAAGAACCACATTAGTGGTTACATAAGCGAGTTGAATAATAGTACTGACAATATAGCCAGTGACCAATGTCTAAAGATACTAATTGCAATCACAATTCATTCTCGAGGTTACTTGATAATTACCACGAAAATGTGGGAAGAGGTGGCAGCTCACCTACGGCATGGAGCATACAAAATATTAGGAGCTCTTCCTTTCCCGTAGTATGAACATGACGCCGCTGCCTTGCGCCTTGATGCGCCACCACTGCCACCAGCCAATTAACATGAGGTCTTTATTTGTATCTGCAACAACACATGTTGTTCAGGCAGCTTCAATAATATCTAAAAGAAAGACAATTATGCTGATTACAACAGCAGCAAAGAGTAGTGTTTTGAATCAGATAACGAATCAATTAGGTAGGCAGGCGCGCAATGCCTGGCTCAACAGATTGTTGAGCGCTTAAACAAAGCATTTAGGGTTGTCAAATGTGAATTTAAGCGATTGGATCAGCCCAGTACAACAAGTATACATCACAAGCATGGCATTACCTTTGCCCAGGAAATGAATTGCATTTTATTAAATCAATGCCAAAGGGCACAACAATTAGACATAACAAAAGCAAAACAAGTACGATACATTTGATTAATACAACAGTTGATTTGCAAGTTCATGATAAAGAAGGAATATAAATTTGGTTTCAGAAGTAAGTCAAGACTATGGATCCTCATTAAGTAGGGACAATAGTTGGGTTGTTACATATCCAAGCAAGCCAGAGCGGCCTATGTAGTTCTACTAAATCATAACGTTCAATAGTTCCACTCGGTCATCTCATAGTTTCACTCGGTCATCTTGTTGCCTAACTACTCATGTGCCATGTCATATGAACCTGGTCGAAGTGGTTAGAAAGCAAGTAACTATACTCCCACTGAAATGCAGTCAGGATTGAATCAGAATATATGCAAGAAATTGATCTCAATATGCTGTTGCACTTTTAATAGAATATCTCCATTTATTATGCATCACTCGTGCGTTTAATTAAACCAAAACAATGGAAGAACTGAGAAGACGACCGCTCGATCGTGTTTTTCTTTTGAGTGAGGAACTTGCATGAGAGGGAGATGGTAGAGTACGTATAATGAAGTGAACATATTGATCTTGTACCAAATGACTTCCACAATAGGCTAGCAATTTACGGAAACAGGGTGTGGGAAAAGAATATAGTTGTTTGAACTTGGTAAAAGAATAGTTAAGTTGCCAGACATCAAAATACCTCTCTATTGTTTTGCTAATACATCTTTATCAGAATTCAAAATGAGGCAGCTTTTTGGAAGAAACAAAATAGTCAAGCCTCAAGCTCAAAATCATTTCAGTAAGTAGGTTTTTTATTGTTTGTCTTTACATTTGTCAAGCCTCAAGCTCAAAATCAGCCAATGGCAAACAATTGGCTCACACAATAACAGTAGACAATAAGAGGTAGATTTAAATAGCTTTCAACATAGAAACTGGGGTGAAAATTAATTAATGTGGATGCTAAAGAAAAAGCATTCAGATCAAGGTATTCACATTTTTTTAATGCATAAGAAGTTAAAGCGATATATTTTCAAAAGAAACAAAAATAATTCAGTAAACATGCAGATTTTCTGATCGGAACAATCATGGTCTAATAAGCACAAAATGTTGTACAAAAGATGAAGACTACAAT
This sequence comes from Hordeum marinum, assembly GCA_022496015.1. Lineage (NCBI taxonomy): Eukaryota > Viridiplantae > Streptophyta > Magnoliopsida > Poales > Poaceae > Hordeum > Hordeum marinum. Next base: position 416,399,786 of record CM039678.1, on the reverse strand, counting down.
CGAAGGACAAAGGCGAACCTATTTAAGGTCGAGCTATTAATTTAAGTATCTAACCAACACGATGTTAGCTATAGCGTTTTGGGATGCAACTTATTCAGTTTGAAATATAAACTTGCAATCTACTCCTTTTGTAACGAAATATAAGAGCGTTTAGACCCAATATTGCAGTTTTCAGTTCTGCATCATTGTCTGAGACAAAATACAAACACAGAAAAAAGGCAGTAAGCACATGGATAAAAAATACCGAGTTGTCGTTCTATGGTCTCCTCAGCCTCCCCAGTCTCGCCCTCTCAATCTTAAATGTAGCATGCAACCCTGCACCACAACCATACAAATTAAGAGTGTGTACGAAAGGACAACATATCCAAAATAAATCACAAAGGTTGGCATCATTGGCCATCAACAATATATCAAGGACATCATCCTCCAAACATTCGTTTTGATCATAATGCATAAGGCATGAGCAGACACCATAAGAAACTAAAAGTAATATATACAAATGGGTACCAAGCAACTAATAAAAGGTTTCAGTTTTGAATAGAGATGGTTCGCTTGTAGGCAATGAACAAAACAATTCATGTGTTTGATATAATTCTAAGAATTTGGATGATTTTTCTGACCCCCCATAAGATGATATGTTGTTTTATGGCCACAGTATATGTAATAAAATAGAAGGTTCAGAATGCAAGTAAAGAAACCTACTGAAGAATGGGTGTAATCTCACAATGGTCACATCAATGATCATCCATGCTTCCAGTTACATCTGTATATGGCGAAAAGAAAGGGCGGAAGTTATTTAGTATGCAATGTGTGAATGTCAGAAAATAGAAATTAAATATATAAGCAGACAACAAAAAGAAATGAGGTGATGTATGTGGCTGGGAGTAGTTCGCAGTATTTCCTCGATGATGGAGCTATTGAAAACTGAATTGGGCTTTGGTTACAAATGATATAGAAGCTAAAATAACATATCCCAATACTTTAGTAACCATAGTGGGGTCCTTTTGGAGTGTCATACTATGACCAAAATGTTGAGTAATTCATCTAGTGAAAGGCTATGAAGCAAGAATATTGTCCTTCACTTTCCTGCCAGGTTAAGGTCAGATAACACAAAGTAGGTTATGTCCAAGAAATTTTGTCCTAGATAAAATATTTGAGACAACAAGCATGATGTATAACCAAATGATTATGCTACATATTTCTTTGACATTCAGTCCCATGGTTTTGAAGCCGTGTAAATAGGTAATATTTAATCCACCAGTCCAAAAATTTGTTTCCCCTTATTTAGAAGAAGGGCATTTTTTAAAAGGAAGCTTGTGTATGTCGATGTTTGCCAGATACCTGATATTTGCTCACTTGTGAATTTTGTCATGACAGGTGCCATCACAGCAGTAGCCAGTAATAACCTTCAATCTTTACTCACCCCTGAAGTTTGTCAGATAGTTGTAGTCATAGTGTAGTATACTGGTAGTGCCTGAAGATAAATAAAATATCAGCAAAACAGAAGTAGGATTAACCTGTAGTGAGTCCATTAACCATTCAAGTATGGAATTAGAACCGCATGAGTATTCAGCACATGATCTTCATCCCTGGAAACTCGTAAAATATTAGTAAGATTGCATTTAGATTTCTACTCAACTTACAAAGAGCAATCATAACAAAGAATTGCGCAAAAAATCTAATAGATTGATAATTGACAGGTTATCTAATAGACTAATACAGATCTGAACAAAGATAACTGGCACTTATGTGATGAATAAAATAGTTTACGTAAGGACAAAATATCCGACAGAAATGTCAAAGGTACATATCTTAAAGGAGATGCACAAAAAATTGTCGTCGTCATTGGCCATCAATAATCTTCAAGACCAGATATCCTCCAAACATTTATTTTCGTCGTTTTGCATAAACCTTGAACAGAGACCATGCAAAATTAAAAAGTAACAATGACAAATTGGCTACGAACAACTAAAAAAAGGACCAGTTTTGAATAGAGATAATATGCCAAGATTTTTTTAAACCCCCATAGAGGGTATGTTGCTTTAAAGCCACGTTATAAGCCCTAACCAAGAAACACGATGAGACATATTGTTTTGGTCACACTTCTATCATTAGAGAAAAACATATTGATACTAGGTGCACGTAAAATGCGCTGACCAGATAAGAAACAAATAATGTACATGCCGAGGCATAACTCGGCAGCAGGGTGGAAATAAGGGAAGTAGCTGCGACAAACTTAACTGGGAAACAATACCTGCAAGGGAAAATTAAGGCATGCCCCTAGAGACATATGGAACAATGATTGTTATGTATATTCCATGAAACAGAACAACGTAAATTCACCATGAAATGAATCTAAAATATTTCGGCCTCCATGGTGAACAACACGTTCATTGCTTCGTACTGAACTATTCCCTCCATAAACTAATATAAGAGTGTTTAGAACACTATTCTAGTAATCTAAATGCTTTTATATTAATTTACAGAGGGAGTAATTTGTAAAACAGAAAAATTTAAGCTTTAGTTGCAAGCAGGCAAGTGAAGTGTCATATTAAAATATGTGCACAAGCTTATTTTCTGAGATTACACAATATACAAACCAGCAAATATCCAGAAAAGCAAAGAAAAAAGAGTGGTGTAGAGCACAAGTTAAAATAGTTAAATTTTTCAGGGAAGCAAGCCATGGAAAAAATAGAAGTAGTAATATGCAATTGAGGATAGCCAATGAAAGGAAAAGATGAGCTATGGATATACAGAAAAGTAAACATATAGTTACATGAGTATTCGTATGTTCATTCTTAGCTTAATGATCAAATTGAAATAATGGAGAAGCAGAGATTCTAAGTCATGATTGTAATAGAAGGATCTGAGAACACTCTATATGCGATGTTGACCTTCCGATTTGAGTTATTTCCTGTCAGCTTGGATTCCTACAAACAACACAGTACCACCAATACATCAGAACAAATCAGTACAAGCCTACACACCACACAACAAAAGGTCCGCGTGGTTGTTGTTCGCGCTGTAGGTGCGCGTTGCTCACTGGTGGCCATCGCCATCGGCAGCACAGATCCGGAGGGAGGCACGACGACCTCGACGGAGACGTGCATCTCCTACGTCCACCACCGCGCGGGGAGGGGATGGCCGTGCATCTCCTTCGTCACTGGGCTCGGGAACAGCAGAGTAGCGCGTCATCGGAAGTAGCGTTGTGTGGCGTGGTGGATCTGGCCTCCACATGACCTTCTTGAGAAGGTGAAACGACAACGGTGGGCGACCATGGAGAGATGGTGGATGCGGCGCCGAGGTTGGGGAGAGGAGATCGGCGGCAGGGTGGGGTCGGCGGCTGGTTTGGACGAGAGAGAGTCAGGGAGAAGGAACCGGGAGAGGAGGAAGGGAGTGGGTGAAGCGAGGACCGTGAATGAGCTAGGGTTCTCACCCAATCGAGAGGATCCACGGCGGGGGCTGGGGGAGGCAGCGAGACGGCGGCGCCCGGACGTCAAGAGAGGAAGAGCGAGGACGGCGAAAGAGAGATAGAGGCTAGGGTTCCGCTCATCCAACTGGCGCGTTTCTTTTACCCCCAACCGTCAGCCACAGCCGGGACGACACGCATAAGGCGGGACACGGAATGTCCAAAATACCCTCAGCGGGCTCAAGAATCAACATGCGGTGGCACGTGGTTCGCGCAGCCAACAAACCGCACCGGACGCAACACCGTGTGAAGTCACTGACGACTGGAACCCACCTCGCTCAGAGCCCGCGCGTCACCGTAATAGACGGAAAAAACCAGGGTGTATAACTGACGGCAACTATTCAGTGCTACAGGATCAAACCAGATCCAACAGCCGGAATCGTCTCGTCCAAAGATCTAACGGTCGGCATTTCTTTAGAATCGTAACCGGACGGTCCAAAATGCCAAATGGCTGAGAAGACTTCATACTTGTCTCCAATCTAACAACTGGGATTGTTCTTAAGTTGCGGCGTGTATACAATGCTAGTAGTTTTTCATTTGTCAGTCGATCCTTGTGATGTGGGCTTTGCTTCTTTCATATACAAGTATGGGCACCACTAGCCATCAGACTACAGATATTTTGCTTTTATCAAACTAGTGGCAGGCCGTCCGATCAAATGCATGATGAACGTTCGATGTAGTAGTTGGCTACCGGTTAGTTAATTCGCTTCGTTAATTGATTGTTCCGTCATAATTCTTCCCGCATCCATCGGCCTGGCTTGTTACCTTACATGCATGACGCGTGGAATCTTCCTAATTGTTGCTTTCTATAACTGCTTCCGTCAATCACGTATGATCCATCATACACTTCGTCCTCCATCCACGTACATCCTTCTCATGTTATTTTATTTTCCTTTGCAGCATGGATAACTGGGTAGGAGATTTTTTTTCCGAGGGAAAGGTAGGAGAATTTATTTGAAATGTAATATTGGTTATTCTTCCATCGCAACGAACTATGTTTCCAATGCTATAATAATTTGCTTCCATTTTTTGAGAAAGAAATTTGATTAAAGATAAATTAATTGGTTGTTTTCAGTGCAGTAAAACTTAGGTGTTGTCGACACATTTTTGAGGTTTACTATGGATTTAGTTGATTCATACACAATGGATGATGCCTTGTATACCGGCTTATTGGGGAAATTTATTCACAATTTTTGAAATACTATTAAAATTTGCTGCTAGTGCACTACAAATTTTCTTTGATGTAATTAAAAATGTATCATGTGTAACATTTTATCTTGTTTTCAATGCAACAAAATGTTGCTTCGACCAATAAGATAATTTGCTGCTATGGCAATCTAATATTCTTTTGATGTAACAAAAATTTGTGCCAAAGCATGCTTCCATGTGAAAAAAATCATCTAAGTATTTGTATTCAACACAGGAAAACTTTGCTTCCGAATGCATTTTTTTCTGCTTCCATCGAATGCAAGTGTTTCCATGATAAAAGCAATTTGTCTCCAACAGAACAGAAGTTTGTTTCCTGCTTCATTCGTTCATATACTAAGTTCAAGTCATGATACAAAGTTATTTTCTTCCAAGTCTCCAATAATACGTACACTGCTTCTAAGTTAATATCATATGGTTCCTATAGATTATAGACTTGCTTCTCTTTGCGTATGGTCGTCTTCATTGTAAGGAAGGTCCAGGTATCATCACACGTCTAGGTGCATGCATCTGTCGCTTCCATATATGTCTCTGGCGGCGCCCAACTGCTTGAAGCATACATCACCAAATATATGAAATATATGAAGCATGATGATAGTTTTTAAATGCAAACAATGCTCGTAATGTAAGAAAAAGTATATAAAAAGTAGAAGCACATTTCTATTGCTGTAAACTATCTCGACTGAAGAAAACATATAGTAACGTTAGGAAGCATGGACATTAGAAAGCATCCATTGTTTGTTATGTCAACATAACTCATACCTAGAAAAAGCATGGAATATTGTGACTAGAAACTAGCAATGTCAACATGTACGGTGTGTAGATGTGAATCAATCATTTTGTGATGTAATAAAGACCAATTTCTTTCATCGATGCAAACAAACTGGAATGTCGTCGAAGCACATATATGATGCTTATGAAGCATGGATAACTGAAAGACCTTCACACATCTTTGAAGCATAATTTTTTTACGAATGCTACATAACAATTGGAAATGGGAAGCAACAACTAGTACTAGAAAAAATGTTCAAAATACATGTACCGAAACGTTGGATGCTTAAGAATAAATTTTAGGGCTAAATGACATCTATAAAGACCGTTTTATCCCTCATGTGGTATGTGTGTGTGCAGGACAATGACACACATACAATATCAATACGGAGCAATAGCGCACACACGTAACAACAGTAATACATATACGCGCAGCAACACACATGCACGCACACGCACAACAACATATATGCACCCACACACACAACAGAACACACACCCGCATCACACACATGCAGCAACAGCACACACGCATACACATGTACTTACTCCGTTTCTAAATATAAGGCATTTTAGATATTTCATTATAAAAGTACATACGAAACAAAATGAGTAAATATATATATATATTTGTATGTAGTCCATGATGTAACTTTTAAAACGTTTTATATTTAAGAACAGAAAGAGTAACACATGCACCAACAGCGCATGCAGCAGCACACACATGCGACAAACACACGCAGCACACGCATATGCACACATGCATCACACGCACAAGCAGCACGCACACATGCAGTGGCGGAGATAAAAGAAAATCCTGGACGGGCCAAGCTAAGGGAAACCACATACAAAAAATCAACTCAAGCAAAGGATGGTGAGCTGCTGCTCAAAGGTCTTCCTAAACTTCATATGTAATCTCGTCATCTCTTTTTGTATTGAAAACCAAATCGATTATGCGTTGATTGGTCGTGCTTTCCGCAATTGCGTAGTGATGTGACATCGCCCGGCTGGCCGCTGCTAGCAGCCCGCCCGTGGTATGGGCTCGAACCTGCACACACGACACAAACATGCAACAGCACACACACGCACACACAGCGATCAAGGCAATTTTGACCAATTTAACATAAACTCGAAAGAAATTTGCAAAGTGAACCGTTAGGCGAAAAAATTCACCGGCCTGACCCTTTCGTGTGGCGTCCGACAGCAAGGCACCATACTAGGTTGTGTAGCGCTTTACCCTTAGGTGTTGCACTATCGGTCACGCTGGCGTCCCGTGGCACGGCCCAACCCCACCACTTGTGTGGCGCCTAAGTCATAGGCGTCATACTTGTAATGTGTGGCGCCTACCTCTTAGGCGTCACACAGTGACTTATCCAGCCGCGGACCGAATCCCTTCCCCACCCCCTCCCCATTCACCCCCACATAGCAGAAACAAACAGGTCGGCGTCCATGAGTTCCCCTCCCCTCCCTTCTCAAATCCCTCCTCAAATCAAGCAGATCTGAAGGTTTGGTCCGTGGATTTCGACCCCAATCCCTCCCTAAAGGTAACCTCCCCCGATCCCCTCCCTTTCATCCACGGAAAATGCTCACATTTGTTCATTTTTTTGTAAGTGTGGACAAACCCTAGTTCTTCATGAATTTTGGGATGTGTATGATTTTGTTAGGGTTAGGCTTGTTTGTATGCTAGGGTTAGGCTTAGGGTTCGTTGTTAGGATTAGGGTTAGGCTTGTTTGCATGTTAGGATTAGGGTTCTTTGTATATTTAAGGATTAGGGTTATGTTATGTTGGTGTTATGTTATGATGGGGTTAGGGTTGTCCATTTGATTATGCAAATGTTGTAATCTTTGGATGAGTTCTTATAGAAGTTATTGTATGGTTTGTTGTTTAAAATTTTAGGGATGGGAAGAACATGTGTTTATGTTCATCACATGGACAAGGATGCCTTTTTGAAAGGCAATATTGACCCAGACCCGGATGAGCTTGACATGGTGTTTGTCTGTAGTCCGAGCTATGCGGAGTTGTTGGAACAAGCCCGAAAAGATTTGAATTGGATGAATACAAGTGATGTTTTTGAGTTTGATGGTAGGCATAATGTGGGATTTGGAATGCACATTCCCTGGAAGACCATGCGTGTGAACTCCGAGCAACGTTGGCTTGCATACAAGGAGACGGTGGCCGAATCACTAGACAAGGCTCTAGAGTTATTTGTGTTGGAAATATGCCCTAAAGGCAGTTATTATTGTATTTCCTTGTTCATGATAATTGTCTATTGTTCATGCTATAATTGTATTAACCGGAAACCGTAATGTATGTGTGAATACATAGACCATAACGTGTCCCTAGCGAGCCTCTAGTTGGCTAGCTCGTTGATCAATAGATGGTCACGGTTTCATGACCATGGACATTGGATGTCGTTGATAATGGGATCACATCATTAGGAGAATGATGTGATGGACAAGACCCAATCCTAAGCATAGCACAAGATCATGTAGTTCGTCTGCTAAATCTTTTCGAATGTCAAGTATCGTTTCCTTAGACCATGAGATTGTGCAACTCCTGGATAATGTAGGAATGCTTTGGGTGTGCCAAACGTCACAACGTAACTGGGTGGCTATAAAGGTGCACTACGGGTATCTCCGAAAGTGTTTGTTGGGTTGGCACGAATCGAGACTTGGATTTGTCACTCCGTGTGACGGAGAGGTATCTCTGGGCCCACTCGGTAAGACATCATCATAATGAGCTCAATGTGACTAAGGAGTTAGCCACGAGATGATGTGTTACGGAACGAGTAAAGATACTTGCCGATAACGAGATTGAACAAGGTATAGGGATACCGACGATCGAATCTCGGGCAAGTGTCATACCGGTAGACAAAGGGAATTGTATACGGGATTGATTGAATCCCTGACATCGTGGTTCATCCGATGAGATCATCGTGGATCATGTGGGAGCCAACATGGGTATCCAGATCCCGTTGTTGGTTATTGACCGGAGAGGTGTCTCGGTCATGTCTACGTGCCTCCCGAACCCGTAGGGTCTACACACTTAAGGTTCGATGACGCTAGGGTTATAGGGAAATAGTGTACATGGTTACCGAAGGTTGTTTGGAGTCCCGGATGAGATACTGAACATCACGAGGAGTTCCGGAATGGTCTGGAGGTAAAGATTCATATATACGAAGTGAGGATTTGGTCACCGTAAGTGTTCCGGGCTTCACCGGTAACGTACCGGGACCACCAAAAGGGTTTCGGGGGTCCACCGGGAGGGGCCACTGGCCCCAGAGGGATGCATGGGCCACAAGTGGGAGGGAACCAGCCCCTAGGTGGGCTGGTGCGCCCCCCACAAGGGCCCAAGGCGTAGCACAAGGTGGGAGGGGGGCCAAACCCTAGTGCAGATGGGCCCTAAGGCCCACCTGGGGCGCCCCCCCTCCCCCTCTCTGGCCGGCGGCCAGATCCCATCTGGGGCTGCCGCCACCCCTAGGGAGGGAACCCTAGGGGCTGAGCCCCCTCCTCCCCTCCTCCTATATACAGTGGATGTATTGGGGGCTGCCAAACACACGAGTTCTCTCTCTCTTTCTCTCTCTCTCTCTCGGCGTAGCCCCACCTCTCCCTCTCCTCGTCCTCCGTAGTGCTTGGTGAAGCTCTGCCGGAGTGCCACGTAGCTCCACCGCCACCATGTCGTCGTGCCGTCGGAGCTCTCCCTCAACCTCTCATTCCTCCTTGCTGGATCAAGGCGTAGGAGACATCACCGGACTGCACGTGTGTTGAACGCATAGGCATCGTTGTTCAACGCTTAGATCGGAATTGACCGCGATCTGAATCGCTGCGAGTACGACTCCACCAACCGCGTTATTGTAACGCTTCCGCTTAGCGATCTTCAAAGGTATGAAGATGCACTCTCCCCTTACTCGTTGCTGGTTTCTCCATAGATTGATCTTGGTGGTCGTAGATTTTTTTTGATTTACTACTACGTTCCCCAACAATTTGACATAAAAAGGTTTATGCTAACTTGCACTTGGATTTGAACCGGGTTGCCTCTCCGATTGTTGATAGTAGTCCTCCACGAATGAACCAAGATGAGATGATTGAACCTTTTTTGACCCAACAAGTGAGGCCAACATTGACCCCGATCTCGAAGATCCAAGATGAAGCATTGCAAGAGGAGAATAATGAGCATGAGGATGATGAGAATGATGATGTTGTTTTCCATGACAACAACCTTGGTGATTTGGACAAATATTATTTGCAAGAGACCATGGACCATTCCATTCCGTACTCTCGTGGCTATGCCTTTGAGTCGGACGATGACGGTCTCGATGAAGAAGTTGATGAGGAAGGGTTCACGGCCAAGGAGGCTGAAGCTTTCAAGAAGGTATTAGGGCGGGATCACCGGACATCATTGTTCAAGGATCTTAGTCTTGCAGATGAAGCCGTTGTTGACAGCGGTGAAGGCATAGTGCTTGGAGTTAGGCCATGTTCTCATCAGGATAAACATGGGAAGAACTGTATTGTGCCTGGGTCAAAGTTTCAAACATTGTTGGAATTGAAGATGTGGTTGGATGACTATTAGGTTACGCATTATCGTCCACACAAAGTTGTTCATTCTGACATGAAGGTGCGTTACACGATTGCGTGTGAGGATCCAGAATGTCCATGGATTGTGCATGCAAGACCATGGAAAGGAGGCCCCGGATGGCACATTGTGAGTTGTCTACCTCACCTATGTCGAGGCAAGAGGGTTGATGGCGAGCTTGTGTCCCAAAACCATAGACAACTCACCTCCGAGTTCATTGCTTACAGGCTTTCCAACTCCATCTCAACACTTCCAACAATGAGTATAAAAAGCATGCAAGACCTTGTAAAAGCCCTCTTTCACTACGAGGTGAAATACGGAAAGGCATGGAAGGCGAAGCAAGCCGCATTCCAAATGTTGTATGGTGATTGGGAGCAAGCATACAACCGACTCCCTAAGTTATTGAGAGCTATGGCCGCCACTAACCCGGGCATGGTTCATGTGGTTGAGCCGTATGGGCAAAAAACAATGATTCACAACGAAAGGAGGGTCCGAGTCTTTGGCCGTGCATTTTGGGCATTTGAGCAATGCGTGAGTGCTTTTGAACATTGACAACCACTCATCTCCATCGATGTCACCTTGTTGACCGAACAATACAAGGGCACTCTCTTGGTTGCAATAGGAAGTGATGCCAATAACCGGTTGTTGCCTTTGGCTTTTGCTTTGGTTGAGGCGGAGACGAATGATACCTGGGAGTGGTTCTTGCGTATTTTGAGAACCAAGGTATTACCACCTAATAGGGAAATTTGTTTCATATCGGATCGCCATCGAGGAATTCTAAACGCAGTTGACATTGTCATTCCCGGGCATGCTCCTTTGCACCATAGATGGTGCATGAGGACTTTCTATTCGAACTTCTATCGGGCATGTGGTAGCAAAGAGTTGACGAATGACCTTCAAGAATGTTGTCAAGCTTTTTCCTACAACGTTTTGCAAGATTGTACAACCTTTTGGTCGCAAACAAAAAACTTGATGCAGGGGGTCAGGAGTTTCTCAATAGGCACATTGAACTTAGGACAAAGTGGGCACGAGCTTATGATGAAGACAGACGAAGATACAGTCAAATGACAAGCAACATGGTAGAATGCTTCAACCGGGTGCTCAAGGGTGTCCGTGCATTGCCCGTGAAGGCAATAGTGTTGGGGAACGTTGCATGGGAAAAATTCCTACGTTCACGCAAGACCTATCCATGGTGATGAGCATCTACGAGAGGGAGAGTGGATCTACATACCCTTGTAGATCGCTAAGCGGGAAGCATTAAGAAACGCGGTTGTGTAGTCGAACGACTTTGCGATCCAAATCGCCGAGTGTCTCGCGATCCAATCACGATCCGTCCCGCGATCCAATCACGATCCGTCCCGCGGACTTGACCACGATCCGTCCCGCGAACTTGATCACGGTCCTTCCGATCTAGCGCCGAACGGGCGGTACCTCCGCGTTCAACACACGTACGACTTGATGACGATCTCCGCCGTCTTGATCCAGCAAGAGGGAGCGGAGAGGAAGAAGAGTTCTCCGGTAGCGTGACGGCGCTCCGGCGATGGTGGTGGAGCTATTCCGGCAGGGCTTCAGCTAAGCACTGCAGAAATCCGATTTAGAGGAGAAACTATGCACTAGAGGAACGGGCAGCACGTGGCTAAAAATTCTGTGCAAAAAACCTAAAACCTCTAGTATATATAAGAGGGAGGGAGGAGAGGACTTGGCGCAAGGTCCAAGACTCCTTGGTTCGGCCAAAGTGAGGAGGAGAGGAGGACTCCTCCTCCAATCCTAGTAGGACTAGGATTCCTCCTTTTTGGTCTTTTTCCACCTTTTTCCCTTTGGGCTTTTCTTCTCTAGCCGCATGGGCCTTGTGTGGAACTTCCACCAGCCCATAAAAGTCCGGTATTTATTCTCCCAAAGCCCATGAAGCCTCCTGGGTCGAAATACCCCTCCCGATGGTCTCCCGGTACACTATCGGCACTCCCGGTACACTACCGATTAGCCCGAAACTTTTCCGGCGACCAAAATAGGACTTCCTATATATGAATATTTACCTCCAAACCATTCCGGAGCTCCTCGTGACGTACGGGATCTCATCTGGGACTCCGAACAACCTTCGGTCACCACCATGCATAACTCTATACTACCGAAACGTCACCAAACCTTAAGTGTGCAGACCCTGCGGGTTCGAGAACTATGCAGACATGACCGAGACACCTCTACGATCAATAACCAATAGCAGGACCTGGATGCTCATATTGGTTCCTACATACTCTACGAAGATCTTTATCGGTCGAACCTCTATGTCAAGGATTCAGTTAATCCCGTATGGTGTCCCTTTGTTCTTAGGTATGTTAATTGCCCGAGATTCGATCATCGGTATCTCCATACCTAGTTCAACCTCGTTACCGGCAAGTCTCTTTACTCGTTCTGTAATACAAAATCTCATGACTAACACTTAGTCACATTGCTTGCAAGGCTTATTGTGATGTTGTATTACCGAGTGGGCCCTGAGATACCTCTCCGTCACACGGAGTAACAAATCCCAGTCTTGATCCATGCCAACTCAACAGACACCCTCGGAGATACCTATAGAGCACTTTTATAGTCACCCAGTTACGTTGCAACATTTGATACACACAAGGCACTCCTCCGATGTCCGTGAGTTGCATGATCTCATGGTCATAGGAACATATACTTGACATGCAGAAAACAGTAGCAATAAACTGACACGATCATATGCTACGTTTGTAGTTTGGGTCTTGTCCATCACATCATTCTACTAATGATGTGATCCCATTATCAAATGACATCACATGTAAATGGCTAGGAAACCTTGACCATCTTTGATCAATGAGCTAGTTCACCAGAGGCATACTAGGGACATAGTGTTGTCTATCTACCCACACATGTAATGTGTTTCCAATCAATAAAATTATAGCATGGATAATAAACGATTATCATGAAAAAGGAAATATAATAATAATCACTTTATTCATTGCCTCTAGGGCATATTTCCAACAGTCTCCCACTTGCACTAGAGTCAATAATCTAGTTCACATCACTATGTGATTTACGTTGTAATGAATCGAACACCCATGCAGTTCTGGTGTTGATCATGTTTAGCCCTTGGAAGAGGTTTAGTCAACGGGTCTGCAACATTTAGATCCATGTGCACTTTGCAAATATTTATGTCCTTCTCCTCTATGTAATCACAGATGGAGTTGAAGCATCGCTTTATGTGTCTGGTCCTCTTGTGAAACCTTGGTTCCTTGGCCAGAGCAATGGCACCAGTGTTGTCACAGAACAGGTTCATTGGATTCAGTGCACTGGGCACTACTCCAAGATCTGTCATGAACTGCTTCATCCAGACACCTTTCTTTGCCGCCTCCGAGGCTGCGATGTACTCCGCTTCGCATGTAGAATCGGCTACCACGCTTTGCTTGGAACTGCACCAGCTTACCGCTCCCCCGTTGAGAATAAATACGTATCCAGTTTGCGACTTAGAGTCATCCGGATTAGTGTCAAAGCTTGCATCGACGTAACCCTTTACGACGAGCTCTTCATCACCTCCATAAATGAGAAACATTTCCTTAGTCCTTTTCAGGTACTTAAGGATATTCTTGACCGCTGCCCAGTGTTCCATTCCAGGATCACTTTGAAACCTTCCGGCCATACTTATGGCAAGGTTGACATCGGGGTCTTCTGCACATCATTGCATACATGATAGAGCCTATGGCTGAAGCATAGGGGATGATACTCATCTTTGCTCTATCTTCTGCAGTCACTTGGCATTGAATCTTACTCAACTTCACACCTTGTAACACAGGCAAGAACCCCTTCTTGGACTGATCCATTTTGAACTTCTTCAAAACTTTATCAAGGTATATGCTCTGTGAAAGTGCTATTAAGCGTCTCGATCTATCTCTATATATCTTAATGCCTAATGTGAAAGCAGCTTCTCCTAGGTCCTTCATTGAAAAACTCTTGTTCAAATATTCCTTCACGTTTTCCAGCATTTCTATATCGTTTCCAATCAGCAATATGTCATCCACATATAATACTAGAAACGCTATAGAGCTCCCACTCACTTTCTTGTAAATACAAGCTTCTCCGTAAACTTGTATAAACTCAAACGCTTTGATAACCTCATCAAAGTGCTTATTCCAACTCCGAGATGCTTGCACGAGCCCATAAATGGACCGCTGGAGTTTGCAAACTTTGTCAGCATTCTTTGGATCGACAAAACCTTCTGGTTGCATCATATACAACTCTTCCTCAAGGAAACCGTTGAGGAACGCTGTTTTGACATCCATCTACCAAATTTCATAATTGAAATAAGAAGCTATTGCCAACATGATTCTGACAGACTTAAGCATCGCTACGGGTGAGAATGTCTCATCGTAGTCAACTTCTTGAACTTGTGAAAAACCCTTTGCCACAAGTCGAGCTTTATACACGGTGACATTACCGTCCGCGTCTGTCTTTTTCTTAAAGATCCATTCGTTCTGAATGGCCTTTCGCCCTTCAGGTAATACTTACAAAGTCCATACTTTGTTTTCATACATGGATCCCATCTCGGATTTCATGGCCTCTAACAAATTCTCGGAACCCGGGCCCATCACTGCTCCTCCATAGCTCGTAAGTTCATTGTTGTCCAACAACATGACCTCCAAGACAGGGTTGTCGTACCACTCAGGAGTAGTACGCGCCCTTGTCGACCTATGAGGTTCAATAGTAACTTGATCCGACGATTCATGATCATCATCATTAACTTCCTCTTCTACCGTCGTAGGTTCCACAAAAACATCTTTCTGCGCTGCGCTACTTTCTAGTTGAAGTAAAGGTTCAATAACCTCATCAAGCTCTATTTTCCTCCCACTCAATTCTTTTGAGAGAAACTCTTTCTCAAGAAATGTTCCGTTCTTAGCGACAAACACTTTGCCTTTGGATCTGAGATAGAAGGTATACCCGACTGTCTCTTTCGGGTATCCTATGAAGACGCATTTCTCCGCTTTGGGTTCCAGCTTTTCAGGCTGAAGCTTTTTGACATAAGCATCACATCCCCAAACTTTAAGAAACGACAACTTTGGCCTCTTGCCAAACCATAGTTCATATGGCGTCGTCTCAACGGATTTCGATGGTGCCCTATTTAAAGTGAATGCAACTGTCTCTAATGCATAACCCCAAAACGATAGTGGCAAATCAGCAAGAGACATCATAGAACGCACCATATATAATAAG
Organism: Hordeum marinum; assembly: GCA_022496015.1. NCBI lineage: Eukaryota > Viridiplantae > Streptophyta > Magnoliopsida > Poales > Poaceae > Hordeum > Hordeum marinum. The sequence continues at coordinate 416,384,545 of CM039678.1, read as the reverse complement.
GTTCGATTACGACATCGGACACACCATTACGTCGTGGTGTTCTAGGCGGTGTCAATCGTGAAACAATTCCACACTGTCTTAAGTGACTGTCAAACTCATAACTCAGATATTCACCTCCTCGATCAGATTGCAGGAATTTAATCTTCTTGTTACGATGATTCTCAACTTCACTCTGACATTGCTTGAACTTTTCAAACGTTTCGGACTTGTGTTTCATTAAGTAAATATACCCATATCTACTCAAGTCATCAGTGAAGGTGAGAAAATAACGATATCCACCATGCGTTGTAACATTCATTGGACTGCACACATCAGTATGTATGATTTCCAATAAGTCACTCGCCTGTACCATTGTTCTAGAGAACGGCGTTTTAGTCATCTTGCCCATGAGCATGGTTCACATGTGTCAAGTGATTCAAAATCAAGTGACTCCAAAAGTCCATCAGCATGGAGCTTCCTCATGCGTTTTACACCAATATGACCTAAACGGCAGTGCCACAAGAAAGTGGTACTATCATTATCAACTCTACATTTTTTGGCATCAATGTTATGAACATGTGTGTCATCACTAGAAAGATTCAATATGAACAAACCCCTCACATTGGGTGCATGACCATAAAAGATATTACTCATATAAATAGAACAACCTGTATTCTCTGATTTAAAGGAGTAACCGTCTCGCAATAAACAAGATCTAGATATAATGTTCATGCTTAACGCAGGCACTAAATAACAATTATTCAGGTTCATCACTAATCCTGATGGTAATTGAAGAGAGAGCGTGCCGATGGCGATCACATCAACCTTGGAACCATTTCCCACGCGCATCATCACTTCATCCTTTGCCAGCCTTCGTCTATTCCGTAGGTCCTGCTTTGAGTTGCAAATGTGAGCAACCGAACCGATATCAAATACCCAGTCACTACAACGAGAGCTAGTAAGGTACACATCAATAACATGTATATCATATATACCTCGTTTGTCGTTGGCCGCCTTCTTGTCAGCCAGGTACTTGGGGCAGTTCCGCTTCCAGTGACCAGTTTCCTTGCAATGAAAGCACTCAGTTTCTGGCTTAGGACCTTGCTTGGGCTTCTTTACAGGAGTAGCAACTGCTTTGCCATCCTTCTTGGTTTTACCCTTCTTGCCCTTGCCCTTGCCATTCTTCTTGAAACTAGTGGTTTTATTGACCATCAACACTTGATGTTCTTTCTGGATTTCAGACTCAGCGACTTTTCGCATCGCAAATAGCTCGGCGACTGACTTGTTCATATCGTGCATGTTATAGTTCATCACAAAGCTCTTGTAACTAGGTGGCAGTGATTGAAGAACTCTGTCAGTGACCACCTCTGGCGGAAGGGCAATTCCCAACTCCGCTAGACGAGTTGAATACCCAGACATTCTGAGTATATGCTCACTCATAGACCCGTTCTCCTCCATCTTGCAAGCATAGAACTTATCGGAGGTTTCATACCTCTCGATCCGGGCATTCTTCTGAAAGATAAAATTCAACTCTTAGAACATCTCATATGCTCCATGATGTTCAAAACGTCTTTGAAGTCCCAGTTCTAAGCCATACAATATTGCACACTGAACTATCGAGTAATCTCCAGTACGTGCCTCCCAAGCGTTCTTAACGTCTTCGGCGGTCATGTCTTCTGGTTGGTCACCAAGCGGTGCATCAAGGACATATGATTTCTGGGAAGCCATGAGGATAATCCTCAGATTACGGGCCCAGTCAACAAATTTACTTCCATCATCTTTCAACTTAGCTTTCTCTAGGAACGCATTAAAATTCAAGGGTGCTACTGCGCGAGCCATTGATCTACAACATAAATATGCAAAGGTTACTTAGACTATTGTTCAAGATAATGAGTTTAGTTAATCAAATTACTAAAGCTCCCACTCAAATCGACATCCCTCAGGTCATCTGAGTGTCACATAATCCAAATCCACCAACTCAAGTCCGATCATCACGTGAGTTGAGGTGGCTTCAATGGTGAACATCATTATGTTGATCATATCTACTATATGACTCATGTTCGACCTTTCGGTCTCTTGTGTTCCGAGGCCATGTCTGTACATGCTAGGCTCGTCAAGTTTAACCCGAGTGTTCTGCACATGCAACACTGGCTTGCACCTGTTATATGTGAACGTAGAGTCTATCACACCCGATAATCACGTGGTGTCTCAACACGACTAACTTTCGCAACGGTGCACACTCGGGGAGAACACAATTTATCTTGAAATTAAGTGAGGGATCACCTTATAATGCTACCGTCGTCCTAAGCAAAACAAGGTGCATAAAAGTATTAACATCGCATGCAAATCATAAGTGACATGATATGGCCATGAACTTGTGCTTTTGATCTCCATCTAGAAAGCACCAGCATGATCTCCATTGTCACCGGCATGACACCATGATCTCCATCATCTTGATCTCCATCAACGTGTCGCCATCGGGGTTGTCGCGCCCAACATGCTTCTACCACTATTGCTACCATTTAGAGATAAAGTAAAGCATTACATAACGCTTAATGATTGACATGCAGGTCATACAATAATTAAAGACAATCCTATGGCTCCTTCCGGTTGCCGTACTCATCGACATGCAAGTCATGATAATCTATACATCACATGATCATCTCATACATCACATATATCACATCATGTAATTGGCCATATCACATCACAACATACCCTGCAAAAACAAGTTAGACATGCTCTAGTTGTTGTTGCATGTTTTACGTGGCTGCTACGGGTATCTAGCAAGAACAATTCTCATCTACGCAAAACCCACAATGGTGATACACTAGTTGCTTTTCAACCTTCTCAAGGACCGCCTTTGTTGAATACGATCCAACTAAAGTGAGAGAAACCAGCACCCGCAAGCCATCTTTGCAACAAGTTGTGGTTGAGGGAACCGGTCTCTCGTAAGTGTACGAGTAATGTTGGTCCAGGCCGCTTCATCTCACAATACCGCTGAACCAAAAAACAACCAAGGGAGGAAGCAATCTAAGCATCAACGCCCACAAACTCTTTGTGTTCTACTCGAGATATCATCTACACATAGACCTAGCTCATGATGCCACTGTTGGGGAATGTTGCATGGGAAACAAAAAAATTCCTACGTTCTCGCAAGACCTATCCATGGTGATGAACATCTACGAGAGGGAGAGTGGATCTACATACCCTTGTAGATCGCTAAGCGGGAAGCGTTAAGAAACGCGGTTGGTGTAGTCGAACGTCTTCACGATCCAAATCGTCGAGCGTCCCGCAATCCAATCATGATCCGTCCCGCGATCCAATCACGATCCGTCCCGCGAACTTGATCTCGATCCATCCCGCGAACTTGATCACGGTCCTTCCGATCTAGCGCCGAACGGACGGCACCTCCGCGTTCAACACATGTACGACTCGATGACGATCTCTGCCGTCTTGATCCAGCAAGAGGGAGCAGAGAGGAAGAAGAGTTCTCCGGCAGTGTGACGGCGCTCCGGCGATGGTGGTGGAGCTATTCCGGCAGGGCTTCGCCTAAGCACTGCAGAAATCCGATCTAGAGGAGAAACTATGCACTGGAGGAACGGGCATCACGTGGCTAAAAATTCTGTGCAAAAACCCTACAACCTCCAGTATATATAAGAGGGAGGGAGGAGAGGACTTGGCGCAAGGGCCAAGCCTTCTTGGTTCGGCCGAAGTGGGGAGGAGAGGAGGACTCCTCCAATCCTAGTAGGACTAGGATTCCTCCTTTTTGGCCTTTTCCCACCTTTTTCCGTTTGGGCTTTTCTTTCCTAGCCGCATGGACCTTGTGTGGGACTTCCACCAGCCCATAAAAGGCTGGTATTTATTCTCCCACAGCCCATGAAGCCTCTTTGGTCGAAATACCCCTCCCGGTGGTCTCCCGGTACACTCCCGACACTCCCGGTACACTACCGATTAGCCCGAAACTTTTCCGGCGACCAAAACAGGACTTCCTATATATGAATCTTTACCTCAGAACCATTCTAGAGCTCCTCGTGACGTCCAGGATCTCATCTGGGACTCTAAACAACCTTCGGTCACCACCATGCATAACTCTATACTACCGAAACGTCACAAAACCTTAAGTGTGCAGACCCTGCGGGTTCGAGAACTATGCAGACATGACCGAGACACCTCTACGGTCAATAACCAATAGTGGGACCTGGATGCCCATATTGGTTCCTACATATTCTACGAAGATCTTTATCGGTCGAACCTCTATGTCAAGGATTCAGTTAATCCCGTATGATGTTCCCTTTGTTCTTCGGTATGTTACTTGCCCGAGATTCGGTCGTCGGTATCTCCATACCTAGTTCAACCTCGTTACCGGCAAGTCTCTTTACTCGTTCCATAATATAAAATCCCATGACTAACACTTAGTCACATTGCTTGCAAGGCTTATTGTGATGTTGTATTACCGAGTGGGCCCTGATATACTTCTCCGTCACACGGAGTAACAAATCCTAATCTTGATCCATGCCAACTCAACAGACACCCTCGGAGATACCTGTAGCGCACCTTTATAGTCATCCAGTTATGTTGCGACGTTTGATACACACAAGGCACTCCTCCGATGTCCGTGAGTTGCATGATCTCATGGTCATAGGAACATATACTTGACATGCAGAAAATAGTAGCAATAAACTGACACGATCATATGCTACGTTTGTAGTTTGGGTCTTGTCCATCACATCATTCTACTAATGATGTGATCCCGTTATCAAATGACATCACATGTCAATGGCTAGGAAACCTTGACCATCTTTGATCAACGAGCTAGTTCACTAGAGGCATACTAGGGACATAGTGTTGTCTATCTACCCACACATGTAATGTGTTTCCAATCAATACAATTATAGCATGGATAATAAACGATTATCATGAACAAGGAAATATAATAATAAACACTTTATTCATTGCCTCTAGGGCATATTTCCAACAAATAGTTCAATACACATTCGACAAGTTGAGAGAATACTTTCAGAAGTACTCAATTGAAACGTGTAAGGAGATTGCTGGAGAGAACAAGCAAAAGTACAAGTACAAGTTCCCACCAAAGGTTGATAAATGGATGACCTTTCAATCATGGAAGGCTGACTCCCTAACAGCTACATTATACAATAACGAGGATTGGACGTACCAAGTGAACGAGCCCGGAGGAACTACAAATGATGGTGAACAACACGGAAACCGGTCGTTCAAGGTGTCTTTATCGGAGTGTCATTGCTCTTGCGGGAGGCCAAGGTTGGTTCATCTCGCATGCTCGCACTTGTACACGACAGCTCACACTAGGAATATGGACATCAACCATCCGCTCACCGTGAGGGAGTCCGAGTTCTCTATCATGACCACCAAGCATACATGGGCTCCTAGATTTCAACCATACTTTGACCAATCTCAATGGCCGGAGTATCATGGAGTTCAACTATGGCCCGACACGGAATGGAAGGTGGTCTAATGGGGAAGACAAAAGACAAAGCATTTTAGAGGAGACATGGATGGATGGGGTCATGGTGGTGGCCGAGAAATGGGGAACAACCAATTCCAAGAGCCTAGTGAGAGAACCCATTGCAGAGAGTGCGGTGGTAGAGGGCACAACACAAGAAGGTGTACCAACCCGAAGAAGAAGTCCAAAAAAATGATTCAAGGACAAGCCAACAAGTTCCTAGCCAACACGTTCCTAGCCAAGCAAGTACTAGCCAACAATTTCCTAGCCAAGTAAGTACTAGCCAACAATTTCCTAGCCAACAAGGTCCTAGCCAAACAAGGAGCCGACTTGGACTTACAAGAGAACATACTAGTGGAATAGGTTGTGGTCGTGCTAGACGTGGGGCTGGTAGAGCTCTTGGTGGCGGTATATGCGGTGTTGGTGAGACTAGGATTGGTATGCGTGGATACCTACGAGGACCATTTCCGTATGTCACTACTTTTCACTTATCTTTTCATGTTGTTTTTATGCTCCTTTCTGTGTTTACCATGTATCATTGCTCTTTATGATCATATTGTTTATTGTCTTTACTAACCAGTATCTTGTTTTTTGTTCGTAGGTATGGCGGCGTCTCAACCCAACAAGGCAACAACGGAATGGGTGGAGGAGAAGGATGCGGCCGGTGAGGAGGAGGGGTTGTGGGAGAGGGCTGCAAAGAAGTTAAGAGAGGAGGATGCAGCCAAAGCGGAGAGGAAGAAGCAAGAGGCAGCTGAAGCAAAGATTAAGGAGCGCATGCAAATGCTAACTGACTATAGAAACTACCAAGCTAGGTTGAAGAGGGAGGAAAAGATGAGGAATGAGAAGTGTCAAAAGGATTTTGAAGCTGGTTACAGGAAGTTGTGGGCAGAGGAGGCTGCAAAGAAAGAGTGGGCGCGCCAACGCTTCCAAGAAAGGGTGATGGAGGAGGCTTCAAAGATGCGCAAAAGGGAGGAGGAGGAGGAAGAGGAGAGGAAGAAGAAGAAGGGAAAGGGGCCTTGCTCGATACAGTAGAGCATTGTTTGAACCGTTTGTGTTATTGAACGTTGTCATCCTGGGCGCACTTTGCTATTTGGACCATTTCCTTTCATGAACTTTGAACTTGTAATCCCATGAACCTATGTTATGTACTCTTTAATGTTATGGACAAATTTAAATTATGATGTGCCTCAAGCATCGTGGATGGTATGTATTTGAATGTGTTGTTAAATTCTGATGTGTATGGCTTATTGTAATGTGCTGTAACATTTCAGATAGCTGTTAAATTCTGTTAAATTCTGACAGTGTGGCGCCTCACACTAGACAGTGTGGCGCCTGACATTTAGGCGCCACACTGGCATCAAATGCCATTACAGAGTCTTTCCAGAGCCTCTCCAGAGAGCTACAGACGTATAGCACTGGCTGAAATTTTCCTAAGTCAGCTTCCTCTACACAATGCAGAAACATTTTGATGTAATTCTTATGGTGCTTATCCCAATCCTTGATCTTTTGCTGCCTCCTCCTATCCAACCTACATGTTAAAGACCTCATTGTTAGCATCATTTAAAGTTGGCCGATGGTATTATTTATGCTTTGTTACCTATGAAGTTGTGTGTCCGTGTCCACCCACTCCGGTGGGTGATCCTGGAACAACCCAAATTGACGTAACACACGATGCGGAAGATGGAACTCTACCGTCCAATTGCATATCAGTGGGCACCGCATAAGCAAAAGATATTTTTCCTACAAACACATTGGATTGAGCTCAAACTCGAATGCATTACCAAAGCTCTCCCCGACACCATATGGCTGCCATTCCACCTGCAACACAGCAGAGAAAGACAATGTTCATGTTTTCCTTTCATGTAGAGGAGTCAAGTTATTGATGTATTGTCAATGTTTACCTGCTCGGCGGTAAGCGAATCCATCTCGTTGGTGTACTACCTATACATAATGTTCACATCGCTCGTCATCTCCGAAACCACGTCCCACTTGTAAGCCCAAGTAGGAAGTCGTATGGGGTTGTCGTGGTCATTCCAGTCCTTGAACGATACCTCTCTAGGGCACCCAACTAGAAGGCGTTCCCAACTCCATACAGATAGTAGGAGCATGCAACCATCAATGCAGCCGTCTTTCGAGGACCTACGACAAGCATCGTCCAACTGAACGACAAGCCAAACATGTATCAGTTAAGTACAATAATGAAATCTAAACAAAAACTAAGTAAAAACATTTAGTTACCTGTTGATACAAGTAGGCCAATGACGCCGTTCCCCAGCTGAACTTGTGGTCGAGGACCGTCAACACCTTCAGCCACATCCATTGAGCATTCTTGCCGCCGGCGTCAACGAACATAGTCCTAGAGATAACATACCACATGTACACGCGAGCATAAGTCTCAATCACATCTTCAGTGGCGCCTTGAGGACAATTCGCAAAGTTGGCTACGATCCATTTTAAAGGAGTGCCGGCGGGGACTCGGTCTTTCTTCTCTCCCTCTGCTGGTTTTGGCTCCGCAGGAGACATACCAATAAGGGCCTCCATTTGTTGGTGCCATCCTTTTGAATCAGGGCTCATACAAAGAGGCTTCCCCTCGATTGGAAGTGCGGTGATCATGGAAACATCCTGAAGAGTCACGGTCATCTCTCCGGTACGAAGGTGGAAACTGTGGGTCTCCGGCCTCCACCGATCCGTAGGTGCAGTGATTGCCGCCGCGTTCAGGTTCGGCGTCGACCGTCTCACAAGTTGAATGAAAGGAAGGAGTCCTGTCTTCTCAATGTACGGTGTGTATCGCTCATCATACGGCATGGCAGTCGACGCACCATGGGACCGAATCTTGAGGGGCGCAAGATTCTGCAAACATACAAGTGATATGATTATGGTTTCATCTTTTCAAATAAACAAAATATATAACTACCAACTAGTATGCTATCATTACCATTTTCTTCACCGACATCAAATAGGATCAGTGTTCAACGTCATAGTAATCATCCAAAAGCCACACCATCCTACATATTTCAAGATAATTACATGAGTTATACAATACAATTCATCTCAACAAATACATCTGAAAAATGATACCACAAATTGGACAAATCATACATATGTTCATACGAAATGGTACCACAAATGAACAAATCATACATATGTTCCACATATGTTCATACATATATTCATCTAATATATATTCATGTAAACAATGATACATATGTTCCACAAAATGGTAGCAGAACAAATCATATAGGAAGACTCATTTGAATAATCATCTACTCATATACGAATCCTCATTTCGAATCCAACCAAATCTTGCCTATCACCCTAACTTACACAAATCTGAAAAAAATTGATACATTTTTTGCATAGAAAGATGGGGAACGGAGGAGACTACCTTCAAAAACACGTTTTGGAGAAGAAATCCACAAATCTGGCCAATTTCGAAGAGGGGATTTCGAGGAGGAGAGAAGCCTGCCGCCGCTCTGGATGGAAGGAGGAGTGGGGAAGGGAGGGGGGAGGGGGTCGGCCCGCGGCTGCATAAGTGGCAGTGTGGCGCCTAAGGACAAGGCGCCACACATTACATGTGTGGCGCCTTTCTCTTAGGCACCATACTGCGGCGTAGTGGGGTCGGACCCGTGCCACGGTGCGCCAGCGTGGCCGTGGTGTGGCGTCTGAGGCAAAGACGCCATATAGTGCAGCGTGACGCCTTTCTGTCGGACGCTTCACAAAAGGGTTAGGCCTACGAATTTTTTCGACGAACAATTCACTTCGTGAATTCCTTTCGACTTTAGGTCAAATTTGTCAAAATTGCCAACGATCAATAGTACACATGCGCGTGCACACATACACAAGCATCGGCACACACGAACGTGCACACGAACATATCATATAAGGGGCAAAATAGTCTTTTTAGCTATGAAAATAGAAAAAAAATGATATAAAAGACATAAAGTTTAGACTCATTGATGGACGTGAAAGAAATTATTTGTCGACGTGTCAAATAAAACAGAAAATTTAAGCACGATATTAAATAAAGAATTCTCACTTCACTAAGCTGGCGCCCACATACCATCACCCTAAATATTTTTATGGTCTAGGAGAGGGTTCCTGCCGCTCTAGGAGAGGGCGCTGCATTGGCGAGCCTGCTCACGGGGTGCCTCTCGACGCTGGAGATGCCGGCCTCCGCGTCGTTTGGTCGTGCTTGTGCGACGACCACCACGTCTGCAACCTTCTCCCGACATGGATGCGCTCGCAGGAGGTACGAAAAATGGTGGCTGAGGGGAGGATGAAAGCGGCGGATCTGATGCGAGATGGTAACCCTAAATTGCCAGCTACCTGTAGATATAGCGGCTGGAGGGGGCGGTTAGCGGGCCGGTCGTGAAACGTTTATAGGCCAGTGCAAATATGGCGGACTTGTTCTAGCCCGAAAACGATCGGATACGCCGCAAATATAGGAAGCCCCATATAGGTGAGCGCTTGATTGATCACTGGTTTGCTCCATCGACCGCGTTTACAGGTCCCTACCCAAAAAGAAACTAGTCAACCGTTGATTAATATGAAAAATGAAAAATTCACAAAAAAATGAAAAAGCTTATGAATTCAGAAATGTTCACGGATTTTGAATAAAAGTTCACAAGTTTTTTTATAAGAAGTTTACCAAATTAAAAAATCGTGCAATTTGAAAAAAACATCATAAAATTGGAGAAAAGTTCATCCGATTTGGAAAAATGTTCATCGAATCTGAAAAAAGTTTATCAAGTTTGAAAAAAGTTCTTTGGATCTGAAAAAAGTTCATCAAATTTGAAAAAAGTAGACTGAATTTGAGAAAAGTTAATCAAATCTGAAAAAAGTTCATCTAAATTAAAAAGGAAGTCATCGATTTTGAAAAAATTCACAGGATCTGAAAATAGTTCATCGAATTTAGTAAAGATTCATTTGTTTAAAATAAAAGTCTATTAGTTTTACAAAAATGTGAAATTTAAAATGGAAAAGAAAAAGAAAAAAAGAAAAAGCAAGAAGAGAAAAGACCAACACAAAAAACCCTCAAAAAAGAAACCAAAAAAATTATTTGAAGAAGGATAAAAGGAAAAAAACAAACTACATTTGCATCAGCGACTGTGGTGGTGTAGCTTTTCCCTCGCACCTGATATCTTCTGAACAACCAGCTACTTTTGTCATCGCACTAGGACTAGGACTAGAGAAGGCGTCAAGATTTACTGTAAACCAGGAAGAAACTCCGGGCTCATGTTACCTTGCTGCAGGGATGACAGTAACAAGTATATTTTAAAGTAAGGATTTTACAGTAACTGATCCACTCATGTTACAGAGTTCAATCAAGATATATAGATTTTACAGTAACAAGTACGTATATTTTAAACATCATATGGTAAAATCCTAGCACCTGAACCTTTGCCATATGATGTTTATTTTACCACTCAAGATGCACCATCAAATATCAGGTGCTAGGATTTTACCACCCAAGAGATGTTCTCCACCACGTGACAGTGACACACGTGGTAAGCAATCCAAACAATTAAGAAAAAAAAATATGTTCTCCAGTAACCAGGCTGAATGCACCACAAGGAAACCGAGATTGACGAGGGATTTATCATAGAACCAACCTCATCGACACTCCAGATACACGCCACCTCCAATGACCGATTTACTGGCTCTAGACACCAATTGTCTACAATTGAATTTCAGAGATTCTGCCTTGATTTGCTAGGGTTTATTTATACAGCCAAAGGCCACTGGCGGCTAGATCCCCTACAAGTTTAATTGCTGAGTAGATTAGTTTCAGTTTCAGGTATTTTGTGCAGGCTGCTACAGTGTGCCACTACATCTTTTTAGACAAAAAAAAAGTACAACCATGTTTATTTTTATCTTTAATTGCAAGCTACATATGGCCAAAGGTCAAAACTGAGCATCCAATTTTTTTAAAGAAAGAAAAAATGGAACCTGCATTCCTTTACCACCCTCATACTCCTACCTGAAGTGAAAAAGGATGATTTTTATTTTCAATTGGAAGTGCTCAGTTTTGACTTAGTAACAACATTAGTTGTCAGTGACTTGAATATGAAGAGCTTGTCGTACTTTACCAAACTGCTATTTTATTTCTGTTGATAAGCAAACTCTAGTTCCTTGAAATCAACAATGGAAACTGAACCAGCATTACTACTACATACTGGATTCTGCAGCTAAGCTTAAGGAAAGGATACAAAATTGCCATCAAGCAATTATTTGCTCCGCAGCAAATCCGAATACTAGATGAAAATGGTCCAGAATAACACCAGGTACTACAATTTAAGGTACGTTTCATCATACAGCAAGATAAGATAGATTATTTAAGCCGACCGACTTAACACGGACCAGCAACACTAGTTGCTGTAAACATGGAGCAGCAACACTAGACAGCTGATAGATAGCAAATTAAGTAACAGAATGCATGCATGCATACACTACCTGCAGTTCAAAATGACAGATTTGCTGAATCATTCAGAACACCGCCTCGATCTTGAATTGCCTGTTAAACATGTAACGACCGGATTTGTGCTTTATCATACAGACGCCACACATTGCCCCTTTGCCTTTGCCGCCATTCTCGTCACCAGAGCTACTCTCGTTGTGGTGGCCACTCTCGTTGTCGGAGCCATCGGTGCCAGCATTGTTATTGTTGTGGCCACTCTCGTTGCCGGAGCCATCGGTGCCACTATTGTTATTGTGGTGGCCACTCTTGTTGCCTTTGCCTTTGCTGCCATTGCTGAACGCTACCTCCATACCAGTGAAGAGGGCAAATTCCTTGTCGGGAACTATACGGTTGCCAGATGCAATGGTACCCAAGATGTCCACGAGGATGAACCTGCCAGAACCGAGACTCACGACCTTGGACTTGAGCAAAATGTTGGGCTGCCACTCCTGTGGCAGGTCATCACGAGCCCAGATCTGCATCTTCTCCAGCAGTGGTTCCTCCCCTCCGACAAGGCCGGAGAGGTCAGCAGCGCAGGGGAGGTTGTCTTGTGAGATTCCAAACCAGAGTCCAAGCTCAGGGACATAATCCACCTTGCCATGGAAGGGCATGAGCCAGTCACCAGCTTTGCTCCCCTCACGAGTCCTGATGTGGAAGCAGTAGGTGCCGGCACCCTCAGCGCCAGAGATGGAGAAGCAGATGGTGTCGCCGACGAGGACATGGCTGTGGACAACGGCGCGTTTGTAGTGGCTGATCCACGGCGGCAGCGTGAGGGCATCGCAGTGCCAGAACCTGTGAGATGCGGGGCTTGGGCGGAACCCCCTCCACACCAGGGCCTCGAACTGCGGCCGCTCCTCCGCCATGTGCGGGTAGAGGAGGCCATCGATGATGTAGAGGTCACCGGTGTCTTAGCCGTCAAAGATTTGTAGGTCCGACGGAGGGACGGAGACGGCCATCGGCACCTCCTTTTCTCCGTGGAGCCATGGCAGCGTATCGATGCAGCGAGTGCCATCGACAACGTCGAAGCGCAGCATGCGGTTCCCGTTGTCGGCCAAGACAACCTTGCTCTCCGAGGCGGTGGGCAAGAAATGAACCGTGTGATGGTTCCCCATGGAGTAGTCGAGCTGCGGCGGCCTTATGACCAGCTCGGTTTTTGGCGGATCCATCTTGGGCGCCGCCGCCTCCGCCGCCGCCAAATTAGTGTTGGAGATCCTTCTTGTGTTGGTCGCACTGGCACTGGCGTTGGCGGGCGTCAGTGTTGGTAACACCTTGCCATGCGCGGCCACTTCTTCCGCCGCCGGGTGAAAAAAATTCATCTTGAGGAGGTCCAAGCGCCGGAGCGAATACAAGCGCCTGAGGCCGTCATACATCCCAAGGTTCAGGATCCGCCGCATGCCGCCCTTCATCCTCTCCTACGATCTCGTGGGAGGGTAACAAGTGTTAGGTTGATCTTTCCACCGAATGGGCCCAACGGCCCATCGGATCCTGATCTATTCGCGTCCTGATCGGGGGCGCCCAACCCTTTTATGGTTGGTGAGCCCCTGTGACCTGCGATACATATAGAGAGGTGGGGACCGGGGCATACGGTACGAGGTTCATTGTGCCGCCAGTCTCTCCACCGAAACTCCCTTCCGATCTAGGGTAATCGCAGTGCTCACGGGAAGCACCACCGTCACCCCTCCATCTCGATCTTGCCGTCACCACCACCGCCACCGCATCGACATGGAAGGTGGCTCGAGCTCTTCAGGGCAGGATGCAGGTAGTACTCCGTTCCATCCCTTCCCTCTGATCTTACTCTCTCGACCCATGGATTAGTGCAGAATACAGACAGGGCATCCGATCTAATCTAGCCTAATGATATAAAGTGTCTATCATTGGTGTCAGAGCTGCTAGGCTTAGATTTTCGGTAGCCTAGAAATTACAACAGAAATTACCAAAGTATCCCCCTCCCCTAAAGAACCCTAGAAGGGAGAGAAAAGTCACCGAAGAAGGCCCTCGGGCTCACCGGCAAAGTGGCGCCGCCATCCTGGCCGCGCAGTTCCTCTCGATCCGGACGGGCATCGGCAAGCCGAGCCGTCCGGACGAAGAACCACCGGAAGCCCCACGGCTCGCCGACAAAGAAAAGAAGAAGAAAAAAAAGAGTCATCACCCTGGAGGGGCAAAGGGCACCGCGGCCTAACCGCTTGATGGCGACGCGCTCACCGCAAGGTGGATGCACAGCCGGCGAGGGGGAAGGCCACGACGCCACCGTCGACTGATCCGCCGTCGTTACACGGAATGGGAGCAGAGGATATCCTCGTCCGCGTCTCTCTCTCTCTCTGTTGCTGGAGGTGGAGAAAGGACTAAGGAAGGAGAAGGAGAGGGCCAGGCATGGCGCGGTGGTCTGCCACCGTCGCCGGCAGTCGGTGTTGCCCTCACCCGCCGCGTGGGACAAAGACGCAGGGGGAGGGGAAAGGTATGGAGAGGCTGGCGCGGCGGTGGCGGTGTCCGACCGGCTGGTGCCGTCCTCTCCGTCGGATAAGGCGCGACGGTGGCCGGGCCCTTGCCACGGCTGCGAGCGCTAGGGGAGGAGGAATGACTGAGCGATTCCTTCGGCGCTCGTTTTGACCCAACGAGGCTCACGGGCCGCCGTCCGATCGGCACCGACGGTCGGGATTAAAACCCTAGCGTCGAGACGGGCCGACTGGGCCGAAGGTGTGCACTGTTTGCTGGACTCAGGCCGGTGGGAGTGCAGCTAGGCAGGCCTCGGCCCATAGAGGCGCGCACGACGCGCGCAGGCCGCGGGCCGCGTAAAGTCGGCCAATGGCCGTGTTTTTCTTTTTCTTTTAAATTTTGGTTATATGTTTTCTGTCCAATTTTGGGTAGATTGTAAATAGAAAAGAAAAGTTGCAAAGTTTCTGAAAAAGAAAAATAGAAAAGTCTCTGATTGATTATTTTCAAAAAAGAAAAGTTCATGAATTTTATAACAAAAAATATAATAAAGTTCGTGATTTTTTTATTTAATAAAAGAAAAGTTTCTATCCAGATTTAAAAGTTCATGAACTATTTTCATGTTTTCTGCTGCGTAAATATTTAAAAGTGTGCTTTTATAAAGAAATAAAATTTAGAGAGAATTGTTTTTTTATAGAGCACATCAAAGTGATTATTCGAATTAATATGATTATGTTATTTTTATAACCAACGTTGTTAATAACATGATCATGTTTTTCTTTTTTAAAGGTGCTTTTATTTCTATTATTTTGCCCAACGGTGATATAGATTTAATTGCATAGACAATTATATGTTTAATTTGACCAACGTTAGATTAACATATGGTTGTTATAATTTACAGGAGGTTTCAACTTGATGAGTTGTTTAAAAGAAGTTCCAACACTCAGAGGTGATAATTACACCGAGTGGAGGAAGAAAGTTGATTTGCCCTTTGTCTGTGCTGAGGTTGACTGGGTTGTGGATGAACCACAGCCGGTCAGGCCTACAGAGCCAGTTAGAGCGGCCACTGATGATGCTGCTGCATGGAGTAAAAAGAGGAGTAACTATGCTCCATTAGAGTTCTCCTACACTCTTAACAATCAAAAGTGGGTAAATGCCAGCAAAAAGTGTATGGCGTTTATAAATAACACAATTGAGAACGCCATTGCGGGCTCGATTGCAGAGTGCACTTCCGTAGAGGAGTTGCTTAAAAAGATAAAGAGCCAGTTCACTGGTTCTTCAAAGACATATGCAACCCAGTTGATAAAACAACTGGTAACAGAGAACTACACTGGTGGTGGTCATGGCATTCGATAGCACATTCTTAGGATGAGTAACATGGCTGCAAAACTCAAGCCCATGGATGCAGACTTGGAGCTCAAACCTACGCTCCTCGTCCACCTGATTATGGCCTCGTTGTCTAAAGAGTTTGACACATTTGTTGTCAATTATAACATGTCGCCTGAAAAATGGGACATAGAAAAGACAATAGCCATGTGCGTCCAAGAAGAGGACAGATTGAAAGCCTCAAATGGTGGTTCTATCAACTATGTGAAGGACCAAAAGAAGAAGAACTTCAATCCAAACGACAAAGGTTCTCCTTCTAAGCCACATGGAAAAGCACCCTATCAGCATCAGAATCAGCAGAAGTTCTTTTCAGTGGACAAAGACACTTGTCTCCACTGCAAGCAGACAGGGCACTACAAGAAGGACTGCCCTGCTTGGCTAAAGTCTGTTATGGCAAAGAGAGGTAACGACATCGTTTCCTTTGTAAATGAATCCTTGTATGTAAAGTTTTCAAAATCTACTTGGTGGATTGACTCTGGAGCAACTGTTCACGTTGCAAACTCTTTACAGAGATTCCGTTCGACGAGGACTATGCAAAGAAGAGAAAGATGCATTGAGGTAGCTAATGTTGGAAATATGCCCTAGAGGCAATAATAAAATGGTTATTATTGTATTTCCTTGTTCATGATAATTGTCTATTGTTCATGCTACAATTGTGTTAACCAGAAACCGTAATACATGTGTGAATACATAGACCATCACATGTCCCTAGTGAGCCTCTAGTTGGCTAGCTCGTTGATCAATAGATGGTCACGGTTTCATGACCATGGACATTGGATGTCGTTGATAACGGGATCACATCATTAGGAGAATGATGTGATGGACAAGACCCAATCCTAAGCATAGCACAAGATCGTGTAGTTCGTTTGCTAAAGCTTTTCAATGTCAAGTATCATTTCCTTAGACCATGAGATTGTGTAACTCCCGGATACCGTAGGAATGCTTTGGGTGTGCCAAACGTCACAACGTAACTGGGTGGCTATAAAGGTACACTACGGGTATCTCCGAAAGTGTCTGTTGGGTTGACACGAATCAAGACTGGGATTTGTCACTCCGTGTGACGGAGAGGTATCTCTGGGCCCACTCGGTAAGACATCATCATAATGAGCTCAATGTGACTAAGGAGTTAGCCACGGGATGATGTGTTACGGAACGAGTAAAGAGACTTGCCGGTAACGAGATTGAACAAGGTATGGCGATACCGACGATCGAATCTCGGGCAAGTACCATACCGATAGACAAAGGGAATTGTACACGGGATTGATTGAATCCCTGACATCGTGGTTCATCCGATGAGATCATCGTGGAGTACGTGGGAGCCAACATGGGTATCCAGATCCCGCTGTTGGTTATTGGCCGGAGAGGTGTCTCGGTCATGTCTACGTGTCTCCCGAACCCGTAGGGTCTACACACTTAAGGTTCGATGACGCTAGGGTTATAGGGAAAAGGTATACGTGATTACCGAAGGTTGTTCGGAGTCCCGGATGAGATCCCGGACGTCACGAGGAGCTCCGGAATGGTCCGGAGGTAAAGATTGATATATAGGAAGTCCATTTTTGGTCACCGGAAAGTTTTCGGGCTCATCGGTAGTGTACCGGGAGTGCCGGGAGGGTGCCGGAGGACCCCCGGGAGGGGTGTGACGACCAGAGGACTTCATGGGCTGTTAGATAAAGTGTGTCAGCCCTTATTGGGCTGGGAAATACTTTTGCTAAAGGCCCATGTGGCTGGAGATAAGGAGATAAGGCAAAAAGGATTTAAAAGGAGGAGATCCACCTCCCTTGTGGGAGGTGGACTCTCCCTTTAATTCGGCCGGCCATCTCCTCTTTGGAGTAGAGGCCAAGCCAGCCCTCCACGTCCCTCCTCCTATATATACTTGAGGTTTTGGATGTTTTGAGATGGGATTTGATCTCTCTCTCTCACGGCGAAGCCCTACCTCTCTTCTTCCTCCTCCGCAGCGCTTAGGCGAAGCCCTGTCGGAATACCTTGCTACTCCACCACCACCACGCCGTCGTGCTGCTGTTGGAGCCCTTCCCCAACCTCTCCTTCCTCCTTGCTGGATCAAGGTGTTGGAGACGTCACCGGGCTGCACGTGTGTTGAACGCGGAGGTGCCGTCCGTTCGGCACTTGATCGGATCTACCGCGATCTGAATCGCTGCGAGTACGACTCCATCAACCGCGTTCTTGTAACGCTTCCGCTTAGCGATCTTCAAAGGTATGAAGATGCAATCTCTCCCCTCTCGTTGCTGGTTTCTCCATAGATAGATCTTGGTGAACGTAGGAATTTTTTGATTTACTACTACGTCTCCCAACAGTGGCATCATGAGCTAGGTCTATGCGTAGAATCTATGCACGAGTAGAACACAAAGCAGTTGTGGGCGTCGATTTTGTTAATATGCTTGCCGTTACTAGTCTTATCTTGATTCGACGGTATTGTGGGATGAAGCGGCCCGGACCAACCTTACACGTACGCTTACGTGAGACCGGTTCCACCGCCTGACATGCACTAGTTGCATAAGGTGGCTAGCGGGTGTCTGTCTCTCCCACCTTAGTTGGATTGGATTCGATGAAAAGGGTCCTTATGAAGGGTAAATAGCAATTGGCATATCACGTTGTGGTTTTGACGTAGGTAAGAAACGTTCTTGCTAGAAACCTATAGCAACCACGTAAAAACATGCAACTACAAATTAGAGGACGTCTAACTTGTTTTTGCAGCATATGCCGTGTGATGTGATATGGCCAAAAGGATGTGATGTGATGCATTGTGATGTATGAGATTGATCATGTTCTTGTAATAGGGTTCACGACTTGCATGTCGATGACTATGACAACCGGCAGGAGCCATAGGAGTTGTCTTATATTATTGTATGACCTGCGTGTCAATCATAAACGCCATGTAATTACTTTACTTTATTGCTAAACGTTAGCTGTAGTAGTAGAAGTAATAGTTGGCGAGACAACTTCATGAAGACACAATGATGGAGATCATGATGATGGAGATCATGGTGTCGTGCCGGTGACAGTGATGATCATGGTGCCCCGAAGATGGAGATCAAAGGAGCAAGATGATATTGGCCATATCATGTCACTATATTGATTGCATGTGATGTTTATCATGTTTACATCTTATTTGCATAGAACGACGGTAGTAAATAAGATGATCTCTCAATAAAATTTCAAGAAAGGTGTTCACCCTAACTGTGCACCGTTGCTAAGGATCGTCGTTCCGAAGCACCACGTGATGATCGGGTGTGATAGGTTCTAACGTTCGCATACAACGGGTGTAAGCCAGATTTACACATGCGAAACACTTAGGTTGACTTGACGAGCCTAGCATGTACAGACATGGCCTCGGAACACGGAAGACCGAAAGGTCGAACATGAGTCGTATAGAAGATACGATCAACATAGAGATGCTCACCATGGATGACTAGTCCGTCTCACGTGATGATCAGACACGGGCTAGTTGACATGGATCATGTATCACTTGGAAGACTAGAGAGATGTCTATCTAAGTGGGAGTTCATTAATAATTTGATTAAATGAACTTAATTATCATGAACTTAGTCTAAAATGTCCTTGCAAATTATGTCGTAGATAGCTCGCGCTGTAGCTCCACAGTTTTATTGATACAATCCTAGAGAAAAGTAAGTTGAAAGTTGATGGTAGCAATAATGCGGACTGGGTCCGTGATCTGAGGATTGTCCTCATTGCTGCACAGAAAGCTTATGTTTTTTTTATGTACCGCTAACTGCATCACTCCCTCAAGCGTTGTCTGTAGATGTTGTGAACATATGACAGACACTTTTTGGTGACTACGTGATAGTTCAATGCGTCATGCATTACGGCTTAGAATTGAGGCTCCAAAACGTTTTGAACGTCACGGAACATATGAGATGTTCTAGGAGCTGAGATTGTGATCTCAGGCTCGTGCCTATGTTGAGAGGTATGAGACCTCCAACAAGATTCTTTGTCTGCAAGATAAAGGAGAATAGCTCAATCGGTGAGCGTGTGCTCAGATTGTCTGGGTGCTACAATCACTTGAATCAAGTGGGAGTTAATCTTCCAGATGAGATAGTGATTAATGCAGTTCTCCAAGTCACTGCCACCAAGCTACTAGAGCTTCGTGATGAACTATAACATGCCAGGGATGGATAAGATGATCCCTGAGTTGTTCGTGATGTTTGACACCACGAAGGTAGAAATCAAGAAGGAGCATCAAGTGTTGATGGTTAAGTGAAACCACTAGTTTCAAAAGAGGCAAGGGCAAGAACGGAAAACTTCAGGAATGGCAAGCCAGTTGTTGCTCTAGTGAAGAAACCCAAGGTTGAGCCCGAACCCGAGACTAAGTGCTTCTGTTATGAGGAGAATGTTCGCTGAAGCGGAAAACCCCTAGATGCTTGGTAGATAAGAAGGCTGGTAATGTCAGTGGAAGTATATTTGATATACGTGTTAGTGATGTGTACCTTGCTGGTACTCCTAGTAGCACCTGGGTATTGGATACCGGTTCGGTTACTAAGTGTTAGCAACTTGAAATAAAAGCTATGGAGTAAATGGAGACTAGCTAGGTGAAAGGTGACGATGTGTGTTGGAAGTATTTCCAAGATTGATGTGATCACCATCGCACGCTCTCTCTACCTTCAGGATTTGTGATAAACCTAAATAAATGTTATTTGGTGTTTGCGTTGAGCATGAACGTGATTAGATCATGATTAGTGCGATACGGTTATTCATATAAGTTAGAGAATAATGGTTATTCTGTTTACATGGATAATGCCTTCAATGGTCATGCACCCACTCGAAATGGTTTATCAAATCATGATCGTAGTAGTACACATATTCATAACATTGGTACCAAAAGATACAAAGTTAATAATGATAGTACCACATGCTTGTGGCACTGCCACGTAATGTCATATTGGTATAAATCGCATGAAGAAACTCCATGATGATGGATTTTTTGACTCACTCGATTTCGAATCGGTTGAGACATGCGAGCCATGCCTCTTGGGCAAGATGACTGAGACCCCGTCATCCAATATGATGGAGCGGGCAAGTGGCTTATTGGAATTAATACATGTTGATGTATGTGGTCCAATGAGTGTTAAAACACACAGTGGATATCGTTGTTTTTCTTTACCTTCACTGATGATTTGAGTAAATATGGGGATATTTACTTAATGAAACACGAATCTGAAATGTTTGAAAGGTTCAAGGAGTTTCAGAGTGAAGTTAAAGATCATCGTGACAAGAAGATAAATGTCTATGATATGATCATAGAGGTGAATATCTAAGTTACGAGTTTGGTATGCAATTTTAGACAATGTGGAAATTGTTTCACAGCTCACGCCTCCTGGAACACCATAGTGTGATGGTGTGTTCGAACGTCGTAGTCGTGCTCTATTGGATATAGTGAGTACTATGATGTCTCTTATCATTTTGCCACTATCGTTATGGGGTTATGCATTAAAGACAAATCCATTCACTTTAATAGGGCACCATCTAAGTCTGTTGAGATGACACCGTGAGAATTATGGTTTGACAGAAGCCTAAGCTGTCATTTCTTAATGTTTGGGGCTGCGACGCTTATGTGAAAATGGGTTTTTCACCTAGCGAGCTCGAACTCAAAGCAGACAAATGCATCTTCATAGAATACCCTAATGAGACATTGGGTATACCTTCTATCTCAGATCCAAGCGCAAAAGGTGTTTGTTGCTAAGAACGGGTCCTTTCTTGAGAAAGAGTTTCTCTCGAAAGAATTGAGTGGGAGGAAGATAGAACTTGATAAGGTTGTTGAACCTTTGTTTCAACCAGAGAATAGCGCAACACAGAAAGATGTTTCTGTAGAGCCTACTCAGTTGAAAAGGAAGTTAATGATGATGATCATGAAGCTTCGGATCAAGTCACTATCGAACCTCGTAGGTCGACAAGGACGCGTACTGCTCCTGAGTAGTACGACAACCCTGTCTTAAAAATCATGTTGTTGGACAACGATGAACCTACGAACTATGGAGAAGCGATGGTGGGCCCGGATTCCAACAAATGGCTAGGAGCCATGAAATCCGAGAAAGGATCCATGTATGAAAACCAAGTATGGACTTTGGTAGACTTGCCTGTTGAATGGCGGGTCATTGAGTACAAATGGACCTTTGAGATAAACATAGACGCTAATGGTGAAATGTCACCGTTTATAAAGCTCGACTTGTCGCAAAGAAGTTTCCGCCAAGTTCAAGGAGTTGACTGCAATGAGATTGTCTCATCTGTAGCGATGCTAAAAGTCTATTAAAATTTTGTTAGCAGTTGCTGCATTTTTCGATTATGAAATCTGGCAGATGGATGACAAAACAAGGTTTCCGTAATGGTTTTTGTGAGGAAGAGTTGTATGTGATACAACCAGAAGGTTTTGTCAATCCTAAGGATGCTAATAATATGCAAACTCCAGCGATCCTTCTATGGACTGGAGCAAGCATGTCGGAGTTGGAATATATGCTTTGATTAGGTGATCAAAGTGTTTAAGTTTATACAAAGTTTATGAGAAACTTGTATTTGCAAGAAAGTGAGTGGGAGCACTATAGAATTTCTTATAAGAATATGTAGTTGACATATTATTGATCGGAAATGATGTAGAATTTCTGGAAGAGCATGAAGGGTTGTTTGAAAAGAGTTTTTTCAAAGGAAGACCCAGATAAAGCTACTATTTTATTGAGCATCAAGATCTATAGGGATAGATCAATTCGCTTGATAAGTTTTTTCGACGAAGACATACCTTGACAAGTTTTTGAAGGAGTTCAAAATAGATGGGTCAAAGAAGGAGTTCTTGACTGTATTGTAAGGTGTGAAATTGAGTAAGACTCAATACCCGACCTCGGCAGAAGATAAAGAAGAGATGAGTGTCATCTCCTATGCTTTAGCCATAGGCTCTATATAGTATGCCGTGCTGTGTACCGCACCTGTGTGTGCCTTGCCCTGAGTCTGTCAAGGGGTACAAGAGTAATCCAAGAGTGGATCACTAGACAGCGGTCAAAGTTAGCCTTAGTAACTTGAGAACTAAGGAAATATTTCTCGATTATGGAGGTGATAAAGAGTTCATCGTAAAGTGTTACGATGATGCAAGCTTTAAAACCAATCCGGATGACTCTTAGTAGAAATCCAGCTACGTATAGTGGAGCAGCCATTTGGAATAGCTCCAAGTGGAGCGTGGGAGCAGTATCTACAAATATGAAATGGAAAGTTTGCAAAGGTACACACGGATCTGAATGTCGCAGACCCGCTGACTAAAAACCTCTTTCACGAGCAGAACATGAACAAACCCCAGAACTTATTGGGTGTTAATCACATGATGATATGATCACATGGTGATGTAAGTGTTAATCACATGGTGATGTGAACTAGATTATTGACTCTAGTGCAAGTGGGAGACTGTTGGAAATATGCCCTAGAGGCAATAATAAAATGGTTATTATTGTATTTCCTTGTTCATGATAATTGTCTATTGTTCATGCTACAATTGTGTTAACCAGAAACCGTAATACATGTGTGAATACATAGACCATCACATGTCCCTAGTGAGCCTCTAGTTGGCTAGCTCGTTGATCAATAGATGGTCACGGTTTCATGACCATGGACATTGGATGTCGTTGATAACGGGATCACATCATTAGGAGAATGATGTGATGGACAAGACCCAATCCTAAGCATAGCACAAGATCGTGTAGTTCGTTTGCTAAAGCTTTTCAATGTCAAGTATCATTTCCTTAGACCATGAGATTGTGTAACTCCCGGATACCGTAGGAATGCTTTGGGTGTGCCAAACGTCACAACGTAACTGGGTGGCTATAAAGGTACACTACGGGTATCTCCGAAAGTGTCTGTTGGGTTGACACGAATCAAGACTGGGATTTGTCACTCCGTGTGACGGAGAGGTATCTCTGGGCCCACTCGGTAAGACATCATCATAATGAGCTCAATGTGACTAAGGAGTTAGCCACGGGATGATGTGTTACGGAACGAGTAAAGAGACTTGCCGGTAACGAGATTGAACAAGGTATGGCGATACCGACGATCGAATCTCGGGCAAGTACCATACCGATAGACAAAGGGAATTGTACACGGGATTGATTGAATCCCTGACATCGTGGTTCATCCGATGAGATCATCGTGGAGTACGTGGGAGCCAACATGGGTATCCAGATCCCGCTGTTGGTTATTGGCCGGAGAGGTGTCTCGGTCATGTCTACGTGTCTCCCGAACCCGTAGGGTCTACACACTTAAGGTTCGATGACGCTAGGGTTATAGGGAAAAGGTATACGTGATTACCGAAGGTTGTTCGGAGTCCCGGATGAGATCCCGGACGTCACGAGGAGCTCCGGAATGGTCCGGAGGTAAAGATTGATATATAGGAAGTCCATTTTTGGTCACCGGAAAGTTTTCGGGCTCATCGGTAGTGTACCGGGAGTGCCGGGAGGGTGCCGGAGGACCCCCGGGAGGGGTGTGACGACCAGAGGACTTCATGGGCTGTTAGATAAAGTGTGTCAGCCCTTATTGGGCTGGGAAATACTTTTGCTAAAGGCCCATGTGGCTGGAGATAAGGAGATAAGGCAAAAAGGATTTAAAAGGAGGAGATCCACCTCCCTTGTGGGAGGTGGACTCTCCCTTTAATTCGGCCGGCCATCTCCTCTTTGGAGTAGAGGCCAAGCCAGCCCTCCACGTCCCTCCTCCTATATATACTTGAGGTTTTGGATGTTTTGAGATGGGATTTGATCTCTCTCTCTCACGGCGAAGCCCTACCTCTCTTCTTCCTCCTCCGCAGCGCTTAGGCGAAGCCCTGTCGGAATACCTTGCTACTCCACCACCACCACGCCGTCGTGCTGCTGTTGGAGCCCATCCCCAACCTCTCCTTCCTCCTTGCTGGATCAAGGTGTTGGAGACGTCACCGGGCTGCACGTGTGTTGAACGCGGAGGTGCCGTCCGTTCGGCACTTGATCGGATCTACCGCGATCTGAATCGCTGCGAGTACGACTCCATCAACCGCGTTCTTGTAACGCTTCCGCTTAGCGATCTTCAAAGGTATGAAGATGCAATCTCTCCCCTCTCGTTGCTGGTTTCTCCATAGATAGATCTTGGTGAACGTAGGAAATTTTTGATTTACTACTACGTCTCCCAACAGCTAATGGAGTCCAAGCAGAAGTTGAAGCTGTCGGCGATGTCTCTTTGGAGTTAGCTGATGGATTCAACCTTCTTCTTCGTGATGTCTTATTTGTTCCCTCATGTAATAGAAACTTAATTAGTGTTTCTTGTTTAGACAAAGACAATTATGAGTGTTACTTTGGACATGGCAAGTGTGCCATATGGTGTAATAATGCTTATGTTGGTGATGCTTTGCTTCATAATGAGCTTTATTTGCTATCACTCCGTGAAAAAGTGCATTATGTGTCCAATGTGAATGCTCGAGCTACCTCGTCGAACAAAGAACAAAACAAAAGAAAAAGAACTGATGACTCATCGAAATTATGGCACTGTCGCTTGGGCCATATTTCCAGGGGGAGAATAGAAAGATTAGTAAAAAGTGAAATTCTTCCTCCATTAGAGTTTCCAAACTTAGAACAATGCGTGGATTGCATTAAAGGAAAGTATGTCAAACAAATCAAAAAGGGTGCAATTCATAGCACAGGAACACTGGAAGTTATCCACACCGACATTTGTGGACCATTTCCAGTGAAAAGTGTGGATGGATATGACTCGTTCATAACCTTCACAAATGATTACTCTCGTTCTGGTTATATTTATCCAATCAAAGAAAGATCCGAAGCATTGGATAAGTTTAAGATATTTAAAGCTGAAGTTGAAAATCAGCATGATAAAAGAATAAAGATAGTAAGATCCGATCGTGGCGGAGAGTACTACGGTCGGCACACCCCATATGGCCAAGTCCCTGGACCTTTTGCAAAGTTCTTACAGGAGACTGGCATAGTAGCCCAGTATTCAATGCCGGGCGAGCCTCAGCAAAATGGAGTAGCTGAAAGGCGTAACCGTACTCTGATGGATATGGTGCGCAGTATGATGAGTTACTCCACATTGCCATTGGGATTATGGATGGAGGCATTGAAAAGCGCCATTCACATTCTCAACAGAGTGCCAAGCAAGTCGGTTCCCAAAACACTGTACGAGCTGTGGACAGGAAGAGTGCCCTCTGTAAAACACTTTAGGGTGTGGGGGTGCCCCGCTGAGGCCAAAATGTTTAATCCAAACATTGCAAAGTTAGATCCCAAAACAGTGAGTTGCCACTTCATTGGCTATCCAGACAGATCAAAAGGTTTTCGTTTCTACTGCCCAAACAGATATACAAAGTTTGTAGAAATGAGACACGCGGTCTTCTTAGAGGACGAAATGATGAGGGGGAGCATGGTAGCTCAGAAAATTGATCTTGAGGAGAAGAGGGTGCATGCACCTAATCCAATGATTCAGGAGCCATTTTTCTCACTACCAGCTGTAACTCCACCCATGACAACTATGGTGGAAGACCTGGAACCTGTCCATCAGGAGCCGATTGAACCTGTTGTTGAGCATGAAAGGGAGATACAACAGTCAACAGTAGAAGATGTGCCAGAAATTGAGGCACTTAGAAGATCTAATAGAACAAGAAGATCTGCTATTTCTACTGATTATAAAGTTTATAATACAGAAATGGTTCATATGGACGGTGATCCCGCTACATATGAAGAAGCCATTAAAGGCCCTAACTCATCAAAATGGCTACAAGCAATGGAAGATGAGATGAATTCTATGAGTTCCAAAGATGTTTGGGACTTAGTGGAAATTCCTAAAGGAGCCAAAACAGTAGGCTGCAAATGGGTCTACAAAACCAAGTATGATCCTAGTGGCAATGTAGAAAAGTATAAAGCAAGACTTGTAGCTAAAGGATTTACACAAAGAGAAGGGATAGATTACAATGAGACTTTTTCCTTCGGTCTCATGTAAGGATTCCTTCAGAATCATAATGGCATTAGTTGCTCACTTTGATTTAGAGTTACATCAAATGGATGTCAAGACGGAATTTCTGAATGTTGATTTAAAAGAAAAGGTCTACATGAAACAACCAAAGGGTTTTATCATGGAAGGCAAGAAAAGTATGGGATGCCGCCTAAAGAAATCCATTTATGGATTAAGACAAGCCTCTAGACAGTGGTATCTAAAGTTTAATCAAACTGTTAAAAGTTTTGGGTTCAAAGAAAATATTGAGGATAATTGCATTTATGCAAAGTTTAAAAATGGGAAATATATTTTCCTAATCTTGTATGTGGATGATATCCTGCTTGCTAGCAGTGATGTTAGTCTACTACTAGAGACAAAGAAGTTCTTATACTCAAATTTTGATATCACAGATCTTGGTGAAGCATCCTATGTTTTGGGCATAGAAATTCACCGAGATAGGAACAGTGGAGTCTTAGGACTATCGCAGAAGGCATATTTGGAGAAGGTTCTTCAAAAGTATAATATGCATGCGAGTAAAGCCACACCTGCTCCTATAGTCAAGGGCGATAGTTTTGGGAAACTCCAATGTCCCAAAAACCAGTACGAGATCGATCTCATGAAACCAGTACCATATGCTTCGGCTGTTGGAAGCTTACAGTATGCACAAGTGTGCACCCGCCCTGACTTAGCTTTTGTTACCGGGGTACTCGGTAGATGTCAAGAGAATCCAGGCATGGAGCACTGGAAAATGGCAAAGAAGGCATTGCGTTATGCGCAAGGCACGAAGCACTACATGCTAACATACAGGAGGTCTGACTCCCTAGAGATAAAAGGGTATTCAGACGCAGATTTTGCGGGGGACAGAGATGATAGAAAATCCACGTCAGGATATGTCTTCACTCTCGCAGGAGGGTCTATTTCGTGGAAAAGCTCCAAACAGTCAATAGTCGCATCATCCACGATGTATGCAGAATTCATAGCATGCTTCGAAGCCACGGGGCAGGCGATATGGCTAAAGAAATTTGTACCCGACTTGAAAGTGGTAGATTGTATTCACAAACCACTAAAGATGTACTGTGACAACCAGCCCGCAGTATTCTATGCTCACAACAACAAGTCGAGTAATGCTGCCAAAACAATAGAGATAAAGTACTATGTTGTGAAAGATAAAATCCAGGATCAGACTATAAGTCTCGAGCATATAAAGACAAAGGATATGCTTGTGGATCTGCTAATGAAAGGCTTACCACCCAATGTGTTCAAGGAACACTTAGCTGGCATGGGTATAAGGGAAAGCCTATGATTCCTGGATCCTGAGAGGCCCAAAAAGAACAGGATTTGTTTCTGAACAAAACGTATGTTGTAGCTGTATGATTCTATCTGCAATCAAGCTGTGACAATGAGACATGCTCAATGTACCAATATGCGATGAAACGACTAAACTAGAAAGTATAAAGTTAAAAGTAAAAGTTGAGATCAAGGGGGAGAATGTTAGGTTGATCTCTCCACCGAGTGGGCCCAACGGCCCATCGGACCCTGATCTATTCCCGCCTTGGTCGGGGGCGCCCAACCCTCTTATGGTTGGTGGGCCCCTGTGACCTGCGATACATATAGAGAGGTGGGGGCCGGGGCACACGGTACGAGGTTCACCGTGCCGCCAGTCTCCCCACCGAAACTCCCTTCCGATCTAGGGCAATCGCAGTGCTCATGGGAAGCACCATCGTCACCCCTTCATCTCGATCTTGCCATCATCACCACCGCCACCGCATCGACATGGAAGGTGGCTCGAGCTCCTCAAGGCAGGGTGCAGGTAGTACTTCGTTCCATCCCTTCCCTCTGATCTTACTCTCTCGACCCATGGATTAGTGCAGAATACAGACAGGGCATCCGATCTAATCTAGCCTAATGATGCAGAGTGTCTATCAAGAAGTACTCCCTCTGTTCACTTTTATAAGTCCTTGTAGACATTTCAGACATAGTGCAAAACAGTTCAATTTGAGTTGTCTGAAAGGACTTATAAAAATGAACGGATGGAGTAGTAGAATAAGGACAAGAAATACAAAAAATCGAAGCAAGTTAGCACAAATCTACATGCGGCTGCGGTGAACCTGGAGCAGAGCGGCGGTGGGGAACCTGGAGCAGAGCGGCAGCGATGGGGAACCTGGAGCTGAGCGGCGGCGATGTGGGGCCTGGAGCAGAGCGGCGGCGGCGGTGGGGGGCCTGGAGCAGAGCGGCAGCGGCGATGGGGGGCCTGGAGCTGAGTAGCGGCGGCGGTGGGGGGACCTGGAGCTGATCGGCGGCGGTGGGGGACCTAGAGCAGAGCGGCGGCGGTGGGGGACCGGAGCTGAGCGGTGGCAGAGGGAGGGAGGGAGGGAGGGAGTAGGAATGGGAGGGAGGTCTAGGTCTTCTTGTGCTTGGTCGTCTCACCTTATCACCCCCCGTGGTGTTGTTGGGTCGGACCATCATGGGCTTTCCTTGTACATACACAAGATATTTACGAATTTTAAAAATGTTCACAAATTTGAAAAATATTCACATATTTAAAAGATAGTATTCTCCATTTGATTTAGTTTAATTTTTTAAATCACCAATTTTTCAGTATACAAAGTGTGGCACCCGGCTCATGTCAATCGGTTTACCCTGAATTGCCAGACCAAAGATCAAGTCTTGTGGCTACACACAACAATTTGGTACAGAACATAACCGCTTTATTAATCTCTTGCAGATACATAGGTTTGATCATTACATAATAGTCAAGGCCAAGCGACACACACGGTGCTGCTGCATTTATGTACATTATTTAATAGACATCTCGAGGGCCTCGACGACAAGGGAAACTCCTACTCAGCGAAAAGACGATGTAGCGGGACTCCACTCCACAAGGACACTGTTGGGACACAGCCTAGATCGCGACGAACCGAATGACGTCAACTTCATGCATGACTTCTCCTGCATTTGCCATGACAAGTCATGTGAGTACTTTGAATATACTCGTAAGCTCACAACAAACAAAGCAAAACACGACAAGCAATAACAAGGCCTTTAACAGATTTAATGCATGAGAAAGAACATGATAATATCTGCCATGGAGTGTGCGTGAATCATGATCACGATCCGTTGGACCAACTTACCATCTCGGGTTACCTTGTAACCCAATTCACAACTTACAATCATGATCCTCATTCAATCACAACAAAACCAACCATGGTGAACCTCACTCGATCACATAAAAAGATCAACCAACTTCTGCATGTGCGATCTCAGTGTTACTAAGTGTGCATGTTATCAGTTGACCCATGATGTGACCTACTACGAACTGTAACCATATCCAAGGACGCGACTATCGATAGATTATACACTCTGTAGAGGTTAGTACACTGTACCTACACCATAGAACTCATGGCCTCATGTTCCCATTCAGGTGGACCAACGACATTCCGACAAACCCAATCTATTGCATGACACTCTTCTGGCCACTTCGACAATCTCCCCTTTGGGCTAAGTTATGGGTGGCCCCGATGTCACCTCGTGACATCCGCCACCTTCATGGTCGGCCATCGTCGTAGCGAAGCAAAACAAACGATCCCAAACGGGGAATGGTACCATACAACTTTGGGCACACAAGGTTATGTCTGCCGATCGGGCCAGGGTAGCGCAAGCGCATAACCTTCCCTAGTTTGAGGCATCGATGAGGGGCATGAAAATAGACCGAATTAGGGCCTCCCCATCCAGGCAAGTGTGGTTGCACTGGTGAGCTCGATTCGGTGGCACCATGACTGGATCAACAATTGTTCAAGTTGGATTAACATCAGATTTAACTTGAAATAAAAATGATTCAAGTCATAGTATGAAATGCGGTGCACGGGGTCATGATAGTATGAATATCAATGATGAAATGCATCATATTCAACATGATCATATGACATGATTTCTAATGCACATATTAAGAGGCATATACTTTACAACATAATCAAAATATAGAATGGATCAACTATTATGCAACAAGTTATCATGGCAAGTTCTTTAATAATAATGCATAAAAGGAATTTAATTTAGATAAACCATTGCCATTGCAAGACCATCTTTGCCTATGAATGGTGCGGCTTGCCTTAGCTCAGAGGAATGTCACAATACTCCTGGTCTTCTCCAACACACTTAAATCCTTCTGAAAATAATTTAAATGCAAAAAAGAAAATGTCAAATAAAGCATTTTATTGCACGAGAAATTTTGAACAACATGAAAATTTCTCAAATATTCCATACAGAAACTTTAGCTCAAGACAAAACTAATGTAAAAAAGTTTCAACTCATTTGGACTTATAGAATAGAATCTAGAGCTGGTAAAAGTTCTGGTCAAAATCTAGATTTAAATGAATTTAACTGAATTTCCAGAGAGGGCCACATCAAAGGCGTATGCCTCCACTTAGAAAATGGTTCATGGAGAGAAGAGAGACTAACAGGGGGTCCCACTATCAGGGTTAGAGAGAGAGAGAGAGAGAGGGAAACAACACACCGCGGCCCTGTCGTCGGTGGTTCTAAGGTGAGGAGATCATGGCGGTCGCTGGCGAGGGAGAGGATGGGTCCAGCACATCACGGCGAACACATATGTCTTGGGGAACGTTGCATGGGAAACAAAAAAAATTCCTATGCTTCACCAAGATCAATCTAGGAGATGAGCATCTATGAGAGGGGAGAGTGGATCTACATACCCTTATAGATCTCTAAGCGGGAAGCATTAATAAATGCGGTTGATGTAGTTGAACGTCTTCACGATCCAAATCGCCGAGCGTCCCACGATCCAATCACGATCCGTCCCGATCTAGCACCGAACGGACGGCACCTCCGCGTTCAGCACACGTACGGCTTGATGACGATCTTCGCATTCTTGATCCAGCAAGATGGAGCGGAGAGGTGGACGAGTTCTCCGGTAGCACGACGGTGTTGCGGCTATGGTGGTGGAGCTATTCTGGCAGGGCTTCGCCTAGGCACTACAGAAAACCGATCTAGAGGAGAAACTATGCACTAGAGGAGAGGGTAGCACGTGGCTGAAAATCTAGTGCAAAACCCTAAAACCTCTAGTATATATAAGAGGAAGAGAGGAGGAGGCTGGCACACAAGGGCCATCCCTCTTGCCTCTTGCGCAAGGAGGAGAGGAGGAATCCTAATCCAATCCTAGTAGGACTAGGATTCCTCCTTTCCTACTTGGAAACTCTTTCCACCTTGGTTTTTTCTTCTCCTTCAACTCCAACCGCATGGGCCTCTTGTGGGACTTCCACCATCCCACTAAATGCTGGTATTAATCCTCTCACAGCCCATGTAGCCTCTTGGGTCGAAATACTCCTCCCGATGGTCCCCCGATACACTATCGGCACTCCCGGTACACTACCGATGAGCCCGAAACTTTTCTGGTGACCAAAATAGGACTTCCTATATATATCAATCTTTACCTCCAGACCATTTCGGATCTCCTCGTGACGTCCGGGATCTCATCCAGGACTCTGAACAACCTTCGGTCACCACCATACATAACTCCATACTACCAAAACGTCACCGAACCTTAAGTGTGCAGACCCTGCGGGTTCGAGAACTATGTAGACATGACTGAGACACCTCTACGGTCAATAACCAATAGCGGGACCTGGATGCCCATATTGGTTCCTACATATTCTATGAAGATCTTTATCGGCCGAACCTCTATGTCAAGGATTCAGTTAATCTCGTATAGTGTTCCCTTTGTTTATCAGTATGTTACTTGCCCGAGATTCGATCGTCGGTATCAGTATACCTAGTTCAACCTCGTTACCGTCAAGTATCTTTACTCGTCCCATAATACAAGATCCCGCGACCAACACTTAGTACATTGCTTGCAAGGCTTATTGTGATGTTGTATTACCGAGTGGGCCCTGAGATACCTCTCCATCACACGGAGTAACAAATCCTAGTGTTGATCCATGCCAAACCAGCAGACACCCTCGTAGATACCTGTAGAGTACCTTTATAGTCACCCAGATACGTTGCGACGTTTGATACACACAAGGCACTCCTCCGGTGTCCGTGAGTTGCATGATCTCATGGTATAGGAACATATAATTAACATGCAGAAACTGTAGGAATAAACTGACACGATCATATGCTATGTTTATAGTTTGGGTCTTGTCCATCCCATCATTCTCCTAATGATGTGATCCCATTATCAAATGACATCTCATGCCAATGTCTAGGAAAATTTGACCATCTTTGACCAATGAGCTAGTCTACTAGAGGCATACTAGGGACATAGTTGTGTCTATGTATCCACACATGCAACGTGTTTCCAATCAATACAATTATAGCATGGATAATAAACGATTATCATGAACAAGGAAATATAATAATAACTATTTTATTATTGCCTCTAGGTCATATTTCCAATAGTCTCCCACTTGCACTAGAGTTAATAATCTAGCTCACATCACTATGTGATTTACATTGTAATGAATCGAACACCCATACCGTTCTGGTGTTGATCATGTTTAGCCCTTGGAAGAGGTTTAGTCAATGGGTCTGCAACATTCAGATCCGTGGGCACTTTGCAAATATTTATGTCCTCCTCCTTCGCATGTAGAATTGGCTACCATGCTCTGCTTGGAACTGCACCAGGTTACCGCACCCCCATTAAGAATAAATACGTATCCGGTTTGCGATTTGGAGTCATCCGGATCAGTGTCAAAGTTTGCATCGACGCAACCCTTTACGACGAGCTCTTGATCACCTCCATAAACGAGAAACATGTCCCTAGTCCTTTTCAGGTACTTAAGGATATTCTTGATCGCTGTCCAGAGCTCCATTCCAGGATTACTTTGAAACCTTCCGGCCATACTTATGGCAAGGCTGACATCGGGTCTTGTGCACAACATTGCATACATGATAGAGCCTATGGCTGAAGCATAGGGGATGACACTCATCGTCTCTCTATCTTCTGCAGTCACTGGGCATTGAGTCTTACTCAACTTCACACCTTGTAACACAAGCAAGAACCCCTTCTTGGACTGATCCATTTTGAACTTCTTCAAAACTTTATCAAGGCATGTGCTCTGTGAAAGTCCTATTAAGCGTCTTGATCTATCTCTATAGATCTTAATGCCTAATATGAAAGCAGCTTCTCCCAGGTCCTTCATTGAAAAACTCTTGTTCAAATATTCCTTCATGCTTTCCAGCATTTCTATATTGTTTCCAATCAGCAATATGTCATCCACATATAATATTAGAAACACTATAGAGATCCCACTCACTTTCTTGTAAATACAAGCTTCTCCGTAAATGGATCGCTGGAGTTTGCAAACTTTGTTTGCATTCTCTGGATCGACAAAACCTTCTGGCTGTATCATATAGAACTCTTCCTTAAGAAAACCGTTAAGGAACGCCGTTTTGACATCCATCTGCCAAATTTCATAGTCAAAATATGCAACTATTGCTAACATGATTCTGAGAGACTTAAGCATCGCTACGGGTGAGAAGGTCTCATTATAGTCAACTCCTTGAACTCGTGAAAAAACCTTTGCCACAAGTCGAGCTTTATAGATGGTGACATTACCGTCCGCGTTCGTCTTCCTCTTAAAGATTCATTTGTTCCGAATGGCCTTTCGCCCTTATGGTAATACTTCCAAAGTCCATACTTTGTTTTCATACATGGATCCCATCTCGGATTTCATGGCCTCTAACAATTTCTCGTAATCCGAGCCCATCATCACTTCTCCATAGCTCGTAGGTTCATCGTTGTCTAACAACATGACCTCCAAGACAGGGTTGCCGTACCACTCAGGAGCAGTACGCGCCCTTGTCGACCTACGAGGTTCAATAGTAACTTGATCCGAACTTTCATGATCATCATCATTAACTTCCACCTCAACTGTCGTAGGCTCCATAGAAACATCTTTCTGCACTGCGCTACTCTCAGG
The DNA here is from genome assembly GCA_022496015.1 of Hordeum marinum. Lineage (NCBI taxonomy): Eukaryota > Viridiplantae > Streptophyta > Magnoliopsida > Poales > Poaceae > Hordeum > Hordeum marinum. Next base: position 416,349,903 of record CM039678.1, on the reverse strand, counting down.
CTGAAGTAAAGGTTCAATAAGCTCATCAATTTTTATTTTCGTCCCACTCAATTCTTTCGAGAGAAACTCTTTCTCAAGAAATGTTCTGTTCTTTGCGACAAACACTTTGCCTTTGGATCTGAGATAGAAGGTATACCCAACTATCTCTTTTGGGTTCCTATGAAGACGCATTTCTCCGCTTTGGGTTCTAGCTTTTCAGGTTGAAGCTTTTTGACATAAGCATCACATCCCCAAACTTTAAGAAATGACAACTTTGGCTTCTTGCCAAACCATAGTTCATATGGCATCGTCTCAATGGATTTCGATGGTGCCCTATTTAGAGTGAATGCGGCTATCTCTAATGCATAACCCCAAAACGATAGTGGCAAATCGGCAAGAGACATCGTAGAATGCACCATATCTAATAAGGTTCGATTACGACATTCGGACACACCAGTACGTTGTGGTGTTCCAGGCGGTGTCAACCGTGAAACAATTCCACACTGTCTTAGGTGGCTGCCAAACTCATAACTCAGATATTCACCTACTCGATCAGAACGCAGGAATTTAATCTTCTTGTTATGATGATTCTCAACTTCACTCTGAAATTGCTTGAACTTTTCAAACGTTTCAGACTTGTGCTTCATTAAGTAAATATAGCCATATCTACTTAAGTCATCAGTGAAGGTGAGAAAATAACGATATCCACCATGCGCCTCAACGCTCATCGGACCACACACATCAGTATGTATGATTTCCAATAAGTCACTCGCCCGTTCTATTGTTCCAGAAAACAAAATTTTAGTCATCTTTCCCATGAGGCATGGTTCACATGTGTCAAGTGATTCAAAATCAAGTGACTCTACAAGTCCATCAGCATGGAGCTTCCTCATGCGTTTTACACCAATATGACCCAAACGGCAGTGCCACAAGAAAGTGGTACTATCACTATCAACTCTACATCTTTTGGCGTCAATGTTATGAACATGTGTATTATCACTATCAAGATTCAGCATGAATAAACCCCTCACATTGGGTGCATGGCCATAAAAGATATCACTCATATAAATAGAACAACCATTATTCTCAGATTTAAATGAGTAACTGTCTCACAATAAACAAGATCCATATATAATGTTAATGCTTAACGCATGCACTAAATAACAATTATTTCGGGTTCATCTCTAATCCCGATGGTAATCGAAGAGAGAGCATGCCGACAGCGATCACATCAACCTTGGAACCATTTCCCACGCGCATCGTCACTTTGTCCTTTGCCAATCTTCGTCTATTCCATAGTTCCTGCTTTGAGTTGCAAATGTGAGCAACCGAACCGGTATCAAATACCCAGGCACTACAACGAGAGTTGGTAAGGTACATATCAATAACATGTATATCATATATACCTTGTTTGTTGTTGGCCGCCTTCTTGTCAGCCAGATACTTGGGGCAGTTCCGCTTCCAGTGACCAGTTCCCTTGCAATGAAAGCACTCCATTTCTCGCTTGGGTCCAGCCTTGGGTTTCTTCATTGGAGTAGCAACTGCTTTTCCACCCTTCTTGGATTTACGCTTCTTGCCCTTGCCATTCTTCTTGAAACAAGTGGTTTTATTGACCATCAACACTTGATGTTCTTTCTTGATTTCAGACTCAGCGACTTTCAGCATCGCAAACGCTCGGCGACTGACTTGTTCATCCCGTGCATGTTATAGTTCATCACGAAGCTCTTGTAGCTAGGTGGCAATGATTGAAGAACTCTATTAGTGATTGCCTCCGGTGGAAGGGGCATCCCTAACTCCGCCAAACGGGTCGAATACCCAGACATTCTGAGTATATGTTCAATGACAGACCCTGTTCTCCTCCATTTTGCAAGCATAGAATTTATCAAAGGTCTCATACCTCTTGATGCAGGCATTCTTCTTAAAGATAAACTCCAACTCTTGGAACATCTCATATGCTCCATGACATTCAAAACGTCTTTGAAGTCCCGGTTCTAAGCCATACAACATTGCACATTGAACTATTGAGTAATCTCCAGAACGTGTCTCCCAAGCGTTCTTAACGTCTTCGGATGACAGATCAGCGGGTCGGTCACCAAGCGGTGCATCAAGGACATATGCCTTCTGGGAAGCCGTGAGGATAATCCTCAGATTACGGGCCCAGTCCACAAAGTTACTTCCATCATCTTTCAACTTAGCTTTCTCCGGGAACGCATTAAAATTCAGGGGTGCTACTGCGCGAGCCATTGATCTACAACATAAATATGCAAAGTTTACTTAGACTATTGTTCAAGATAATGAGTTTAGTTAATCAAATTACTAAATCTCCCACTCAAATTGACATCCCTCAGGTCATCTGAGTGATACATGATCCAAATTCACCAACTCAAGTCCGATCATCACGTGAGTTGAGGTGGTTTCAATGGTGAAAATCATCATGTTGATCATATCTACTATATGACTCATGTTCGACCTTTCGGTCTCTTGTGTTCCGAGGCCATGTCTGTACATGCTAGGCCCGTCAAGTTTAACCCGAGTGTTCTGCATGTGCAACACTGGCTTGCACCCGTTGTATGTGAACGTAGAGTCTATCACACCCGATCATCACGTGGTGTCTCGACATGACGAACTTTTGCAACGGTGCACACTCGGGGGGAACACAGTTTTATCTTGAAATTTAAGTGAGGGATCACCTTATAATGCTACCATTGTCATAAGCAAAACAAGGTGCATAAAAGGATTAACATCACATGCAAATCATAAGTGACATGATATGGCCATGAACTTGTGCTTTTGATCTCCATCTTGAAAGCACCGACATGATCTCCATCATCATCGGCATGACACCATGATCTCCATCAACCTGTCGCAATCGGGGTTGTCGCGAATGCCATGCTCATACTACTATAGCTACCGTTTAGTGATAAAGTAAAGCATCACATAGCGCTTAATGATTGACATGCAGGTCATACATAATTAAAGACAACCCTATGGCTCCTGCCGGTTGCCGTACTCATCGACATGCAAGTCGTGAAATTCTATACATCACATGATCATCTCATACATTACATATATCTCATCATGTAATTGGCCATATCATATCACAACATACCCTGCAAAAACAAGTTAGACGTCCTCTAATTGTTGTTGCAAATTTTACGTAGCTGCTACGGGTATCTAGCAAGAACGATTCTCACCTACGCAAAACCACAACGATGATACATAAGTTGCTTTTCAATCTTCTCAAGGACTACCTTTGTTGAATCGGATCCAAATAAAGTAGCAAAGACTGACACCCACAAGCCATCTTTGTGCAACAAAGTCACACGTCAGTCGATGGAACCGGTCTCTCGTAAGCGTACGAGTAATGTTGGTCTGGGCCACTTCATCCCACAATACCGCTGAACCAAAACACGACCAAGGGAGGAAGCAATCAAAGCATCAACGTCCACAAACTCTTTGTGTTCTACTCGAGATCTCATCTAGACATAGACCTAGCTCATGATGCCACTTTTGGGGAATGTTGCATGGGAAACAAATTTTTTCCTACGCTTCACCAAGATCAATCTAGGAGATGAGCATCTACGAGAGGGGAGAATGGATCTACATACCCTTGTAGATCGCTAAGTGGGAAGCATTAAGAAACTTGGTTGATGTAGTCGAACGTCTTCGCGATCCAAATCGCCGAGCGTCCCGCGATCCAATCACGATCCGTCCCGATCTAGCACCGAACGGACGACACCTCCGCGTTCAGCACACGTACGGCTTGATGACGATCTCCGCCTTCTTTATCCAGCAAGATGGAGCGGGGTAGTGGACGAGTTCTCCGGCAGTGCGACGACGTTGCGGCGATGGTGGTGGAGCTATTCCGGCAGGGCTTCGCCTAAGCACTGTAGAAAACCGATCTAGAGGGGAAACTGTGCACTAGATGAGAGGGTAGCAGGTGGCTGAAAATCTAGTGAAAAACCCCTAAAACCTCTAGTATATATAAGATGAAGAGAGGAGGAGGCTGGAGCACAAGGGCCAGCCCTCTTGCCTCTTGCGCAAGGAGGAGAGGAGGAATCCTCCTCCAATCCTAGTAGGACTAGGATTCCTCCTTTCCTACTTGGAAGCACTTTACACCTTGGTTTTTTTCTTCTCCTTCAACTCCAGCCACATGGGCCTCTTGTGGGACTTCCACCAGCCCACTAAGGGATGGTATTCATCCTCTCACAGCCCATGTAGCCTCTTGGGTCGAAATACTCCTCCCGATGGTCCCCCGATACACTACCGGCACTCCCGGTACACTACCAATGAGCCCGAAACTTTTCTGGTGACCAAAATAGGACTTCCTATATATCAATATTTAAATCTTTACCTACGGACCATTCAGGAGCTCCTCGTGACGTCTAGGATCTCATATGGGACTCCAAACAACCTTCGGTCACCACCATACATAACTCTATACTACCGAAACATCACCAAACCTTAAGTGTGCAGACCCTGCGGGTTCGAGAACTATGTAGACATGACCGAGACACCTCTACGGTCAATAACCAATAGCGGGACCTGGATGTACATATTGTTTCCTACATATTCTACGAAGATCTTTATCGGTCGAACCTCTATGTCAAGGATTTAGTTAATCCCGTATAATGTTCCCTTTGTTTATCGGTATGTTACTTGCCCGAGATTCGATCATCGGTATCTGTATACCTAGTTCAACCTTGTTACCGCAAGTCTCTTTACTCGTTCCATAATACAAGATCCCGTGACCAACACTTAGTCACATTGCTTGCAAGGCTTATTGTGATATTGTATTACCGACTGGGCCCTGAGATACCTTTGTGTCACACGGAGTAACAAATCCCAATGTTTATCCATGCCAAACCAACAGACACCCTTGGAGATACCTGTAGAGTACCTTTATAGTCACCCAGTTATGTTGCGACGTTTGATACACACAAGGCACTCCTCCGGTGTCCGGAGTTGTATGATCTCATGGTCATAGGAACATATACTTGACATGTAGAAAACTGTAGCAATAAACTGACACGATCATATGCGATGTTTATAGTTTGGGTCTTTTTCATCCCATCATTCTCCTGATGATGTGATCCCGTTATCAAATGACATCTGATGTCAATGGCTAGTCAACTTTGACCATCTTTGATCAACGAGCTAGTTTACTAGAGGCATACTAGGGACATAGTTGTGTCTATGTATCCACACATGCAACGTGTTTCCAATCAATACAATTATAGCATGGATAATAAACAATTATAATGAACAAGGAAATATAATAATAATTATTTTATTATTGCCTCTAGGGCATATTTCCAATAGCATGTACCCAGAACGACTGCTGAGATGGATGGACGGTGGTCTCCAAAGATAGTAGACGGCGGAGCTCGTCAGAGCGGGTGTTTCTGGCAACGATCCGATGAACTAGCGACACGTGCATGCTTAGGAGATCACCACGAGCTCGACGGAGGCAGAGGGCGAAGGCGGAGATGACCGGAGCGAGTGGATGGGCGTGGGGATCCGCGGCCAACTCCTAGGATGATCGGCGGCAGGAGGCCCTCCTAGCCTTGCCACACTTGAGGAGAGTCAATTTGTGGCCAGTGGAGTCGAATGCGATGGCTAAAATGCCTCGGGAGTGACTCTATATATAGGTGGTCGGGTGGCCGAACGTTAAACTCCGCCGGAAAGGTGTTGCCGACGCACTAGGAGGGTGAACAACTCGGGCGAGTCTTGGAGTAGAAGTAGATCAACACAGAGAAGCTATGCGGGCATAGTGCAGCGCACTAGGTGGGGCAGGCGGCGCACTCACATGCACTATTCCGCCCTATAACGCCTCGACAACGTCCAACGTGCTGCCTGCTCGCATCGGGGAGGAACAAAGCAAGGCCAAGTGGACATGCGGGAGGGTGCTGAGTGGCGAAGGCAAGCTGTGGTCGCGCGAGGAGGAGGAACGGGCGGGGGCAAAGGGCCCCGATGCCCAGAGCACGACGACTGCATGTCGAGCACCTCGCGCACAACATGGTCACCGCATGCACTAGAACATGTGATGATTTTGAAAAGTGCAAACCATGTCTAGCGTGTAGTCCTCTCAAAGTTGGTCTGAGGAGTGCTCTTGGCATGCCACCTAGCTCCATGGACATGACTTGAGCGCGACACAAAGTTTTTATACAAAAACTTGCACCCTAATCTGTTCTCAAATGGCTTCGTAAAAAAGTCTGAATTTTGGAGATTAAGCATATTTTAGGAAGGTAATGATGTGGTAAAAATTTCAGCTCCAATTGATCAAAGAAAATTACACTTGCTTTACAAAGTGCCATTTTTGGACAGAAGCAAAATTATTTTCCTTAGATGAAACCTTATAAAGGACAAAGGAATTTTTTTGTTTGGGAAGGTGAGGCATGACCCAAAGAATACTTGGGAATTTTCTTGGGATTTATTGAGGAAGAAAAATGACGGTTGCTTCATAGCATAGTGAGAAAATATTAATTTTCAAGAGGAAAAATGAATATAATGCCATTAAAGAAAATTATACCACGACACCAATGAGAGAGGAATGAAGTCTAGGAAGGGTTTTAGGATGATAGGATCCACTTGGAATAAAATCAAAAATAATTCTAAGTCATAAGTCCAAAAGAATTGTCAAAAAAAAACTCCAAATGGAAAAATAAATATTCAGTAAATCCAAATAAAAAGAAAAGGTAAAATCCAGGGTATCACAAACCTCCCTCCCTTGGGATGAATCTCATCCTCGAGATTCGATTGCTCAGCAAACAAATAAGGGTACACAATCCTTAAGAAATCATCTCTTTCCCATGTGGCTTCATCCTTGATGTCTACTATGCAACTTTATTCTTCTAGACTATGTTGGGTCTCCAAGCGTAGTGTTTTGTCGGACAGTAGAAATTTTCCCTCAAGTTGATGACCTAAGGTTTATCAATCCGTGGGAGGTGTAGGATGAAGATGGTATCCCTCAAACAACCCTGCAATCAAATACAAGAAATCTCTTGTGTCCCCAACACACCCTATACAATGGCAAATTGTATAGGTGCACTAGTTTCAACAAAGAGATGGTGATACAAGTGCAATATGGATGGTAGATATAGGTTTTGTAATCTGAAAATATAAAACAGCAAGGTAACAAGTGGTAAACAGCGAGCAAAATATTGTATAAATCATTGTAGGAACCAGGTACTTTGTCGTCTGCCATGGTAGACGACAAGTGATAGGTTCACGGACGGCAAACTCATTTGTCGTTTTCCAGTAAACAGCCCCACTTCCAGCACAGAAAACCACGGTAAAGGGGTACTTTGCCATCTGCATAAGTACAGCGGACGACAAACATCTTTGTCGTCTGCCATATAGGACCTGTAGACGGCACAGTGGGTGGACGATATAGCGTTGTGGTCAGCCCCGTTAGGTGGATAACGACAGACTTTGTCGTTTGCCCATAGATGACAAAGAGACAAGCTCCTTTGCGTCTGCCAGAAACGACAAAGTGGACAAATGGGCCAGTTGGCCTTAGGTGGCTACTGGCATACTTTGCCGTTTGTCAGCCGACGGCAAAATGTCATACTTTGTCGTCTGCTAGCCTACGGCAAAGTGCCAAATGGCTCAGACCTGGTGCTCCCAGGTTGCATAGGTTGCTGCCACATGTCACCTCTATCGTCGGTGGCAGACGACAAAGAGCATGTATGGCCCCTTTTTATTCTGTTTTTTATATCCAAGCATTTTCATAGGCAAATATATGATATATATATCACATAAATTATATCCTTGCCATATGGATATGATCATCCAATAAACATACCAAATCAAAAGTGCAAGTTTCACCATATTACAATAGTTTCATCCATACATACATAGTTTCATCCATATTACAATAGTTTCATCCATAGGTAGCAAGTTTCACATTGTTCATCGATACAAAATCAAAACAAAAAGTAAACACAAGCAGTCCATCAAAGCAAGCTTCCGTGAAGTGAATCAAATATGCATAATGCGAAACAAGAAACTTAGAAGAAGAAGACTAGAAGAAGAAGATCTAGAAGAAGAAGAAGGAGAAGAAGAATAAGAATAAGAAGAGGAGTTTTTCTTCTCTTTCTCTTTCTCCTCTTGTTTTTCTTCTTCTTATTGCTTATTTGTGCCATTTGAGAGCTAGCCTGGGTAATTATGCCATTTTTACCTAACTAAGCTTATTGTGTCATTTTGGAAGAAAATAAGCTAAGTATATGACATTTATGAGGTTAGCAAGGTTATTACGCCATTTTTGACCTAAGTAAGCTAATTATGCCATTTTTGACATAAGTAAGCTAAGTACAGGTCATTATTGAGCTAACCTAGGTAATTATGCCATTTTTGAGTTAGCTAAGCTTAATATGCCATTGTGGAGGAAACACGGCTAAGTATAGGTCATTTTAGAGCTAACTTAGGTAAAATAGGTCATTTTAGAGCTAAGTAGGCTTATTATGTCATTTTGGAGGAAACAAAGCTAAGTATAGGTCATTTTAGAGCTAACTTAGGTAAAATAGGTCATTTTGGAGCCAAGTAAGCTTATTATGTCATTTAGAAGGGAAATAAGCTAAGTATATGTCATTTTAGAGCTAACTTAGGTAAAACGGGTCATTTTGGAGCTAAGTAAGTTTATTATGTCATTTAGGAAGAAAATAACCTAAGTATAGGTCATTTTAGAGCTAACCAAGGTTATTATGCCATTTTTTACCTAAGTAAGCTAATTATTTCATAAATGAACTAAATAAGCTAAGTATAGGTCATTATGCATTTGTTAAGCAAAACACTAGAGAAAACTTACCGTCATCACAGATGTGAAGCACCGGTGTTGCTCGTGCCGGTTACACCTGGAGAAGGTTCATGCGATGCTTGTTTGGACTTATGATGCACCAAAGATCATTTGTAATGTCTCGTTAGCATGGTGACACTTAAATGTTAATACTGGTAACTAATGACCATTCAAATGAAACTCACTATGGTCATTGGAGCAATGATTGGCAGCGGCAAAGGGGTCTGGACGGTCTTCTCGCACACAGACTACACATTTGGTTTTGACGAGTCAGTCATATTAGTTAGTAATGAAATGAACATTACGTGCATGATTTGGCTAACATGCAGAAGAAACTTACCACGAGGAGCTCGTACATGGCCCGGTGAGCCGCGTCATTCCGTGCCCTCTCCTCCTCCAACAACCTAGCCGTCCTCTCCTCCAACTCCAAATCCCTCTCCTTCTCCACCGCCTGCTGGTCCCTATCCTCCAGAATCGCTTGGGTTGTATCTCTCTCTTTTTGAAGACCAGCCTGCAACACAACTCCTTGTTAGCATTGTAATCATCTTTGTTCACACACACAATGTAATGGAGGAAATATATCTTAGTCCGTATAACTAACCTCGATGACGAGCTTGACCGGCCGTGGACAAGGCTGTTGGGGAATGTTGCATGGGAAACAAAAAAATTCCGACGCTTCACCAAGATCAATCTAGGAGATGAGCATCTACGGGAGGAGAGATTGCATCTACATACCCTTGTAGATCGCTAAGCAGAAGAGTTAAGAAATGTGGTTGATGTAGTCGAATGTCTTCGTGATCCAATCATGATCCGTCTCGCGAACTCCTGATCAAGTGCCGAACGGACGGCACCTCCACGTTCAACACACGTGCATCTTGATGATGCCTTCACCTCCTTGATCCAGCGAGCAATGGTGAAGTAGTAGCCCGAGTCCTCTGGCAGCACGACGGCGTGGTGAGGTGGTGGTGGTGACAGCTTGGCAGGGCTTTGCCGTGCGATATGATGTGGAGAAGAACTACGAGGGAGAAGAGGGGAAGCACCAAGGCACATTAGGGTGCGGCTGCCCTCTCTCACCCTCACTATATATAAAGGGAGGGGAGTGTTGGAAATATGCCCTAGAGGCAATAATAAAATGGTTATTATTATATTTCCTTGATCATGATAATTGTTTATTATCCATGCTATAATTGTATTGACTGGAAACACATTGCATGTGTGGATACATAGACAACACTTTGTCCCTAGTATGCATCTAGTAGACTAGCTCATTGATCAAAGATGGTCAAGGTTTCCTAGCCATTGACATGAGATTCATTTGATAACGGGATCACATCATTGGGAGAATGATGCGATGGACAAGATCCAAACTATAAACATAACATATGATTGTGTTAGTTTATTGCTATAGTTTTTCTTCATGTCAAGTATCTGTTCCTATGACCATGAGATCATGCAACTCACTGACACCGGAGGAGTGCCTTGTGTGTATCAAATGTCGCAACGTAACTGGATGACTATAAAGGTGATCTATAGGTATCTCCAAGAGTGTCTGTTGAGTGGGTATGGATCAAGACCGGGATTTGTTACTCCATGTGACAAAGAGGTATCTCAAGGCCCACACGGTAATACAACATCAAAACAAGCCTTGCAAGAAATGTGACTAAAGTGTTAGCCACAGGATCTTGTATTATGGAACGAGTAAAGACACTTGCCGGTAACGAGATTGAACTAGGTATAGAGATACCAACGATCGAATCTCGGGCAAGTAACATACCGAAGAACAAAGGGAACAACGTATGGGATTAACTGAATCCTTGACATAGAGGTTCAACCGATAAAGATCTTCATGGAATATGTAAGAAAAAATATGGTCATCCAGGTCCCGCTATTGGTTATTGACCATAGAGGTGTCTCGGTCATGTCTACATAGTTCTCGAACCCGCAGGGTCTGCACACTTAAGGTTCGATGACGTTTTGGTAGTATATAGTTATGTATGGTGGTGATCGAAGGTTGTTCGGAGTCTTGTATGAGACCCTGGATGTCACGAAGAACTCCGTAATGGTCCATAGGTAAATACTGATATATAGGAAGTCCTATTTTGGTCGTCGGAAAAGTTTCGGGCTCATCGGTAGTGTACCGGGAGTGATGGGAGGGTAGCGGGGGACCATCAGGAGGGGTGTTTTGACCCAAGAGGCTACATGGGCTGTGGGAGTAGGTATACCAGCCCTTAGTGGGCTTGCCGAAGCCCCACAAGAGGCCCATGGGGCTGGGAGGAGAAACCCAAGGTGGAAACAGGGTTTCAAGTGGGAGAGAAGGAGTCCTAATCCTACTTGGATTGGAGCAGGACTCCTCCTCCTCCCACTTTGGCTGAACCAAGGTTTGGCCCCTTGGGGGCCAAGTCTCCTCCCTCCCCCCTCCTATATATACCGGAGGTATTGAGGGTTTTTCAGAATAGAAATCAGCCACGTGCTACCCTCTCCTCTAGATCATAGTTTCTCATCTAGATCGTTTCAGCGGTGCTTAGGCGAAGCCCTGCTGGAATAGTTCCACCACCATTGCTGCCACACCGTCGTGCTGCCGGAGAACTCATCTACCTCTCAGCTCCCTCTTGCTGGATCAAGAAGGCGGAGATCATCATCGAACTGTACATGTGCTCAATGCGGTGTGCCGTCCGTTCGACGCTAGATCATGATGGATCATGATTGGATCGCAAAGATGTTCGACTACATCAGCCGCATTTCTTAACGCTTCCCACTTAGCGCTCTAGACGGGTATGTGGATCCACTCTCCCCCTCGTAGATGCTCATCACCATGGATAGATCTTGCGTGTGCGTAGGAAATTTTTTGTTTCCCATGCAACGTTTCCCAACAATGGCATCATGAGCTAGGTCTATGTGTAGATGAGATCACGAGTAGAACACAAAGGAGTTTGTGGGCGTTGATGCTTAGATTGCTTCCTCCCTTGGTTGTGTTTTGGTTCAGTGGTATTGTGGGATGAAGCAGCCCGGACCAACCTTACTCGTACGCTTACGAGAGACCGGTTCCATCGACTGACGTGTAACTTCGTTGCACAAAGATGGCTGCGGGTGCCTGTTTCTCCCACTTTAGTTGGATCAGATTTGACAAAGGCAGTCCTTGAGAAGGTTGAAAAGCAATTTATGTATCACCATTGTGGTTTTTGCGTAGGTGAGAATTGTTCTTGCCAGACACCTGTAGCAGCCACGTAAAACTTGCAACAACAATTAGAGGACGTCTAACTTGTTTTTGCAGGGTTTGTTGTGATGTGATATGGCCAATTACGTGATGAGATATATGTGATGTATGAGATTATCATGTATTGTATGGAATATCACGACTTGCATGTCGATGAGTACGACAACCGACAGGAGCCATAGGGTTGTCTTTAATTATTTTTTCCGTTTTTCTTTACTTTATCGCTATGAGTTAGCAATAGTCGTGGAAGCAACAGTCGGCGCAACAACCCCGATGGCGACATGTTGATGGATATCTAGATGATGGAGATCATGGTGTCATGCCGATGATGGTGGAGATCATGCCGGTGCTTTCAAGATGGAGATCAAAAGAACACATTCATGGCAATATCATGTCACTTATGATTTGCATGTGATGTTAATCCTTTTATGCAACTTGTTTTTCTTAGGACGATGGTAGCATTATAAGGTGATTCCTCACTTAAATTTCAAGATAAATTGTGTTCTCCCTGAGTGTGCACCGTTGTGAAAGTTCATCGTGTCGAGACACCACGTGATGATTGGGTGTGATAGACTCTACGTTCACATACAATGGGTGCAAGCCAGTGTTGCACGTGTGGAACACTTGGGTTAAACTTGACGAGCCTAGCATGTACAGACATGGCCTCGGAACACAAGAGACTGAAAGGTCAAACATGAGTCATATAGTAGATATGATCAACATGATGATGTTCACCATTGAAACCACCTCAACTCACGTGATGATCGGACTTGAGTTGGTGAATTTGGATCATGTATCACTCAGATGACCTGAGGGATGTCAATTTGAGTGGGAGCTTTAGTAATTTGATTAGCTAAACTCATTATCTTGAACAATAGTCTTAGTAACCTCTGCATATTTATGTTGTAGATCAATGGCTCACGTAGTAGCACCCCTGAATTTTAATGCATTCCTAGAGAAAGCTAAGTTGAAAGATGATGGAAGTAACTTTGTGGACTGGGCTCGTAATCTGAGGATTATCCTCACGGCTTCCTAGAAGGCTTATGTCCTTGATGCACCGCTTGGTGATTCACCCACTCCAATTGAGTCTGCAGACGTTGTGAACGCCTGGCAGGCACGTTCTGATGATTACTCAATGGTTCAATCTGCAATGTTGTATGGCTTAGAACCGGGACTTCAAAGACATTTTGCACGTCATGGAGCATATGATATGTTCCATGAGTTGAAGTTTATCTTTGAGAAGAATGCCCGTATCAAGAGGTATGAGACCTCTGATAAATTCTATGCTTGCAAAATGGAGGAGAACAGGTCTGTTAGTGAACACATACTCAGAATGTCTGGGTATTCTACCTGTCTGGCCGAATTAGGGATGCCCCTTCCGGCTGAGGCAATCACTGATAGAGTTCATCAATCATTGCCACCTAGCTACAAGAGCTTTGTGTTGAACTATAACATGCATGGGATGAACAAGTCAGTCGTCGAGCTGTTTGCGGTGTTAAAAGTCGCCGAGTCTGATATTCAGAAGGAGCATCAAGTGTTGATGGTCAATAAAACCACTAGTTTCAAGAAGAATGGCAAGGGCAAGAAGGGTAACTCTAGGAATAGTGGCAAAGCATTTGCCCCTCCCGTGAAGAAACCCAAGGCTGGACCCAAGCCAGAAACTGAGTGCTTTCATTGCAAGGGAACTGGTTACTGGAAATAGAACTACCCCAAATATCTGGCCGACAAGAAGGCGGCCAACAACAAACAAGGTATATATGATATACATGTTATTGATGTGTACCTTACCAACTCTCGTTGTAGTTCCTAAGTATTTGATACCAATTTGGTTGCTCACATTTGCAACTCAAAATAGGAACTACGGAATAGACGAGGGCTGGCAAAAAGATGTCTTTTATGGTTGTTCTATTTATATGAGTAATGTCTATTATGGTCATGCACCCAATGTGAGGGGTTTATTCATATTGAATCTCGATAGTGATGATACACATGTTCATAACATTGATGCCAAAAGATGTAGAGTTGATAATGATAGTACCACTTTCTTGTGCCACTGTCGTTTAGGTCATATTGGTGTAAAAGACATGAAGAAGCTCCATGTTGATGGACTTTGGGAGTCACTTGATTTTGAATCACTTGACACATGTGAACCATGCCTCATGGGCAAGATGACTAAAACGCCGTTCTCTGGAACAATGGAACGGGCAAGTGACTTGTTGGAGATCATACATACTAATTTGCCACAAGTGATGTGTGTGGTCCGATGAGCATTGAGGCACACGGTGGATATCGTTATTTTCTCACCTTCACTGATGACTTAAGTAGATGTGGGTATATTTAGTTAATGAAACACAAGTCTGAAATGTTTTAAAAGTTCAAGCAATTTTAGAGTGAAGTTGAGAATCATCGTAACAAGAAGATTAAATTCTTGCAATGTGATCGAGGAGGTGAATATCTGAGTTATGAGTTTGGCAGTCACTTAAGATAGTGTGGAATTATTTCACAATTGACACCGCCTGGAACACCACAGCGTAATGGTGTGTCTGAACGTCGTAATCGAACCTTATTAGATATGGTGCGTTCTACGATGTCTCTTGTCGATTTGCCACTGTCGTTTTGGGGTTATGCATTAGAGATAGTTGCATTCACTTTAAATAGGGCACCATCGAAATCCGTTGAGACGACGCCATATGAACTATGGTTTGGCAAGAAGCCAAAGTTATCATTTCTTAAAGTTTGGGGATGTGATGCTTATGTCAAAAAGCTTCAGCCTGAAAAACTGGAACCCAAAGCAGAGAAATGCGTCTTCATAGGATACCCAAAAGAAACTTCTATCTCAGATCCAAAGGCAAAGTGTTTGTCGCTAAGAACGGAACATTTATTGAGAAAGAGTTTCTCTCGAAAGAATTGAGTGGGAGGAAGATAGAACTTGACGAGATTGTTGAACCTTTGTTTCAACCAGAGAGTAGCATAGTGTAGAAAGATGTTTCTATGGAGCCTAGGGCATTTGAAGAGGAAGTTAATGATGATGATCATGAAGCTTCGGATCAAGTTACTATCGAACCTCATAGGTCGACAAGGGCGCGTACTACTCCTGAGTGGTACGACAACCCTGTCTTGGTCATGTTGTTGGACAACAATGAACCTACGAGCTATGGAGGAGCAGTGATGGGCCCGGATTCCGAGAAATGGTTAGAGGCCATGAAATCCGAGATGGGATCGATGTATGAAAACAAAGTATGGACTTTGGAAGTATTATCTGAAGGGAGAAAGGCCATTCAAAACAAATGGATCTTTAAGAGGAAGACGGACGCGGACGGTAATGTCACCGTCTATAAAGCTCGACTTGTGGCAAAGGTGTCGGTGTTAAAACCGGCGGATCTCGGGTAGGGGGTCCTGAACCGTGAGACTAGGATCGACGGTAACAGGAGACGAAGGGGACACGAGTTTACCCAGGTTCGGGCCCTCCTATGGAGCTAATACCCTACGTCCTGCTTGATTGTATTGATGTTGTAAGGGGTTACATATTTGATCTACCTCGAGATCGTATAGTCTAACCCTAGATGAGTTGTTCTATCCCTATACCCTAAAATCCTCCAGCTTATATAGATGCCGAGGAGGCCTAGGGTTTACACATGGTCGGTTACACGCCGAAGAGATAAACATGCCTATTTACTACATCAAATGTGGAGCGCAAGCCGTGCTTCTTGAAGCTTCCATCCTGGGAACTTGGCCTTCAAATCATCTAGTGTTCGGCAAGTAGCCCATATAGTCCGTCCCATAGACAACAGATCGGCTATCAGGGGACCCCCTAATCCAGGACTCCCTTAGTAGCCCCCTAACCTGCCTCCAATGCCAAGGGTCTTCAGCTCCAATTGCTTCACGAACAGAGTCTTCGTCTTGTGAGGTGAGTTCCTTCCCGCCAAACCATAGTTCGGCCTCCGATGATAAGCAGTTTTCCGCATAGTGGTATGTCCAAATTATGTGAGATAAGTTAGCTCTGAAGGCCAAACATCAGGGAAAAAAAGGTAATGTGTCCTGACGACCTCTCTGACGAAAGGTCACAACCGACCACGACCGATAGGCCAGTTACATGCGTTCAATGCGCGGTTCGAGGCCGTTCCATCCACATGATCTATCAACATGTCGATCGTGTCCTGTTTTATACGGTATATACTTAATCATGCTCATGCAATGGCTCGGGCATCTCGGGAAGTGGATGGATTCACGACGCAACAAGAGGAGCCCGAATCGGCAGACCTCATAAAAGGAGAAAGAAAAACCCAAAGGCCTTTCATGCTCTCCATTCGACTTCCCCTCCTCCTATTCCCTTGCTCCTCTAGGGCACAGATCTAGGTTTCTCCACCCCCGCTCCTGAGCTTAGCAATGGCCGGCTCAAATGGCTAGTGGGAAGTTTCCACGGTCAACAACCAAGACATCCTCGACCTCAATAAGGCCAACTACCTCCTCGCCGATATACCTCATCGCACGACGGAGAAGGGACAAGTAATTCCCACCCCAAGCCAGGCGAGCAGGTGGTGTTCATCCCCCACTTCATCCGAGGGTTGAGCTTTCCGCTCCATCCCTTCGTCAGGGGCCTAATGTTCTTCTACGACCTCGATTTCCATGACCTTCCGTCGAACTCCATCATGCACCTCTCCGCCTTCATGCTCCTTTGCGAGGCATTTCTGCACATTGATCCACACTTTGGGCTCTGGCTGCAAATTTTCAACATCAAGCCAAAGTGCGTCGGTGGCAAGCACGCCGATTGTGGCGGTGCCATCATCGGCAAACTTACGTGCGTCGACTGGCCGGTGGGCACCCTCATCAACACCATCAAGGGATGGCAGAAGGAATGGTTCTACATCACCAAACCATAAGAACAAGGTCTGCACCCTGCCGCCGCATTCAGGTCTGGTCCCTAGACAAGACTGGCTTCATGGCTCGAAAAGGGCCTCGACTGGGGGTCAAGCAAGGAGGTTGCCGATCTACAAAAGCAGATCCGCTCCTTGGTCGAGAACGACATCTAGGTAGCCGATGTGGTTCAGGTGATGTTCCGAAGCGGCGTCCTCCCCTGCCAGCGCCGAGACACCCCCCTGTGGGCTCGGAAACTCGACACCGGGCCCACAATCCAAAAATTCTTCTGCACTACACGGGAGAAGCTGTGGAAGGCGTTCTTCAAATTGATGAAGAGCTGGCCAACCGAGGGGGAAGACAAGGGCCTACATGCTACCAAGTCGGACTCCGAGGTACGCCACATCCTAGCTTAATCGGTTTTATTACATAGAAGGTCCATAACCCTTCGTCCAACATGTCTATGCAGAGATGGCTGAAGAAAGCCATCAACATTCGCAGTCCGGCTCCTCAATCCAAAGACGAGAGGACCGGGCTGTTGGCCAAGATGCTCGTGGAGAGGCCTTATGAGCCTCCCACGAAGAAGGAGGAGAAGACAAACCAGGTCAGGCTGGTCTTTGCATCAAGGATCAGCCTGATGCTGCTTCCGAAAACACGCCCGTCTCCTCAAATTAGGAGGAGGCCAAAGAGGAAGAAGAGGAGGAGTAGGAGGAGGTCAAGAGCGAGGGGGGGAGGCGACCCCCCGCACCAAGAAGAGAACGACGTCTTCGGACGCCCCAGGGCAGGCAACTTCTCCTGCCCCTAAGAAGGTGCGGCAAGCGCGGATGGTCCTGTCCGGCAGCTCGGACTCGAGCTCCGCGTTCTAAGATGCCGAAGAGGTTCCACGAAGGAGCCTCAGGGTCAAGCCCCCTCCATCCAGGTTAGGATCCAAAGACCCTCCTACTTATCACAAGTAGATTCCGAATTTCGTTAACACGCAGGTTTTATTGGTCCTACAGCCCTCCACGGGTCATCCCCATTGAGGTTATATCGGATGGGGAGACCCCGCCTGCCGAACTAGCGGAAAGCGGGGACGCCTCGCACCCCCACTCTAGGCACTACGAAGGACGCCGTGGAGGTGTCGTCCCAGCACACCCTCATGGAGGCAGACACAGGGGGCGTAGAGGATACCCCCGTGGCCGAGGCTAATGCTTCGTTCACCGAAGAACAAGGGACACAAAGGAGACCGGACAGGCAGGCAATCAGTCCCTCCGAGAACGTCTCCGGAGTGCATGGTGCCTCCGGAGGCATCGGTCCAATCCCGGGTGGGTGATCGGGAAATTCGATCATCCTTGGCACCGCCGACCAATGAGTGGTCGGCCATGTGGGAGACTCTATCAAACGCCTCCATCACTGAGGAGCACCACACCCGTATGGGTGCGATATTACAAAGCGTCCAGTCCGTTGATAACAGACTGAAAGAGGCCTTCAAAGGTCTCATTGCAGGCTTTCAAGTAAGTTGCCCGTCGTTTTTGTTAAGATTTTATTTATTCGTATTGTATACATGGAAGCCCCTAAGCCCTAGGTGAGTTGAACAAACTGGCCTAGGGGTCATCTCTATAGTTTGGAAAGTAAGTGCCGATGTGTTACATGTATTGTATGTGTAGGCCTCGTCATTGGTGGCGACCAAAAACGGCGCCGAGCTGGATGAGATACATCGGAAGCTCAAGCGCTCCGAGGATGAGGTGAAATCCCTTAACAAGAGGTTCGACGAGGCACATGGTAAATTTGAATTGAATCTTAATATTCTCCCCGAATTCTTTCAATGCACAGTCCTTTTAAACAAGTCTTTATCGTGCTGCAGCCTCATTGAAAGAGATTGAAAACCTTAAGGCCGAGCTTCAACGTGCCAAAGATGAAGCGGCCGTGAAGAAGGCGACGGCCAAGGAGGCGTCCACTGCACTCTCCGTCCTATGATCCACCAGTGATAAACACCAGGCTCGTGTGGCGAAGATACAAGATGAGCTCAAGGACGCCAACAACAAGTGCGATACCTTCAAGCAAAATAACAAGGCGCTCTTGGCCGAGCTGTCCACCATGAAATCTGATCTCCATCAGGAGCGGGTGGACAGACGGTTCTTCGAGGAATAAGTTTGCCAAGCCAAGGAGATAACCGGTGGTAAGCCGTACTCCCTAAAGTGTGTATTCGGGAATAGCAAATTCGAATTGCTGACCCAGGTGTGACGATCCTCAGGCATGGCCGCCGATCTCCAGAAGAGCGTGGCAGACGCCAATCATCTGCTTGCCTCGTGGGGAGAGGAAGACGAAGCTCGGATCTTCTGGGCACAATTCGGAGCCCCCGAGCGTCCTCCTCTTCTGGTGGAGCAGCTGAAACAGCTGATGGAGATGCACCGGATGGCGGAGCCGGCCATCAAGGACCTCTGCACCTGTCTATGGCCCGGTGAGCCACTCCCAGGCAGCTACTTCGGCCTGGTGCAATGGCTGATTGATGCGACGCCCTATCTCGATGCCGTCAAGCGTTCCTCCTGCATCAAAGGAGTCTGGATGGCCCTTGCCAAAGCCAAAGTGCACTGGCCTGGGCTCAATCCGATGAAGGTCCCCACCGACCCACCGCCGCTCGGAAAGGAGCACCAACGCCCCGAGCTTTACTTCGATGGAGTGATGGAGAGTGCGCGGGTGATAGCGTCGCAGTGTTCGGGCGAAAAAATATATTTGAATGAGCTTGTATTGTGTCCGTAGACTTGTTTTTACTTTTTTAATGATATTAGTATCCGCTCTTATATGGTTTTGCATTCCTTTATAGCTCCTGTATGGTTGTTTAATACTGAAAGATGCGAGTCGTCGGCTTCAGCCCCCACGTAGATACTACATGGGGTGTCTATGCCAATGAAGTGTGTCCCTTAGCCAAATTATTGGAACCCGAAGGCGGTTTAGTGCGACAGACTAGGAAATCGGACTATTATGCTTTATTTCTTTCACTTAACCGAAGGGGTGCGAAAAGGACTACGGGAAGCGTATGATTAGCCACCAAAGTTTTTGCGATGTTTGGATGAACCGAGGCCGAAGCCGACATCATAGTATTTGCACCAAGGGCGAATTCCTCGTATAACACAGAATGACCTCTTACGAGGGTTGAAGTATAATACTTCTAACTTGGGGTTCACAGATCGGATCGCGCATACTATGACAATCCGGTTTTGGCTTTCTCCCGTGAGGTGCTTGACCGGACTATCCGGAAGCACAATCGTAGGGGTGCTCCCTTTTCCCCTTTAGCCGAATGAGCGGAACATATAGGGGCAAGCACAAGAGCCGGGCAACCCAACTTAATGACCAAAGACATAGTTCGAAACCGATGCATATGAAGTGAAACTCCAAGACGCCGAATACATGATAGTTAAGGCGATTTGTATTTGAAATCGAGCCCCCGGTCTAGTAGCCAGTTACCTCACGTCATACCGAACAGGGTCACGAGAAGAGGGAGAAAAGAGAAAAAGTATGCGCTGAAAACAGAACAAATGGGGCATATTTGCGCCTTGAAATTTTGCATTTTCTCAACAACTCTTATAATTCGGATTGCCGAAGCAACTGTTTATAGGTATGTGAAATAAAATAAGAAATAAAATCATACATGAGTTGTTGTACCGAGGGTCTTCAATTGGTGACCTGATGTCCTCGATATGCCCCCTTGCTAATTGACTCCTGCTCTTGGATGCACCTTGATGGGTGTTAGTGTTCGGCGGGCGGATTTTTCTAACAAAGTCTTGAGAGGCCGTCGAATTGTGGGTGAGCGTTACGCCGTAGGCAGGCTCTTTTAGGAGCGCCTGTGTCTTGTCCGAAGACGTATTGAAGGTAGTAGTCCGAGGAAGCCGAACACCATCTTAATGTCCCCACCCTTACCCATGGAATCTTAAGCGCGAAGTTTTGCCTCCTCGGCACATACTTTGCTGGTCCTGAGGTTGTGTGGTGGGGCATGGGTCCCTATAGAGGGGAGGAGGGAGAATCTGAGTTTTTGATTTGACGCCAAACTCGCTTCCCAGCCTTATGTGTCTTTATGGCGGATGTTGGAACTTGCCGATCTTCTTTATAGCTGAATTCGACCTCTAGGGCCAATGCATGTTCCTCGGTTCTAAGGGAGCGCTCTATGTTGCCTTTGACAGTAATGACCCCCTTTGGGCCCGTCATCTTGAGCTTGAGGTATGCGTAGTGTGGGACCGCGTTGAAACGAGCGAACGCAGTCCGACCAAGCAGTGCATGATAGCCGCTGCGGAAAGGCACAATGTCGAAGATCAAATCTTCGCTATGAAAGTTATCGGGTGAGCCAAACATGACCTCTAAAGTTACCGAGCCCATGCACCGGGCCTCAATGCCAGGGATCACTCCCTTAAAGGTAGTGCTGCTGGGTTTGATCCTTGATGGATCAATGCCCATCTTTTTCACCGTATCTGAGTAAATCAGATTAAGGCTACTTCCTCCGTCCATTAGGTCCTTTGTGAGGTGATACCCATCTATAATGGGGTCTAGGAGAAGGGCCGCCGAACCCCCATGACGGATACTAGTCGGATGATTGCGCCGATCAAAGGTGATCAGGTATGCCGACCATGGGTTGTATTTCGGGGCTACGGGTTATACCGCGTAGACTTCCTGAAGGGCGCACTTCCTTTCCTTCTTAGGTATATGAGTGGTGTATATCATGTTCACCTTTTTGACTTCGGGAGGGAACTTCTTTTGCCCGCCACCAATTGGACCCCGAGGTTCATGTTCATCCTTGTTGCGAGAGATTTTGCCCTGGTCTTTGGATGCTATCTTGGCAGTATATTTGAACACCCAGCAATTGCGGTGTGTGTGGTTGGCAGGCTTGTCCGGAGTCCCATGGATTTGGCAAGGACTCTCCATGATTTTCTCAAGCTGGGTGGGTCCGTCATCATTTCCTTTAGGAGGCTTCTCCTGCTATCCCCATTGAGAGTTGCGGAATCCAGCATTTACTGTCGTGTCATCGGCATCGCTATTATTGTGCCGGCGCTTATTCTTGTCACGTTTTGATTTTGAGGTGCCATCCCGGGCTCCCGGTGCCACGAGATCATTGGCATTATGGCTGCGCTTTGCCAACCAATTGTCTTCGCCCACGTAGAAGCGGGTCATGAGGGTAGTGAGGGCGGACATGGTATGAGGTTTATCCTAGCCGAGATGGCAGGCCAGCCATTCATCCCGAATGTTTTGCCGGAAGGAGGCTATAGCCTCGGCGTCCGAACAGTCGACAATTTGGTTCTTTTTAGTCAAGAATCGATTCTAGAATTGCCGGGCGGACTCGCTGGGCTTCTGGACGATGTTGCTGAGATCGGAGGAGTCCGAAGGGCGGACATAGGTTCCCTAGAATTTAGAACAGAACACATCCTCCAGGTATTCCCAGCATCCGATGGAGTTCTCGGGGAGGCTGTTTAAACAGTGCCGAGCTGTCCCCTTAAGCTTAAGAGGTAGGTATTTGATGGCATGGACATCGTCTCCTCGTGCCATGTGGATATGGACGAGGAAGTCCTCAATCCATACAGTTGGGTCAGTGGTCCTGTCATACTATTCTATATTTACGGGTTTGAACCCTTCGGGGAACTGATGCCGCATTACACTGTCTGTGAAGCACGGTGGGTGAGCGGCGCCTCTGACCCGTGTTATGTCACGCCTGTATTTGGCGTTTGTATGGGTCCAGTTGCATTCCCGGACTATGTGGTTTTGGTCGAACCATGGTCTATACTCTCCCCATCTATCCGGTGAGTATTCTCTGGATCCATAGATGGATCTTGTACGACCTGCTCTATAATCTAGATCATCGCGCATGTCGAACCTGTAATTGGGTTCGAGTGGCTCCTTACCCCATCTTCGGGGCATCACCGGTTCATAACCGGTGTCAGTGGCCGCTCTGTCACGCCTACGAGGAGGGCGGTCCGGCTTGTCATATGGGATATGATGCGGGGACAGAGTGTTAGTGAGCTCATCATCGAATTGTGGCAGCAGCCTTCGTCGAGGGTAGCTTTTGGGCTGGTTTGACAGACCGGTGCTGTATACTTCCTCGGCTGAGAGGACTTTAGTCCATCAATCATTGAGGTCTACCTGTTTGGCTTTAAGTTGCCATTCTTTGGCCTTTAGGCTACGAGCCGTTGCTATGAGCCGCCACCTGATTTCTTCTTGATCTTCGAGGTTATCGGGAATGTACAGGTCATTAGCTTCCGGTGTCCCTTCCTCCTCAACGGGGGGAAGGTAGTCATCGCCTTCAGGGTCGTTGGCGTTGTTGGTATTGTTTTGGTCCTCAGGCCCACCTGGACCCTCCAACGGGTGCTTAGGGATATCGGGATTGCCATGATCGGCGGGGATATTATCATCCCCATTGCCGATGATAGCTCTTCTTCCCTTTTTGCTTTTGGACCGCTTATGCAATTTTTTGCGCCTTGATGGTGCATCGCCCGATTTTTCACCGTCGTTGGGAGGCGTGTTGTTCCCATTGCTGGCAGGATTATCCACCATGTAGACGTCATATGTGGAAGTGGCGGTCCAACTCCCGGTATTGACGGGGCTGGGAGCACTGTCCTCTTCATCCATGTATTCTGCCTCCTCGGAGGCATAGTCCAACACGTCGGTTAAGTCTCCGATGGTGGCTATCAAGTGGGTGGTGGGTGTGTCGAAAAATCCGTCCCTGCCCGAACTGTAACCGGGCCGGACATAGATCAGGGCTGGATCGTCGGCGATTTTCAACGATGAGAATTGCTCCAAGGCCTTGTCGACCATTGAGGGCCCGATTGGATCCAGCTGTTCAGAACTCGTGGTGTCAACCCCCATGAAGCCATGGGGAGTGTTTGGTAGGAACACATGTCCGGTCATACGACTTGATTGCTAGGCCGGGGTTAGAGATCGAACTGCTGCCATGGGTGACCCCGAATAGTGACATGTCGCCTCGAGAGTCGACAGAAAACTCTAGGTTTCCAAATCTAACTTCCTGATCGGGGGTGAGGCTCTCAACGCGGCCTAGATGACCGGTGGAACCAGCATGCAACACAACGCTGCCGAAGGCAAAGATCTGCCCGGGGACGGAACCGTCCATGTTGCAGACCTCTTCGTTGATGAAAAGGCGAGGCGTCAATCCGATCTCGCTCATAGAGGAACTCTCAATGAAATCACCAATGCCAGTGTCAAAACTGGCGGATCTCGGGTAGGGGGTCCTGAACTGTGAGACTAGGATCGACGGTAAGAGGAGAGGAAGGGGACACGAGTTTACCCAGGTTCGGGCCCCCTATGGAGGTAATACCCTACGTCCTGCTTGATTGTATTGATGGTGTAAAGGGTTATAGAGTTGATCTACCTCGAGATCGTATGTCTAACCCAAGATGAGTTGTTCTATCCCTATAACCAAAAATCCTCCGGCTTATATAGATGCCGAGCAGGCCTAGGGTTTACACATGGTTGGTTACACACCGAAGAGATAAACATGCCTATTTACTACATCAAACATGGAGTGCAAGCCATGCTTCTCGAAGCTTCCATCCTGGGAACTTGGTCTTCAAATCATCTAGTGTTCGGCAAGTAGCCCATATAGTCGGGCCCATAGACAACAGATCGGCTATCCGGGGACCCCCTAATCCAAACTCCCTCAAAAGGGTTTTTCACAAGTTCAAGGAGTTGACTACGATGAGACCTTCTCACCCATAGCGATGCTTAAGTCCGTCAGAATCATGTAAGCAAAAGCTGCATATTTCGACTATGAAATTTTGGCAGATGGATGTCAACACAGCGTTCCTTAACGGTTTCCTTAAGGAAGAGTTGTATATGATACGACCGGAAGGTTTTGTCGATCCAGAGAATGCTAACAAAGTTTGCAAACTCCAGCGATCTATTTATGGACTGGTGCAAGCATCTCGAAGTTGGAATCTGCGCTTTGATGAGGTGATCAAAGCGTTCGAGTTTATAGAAGTTTATGGAGAAGCTTGTATTTACAAGAAAGTGAGTGGGAGCTCTATAGCGTTTCTAATATTATATGTGGATGACATATTACTGATTGGAAACAATATAGAAATGCTGGAAAGCTTGAAGGAATATTTTAACAAGAGTTTTTCAATGAAGGACATAGGAGAAGCTGCTTTCGTATTAGGTATTAAGATCTATTGAGATAGATCGAGATGCTTAATAGGACTTTCATAGAGCACATACCTTGATAAAGTTTTGAAGAAGTTCAAAATGGATCAGTCCAAGAAGGGGTTCTTGCCTGTTTACAAGGTGTGAAGTTGAGTAAGACTCAATGCCCAGTGACTGCAGAAGATAGAGAGAAGATGAGTGTCATCCCCGATGCTTCAGCCATAGACTCTATCATGTATGCAATGCTGTGCACAAGACCCGATGTTAGCCTTGCCATAAGTATGGCCGGAAGGTTTCAAAGTGATCCAGGAATGGAGCACTGGACGTCGGTCAAGAATATCCTTAAGTACATGAAAAGGACTAAGGAAATGTTTCTCGTTTATGGAGGTGATCTAGAGCTCGTCGTAAAGGGTTACGTCGATGCAAGCTTTGACACTGATCCGGATGACTCTAAGTCACAAACCGGATACATATTTATTCTTAATGGGGGAGCGGTAAGCTGGTGCAGTTCCAAGCAGAGCGTGGTAGCCGATTCTACATGCGAAGTGGTGTACATCGCAGCCTCGGTGGCGACGAAGGAAGGTGTCTGGATGAAGGAGTTCATGAGAAATCTTGGAGTGGTGCCCAGTGCACTGAATCTAGTGGATCTATTCTGTGATAACACTGGTGCCATTGACCTGGCCAAGGAACCAAGGTTTCACAAGAGGACTAGACACATAAAGCGACGCTTCAATTCCATCCGCGAGTACATCAAGGAGGAAGACATAAATATTTGCAAAGTGCACACAGATCTGAATATTGAAGACCCGTTGACTAAACCTCTCCCAAGGGCTAAACATTATCAACACTAGAACTGTATGGCTGTTCGATTCATTACAATGTAAATAAAATAGTGATGTGAGCTAGATTATTGACTCTAGTGCAAGTGGGAGACTGTTGGAAATATGCCCTAGAGGCAATAATAAAATGGTTATTATTATATTTCCTTGTTCATGACAATTGTTTATTATCCATGCTATAATTGTATTGTCTGGAAACACATTGCATGTGTGGATACATAGACACCACTTTGTCCCTAGTGTGTGTGTAGTAGACTAGCTCGTTGATCAAAGATGATCAAGGTTTCCTAGCCATTGACATGAGATGTCATTTGATAACGGGATCACATCATTGGGAGAATGATGTGATGGACAAGACCCAAACTATAAACATAGCATATGATCGTGTCAGTTTATTTGCTATAGTTTTTCTGCATGTCAAGTATCTGTTCATATGACCATGAGATTATGCAACTCACTGACACTGGAGGAGTGCCTTGTGTGTATCAAACGTCGCAACGTAACTGGGTGACTATAAAGGTGCTCTACAGGTATCTTCGAGAGTGTTT
The DNA here is from genome assembly GCA_022496015.1 of Hordeum marinum. Classification (NCBI taxonomy): domain Eukaryota; kingdom Viridiplantae; phylum Streptophyta; class Magnoliopsida; order Poales; family Poaceae; genus Hordeum; species Hordeum marinum. Next base: position 416,323,557 of record CM039678.1, on the reverse strand, counting down.
ATTGAGTAGGTATGTATCAAGACTGGGATTTGTTACTCCGTGTGACGGAGAGGTATCTCAGGGCCCACTCGGTAATACAAGATCATAAAAAGCCTTGCAAGCAATGTGACAAAGCGTTAGCCACGGGATCTTGTATTGTGTAATGAGTAAAGATTCTTGCTGGTAAGGAGATTGAACTAGGTGTAGAGATACCGACGATCGAATCTCGGGCATGTAACATACCGAAGAACAAAGGGAACAATGTACGGGATTAACTGAATCCTTGACATAGAGGTTCAACCGATAAAGATCTTCGTAGAATATGTAGGAACCAATTGGGCATCCAGGTCCCGCTATTGGTTATTGACCGTAGAGGTGTCTCGGTCATGTCTACATAGTTCTCGAACCCGTAGGGTTTGCACACTTAAGGTTCGATAACGTTTCAATAGTATAGAGTTATGTATGGTGGTTACCGAAGGTTGTTCAGAGTCCCGGTTGAGATCTCATACATCACGAGGAGCTCCAAAATGGTCCGGAGGTAAAGATTGATATGTAGGAAGTGCTGTTTTGATCGCCGGAAAACTTTTGGGCTCATCGGTAGTGTACCGGGAGTGCCGGGAGGGTACCGGGGGACCATCGGGAGGGGTGTTTCGACCCAAGAGGCTACATGGGCTGTGGGAGCAGGTATACCAGCCCTTTGTGGGCTGGCCGAAGCCCCACAAGAGGCTCGTGGGTCTGGGAGGAGAAACCCAAGGTGGAAAGAGGGTTTCAAGTGGGAAAGAAGGAGTCCTAATCCTACTAGGATTGGAGGAGGACTCCTCCTCCTCCCACTTCGGCCAAACCAAGGATTGGCCCCTTGGGGGGAAAGTCTCCTCCCTCCCTCCTCCTATGCATACTAGAAGTATTGAGGGTTTTTCACAACAGAAATCAGCCACATGATACCCTCTCCTCTAGATCGTAGTTTCTCCTCTAGATCGTTTCAGTGGTGCTTAGGCGAAGCCGTGTGGGAATAGTTCCACCACCATCACCGCCACACCGTCGTGCTGCCGGAGAACTCATCTACCTCTCCACTCCCTCTTGCTGGATCAAGAAGGCGGAGATCATCATCGAGTTGTACATGTGCTGAACGCGGAGGTGCCGTCCGTTTGGCTCTAGATCGGGACGGATCGTGATTGGATCGTGGGACGCTTGGCGATTTGAATTTGCAAAGACACTATTGACTATGTTCATGATAATGAGTTCAATTAATAATATTACTTAAGAACTCCCACTCAAATTGACATCCCTCCGGTCATTCGAGTGATAGATGATCCAAATTCACCAACTCAAGTCCGATCATCACGTGAGTTGAGGTGGCTGCAATGGTGAACATCATTATGTTGATCATATCTACTATATGACTCATGTTCGACCTTTCGGTCTCTTGTGTTCCGAGGCCATGTCTGTACATGCTAGGCTCGTCAAGTTTAACCCGAGTGTTCTGCACGTGCAAATCTGGCTTGCACCCGTTGTATGTGAACATAGAGTGTATCACACCCGATCATCACGTGGTGTCTCAACACGACGAACTTTCGCAACGGTGCACACTCGGGGAGAACACAATTTATCTTGAAATTAAGTGAGGGATCACGTTATAATGCTACCGTCGTCCTAAGCAAAACAAGGTGCATAAAAAGGATTAACATCACATGCAAATCATAAGTGACATGATATGGCCATGAACCTGTGCTTTTGATCTCCATCTAGAAAGCACCGGCATGATCTCCATCGTCACCGGCATGACACCATGATCTCCATCATCTTGATCTCCATCAACGTGTCACCATCGGGGTTGTCATGCCCTGCATGCTTCTACTACTATTGCTACCGTTTAGCGATAAAGTAAAGCATTACATAGCGCTTAATGATTGACACGCAGGTCATACAATAATTAAAGACAACCCTATGGCTCTTGCCGGTTGCCGTATTCACCGACATGCAAGTCGTGATAATCTATACATCACATGATCATCTCATACATCACATATATCACATCATGTAATTGGCCATATCACATCACAACATACCCTGCAAAAACAAGTTAGACGTCCTCTAATTGTTGCTGCATGTTTTATGTGGCTGCTACGGGTATCTAGCAAGAACGATTCTCACCTACGCACAAACCACAAGGGTGATACACTAGTTGCTTTTCAACCTTCTCAAGGACCGCCTTTGTCGGATCTGATCCAAATAAAGTGAGAGAAACTGTCACCCGCAAGCCATCTAGGCAACAAGTTGTGTCGAGGCAACCGGTCTCTCGTAAGCGTACGAGTAATGTTGGTCCGGGCCGCTTCATCTCACAATCCCGCTGAACCAAAATACGACCAAGGGAGGAAGCAATCTAAGCATCAACGCCCACAAACCTTTTGTGTTCACCTCGAGATCTCATCGAACCATCAACCTGGCTCTAATACCACTGTTGGGGAACGTCGCATGGGAAACAAATTTTTTCCTACGCACACGCAAACCTATCCATGGTGATGAGCATCTACGAGAGGGAGAGTGGATCTACGTACCCTTGTAGATCGCTAAGCGGGAAGCATTAAGAAACGCGGTTGGTGTAGTCGGACATCTTCGCGATCCAAATCGCCGAGCGTGCCGCGATCTCATCACGAGCCATCCCGCGATCCAATCACGATCCGTCCTACGATCTCATCACAATCCGTCACGCGATCTCATCACTAATCGTCTCGTGGCCTTGATCACGATCCTTCCGATCTAGTACCGAACGGACGACACCTCCGCGTTCAGCACACGTGCAGCTTGATGACGATCTCCACCGTGTTGATCCAGCAAGAGGAGGTGGAGAGGAGAGAGAGTTCACCGGAAGCATGACGGCGCTCCGGTGATGGTGGTGGTGGAGCAATTCCGGCAGGGCTTCGCCTAAGAGCTGCAGGAAACCGATCTAGAGCAGCACCGGTGGAACGGGTAGCACGTGGCCATAAGTTGTGTCCCATGTGCTAGCCCTGCCCCTCTATTTATATGTTGAGCCCTGGGGTCTAAACTTGGAGCAAAAACCTCTACAAGGTCGATTTTGCCCGCACAAGGTCGGTTTGGCCCACAAGAAAAAGAGTCCAACTCGGATCCCTGCAGTCCAGCGCACAAGCGGTAGTACCGCTTCACCAGCGGTAGTACCGCTTCACCAGCGGTAGTACCGCTTGAGCGGTAGTACCGCTTCACAAGCGGTAGTACTGCCTTACTGCTTAAGGCAGCAGCAAAACTTCCTTTTGCCCTTTCCAATACCTCGTGGTTTTTTACCCCATTGGTCCATATAAAGTGTTGCTGTACCCGAACACTTCGGTAAACATCCGGAACCCCTTCCGGTTAATTCCGGAACTCTTCCAAAGATCAAAACACTATTATGACATATATCAATATTTATCTCCAGACTCTTCCGGAGATCCTCGTCATGTCCGGGATCGTATCCGAGACTCCGAACATCCTTCGGTCACCACCATACATAACTCTATACTACCGAAATGTCACCAAACCTTAAGTGTGCAGACCCTGCGGGTTCGAGAACTATGTAGACATGACCGAGACACCTCTACGACCAATAACCAATGGCGGGACCTGGACGTCCACATTGGTTCCTACATATTCTATGAAGATCTATCGGTCGAACCTCTGTGTCAAGGATTCAGTTAATCCCGTATAACGTTCCCTTTGTTCTTCGGTATGTTACTTGCCTGAGATTCGATCGTCGGTATCTCCATACCTAGTTCAATCTCGTTATCGGCAAGTCTCTTTACTCGTTCCGTAATACAAGATCCCGCAACTAAAAATTAGTCACATTGCTTGCAAGGCTTATTGTGATGTTGCATTACCGAGTGGGCCCCGAGATACCTCTCCGTCACACGGAGTAACAAATCCCAGTCTCGATCCATGCCAACTCAACAGACACCATTGGAGATACTTGTAGAGCACCTTTATAGTCACCCAGTTACGTTGCGACGTTTGATACACACTAGGAACTCCTCCGATATCCGTGAGTTGCATGATCTCATGGTCATAGGAACATATACTTGACATGCAGAAAACAGTAGCAATAAACTGACACGATCATATGCTATGTTTGTAGTTTGGGTCTTGTCCATCACATCATTCTCCTAATGATGTGATCCCATTATCAAATGACATCTCATGTCCATGGCTAGGAAACCTTAACCATCTTTTGATCAACGAGCTAGTCTACTAGAGGCATACTAGGGACATGGTTTTGTCTATGTATCCACACATGCATTTAAGTCTCCGAACAATACAATTATAGCATGGATAATAAACGATTATCATGAACAAGGAAATATGATAATAACTAATTTATTATTGCCTCTAGGGCATATTTCCAACAGTCTCCCACTTGCACTAGAGTCAATAATCTAGTTCACATCACCATGTGATTCGCATTGTTATGAATCTAACACCCAATGAGTTCTGGGGTTCGATCATGCTTTGCATGTGAGAGAGGTCTTATAGTCAATGGGTCTGTAACATTCAGATCCGTGTGCACTTTGCAAATCCCTATGTCAAACTGTAAACACTACTACCACACTCCACTTGGCACTATTCCAAATGGCTGCTCCACTATACGTATCCAGATTGCTACTACGAGTCATCCGGATTAGTGTTAAAGCTTGTATCGATGTAACTCCTTACGACGAACTCTTTATCACCTCCATAATCGAGAAACATCTCCTCAATCTCTTAGTTACTGAGGATAACCTTGACCGCTGTCCAGTGATCCACTCCTGGTTCACTCTTGTACCCCCTGATTGACTCATGGAAAGGCACACACAGGTGCGGTACATAGCATGGCATAATATAGAGCCTATGGCTAAGGCATAGGGGACGACGTTCGTCCTTTCTCTTTCTTCTGCCGTTGTCGAGCTTTGAGTCTCACTCAACTTTCACACCTTACAAATCAGGCGAGAACTCTTTCTCTGACTGATCCATTTTGAACTCTTTCAAAATCTTGTCAAGGTATGCACTCATTGAAAGTCTCATCGAGCATCTTGATCTATCTCCATAGATTTTGATGCTCAACAATTAGGTAGCTTCATCCAGGTCTTCCTTTGAAAATCACTTTCCAAATAACCGTTTTATGCTTTCCAGAAATTCTAAATTATTTCTGATCAACAATATGTCATCCACATATACTTATGAGAAATTCTATAGTGCTCCCACTCACTTTATTGCAAATACAAGTTTCTCGTAAACTTTGTATAAACATCAAAACTTTGATCACCTCATCAAAACGTATATTCCAACTCCGAGATGCTTGCTTCAGTCCATGGAAGGATCACCGAAGCTTGCACACCTTTTAGCATCCTTAGGACTGACAAAACCTTCTGGTTGTATCACATACAACCTTTCCTCAAGTATATCGTTAAGGAAACGATGTTTTGACATCCATCTGCCAGATTTCATAATTGAAAACACAACAACTGCTAACATAATTCCAACAGACTTTAGCACCACTACGAGTGAGAAAGTCTCATCGTAGTCAACTCCTTGAACTTGTCACAAACATCTTTGCAACAAGTCGAGCTTTACAAATAGTGACATTCACCATCAGTGTCTGTCTTCATTTTAAAGATCCATTTGTACTCAACAACCTGCCGTCCAACGAGCAATTCTACCAAAGTCTACACTTGGTTTTCATACATGGATCCTATCTCGGATTTCATGGCCTCCAACCATTTGTCGGAATCCGGGCCCATCATCGCTTCTCCATAGCTCGTAGGTTCATCGTTGTCCAACAACATGATCTTGAAGACAGAGTTGTCGTACCACTTAGGAGCAATACACATCCTTGTCGACCTACAAAGTTCGAAGGTAACTTGATCCTGAAGCTTCATGATCATCATCATTAACTTCCTCTTCAACTAACGTAGGATTCATAGAAACATCTTTCTGCGTTGCGCTACTCCCTGGTTGAACAAAGGTTTAACAACCTCATCAAGTTCTATCTTCCTCCCACTCAATTCTTTCGAGAGAAACATTTCCTCAAGAAAGGATCCGTTTAAGCAAAAAACACTTTGCACTAGGATCTGAGATTGAAGGTTCACCCAACTGATCTTAGGGTATTCTATGAAGATGCATTTGTCCGCCTTGGGTTCGACCTCATTAGGTGAAAACATTTTCCACACAAGTGTCACAGCCCCAAATATTAGAAAATGAAAGCTTAGGTTTCTATCAAACCATAATTCACACGGTGTCATCTCAACGGATTTAGATGATGCCCTATTTAAAGTGAATGTAGTTGTCTCCAATGCATAACCCCAAAAATTATAGTAGTAAAACGATAAGAGACATCACAGTATGCACTATATCAATAGAGCATGACTATGATGTTCGGACACACCATCACACCATGGTGTTCCAGGTGGCGTTGGTTGTGAAACAAATTTCACATTGTCTTAAGTTGTATGCCAAAACTCGTAACTCAGATATTCACCTCCACGATCATATCGCGGTCATTTTTATCTTCTTGTCACGATGATCTTTAAACTTCACTCTCTATTTGCTTGAACCTTTCAAACGATTCAGACTTGTGTTTCATTAAGTAAATATACACTATATCTACTCAAATCATCAGTGAAGGTAAGAAAATAACGATATCCACTGCATGCTACAAGACTCACTAGATTGCATACATCAACATGTATCATTTCCAATGAATCACTTGCCCGCTCCATCCAACGGGGTCCTTTAGTCATCCTGCCCAAGAGGCATGGTTCGCATGTCTCAACCGATTCAAAATCGAATGAGTGTAAATATCCATCAGCATGGAGTTTCTTCATGCGCTTTATACCAATATGACATTTAGCGGCACTGCCACAAGTATGTGGTACTATCATTATTAACTTTGTATCTTTTGAAATCAATGTTATGAACATGTGTACTACTACGATCAAGATTTCAACAAACCATTCTCACTGGGTGCATGACCATTGAAGGTATTATTCATGTAAATAGAATAACCATTATTCTCTAACTTAAATGAATAACCGTATTGCAATAAACATGATGTAATCATGTTCATGCTCAATGCAAAACACCAAATAACATTTATTTAGGTTCGTCACTAATCCTGAAGGTAGAGAGATCGTGCGATGTTGATCACATCAACCTTGGAAACATTTCCAACACATATCGTCACCTCACCCTTAGCTAGTTCTCTGTTTATTCCGTAGCTTTTATTTCGAGTTACTAACATTTAGCAACCAAACTGGTATCCAATACCCAGGTGCTACTAAGAGTACTAGCAAGGTACACATTAATAACTCGTATATCAAATATACCTCTATCGATGTTGCCAGCCTTCTTATCTACCAAGTATCTAGGGTTGTTCCGCTTCAGCGACCGCTCACCTCATAACAGAAGCACTTAGTCTCGGGTTTGAGTCCAACTTTGGGTTGCTTCACTGGAGCAGCAACTGACTTGCTATCCATGAAGTTTCCCTCCTTGCTCTTGCCCTTTTCGAAACTAGTGGTTTTGATTAACCATCAACACTTGACGCTCCTTATTGATTTCTACCTTTGTGGTGTCAAACATCGCGAATAGCTCAGGAATCATTATTTCAATCCCTCGCAATTTATAGTTCATTACCAAGTTCTAGTAGCTTAGTGACAGTGACTCAGAGAACTATATCAATCACTATCTTATCTGGAAGATCAACTCCCACTTGATTTAAGCGATTGTAGTACCCAGAGACAATATGAGTACATCAACTCAATGATTGAGCTATTCTCCTTCATCTTACAGGCAAAGAATCTTGTTGGAGATCTCATATCTCGCAACACGGGCACGAGCCTGAGATCACAATCTCAACTTTTAGAACATCTCATATGTTCCGTGACGTTCAAAACGTTTCGGAGCCACAATTCTAAGCCGTAATGCATGACGCACTAAACTATCAAGTATTTATCGAAACATGCCTGTCTGATGTTCACAACATCTACAGACGACGCTAGATGGGGTGGCACACCGAGCGGTGCAATAAGGACATAAGCCTTCTGTGCAGCAATGAGGACAATCCTCAGATCACGGACCCAGTCCGCAATATTGCTACCATCATCTTTCAATTCTATTTCTTTAGGAACATATAAAAATTAAGGGAGCTACAGCACGAGCTAGTAATCTACAACATAATTTGCAAAGACACTATTGACTATGTTCATGATAATGAGTTCAATTAATCATATTACTTAAGAACTCCCACTCAAATTGACATCCCTCGGATCATTCGAGTGATACATGATCCAAATTCACCAACTCAAGTCCGATCATCACGTGAGTTGAGGTGGCTGCAATGGTGAACATCATTATGTTGATCATATCTACTATATGACTCATGTTCGACCTTTCGGTCTCTTGTGTTCCGAGGCCATGTCTGTACATGCTAGGCTCGTCAAGTTTAACCCGAGTGTTCTGCACGTGCAAATCTGGCTTGCACCCGTTGTATGTGAACGTAGAGTCTATCACACCCGATCATCACGTGGTGTCTCAACACGACGAACTTTCGCAACGGTGCACACTCGGGGAGAACACAATTTATCTTGAAATTAAGTGAGGGATCACCTTATAATGCTACCGTCATCCTAAGCAAAACAAGGTGCATAAAAAGGATTAACATCACATGCAAATCATAAGTGACATGATATGGCCATGAACTTGTGCTTTTGATCTCCATCTAGAAAGCACCGGCATGATCTCCATCGTCACCGGCATGACACCATGATCTCCATCATCTTGATCTCCATCAACGTGTCGCCATCGGGGTTGTCACGCCCTGCATGCTTCTACTTCTATTGCTACCGTTTAGCGATAAAGTAAAGCATTACATAGCGCTTAATGATTGACACGCAGGTCATACAATAATTAAAGACAACCCTATGGCTCCTGCCGGTTGCTGTATTCACCGATATGCAAGTCGTGATAATCTATACATCACATGATCATCTCATACATCACATATATCACATCATGTAATTGGCCATATCACATCACAACATACCCTGCAAAAACAAGTTAGACGTCCTCTAATTGTTGCTGCATTTTTTACGTGGCTGCTACGGGTATCTAGCAAGAACGATTCTCACCTACGCACAAACCACAACGGTGATACACTAGTTGCTTTTCAACCTTCTCAAGGACCGCCTTTGTCGGATCCGATCCAACTAAAGTGAGAGAAACTGTCACCCGCAAGCCATCTAGGCAACAAGTTGTGTCGAGGGAACCGGTCTCTCGTAAGCGTACGAGTAATGTTGGTCCGGGCCGCTTCATCTCACAATCCCGCTGAACCAAAATACGACCAAGGGAGGAAGCAATCTAAGCATCAACGCCCACAAACCTTTTGTGTTCTACTTGAGATCTCATCGAACCATCAACCTGGCTCTGATACCACTGTTGGGGAACGTCGCATGGGAAACAAATTTTTTCCTACGCACACGCAAACCTATCCATGGTGATGAGCATCTACGAGAGAGAGAGTGGATCTACGTACCCTTGTAAATCGCTAAGCGAGAAGCATTACGAAACGCGTTGGCGTAGTCGAACATCTTCGCGATCCAAATCGCCGAGCGTCCCGCGATCTCATCACGAGCCGTCCCGCGATCCAATCACGATCCGTCCTACGATCTCATCACAATCCGTCCCGCGATCTCATCACGATCCGTCATGCGATCTCATCACGAATCTTCTCGTGGCCTTGATCACGATCCTTCCGATCTAGTACCGAACGGACGACACCTCCGCGTTCAGCACACGTGCAGCTTGATGACGATCTCCACCGTGTTGATCCAGCAAGAGGAGGTGGAGAGGAGAGAGAGTTCACCGGCAGCGTGACGGCGCTCCGCTGATGGTGGTGGTGGAGCAATTCCGGCAGGGCTTCGCCTAAGCGCCGTAGAAAACCGATCTAGAGGAGCACTGGTGGAACGGGTAGCACGTGGCCGTAAGTTGTGTCCCGTGTGCTAGCCCTGCCCCTCTATTTATATGTTGAGCCCTGGGGTCTAAACTTGGAGCAAAAACCTCTACAAGGTCAATTTTTCCCGCACAAGGTCGGTTTGGCCCGCAAGAAAAAGAGTCCAACTCGGATCCCTGCAGTCCCGCGCACAAGCGGTAGTACCGCTTCACGAGCGGTAGTACCGCTTGAGCGGTAGTACCGCTTCACGAGCGGTAGTACCGCTTGAGCGGTAGTACCGCTTCACAAGCGGTAGTACTGCCTTACTGCTTAAGGCAGCAGCAAAACTTCCTTTTGCCCTTTCCAATACCTCGTGGGTTTTACCCCATTGGTCCATATAAAGTGTTGCTGTACCCGAACACTTCGGTAAACATACGGAACCCCTTCCGGTTAATTCCGGAACTCTTCCAGAGATCAAAATACTATTATCACATATATCAATCTTTATCTCCACACTCTTCCGGAGATCCTCGTCATGTCCGGGATCGTATCCGAGACTCCGAACATCCTTTGGTCACCACCATACATAACTCTATACTACCGAAACGTCACCAAACCTTAAGTGTGCAGACCCTGCGGGTTCGAGAACTATGTAGACATGACTGAGACACCTCTACGGCCAATAACCAATGGCGGGACCTGGACATCCACATTGGTTCCTACATATTCTACGAAGATCTATCGGTCGTACCTCTATGTCAAGGATTCAATTAATCCCGTATAACGTTCCCTTTGTTCTTCGATATGTTACTTGCCCGAGATTCGATCGTCGGTATCTCCATACCTAGTTCAATCTTGTTACTGGCAAGTCTCTTTACTCGTTCCGTAATACAAGATCCCGCAACTAACAATTAGTCACATTGCTTGCAAGGCTTATTGTGATGTTGCATTACCGAGTGGGCCCCGAGATACCTCTCCGTCACACGGAGTAACAAATCCCAGTCTCGATCCATGCCAACTCAACAGACACCATCGGAGATACTTGTAGAGCACCTTTATAGTCACCCAGTTACGTTGCGACGTTTGATACATACTAGGCACTCCTCCGATATCTATGAGTTGCATGATCTCATGGTCATAGGAACATATACTTGACATGCAGAAAACAGTAGCAATAAACTGACACGATCATATGCTATGTTTGTAGTTTGGGTCTTGTCCATCACATCATTCTCCTAATGATGTGATCCCATTATCAAATGACATCTCATGTCCATGGCTAGGAAACCTTAACCATCTTTTGATCAACGAGCTAGTCTACTAGAGGCATACTAGGGACATGGTTTTGTCTATGTATCCACACATGCATTTATGTCTCCGAAGAATACAATTATAGCATGGATAATAAACGATTATCATGAACAAGGAAATATGATAATAACTAATTTATTATTGCCTCTAGGGCATATTTCCAATAGTTTTACCCAGGTTCGGCCCCTCCGATGGAGGTAATAGCCTATGTCCTACTTTGTGTCTTGATTAATGGAGATCTCGATTATAAGCATGCGAGATCGCTAACCTAGATTTTCGAGGGTGATTAACTTGTCCTTCTATACATGAGGGCTTGCCTTTATATATAGGTCAAGACCCCAGGTTTTACAACAGAGTACGGGTTATAATATGACCCGTAACGTAACATATCTCTACCTTTGTCTTGCCTTTCAAGCAAGGAAGGTCTTCGGCGTCTCCCACCTTTTAGGTTCTAAGCCGCCATCTTCTCAGGTTGGGCCACCATCAGCCTGTTTGGTAAATCTTCTCATCTTCTATCTTCATGACACAACTCATCTCAAACACAATCTTCAAGCCGCCAATAGATTGACCCGGCCCACCAGGTGGGTCATATCGTGGATCTATATCCCCGACATCAGGCTCTAGGTAGATTTGAATTCATTCACGTCAATCTTTCTTACTTCATCAGACAGCTTGTCTTCTGCTCATACTTACGTGTTATCGGTGTCTCCAAATGCCGACTCATGACATTTCCGAACTTGTCAACTTTCCAACATCAGTCAAATAACGTCATACATCAGAGAGTCAAAGACCAGTGGTGAGTTTCAACAAATCTGGCCGTATCTAACTTTCCCAGAAATCGAGGTGCCGTCACTTCTGAAATTTACTGTATCACCTTGATTTTCGCGCCTGCCATTTCTCCTCCTAGTCCTTATTAAATACTTACCACAGGCTTCTTTTCCCACTTTCACCTCTCTCATTTCGTTTATTCTTCCTCACGCTCGAGCACTTCAACGAACCACTGTCTGTTCATCGCTGGAGATCATCCCTGGGGAGACGAAGACGTCGTGTTTCCATCGAGCTCACACTGCCCATTCAGCCACTCATCTTCTCCGCCCCTGATTCCTTTTGTGAGGTAACCACTATTCCTTTCTAGATCCATGGTATTTCATCGAGGTTCTTCATTCATTGAGTAGTTCCCAAGCCGATTACCACCGTCGTTCTGTATCTTGAACCCCATGATTTACTATATAAAAATGGAACAGGCTGAGCGGTAGATTCATTTCTCGTGTAGCATCTCCAACTCTTCCTCTTAAATCCACACATTAGGTCACCACTGCTTCTCAAGTTGCATGCTAGGGTTGAAGAATATTTTCCTTTTCCGAGCCTTTTGTAGATCCATAATTATAGCTGGTTCGGTGGAAAGTTGTTTCCCTTCGTACTTAGTGACAATCAGACACATTACGTGCTAGAATGACCCGACCACATTTACGCTGGCTTATAATTTTAACCCGCCTTGTTCCAACCTTGATGAATCAACCATGTTATCCTTGTAGGGCGAGTCTTACCCTCGTAATGGTTTTAAGACCATCTTTGCTAGTAGTGTTATTTTAAGCAGCCCCTTTTCACTCTATTCAGGTAGCTCGTCATGTCGAAAAATTCTTCTTGCAACTAGGCGGTTTCCCAAGTTTCTGAAGCCATCGTGCAAAACTATCACAAACAAGGATATTTACCACCTAAGGAATCAAATGGCTGGCAACCTGCCTTTGGAGAAGAGATCCCTAAGCCAACAGAAGGAGAAGTGGTGATTTTCTTAGAGCACCTCCTCAGAGGTTTTTCTCCTCCCGGGTCGAAATTCTTCTCGGACGCCTTGCACTTATTCAATCTTCATCCTCAGGATTTGGCCCCCAACTCTGTACTAAACCTTTGCCAATTCCAAGTATTCTGCAAGGTGTATCTTCAAATAGAGCCATCTGTGTCTTTCTTCAGGGAGTTTTTCTATCTGAACCGCCAAACTGAATGTGCTGATGGTCCTAGTCATGAACTTGGCGGGATCTCAATTCAAAGGAGGAGGGATATCGCCTTCCTTGCTGCCACCCTGCCGAGTCACCCAAAGGGTTGGAATAAGAACTGGTTCTACTGCCGAAACATAGCCCCGATTGATGAAAACCCCTTGCTGGGTTATAGACAGGACCGTCTCCCCATGGCCTTCGAGATGCCTGGCTAGTCTTCTTCAGAAGAGCGTGCACAACACGTCAGTGTATATCCAAAACTAAGGGCCTTGATAGCAAATGGTTTAACCGGGGTGGACCTGACTCGGTGTTGGGTATGTTGGAGCATTCTGCCATTGAGCTACCGAGGCGGCTTGGTGCATACCTGTTCTGGCGAGTTGAGCGATCCTCAAAGGTTTAGCGACATCACCTTAGATGCTGGCGAAGTAAATCAACTGGTGAAGAAGCTCTTGGGCGAAAGCCTGTCTTCTTGTAGTCAAGACGAACTGATTCCTTTTATATTCATAACCCGGCTCCTCCTCTAAGGACCTTTGACAATTTTACATCTAGTCTTTCAGTGCTTCCTCTTTTAATTTCTCATTGCTTATCTTTTATTTCAACTTAATTGGCCAAATCACCATTTTGGGGCAAGAAACGAGCGAAAGTCGCTGCCAAGAAGACCAAAGCTCCTCCAGTTTCAAAGAAAGACAAGCTGGTCATTGAGGAATCATCTCCCATGGATGAGTCTAAGACAACCACGCTCAATCAGAGGTAGAAATTAAACTCCTTTAGCTATGCTTTACTGAATTCAACTGACATCTCTTTTCCTTAGGGTGCTACCGATATGATTCCACCTGAAGATGTTGAGATAATTTCCATCTCCTCTGGCTCAGAATACTTATCTCGCAAGAGAACATGGCGAGTTATTCGGAAAGTATGTCTTTCTCACCTGGATGCTCACTTGGATCCCAACTTTATTTTGAAGTGAACTCAACATATGTCGAAGCGTAAGACCCGAAGTGGTAGTGGAGATCTGGCAGCCAGTTTACTTAACAAGCCGGTTGCCCTTAAGCATCCATCTCAGGTATCTTTCCATCTTATTCTTCTTTCCTCCACAACTATCTTCAAGTTATTGATCTCTTTAATCTATGACCAGGAGTCTCCTCCTTCGTCGGGCGACTCAACTGCTTCTAAGCTGCCACCCCTTGTGATCAACCCAGGGTAAGATCCTTGTTAAATTTTTACTTGAACACACTTTTTAGTATTTTAATTGTTAATGTCTCCTTGTTTCATAGGGCTAAGGCCAAATCCAAGAAGAGGAAAGTTGGCAACTCATCCACCAATCCTGAGGCTCCTAAGCCAGGAAGTCCTGCCTCAGTTTCTCTCGAAGTTCAAGCGTGTCATCCTGAGGATCATCAGGACACTCAAGTTGATGTTACACCACCACTTGTTCCACCAAGTCCCTCTCTGTGGAATTTGAAGCTGACCCAGCCATGAAACCTGACCCGTCGAGTCCTCCCAAGGCAACTGAAGAAGCACCTTGCGACAAGGATGAATTTGTCATTACTGGATCAAGTTATGTCACCCCAGGGGTCTCAACCGTTTTGTCCAAGATTTTTGCCGAGGAAGAAACAGAACTGCCAATCAGAGGCAAAACCAAGCTGGAGCTTCCGAATTATGAGAGCATGAGTGCTGAACAACTCCACGCTGGTTAATTGGATCGCCTTACCACTAGGCGGGAGATGGAAGTTGGCCTTGTCAACTTGAGGAAAAACAAATATGAGGTACATTGTTCTCTTTTGTACTTGGTGTATCCCTACCTAGCCCCCAAGGGCTGGCTCATCTTCATGAGATGAGTCAGGTTTTAATAATATTAAAAGAATTCGACCTGTAGCCCCCAAGGACTGGATCATCTTCATGAGATGAGTCGGGTCTTTAATGTTTCAAGCTTGAGAAAACTAATATACATTATCCCCCAAGTGTCAAGGATACTGCTTGTAGTTTGCCTAAGACTTGTCGTAATCCGTTATTGCATGGAATTGTTACTTGCGCTTTTCATTATCATTGAATACTCTGGCTGTTTTTTGCAGAAGGCCTTATGGGAAGCCAAGTCAAGTGTGACCAGCTTGAAGAAATAATTGGAAACAGGACAGAGCGCCCAAGCCGCCGCTGAAGAAAAATTGTGCCTCGCTTTAGAGGAGATGGAAAAAATCAAGGGGCTTTTCAAAACCCAACAAGAGACCTTTGATGCTGAGAATACCACCTTGCTGAAGCGCGTAGAAAACACGCAGGGCCAGCTGAAGCCTGTTGCTGAAGAATTAGCCGGGTTAAAGCAATATCGTTGCTATGACTCAGGCTATTTTTGGTAAGTCGCCCTTTGTAACATTGCAAAAAATTTCAAGTTTGGTCGGCATAACTCCTAATGGCCTTGATGCTTATTTTGTTTTCGCCCAAGCCCGAGGACCTCCAATTTCCAGGATAATAGCCGGCTGATGCTAAAGGTTGTGTACACTATGGCTGAGCAACTTTATACCGGAGGCCGGCTTGCCATCAAAGCTATAATAGGGGAGAAAGATCCAACAACACTCATCAAGGACATGCTGAAAGTGCTTTCTAATTTTCCCAAGCGAGTCGATGAACTAAAAAGATTAGCTACCCGCTCTGGCGCGACCGCAATTTTGAGCTGGGCTTTCGCTTATGCCGAGGAGCTTGACCCTGACGAAATGGCCAGAGGTTTTCCTGAGCTTAAAGATGATGGCACAACTTTTGATGAAACTGACTATCTGAAGTGTGTCAAGACGGCTTGGGTGCTAGCCACGTGACTTGTTGCTGAGATGGGTTTAACAAAATACCAGGCAGCTTATGACGCGAGCAATTCACGAATTCAACCGCCCAACTTTACATTAGTAGATCTGGTTCCTCAGTGCCGTAAGCATACCATCGCTCCTGAAGTTGACTTGTCTCCTATTATTGAAGAGGCTGTATTCCATGCCCTAACCAATTGCAACTGGGACGTGGACAATCTCCAAATCGTAGAGCCCGTAGAGGTAGCGGAGGATGACCCGGAGGCAGCTCAGGCAAAGGAACAACTCGAGGTTAGCACATACGGCAAAGGAAATACATCCCAAGCATGATGTATAAATTTTTTAAGTTGCTTGTAGCCCCCAAGTGTCAGGCCAAACAAACATTTTTCTATCTCTTGATTGGAGTCTATAATAGGAGTAGCTCCTCGCGGTCCTTAAAACCTTGTCATGTTTTCACACGTGTTTTGCTTTGGTGAAGGCATCTGAACTTGCCTTCCTCCTCTAATGACTGCATATTGCTTCATTCATTTTGCTTTGCCTTGGATATTTCTGTCATGTTTAAACAACTTATTAGGGGATTTAGAGCCGGTGAAGGAAGTTTGATTCCCAAGGCTTTAAGTTTTGGATGATCCTACAAAAAAATTGTAGTAGATATAAGCAGGCACAATAGGCTCATCAACAAAGGACTGGCCTTTGAGGTTTAGTCAACCAAACCGGTTTTTATATTCCAACCTGGTTTCAAACTTTGCATTAGTAAACAACAACATTTTACTCGCATACTGCCATATTATGGCGACATAATTATGTAATTTTTTTGACGGCTTTTGAAGCTCGACACAAAGACCGGCTTTCGAGGCTCAAGGATGGCTTCAGTGAAGCGGGTATCATAACTCGTGGTTTATCGTAGATTTCTATACGCCCGCTCTCTCGTGACTCAAACCAATGTTTTAACCTTAAGGAGTTCAGGGTCCCTAAAAAAGGATTGACTCTTAAAAGTACATGGGGTCACCTGATCGGAGTCGCATCAAGCATACAGGCAGGTTTAACCACATATGGCATTTTTATTTTGCCGGGTCAAGAGGGTGAGAAAGCTGAACTTGATGAGTTAGTATCCCCCAAATGCCCAATATTTTTGTGGTTTTCTTTGCCGGGTCACAAAGGTGAGAAAGCTAAACTCTGTAAGTTGGAATCCCCCATGTGCCCAATACATAATGACTCAAACCAACTTGGCGGCTGAAACGACGAAAACTTCAAAGTTTGGGTAAGTCGTCTTTATTGAAATATAAATTAGTACACAACTTGAAAGGGAAGAAATACAAAAATAAAGGAGCTGGTGGCTCTAAAGATAATATGGTCGTAAATGAGCGGTGCTCTGGGCCGGTGTATTTCCTTCTTGGTGGCATATGTTCTTCTCTATAAACCTCCCAAGTAACATGAGTCCGAACTCAGGTACTAATGATACTGACCGTTGTTCAGCTGCTTGGGGTTACTTTGGAAACCACCTTGATTATTGTGTTGGTTATTCTGGCCGGGATGCTTCCCATTTCCATTATTTGCCTGATGTTGGAATCTAGCGCCTGAGCCGGCCTGCGAGCCATCAGGACCATGTTGGCCAGGGTGCTTGCCGCCATTACCTCCTGGATGACCTTGGAAGGCCCGGTTACGAAATTCCTGCATGATGTAGCAATTCTCCCATGAATGGGCAGACGGCTTATCCGGAGTACTACGTTTAGGACATGGTGACTTGAGCGCCTCTTCATAGTTGCGAGGCTTATTCCCATTGTAAGCCCCACCAGGATGACCATTGCAATGCTGGTTTTTAAAACCAACATTAGTATTCGCGACAAAATCTGACCTGCCATCCGGTTGCTTTCTTTTACCATTGTTATTTTGGTGCCCTTGGTTACCACCTTATGCTCGCCCTTGCCGCCTTCTCCCTTCTTGCCTTTGCCAGTTTTATCCTCATCTGAGCTGGGGTCTTTCGTGCCATCTGACTCAGCGTACCTGGTGAGGACATCCATTAAGATGCCCATGTCTTGCACTTTTTGCTTGAGTCGCCCAAGCTTTAGGATCAGTGGCTGGAAGTGGCAATTCTTTTCCAAGATTAGGACAGCTTGAGCAGCTGTGATGCTATCCGATGAGTGTATAATCTCTGCAACCCGACGAGTCGAGTGATGGGCCGATTCATCGACTCGTTGGACACAATGCTGAAGGTCCACAATCGTCATTGGCCTTTTGCACGTCCCTTGGACATTCATTATGAACCACTCTTTAAGCTCTGACCAAGTATTGATGGAATTGGGCGGAAAATTCTTCAACCATGTTCGAGCCGGCCCTTCAAGCATCATGGTCAGGTACTTGGTGCACACAACGTTAGTGACATCGAGCATATCCATCGCCTATTCGTAAATTTTGATCCAAGCTACCATCTCAAGATCTGCCGTGTAATTTGGCACCTTACGAGGTCCTTTGAAGTCTTTAGGCATGCACTCTGCACGGAGAGCCAGCGATAGACAAGGTATCCCGATTGTCCTACTATTGGTGCTGGCTTCCATTTGAGGAGGCTGCTGCTGGTTCACCTATGTTGCTGCCTTCGCCTCTGCTTGCCGCGTCCTCCTATCCGCATCCACAACTTCTTGTGATCCTGGTAGTGCAGGCTAGGTCAGCAAAATCTAGGGTTGGTGCCTACGGCCGCTGCTAGAGACAGCTGGGGATTCCAAACAATGGTTTTGAGCATGGCTAGCGTATGGAGTGGAGTGCATCCGATCACGGCTGTAGGAGTACCGCGCTTGTTGTACCACCACTGTTTTCAACATCTCGATGGCGTTCCTTGTCTCGATATCCTTAGGGGTGTTCCTTGTATGGGTAATGCTTCTAGGTGCCGGGTCGCGGCCAGCATGTTATCAATGGGGTTAGAGAAATGATCCTGTGGCATTTGGAAGCGTTGTGGCAGCGAAGGAACTGGCGGGGGCTAGGGCGGCTCGTGCTGCTGGTTCCTAAGTGGTTGCCCAGCCCCCGACATCTGTTGAGGGGTGTTGAAGAGTTCATTGGCTCGAGATTTAGTGGCAGCCGACTTCGATGTCTCCTTTGATAAACTGCCTCAGATGCCTGTTTCTGGCGTTCAAGCTGCCAAGCCTCAGCCTTAAGACGCTTCGACTCATCGTGTATGCGAGCCTGTAGTTCTGCCATCCTAGCATTCTCAGCATCTATTTCCTTCTGTAGCTCGGTCATCTGGTCTCTCAACTTGATCAACTGCATGTTACGCCCCTCCTGATTTTCTACTGTTACATGACTCTCGACAAGTTTGGCCATCTCGGCCATTAAATCTACCATCACTCGAACCAGCGTCCTGCCCAGGAAGCCGCTCTAGGCGCAGGTGGATTTTGAGCCGCCGTGACGCCAGCCATGTAAGCAACAACTTGTCTAGCCGACTCATGGACCTCCTTTGGAGTCTCAATCTTCGGGAATCCTCCAAGCCTGCCATCATGGAGTGGATGTATTGACTCAATTTCTCCCATAGAAGAGTCACCATCTGAGCCGCCAAACACACCGTCACTGCTTGGCGGCTCATCCACACGAGAAACTCCCTGCGTCAAGCTGACGAAAACGTGATGCCGGCCGGCTTGTGCCTGATTGGATCGTACGGGCCGAGCCGGATCATGACTGTCGATGTAGAGATCCAGCTCAAGAATGTTCGTACCAAACCCATCAAGGGGAATCGGGCACTCATATTGGGACAAGCCGCCCTGAATCCCCTGGGTTGGACCATCGATGCAGATCTTTCCATGGCGGCTTTTGAACATCTGATCAACCGCAAATTTCCCGAACCTTGGACATGTTCACTTTGAATTCTCAATCCCACCGTACGAAGGCCCCATGGTGGGCGCCAACTGTTGTGGTTTTGTGATACGTCCATTTTGCATCATGCTTTTATATTGATATTTATTGCATTATGGGCTGTTATTACACGTTATGGTACAATACTTATGCCTTTTCTCTCTTATTTTACAAGGTTTACATGAAGAGGGAGAATGCCGATAGCTGGAATTCTGGGCTGGAAGAGGAGCGAATATGAGAAACCTATTCTGCACAATTCCAAAAGTCTTGAAAATCTACAGAGAATTTTTTGGAGTATATAAAAAATATTGGGCGAAAGAAATACCAGAGGGGACCCACCAGGAGGCCACAAGCCTAAGGGGCGCGCCCCTGGGGCTTGTGGCCCACCTGACAGCCCTCCGGTGCCCATATTTTGCTACATGGAGGATTTTGACCTAGAAGAAATCATAATATAGCTTTCGGGGTGAAGTGCCGCCGTCTCGAGGCGGAACTTGGGATGAACCAATCTAGGGCTCCGGCGGAGCTGTTCTGCCAGGGAAACTTCCCTCCGGGAGGGGGAAATCGAAGCCATCGTCATCACCAACGATCCTCTCATCGAGAGGGGGTCAATCTCCATCAACATCTTCATCAGCACCATCTCCTCTCCAAACCCTAGTTCATCTCTTGTATCTGATCTTTGTCTCAAAACCTCAGATTGGTACCTATGGGTTACTAATAGTGTTGATTACTCCTTGTAGTTGATGCTAGTTGGTTTACTTGGTGGAAGATCTTATGTTCAGATCCTTGATCATTATTAATACTCCTCTGATTATGAACATGAATATGCTTTGTGAGTAGTTACGTTTGTTCCTGAGGACATGGGATAAGTCTTGTTATAAGTAATCATGTGAATTTGGTATTCGTTCAATATTTTGATGAGATGTATGTTGTCTTTCCTCTAGTGGTGTCATGTGAACGTCGACTACATGACACTTCACCATTGTTTGGGCCTAGAGGAAGGCATTGGGAAGTAATAAGTAGATGATGGGTTGTTAGAGTGACAGAAGCTTAAACCCTAGTTTATGTGTTGCTTCGTAAGGGGCTGATTTGGATCCACATGTTTCATGCTATGGTTAGATTTATCTTAATTCTTCTTTCTTAGTCGCGGATGCTTGCGAGAGGGGTTAATCATAAGTGGGAGGTTTGTCCAAGTAAGGGCAGCACCCAAGCAGCGGTCCACCCACATATCAAATTATCAAAGTAACGAACGCGAATCATATGAGCATGATGAAAACTAGCTTGACGAAAATTCCCATGTGTCCTCGGGAGCACTTTGCTTTATATAAGTGTTTGTCCAGGCTTGTCCTTTGATATAAAAAGGATTGGGCCACCTTGCTGCACCTTTGTTACACTTGTTACTTGCTACCCGCTACGAATTATCTTATCACAAAACTACCTGTTATCAATAATTTCAGTGCTTGTAGAGAATACCTTACTAAGAACTGCTTGTCATTTCCTTCTGCTACTCGTTGGGTTCGACACTCTTACTTATTGAAAGGACTATGATACATCCCATATACTTGTGGGTCATTATTTTGTCACGACAGATGTCCTCATGCAAGGACTTAGGTCTAAGGCCATCGCCGACGGGTGGCGACTCAAAAAGATCGGACAAGAACGGGAGGCGGGTTTACCCAGGTTCGGCCCCTCCCATGGAGGTAATAGCATGTGTCCTGCTTTGTGTCTAGATTAATGGAGATCTCGATTACAAGGATGCGGGATCGCTAACCTAGCTTTTCGAGGGTGACTAACTTGTCCTTCTATACCTGAGGGCTTCCCTTTATATATAGGTCAAGACCCCAGGTTTTACAACAAAGTCGGGGTTATAATATGACCCATAAATAACATATCTCTACCTTTGTCTTGCCTTTCAATCAAGGAAGGTCTTTGGCCGTCTCCCACCTTTTAGGTTCTAAGCCGGCATCTTCTCAGGTTGGGCCGCCATCGGCCAGTTTGGTAAATCTTCTCATCTTCTATGTCCACAACACGACCCATCTCAAACACAATCTTCAAGCCGCCAATAGATTGACCCGGCCCACCAGGTGGGTCCTATCATGGAGCTATATCCCCGACAATTCTGGTGATGATCATGTTTTGCCTATGGAAGATTCTTAGTCAACTGGTCTGCGACATTCAGATCCGTGTGTATTTTGCCAATATTCATGTCCTCCTCCTTGATGTGATGGCGGATGGAATTGAAGCGTTGCTTTATGTGTCTTTAAAAGTGCGTTATATCGACTAGAGGGGGCTGAATAGGCAATTTTTACAAATTCATCACTTGAGGAATTTCAACTTGAGGAATTTGAAATGTGATGAATAACTCGCAGCGGAATAAGTACTCAAGTGCATGAGAAACATAGCGACATCATAGTCATCATGATGAAATGAAACATGCATAGATTACAGGTAGCGTGATATAGGATAAGCAGGTGAGGAACAAGGTAACTTGAAGAATTTGATGTGAGGAAATTGTGAAAGTATTCAGTCAAATTCTTCAAACAGTAAAGATCAATCTCTTCAACAGGTATATGAGGAAATGAAAGGGTTGAGGAAATATAACCAGGTAGCTCGATGAAGACAATGGTTTGATGACCCAGTTCCAACTACTGTGATAGTTGTACATCTGGTTTGGAGCGGCCTGGTATTTAAACCAGAGGACACACAGTCCTTACCGTATTCTCCTTGAGCCAAGGCCACAGAGTCCTCGCCCAACACTCGTGGTAAGTCTTCAGGGTAGACTTCGAAAACCCTCACAAACTGGTCACTCGATGATCCACAATTGACTACTGGATGCTCTAGACCAAGGTCACTCCATGATCCCCAATTGAATGCAGGATGCACTAGACCATGACGCCTAACCGTTTGGAAGATACACAGTCTTCAAAAGTAACAAGTGTCGGTTCCACACAGGAACAATCTCTTCAGTGATGCTCAATCACTTGGGTTTGGTGGTTTGGATTTGGATTTTTCCTCACTGATGAGTTTCTATCAAAGTCCTCAGAGGATGGGTTGCTCTCAAATGACAAGTGTCAGTTCTCTCTCGGAGCAGCCAACCAACTAGTGGTTGTGGGGGGGTGGCTATTTATAGCCAGGGTGCAACCTAACATGATAAGACATAAATGCCCCCAATGATATGACTGTTATGTGGATAAGAATGATTGGGGACAGCTGGCGCTAAGCACAGCAATGATCGGAATTTCGAACTATGAAAGTCCTCAGGCTTATGATGTTCCTCACTTGTAGGCAATTCGCACTGGCAAAATCCTAACTCCTCAGTCAGACCAATTTCCTCAGAGACCAGAAGAACATCATCTCTATCACTGAAGAACTTGACTGAGCTGTAAGAGATTTCCGAAAGGTTTCACTTGAAGAATTGGATAGGTTGAGGATTTTGAGTTGAGCATCAGTTGGAAATTTTACTTAGTATTACGTCAGCCCCCTTTGACAGTACGATGTTTCCTATGACTCAAAGAAAGGAAATGAAACTACGAAAACAAAAGTCTTCACGCTTCATAGTCCTCATTCATATCTCAAGGTCACACGAACTTCTTCATTTTCAAAGTCTTCAGGGAATACCAAAGTCTTCAGCAAAGTCTTCAGCAAAGTTTTCACCAAAGTCTTCAGTTGAAGACATACATTTTTAGGGGTCGATAATTTTCGGATATATCAAACTCCTCATCGACTTATAGAGCCTGTGTACACTTACAAACACATCAGTCTCTTAACCTATAAGTCTTCAATACACCAAAGTCACTAAGGGGCACTAGATGCACTTACAATCTTCCCCTTTTTGATGATTGATGACAAATAGGTTAAGTTTTCTACGGGGATAGAAATATGGAATGTAAGTACTGAGTTTGAGGAATTTGATTGCAAGATATAGAAGAACTCCCCCTGAAGATGTGCATATTTGAGGAATTTGCTTTGGAATGCAAATGCACATGGCGGGTTAAAAATATGGAGAACTCCCCCTATATCTTGTAATTCATACACGCATTTAACATATGATATGAAGAATTTGAAATGCATGATGAAAATGGTGTCTAACGAAATTCAGCATGCATGCAGTAAGGTACTTTGTGGAAATAGCATGTGGAAAGTAGTTCAAAAGTGTTAGACCACCATAGGACTTAAGTTTACAACTCAACCAACAAAAGCTTCAGAAGAGCGAGAGTTGTAACTTAAACAAAAACAACCCATATATAAAGAGACCTGCTTGAATACTAACTCAAATTTTCTCCCCCTTTGTCATCAAAGACCAAAAGGGATGAAAACTGAGGACTAACGCCCATGAAGAATTTCATCTCGAAGGTGATGGAGGAGCGCTAGCGTTGTCGGGGTCGTTTGTCAATGCAGGGCCTGCTGTAGTGTTGTCAATGTCCTCAGCTTCATCCGTTTTGTGTGATGAAGAATATGAACTTGTAACCAGCTGAGGAACTTGAACCTTCTTGAATTTCTTCTGAGGAGGATGAGACCAGTCAAAGTTTTGCTGAAAGTCCATGTCCTTGAGTTCCTCAAGAGTCTTGAGATGTGCGAGAATGGCCCACGCGTGATCGAATATTTCATGCACATAGTAGTGATTTTTCCTCACAGAGTTCTACGTCATAGTCATGTTTTGAAGAATTGAAGCAAACTGATGCTTGAGCCACTTGTGATTGCGATCGACCTTGTGATGAAGACTTAGAAGAAGCACACGATCAGTCATCACACGAGGGGTAGTGGCTTGAGGTTTTTGTGCTGAGGCTTTTGCAGAAGAGTCCCGGGTAGCAGTGTCATCATTGGTGGAGTAAGATGCGGCTTTGCGAAACTGGCCATCCAATGGAAGAGTGCCTTCATCAATGACATATTTTCCTTTTCCTTCAACTGAAGAAATTGTGTGCTTGAGGACTTCAATCAGAGGCAGAAAGCCGAAGTGATTTTGGAAGTCAGCCTTGAAGGGGATTGAAGACCTTGATCTGATGAAATTCATGATCCAGGGAGCATAAGGCTTCAATTCAAATGGGGCTAATTCTACATTGGCCAATGTCCTCATGAACAAATATTGGTAGTTGATGGGAATCCCATGAATGATGTTGAATATCCTATTCTTCATGATTCCCTCCACTTCTTCTTCTTCATAGTTGTGTCCCTTCTGAGGACTAAGAGTGTTGGTCAGAATGCGATATACTGTCCTGGGCACATATAGCAAATCCTTCACAAGGAAGATAGTCCTTTGAGGTTTTCCAGGGGCCAATGGCTTCATCAGCACTTGCATCATTTCATTAGGCAGAGCAAGGTCATCAAATATACATCATGCTTCTTCTGAAGGAATTGGAACTGGGACTGATCAAAGCAATTCAGATGCTGGTGCAGTGTAGTGAGTAGATCCAGTCATCCAGTCCAAGACCCAAGAGTTGATGTCAGAAGCATCACCCGTGATGTGCAAGGTGGCATAAAATTGAAGAATCATCTCTTCATTCCAATCATAGATGTCCACACAAAATGGAAGAATTCCTGCATTGTGAAGAACTGCGAGCACCGATGTGAAGGATGGGATAGTCTCCATATCCACATGAGGAATGTGATGATGCTCGAAGACTTTCTTCTTGTTGAACAACACTGATGCATAATAGTTCATCTGTGTGGGTGTCCAGAATCTGGTGCGACCGGCCCTAGCTGAGTCATATGGATTTGTCTTGATGAATTTGGGGCGCTTTGAGCCTTTGAATGGTATCCTTGGCTTCGGCTGAAGGTTTGGCTTGAAGCGGCCCACAATCTCCTTAGGCATAGGAGGAACTTCTTCAGACTGAGGAATCGGCAAAGCAGTTTCTTCAGTGGTAGATGGAGCAACAATTTCCTTAGCTAATGCAGCTTGAATATCTTCAGTGGCAGTTGCGGCCAAGTCATCGGATCCTGTATGAATTTCTTCAGTTTGGGCTGGAGACTGAGGAATCTGAGACAGAGGAGTGGTCATTGGGGAATTTGGGTGAGCACCTTCCCAATATTCATCATTGATAACATGTGTTGTGTTTCCAATGTCCACGCCCTCATCAATTTATTCAACGCTGGCCTCTTCAGCAGTCAACTGAGGCTGGGGAGATGATACCTGTGGAGTTGAAGCATTTGCTTCCACTTCGATTTCTTCATCAATATGCTCTGAGGAAGCAACAACATGATCTTCTTCATCTTCATCATCTGGGATGACATAGTCAACACCAAATGGAACTATCTCATATAGGCTGGCGCTGAGGAGATTGGGGTAGCATCAAGGGGCTCAGTTGAAGAACTTGGCAAAGTCTTCAACCCTTTTACGACTGAGGAATCTAAAGTTGATGCTTTTCTCTTCAGTGTCTTCTTCTCCGCAACCTTAGTTTTCTTCACTTCTGATGCAGAAGGAATGTTGATATTCTTCACCCTTGAGGATTTTGTAGTTTCTGCAGAGGGTGAAGGAGGAGCATTTTCTTCAGGCATGATTGATGCAGTCGTCCTTCTGGGTTCAATTTCATCAGGCGTAGCAAAAACTTTAGCTGGCCTGACAATTTCTTCAGGCGCAACAGTGGAGGTTGCCTTGGCAGGTTCTTCACCAGCCCGACCTTCTTCAGCTGTGGGAGCATTTTCTTCAGCAGGCTGTGCAGTTTCTTCAGCCCGAGGAACTTGAGGTTGTGATTGAGCTGTAACCCTTGAGTTGTGGTCCTTGACTGCAGCTTGAGCTGCCCTGACAAATCTCACTTTGGTTCCTTTGCATTCAGCCTCATACTTATCTTTCTCTGCAAAGAGGTTTCGGATCTCAGACTGAACAATGACCAGTTGAGTTGGAGTCAGATTCATCACATTGTTCCTCAGAAATATTTCTTTTCTGAACCTATTCCTCTTAGCTCTCTGAGCTTGATCTCTCTTCCATTTTTCCTCAGCAATGAAGTGTGTGAGGAGAGTGGAGTTC
Organism: Hordeum marinum; assembly: GCA_022496015.1. Lineage (NCBI taxonomy): Eukaryota > Viridiplantae > Streptophyta > Magnoliopsida > Poales > Poaceae > Hordeum > Hordeum marinum. The sequence goes on along the minus strand of CM039678.1, from coordinate 416,296,755 downwards.
TGGGATCCTCATGTCATATGTCAATGAAGTTGAGGATCATCTTGGGATCCAGCATGAGAGGTACAAAGCTACCCTTTGCAATTGCAGCCCTTTGCTGACTTTGTCTGATGATTTCCTCCAATTCTTCATCATCAACCTCATCATCATCCTCAGATCCCGAGGGTACATTTACCACAACTTTGCTTGTGTGAGGACTTGGTTGATGACCTTGTCCAGCCGTTTTCTTTAGCTTCAGTAGAGTAGGGCTTGTTGAGGAATTAGCTTGAGCTGATGAACTTGGTGAAGCTCCTGAAGGAATAGCAAATCCCATTGTCCTTTGACAAGTTTCTAGATGGATAGGTGTTGAGGATTTTGTAGTAGCAGCTGATGACTGTGCAACTACTGAGGGCATTTGTGAGGACTTTGAAGACTTGGCTTGAGGAATCTGGTGTGAGGATTTTGAAGTTGAGGACTTTGACTTCACAACAGACTTCTTCACAAGTGATTTCTTCGGAGCACTGGTAGAGTTTCTGGTAGAGGCAGCAGCAGCAGAGTCTTCATTGAATTTCTTCACAGCTTCCTTTGCTTTCTTGGCTAGCTTGGCTTGCTGTTTTTCCCATTCATGAGGAAAGTCATCACTAGTTTTGAGGCTAGTGGGATCAACAATTTGATTTGGACCAAGGGTGGCCTGGTGCATAGGGGTTTGACAACGAATTTCTTCATGTACTTGGGAGTGACATAGCGATATTCTTTCCACTCCCGTGCCCATCTCCTCTCAATTCTCTGTATGAGAATCTTTCACTGCTTTTTGGTCTCCTTGCCATGAGTTTCTTCATCCGGAGTGCAATATTCCTCATACAATTCATCAGGTATCTCAAAGGCAGTTTGCACTTTAGGTTTCTTTCCACCTTTCCGAGGCTTTTTTTCATCAGCCATTTTCTTCACTTGATGACTTTGAACTCTTGAAGATTATGAAGATGTGCATAGTTTTTCCTCAAGAAATGCTGCAAATGAGTTAAGTTGATGAGAACCTAGTGATTCATCAGCAGACATTTTGTACCTTTGAACGGAGTATATGTGCGAGGAATTTGAAGAGGTCATATGCGTTCTCAGAAATTTTCAAAATACATCAAGTTGAGGAATTTGACCATAAGTGTCTTGAGGAATTTCACTAAGTTTCTTGTCTTAGGTTCTAGAGTTGTGCAAATTTTGAGGATTCACACAATTGAGGAATCTTGAAGAAAATCCTAACTTAGGGAAAGACATCAAGGAATCGAACATGTAAGGTGCTTTGGAATATGATTCTTGAAGAATAAACACCTTTGAGGAAATTGTGGAAAACGAGAAGATCAAATAAGGGCAGTAAAATTAGATTTTATTTACCCCGATGAAGAACACGATGAACAACGAGAAGAAATCGAGGGAGTTCGTCCGTCCAGTTCTCCCACGCCCTAGCTTGGCAGAGGGAGACAACTATAGCGGCGGCGGAGTGAGGATTTCCGCAGCCGATGCGAGTACGGCGACGGCAGGGTTGAGACAGTGAAGCTCTTCCACACCGGAGGCGATGATTTTAGCAATGGTGCTAGGTTTGAGGTCGACAGAGAGTAGGAGTGAGGAGTAACCGAGCATAATGAAAGGGAAGGGGCATTTATAGTGGGAGGTGAAAACCAATCTGTCTGAAGATTTTGGACCAGATTGCCCTTGACCCTTGCTCTCCATGCGACATGTGTCACCCACGTTCTGACTAGTGGCGATAGAGGGCGATCGTGGGTTATCCAGTCATGGGAATCAGAACAGTTTGAGCAAGAAACGCTGAAAATTCAGATAGTGAAGATTTTAAAGTTTTCGTTTGCAAATTCTTCAGCTGTCAAGGTGTTAGTGCATCTAGTGCCCCTTAGTGATTTTGGTGTATTGAAGACTTATACGTTAAGGAACTAATGTGATTGTGAGTGTACACAGACTCTATAAGTCAATGAGGAGTTTGATATATTCGGAGATTATCGACCCCTAAAAATGTATGTCTTCAACTAAAGACTTTGCTGAAGACTTTGAAAATGAAGAAGTTGGTGTGACCTTGAAGAGATGAACGAGGATTATGAAGTGTGAAGACTTTTGTCTTCGTAGTTTCATTTCCTTTGTTTGAGTCATAGGAAACACCGTACTGTTAAAGGGGGCCGAGGTAATACTAAGGAAAATTTCCAACTGATGCTCAACTCCAAAATCCTCAACCTATCCAATCCTTTGAGTGAAGCCTTTGGAAATCTCTTCCAGTTTAGTCAAGTTCTTCAGTGACAGAGACGATGTTCTTCTAGTCTCTGAGGAAATTGATCTGACTAAGGAGTTACGATTTCGCCAGTGCAAATTGCCTACAGATGAGGAACATGATAAGTCTGAGGACTTTCATAGTTCGAAATTCCGACCGTTGCTGTGCTTAGCGCCAGCTGTCCCCAATCATAATATCCACATAACGGTCATATCATTGGGGGCATTTATGACTTATCATGTCAGGTTGCACCCTGGCTATAAATAGCCACCCCCACAACCACTAGTTGGTTGGCTGCTCCGAGAGAGAACTGACACTTGTCATTTGAGAGCAACCCATCCTCCGAGGACTTTGATAGAAAATCATAAGTGAGGAAAAACCCATATCCAAATCATCAAACCCAAAGTGATTGAGCATCACTGAAGAGATTGTTCCTGTGTGGAACCGATGCTTGTTACCTTTTGAGGACTTTGTATCCTCGAGACGGTTAGGCGTCATGGTCTAGGTCATCCTGCAGTCAAGTGGGGATCACGGAGTGAACTTGGTCTAGAGCATCCAGCAGTAAATTGTGGATCGCCGGGTGACCAGTTTGTGAAGGTTTTGGAAGTCTACCCTAAAGACTTACCACGAGTGTTGAGCGAGGACTATGTGAACTTAGCTCAAGGAGAATACGGTAAGGATTGTGTGTCCTCTGGTGTAAATACCAGGCCGCTCCAAACCAGACGTACGACTGTCACAACAACTGGAACTGGGTGATCAAACCATTGTCTTCATCGAGCTACCTGGTTCTATTTCCCCAACCCCTCTATTCCTCGTATACTTGTTGATGAAATTGATAGTTACTATTTGAAGAATTTGAGTAAAGACTTTCACAATTTCCTCACCTCAAATTCTTCAAGTTAACTTGTTCCTCACCTGCTTATCCTGTATCATGCTACTTGTAATCTATGCATGTTTTATTTCATCATGATGACTATGTTGTCGCTATGTTTCTCATGCACTTGAGTACTTTATCCGCTGCTAGTTATTCATCACATTTCAAATTCCTCAAGTGATGAATTTGTAAGAATCGCCTATTCACCCCCTCTAGTCAATATAACGCACTTTCAATTGGTATCAGAGCAAGGTACTCCCTTGTTCTATGTGATTTTGGTTTAACGACCTGGAGTTCTAGTTATGTCAATTGCAGGTATGATCAAGGTTTCCGCGGGATGTCCTACCTTCGATGGGACGGACTACCCCTACTGGAAGAACACGATGCGTATGCATCTTGAAGCTATTGACAACGATCTTTGGTACGTTGTGGAAAATGGTGTTCCCTCTGTTACTCCCATGATCAATGCTCCTGATGTGAAGAGATTCAAGCAACTTGATTCTCAAGCAAAGAATATCATCTGTGGCCATCTAAGCAAAGGTCAGTATGGCAGAGTGAGTGCTTTGGAATCTGCTAAGCATATGTGGGATAGGCTATCCAAAGTCAACGAAGGTGTTTCCACTCAACGTGAATCTCGTGTTGATGTTCTTCGCAATCTCTTCAACCGCTTCAAGAGACTTGACAATGAAAATGTTCAACAAACTTTTGATCGTCTTACTGATATCTCCATTGAGCTTCAAGCACTGGGTGCCACTGATATCACTGACCATGAAGTGGTGAAGAAACTGCTAAGATCTCTTGATTCCTCATTCGATACTCTCACATTGATGATCCAAGAACGTGGAAACTACAAGTCACTTGATCTTGCTGATATTCTTGAGAGACTCAATACTCATGAATTCCAACAAGCTGAGAAGAGAGACCTCTATGGGCCAAGCTATGGAAGATCTCGTGCTCTAAAGGCAAAAGCAATTTCCTCATCCGAAGACAAAGATTCTGATAGTAGCCTTGGTGATCCTGAAGAACTAAGTCAGGAGCTAGCAATGCTCATGAGGAAATTCCAGAAGTTCTCAAGGAGAGGTGGTTTTGGAAAGTCATCAAAAAGTGGTTTGAGGAAATCAGATTCCTCAGATGACTACAAGAAAAGAACCTGTCACCGTTGCAAGAAACCTGGTCACTTCATCTCTGACTGTCCTCTCTAGGAAAAAGACTCAAAGAAGAAAAAAAAATACAAGGATGATAGTTCTGATGACTCGAAGAAAAAGAAGAAATCTTCAAAGTCCTCATATGGAAAGTCATCATCTTCAAAGTCCTCAAAGCATAAGAAGAATGGTTCCAGAAAAGCTCGAGCATTCATTGGCAAGGAAATGGATTCTGAAGAAGAATCTGAAGAATATGAAAAAGAGGAAGAATCTGAGGTGGAATCAGAATCTGGTGTTGCAAGCCTTGCTCTCGCCACTGATTTTGTCAGCAAGTCCATCTTCAACGATGAAGAAAATGACTATTCCAACAACTCTGACATCAGCAATGATGATTATTCTCCCACCTATTGCTTCATGGCAAAAGGCTCAAAGGTACACAAACATCACTCCTCATCTGAATAGTGAAGGTGAATCTGATGAATATGTGAAACCTAGCTATGCTAAACTTGTTAAAATTGCCACTAAGCAACAAAGTGCACTTGAAAAGCTTCAGAAAATGCTAGACCAAAGTGATGATCTGTTGAACAATGAAGTGGATCGGACTCAAACTCTATCTTATGATCTCAAAAGTCTTCAGACAATGTATGAGAACCTTTAGAGTCATCATAATGCTCTCCTAGCCGATCATGAGAAGCTTTCTTATGAATTTCTTCAAAGAAATAAAGATCTTGATTCTTCTGCCTTTTGATAAGTTGACGATTTTCGCCACAAAGATCTGATGAAATAGACTCAGTCGGACAGGGAGTGAAGGCAGTTATTGCAGTAGTCGGACAAGATGAACGTACCTTCGATCGCCTTTTTCTCCTGCTCCAGTCGGGCGTTCTTGGTTTTTCACCTCCTTCTCCAAAGCTTGGTAGTGGCTTCCGAGCTCACAAACAGCCTACAAACAGGAATTAAAGGAAAAAATTTCAGTCAAATTTTGACTCGGATGCTAAGACTCCTGCTAACTACTTCAGTCGACGGCAGTCTAGGGACTACACCCAGTGGGTGCGCTTAGTGTGCCACCATTGGAAAATAAAATACAAACTGATCAAACATCAAATTCATTCAGACTCTAAGACTCCCACCGACTGCTTCAGTCGACGGTAGCCTCGGGGACTACATCGAGTGGGTGCGCTTAGTGGGCCCTCACTAGAACCCAAAGACACCCAATAGGTGTGCTTGGATGCAAATCCACACGAGACACAAATAAAAATCCCGACTGAGGAGGGTACTTATGAGAGTACTTACTCGGAAATTCTTCTTCAACACCTCGCTCGCATCATACTCCATCTTCAGTCGTTCACTCATCACCTCCAGCTAGATTGATGCCTCTTTGCTCGCTCCTACTTGATCCTCCGGGACATGGTGTAGCGCAAAGGTGTTGGTTGTAGAGGGAGTTAACAGGGAGGATGAGGTGCCAGTTCCGAGAGCAGCGCCAGCTCCCGAGCTGCCCCTTCGTGCTGGCACCAATGCGTCTACAGGCGATGACTCTTGCATCATGACGTACTCGTCGACAATAGGGTTTGGCATGTCAATCTTGTCATCCGCATCAATGTCGTTCACTTCACGCACTCGGTTCAAGGGCACTCGGAATTGAGTGAAAATTAAACACTCGGTTGATGTTCTAAGGCACCAAGTGAATTTAAAGCTTACCATTTGAAGATGCAACATCGGTGTTAGCTCTCTCTTTCTCCAGAGTGTGGGGATCACGTGAAGCAGTTGAAGTGCCATCACTGCAAAAGTAAACACTCGGATTATTACTTCACTCGGACAAATTTAGATAACGATTGTTGATGCGGAGATAACTTATGCTGATGCCACGGGAATGTTCATCTTGATCGTTGGGATGGGGACTGCCTTCTGAGGTTTGGCCGTGGCGACTTTGGCTTGTTTCGCCACCTTCTCGGGTGATGATACAAGTTCTCCATGAACACGCTTTGAGCTGCGAGTAGGAAGGGAAGACCCAGTTGGCTTGACAGTTTTTGGTCCCTTGGGACTGTCACCGCAGATTCCTGGGTCCTAGCGCGCCTTGGAATGAACTTTAGGCACTCGGTCGTCTGAGGGTGAAGACTCCACCTCATCACTGCCCTCCGAGCCTTCCTCTTCCTCTTCTTCTTCATCATCTTCATCATCTTCGTCATCTTCGTCATCTTCGGCCTCTTCATACTCCCTACTTCTGCTGAATCTTTTGGATGATCGGTATCACTTGCTACATCAGCCGGGCCCCTGTCTACGATTGGCACCTGGCTGCTCATGTGCGTGAAGGCCTGCCGAATGAAGAACAATAACAGTCAGATCAACTAATATAAATGCACAAGTATCACTCAGATAATGGACCTTTGGAATTTACCTCATTCGGTGGATTATCTGATGAGAGTGGAGCCACCAGCCTGCTCCCTCTTGGGTTGTTGCGTGCTGGAGTGGTTGCCTGGATCTTGGCTTCGACCATGTCCGTATTGAGTTCCTTCGGGTGAGTTCGAGTGGGGTCACTCGGTCCGGCATACTCCCACATGGGGTGAGCCCTGGCTTGCAATGGTTGAATCCTCCTCTCAAGGAAAACCTCCAGCAAATCGAGGCCGTTAACACCTTTCTGCACCATGGCTACCAGAGCTATCACTAGGATATCCAGTTCAGTCTTCTCCTCATTGGTCACAGTTAGCCTGGGACTGGTCGTATGTGCTCAGATGTATACGGTGGAAGTCCCTCCTGACCTTCGCCAACTAGAATTTCCTGGCAGTAAAACCAGTTTTCCTGCCACCCCTTCACCGAATCAGGAAATGTCATTTGCGGGAAACAGACTTTTCCCCGCAGTTGGATTTCCAGACCTCCACACAACTGGTCCACATTCGTCTTATCTTGTGACCGAGTGGTTTTTTTACAATCATCACTCGACAAGTAAAGAGATGCTTGAACAAACCCCAATGAGGGTGACAACCCAAGAAGTTTTCACAAAGAGAGATGAATGCGGCCAGGTAAATGACATCATTGGGAGGGATATGATGAAGTTGAGCACTAAAATAACCCAGAAATCTGCGGAAGAAGGGATGATGTAGAAGGGATAACCTTGCTTGAGGTGGGTCACCAAGAGCATACGCTCGTCTCCCTTCAGCGAAGGCTCGTCCTCGCCCACCCCTGGCAGCCGCCAACTCCCCTCGGACATGAATCCTTGGCCCTCCAGCTCAAGCATATGGGCCTTGATGACCCGTGACACTAACCACTCGCCTTGAGTCCACCCTTCAGGCGCTCTGGTGCTTGAGGAGGAAGCGCGCAAGCTCTTCTTCACCTGCTCGGCCTTCGCGGTCGTAGCCGCTATGTGCATCCTCTCCGGCGAGCTCGTACTGACCTTCAACAAGAGGAAGGTGGGGGGAATAAGGACATGCATCGAAGAAGATGAGGGAGAGGGCAGAAGTGAGATCTGTTTCGTCCCTTATAGTGCTTCCATGTTTTATACCAAAAATTTGGCAAAATCTCTGGTCGTCAATCCGGAAATGGAGCGAGATCCACGAATCAAATGTTTCAGAGCTTCCGGAACATGTGGCGACAATCTTGGCGTAGATATCGAGGTGTCATGCCCACTACTCCAAATTACCGTGACATGACCGTTCCGCCGCGCACCTGTGCGCAGCTTTGGCGATTTTGAACGAGCGGAAATTTCTTCGTGCCATAAATGAGACAAGCTCCACGCTTCGAAGGATCTGACAACTCGCTCCTCCGAACCGAGTGAATGACTCACAATAGCTAAACACTCGTATTAAATGACCAAATATTCTGATAATTTCTTTCGAGGAACACTTCAACTTCACATGATAGTACTGATCCATCAAACACGATAGGTTGGTCAAGGGATATCAATCCTGAATCCATCATGGTTTGAAGCCGAGTGAGGAACGGCAAAACCGTTTGTTGGACTCTTCTGAGAGACCATCGATGCTTCTGAGTGTTAGTCACTCGACCACTAAAACCTCATGGATTCGGGGGCTACTGATGAGGATGGCTACTATGTGTAGGGTCACAGGCCTAACATCTAGGGCCCAGATGTGGTCCCACAATGTCATTAAAGCCCCTGGGCCAAGACGCATTCGGATGTATATGGCTATTCACTCGGATTATTCAATCCACTCAGACTCTACGGTGCCACTCGGACAGAGAGGACGTCAGGCGACCCAGAAGACAAAGCATCCATGGAATTTGAGTAGTCATTCGTTATGAAGTTGATTTCCCGTTACCAGTAACGCCTAGTTAATTAGCCGTTCCTATAATGCAGCCTTCATTGGCATTTATTGCCCTAATCATGGTGCTCGACCGGTGGTGGCGCACTCTAGTAAGCCACCTCCGGGCGCCAGTGCAAGGGTTCCGACCCTGTGTAATCTTCTACCACCCATAAGCAAACACCAAAGCCCCCGGGCTCGAGATGTAGGGCTTTTATCACTTCCGAGTGAGGCCTGAACTCTTATACATCCGAGTGAACACTTGCGTCATAGCTAGACTTTTCCACTCCTTTCGTACCCCTAGTACTATTGTCAGGTTCATTCCCACGACAACGTTCTTCAACAATAAGGGATTGGTAGTACAAACCAAAAAGCGCATGACAACCTCTGCTTCTCTCTGTGAAGGACCTATCTTTTACTTTTATGTATTTTCTTTTATGCAAGAGTCAAAGTATTCTCCCTATTCCTTTTTACTTTTTCTTTTTGCAAGAATCATGTGGTGAGAAAAGATCTAGGCACATATATCCAGTTGGATGTGAGTGAGCATGAGTTATTATTGTTGACATCACCCTTGAGGTGAATAGGTTGGGAGGCGAGACTATAATCCCCTATCTTGCTATGTGTCCGATTGAAACTTTTTGCTCATGGGTTTGTTGTGAGTGTTAGAAATCATAGAATACTAAATGATGGTTGAGTATGTGGACTTGCCAAAAGGCTCTGACATGAGGCCCTTCCTGAAAATATGATGAATTGTAGTTGCAAAGTTGACTAAGAACATACTTTGTTGGTTTTCAATAAGGTTTATGCTTTATACTTCTATGTTGTGATGAATTGTTACTTGTTCATGAGAAGTTATATAATCAAAGTATATGAATAAGTTTTATGATAGAGTTTGTCGCTGCTATGATAATAAGCATGATACTACTATGTCCGTATTTTTGTTTTTATCGACACCTCTCTCTCAAAACATGTGGACATGCTTTTCAATATTGGCTTTCGCTTGAGGACAAGTGAGGTCTAAGCTTGGGTGACTTGATACTTCCATTTTGCACCATGATTTATTACTATTATTTCATAATGTTTTGTTGAATAATGATGCTTTAGGGAGTGATTCTAATGCCTTTTCTCTCATAATATGCAAGGTTTACACAAAGTGGGAAAATAACAATAGCTAGAATTTTGGACCTGAACAAGCACATCAGAGATACCTATTCTACACATCTCCAAATAAGTTGAAACTTTAGGGAAAATATTTTTGGATTATATTAAAAATACTGGAGCAAATAACTACCGGAGGGGGCCACCCTGGTGAGCACAAGACACCAGGGCGTGCCAGGCCCCCCAGGCATGCCCTGGTGGGTTGTGCCCACCTCAGCCCACCTCCGGTGCCCATCTTCTGGTATATAAGGTATTTTGACATAGAAAAAAAATAAGGAGAGGACTTTTGGGATGGAATGCCGCCATCTCGAGGTGGAACTTGGGAAGGAGCACTTTTGCCCTCTGGCGGAGCGATTCTGTTGGGGGAACTTCCCTCCCAGAGGGGGAAATCGAAGCCATCGTCATCACCAACACTCCTCTCATCTTTGGGAGGCCAATCTTCAACAACACCATCTCCTCTCAAACCCTAGTTCATATCTTGTGTTCAATCTTTGTACCGAAACCTCAGATTGGTACCTATGGGTGACTACTAGTGTTGATTACATCTTGTAGTTGATTACTATATGGTTTACTTGGTGGAAGATTATATGTTCAGATCCATTATGCTATTCAATACCCCTCTGATCTTGAGCATGAATATTATTTGTGAGTAGTTACCTTTGTTCTTGAGGTCACGGGAGAAGTCATGTTGCAAGTAATCATGTGAATTTTATATGAGTTCGATATTTTGATGATATGTATGTTGTGATTCCCTTAGTGGTGTCATGTGAACATCGAGTAAATGACACTTCACCATCCTTGGGCCTAAGGGAATGCATTGTGGAGTAGTTATGAGATGACGGGTTACTAGAGTGATAGAAGCTTAAAGCCTAGTTTATGCCCTACTTCGTAAGGGGCTAATTTGGATCCAAACGCTTAATGCTATGGTTAGATTTTATCTTAATACTTTTCTCGTAGTTGCGGATGCTTGCGAGGGGGTTAATCATAAGTGGGAGGCTGTTCAATAAGAACATCACCCAAGCACCGGTCCACCCACATATCAAATTATCAAAGTAGCAAACTCAAATCAAACCAACATGCTGAAAGTGACTAGATGAAATTCCCGTGTACCCTCAAGAACACTTTGCCTATTACTAGAGACTGTTTTGACATGTCCTTTGCCACAAAAGGATTGGGCTACATTGCTGCACTTTGTTTACCATTACCATTACATGCTTGCTACCAATTATCTTGATATCAAACTATCAATTACCTACAATTTGAGTGCTTGCATAAATTACCTTGCTGAAAACCGCTTGTCATTTCCTTCTGCTCCTCGTTGGGTTCAACACTCTTACTTATCGAAAGGACTACCATTGATCCCCTATACTTGTGGGTCATCAGGGCGTGCCTAGGGGGTGGCCGTGCCCTGTTATGTGGTGGCTTCCCATGACGTCTCCCAATGCCCCCTCTGGCCTATGATACGTCTCCATCGTATCTACTTTTCCTCACGCTTTTGCTCTTGTTTTAGACTCTAATTTGCAAGATTTGAATGAAACTAACTCAGACTGACGCTATTTTCAGCAGAACTACCATGGTGTTGTTTTTGTGTAGAAATTGAAGTTCTCGAAACTTGACGAAACTTTTTGGAGATTTATTTTACAATAAATAAAAATTACTGGAGCCAAGAACCACCAGAGGGGGTGCCTTGGTTGGCCATGATACACCAGGGCGCGCCACCCCCTCCAAGCGCACCCTGGTGGGTTGTGCCCACCTCGGATCCCCACTGACCCTAATTCTAGTGCTATAATATCCTTTTCTCGAAGAGAAAGTTTCATCGCGTTTTACGATACAGAGCTGCCGCCACCTCCTGTTCTTCATCGGAAGGCCAGATCTAGAGCCCATTTGGGGCTCTAGAGAGGGGAAACTTTGGTCTTCGTCATCATCAACCCTTTTGCATCGCCAATTCCATGATGCTCCCCACTAGAATGAGTAATTCCTTCATAGGTTTGCTGGTCGGTGAGGAGTTGGATGAGATTGATCATCTAATCGAGTTAGTTTTGTTAGGGCTTGATCCCTAGTATACACTATGTTTTGAGATTGATGTTGCTATGACTTTGCCATGCTTAATGCTTGTCACTAGGTCCCGAGTGCCATGATTTCATATCTAAACCATTTATGTTATCACCATTATATCTATGTTCATGATCCGATCTTGCTAGTCATATGCACCTGCCATGTGTTATGATCCGTGAACCCCGGAGTGAGAATAGTCGGGATCCCTTCTGGTGATGACCGTAATTTGAGGAGTTCATGTATTCACTATGTGTTAATGCTTTATTCCGATTCTCTATTAAAAGGAGGCCTTAATATCCCTTAGTTTCCTTATGGACCCTACTGCCACGGGAGGATAGGACAAAATATGTCATGCAAGGTATTTTCCATAAGCACGTATGACTATTTATGGAATACATGCCTACCTTGCATTTATGAACTGGAGCTAGTTTTGTGTCACCCTAGGTTATAACTGTTACATGACGAATATCATCCAACGAGTTCACTGATCCAGTGCCTACGAGTTTTCCACTTATTGTTCTTGCTAAGTTACTATTGCTGCTGCTACTGTTCCAACTGCTACAAAACTACTGCTATCACTGTTACCGTTGCTGTTACTGCTTCTACTACTATCAAAACTATCATATTACTGTGCTATTGATCACTTTGCTGCAGATATTTAATCTCCAGGTGTGGTTGAATTGACAACTCAACTGCTAATACTCGCAAATATTCTTTGGCTCCCCTTGTGTTGAATCTATAAATTTGGGTTGAATACTCTACCCTAAAAAACGGTTGCGATCCCCTATACTTTTGGGTTATCAAGACCTTTTTCTGGCGCCGTTGCCGGGGAGCATAGCTATATTTGTTGAGTCACTTGGGATTTATATCAATTGATCACTATGAAGAATCTGAAGGATCCAAGAACCAAGATTTTTTCCTCTAAGGTGAGGGAGGTAAGGAATTTCCATCTAGCTCTATAATTGATTCACCTTCTATCATGGTTTTGTCACGACAGATGTCCAGGTCAATGGACTTGGGTTCGAGGCCATGGCTAACGTGATGGACTCAAAGGGGTTGATTGGGTTGAAGGACACGAGTTTACCAAGGTTCGGCCCCTCACATCGAGGTAATAGCCTACGTCCTGCTTGTGCTTGCATTACTTGTTGTATCGATTACAAGGGAATTAAAGCTTGACCTAGTTCTTGATCACCTGCCTCTAAGTCGCCCCGGGTCTAACTCTATATAGGAGGTTAAGACCACGGGTCATACAAGTTGTAACCAACTCTCATTGCCTATTTGAGTCTTCCTTCATCTTCTTTGTCGAGGTTGTCCCCGGGCGGCTTACACACCCAGGTCTTCTCTGTCCGGGCCACCTTCGAGCCAATCCTATGAGCCGCCAAGCGCCCTGGGCTCTAAGCCTACGGCTTACACTTGGGCCGGTGCACGAGCCGTCAGGTATAACCCGGACCCTTAGGGCGGGTCATACCGTGGGGTTATATCCCCAACATTAGGCCCCAGGTTGATTTGAGCTTGCTCACTTCATCCTTTCTTCTTGCTTCCTCGGCGAGTCACCCGGAAATGACCCGTCATGATGTCATGTCAACCCTGCAAAAAAGATTCGCCGACGTATACACCAAATCCCTTTATTAAATGGACATCCTGAAAATTGAGGCGTCCGCCTCGGTCGGATGGTTTCTATCGCATGGATTCTCGCGCCCGTTCTGTTTTTTCCTTCCTGCCAGCTCTATCATTTTCTTACTCCCGACGCTGCTGTTTCTATCGCCTCCTACTCCGGCGCCGTCTCCATTTCGCCATCGACAGGGCCGCTGCATCAACCTGTTGCGAACCAGAGTGCCTTCCGTATTCATGGCGTCAACGCCGGTAAACTCTTCTTCCCTTAGATCCGCAATGGCTCCGGTAGGGTTTTTCGCGGAAGCTCCGCCGCCGCCATTTTGAAATTCAGGCTCCATCAATGCCGGCCACGTCTTGCCCATGAACTTTGAACGATAGCTCGTCCTCACCGTGCCGTTATGTATTGGGCGGTCCTCAATACTGTGTGGATCCATCGTGGCTTTGTTCGTCATTTTAGGTTTTCCTTGTTTCGCCACTGCATTCTTAGGTCTGAAAATAGAAGTATTTCCCTGATTTTGTAGATCCATGATCATAGCGGCACTTTGCGAAACCTGATTTTAGGACTTAGCTGAATTTTACTCCGTCTTCTTGCTATGTTGACCCGCCACGCCATTCCGTCTCTCATCAGCCAGATCATGGCGCCTCATCTCTAGAGTCTTAAGATCGTAAGTCGCCCGTAGATACTTGCCTTTTCTTGACTCGCCGTGTTTGATTTGCACAGTCTTAAACCGCCACAATGTCTCGCGCATCCAATTCCTGCAACTGGGTTGGGTCTTGCATTACGGAGGAGTTCCTGATGGATCTCGTACATGCGGGCACTCTTCCTTCCAAAGAGGTCATCCATTGGCGGGTCCCGGGTGATGAATTGAGGCCCATTCCACAGGAAGGCGAGGTGGTTGTTTTTTCTGATCATATTGAATGTGGGTTCATGCCCCCGGCTGAAGGTTCTTCCACGACATCCTTCACTTCTACAACCTCCATCCTCAAGACCTCGCCCCCAACTCCGTATCAAACATATGCAACTTTCAAGTGCTCTGTGAGGTTTATTTGCAAATCAAGCCATTTGTGGGCTTGTTCCGAGAGTTCTTCTACGCAAACCGGCAAACCGAGGTGAAAACCGGCCCGAGTTTAGAGCTGGGTGGAATTTCTATCCAGAGGTGCAGGGATATTACCTTGCCAGCTATGCAGATGCCGAGTCATCCGAAAGACTGGAATAAGACCTGGTTCTATTGCAAGGATATTTCTCCAGAGGGCGAGCGTCCACTGCCGGGTTATCGTCCCTCCCGGCTCAAGACAACTTCTGAACTTCCTGGCCGACTGTCAGCTTCTGAGCGCACAAGGTACGAGCCGGCTCATGCCAAGATCAGAGCCCTCATGGCCAATGGTTTAACCGGACTGGACTTGATCCGCTGTTGGGTTTCCTGGCGGATTATGCCTTTAAGCCATAGAAGCCGCCTCATGTGCGAATACCAAGGCAAGTATGGTGGTTCGTTATGCTTGAGCCGGTCCACCTTAACAGAAGACGACATCACTACTATTATCCGGAGTCTTGTCCATGAGACATCAGGGACTTGCAGCACTATTGGGCTAGCGCCTTTTAGTGCCATTAATCCTGCTCCAGATGTAAGGCGACTCTTCACACCCTTTTTCTCTTGGTTCACTCATATTTTGCCAATTTCATTATCGTTAACCAAATTACTTTTCTAGGCTGACTCTGATTTCTGGAAGAAGGAGCATGTCCCTCCTTTGAAGACCAAGAAGAAGGCCCCAGTTAAGAAGCCCAAGAAGCCCGCCCCACAAGAGGAATGGTTTGAATCACCCAGTCGTCCGGTTCAGAGGTAAAATCTTGGCTATTTTCTACGATCTTGTTCTTTCATTTTACTAACACCTGCTTGACTCACAAGATAACGTAGAGACAAGCCGCACCAACGCCCCCGAGGTAATCTATATTTCTTCTGGCTCAAAATATTTTGTCCCCCGGAACCCATGATGGGTTATTGGAAAAGTTCCTCTTTCTCATCCTCTTGCTTATCTGGATCCCCAATTTCTTTTGAAAAAGCAACAACAGGCCAAACGTCGTCAGACCCGGAGGGCCGGCTCTACCAATCTGATGTCCGGATTACTGAATTCTCTAGTTCTGAAGAAGCGCCCCGCAGAGGTATGCATCTCCGCTTGATTTAGCTTTACCTTTGCAATCTCAACGCTGTCTTATCTCTTCTGAATTGTCTTTCAAAGGTCACCGTCCTCTGGCGTCTCTTCGGCAACCACCCTACCGCCTGCCAAGATTAATCCGCTGTAAGTGCTTCCTCTAATCTTGCGTTTAGTTCTCTCAGCAGCTATAACCTTTGGGTTCTGACTTTCGTGCTTTTCAAGGCTCAAGCCAAGCACAGAAAGACCAACAAGTCCTCCCCTGCCCCTGCTGCCCCAGAGCCGGAGCATGTCCAGCCGGATGAGCCGCGGCCGGCTGTGGATCCCCCCGCAACATCTCAGGAGCCGGCTGACAATGTCACCCCAGAGAGCCCGCCAAGGGACCCTACCAGGCCGCCGAGCCCTGTCCAAGTGGCCAAGGACACCACCGCTCCGGACGTTGTGGTTACTGGCACTGGCTTTCACTCTCCCCCGGCTCACGTGCTGAACAAGCATAAAGAACCGGCTGAAGCTTCAAGGAAATTGGAGTTTGAACCCTCTGCTCTGGAGAAGATGACAGCCGAGGACCTTCATGCTAGCTATATGAACCGGCTATCCACAAGCCGGGATCTGGAGCTCCAACTAGTTAACCTCATGAAGAAGAAATATGAGGTATTCCTTTCTTCTCCTTATATCCCGACGTAGACCCCAAGGGCCGGCTTAATCTTTCCAAAGGTTTAGTCGGGACTTTTCATAATCCTCCTTAGAAAATCTAGTTTATAGCCCCAAGGGCCGGCTTCATCTTTCCAAAGGTTGAGTCGAGACTTTTCATGTCGAACCTCTAAAAATAGACATTAGCCCCCAAGGGTCATGCATATTGCTTGTAATCTGTTTGATACTTGCCCGTTTATTCTATGCTTTGATATGTCACAGGAAACTTTAACTGAAGCCGGGTCACAATTGGTTGACTTAAAAGCCGGTTTGGCTACTCAACAAGCTGCCCGGAGTGCTGCAGATGAAAAATGCCGGCTCCTATCCGAGGAGTTGGTTAAAATCAAGGCTGACTTCACGGCTTTCAAGGAGTCTGCCGGGTCTGAGAAGGCTACTTTGACTAAGCGGGCGGATGATGCTGAATAGCGGCTGATGATCGTATCTGATGAGCTTCAATCTTTGAAACGCCACATCGCCAAAATGACAGCCGCCCTCTTTGGTGAGTTTTCGACCACTTTCACTCAATTGGCATTTAAACGCTTGTGCTGGTGACTTATCATGAAACCTCCGACTTACACAGGTCCCAGGAGCCGCCAACTAGCTTCTAATAGTCTGCTACCTTTGAAAGCCATCTATACTCTGATGGAGCAACTCTACTGCGGTGCAATGTTCACCATCAAAGCCATGCAGTACAAAGATAAGATCCCTTCAACTCTCAAAGGGCTTTTGGAATTTTTTTCAACTATGCCGAAGCAAATCGCCGAACTGAAGAAATCAGCCGCCCGACAAGGGGCAATTGCAGGCATCAGCCGGGCTTTGGCTTTCGCTCCGGAACTTACTCCGGCTGACATGATGGATGGGTTTCCCTCTAAGAAGGATGACGACTCTGAATTCACGGAAGCTGATTACACCCGGTGTATGAAGGACTCCAGGACTATGGCCTCCATCTTAGCAGAAGAGGTTGACTTGGCAACTTATCAGGCGGCTTACGGTGCCGACCAAAAGAGGATTCGTGGCCCGCTTTATGAGTGTAAAGACTTGACACCCGCCTGCAGTAAGAACCTCTTTGCCTCTGACCTTGACCCGTCCCCTTTCTTTGAAGAAGGAAGTTTTGCAGCTCTAACCGACTGCAACTGGGACTTGGACAATCTCCAGATCAAGGCAACCGAAGAACCGGAGCAGGATGACCGCCAGCCAGCTGATCATGTATAGAAATTTTGTAATAGCCGGCTCTCCGTGACCCTCCGTATGGTGTCGCAATACTTGATCGATATTTTGGGCTCCATAGAGGGCATTTGTAACAGACTAGCCGTAACTTTTGCTCTTGCTGAACTTGTGCCATCATGCTTATATGAAAAAGTCCGGCTTTAAATCTGCCATCTTCCTTGTCCTTCCCTGTTGTATGCCTTTTCTGATTCTTCGTAGCTTATGTCCTTGTATACGTAAGCACACTTTTATGCCTTTGGGAGGCCGTCTTAAAAGCGCAACCTGAAAATGCCGTATCTTCCCGGCGTGTGGACAGGAAACTTTTGCTTGGATCGAGAATCGGTTGAGAGGTTTTAATGAGCCTCACTCAGAGGGCAGGAAGCCCCCCGTATAACCGTGGCTAATCATGTTAGCCAGAGATGGCATAAAGCCGGCCGATAAGGTGTTAGAAGCGATACCCGGAGGTAAGAAGCCACCCTCAGCAGTCACAGTTGATATATCAACTGGAATGTTTGTGAACTCTTTCTTGTATGAGCGAAGATGGGTGAAATAGCAGAGCCCCGTCTTGCAGGGATGCTACTTTATATATAAATATAATATGTACAATGATAGTGTACAATGGTGAGTCTTGACACCTTTAAGTGTAATAAGGCCGGAGATGCGCTATGTTCCATGGCCGACGGGTCTCCTGACCCGCCATTTCTGAGTCGTCCCGAATATCAATGAGATAGTACGACCCATTGTTGAGATTTTTGCTGACCACGAAATGTCCTTCCCAAGGGGGAGATAACTTATGCATATTTTTCTGGTCTTGAATCAGCTGGAGCACTAAGTCACCCTCCTGGAACGTCCGGGTCTTGACCCTGCGGCTATGATTACGGCGCAGGTCTTGTTGATAAATCGCCGACCGGGCAGCCGCTAGCTCTTGCGCCTCTTCCAAAGCGTCCAACGCATCTTGACGTGTCGTCTCATTATCCATCTCAACATAAGCCGTCACTCGTGGCGAGTCATGCTGGATATCACTTGGTAACACTGCCTCGACACCGTACACCATAAAGAAAGGTGTATAGCCTGTAGATCTGTTGGGGGTGGTTCTAATGCTCCATAAGACGGAAGGCAACTCTTTTACCCAACACGCGGGCATTCATTGCAAAGGAACCATAAGCCGTGGCTTGATGCCCCTTAAAATTTCTTGATTGGCATGCTCTGCCTGACCATTGGACTGTGGATGCGCGACTGCTGAAACATCAAGCCGGATGTGCTCCTCGTCATAGAACCTTTTCGTAGCCCCCTTTGAAAAATTTGTGTCATTATCAGTGATGATGCTGTGGGGGTAACCAAAACGGTAAATCAACTTTTTAACAAATTGGACCGCCGTAGCCCCGTCACACTTGCTGATCCGCTCCGCCTCTACCCATTTGGTGAACTTATCAACAGCCACCAAGAGGTGCGTTTTCTTATCCTTGGACCTCTTGAACGGTCCCACCATGTCAAGCCCCCAGACCACAAACGGCCAAGTGATTGGTATCATCTTCAATTCTTGAGCCAGAACATGAGCACGCCGGCCAAACTTTTGACAGCCGTCGCACTTGCGGACCAGGTTCTCTGCATCTTTGTGAGCCGTCAACCAGAAAGAACTGTGCCGGAAGGCTTTGGCCACTAAAGATTTTGAGCCGGCGTGGTGTCCACAGTCTCCAGCATGAATTTCATTCAAGATTTGCTGACCCTCTTCTGGTGAGACACAACATTGAAAAACTCCAGTCACGCTGCATTTGTGCAACTCACCATTAACCATTGTCATGGATTTAGAACGCCGGGTGATATGTTTGGCCAGGTTTTCATCATCAGGTAACTCGCCCCAAGTCAAATAGGCCAGGTAGGGCATAGTCCAATCCGAGATAGCATGTAGAGCCGCCACTAAGTCCCCATCTGGGTCAGGAACATCCAAATCCTCTTCCGAAGGTATCTTAACGGTCGGATGGTGTAAGACGTCCAGGAAGACATTGGGCGGCACCGGCTTTCGTTGAGAACCTAACCATGACAGCACATCCGCCGCCTCATTCCTGCGACGATCAATGTGATCCACCTGATATCCTTTGAAGTGACCAGCAATAATATCAACCGCCTGACGGTAAGCCGCCATCCGCGGGTCTTTGGAATCCCAAGTGCCCGAAACTTGCTGAGCCACCAGATCTGAGTCGCCCAAACAATGTACCCGGCTTAAATTCATCTCCTTGGCCACTCTGAGACCATGAAGCAGAGCCTCGTACTCAGCCGCATTGTTAGTGCAAGGGAACATCAGCCGGAGCACATAACAAAACTTATCACCTTTGGGAGATGTCAAAACAACTCCTACCCCTAAACCTTCTAACTGCTTGGATCCGTCAAAGTGTATAGTCCAGTATGTGTCATCCGGCTTTTCCTCGGGGGATTGACATTCTGTCAAATCATTTATAAAATCCACAAGAGCTTGGGACTTGATGGCCGTACGAGGCACATATTTTAGATTGAGAGATCCCAACTCCAATGCCCACTTAGCAATCCTTCGAGTGGCTTCTCTGTTCTGGATTATGTCCCCCAACGGAGCAGAACTAACCACGGTTATCTGGTTCCCTAAACAATAGTGCTTTAATTTGCGGCTGGCCATGAAAACCCCATATACCAGCTTCTGCCAATGCGAATACCTTTTCTTGGACTCCGTCAGGACCTCACTGATATAATAAACCGGCCTTTGAACCGGATACTCCTTCCCAGATTCCTTGCGCTCGACCACAATTGCAGCGCTTACTGCCCGGTTATTAGCCGCCACGTATAGAAGTAACGGTTCTTTCTCAGCCGGAGCAGCCAGCACCGGTGGCTCAATCAGCTATTTTTTGAGCACCTCAAGTGCTTCAGCTGCCGCCTTGCTCTAGACAAATTTGTCAGTCTTCTTCATCATATAATATAAAGGAATATCCTTCTCTCCAAGGCGGCTTATGAAACGGCTCAACGCGGCGATCCGCCTCGCCAAGCGCTGGACATCGTTAATACAGGCCGACTCTGCCAGAGAAGTAATAGCCTTGATTTTATCCGGATTAGCCTCAATGCCACATTCAGAAACCAGAAAACCCAGGAGCTTGCTAGCCAGAACACCAAAGACATATTTAGTTGGGTTAAGCATCATCTTATAGACCCGGAGACTATCAAATGTTTCCCTTAAGTCGCCCAAAAGGGTCTTCTTCTTCCTAGATTTGATCACAATGTCATCTACGTAAGCATGGACGTTGCGGCCAATCTGACTATGAAGGCAGTTCTGCACACATCGCTGATAAGTCGCCTGGGCACTTTTGAGCCCGAAAGGCATAGATACATAACAGAAAGCCCCAAAAGGTGTAATAAGAGCCGTCTTCTCCTGGTCTTTAACCGCCATCTTGATCTGATGATAGACTGAGTAAGCGTCCAGGAAACACAAGGTTTCACAACCCGTCGTAGCATCAATGATTTGATCAATACGAGGGAGGGCAAACGGATCAGCCGGGCAAGCCTTGTTAAGGTCCGTGTAGTCCACACACATACGCCATGTGCCGTTCTTCTTGAGCACCAGCACCAGATTAGCCAACCACTCCGAGTGAAAAACCTCAACAATGAAACCTGCTGCCAAGAGCCGGGCAACTTATTCCCCAATGGCCTTGCGTCTCTCCTCATTAAACCGCCATAGAAACTGCTTAATTGGCTTAAACTTCGGATCCACATTAAGGTTGTGCTCAGCGAACTCTCTCGGTACACCCGACATGTCAGAAGGTTTCCATGCAAAGATGTCCCGATTCTCACGGATGAATTGGATGAGCGCGCTTTCCTACTTGGGATCCATGTGAGCTCCAATGATGAACTGTTTGGATGAGTCGCCTGGAGTGAAATCTACCGGCTTAGTATCATCCGCTGAAAACTTGAGGGGCGGCTCAACCTCCGTAGTAGGCTTTTTCAGTGGGGTCATGTCCTTCGGGTCAACATTCTCCTTATAAAATTTAAGCTCCTCCTGAGCGCAACTGGATTCTGCGTAAGCCGCATCCCCTTCTTCGCACTCAATAGCCGTATTTCGGTCACCATGAACAGTAATGGTACCATTTAAACCAGGCATCTTGAGCTGTAAGTACACATAGCAGGGCCTGGCCATGAACTTAGCATAAGCCGGTCGTCCAAACAATGCATGGTAAGGACTCTTGACCTTGACCACTTCAAACCACAAGGACTCCACCCTGTAATTATACTCGTCACCAAAAGCCACCTCCAAAGAAATCCTGCCCACCAGATGCGCTGACTTGCCTAGCACCACCCCATGAAAAACGGTGGATGAGGGCTTTAAATCCTTATCAAGAAATTTCATCCGCCGAAAGGTATCGTAGTAAAGGATGTTGATACTACTGCCTCCATCCGTCAGTACCTAGTTCACCATATATCCTCCCACTTGGGGGTCACACCAAAACTAGCCGCCCTGGGTCATCGACACGCGGCGAGTGATCCTCCCGGCTCCATGTTATGTCATACTCGGACCATTTTAAATATTGCGGTAGAGCCGGCGCAACTGCATTGACCGCCTGCTTGCGCAACTTCTGATCCTGTTTGTTGAGGCTGGTCGTGAAGACATGATACTAGCCGAAACTGAGCTATTTCGGATTACTCTGATAACCAGACTGATTACACTGTTGCTGATTGTTGTTACCAGAATGCTGCTGGTGTCCTCCTTGATTACCTTGACCCGGATGACTGGACCCTGAGCCACCAGTCCCAAATCCGTCCTCTGACCCGCCGCGTCCTGAGCCACCTGGCGGGCCACCGTCCTCATTGTTAGGTTGTGTAAAGTGATTCTTGAGTTTCTGCATAAAATGGCACTCACCCCATGTATGGTTCGCCGGCTTATCAGGCTGACTGTGATCCGGACAGGGCTTCTTAAGCGCCTCTTCCAAATTGAAGGGAGGCCTGTCCTTGCCAAAAGGTGGCCTGAACCTCCTGTTACCCTTAGGGTGATTCTGACTGGTGCTTGCATTGGCCACCAGCTTTGATCCGGCATCGGGATTCTTGCGCTTACTCTGGTTACCATTATTTGCCGCACCCTTGCTCTGACTATTCTTCTTGCCTTGGCTGGCCTTCTCTTCGTCGGAACCCAGATCCTTTGTATTGTCAGAGTCAGCATATTTTGTGAGAGCCGTCATGAGCTCTCCCATATCCTGACATGTACGCTTGAGTCAGCCGAGTTTCTACTTCAAAGGGATAAAGTGGCAGTTCTTCTGTCAGATTAGCACTGCCTGAGCCGCCGTGATCTGCTCCGAGGAGTGGATGATTGTTGAGACCCGGTGAACCCAATGATGAGCCGACTCATTCTCCTGCTGAACACAGTGATCCAGATCCACAATGGTCATAGGCTGTTTGCACGTTCCTTGAAAGTTTTTGATGAACCTGGCTCTCAGCTCCGCCCATGAATAGTATTGGGTGGAAATCCCTTTAACCATGTGCGAGCTAGGCCTTCAAGCATCATGATGAAGTACTTGGCACAAACCGCCTCGCTGACATCCAACATCTCCATGGCTAGCTCGTAACTTTCCACCCAAGCCTCCGGGGGTAAATCTGCGGTATAATTTGGGACCTTGCAGGGTCCTTTGAAATCCTTTGGCAACCGCTCACTCCGTAGAGCTGGGGACAAACACGGCACTCCTACCGCCCTGGTGGTCACTCCCACCCCTATTGAAATGAGGGCGCGGGATCTTGGTGAGCCACCGCGGCTAGAGCTGCCGCCTCTTGCTGGCTTCTTTCCCGATTTACGATTGCTTGTGCGTTTGGCTGATGACCCGCCAGAATCTCTCTATGCCGGTTACTGCTAGAACTCGCCAGTGACACGTAGCGCCGGCTGAAGCTCCGGCTAGGGAGAGGAGTTGAATGAACACGGCTCCGGCTACAAGTATACTTCTCCTGCTGGGCCATCGCCGTCTGCAGGTATCCAATGGCGTTCCGCACATCCTCCGTGAAGGACGCTTCATCCGGAATAGGAATTTTCTCAAGTTGGGTGGTTGCCGCCACCATATTCTCTGTCGGGTTAGAATAATGACCCGCCGGCGTCGGAAAAGCCGTTGGTGAGGCCGGGTTTCATCGGGACGGATGAGTCGCCGGCTAAGCCATCGGGCGGCTTCCAGGCGCCTCTGTTGCTCGCCCCGTCCCTGGCGTGTTGAAGAGGTTTGCCTCATAACGTTCCGGCAGGCGGGATTGATGCCTCATCCGATGCACCGCAGCTGCCGACTGTTGCTCCAGCTCGAGATGGAAAGCGTCTGTCTTGATGCGTTCCGCCTCTTGCTCCATCTGGATCCTTAACTCAGCCATCCTCTGTTGCTCTTCTGCCATCCGGTCCTTGATTCTTACGATATTTAAGTTCCGAGCTGCTTGGTTGTCCGGTGTAACCTCAGTAGCCATTAGGGCTGCAAGCTCGTCCATTAGTTCTAGAAGAACTTCAGACGGCGGTGGCGGGTTAGTGCCTGAAGTTGCGGCTCCCACGGCGGTACCACTCATGCCTGGGGATGACCCTATCATGAACATGACAGCATGAACCGACCGCTAAAGATCATCCGACTCAGAGCAATCCGACTCTGGACAGAGCTCGCCGTTGCCCCCGAGGCCACCATTGTGAAGCTGGTAAACCAACTCTATTTCTCCACTTGAAGATTCGTCCTCTCAATAGGCAAGAGTTTCCTACGATCCGGAAGCCTCCGACCCATACCTTGAGTGAAGCCCACGAAGACGTGCTTCCGACCCGAGTTAACGCGGGCGGGTTGCACTTTACCGATGGTTTGCTTACGCCAAGCCTGCTCAACGGTGTTGGTGCAGCTATCCGGCCCGGGCGTAGATCCGTCAACCCTTCCGATGAAAACGTGGATCCCGCCGAACGGAACCCGGAATCCATATTCCACATAATCAGCGTCAAGCCCCCAGCCGGCGTCGTCGATGTAGAGCCGGCCGTGGCAACTCTTGCTCATCCTTCCAACTACATTTCCCTCGAGATCCGGAAGACAGCCCTTTGAAAACTCAACACCACCGAGCGCAAGCCCCACGGTGGGCGCCAACTGTCGTGGTTTTGTCACGGTAGATGTCCCGTTCAATGGACTTGGGTTCAAGGCCATCGCTAACGTGATGGACTCAAAGGGGTTTATTGGGATGAAGGACACGAGTTTACCCAGGTTCGGCCCCTCATGTCGAGGTAATAGCCTACGTCCTGCTTGTGCTTGTATTACTTGTTGTATCGATTACAAGGGAGCTACAGCTTGACCTAGTTCTCAATCACCTGCCTCTAAGTCGCCCCGGGTCTACCTCTATATAGGAGGTCAAGACCACGGGTCATACAAGTTGTAACCGACTCTCATTGCCTATCCGAGTTTTCCTCCATCTTCTCTGTCCAAGTTGTCCCCAGGCGGCTTACATACCTGGGTCTTCTCTGTTCGGGCCACCTTCCGGCCCATCCTATGAGCTGCCAAGCGCCCTGGGCTCTAAGCCTACGGCTTACACTTGGGCCGGTGCACGAGCCGTCAGGTATAACCCGAAGCCCTTAGGGCGGGTCATACCGTGGGGTTATATCCCCAACACCTTCGATTATGAGTAAGCTTGCGCCACCACCACATGCTATTAACCATGATATGTCGCAAGTTATTGATGATGCTACTTCTGGTATGAATGATGCTTTTGATAATGCTAGTACCATGCTTGATGATAATGTGCCACTAGGTGAATTTCTTGATGAACAAATTGCTAGAGCTAAAGAGAATCAAATTGCTAAAACTGATGAGATTGAAACTGAGAATAATGAAACACCTACTATACCCAACTCTCCTAGATTTGAAATGCCTAAGATCCATGAAGGTTATGTTATGGATGGGGAGATAGCTAGAGAAATCCTTTATTGTAAGGATAGAGATGATCTTAAAAAATTATTGTGCAAGTATAAGGAAAAGACTTTGAATGATAGAATGAAATGTGATCATAAGTTTGCTACTTCACCTATCTTTGTTACCAATAAGGATTATGAATTCTCTGTCCACCAAGAGTTAATTAATTTAGTTGAATCTGATCCTTTCCATGGCTATAAACTAAAACTGTAGTCGCACATCTTACTAAGTTGGATTATATAGCCACCCTCTTTGCTCATGATGAGAAGATTCGCTACTACTATATCCTCAAATTATTTCCGTTCTCATTAAAGGGTGATGCTAAGATATGGTAAAATACTCTTGTTCCTGGTTCTGTGCATAGTCCTGAGGATATGATTTACTACTTCTCTGAAAAATATTATCTTGCTCATAAGAAACGAGCTGCCTTATAGGAAATATTTAACTTTGTGCAAATTGAAGAAGAGAGTCTCCCACAAGCTTGGGGGAGGCTTCTCCAATTGCTTAATGCTTTGCCTGATCACCCTCTTAAGAAAAATGAAATACTTGATATCTTCTATAATGGACAAAATAATTCTTCTAGGGACTTCCTAGATAGTTGTGTTAGTTGTGTTTTCAGGGAACGAACCGTTGAACAAGCCGAGGAACTATTGAATAATATATTGAAGAATTATGATGATTGGACTCTTCCTGAACCACTACCTAAACCCACTCCAAAGATTAGGGGTATTTTATTTCTCAGCCCTAAAGATATGCAAGAGGCAAAGAAATGTATGAAGGAAAAAGGTGTTAAAGCTAAGGATGTTAAGAATTTACCACCTATTGAATAAATACAGGGACTTGACACACCACCACCTCAACAGGTGGTAGAGGTAAATTATTTACTAAAGTTTGATGAAGGTGATATCCCTTACAATAAACATCCTAGTCAATGCATATATGAGTTTGATAACTACATTATGAAACAAGATCACTTCAATGCAAATGTTCTGAAACAATTGAAATATTATTATGATACGATTGCTTGCTTGAGTGACTTGTTATTTAGAACCAGTAATGATGTTAGAGGTGTAGGAAAACACACCTCTATGGTTCAAGCCTAGTTAGAACAAGTTCCTAAATCACAAAAAGATTTGCTTGATGAAATGAATAATAATATGAATGATTTTGGTGCTAGAGTAGTTACTAGAGGAGGTAGAATGACCCAGGAACCACTTTATCCTGAAGGACACCCTAAAAGAATTGAACAAGACTCTCACAAAATTAATGCTGATGCACCTAGTCCTTCCAAAAAATGATAGGACTTTGCATACCTCTAGTGAACCTGACACTAGTGCAGGAAAGCTTAGCTATGGCGTGGCAAAAAGGGCCTTGTTGGCGTAGGCACCCCACGCCAACAATATGGCGCCACAATTAAAAATCAGTGGTGGCGTTAGATTCGACGCCAGCACTACTCCATGCGTTTATGGCGTGCCTCTTGTCCAATGCCAGTAGTAATGTATGTCAGTAGTGGCATTGGATGTTAGTGCTACGCCAGCAATGTAATTTTCAGATTTAAACCAAACATGTACAACAACGCGATACAACAGAAATGATAGCATAATCAAAGGTCATGACAGTAATTAAATAGTATATTGCAAATACCAAAATCTAAGTTCAAGAGTCATTATTTATTGACATTATTCAGAAAAGTATCAAAAGGAGGCATATAACACAAGTACACACAAGTTCGGATAAATTAACAACAGGTGATATGGCATGCATGTCCTACTAGCTAGCTCTCACACAATACGCCGGGCGGACTCAAGATCATAGTCTGGAGTAAGTGGACCATCATAATCACTGCCAGCAGGCTTGTAGTAGACCATGATCTCGTCATGATCGTAGTCAAGAGAGAACATGGCTCTCTCCCCAACTTCCATCTGGTAAGCAGTTGCAAGAGCTGTCCAACCAGGGAAACCAAAATAGGTGCGGTCTGACTCGTTGGTGACAAGGCAATTGAAGTGTTCGGCCATCAACATCTTCATTAGGGTGCATTGGAACATGATGGTTGCATCAAGCGGAACTCAAATCTTCTCTAAGAAGTCACACCTTGCCCTGCAAGGGATGACATGAGTGAAATTTGAAAAAAATAACTAGTTAGACAATTTCAGCCACAAACGTACCATATGAAACTCAATCAAACATGTTAAACTAAATCATATATACCGTCTTAGAAATGAAATTCTTCGGAAGATCGATGAAGAACTTCCTATCCTTCTGGCATCTCAAAAAACCACAAGTCTTACACGGGGCATCCATTTTTTCTGCCAATATCGTTGATCAAAGTAAGCATAGATAATTAAACTAAATAACTAACACATCAAAGTAGAACATATATGCAGTAGTAATTAAGCATATATGAAATAGCTAATGCCACGTCCATCTCCAGCATAATTAAACATGGTTCAAACATATAATAACATGCATAAAGTTAAACAGTCATTCATATATGAAATAGCTAATGCTACGTCCATCTCTAGCAAGCTAATGGCCAGAGGGGTTGGCCTCGTGGTCATCCCTGGTGGACCTATGACTATGAAGTAGTGAGTGAACCTCCTCCTTGTCCTCATGCTCCTCCTCCTCGTCCTCCTCCTGGAGCTTATCCCAGTCTATGGGATCCTCCTCTGTGCTCTTCTTCACTGCATACTAAAGGAGCATCATATTGTTGGTCTCTAAGAGTTCTTCATCTCTCACAAGCTCCGTCACTAATGGGTCGAACAATTCTTGCTCAGCCTAGAGGTTCTCCTTCTCCTCATACCTAGTGAATATCCTGATGTTCTCCGGCGCGAGGAACTGCGCATACTCATATCAATCAGGGAAGTTTAGAATCGCTTTTTCCTTGTGATACTCAACCGCCATTGCAACGTAGGCGTGCACAACTAACTCTGAGGTGTCCCAGTGGCCAAGCTGAAGGACGACATTGTCCTTTGTGATGTTTGCATAGTACTTAGTACCCTTCTATCGCACACCATGAAACTTCGGAGCCATATGACAAAACATGCAATACCTATATATACAATCTATAGACAATATAATTAAACTACAAAACATGACTAAAATCTGAAACTACAATATACAATCTATAATTACTCACCCACGATGGAGGCGACAGGACAGCAGTGGAGGCGCGGAGACGGCGACGATAGTGGTGGTGAGGAGACGGCGATGACAGAGAAGGCGCGCAGACGGCAACAAAAGTGGAGCGGTGCAGACGGTGACGGGCGGTGGAGTCACGAAGACGGTGACGGCAACAGCGGTGGTGGCGGTGAGACGGCGATGGCGGTGGTGGAGATGGATAGGGAGACGACGGCCATGTGGAGTAGGAGATGGCGATGGCGGCCAGGGGGATTGGTCGTTGGTGGCGGCAGCGACGGGTTGGGATTGATTTGGTTGAGTTTCTGTGGGGATTAGATCCGGGTGCGTACATACGAGTGGTTGGGTTTGAAGGGCTATGTGATGTGTTTGATAGTGTTGTCCCACATGTCCAATGCCATTTCAGTTCATTATTATTTTATTTTCATCTTTGGTGATTAGATATATATACATAATTAAAAATTAGTTCAAAATATAATTCACATAGATGAACAACATAGATTTCATTAATTAATCTGGCCTGCTTACATACATTATAGAAGGATAATAAAAAGTAACAATTATAGTTTACTACTACTAGATCTAGATGAAGAACATCATCAGTGCGATGATGACCACCAGAAGAAATGGTGTTATTGATCCAGCTAGGAGAAATAGGCCAAGCAGGAAACCGACTAAAAGAGCATATCGAAGCATCTTGATTTTTTTATTTGGCCTCAAGTCACATCATTCTGGAGTTGCATCTCGTCTATCTATAGTCTCAAAGGTCCAATGGAGTAGTCGAGAACCTCGCTTACGTACTTCTGGACGAGATCAACCCATATCCATGTGAAGCTATATTTCCCCCCTGTCATTTGTGGATCACAATACGCACACACACATGCATATATGTGCGCGATGCTAGAGGTGTTGAATTATGCAAATTAGCTGAAAGCCAATAAATATGTACATACATACCTTTCCACGGTTGGCGCACATGTAGAACTCTCGCTCCCGATTCCATTTCGTGTGAGACATATGCTTATCAAGAGGGCGACGCCAACCCCAAAGTAGCACAGGGCCGGTATCTTCAACGCTGGTGGCGTAGCTGCCGGATTGAATAGAAGTGGCGCTGCTGCGGCGGGATGATTGGACGGACTGCATTGGTCATGGCAAGCCCATGGTGTAGCCAACAAGACCAGACGGGAGCTCGGCTAGGGCGGCACAGTCCCAAACTTTTGACACGCTCCGTCGACGTGGGTCCATAACTAAGAGGAGATAACTAGTTATTAGGGACAAGAGTTGGAAGTGGATGTATTTTGAGAAGCAAGGGGCTTCCAACACCAGGGAACGCCACAACTACATAATATCTCTATGGCATGTCAGAACAATCTATGCCAGCAACACATCCCGACTGGTCAGCTCAGCAGGGCCCACTTTCTGGTGGCGTTCTCCTTTATGTCGACGCCATCGCTAACTACATAACGATGTTATACCATTTCGTCCAACGCCATCGCTATTTGGAAATATTAGTGCTGGCGTTAGTGGAAAATGGCGCGCCACCAACAAGACTTGTGGCTAGCCATTTCTCTACTAGTTTGAGATACAAAAACCTCCCAAAGATAATGATGTCTCGATTTCTGATGCTGAAATTCAATCTAGTAATGAACATTCACCTAGTGATAATGAAAATGATAATGATGATGTTCATGAGGATACTGAACCAAACAATAATAGAGAACCAAATAATGATGTTGAAATGGAACCTGCTATTGATCTTGATAACCCACAACCTAAAAATAAATGATATGATAAAAGACACTTTGTGGCTAGAAAACATGGTAAATAAAAAGAGCCATTGGTTCAGAAACCATGCCCTTTCCAGCTAAACCATCTAAGAAAAAGGATGAAGAAGAATTTGAACGCTTTGGTGAAATGATTAGTCTAGTCTTTTGCGTACCTGGTTAACTGATATCTTAAAGATGGCGCCTTATGAAAAATACATGAAAGACATCATCACTAATAAAATAAAGATACCCGAAGCTAAAATATCCACATGCTTGCTAATTATTCTTGTAAGGATGGAGTACCTAAAAAACTTAGAGATCCAGGAATACCAACTATACCTTGCTCCATTAAAAGAAATTATGTCAAAACTACTTTGTATGATTTGGGAGCTGGTGTTAGTGTGATGCCTTTCTCCTTACATAAAAGACTTTATTTGAATAAACTCACACCTACTGAAATATCATTGCAAATGGCTGATAAATCAACTGTCATACCTATCGGTATTTGTGAGGGTGTGCCTGTTCTTGTTGCAAATGTTACTATCTTAACAGACTTTGTTATTCTTGAGATGCCCGAGGACAACAACATGTCGATTATCCTTGGTAGACCCTTTTTGAATACGAAAGTTCTTCGGTTTCATGCTCATCAGAAGTGGTTGTAATAAGACGTGATCAACCTTATTAATGGACCATTTTTTAGAGGTACGAAGTTGATGAATCTAGTAGGCACAACCTTCTACTCCCACTTTTTATTTTCTATTTTACTTTGTCAAATAAAATAAAATAAAATGCCATGTCTATCAAGTATTCTGTTTTCTCCATACAATTAAAAATGACCCAAAAATTAAAGTTCTCAGAATGTCTTGAAAATTTGATATGATTTTTTCTGAATATTTATGAATTTTTGGTGCAAATAACATCAGACCGGGGGGGTGGGGTGGGGGTGCACCTAGATCCCAAAAGACATGAGGGCATGCCAGCAACCCCATGCGCGCACTGATGGGTTGTGGCCCCCACATGGCCCCCCTCACTTTTCCCTTTAGCCCATGACACCTCCTACCTCTAGAAAAAAACCACCATAGCTCACACTCCCATGTTCTTGATCACAAACCCGTGGATTTTGATCTTGTTACTCGAAGCCCCATTTCCGAAACTGTTTTGGGGGTTGCTACTTGGTATGTAACTCCCCCATTTCTCTAATAAGTTTTTGATTTAGTGGGTTATTTTCAGAATAATTAGCTACTCTTGGTGCTGCTGTAGACGGGCTTGCATGTTGAATTCTTAGAGTTCTAAGTAGTTTGAATGCTTAATATGGCCCCTATGCATCCTTAAGAGTAGTTGCTCTCAATCTTATAAAGTTTTGTTAAAAAATGGTGTCCCAAAAATATTTCAGAAATTTGTTCACAAGTAAAAATGCAATTCTTTAGGACTTCTTCAAGGAGGAGGTCCTTGGGGGCCTCATCAAGTGGAAGCTCGTTCCGACAATCTGATGTTGAACCAAGTGAAAGCTCTATATGAGATGCCACTGCCAAATCATGCTTATGGACATGTACCAAATTCATGGAAGGTGCAGGTATTAAGGAGGAATTCGAACAATTTATCCATAATGCAGAACTTGCCCCCTTCATTGCAGATAAGTGCATTCAACATCTCGAACTCACAAACACATTAACCAAGAAATTCAAATATTTTCCTCGTGAGTCTAGAGTTTCATTCAACATTTATGACCTTCCCTTTACCATGGCTTTAGAATTGTTCTATGAAGCGTGCAAAATTCCATATTGGGGTTCGCTAGACGAACCACCAAAATCTGAGTATGAGTCATTTTTGATTAATCTTTGCTACAGTGAAGATAGGGGAGTGACACAAGGTAGAATAAAAGCATCCATTTCCCATCAATACACTACTTTGCACTCTTTAATGGCAAATGCATCGTAGGCAAACAAGATTGCAGCACACTATGTGCTCCTGATTTGAGTCTCATACACACTTCTATAATAGGAGATAAACGTTATAATCTTGGAGCAACTGTTGCACGAGATTGCAGCATAACGCTGGTAGTGGTCATTTTTATGGAGGAATTTATGCCTACCATTCAGCTAAGAAGCTAAATGTATCACCTTGTCCTAATGATCCCATTTTACCTACTCGATACTTAGACTTTGAGGCCATGAAACGTCATAGGTTCCTTAAGGGCACATCCACTGATTATACTTACTTTGAGGTTTAATTAAGATCCCGTTGTACCTGTTACTTTGCCTGCTCTTGCTCTCTTTGATTTTCACAGTAGGGGAGCATACTATGTTCTTGAGAGCGAGGCATGGACATACAATGCGAAGGTTGAAGCTGCCAGGTGGGCTGAGGAAGCTATGCCAAGAACCTTGGTGGGCTATCACTCAGACTATTATCCAGGCTACGGATGGTGATTACCAAGCTAGGACAAAAGCCTAAGTTTGGGGAGTACGTATATTCACCAACATTATATTTATGTTTACACTCTTCATTCCAGTTTTTTTTGACAAGTCACTTTTCATTCCAGTTGTCGGTGTTCATACTTTTTCATTGTATTATCCATGCTAGATTTATTTTCTTGCTTACTTCTTGCATGTTTGATTTTTTTGAGAAAACCCAAAAATATTTTATATTTCTTTTCATATTTTCTTTCTAGTTTAATTGAATTGTAGTATCAAAATAAAACCCAAAAAGATTTCTCATTTCTTCTTTTACTTGTTGGGAGCTCTCCCGTGTAAATAGTTTTTGTCATTTTTGTTTTTCCCTCTTTAATTTGCTTTCATCAAGAAAAACCAAAAACTCCAAAAATATTCCAGTGTGTTTCTCTGAAATTCTTTTCCTTTTATTTAAGTCGTATCAAGGAGAAGACCACAATGAAAATGTTGAGTGGCTCTCATATGCATCATTATTAATCTAACAAAGAGCCCATGTTACTTTGTCTTCTCCTGTTGAATAAAATGTTTGCAGATTCTAGCTTAGTCCATGGCACTCTTGCACTATTATTATTTTCATATCATTCGTTCGTGCAAGTGAAAGGCAATAATGACGATATTTGATGAAGTGGCTGTGGTAGGGAGAAGCGGGTATGAACTCAACTTGTTTTTGTTTTTGTAAATATGTTTAACCTAGTATCCATAATTCGGCATATTATGGCCAAACATGTTTGCAATGACAATTAGAGATTGTAATGTGGATAATGATTTATTTTGGATGTCAACATGCATTAAGATGATTGTAATGTGGTATGATGATATGGTATCCTCCTTTGAATGTTTCAAGTGGCTTGACTTGGCACATGTTCATGCATGTAGTTGAATCAAAACCAACATAGCCTTCATGATATTTATGTTCATGGTGTCCATATCCTACTCATACTAGTATTCAATGTTTATTATTCATAATGCATGTTCATGAACCTTTTCGCTCTCTAGCTGTCCGTTTCTCAATCTAATTGCTAGCCCTCGCCTGTACTAAGCGGGAATACTTCTTGTGCATCAAAATCCTTAAACCAAAGTTATTCCGGATGAGTCCACTATATCTACCTATATGCGATATTATCCTGCCATCCCAAGAAAATTTGCATGTGCCACCTCTATAAATTCAAATGAACATCTCTTTTGTGTGCTTGGACCGCTCATGGAGCGACAGAGGGTGGTCAGTATCTTCCATGTTAAGAGGGTTATTCTCATGATGAGTGTTTCTTCATTCATCCTTGCACGAGAGGGGCGGTAATAGGCATTCCCAATCCCGAAATCAAAAATTTCAAATAATTAAACAGAACTCCCCCAGGAATGTTGTTGGTATGGACGGTACCCATGGATTTGGTTAGCCATGGAGTGTGATTGTTGGTGGAGGGGGAGTAAACCTTTACTTTTACTGCTTGGGAACTGCTGCTAATGTGTTTAGCATAGAAGATATTGATAACTCTTGGTCGTAATCTTGACAGAAAGGGTGTACCTCCCAAAATTATATTTATCTCTGATTTAATCTTTGAGCTCTGGCACCTTTGCAAATCCTTGCTTCCCTCTGCGAAGGGACTATCTATTTACTTTATGTTGAGTCATCACCTTCTCAAATAAGCGCCATACCTGAGAGCACTATTGTCATCCTCATGCATTGTGTATAGTTAATGTTGGGTGCAGCATGACTGGATCTTTTTCTACCATGAATTACAATGTTTAGTCGCTGCTTGGACTTGGGACGTGCTCTGCATTTATGTTTTGTGGTCTGAGAAAGGGCTAGCGAGATACCATTGTTGTCATATTATATCATGATTATTTTTACAAAGTGTTTGCATTTGAGATATTTTTATTATTGTTCGCTAGCTGCTTATGTCATTGATATGAGTTAATATAATTTCTAAGAGTTATTGCTCACATGGTTAGTCATAATCTTTGTTGAAATCTTGGGTGTTACTTAAGCATATATATGTAAACAAGAACAAAAGAGTTCATAAAAGTTCTTTCTTTATCACTTTCAATTTGTCAACTCAATTGCTTGGGGACAAGCAATGGGTTAAGCTTGGGGGAGTTGATACGCCTCCGTCGTATCTAGTTTTCCTCATGCTTTTGCTCTTGTTTTGGACTCTAATTTGCAGTTGTTTTCAACCGAACTACCATGGTGTTGTTTTTGTTCAGAAATAAAAGTTCTCAGAACTTGATGAAACTTTTTGGAGATTTCTTTTACAATAAATAAAAATTAGTTGAGCCAAGAACCACCGAAGGGGGTGCCCTGGTTGGGCACGATACAACAGGGCGTGCCACCCCCTCTAGGTGTGTCCTGGTGGTTTGTGCCCACCTCGAGGCCCCACTAACCCTAATTCCAGCGCTATAAAATCCTATTTTCGGAGAGAAAAAATCAGAGAGGAAGTTTCATCGCGTTTTACGATACGGAGCCGCCGCCACCTCCTGTTCTTCCCCGGGAGACCATATCTGGAGCCCGTTTGGGGCTCCAAAGAGGGGAGTCTTCGGTCTTTGTCATCATCAACCCTTCTCCATCGCCAATTCCGTGATGCTCCCCACTGGGAGTGAGTAATTCCTTCGTAGGCTTACTGGTCGGTGAGGAGTTGGATGATATTCATCGTGTAATCGAGTTTGTTTTGTTAGGACTTGACCCTAGTATCCACTATGTTTTGAGATTAATGTTGCTATGACTTTGCCATGCTTAATGCTTGTCACTAGGGCCCGAGTGCCATGATTTCAGATCTAAACCGTTTATGTTACCATCATTATATCTATGTTCTTGATCCGATCTTGCAATTCATATGCACCTGCTATGTGTTATGATTCGTAAACCCCATAGTGACAATAGTCAGAATACTTTCTGGTGATGACCATAGTTTGAGGAGTTCATGTATTCACTATGTGTTAATGCTTTGTTCTGATTCTCTATTAAAAGGAGGCCATAATATCCCTTAGTTTCTGTATGGACCCCGCTGCCATGGGAGGGTAGGACAAAAGATGTCATGCAAGTTCTTTTCCAGAAGCACGTATGACTATTTATGGAATACATGCCTACATTACATTTATGAACTGGATATAGTTCTATGTCGCCCTATTATGACTATGCATGATGAATATTATCCAACGAGTTCACCGATCCAGTGCCTACGAGTTTTCCACATATTGCTCTTGCTAAGTTACTATTGCTACTGCTACTATTACACTTGCTACAAAACCATTGCTATCACTGCTATCTTTATTGTTATTGCTGCTGCTGCTATCAAAACTATCATACTACTATGCTACTAATCACTCTGCTGCAGATATATAATCTCCAAGTGTGGTTGAATTGGCAACTCAACAACTAATACTCGCAAATATTCTTTGGCTCCCCTTGTGTCTAATCTATAAATTTGGGTTGAATACTTTACCCTCGAAAACTATTGTGATCCCCTATACTTGTGGGTTACATCCTATAATTTATAATAAATCCCCAAAACCCTAGAGAGCCTCCCGAAACACTTTTTCCACCGCTGCAAGTCTCTCTTCCGCCGTGTGCCCATTGGGAGCCCTGTTCTGGGGCCTTTCCAGAGGGGGATCGATCACGGAGGGCCTCTACATCAACCTTGTTGCTCCCATGGTGATGTGTGAGTAGTTCCCTATAGACCTACGGGTCCGTAAGTTAGTACCTAGATGGTTATCTCTCTCTCTCTTGATCTTCAATACAAAGTTCACCACATCTTCGTTGTGATCTATTCGATGTAATCACTTTGTGCGATGCGTTTGTTGGGATCCGATGAATTATGGGTTTCAGTTCTGATTATTCATGAAAAATATTTGAGTATTCTTTGATTTCTGTTATGATTCTTATTTGCATGATGATTATAATTTCATAAATCTCTCCGATCTATTGAAATAGTTTGGCCAACTAGATTGATATTTCTTCAGTGAGAGGGGTGCGTTGTAGTGGGTTCAATCTGACGGTGCTCTATATACTAGTGACAGAAGGGGACAAGACACGTCTTTGTATTGTTGCCACTAAGGATAAAATGATGGGGTTAATTCATATTTATTGAATTCCGTTTGTCTACATCATGTCATCATTCTCCAAGCATTATTCTGTTTTTCATGAACTTAATACTTAGAGAGGCAAGAATAGAAGCACTCTCGACGTGTAGTAATAGTAACAGGTGCAGGTAGGATTCTTCATATTTACTTATGGACATGATGCCTACATACACATGATCATTGCCGTGAATAAATATTGCATAACTATGCCGTTTTCTATCAATTGCCCAACATTAATTTGTTTACCCACCGTATGCCTACTACATGAGAGATGCCACTAAAGAAAACTACGGCCCCCGGGTCTATTCACTTATATATTTACAAACGATTTCATTACCTTGCTGCCATTTATTTATTTTCATTCTATTTTGCAATTTACTTTATTCAACTATCATCTACACACTTCATTTTCTCGCAAATAAAGAGTCCAAGGGGATTGACAACCCTCTTTCCCGCGTTGGTGACGTGGCTTGGGACCTTGTTGGTATTTCCCCAAAGAGGCAGGGATGATGCAACACAGCTATGGTAAGTATTTCCCTCGGTTATGAAACCAAGGTTATTGAACCAGTAGGAGAACCAAGCAACACTATGTAAACTGTACCTACACACAAAGAACAAATACTTGCAACCCGACACGTAAGAGAGGTTGTCAATCTCTCCACGGTAAAAAGATAGATTAGGTTGTATGAGATTGGATAAATAGACCACACAAGAACACAAAATAAAAGAAGCAAATAAAAGTGCAGCAAGGTATTTTTTTTGAATAATAGATAAAACAAAAACGGAAAAAGATAGATCGGAAAGCAAAATATTGAAAGGATAGACCCGAGGCCGTAGGTTTGACTAGTGGCTTCTCTCATGAGTATAGCACACGGTGGGTAAACAAATTATTGTTGGGAAATTGATCGAAGATCAAATAATCATGACGATACCCAAGGGGATGATCAATATATAGGCATCACGTCCAAGATTAGTAGACCGAAACGATTCTGCATCTACTACTAATACTCCACACATCGACCGCTATCCAGCATGCATCTAGTGTATTAAGTTCATGGAGAAAAAGAGTAATGCAATAAGAAAAATGAAATGATGTAGACAAGACCTATTCATGTAGGAATAGACCCCATCTTATTATCCTTAATAGCAATGATACATGCATGCCTCGCTGCCCCTTTTGTCTCTGGGAGAGAACACCGCAAGATCAAACCCATCATAAATCACCTCTTCCCATGGCAAGAAAACCGATCTAGTTGGCCTAACTAAATCAAAGATTCAAAAATAAATACGAGGCCATAAATAAAGAGATCAAAGAAGACTCAAATAATATGCATGGATAGAAACCGATCATGAACTCAAACTTCATCGGATCCCAACAAACACACCGCAAAAAGTCATTACATCAAATAGATCTCCAACATACCATTGTACTGAGAATAAAAAGAGAGAGAGGAAGCCATCTAGCTATAGCCTACGGACCTATAGGTCTATGGTGGACTACTAATGCTTCATCGGAGAGGCACTAATGAGGATGATGAACCCCTCTGTGATGATGTTAGACTGGATATCGTGGTTCTGGAACTTGCGGCGGCTGGAATTGTGTTTTGTCTCCTCCTCTAGGGTTTCTGGAATTTCTGAGGATTTATAGAGCTAAGAGGCGGTGGAAAAGACCTCTGTGGGCCCCATGATATATTAGGGAGCGCCAGGTGCCTCTAGCACTCCCTGGTGTATCGTGAGCCCCACGGGCCTCCTCGTAGCTGCTTCCTTGGCTCCCAAGTTGTCTTCTGGTCCAAAACAATCTCCAAAAAGTTTGGTGGCATTTGGAATCCATTTATTACTGATATTCTGCGAAGTAAAAAAACAAGCAAAAAACAAGAATTGGTACTGGGCACTATGTCAATAGGTTATTCCCAAAAAATGATATAAAGTTGCTATAAAATGATTATAAAACACCCAAGAATGATAATATAACAACATGGAACAATCAAAAAGTATAGATACATTGGAGACGTATCAATATCCCCAAGCATAATTCCTGCTCGTCCTCGAGTAGGTAAATGATAAAAACATAATTTTTGATGTGCAATGTTGCTTAACATGTTCATCACATATTATTTCTTATTGTAGCATGGACATTTGGACCTCTAGATGGTTCAAAACAATAGTCTAGTTTTGACATGAAGACTTTAATACTCAAGCATACCAACTAGCAACCATGTCTTTCAAAATATCAACACTAAAGAAAGTTATCCCTAGCCCATCATGCTCAATCATTGATCCATTCATGAAACACACTCGAATATTAGCTACACCCAATGCACAAGTATGATCATAGTTCCCCCTAGTTGGTGCTTTATAAGAGAAGGTGGATAATCAAATTAAAAGTAAAAATTGCATAAAGTAAATAGATAGGCCCTTCACAGAGGGAAGTAGAGATTTGTAGATCTGCCTGAGCTAGATGCTTAAATTGAGAGAGAAAAATATTTTAGGTGGCATGACTTTCCTGTCAACGAAAACGACTGAGTAGTTCTCAATACTTTCCATGCTAGATATATCATAGGCGGTTCCCTAACATAAAATAAAGTTTATTCCTTTTCCACTATTCTTTCACAATCCATGGCTAGCCGTATCCATGGTTGCCTTCCATACTACCAACACTTCCCAAGGAATTTATTATTTAACAACATAAAGTAAATTTCCTTTTCATTTCGGGACTAGGCATCCCTATTACTGCTATACTCTTGTGCAATGACAAGTGAATAAACACTCATCTTGAGAATAACACATCTAGCATGGAAAAATATTGGCCACCCCATGCCGCTTCATGAGCGGTACGAGCACACACAAAGGAAATTCATTTTGAAAATTAGTGTTGGAAATATGCCCTAGAGGCAATGAATAAAGTGTTTATTATTATATTTCCTTGTTCATGATAATCGTTTATTATCCATGCTATAATTGTATTGATTGGAAACACATTACATGTGTGGGTATATAGACAACACTATGTCCCTAGTATGCCTCTAGTGAACTAGCTCGTTGATCAAAGATGGTCAAGGTTTCCTAGCCATTTACATGTGATGTCATTTGATAATAGGATCACATCATTAGTAGAATGATGTGATCGACAAGACCCAAACTACAAACGTAGCATATGATCGTGTCAGTTTATTGCTACTGTTTTCTACATCTCAAGTATATGTTCCTATGACCATGAGATCATGCAACTCACGGACATCGGAGGAGTGTCTTGTGTGTATCAAACGTCGCAACATAACTGGGTGACTATAAAGGTGCTCTATAGGTATCTCCGACGGTGTCTGTTGAGTTGGCATGGATCAAGACTGAGATTTGTTACTCCATGTGATGGAGAGGTATCTTAGGGCCCACTCGATAATACAACATCACAATAAGCCTTGCAAGCAATGTGACTAAGTGTTAGTCACGGGATTTTGTATTACGGAACGAGTAAAGAGACTTGCTGGTAAGGAGGTCAAACTAGGTATGGAGATACCGACGATCGAATCTCGGGCAAGTAACATACCGAAGAACAAAGGGAACATCATACGGGATTAACTGAATCCTTGACATAAAGGTTCGACCGATAAAGATATTCATAGAGTATGTAGGAACCAATATGGGCATTCAGGTCCCGCTATTGGTTATTGACCGTAGAGGTGTCTCAGTCATGTCTGCATAGTTCTCGAACCCGCATTGTCTGCACACTTAAGGATTGGTGACATTTCAATAGTATAGAGTTATGCATGGTGGTGATCGAAGGTTATTCGGAGTCCCGTATGAGATCTCGGACGTCATGAGGAGCTCCGGAATAGTCTGGAGGTAAAGAATCATATATAGGAAGTCCTGTTTTGGTCGCCGGAAAAGTTTCGGGCTAATCGGTAGTGTATCGGGAGTGCCGGTAGTGTACTGGGAGAACACCGGGAGGGGTATTTAAAACCAAGAGGCTTCATGGGCTGTGGGAGAATAAATACCAGCCTTTTGTGGGCTGTTGGAAGTCCCACACAAGGCCCATGCAGCTAGCGAAGAAAAGCCCAAAGGGAAAAAGGTGGAAAAAGGCCAAAAAGGAGGAATCCTAGTCCTACTAGGATTGGAGGAGGAGTCCTCCTCTCCTCCCCACTTCGGCCAAACCAAGGAGGCTTGGCCCTTGCGCCAAGTCCTCTCATCCCTCCCTCTTATATATACTGGAGGTTTTAAGGTTTTTGCACATAAGTTTTAGCCACGTGCTGCCCGTTCCTCCAGTGCATAGTTTCTCCTCTAGATCGGATTTCTGCAGTGCTTAGGCGAAGCCCTGCCGGAATAGCTCCACCACCATCGCCGGAGCGCCATCACGCTGCTGGAGAACTCTTCTTCCTCTCCTCTCCCTCTTACTGGATCAAGACGACAGAGATCGTCATCAAGCCGTACGTGTGCTGAATGCGGAGGTGCCGTTCGTTCGGCGCTAGATCGGAAGGACCGTGATCAAGTTCGCGGGACGGATCGTGATCAAGTTCGCGGGACGGATCGTGATTGGATCGCGGGACGAATCGTGATTGGATCATGGGACGCTCGGCGATTTGGATCGTGAAGACGTTCGACTACACCAACCACGTTTCTTAACGCTTCCCGCTTAGCGATCTACAAGGGTATGTAGATCCACTCTCCCTCTCGTAGATGCTCATCACCATGGATAGGTCTTGCGTGAACGTAGGATTTTTTTTGTTTCCCATGAAACATTCCCCAACAGTGGTAGCAGAGATAGGTCTATGTGTAGATGAGATCTCGAGTAGTACACAAAGAGTTTGTGGGTGTTGATGCTTAGATTGCTTCCTCCCTTGGTCGTTTTTTGGTTCAGTGGTATTGTGAGATGAAGCGGCCCGGACCAACATTACTCGTACGCTTACGAGAGACCGGTTTCACAACCGCAACTTGTTGCATAGATGGCTTGCGGGTGCCAGTTTCTCTCACTTTACTTGGATCGGATTCGACAAAGGCGGTCCTTGAAAAGGTTGAAAAGAAACTAGTGTATCACCATTGTGGTTTTTGCATAGATGAGAATTGTTCTTGCTAGATACCCATAGCAGCCACGTAAAACATGCAACAACAATTAGAGGACGTCTAACTTGTTTTTGCAGGGTATGTTGTGATGTGATATGACCAATTACATGATGTGATATATGTGATGTATGAGATGATCATGTGATGAATAGATTATCATGACTTGCATGTCGATGAGTACGGCAACCGGCAGGAGCCATAGGGCTGTCTTTAATTATTGTATGACCTGCGTGTCAATCATTAAGCGCTATGTAATGCTTTACTTTATCGCTAAACGGTAGCAATAGTAGTAGAAGCATGTTGGGCGCGACAACCCCGATGGAGACACATTGATGGAGATCAAGATGATGGAGATCATTGTGTCATGCTGGTGATGATGGAGATCATGCCGGTGCTTTCTAGATGGAGATCAAAAGCACAAGTTCATGGCCATATCATGTCACTTATGATTTGCATGTGATGTTAATCCTTTTATGCACCTTGTTTTGCTTAGGACGACGGTAGCATTATAAGGTTATCCCTCACTTAAATTTCAAGATGAATTGTGTTCTCCCCGAGTGTGCACCGTTGCAAAAGTTCATCGTGTCAAGACACCACGTGATGATCGGGTGTGATAGACTCTACGTTCACATACAACGGGTGCAAGCCAGTGTTGCACATGCAGAACACTCGGGTTAAACTTGACGATCCTAGCATGTATAGACATGGCCTCAGATCACAAGAGACCGAAAGGTCGAACATGAGTCATATAGTAGATATGATCAACATGATGATGTTCACCATTGAAGCCACCTCAACTCACGTGATGATCGGACTTGAGTTGGTAAATTTGGATCATGCGACACTCAGATGACCTGAGGGATGTCAATTTGAGTAGGAGCTTTAGTAATTTGATTAACTAAACTCATTATCTTGAACAATAGCCTAAGTAACCTTTGCATATTTATGTTGTAGATCAATGGCTTGCGTAGTAGCACCCCTGAATTTTAATGCGTTCCTAGATAAAGCTAAGTTGAAAGATGATGCAAGTAACTTTGCTGACTGGGCCCGTAATCTGAGGATTATCCTCACGGCTTCCCAGAAATCTTATGTCCTTGATGCACCGCTTGGTGACCAACCAGAAGACATGACCTCCGAAGACGTTAAGAACGCTTGGGAGGCATGTACTGGAGATTACTCAATAGTTCAGTGTGCAATATTGTATGGCTTAGAACCGGGACTTCAAATACATTTTGAACGTCATGGAGCATATGAGATGTTCCAGGAGTTGAAGTTTATCTTTCAGAAGAATGCCCGGATCAAGAGGTATGAGACCTCCGATAAGTTCTATGCTTGCAAGATGGAGGATAATGGGTCTATCAGTGAACATATACTCAGAATGTCTGTGTATTCAACTCATCTAGCGGAGTTGGGAATTTCCCTTTCGCCAGAGGCGATCACTGACAGAGTTCTTCAATCACTGCCACCTAGTTACAAGAGCTTTGTGATGAACTATAACATGCACGGGATGAACAAGTCAGTCGCCGAGCTGTTTGCGATGCTAAAAGTCATTGAGTCTGAAATCCAGAAAGAACATCAAGTGTTGATGGTCAATAAAACCACTAGTTTCAAGAATAATGGCAAGGGCAAGGGCAAGAAGGGTAAAACCAAGAAGGATGGCAAAGCAGTTTGTACTCCTGTAAAGAAGCCCAAGCATGGTCCTAAGACATAAACTGAGTGATTTCATTGCAAGGGAACTGGTCACTGGAAGCGGAACTGCCCCAAGTACCTGGATGACAAGAAGGCGCCCAACGACAAACGAGGTATATATGATATACATGTTATTGATGTGTACCTTACTAGCTCTCGTTGTAGTGCCTGGGTATTTGATACCGGTTCGGTTTCTCACATTTGCAACTCAACATGAACTACGGAATAGATGAAGGCTGGCAAAGGATGAAGTGACGATGTGCATGGGAAATGGTTCCAAGGTTGATATGATTGCCATCGGCACGCTCTCTCTTCGATTACCATCGGGATTAGTGATGAACCTGAATAATTGTTATTTAGTGCCTACGTTAAGCATGAACATTATATCTGGATCTTGTTTATTGCGAGACGGTTACTCATTTAAATCAGAGAATATAGGTTATTCAATTTATATGAGTAATATCTTTTATGGTCATGCACCCAATGTGAGGGGTTTATTCATATTGAATCTTGATAGTGATGACACACATGTTCATAACATTGATGCCAAAAGATGTAGAGTTGATAATGATAGTACCACTTTCTTGTGGCACTGCTGTTTAGGTCATATTGGTGTAAAACGCATGAGGAAGCTCCACTTGATTTTGAATCAATTGACACATGTGAACGATGCCTCATGGGCAAGATGACTAAAACGCCGTTCTCTAGAACAATGGAACGGGCAAGTGGCTTATTGGAAATCAAACATACTGATGTGTGCGGTCCAATGAATGTTACAGCGCGTGGTGGATATCGTTATTTTCTCACCTTCACTGATGACTTAAGTAGATATGGGTATATTTACTTAATGAAACACAAGTATGAAATGTTTGAAAAGTTCAAGCATTTTCAGAGTGAAGTTGAGAATCATCGTAACAAGAAGATTAAATTCCTGCGATTTGATCGAGGAGGTGAATATCTGAGTTATGAGTTTGGCAGTCACTTAAGACAGTGTGGAATTGTTTCATAGTTGACACCGCCTAGAACACCACAGCGCAATGGTGTGTCCGAACATCGTAATCGAACCTTATTAGATATGGTGCGTTCTATGATGTCTCTTGTTGATTTGCCACTATCGTTTTGGGGTTATGCATTAGAGACATCTGCATTCACTTTAAATAGGGCACCATCGAAATCC
The DNA here is from genome assembly GCA_022496015.1 of Hordeum marinum. Classification (NCBI taxonomy): domain Eukaryota; kingdom Viridiplantae; phylum Streptophyta; class Magnoliopsida; order Poales; family Poaceae; genus Hordeum; species Hordeum marinum. The sequence goes on along the minus strand of CM039678.1, from coordinate 416,252,132 downwards.
GTTGAGACGATGCCATATGAACTATGGTTTGGGAAGATGCCAAAGTTGTCGTTTCTTAAAGTTTGGGGATGTGATTCTTATGTCAAAAAGCTTCAGCCTGAAAAGCTGGAACCCAAAGTGGAGAAATGTGTCTTCATAGGATACCCGAAAGAGACAGTCGGGTATACCTTCTATCTCAGATCCGAAGGCAAAGTGTTTGTCGCTAAGAACGGAACATTTCCTGAGAAAGAGTTTCTCTTGAAAGAATTGAGTGGGAGGAAAGTAGAGCTTGATGGGGTTATTGAACCTTTACTTCAACCAGAAAGTAGCGCAGCGCAGAAAGATGTTTCTGTGGAACCTACGACGGTTGAAGAGGAAGTTAATGATGATGATCATGAAGCTTCGGATCAAGCTGCTATTGAACCTGGTAGGTCGACAAGGGCGCGTACTACTCCTGAGTGGTACGGCAACCCTGTCTTGGAGGTCATGATGTTGGACAACAATGAACCTACGAGCTATGGAGGAGCGGTGATGGGCCCGGATTCCGAGAAATGGTTAGAGGCCATGAAATCCGAGATGGGATCCATGTATGAAAACAAAGTATGGACTTTGGAAGTATTACCTGAAGGGCAAAAGGCCATTCAGAACAAATGGATCTTTAAGAAAAAGACAGACACGGACGGTAATGTCACCGTCTATAAAGCTCGACTTGTGGCAAAGGGTTTTTCACAAGTTCAAGGAGTTGACTATGATGAGACCTTCTCACCCATAACGATGCTTAAGTCTGTCAGAATCATGTTGGCAATAGCTGCTTATTTCGACTATGAAATTTGGTAGATGGATGTCAAAACAGCATTCCTCAACGGTTTCCTTGAGGAAGAGTTTTATATGATGCAACTAGAAGCTTTTGTCGATCCAGAGAATGCTGACAAAGTTTGCAAACTCTAGCGATCCATTTATGGGCTGGTGCAAGCATCTCGGAGTTGGAATAAGCGCTTTGATGAGGTGATCAAAGCATTTGAGTTTATACAAGTTTATGGAGAATCTTGTATTTACAAGAAAGTGAGTGGGAGCTCTATAGCGTTTCTAATATTATATGTGGATGACATATTGCGGATTGGAAACGATATAGAAATGCTGGAAAGAGTGAAGGAATATTTGAACAAGAGTTTTTCAATGAAGGACCTAGGAGAAGCTGCTTTCATATTGGGCATTAAGATCTATAGAGATAGATCGAGACGCTTAATAGCACTTTCACAGAGCAAATACCTTGATAAAGTTTTGAAGAAGTTCAAAATGGATCAGTCCAAGAAGGGGTTCTTGCCTGTGTTACAAGGTGTGAAGTTGAGTAGGACTCAATGCCTAGTGACTGCAGAAGGTAGAGAAAAGATGAGTGTCATCCCCTATGCTTCAGCCATAGGCTCTATCATGTATGCAATGCTGTGCACAAGACTCGATGTCAGCCTTGCCATAAGTATGGCCAGAAGTTTTCAAAGTGATTCTGGAATGGAACACTGGGCAGTGGTCAAGAATATCCTTAAGTACCTGAAAAGGACTAAGGAAATGTTTCTCGTTTATGGAGGTGATGAAGAGCTCGTCGTAAAGGGTTACGACGATGCAAGCTTTGACACTGATCCGGATGACTCTAAGTTGCAAACCAGATACGTATTTATTCTGAACGGGGAGTGGTAAGCTGGTACAGTTCCAAGCAAAGAGTGGTAGCCGATTCTACATGCGAAGCGGAGTACATCCAGCCTCGGAGGTGGCGAAGGAAGGTGTCTGGATGAAGCAGTTCATGACAGATCTTGGAGTAGTGCCCAGTGCACTGAATCCATGAACCTGTTCTGTGACAACACTGGTATCATTGCTCTGGCCAAGGAACCAAGGTTTCATAAGAGGACCAGACACATAAAGCGATGCTTCAACTCCATCCACGATTACATCGTGGAGAAGGACATAAAATATTTGCAAAGTGCACACGGATCTGAATGTTGCAGACCCGTTGACTAAACCTCTTCCAAGGGCTAAACATGATCAACACCAGAACTGCATGGGTGTTCAATTCATTACAATGTAAATCACATAGTTATGTGAACTAGATTATTGACTCTAGTGCAAGTGGGAGACTGTTGGAAATATGCCCTAGAGGCAATGAATAAAGTGTTTATTATTATATTTCCTTGTTCATGATAATCATTTATTATCCATGCTATAATTGTATTGATTGGAAACACATTACATGTGTGGGTAGATAGACAACACTATGTCCCTAGTATGCCTCTAGTGAATTAGCTCGTTGATCAAAGATAGTCAAGGTTTCCTAGCCATTGACATGTGATGTCATTTGATAACGGGATCACATCATTTGTAGAATGATGTGATGGACAAGACCCAAACTACAAATGTAGCATATGATCGTGTCAGTTTATTGCTACTATTTTTTGCATGTCTAGTATATGTTCCTATGACCATGAGATCATGCAACTCACGGACATCGGAGGAGTGCCTTGTGTGTATCAAACGTCACAACATAACTGGGTGACTATAAAGGTGCTCTGCAGGTATCTTCGAGGGTGTCTGTTGAGTTGGCATGGATCAAGACTGAGATTTGTTACTCTGTGTCACGGAGAGGTATCTCAGGACCCACTCGGTAATACAACATCACAATAAGCCTTGCAAGTAATGTGACTAAGTGTTAGTCACGGGATTTTGTATTACGGAATGAGTAAAGAGACTTGCCAGTAACGAGGTTGAACTAGGTATGGAGATACCGATGATCGAATATCGGGCAAGTAACATACGGAAGAACAAAGGGAACATCATACGGGATTAGCTGAATCCTTGACATAGAAGTTCGACCGATAAAGATCTTCATAGAATATGTAGGAACCAATATGGGCATCTAGGTTCCGCTATTGGTTATTGACCATAGAGGTGTCTCGGTCATGTCTGCACAGTTCTCGAACCCACAGGGTCTGCATACTTAAGATTTGGTGACGTTTCAATAGTATAGAGTTATGCATGGTGGTGATCGAAGGTTGTTTGGAGTCCTGGATGAGATCCCATACATCATGAGGAGCTCCGGAATGGTCCTTAGGTAAAGATTCATATATAGGAAGTCCTGTTTTGGTCGCCGGAAAAGTTTCGGGCTAATCGGTAGTGTACCGGGAGTGCCAGTAGTGTACCGGGAGACCACCGGGAGAGGTATTTCAACCCGAGAGGCTTCATGGTTTGTAGGAGAATAAATACCAGCCTTTTGTGGGCTGGTGGAAGTCCTACACAAGTGTGACAGCCCGAGACCGATGTTCCAGAAGATTCCAGAAGATTCCCCTTTCTATTTCCATTCTCGTGTGTGGTTCGTCTGGTTGTGGCATTCATCATCGCATCATTCGCATCATCTGCATAGCATTGTTAATCGTTTTCGAAAACTTGCATCCGTTCGTAGTCACCGGTTCTCTTCGTTCTTGTCGTTGCCCGTTTCGAGACGAACCACACACGCACGCGTCCGCGACACCGTTAAAATAAAACCGTTTTTAAGTGCGCGCAAAAATATTCTCGGATTGAGTTAAAACTTGGCGTGCGGTCTTCTTATATCGTAGGTAGACCGCCTGTCGAATTTCATCGCGTTCTGAGTTCGTTTGATACCCCGTCGGCCAGTCGTAGCAGTGCGGTTATCGGTATTCGTCGGACGTTTTTCGGTTTTTTAAAACCTCTATGTCACGGGCCACCATTCTCTCTCCTTCCCCTCCTAGCCCATCTGCACAGCCACCGTAACCCCCTCCATTTCCGGACGTCGAATCGACAGCCGACTGTCCGAAAACGGACAGCGACCGTAGACCCTAGCCCTGAAACCTATATATAGCCCCTAGTCCCCTCGTTCCCCGTGCAAACCCTAGCCTTCCCCCTCCTCCAGCGGCCAGCCCGCCAAGCCCATCTGGAGGCTTGGAAAAGCCCATCCGGGCACAACCGGAGCTCTCCCGAGCTCCCCAGGCCATGGCCTCGCAGCTCCCTCCCGCGCCATCCAGCCGGTCCTCGTCGCCGGCCAGCCCAGCGCCGGGACCTCGCCGGAGGCTGCCGCCTCTCCTCTCTTTCCTCCTTTCACCTTCTTCCTCCTCTCACCCCCTGCTCCGTCTCTCCCGCAGGGTGCTCACCGCCGTCGCCTAGAGCTGCCGCTTGGCCTCGCTGCCCGCAGCACCGACTGGCGGCGGCGACCAGATCCACCACCCCGCCGCCGGATCCCCCCGTCCCGGCCTCCCTTCGTCGCCCAGCCGCCGGTGCAGCCCGCGCCGCCTCCGCTGCCTCGTTCCCTCCGCTCGGGAGGAGGAGGATGAGTGCGAGTGCCCCTGAGCCGTTGACCGCCCCAGTGCCTGCAGGAGGGCCGAGCCAGCCCAGCTGCCCCTGCCTCCCCAGCCTGCCAATCTGGCCGACCAAGGGTGAGCAACCCCAATTTTTTGTGTTTTTTAATTATTAGGCCCATTGCATTTTAAATGCCTATAATTAATTATCCATGCCCCGTATCGAAATATTTTGAATATGAAAAATGGTTAGATAATTGCGTAGATTAATTACATGTCATATTCATCCATGTCAAAATATTTTAACTTGTTGATTGCATCATTTTGCATATTGGTCATGATATTGCATTATCATAATTATTTAACCGTGCATCGAAATTAATCCAATCACATATTCAAAACGTTCATCTCATTTGCACTGCACTTTCATGCATGATAAAAATGTTGGAATGTTGGTTGCATTTAATTTTGCATTAATGGATTGCTATAACGTGAATAGGCCTAATACTCGCATATTTAATTGTGATTAATTTTCCACATGAACCTATACTTATTATATATGTTTTCAGGGTAGAAAAATCCATAGAAATTATCTGTGCATTTAGTTTTGCCATTTGAGCATTTTGTGTGCATGTAATTTATGCCGTGATGCCCTTTTGTCTTTTTCGTGTGATTTAATCCGTGCATGATATGAATTAATTTTCAACATGAAAATTGCTCTTTGATATGTGTACTAGCCCATAGACATTTTGCTTGCCATGATATGCTCTATAGCATATAGTTTCACTGCTGTCAATGTGCCTTCGTGTTAAAAACTGCACTGTCAAAAACTGCTATTTCACCAAGTCTGGAACTGTTATCAAGTAGCCTTCTTATGAGCTTCCTACCATGTGATCCATGCATGTTTTGATTATGAATTGTGAAGATGAAATGAAGTGGATGTTATATGCTATTGTCCCATGCTTAGTTTGTGCATTTTGGAATATTGTAACTTGTTGTTTTCATGTGTGCAAAATGCCATGTTGCTGTTTTTGGCAGATTTTAACTAAATCTTGTTGTGTTGATTGTGGTTGAACCGTAGCTTCGTTTTGGACATTCCATACATGAAACTTGCTTAGAATATCATGTAGTTTCATAATAAGTTGCTGCATTCATTATTTGAGATGTTTGTGATTGTTTTTCCCATGCATTTGCATTCATGACATGTGCATCTTGTGTTGCTCATATCTTTTGGACCGTAGCTCTGATTGAAATGTTCTATATATGTAAATCGACTAGAATTACGTGTAGAATAACATGGTGACATTTATTTTGCTGTTTAACCAATATAAAATATGTTTATTTCAGATCTGAACCAATTTCCAAATTAACAACGGGGTCATTTCGGAAATGCTATATGTTGCTTCTGACCCCATTTAAATTGCCTAGATGATATAGTTGTTCATGCTTCATCTCTTGTCATGTTTAACAACATTTAATATTGTCATGTACCTAACGAGAGTGAACTAAATAATCTGAATGTGGAGTTTCGTCAATATGCAACTCGTTGCATATTGAGCTTCACTTAATGTGTAGTATTTGAATGTTGTGAATTGTCATGCCTTGCATATTTAAACAGGACATGCATCATATTGGTTTATGCATCGTCTCATCCATATGTTGTGGTATATCTTGTGTTGATTGTTTGTTTTGGATTGCTTCTTCTCGATAGAGTTCTGAAAGCGTTCGGAGTGTGAGGATTCGTTCGACTACGTTGGTTCATCTTCTTCATGGACTCGATCTTCTTCCGAGCGGGATCTTAGGCAAGATGACACATTTGCCTGGATACCATTACTATCATTGCCATGCTAGTTGTCTCGTCTTTTATCGATATGTCTTGGTACCTAGCACTTGTTTGATAAGCCTCCCAACATTGCCATGATAAGCCTCTAACCTCTCCACATCCCAGCAAACCATTGTTTGGCTATGTTACCGCTTGCGCAACCCTTATAACGTTTCTAGTTGCAGGTGCAATTGCTTCCATGTGTCAACGTGGGCTTTCCTTGTTATATCACAATATTGCTGCTATTTAATTTAATGCACATATATACTTGGTAAAGGTGGAAGGCTTGGCCTTTTGCTTGGTGTTTTGTTCCACTCTTGCGGCCCCTAGTTACTTGTGAACCGGTGTTATGTTCCATAAATGAGCGCTCCTAACATGCTCGGGGTTGTTATGGGGACCCCCTTGGTTTTCGGTTTGGGATAAAACTTGTCTAGCAAGGCCCAACTTTGGTACTACATTTGCCCATCATAACAAAACTGATCACCTTATTAAAGCATAGAGGGTCGCCCCCTCGTGGATTAATTTAACATAATACAGGGGGGCCAGTGCTGCTGGTGCTGGTCCAAAATAGAGCCATGTGCGGGGCCAACCCGGGGCAACTCGGGAGATTTCTATCAGGCCACTATACGCTGTGCTTATCCGGTCGTGTCTTGAGAACGAGATACGCGGCTCCTATCGGGTTCGTCGACATGCCGGGCAGCCTTGCTGGATTTGTTTTACCTTTCTGGAACGTCTTGAGTAAGGAATTCCAATTCTTCTTCGGGCTATCTAGAGGTGTTGGATTTCCTTCGGAATTGCCTAGGAAGATCACGAGATCCGTGGTTGAGGTTATTCCCGCTGAGTGTGGTTAATTTGTGATGGATGAGTTGGAGCACCCCTGCAGGGTTAAATCTTTTTGAGAAGCCATGCCCGCGGTTATGTGGCAAACTTGGATACTTTGTTTAACACCCAGTCATAGCCAACTTGAAGTAAACTCTAATAAAATACACCAACAATGTGCGTAACCGTGAATGTCTCTTCTCGTGGGTTCTTATCCGAAAGAGAACATGGTGGGTTTATGTTTGACGTAAGTAGGTGTTCAGTATGAGTTAGTGATCATTACTAGTTCACGTCCATTACGCGTAGACCACCATACTTTACTTTCTGTACTTGTAAGTTAGCCACCCAAATAAATGCTTAGTCGCTTGCTGCAGCCTCACGACTTAACCATACCTCACCCATTAAGCTTTAATAGTCTTGATACCCTTGGAAATGAGATTGCTGAGTCCCTGTGGCTCACAGATTACTACAACAACAGTTGTAGGTATAGGTAATGCAATGATTTGACGTGAGCGCGTTGCTTGATTTGATTTGGAGCTCTTCTTCTTCTTCTTCGTCAATCTTGGATGGGTTCGAGGCGGTAGCCTGAGATAGCAAGGGTGGATGTCATTTTATCGTTTGATTTCATCCGTAGCCGGACCCTGCTCTTATGTATGATGTTTGAGTATGTTATTGTATTGATGTGACTTTGATGTAGCTTGTGGCGAGTGTCAGCCAATTCCATATACTCATCTCTTCTGTACATGTACTTGTAATGATATCCATTCTTGCGAACGCATCGAGATGCGCTTCTATACTTGTCAAAGCCCTCGTGCCGAAATAAGGATAGGATCGCATCTTGGTCGTGACAAGTTGGTATCAGAGCCTGTTCCGACCTAGGTGCCCCCTTGATTGATCGAACTTGGCCGAGTCGAGTCTAGAGAAAAAAAAACTATTTTGAGTCTAGCTATATCAGAGAGTAGGATTCTTTTTACTCCTCTTCTATGCTCTGGTAAGGAATTTCGACTTAGTAATTTTGATTCTACCCCTCTTCTCGCTCAAATTTTTTTTAGGATCACGCGGGTATTTGGGAGTCTATATGATACCGATGTGACAGAGTTGTGTCTTGGTGCCTCCTGCCTGACTTGATTTCTTCCGGGGAGTTGAGTTCTAGGGAATTCTTGGCACATCATTATCATTCAGCTTCCTTAGTATCTCAGGACGGAGGGTTTTCGGAATTGCTTCAATACTTATCATGGTGAGATAAGGTCGGAGTCACCCAGTACTGGGGAGGCGTCCGGGGTACCACCATGGTTTAGTATCGTTGTGATTACGACCGCCTGAGGTAGACGAATTTGCGGAGCTTCTTGAATTATGGTGTGGAAGCTTGCGGGAGCAGTTGCAGCTGATTACCTAGGGTAGGTTCCTGGGTCCGCAACCCGAATCGCATAAACAAGAAAGACTTTGGAAGTTCTTAGGTGGGAATTCAAGTAGTTACCTAGGATTATCTTTCCAACAAGTGCATAGTGGGTATGTATTTGTTCAGGCTTGTTTCGTAAGGCTCATCCTTTGTTTTGGGTTGAATATGGGAATTCGAGTTGCTTCGATGTCAAGTGGTGAATTCATATCTTGCTAAATAGTGTTCTCATATTTCTGTGGGAATGCTAACTCTTGTGCTCAATCAAGTTATCATATCAATTCTTTTTCCTGGCGGTGTGCTTCTCTTCAAGATATTCTATCATCTTCAATATTGCAAGGTCAATCCTCATATTTCGTTCCGGAGTTGTCTCATCTGTTCCAAGTTTTCTTTGTTTTTCTGCCCTTCCGCCCTTTTTCTTCAATGATTAAATTCTCATCCAAGTGTCTTTTCTATTCATGTTATGCTTCTACTATCTCTTCTTCTATCTTGTTTCCGGTGATTCTTTGTGAATATTCTCAGGAGTTTCAGTTTCAGATCTATCTTCATCTTCCTTGTTCTCGTTGTTATTCTTCTCCGGTGATTCTTTATGAAGATGCTCAGTGCTCAAGTTATCATTTGTTAGTATTCGTCTGTGTTTTCTTTTCCGATGGATTCAATTCAAGTTCTTGGTGTTCATCATATCAGTTTCATTCTCTATTTGCTTTCCCATGTTGGAAATTCTTATCCAAGCTTCTCTTGTTTATTCGTTCCTCTCTTTCTTCCGGAGTGTTGAACAAATCTAAGAAGACATTCATTTTCATTATTATCCTCTTAAATTATTTCAAGGGTCTCATATCGTCAAGTTCCTAATTGTACCGGTGCAATCTCTCTTCCTAATCAATTGTGTCGATAGTGGTTTGTTTTGAGTGGGCCCATAACCCACAGGTTTTTCCCAGGATCCTACTTGACTCTTTTAATCTTTTCGGAGATGCCCTCAAGTTCTTTTAAATATGGCGTAAGAATGATTTTCATCAGTCATATTCCTCTTCCAAGGTCGCTTCTAAATCTTTTTCATTGTTGGCTCAACCTTTTCTTTATTCATTCTTCCAGAGTGTCTCAGTAATTCATGGTGTTGTTTCTCGTCTTCATTCTATGCTTGAAGACCAAAGGAGAGTGTCTCTTAAATCATTGCTCATTCTCCTAGAGATTCGTGGTTTCAGCTTGTTGTTGTCATCTCAAATTGTTTTGATCATGAGTTTTTCCTCCCATATCTATCCGGTGCATTCAGATTTGTTTTCATTCCTTGATCCTCCGAAGGCCATCATTTCAGAAGATTTCTTCGTTCTCAGATTTCAGCTTTCGTTCTCAAATTCTTCTCAATTGTTGTCTCTTCGTTCATCTCTCAATTATTCCAGTGTCGTGTTCAGTTTCTATTAGGCAAATCTTGATCTTTTCATTCTCATGTGTCCCTTTTTAGTTTCTAATTCTTTCCGGTGCCTTATTGAAGTTTTCTATTTGGTGGATCATGCTCTCTTCGTTCTCATGTTATATCATCCATTTGTAGTATCCTCTTCCGTTTCGAACTCTAACCGGTGTTCTCGTGCAAGACTTCTTCAAGTTTGTGATCTATCTCTCTCTATTTAATTCTTTGCAAGGAGAATAAGTGATGCGTGAAATCCGTTGCTTGTCATCAATTTAACTTGACGGAGGATGGTCATATCATAATTCCTATTCTTGTTCATTCAAGTGATTTCTATCCTTCTTTCGGAGTTGTTCGTCATATGAATTCTTGATTCCAAGTGTTCTCATCTTTTCTTTACGGAGTCCCTAGTTTTGATCAAGTATCTTGTTCTGAAGCTTCATGTAGTTCATAGCAAGGCCTCAATCTTGTTCTTTTGCATGCTTCAATTCTTTCTATCATCCTTTCATTTCAGAGTTCTTCTGGAGGTTCGTCATGGTGGTTCATCAAGATTTCTTTCATTTTCAAGTGTTCTTCAAGATTCTTGTTGGGGGTGCTCAAGTGTTCTTTATCTTGGATTCTAAGTTCAATTCCTTCTCCTTGTCTTTTGAGATGGTGTTATTAAATTCTTGATTATGAGGAGTCTCGAAGGAGATATTGTCAAGAATGAGATAAGTAAACCCATCATTCCTTTCTCGGAGTTATCTTGGATTGGATTTCACCTAAAGCATTTCCTAAGGATTGTTGCTATCATGGTGACATAAATGATTCAAGCTTTCTCCTTCTCCTCTTGGTGAAAGACGTTTTGCATATCTTGTTTCTCTCAAGCAAGTAATTGTTTCTGTTGTGGCAGGTTGTCACCTCATAATTCTGAGAAGTTTTCCATAAGTCCACAATAAGCTTGTTCTTTTCGTTGTTGGTGTTCCAACAACTCCGTTCAATCTATGCTTCTCAAATCCATTTGTGTTGGAGGTTATTATTTTCTTCTCAGTTATCTCCTTCCCAAGGATCTAGCTTCTATTCTTTTGTTCCGGAGGTGTTGTGGTGTTGCTCATTTCTTCTCGATTTTAGTTTGGTCAAGATCATGTTCTTTCTTGCTTATTCATTTAACCGGAGTGCTGTCAAATCTTTTCTTGATCCTTCCATCTTATGAAGTTGATTCTATTCCAACCAAATTTTGGTGCCTCTCTTTCAATTTGTTTCCATCATATCTAATTTTTCCTCTCTATCCTACCGAAGTGCTGCCGAAATTTCTTGTGAATTCTTGCCTGCTCCTCATGTCATTCTTCATCTCTTGCATCCTTCAAGATTCATTGGTTTCACTCGTTTGTCAAGAAGCAACCAAGTATTACCTCTTGCTCTTTCTCTTCCCCCCTTTTCATTCTAGATCTCGGGATGAGATCCTCGTGTAGTGGAGGAGAGTTGTGACAGCCCGAGACCGACGTTCCAGAAGATTCCAGAAGATTCCCCTTTCTATTTCCATTCTCGTCTGTGGTTCGTCTGGTTGTGGCATTCATCATCGCATCATTCACATCATCTGCATAGCATCATCAATCGTTTTCGAAAACTTGCATCCGTTCGTAGTCACTGGTTCTCTTTGTTCTTGTCGTTGCCTATTTCGAGACCAACCACACGCGCGCACGCCCGCGGCACCGTTAAAATAAAACCGTTTTTAAGTGCGTGCAAAAATATTCTCGGATCGAGTTAAAACTTGGCATGCGGTCTTGTTATATCGGAGGTAGACCGCCTGTCGAATTTTGTCGCGTTCTGAGTTCGTTTGGTACCCCGTCGGCCAGTCGTAGCAGTACGGTTATAGGTATTCGTCGGACGTTTTTTGGTATTTTAAAACCTCTGTGTCACGGGCCACCATTCTCTCTCCTTCCCCTCCTAGCCCATCTGCATAGCCACCATAACCCCCTCCATTTCCGGACGTCGAATCGATAGCCAACAGTCCAAAAACGGATAGCGACCGTAGACCCTAGCTCCGAAACCTATATATAGCCCCTAGTCCCCTCGTTCCCCATGCAAACCCTAGCCTTCCCCTCCTCCAGCCGCCAGCCCGCCAAGCCCATCTGGAGGCCCGAGAAAGCCCATCCGGGCCCAACCGGAGCTCTCGTGAGCTCCTCCTGAGCTCCCCGAGCCATGGCCTCGCAGGTCCCTCCCGCACCGTCCAGCCGGTCCTCGTCGCCGGCCAGCCCAGCGCCGGGACCTCGCCGGAGGCCGTCGCCTCTCCTCTCTTTCCTCCTTTCACCTTCTTCCTCCTCTCACCCCCTGCTCCTTCTTGCTCCCGCAGGGTGCTCGCCGCCGTCGCCTAGAGCCGTTGCCTGGCCTCACTGCCCGCAGCACCGGACAGATCCGCCGCCCCGCCGCCGGATCCCCCCGTCCCCGGCCTCCCTTCGTCGCCCAGCCACCGGTGCAGCCCGCACCGCCGCCGCTGCCTCGCTCCCTTCGCTCGGGAGGAGGAGGATGAGTGCGAATGCCCCCGAGCCGTTGACCGCGCCCAGCGCCTGCAGGAGGGCCTCCCAAGCCCAGCTGCCCCTGCCTCCCCAGCCTGCCAATTGGGCCGGCCAAGGGTGAGCAGCCCCCCCTTTTTGTGTTTTTTTAATTATTAGGCCCATTGCATTTTAAATGCCTATAATTAATTATCCGTGCCCCGTATCGAAATATTTTGAATATGAAAAATGGTTAGATAATTGTGTAGATTAATTACATGTCATATTCATCCATGTCAAAAAAATTAACTTGTTGATTGCATCATTTTGCATATTGGTCGTGATATTGTATTATCATAATTATTCAACCGTGCATCGAAATTAATCCAATCACATATTAAAAACGTTTATCTCATTTGCACCGCACTTTCATGCATGATAAAAATGTTGGAATGTTGTTTGCATTTAATTTTGCATTAATGGATTGCTATAACGTGAATAGGCCTAATACTCGCATATTTAATTGTGATTAATTTTCCACATGAACCTATACTTATTATATATGTCTTCGGGGTAGAAAAATTCATATAAATTATCTGTGCATTTAGTTTTGCCATTTGAGCATTTTGTGTGCATGTCATTTATGCCGTGATGCCCTTTTGTTTTTTTCGGGTGATTTAATCCGTGCATGATATGAATTAATTTTCAACATGAAAATTGCTCTTTGATATGTGTCCTAGCCCATAAACATTTTGCTTGACATACGAATGCATGTTTAGGTGTTGTTTTGTTGTTGTCAACTTGCTATAATATTCTGAAGTTTTAGAGATGCTAAAATATTTCTAAGTCTGGAATCTGTTATATTTTGTTGCTGTCTTGCCATGTGATTTGCTAGTGATCTAGAACTCTTTTGTGGTAGGTGTAATGGAGTTATTTGTAGTTGATATTGTCCTCTAGCATGCTGTTAAGTTTCATGCCATGATATGCTCTATATCATATAGTTTCACAGCTGTCAATATGCCTTCGTGTTAAAAACTGCACTGTCAAAAACTGCTATTTCACTAAGTCTGAAACCGTTATCAAGTAGCCTTCTTGTGAGCTTCCTATCATGTGATCCATGCATGTTTTGATTATGAATTGTGAATATGAAATGAAGTGAATGTTATATTATATTTACCCATGCTTAGTTTGTGCATTTTGGGATATTTTAACTTGTTGTTTTCATGTGTGCAAAATGCCATGTTGCTGTTTTTGGCAGATTTCAACTAAAACTTGTTCTGTTGATTGTGGTTGAACCGTAGCTCCATTTTGGACATTCCATACATGATATTTGCTTAGAATATCATGTAGTTCCATAAAAACTTGCTGCATTCATGATTTGAGATGTTTGTGATTGTTTTTCCCATGCATGTGCATTCATGACATGTGCATCTTGTGTTGCTCATATCTTTTGGACCGTAGCTCCGATTGAGATGTTCTATATATGTAAATCGACTAGAATTACGTGTAGAATAACATGGTGACATTTATTTTGCTGTTTAAAAAATATAAAATATCTTTATTTCAGATCTGAACCAATTTCGAAATTAACATATATGGTCATTTCGGAAATGCTATATGTTGCTTCTGGCCCCATTTAAATCGCCTAGATGATATAGTTGTTCATGCTTCACCTCTAGTCATGTTTAACAAAATTAAATATTGTCGTGTACCTAACGGGAGTGAACTAAATAATCTGAATGTGGAGTTTCGTCAATATGCAACTCGTTGCATATTGAGCTTCACTTAATGTGTAGTATTTGAATGTTATGAATTGTCATGCCTTGCATATTTAAACCGGAGGTGCATCATATTGGTTTGTGCATCTTGTCATGCATATATTGTGGTGTATCTTGTGTTGATTGTTTGTTTCAGATTGCTTCTTCTTGATAGAGTTCCGAAAGCGTTCGGAGTGTGAGGATTTGTTGGACTACGTTGGTTCCTCTTCTTCATGGACTCGATCTTCTTCCGAGTGGGATCTTAGGGAAGATGACACATTTCCCTAGATACCATTACTATCATTGCCATGCTAGTTGTCTCGTGTTTTATCGATATGTCTCGCTACCTGCCACTTGTTTGATAAGCATCCCAACAGTGCCATGATAAGCCTCTAACCTCTCCACATCCCAGCAAACCATTGTTTGGCCATGTTACCGCTTGCGTAACCCTTCTTATAGCGTTTCTAGTTGCAGGTGCAATTGCTTCCATGTGTTAACGTGGGCTTTCCTTGTTATATCACAATATTGCTGCTATTTAATTTAATGCACATATATACTTGGTAAAGGTGGAAGGCTTGGCCTTTTGCTTGGTGTTTTGTTCCACTCTTGCCGCCCCTAGTTACTTGTGAACCGGTGTTATGTTCCATAAATGAGCGCTCCTAACATGCTTGGGGTTGTTATGGGGACCCCTTGATTTTTGGTTTGGGATAAAACTTGTCTAGCAAGGCCCAACTTTGGTACTACATTTGCCCATCATAATAAAACTAATCACCTTATTAAAGCATAGAGGGTCGCCCCCTCGTGGATTAATTTAACATAATACAGGGGGCTAGTGCTGCTGGTGCTGGTCCAAAACAGAGCCGTGTGTAGGGCCAACCCGGGGCAACTCTGGAGATTTCTATCAGGCCACTGTACGCTGTGCTTATCCGGTCGTGTCTTGAGAACGAGATACGCGGCTCCTATCGGGTTCGTCGACACACCGGGCAGCCTTGCTGGATTTGTTTTACCTTTCTCGAACGTCTTGAGTGAGGAATTCCAATTATTCTTCGGGCTATCTCGAGGTGTTGGATTTCCTTTGGAATTGCCTAGGAAGATCACGAGATCCGTGGTTGAGGTTATTCTCTTCTCGTGGGTTCTTATCCGAAAGAGAACACGGTGGGGTTATGTTTGACGTAAGTAGGTGTTCAGTATGAGTTAGTGATCATTACTAGTTCACGTCCGTTACGCGTAGACCACCATACTTTACTTTCTGTACTTGTAAGTTAGCCACCCAAATAAATGCTTAGTCGCTTGCTGCAGCCTCACGACTTAACCATACCTCACCCATTAAGCTTTAATAGTCTTGATACCCTTGGAAATGAGATTGCTGAGTCCCTGTGGCTCACAGATTACTACAACAACAGTTGTAGGTATAGGTAATGCGATGTTTTGACGTGAGCGCATTGCTTGATTTGATTTGGAGCTCTTCTTCTTCTTCTTCGTCAGTCTTGGATGGGTTTGAGGCGGCAGCTTGAGATAGCAAGGGTGGATGTCATTTTATCGTTTGATTTCGTCTGTAGCCGGACCCTGCTCTTATGTATGATGTTTGAGTATGTTATTGTATTGATGTGACTTTGATGTAGCTTGTGGTGAGTGTCAGCCAATTCCATATACTCATCTCTTCTGTACATGTACTTGTAATGATATCCATTCTTGCGAACGCATCGAGATGCGCTTCTATACTTGTCAAAGCCCTCGTGCCGAAATAAGGATAGGATCGCATCTTGGGCGTGACAACAAGGCCCATGCGACTAGGGAAGAAAAGCCCAAAGGGAAAAAGGTGGAAAAAGGCCAAAAAGGAGGAATCCTAGTCCTACTAGGATTGGAGGAGGAGTCCTCCTCTCCTCCCCACTTCGGCCGAACCAAGGAGGCCTGGCCCTTGCGCCATGTTTTAGGGGTTTTAGGGGTTTTGCATAGAATTTTTATATACTGGAGGTTTTAGGGGTTTTGCATAGAATTTTTAGCCATGTGCTGCCCGTTCCTCCAGTGCATTGTTTCTCCTCTAGATCGGACTTCTGCAGTGTTTAGGCAAAGCCCTGCCGGAATAGCTCCACCACCATCGTCGGAGCACCGTCATGCTGCCAGAGAACTCTTCTTCCTCTCCGCTCCCGCTTGCTGGATCAAGATGGAGGAGATCGTCATCAAGCCATACATGTGCTGAACGCAGAGGTGCCGTCCGTTCGGTGCTAGATCGGAAGGACCGTGATCAAGTTCGGGGGGTGGATCGTGATCAAGTTCGCGGGATGGATCGTGATTGGATCGCGGGACGGATCATGATTGGATCGCAGGACGCTCGGCGATTTGGATCGCGAAGACGTTCGACTACACCAACCGCGTTTCTTAACGCTTCCCGCTTAGCGATCGACAAGGGTATGTAGATCCACTCTCCCTCTCCTGGATGCTCATCACCATGGATAGGTCTTGCGTGAACGTAGGAAATTTTTTGTTTCCCATGCAACGTTCCCCAATAATTAGAGATGGCACATACAATTTTTTTGGAATGACATGGAAATACCGCATATAGGTAGGTATAGTTGACTCATATGGCAAAATTGGGTTTATGGATTTTGAATGCACAAGCAGTATTTCTACTTAGTACAAGTGGAGGCTAGCGAATAGATTGAGAAGCAACCCACCAAGAAACGAAAATACACATTAACGGGTATTAAGCATAACTAACACCGAATAATGCACCACAATTAGGATGTAATTTCATTGCATAACTATTGACTTTCGTGCTTGCATAGGGAATCACAGACCTTAACACCAATATTCTTACTAAAGCATAATTACTCACCAACATGACTCACATATTACTATCATCATGTCTCAAAACTATTACAAGGAATCAAGTTTAATATGTCCAATGATCTACATGAAAGGTTTTTATTATATCCCTCTTGAATATCTATCACTTTGGGAGTAGTTTGATATATTGCCACTCCTTTTGACAAGCTCAAATAAATTTAAGTGAAGAACATGAGCATAAAAATTTCATCTCTCAAAATAATATAAGTAAAGCTCGAGACAACTTCTTCAAATTTTACCAACTCTCAAATTAATCTAAGTGAAGATGAGATTATTTCTTCAAACAAATTAAAGCACACCGTGCTCAAAAAGATATAAGTGAAGCACTAGAGCAGTTCCATAGCTCAAAAAAATTAAGTGAAGCATATAGAGCAATTCTAACAAATCATAGCATAATTTTGGCTCTCTCAAATAGGTGTGTCCAATAAGGATACTTGTGAAAAACTAAAAATCAAATCAAACAAAGACTTGTATAATTCCAAGATGCTCCAACCAAAACTCATGATATGTGACGAATAAAAATATAGCTCCAAGTAAAATACCAATGGTCGTTAGAAGAAAGAGGGGATGCCACTCGGGGCACCCCCAAGCTTAGTTGCTTCTTTCTCCTTGGATATTATCTTATGGTTCCATAGCATCCCCAAGCTTAGGCCCTTTTCACTAATTATTCCTTCATCCATCGTGATCTCACCCAAAACTTGAAACTTCAATCACATAAAATTTAACAAACCCTTCGTGAGATCTGTTAGTATAATAAAGCAAATCACCACTCTAAGTACTGTTGCAAACCTATTCATATTTTATTATTGCATTATATCTACTGTATTCTAACTTTACCATGGCTTATACCCTCCAATACAAACCATAGATTCATGAACATAAGCACACAATGCAACGAAAATAGAATCTATCAAAAACAGAATGGTCTGTAGTAATCTATACTCTAACCATACTTCTGCAACTCCAAAAATTCTGAAACATTAGTAAAACGTAGGAAATTTGTATATAAATCTTGTGTAAAATATTCAGAAAAATTTGTCGCTTCTGTGAATTTTCAAAATTCTCCTACTAGATGCAAAAGTTTCTGTTTTTCAACAGGATCAAATCAACTATCACCCAACATGATCCCAAAGGTTTTAATTGGCACAAACACTAAGTAAAACATAAAAAAAACACAATCATAACAGTAGCATAATTGTCTAAAACTCAAAAATAGAAATAAAAAGGTAAGAATAAATTTTATTCATTGGGTTGCCTCCCAACAAGCGTTATCGGTTTATGCCCCTAGCTAGGCATAATGCACAGATTCAAGTGTTGTCATCTTTAGGTTTTGCTCCATAGGATGCTCTCATGATAGATTCACATGGTGTCTTAATTCTTATTCTAGGGAAGTGTTCCATACCCTTTCTTAGTGGAAATTGAAATTTAATATTGCCTTCTTTCATATCAATCACGATACCTATAGTGCGTAAAAACGGTCTACCAAGTATAATGGGACAAGACGGATTGCAAGCAATATCAAGAACAATAAAATCTATGGGCACATAATTCCTATTTGAAAGAATAAGAGCATCATTAATTCTTCCCAAAGGCTTTTTAATAGTAGAATACGCCAAGTGCAAATTAAGAGAACATTCTTCAATATTGGTAAGATCAAGCACATCACATAGAGATTTTGGAACTGTGGAAACACTATCCCAAATCACATAGAGTAGAGCACCCATAATTTTAATCTTGACTTTAATGGTAGGTTCCCACTCATCATGTAATTGTCTAGGAATTGAAATCTCTAACTCCAACTTTTCTTCAAAAGATTTCTTCATGGCATCAACAATATGTTTAGTAAAATATTTATTTTGTTCATAAGAATGTGTTGAATTTATCATGGATTATAACAAAGAAATACATTAAATCAAAGAGCAACTATCATACTTAAAGTCTTTGTAATCCAAAATAGTGAGCACGTCACTAGTTAAAGTTTTGACCTCTCCAAACCCACTTTCATCAATTTTATCATCAAGATTTTCACCCTCCAAATCATTGGGACACCTTCTAGCAAAAGTTGAATCTTCTTCAGCCCCTTTATTATCAATTTTAATATTACTAAACAAGTAATCAATAGAAGAAATACCAATCACTTTAAGATCTTCATCATTTTTATGAAAGCAATCACTGGAAAACGCTTTTTCTAAAAATTCTCTGTTAGCTCTAAGCATAGTGGATCTTTTCTTACTTGCATCCATATAAACATATAAAGCTTTAATTGATTCATCAATGTTAGGTGGAAAAGCTTTCAACTTGAGATTTTCTACATCATGGGAAATTCTATCCACGCTTCTAGACATATCATCAATCTTATTCAACTTTTATTCTATCGTAGTATTATACCAAACTGAGCATTAATAAATTCCTTAATATTACTCTCAAGATTATAGGGGGTTACTATTATTATTGTAAGAAGAATCACCATAGGAATTACCATAATTATTAGATGAATTTCCAAGAAAATGCCTAGGATTAAAATTACCTCTATAATCATTGTTATTAAAATTGTTTCGCAAGATGAAATTGACATCTACGGAGTCACTATTTATTCAATGAAAGTAGACAAAGGCACATAATTAAGATCAATAGGAGCATTTTTACTAGCAACCAACTTCATAAGAGCATTAAATTTTTCACTCAAAGTACTAATTTCTTCAACCGAATTAACTTTTTACTAGTAGGTGCTCTCTCAGTATGCCATTATGAATAATCTGCCATAATATTACATAGCAATTTAGTAGATTAACCCAAAGTAATTTCCATAAAAGTACCACCCACGACGGAATCTAAAAGATTTCTAGATACAAAATTCAATCCCGCAAAAAAAATTGTACGATCATCCAAAGATTTAAACCATGAGTAGGACAATTTCTTTGCATCAATTTCATTCTTCCTAAGATTTTGCAACATGTTCATGCTCAAGTTGCTTAAAATTCATGATTTGAGTTCTAAGGGAAATAATTTTCGCGGGCGGAAAATACTTAGTAATAAAAGCATCCTTGCACTTATCCCAAGAATCGATACTATTGTGAGGCAAAGAAGAAAACCAATTTTTGCATGATGTCGGGGGAAACGACACCTATGGGATCGAGGGGATCCCTTTTCAGTTCGGCGGGGGAGAAGGATCAATCAAAGAGCAGACCTGAAGGCTAGCGCATGGTATTTTACCCAGGTTTGAGCCGCAAGGATGCGTAAAACCCTACTAATGCTTGGTTGGATTGGGTGTTTCTAGCTCAAGTTCTGGGAGCGCTATAGTGCTAGCTACTGCTAATGCAGAACGAGTTAGATCTTCAAAGTCTAAAAGTCAAAGGTCCAAAAGTCCTCTACCGTAACGCCCTAGGCCTCCTTTTATACTCGAAGGGGTCATCAATAGTGGCGTACAGTGCGTACACGATGTGTATAGAGCTACAGTGCTATCATACCTAACACTAACGATGCAGGACAAGCGCATTTAATGCTCTACTAGGTGGTCCTGACCACCTGCGGGACGGGACAGGAGTCGTCCCATCGGCACTGCTTAATCCCTGGCATCTCAACACGTACACAAGTGTGATGGCACCTGGTCCATGCGCTGGAAGGATGGCGGGCCTTGCCGGGTGCACTTCTTGCCAGGGCTTAGCAGCCATCCCGGCAAGATCTTGCCAGGGTCCTAGCCTTCGGTCTTTGATCTATTGACTTGAATGCTTTCTTGACTGTTGATGTATCTGTTCCTAGTTGCTCCCCGGCAGGCCTTGCAGTAGGTGTGGCTGCAACTGTCCATGCACAAGTACGGGGTACTAAATCCCATACTTTAGTACACCAACGGGAGCCATCGAGCCTGGGCCATACACGGTGCGAGGCGTTGTTGGGCTAGGCCCAAACAGTGCACGGGCACACGTGGCAGGGATTAACTGCGGTAATCATTCCATTACTGCGTTGTGGTCCCCCTCCCCCATGACGCCCATTGAATGCGGGACGTGAGGGACATGCACGGCATGGCCGTTGCAGTAGCACGCTCGCAAAGGGTTTCTATATTATTCCGGTAAAGAGGCTTCCCTACGCGTTCCCCATAAAGAGGAAACCGCAGAGGCGCTGCTCATTTACCTGTTTCCTTTCTCAATTTGAGAACCGCCGTCGTCTTCTTCCTGAAAGCCCAAAACAGAGCTCCTCCCATTCATCCATGGCTCCACGCCCTCTCCGTCCTCAGTCTCCGCCTCCATAGCCACCATGCCGCCCAAGGCCAGCAAGGGCAAGGACGCGGAAACTGCCGTTTTGGAGAGCAAGCTAGCGAGGATGCGGAAGGAGCACGTTGTCTTTCCGCCGGGGCACGACGTGGGCGCTCTAAAGGAGCGATACTGGAGTACGTGGGCAACAAAGACGAAGGCGCATCCCGCCACCCGTGTGAGTCCAGGTTCTTCCGGAGGCAGCCCGGATAAATACCCTTTTTTGCCGATTACTTTTATGAAGGGCTCTATCCCCCTTTCTCTAACTTCTTCAATGACATCATGCTCACATACAGATTCCATCTCTTGGACTTTATGCTGAATGCCGTGACATGTATGTCAATTTTCGCTCACCTTTGCGAAAATTTTGCCAGAGTCGTTCCTAGCCCCGCCCTCTTCCGCCATTACTTCACTCCCTGCATCCAGCAAGGCGAAGCCCTTTCTGGTTCCATCACTTGGATTCCAAGGCCAGGAACCAAGGAGGTCTACCCAGACGGGGACTACCACGAGAAGTGGGATGAGTGGCGAGGCAGATGGTGCTGTATTCGGGAGGGGGAATTCCATCCTTTCTGCTTGCCACGGCAAACCAAGATGGTGTGTGGCAATGACTGGAGTGCCTTCGACCCTGAGGACGAGAAGCTCGCAGTCGCGAGTACCTAGATCCATCGCCTTAGAGTTGCCGACCTCACCGTGGGGATGATAAGCGCCGATTTCCTTTGCCGGCGCATCGGCCCTCTATAGAATAAGGGGAGGCCAGCTTGGGAATTCTGGAATGCGACAGACATCATGAGGCTGCGCCCCGGGTTAAACAACAATCTGACGTTTATGCAGGATGCACCCCTCTGTCAGAGACTGTTCAGGGGCCAGCATGGTATGCAAGCTGCCAGCAGGCATAATACCCTCATGCAACAACTCTGCTCTCAGCTCGATCGTTGCCATGATGCCGGCGTTCGACGCTCACAGCCTCGATGTGAGCTGAATTGAGCCGTCAGAAGAGCAGGCGCAGTAATTCTTCGATGACCTGATGGAGAGAGTCATCCACGAAGAAGAGGGCCTCGTCCTTGACACCACTGAGGAGGAAGTGGCATATATTGCCACCAGGACAGAGGAGGCCAAACTTGCCGCGGAGGCCGGCAGCATCGGCTACTTAGAAGAGGAAACCAACGAAGGGGAAACGCTGCCGGACGGGAACCCTATTGGGTGGAGCTGAACCCCCGAGGAGCAGGGCGGCCCATCTACCGGGGGCCATCCTGCCGCAGATACATCCGAGGAGGAGCTGCTCGAGGAGGCTCCGACCCTTGTGCCAAGGAAGAGGTGCATCCTTCAGAGTGCTGCTTCTGGGGTCCCGGTCCGTCAAGTTTCTTCAAGTAGTGTAGCCCCCGGCAAGGGGGCGGCTGACAAGGCCGTGCAGCGGCAAGAAGCTCATCGACAACCTGTGCCCGCCGTAGCCAAACGGCCCAGGAGCACCCCTCCTCCTTCCTCCCCTAGCACCACGGTGGAAGTCACCTTCAACCTTTCTGTCCTTAGCTCGGAAGAAGAATACAAGGAGTAAGGACCTTGTCGTATCTTTTGTCTTTTTTTTACTCGACTAATTTTCTTTGCTTTGTCTTGTCTCCACAGGGATGCAGAAACATTGGCGCAAAGGGTTGCGAAGAGGGTGAAAGCCTCGGCGGGTGAGTAGCCACCGGCAAGCACCTTCGGTGCGCCAGAGACGACCACCGTGAACCCAGAGACTAGCCCCGACGCAGTCCTCGATTCAGCCCCCGGCATAGCCCCCAGCGTGAGCCCATTACTCACTTCCCGCTGGCAAGTGTTGGGGTGTGCATATTTGCTGCTGACATCTCCAGGCGTGCGGGAGGAGCAGCGTCAAGGAGAAACATCAGAGGCCATCCCCGACATGCCGCCTCCGTCATCTACACCGTCTAGGGATTGGTCCCCGGCAAGGACTTCCTCTAGCACGTCTCATCGCGACGAGGAAGAGCCGACAGACACGGGTACCGGCGGGTCTACGCTGGCAACCGACGTTGGCGCAGGTATTCATTATTGTGTTCTTTTTTTTTGTCTTCTTGAACTTCCACCTCAAACTCGTTTGGTTTGATTTTTTGTTCTTCAAACATTCCCTCGATGGAGCGCATGGAAGTTGATACCGTCATCGAGGAGACCGCCAAGGATGCTACCGCTGAGGCCAACAGGATTGCTGCTAAGGAAGCCATCAAGAGTGCCGCCGACGAGGCCACCACTGCTGAGGCCACCAGGAACGTCACCGCCAAGGCTGCTAGTGCTAAGGCCGTCGAGGCTGCTGCCGCCGAGATTGCCAAGGCTGCGCAGGAGGAGGCCGCCGAGAAGCCTGCCGAGGAGGCCGGGGAGGATGCCGGTTACCGTACTGACGGCATCCCTGCCGCAGGAGCGCCAGGCGGTACGCCGACCACGGAGCCCCCAACTGCCAGGGAGACAGCCGTCGAGGACCAGCCGCCTCCACCTGAAGCCCCTCCGTCCAGCAGGTACCTCAAGGTTGGCGACAACTTGTTCATCAGCATCTCCGATGCGGCAAGCGCTGGGGTGTCGTCTGGAGGGAATGTTCTTCACGAGGAGATCGTTGCTGCTGCCGGGCTCGAGATCATTGACGAACCAGGTGCTAGCGACAGCAAATCCCAAGAAGAGCAACTCCTCCAAACCATCGGCGACAACTTACGAAAGCTCCAAGCGCTTTACCACGCCCGAGAGGAGAAACTCGACTCCAGGACAACAGTCATGGGGGCGACTGAAGCAGACTTTTAGCAGCGCGTCAAGGAGATGCAGGCCTGGTACGCCCAGGCTTCCCAAGAGTTGAAGTCTGGTCAAGAGCAACTGATCCAAGGATGGAGCCAACTCTTCTTGAAGCAGTCCGACTTCAAGCAGGAGCAGGAGGAGGTCAAGCAACAAGCCATCGCAGAAGCAGCTCGGTTGGTAGAGCGCCGCATCGGGCTTGATGCCCATGAGGACGACCTCAGCGCCCGCGAGAAGGTGCTTGCCGACAAGCTCCATGGCAAGGAAGCAGAGATCGAAGGGCTTGTCGCGCGGCAGACCCAGGAGCTAGAGCAGAAACACAAGGAGGTGCTTGAAGCTCTGGCTGCGGATCATGCCGACAAGATGAAGGAGGCCGTTGATGATGCCGAAGCTGCAGAGGCCACCAAGAGCTTGTTGGAGGAGAGGGTGAAGGAGCTGGAGGGAAATGTTGAGGATCACGGCAAGAAGGCCTCGTTACTCGAGACTGAGCGGAAAAAGGCCCTCCGTAGCCTGATGGAGATGCAAGTCACTATATCCGACAAGACCAAGCAGCTTTCTTCAGCCAGTGAATCCCGTGATGACCTGAGGATGAAGCTGGCAATGCTGACCGAGACTCTTGAGGCCGCCAAAACCCGCGAGAAGGATTTTGTCAAGGATCTCCAAGATGAGAAGGGGCTGGTCAAGAGTGCCGCCGACGTCCACAACGATTATGCTCATGGAGTACAAATCTGGACTGAGAAGCTCGCCGACGTTGCGGAGAAGCTTGCCGCATAGCTGTCCACCATGGGCCTGGACCGCTTCAGGTACTCGTCTTTCGACGATAGAGTGTCCACAAGCGCCAAGCTGACCATGTTATTCGACCGCATGGTCAAAGCCCTGGAGCATCTCCACTCCGAGCGAGCATCCGATCTGGCCAGCGAATCGCGCAAACTCTGCCAGGCCCTCCTCCGCAAGGTGCTCGTCAAGGTGGTGTATAGGAACCCCGGCATCAACCTCTCCAACATCTTCGACCACTTGTCGCGGGATGTAGACGTGAAGGCGCTTGAGGAGCTTGTCACGCCCATCGTCGATAGGGTAATCCAAGTTAAGCGGGTTGAAGGCGATCGTCGGGATTAGCTGCCTTACTCCTCGCCGCCATCCATGCCAAGAACAATTTATTTCATGTTAGAATCGTAGCGAGGTTAATGTAATATAACTTTTTATGTTTTGGACAATGTTATGATATCCCCCTTGTTTAATTTCCTCCTGTATGGATCCACCCTATGCTTGTTTGGAATCTTGCCGGCACATGCAAACACCGCCGCGAGCGCTTTGTGGAGCGGATCCTTAGCAGCCTGCTGGCGGTATCGTTACCAGCAAGACGGATTGACACTCTTAGTGCGGCCACCTAAATTGTTGAGCGGGCTCAAAACAGAATAAGGGCGCAACCAATCATGGCAAGCTACCTTAACGCTTTTAGCGCAGCCACCTAAACTGTTGACCGGACTCAAAACAGAGTAAGGGTGTAGCTGATCGCGGCAAGGCTCCTTCGCGTGCAGGTTTTCCATGGAAGGGCCGAAATCATTCAAGGAGAATAACGAAATAAAAATATGTTCTAGAGTTTCTGCAACTTATCTCTTTGTTGCCGTACTCCTTTTGGCAAGATCTTTTCCTTGAATGTCGCCTGTCGGTATCCATACCACCATTCCCCCCCTTCAGCAAAGCTACATGCGAGGTGACCTTCTATCCTTTGAGAAAACGAAAGAGGAGAAAATAGGGACATGGAACCTTGGTGTTCCATTAGCTCTTGCCGGTTATAAGCGCAATACAATATCTCAGATAAACATGTACCTAGGTAAGCATGATAATCAACAAGATATGTAGAACACTTCACTTTATTTAACTATGCACAGGGTCTATGCCTGGCATTGTACGAAGGATTACATGCTTTGGCGGCCAGACTTGTAGAAAAGGTGGTATCCGGGAGGCCTGGCAACCGCGCCTCATGGGTAGAACTTACGAAGATGTTCGATATTCCAGGAGTTTCTCACTGGAATGCCATCCTCGGTCTCCAGGCGGTCTATGCCAGGCCTGGTGACTCGTACTACCCGATAAGGGCCTTCCCACTTTGGCGTCAACTTGTTGGAATTCTTGGCGGACTGAATGCGCTGAAGAACAAGGTTTCCCTCCTCAATACTTCGTGCATGAACCTTGCAGCTATGATACCGGCGCAAGGCTTGCTGGTAGCGTGCAATTCGCAGAGTAGCCTGAAGACGATCTTCATCAAGGAGCGTAGCATCATCTTGCTGCAACTACTCTTGCTCAAGCTCATCATAAGCGAGCACTAGTTGTGAACCGTATATGAGTTCCATGGGGAGAACTGCTTTTGCCCCATATACCAGGAATTCATCAATCCAGCGCGTTCCGCACTTGCGCACCTTCTCGAAAGTTCTTGTCTTGAGGCCTTGCATCACTTCAGCATTAGCCCTTTCCACTTGGTCGTTGCTCCTTAGGTGGGCAACAGAGGCAAAATAGATCTTGCCACCAAGGTCTTGTACATACTGCATGAAGGTGCGGCTCGTGAACTGTGTGCCATTGTCAGTGATGACCCTGTTGGGAACACCAAAGCGGCAGACTAGAACACCAAAGCTCCCTTAAAGAACTTGATGGCTGACTATGATGTCACCTTTCTCACTGGTTCCACTTTCGGCCACTTTGTGAACTTGTAGATTGTGACGTACAAGTACTCAAAGCCCCTGGTAGCACAGGGAAAAGGACCCAAGATGTCGAGCCCCCAGACCGGAAATGGCCAGGAGAGAGGGATTGTCTGAAGAGCTTCAGCTGGTTGATGCATCTTCTTTGAATGAAACTGGCATGCTTCACACTTGGTTACTAGGACAGTTGCATCCTGGAGGGCAGTGGGCCAAAAGAAAGCTTGCTGGAATGCCTTACCGGCAAGCGCTCTTGATCCTGTGTGGGAGCCACATATGCCTCCATGTATCTCTGCCAACAACTCCAATCCATCCTCCCAAGAAATGCACTTGAGTTTCACCCCATTTTGCCTCTTTCCGTACAGAACGTTTTCCAAGAACTAGTACATACTAGACTGGTAGGCTACTTTCTTTGCTTCTTCTTGTTCTTCAGGGAGTTCTCCCGCTTGAAGGCAACGGACGATGTGTTGTGCCCATGCTGGAGCCTGGGGCTTGACAACAAAGACTAAAGGCATATCTTCTGCCGGGGGAGCATTTGTCTCGACGGCAAGGGCTCGAAGCCCTCCTGGAGCCGGTTGCCTCGGGCAAGCTTGGTGGGAGCATGCGCTTCCGCGGCAAGAGCCTGAGGCTCTGCCGGAGCGTGACACTCACCGGCAAGCCTGGCGTCGTTTTCGGCAACTTCCTTGCCGGCGGCTCGTGGGAGTTTTGCCGGGGAGGACTTGTCGAAACTCAACTTTCTTCTTTTCTCTTGTCCAATCGATGGTGTCATGGATGGTTGAGCCAGTCAGAGCATGAAAGTTCCTGGTTCCATAGGCAACTTAAGGGCAACACACTTTGATAGGCCGTCAGCAACATTGTTCTCTACACGTGGAACGTGCTCCATTTGCAGGCCGTCAAAATGTTCTTCTAACTTTCTCACTTCATCTACATAAGCCTCCATCAATGGACTCTAATAATCCTTATTCACCTGCCTGACGACAAGCTGGGAATCACCTCTGACAACAAGTTTCTTAATCCCAAGATCCGTTGCGATCCTGAGACTGGCAAGTAGGCCTTCGTACTCTACAGTATTGTTTGTGGATCTCTCCCGAGGAAAGTGCATCTAAATCACATACTTGAGGTGCTCTCCAGTGGGTGCGACAAATAACACTCCATCATCGGCACCTTGGAGCGAGAAAGCCCCATCAAAGTACATGATCCACTCTTGACTTTTTTCCTTGCCGGGGAGAGTTAACTCTGGAACTTCTTCATCTAGTGTTGGGGTCCATTCTGCAATGAACTCCGCCAAGGCTCTACTCTAGATAGTCGAAGTACTTTCAAACTTGAAACCAAAGCTTGACAGTTCCAAAGCCCACTCCACAATCCTGCCGGTAGCATCTGGGTTCCGCAAAATTCGCTGCAGCGGAAAGCGAGTGACAACGTTGATCTCATGTGCCTGGAAGTAGTGGCGTAGCTTCCTCGAGGCCATAAGAAGGCCGAAGAGCAGCTTCTGCACACCAGAATATCTCGACCTACCCCCTGCAAGAGGGAGCTAACAAAATATACTGGGTGTTGTACCATCTTCTTCTTCTGAATTGCTTCATTCGGCTGCACAGATTCTGCTTTGTCAGCACCAGACCCTGTCGGGGAATATCCTGGCTTGTTGCTTGGCAGTCCTGCTACTACTGTTGCTTCCTCATCAACTTCCCTTTCAGTCACTAACGCAACACTCACCACTTGATTTGTTGCCGCTATATACAGCAGCAACGGCTCTTGTGGTTTTGGTGCGACTAGGAATGGCGGAGAGGAGAGGTACTTCTTCAAATCCTGTAGCGCTGTCTCCGCTTCCGGAGTCCATTTCACTGGACCTGCCTTCTTCAATATTTTGAAAAAGGGCAGGGCACGCTCAACAGATTTTGAGATGAACCTACTCAGAGCAGCAACGCAGCCATCAAGACGACACACGTCCTTGACACGCCTTGGTGCTTCAATTTGCTCAATTGCCTTGATCTTCTCGGGATTTGCTTCAATTGCATGTTGAGATACAAAGAACCTGAGAAGCTTTCCGGATGGAACACCAACCACACACTTCTCAGGGTTGAGCTTCAAGTTGATCTTGCATAGGTTTGCAAATGTTTCTTCTAAATCTGATATGAGCATAGCCTTGTCCTTGGTTTTGACCACTATGTCATCCATATAAGCCTCCAGATTTCTATGTAGCTAGGGCCCAAAACCAATCTGGACTGTTCTTGCAAATGTACAACCAACACTTTTCAACCCGAAAGGCATACACAAAAAGCAATACGTACCACATGGGGTGATGAATGCGATCTTCCATTCATCTTCCTTGGCCATGAAAATCTGATGATAGCCTGAATAGGCGTCAAGGAAAGACAACAAGTCGCAGCTGGAGGTGGAGTCCACAATCTGGTCGATGCGCGCCAAGGGAAAAGGTCTTTGGGCAGGCCTTATTGATATCTGTGAAGTCAATGCACAACGTCCATTTCCCATTCGCCTTGCGCACAACAACTGGATTGGCCAACCAAGTTGGATGAAGTACTCCTCTAATCAAGCCAGCCGCTTCTAACTTCTTTATTTCTTCAGCAATAATCTGTTGCCGCTCCAAAGCTTGCTTCCTGACCTTCTACTTGACGGGCCGCGCGTGTGGACATACAGCAAGGTGGTGCTCAATCACCTTCCTAGGAACCCCAAGGATATCAAATGGTTGCCATGCAAACACATCGACATTTGCCCGTAGGAAGGCGACGAGCGCGCTTTCCTATTTTTCGTCAAGGGTGGAACTTATCATGAAAGTTCCTCCCGTACCATCCTCCTTGGCGGGCACCTTCTTAGTCTCTGGTGGAGCTGCTTTGGACTTCTTACTCTTGTTCTTGCCGGTGGAACTCTCTGGCACTTCCTCAACGGGAGCGCAGCACTCCGAGGAGGCTATTGGGGAATGTTGCATGGGAAACAAAAAATTTCCTACGCACACGCCAGATCTATCCATGGTGATGATCATCTACAAGAGCAAGAGTGGATCTACATACCCTCGTAGATCGCTAAGTGGGAAGCGTTAAAAACGCGATTGATGTAGTCAAACGTCTTTGCGATCCAAATCGCTGAGCTTCCCATGATCCCATCACAATCCATCCTACGACCCAATCACGATCCTCTCGCGATCTGATCGCGATCCGTCGCGCGATCCAATCACGAATCATCTCGCGATCTTGATCACGGTCCTTCCGATCTAGCACCGAACGGACGACACCTCCGCATTCAGCACACGTACAACTCGATGATGATCTCCGCCTTCTTGATCCAGCAAGAGGGAGCGGAGAGGTAGATGAGTTCTCCGGAAGCACAACGGCGTGGTGGCGGTGCTGGTGAACTAATCCTGCAGGGCTTCGCCTACGCACTACAGAACTAATCTAGAGGAGAAACAGATCTAGAGGAAGAAGAGGGCAACACATGGCAATTAGGGTTAGATCATCCCTCTAAATCCTCTAGTATATATAGGAGGGAGGGAGGGGAGGAGGCAGCCTCAAACCCTCAAGGTTTGGTCGAATTTGGAGGTGGAGGAGTCCTACTCCAATCCTATTAGGAGTAGGATTCCTCCTTTCCACTTGGAAACACTTTCCACCTCTCCACCTTTGGATTTTTTCCTTCTCAAACCTCGTGGCCTTTAGTGAAGGCTTCGGCCAGACCACTAGGGGCTGGTTTGTCTGCTCCCACAGCCCATGAGGCCCCTCAGGGTGTGACGCCTCTCCCGTTGGTCCCTCGGTACCCTCCCGGCACTCCCGGTACACTACCAATGAGCCCGAAACTCTTCCGATGACCAAAACAGGACTTCCTATATATCAATCTTTACCTTCGGACCATTCCGGAGATCCTCCTGACTTCCAGGATCTCATCCAGGACTCCTAACAACCTTCGGTCACCACCATACATAACTCTATACTACCAAAACATCACCGAACCTTAAGTGTGCAGACCCTGGGGGTTCGAGAACTATGTATACATGACCGAGACACCACTACGGTCAATAACCAATAGCAGACCTAGATGACCATATTGGTTCCTACATATTCTATGAGGATCTTTATCGGTTGAACCTCTACGTCAAGGATTCAGTTAATCCCGTATGTTGTTCCCTTTGTTCTTCGGTATGTTACTTTCCCGAGATCCGATGGTCGACATCTCCATACCTAGTTCAATCTCGTTACTGGCAAGTCTCTTTACTTGTTACGTAATACAAGATCCCATGGCTAACACTTTAGTCACATTGATTGCAAGGGTTGTTGCGATGTTGTATTATCGAGTGGGCCCTGAGATACCTCTCCGTCATATGAAGTAACAAATCTCACTCTTCATCCATGCCAACCCAACAAACACCCTCGGAGATAACTGTAGAGCATCTTTATAGTCACGCAGTTACGTTGTGATGTTTGATACACACAAGGTACTCCTCCAGTATCAGTGAGTTGCATGATCTCATGGTCATAGGAACAGATACTTGACATGTAGAAACCTATAGCAATAAAATGACACGATCATATGCTACGTTTATAGTTTGGTTCTTTCCATCACATCATTCTCCTAAGGATGTGATCCTGTCATCAAATGACATCTCATGTCCATGGCTAGGAAACCTTAACCATCTTTTATAACCGTGCTAGTCTATTAGAGGCATACTAGAGACATGGTGTTGTCTATGTATCCACACATGTATTTGAGTTTCCGATCAATACAATTCTAGCATGGATAATAAACGATTATCATGAACAAGGAAATATGATAATAACTAATTTATTATTGCCTCTAGGGCATATTTCCAACAGTCTCCCACTTGAACTAGAGTCAATAATCTAGTTCACATGTAACATCCCAAACTTTGGAATGTTATAATAAATATAGAATGATTGTTTGTTTGCTTGAATGATTGAAAGTGAGTGAAATTTGAAACTTTTTGAAACTTTTGAAAGTTTATTGAGAGGGAATGAAATGACTTTCCCAAAACTTTCAATCTGCATTTTGATCACCAGGAATTCAAATTCATTTCATCACAAAACCCTAGAGTGAAGATGACATGACTTCTTCCATTTAAAGAAATGAAAAGGGATTTGAAAATGATTTGAATTTCCATTTTGAAAATATTTCAAATTCAGAAAACTTTATGCAACTCAATGATTTTCATGAGAGAGGATAATATGACTTCCTCAAATTTTAAGAAATATGAGTTGGAAGTTTAAAAGAAGGAATTGAAAGAGCTTTTGAAAACCTCTGGATTATTTTGAAAATCCATTTCATATTGGTTCCTATCCAAAATTTTCAAAGAATTCAAAACCCTGACAAAATTTGAGAGGAGTAACATGACACTCCAAGACAGGGGGTAATTTTTGAAGTTTTTGAATCATCAAACCCAAAAAGTTATTTGAAAAATATTTGCAAAAGTAAATAAAGCCAATTAAGGCATTTTCTGAAAAATGTTTTTTTTAAAGTATTCAAATGCCAGAATAAAAATGTCCATTAAATGGCATTTATTATTATGTTAATTTTGATATAAAATTTGACTATATTTGGAATTTATTCGAATGCACTGATCAAGTTTTATGGCTCTGGTAAAAAGGAAACGGTAACGATTTATAATAAAATGGCCAGCCCACCAGTATTTAATGCCGAAATCGTTACCGGTCGGTCGCCCGCTGACTTGCCCATCCTCTTTATCTCGCTGACCCCCTGGCCCCACCGCCCGATTGAAACCGTCGCCGGTCATCACCCTCCTCCCGCGCCCGACGCCGTCGCCGGTTTTCCCTCGACGCGGACCCCCTCCCTCCTTACTCCCCCGACCCCCTGAGACCCCTATAAGTAGCCGGCACCTCTCCTCTTCCCATTTCCCCTCGTTTCCCCCAACCCCGACGTCTCTCCTCGCCGGAATCGCTCGCCGGAGCAACCGGTAGCCGCCGCGCTCTTGCTCCCCTGCCACCCCACCTCACCATCCCCGAGCCCTCTGAGGCCGCAGACGACCTCCCCGCACCCGTGCGCACCACCCCATACCCTCGCCTTCACCGGAGACCCACCAGAGAGCTCGCCTGCATCACGCCGTCGCCGTCGCCGTCGCCGGAGACGCTCATTGCCGGCAAACCACCCTTGTGAGCTCACCCCCCTCTGTGTGCGTTGGATCTGGATCCAACGATCCAGATCATAACATTTAAATTCGCGAAACGTTTTCTGCTAAGTACCGGTCACCCGCTCATATTCGCCCACACGCTCACATCCGTAGCCAACCAGAGAGCGACACGTAGCCCACCTGTCCGTTAGAAACGTATTTTCATTTCTGATTTAATTTCTGTTTCCAGAATAGTTTCAGATTTGTTTTGCTTATAAATCTTATGTTTTTAATTGTTTTCAATTTATTTCTTTTGCATTAGATCACAAATTTCGTCTAGTTTCTGTGAATACCAAATTTGACTATGTTTGAATAAATCAATTTGAATTTGGACAGATTTGATTTAAATTTTGTTTTCTGAATATCTTGAGTTCTAAAATGAATTTTTGATTGATTCTGTTTCCTACTTGTCACCAGTGATCTTAGTTATCATTAGGCATAGTTTGAGAATTTTTAAAATAAAATTTATGAGGGTTTTAACTAGAAACAGAATCTGTTTAGTTTGTTAATATAGTTTAATTAGTTTTATTTTGTTAGTTTAAATCTGAGTTAATTATATATTTGATTTAGTATATTCTGTTAGTTAAACTTTAGGTGAATTACTTGTTGTTGAAATAAAAATAATTTGCTTAGTTTACTACCAAGTTGTTATAGGAACACTATACATTTTCAAATAGGTTTAATTTGTGATAAACAAACTAGTTAGTAATAGCTTATTCCAACAAAGTTTATGTACTTAGATTCTGTTTTCAAATAAAATTTGTAGTAATACCTTTATTTTAAGTAATGTTTTGTTAATAAAATAATTTAGTTTTGCTCTATTATGATAGGAAAACTATATCCTTAATCATTAGGTAATGTCTTATAAAACAATTTAGTTTTTCATAGAAATTATTTTCACAAAGTTTTAGATGACTTAATTCTGTTTTGTAATAAAGATTTTATTTAATTACTTTCTGTTAACTAAGTTGTTTCATAATTTGTTTTCTCTTAGTTTATGGTTGTGCTTGTAGTTAAGTTCATTAGGCAAACACTTATATTGTTTAGAAGGTTGTTTTTATAGTTCTAGTTGTCTTTCAAAAGTGATTCATTTTTTCTAGAAAAATAGTTACAAAAATCTTTTATTATATTTTACTTTTTTTTGGGTTTTGTGTTACTTTTGAAATTGTTGGAGTTTTGTGTTTCAACTTTGTCTTAAGTATTTCTTCCATCAACCTTGTTGCTTTTGTTTTGTGTTACTTTTGATTGTTAGAACTGATTGTTAGTATGATTGCTTATAAGTATGCAATGCTTGATTATAGATTTCATAGGAGAGTGACCAATAGTCTATCAAGTTATTTCTGAGAGCGATATCTTATCTTCATCAACAGTACAGGCAAGTTCACTTTGACCATCTATTTCATACCTATGTTTTTATTGCATGTAGTGACATCATTCAGCACATCCCTCCCGTAGTGTTATTGAAATTCTTGTAGTTCAGTAGAATGCATGAGGTAGGAACCCACCACTTGTTACTAAAGCCCCGGGAACGCTACTTAGTGCAATGCTATGCTAAAGTAGACGGGGTCTGGTATGAGTGTTCGTGAGTGGTGTGAAGAAGGACTCCACGTCAAAACGACGACTTCATGAAGACATCTTCAAGTCCTGCATCTTCAAGACCTCAAGACTTCAAGACTCGAGAAGACAAGTTTTCAATACACACTACTGGGTGAAGGATGGTTGATTGGGCATCCCTGGAGAAACCAGTGGATGGCCGGGATGCATGGAGAACCGCCATGACATCTTGCGGAAAGCTTCACCCAGACTCAAAGAGAAGGATGAATACTTCATGCCCGGAAGCTTACCTGTGTAGCCACAAGTCATTATGGGCTCTGGCTTGGTTGATCTTTGTTGTGACTCTGCTGGGCAGTGCTACGAGATGTAGTCGACGTTAGGATTGGGATGGGCACTGTCGGACAGTCAGGGAAGCACTCTGAAAGACCATGTTTCTTTCATCCTGTTCTCAAACACCAGGCAGTGCGAGGACTTACCAGGAGGGAAAGAATCTTGTGGGTAAAGTACACAACACTCTGCAGAGTTAAACCTAATCGATTAGCCGTGTCCCCGGTTACGGACAATTTGAGCTTCTAGACTTGGATCTATCTCTGAACTCTCAACACTGGACTGATAACTAATTGTGGGCAACTTAATGATACTTATGGGCATTGAGACATTGGTTGGCGGAACCATGTCATGATAGGTAACTCTATAGTGAAATTCCTGATATTCCTTTGTTGTAGGAAAATAAAATCAGCTTTTACGCAAAAACTCAGACACACAGCCACAAAGCCTTTGCATATAGAATAGTCTTTATTTTTCTGTTCTTCTATGGTGATCTTGCCAGCATATTCAAAATGCTAACCTACACGGCTGCAACGTCTTATGTTGCAGATACTCTTCTACGACGGGTAAGAGTACGATTCAGGGTTACGGTCCGCACTCAACTTGCCATTGGTGTTATTGTGACTCCACTCCCGTTGACTGTATCCGCTGCTATTTTTAAGGTATATATCAGTTTTACGTTTACATGTGATTGCACTTTGATATATACATTGATGTACTATGTGTGCCAGCATACTGATCCAGGGATGGCACAGAACACACAGAGGCTTGACTCGTTTTTGAGTCGGGTCGCTACAGAAATGGTATCAGAGCACATGTTGACTGTAGGACGTGACCCTAGAAACTGGAAAGCCTTAGGAAATGATTTCTTGAAAAACTTTGTTTTCAAAGGATATTCTACTTCTCCTCTCTTCTGAGTTTTATCAAGAGTTAGAAAATACCCTTTTTCCCTTGACCACACGAAGGATCAACTGAAGCCCTCCAAGAAGGACAAGATATCAAAACAACTGATGGTCCTTTCCAAGTATAGAAGATTTCACCATGCATTAGAAGAATTGAAGCTATACAAGTTGAATACTATACAGATCTGAAGAAATTGAAGACCATGAAGAATTTCCAAGATATTATGCCCTAGAAGACCAAACCCCTGTTGTATACTTACGTTAGATACGATGATTTTTGTGAGCTGTCATTTGTGTGTAATTTTCGACAGCCACAAAAAAAAATCTATTTTCAAAACCATTGTTTGTATTGTGTGTATCCTCTCCTTTCTCTCTCTTACCTATCTCATCCCAAAACCTTGACCCAATAGATGATGAATGAAGCTGGACTCATGTATTCTGGATCGATGACTCGGTTGGAGACAGAAGTATGGATTCACAACATGGAGAATCACTTCAGGAGCAACTCGATAGCACATAAGTATAAGGTTCAATATGCTCTCCAGCACTTTACCCAAAGTGCCGCAACTTGGTGGAAAATGCATCCTGCCATACAAGGATTTAATGGAGCAAAGAATTGGGAAGAACTCAAGAAGACTCTGTTAAGATCCCGTCTCATTCAGAAGCATTGTGTTATCCCGATGAAGAAGACCCGAGCATGTAAAATCTGTGGAGAAATAGGACACACCCAAGAAGAACACAAGGAAGGATGTCCTTATTGTGAAGAAAATCACCCTGCTGAGGAATGCCCAACTGGGCAGGTGACATGTTTCTTGTGTGAAGGAACCAACCACTACCCGGCTCAATGCCAAATATACCCCAAGGTACAGGAAGTCATCAAGCAACAAAAGGAAGCCATGAAGGAAGCCTTCAGAGGAGAATTTGGAGAATTTGTGATGAAGAAAGATATTGAAGACCCTGATGGAGAAGGATTAACCAGATTTTACTCAAATGTCTGCTATACATGTGGAGAAGAAGGACATTTCTCACAGGACTGTACGAAGGAAAGAAAAGAGTATCTGGGAAACTTCCCGATAGAAGAAGTGGAGTTTGATCCACAGGAAATTGAAGCTTTGATCGGAACAAAGAACCTTAGGAAGAGACGAACCCCTGAACAGAAGGACCTGAGTCATATTAGATGTTACAAGTGTAAGGATATGGGCCACTATGCCGATAAGTGCCCAAGAAAGAAATCAAGAACCCAAGGAGCAAGCACCAACATCAAGAAGCCCCGAGATTTGTCAGAAATCATCTGTTTTCGGTGCAAGAAGACATGACACTACTCCTATACCTGCCCAGAGAAGAATGCTAAGCATGAGTAGTTTGAGTTCGGAAGTAATAAATGTAATAGGTAGCACTCTTATCCTTTGAGGTTATGTAATGGATAATCCATTTGTTTTAAGGATGACAATACTCTCTAAAGATGTTGGAAAGTGAAATTGAAGTTTGATTTTGAATAACATGGATGTTTACCCAAGTCGAGACATATGTCAATTCTGAGTACCTTTTCTGACACACGCAGATGACCACCCTTTATGAGTCTTTCCTCAAAGGCCCGGAAACAATCATGACCCTGACCAGTGATCATGACTACCCAAGGATCCTGAAGGATATGATGAAGCACATCCATCTTGAAGGAGATGCAGTCTACAAAGGCTACCCATTCATGGATAATGGAGTGGAACTTTGGTATGTGGAGGTACACCTTCACCGTGCAAAGGGAGTTTGCCCAAAGACTACTGGACGATACTTTTACATATCTCGTGTACCACAAGCTATTTTCTTTGACGCTGTTCGTGAAGCTGCCATGGAAGCCATACGCCATATTGGAGAAATACTTGAAGCAAGACTCCGTCATACTCAGGAATACCTGCAAGAGGTGCATACGGAGATGATGGAGATGAAGCTCATGTCCACCCTAATCAAGGAAAAGATGGAGGATTTCAAGGAGCACATCGGAAATTTTCAGTGGTACTAAAATATATCCAAGGGGAGATGAATGAATAAAGTTGAGAGTGGATGCTAGACCATACCAAACTATGTGGATGGCAGCATTTGTAATAAAGTATTTTCTAGGAGTTTTAAGAAGTGATTGAGAATGTAACCAAGGATTGAATATGAGGAGAAGGTTAGAATGGGAT
This sequence comes from Hordeum marinum, assembly GCA_022496015.1. Lineage (NCBI taxonomy): Eukaryota > Viridiplantae > Streptophyta > Magnoliopsida > Poales > Poaceae > Hordeum > Hordeum marinum. Next base: position 416,214,533 of record CM039678.1, on the reverse strand, counting down.
AGTTAAGTTTTGAAGATGGAAATACCTGTATCATGAAGCACCTTTGTTTCCATGAGCTTATCTTGTAACGGAAGCCTGAGAGTTGGTAATAAATTCATGAGTCAATGGAATTTATGGTGTCATGATTTACCTTCTGTTGCATTTCATGAGTTGTTACTCTATGACCCAAGGTCTCCGAACATTTTCGAGGATATGAGAAAATATGGTCTATGCAAACATGATTGCATTTCATTTTAAGTGTGGTAGAAACCACAGGTACCTTCCCCGAATTAAGGAGTTTGGATAAGTGAATGCAGATAAAGAGAATGAGGAACCACCACAAACTATGCGGATGATAACCTTGTGAGAACGTGTCTTTGAAATTGGAATATTGAGAAAAGGAATGATTGAGATGAAACCATACCCAAGGTTAAACACACCAATGGAAAGGAAAATGGATTTCGTAGAGAGGAACTTAGACAAGAATAAGTCTGAGATTTGTTACCTCAAGGGTATGGTGTAGTGAACTGAAGGTAATACTGGAATATGGAACGATAGTAACCCCAAGAGTGAGTTAAAGTTATCCAAGTATTCAAGTGAACCCATAACTCACTGACCTCAGGATTGATAAGGACCAAGCCCCACCTTTGTGAAGAAAATTTGGAAGAAGCTACGACTGATCAGCAATCGTTTCCTTAGGAGTATTACGAAAACCTGAGAGTTGTGAAGAAACGATAGATGTTTTTGTCCGGCTTGCAGAAATAAATGGATTTATCCGAACTTTGTTCGTTGACAAGAGAAATTTCTGCAATGCTTGTGAGGGAGCCCAAGTGCTAGAATACGAGATTACTAAACCTTATACAAGGTAATGATTTCAGTGCGGCATGGCTTGCCACCATGACGACTTACTCTTATCATTCTCTTGCTATTCGGCTTGGTAAATCTGAGTGACTTACCCATAGTAAAGAGACGACGTTCTTTGAAGCTTTTGTTTAAGCCTTAGAATGGTATGAAGAAAACCCTTGTACATGACAGTTTTTGTCACACGTAGGAATTTTACGGTGAGGATAAAGCCAAGACCCATTTCACTGCAGGATAACCACTAATGGTAGACCACCATGAGATCTTCGATAAGTTATTTAGAATGATCACGAGACCTATCAGTTAATAAGACCCAGTATCAGAGGAAATATATGTTGTTATGAGGACACAAGACTTTGATATAACGGAAGAGCATCACTGAAGGAGATATCGTGAAGAAGGTGAACAGACAGATGTACCCAGAGGACTGCCAAGATTTTGAGAGACCAGTAACTCTCATTTCAAGTGTGGTAGACCCACATTTCCAGGGCAATGGAGTTTGTTGGAAGACCCCTCACCTTCTTGGTAAATGGAGTTTTGAAGAACCCCAAACCCTAACCTTTTCTTTCTAGCCCTTCCGAATCTCGAGGATGAGATTCATTTTAAGTGTGGTAGATTTGTAACATCCCAAACTTTGGAATGTTATAATAAATATAGAATGATTGTTTGTTTGCTTGAATGATTGAAAGTGAGTGAAACTTGAAACTTTTTGAAACTTTTGAAAGTTTATTGAGAGGGAATGAAATGACTTTCCCAAAACTTTCAATCTGCATTTTGATCACCAGGAATTCAAATTCATTTCATCACAAAACCCTAGAGTGAAGATGACATGACTTCTTCCATTTAAAGAAATGAAAAGGGATTTGAAAATGATTTGAATTTCCATTTTGAAAATATTTCAAATTCAGAAAACTTTATGCAACTCAATGATTTTCATGAGAGAGGATAATATGACTTCCTCAAATTTTAAGAAATATGAGTTGGAAGTTTAAAAGAAGGAATTGAAAGAGCTTTTGAAATCCTCTGGATTATTTTGAAAATCCATTTCATATTGGTCCCTATCCAAAATTTTCAAAGAATTCAAAACCCTGACAAAATTTGAGAGGAGTAACATGACACTCCAAGACAGGGGGTAATTTTTGAAGTTTTTGAATCATCAAACCCAAAAAGTTATTTGAAAAATATTTGCAAAAGTAAATAAAGCCAATTAAGGCATTTTCTGAAAAATGGTTTTTTTAAAGTATTCAAATGCCAGAAGAAAAATGTCCATTAAATGGCATTTATTATTCTGTTAACTTTGATATAAAATTTGACTATATTTGGAATTTATTCGAATGCATTGATCAAGTTTTATGGCTCTGGTAAAAAGGAAACGGTAACGGTTTATAATAAAACGGCCAGCCCACCAGTATTTAATGCCGAAACCGTTACCGGTCGGTCGCCCGCTGACTTGCCCGTCCTCTTTATCTCGCTGACCCCCTGGCCCCACGCGCCCGATCGAAACCGTCGCCGGTCATAACCCTCCTCCCGCGCCCGACGCCGTCGCCGGTTTTCCCTCGACGCGGACCCCCTCCCTCCTTACTCCCCCGACCCCCTGAGACCCCTATAAGTAGCCGGCACCTCTCCTCTTCCCATTTCCCCTCGTTTCCCCCAACCCCGACGTCTCTCCTCACCGGAATCGCTCGCCGGAGCAACCGGTAGCCGCCGCGCTCTTGCTCCCCTGCCACCCCACCTCACCATCCCCGAGCCCTCTGAGGCCGCAGACGACCTCCCCGCACCCGTGCGCACCACCCCATACCCTCGCCTTCACCGGAGACCCACCAGAGAGCTCGCCTGCATCACGCCGTCGCCGTCGCCGTCGCCGGAGACGCTCATTGCCGGCAAACCACCCTTGTGAGCTCACCCCCCTCTGTGTGCGTTGGATCTGGATCCAACGATCCAGATCATAACATTTAAATTCGCGAAACGTTTTCTGCTAAGTACCGGTCACCCGCTCGTATTCGCCCGCACGCTCACATCCGTAGCCAAGCAGAGAGCGACACGTAGCCCACCTGTCCGTTAGAAACGTATTTTCATTTCTGATTTAATTTATGTTTCCAGAATAGTTTCAGATTTGTTTTGCTTATAACTTTTATGTTTTTAATTGTTTTCAATTGATTTCTTTTGCATTAGATCAAAAATTTTGTCTAGTTTCTGTGAATATCAAATTTGACTATGTTTGAATAATTCAATTTGAATTTGGACAGATTTGATTTAAATTTTGTTTTCTGAATATCTTGAGTTCTAAAATGAATTTTTGATTGATTCTGTTTCCTACTTGTCACTAGTGATCTTAGTTATCATTAGGCATAGTTTGAGAATTTTTAAAATAAAATTTATTAGGGTTTTAACTAGAAACAGAATCTGTTTAGTTTGTTAATATAGTTTAATTAATTTTATTTTGTTAGTTTAAATCTGAGTTAATTATATATTTGATTTAGTATATTATGTTAGTTAAACTTTAGGTGAATTACTTGTTGTTGAAATAAAAATAATTTGCTTAGTTTACTACCATGTTGTTATAGGAACACTATACATTTTCAAATAGGTTTAATTTGTGATAAACAAACTAGTTAGTAATAGCTTATTCCAACAAAGTTTATGTACTTAGATTCTGTTTTCAAATAAAATTTGTAGTAATACCTTTCTGTTAAGTAATGTTTTGTTAATAAAATAATTTAGTTTTGCTCTATTATGATAGGAAAACTATATCTTTAATCATTAGGTAATGTCTTATAAAACAATTTAGTTTTTCATAGAAATTATTTTCACAAAGTTTTAGATGACTTAATTCTGTTTTGTAATAAAGATTTTATTTAATTACTTTCTGTTAACTAAGTTGTTTCATAATTTGTTTTCTCTTAGTTTATGGTTGTGCTTGTAGTTAAGTTCATTAGGCAAACACTTATATTGTTTAGAAGGTTGTTTTTATAGTTCTAGTTGTCTTTCAAAAGTGATTCATTTTTTCTAGAAAAATAGTTACAAAAATCTTTTATTATATTTTACTTTGTTTTGGGTTTTGTGTTACTTTTGAAATTGTTGGAGTTTTGTGTTTCAACTTTGTCTTAAGTATTTCTTCCATCAACCTTGTTGCTTTTGTTTTGTGTTACTTTTGATTGTTAGAACTGATTGTTAGTATGATTGATTATAAGTATGCAATGCTTGATTATAGATTTCATCGGAGAGTGACGAATAGTCTATCAAGTTATTTCTGAGAGCGATATCTTATCTTCATCAACAGTACAGGCAAGTTCACTTTCACCATCTATTTCATACCTATGTTTTTATTGCATGTAGTGACATCATTCAGCACATCCCTCCCGTAGTGTTATTGAAATTCTTGTAGTTCAGTAGAATGCATGAGGTAGGAACCCACCACTTGTTACTAAAGCCCTGGGAACGCTAGTTAGTGCAATGGTATGCTAAAGTAGACGGGGTCTGGTATGAGTGTTCGTGAGTGGTGTGAAGAAGGACTCCACGTCAAAACGACGACTTCATGAAGACATCTTCAAGTCCTGCATCTTCAAGACCTCAAGACTTCAAGACTCGAGAAGACAAGTTTTCAATACACACTACTGGGTGAAGGATGGTTGATTGGGCATCCCTGGAGAAACCAGTGGATGGCCGGGATGCATGGAGAAGCGCCATGACATCTTGTGGAAAGCTTCACCTAGACTCAAAGAGAAGGATGAATAATTCATGCCCGGAAGCTTACCTGTGTAGCCACAAGTCATTATGGGCTCTGGCTTGGTTGATCTTTGTTGTGACTCTGCTGGGCAGTGCTACGAGATGTAGTCGACGTTAGGATTGGGATGGGCACTGTCGGACAGTCAGGGAAGCACTCTGAAAGACCATGTTTCTTTCATCCTGTTCTCAAACACCAGGCAGTGCGAGGACTTACCAGGAGGGAAAGAATCTTGTGGGTAAAGTACACAACACTCCGCAGAGTTAAACCTAATCGATTAGCCGTGTCCCCGGTTACGGACAATTTGAGCTTCTAGACTTGGATCTATCTCTAAACTCTCAACACTCGACTGATAACTAATTGTGGGCAACTTAATGATACTTATGGGCATTGAGACATTGGTTGGCGGAACCATGTCATGATAGGTAACTCTATAGTGAAATTCCTGATATTCCCTTGTTGTAGGAAAATAAAATCAGCTTTTACGCAAAAACTCAGACACAGAGCCACAAAGCCTTTGCATATAGAATAGTCTTTATTTTTCTGTTCTTCTATGGTGATCTTGCCAGAATATTCAAAATGCTGACCTACACGGCTGCAACGTCTTATGTTGCAGATACTCTTCTACGATGGGTAAGAGTACGATTCAGGGTTACGGTCCGCACTCAACTTGCCGTTGGTGTTATTGGGACTCCACTCCCGTTGACTGTATCCGCTGCTATTTTTAAGGTATATATCAGTTTTACATTTACATGTGATTGCACTTTGATATATACATTGATGTACTATGTGTGCTAGCATACTGATCCAGGGATGGCACAGAACACACAGAGGCTTGACTCGTTTTTGAGTCGGGTCGCTACATCACATCACCATGTGATTCGCATTGTTATGAATCTAACACCGAATGAGTTGTGGGGCTCGATCATGCTTTGCATGTGAGAGAGGTCTTTTAGTTAACGGGTCTACGATATTCAGATTCGTGTGTACTTTGCAAATTTCTATGTCATACTGTAAATACTTCTACCACACTGCACTTGGAACCATTCCAAATGGCTGCTTCACTATACGTATCTGGATTGCTACTAAGAGTCATCCGGATTGGTGTTAAAGCTTGCATCGACGAAACGCTTTATAATGAACTCTTTATCACCTCCATAATCAAGAAAGATCTCCTCAGTCCTCTGGTTACTAAGGATAATTTTGACCGCTGTCCAGTGATCAACTCCTGGATCACTTTTGTACCCTTTGACGGACTCATGGCAAGGCACACGCCAAGTGCGGTACACAGCATGGCACAATATAGAGGCTATGGCTAAGGCATAGGGGACGACTTTCGTCCTTACTCTTTCTTTAACTGATCCATTTTGAACTATTTCTAAATCTTGTCAAGGTATGTACTCATTGAAAGTCTTATCAGACGTCTTGATCTATCTCTATAGATCTCGATGCCCAACAATTAAGTAGCTTTATCTAGGTCTCCCTTTGAAAAATTCTTTTCAACCAACCCTTTATGCTTTCCAGAAATTCTACATAATTTTCGATCAATAATATGTCATCCACATATGCTTACCAGAAACTCTATCGTGCTCCCACTCACTTTAAATACAAGTTTCTCATAAACTTTGCATAGACTCAAAAACTTTGATCACCTCATCAAAGCGCATATTCCAACTTTGAGATGCTTGCTTCAGACCATAGAAGGATCACCGAAGCATGCACACTTTTTAGCATCCTTAGGACTGAAAAAACCTTCTGGTTGTATCTCATACAACCTTTCCTTAAGGAAGGAAACAATGTCTTGACATCCATCTGCCAGATTTCATAATTGAAAAACCTAGCAACTGCCAACATAATTCCAACTGACTTTAGCATCGCTACGAGTGAGAAAGTCTCATCGTAGTCAACTCCTTGAACTTGGCAGAAACTTCTTCGCGACAAGTCAAGCTTTATAAATGGTGACATTTACCATCAGCGTTTGTCTTCATCGTAAAGGATCATTTCTACTCAACGACCTGCCGTCCAACGAGCAAGTCTACCAAAGTCTATACTTGGTTTTCATAAATGGATCCTTTCTTTGATTTCATGGCCTCTAACCATTTGTCAGAATTTGGGCCCATCATCGCTTCTCCATAGTTCGTAGGTTCATCGTTGTCCAACAACATGACCTCTAAGACAGGGTTGTCATACCACTCAGGAGCAGTATGCGTCCTTGTCGACCTACGAGGTTTGATAGTACCTTGATCTGAAGCTTCATGATCATCATCATTAACTTCCTCTTCAACTAACGTAGGTTCAACAGAAACAACTTTCTGTGCTGCGCTACTCTCTGGTTGAAACAAAGGTTCAACAACCTCATCAAGTTCAATCTACCTCCCACTCAATTCTTTTGAGAGAAACTCTTTCTCAAAAAAGGACCCGTTTTAGAACAAACACTTTGTTCTTGGATCTAAGATAGAAGGTTTACCCAACTATTAAGTTAGGGTATCATATGAAGATGAATTTTTCCGCTTTGGGTTCGAGCTTATTAGGTGAAAACCCTATTTCACATAAGTGTCGCAGCCCCAAACATTAAAAAATGACAGCTTAGGTTTCTGCCAAACCAAAATTCATACAGTGTCATCTCAACGGACTTAGATGGTGACCCTTTTAAAGTGAATGTAGTTGTCTCTAATGCATGACCCCAAAACAAAAGTGGCAAATTGATAAGAGACATCATAGTTCGAACCATATCTACGACGTTCAGACAAACCATCACACTATGGGGTTCCAGGTGGCGTGAGTTGTGAAACAACTTCCACTTTGTCTTAAGTTGTATACCAAACTCGTAAATCAGATATTCACCTCCACGATCATATCATAGACATTTTATCTTCTTATCGCGATGATCTCAAACTTCACTCTGATTTTGCTTGAACTTTTCAAACGATTCAGAACTGTGTTTCATTAAGTAAATATACACTATATCTACTCAAATCATCACTGAAGGTAAGAAAATAACAATATCCATCGCACGCTACAACACTCATTGGATTGCATACATCAACATGTATCATTTCCAATAAGTAACTTGCCCGCTCCATCAAACCAGAAAACGGGGTCCTTAGTCATCTTGTCCAAGAGGCATGGTTCACATGTCTCAACTGATTCGAAATCGAATGAGTCCAAAGATCCATCAACATGGAGTTCCTTCACGCGCTTTAGAGCAATATCACATTTAGCGGCAGTGCCACAAGTATGTGGTACTATCATTATTACCTTTGTATCTTTTGGCATCAATGTTATGAACATTTGTATTACTACGATCAAGATTCAACAAACCATTCTCATTGGGTGCATGACCATTGAAGGTATTATTCATGTAAACAAAGTAACCATTATTCTCTAACTTAAATGAATAACCGTATTGCAATAAACACAATCTAATCATGTTCATGCTTAATGCAAACACCAAATAACATTTATTTAGATTCGTCACTAATCCCGAAGGTAGAGAGAGCATGTAATGTTGATTAGATCATCCTCGGAAACATTTCCAACACACATCATCACCTCACCCTTAGCTAGTCTCCATTTATTCCATATCTTTTATTTCGAGTTACTAACATTTAGCAACCGAACCGGTATCCAACAGCCAGATGCTACTAGGAGTACTAGCAAGGTACACATCAATAACACGTCCATCAAATATACTTCTGTCGACGTTGCCAGCCTTCTTATCTACCAAGTATCTAGGGTTGTTCCGTTTCAGCGACCGCTCTCCTCATAATGTTTTGGAGCCTCAATTCTAAGCCGTAATGCATGACGCACTGAACTATCAATTAGTCATCGGAACATGCCTGTCAGATGTTCACAACATCTACAGACGACACTAGAGGGTGTGGCACACCGAGCGGTGCATTAAGGACATAAGCCTTCAGTGCAACAATGAGGACAACCCTCAGATCATGAACCCAGTCCGCAATATTGCAGCCAACATCTTTCAACTCTATTTCTCTAGGAACATATAAAAATTCAAGGGAGCTACAACGTGATCTACTAATCTACAACATAATTTGCAAAGACACTACCGTCTATGTTCATGATAATAATCATATTACTTAAGAACTCCCACTCAAATTGACATCCCTCCGGTCATTCGAGTGATACATGATCCAAATTCACCAAATCAAGTCCGATCATCACATGAGTTGAGGTGGTTTCAATGGTGAACATCATCATGTTGATCATATCTACTATATAACTCATGTTTGAATTTAGGTCTCTTGTGTTACGAGGCCATGTCTGTACATGCTAGGCTCGTCAAGTTTAACCTAAGTGTTCTGCACATGCAACACTGGATGGCACCCGCTGTATGTGAACATAGAGTCTATCACACCTAATCATCATGTGGTGTCCTGACACGATGAACTTTCGCAACGGTACACACTCGAGGAGGACACAATTGATCTTGAAATTTTAGTGAGGGATCACCTTATAATGCTACCATCATCCCAAGCAAAACAAGGTGCATAACAGGATTAACATCACATGCAAATCATAAATGACATGATATGGCCACGAACTTGTGCTTTTGATCTCCATCCATAAAGCAGCGGCATGATCTCCATCGTCACCGACATGACACCATGATCTCCATCAACGTGTCGCCATCGGGGTTGTCACGCCCACCATGCTTCTACTACTTTTGCTACCGCTTAACGATAAAGTAAAGCATTACGTAGTGCTTAATGATTGACACGTAGGTCATACAATAATTAAAGACAATCCTATGGCTCCTGCTGGTTGCCGTACTCATCGACATGCAAGTCGTGATATTCTATACAATACATGATCATCTCATACGTCACATATATCCCATCATGTAATTGGCCATATCACATCACAACATACCCTGCAAAAACAAGTTAGACGTCCTCTAATTGTTGTTGCAAGTTTTACGTGGCTGCTACGGGTATCTAGCAAGAACAATTCTCACCTACGCATAACCACAACGGTCATACATAAGTTGCTTTTCAACCTTCTCAAGGACCGCCTTTGTCGAATCTGATCCAACTAAAGTAGGAGAAATAGACACCCGCCAGCCATCTTTGTGCAACGAAGTTACATGTTAGTCGATGGAACCAGTCTCTCGTAAGCATACGAGTAAGGTTGGTCTGGGCCGCTTCATCCCACAATACCGCTGAACCAAAACACAACCAAGGGAGGAAGCAATCTAAGCATCAACGCCCACGAACTCCTTTGTGTTCTACTCGAGATCTCATCTACACATAGACCTTGCTCATGATGCCACTATTGGGGAACGTTGCATGGGAAACAAAAAATTTCCTATGCACACACAAGATCTATCCATGGTGATGAGCATCTACGACAGGGAGAGTGGATCTACATATCCTTGTAGATCGCTAAGCGGAAAGCGTTAAGAAACGCGGTTGATGTAGTCGAACGTCTTCGCGATCCAAATCACAGAGCATCCCGCAATCCCATCACGATCCGTCCTACGATCCAATCATGATCCGTCCCGCGATCTCATCATGATCCGTCCCGGGGTCCAATCACGACTCGTCTTGCAATCTTGATCACGGTCCTTCTGATCTAGCACCGAATGGACGACACCTCCGTGTTCAGCACACATACAGCTTGATGACGATCTACGCCTTCTTGATCCAGCGAGAGGGTGTGGAGGTAGATGAGTTCTCCGGCAGCACAACAACATGGTGGCAGTGGTGGTGAACTAATCCCGAAGGGTTTCACCTAAGCACCGCAAAACTAATCTAGAGGAGAAACAGATGTAGAGGAAGAAGAGGGCAGCATGTGGAAATATTAGGGTTAGCTCTTCCCTCTAAATCCTCTAGTATTAGTATATATAGGAGGGAGGGAGGGGAGGAGGCAGCCTCAAACCCTCAAGGTTTTGTCAAAATTGGAGGTGGAGTCCTACTCCAATCCTATTAGGAGTAGGATTCATCCTTTCCACTTGGAAACTCTTTTAGAGGCGTGCTTGCCGGAGTCCGTGCGAGAGGTCTTTTCGGGCTTCTTCCTCCTGCCTCCCGGTAGAGTTGATCGGCGGAGATGAGCGCATCCTTCTTGTCGGACTTGACTATAATGATGCGCATCGGCCCGGACCACTTCAAAGGCTTCCGGGCGCCGAGGGATGGCTCAGCCGCATTAACCTCACCGCCCACTGTTTAAGTTGGCGGTGCGAGGAATGCAACGATGCTCCTCCATCGATGCACATGGCGTATGTAGCTCTCTGGAATTCTTGCTCCCTGGACTCGTTGTCCTCTTCGTCTTCATCATCATCCCCCTCTTGCTTATCGCGGCCACGAGTGGGCCGGTCCTTCTGTTGCTTGGCCTTTCCACGGTGACCTCCTTGGCCACCACGCTTCTTGCTGGGACCCTCCGCCCCATCCTGGCCCTTCTCTTGTTTTGCCTCTTTTATTCGCCATTTTGCTTCTCTACAAACTGCTCGACTTGCTGGCAGTTCTGGAGGTTGTGGCCCTTTGTGCGGTGGATCTTGAAATACTGCTTGATGGAACCTTCCGGCCTGTCGGCAGCCGCCAAGGCTTGACAGGAGACACACTCGAGAACATCCTTGCCGGGGTCATTAGCCTTGGCCTTCTTGGCGGTGCTGTGGTTGCCGGATCCCTTGACGGCAAGCATGGCCTTGTCCTTGCGCTTCCTGCTACATCGCCTGCCCTTCTTTGCCGGGGCGAAAGTGTCCTCATCCTCGGAGTCGAGCCCTGCACCAGCATCTTCGCCGGGGAGCCTCCTCCCTTCTTTAGCTCGAGTGCATTTATCTGCCAGAGCATAGAGCTCGGCAACATCCCTGACCTTGTTTATTGCCAGCTCTTCCTACATCCTGCAGATGCGCACGTTCTAATGGAACGCATTGATAACAGCGACATGATGAACGTCTGGTATGTTGTGGTGTATGCGGCTGAACCTCTGGACATACTTGCACAAAGTTTCGCCTTCCTTCTGGGGGATAAGATGTAGATCACTTTCCCAGCCAGGAGCTTGATGACCTCTGATAAAGGCGCCAACAAACTCGTGGCACAGGTCTGCCCAGGAAGAAATGGATCCTTCTGGCAAGTGCATCAACCACGACCTGATGTTGGGCTTAAGCACCAACGGGAAGTAGTTGGCGAGTATCTTGATGTCGCGAGCTCCGGCAGCCTGCACCACAATGGTGTAGATGCTCAAGAACTCTGACGGGTGAGTCTTTCCATCATATTTCTCCGGGACCTCTGACTTCGACGTGCGGAATTGGGCCACTGGACTCACCACAGCTCATGGGTAAACGCTGGACAACCCACCTCGTAAGGTAGATCGGCAGGATACCCTGGCACTGGGTTGACTACAAAAGGTCCTGCGCGCTTGTCAGATTGACAGAGTGCTTCTCGCCGCCACTCGATTGTAGTACGAGTGTCTTCCTTGCCTCGCTCCTAAGGAACTTGATGCTGATCGCGGCAAGTCCGCGGGTCGGACGATGTCGTCGAGTAACCATCGCAAGCATTGGTCCATCGAGTCGACGACCGACGATGTTGTTGTGGAGGAGAGTGTGTCGTGGTCGCACCGCCTCCGGTCTTCTTGCCACTTGTGCGGGTTGGCTCGACAGATCAAAACTTGTTGGCGCGGCTGAGGAGGCTCTGAATGGTGGCCCTCCAGTCGTCGAGCTTCTCTGCAGCAGGAGGGACGTTTAGGAGTAGTTGTGCTCGCGCCATTGCTTCTTCCACCGTGGCTGGGGTCGAACGACGCGAAGAACGTGAGGTGCTCTAAATCCTAACCGTGTTAGAAGGAGCTCCATCGCGGTCCTGCAACTGAATGCCACTCCCACTAGCATGCTGGCATGCATGCTGATCCCGCGCATCTTGGGAGCAATGCGCAGGGACTTTTCCGTGAGGACGCCCAGACCCAGCGGCACCACGACTATGCTCATCACGCACGCCCTAAGAAGGTCACGACGTGTGCGCCGGTGTAGGTGCCTTGGAAGGCACCCTTTCGTCTCTAGAGTTTGCTGCACCGCCCACTGGTAGTTTAGCGTTGTCGTGAGACCCAGTGGCGCGGTCGATGCCCTCGTTTGGTTATGATCACCAGAACGTCGTGGAAGCTCCGAGCCTCCGCCTCCCCCACCTGTGTCGACACCGTTGCCTGTCTGTGTAGCTAGGGACAACGGACGTGGATGGGCCAACCGCCATAAGGCCCTTCCTCTTGGGGGCCATGGCGATGATGATGATGAAGGAACTGGTGAGCTAGTCCCCAGTTCAGGTTTGCGCACCCTTCCCCTACCTGGCACGCCAAAGATGTCAGGGGAAACGACACCTATGGGATCGAGGGATCCCTTTTCGGTTCGGCGGGGGAGAAGGATCACACAAAAAGTAGACCTGAAGGCTAGTGCACGGGATTTTACCCAGGTTCAGGCCGCAAGGATGCCTCAAAACCTACTCCTGCTTGGTTGTATTGGGTATTTCTAGATCAGGTTCTGGGAGCACTACACTGCTAGTTGTTCCTCATGCAGAACGAGCTAGATCTTCAAAGTCTAAAAGTCAAAGGTCCAAAAGTCCTCTATCGTAACGCCCTAGGCCTCCTTTTATACTCAAAGGGGTCACCAACAGTGGCGTACAGTGCATACATGAGGTGTACAGAGCTATAGTGTTATGATACCTAACAATGACGGTGCAGGCAAGTGCATTTAATGCTCTGCCAGGCGGTCCTGACCATCTGCTGGACAGGACAGGAGCCATCCCATCGGCACCGCTTAGCCTCCTCCATCCCTGCCGTCTCGACATGTATGCAAGTGTGATGACACCTGGTCCATGCGCTGGCAGGATGGCGGGCCTTGCCGGGTGCACTTCTTGGCCGGGGCTCAGCAGCCATCCCGACAAGATCTTGCCAGAGTCCCAGCCTTTGGTCTTCCATCTGTTGACTTGAATGCTTTCTTGACTGTTGTTGTATCTGTTCCTAGTTGCTCCCCAACAGGCCTTGCCGCAGGTGTGGCCGCAACTGTTCGTGCACAAGTACGGGGTACTAAAGCCCAAACTTTAGTACACGGACACACGATCCCGCAAGGAGAAAGGAAATAATTTCAACTTCACTATATCATTATCCACATATTTTTTTCTGTGCATATCACACAATTCTACAAATGTGTTTAGATGGGACACAACATCCTCATTAGGAGTACCAGAAAAATGATCTTTGAGGACAAGATTCAACAAAGCGACATTAATATCACAAGATTCCGCACTAGTGGCAGGAGGAGCAATCAGAGTACTAATAAAATCATTATTATTGTTATTGGAAAAATCTCACAGTTTGTTATTTTCTTGAGTCATCGTGACTACGCAAACAAGATTGCAAGAAAACAAGAGATCTGACGATAAAAAGGCAAATGAAAAAGAAGGCGAATAAAATGGCAAATTTTTGTGAAGTGGGGGAGATGAAAACGAGAGCCAAATGGCAAATAATGTAAATTGCAAGGAGATGAGATTTGTGTTTAGGAACCTGATATATGTTGATGATGTCTCTCCGGCACAACGGCATAAATTCCTTTGACGTGGCTTCAGACTGCGTCGGTATTTCCACAAGGAGGAAGGGATGATGCAGCACATCTACGGTAAGTATTTCCCTCAGTTATGTAACCAAGGTTATCGAACCAGTAGGAGATTCAAGCAACACTATGTAAACGGTAACTGCACACAAATAACAAATACTTGCAATCCGACGCATAAGAGAGGTTGTCAATCTCTCCACGGTAAAAAGATAGATTGGTTTGTATTAGATTGGATAAATATATCGCACAAGGACACAAAATAAAAGATACAAATAAAAATTGCAACAATGTATTTTTGGGTTTTCGGAATAACAGATCTGAAAACAAATGCGGAAAAAGATAGATCGGAAAGCAATATATTAAAAGAATAGACCTGGGAGCCGTAGATTTCACTAGTGGCTTCTCTCAAGAAAATAGCACATGGTGGGTAAACAAATTTCTGTTAGGCAATGGATAGCAGATCAAATAATCATGACGATATCCAAGGCAATGATCAATATATAGGCAACACGTCCAAGATTTGTAGACTGAAACGATTCTGCATCTACTACTGTTACTCCACACGTCAACCGCTATCCAACATACCTCTAGTGCATTAAGTTCATGGAGAAATGGATTAATGCAATAAGAAATATGACATGATGTAGACACGATCTATTATTCTAGGAAAATACCCCATCTTGTTATACTTAATAGCAATGATACATGCGTGCCTTGCTGCCCCTTCTATCACTGGGAGAGGACACCACAAGATCAAACGCATCACAAATCATGTCTTCTCATGAAAAGAAAAATTGATCTAGTTGGCCTACCTAAACAAAGATTCGAAGAATAAATACGAGGCTATTAATAATCATACATATAAAAGATCAAAGAAGACTCAAATAATATCCATGAATAGAAACTGATCATGAAATCAAACTTCATCGGATCCCAACAAACACACCGCAAAAAGTTATTACATCAAATAGATCTCCAAGAGACCATTGGATTGAGAATCAAAAAAGAAAGACGAAGCCATCTAGCTACAGCCTACGGACCCATAGGTCTATGGTGGACTACTCACGCATCATCGGAGAGGCACCGATGAGGATGATGAATCCCTCCGTGATGGTGTTAGATTGGATCTCGTGCTTCTGGAACTTGCGGCAGCTGGAATTGTGTTTCGTCTCCTCCTCTAGGGTTTCTAGAACTTCTGAGGATTTATAGAGCTGAGAGGCGATGGAAAAGACCTCTGTGGGCCCCATGATACATCAGGGCGTGCCAGGGCCTCTGGCATGCCCTGGTGTATCGTGGTCCCCACGGGCCTCCCCCAGGTGCTTCCTTGGCTCCCAAGTTGTCTTCTAGTCCAAAAAAATCTCCAAAAAGTTTTGTGGCATTTGGACTCCATTTGATACTGATATCCTGCAAAGTAAAAAAAACAAGCAAAAAACAGCAACTGGCACTAGGCAGTATGTCAATAGGTTAGTCCCAAAAAATGATACGAAGTTGCTATAGGATGATTATGAAACATCCAAGAATGATCATATAACAGCATGGAACAATAAAAAATTATAGATACGTTGGGGACGTATCAGTTGGGTACAAGTGTTTGCTTCTTTGAGTGTTGTCTCTGAAGACACGGGTTGCGTGCTACTCCTATTGGTTCGATAACCTTGGTTCTCGTTGAGGGAAATACTTATGTATATTGTACTGCATCACCCGCTCCTCCTCGCGGAAAACCCAACATAGATCACAAGTATCAGGATGTTAGGAAACATGCTGGGCTCTTGCTGAGAACCTTGACATTTTAAGTTCCACTATTTTGATAGCAACGTATTTTCCTGACGTCAATTTACTATATACAAAGTTAAAAAAGATCCTTGTTTACTTTGTAGAGTATTATAGTCGGTGTCAATTCTGTTAAACATGGTTACACACACACACATAGGGATTGACTATTCGTCACCATGGGTGAGGAATAGTTATTCTTCACCCCCCTCTACATTCACATCAATGCACAGTAATTTTACATTCCGTAAATTTTGTTTTATTTCATACGTGAAAAGAGAACACTAGAAAGTATATAATCATCGTAAAAAATGTTTTATGTCACGTAAAATTGAAAACATAAAATACAATGTAAAATATAAATAAAATGCAATATTTCTGGTCTTATGACCTATATTTTTGTTTTATTATGTCAAATTTTACATAGTGAATCAATATAATGTAACTATTTGCATTTCAAATGAAATGTATTTATGAAATGATCGTAATATTATCTCGGGTGAAGAGTAACTTATTCTACACCCTGGGTGATGAATATACTTTATATATATATATATAGAGAGAGAGAGAGAGATCATGTTGGCAATGGTCGGAATATTGATAACTGTGAGGATGGTTGGATCTGAAATTGTGCTAATATAAGAGGCATTACTCCTAAAAAAGCTTGTCTTTTATCTAAGGTGGTGGATTTTGTTAGTCATGTTTTGAATAATTAGGATGAAGATCTAGTCAAACAGACGTTGTGGCCAGTCGATGCAATGTGGGTTCTTGCTATACCTCTTCCTAACCATGACATGGAAGATTTTATTGCTTGCCTCTACACAAACAATGGGAGGGTTTTGGTTCGATCAACTTATATTATGGAATGGGGTCGATGGTATGGGTCAAAGCAGAGTAAATCCTATTTGGTGTAAGATTTAAAGGATTTCGTGCCTTGCAAAGATTGAAAAATATATTTGACATACATTGCATGGAAAAAAAGTGTGTTCGCATGTCATCGTGTACCTCCAACGCCAAAGGTGATCCACCGCAGCTCACATCAAAGGAGACCCGTCCGGAAGCGCGGTAGGCAAGCAATCGGACGGGTGCTTTGAGGACCCGAACCCCCCCCCCCCCCCCCGCGACCGGGAGGGACCCCGCCTGGACGCACGGAGGTTGTGGGTGCCCTAGGTCGGTTCGTCTGCCCCTAGAGCCTCAAGGATCACTGTCCTTCAACACGAAGATCGAATGAAAGATGAGAGAGAAAGAACAAGGGAGCAATGTAAAACTAGGGTAAAAAGTAGATGGGTTTTGCGATTGTGTGTTGTTGTCTCAATTGGCCGTTATCTCTCGTGTATATAAGAAGCGGCTAGACTTCCCATGCAAATAAAGGTTTGGATTCACGTCCACAACCCTATTTTGGGTCCAACTCGGAGCCCGAAACTTTCCAAAACTATTCGGTTTAAAAGCTGGCTGCACCTTGCTGGTTGTTTTTAGGGTAGTAACCTATCTCAGATGAGAATGAGACCAAAAGATATTTTAACCGTTTCAGCGAGGCGAACAACTTTCATGTTGAATGTTTTTCAATCCGAAGCTATTGTGAGGGTCGAACCGTTCGCACAAAACAGGCAATCACGAGCGCTACCCATCAGACATCAGCTATATGCGTGTCTAAATGGGCGAGCCATGTTTTGTTCATGGTAGGGATGTGCTCCAATGGCTCTAAAGTTTGCATGAGTCCATGGATTAAGTCGTTTTTTGTCAAAATCAACCGCTTCGATGAGAGGAAGACAATCTGTGTAGAACATTTTCTCATATCATGCCGTCTTGGATGCATAATCGGCCGAACAGTACTCTGATCACCAAATATTAGTACTTCAAGCACAACTTCGGCCCTCGAGATGAGATAGGACGGTGATGACCCAAACTTTGAAGATGATCATGTTGACAATATAAACTTCTTTATATAGAGCACTTCTTTCTTTGAGGTCATCTTAATAATGTTTTATTCCGTGCCAAAATCTGATGTCAACACATGCCCCCTTGTTTTTCGGTTGAGCTTGCGTGCCAAAAAATAACTTTCATAGTGCTAGGTCTAAGGATGCTATCAATAATCCATCTTCTATTTGTATTTTCTAAGGGAATAATTATAAATCAGCCATGTTTATTCTTAGGGGGCGATAATACTATATTGGCCCTTGCTTTTTTTAAGTGATACCTTGGAACTGCTTACTGCCAGTCGGCTTTAAAGAGATAGGAAAGAACTCGTTGCTTTTAGCACTAAGGAAATCAAACGCTGAGAAGCCATGCCATGTCTAGCAAGTAACATCAAGATGATCCCAATCCACTGATGCATCAGGCAAAGCGACACTAGCCGAATTATCTACATGAATGACTTCACTTCATCATCGACCCATTGTATTAGGAATTGATGCATGGTAGATGTCACACATTGGTTAGCATGAACCCAACCACAATCGAATATAAAATTATAGTTACCTTGCACCTCGGCAATAAAGAATGTGGTGGCTAAAGTTTTGCTTCCCATAGTAAGTTTCAAGCACATGACACTTTTGGCCTCTGTCTGTTCTTTACCCTCAAATCCATTAAGCACCATATTGGTCTTCATGAACACAGTCATGTAATCCCAACTTCTTCAAGACGGTATAGGGCATAAGATTTTCCACAATACCACCATCAACGAGCATACTAGCAACTGGATATCAATTAATATGACCTTTGAGGTACAATGGCTTCAAATTTTTCACCTGTTCTTTTGGATTCTCGAAGATAGCACTCTTAGGACCAAAATCCAGCCGGGCCACCTTCCCTTATTCACCTATAGAACGAAAGCAGGTAAGTAATGCACCATATTAATATCCATACCTTCCCAAACTGGTGTAGATTCGTAATCCACCATCTCCTCTTCATCTCCCAATGTGTATATTGGACTTGAAGTTTCCTCTATTGAAGGGGATGTTTCAGGTCGTGTGGAAAATGTAATAGGGGTCGAATCATCCTATTTTGGTGGTGTAGGTGCCAATGTAGACAATGTAGAAGCATTTTCATTTTATTTTTTTGTTTAGGCCTCCATACTTGTTTTGCGAGTGCCATGGGCCAAACTTCATTGAACAATTTTCCCCTCTGGTTCTCTTCTTTGTGCTCTACCTTCTCATGGTTTCTCATGCATTACAGTCTCCTTTTCATGATCTTAGATAAACTGGGAGGACACCACTTAGGTTGAGTATATTTCGGATACCTAGGTTTGGTCTTGCTTGGGATAGCCTCACGATCATTAGCCATGGAACCCTGCTGAACAATAACAATATCACCACTAGAATTAGCCGGATTACAAAAAATTGACTCTTTGATCTCCTTTTGCTTGTCTCATTCTTAAATTCCCGCATTGGGTGGCTTAATACGCCACACTTTTTTGTTGACCTCTCTTGTAGAAATTTTTGTTGTCTGATTAGCACGATGGCTTGGAAGGCCTTGTGTAGGATAATAACGCTTCTGGCGAGCAGGCCTCCTCTAGGTGTTACCCACCCCATATGAAAAGCATAACGATGCATTGGGGTCTTCCCCTACCTTCGTTGAAGTCATAATATGGTGCATATGGGGGGTGACATCCATGGTGTCGGTGCCTATGATCCATATGGTCTTGCATATTGTCAAAATTCTTTCTTCGGAGGTGATCTTGAATGCTTTGAAGGTGATGGCCGATTGGAGTGAGAACCGACCGCTTGATTGGCATATTTGGACAAAACATATAAAAAGTTGGCTTGATTCTCTTGTTATTAGTTTCATTCTTTTTCCATTTGCCAACTTCTAAATTCTTGCGCTTGATTAATTTAACATGAGCATCCTCTTGTACTTGTGGTTGCAACCCCGAGTGTAGCATTTTTTATAGTGCTCTTCAACACCTCCTTGCCATTGGGTTGCTTCACAATCACAATCTTTCTTTACAATACCTCATCACCCTCCTTGATTTTCCTGAGTTCACTAATAAAAACATTATATGTAATCATAGATTTGGCTATGTTAAACTGAATTAACATTTTCTTCCCTTCCAAGTCCATGGTGTTTATCGGGAAGGGTTGTTTCTAAACTTGCATCTCAGAAAAATGCAATCATCTGTCATTACTGAACAATTTTATGTGTCGTCGAAAACATTGCAATCATTAGTAGCATGAGAAAATAAATTAGGATACTTGCAATAAGCACGCCATTTTAGCTCCTCAAACGACAGTAAGGCGTGTGATATTCTAATCATCTTATCTTGGAAGAGAGCATCAAATATTTACCACACATGGATATATCAAAAGTAAACTTCATCTCCTCATCACGATTCTTGCCAATCAGCTTAAGAGCGTTGCATGTATAAGGTTTGTACTTTGATTACCAAACAAATTCAGTAGTATAGACATCAACCTCGTCGTTCGAATTATCATCGTTGTATTCAACCATATGCATTGTAGGACGATCGGCTCTAGACCTATGAACCTCTTGACACTAAATCTCTTGAGCCAAAGCTTTTTGCAAGACTTGATTAATGCTCAAAAAACATAACTTTCTAGCCTATCTGTAATGTGAGTTTTCAAAGGGGAGCGCTAGGCGCCCACCCAAATTTGGGTTAGTCGCCTGCCTACCGCCCGATTCGCATGTCCCTGACAGCTCGATTTCACCATCTAGCCCCGCGTGCACGCGTCTTCATCCTCCAACACTATGACCATGAGATCCTATCCGAAAAAATCCTCTGCTCGGGGAGTTGTCTCCCGCACCATGGCCGCCCCCTCCGGCCGTTGACCTTGCATCAGGTTGCACCCAGCCGCCCCAGCCCCCCACAGATTCCTGCTGGCCACGTCCGTCATCGGCCGCAACTAGGCGATGAGGCTATCACAACTCTGTGTCGTCGGCCATCTAAACATGCAACACTCACCGATGTTGCTCGTAGCACCGGTCGTCACCGCTTGCACCATTCGTAGGCCAGGATTCCACCATTTTCTCTCCGCGGCTGCAACACCGCCGCTGGTGTACATGGCCGGCGGGGGTTCATTTCTGTCAGTCCAAGTTATGTCATTCCATGGTCCCAACAAAAGCCATGGTTGTA
The DNA here is from genome assembly GCA_022496015.1 of Hordeum marinum. Lineage (NCBI taxonomy): Eukaryota > Viridiplantae > Streptophyta > Magnoliopsida > Poales > Poaceae > Hordeum > Hordeum marinum. Next base: position 416,193,557 of record CM039678.1, on the reverse strand, counting down.
GCAAAAAAACTTCACCGGTGGTAGCGAAACCGAAGCACAGTTGCAGCAAAAACGTCACCATCGTTGTTGCACATTGCAGCTAAGATGTGAAGCATGTAGCAAACAACGACGTATGTAGTAGCAAGAACCAACAACGGTTGCAGCAAATATCGTCGCCGCCGAATCGGTTGCAGCTAATACGTACATGGTTGAAGCAAAAAAATCACGGGTGGTAGCTTTGTCCATAGCCGGTTGCAAAAAAATCGGGATAGCAGCATCATTGTCAAGGATGTAGCAAATGTCATCACTAGTGGCAATTGCAGACACCAGTAGTAGCAAAAATTGATGACGGCTGCAACACCCCCCCCATGCGACGTCAATTGAAGAAGTTTCACGCCGGCCGCGCACCAGTGTCACACGAGCTCGTCATTTGTTGTGACCATGGCTCCACGTAGTCGTTTCCCTGACCAACACCGGCAACGAATGGAGCAGGGATGCAACATGTGGGTTGGGATTGAGAAGCTTTCATGAGGGTCCTCTAGGGTGGGCGGAGCTAGGGCTGACGTGGGACATGGCGGAGGGGCGCGAGTTCCTTGCGGAAGAGCGCGAGGAAGACGAAGGTCATGGTGGAGAGAGGCGAGGAAAGTGGCTGGATGACTAGAGTGGTTGCGGGCCCGTTGGGCTTATGTGCAAGAATGGGCAATGCGGGATCCTAGAGAATCGTGTGGTTGGTGTGCAACCAGCCGAGTGCTTCGGCCGCCACACCGGCTCTAAACGTTTCCCGTTTTCAAACCATTAAGAACAAGATATGCCAAGTCTCTCTTAGTTATCACTAAGCTATAACACGGGTTTTTATATCGCTAAATATCTTGACATAATCGGTGAACGATTCATCATGTTTTTGCCTAAACGATGTAAGATGTGAGAACTTCAGCTCATTATCGCCACTATAATATTGATCATGAAACTTGCTGTAATTGCGACCATTAGAGAATAGAGCCATGTGACAAAGAAGCAAAACCATGAAAATGCGGTGCCAGTTAAAGATACGTGAAACAAACACACTTTCAATTATTCTACGGAACCTTCTGCACCCAATTGTGCTAGATATTTACTAACATCCTTCCAAGTTGTTTTCGTCTCTGTTGGTGTCAAAATCGGCGGATCTCGGGTAGGGGGTCCCGAACTGTGACACTAGAATTGATGGTAACATGAGATGAAGGGGACACAAATTTACCCAGGTTTGGGCCCTCCTATGGAGGTATTACCCTACGTCCTACTTGGTTGTATTGAAGATATGGGGGGTTACAGAGTTGATCTACCTTGAGATCGTATGTCTAACCCTAGATGAGTTGTTCTCCATCTATACCCTAAAACCCTTTGGCTTATATAGACACCGAGGGAACCTAGGGTTTACACATGGTCGGTTACATGCCAAAGAGATAAACATGCCTATTCGCTACATCAAACGTGGAGCACAAGCCATACTTATCGAAGCTTCCATCTTGGGGACTGGGCCTTCAAATATTCCTATGTCCAGTAAGCAGCCCATATAGTATGGCTCGTAAGGATAGGTCGGCCTCCCGAGGACCCCTTAATCCGGGACTCCCTCAGTAGCCCCCAGACTTGCCTCCAATGCCAAGGGTCTTCTGCTCCAATTGCTTCACGAACAAAGTCTTCGGCTTGCGAGGTAAGTTCCTTCCGCCGAACAGAGTTTGGCCTCCGATGACAAATAGCTTCTGAATAGTGGCGCGTCCGAACACTATGAATAGGTCGGCCATGAAGGTGGAATGTTAAGGGACAAAACAATGTATATTGACAACCTTTCTGACGAAAGGTCACAGCCCATCACGACCGCTAGGCCAGTTACAAAAGCTCGATTCGCAGATAGAGGCCATTCCATCAACCCGACCTATCATCGTGCAGATCGTGCCTCGTTTGACATGTGATATGTTTAATCATGCGCGTGCAACGGCACGCATGTCTCGGGAAGTGGAGGGATTCATGACATGGCGGAGAGAGTCTAAACGATAAGCCTCATAAAAAGGGAAGAAAACCCCCCAAAGCTAATTACGCTCCTCATCCACCTCCTCTGCTTTCCATTCCTCCGAGCATCCAAAGCCCAGATCTAGATATTCCGCCTCCCCTTTCGAGCTCACCAATGGTGGGCTCCGGCTCCAACGGGAAGTGGGAAGCCTCCATAGTGGCCGACAAGAACATCCAAGACCTCAAGAAAGTCGGATACCTCCCCACCGACATCCCTCACCCCGGGGTGAAGGAGGGCCAAGTGATCCCCACCCCCAAGCCAGGCGAAAGGGTGGTGTTCGTCCCCCACTTCATCAGGGGGTTGAGTATTCCCCTCCACCCCTTTGTCAGGGGGTTGATGTTCTTCTACGGCCCCGACTTCCACGACCTCCCTCCGAACTCCATCATGCACATCTCGGTGTTCATCCCTGTTTGTGAGGCCTTCCTGTGCATCGAGCCACACTTCGGTCTCTAGCTTCAGGTGTTCAACATCAAGCCCAAGTGCATCGGCAGCAAGCACGCAGATTGCGGCGGGGCCGTCATCGGCAAGCTCACCCGCGTTGGGTGGCCGTCGAACACCCTTATTGACACCATCAAGGGGTGACATAAGGAGTGGTTCTACGTTACCGAACCACAAGAAGAAGGTCAGCATCCCTCTGCCGCATTCAGATCCGGTACCCCACCAGACTGGCTTCATGGCTCAAAAAGGGCCTCGTCTGGGATCAGGCAAGGAGGTGAGCAACCTGCAGAAGCGCATCCGCTCCATGGTCGAGGAGGCCACCAAGTTAACCGATGTGGTCCAGGTGATGCTCCGAAGACGCATCCTCCCTTGCTAGTGTCGGGACACTCCCTTATGGGCTCGTGAGCTCGACATCGAGCCCACAGTTCGGAATCTCTTCCGCACTACGCGGGAGAAGTTGTGGAAGGCGGTCTTCAAATCTTAGAAGAGCTGGCCATCCGAGGAGGAGGACAAGGGTTTGCATGCTGCCAAGTCCGAATCCAAGGTACGATACACCCTAGCTTTGTCAGCTCTATTACATAAGGAGGTTTCATAACCCCTTTTCCAATCTGCCTTTGTAGAGATGGCTGAAGAAAGCCGCCAACATCAACAGTCCGGTGCCTCAGCCCGAAGACAGAGGACCGGGCTGTTAGCAAAAATGATCGTGGTAAAGCCTTACGAGGCTCCCACGAAAAAACAGAAGAAGAAGAAACCAGGCTAGGTTGTCATCCGCATCAAGGACCAGCATGATGCTGCATCCGAGGATACCCCCGCCTCCTCGCATCAGGAGGAGGCTGAGGAGGAGGAGGAGGAAGAAGAGAAGGAGGAGGATCCCGAGGTCGAGGTCGAGGGGGAGGTAATTACCCCCATGCCAGGAAGAGAGCGGCCTCTTCGGACGCTCTGGAGCAGGTCCCTGCTCCTGTCCAGAAGAGGGCGCATCGAGTGCGGGTGATTCTGTCCGACAATAGTTCAAACTCAGACACCATGTCTGAAGACCTCGAGGAGGTTCCGCGAAGGAGCCTACGGGTCAAGACCCCTCTGAAAAGGTTAGGATCCGAAGACCCTCCCATTCACTACGATGAATATATTTAGAGATCGCTAACATGCAGGTTATTGGTTTTGTAGCCCCCCGCACGTTATCCCCACCGAGGTGATATCGGACTGGGAGACCCTGCCTCCCGAACTGGCGGAGAGTAGGGACACCTCGCATCCCACCACACCGGGCACCACGAGGGACGCTATGGAGGTGTCGTCCCGGCATGCTCCTATGGAGCCGGACACCGTCGGCGGGGGAGACCGTACAATTGCCAAGGCTGACGCCTCGGTCACTAAAGATCGGGCGGCGGCACCCCTCCCAGACATCGAGGAGACCGGACGAGCGGGTGCTCAGTCCCCTCTGAAAACATCTTCGGTGCGCACTGCGCCTCCAGAGGCAACGGTTCGATCCCCGGTAGGTGATTGGGATATCCGATCATCACCGGCACCACCGACCAATAGCTGGTTGGTCATGGAGGAGGCTCTATCGAGCGCGTCCATCCCCGAGGATCACCGCACCTTTATCGGTGCGGTGTTGAAGAGCATCCAGTCCACTAACGACGGACTGAAGGAGGCCTTCAAAGGTCTCCTGATGGGTTTTCTAGTAAGTCACCCGATGTTCTTATTTGCAAAGTTTTTATTTATTCGTATTATAGACATGGCAGCCCCTGAGTCCTAGGTGAGGTCAAAAAGCTCACCTAGGGGTCACTCATTTATCCGATATCGAATTAGATATACTTTATGTCCGGCATGTTAGAATAACTCAACATATGATCGGATTGTCAATAATTCGGGAATTGAGAACCCATGTAATATATCAACTGTGTGTGTAATGCAGGCTTCGTCATTGGCGGCGGCAATAAATGGCGTCGGGTTGAACGAGCTAAATCGGAAGTTAAGCGCTCTGAAGACGAAGTTGAGGCCCTTAACCGAAGATTCAACGAGGCTCAAGGTATGTCAAAACAGAATCTGAATGCCTTTGTCTGCACTCTATCGTCCGAATACTGTCAATGCAGCCTTTTCACATTGTATAATGTATGCGCAGCCTCGCCGATTGAGATGGAGAGGCTCAAGGCCGAGCTCCAGCGCATGAAGGACTAAACGACCACCGAGAGGGCGGCTACTAAAGAAACGACTGTCGCCCTTTCCGCCATGCGGGCCACCAGTGGCAAGCATGAGGCTCGCGTGGCAGAGGTCCAGCAGGAGCTCAAGGACGCTAGTGAAAGATGCGAGGACTTGGAGCAGAAGAATAAGGCGAGCTTGGCCGAACTGTCCACTTTAACAACCGAACTCCGTAAGGAGTCGATGGACAGACGGTTCTACGAGGAGCTAGTGCGCCAAGCCAAAGACATAACAGATGGTAAGCCGTACTCACTAAAGTGTGTATTCGGGGATAGCAAATTCGCATTGCTTACCCAGGTGTGGTGATCCTCAGGCACAACCTCCAATGTCTAGAAGAGCGCGGCGGATGCCAATCAGCTGTTCACCTCGCGGGCAGAAGGAGATGAAGCTCGAATGTTCTAGGCACAGTTCGGAGCCCCTGAGCATCCTCCTCTTCTAGTGGAGCAGCTGAAACAGATGATGGAGCTGCACCAGATGGCGGAGCCGGCCATGAAGGACCTCTGCATCCGCTTATGACCCGACGAGCCACTGCCAGGCAGCTAATTTGTCTTGATGCAGAGGTTGATTACTGCTTCACCCTACCTCAACACCGTCAAACACTCCTATTGCATCGAGGGAGTCCAGATGGCCCTTACAAGAGCAAAGGTGCACTGGCCGGGTCTAGATCCGATGAAGGTGGCCACCGCCCTGCCACCTCCTAGGAAGGTGTTGGGGAATGTTGCGTGCGAAACAAAAAATTTCCTATGCGCATGCAAGATCTATCCATGGTGATGAGTATCTATGAGAGGGAGAGTGGATCTACATACCCTTGTAGATCGCTAAGCGGGAAGCGTTAAGAAACATTGTTGATGTAGCCGAATGTCTTCGCGATCCAAATCGCCGAGCGTCCTGTGATCCCATCACGATCCGTCCCGTGATTCAATCACGATCTGTCCTGCGATCTCATCATGATCCGCCCCGCAATCTCATCACGATCCCTCCCGCGATCCAACCACAAATCGTCTCGCGATCTTGATCAAGGTCCTTCCGATCTTGCACCGAACGGACGACACCTCCGCGTTCAACACACGTACAACTCGATGACGATCTTCGCCTTCTTGATCCAACAAGAGGGAATGGAGAGGTAGATGAGTTCTCCGGTAGCGCGATGGCATTGTAGCCTTGGTGGTGGAGCTATTCCAGCAGCGCTTCCGCTAAGCACCGCTGAAACCGATCTAGAGGAGAAAACACACTCTAGAGGAGAGGCAACACGTGGCTGTTTTTCTGTGTCTCGAAACCCTCCAAACCTCTAGTATATATAGGAGGGAGGTAGGAGGCTGGTGCACAAGGAGCCAGCCCTTGTCCTTTGGTGCAAGGAGGAGAGGAGGAATACTCCTCCAATCCTAGGACTAGGATTCCTTCTTTCCTACTTGGAAACTCTTTCCACCTTGGCCTTTTTTGCTTCCCCTTCCACTCCAGCCGCATGGGCCTCTTGTGGGACTCAGGCCAGCCCACTAAGGGCTGGTATACCTCTTCGCACAGCCCATGTAGCCTCTTGGGTCGAAATACCCCTCCCGATGGTCTCCCGGCACCCTCCCGGCACTCCCAGTACACTACCGATGAACCCAAAACTTTTTCGGCGACCAAAACATGACTTCCTATATATCAATCTTTACCTCCGGACCATTACGGAACTCTTTGTGATGTCCGAGATCTCATCTGGGACTCCGAACAACCTTCGTTCACCACCATACATAACTCTATACTACCGAAACATCACTAAACCTTAAGTGTGCAGACCCTGCGGGTTCGAGAACTATGTAGACATGACCGAGACACCTCTACGGTCAATAACCAATAGCGGGACCTGGAGGCCCATATTGGTTCCTACATATTCTATGAAGATCTTTATCGGTTGAACCTCTATGTCAAGGATTTAGTTAATCCCGTATGTTTTTCCCTTTGTTCTTTTGTATGTTACTTCCCTGATATTCGACCATCGGTATCTCTATACCTAGTTCAATCTTGTTACCGGCAAGTCTCTTTACTCGTTCTGTAATACAAGATCCGGTGGCTAACACTTAGTCACATTTCTTGCAAGGCTTATTGTGATGTTGTATTACCGAGTGGGCCGTAAGATACTTCTCCATCACACGGAGTAACAAATCCTAGTCTTGATCCATGACAACCCAACAGACACCCTCAGAGATACCTGTAGAGCACCTTTATAGTCACCCAGTTACGTTGCGACGCTTGATACACACAAGGTACTCCTCCGGTGTCAGCGAGTTGCATGATCTCATGGTCATAGGAACAGATACTTGACATGCAGAAAACTGTAGCAATAAACTGACATGATCATATGCTACGTTTTGTTTGGGTCTTGTCCATCACATCATTCTCCTAATGATGTGATCCCATTGTGAAATGACATCTCATGTCCATGCCTAGGAAACCTTAACCATCTTTGATCAAAGAGCTAGTCCATCAGAGGCATACTAGGGACATAGTTGTGTCTATGTATCCACACATGCAACGTATTTCCAATCAGTACAATTATAGCATGGATAATAAACGATTATCATGAACAAGGAAATATAATAATAACCATCAACACTTGACTACATGATGTTGCTCCAGTGAGACTGTTGTGGTTAAGTGTTGATGGTTAGTAAAACCACTAGTTTTGAGAAGGGCAAGGGCAAGGAGGGAAACTTCAAGGATGGCAAGACAGTTGCTGCTCCAGTGAAGCAACCCATAGTTGAACCCAAACCCGAGTCTAAGTGCTTCTATTATCAGGAAAATGTTGCTGAAGTGAAACAACCCTAGATACTTGGTAGATAAGAAGGCTGGCTACGTCAACAGAAGTATATTTGATATACGTGTTATTGATGTGTACCTTGATAGTACTCCTAGTAGCACCTGGGTATTGGATACCGGTTTGGTTGCTAAATGTTAGTAACTCGAAATAAAAGGTACGGAATAGACGGAGAGTAGATAAGTGTGAGGTGACAATGTGTGTTGGAAATGTCTCCAAAGTTGATGTGATTAACATCGCACGCTCTCTCTACCTTCGGGATTAGTGACGAACCTAAATAAATGTTATTTGGTGTTTGCGTTGAGCATGAACATGATTAGATCGTGTTTATTGCAATACGGTTATTCATTTAAGTTAGAGAATAATGGTTATTTTGTTTACATAGAGTAGTGCAACACAGAAAGATGTTTCTATGGAGCCTATGTCAGTTGAAGGGGAAGTTAACGATGATGATCATAAAGCTTCGGATCAAGTTACTACCAAACCTCGTAGGTCAACAAGGACGCATACTACTCCTCAGTGGTACGGCGACCCTGTCTTAGAGGTCATGTTCTTGGACAACGACGAACCTACGAACTATGGAGAAGCGATGATGGGCCCGAATTTCGACAAATGGTTACAGGCCATGAAATCCGAGAAAGGATCCATGTATGAAAACCAAGTATAGACTTTGGTAGACTTGCTCGTTGGACGGCAGGTCGTTGAGTACAAATGGAGCTTTAAGCTGATGAAAGACGCTGATGGTGAATTTCACCATTTATAAAGCTCGACTTGTCGGAAAGATGTTTCTACCAAGTTCAAGGAGTTGACTACGACGAGAATTTCTCACTCGTAGCAATGCTAAAGTCTGTTGGAATTATGTTAGAAGTTGCTACGTTTTTTCAATTATGAAATCATGCAGATTGATGTCAAAACATCATTTCCTACAATGTGGAAAGGTTGTATGAGATACAAACAGATGGTTTTGTCAGTCCTAAGGATGCTAAAAGGTGTGCAAGCTTCAGTGATCCTTCTATAGACTGAAGCAAGCATCTCGGAGTTGGAATATATGCTTTGATGAGGTGATCAAAGTTTTTGAGTGTATACAAAGTTTATGAGAAACTTGTATTTACAATAAAGTGAGTGGGAGCACTATAGAATTTCTGATAAGCATATGTGGATGACGTGTTGTTGATCGAAAATGATGTAGAATTTCTGGAAAGCATAAAGGGTTGTTTGAAAAGAGTTTTTCAAAGCAAGACATGGATAAAGCTACTTAATTGGTCGGCAACGAGATCTATAGAGATAGATCAAGACGCCTGATGAGACTTTAAATGAGTACATACCTTGACAAGATTTTGAAAGATTTCAAAATGGATGAGTCAAAGAAAGAGTTCTTGCCTGATTTGTAAGGTGTGAAGTTAAGTGAGACTCAAAGCTCGAGCACGACAGAAGAAAGAGAAAGGACAAAAGTCATCCCCTATGCCTTAGCCATAGCCTCTATATTATGCCATGCTGTGTACCGCACCTGGTGTGTGCCTTGCCATGAGTGTGTCAAGGGGTACAAGAGTGATCCAGGAGTGGATCACTGGACAGCGGTCAAAGTTATCCTTTGTAGCTAGAGGACTAAGGAGATGTTTCTCGATTATGGAGGTGATAAAGAGTTTGTCGTAAAGTGTTACGTTGATGCAAGCTTTAATGCCAATCCGGATGACTCTTAGTAGCAATCCGTATACGTATAGTGGAGGAGTCATTTGGAATGGTTCCAAGTTAGTGTGGTAGCACTATTTACAGTATGACATAGAGGTTTGCAAAGTGCACACGGATCTGAATGTCGCAGACCTATTGACTAAAAGACCTCTCTCACATGCAAAGCATGATCGAGCCCCAGAACTCCTTGGGTAGTAGATTCATAATTATGCGAATCACATGGTGATGTGAACTAGATTATTGACACTAGTGCAAGTGGGAGACTATTGGAAATATGCCATAGAGGCAATAATAAATTAGTTATTATCATATTCCCTTGTTCACCATAATTTTTTATTATCCATGCTAGAATTGTATTGATCAGAAACTAAGATACACGTGTGGATGCATAGACAACACCATGTCCCTAGTATGCGTCTGATGGACTAGCTTGTTGATCAAAGATGGTTAAGGTTTCCTAGCCATGGACATGAGATGTCATTTGATAACGGGATCACATCATTAGGAGAATGATGTGATGGACAAGACCCAAACTATAAACGTAGCATATGATCGTGTTAGTTTAGTGCTACATTTTTGTGCATGTCAAGTATTTGTTCCTATGACCATGAGATAATGCAACTCACTGACACCGGAGGAGTACCTTGTGTGTATCAAACATCGCAACGTAACTGGGTGACTATAAAGGTCCTCTACAGGTATCTCCGAGGGTGTCTGTTGGGTTGGCATGGAACAAGACTGGGATTTGTTACTTCGTCTGACAGAGAGGTATCTCAGGCCCACTCGATAATACAACATCACAATAAGCCTTGCAAGCAATGTGACTAAGTTTTATCCATGGGATCTTGTATTAAGGAATGAGTAAAGAGACTTGCCGGTAAAGAGATTGAACTAGGTATAGAGATGCTGACGATCGAATCTCGGGCAAGTAACATACCGAAGAACAAAGGGAACAACATACGGGATTAACTTAATCCTTGACATAGAGGTTCAACTTATAAAGATCTTCATATAATATGTAGGAACTAATATGGGCATCCAGGTGCCGCTATTGGTTATTGACCGTAGAGGTGTCTCGTTCATGTCTGTATAGTTCTCGAACCCGCAGGGTCGGCAAACTTAAGGTTCGATGATGTTTCGGTAGTATACAGTTATGTATGGTGGTGATCGTAGGTTGCTTGGAGTCCCGGATGAGATCCCAGATGTCACGAGGAGCTCCAGAATGGTCCGGAGGTAAAGATTGATATATAGGAAGTCCTGTTTTGGTCTCCGGAGAAGTTTTGGGCTCATCGGTAGTGTACCGGGAGTGCCATCGGGAGGGGTATTTCGACCCAAGAGGCTACATGGTCTGTGGAAATAGGTATACCAGCCCTTAGTTGTCTGGCCTAAGTCCCACAAGAGGTCCATGTGGCTGGAGTGGAAGGAGAAGGAAAAACGCCCAAGGTGGAAAGAGTTTCCAACTAGGAAAGGAGGAATCCTAGTCCTACTAGGATTGGAGGATGATTCCTCCTATCCTCCTTGCGCCAAAGGCCAAGGGCTCACTCCTTGTGCGCCAACCTCCTACCTCCTTCCACCTATATATACTAGAGGTTTTGGGGGTTTTGAGACACACAAAAACAACCACGTGCTGCCTCTCCTCTAGATCGTAGTTTCTTTTCTAGATCCGTTTCTGCGGTGTTTAGGCGAAGCCCTGCTGGAATAGCTCCACCACCATCGCCGCAACGCCATCGCGCTGCCGGAGAAGCCTTATACCTATCCGCTCCCTCTTGCTGGATCAAGAAGGCAGAGATCGTCATCGAGCTGTGCATGTGCTGAACACGGAGGTGCCGTCCGTTAGGTGCTAGATCAGAAGGACCGTGATCAGTATCGCGAGACGATTCGTGATTGGATTGCGGGACGGATCCTGATGAGATCGTAGGATGGATCGTGATCAGATCGGGGGACGCATCGTGACTGGATCGCGGGACGGACCGTGATGGGATCACGGGACGCTCAGCAATTTGGATCATGAAGACGTTTGACTACATCAACCGTGTTTCTTAACGCTTCCCGCTTAGCGATCTACAAGGGTATGTAGATCCACTCTCCCTCTCGTAGATGCTCATCACCATGGATAGATCTTGTGCGTGTGTAGGAATTTGTTTGTTTCCCATGCTACGTTCCCAACAAATCGTAAGTGACATGATATGGCCATGAACTTGTGCCTTTGATCTCCATCTTGAAAGCACTGACATGATCTCCATTATCACCGGCATGACACCATGATCTCCATCGTCTTGATCTCCATCAACGTGTCGCCATCATGGTTGTGGGGCCCACCATGCTTCTACTACTATTGCTAACGCTTAGCGATAAAGTAAATCATTAGATAGTGCTTAATGATTGACACGCAGGTTTTATGTGGCTGCTACGGGTATCTAGCAAGGACAATTCTCACCTACGCATAGCCATAACGATGATACATAAGTTACATTTCAACCTTCTCAAGGACCACCTTTGTCGAATCTGGTCCAACTAGAGTACAGTACAGGAATTAGGAACTTTGCCGTCTGCCAAGGCTGACGGCAAAGGCATGTATGGCGGATGGCAAAGGTCTCTGCTGTCATCTAGCAGATGGCCCCACATCCGGCTGAACAAGCTACAGTAAAGGGAACTTTTCCATCAGTTTGTGGATGACAAAGATTCAAAGGTCTTTCCATCTGCTAGCAGACGACAAAGGGCATAGACGGCACACGTGGCAGCTTAGGTCCGTTAAGGGGTTAACGACGTGCTTTGCCGTCGGCTAGTAGATGACAAAGATGCAAAGTTATACCGTCTTCTAGCGGACGTCAAAGATCCAAATAGGCCAGCCCATGTTCCCCCTAGGTAGCTGCCACGTGGAAGCTTTGCCGTCTGCTAGCAGACGACAAAGATGCAAAGTTCTTTGTCGTCTGCCAGCGGACGGCAAGGCAACCACATAGGCCAGCCGAGTGCCCCCCCCAGGTCGCACAGGTAGCTGCCACGTGGTAGCTTTGCCGTCTGGTGGCTGACGGCAAAGCTCTTTGGCGGACGGCAAAGTCTTGTATTGCCCCTGTTTTTTCTGTTTTTTCTTATATTCAATCAATTTCACACACACACACACACACATATATATACATTTGCAAATACTTTCAACAAGCATACATATCCCTGCCATATGGATATGATCATCCAACACATATACATACCAACTCAAAATTCCATATCCAACATATATATAGCCAACATATATCCAACAACAAGCATACAATGGTTTCATCCATACATACTTATATAGGTAGCAAGTTTCACATTGTTCTTCCTACAAAATCAAAACAAAAATAAAGGACAAGGAGAAGAGTAGACTCCATAAACGCAAGCATCCGTGATCTAAAGCAAATCTGCAAATTGGGAAAGAAGAAAGTTAGAAGAAGAACAAGAAGAAGAAGTAGTTGTAGAAGAAGAATTTTTCTTCTCTTTCTTTTTCTCCTCTTCTTTATCTTCTTCTTCTTCTAACGAAGGTAACTTAGGTAATTATGCCATTTTTTAGCTAAGCTAGGTAAAAATGCTAAGCGTAGGTCAGTTTAGAGCTAAGCTAGGTAAATAGGTCATTTTGCAGGTTAGTAAGGTTATTATGTCATTTTCGAGGAAAATAATCTAAGTCAATGTCATTTTGGAGGTAACCAAGATTATTATGCCATTTTTGACCTAAGTATGCTAAGTATGTCATAAATGAACTAAATAAGCTAAGTATAGGTCATTTTTGAGCTAACCTAGGTAGTTAGGCCATTTTTAAGTTAACTACGCATATTTATTCATTTTGGAGGACAAAATGGTAAGTGTAGGTCATTTTTGAGCTATCCTAGTTAAAATTGGTCATTTTGGAGCTAGGTAAGGTTATTTTGTCATTTTGAAGGAAAATAAACTAATGATATGACAGTTTGGAGCTAAACCAAGGTTATTATGCCATTTTTTACCTAAGTAAGCTAATTATGTCATAAATGAACTCGCTAAGCTAAGTATAGATAATCATTGAGCTATCGTAAGTAGTTATGCCATTTTTTAGCTAACTAAGCATATTAAGTCATTTTGGAGGAAAAAAATGCAAAGTATAGGTCATTTTATAGATATCCTAGGTAAAATATGTCATTTTGGTGCTAAGTAAGGTTATTATGTTATTTTTGAGGAAAATAAGCTAAGTATAGGTCATTTTGGAGCTATATAGGTCATTTCTTAAGCTAAGTATGCATTTGTTAAGCAAAATGCTTGGGAAAATTTACCATCATCACGGAGGTGAAGGACCGGTCGGTTTTGCGCTTGTGGGAGACGGAGAAGGACCGGTCGGGGTTGCGGCAGACACAGAAGGATCGGTCTATGCTTGTCGGGAGGCACGCTGCACCAAAGATCATTTGCAATGTCTTGTTAGCATGATGCAACTCAAATGTGAATACTAGTAACTAATGACCATTCAAATGAAACTCACCGTGGGTGCTATACCAATCTGGGCGTCGACGGAGGGGTCTGACCGTTGCTCTGGCACACGGTCTGCACATTTTGTTTTCACGAGTCAGTCATATTAGTTAGTGATGAAACGAACATTACGTGCATGATTTGTCTAATATGTAGGAGAAACTTACCACGAGGAGCTCGTATAGGGCCCGGTGAGACGCGTCATTCCGGTTCCTCTCCTCCTCCAACAGCTTAGCCGTCCTCTCCTCCATGTCCCTCTTCCTCTCTGCCGCCTACCTGTTTGCCTTCACCAGAAGCTCCTGGGCCCTAGCTTCGATGGCGAGCTCCATTGGCCATGGACGAGGCCTTATCTCAGGATCCGAGCTCATCTGACGCTTCTTGATCTTTGGGAGAGTTCTAGGACAACGTATCAGTCCATCCCCAATGGCTATCGACCCATGGGGCCTCCCGCCACTAGATATCATCACGAGCTATGGATCAAAAGGACTCTGGCTCGGGTTGAATTCCTTCCATTTCCTCGTCGTCCCCTCATCTCTGAACCTCACGAGCTTGTTGTGGGAGGAGATGTTGCTGAAGCTCTTTGGATGATTGAGGTCATCCTCAAAGAATGCCTTGGCCTTCTTGTACGGGGCAGTATGGGCCATGGCATAGAGGTCGAACAGCGGTGGCACCTCCTTCTTGTTGTGTCGCGCCTAAAAGAGAGGAACAAAATATTAGTTAAGGGCTCAAGCTAGCATGACGAATGAAATTGCATGAATCATGAAGCAAACCACATACCTAGTGATCCTTGAACTCAAACATGTTGGAGCTCCCTTGATGGTGTGGCACACCTTTTATTTGGGCACGCTTATCCTTGCCATTGTTGTGGATGGCTAGCCATTTGGGAGAGCACCACTCATCCACCAATGCCTCCCAACAGTCCATCCTATCCGCACACCATCCCGGGGGCACCTAAGTTAGACAAGAGAAATTTCAGAGCTACGCCTATGAATCAAATCAAGGAAACTAAGTACAAGGCCTTAAGAATAGGTAATTACCTTCATGTACTTCTCCTTACTCAGACAATTGGTGTGCCACTTCTTCTTGGCCCTCTTAATGTTAGTCGAGGCGTAGTAGTCTCGAACAGCCTGCACCCAAGCCTTGTGTCGTAAGTTCTGAAGTGGGCACTTGCACTCGGCTACGAGAACAATAGCCGCGGCTGCCTTGTGCTCCTCAAGACACCTGTAGAAGGTCTGCAATCAAACAAGACAAATGTGTTGTTGATTTTTAATTCTGTAAAGGAGAAATTACCCAAAACCGCCGGGTCACAATGTCGGCCACCGTCTCGCATAAGACACCGTTGACCCTCTCCTCTTGTGGGGCCGGGGCAGACACATACAACTCCTAGCTCAGTCCTACCTGTGGAACCTCACCCTCACCGTGAAACATGGCCCACCCCGGGAAGTGGTGCCGACAAAGCACACCAAGGACCTAGTTGGGCCTGCGGACACCAGGGTCGTGTTTCCAAACCCTCCAGTATGACAAGGCCAACACATTAGATATTAATTTGAAGAAAAATGAAGGAAAAAGGTTTAAAAAGAGTAAATGCACTTACTTCTCCCCATTAGGCACAATCAACAACCTCTGATCGCGGGTCGCCAGCACAGGCGGGAGCTTTGTACCACCACGCTGGTAGACCTTCTTGCCCTCCTCAAGT
This sequence comes from Hordeum marinum, assembly GCA_022496015.1. Classification (NCBI taxonomy): domain Eukaryota; kingdom Viridiplantae; phylum Streptophyta; class Magnoliopsida; order Poales; family Poaceae; genus Hordeum; species Hordeum marinum. The sequence goes on along the minus strand of CM039678.1, from coordinate 416,178,248 downwards.
AGCTCGCCCTTGCTATAACTATCCTTAGAAAAGCTGTCCTCTCCACCATCAGCATGGCCACTAGCCTCCGGAGTCACGTGGGATGAAGAATCTAGGACCGGAGTCTCCTAGGATGAAGATTCTGGGACCGTAGTCTCCTGGGACGAATGCTCGGTGACCTGAGGCTCGTCGGCCCGAGGCTCATGGACCGGACTCCGAGGCGGGTCCAAGTCAGACGGGTCCACCTGAGACGGAGCACACTTGTGGTCGGCAGAATCAGCTGTTTGTGGCGGCGTGGAAGGCGCAACATCCTTCCTACCTCTAGCACACCTCTTCGTCTTCCCCCGACCTCTCCCGGCCGAATAATAAGCGCCCGCCGGTGTCTACATACTATGTACCAATGCTCCCCGGAGGTGCTGTGGTGGAATAATAACACCCCTCCTAGCACGCGCCGAGGACGAAGGCTCGGAGCTCTCTCGACCCGCGCCCACCATCGTCAACACCTGCAATGACGAAGAGTAAACGAAATTAGTACAACATAAAAAAGATTGAATACCTAATAAGACGAACTAATTAATAATATATATGTACATGATAATATATGAATACCTGACATTACTAATATTAATCTTCATCGTCTATATATGCTCCGGGATCAATAAATGCATAATCATCATCACTATCAGTAATGACGTGCTCATCAGCATCATCAATAAATGCATCAACATGTGGAAGGCCACCTTTATGTAATCGGTCAAGCATTGCCAAGTCATCCACACCAGTAACCTCTTCTTCTTCCGTCTCTTCTTGTTCCGGCTCAGGGGTGAAGTCGGATTCAGTGTCGCTGTCTACCTCAATGTTCTGGGGTGAAGTAGAGTGGTTCTTAAATGTTTTTTGGAAACACGTGTTGCTTGGAAGAATTCTCCTTCATATGTGTCTGGGTTAATGTGAGGTTCGTAATCATCTTCATTGAGGGGAGGTGGTATAAAATGTGGCGGCACATCATAAACGACATCCCAACCATTCAGATTTGGATCAGTTTGGTAGGCCCACGGTAGATAGAAAACTTAGGTAGCGTGTTGAGCCATAATATAGACATCGGGAACATCTAAATAAGTGCTTTGTTTGATTTCGACTAGCCCTATATGTTCATGAGTCCTTCTAGTCTCTTTCGGCTGGAACCAATGACGTTTTAAGACTACGACGTTTGGTTGGTTTTCACCAAAGAATGTAAGTTCATAAATTGCTTCAACTCTTCCATAATACTCGACCCCTCCTTCACCGACAGCGGAGACACAACAATTTATAAACTTTCAGTCGGCTATAGATATCTCTTTGCCAAAAGTACAAAAGCAATACCCATTGATGTCGTATTTGTCAAATGAACGGACCTTATAGTCAAAACCATTAGCGACTTGTCTCAGTTCGGAGTCCATAGACTCTACATTTGCCTACAAGTTTAATACGAACGGATTGTTGTATTAGTCACAGACTAGACAAAGAAATGGAATGGTCTAATGGAAATTACCGTTTGTTTGAACCAAGAGATGAAACCGGGATAGCCGCCTCCATGCTTTGCCATAAGCTCATACTCTTCGATGGAATCCTTTTGGATCACCGCTCCATCCGAGAATTTGGCGACGTATCGAATGTATCACATATCCGGGAATAACAACATTTCAAAGGAATTAGAAGTTGCGAAACAATGTACCGAGAAATTACTCGATGTACGGCCGCACTTCTGTTAGGTTGTTGAAGATATACAACGAAATGGTCCGCCATTTTTCGACATCCAACGCTATTGCTTTCGAAGCACCGGCTGGTGCGAGCTTCCCTTTGAATAGGTTGAGGTTGGATCGACCATTTTCATGGTCGCCGTCATTGTACCGAGGCTTCGGATTATGCAAATGACAATTCTTGGCTTTGTAGTGTGTTGTCACGAAGTTTGTCGCCGCCTCAGTAATGAATGCCTTTGCCATCGATGCTTCAATTCTACGTTTATTTTTACATTTTGCTTGAAGTGTCTTCTGTATCCTCTCAATGGTGTAGCACCAACGATTTTGCACGCCCCCCCCCCCAATCTTGCCTCGGTTGGGAGATGCAAAATCAAATGCTGCATTGGATTAAAGAATCCTGGTGGAAAGATCTTTTCTAACTTGCAGGTCAACTCCGGCGCCAACTCTTCCAGTTCGTCTAGCACGTCAATCGATAGTTCGTTCGCACCAAGAGCACGGAAGAAATAGCTCAGCTCTGCCAGTACTAGCCGTTCGTCCTTAGGGATAAAGCCACACAACATCACCGGCATTACCCGCTCAAGCCATGCTTGCCAATCATGACTCTTGAGACCAAATATTTTTAATTTGTCAAGACTCACTCGCCTCTTTAGATTCGCTCCATAACCATCGAGGAACATCAACAACATTTTCACACACAAGATCATTTCCCTCATAGCTAGCCTTCCAAGATTGAACCATGCCTTTGGCTTCCTCCAGTTCTTATTTCCTTTTGGTTGTCGCATCTTTTGTAACGGTCTATCACATAGAGCCTCCTGATTGACTCTAGCCTTAGGATTATCCTTCGACTTCCCCTCTATGCCGAAAAATTTACCAAAAAGGGCCTTGGCGATATTCTTTTCAGTGTGCATCACGTCGATGTTGTGTGGGAAAAGGAGCTCTTTAAAGTAAGGCAGATCCCATAAGCATATCTTGTGAGTCCAGGCGTGTTTTGAATTATACCCTTTGAAATACCCTGGACGATTTGGATCTGGCTCGAGAGCGTTTATCTAATCTAGGGTCTGATGGCCTGTCAACGAAGGTGGTGCAGAGTTTTTGACAACTCTACCTTACATGAAATTCTTCTTGTCGTTTCTGAACTTACGTCGAGGATCCAGGAACTTTCTATGCAAGTCGAAGCAAGAATACTTGTGACCCGCCTGCAGCCAATGGAACTCAAGAGCTGCCTTGCATGTGGGGCACGAGAACCTTCCATGCACACACCAGCCAATGAATAGCGCATATGCCGACAAGTCATGCATCGAGTACATGTCCCACACATGCATTTTGAAGTTTTTTTGGAAGCGGCATCATATACCTTGATCCCATTATCCCAAGCTTCTTGCAATTCATCCTTAAGAGGCTGCATGTACACATTCATATTCCTTCCCGGATAGTTGCGCCCTAGAATTATCAACGTCAAGAAAATGTTCTATATTTTCATAATCTCTCTAGGGGAAGATTGAGTGGAATGACAAATACAGGCCAACAACTATATTGGGTTGCCATCATACCAAACACTTGGAACCCATCCTTGTTGATGGCGACTCGAGGAAGCCTTGGATCTGCCGCTTTATCCTTATGTAATGCATCGAAGTGCTTCAACGCAAAAGTGTCTGAGGTGTGGCCCAACATCTGATTCCCATCTGCATCTAGTTCGGTTCTTTTGCCCAATTTATGCCACATCATCTGTCTGGCCGACTCTTCGACCATGAAAAGACGTTGAAGTCTTGGTATGATTGGCATATACCAAAGAACATTAACTGGGATTTGGTCTGACTCTTCTCACCCATACCTATGTCTACCACAACATACCTGGAAGACTTGCAAATGGGACAATAGTTGAAGCCTGCATACTCAAGACTAAATAAGGCCCTCAATTCTCACAGGCATCTATCTTCTCGTAGGACATCTTAAGCGCACATAGGATTTTGTCCGACTCATACAAGTTTGCTGGCAATACATGGCCTTTGGGTAGAAAGCATCCAAATATCGTCATCATTGCGTCGTAGCATTCTCTGCCCATGTCGAACTGAGCCTTCAGAGCCATTACTTGCGCGATGGCATCCAGCTGACAAATCTCAGTGTGCTTGTGGAGAGGACGTTTTGAAGACTCCAACATTTCATAGAAGGCCTTTGCAGATTCCTCCATCTCATCGTCCGAATTCCGAGCATTAGCAAAGTCTTGCATCATGTTTTGATCCTGGTACCATGCTCGTCGGTGCGACGATGAACCACCTCAGCTTTGGCACGTTGGGAAGACTCACCATGAAATGTCTAGACCGTATAATGAGGTGTAAAACCCCACTTCTGCAAGTGTTTGATAATTTCAAACTCTGACCTCTTATGATAGTTGTCGCAATCGACACATGGGCACCAGGTTGTTTTCTGTCCATTTGCAAATGCGGCTCTCACAAACTCCTTGGTTTTTGTTACCCATTCATGGGTCATGTCTTTCTGACTAGTGTGACCGGTGTACATCCACCCACGATCACTCATCTTGCCTAGCTACTGGACACACAAGAAATATATACATAATCCAGAAAACCATATCATCAGTTAATAGAGTTTGTCAGTTTTATTACGTCCATGCAACCTAGACGCTAGTAGGTAAATATAGGTCCTAATCCCACTCGAGTATGTGTAGATTGGGTTGGTTTTCCCAGGCTCTGCTCCGGATCCGACGCAAAATTTGGGTAGCACCTCCCCGATGTTCTCCTGATACATGTCTCAACAATAAGCAGAGAGGATGTGTACCCGGAGAGCTGCAGGGAGGCACTGACGAAATTCTACATCGGATCCGGAGTAGAGCATATGGGAAAACAAACCCGATCTACACATACTCGGGCTGTCCATGGATAAGTTTGGACAATTCGAAGGAATCACAGTTATAAATATGCTAATGCATGCATATTTATAGATGTAACCCTTTCGAATGGGAGACACATAGTGGAGACGCATACTGATGATTGAAGACACCTATAGCTAGCAAGTTTCGTCGGCACGAAGACCGGAACAAAACAAAAAAAATTATGGGTGCTTGGGGAGAAGATGTCATTTGTGCTCACCAACAAACGCAACTGGGGTGCTCCTCAAATGCACGGGGAGGTCATCGAAAAAGTGCACATTGAAATTCACCTGACCAACACAAACTATGATGTCCTCCTCGGCCTCACGAAGGCCGAAGAGCACCTTTTTGGTCAACAGGAGGAAGAATAGGTGTCGGGGGTCGGGGGTAAGTGGCATTGGGAGACAGTGGCATCAGGGGTCAGTGGCGTCGGTGGTCGGGGGTCGGGGGTCGGTGGTGTCGGGAGTCAGGGGTCGGTGGCGTTGGTGGTCGGTGGTCGATGGCATCCGTGGTCGGGGGTGTTGGTGGTCGGGGGTCGATGGCGTCGGTGGTCGATGGTCGGGTGTCGGGTGTCCGGGGCATTGGGGGTCGGTGGTGTCGGGGGTTGGGGGTCTGTGGCGTCAGGGGTCGAGGGTCAGTGGCGTCGGAGGTTGGGGGTTAGTGGCGTCGGGGATCGGGGGCTCTTCTCTTCTTCTTATTCTTCGTCGTCTTCTTCTTAACCTTCTTCTTCTTCTTCTTCTTCAACTTCTTCTTCTTTTCTTCTCCTCCTCCTCCTCTTCTCCTTCTTTTCTTCTCCTCCTCCTCTTCTTCTTCTTCTTCTTCTTCTTCCTCTTCTTCTTCTTATTCTTCTTCTTCTTCTTCTTCCTCTTCTTTCTTATTTTCCTTTTTGCTCTTCTTCTTCTTATCCTCTTCTCCTCTTTTTCTTCTTCTTCTTCTTCTTCTCCTCCTCCTCCTCCTCTTCTTCTTCTTCTTCTTCTTCTTCTTCCTCTTCTTGTACTTATTCTTATTTTCTTTTTTTCATCTTTCTTCTTTCTTCTTCTAATTATGTAAATCTAATCTAAACTAAACCTAAAACTAAACCTAAACCTAAACTAAATCTAAACTAAACCTAAACCTAAATAACAAAAAAAAGAGGAGAAGAGAAGCTCACCTTGGAGGGGAGGAGGGGGCCTGTGGAGGAGGGCCGCCGTAGGGGAGGGGGGCGGTGTCGCGGCCTGCCTCACGACAAGGCTCGGGCGGCCGCCGTAGGGGAGGGGGCGGCCGTAGCTACGGGGCCTGGGCGGGGCGGCGGGGTGACATGGACGGCAGGTGGCGGTGTGACGTGGCCGACATGCAGCGGGCCGGGGCGGCGTGGGGTTAGGGGCAGTGGGGGTCAGGGGCGGCAGTCGGCGGGTTCGGTGGGGGTCGGGGGAGGAGAGAGAGCGAAAGAGAGAAGAGAGAGGAGGTGTCGGGGGTGGGCAGTTAGCCGTTAGGTAGCATTTTCTTTGTCGTCTCCTAGCATACGGCAAAGAATCTTTGTCGTCCGCTAGCAGACGGCAAAGAGGTGGGGTGGGCCGTTACAGTGTTTAGACCTCCACTGGACCCCACCCCACCTCTTTGTCATTGGCTAGCGGACGACAAAGATTCTTTGTTGTCTGCCAACAGACGACAAAGAACTGGCTGGTGGCAAATAATATCTTTGTCATCAGCCAGTTCTATGTCGTCTGTTTTTTGTAAATGGGCGACAAAGACCTTCTTTGCCATCTGCTAGCAGAAGGCAAAGTGCTGGCAGATGGCAAATTCCCTGATTCCAGTAGTGGTAGGAGAAACAGACACCCGCTAGCCATCTTTGTGCAACGAAGTTACACGTCAGTCATTGGAACCAGTCTCTCATAAGCATACGAGTAAGGTTGCTCTGGGCCGCTTCATCCCACAAAACCGCTAAACCAAAACACGACCAAGGGAGGAAGCGATCTAAGCATCAACGCCCACAAACTCCTTTCTGTTGTACTCGAGATCTCATCTACACATAGACCTAGCTCATGATGCCACTGTTGGGGAACGTTGCATGGGAAAAAATCCTACACGCACGCAAGATCTATCCATGGTGGTGAGCATCTACGAGAGGGAAAGTGTATCTACATACCCTTGTAGATCGCTAAGCGGGAAGCGTTAAGAAACGCGGTTGATGTAGTCGAACGTCTTTGCGATCCAAATCTCCCAGCGTCCCGCAATCCCATCACGATCTATCCCGCGATTCAATCATGATCCGTCCGGCAATCTCATCACGGTCCGTCCCGCGATCCAATCATGCATCGTCTCACGATCTTGATCACGGACCTTCCGATCTAGCACCGAACGGACGGCACCTCCGCGTTCATCACACGTATAGATCAAAGACGATCTCCACCTTCTTGATACAACAAGAGGGAGTGGAGAGGTAGATGAGTTCTTCGGTAGCACGACGGCGTTACGGCGATGGTGGTGGAGCTATTCCAGCAGGGCTTTGCCTAAGCACCAGTGAAACCGATCTAGAGGAGAAACTACAATCTAGAGGAGAGGCGGCACGTGGCTGTTTTTTTGTGTCTCAAAACCCTCAAAACCTCTAGTATATATAGAATGAGGGAAGGAGGAGGCTGGCTCACAAGGATCCAGCCCTTGGCCTTTGGCGCAAGGAGGAGAGGAGGAATCCTCCTCCAATCCTAGTAGGACTAGGATTTCCACCTTGGCCTTTTTTCCTTCTCCTTCCAATCCAGCCAAATGGGCCTCTTGTGGGACTTAGGCCAGACCACTAAGGGCTGGCATACCTATTCCCACAGCCCATGTATCCTCTTGGGACGACATACCCCTCCTAATGGTCCCCTCGCACCCTCGCAGCACTCCCGGTACACTACCGATGAGCCCGAAACTTTTCCGGCGAGCAAAACATAACTTCTTATATATCAACCTTTACCTCCGAACCATTCTGGAGCTCCTCATGACATACGAGATCTCATCCGGGACTCTGAACAACCTTCGGTCACCACCATACATAACTATATACTCCCGAAACGTCACTGAACCTTAAGTGTGTAGACCCTACGGGTTCGAGAACTATGTAGACATGACCGAGACACCTCTACGGTCAATAACCAATAGCGGGACCCGGATCCCCATATTGTTTCCTACATATTCTACGAAGATCTTCATCGGTTGAACCTCTGTGTCAAGGATTCAGTTAATCCCGTATGTTGTTCCCTTTGTTCTTCGGTATGTTACTTGCCGGAGATTCGATCATCGGTATCTTTATACCTAGTTATATCTCGTTACCGGCAAGTCTCTTTACTCACTCTGTAATACAAGATCCCGTGGCTAACACTTAGTCACATTGCTTGCAAGGCTTATTGTGATGTTGTATTACCAAGTGGGCCCTGAGATACCTCTCCGTCACAAGGAGTAACAAATCCTAGTATTGATCCATGCCAACCCAACAGACACCCTCGAAGATACCTATAGAGAACCTTTATAGTCACCCGGTTACGTTGTGACGTTTGATACACATGAGATACTCCTCCGGTGTCAGTGAGTTGCATGATCTCGTGGTTATAGGTATAGATACTTGACATGCAAAAAACTGTAGCAAAAGACTGACACGATCATATGCTACGTTTATAGTTTGGGTCTTGTCCATCACATCATTCTCCTAATGATGTTATCCCATTATCAAATGACATCTCATGTCCATGGCTAGAAAATCTTAACCATCTTTGATCAACGAACTAGTCCATCAGAGGCATACTAGGGACATGGTGTTGTCTATGTATCCACACATGTATCTGAGTTTCCGATCAATACAATTCTAACATGGATAATAAAAGATTATCATGAACAAGGAAATATGATAATAACTAATTTATTATTGCCTCTAGGGCATGTTTCAAACAGAAGGAGCATAGACGCCCCGAGCTATACTTTGATGGAGTGATGGAGATTGCTCGGGTGATAGCGTCCTAGTGTCCGGGTGATCGTCTATTTGAGTGAACTATAATGTGTCCAAAGACTTTGTCCAAAAAATTTATGATATTAGTTATTGTTTTCATATGATTTTGTATTCCTTTATAACTTCTATGTGGGCGTTTAATACTGAAAGATGCGAGTCATCGGCTTCAGCCCCCATATAGATTCTACATGGGGGTGTCTATGCCAATGTGTTATGTCCCTTTGTCGAATTATAGGAAACCGAAGGCGGTACAGTGCAACAGACTAGGCAATCAGACTATAGTGCTTTATTTCTTTCACTTAGGCATAGGGGTGCGAAAAGGACTATGGGAAGCGTACGATTAGCCACCGAAGTGTTGTGATGTTCGGACGAACCGTGGCCAAGGCCGGTATCACAATGTTTGCATAAAGGGCAAAGTCCTTGTATAATGCAGAATAACCGCTTAAAAGGATTGAAGTATAATACTTCCAGCTTGGGTTCACAGACCGGATCTCGCATACTATGACAGTCAGTTTTTGGTTTTCTCCCCTGAGGTGCTTGACCAGACTATCCGGAAGCACAATCGCAGCGGTGCTCCCTTTACCCTTTTAGCTGAACGAGCAGAACGTAAAGGGGCAAGCACAGGAGCCGGGCAACCCAACTATTAACCAAATACATAGTTTGGAACCAATGCATATAAAGCGAACATCAAGATGCCGAACCCATGGCAGGTTTTTTAAACCTGAGCCCCCGTTCTATTAGCCGGTTGCCTCGCATCATACCAAAAAAGTCCACGAGAAGAGGGGAAGCAGTGAAAATGTGCACCGAAACAGAATAGGTGAGAGAAACTTGTGCCACGCAATTTACATATTTTTCAACAACTCTTATAACTTGGATTGAGAAGCAACTGTTTACAGGTATGTAAAAGAAAGAAACTATGCGGGAGTGGTTGTACCTGGGGTCTTCGACTGATAACCTGACGTCCTCGATATGCCCCGTTGCTAGTTGACTCCTGCTCTCAGATGCACCTTGATGGGTGTTAGTGTTCGGCGAAGGGATCTTGCAAACAAGGTCTTGAGAGGCCGCCGAATTGTAGATGAGCTTTACGCCAGAGGCAGGTTCTTTAGGAGCACCTTCATTTTGTTCGAGGACGTGTTAAGGGTAGAGGTTTGGTCTAGCCGAACACTCATATTTATGTCCCCACCGCTACCTATGGAATTTTAAGTGCGAACTTGTGCCCCCTTGGCACGTACTTTGCTGGTCTCAGGGTTGAGCGGTGGGGGGCGAGTCCCTATTGGAGCGGGGAGGAAGGATCCGAGTTTTCGGTCTGAAACCAAACTCGCTTCCCAGCCTTGTGTGCCTTTATGGCGGATATTGGAACTTACCGATCCTCTTGGGAGCTGAATTCGGCCGCCAGGGCCAGTGCAACTTCCTTAGTTCTAAGGGAGCGCTCTGTATTTCCGTTAAAAGTAATGAACCCCTTGGTGCCCGGCATCTTGAGCTTGAGGTATGCATAATGTGGGACTGCGTTGAAATGAGTGAACGTTGTCCGGCCAAGCAGCACGTGATAGCCACTACGGAAGGGCACCATGTCGAAGATCAAGTCTTCACTTCGGAAGTTATCGGGCGAGCCGAACTCAACTTCCAGGGTTATAGAACTCGTACATCGGGCCTCAACGCCTGGGATCACTCCTTTGACGGTAGTGCTACTCGGTTTGATCCTTGACGGATCTATGCCCATCTTTTTCACCGTATCTGAGTAAATCGGGTTAAGATTACTTCCTCCATCCATTAGTACTTTTGTGAGGTGATACCCATCTATAATGGGGTCTAGGACGAGGCCCGCCGAATCCCAATGACGGATACTGGTTGGGTGATCGCACCGATCAAAGGTGATCGGGTATGCCGACCATGGGTTATACTTCGAGGCTACGGATTACACAACGTAGACCTCCCGAAGGGCACGCTTCCTCTCCTTCTTAGGTATATGGGTGGCGTATATCATATTCACCGTTTTGACTTCGGGGGGAAATTTCTTTTGTCCGCCACCAATTGGACCCCGAGGCACATCCTCGTCCTTGCTACGAGAGCTTTTGCCTTGGTCCCCGGGTGGTATCTTGCCGGCCTATTTAAACACCCAGGAATCACAGTGTGTGTGATTGGCGGGCTTCTCCGGAGTCCCATGGATTTGGCAAGGTCTTTCCATGATCTTCACCAGCTCGGTGGGTTTGTCTCGATTGCCTTTAGGAGGCTTCTTCTGCTGCCCAGGTCGAGAGTTGCGGATTCCGGCGTTTTCAACCGTGTCATCGGCATCGCTATTATTGTGCCGACGCTTATTCTTATTGTGCTTCAGTTTTCCATTGCCATCCCGGGATTCATAGGCTATGGGATCTTCGGAATTGTGGCTGCGTTTTGCCAACCAATTGTGTTCATCCATGCAAAACTGGGTCATGAGGGTAGTGAGGGCTAACATGGTCCGAGGTTCATCCTGGCCAAGCTGGCGAGCCAGCCATTCGTCCTGAATATTGTGCCAGAAGGAGGCTATGGCCTCGACATCCGGACAGTCGACAATTTGGTTCTTGTTGGTCAAGAACCAGTTCCAAAATTGCCGAGCAGACTCGCCGGGCTTCTGGACGACATTACTGAGATCGGAAGAGTCCGCGAGCGGACATAGGTTCCCTGGAAGTTAGAGAGGAACGCATCTTCCAGGTCTTCCCAGCATCCAATGGAGTTTTCGGGGAGGCTGTTTAACCAGTGCCGAGCTGGCCCCTTAAGCTTAAGAGGTAGATATTTTATGGCGTGAAGATCGTCTCCTCGTGCCATATGAATATGGAGGAGGAAGTCCTCAATCCATACAGTTGGGTCAGTAGTCCCATCATACCGTTTTATATTCACAAGTTTAAACCCCTCGAGGAACTGATGTCGCATTACCCCATCTGTGAAGCATAGTGGATGAGCGGCGCCTCTGACCCGTGTTATGTCGCGCCTATATTCGGCGTCTGTGTGGGTTCGGTTGCATTCCCAGACTCTGTTGTTTTGGTCGAACAATGGTCTGTGCCCTCCCTGTCTATCGGGCGTGTATTCTCTAGATCCGTAGATGGATCTTTTACGGCCTGCTTTGTGATCCAGGTCATCTCGCAGGTCGAACCTGTCATTGGGCTCTAATGGCTCCTTAACCCGTCTTCGAGGCATTGCCGGTATATAACCGGTGTCGTCAGCTGTCCTGTCCCGACCATGAGGGGGGCGGTCCGGCTTTTCATATGGAGTACGGTTTGGAGACAAGGTATCAGTGAGTTCGTCATCGAGTTACGGCAACAGCCTCCTCTGTGGGTTGCTTTTAGGCTGGTTTTACAGAGCGGAGCCGTATACTTCCTTTGTTGAGAGGACTTTCGTCCATCGATCATTGAGGTCATCTTGTTTGGCTTTGAGTTGCCATTCTTTAGCTTTCAAGCTACGAGCAGTTGCTATGAGCCATTGCCTTATTTCTTCCTGATCATCGAGATTATCAGGGATGTACAAGTCATTGGCCTCCGGTATATCTTCCTCCTCGACGAGGGGAAGGTAATTATCGTCTTCAAAGTCGTTGACGTTATCGCGGTTGTTCTGGTCCTCAGGCCCTTCCGGACCCTCTAACGGGTGTTCGGGGATATCAGGATTGCCATGGTCGGCGCGGGTATTACCGTCCCTGTTGCTAATAATAGCTTTCCTTCCCTTTTTGCCTTTGAAACGCTTATGTGGTTTTCGGTGCCTTGACAGCGCATCGCTCGTCTTGTCGCCATCATTGTTAGGCGTGTTGCCGCATTTATCGGTGGGAGTATCTACCATATAGTGTTCGTATGTGGAAGTGGCGGCCCACCTCCCGGTGCTAACGGGGGTGGGATCATGGTCCTCTTCATCTATGTATTCTGCCTCCACGGAGGCATAGTCCAGCATGTCGGTTAAATCTTCGACAATGGCTATCAAGTGGGTGGTGGATGGGTTGAAAAAATCGTCCCGACCCGCACCATGACCGAACTGAGCATAGATCGGGGTTGGATCGTCAGTGATCTTCATTGACGAAATCCAATCTAGGGCCTCATCAACAGCTGAGGGCCCGATCGGATCAAGTTGTTCAGAACTTGCGGAGTTGACCTCCAAGGCGTCCGGATGTGAGATGTTCGGCAAGTACACGTGTCCGGTCATCTAGCTCAATGGGTGACCCTATTGGTATGTCTACAGAAGGGACTCGAGGTTAAAGCCTCAGAGTCCGCGGGTGCTATTGGCGAAGCTACAAGCCCTGTTAACGAAAAATCGCCCCGAGAGTCTACAGAGAACTCTAAGTGTCCAAATCTGACCTCTCGATTACGGGCGAAGCTCTCAACACGGCCTAGATGGCCAGTGGGATCAGTGTGTAGCACAACGCTGCCAAAGGCGAAGATCTGTCCGGGGAGAAAGGTGTCTAAGTTGCGGACCTCTTCGTTGATGACAAGGCGAGGCGTCAATTCCATCTTGCCCATAGAGGAACTCTCAATGAAAGCACCAATGTCGGTGTAAAAACTGGTGGATCTCGGGTAGGGGGTCCCGAACTGTGAGACTAGAATCGACGATAACAGGAGATGAAGGTGACATAGATTTACCCAGGTTTGGGCCCTCCTATGGAGTTAATACCCTACGTCCTGCTTGGTTCTATTGATGATATGGGGGTACAGAATTGATCTACCTCGAGATCATATGTCTAACCCTAGATGAGTTGTTCTCCCTTTATACCCTAAAACCCTCCAGCTTATATAGACGCCGAGGGCACCTAGGGTTTACACATGGTCGGTTACATGCCGAAGAGATAAACATGCCAATTCACTACATCAAACGTGGAGCACAAGCCGTACTTCCGGAAGCTTCCATGTTGGGGACTAGGCCTTAAAATATTCTTGTGTCCGATAAGCAGCCCATCTAGTTCGGCCCGTAAGGATAGCTCGGCCTTCCGAGGACCCCTTAATCCAGGACTCCCTCACCCTAATCACTAAATTTAACAAAATTAGGAACCTTATGTTGGGGAATGTTGCATGGGAAACAAAGATATTCCTACGCGCATGCAAGATCTATCCATGGTGATGAGCATCTACGAGAGGGAGAGTGGATCTACATACCCTTGTAGATCACTAAAGGGGAAACGTTAAGAAACACAGTTGATGTAGTGGAACGTATTCACAATCCAAATCGCCGAGCATCCTGCGATCCCATCACGATCCATCCCGCGATCGAATCACGATCCGTCCCGCAATCTCATCACGATCCGTCCCGTGATCTTGATCACGGTCCTTCTGATCTAGCACCAAAAATACGGTACCTCTGCGTTCAGCACACATACAGCTCGATGACGATCTCCGCCTTCTTGATCCAGCAAGAGGGAGCGGAGAGGTCGATGAGTTCTCCGTCAGCGAGACGGCGTTGCGGCGATGGTGGTGGAGATATTCCAGCAGGGCTTCGCCTAAGCACCGCTGAAACCGATCTAGAGGAGAAATTACGATCTAGAGGAGAGAGGGGGAAGACTTGGCGCACAAGGGGCTAGTCCTTTGCCCTTGTCGCAAGGAGGAGAGGAGGAATCCTCTTCCAATCCTACTAGGACTAGGATTCCTCCTTTCCTACTTGGAAACTCTTTCCACCTTGCGTTTTTCCTCTCAAGCCACTCCAGCCACATGAGCCTTTAGAGGTGGCTTCGGCTAGCCCACGAGGGGCTGGTTTACCTCCTCCCACAGCCCCTATAGCCTCTTGGGTCGAGACACCCCTCCCCATGGTCCCCGGTACCCTCCTATCACTACCGGTACACTACCGATGAGCCGAAAACTTTTCTGGTGACCAAAACAGGACTTCCTATATATCAATATTTACATCCGGACCATTTCGGAGCTCCTCATGACGTCCAGGATCTCATCCAGGACTTCGAACAACCTTCGGTTACCACCATACATAACTTTATACTACCGAAACTTCACCGAACCTTAAGTGTGTAGACCCTGCGGGTTCGAGAACTATGTAGACATGACCGATACACCTCTATGGTCAATAACCAATACTGGGACCTAAAGGCCCATATTGGTTCCTACATATTCTACGAAGATCTTTATCGGTTAAACCTCTATGTCAAGGATTCACTTAAGTCTGTATGTTGTTCCCTTTGTTCTTTAGTATGTTACTTGCCTAAGATTCAATCGTTGGCATCTCCATACCTAGTTCAATCTCATTACCGGCAAGTCTCTTTACTTGTTCCGTAATACATGATCCCGTGACTAACACTTAGCCACATTGCTTGCAAGGCTTATTGTGATGTTGTATTACCGAGTGGGCCCTGAGATACCTCTCCATCACGCGGAGTAACAAATCCCAGTCTTGATCCATGCCAACCCAACAGACACCCTCGAAGATACCTATGGAGCACCTTACTAGTCAGCTAGTTACGTTGTGATGTTTGATACACACAAGGTACTCCTCCGGTGTCAGTGAGTTCCATGATCTCATGGTCATAGGAACAGATACTTGACATGCAAAAAACTGTAGCAAAAAACTGACACAATCATATGCTACGTTTATAGTTTGGGTCTTGTCCATCACATCATTCTCCTAATGATGTGATCCCATTATAAAATGACATATCATGTCCATGGCTAGGAAAACTTAACTATCTTTGATCAACGAGCTAGTCCATCAGAGGCATACTAGGGACATGTTGTGGTCTATGTATCCACACATGTATCTGAGTTTCCGATCCATACAATTCTAGCATGGATAATAAACAATTATCATGAACAAGGTAATATATTAATAACCATTTAATTATTGACTCTAGGGCATATTTTTCCAATAGTCTCCCACTTGCACTAGAGTCAATAATCTAGCTCACATCACCATGTGATTCGCATTGTTATGAATCTAACACCCAATGAGTTCTGGGGCTCGATCATGCTTTGTATGTGAGAGAGGTCTTTTAGTCAACGGGTCTGCGACATTCAGATCCGTGTGTAGCTTGCAAATATATGTATTGCTATAGACACTGCTACCACACTCCACTTGGAGGTATTCCAAATGGCCACTCCACTATACGTATCTAGATTGCTACTAAGAGTCATCCGGATTAGTGTTAAAGCTTGCATCGACGTAACTCTTTACGACGAACTCTTTATCACCTTCATAATCGAGAAACATGTCCTTAGTCCTCTAGTTACTAAGGATAATTTTGACCGTTGTCTAGTGATCCACTTCTGGATTACTCTTGTATCCCTTGACAGGCTTATGGCAAGGCACACACATGCGTGGTACACATCATGCCATACTATATAGAGCCTATGGCTAAGGCATAGGGGACGACATTCGTCCTTTCTCTTTCTTCTGTCGTGGTAGAGCTTTGAGTCTCACTCAACTTCACACCTTACAAATCAGGCAAGAACTCTTTCTTTGACTGATCCATTTTGAACTCTTTCAAAATCTTGTCAAGGCATGTACTCATTGAAAGTCTTATCAGTCGTCTTGATCTATCTCTATAGATCTCAATGCCCAACAATTAAGTAGCTTTATTCAGGTCTTCCTTTGAAAAACTCTTTTCAAAAACCCCTTTATGCTTTCCAGAAATACTACATTATTTCCGATCAACAATATGTCATCCACATATGCTTATCAGAAACAACATAGTGCTCCC
The DNA here is from genome assembly GCA_022496015.1 of Hordeum marinum. Classification (NCBI taxonomy): domain Eukaryota; kingdom Viridiplantae; phylum Streptophyta; class Magnoliopsida; order Poales; family Poaceae; genus Hordeum; species Hordeum marinum. Next base: position 416,162,043 of record CM039678.1, on the reverse strand, counting down.
ACTCACTTTATTGTAAATACAAGTTTCTCATAAACTTTGTATAGACTCAAAAACATTGATCACCTCATCAAAGCATATATTCCAACTCCGAGATGCTTGCTTCAGTCCATAGAAGGATCACTGGAGCTTGCACATCTTTTAACATCCTTAGGACTGACAAAACCTTCTGGTTGTATCACATACAACCTTTCCTCACGGAAACCGCTAAGGCAACAATGTTTTGACATCCATCTGCCTGATTTCATAACTTAAAAATGCAACAACTGCTAACATAATTCCAACAGACTTTAACATCGCTATGAGCGAGAAATTCTTATCATAGTCAACTCCTTGAACTTGGTGGAAACTTCTTTGCGACAAGTCGAGCTTTATAAATGGTGGCATTCACCATCAGCGTGTGTCTTCATCTTAAAGATCCATTTGTACTCAACGACCAGTCATCCAACAAGCAAGTCTACCAAAGTCTATACTTGGGTTTCATACATGGATCCTTCCTCGAATTTCATGGCCTCTAACCATTTGTCAGAATCTGAGCCCATCATCGCTTCTCCATAGTTCATAGATTCATCGTTGTCCAACAACATGACCTCTAAGACAGGGTTGCCGTACCACTCAGGAGTAGTACGCGTCCTTGTCGACCTACCAGGTTTGATAGTAACTTGATCTGAAGCTTTCTGATCATCATCATTAACTTCCTCTTCAACTGACATAGTCTCCACAGAAACATCTTTGTGTGTTGCGCTACTCTATGGCTGAAACAAAGGTGCCACAACCTCATCAGGTTCTATCTTCCTCCCACTCAATTCTTTCGAGAGAAACTCTTTCTCGAGAAAAGTCCCATTTTAGCAAAAAACACTTTGTGCTCGGATCTGAGATAGAAGGTATACCCAACTGTTCTTAGGGTATTCTATGAAGATGCATTTTTCCACTTTGGGTTCGAGCTTTATCAGACATAAGTGTTGCATTCCCAAACTCTAAGAAATGACAACTTAGGTTTCTACCAAACCGTATGGTGTCACCTCAACGGATTTAGATGGTTCCCCTTTTAAAGTGGATGTAGTTGTCTCTAATGCATAACTCAAAAAATGATAGTGGCAAAATGATAAGAGACATCATAGTTCAGACCATATCCAATAGAGAACGACTACGACGTTTGGACACACCATCAAACTATGTTGTTCTAGGTGGCGTGAGTTGTGAAATAGCTTCCACTTTGTCTTAAGTTGTATACCAAACTCATAACTAAGATATTCACCTCCACAATCATATCGTAGACATTTTATCTTCTTGTCACGATGATGTCAGACTTCACTCTCATTTCGCTTAAACTTTTCAAACGATTCAGACTTGTGTTTCATTAAGTAAATATACACTATATCTCCTCAAATCATCAGTGAAGGTAAGAAAATAACGATATCCACCGCACGCTACAACACTCATTCGATTGCATACATCCACATGTATCATTTCGCATGTCTCAACCTACTCGAAATTGAATGAGTCCAAAGATCCATCAGCATGGAGTTTCTTCATATGCTTTTCACGAATATGACATTTAGCCGCAGTGCCACAAGTATGTGGTACTATCATTATTAACTTTGTATATTTTGGCATCTATGTTATGAACATGTGTATTACTACGATCAAGATTCAACAAACCATTCTCATTGGGTGCATGACCATTGAAGGTATTATTCATGTAAACAGAATAACCATTATTCTCTAACTTAAATGAATAACCATATTGCGGTAAACACGATCTAATCATGTTCATGCTTAACACAAACACCAAATAACATTTATTTAGGTTCGTCACTAATCCCGAAGGTAGAGAGAGCGTGTGATGTTGGTCACATCAACTTTGGAGACATTTCCAACACACATCATCACCTCACACTTAGCTACTCTTCGTTTATTCCATAGATTTTATTTCGAGTTACTAACATTTAGCAACCAAACCGGTATCCAATACCCAGGTGCTACTAGGAATATTAGCAAGGTACACATCAATAACATGTATATCAAATATACTTCTCTTGACGTTGCCAGCCTTCTTATCTACCAAGTATACGACCTTTCTCGTCATAATAGAAGCACTTAGTCTTAGGTTTGGGTTCAACTATGGGTTGCTTCACTGGAGAAGCAACTATCTTGCCATGCATGAAGTTTCCCTCCTTGACCTTGCCCTTCTCGAAACTAGTGGTTTTACTAACCATCAACACTTGATGCTCCTTCTTGATTTCTACCTTTGCGTTGTCAAAAATCGCGAAGAGCACAGGGATCATCATTTCTATCCCTGGCATTTCATAGTTCATCACAAAGCTCTAGTAGCCTAATGACGATGACTTGGAGAACTATATTAATCACAATCTTATCTGGAAGATCAACTCGCACTCGATTTGAGCAATTGTAGTACCCACACAATCTGAGCACATGCTCAATGATTGAGCTATTCTCCTTAATCTTGCAGGCAAAGAATCTTTTTGGAGATCTCATATCTCACAACACGGTCACAAGCTTGAGATCACAATTTCAGCTCTTAGAACATCTCATATGTTCCGTGATGTTCAAAACATTCTTCATGGATGACAGTGACATGATATGACTATGTAGATGTTGTGAACATATGAGAGGCACGTTTCGATGACTACATGATAGTTCAGTACGTCATGCATTACGGCTTAGAATTGAGGCTCCAAAACATTTTGAACATCATGGAACATATGAGATGTTCTAAGAGCTGAAATTTTGATCTCAGGCTTGTGCCCGTGTTGTGAGATATCAGATCTCCAACAAGATTATTTGCCTGTAAGATGAAGTAGAATAGCTCAATCGTTGAGCACGTGCTCAGATTGTCTGGGTACTACAATCGCTTGAATCGAGTGGGAGTTGATCTTCCATATAAGATAGTGATTTATATAGTTCTCCAAGTCACTGTCACTAGGCTACTAGAGCTTCGTGATGAACAATGAAATGCCAGGGATAGAAAAGATGATCCCTGAGTTGTTCAAGATGTTTGACACCCCAACGGTAGAAATCAAGAAGGAGCATCAAATGTTGATGGTTAGTAAAACCACTAGTTTCGAGGAGGGCAACGGCAAGGAGGGAAACTTCATGGATGGCAAGATAGTTACTGCTCTAGTGAAGCAACCCATAGTTGAACCCAAACCCGAGTCTAAGTGCTTCTATTATGAGGAGAGAGGTCGCTGAAGTGAAACAACCCTAGATACTTGGTAGATAACAAGGTTGGCAACGTCAACAGACGTATATTTGATATACATGTTATTGATGTGTACCTTGCTAGTACTCCTAATAGCACCTGGGTATTGGATACCAGTTCGGTTACTAAATGTTAGTAACTCGAAATAAAAGCTACGGAATAAACAGAGAGTAGCTAAGTGTGAGGTGACGATGTGTGTTGGAAATGTCTCCAAAGTTGACGTGATCAACATCGCACGCTCTCTCTACCTTCAGGATTAGTGACAAACCTAAATAAATGTTATTTGGTGTTTGCGTTAAGCATGAACATAATTAGATCATGTTTATTGCAATACAATTATTCATTTAAGTTAGAGAATAATGGTTATTCTGTTAACATGAATAATACCTCCAATGGTCATGCACCCAATGAGAATGGTTTGTTGAATCTTGATCGTAGTAATACACATGTTCATAACATAGATGCCAAAAGATACAAAGTTAATAATGATAGTACCACATACTTGTGGGACTGTGGCTAAGTGTCATATTCGTGTAAAGCGCATGAAGAAACTCCATGTTGATGGATCTTTGGACTTATTCGATTTCGAATCGGTTGAGACATGCGGACCATGCCTCGTGGGCAAGATGACTAAAACCCCATTCCCAATATGATAGAGCGGGGCAAGTAACTTATTGGAAATGATACATGTTAATGTATACGGTCCAATGAGTGTTGTACCATGCAGTGGATATCGCTGTTTTCTTACCTTCACTGATGATTTGAGTAGATATAGTGTATATTTACTTAATGAAACACAAGTCTGAATCATTTGAAAGGGTTCAAACAAATTCAGAATGAAGTTTAAGATCATCGTGATAAGAAGATAAAATTGTCTACGATATGATCGTGGAGGTGAATATCTGAGTTACGAGTTTTGCATACAACTTTAGACAATGTGGAAGTTGTTTCACAACTCACGCCACCTGGAACACCATAGTGTGATGGTGTGTCCGAACGTCGTAGTCGTGCTCTATTGGATATGGTGTGAATTATGATGTCTCTTATCGTTTTGCCATTATCGTTTTTTGGATTATGCATTAGAGAAAACTACATTCACTTTAAAAGGGGCACCATCTAAATCCGTTGAGGTGACACCATATGGTTTGGCAAAAACCTAAGTTGTCATTTCTTAGAGTTTAGGAATGCGACACTTATATCTCATAAAGCTCGAACCCAAAGCAGAAAAATGCATCTTCATAGAATACCCTAAGAATAGTTGGGTATACCTTCTATCTCAGATCCGAGCACAAAGTTTATGCCAAGTTTTTGAGTGTATACAAAGTTTATGAGAAACTTGTATTTACAATAAAGTGAGTGGGAGCACTATAGAATTTCTGATAAGCATATGTGGATGACATGTTGTTGATCGAAAATGATGTAGAGTTTCTGGAAAGCATAAAGGGTTGTTTGAAAAAAGTTTTTCAAAGGAAGACCTGGATAAAGCTACTTAATTGGTGGGCAACGAGATCTATAGAGATAGGTCAAGACGCCTGATGAGACTTTCAATGAGTACATACCTTGACAAGATTTTGAAAGAGTTCAAAATGGATCAGTCAAAGAAATTTTTCTTGCCTGATTTGTAAGGTGAGAAGTTGAGTGAGACTCAAAGCTCGACCACAGCAGAAGAAAGAGAAAGGACGAAAGTCGTCCCCTATGCCTTAGCCATCGGCTCTATATTATGCCATGTTGTGTACTACACCTGGTGTGTGCCTTGCCATGAGTGTGTCAAGGGGTACAAGAGTGATCTAGGAGTGGATCACTGGAGAGCGGGTAAAGTTATCCTTTGTAGCCAGAGGACTAAGGAGATGTTTCTTGGTTATGGAGGTGAAAAAGAGTTCATCGTAAAGAGTTACGTCGATGGAAGCTTTAATGCCAATCCGGATGACTCTTAGTAGCAATCTGGATACGTATAGTGGAGCAGTCATTTGGAATGGTTCCAAGTATAGTGTGGTAGCAGTATTTACAGTATGACATAGAGGTTTGCAAAGTTCACACGGATCGGAATGCCACAGACCCGTTGACTAAAAGACCCCTCTCACAAGCAAAGCATGATCAAGCCCCAGAACTCATTGGGTGTTAGATTCATAACAATGCGAATCACATGGTGATGTGAACTAGATTATTAACTCTAGTGCAAGTGGGAGACTATTGGAAATATTCCGTAGAGGCAATAAAAAATTAGTTATTATCATATTCCCTTGTTCATGATAATCTTTTATTATCCATGCTAGAATTGTATTGATCGGAAACTCAGATACATGTGTGGATACATAGACAACACCATGTCCCTAGTATGCCTCTGATGGACTAGTTCGTTGATCAAAGATGGTTAAGATTTTCTAGCCATGGACATGAGATGTCATTTGATAATGGGATAACATCATTAGGAGAATGATGTGATGGACAAGACCCAAACGATAAACGTAGCATATGATCGTGTCAGTTTATTGCTATAATTTTCTGCATGTCAAGTATTTATTCCTATGACCATGAGATCATGCAACTCACTGACACCGGAGGAGTACCTTCTGTGTATCAAACGTCGCAATGTAACTGGGTGACTATAAAGGTCCTCTACAGGTATCTCCGAGGGTGTCTGTTGGGTTGGCATGGATCAAGACTGGTATTTGTTACTCCGTGTGACGGAGAGGTATCTTAGGCCCACTCGGTAATACAACATCACAATAAACCTTGGAATCAATGTGACAAAGTGTTAGCTATGGGATCTTGTCTTACGGAAGGAGTAAAGGGACTTCCCGGTAACGAGATTGGACTAGGTATAGAGATACCGATGATCGAATCTCACACAAGTAACATACCGAAGAACAAAGGGAACATCATACGGGATTAACTGAATCCTTGACATAAAGGTTCAACCTATAAAGATCTTTGTAGAATATGTAGGAACCAATATGGACATCTAGGTCCCACCATTGGTTATTGACCGTAGAGGTGTCTCAGTCATGTCTGCATAGTTCTGGAAATGCAGGGTCTGCACACTTAAGGTTTGGTGACATTTTGGTAGTATAGAGTTATGTATGGTGGTGATCGAAGGTTGCTCGGAGTCCCGGATGAGATCCTGGACATTACGAGGATCTCAAGAATGGTCCGAAGGTAAATATTGATATATAGGAAGTCCTGTTTTGGTTGCCGGAAAAGTTTCGGGCTCATCGGTTGTACCGGGTGTGCCATCGGGAGGGGTATTTCGACCCAAGAGGCTACATGGGCTGTGGGAAGAGGTATACCAGCCCTTAGTGGTTTGGCCTAAGTCCCACAAGAGTCCCATGCGGCTGGAGTGGAAGGAGAAGAAAAAAAGGCCAAGGTGGAAAGAGTTTCCAAGTAGGAAAGGAGGAATCCTAGTCCTACTAGGATTGGAGGAGAATTCCTCCTCTCCTACTTGCGCCAAAGGCCAAGGGCTGGCTTCTTGTGCGCCAGCCTCCTCCCTCCCTCCTCCTATATATACTAGAGGTTTTGTGGCTTTTGAGACACAGAAAAACAGCCACGTGCTACCTCTCCTCTAGATTGTAGTTTCTCCTCTAGATCGGTTTCACTGGTTCTTAGGCAAAGCCCTACTGGAATAGCTCCACCACCATCGCCGTAACGCCGTCGTGCTACTGGAGAACTCATCTACCTCTCCAGTCCCTCTTACTGGATCAAGAAGGTGGAGATCGTCATCGAGCTGTGTGTGTACTGAACGCGGAGGTGCCGTTCGTTCGGTGCTAGATCAGAAGGACCGTGATCAAGATCGCGAGACGATTCGTGATTGGATCCTAGGACGGATCGTGATTAGATCGTGGGACAGATCGTGATGAGATTGCAAAAAGCATCAAGACTGGATCGCGTGACGCATCGTGATGGGATCGCGGGACGCTTGGTGATTTGGATCACAAAGTCGTTCGACTCCATCAACCATGTTTCTTAACGCTTCCCGCTTAGCGATCTACAAGGGTATGTAGATCCACTCTCCCTCTCGTAGATGCTCATCACCATGGATAGATATTGCGTGTGCGTAGGAAATTTTTTGTTTCCCAGGCTATGTTCCGCAACAAATCATAAGAGACATGATATGGCCATAAACTTGTGCTTTTGATCTCCATCTTGAAAGCACTGGCATGATCTCCATCGTCACAGGCATGACACCATGATCTCCATCAACATGTTGCCATCGGGGTTGTCAGGCCCACCATGCTTCTACTACTATTGCTACCGCGTAGTGATAATATAAAGAATTACATAGCGCTTAATGATTGACACGCAGGTCATACAATAATGAAAGACAACCCTATGGCTCCTGCCGGTTGTCGTACTCATCGACATGCAAGTCGTGATATTCTATACAATACATGATCATCTCATACATCACATATATATTATCATGTAATTGGCCATATCACATCACAACATACCCTGCAAAAACAAGTTAGACATCCTCTAATTGTTGTTGCAAGTTTTACGTGGTTGCTACGGGTATTTAGCAAGAACAATTCTCACCTATGCATAACCACAACGGTGATACATAAGTTGCTTTTAAACCTTCTCAAGGACCGCCTTTGTCGAATCCGGTCCAACTAAACTACAATACAGGAATCACGCACTTTGCCGTTTGCCAAGGCTGACGGCAAAGGCATGTATGGCGTACGGCAAAGGTCTTTGCCGTCAGCCAGCAGACAGCCCCACATCCGGTTGAACAAGCTACGGTAAGGGGCACTTTGTCGTCAGTTGGCGGACGGCAAAGATGCAAAGGTCTTTCCGTCTGCTAGCAGACGAAAAAGGGCATAGACGGCACACGTGGCAGCTTAGGTCCGTTAAGAGGTTAACGGCATGCTTTGTCGTCCGCTACTGGACGACAAAGATGCAAAGTTATGTTGTCTGCTAGCGGACGGCAAAAATCCTAATAGGCCAGCCCAGGTTCCCCTAGGTAGCTGCCACGTGGCAGCGGACGGCAAAGCAACCACATAGGCCAGCCCAGTGCCCCAAGGTTGCACAGGTAGCTGCCACGTGGTAGCTTTGCCGTCTGCTGGCTGATGGCAAAGCTCATTGCCGTCCGCCAGCTGACGGCAAAGTGCTTGTAATGCCCCTGTTTTTTCTGTTTTTTCTTAAATTCAATCAATTTCACAAATATATATATATATATACATTTGAAAATACTTTCAACAAGCATACATATCCCTGCCATATGGATATGATCTTCCAACACATATACATACCAACTCAAAATTCCATATCCAACATATATATAGCCAACATATATCCAACAACAAGCATACAATAGTTTCATCCATACATATATAGGTAGAAAGTTTCACATTGTTCTTCCTACAAAATTAAAACAAAAAGAAAGGACAAGGAGAAGAGTAGACTCCATCAACGCAAGCTTCCATGATCTAAAGCAAATCTGCAAATTGGGAAAGAAGAAAGTTAGAAGAAGTAGAAGAAGAAGAATTTTTCTTCTCTTTCTTTTTCTCCTGTTCTTTATCTTCGTCTTCTTCTAATGAAGGTAACTTAGGTAATTATGCCATTTTCTAGCTAAGCTAGGTAAAAATGCTAAGTGTAGGTCATTTTAGAGCTAAGCTAGGTAAATAGGTCATTTTGGAGGTTAATAAGGTTATTAAGTCATTTTCGAGGAAAATAATCTAAGTCAATGTCATTTTGGAGATAACCAAGATTATTATGCCATTTTGACCTAAGTATTCTAAGTATGTCATAAATGAACTAAAGAAACTAAGTATAGGTCATTTTTGAGCTAACCTAGGTAGTTAGGCCATTTTTGAGCTAACTAAGCATATTTATTAATTTTGGAGGACAAAATGGTAAGTGTAGGTCATTTTTGAGATATCCTAGTTAAAATCGGTCATTTTGGATCTAGCTCAGGTTATTTTGTAATTTTGGAGGAAAATAAACTAATGATATGACAGTTTGGAGCTAAACCAGGGTTATTATGCCATTTTTTACCTAAGTAAGCTAATTTAGTCATAAATGAACTCGCTAAGCTAAGTATAGATCATTATTAAGCTATCCTAGGTAGTTATGCCATTTTTAGCTAACTAAGCATATTAAGTCATTTTGGAGGAAAAATGCTAAATATAGGTCATTTTATAGCTTCCTATGTAAAATATGTCATTCTAGAGCTAAGTAAGGTTATTATGTCATTTTCGAGGAAAATAAGCTAAATATAGGTCATTTTGCAGGTAAATAGGTCTTTTCTTAAGCTAAGTATGCATTTCTTAAGCAAAACACTTGGGAAAGCTTACCATCATCATGGAGGTGAAGGACCGGTCAGGTTTGCGCCAGTGGGAGACGGAGAAGGATCGGTCGGGGTTGCGGCAGACGCAGAAGGATCGGTCGATACTTGTCGGGAGGCACGCTGCACCAAAGATCATTTGCAATGTCTCGTCAGCATGATGCAACTCAAATGTGAATACTAGTAACTAATGACCATTCAAATGAAACTCACCATGGGCACTATACCAATCTGGGGCATCGACGGAGGGGTCTGGCCGTTGTTCTGGCACACGGTCTGCACATTTTGTTTTCACGAGTCAGTCATATTAGTTAGTGATGAAACGAACATTACGTGCATGATTTGGCTAATATGCAGGAGAAACTTACCATGAGGAGCTCGTATAGGGACCGGTGAGACACGTCGTTCCAGTTCCTCTCCTCCTCCAACAGCCTAGCCGTCCTCTCCTTCATGTCCCCCTCCCTCTTTGCCGCCTGCCTGTTTGCCTTCGCCAGAAGCTCCTGGGCCCTAGCCTTGATGGCAAGCTCCATTGGCCCTGGACAAGGCCTTATCTCAGGATCTGGGCTCGTCTGGCGCTTCTTGATCTCCGAGAGAGTTTTAGGACAACGTATTAGTCCATCCCCAATGGCTATCGAGCCATGGGGCCTCCCGCTACCAGATATTATCACGAGCTCTGTATCAAAAGGACTCTAGCTCGGGTTGAAGTCCTCCCCTTTCCTCGCCTTCCCCTCATCTCTGTACCTTACGATCTTGTTGTGGGAGGAGATGTTGTTGAAGATTTTTGGATGATCGAGGTCATCCTCAAAGAATGCCTTGGCCTTCTTGAACAAGGCAGTATGGGCCATGGCACAGTGGTCGAACAGCGTTGGCACATCCTACTTGTTGTGCCACGCCTAAAATAGAGGAACAAAATATTAGTTAAGGGCTCAAGCTAGCATGAAGAATGAAATTGAATGAATCATGAAGGAAACCACATACACAGTGATCCCCAAACTCAAACAGGTTGGAGCTCCCTTGATGGTGTGGCACACCTTTCATTTGGGCACGCTTATCCTTGGCCTTGTTGTGGATGGCTAGACATTTGGGAGAGCACCACTCATCCACCAATGCCTCCCAACAGTCCATCCTATCCGCACACCATCTCGGGGGCACCTAAGTTAGACAAGAGAAATTTCAGCGCTACGCGTACGAATCAAATCAAGGAAACTAAGTGCAAGGCCTTAAGAATAGGTAATTACCTTCATGTACTTCTCCTTACTCAGAAAATTGGTGTGCCACTTCTTCTTGGCCCTCTTAATGTTAGTCGAGGCATAGTAGTCTCGAACAGCCTGCACCCGAGCCTCGTGCCGTAAGTTCTGAAGTAGGTGCTTGCACTCGGCTACGAGAACAATAGACGTGGCCGCCTCGTGTTCCTCAAGACACATGTAGAAGGTTTGGAATCAAACAAGACAACACCGATTAGTACAATCACTAGGTGTTGTTGATTTTTAATTCTGTAAAGGAGAAATTACCCAAAACTGCCGGGTCACAATGTCGGCCACCGTCTCGCATAAGACACCATCGACCCTCTCCTCCGGCTGGCTAGGGCAGCCATGTACAGATCCCAGCACAGTGCTACCTGTGGAACCTCACCCTCACCGGGCAACGTGGCCCACCTTGGAAATGGTGCCGGCAAAGCACACCAAGGACCTGGTTGGGCATGTGGACACCAGGGTCGTGTTTCCAACCCCTGCAGTATGACAAGGTTAATACATTAGATATTAATTTGAAGAAAAATGAAGGCAAAAGGTTAAAAAGAGTAAATGCACTTACTTCTCTCCATTAGGCACAATCAACCACCTCTGATCGCGGGTTGCCGGCACGGGCGGGAGCTTTGTACCACCACGCTGGTAGATCTTCTTGCCCTCCTCAACGAGCTCGCCCTTGCTATAGCTATCCTCAGAAAAGCTGTCCTCGCCACCATCAGCCTGGCCACTAGCCTCCGGAGTCACGTGGGACGAAGACTCTGGGACCGGAGTCTCCTGGGATGAAGACTCTGGGACCGTAGTCTCCTAGGACGAAGGCTCGATGACCCAAGGCTCGTCGGCCCGAGGCTTGTGGACCGGAGTCCGAGATGGGTCCAAGTCAGACGGGTCCACCTGATTTAGAGCACTCATGTGATCGGGAGAATCAGCTGGGGTGGCGGCAAGGAAGGCGCAGTAGCCTTCCTACCTCTAGCACCCCTCTTCGTCTTCCCCCGACCTCTCGCAGCCGAATAAGAAGCGCCTGCCGGTGTCTGCATAGTGTGTACCAGCGCTCTCCAGAGGTGCTGTGGTGGAATAATAGCACCCCTCCCAGCACGCACCGAGGAAGGAGGCTCGGAGCACTCTCGACCCGCGCCCACCATTTGTCAACACCTGCAATGACAAAGAGTACACAAATTTAGTACAACATAAAAAAATTGAATACCTAATAACATGAACTAATTAATAATATATATGTACATAATAATAGTTGAATAGCTGACATTACTTATATTAATCTTCATCGTCTATATATGCTCCGGGATCAATAAATGCATAATCATCATCACTATCAGTAATGACGTGCTCATGAGCATCGTCAATAAATGCATCAACATGTGGAAGGCTTCCCTTATGTAATCGGTCAAACATTGACAGGTCATCCGCAGTAGTAACCTCTTCTTCTTCCATCTCTTCTTGTTCCGACACAAGGGTGAAGTCGGATTCGCTGTCGCTGTCTACCTCAATGTTCTGGGGTGAAGTAGAGTGGTTCTTGAAACGTTTTTTGGAAACACATGCTTCTTGGAAGAATTCTCCTTCATATGCGTCTGGGTTAATGTGAGGTTCATAATCATCTTCATTGAGGGGAGGCGGTCTAAAATGTGGCGGCACATCATAAACGACATCCCAACCATTTAGATTTGGATTAGTTTGGCAGGCCCACGGTAGATAGAAAACTTGGGTCGCCTGTTGAGCCATAATATAGACATCGGGAACATCTAAATGGGTGCTTTGTTTGATTTCGACTAGCCCTATATGTTCATGAGTCCTTCTAGTCTCCTTCAGCTGGAACCAAAAACATTTGAAGACCACGACGTTTGTTGGGTTTTCACCAAAGAATGTAAGTTCATAAATTGCTTCAACTCTTCCATAATACTCGACCGCTCCTTCGCCGATAGCAGAGACACAACAATTTGTAGACTTTCGGTCGGCCATAGATAGCTCTTTGCCAAAAGTACGAAAGCGATACCCGTTGATGTCGTATTTGTCAAATGAACGGACCTTATAGTCAAAACCATTAGCCACTTGCCTCAATTCGGAGTCCATAGACTCTGCATTAGCCTACAAGTTTAATACGAAAAGATTGTTGCATTAGCCGCAAACTAGACGAAGAAATGAAATGGTTTAATGGAAATTACCGTTTGTTTGAACCAAGAGATGAAACCGGGATAGCCGCCTCCATGCTTTGCCATAAGCTCATACTCTTCGATGGAATCCTTTTGGATCACCGCTCCATCCGAGAATTTGGCGACGTATTGACTATATCACATATCCGGGAATAAGAGCATTTCAAAGGAATTAGAAGTTGCCAAACAATGTACCGAGAAATTACTCGATGTACGGGCGCACTTCTGTTAGGTTGTTGAAGATATACAATGAAATTGCCCGTGATTCTTCGACATCCAACGCTATTTCTTTCGAAGCACCGGCTGGTGCGAGCTTCCCTTTGAATAGGCTGAGGCTTCGGATTATGCAAATGACAATTCTTGGCTTTGTAGTGTGTTGTCATGAAGTTTGTTGCCTCCTCGGTAATGAATGCCTCAGCCATCGATGCTTTAATTCAACGTTTATTTTTACCATTTTCTTGAAGCTTCTTCTGCATCCTCTTAGTTGCGTAGCACCAACGATTTTGCATGGGACCCCCTATCTTGCCTCGGTCGGGAGATGCAAACTCAAATGCTGCATTGGATTAAAGAATCCCGATGGAAAGATCTTTTCTAACTTGCAGAGCAACTCCGGCGCCAACTCTTCCAGTACGTCTAGCACGTCAGGCGATAGTTCGTTCGCACAAAGACCACGGAAGAAATAGCTCAACTCTGTCAATAATAGCCATTCGTCCTCAGTGATAAAGCCACGCAACATCACAGACATTACCCGCTCAAGCCATATGTGCCAATCATGACTCTTGAGACCAAATATTTACAATTTGTCAAGACTTGCTCCCCTCTTTAGATTCGCTGCATAACTATCGGGGAACATCAACTGCATTTTCACCCACAAGATCATTTCCCTCATAGCTGGCCTTCCAAGATTGAACCATGCCTTTGGCTTCCTCCAGTTCTTCTTTCCTTTCGGTTGTCGCATGTTTTGTAACGGTCTATCCCATAGAGCCTCCTGATCGATTCTAGCCTTAGGATTATCCTTTGACTACCCCTCTATGCCGAACAATGTATGAAAAAGGGCCTCAGTGATATTCTTTTCAGTGTGCATCACGTCGATGTCGTGTGGGCAAAGGAGCTCTTTAAAGTAAGGAGGATCCCATAAGCATATCTTGTGAGTCCAAGCGTGCTTCAAATTATACCCTTCGAAATACCATGGATGATTTGGATCTGGCTCGAGAGCGTTTATCTGATCCAGGGTCTGTTGGCCTGTCAAAGCAGGTGGTGCAGAGTTTTTTACAACTCTACCATTCATGAAATTCTTCTTGTCTTTTCTGAGCTTACGTCGAGGATCCAGGAACTGTCTATGCAAGTCGAAGCAAGAATACTTGCAACCCGCCTGCAACCAACGGATCTCAAGAGTTGCCTTGCATGTGGGGCATGGGAACCTTCCATGCACACACCAGCCAATGAATAGCGCATACACCGACAAGTCATGCGTCGAGTACATGTACCACACATGCATTTTGAAGTTTTCTTTCGAAGCAACATCATATGTCTTGATCCCATTATCCCAAGCTTCTTGCGGTTCATCCTTAAGCAGCTACATGTACACATTCATATTCTTTCCCGGATAGTTGCGCCCTGGAATTATCAACGTCAAGAAAATGTTCTTTCTTTTCATAATCACTCCGGGGGAAGATTGAGTGGAATGACAAATACAGGCCAGTGATTATATTGCGTTGCCATCATACCAAACACTTGGAACCCATCCCTGTTGATGGCGACTCGAGGATGCCTTGGATCTGCCGCTTTATCCTTATGCAATGCATCGAAGTGCTTCCACACAAAAGCGTCTAAAGTGTGGCCCAATATCGGATTCCCATCAGTATCTAGTTCGGTTCTATTGCCCAATTTATGCCACGTCATCTGTCTGGCCGTCTCTTCGACCATGAAAAGACGTTGAAGTCTTGGTATGATTGGCATATACCGAAGAACATTAACTGGGATTTTGGGATGACTCTTCAAACCCATACCATCGTCTACCACAACATACCTAGAAGACTTGCAAATGGGACAATAGTTGAAGCCCGCATACTCAAGCCTAAATAAGGCACATCCATTCTCACAGGCATCTATCTTCTCATAGGGCATCTTAAGCGCACGTAGGATTTTGTCCGACTAGTACAGGTTTGCTGGCAATACATGGCCTTTGGGTAGAAAGCGTCCAAATATCGTCATCATCGCGTCGTAGCATTCTCTGCCCAGGTTGAACTGAGCCTTCAGAGCCATTACTTGCGCGATGGCATCCAGCTGACAAAGCTCAGTGTGCTCGTGGAGAGGACGTTTTGAATACTCCAACATTTCATAGAAGGCCTTTGTAGATTCCACCATCTCATCGTCTGAATCCCGAGGATGAGCAAAGTCTTGCACCAAGTCTTTGATCCCGGTACCATGCTCGTCGGTGCGACGACGAACCACCTCAGCTCTGGCACGTTGGGAAGACTCACCATGAAATGTCCAGACCATATAATTAGGCGTAAACCCACTTCTGTAGGTGTTTGATCATTTCAAACTTTGACCTCTTATGATAGTTGTCGCAATCAACACAGAGGCACCAGGTTGTTTTCTGTCCATTTGCAAATGCGGCCCTCACAAATCCCTTGGTTTTCGTTATTCATTCATGGGTCATGTCTTTCTGACTAGTGTGACGGGTGTACATCCACCCAGAATCACTCATCTTGCCTAGCTATTCGACACACAAGAAATATATACATAATTCAGGAAACCATATTCATCAGTTAATAGATTTTGTCAGTTTTATTACGTCCATGCAACCTAATCCCACCAGAGTATGTGTAGATTGGGTTCGTTTTCCCATGCTCTGGTCCAGATCCGACGCAAAATTTCGGCAGCACCTCCTCGATGTTCTCCTGATACACGTCTCGGCAATAAGTAGAGAGGAGTGTACCTGGAGAACAACAGGGAGGCACTAATGAAATTCTGCATCGGATCCGGAGCAGAGCATATGGGAAAACAAACCCCATCAACACATACTCGGGTTGTCCATGGATAACGTTGGACAATTCGAAAGAATCATGGTTATAAATATGCTAATGTATGCATATTTATAGATGTAACCCTTTCGAATAGGAGAGGCATATTGATCACGCATACTGATGATTGAAGACACCTATAGCTAGCAAGTTTCATCGGCATGAAGACCGGAACAGAGCAAAAAAAATTAAGGGTGCCGGGGGAGAAGATGTCATTTGTGCTCACCAACAAACGCAGCAGGGGAGCTCTTCAAATGCATGGGGAGGTCTTCGAACAACTGCACTTTGAAATTCACCTGAGCAACACAAAATATGATGTCCTCCTCGGCCTCACGAAGGCCGAAGAGCACCTTTTTGGTCAAAAGGAGGCAAAATAGGTGTCCGGGGTCGGGGGTCAGTCGAATCGGGAGACAGTGGCATCAGGGGTCACTGGCGTTGGCGGTAGGGGGTCGGTGGTGTTGAGAGTCAGGGGTCGGTGGCGTTGGTGGTCGGGGGTCGATGGCGTCGGTGGTCGGGGGTGTCGGTGGTCGGGGGTCGATGGCATCGGTGGTCAGGGGTCGAGGGACGGGGGTCCGGGGCATCGAGGGTCGGTGGCGTCGGGGGTTGGCGGTCGGTGGTGTTAGGGGTCGAGGGTGGGTGGCGTCGGAGGTTGGGGGTTAGTGGCGTCGGGAATCGGGGGCTCTTCTCTTCTTCTTCTTCTTCTTCTTCTTCTTCTTCTTCTTCTTCTTCTTCTCTTCTTCTTTTCTTCTCCTCCTCCTCCTCTTCTCCTTCTTTTCCTGTCCTCCTCCTCTTCTTCTTCTTCTTCCTCTTCTTCTTCTTCTTCTTCCTCTTCTTCCTTCTTTTCGTTTCTCCACTTCTTCTTCTCCTCTTCTCCTCTTTTTCTTCTTCTTCTTCTTCTTCTCCTCCTCCTCTTCTTCTTCTTCCTCTTCTTCTACTTATTCTTATTTTCTTATTTTTTCATCTTTCTTCTTTCTCCTTCTAATTATGTAAATCTAATATAAATTAAACCTAAACTAAACCTAAAACTAAACCTAAACTATATCTAAACTAAACCTAAACCTAAAAAACAAAAAAAGGTTAAGAGAAGCTCACCTTGGACGGGAGGAGGGGGCCTGTGGAGGAGGGTCGCCGTAAGGGAGGGGGCGGCGCTACGGCATGCCTCGGGGCGGGGCTCGGGCGGCCGCCACGGGGGAGGGGGCGGCCATAGCGACAGGGCCTTGGCAGGGTGGCAGGGCGAGGTGGTCGGCAGGTGGCGGTGCGACATGGCTGGCACGTAGCGGGCCGGGGCGGCTTGGTGTCAGGGGCGGCAGGGGCGGTGGGGGTTGGGGGCGGCGGCCGGGGGGTGCGGTGGGGGTCGGTGGAGGAGAGAGAGCCAGAGAGAAGAGAGAGGAGGTGTCAAGGGTGGGCCGTTAGCCGTTAGGTAGCCTTTTCTTTGTCATCTGCTAAGAGACGACAAAGAGGTGGGCTGGGCCGTTATAGTGTTCAGGCCTCCACTGGACCCCACCCCACCTCTTTGCCATCTGCTAGCGGACGACAAAGATTCTTTGCCATCTGCCAACAAACGACAAACAACTGGCTGATGGCAAATAGTATCTTTGCCATCAGCCAGTTCAGTGTCGTCTATTTTTTGTAAATGGATGGCAAAGACCTTCTTTGCCGTCTGCTAGCAGACGACAAAGTGCAGGCAGATAGCAAATTCCCTGATTCTAGTAGTGGTAGGAGAAACAGACACCCTCTAGCCATCGTTGTGCAATGAAGTTACACATCACTCGATGGAACCGGTCTCTTGTAAGCGTACAAGTAAGGTTTGTCCGGGCCGCTTCATCCCACAATACCGCTGAACCAAAACACGGCCAAGGGAGGAAGCAATCTAAGAATCAACGCCCACAAACTCCTTTGTGTTATACTCGAGATCTCATCTACACATAGACCTAGCTCATGATGCCACTGTTGGGGAACGTTGCATGGGAAATAAAAAATTCCTACGCGTACGCACGATCTATCCATGGTGATGAGCATCTACGAGAGCGAGAGTGTATCCACATACCCTTGTAGATCGCTAAGCGGGAAGCGTTAAGAAACACGGTTGATGTAGTCAAACGTCTTCGCGATCCAAATCGCCGAGCGTCCGCAATGCCATCACAATCCGTCCCGCAATCTCATCACGATCCATCCCGCAATCCAATCATGCATCGTCTCGCGATCTTGATCACGGTCCTTCCGATCTAGCACCGAACGGACGGCACCTCCGCGTTCATCACACGTACAGCTCGATGACAATCTCCACCTTCTTGATCCAGCAAGAGGGAGTGGAGAGGTAGATGAGTTCTCCGGCAACACGCCGTCTTTACTGCGATGGTGGTGGAGCTATTCCAGCAGGGCTTCGCCTAAGCATCGCTGAAACCGATCTAGAGGAGAAACTATGATCTAGAGGAGAGGTAGCACGTGGCTGTTTTTCTGTGTCTCTAAACCCTAAAAACCTCTAGTATATATATAGGAGGAGGGAGGGAGGAGGCTGGCGCACAAGGAGCCAGATCTTGGCCTTTGGCGGAAGGAGGAGAGGAGGAATCCTCCTCCAATCCTAGTAGGACTAGGATTCCTCCTTTCCTACTTGGAAACCCTTTCCACCTTGGCCTTTTTTCCTTCTCCTTCCAATCCAGCCCACACGGGCCTCCTGTGGGACTTAGACCATCCCATTAAGGGCTGGTATACCTCTTCCCATAGCTCATGTAGCCTCTTGGGTCGAAATACCCCTCCCGATGGTCCCCCGGCACCCTCCCGGCACTCCCGATACACTACCGATGAGCCCGAAACTTTTCCGGCGAGCAATACAGGACTTCCTATATATCAACCTTTACCTTCGGACCATTCTGGAGCTCCTCATGACTTCCGAGATCTCATCCGGGACTCCGAAGAACCTTCGGTCACCACCATACATAACTCTATACTACCGAAACGTCACCGAACCTTATGTGTGCAGACCCTGTGGATTCAAGAACTATGTAGACATGACCAAGACACCTCTACGGTTAATAACCAATAGCAGGACCTGGATGCCCATATTGGTTCCTACATATTCTATGAAGATCTTTATCGGTTGAACCTCTATGTCAAGAATTCAGTTAATCCCCTATGTTGTTCCCTTTGTTCTTCAGTATGTTACTTGCCCGAGATTCGATCATCAGTATCTCTATACCTATTTCAATCTCGTTACTGGCAAGGTTCTTTACTCGTTCCGTAATACAAGATCCTATGGCTAACACTTAGTCACATTGCTTGCAAGGCTTATTGTGATGTTGTATTACCGAGTGGGCCCTGAGATACCTCTCTGTCACACGGAGTAACAAATCCCAGTCTTGATCCATGCCAACCCAACAGACACCCTCGGAGATACCTATAAAGCACCTTTATAGTCACCCAGTTATGTTGCGATGTTTGATACACACAAGGTACTCCTTCGGTGTCGGTGAGTTCCATGATCTCATGGTCATAGGAATAGATACTTGACATGCAGAAAACTGTAGCAATAAACTGACACGATCATATGCTATGTTTATAGTTTTGGTCTTGTCCATCACATCATTCTCCTAATGATGTGATCCCATTATCAAATGACATATCATGTTCATGGCTAGGAAACCTTAACCATCTTTGATTAACGAGCTAGTCCATCAGAGGCATACTAGGGACATGGTGTTCTCTATGTATCCACACATGTATCTGAGTTTCCGATCAATACAATTGTAACATGGATAATAAACAATTATCATGAACAAGGAAATATGATAATTACTAATTTATTATTGCCTCTAGGGCATATTTCCAACAGAAGGAGCATAGATGCCCCAAGCTATACTTTCATGGAGTGGAGAGTGCTCGGGTGATAGCGTCCCAGTGTCCGGGCGATCGTTTATTTGAGTGATTTGTAATGTGTCCGAAGACTTTTTCCAAACTTTTTATGATATTAGTTATTGTTCTTATATGGTTTTGTATTCCTTTATAACTCCTATGTGGCCTAATTATGAAAGATGCGAGTCGTCGGCTTCAGCCCCCATATAGATACTACATGGAGTGTCTATGCCAATGTGGTATGTTCCTTAGCCGAATTATCGGAACCCGAAGGCGGTACAGTGCAGCAGACTAGACAATCAGACTATAGTGCTTTATTTATTTCACTTAGGCATAGGGGCGCGAAAAGGACTATGGGAAGCGTATGATTAGCCACCGAAGTGTTGTGATGTTCGGACGAAAAGTGGCCAAGGCCGGTATCAAAATGTTTGCATAAAGGGCAAAGTCCTCGTATAATGCAGAATAATCGCTTAAAAGGATTGAAGTATAATACTTCCAGCTTCGGTTCACAAACCGGATCTCGCATACTATGACAGTCAGTTTTTGGTTTTCTCCCCTGAGGTGCTTGACCAGACTATCCGGAAGCACAATGTAGTGGTGCTCCCTTTGCCCTTTTAGCTGAACAAGCGGAACGTAAAGGGGCAAGCACAGGAGCCAGGCAACCCAACTATTGACCAAAGACA
Organism: Hordeum marinum; assembly: GCA_022496015.1. Lineage (NCBI taxonomy): Eukaryota > Viridiplantae > Streptophyta > Magnoliopsida > Poales > Poaceae > Hordeum > Hordeum marinum. Next base: position 416,141,570 of record CM039678.1, on the reverse strand, counting down.
TAGTTTGGAACCAATGCATATAAAGCAAACATCAAGATGTCGAACGCATGATAGAATGTACATAAGGCGAACTTTTTTAAAACTTGAGCCCCCGGTCTATTAGCCGGTTGCCTCGCATCATACCGAACAGGTCCATGAGAAGAAGGGGAGCGGTGAAAATGTGCATCGAGATAGAAAAGGTGAGGCAAACTTGTGCCACGAAATTTACATTTTTACAACAACTATTATAGCTCGGATTGCCGAAGCAACTGTTTACATGCATGTAAAAGAAAGAAACTATGCAGGAGTTGTTGTACCGGGCGTCTTCGATTGATAACGTGACGTCCTCAACATGCCTCGTTGCTAGTTGACTCCTACTCTTAGATGCACCTTGATGGGTGTTAGTGTTCGGCGAACGGATCTTGCAAACAAGGTCTTGAGAGGACGCTGAATTGTAGATGAGCTTCACGCCATAGGTAGGTTCTTTAGGAGCACCTTCATTTTGTTCGAGGACGTGTTAAGGGTAGAGGTTTGGTCCAGCTAAACACTCATATTTATGTCCCCACCACTACCTATGGAATTTCAAGTGCGAAGTTGTGCCTGCTTGGCACGTACTTTGCTGGTCTCAAGGTTGAGCGGTGGGGGCGAGTCCCTAACGGAGGGAGGAGGAAGGATCTGAGTTTTCAGTCTCAAACCGAACTCGCTTACCAGCCTTGTGTGCCTTTATGGCTGATATCGGAACTTACCAATCTTCTTTATAGTTGAATTCGGCCACCAGGGCTAGTGCATCTTCCTCAGTTCTAAGGGAGCGCTCTGTATTTCCGTTAACAGTAATGACCCCCTTGGGGCCTGGCGTCTTGAGCTTGAGGTATGCATAATGTGGGACTATGTTGAAATGAGTGAACACTGTCCGGCCAAGCAGCACGTGACAGCTGCTACGGAAGGGCACCGTGACGAATATCAAGTCTTCTCTGCGAAAGTTATCGGGCGAGCCGAACACAACTTCCAGGGTTACGGAACCCGTACATCGGGCCTCAACGCCTGTGATCACTCCTTTGAAGGTAGTCCTACTGGGTTTGATCCTTGACGGATCAATGCCCATCCTTTTCACCGTATCTGAGTAAATCAGGTTAAGACTACTTCCTCCGTCCATTAGGACTTTTGTGAGGTGATACCCATCTATAATGGGGTCTAGGATGAGGGCCGCTGAACCCCCATGATGGATACTGGTCGGGTGATCGCACCGATCAAAAGTGATCGGGTATGGCGACCATGGGTTGTACTTCGAGGCTACGGCTTCCACAGCGTAGACCCCCCGAAGGGCGCGCTTCCTCTCCTTCTTAGGTATATGGGTGGCGTATATCTATTCACCGTTTTTACTTCGGGAGGAAATTTCTTTTGTCCGCCACCAATTGGACCACGAGGCTCATCCGCGTCCTCGCTGCGACAGCTTTTGCCTTGGTCCTCGGGTGGTATCTTGCCGGCCTATTTAAACACCCAGCAATTGTGGTGAGGGTGGTTGGCGGGCTTCTCCGAAGTCCCATGGATTTGGCAAGGTCTTTCCATGATCTTCTCCATCTGGGTGGGTTTGTCATGATTGCCTTTAGGAGGTTTCTTCTGCTGCCCAGGTCGGGAGTTGCGAAATCCGGCGTTTACACCCTTGTCATCGGCATCACTATTATTGTGCCGGCACTTATTCTTATTGTGCTTTAGTTTTCCATTGCCATCCCAGGATTCAGAGGCTACGGGATCTTCGGAATTGTGGCTGCATTTTGCCAGCCAATTGTCTACGTCCATGCAAAAGCAGGTCATGAGGGTAGTGAGGGCGGACATGGTCCGAGGTTTATCTGGGCCAAGCTGGTGGGCCAACCATTCGTCCCGAATAATGTGCCGGAAAGAAGTTATGGCCTCGGCATCCGGACAGTCGACAAACTGGTCCTTGTTGGTCAAGAACCGGTTAAAGAATTGCCGAGTAGACTCGCCGGGCTTCTGGACGACATTGCACAGATCGAAAGAGTCCGGCGGGCGGACATAGGTTCCCTAGAAGTTAGAGAGGAACGCATCTTCCAGGTCTTCCCAGAATCCAATGGAGTTTTTGGGGAGGCTGTTTAACCAATGCCGAGCTGGCCCCTTAAGCTTAAGTGGTAGATATTTGATGACATGGAGATCGTCTCCTCGTGCCATATGGATATGGAGCAGGAAGTCCTCAATCCATATGGTTGGGTCAGTAGTCCCATCATACCATTTTATATTCACAGGTTTAAACCCCTCGGGGAATTGATGTCGCATTACCTCATCTGTGAACCACAGTGGGTGAGCGGTACCTCTGACCCATGTTCTGTCGCGCCTGTATTCGTTGTCTGTGCGAGTCCGGTTGCATTCCCGGACTCTGTTGTTTTGGTCGAGACATGGTCTATGCCCACCCCGTCTATCGGGCGAGTATTCTCTAGATTCGTAGATGGATCTTTTATGGCCTGCTTTGTGATCCAGGTCATCTCGCAGGTCAAACCTGTCATTGGGCTCTAATGGCTCCTTACCCCGTCTTCGGGGCATTGCCGGTATATAACCGGTGTCGTCAGTTGTCCTGTCCCGGCCACGAGGGGCGGTCCGGCTTGTCATATTAAGTACAGTTTGGAGACAAGGTATCAGTGAGTTCGTCATCGAATTACGGCAACAGCCTCCTTCGTGGCTTGCTTTTAGGCTGGTTTGACAGACCGGTGCCGTATACTTCCTCTGCTGAGAAGACTTTCGTCCATCGATCATTGAGATCATCCTGTTTGGCTTTGAGTTGTTGTTGGAGAACGTCGCATGGGAAACAAAAAAATTCCTATGCACACGCAAACCTATCCATGGTGATGAGCATCTACGAGAGGGAGAGTGGATCTACATACCCTTGTAGATCGCTAAGCGGGAAGCGTTAAGAAACGCGGTTGCTGTAGTCGAACATCTTCGCGATCCAAATCGCCGAGCGTCCCGCGATCTCATCACGATCCGTCCCGCGATCTCATCACGATCGGTCCCGTGAACTCACCACGATCCGTCCCGCGATCTCATCACGATCCGTCCCGCGATCTCATCATGATCCATCTCGTGGCCTTGATCACGGTCCTTCCGATCTAGTACCGAACGGACGGCATGTCCGCATTCAGCACACGTGCAGCTTGATAACGATCTCCGCCATCTTGATCCAGCAAGAGGAGGTGGAGAGGAGAGAGAGTTCACTGGCAGCGTGACGGCGCTCCGGTGATGGTGGTGGAGCAATTCTGGCAGGGCTTCGCCTAAGCGCTTCAGAAATCCGATCTAGAGGAGCACCGGTGAAACGGGTAGCACGTGGCCGTAAACTGTGTCCAAACAACACCCAATCCATCAGTATATAAAGGAGGGAGAGAGAGGAGGGCTGTCGCAAGGAAAAACTCCAATAGGAGTCAGCCAAACTAGAGGGGGAGGAGCCACTCCTAGTAGGAGTAGCACTCTTCCTTTTTAGCCTTTTTTCCACCTTTTCCTTTAGGACTTTTGCCTCCTGCGCCATGGGCCTTCGTGTGGCTGTTTTTCCAGCCCACTAAGGTCTGGTTATTATTCTCCCACAGCCCATGGACCTCATGGGGTCGAAATACCCCTCCCGGAGGTCCCCCGGTACACTACCGGCACTCCCGGTACACTACCGATGAGCACGAAACTTTTCCGGCGACCAAACTGGGACTTCCTATATATGAATCTTTACCTCCGGACCACTCCGCAGCTCCTCGTGACATCCGGGATCTCATCCGGGACTCCTAACAACCTTCGGTCACCACCATACATAACTCTACACTACCGAAACGTCACCAAACCTAAGTGTGCAGACCTTGCGGGTTCGAGAACTATGTAGACATGACCGAGACATCTCTACGGTCAATAACCAATGGCGGGACCTACGAAGATCTTTATCGGTCGATATGTCAAGGATTCAGTTAATCCCGTATAACGTTCCCTTTGTTCTTCGGTATGTTACTTGCCCGAGATTCGATCGTCGGTATCTCCATACCTAGTTCAACCTCGTTACTGGCAAGTCTCTTTACTCGTTCCGTAATACAAGATCCCGTGACTAACACTTAGCCACATTGCTTGCAAGGCTTGTTGTGATGTTGTATTACCGAGTGGGCCCTAAGATACCTCTCCGTCACACGGAGTAACAAATCCCAGTCTCGATCCATGCCAACTCAACAGACACCATCGGGGATACCTGTAGAGCACCTTTATAGTCACCCAGTTATGTTGCGACGTTTGATATACACAAGGCACTCCTTCGATATCCATGAGTTGCATGATCTCATGGTCATAGGAACATATACTTGACATGCATGAAACAGTAGCAATAAACTTACACGATCATATGCTATGTTTGTAGTTTGGGTCTTAGCCATCACATCCTCCTCCTGATGATGTGATCCCATTATCAAATGACATCTCATGTCCATGGCTAGGAAACCTTAACCATCCTTTGATCAACGAGCTAGTCCATTAGAGGCATCCTAGGTACATGGTTTTGTCTATGTATCCACACATGCATTTAAGTCTCTGATCAATACAATTATAGCATGGATAATAAACGATTATCATGAACAAGGAAATATGATAATAAATAATTTATTATTGCCTCTAGGGCATATTTCCAACAGTCTCCCACTTGCACTAGAGTCAATAATCTAGTTCACATCACCATGTGATTCGCATTGTTATGAATCTAACACCCAATGAGTTCTGGGGCTCGATCATGCTTTGCATGTGAGAGAGGTCTTATAGTCAACGGGTCTACGATATTCAGATCCGTGTGTACTTTGCAAATCTCTATGTCAAACCGTAAACACTGCTACCACACTCCACTTGGTACTATTTCCAAGTGGCTGCTCCACTATACGTATCCAGATTGCTACTACTAGTCATCCAGATAGGTGTTAAAGCTTGCATCGACGTAACTCTTTACGACGAACTCTTTATCACCTCCATAATCAAGAAACATTTCCTTAGTCCTCTGGTTACTAAGATAATTCTGACCACTGTCCAGTGATCCACTCCTGGACCACTCTTGTACCCCTTGACAGACTCATGGCAAGGCACACACAGGTGCGGTACACAGCATGGCATAATATAGAGCCTATGGCTAAGGCATAGGGGACGACATTCGTCCTTTCTCTTTCTTCTGCCGTTGTCGAGCTTTGAGTCTCACTCAACTTCACACCTTACAAATCAGACGAGAACTATTTCTCTGGCTGATCCATTTTGAAATCTTTCAAAATCTTGTCAAGGTATGCACTCATTGAAAGCCTCATCAAGCATCTTGATCTATCTCTATAGATTTTGATGTTCAACAATTAGGTAGCTTTATCCAGGTCTTCCTTTGAAAAACACTTTTCAAACAACCTTTTATGCCTTCCATAAATTCTACATTATTTCCGATCAACAATATGTCAACCACATATACTTATCAGAAACTCTACAGTGCTCCCACTCACTTTATTGCAAATACAAGTTTCTCGTAAACTTTGTATAAACTACAAAACTTTGATCACCTCATCAAAGCGTATATTTTAACTCCGAGATGCTTGCTTCATTCCATGGAAGGATCACCGGAGCTTGCACACCTTTTAGCACCCTTAGGACTAACAAAACCTTCTGGTTGTATCACATACAACCTTTCCTCAAGTAAACCATTAAGGAAACGATGTTTTGACATCCATCTGCCAGATTTCATAATTGAAAACATAGCAACTGCTAACATAATTCCAACAGACTTCAGCACCACTACGATTGAGAAAGTCTCATCGTAGTCAACTCCTTGAACTTGTCACAAACATCTTTGCAACAAGTCGAGCTTTACAAATAGTGACATTCACCATCAGTGTCTGTCTTCATTTTAAAGATCCATTTGTACTCAATGACCTGCCGTCCAATGAGCAAGTCTACCAAAGTCTACACTTGGTTTTCATACATGGATCCTATCTCAGATTTCATGGCTCCAACCATTTGTCGGAATCCGGGCCCATCATCCCTTCTCCATAGCTCGTAGGTTCATCGTTGTCCAACAACATGATCTCCAAGACATAGTTGTCGTACCACTTAGGAGCAGTACACATCCTTGTCGACCTACGAAGTTTGATAGTAACTTGATCCTGAAGCTTCATGATCATCATCATTAACTTCCTCTTCAACTAATGTAGGCTTCACAGAAACATCTTTCTGCGCTATGCTACTCTCTGGTTGAACAAAGGTTTAACAACCTCATCAAGTTCTATCTTCCTCCCACTCAATTCTTTCGAGAGAAACATTTCCTCGAGAAAGGATTCGTTTAAGCAACAAACAGTTTGCACTAGGATCTGAGATTGAAGGTTCACCCAACTGATCTTAGGGTATTCTATGAAGATGCACTTGTCCGCCTTGGGTTCGACCTCATTAGGTGAAAACATTTTCCACACAAGTGTCACAGCCCCAAATATTAAGAAATGACAGCTTAGGTTTCTATCAAACCATAATTCACATGGTGTCATCTCAACGGATTTAGATGATGCCCTATTTAAAGTGAATGTAGTTGTCTCTAATGCATAACCCCAAAAATTATAGTAGTAAAACGATAAGAGACATCACAGTATGCACTATATCAATAGAGCATGACTATGATGTTCGGACACACCATCACACCATGGTGTTCCAGGTGGCATTAGTTGTGAAACAAATTTCACATTGTCTTAAGTTGTATGCCAAACTCGTAACTTAGATATTCACCTCCACAATCATATCGCAGTCATTTTTATCTTCTTGTCACGATGATCTTTAAACTTCACTCTGAATTTGCTCGAACCTTTCAAACGATTCAGACTTGTGTTTCATTAAGTAAATATACACTATATCTACTCAAATCATCAATGAAGGTAAGAAAATAACAATATCCACTGCACACTACAAGACTCACTAGATTGCATACATCAACATGTAGCATTTCCAATGAATCACTTTCCCGCTCCATCCAACGGGGTCCTTTAGTCATCTTACCCAAGAGGCATGGTTCGCATGTCTCAACCGATTCGAAATCGAATGAGTCCAAATATCCATCAGCATGGAGTTTCTACATGCGCTTTATACCAATATGACATTTTGCGCCAGTGCCACAAGTATGTGGTACTATCATTATTAACTTTGTATCTTTTGACATTAATGTTATGAACATGTGTACTACTACGATCAAGATTTCAACAAACCATTCTCACTGGGTGCATGACCATTGAAGGTATTATTCATGTAAACAGAATAACCATTATTCTCTAACTTAAATGAATAACTGTATTGCAATAAACATGATCTAATCATGTTCATGCTCAACGCAAAACACCAAATAACATTTATTTAGGTTCATCACTAATCCTGAAGGTAGAGAGAGCGTGCGATGTTGATCACATGAACCTTGGAAACACATCCAACACATATCGTCACCTCACCCTTAGCTAGTTCTCCGTTTATTCCGTAGCTTTTGTTTTGAGTTACTAACATTTAGCAACCGAACCGGTATCCAATACCCAGGTGCTACTAAGAGTACTAGCAAGGTACACATTAATAACTCGTATATCAAATATACTTCTATCAATGTTGCCAGCCTTCTTATCTACCAAGTATCTAGGGTTGTTCCGCTTTAGCAACCGCTCACCTCATAACAGAAGCACTTAGTCTAGGGTTTGAGTTCAACTTTGGGTTGCTTCACTGGAGCAGCAACTGACTTGCTATCCATGAAGTTTCCCTCCTTGCTCTTGCCCTTCTCGAAACTAGTGGTTTGATTAACCATCAACACTTGACGCTCCTTCTTGATTTCTACCTTCGCGGTGTCAAACATCGCGAACAGCTCAGGGATCAACATTTCTTTCCCTGGCATTTTATAGTTCATCACCAAGTTCTAGTAGCTCAGTGACCGTGACTTGGAGAACAACATCAATCACTATCTTATCTGGAAGATCAACTCCCACTTGATTCAAGCGATTGTAGTACCGAGACAGTCTGAGCACATGCTCAACGATTCGGCTATTCTCTTTCATCTTGCAGGCGAAGAATCTCGTTGGAGATCTTCTATCTCGCAACTCGGGCACGAGCCTGAGATCACAATCTCAGCTCTTAGAACATCTCATATGTTCCGTGACGTTCAAAATGTTTCGGAGCCTCAATTCTAAGCCGTAATGCATGACGCACTAAACTATCAAGTAGTCATGGAAACGTGCCTGTCAGATGTTCACAACATCTACAGACGACGCTAGATGGGGTGGCGCACTGAGCGGTGCATTAAGGACATAAGCCTTCTGTGCAGCAATGAGGACAATCCTCAGATCACGGACCCAGTCCGCAATTTTGTTACCAACATCTTTCAATTCTATTTGTCTAGGAACATATAAAAAACAAGGGAGCTACAGCGCGAGCTAGTAATCTACAACATAATTTGCAAAGACACTTTGACTATGTTCATGGTAATGAGTTCAATTAATCATATTACTTAAGAACTCCCACTCAAATTGACATCCCTCCGATCATTCGAGTGATACATGATCCAAATTCACCAACTCAAGTCCGATCATCACGTGAGTTGAGGTGGCTGCAATGGTGAACATCATCATGTTGATCATATCTACTATATGACTCATGTTCGACCTTTCGGTCTCTTGTGTTCCGAGGCCATGTCTGTACATGCTAGGCTCGTCAATTTTAACCCGAGTGTTCTGCATGTGCAACACTGGCTTGCACCCGTTGTATGTGAACGTAGAGTCTATCACACCCGATCATCACGTGGTGTCACAACACGACGAGCTTTCGCAACGGTGCACACTCGGGGAGAACACAATTTATCTTGAAATTAAGTGAGGGATCACCTTATAATGCTACCGTCGTCCTAAGCAAAACAAGGTGCATAAAAGGATTAACATCACATGCAAATCATAAGTGACATGATATGGCCATGAACTTGTGCTTTTGATCTCCATCTAGAAAGCACCGGCATGATCTCCATCGTCACCGGCATGACACCATGATCTCCATCATCTTGATCTCCATCAACGTGTCGCCATCGGGGTTGTCACGCCCTGCATGCTTCTACTACTATTGCTACCGTTTAGCGATAAAGTAAAGCATTACACAGCGCTTAATGATTGACACGCAGGTCATACAATAATTAAAGGCAACCCTATGGCTCCTGCCGGTTGCCGTATTCATCGACATGCAAGTCGTGATAATCTATACATCACATGATCATCTCATACATCACATATATCACATCATGTAATTGGCCATATCATATCACAACATACCCTGCAAAAACAAGTTAGACGTCCTCTAATTGTTGTTGCATGTTTTACGTGGCTGCTACGGGTATCTAGCAAGAACGATTCTCACCTACGCATAAACCACAACGGTGATACACTAGTTTCTTTTCAACCTTCTCAAGGACCGCCTTTGTCGGATCCGATCCAACTAAAGTGAGAGAAACTATCACCCGCAAGCCATCTAGGCAACAAGTTGCATCGAGGGAACCGGTCTCTCGTAAGCGTATGAGTAATGTTGGTCCGGGCCGCTTCATCTCACAATCCCGCTGAACCAAAATACGACCAGGGGAGGAAGGAATCTAAGCATCAACGCCCACAAACCTTTTGTGTTCTACTCGAGATCTCATCGAACCATCAACCTAGCTCATGATACCACTGTTGGAGAACGTCGCATGGGAAACAAAAAATTTCCTATGCACACGCAAACCTATCCATGGTGATGATCATCTACGAGAGCGAGAGTGGATCTACATACCCTTGTAGATCGCTAAGCGGGAAGCGTTAAGAAACGCGGTTGGTGTAGTCGAACATCTTCGCGATCCAAATCGCCGAGCGTCCCGCGATCTCATCACGATCCGTCCCGCGATCTCATCACGATCCGTCCCGTGAACTCACCACGATCCGTCCCGCGATCTCATCACGATCCGTCTCGTGGCCTTGATCACGGTCCTTCCGACCTAGTACCGAACGGACGGCACCTCCGCGTTCAGCACACGTGCAGCTTGATGACGATCTCTGCCGTCTTGATCCAGTAAGAGGAGGTGGAGAGGATAGAGAGTTCACCAGCAGCATGACGGCGCTCCGGTGATGGTGGTGGAGCAATTCCGGCAGGGCTTCGCTTAAGCGTTGCTGAAATCCGATCTAGAGGAGCACCGGTGAAACGGGTAGCACGTGGCCGTAAACTGTGTCCAAACAGCACCCAATCCACCAGGAGTCGGCCAAACTAGAGGAGGGCTGGCACAAGGAAAAACTCCAATAGGAGTCGGCCAAACTAGAGGGGGAGGAGTCATACTCCTCCTCCACTCCTAGTAGGAGTAGCACTCTTCCTTTTTAGCCTTTTTTCCACCTTTTCCTTTAGGACTTTTGCCTCCTGCGCCATGGGCCTTCGTGTGGCTGTTTTTCCAGACCACTAAGGGCTGGTTATTATTCTCCCACAGCCCATGGACCTCTTGGGGTCGAAATACCCCTCCCGGAGGTCCCCCGGTACACTACCGGCACTCCCGATACATTACCGTTGAGCCCAAAACTTTTCCGGCGACCAAACTGGGACTTCCTATATATGAATCTTTACCTACGGACCATTCTGGAGCTCCTCGTGACATCCGGGATCTCATCCGGGACTCCGAACAACCTTAGGTCACCACCATACATAACTCTACACTACCGAAACGTCACCAAACCTTAAGTGTGCAGACCCTGCGGGTTCGAGAACTATGTAGACATGACCGACACATCTCTACGGTCAATAACCAATGGCGGGACCTGGATGTCCACATTGGTTCCTATATATTCTACGAAGATCTTTATCGGTCGAACCTCTATGTCAAGGATTCAGTTAATCCCGTATAACGTTCCCTTTGTTCTTGCGTATGTTACTTGCCCGAGATTCGATCGTCGGTATCTCCATACCTAGTTCAACCTCGTTACTGGCAAGTCTCTTTACTCATTCCGTAATACAAGATCCCGTGACTAAAACTTATCCACATTGCTTGCAAGGCTTTTTCTGATGTTGTATTACCGAGTGGGCCCTGAGATACCTCTCCGTCACACGGAGTAACAAATCCCAGTCTCGATCCATGCCAACTCAACAGACACCATCGGGGATACCTGTAGAGCACCTTTATAGTCACCCAGTTACGTTGCGACGTTTGATACACACAAGGCACTCCTCCGATATCCGTGAGTTGCATGATCTCATGGTCATAGGAACATATACTTGACATGCATAAAACAGTAGCAGTAAACTGACACGATCGTATGCTATGTTTGTAGTTTGGGTCTTATCCATCACATCATTCTCCTAATGATGTGATCCCGTTATCAAATGAAATCTCATGTCCATGGCTAGGAAACCTTAACCATCCTTTGATCAACGAGCTAGTCCATTAGAGGCATGCTAGGGACATGGTTTTGTCTATGTATCCACACATGCATTTAAGTCTCCGATCAATACAATTATAGCATGGATAATAAATGATTATCATGAACAAGGAAATATGATAATAACTAATTTATTATTGCCTCTAGGGCATATTTCCAACATTGCCATTCTTTAGCTATCAAGCTACGAGCAGTTGCTATGAGCCGTTGCCTTATTTCTTCTTGATCTTCGAGATTATCAGGGATGTACAAGTCTTTGGCCACCGGTATATCTTCCTCCTCGATGGGGGAAGGTAATTATCGTCTTCTAAGTCGTTCACGTTATCGGGGTTGTTTTGGTCCTCAGGCCCTTCCGGACCCCTCTAGCAAGTGTTCGGGGATATCAGTATTGCCATGGTCAGCGGGGGTATTACCGTCCCCGTTGCTAATAATATCTTTCCTTCCCTTTTTGCCTTTGGACCACTTATGTAGTTTTCGGTGCCTTGACGGCGCATCGCCCGTCTTGTCGCCATCATTGTTAGGCGTGTTGCCGCCTTTATCGTTGGGAGTATCTACCATGTAGACATCATACGTGGAAGTGGCGGCCCACCTTCCGGTGCTAACAGGGGTGGGAGCATGGTCCTCTTCATCCATGTATTCTGCCTCCTCAGAGGCATAGTCCAGCATGTCGGTTAAATCATCAACAGTGCCTATCAAGTGGGTGGTGGGTGGGTCAAAAAAATCGTCCCTCCCCGCACCGTAACCGAACTGAGCATAGATCGGGGTTGGATCGTCAGTGATCTTCATCGACGAGATCCGATCTAAGGCCTCGTCAAGAGCTAAGGGTCCGATCGGATCAAGCTGCTCGGAACTTCCGGAGTTGACCTCCAAGGCGTCCGGACATGGGAGGTGTTTGGAGAGAACACGTGTCCGGTCATCTAACTCAATGGCCAGACCAGGATAGGAGACCCGCCCATCGCCATGGGTGACCCCATTGGCATGTCTGCAGAAGGGTCTCGAGGTTAAAGCCCTAGAGTCCGCGGGTACTACAGGCGAAGCTGCAAAGCCGGTTAACGACAAATCGCCCCGAGAGTCTTTGGAGAACTCTAAGTTTCCAAATCTGACCTCTCGATTAGGGGCGAAGCTCTCAGCATGGCCTAGATGGACAGTGGGATCAGCGTGCAGCACAACGCTGCCAAAGGCGAAGATCTGTCTGAGGACAAAGGTGTCCAAGTTGCGGACCTCTTCGTTGATGACAAGGTGAGGTGTCAATTCCATATTGCCCACAAAGGAACTCTCAATGAACACACCAATGTTGGTGTCAAAACTGGCGGATCTCGGGTAGGGGGTCCCGAAGTGTGAGACTAGAATCGATGGTAACAGGAGATGAAGGGGACACAGATTTACCCAGGTTTGGGCCCTCCTATGGAGGTAATACCCTACGTCCTTCTTGGTTCTATTGATGATATGGGGGGTTATAGAGTTGATCTACCTCGAGATCGTATGTCTAACCCTAGATGTCGGGACCCCGATCCTAAGTCATAAGATTCCAGACTATAACATATCACATCACTTTGCGGCCTCACGCACGATAAACTCCACGGCTGCAGCCTTACCTTAGCCGGGACCGTTTGCGTCTTTTGGCTCACGTATGTGAACATGTCGCTGGCAATCAAACAACAGAGAACCCGGGCCGACATGACTAGTCGTAGAACCCAAGTGGCACATCCGTACAGGAACAGGCATACGTAACCCAACAATGCAGGTGTCGGCCTCTAGCGTGTGTAGGCGATTCATAGCAAGCTACAAGGACTCCATTACGTCGTGGGACATAAATGTCATCACTGCACGTAGACGAGTCGTAGCAGGCTACAGGGACTCCATTACACTACGAGACATTTCCCCGAAGGGACAGACACAGCAACAAAGAAGGATACATGCCGGTCAATCAATGTGTCCGGAGCAGTAGCAAGCTACCAAGGCTCGATGGAAGCACAAAGAGGCAGTTCCCTGTAAAGAGTACTACTAAAGGCACACAACTAGGTGTCGGATCCCATACATATTGTTGCACGTCACACGTACGCACGACATGCCCGATATGTATAGATACAACTATGGCATCACAACATAACCATACAGCAACACAACATTCATTTAGGGGCTCGTAAGAGCTAACATAGTGTGATATTACAAACAGGGGTCACAAGACCCAACACACAGTCATACAAACAACAAGCGGAAGCTTACATGTCTGGGTACAGACATCTAGAAAAGAAGAAGGCTGAGGAAGCCTGTCTACCTACAAGGCCTTCCACAGGAACTAGACCTCTAGCCGGGATTCCCAAGCTAAATAATCAACATCGATCTTATCGTCGAAACCCACTAGCAAGACTAAGGTCTCTCTGCAAAAACATATTTAAGCAACGGTGAGTACTGAGTACTCAGCAAGTCTTACGTCAGAACTATCTACATATGAATCGGTATCAACAAGGAATTTGTGGGGTTTGATGCAGCAAGCCAGCTTTGACTCGGTGGCTATCCTGTACTACGACTTTCAAATCTTTGTAAACTCTTGTGATGCGTACACGAGTCCACTAACACCACAGCAATACACCACCATGGATCCTCTCCCGTCTTCCCATGAGAGTGCCATCCACGGTACTCACACTTATCTTGAAGCTTTTATGAGTAACCTTTTAAATTGTCTATGAACCATATAAGTATCCAAGTAGTCCATATCCACGGACGCGGCTATTCGAATAGATTGATTACCCTGCAGGGGTGTACTTCGTCACACATGCTCCCGCCACTTACTGCCATGTGCTCGTAAAAAGGGCACCTCGGCAACCTTCAAACGGAAGCCCAGCGAGGGAGTCGGCCACGACCTGACTAACCACACAAGACTCTCGTCCAGGTTTATTGCCTATTCGGGACTGAAACCCGCAAGGAAGTCCAGACGAAGTTTCCTCAACGGCCCCAAACGATGTGTACAGGGTTCCCAAGCCCACCTCGACGGATGGTACTACGCTTGGTACACCGGGCCACAATGCCTAGTCTGTCCCGAGCCCACCTGTACAGGGTGCCACCCGGTAGACCACTAGCATATCCTACAACCACCAGAAACTAGTTGCAACTCCTGGACAGAGATCGAGTCGGTTAATAAGTCCAGAGAGTCAGTTAAGGATCCCAATGTGCGGTACCAGCTAATCTTGGACAACATACACAGGACTCAGTTCTTAAGGACGGTCCCGATGAGACAACCCGCCATGTACTCCTACACGGCCTCTCATCGCTACCTTTACCAAATCGTGTTCACAACTTAACTCTCATTATCAGAACAAGTTCAGTTCATTCCGGTTCATCACCTAGATGAATCAGACCTGACGCAACTCTAAGCATAGCAAGCATAGAAGATTAAGGCGCATCATAGCTCAAGCATCTACCAGGTATGCTAGGTTGCATGGTTTAGCTATTTACTGTGACAATGATAGGTCATGCAGAGGAATGGGTTCAACTACCGAAGCATGCAAGTTGAAACATTTTGTCCTAATGCAATAAGTGAGAGCAAGAGCGAGAGAGTGGGATTGTATCGGTATGTTCAAGGGGGGTTGCTTGCCTGATAAGACGATCACACGTTACTGCTCCTCAGATGGATACTCGACCGTATCCTTCGGAACAGTGCCTAATATGAATAGCAAACAACGAAGGAGAAACAAATCAATACAGACCAAATGCAGAAATATGATGCATGAATATGACATGGCAATATGACGTGTTTGAGCTAAGGCATCTAGCAATAAGTTTAAATGAAGTGGGTATGAACTCAAGGTTCAAATTCAACTTCATATATAGTTTCCATAATGCATTTGAGCTAAAATGTCCAAGTTTACCTATTTAGGTTGCTCTATCATGCATGAAAATGGTACAGATGAATTCATTGGATTTTTCTGATAAATTTTCATATATAAATTATTTCATTTTGACTTACAGATTAATTTATATGATTTTTCTAAGTTTTTAGCTATTTCTGGAATTATTTTAAATCTTAAAAGAATTTACTGCGTCAGCATGACGTTAGCACGGTCAGCTGACCGTTCTGGGTCAAACCGACACGCGGGACCCACATGTCATGGACACAGGGGCTAATCCCGCGCTGATTGGGCGTTGACCCCGCTCTGGGGCCCACTGTTAGTGGAACGGGGGTGGTTAATTAGCGCGGTGGTTAGCCTAACTACTTTGCCACGTCAGCAGTACCGGAGCCTCGTCGGCGGTGACCAAACCGACAGCGGCATCTCGCCGGCAAACGCACAGACGCGACGGCTAGACGTGCGGAGACCACCTGGAGGTAGCCCCCACACGCCCGCATCCATCTAGGGGGTCAGGAGGGGCTAGGGTGGCCGGAGACAACGGCCACGTCGATTTGGGTTGCGGCCGGAGCTCGGCATGACAGAAAGCGGTGGCTAAGGCACGCTAGAGGGGGCGCTGGTGGCCAGGGCGGCATCTACGGGCCCGCGCAGACACGCCGGGGTGCTCAGCTGAGCACTGCGGGTGCTTTGGCCGTGTTGGCCATTTGCGCCGGCGGCGAGGAACTTTGGGTGATGGGAGGAGCAACGACTACGACGGCTAATAGCGGGAAAAAAGGAGGGGGATCGACGGAGGGGCTCACAGTGCATCCGGTCGACGGCTCGACGTGCTCGGGGAGGCTCTACGACGACAAATTGACGGCGGCGACGGCTTCGGTTGCCGGCTGGAGAGGAGAGCAGAGAGGGAGAAAGGGGAAACGAGAGAGAGAGCGGCGAGCGCAAGGGAGAGGGGGAGAACGGGCCACGGCAACGGTGCGCTGGCGCGTTCGGAGGGCGCCACGGCAGCCAGGCGAGCACGAGCTAGCCGGCGTGCCGCGAGCACACGCCCTCCTGCCCACTGGCAGGAGGTTGACGACGGTGGGGCTGGCTGGGCCAGCTGGGCCTGCTCCACCTGGGCCCCTCCTCTTCTTTTTTTAAGTTTTGTTCTTTTTTTTTCTATTTTCTAATATTGCATTTATTTATTTAGGCACTAAATTACTTTTGTAAAATTGTGAAACTTTTTCTGGGCACTAGAGGAAATATTCCAAAGGCCCTAGCCAAGTTTCAAATTTGTTGGAATTTTAAACTATTTATAGCATTTTAAAAACCTCAATCTGATCATTTATGGATTAAATTCAAACCCAAAATGACATTTTGAAATATGCATCACCCCTGGTTTATGTTGCCACATTATTCCAGAGAGGATGAACATTTTTTTAGAGCCACTTTGAATCATTGAAAATTATTATTGGTTGGGCCTATTTGAATTCAATAGTGCTAGGGTTTTGACCATCCCCATTTCAAGTTAAAGGAATTTAAACATGATGCAAACCCAAACATGGATCCTAATGCATGCTAAAGCTAGGGATGCGACACTAGATGAGTTGTTCTCCCTCTATACCCTAAAACCCTCCGACTTATATAGACGCCGAGGGCACCTAGGGTTTACACATGGTCGGTTACATGCCGAAGAGATAAACATGCCTATTCTCTACATCAAACGTGGAGCACAAGCCGTACTCCCAGAAGCTTCCATCTTGGGGACTGAGCCTTCAAATATTCCTATGTCCGGTAAGCAGGCCATATAGTCTGGCCCGTAAGGATAGGTTGGCCTCCCGAGGACCCTTAATCCAGGACTCCCTCGCCCTCATCATTAAATTTAACAAAATTAGGAACCTTATGTTGGGGAATGTTGCATGGGAAACAAAGATTTTCCTACATGCACGCAAGATCTATCCATAGTGATGAGCATCTACAAGAGGGAGAGTAGATCTACCTACCCTTGTAGATCGCTAAGCGGGAAGCGTTAAGAAATGCGGTTGATGTAGTCGAATGTCTTCATGATCCAAATCGCCGAGCGTCCCATGATCCCATCACGATCTGTCCCGCGGTCCAATCACGATCTGTCTCGCGATCTCATCACGATCCGTCCCCTTATTTGGATCATGGTCCTTCCGATCTAGCACCAAATGGATGGCACCTCTGCGTTAAGCACACGCACAGCTCGATGACAATCTGCGCCTTCTTTATCCAGCAAGATGGAGCAGAGAGGTAGATGAGTTCTCTGGCAGCGCGACAACATTGCGGCGATGGTGGTGGAGCTATTCCAGCAGGGCTTCGCCTAAGCATCGCTGAAACTGATCTAGAGGAGAAACTACGATCTAGAGGAGAGAGGGAGAAGCCTTGGCTCACAAGGGGCCAGCCCTTTGCCCTTGGCGTAAGGAGGAGAGGAGGAATCCTCCTCCAATCCTACTAGGACTAGGATTCCTCCTTTCCTACTTGGAAACTCTTTCCACCTTGCTTTTTTTCCTCTCAACCCACTCCAGTCGCATGGGCCTTTAGAGGTGGCTTCGTCCATCCCACTAGGGGCTGGTTTACCTCCTCTCATAGCCCATCTAGCCTGTTGGGTCGAGACACCCCTCCCGATGGTCCCTGGTACCCTCCTGGCACTCCCGGTACACTACCGATGAGCCCAAAACTTTTCCGTTGACCAAAACAGGACTTCCTATATATCAATATTTACCTCCAGACCATTTCGGAGCTCCTCGTGACGTCCGGGATCTCATCTGGGACTCCGAACAACCTTCGGTTACCACCATACATAACTCTATACTGCCGAAACGTCACCGAACCTTAAGTGTGCAAACCCTGCGTGTTCGAGAACAATGTAGACATGACCGAGACACCTCTACGGTCAATAACCAATACCGGGACCTGGATGCCCATATTGGTTGCTACATATTCTATGAAGATCTTTATCGATTGAACCTCTATGTCAAGGATTCAGTTAATCCTGTATGTTGTTCCCTTTGATCAATCTCATTACCGGCAAGTCTCTTTACTCATTCCGTAATACAAGATCCCATGGCTAACACTTAGTCACATTGCTTGCAAGGCTTATTGTGATATTGTATTATTGAGTGTGACCTGACCTCTCCGTCACATGGAGTAACAAATCCCAGTCTTGATGCATGCCAACCCAACAGACACCCTCGGGGATACCTGTAGAGCACCTTTATAGTCACCCAGTTATGTTGCAACGTTTGATACAGACAAGGTACTCCTCCGGTGTCAGTGAGTTCCATGATCTCATGGTCATAGGGACAGATACGTGACATGCAGAAAACTATAGCAATAAACTGACACGATCATATGCTACGTTTATAGTTTGGGTCTTGTCCATCACATCATTCTCCTAATGATGTGATCCCATTATCAAATGACATATCATGTCCATGGCTAGGAAACCTTAACCATCTTTAATCAACGAGCTAGTCCATCAGTGGCATACTAGGTACATGGTGTTGTCTATGTATCCACACATGTACCTGAGTTTCCGATCAATACAATTCTAGCATGGATAATAAACGATTATCATGAACAAGGATATGATAATAACTAATTTATTATTGCCTCTAGGGCATATTTCCAACGTGATTTGCATGTGATGTTAATGCTTTTATGCACCTTGTTTTGCTTAGGACGACGGTAGCATTATAAGGTGGTCCCTCACTTAAATTTCAAGACAAATTGTGTTCTCCCCGAGTGTGCACCGTTGCGAAAGTTCGTCGTGTTGAGACACCACGTGATGATCGGGTGTGATAGAGGTGGGAGGGGGAAAACCTTAGGGAAGATGGGCCCTAGGCCCATCTAGCGTGCCACCCCTCCCCTCTCCCCCTCTGGCCGCCGCCCAGATTGCCATCTGGGGCTGCCGCACCCCCTACAACGGGAACCCTAGGGGCTGCGCCCCCTCCTCCCCTCCTCCTATATATAGTGGGGGTTTTGGGTCTGCCGACACATGAGTTCCTCTCTCTCTCGGCGCAGCCCTACCCTTCCTCTTCCTCGTTCTTCGTACTGCTTGGCAAAGCCCTGCCAGAGTGCCACGTAGCTACACCGTCACCACACCGTCGTGCTACCGGAGCTCTCCCTCAACCTCTCCATATTCCTTGTTGGATCAAGGCATAGGAGACATCACTGGGCTGCACGTGTGTTGAACGCGGAGGCATCGTTGTTCGGCGCTTAGATCAGAATCCAGCACGATCTGAATCGCTGCGAGTACGACTCCACCAACCGCGTTCTAGTAATGCTTCCGCTTTGTGATCTTCAAAGGTATGAAGATGCACTCTCCCCTTGCTCATTTGCTGGTTTCTCTATAGATTGCTCTTGGTGACACATAGGAAATTTTTGATTTACTACTACGTTCCCCAACAGTGGTATTAGAGCTAGGTCTATGCGTAGAATCTATGCATGAGTAGAACACAAGTTGTTGTGGGCGTCGATCTTGTTAATTTACTTGCCGTTACTAGTCTTATCTTGATTCGGTGGTATTGTGGCATGAAGCGGCCCGCACCAAATTTACACGTACGCTTACGTGAGACCGGTTCCACCGCCTGACATGCACTTGTTGCATAAGGTGGCTAGCGGGTGTCTCTCTCTCCCACCTTAGTCGGATCGGATTCGATGAAAAGGGTCCTTATGAAGGGTAAATAGCAATTGGCATATCACGTTGTGGTTTTAGCATAGGTAAGAAACGTTCTTGCTAGAAACGTTCTTGATATGGCCAAAGGATTTGATGTGATGCATTGTGATGTATGAGATTGATCATGTTCTTGTAATAGGATTCACGACTTGCATGTCGATGAGTATGACAACGGGTAGGAGACATAGGAGTTGTCTTAATTTATTGTATGACCTGCGTGTCAATCAAGATCGCCATGTAATTACTTTACTTTATTGCTAAACATTATCCATAGTAGTAGATGTGATAGTTGGCGAGACGACTTCATGAAGACACGATGATGGAGATCATGGTGTCATGCCGGTGACAGTGATGATCATGGTTCCCCAAAGATGGAGATCAAAGGAGCAAGATGATATTGGCCATATCATGTCACTATATTGATTGCATGTGATGTTTATCATGTTTACATCTTATTTGCTTAGAACGACGGGAGATAAATAAGATGATCTCTCAATAAAAATTTCAAGAAAAGTGTTCACCCTAACTATGCACCATTGCTAAGGATCGTTGTTCCGAAGCACCACGTGATGATTGGGTGTGATAGGTTCTAATGTTCGCATACAACGGGTGTAAGCCAGATTTACACACGCGATACACTTAGGTTGACTTAACGAGCCTAGCATGTACGGACATGGCCTCGGAACACGAAAGACCGAAAGGTCGAACATGAGTCGTATAGAAGATACGATCAACATGGAGATGTTCACCATGGATGACTAGTCCGTCTCACGTGATGATCGGACACGGGCTAGTTGACGGGGATCATGTGTCACTTGGATGACTAGAGAGATGCCTATCTAAGTGGGAGTTCATTAAATAATTTGATTATGTGAACTTAATTATCATGAACTTAGTCTAAAATTGTCCTTAAAAACTATATTGTAGATCCAATGGCCAACGCTAATGTCACGCTCAACTTCAACGCGTTCCTAGAGAAAACCAAGTTGAAAGATGATGGAAGCAAATATGCGGACTAGGTCCGTAGCTTGAGGATCATCCTCATAGCTTCCAAAAGATTGTATGTCCTTGATGCACCGCTAGGTGACACACCCGTTCTCCCAGCGTTTTGATGATTACTCCCTGGTTCAGTGCGGCATGCTTTATAGTTTAGAACTGGGGCTCCAAAAGCGTTTTGAGCAACACGGGGCATATGAGATGTTCCAAGAGCTGAAACTGGTTTTCCAAGCTCATGCCCGGGTCGAGAGATATGATGCCGAAATCAGTGGAGGTCGAGATCAAAAAGGAGCATCAAGTGTTGATGGTGAATAAGACAACTAGTTTCAAGAAAGGCAAGGTTAAGAAGAACTTCAAGAAGGACGGCAAAGTTGTTGCCGCGCCCGGTAAGCAAGTTGCCGGGAAGAAGAACAAGAATGGACCCAAGCCTGAGACTGAGTGCTTTTATTGCAAGGGTACCAGTCACTAGAAGCGGAACTGCCCAAGTACTTAGCGGATAAGAAGGCCGACAACATTAAAGGTATATGTGACATACTTGTTATTGATGTGTACCTAACCAGTTCTCGTAGTAGCTCCTAGGTATTCAATACCGATGCAGTTGCTCACATTTGTAACTACAAGCAGGAGTTGCGGAATAAGCGGAGACTGGCAAAGGACGAGGTGACGATGCGTGTCGGGAATGGTTCCAAGGTCGATGTGATCGTCGTCGGCACGCTACCTCTACATCTACCTTCGGGATTAGTTTTAAACCTCAATAATTGTTATTTAGTACCAGCTTTGAGCATGAACATTGTATGTGGATCTTTCTTGATGCGAGATGGATACTCATTTAAATCTGAGAATAATGGTTGTTCTATTTATATGAGAGAAATGGTTTATGGTCATGCCCCGCTGGTCAATGGTTTATTTTTGATGAATCTCAAACGTGATGTTACACATGTCCATAGTGTGAGTACCAAAAGATGTAAGGTTGATAACGATAGTCCCACTTACATGTGGCACTGCCACCTCCGTCATATTGGTGTCAAACGCATGAAGAAGCTCCATGCTGATGGACTTTTGGAGTCTCTTGATTTTGAATCATTTGACACGTGCGAACCATGCCTCATGGGCAAGATGACCAAGACTCCATTATCTGGAACAATGGAGCGAGCAACTGACTTATTGGAGATAATACATACCGATGTGAGCGGTCCAATGAGCGTCGAGGCTCGCGGTGGCTACCGTCTTTTTCTCACCCTCGCTGATGATTTGAGCAGATATGGGTATGTCTACTTAATGAAACATAAGTCCAAAACCTTTGAAAAGTTCAAGGAATTTCAGAGCAAGGTAGAGAATCAACGTGACAGTAAAATAAAGTGTCGACAATCTGATCATGGCGGAGAATACTTAAGTCACGAGTTTAGCACGCACCTAAGGGAATGTGGAATTGTTTCACAACTCATGCCTTCTCGCACACCTTAGCGAAATGGTGTGTCTGAACGTCGTAATCGCACTCTATTGGATATGGTGCGATCTATGATGTCCCTTACCGACTTACCACTATCATTTTGGGGGTATGCATTAGAGACTGCCGCATTCATTTTAAATAGGGCACCGTCAAAATCCGTTGTGACGACACCGCATGAATTATGGTTTGGAAAGAAACCTAAGCTGTCTTTTCTAAAAGTTTGGGGATGCGATGCTTATGTGAAGAAACTTCAACCTCGGAAGCTCAAACCCAAAGCGATAAAGTGCATCTTCATAGGATACCCCAAAGAAACTATTGGGTATACCTTCTACCTCAGATCCGAAGGCAAAGTCTTTGTTGCCAAGAACAGATCCTTTCGAGAGAAAGAGTTTCTCTCGAAAGAAGTAAGTGGGAGGAAAATAGAACTTGATGAGGTAATTGTACCTCCACTCGAACCGGAGAGTAGCGCAGCACAGGAAGTTGTTTTTGTGGAGCCTGCTCCGGCTGGAGAGGAAGTTAGTGATGATGATCATGAAACTTCAGATCAAGTTGCTATTGAAACTCGAAGGTCCACAAGGACATGTTCCGCACCAGAGTGGTACGGCAACCCTGTCCTGGAGATCATGTTGTTGGACAACAATGAACCTTCGAACTATGAAGAAGCATTGGTAGGCCCGGACTCCAACAAATGGCTAGAAGCCATGAAATCCGAGATAGGATCCATGTATGAGAACAAAGTATGGACTTTGCTGGACTTGCCCGATGATCGGCGAGCCATAGAAAATAAATGGATCTTTAAGAAGAAGACTGACGCGGATGGTAATGTGACTGTCTATAAGGCTCGACTTGTTGCTAAGATTTATCGACAAGTTCAAGGAGTTGACTATGATGAGACTTTCTCACCCGTAGCAATGCTGAAGTCCGTCCGAATCATGTTAGCAATTGCCGCATTTTATGATTATGAGATCTGGCAAATGGATGTCAAAATGGCATTCCTTAATGGCTTCCTTAAGGAAGAACTGTATATGATGTAGTCGGAAGGTTTTGTCGATCCTACGGATGCTAACAAAGTATGCAAGCTCCAGCGCTCCATCTATGGGCTGGTGCAAGCATCTCGGAGTTGGAACATTCACTTTAATGAGGTGATTAAAGTGTTTGGATTTATACAGGTTTATGGAGAACACTGTATTTACAAGAAAGTGAGTGGGAGGTCTGTAGCATTTCTCATATTATATGTAGATGACATATTGTTGATGGGAAATGATATAGAACTTTTGGAAAGCACAAAGGCCTACTTGAATACGAGTTTTTCAATGAAGGACCTTGGACAAGCTGCTTACATATTAGGCATCAAGATTTATAGAGATAGATCGAGATGCCTCATAGGTATTTCACAAAGCACATACCTTGACAATATATTGAAGAAGTTCAATATGGATCAGTCCAAGAAGGGTTCTTGCCTGTGTTGCAGGGTGTGAGATTGAGTACAACTCAATGCCCGACCATGACAGAGAATACAGAAAAGATGAGTGGCATCCCCTATGCTTTAGCCATAGGCTCCATTATGTATGTCATGCTATGTACTAGACCTGATGTGAACCTTGTCATAAGTTTGGTAGGGAGGTACCAAAGTGATCCCGGAGCGGAACACTGGACCGCGGTCAAGAATATCCTGAAGTAACTGAAAAGGACCAAGGACAAATTTCTCATATATGGAGGTGTCGAAGAGCTCGTCGTAAATGGTTATGTCGATGCTAGCTTCGACACAGATCCGGACGACTCCAAGTCACAAACCGGATACACGTATATTTTGAACGGAGGAGCAGTCAGCTGGTGCAGCAGCAAGCAAAGCGTCGTGGCGGCATCTACATGTGAAGCGGAGTACATAGCTGCTTCGGAAGCAGCAAAGGAAGGAGTCTAGATGAAGGAGTTCATCACCGACCTAGGAGTGATTCCCAGCGCGTCGGGCCCAATTACTCTATTCTGTGACAACACTAGAGCTATTGCCCTTGCGAAGGAGCCCAGGTTTCACAAGAAGACAAGACACATCAAGTGCCGCTTCAACTCCATTCGTGACTACATTCACAAAGGAGATATAGATATTTGTAAAGTACATACAGATTCGAATGTCGTAGATCCGTTGACTAAACCTCTCTCACGAGCAAAATATGATCAACACCAGAACTCTATGGGTGTTCGATTCATCTCAATGTAATTAGATTATTGACTCCAGTGCAAGTGGGAGACTGTTGGAAATATGCCCTAGAGGCAATAATAAATTGGTTATTATTGTATTTCCTTGTTCATGATAATTGTCTATTGTTCATGCTATAATTGTATTAACCGGAAACCGTAATGCATGTGTGAATACATAGACCAGAATGTGTCCCTAGCGAGCCTCTAGTTGGCTAGCTCGTTGGTCAATAGATGGTCACGGTTTCATGACCATGGACATTGGATGTCGTTGATAACGTTATCACATCGTTAGGAGAATGATGTGATGGACAAGACCCAATCCTAAGCATAGCACAATATCGTGTAGTTCGTCTGCTAAAGCTTTTCTAATGTCAAGTATTGTTTCCTTAGACCATGAGATTGTGCAACTCCTGGATACCGTAGGAATGCTTTGGGTATTCCAAACGTCACAACGTAACTGGGTGGCTATAAAGGTGCACTACGGGTATCTCTGAAAGTGTTTGTTGGGTTGGCACGAATCGAGACTGGGATTTGTCACTCCGTGTGACGGAGAGGTATCTCTGGCCCACTCGGTGAGACATCATCATAATGAGCTCTATGTGACTAAGGAGATAGCCATGGGATGATGTGTTACGGAACGAGTAAAGAGAGTTGCCGGTAACGAGATTGAACAAGGCATAGGGATACCGACGATCGAATCTCGGGCAAGTGTCATATCGGTAGACAAAGGGAATTGTATACGGGATTGATTTAATCCCCGACATCATGGTTCATCCGATGAGATCATCGTGGAGCATGTGGGAGCCAACATGGGTATCCAGATCCCGCTGTTGGTTATTAAACGGAGAGGTGTCTCGGTCATGTCTACTTGTCTCCCGAACCTGTAGGGTCTACACACTTAAGGTTCGATGATGCTAGGGTTATAGGGAAATAGTGTACGTGGTTATCAAAGGTTGTTTGGAGTCCCGGATGAGATCTCGGACGTCACGAGGAGCTCCGGCATGGTCCGGAGGTAAAGATTAATATATAGGAAGTGAGGTTTTGGTCACCGGAAGTGTTCCGGGCATCACCGGTAATGTACCGGGACCACCGGAAGGGTTCCGGGGATCACCAGGAGAGGCCACCAGGACCAGAGGGATGCATGGGCCACAAGTGGGAGGGAACCAGCCCCTAGGTGGGCTGGTGCGCCTCCACAAGGGCCCAAGGTGCAGGAAGAGGTTGGACGGGGCAAACCCTAGGGCAGATGGGCCCTAGGCCGTTCTAGGGCGCCACCCCTCCCCTCTCCCCCTCTGGCCGCCGGCCAGATTGCCATCTGGGGCTGCAGCACCCCCTAGGGTGGGGAACCTAGGGTCTGGGCCCCCTCCTCCCCTCCTCCTATATATAGTGGGGTTTTGGGGGCTGCCGACACACGAGTTCCTCTCTCTCTCGGCGCAACCCTACCCTTCCTCTTCCTCGTTCTCCGTAGGGCTTGGCGAAGCCCTGCCGGAGTGCCACGTAGCTTCACCGTCACCATGCCGTCGTGCTGCTAGATCTCTCCCTCAACCTCTCCTTCTTCCTTGCTTGATCAAGGCGTACGAGACGTCACCGGGCTACACATGTGTTGAACGCGGAGGCGCCGTTGTTCGGCGCTTAGATCGGAATCCACCGCGATCTGAATCGCTGTGAGTACGACTCCACCAACCGTGTTCTAGTAACGCTACCTCTTTGCGATCTTTAAACGTATGAAGATGCACTCTCCCCTTGCTCGTTTGCTGGTTTCTCCATAGATTGAGCTTGGTGACACATAGGAAATTTTTGATTTACTACTATGTTCCCCAACACGCAGGATGCTTGGCGATTTGGATCGTGAAGACGTTCAACTACATTAACCGCGTTTATTAACGCTTCCTGCATAGCGATCTACAAGGATATGTAGATACACTCTCCCTCTCATAGATTCTCATCACCATGGATAGATCTTGCGTGTGCGTAGGAATTTTTTTGTTTCCCATGCTACGTTCCCCAACGGTGGCATCATGAGCTAGATCTATGTGTAGATGAGATCTCGAGTAGAACACAAAGGAGTTTGTGGCCGTTGATTCTTAGATTACTTACTCCCTTGGTCTTGTTTTCGTTTAGCGGTATTGTGGGATGAAGCGGCCCGGACCAACCTTACTCGTACACTTACGAGAGACCGGTTCCATCGACTGACGTGTAACTTCGTTGCACAAAGATGGCTGGTGGTTGTCTGTTTCTCCTACTTTAGTTGGATTGGATTCGACAAAGGCGGTCCTTGAGAAGGTTGAAAAGCAACTTATGTATCACCATTGAGGTTTTGCGTAGGTGAGAATCATTCTTGATAGATACCCGTAGCAGCCAGTAAAACTTGCAACAACAATTAGAGGACGTCTAACTCGTTTTTGCAGGCTATGTTGTGATGTGATATGGCCAATTACATGATGAGGTATATGTGATGTATGAGATGATCATGTATTGTATAGAATACCACGACTTGCATGCCGATGAGTATGGCAACCGGCAGGAGCCATAGGGTTGTGTTTAATTATTGTATGACCTGCATGTCAATCATTAAGCGCTATGTAATGCTTTACTTTATCACTAAGAAGTAGCAATAGTAGTAGAAGCGTGGTGGGCGCGAAAACCCCGATGGCGACACGTTGATGGAGATCAAGATGATGGAGATCATGGTGTCATGCCGGTGACGATGGAGATCATGCCGGTTCTTTCAAGATGGAGATCAAAAGCACAAGTTCATGGCCATATCATGTCACTTATGATTTGCATGTGATGTTAATCCTTTTATGCACCTTGTTTTAATTAGCGACAGTAGCATTATAAGGTGATCCCTCACTTAAATTTAAAGATAAATTGTGTTCTCCCCGAGTGTGCACCGTTGTGAAAGTTCGTCGTGTCGAGACACCACGTGATGATTGGGTGTGATAGACTCTACATTCACATGCAACGGGTGCAAGCCAGTGTTGCACATGCAAAACACTCGGGTTAAACTTGATGAGCCTAGCATGTACAGACATGGCCTCGGAACACAAGAGACCAAAAGGTCGAACATGAGTCATATACTAGATATGATCAACATGATGATGTTCACCATTGAAACCACCTCAACTCACGTGATGATCGGACTTGAGTTGGTGAATTTGGATCATGTATCACTCGAATGATCGGAGGGATGTCAATTTAAGTGGGAGTTCTTAAGTAATATGATTAATTGAACTCATTATCATGAACATAGTCGGTAGTGTCTTTGCAAATTATGTTGTAGATTACTAGCTCATGTTGTAGCTCCCTTTAATTTTTATATGTTCCTAGAGAAATAGAGTTTAAAGATAATGGTAGCAATATTGTGGACTGGGTCCGTGATCTGAGGATTGTCCTCATTGCTACACAGAAGGCTTATGTCCTTAATGCACCGCTCGGTGCACCACCCTCCTCTAGTGTTGTTTGTAGATGTTGTGAACATCTGACAGGCACGTTCCGATGACTACATGATAGTTCAGCGCGTCATGCATTACGGCTTAGAATTGAGGCTCCAAAACATTTTGAGTGTCATGGAACATATGAGATGTTCTAAGAGCTGAAATTGTGATCTCAAGCTTGTGCCCGTGTTGTGAGATATGAGATCTCCAACAAGATACTTTGCCTGTAAGATGAAGGAGAATAGCTCAATTGTTGAGCACGTGCACAGATTGTCTGGGTACTACAATTGCTTGAATCGAGTGGGAGTTGATCTTCCAAATAAGATAGTGATTGATATAGTTCTCCAAGTCATTGTCACTAGGCTACTAGAGCTTCGAGATGAACTATGAAATGCCAGGGAAGAAATGATGATCCCTGAGCTGTTCGCGATGTTTGACACCGCAAAGGTAGAAATCAAGAAGGAGCATCAAGTGTTGATGGTTAGTAAAACCACTAGTTTCGAGAAGGGCATGGGCAAGGAGGGAAACTTCATGGATGGCAAGACAGTTGCTGCTCCAGTGAAGCAACCCATAGTTGAACCCAAATCAGAGTCTAAGTGATTCTATTATGAGGAGAAAGGTCGCTCAAGCGAAACAACCCTAGATACTTGGTAGATAAGAAGGCTGGCAACGTCAACAGAAGTATATTTGATATATGTATTATTGATGTGTACCTTGCTAGTACTCCTAGTAGCACCTGGGTATTGGATACCGGTTCGGTTGCTAAATGTTAGTAACTCGAAATAAAAGCTATGGAATAAACGGAGAGTAGCTAAGTCTGAGGTGACGATGTGTGCTGGAAATGTCTCCAAAGTTGATGTGATCAACATTGCATGCTCTCTCTACCTTCGGGATTAGTGACGGACCTAAATAAATGTTATTTGGTGTTTGCGTTAAGCATGAACATGATTAGATTGTGTTTATTGCAATACGGTTATTCATTTAAGTTAGAGAATAATGGTCATTCTGTTTACATGAATAATACCTTCAATGGTCGTGCACCAATGAGAATGGTTTGTTGAATCTTGATCGTAGTAATACACATGTTCATAACATAGATGCCAAAAGATACAAAGTTAATAATGATAGTACCACATACTTGTGGCACTGCAGCTAAATGTCATATTGGTGTAAAGCGCATGAAGAAACTCCATGTTGATGGATCTTTGGACTCATTCGATTTCAAATCGGTTGAGACATGTGGACCATGCCTCGTGGGCAGGATGACTAAAACCCCGTTTTCAATATGATAGAGCAGGGCAAGTAACTAATTGGAAATTATACATGTTAATGTATACGGTTCAATGAGTGTTGTAGCATTCAGTGGATATCGTTGTTTTCTTACCTTCACTGATTATTTGAGTAGATATAGTGTATATTTACTTAATGAAAACACAAGTTTGAATCATTTGAAAGGGTTCAAACAAATTCAGCGTGAAGTTTAAGATCATCGTGCAAGAAGATAAAATTGTCTACGATATGACCGTGGAGGTGAACATCCGAGTTACGAGTTTGGCATACAACTTTAGACAATGTAGAAGTCGTTTCAATACTCATGCCACTTGGAATACCATAGTGTGATGGTGTGTCCGAACATCGTAGTCGTGCTCTATTGGATATGGTGCAAATTATGATGTCTCTTATTGTTTTGCCACTATCATTTTTGGGGTTATCCATTAGAGACGACTACATTCACTTTAAAAGGGGCACCATCTAAATCCGTTGAGAGGACACCATATGGTTTGGCAGAAACCTAAGGTGTCATTTCTTAGAGTTTGGGAATGCGACACTTATGTCTGATAAGCTCGAACCCAAAGCGGAAAAATGCATCTTCACAGAATACCCTAAGAGCGGTTGGGTATACCGTCTATCTCAGATCTGAGCACAAAGTGTTTGTTGCTAAAACGGGTCCTTTCTCGAGAAAGAGTTTTTGTCGAAAGAATTGAGTGGGAGGAAGATAGAACTTGATGAGGTTGTTGAACCTTTGTTTCAGCCATAGAGTAGTGCAACACAGAAAGATGTTTTTGTGGAGCCTACGTCAGTTGAAGAGGAAGTTATTGATGATGATCATAAAGCTTCAGATCAAGTTACTACCGAACCTCGTATGTCGACAAGGACGCATACTACTCCTAAGTGGTACGGCAACACTATCTCAGAGGTCATGTTGTTGGACAACGATGAACCTACGATCTATGGAGAAGCGATGATGGGCCTGGATTCTGACAAATGTTTAGAGGCCATGAAATATGAGAAAGGGTCCATGTATGAAAACAAAGTATAGACTTTGGTAGACTTGCTCATTGGACGGCAGGTCATTGAGTACAAATGGACCTTTAAGATGAAGACAGACACTGATGGTGAATGTCACCATTTATAAAGCTCGACTTGTCACAAAGAAGTTTCCGCCAAGTTCAAGGAGTTGACTATGATAAGACTTTCTCACTCATAGCGATGCAAAAGTTTGTTGGAATTATGTTAGCAGTTGCTGCGTTTTTTCAATTATGAAATCTGGCAGATGGATGTCAAAACATCGTTTCCTTCTTTGAGGAGAGATTGTATGAGATACAACCAGAAGGTTTTGTCAGTCCTAAGGACGCTAAAAAGGTGTGCAAGCTTCAGTGATCCTTCTATGGACTCAAGCAAGCATCTCGGAGTTGGAATATATGCTTTGATAAGGTGATCAAAGTTTTTAAGTGTATACAAAGTTTATGAGAAATTTGTATTTACAATAAAGTGAGTGGGAGCACTATAGAATTTCTGATCAGCATATGTGCATGACATGTTGTTGATCGAAAATGATGTAGAATTTCTGGAAAGCATAAAGGGTTGTTCGAAAAGAGTTTTTCAAAGGAAGACCTGGATAAAGCTACTTAATTGGTGGGCAACGAGATCTATAGAGATAGATCAAGACGCGTGATAAGACTTTCAATGAGTACATACCTGGACAAGATTTTGAAACAGTTCAAAATGGATCAGTCAAACAAAGAGTTCTTGCCTGATTTATAAGGAGTGAAGTTGAGTGAGACTCAAAGCTCGACCACGGCAGAAAAAAGAGGAAGGATGAAAGTCGTACCCTATGCCTTAGCCATAGGCTCTATATTATGCCATGTTGTGTACTGCACCTCATGTGTGCCTTGCCATGAGTGTGTCAAGGGGTAGAAGAGTGATCCAGGAGTGGATCACTGGACAACAGTCAAAGTTATCCTTTGTAGCCAGATGACTAAGGAGATGTTTCTCCATTATGGAGGTGATAAAGAGTACATTGTAAAGAGTTGCATCAATGCAAGCTTTAACGCCAATCCGGATGACTCTTAGTAGCAATCTAGATATGTGTAGTGGAGCAGTCATTTGGAATGGTTCCAAGTACAGTGTGGTACCAGTATTTACAGTATGACATAGAGATTTGCAAAGTGCACCCGGATCTGAATGTCGCAGACCCATTGACTAAAAGACCTCTCTCACATGCAAAACATGATCGAGCCCCAGAAGTCATTGGGTGTTAGATTCATAACAATGCGAATCACATGGTGATTAGATTATTGACTTTAGTGCAAGTGGGAGACTATTGGAAATATGTCCTAGAGGCAATAATAAATTAGTTATTATCATATTCTCTTGTTCATGATAATCGTTTATCATCCATGCTAGAATTGTATTGATCGGAAACTTAGATACATGTGTGGATACATAGACAACACCATGTCCCTAGTATGCCTCTGATGGACTAGCTCGTTGATCAAAGATGGCTAAGGTTTCCTAGCCATGGACATGAGATGTCATTTGATAACGGGATCGCATCATTAGTAGAATAATGTGATGGACAAAACCCAAACTATAAACGTAGCATATGATCGTGTCAGTTTATTGCTGCAGTTTTCGGCATGTCAAGTATTTATTCCTATGACCATGAGATCATGCAACTCACTTACACCAGAGGAGTACCTTGTGTGTATCAAATGTCGCAATGTAATTGGGTGACTATAAAGGTGCTCTACAGGTATCTTTGAGGGTGTTTGTTGGGTTGGCATGGATCAAGACTGGGATTTGTTACTCCGTGTGACGGAGAGGTATCTCAGGCCCACTCGATAATACAACATCACAATAAGCCTTGCAAGCAATGTGACTAAGTGTTAGCCACGGGATCTTGTATTATGTAATGAGTAATGAGACTTGCCGATAACGAGATTGAACTAGGTATAGAGATACCGATGATCGAATCTCGGGCAAGTAACATACCGAAGAACAAAGGGAACAACATACGGGATTAACTGAATCCTTGACATAGAGGTTCAACCTATAAATATCTTCGTAGAATATGTAGGAACCAATATGGGCATCTAGGTCCCGCTATTGGTTACTGACCGTAGAGGTGTCTCGGTCATGTCTTCATAGTTCTCGAACCCGCAGGGCAGACTTAAGGTTCGGTGATGTTTTGGTAGTATAGAGTTAAGTATGGTGATGATCTAAGGTTCTTCGGAGTCCCGTATTATATCCCGGATGTCACTAGGAACTCCGGAATGGTCCGGAGGTAAATATCGATATATAGGAAGTCCAGTTTTGGTCGCCCAAAAAGTTTCGGTCTCATCGGTAGTGTACCAACAGTGCCATCGGGAGGGGTATTTTGACCCAAGAGGCTACATGGGCTGTGGGAAGAGGTATACCAGCCCTTAGTGGTCTGGCCTAAGTCCCACAAGAGGACCATGCGTCTGGAGTGCAAGGAGAAGGAAAAGAGGCCAAGGTGGAAAGAGTTTCCAAGTAGGAAAGCAGGAATCCTAGTCCTACTAGGATTTGAGGAGGATTCCTCCTCACCTCCTTGCGCCAAAGGCCAAGGGCTGGCTCCTTGGCGCCAGTCTCCTCCCTCCCTCCTCCTATATATATACTAGAGGTTTTGAGGGTTTTGAGACACAGAAAACAGCCACGTGCGGCCTCTCCTCTAGATCGTAGTTTCTCCTCTAGATCGGTTTCAGCGGTGCTTAGGCGAAGTCCTGCTGGAATAGCTCCATCACCATCGCCTCAACGCCCTCGCGCTGCCGGAGAACACTTCTACCTCTCCGCTCCCTCTTGCTAGATCAAGAAGGCAGAGATCGTCATCGAGTTGTGCGTGTGCTGAACGCGGAGGTGTCGTCCGTTCGGTGCTAGATCGGAAGGACCCTGTTCAAGATCGCTAGCCGATTCGTGATTGGATCACGGGACGGATCGTGATGAGATCCAGAACGAATCGTGATGAGATCGTGGGATGCATCGTGACTGGATCATGGGACGCATCATGATGGGATCACGGGATGCTCGACGATTTGGATCACGAAGATGTTCGACTACATCAACCGTGTTTCTTAACGTTTCCCGCTTAGCGATCCACAAGGGTATGTATATCCACTCTCGCTCTCCTAGATGCTCATCACCATAGATAGATCTTGCATTTGTGTGGTAATTTTTTATTCCCATGCTACGTTCCCCAACAAATCATAAGTGACATGATATGGCCATGAACTTGTGCTTTTGATCTCCATCTTGAAAGCACTGGCATGATCTCCATCGTCACTGGCATGACACCATGATCTCCATCAATGTGTCGCCATCGGGGTTGTCGGGCCCACCATGCTTCTACTACTATTGCTACCGCTTAGCGATAAAGTAAAGCATTACATAGCGTTCAATGATTGACACGCATGTCATACAATAATTAAAGACAACCCAATCGCTCCTGCCAATTGCCGTACTCATCGACATGAAAGTCGTGATATTCTATACAATACATGATCATATCATACGTCGCATATATCTCATCATGTAATTGGCCATATCACATCACAACATACCCTGCAAAAAGAAGTTAGACGTCCTCTAATTGTTGTTGCAAGTTTTACGTGGCTGCTACGGGTATCTAGCAAGAACAATTCTCACCTACCCATAACCACACCGGTGATACATAAGTTGATTTTCAACCTTCTCAAGGACCGCCTTTGTCGAATCCGGTCCAACTAAAGTACAATACAGTAATCAGGCACTTTGCTATTTGCCAAGGCTGACGGCAAAGGCATGTATGACGGATGGCAAAGGTCTTTGTCGTCAGCTAGCAGACGGCCCCACATCCGGCTGAACAAGCTAAGGTAAAGGGCACTTTGCCATTAGTTCGCGGACGTTAAAGATGCAAAGGTCTTTTCGTCTGCTAGGAGACAACAAAGGGCATAGACGGCACATGTGGCAGCTCTGGTCCGTTAAGGGGTTAACGGCATGCTTTGTCGTCTGCTACTAGACAACAAAGATGCAAAGTTATGTCGTCTGCTAGCGGATGACAAAGATCCAAATAGGCCAGCCCAGGTTCCCCCTAGGTAGCTGCCACGCGGCAGCTTTGTCGTCTGCTAGCAGACGACACAGATGAAAAGTTCTTTGCCGTCTGCTAGCGGACGGCAAAGCAACCACATAGGCCAGCCCAGTGGCCCCCAGGTTGCATAAGTAGCTGCCACGTGGCAGCTTTCCCGTCTGCTGGCTGACAGCAAATCTCTTTGTCGTCCGCCAGCGGATGGCAAAGTGCTTGTACTGCCCCTGTTTTTTCTTAAATTCAATCAATTTCACAGATATATATATATATATATATATATATATATATTTGAAAATACTTTCAACAAGCATACATATCCCTGTCATATGGATATGATCATCCAACACATATACATACCAACTCAAAAGTCCATATCCAACATATATATAGCCAACATATATCCAACAACAAGCATACAATGGTTTCATCCATACATATATAGGTAGCAAGTTTCACATTGTTCATCCAACAAAATCAAAACAAAAGGAAAGGACAAGGAGAAGAGTAGACTCCATCAACGCAAGCTTCCGTGATCTAAAGCAAATCTGCAAATTGGGAAAGAAGAAAGTTACAAGAAGAAGAAGAAGAAGAAGAAGAAAAGGAATTTTTCTTCTCTTTATTTTTCTCCTCTTCTTTATCTTCTTCTTCTTCTAACGAAGGTAACTTAGGTAATTATGCCATTTTTAGCTAAGCTAGGTAAAAATGCTAAGTGTAGGTCATTTTAGAGCTAAGCTAGGTAAATAGGTCATTTTGCAGGTTTGTAAGGTTATTATGTCATTTTAGAGGAAAATAAGCTAAGTCAATGTCATTTTGGAGGTAACCAGGATTATTATGCCATTTTTGACCTAAGTATGCTAAGTATGTCATAAATGAACTAAAGAAGCTAAGTATAGGTCATTTTTGAGCTAACCTAGGTAGTTAGGCCATTTTTGAGCTAACTAAGCATATTTACTCATTTTGGAGGACAAAATGGTAAGTGTAGGTCATTTTTGAGCTATCCTAGTTAAAAATCAGTCTTTTTGGAGCTAGGTAAGGTTATTTTGTCATTTTGGAGGAAAATAAACTAATGATATGACAGTTTGGAGATAAACCAAGGTTATTATGCCATTTTTTACCTAAGTAAGCTAATTATGTCATAAATGAACTTGCTAAGCTAAATATACATCATTATTGAGCTATCCTAGGTAGTTATGCCATTTTTAGCTAACTAAGCATATTAATTCATTTTGGAGGAAAAAATGCTAAGTATAGGTCATTTTATAGCTATCCTAGGTAAAATATGTCATTTTGGAGCTAAGTAAGGTTATTATGTCATTTCGAGGAAACTAAGCTAAGTATAGCTCATTTTGGAGCTAAGTAGGTAATTTCTTAATCTAAGTATGCATTTGTTAAGCAAAACACTTGGGAAAACTTACCATCATCATGGAGGTGAAGGACCGGTCGGGTTTGCGCCAGTGGGAGACGGAGAAGGACCGGTCGATGCTTGTCGGGAGGCACGCTGCACCAAAGATCATTTGAAATGTCTCGTTAGCATGATGCAACTCAAATGTGAATACTAGTAACTAATGACCATTCAAATGAAACTCACCGTGGGCGCTATACCAATCTAGGGCATCGACGGAGGGGTCTGACCGTTGTTCTGGCACACGGTCTGCACATTTTGTTTTCACGAGTCAGTCATATTAGTTAGTGATGAAACGAACATTACGTGCATGATTTGGCTAATATGCAGGAGAAACTTACCACGAGGAGCTCATATAGGGCCCAGTGAGACGCATCGTTCTAGTTCCTCTCCTCCTCCAACAGCCTAGCCATCCTCTCCTCCATGTCCCTCTCCCTCTCTGTCGCCTAATGGTTTTCCTTCGCCAGAAGCTCTTGGGCCCTAGCCTCTATGGCGAGCTCCATTGGCCGTGGACGAGTCCTTATCTCAGGATCAGAGCTCGTCTGGCGCTTCTTGATCTCCGGGAGAGTTCTAGGACAACGTATCAGTCCATCCCCAATGGCTATCGAGCTATGGGGCCTCCCGCCACTAGATATCATCACGAGCTCTGGATCAAAAGGACTCTGGCTCAAGTTCAAGTCCTCCCCTTTCCTCGCCTTCCCCTCACCTCTGTAC
This sequence comes from Hordeum marinum, assembly GCA_022496015.1. Lineage (NCBI taxonomy): Eukaryota > Viridiplantae > Streptophyta > Magnoliopsida > Poales > Poaceae > Hordeum > Hordeum marinum. Next base: position 416,105,089 of record CM039678.1, on the reverse strand, counting down.
CTCACGAGCTTGTTGTGGGAGGAGATGTTGCTAAAGCTCTATGGATGATTGAGGTCATCCTTAGAGAATGCATTGGCCTTCTTGTGCGGGGCAGTATGGGCCATGGCATAGAGGTCGAACAGCGGTGGCACCTACGTCTTGTTGAGTCGCGCCTAAAAGAGAGGAACAAAATATTAGGTAAGGGCTCAAGCTAGCTTGAAGAATGAAATTGCATGAATCATGAAGCAAACCACATACACAGAGATCCCCGAACTCAAACAGGTTGGAGCTCCCTTGATGGTGTGGCACACCTTTCATTTGGGTATGCTTATCCTTGGCCTTGTTGTGGAAGGCTAGCCATTTGGAATAGCACCACTCATCCACCAATGCCTCCCAATAGTCCATCCTATCCGCACACCATCTCGGGGGCACCTAAGTTAGACAAGAGAGATTTCAGCGCTACGCCTACAAATCAAATCAAGGAAACTAAGTACAAGGCCTTAAGAACAGGACATTACCTTCATGTACTTCTCCTTACTCGGAAAATTGGTGCGGCACTTCTTCTTGGCCCTCTTCATGTTAGTCGAGCCGTAGTAGTCTCGAACAACCTGCACCCGAGCTTCGTGACGTAAGTTCTGAAGTAGGCGCTTGCACTCGGCTATGAGAACAGTAGTCGTGGCCGCCTCGTGTTCCTCAAGACACCTTTAGAAGGTCTGCATCAAACAAGACAACACTGATTAGTACAATCACTAGGTGATGTTGATTTTTAATTCTGTAAAGGAGAAATTACCCAAAACCGCCGGGTCACAATGTCGGCCACCGTCTCGCACAAGACACTGTCGACCCTCTCCTCCGGCGGGGCCAGGGCAGCCACGTACAGCTCCCAGCTCAGTGCTACCTGTGGAACCTCACCCTCACCGGGCAATGTGGCCCACCTCAGGAAGTGGTGCCGGCAAAGCACACCAAGGACCTGGTTGGGCCTGCGGACACCATGGTCATGTTTCCAACCCCTGCAGTATGACAAGGCCAACACATTAGATATTAATTTGAATAAAAATGAAGGCAAAAGGTTAAAAAAGAGTAAATGCACTTACTTCTCCCCATTAGGCACAATCAACCACCTATGATCGCGGGTCGCCGGCACGGGTTGGAGCTTTGTACCATCACGCTGGTAGACCTTCTTGCCCTCCTCAACCAGCTCGCCCTCGCTATAGCTATTCTCAGAAAAGTTGTCCTTGCCACCATCAGCATGACCACTAGACTCTAGAGTCACGTGAGACGAAGACTCTGGGACTAGAGTCTCCTGGGATGAAGACTCTAGGACCGTAGTCTCCTGGGACGAAGGCTCGGCTACCCGAGGCTCGTCATCCCGAGGCTCGTGGACCGGAGTCCGAGAAGGGTCCAAGTCAGACGGGTCCACCTGAGACGGAGCACTCCTGTGGTCGGGAGAATCAACTGGGGGTGGCGGCGAGGAAGGCGCAACAGCCTTCCTACCTCTAGCACCCCTCTTCGTCTTCCCCCGACCTCTCCCGGCCGAATAAGAAGCGCCCGCCGGTGTCTACATACTATATACTAGCGCTCTCCGGAGGTGCTGTGGTGGAATAATAGCACCCCTCCCAGCACGCACCGAGGAAGGAGGCTCGGAGCTCTCTCGACCCGCGCCCACCATCTGTCAACACCTGCAATGACAAAGAGTAAACGAAATTAATACAACATAAAAAAATTGAATACCTAATAACATGAACTAATTAATAATATATATATGTACATAATAATAATTGAATACCTGACATTACTAATATTAGTCTTCATCGTCTATATATGCTCCGGGATCAATAAATGCATAATCATCATTACTATCAGTAATGACGTGCTCATCAGCATCATCAATAAATGCATCAACATGTGGAAGGCCTCCTTTATGTGGTCAAGCATTGACAGGTCATCCAAAGCAGTAACCTCTTCTTCTTCCATCTCTTCTTGTTCTGGCTTAGGGGAGAAGTCGGATTCACTGTCGCTGTCTACCTCAATATTCTGGGGTGAAGTAGAGCGGTTCTTGAAACGTTTTTTGGAAACATGTGTTTCTTGGAAGAATTCTCCTTGATATGTGGTTGGCTTAATTTGAGGTTCATAATCATCTTCATTGAGGGGAGGTGGTCTAAAATGTGGCGGCACATCATAAACGACATCCCAACCATTCAGATTTGGATCAGTTTGGCAGGCCCACGGTAGATAGAAAACTTGGGTCACTTGTTGAGCCATAATATAGACATCGGAAACATCAAAATGGGTGCTTTGTTTGATTTCGACTAGCTCTATATGTTCATGAGTCCTTCTAGTCTCCTTTGGCTAGAACCAACAACATTTGAAGACTACGACGTTTGGCGGGTTTTCACCAAAGAATGTAAGTTCATAAATTAATTCAACTCTTCCATAATACTCGACCCCTCCTTCGCCGATAGCGGAGACACAACAATTTGTAGACTTTTAGTCGGCCATAGATAGCTCTTTGCCAAAAGTACGAAAGCGATACCCGTTGATGTCGTATTTGTCAAATGAATGGACCTTATAGTCAAAACCATTAGCGACTTGTCTCAATTCGGACTCCATAGACTCTGCATTAGCCTACAAGTTTAATACGAAAGGATTGTTGCATTAGCCACAAACTAGACGAAGAAATGAAATGGTCTAATGGAAATTACTGTTTGTTTGAACCAAGAGATGAAACTGGGATAGCCGCCTCCATGCTTTGCCAGAAGCTCATACTCTTCGATGGAATCCTTTTGGATCACCGCTCCATCCGAGAATTTGGTGATGTATCGACTATATCACATATCCGGGAATAAGAGCATTTCAAAGGAATTAGAAGTTGTGAAACAATGTACCGAGAACTTACTCGATGTATGGTTGCACATCTGTTAGGTTGTTGAAGATATACAACGAAATGGTCCGCCATTCTTCGACATCCAACGCTATTGCTTTCGAAGCACCGGCTGGTGCGAGCTTCCCTTTGAATAGGATGAGGTTGGATCAACCTTTTTCATGGTCGCCATCATTGTACCGAGGCTTCGGATTATGCAAATGATGATTCTTGGCTTTGAAGTGTGTTGTCACGAAGTTTGCCACCTCCTCAGTAATGAATGCCTCGGCCATCGATGCTTCAATTCTATGTTTATTTTTACATTTTGCTTGAAGCATCTTCTGCATCCTCTCAGTTGTGTAGCACCAACGATTTTGCATGCCCCCCCCCAATTTTGCCTCGGTCAGGACATGCAAAATCAAATGCTGCATTCGATTAAAGAATCCCAGTGGAAAGATCTTTTCTAACTTGCAGATCAACTCCGGCACAACTCTTCCAGTTCGTCTAGCACGTCAGGCGATAGTTCATTCGCACAAAGAGCACAGAAGAAATAGCTCAGCTCTCCGAGTACTAGCCATATCGTCCTTAGGGATAAAGCCACGCAACATCACCGGCATTACACGCTCAAGCCATATGTGCCAATCATGACTCTTGAGACCAAATATTTTCAATTTGTGAAGACTCGCTCCCTCTTTAGATTCGCTGCATAACCATCGGGGAACATCAATTGCATTTTCACCCAAAAGATCATTTCCCTCATAGCTGGCCTTCCAAGATTGAACCAAGCCTTTGGCTTCCTCCAGTTCTTCTTTCCTTTCGGTTGTCGCATGTTTTGTAATGGTCTATGACATAGAGCCTCCTGATCGACTCTAGCCTTAGAATTATCTTTCGATTTCCCCTCTATGCCGAAGAATGTACCAAAAAGGGCCTCGGCGATATTCTTTTCAGTGTGCATCACGTCGATGTTGTGTGGGCAAAGGAGCTCTTTAAAGTAAGGCAGATCCCACAAGCATATCTTGTGAGTCCAGGCGTGTTTCGAATTATACCCTTTGAAATACCCTGGATGATTTGGATCTGGCTCGAGAGCGTTTATCTGATCCAGGGTCTGTTGGCCTGTCAATGCAGGTGGTGCAGAGTTTTTGACAACTCTAACTTTCATGAAATTCTTCTTGTCTTTTCTGAACTTATGTCGAGGATCCGGGAACTGTCTATGCAAGTCGAAGCAAGAATACTTGCGACCCTCCTACAGCCAATGGAACTCAAGAGCTGCGTTGCATGTGGGGCATGGGAACCTTCCATGAACACACCAGCCAATGAATAGCGCATACGCCGACAAGTCATGTGTCGAGTACATGTACCACATATGCATTTTGTAGCTTTTTTTGGAAGCGGCATCATATGTCTTGATCCCATTATCCCAAGATTCTTGCAATTCATCCTTAAGCGGCTGCATGTACACATTCATATTCTCTCCCGGATAGTTGCACCCTGGAATTATCAACGTCAAGAAAATTTTCTTTCTTTTCATAATCTCTCCAGGGGAGATTGAGTGGAATGAAAAATACAGGCTAGCAATTGTATTGGGTTGCCGTCATAACAAACACTTGGAACCCATCCTGTTGATGGCGACTCGAGGATGCCTTGGATCTGCCGCTTTATCCTTATGTAATGCATCGAAGTGCTTCCACGCAAAAGCATCTGAAGTGTGGCCCAACATCGGATTCCCATCTGCATCTAGTTCGGTTCTTTTGCCCCATTTATGCCATGTCATCTGTCTGGCTGTCTCTTCGACCATGAAAAGACGTTGAAGTCTTGGTATGATTGGAATATGCCAAAGAACATTAACTGGGATTTTGGTCTGATTCTTATCACCCATATCATTGTCTACCACAACATACCTGGAAGACTTGCAAATGGGACAATAGTTGAAGCTCGTATACTCAAGCCTAAATAAGGCACATCCATTCTCACAGGCATCTATCTTCTCATAGGGCATCTTAAGCGCACGTAGGATTTTGTCCGACTAGTACAGGTTTGTTGGCAATACATGTCCTTTGGGTAGAAAGCATCCAAATATCGTCATCATCGCGTCGTAGCATTCGCTACCCAGATTGAACTGAGCCTTCAGAGCCATTACATGCGCGTTGGCATCCAGCTGACAAAGCTATGTGTGCTCGCAGAGAGGACGTTTTGAAGACTCCAACATTTCATAGAAGTCCTTTCCAGATTCCTCCATCTAATCGTCCGAATCTCGAGCATCAGCAAAGTCTTGCACCATGTCTTTGATCCCGGTACCATGCTCGTCGGTGCGACGATGAATCACCTCAGCTCTGGCACATTGGGAAGACTCACCATGAAATGTCCAGACCGTGGCGTAAAACCCCACTTCTGTAGGTGTTTGATCATTTCAAACTCTGACCTCTTATGGTAGTTGTCGCAATCGACATAGGGGCACCAGGTTGTTTTCTGTCCATTTGCAAATTCGGCTCTCACATACCCCTTGTTTTTTGTTGTCCATTCATGGGTCATGTCTTTATGACTAGTGTGACTGGTGTACATCCACCCACGATCACTCATCTTGCCTAGCTACTGGACACACAAGAAATATATACATAATTCAGCAAACCATATTCATCAGCTAATAGAGTTTGTCGTATTATTACGTCCATGCAACCTAGACGCTAGTAGGTAAAGATAGGTCCTAATCCCACCCGAGTATGTGTAGATTGGGTCATTTTCCCATGCTTTGCTCCGGATCCGATGCAAAATTTTGGCAGCACCTCCCCAATGTTCTCATGATACACGTCTCAGCAATAAGCAGAGAGGATGTGTACCCGGAGAACAACAGGGAGGCACTGACGAAATTCTGCATCGGATCCAGAGCAGAGCATATGGGGAAAAAAATCAATCTACACATACTCGGGATATCCATGGATAAAGTTGAACAATTCGAAAGAATCACAGTTATAAATATGCTAATGCATGCATATTTATAGATGTAACCCTTTCGAACGGGAGACGCATTGTGGTCACGCATACTGATGATTGAAGACACATATAGTTAGCAAGTTTCATCGGCACGAAGGTCAGAACAAAAAAAATTAAGGGTGTCGGGGGAGAAGATGTCATTTGTGCTCACCAACGAACGTAGCGAGGGAGCTCGTCAAATGCACGGGGAGGTCGTCGAACAACTGCACATTGAAATTCACCTGATGAACACAAAATATGATGTCCTCCTCGGCCTCAGGAAGGCCGAAGAGCACCTTTTTAGTCAACAGGAGGCAGAATAGGTGTCGGGGGTCGGGGGTCACTGGCATCAAGAGACAGTGGCATCAGGGGTCAGTGGCGTCGGTGGTCGGGGGTTGGTAGTCGGTGGTGTCGGGAGTCGGGGTCGGTGGCGTTGGTGGCCGGGGGTCGATGGCGTCGGTGGTCGGGGGTCGAGGGTGTCGGTGGTCGGGAGTCGATGGCGTCGGTGGTCGGGGTCTGGGGCGTCGGGGGGTGGCGTTGGGGGTTGGGGGTCGGTGGCGTCAGGGGTCGAGGGTCGGTGGCATCAGAGGTTGGGGGTTGGTGGCGTCGGGGATCGGGGGCTCTTCTCTTCTTCTTATTCTTATTCTTATTCTTCTTATTCTTCTTCTTCTCCTTCTTTTCTCCTCCTCCTCCTCTTCTTCTTCTTCCTCTTCTTCTTCTTCTTCTTCTTCCTCTTCTTCTTCTTCTTCCTCTTCTTCCTACTTTTCCTTTTTCCTCTTCTTCTTCTCCTCTTCTCCCCTTTTTCTTCTTCTTCTTCTTCTTATTCTTCTTCTTCTTCTTCTTCTTCTTCTTCTTCTCCTCCTCCTCTTCTTCTTCTTCTTCTTCCACTTCTTCTACTTATTCTTATTTTCTTTTTTTTCATCTTTATTATTTCTTCTTCTAATTATGTAAACCTAATCTAAACTAAACCTAAACTAAACCTAACACTAAACGTAAACCTAAACCTAAACTAAATATAACTAAACCTAAACCTAAAAAAACAAAAAAAGAGGAGAAGAGAAGCTCACCTTTGAGGGGAGGAAGGGCCTGTGGAGGAGGAGGCATGTGGAGGAGGGCCGACGTAGGGGAGGGGGGAGGCGGCGCAGCCTACCTCACGGCAGGGCTCGGGCATCCGCCGCAGGGGAGGAGGCGGCCGTAGCGACGGGGCCTGGGCGGGGCAGCGGGGCGATATGGCCGGCAGGCGGCGGTGCGACGTGGCCGATAGGTGGCGGGCTGAGGTGGCGTTGGGTTAGGGGCCACAGGGGTGGTGGGGGTCAGGGGCGGCGGCCGACGGGTGCGGTGGGGGTTGGGGGAGGAGAGAGCCAGAGAGAGAAGGGAGAGGAGGTGTCGGGGGTGGGCCATTAGCCGTTAGGTAGCGTTTTCTTTACCGTCTGCTAGAAGACAACAAAGAATCTTTGTCGTCCGCTAGCAGACGGCAAAGAGGTGGGGTGGGCCATTACAGTGTTCAGGCCTCCACTGGACCCGACCCCACCTCTTTGCCGTCTGCTAGCGGACGGCAAAGATTATTTGTCGTCTGCCAATAGACGGCAAAGAACTAGCTGATGGCAAATAGTATCTTTGCCATCAGCCAGTTCTGTGTCGTTTGTTTTTTGTTAAATGGACGGCAAAGACCTTCTTTGTCGTCTGCTAGCAGACGGCAAAGTGCTGGCAGATGGCAAATTCCCTCATTCCAGTAGTGGCAGGATAAACAGACACCCGCTAGCCACCTTTGTGCAACGAAGTTACACGTCAGTCGACGGAACCGGTCTGTTGTAAGTGTACAAGGGAGGTTGGTCCGGGACGCTTCATCCCACAATACCGCTGAACCAAAACACGACCAAGGGAGGAAGCAATCTAAGAATCAACGCCCACAAACTCCTTTGTGTTCTACTCGAGATCTCATCTACACATAGACTTAGCTCATGATGCCACTGTTGGGGAAGATTGCATGGGAAACAAAAAATTTCCTACACGCACGCAAGATCTATCCATGGTGAAGAGCATCTACGAGAGGGAGAGTGGATCTACATACCCTTGTAGTTCGCTAAGCGGGAAGCGTTAAGAAACGCGGTTGATGTAGTCAAACGTCTTCACGATCCAAATCGCCGAGCGTCTCGCGATCCCATCACGATCCGTCCTGCAAACCAATCATGATCCGTCTCGTGATCTCATCATGATCCGTCCCGCGATCCAATCACGATCCGTCTCGTGATCTTGATCACGGTCCTTCCGATCTAGCACCGAAAGGAAGGCACCTCCGCATTCAGCACACGTACAGCTCGATGACGATCTCCGCCTTATCTATCTAGCAAGAGGGAGCGGAGAGGTAGATGAGTTCTCCGGCAGCGTGATGGAGTTACAGCGATGATGGTGGAGCTATTCCAGCAGAGCTTCACCTAAGCACCGCTGAAACCGATCTAGAGGAGAGGCAGCATGTGGCTGTTTTTCTGTGTCTCAAAACCCTCAAAACCTCTAGTATATATAGGAGGAGGGAGGGAGTAGGCTGGCGCACAAGGAGCCATCCCTTGGCCTTTGGCGCAAGGAGGAGAGGAGGAATCCTCCTCCAATCCTAGTAGGACTAGGATTCCTCCTTTCCTACTTGGAAACTCTCTCCACCTTGGCCTTTTTTCCTTCTCCTTCCACTCCAACTGCATGGGCCTCTTGTGGGACTTAGGCCAGCCCACTAAGGGCTGGTATACCTCTTCCCACAGCCCATGTAGCCTCTTGGGTAGAAATACCCCTCCCCATGATCCCCTGGCACCCTCCCGGCACTCCCGGTAGACTAACGATGAGCCCGGAACTTTTCTGGCGACCAAAACAGGACTTCCTATATATCAATCTTTACCTATGGACCATTCCGGAGCTCCTCGTGACATACAAGATCTCATCAGGGACGCCGAAAAACCTTCGGTCACCACCATACATAACTCTATATTACCGAAACGTCACCGAACCTTAAGTGTGCAGACCCTGTGGGTTCGAGAACTATGTTGACATGACCAAGACACCACTAAGTCAATAACCAATAGCGGTACCTAGATGCCTATATTGGTTCCTACATATTCTACGAAGATCTTTATCGGTTGAACCTCTATGTCAAGGATTCAGTTAATCCCGTATGTTGTTCCCTTCGGTATGTTACTTGCCCAAGATTCGAACATCGGTATCTTTATACCTAGTTCAATCTCATTACCGTAAAGTCTCTTTACTTGTTCCATAATACAAGATCCCATTGTTAACACTTAGTCACATTGCTTGCAAGGCTTATTGTGATGTTGTATTACCGAGTGGGCCCTGAGATACCTCTCTGTCACACGGAGTAACAAATCCCAGTCTTGATCCATGCCAACCCAATAGACACCCTCGGAGATACCTGTAGAGCACATTTATAGTCACCCAGTAACGTTGCAATGTTTGATACACACAAGATACACCTCCGGTGTCAGTGAGTTGCATGATCTCATGGTTATAGGAACAGACACTTGACATGTAGAAAACTGTAGCAATAAACTAACACGATCATATGCTATGTTTATAGTTTGGGTCTTGTCCATCACATCATTCTCCTAATGATGTGATCCCGTTATCAAATGACATATCATGTCCATGGCTAGGAAACCTTAACCATCTTTGATCAACGAGCTAGTCCATCAGAGGCATACTAGGGACATGGTGTTGTCTATGTATCCACACATGTATCTGAGTTTTCGATCAATACAATTCTAACATGGATAATAAAAGATTATCATGAACAAGGAGATATGATAATAACTAATTTATTATTTCCTCTAGGGCATATTTCCAACAGATGGAGCATAGACGCCCCAAGCTATACTTTGATGGAGTGATGGAGAGTGCTCGGGTGATAGCGTCCCAGTGTCCGGGCGATCGTTTATTTGAGTGAACTGTAATGTGTCCAAAGACTTTGTCCAAACTTTTTATGATATTAGTTATTGTTCTTATATGGTTTTGTATTCCTTTATAACTCCTATGTGTCCTAATACTGAAAGATACGAGTCGTCGGCTTCAGCCCCCATATAGATACTACATGGGGTGTCTATGCCAATGTGTTATGTCCCTTAACCGAATTGTCGGAACCCAAAGGCGGTACAGTGCAGCAGACTAGGCAATCAAACTATAGTGCTTTATTTCTTTCACTTAGGCGTAGGGGCGCAAAAAGGACTACGGGAAGCGTATGATTAGCCACCAAAGTGTTGTGATGTTCGGACGAACCATGGCCAAGGCCGGTATCACAAAGTTTGTAGAAACGGCAAAGTCCTCATATAACACGGAATAACCACTTACAAGGATTGACGTATAATACTTCCAGCTGGGGTTCACAGACTAGATCTCGCATACTATGACAGTTAGTTTTTGGCTTTCTCCCCTGAGGTGCTTGACCAGACTATCCGGAAGCACAATCGCAGTGGTGCTCCCTTTGCCCTTTCAGCTGAACGAGCGGAACGTAAGGCAAGCACAGGATCCGGGCAACCCAACTATTGACCAAAGACATAGTTTGGAACCAATGCATATAAAGCGAACATCAAGACGCCGAATGCATGATAGAATGTACATAAGGCGATTTTTTTAAAACTTGAGCCCCCGGTCTATTAGCCGGCTGCCTCGCATCATACCGAACAGTTCCACGAGAAGAGGGGGAGTGGTGAAAATGTGCACCGAAACAAAATAGGTGAGGCAAACTTGTGCCACGCAATTTACATTTTTTTCAACAACTCTTATAGCTCGGATTGCCGAAGCAACTGTTTACAGGTATGTAAAAGAAAGAAACTATGCAGGAGTTGTTGTATCGAGGGTCTTCGATTGATAACCTGACGTCCTCGATATGCCCCATTGCTAGTTGACTCCTGCTCTTAGATGCACCTTGATGGGTGTTAGTGTCTAGCAAACAAATCTTTCAAACAAGGTCTTGAGAGGCCGCCGAATTGTAGATGAGCTTTACGCCATAGGCAGGTTCTTTAGGAGCACCTTCATTTTGTTCGAGGACGTGTTAAGGGTAGAGGTTTGATCCAGCTGAACACTCATATTTATGTCCCCACCACTACCTATGGAATTTTAAGTGCAAAGTTGTGCCTCCTTGGCATGTACTTTGCTGGTCTCAGGGTTGAGCAATGGGGGCGAGTCCCTATTGGACGGAGGATGAAGGATCTGAGTTTTTAGTCTAAAATCGAACTCGCTTCCCAGCCTTGTGTGCCTTTATGGCGGATATCGGAACTTACCGATCTTCTTTGTAGCTGAATTCGGCCGCCAGGGCCAGTGCATCTTCCTCAGTTCTAAGGGAGCGCTCTGTATTCCATTAACAGTAATGACTGCCTTGGGTCCTGGCATCTTGAGCTTGAGGTATGCATAATGTGGGACTGCGTTGAAACGAGTGAACAATGTCCGGCCAAGCAGCGCGTGATAGCCGTTGCGGAAGGGCACCATGTCGAAGATCAAGTCTTCACTGCAAAAGTTATCAGGCGAGCCGAACACAGCTTCCAGGGTTATGGAACCCGTACATCAGGCCTCAACACATGGGATCACTCCTTTGAACGTAGTGCTACTGGGTTTGATCCTTGACGGATCTATGCCCATCTTTTTCACCATATCTGAGTAAATTAGGTTAAGGCTACTTCCTCCATCCATTAGGACTTTTGTGAGGTGATACCCATCTATAATGGGATCTAGGACGAGGGCTGCCGAACCCCCATGACGGATACTGGTCGGGTGATCGTGCCGATCAAAGGTGATCGAGTATGCCGACCATGGGTTGTACTTCGGGGCTACGGGCTCCACAGCGTAGACCTCCCGAAGGGCGCGCTTCCTCTCCTTCTTAGGTATATGGGTGGCATATATCATATTCACTGTTTTGACTTCGGGAGGAAATTTCTTCTGTCCACCTCCAATTGGACCCCGAGGCTCATCCTCGTCCTCGCTGCGAGAGCTTTTGCCTTGGTCCTCAGGTGGTATCTTGCCGGCCTGTTTAAACACCCAGCAATTGCGTTGTGTGTGGTTGGCGGGCTTCTCCATAGTCCCATGGGTTTGTCAAGGTCTTTCCATGATCTTCTCCAGCTGGGTGGGTTCGTTGTGATTGCCTTTAGGAGGCTTCTTCTGCTGCCCAGGTCAGGAGTTGCGGAATCCGGCATTTAGAGATGTGTCATCGGCATCGCTATTATTGTGCCGGCGCTTATTCTTATTGCGCTTTAGTTTTCCATTGCCATCCCGGGATTCAGAGGCTATGGGATCTTCGGAATTGTGGCTGCGTTTTGCCAGCCAATTGTCTTTGTCCATGCAAAAGCGGGTCATGAGGGTAGTGAGGGAGGACATGGTTCGAGGTTTATCCTGGCCAAGCTGGTGGGCCAGCCATTCGTCCCGAATATTGTGCCGGAAGGAGGTTATGGCCTCGGCATCCGGACAATCAACAATTTGGTTCTTGTTGGTCTAGAACCGGTTCCAGAATCGCCGAGCAGACTCGCCGGGCTTGTGGACGACGTTGCTGAGATCGGAAGAGTGCAGCAGGCGGACATAGGTTCCCTGGAAGTTAGAGAGCAACGCATATTCCAGGTCTTCCTAGCATCCAATGTAGTTTTCGGGGAGGCTATTTAACCGGTGCCGAGCTGGCCCCTTAAGCTTAAGAGGTAGATATTTGATGGCATGGAGATTGTCTCCTCGTGCCATATGGATATGGAGGAGGAAGTCCTCAATCCATACAATTGGGTCAGCAGTACCATCATACTGTTCTATATTCACAAGTTTAAACCCCTCAGGGAATTGATGTCGCATTACCTCATCTGTGAAGCACAGTGGGTGAGCGGCGCCTCTGACCCGTGTTATGTCGCACCTATATTCGGCGTCTTTGTGGGTCCCGTAGCATTCCCGGACTCTGTTGTTTTGGTTGAACCATGGTCTGTGCCCGCCCCGTCTATCGGGTGAGTATTCTCTAGATCCTTAGATGGATCTTTTACGGCCTGCTCTGTGATCCAGGTCATCTCGCAAGTTGAACCTATCATTGGGCTCTAATGGCTCCTTACCTCATCTTTGGGGCATTATCGGTATATAACCGGTGTCATCAGCTGTCATGTCCCGACCACGAGGGGGGCGGTCTGGCTTGTCGTATGGAGTACGGTTTGGACACAGGGTATCGGTGAGTTCGTCATCGAATTACGGCAACAGCCTCCTCCGTGGGTTGCTTTTAGGCTGGTTTGATAGACCGATGCCGTATACTTCCTCTGCTAAGAGGACTTTCGTCCATCGATCATTGAGGGAATGTTGCCGCCTTTATCGGTGGGAGTATCTACCATGTAGACATCGTATGTGGAAGTGGCGGCCCACCTCCCGGTGCTAACGGTGGTGGGAGCACGGTCCTCTTCATCCATGTATTCTAACTCCTCGGAGGCATAGTCCAGCATGTCGGTAAAATCTTCGACAGTTGCTATCAAGTGGGTGGTGGGTGGGTCAAAACAATCGTCCCGACCCGCACCGTAACTGAACTGAGCATAGATCGGGGTTGGATCGTCAGTGATCTTCATCGACGAGATCCAATCTAGGGCCTCATCAATAGCTGAGGGCCCGATCGGATCAAGTTGTTCGGAACTTGCGGAGTTGACCTCCACGGCGTCCGGACATGGGAGGTGTTTGCCGAGAACACGTGCCCGGTCATCTGGCTCAATGGCCGGACCAGGATAGGAGATCGGCCCATCACCATGGGTGACCCCATCGGCATGTCTGTAGAAGGGGCTCGAGGCTAAAGCCTCAGAGTCCGCAGGTGCTATAGGCAAAGCTGCAAGCCCGGTTAACGACAAATCGCCCCGAGAGTCTATGAAGAACTCTAAGTTTCCAAATCTGACCTCTTGTTTAGGGGCGAAGCTCTCAACATGGCCTAGATGGCCAGTGGGATCAGCATGCAGCACAACGCTGCAAAAGGCGAAGATATGTCCAGGGACAAAGGTGTCCAAGTTGCAGACATCTTCGTTGATGACAAGGTGAGGCGTCAATTCCATCTTGCCCACAGAGGAACTCTCAATGAAAGCACCAATGTCGGTGTCAAAACCGGCGGATCTTGGGTAGGGGATCCCGAACTGTGAGACTAGAATCGACAGTAACAGGAGACGAAGGGGACAGAGATTTACCCAGGTTTGGACCCTCCTATGGAGGTAATACCCTACGTCCTGCTTGGTTCTATTGATGATATGGGGGGTTACAGAGTTGATCTACCTCGAGATCGTATGTCTAACCCTAGATGAGTTGTTCTCCCTCTATACCCTAAAACTCTCCGGCATATATAGAGGCCGAGGGCACCTAGGGTTACACATGGTCGGTTACATGCCGAAGAGATAAACATGCCTATTCGCTACATCAAACGTGGAGCACAAGCCGTACTTCCCGAAGCATCCATCTTGGGGACTGGGCCTTCAAATATTCCTGTGTCCGGTAAGCAGCCCATATAGTCCGGCCTGTAAGGATAGGTCGGCCTCCCGAGGACCCCTTGATCCAGAACTCCCTCACCCTCAGCACTAAATTTAACAAAATTAGGAACCTTATGTTGGGGAATTTTTCATGGGAAACAAAGATTTTCCTACACGCACGCAAGATCTATCCATGGTGATGAGCATCTACGAGAGGGAGAGTGGATCTACATACCCTTGTAGATCGCTAAGCGGGAAGCGTTAAGAAACGCAGTTGATGTAGTCGAATGTCTTCACGATCCAAATCGCCGAGCGTCCCGCGATCCCATCACGATCCGTCCCGCGATCCAATCACGATCCGTCCCGCGATCTCATCACGATCCGTCTCGTGATCTTGATCACGGTCCTTCCGATCTAGCACCAAACGGATGGAACCTCCGCGTTCAGCACACGTACAGCTCGATGATGATCTCCTCCTTCTTGATCCAGCAAGAGGGAGCGGAGAGGTAATGAGTTCTCCGGCAGCGCGACGGCGTTGCGGCGATGGTGGTGGAGCTATTCCAGCAGGGCTTCACCTAAGCACCGTTGAAACCGATCTAGAGGAGAAACTATGATCTAGAGGAGAGAGGGAGAAGCCTTGGCGCACAAGGGGCCAGCCCTTTGCCCTTGGCGCAAGGAGGAGATGAGGAATCCTCCTCCAATCCTACTAGGACTAGGATTCCTCCTTTCCTACTTGGAAACTCTTTCCACCTTGCATTTTTTCCTCTCAACCCACTCCAGCCGCATGGTCCTTTAGAGGTGGCTTCGGCCAGGCCACCAAGGGCTGGTTTACCTCCTCCCACAGCCCATGTAGCCTCTTGGGTCGAGACACCCCTCCTGATGGTCCCCGGTACCCTCCTGGCACTTGCGGTACACTACTGATGAGCCCGAAACTTTTCCGGTGACCAAAAAAGGACTTCCTATATCTCAATATTTACCTCCAGACCATTCTAGAGCTCCTCGTGACGTCCGGGATCGCATTCAAGACTCTGAACAACCTTAGGTTACCACCATACGTAACTCTATACTACCGAAACGTCACCGAACCTTAAGTGTGCAAACCCTGCGGGTGCGAGAACTATGTAGACATGATCGAGACACCTCTACAGTCAATAACCAATACCAGGACCTGGATGCCCATATTGGTTCCTACATATTCTATGAAGATCTTTATCGGTTGAACCTCTATGTCAAGGATTTAGTTAATCCCGTATGTTGTTCCCTTTGTTCTTCGATATGTTACTTGCCCGAGATTCGATCGTCGGTATCTCCATACCTAGTTCAATCTCGTTACTGGCAAGTCTCTTTACTCATTCCGTAATACAAGATCCCATGGATAACACTTAGCCTCATTTCTTGCAAGCCTTATTGTGATGTTGTATTACCGAGTGGGCCCTCAAATACCTCTCCGTCACACAGAGTAACAAATCCCTGTCTTGATCCATGCCAACTCAACAGACCCCCCTCCCCACGAAGATACCTGTAGAGCACCTTTATAGTCACCCAGTTACGTTGTGACGTTTGATACGCACAAGGTACTCCTCTGGTGTTAGTGAGTTCCATGATCTCATGGTCATAGGAACAGATACTTGACATGCAGAAAACTGTAGCAATAAACTGACACGATCATATGCTACGTTTATAGTTTGGGTCTTGTCCATCACATCATTCTCCTAATGATGTGATCCCATTATCAAATGACATATCATGTCCATGGCTAGGAAACCTTAACCATCGTTGATCAACGAGCTAGTCCATCAAAGGCATACTAGGGACATGGTGTTGTCTATGTATCCACACATGTATCTGAGTTCCGATCAATACAATTCTAGCATGGATAATAAACGATTATCATGAACAAGGAAATATATTAATAACCATTTTATTATTGCCTCTAGGGCATATTTTTCCAATAGTCTCCCACTTGCACTAGAGTCAATAATCTAGTTCACATCACCATGTGATTCGCATTGTTATGAATCTAACACCCAATGAGTTCTTGGGCTCGATCATGCTTTGCATGTGAGAGAGGTCTTTTAGTCAACGGGTCTGTGACATTCAGATCCGTGTGTACTTTGCAAATCTATGTCTTACTGTAGACACTGCTACCACACTCCACTTGGAGCTAGTCCAAATGGCCACTCCACTATACATATCTGGATTGCTACTAAGAGTCAACCAGATTAGTGTTAAAGCTTGCATCGACGTAACTCTTTACAACAAACTCTTTATGACCTCCATAATCGATAAACATCTCCTTAGTCCTCTAGTTACTAAGGATAATTTTGACTGTTGTCCAGTGATCCACTCCTGGATTACTCTTGTACCCCTTGACAGACTTATGGCAAGGCACACACAGGCGTGGTACACAGCATGGCATACTATATAGAGCCTATGGCTAAGGCATAGGGGACGACATTTGTCCGTTCTCTTTCTTATGCCATGGTTGAGCTTTGAGTCTCACTCAACTTAACACCTTACAAATCAGACAAGAACTCTTTCTTTAACTGATCCATTTTGAACTCTTTCAAAATCTTGTCAAGGCATGTACTCATTGAAAGTCTTATCAGTCGTCTTGATCTATCTTTATAGATCTCAATGCCCAACAATTAAGTAGCTTTATCCAGGTCTTCGTTTGAAAAACTCTTTTCAAACAACCCTTTATGCTTTCCAGAAAAACTACATCATTTCCAATCAACAATATGTCATCCACATATGCTTATCAGAAACTCTATAGTGCTCCCACTCACTTTATTGTAAATACAAGTTTCTCATAAACTTTGTGTAGACTCAAAAACTTTCATCACCTCATCAAAGCGTATATTCCAACTCCGAGATGCTTGCTTCAGTCCATAGAAGGATCACTAGAGATTGCACACGTTTTAGCATCCTTAGGACTAACAAAACCTTCCGGTTGTATCACATACAATCTTTCCTCACAGAAACCGCTAAGGAAACGATGTTTTGACATCCATCTGCCAGATTTCATAATTGAAAAACACAGCAACTACTAACATAATTCCAACAGACTTTAACATTGCTACGAGCGAGAAAGTTTCATCATAGTCAACTCCTTGAACTTGGCGGAAACTTCTTTGCGACAAGTCGAGCTTTATAAATGGTGTCATTCACCATCAGCGTCTGTCTTCATCTTAAAGATCCATTTGTACACAACGACATGTCGTCCAATGAGCAAGTCCACGAAATTATATACTTGGTTTTCATACATGGATCCTTTCTCGGATTTCATGGCCTCTAACCATTTGTCGGAATCCGGGCCCATCGTCGCTTCTCCATAGTTCATAGGTTCATCATTGTCCAACAACATTACCTCTAAGATAGGGTTGCCATACCACTCAGGAGTAGTACGTGTCCTTATCGACCTACGACGTTCGATAGTAACTTGATCTGAAGCTTTATGATCATCATCATTAACTTCCTCTTCAAGTGACATAGGCTCCAGAGAAACATCTTTCTGTGTTGCGCTACTCTATGGCTAAAACAAAGGTTCAACAACCTCATCAGGTTCTATCTTCCTCCCACTCAATTCTTTCGAGAGAAACTCTTTCTCGAGAAAGGACCCGTTTTAACAACAAACACATTGTGCACGGATCTGAGATAGAAGGTATACCCAACTGTTCTTAGGGTATTCTATGAAGATGCATTTTTCCGCTTTGGGTTCGAGCTTTATGAGACATAAGTGTCGCATTCCCAAACTCTAAGAAATGACAACTTAGGTTTCTGCCAAACCATATGGTTTTATCTCAACGGATTTAAATGGTGTCCCTTTTAAAAGTGAATGTAGTTGTCTCTAATGCATAACTCAAAAACCAATAGTGGCAAAACGATAAGAGACATCATAGTTCGGACCATATCCAACAGAGCACGACTACGACGTTCGGACACACCATCACACTATGGTGTTCCAGGTGGCGTGAGTTGTGAAACTGCTTCCAATTTGTCTTAAGTTGTATACCAAACTCGTAACTCAGATATTCACCTCCACGATCATATCGTAGACATTTTATCTTCTTTTCAGGATGATCTCAAACTTCACTCTAAATTTTCTTGAACTTTTCAAACGATTCAGACTTGTGTTTCATTAAGTAAATATACACTATATCTACTCAAATCATCAGTGAAGGTAAGAAAATAATGATATCCACCGCACGCTACAACACTCATTGGATTGCATACATCAACATGTATCATTTCCAATAAGTCACTTGCCCGCTCCATCAAACCGGAAAACAGGGTCCTTAGTCATCTTGCCCAAGAGGCATGGTTTGCATGTCTCAACCGATTCAAAATCGAATGAGTCCAAAGATCCATTAACATGGAGTTTCTTCATGCGCTTTAAACCAATATGACATTTAGCGGCAGTGCTACAAGTATGTGGTACTATCATTATTAACTTTGTATATTTTGGCATCAATGTTATGAACATGTGTATTACTACGATCAAGATTCAACAAACCATTCTCATTGGGTGCATGACCATTGAAGGTATTATTCATGTAAAGAGAATAATCATTATTCTCTAACTTAAATGAATAACCGTATTGCAATAAACATGATCTAATCATGTTCATGATTAACACAAACACCAAATAACATTTATTTAGGTTCGTCACTAATCCCGAAGGTAGAGAGAGCATGCGATGTTGATCACATCAACCTTGGAAACATTTCCAACACATATCATCACCTCACACTTAACTAGTCTCCGTTTATTCCGTAGCTTTTATTTCGAGTTACTAACATTTAGCAACCGAACCGGTATCCAATAGTCATGTGCTACTAGGAGTACTAGCAAGGTACACATCAATAACACGTATATCAAATATACTTCTGTCAACATTGCCAGCCATCTTTATCTACCAAGTATCTAGGGTTGTTCCGCTTCAGCGACCGCTCTCCTCATAATAGAAGCACTTAGTCTCGGGTTTGGGTTCAACTTTGGGTTGCTTCACTAGAGCAGCAACTGACTTGCCATCCATGAAGTTTCCCTCCTTGCCCTTGCCCTTCTCGAAACTAGTGGTTTTACTAACCATCAACACTTGATGCTCCTTCTTGATTTCTACCTTCGCGGTGTCAAAACATCACGAACAGCTCAGGGATCTTCATCTCCATCAACGCGTCGCCATCAGGGTTGTCGCGCCCACCATGCTCATACTACTATTGCTACCGTTTAGAGATAAAGTAAAGCATTACATAGTGCTTAATGATTGACATGCAGGTCATACAATAATTAAAGACAACCCTATGGCTCCTGCCGGTTGTCGTACTCATCGACATGCAAGTCATGATATTCTATACAACACATGATCATCTCATACATCACATATATCTCATCATGTAATTGGCCATATCACATCACAACACACCCTACAAAACAAGTTAGACGTCCCCTAATTGTTGTTGCAAGTTTTACGTGGCTGCTACGGGTATCTAGCAAGAACAATTCTCACCTACGCAAAACCACAACGGTGATACATAAGTTGCTTTTCAACCTTCTCAAGGACCGCCTTTGTCGAATCCGATCCAACTAAAGTAGGAGAGACAAACACCCGCCAGCCATCTTTGTGCAACGAAGTTCCACGTCAATCGATGGAACCGGTCTCTCGTGAGTGTACGATTAAGGTTTGTCCGAGCCGCTTCATCCCACAATACCGCTGAAACAAAACACGACCAAGGGAGGAAGCAATCTAAGCATCAACGCCCACAAACTCCTTTGTGTTCTACTCGAGATCTCATCTACACATAGACCTAGCTCATGATGCCACAGTTGGGGAACGTTGCATGGGAAACCAAAAAAATTCCTACGCACACGCAAGATCTATCCATGGTGATGAGCATCTATGAGAGGGAGAGTGGATCTACATACCCTTGTAGATCGCTAAGCGGGAGGCGTTAAGAAACGCGGTTGATGTAGCCAAACGTCTTCACGATCCAAATCGTCGAGCATCTCACGATCCCATCACAATCCGTCCCGTGATCCAATCACGATCCATCCCACGATCTCATCACGACCCGTCCCGCGATCTCATCACGATCCGCCCCGTGGTCTTGATCACGGTCCTTCCGATCTAGCACCGAACATACGGCACCTCCGCGTTCAGCACACGTATAGCTCGATGACGATCTCCGCCTTCTTGATCCAACAAGAGGGAGCAGAGAGGTAGATGAGTTCTCTGGCAGTGTGACGGTGTTGTGGCGATGGTGGTGGAGCTATTCCAGTAGGGCTTTGCCTAAGCACCGCTGAAACCGATCTAGAGGAGAAACTACGGTCTAGAGGAGAGGTAGCACGTGGTTGTTTTCTTGTGTCTCAAAACCCTCAAAACCTTGGCGCACAAGGGGCCAGCCCTTTTCCCTTGGCACAACTAGGATAGGAGGAATCCTCCTCCAATCCTAGTAGGACTAGGATTCCTTCTTTCCTACTTGGAAACTCTTTCCACCTTGCATTTTTTCCTCTCAACCCACTCCAGCCGCATGGGCCTTTAGAGGTGGCTTCGGCCAGCCCACCAGGGGATGGTTTACCTCCTCCCACAGCCCATGTAGCCTCTTGGGTCGAGACACCCCTCCCGATGGTCCCCGGTACCCTCCTGGCACTCCCGGTACACTACCGACGAGCCCGAAACTTTTCTGGTGACCAAAACAGGACTTCCTATATATCAATATTTACCTCCAAACCATTCCAGAGCTCCTCATGACGTCCGGGATCTCATCCGAGACTCCGAACTACCTTCGGTTACCACCATACATAACTCTATACTATTGAAACGTCACCGAACCTTAAGTGTGCAGACTCTACGGGTTCGAGAACTATGTAGACATGACCGAGACACCTCTACGGTCAATAACCAATAGCGGGACATGGATGCCCATATTGGTTCCAACATATTCTACGAAGATCTGTATCGGTTGAACCTCTATGTCAAGGATTCAGTTAATCCCGTATGATGTTCCCTTTGTTCTTCGGTATGTTACTTGCCCGAGATTCGATCGTCGGCATCTCCATACCTAGTTCAATCTCGTTATTGGCAAATCTCTTTACTCGTTCCGTAATACAAGATCTCGTGGCTAACACTTAGCCACATTGCTTGCAAGGCTTATTGTGATGTTGTATTACCGAGTGGGCCCTGAGATACCTCTCCGTCACACGGAGTAACAAATCCCAGTCTTGATGCATGCCAACCCAACAGACACCCTCGGGGATACCTGCAGAGCACCTTTATAGTCACCCAGTTACATTGCGACGTTTGATACACACAAGGTACTCCTCCGATGTTAGTGAGTTGCATGATCTCATGGTCATAGGAACAGATACTTGACATGCAGAAAACTGTAGCAATAAACTAACATGATCATATGCTACGTTTATAGTTTGGGTCTTGTCCATCACATCATTCTCCTAATGATGTGATCCCGTTATCAAATGACATCTCATGTCCATGGCTAGGAAACCTTAACCATCTTTGATCAACGAGCTAGTCCATCAGAGGCATACTAGGGACATGGTGTTGTCTATGTATCCACACATGTATCTGAGTTTTTGATCAATACAATTCTAGCATGGATACTAAATGATTATCATGAACAAGGAAATATAATAATAACCATTTTATTATTGCCTCTAGGTCATATTTCCAACACCTTATAACCTTGAGGGTATGAAATTGCATCAAAGTGTTCAGGACAAGGTTTTTGGTACACACGGCTCTTAGCTTTCGGCTCAGTTCCGAAAGACTCTTGAAACTTGTTACACAAATCCTCCCTTGGTTTGGCTAAAATTGGATCTGAGGTAGATGAAGTTTCTTGTGGTAATAACATAGCAGACGCATAGATTCAACTTGTGGTATGGACGCCGAACCAGAATTCGGTGGAAGACTAAACATGTTTGTGCTTTTGAGTGGTGTGACGAGGTGATTCGGCGTCAATGCGAAATTGAGCACATTCATAATAGGACTATGGGATGCATATGGAGCCATAAGTTGATTAGCTAGGCTAGGATATATATTCAAAAGCAAATTGTATTGTTGTTGCATGGGAGGTGCCGATGAAATAGGTAAAACAAAACTAGGGTTTTCACTAGCAGTCATACCAACATAATCATTAGATGATCGCGGTGTATTTTTCTTAGTCTTTTAATTCTCTGTAAACAAATTATACACTAGATCGTTACCCTTACTAATGTAACTCTGAGGTTTAGCCAATTGCTTACTAGACAATGCGCTACTTACAACGGTTTCAACATGTTTTTCATGAAGAGGAGGTAACTTGATTTCTCCAACCGGAGTGATGTTGACTTGATGGTCCTTCTTGAAGTTTGCAAGAAAAGCCAGTAAATCCTCCTCCACAAGCTGCTTTTTGAGTGCCTCATAAGCCTCTTCACACTGCTTCCTATGCACTTCATAGGCTTGATGATGTTCATCCGATAGTTCATCAAGATCGGGCTTAATGATGTTATCGGCGTCAACTTCGGAGGGCTTGGGGAGATTAGACATAGTTGATGATGATTCTTGATCTTCCGTCCCCAGCAGAGTCGTCAAAAGTGTGTTCACACATGAATACGTCATTGTGTACCTTCAACGCCGAGGGTGATGCACCGTAGCTCATGTCGAAGGAGACCCGTCCAAAAACGTGGTACGTAAACAATCCGGTTGGTGCTTTTGAGGATCCGAAACCCCACGCGCCCAGGAGGGACCCTGTCCATACGCGCAATGGCTATGGTTTGCCCTAAGTCGGTTCGCCTGCTCCTAAAGCCTCGAGGATCGCTGCCCTTCAAAACGAAGAACAAACGTATAACGAGAGGAAAAGAACAAGGGAGAGATATAAAACTAGGATAAAAAATAGATGGGTTTTGCAGCTGTGTGTTGTTGTCTCAATTGGCCGTTACCCCTCATTTATATAAGAGCGCCTGGACTTTCCGTGCAAGGAAATGTTTAGATTCACGTCTATAACCTTGGTTTGGGTTCATTTCAGAGTCCAAACTTTCCCAAATTGCTCGGTTTAAAAGCTAGCTGCATCTTGCGGTTCGCTTTTCAGGCAATAAACGATCATAGATGAAAAATGAGCTCACGAGGGGTTTTAACCGATTCGATGAGACGAAAAACTTTCATGTTGAACATTTTTCGATTCAAAGTCATCCTAAGGAATCGCTCTACTCATCAGACATCAAATATATGTGTGTCTGATTGAGCACGCACGTTTTGTTCGTGTAAGACCACACTCCGATGGTTCTAACTTTTGCGTACGTCTACGGATCAAGACGAA
Organism: Hordeum marinum; assembly: GCA_022496015.1. Classification (NCBI taxonomy): domain Eukaryota; kingdom Viridiplantae; phylum Streptophyta; class Magnoliopsida; order Poales; family Poaceae; genus Hordeum; species Hordeum marinum. Next base: position 416,081,527 of record CM039678.1, on the reverse strand, counting down.
TTTTATGACGAATTTTATATCAAACTCGACCGCTTCAACAAGACAAAGAGAATCTATGTAGAATATTTTCTCATATGAGGCTGTCTTGGGTGTATAATCGGCCGAACAGTATTCTGAATATCAAATCTTAGTAGTCTAAGTATAACTTCAGCCCTCGAGATGAGATCGAATGGTGATGACCCCAACTTTGAAGATGATCATGTTGACATATAAAACTTCTTCGTAGAGAGCACTTCTTTATTTGAGGCCATATTAATAATGTTTTCTTTCATTTCAAAAGCTGATATCAACACATGACACCCTCCCGTGTCGTGTAGCCAATAGACATCTGAAGGTCTCTCCCGAATGTTCATCTTGTTATCCTGATCCAGAAGATCCACTCTTGCAAAGACTGCCCTTTCTTCTCTCTTCTGTTAGGATTAGCGTCTGATCTACTCTTTGCATGACTACTTACATCACTTTGCTACTTGATTCCATTATCATGTCCATTATGATCATCATGTTTATCTACCTTTTTTCCTGGATTGAACTTATAAAAAAAATGAAATATTAAATAATAGCACTAGCAGCCCGCACCAGGTCTAGTGAGCACATACAATTCGTGAGAGTGAAACTTCTTTCCGGAAGAGAGAACGGAGAGTACAACATACTTACCACTACATAATTAATCTACACTGGTTCGTATGATAATCATACTAGTGCCCAATGTCACAATGTCAGAGAACTCCTCTCTTCATTCGGGATTACATCTAGTAGTATCACTATCAGGTGTTGTTGCGCTCCACTTGTAGCGGCGGAAGAGGTCCTCGGTCTGCGCGTTCTTGAAGGCGCTGCAGCCGATGACGTAGACGACGAGCAGCGCGACGGTGGCGGCGACGAGCGCCACGTTGGCCCGACGCCACTGGTCGCGCAGGGTGCCCAGCATGCCGGCCTTGCAGGAGCTGCACCAGTAGCAGAGCTGCCGCGGGTCGTTGCTCCAGACGCCGCAATCCGCGTCCGCCGTCGGGCTCGCCGGGCTCGCCCACACCGTCGGGGACACGTACGCGTACCCGCACGCCGTCGGCGGCTTGCAGCAGCCGGACTACACGCGCGACAACAACCACAGAGTAAGTCCAGAGCAAGCGGTTACGCAAGGGGACAAGAATGAGCGCATGCAGGGTGAGCTTGTTTTAGACAGGACGCCCAGCCATGCCATGCTCAGAGTAATTTGGTTGCATCGTGCACATGGAAGCTTCCATCACCTCGAATTGGTAGTCATATAGGATAGCCAAATAAATTACACGCTTCCTTGCGCTGACCCACATTTCTATGCCGATCTATTCGCACATGTACTCCTAGTAGATAGCAGCCTCTCCATTTCAACTACAGTCCTTTCTTCTACAAGCTTTACTGGTGGTGCTGCTCACATGGACAGGACCTACTTGCACTTGCACGCTAAGCCCCAAAATCATCGGCCTGCCTGGCATTGATTCGACTTCAAAGTTCAAACCACTTGCACTAAATCAAGGGAAAAAAACAGAATGTCCACAATGTGGACGATAACGGATTTAACCTTTTGAAAGACATAACATCTAATCCTGCTTTCTTCCATGGAACCCACGAAGTATGCTCGCTGTTGATTTGATTCCTATTGCCTTAGCCACTACCGCTACCACTATCTAGCAGACACTTCAGATAAATTAGAACCCCTGAAATTAGCACGCTGTAGTCCTACATTTACCAATTAATACTACAACAATGCGGGCAGTTAACTTGATTACTCGTGAAAACTGGAGCAGTTAACATCAGTAATCAGTTAATCAGCACTACCTGGAGCGGCGAGAGGTCGGACTGGTAGAACTGCTCGGGGGCGATGAAGAAGGCGGCCTCCACGGTGAGCTTCCTGCAGGTGTCCGACGCGGCGAGGCACGCCCTGATGCCCTCCCACCGCTGCGGATCCCCGGCCACATACCCGCGCAGCCAGCCGGAGAAGCCCTCGAGGCGGTACTCGCGGTAGGCGCGGCCGGGCACGACGTACGCGCCGGAACCGTGGGTGACGGCGAAGGCGAAGACGAGGAGCGCCAGGAGGAGCGTGATGAGGGCGGCCATGGCGAAGAGGTAGGCGGCCAGCAGGCCCTGGCGGTTCCAGTAGGCGCCGACGAAGCCGGCGAGGGCGACGAGCAGGAGCAGCCCGCCGAGGATGGCCACGGGCCAGCGCGCCAGGCGCGCGCACTCGGCTCCCTGCTTGGACGCGAACCAGAGGCCCGTGGCGACCACCGGGATGGTGCAGATCAGGGCCAGGAAGTTTAGGCACGCCGTGATGTTGTTGCTGACGGCCATGGCCGCGGGGCGGGCGGGCGGGCGGGCGGGCGGACGGAGACGGACGGAGCGGGCGAGAGCGAGTGAGAGTGCGCGGAGTGGAGTGAACCCGTGACTGCGAGAGTGTGACGACCGACGACTTGGGTTTCTTGGTGGGGAGGACGATTTTCTTCTTGCCCCCTTGTACAATTTCGGGGGTAATTGTGTTGCGCCTTCGGAGCTGCAGCGGTGCCCGCTTGTTGCGGGGAAGCGATGGGGGGTAGAGATGCTGGGTGGAATGGAAGGTGTGTGAAATAGAGGACACGGGCACACACTGCTCAGGCAGGCTGCAGCGAGGAGAGTGTTGGATGATGTGCCCGATGAGATGGCGGAGGTCGGCAGCGGCAGCTTCCTTGGACGCACGCGCACGTGTCGTGTCGTCGTGCTGCGTCCGCCGGTGAGACGAGAGAAGGCGGCGCCGATGCCACTGATTGACACCGTCGGCCGTGCTGCTACAGGCAATCTGGCCCGGGCCGGCGTGCCGACTTGGTTTCATCGGAGACGTGAAGACCGTAGATCCATCATCCGGCAGGTAAGGCAACTCCAATTATCCGGTTTGAGTTCGTTCGCGTTGAAAACACGGACGGTGTTTCTGCACCCAACGCAGCCAACGTATTTTAAAATTTGTGAAACACACCCCCCCACACACACACACCCCTCGCCGTTGTCCGGGAAGCCGGCCACGCTTCTGGCGAGCAGGAGCATGCATGTGCGTCGTGCAAGCGCCGCTCCGGTGGCCCGTGAGGTTGTTGGCGAAACAGCGGCCATAGGCGGCACGGCAGAGGCGGTGGGCGTGAAGGGTCATGGCGCTCGGCGGGCGGGCGCGGAGGTGGCCATGGCGCCCGTGCTCCCTTCGCTCAGGGTGGTTCGGCATGGGCGTATCCGGGGCCCTCACGCCCAGATCTGGTGGGGAGGCTGGGCGGAGGCTGGTGGCTGCATGGATCTGGCCGGTGTGGTCTCGTACGGAGGTCCGTGAACGGTCTTCTGCTCCGTTGAGGTGGTGTGGAGGATGGCAGCGCGGCGGCACTGTAATTGGTGGTACGAGCGGGGCGGCTATGACGGCGTGAGGTGTTGTGGTGGTTTCTGTCGGCCGTGTGTGACTGGTGGTTGGCGGCGGCGAGCTCTTTAGCGCATCTTGGTTTCTTGCGAGGGATGTCGGCAGGCTGCGGTGGCATTGGGTTTGGTGAGCTCCGGGCGAAAGCCTAGCTTGACCTCGGTTGATGCCGGCGTCGACAACATCTTTGGACGTCGTTTCCCTCCTTGGAGGCATCGTTGTGCGGAGCCCCTTCACCTCCCTTGTCGTCTCGGTCGAATTTCGGATGAAAACCTAAGCTCCAGCCTTGGCCACAGTGGGCATCGATGTGTTCCGTCACTTCCTCCTTGGGGGTGATGCCTTTAGAGGTCAGGTCATTCGTCAGTTCTGGTGGCTTTAGAGTTTTGTCGTCGGCTAGGTGTCTGCGCGGCCTCGGGGTCTGCGCGGACGTCGAAGCAGCGGCTTTGGAGATGGTTGTAGGGTGTTGTATTCGGTTGCTCAGGTGACGGAGCGGGCGGCTCGCCCGGTGCACGGCCTCAAGATCGGCGTGTGTTGTTTTTGTTTGTAAGTCGGAGCGGCGGCTTCGGAAAGGGGTTGTAGGGTGTTGACTTCCGTTGCTTAGGCGACAAAGTAGGCGGCTCGTCTGGTGCGCAGCCTCGGGGTTGGCATAGATGTCGGAGTAGCGGTTTCGGATATGGTTGTAGGGTGTCGGCTCCGGTTGCTAGGGCGAAGGAGCCGTCGTCTCGTTTGGTGCGTGGCCTCGGGATCGGCGTGTGTGTGTCGTTGTTGTTTCGGTTTTGGGACAGTTTTCCTTATTAACTGGTCAATTCTTCTTCTTCTTCTTTTATATGAAAAGGCAGAGCTCCTGCTGGTTCCTCGAAAAATAAATTGTGAACCCAAAAAAATTCTACAAATTCAGAATAAAATGTAAAACAAATAAACTTAATAATTTAAACGTCATCCAAGTTCCACTTATACATTAATAATAACTTCAAATAAAATTTAATAAAACTATGGAGGATCTAGGGTGCATCTAGGTGTCGCCGTCCTCGTTGGTGGGTCGACGTACTCTGACGCCTGCACCCATGAAAAGGCTTCCTCGTACAAACTTAGAGTCGCCTCCTGCTGGGCCGCATGTGTCGTCGGTGTGTGTGTCGCTGCCTCCTCAAGCTTGTGGCGCTAAGCCTCCGCGTCAAGCTCTAGTTGGTGCTCCACCTTGCATGAATCGCTCCTCCTCCACCCGCTCAACCGCCAGTGCCCACGACTCCCACTTTAAGAGGTGATAGTGTTCCTCCTTGTTCGCCATGCCTAGCCAAATAGGCGGAGCGGGCACACACATAGGCACAGTGGACGTCCACATGTACATGTAGCCCTCGGGCGGATGAGGGGGTGGAGGCAGTGTGTTGGCCTCCATGCCTGCCACCAGAGGTTCTGGCGACGCATTGGCCCCCATGCCGGCAACAATATCGGCTAGAGCATGCGCCATGTTAGGCGAGGACTCCTCCATGTGCGCGAACTCCTCGATCCGGTGCCGGTTGGCCACCTCGTGGGCGGCCAAGTAGGCGGCTTCCTCCCGATCCTCCTCCTCCTTCACGACCACTGGCTATGACAGCGCAATAGGAGGATCCAAGCTCTGATGTCGTCGGGCCTTGTGCTCGTTGGCCAACCACGCATCCCAATACATGGAGTAGGGATCAAAAGCAGGTCTAGAGGGGGGTTATTAGACTACTTGACCAAATAAAAACCTAACATTTTCCCAAATTAATTGGTAGGCAGGTTTTGCAATTCTAGCATATCAAGTACATCCCACACATGCATGTCTATGAGTATTGCAGCGGAAAGTAAAGACAAACATATGTAAGTGGATAAGGGTTGGAAGATCAAACGCAATTGGAGACACGAAGATTTTTCCTGTGGTTCCGATAGGTGGCGCTATCGTACATCCATGTTTATGAAGACTTGAACCCATGGAGGGTAACGATCGCGAGAGTCCACGGAGGTCTCTACCTACGAAGGGTTCCAAGAAGAAGCAACCTTGTCTATACCATGATGGCCTACGTCCATGGAGAACTAGCCTGACTCAGGGTAGATCTTCACGACGTAGGCGATTTCCTTACCCTTACAAACTTCTTGGTTCAACTCCACAACACGAAGTAGGAGGCTCCCAAGTGACACCTAACCAATCTAGGAGGCATCACCCTCCAAATGGTAATAGGATCGATAGTAACGATGAACTCCTTGAGCTGGTGTTTCAAATGATAGTCTCCTCAACACTCAATCGCTCTCTCACAGATTTGGCTTGTGTAGAAGAGATTGATTGGATGGAAAGCAACTTGGGGAGGCTAGAAATCAAGATCCATATGGTTGGAGTGGATGATCTTGACCTCAACACAAGAATAGGTGGTTCTCTCTTAGAAATTTGGATATGGGAAGTGTCAGTCTGTTCTGAGTGCTTCTCTTGTGAGTGGGATGTGGTGGAGGGGTATATATAGGCATCTCCAAAAATCCAACCGTTACAACATTATTGCTCAACTCGGTGAAACCGAAGTGAAAACTCGGTTGCACCAACTAGTGCAAAATGTGGCAACGATGGCGTTTCGGTGAGACGGGTATATAATTCTCGGTGGTATCGATATGAGTGGCCGAGGGCAGTTAGACAACTCGGTGAGACCGATTCACAAAACTCGAAAATTTCAATTCTTGTGAAACAGGTAACAGAATGTTGGTCACTGAAACTCGGTTGCACCAAAGTGAATGTTGGTAGTACTGAGAAGTGGATTTTGGCTAGGGTATCTGTCTAGGGTTTTGTCTCGGTGTAGCCGATATGAAAATGTTGGTGGCTCCGATTTTGAGTGGTAGGTTATAGAATAGAATCTTTGTGGGAGACTCGGTGTAGCCGATATGAAAATGTTGGTGGCGCCGATTTTGAGTGATAGGTTCTAGAACAGAATCTTTGTGGGAGAGCTGGTGGGTGTTTTTGGTGACTAACACATGATCATTTTGAGCAACTCATTCACCATTAATACATCACCCCCTTTTGATAGTATTGGCTTTCCTATGGACTCAAAGTGATTTCTCACAAAGTAAAATGAAGAGTCTTCATGCTTATAGCTTGGCCAATCCTATGCTTGCATCTTGGGGTCTCCTCAAAATCCTTTGCCAATCATAACATTGAACCTTTTCTTGAAATATATTTAGTGGAAATATTAGTCCAATGAAATATATGTTGTTATTAATTACCAAAACCACCTAGGGAGAAGTTGTGCTTTCAATCTCCCCCTTTTTGGTAATTGATGACAACATATAGATCAAAGCTTCGATAGAGATATAATCAATGAATGACATCGTCGCTTTGAGATGTATGTGATAAGCAAGAGCTCCCCCTAAATTTGTGCATTATTTTGAATTTGTGTTTGAATTTAAATGCACAATCGTTTAGGATCATGGGGCACTCTTCCATGTCACATACAACTTGGTGGTGCGCAAAGATTAATATGAGTGAATTACATAAGCATATCACACCAATCATTAAGTGAATGATCACCATATAAACATCTCAAAGATAAGAAATAGTAGTATCACACAAGAGTATATGATCAAACACCGACAAACGTTTGTAACACTAGACGATAAACCAAATGTTTTGAAAAGCAGAGAGAATCAAAATGCAATGCTCTCTCTCTCTCAGCCCTATGATCTATAACCTCTCCCCCTTTGGCAACAAGTTCCCAAAAAGTTCAAAGTTATAGAGCTACTAGTCGCTCTGGGCACGTTCTCCTCCTGTGGCAGTCGATGGAGTCGAGAGAAATGCATCCGCGAAGGCTTCAGTTGACGTCCTCTGAGGTGGTGGAGTAGACACTTGAGCTGATGGAGCTGAAGGAGCTGCTGCTGGTGCTAAAGAAGAAGGCCTCATCTCAGCTATTGCTGGTGCTAAACAAGAAGGCCTCATCTCTGGAGCTGGCATTGTAGGGGTTCTGGCTTTAGTCGTGAACTGAGTGCTGGTCCTGAGGGGTGGACTCCTATCATCATCATCATTTGAATCTGAATCTGAAGTGTGTGGGATAGGAACTACATCCACTTCCTTCTTGAGCTCGTCCACAACCCTGCTCGGCCCATCCACTTTGTTGTTCAACGTTAAAAATTTGTCCTCCACAATCCTCACAAGGCTCTCCTGAGTTAGCTGAATGGTCTTGATGTCCTTCTGCATATCCTGAATGGAGCTGATAATAAGTTCCATTTGCTCACTCTTGGTCCATGGCAGAGCACTAGTGGCTCTGGCTGCCTCAGCCCCTGCCTATGCAGTAGATGAAGTGGGACGACTAGGATCCATCATGACGACATTGTCCTCAAAATCTGGCTAGAGTGGCATATGTGGGCGATCAAGTGCATATACATTCTTCTCTAGCTTAGAGTTGATGAGCATTTGAATGTATGGTGCATATCCATATGAACTCTTCTGTTCTGCAGCTATTCTCTTCACTGTCTTAGCAATAAGATCCATCACCCTGAACTTGGTGTGGGTGTCAATGAGGTGCAACATGTTGATTGAGTAGCCTTGGATCATCTTCTCATCTCCTGACTTGGGCATCAAAGTGTATCTCAGAATGGTGTTTGTTGTAGGCAACCCTGCTTGCAGATAGTACATTGAGCCAAACTTATGTGAATGCACATAATCTGCAAGAACCTCCTTATACATCTTTGCCATGGAGTTGCGATTCATCTTGGCTTCAGTGTATACATTCAAGTCATCTTCCTCAATAGGTGGAGCTCCTAAGATGGTAGCCCACTCATCAACTGTAGATTTGTACCTTGTACCCTCAGTCATCCATACTATCCCGCCATCTAGATAGAAGTGAGTAGTGGAGTAGAACTGCATAATCATCTCATCGTTCCAAGCAGTAAATTCCCTTCCAACAAAGTTTGCAATGTCAATGCACTGGAAGTTGTCTTGCACACATGGAAAATAGTCTTCATTTTCCTTGATATATGCCCAGTCGACATATCTCATGTCACTGACTGCTGGGCACTTGTCCAAAAGGACAGTCTCATAGAAATCCTGTTGTTCTTGGGTGTAGAACCTGGCATCCACATCAGTCCTTTTCCTGGAGGCACATGGGTCATTTGCTCTCCACAATCTCAGGCATGAGTCCTTCCTCTTCTTCATGTCCTCAGCCAACGGATGAGCATCATTATGCTTTGGCAGATGGGGTCTGAGCTTCCTCAACACTGGCAAGTCCTCCTCGGCATATTTGGAGGTAGATGTCTTCTTCTTGGCAGTTAGAGGATGTCTCTAGTGGTCTTCTTGGACTCTGAAGTAGTAGATTTCTTGGGTGCAGCTTTCTTGCCATTTAAAGGAGTCTGACTAGACATAGCATCTGCAAGAAGTTTCTTCTTCTTAGCAGGAGGAGCCTAGGCAGGTAGCTCTTCCTCCTCTTCCACATCTTCAGCTTCAGGTGGGTTCTCATATAGAGAGGTAGGTTTGCCAATAACCTTGACAATCCTCTTGCTTTCTTTCTTCTTCTCTCCTGCCTTCTGATGACCCACAAGTATAGGGGATCTATCGTAGTCCTTTCAACAAGTAAGAGTGTCAAACCCAACGAGGAGCAGAAGGAAATGACAAGTGGTTTCCAGTAAGGTATTCTCTGCAAGCACTGAAATTATCGGTAACAGATAGTTTTGTGATAAGATAATTCGTAACAAGTAACAAGTGTAGCAAGGGTGCAACTAGGTAGCCCAATCCTTTTTATAGCAAAGGACAGGCCTGGACAAACTCTTATATAAAACAAAGCGCTCCCGAGGACACATGGGAATTTCTGTCAAGCTAGTTTTCATCATGCTCATTTGATTCGCGTTCGTTACTTTGATAATTTGATATGTGGGTGGACCGGTGCTTGGGTGCTGCCCTTACTTGGACAAACCTCCCACTTATGATTAACCCCTCTCGCAAGCATCCGCAACTACGAAAGAAGAATTAAGATAAATCTAACCATAGCATGAAACATGTGGATCCAAATCAGCCCCTTGCAAGCAACGCATAAAGTAGGGCTTAAGCTTCTATCACTCTAGCAACCCATCATCTACTTATTACTTCCCAATGCCTTCCCCCAGGCCCAAATAATGGTGAAGTGTTATGTAGTCGACGTTCACATAAGACCACTAGAGGAGAGACAACATACATCTCATCAAAATATCGAATGAATACCAAATTCACATGAATACTTATAACAAGACTTATCCCATGTCCTCAGGAAAAAACGTAACTACTCACAAAGCATGTTCATGTTCATAATCAGAGGAGTATTCATTATCATAAAGGATCTGAACATATGATCTTCCACCAAGTAAACCAACTAGCATCAACTACAAGGAGTAATCAACACTACTAGCAACCCACACGTACCAATCTGAGGTTTGAGATAAAGATCGGATAAAAGAGATGAACTAGGGTTTGGAGAGGAGATGATGCTGGTGAAGATGTTGATGGAGATTGACTCCCTATCGATGAGAGGATCGTTGGTGATGACAATGGCTTTGATTTCCCCCTCCATGAGGGAAGTTTCCCCGGTAGAATAGCCCTGCCGAAGCTCTAGATTGGTTTTGTCCAAGTTCCGCCTCGAGACGGTGGCACTTCATCTCGAAAGCTTCCTTATGATTTTTTTTCCAGGTCAAAACCCTCCATATAGCAGAAGATGGGCGTCGGGGGCCTACCAGGTGGGTCACAAGCCTGCTAGGTGCGACTAGGGGGGTGGTCGCGCCTAGCAGGCTTGTCGCCTGCTGGTGGTCCCCCTCTGGTTGATTCTTGCGCCAGTATTTTTTATATATTCCAAAATAATTCTCCGTAAATTTTCAGGACTTTTGGAGTTGTGTAGAATAGGTATCTCATATTTGCTCCTTTTCCAGTCCAGAATTCCAGCTGCCGGCATTCTTCCTCTTCATGTAAACCTTGTAAACTAAGAGATAAAAGGCATAAGTATTGTACCGTGTAATAACAGCCCATAATGCAATAAATATCAATATAAAAGCATGATGCAAAATGGATGTATCAACTCCCCCAAGCTTAGACCTCGCTTGCCCTCAAGCGAAAGCCGAGATCGATAAATATGTCCAGATGTTTAGAGATAGAGGTGTCGATAAAACACAATACGGACATGAGGGCATCATGAACATCTTTAGAAAGCAATACTTATTGTATAAGATTTCTTATGCTAGAGTAAGAATTCATTCACAAAATAAAATATGAACCAAGAACTCTATTGACAACCAACAAACTATGATCTTAGTCATTGAAGCAATTGGCAATTTATCATAACATAGGAAAGAGTCAACATAAGAGCTTGTAAAGCAAACCCACATACTCAATCATCTTTTAGTCTTTCACAATTGCTAACACACACGCGGTACTCATGAGATCAAAGCTTCAATCGGACACAGAGAATGATAGGGGCTTATAGTTTTGCCTCCCAACTATTCATCTCAAGGGTGATGTCAACAATAATAACTCATGATCACCCACATCCGAGTGGATATATGCGTCTAGATCATTCCCCAACACATAATGCTTGCCAATAGAGAGGCGAAATGTAGGAAGTGGTGAGGGTCACCGCCACTCTTGCATAAAGGTAAGTACTTAAAAATAAAAGTAACAGATAGGCCCTTCGTAGAGGGAAGCAGAGGTTGTCATGCACTTTTTGTTTTGGGATACACAAACCCTTAGTGCAAAGGAACACCGTATTGTATTGCCCTTTGTGATAGCAAACTTTATTATGCAGGTTGTTGCTTTTATTTTTGTACTACCACAAGTTCGTACAACACTTATTTACCTTACTATAGAATATCACGCATATTTAGGAGCAATTTTTATTGCCTTTTGCACCGATGACAACTTACTTGAAGGATCTTATTCAATCCATAGGTAGGTATGGTGGACTCTCATGGCAAAACTGGGTTGAGGTGTTTGGATGCACAGGTAGTATCTCTACTTGGTGCGAAAGTTTTGGCTAATATGAGGTGGAACCAAGCACTACATGTTGGAGGATCTAAAACCATATAACTTCTATCTGGAGGCAAGCAAACATAACCCATTATATTGTCTTCCTTGTCCAACATCAACTTCTTGGCATGTAATTTTTTAATCAGTGGTCACAATCATAAAAGATGTCCAAGATAATATATTTATATGTGAATCTCTCTTTCTTGATCACTTCCTTTTCAATTGCACCAATGACCAATCACTATGTTTGTTAACTCCCAACAAATTTCAATCGACATACTTCTTATATGTGAAGTCATCACTCCCCATAAGATCATTATGTATACTCTTTGCTTTTATTCTATTCTTCTTTTATTTATTACTCTCAAGAGCATAGTAAGCTAGCAGAGCCCTCACATCAAAACTACTTTTTATTATATAACTCTCGGACTTGCTTACATAGGGGGAGCAAAAAGAAAAACTCAAAGCTAGATCATACTAAACTTTTATTCTACTAGATCAAAACAAAATCAAAAAGAATCAAACTAAGAAAAGAAAGAGAGAGGAAAAAGTAAAAAAGGTGTGATGGTGATACGATACCAGGGTAGCTCCCCCAAGCTTGGCACAAGCCAAGGGGAGTGTCCATACCCATGTGTTTAGATGTCCTTCTTCGGGGGTGATGGTGCAATATTCTTGGCGATGATACCCCTCAGAATGTGATTCTCCTCCTCAAGCTTGTTATTTTGCGACCTGAGATCCATTATTTCCTTGTGAAGTTTTCTAGTGATGGTTAGAGATCCCTTCACCCATGGATGTTTCATTGTTGCGGGTGAAAAGACAACACTACTTTTCAAGTTTTTATAAGTAAGCAATTTAGCGTTGGGAGGAATAACCTAATTCAGGATTGCCGAGCTCTGAAGTTCCTCCACATGACACCGGGTTGTGGATGAGAGTTGACTTCTTGGTCTTCCTCCATGGCATCCAACCTTTTCAAGTCGGCCTCCATATCCTCCTCCGTGGTTCGCCCAAAGTGATTAGCTTCATTGTATTCTCCAAGTTCCTATGTTGGGTGAGAAACATGACTCTCCCCGGTCGACTCTTGCGAAGACATCTTGCTCCAAATCTGCTGCACAAACAGCTCAAAACGAAAACAGGAGGTATTGTCGTGATACAAAAGTGCAAACCTTCGGGAGATTATATAATGATTTTTTGTCGACTCGAAGGAGTGTACCACAAGAAAACGGAGTCTGGAAGGCGCGCGGGGTGGTGGCAAGCCCCCTAGGCACGGCCAGGGGTGGCCGCGCCTAGCAGGCTTGTCACCTCCTCATGCGTCTTTCAGACTACTTTTGATTTTCCAATTTTTTTAAATATTCCAAAACTGAGTAAAATTGCTATTGGGAAAGTTTTGGAGTTGATTTACTTATCGTACCACATACCTATTCCTTTTCGGAGTTTGAAATGTTCCGATAGGTCTCCCTAATATACTCCTCCAGAGTTATGGCATTAATAACATTGGTTTCAACATTTATGGGAGTACCTGAGATATAATGTTTGATTCTTTGCCCGTTTACCACCTTCGGATTTGTGCCCTCGGCGTTGTTGATCTTGATGGCACCTGAACGATATACTTCCTCGACAATGTAAGGCCCTTCCCATTTAGAGAGAAGTTTTCCTGCAGAAAATCTTAACCGAGAATTGTATAGCAAGACATGATCACCTACATTGAATTCACGCTTTTGTTCCCTTTTATCATGCCATCTCTTAACCGTTCTTTAAACAACTTGGCATTCTCATAGGCCTAGGTTCTCCATTCATCAAGTGAGCTAATATCAAATAACCTCTTCTCACCAACAAGTTTGAACTCATAGTTGAGCTCTTTTATTGCCCAAGAAGCTTCATGCTCTAGATCTAGAGGTAAGTGACATGCTTTACCATAAACCATTTTATACGAAGACATACCCATAGGATTCTTGTAAGCAGTTTTATAAGCCCATAATGCATCGTAAAGTTTCTTAGACCAATTCTTCCTAGATCTATTAACCGTCTTTTGCAAGATCAACTTAATTTCTCTATTTCTTAATTCTACTTTGCCACTAGACTGAGGATGATAAGGAGATGCTATTATGTGATTAACATCATACTTAGCAAGCAATTTACAGAAAACACCATGAATAAAATGTGAACCACCATCAGTCATTAAGTATCTAGGGACTCCAAATCTAGGGAAAATAACTTCTTTAAGAATCTTAATAGAGGTGTTATGATCAGCACTACTAGTTGGAATAGCTACTACCCACTTAGTAAGATAACTAACAGCAACTAAAATATGAGTATACCCGTTAGAAATTGGAAAAGGTCCCATATAATCAAAACCCCAAACATCAAATGGTTCAGTAACAAGAGAGTAATTCATAGGCATTTCCTGGCGTCTACTAATGTTGCCAATTCTTTGACAATCATCACATGAAAAGACAAACTTATGAGCATCCATGAAGAGAGTAGGCCAATAAAAACCAGATTGTAATACCTTATGTGTAGTTCTATCTCCAGCTTGGTGTCCTCCGTAGGCCTTGGAATGACACTTGTGTAGGATCTGTTCCTATTCATGCTCAGGTACACAACGTCTAATAACACCATCTACTCCTTCTTTATAAAGGTGTGGGTCATCCCAACAGTAATGTCTTAAATCATATAAGAACTTTTTCTTTTGTTGGTATGTGAAACTAGGCGGTATAAATTTAGCGACAATGTAATTAGCATAATTAGCATACCAAGGAGCATTGCGAGAAGCATTTATGACAGCTAATTGTTCATCAGGAAAGCTATCATCAATAGGTAGTGGGTCGTCAAGAACATTCTCTAACCTAGACAAGTTATATGCTACGGGGTTATCAGCACCCTTTCTATCAACAATATTCAAATCAAATTCTTGTAACAGAAGAACCCACCTGATAAGTCTAGGTTTAGCATCTTTATTTTCCATAAGATGTTTAATAGCAGCATGATCAGTGTGAACAATTACCTTAGAATCAACAATATAGGGTCTAAACTTATCACAAGCGAACACAACTACTAAAAATTCTTTTTCAGTGGTAGCATAGTTTCTTTGAGCATTGTCTAGAGTTTTGCTAGCATAATGAATAACATTTAATTTCTTATCAACTCTTTGTCATAGAACAGCACAAACGGCATAATCACTAGCATCATACATGACTTCAAAGGGTAGGTTCCAATCAGGTGGTTGAACCACAGGTGCAGAAATCAAGGCATTCTTAAGAACTTCAAAAGCTTCTACACAATCGTCATCAAAAACGAATGTAACATCTTTTTGCAAGAGATTAGTGAGTGGCCTAGAAATCTTAGAGAAGTCTTTAATAAATCTCCTATAGAAACCAGCATGACCAAGGAAACTTCTTATACCTCTGATATCCGTAGGACACGACATTTTTTAGATAGCATCAACTTTAGCTTTATCAATTTCCATACCCCTTTCAGAGATTTTGTGTCCCAATACAATACCTTCATTCACCATAAAGTGGCACTCTCCCAATTCAAGACAATATTAGTTTCTTCGCATCTCTGCAAAACTCGATCAAGGTTGCTCAAACAATCATCAAAAGAAGTTCCATAAACGGAAAAATCATCCATGAAAACCTCAACAATCCTTTCACAAAAATCAGAGAATATAGCAGTCATACATCTTTGAAAGGTAGTAGGTGCATTGCATAAACCAAAAGGCATACATCTATAAGCAAAGATACCAAAAGGGCAGGTAAAGGTGGTCTTCTCTTGGTCCTCTTTTGACACAGGTATTTTAGAAAAACCAGAATAACCATCTAGAAAGCAGAAATGTGTGTGTTTGGATAATCTTTCTAGCATTTGATAAATAAAAGGCAGAGGGTAATGATCTTTTCTAGTAGCTTTATTTAATTTCCTAAAATCATATACCATTCCATATCTTGTAACAATTTTCCGCGGAATCAATTCATTTTTATCATTAGGAACTATGGTAATACCACCTTTCTTAGGGACACAATGAACGAGACTAACCCATCTACTATCAGCAATAGGCTAAATGATACATGCCTCCAAAATCTTTAATATTTCATTTCTTACCACTTGCTTCATTTTAGGATTTAACCGTTGTTAGTGATCAACAACGGGTTTAGCATCGGAATCCATTTTAATTTTATGCTGACATAGAGTGGGACTAATGCCTTTAAGATCATCAAGAGTATATCCAATAGCAGCAAGGTGCTTCCTCAGATTTTTCAATAACCTCTGTTCTTCATGCTCTGAAAGGTTAGCACTAATAATAAGAGGATGTATCTCCTTTTCATCAAGATAAGCATATTTTAGAGTATCCGGTAATTGTTTAAGCTCAAACACGGGATCACCCTTGGGTGGAGGATGATCCCCAAGTATTTCAACATGCAAGTTGTGTTTCAGAATAGGATGTTGATCAAAGAAAATCTTATCTATTTCATTCCTTTCATTCATATGCATATCATTTTCACGGTCTAGAAAATATTGTTCTAAAGGGTCAGTAGGAGGCACAACAATAGAAGCAAGACCAATAATTTCATCCTTACTAGGCAATTCTTTATCATGGGGTTGTCTACGAAATTTAGAGAAATTAAACTCATGAGACGTATCCCCCAAAACTTACGGTAACAGTTTCCTTCTCATAATCTATCCTGGCATTAATGGTGTTCAAGAAGGGTCTACCAAATATAATGGGACAAAAATCATCTTGTGGGGAGCCAAGAACAAGAAAATCAGTAGCATATTTTGTTTTCCCACACAAGACTTCAACATCTCTAATAATTCCGACTGGTAATATAGTATCTCTATTAGCAAGCTTAATTGTAACATCAATTTCCTCTAACTTAGCTGGTGCAACATCATTCATAATCTATTTATATAAGGTAAAGGGAATTGCAATCACACTAGCACCCATATGACATAAGCCATGATAACAATGATCTCCTTTTAATAGAAACAACAGGCATGCCAACAATGGGTCTATGTTTATCTTTAGTGTCAGGTTTAGCAATTCTAGCGGCTTCATCACAAAATTGAATAACATGCCCATCAATATTATCAACCAAAATATCCTTAACCATAGCAATACTAGGCTCAACTTTAATTTGCTCAGGGGGTGTAGGTATTCTAGCACAGCTCTTATGAACCACAGTAGAAGCTTTAGCATGTTCCTTTATTCTAACAGGGAAAGGCGGTCTTTTGATATAAGCAGCGGGAATAACAGGATCAACATTATAAGTAATAGTTTTCTCTTCAACTTTAATAGGTTCAACTACTTTCACTTCAATGGGAGGATGATATTTAAACCATTTATCCTTAGGGAGATCAACATGAGCAGCAAAAGATTCACAAAAAGAAGCTACTATCTCAGAGTCAAGTCCATATTTAGTGCTAAATTCACAGAAATTACCGGTGTCTATGAAGGATTTAACACAATCAAACTTAAGGTTCATACCTGACTCCTTACCTTCGTCAAGTTCCCAATCTTCATATTTGCGTTTAATTCTTTCCAATAAATCCCATTTGAAGTCAATATCTTTCTTCATATAGGAACCAACACAAGAAGTATTGAGCATGGATTGATCATTACGAGAAAGCCGAGCATAAAAATTCTGAATAATAATTCTCTCGAGAGCACATGATTGGGGCATGAATATAACATTGACTTAAGCCTCCCCAAGCTTGAGCGATTCTTTCTCCTTCACGAGGCCAAAAATTATAAATATAATTCCGATCACGATGAACTAGATGCATAGGATAGAACTTCTGATGAAATTCCATTTTCAATCGGTTGTAGCTCCATGATCCAATATCATCACATAGCCTATACCATGTCAATGCCTTATCCTTCAAAGATAAAGGAAATACCTTCTTCTTGACGTGATCCTTGGGCAGACCTGCAAGCTTAAATAACCCACAAACTTCATACCCATAGATTAGATGCAAATCAGGATGTAGTGTTCCATCTCCTGCATAAGGATTAGCCAGCAGTTTCTCTATCATACCCGAAGGAATTTCATAATAAATATTTTCAGTAGGTTTAGTAGGTTGAGGGACAACTCTTTGTGTTTCCAGTTGAGGTGAAGATACCCCGAACAAGCCGCTCAAAGGATTACTTTCCATAGTAACAAGTGACAGTAAATTTCAGCACACTATATAAATTTTTCCTTACCAGATTCCACTTACCAAACGCGCTTCACTCCTCGGAAACGGCGCTAGAAAAGAGTCTTGATGACCCACAAGTATAGGGGATCTATCGTAGTCCTTTCGATAAGTAAAAGTGTTGAACCCAGCGAGGAGCAGAAGGAAATGACAAGCGGTTTCCAGTAAGGTGTTCTCTGCAAGCACTGAAATTATCGATAACAGATAGTTTTGTGATTAGATAATTCGTAATGAGTAACAAGTAACAAGTGTAGCAAGGGTGCAGCAAGGTATCCAATCCTTTTTGTAGCAAAGGACAGGCCTGGACAAACTCTTATATAAAACAAAGCGCTCCCGAGGACACATGGGAATTCCTGTCAAGCTAGTTTTCATCATGCTCATTTGATTCACGTTCGTTACTTTGATAATTTGATACGTGTCTAGGCCGGTGCTTGGGTGCTGCCCTTACTTAGACAAACCTCCCACTTATGATTAACCCCTCTCGCAAGCATCCGCAACTATGAAAGAATAATTAAGATAAATCTAACCATAGCATGAAACATGTGGATCCAAATCAGCCCCTTACGAAGCAACACATAAACTAGGGTCTAAGATTCTATCACTCTAGCAACCCATCATCTACTTATTACTTCCCAATGCCTTCCCCTAGGCCCAAATAATGGTGAAGTGTTATGTAGTCAAAGTTCACATAACATCACTAGAGGAGAGACAACATACATCTCATCAAAATATCGAACGAATACCAAATTCACATGATTACTTATAACAAGACTTATACCATGTCCTTAGGAACAAACGTAACTACTCAAAAAGCATGTTCATGTTCATAATCAGAGGAGTATTAATTATCATAAAGGATCTGAACATATGATATTCCACCAAGTAAACCAACTAGCATCAACTACAAGGAGTAATCAACACTACTAGCAACCCATAGGTACCAATCTGAGGTTTGAGACAAAGATCGGATACAAGAGATGAACTAGGGTTTGGAGAGGAGATGTTGCTGGTGAAGATGTTGATGGAGATTGACCCCCTCTCGATGAGAGGATCGTTGGTGATGACAATGGCTTCGATTTCCCCCTCCGGGAGGGAAGTTTCCCCGGCATAATAACCCTGCCGGAGCCTAGATTGGTTCTATCCAAGTTCCACCTCGAGACGGCGACACTTCGTCCTGAAAGCTTCCTTATGATTTTTTTCCTGGTTAAAACCCTCCATATAGCAGAAGATGGGCATCGGGGACCTGCCAGGTGGGTCACAAGCCTGCTAGGTGCGGCCAGGGGGTGGCCGCGCCTAGCAGGCTTGCCGCCTCCTAGTGGGCCTCCTCGGGTATTTGTTTCACCCAGTATTTTTTATATATTCCAAAAGAATTCTCCGTAAATTTTCAGGTATTTTGGAGTTGTGTAGAATAGGTATCTCATATTTGCTCCTTTTCTAGTCCAGAATTCCAGTTGTTGGCATTCTCCCTCTTCATGTAAACCTTGTAAAATAAGAGAGAAAAGGCATAAGTATTGTACCATAACGTGTAATAACAGCCCATAATGCAATAAATAGCAATATAAAAGCATGATCCAAAATGGACGTATCACCTTCTTGGGCATGGAGCTCCTGGTTTGCTCAACTGAAACTGAGGTGTTGGTCCTGGCACTCTCAGGTGCCCTCATAGCATAATTTCTGGTATAGACCTTCTTGACAGGTGTTGGTCCTGGCAACATCAAAGCTATGCAACCTTATTGTAGTGAAGTCGAAAAGATTAAACAATATCTTGCAAAAGGTAAACCCTCATTCTTCACCGTGGCTAAAGATGGCGTCATGTACGTCAGGGGTTGCTTATTCGTTCCTAGAAAGGAGGAAAACCTGAATGTAACTAGGAAAGTGATGAAGGAAGCTCATGATACGCCTTTGTCTATTCATCCGAATAGTACCAAGATGTACCAAGACATCCATCAAAGGTCCTGGTGGCCAAACATGAAACAAGACATTGCACGCTATGTTTCAGAATGTGACATTTGCCATCGGATCAAGGCAGAACATCAAAAGCCATTTGGAACTCTACAACCTCTTTCTATCCCTGAATGGAAATGGGATCATGTTGAAATGGACTTCGTCACTGGGTTTCCTAGGTCGTAGAAGGGTAATGATGCTATTCTTGTCGTCATTGACAGACTGTCCAAAGTTGCACATTTTCTGGCTGTCAAGGAAACTATTACTGCTAGTTAGCTAGCAGATCTTTACATGTCAAGATTTGTTTCCCTCCACAGTATTCCATTGGTGATTAGTTTAGACTGTGGCAATTTATTCACTTCAAGATTCTGGGCAAGTTTCCAGGAAGCTATGGGAACTCATTTGTCCTTCAGCACCGCTTTTCACCCTCAATCCCAGGGACAAGTTGAAAGAGTCAATCAAATTCTCGAAGACATGCTTCGAGCTTGTGTCATTTATTTTGGCAAGAAATGGGAGGAATCTCTCCCGTACGTTGAGTTCTCCTACAACAATAGCTATCAAGCTAGTCTGAAGATGGCTCCTCTTGAAGTATTATATGGACGTAAGTGTCGGACTCCTCTGAATTGGTGAGAAACTGGGGAACTTACACTTATCGGTCCGGATATTATCCAACATGCCAAAGATCAAATCCGCATTATTCATGCAAATCTGAAGGCTGCTCAGTCTCGTCAGAAGAGTCGGTATGACCATCATCACAAGGATATGGTCTATCAACCTGGCAAAAAGGCTTATCTTCGCGTCACGCCAATGAGAGGTACACACCGTTTCGGGATCAAGGGCAAGATGGCTCCTCGATATATTGGTCCTTTCACTGTTCTCGAAAGGAGTGGTAGAGTGGCATATCAACTGGAAGTACCACCAAACCTTTCTCAGGTTCACGATGTGTTCCATGTGTCACAGCTTCCTCGCTGCTTCAAGGATCCTATCCGAGCAGTGGACCATGATATGCTTGAGCTGCAACAAGACCTTTCTTACAAAGAACAACCAGTCCGCATTCTCGATGAAACGGAATGTCGGACTCGTCAGACGGTTACCAAGTTCTTCAAAGTGCAATGGGAAAATCATTCTAAAGATGAAGCCACTTAGGAACGCGAAGATCATCTTCGTGCCAAATACCCCGGACTCTTTCCTTCTACTTCTTAATTCTTGGGACGAGAATTCTTTTTAGTAGGGGAGAATTGTGACACCCTGTTTTTGTGCTACAATAATCTCTGTAATTAAGCTACAGTAATCCCATGCTAATGATGCCATGTCACCACAGTTACTGTCGATTAATCTCGCGATGATTCAATACTGTGCAAATTCGAAATTTAAAACCAAGTCAAAACGGCAAAAGTTTTTCAAACTTACAAACTAAAATGTTCGGAGGGTGTCAAATAATGCATAGGTAATTGTGTTGTAGAAATCAACATTTTTGAAATGTTTGAATTCACTGAATTAAAATAAAACAAAAACAGAAAACTAATAAAAGGAAAAAGAAAACAAAAATAAAAAAATAAAAAAGAAAGCAAAGAACCCCCCATGTTGGGCCGGCCCATCCGGCCTTCTCCAGCCCGCCGGCCCACCCGGTGCCTACACCTCCCCACCCCCACTGAAAACCTAGCCACCGACACCCCCACTCTCCCCCCTCTGACCCACTCTATCCTCTCCCCTCCCCCTCACGATCCAAATCAGGATCGGGCCAACGGCCGCCCCCGCCATGAGCGTGTCGTTGCTGGCGCCCTCCCGCGCCACCCCATCGACGTTGGCTCCTCATCCTCCTCCCCAACCAGAATGCGTCGCTGCCCCACCCGAGCCCATTGCCATCCAGTCGCCCACTCGTAGTGAGCCCTACCAGGGCTCCTCCCTTCCCCTTATCCTCCCCCCTCCGGCCACCGCGGAGACCGCAACCCCCAGCCCTACTGTGACACTAGCAGGTGGGGGCCACTAGTCAGTTTGACCAGGTCAACTATGACTGTTGATTGCTAATGTCAGCATGACATCATGCTGACGTCATAAATGAATTATTGAATTAAAGTAATCTATTTTAATTTTTGAATATTAATAAAACTTTAAAAATTAATATGAAATAATCCGTAACTCGGATGAAAATATTTTATACATGAAAGTTGATTAGAAAAATACCACGAATCTGAATAGTTCGTTAGTCTATCACGTGCTCTTAGCATAGCAAACATGGAACTTTTCCATCCGTTTCATCTGTCCGGTAGTTGCTCGAGACCCGGAAAATATCGTTAGATATTCTTCCGACCCATCTACTACGTGTAGTACTGCGCTAATGCATGCCTAGCCCTGCATATTGACATGTCATGCATCGTGATGCATTTGTCTGCTTTATATTTATTGTTTCTTCCCCCTCTTATCTCCGGTAGACCCTGAGACTAACGGTGCTGCCGGGTACGACTACATCGCTGACGATCAGCCTTTTGTCGCAGAGCAGCAAGGCAAGCAACCCCCCCCCCCCTTGAGCATTCTGATATCGCCTATTCCTTTCCCTCTTATTCTTGCATTAGATTTTTGCTACTGTATTAGTTAGCTCCTATTCTGATGCATAGCCCATTTTTGATGAACTGCTACTATACCTGCAATCATACCAACTGCTTAGTATAGGTTGATCAATGAATCCCCAGTGACCCCTTAGTCCCAGTTTCCCCTGCTTCTTCATCGACGACCCGATGACTCGACGACTCGGTCAACCGACCGACAAGCCAGACCCCTCATATCACCGCACACCCCTTAGTTGTGCGACTCTACAGTGCTACTATCGAGTACCGAGGGTGACACCTCGTGAAGTACTCATGATGCTAGACCTGTAGTGCAACTAGTCGGTCATGGTTATCGAGTGTGATTCCTCCTTCACCATTCCCGACGATGTCTCTATTGTGCAACCCCTCAAGTGTGTGACCCTCGAGGGTGATTCCTCTAAAGTCCACCTTGATAGTTACATCGAGCGGCGACCATTGAGGGTGAATCCTCAGTTCCCGCCTTGATGTCTTATACACACGGTTGCTATGACCTGGTTACATAAACGTGTTGGTGATGGGTCAGCCCTGAGGGGTACCCACGGTTTGATGTTGTTGAGGCGTGGACTGGTGAGAGAGGCCTTTGCCACACATCCTCGAGACAGGGTGATGGGACCGCACTTTATGGGTCGCGCTTGCCCCCCATTAATGAAATGCTAATGGGTTGGGTATTTGATCTGAGTTGGTCATTTGGCCTTTTACGCACTAAACCTTCACGTGGGAGAAGTTATGGGTACTCAACATCGTTGTATCAGCCGAAGCTCTTCGGACGTCAGCAATGGAGCGGCACGTGCCGGATTGGGCTGGAAGGTACAGCTCCCGGACTGAGTGTACTAGGTATGCTTCCGGCCGCCTATGCATCATACATGAGTGCAAGGGCAAGTGGGCCGACGAACCTGCGCGCTTAGGATTTTAGATCGACGGGCTGGCCTCTTTGTTGAGCCTAGGTGGGGCGACGACGTTTGGATCCCGAGGTCGGGCATTACCCAGGAAAGTGTGTCCAGCCGGAGGTTATCAAACATGTGGAAATGCGGTGCACCCCTGTAGGGATGAATTTCATCTATTCGAATAGTCGTGTCCACGGTAACAAGATGACTTGGAGTTGTACCTTGACCTTCTACAACTATAATTGTGACTTTAAATTGAAATGAATGTTGGCTCCGAGATTGCTTCCTCGCACGGAGTCGAGGAAGAATCTCTAGACATGGTTACTTAACAAAAACTGCTACAATAAAATATTGCTATATGTGAGATACCAGTCTACTCTCGTCTATTGTTGCAAGATGTTGAAGATGCTAGTCTTCGATAGGGCTAGGACTTCCCCCTATTCTTGCTTTCTACAGTCAGCCCAGATATAATCCCACCCCTTGATAATGATGCATACTTACCATAGTTCTGATGTTAGTCTTGCGAGTACTTTGGATGAGTACTCACTTGTGCTTTGCTTCCTGTTTCCCCTGCGATTCGATTCTGCGTTCAAACGATGGATCCCAAGAGATGGAGTATGCCGGAGACGACTACTACACCACCGTAGGAGCCTACAACTACATGGAGGCGGCCCTCGACCAGCAGTAGGATAGGAGGTTCCCAGGCAGGAGGCCTCGCCTCTTTCGATCCGTTGTTATGTTTGTGCTAGCCTTCTTAAGGCAAAACTTGTTTAACTTATGTCTGTACCTAGGTATTATTTTTGCTTCCACTGACTCATGCTTGTCAAGATTTGTATTCGAGCCTCGAGGCCCCTAGCTTGTAATATGAAGTTATATGACTTTAATTTGTGTCTAGAGTTGTGTAGTGATATTGATTAGTGAGTCCCTGATCTTGGTCGCACGCATTGCATGTATGTTTAGCGTACGGTCAAAACTAGGGGCGTCACAACAGGTCTCTTGGAAGAAGTGGCATCTGCTGATGTGCTCTTGGCAGCCTTCTCTTTCTGCCTCTTGGAAACTTCTTCCTTTGGCTCAAACTTAGAATCCTCCTCATCAGAATTCAGCTTCTTTGTTGCCATGGTGGCAGCCAAGGGAAAATCAGGTGGGCTAGGGTTATCATCATAAGAAGATGAACTACCCTCAGGACTAGTGCCTGAACTCATGTCCACATCTCCTTCTCTAAAGTTGTTCTGAATTGTTGGAAATATGCCCTAGAGGCAATAATAAAGTGGTTATTATTATATTTCCTTGTTCATGATAGTCGTTTATTATCCATGCTATAATTGTATTGATTGGAAACTCAAAAGCATGTGTGGATACATAGACAACACTGTGTCCCTAGTATGCCTCTAGTAGACTAGCTCGTTGATGAAAGACGGTCAAGGTTTCCTAGCCATAGACATGAGATGTCATTTGATAACGGGATCACATCATTAGGAGAATGATGTGATGGACGAGTCCCAAATTATGAACGTAGCATATGATCATGTCAGTTTATTACTATAGTTTCCTGCATGTCAAGTATCTATTCCTATGACCATGAGATCATGCAACTCACTGACACCGGAGGAATACCTTGTGTGTATCAAACGTCGCAACATAATTGGGTGACTATAAAGATAATCTACAAGTTTATCCGAGGGTATCTGTTGAGTGGGCATGGATCAAGACTGGGATTTGTTACTCCATGTGACAGAGAGGTATCTCAGGGCCCACTGGGTAATACAACATCACAATAAGCCTTGCAAGAAAAGTGACTAAAGAGTTAGCCATGGGATCTTGTATTACGCAACGAGTAAAGATACTTGCCGGTAACGAGATTGAACTAGGTATAGAGATACCGACGATCGAATCTCGGGCAAGTAACATACCAAACAACAAGGGGAACTACATATGTGATTAACTGAATCCTTGACATCGTGGTTCGACCAATAAAGATCTTCGTAGAATATGTAGGAACTAGTATAGGCATCCAGGTCCCGCTATTGGTTATTGACCGTAGAGGTGTCTCGGTCATGTCTACATAGTTCTCGAACCCGTAGGGTTTGCAAACTTAATGTTCGATGACGATATGGTATTAATGAGTTATGTATGTTGGTGACCGAATGTTGTTCAGAGACCCGCATGAGATCCCGAACGTCACGAGGAGTTCCGGAATGATCCGGATGTAAAGATTTATATATGGGAAGTCATATTTTGGGTTCGAAAAAAGTTTGGGTTTTTTCGGTATTGTATCGGGAAATTTCCAGAAGGTTCCGGAGAGTTCTGGAGGTGTCCGGAAGTCCACAGAGGGTTCACATGGACTCTAACAGGGGCAGACTAGCCCTTCATGGGCCAGGCGCAGCAGCCCCACTTGGCCCATGCGGTCGTCCCAAGTGATAAGATCAAATCCCTTTAAAATAGGAGATAAGAGGCATTACTTGGGAAAGAGGATTAATATTCACGCGGTACTGTTCCTCCACCTCCAAGTTTCCTCCTCCTATAAATAGAGAGGGAGAGGGAGGGAAGCCGCACCTGGAAAAGCCACATGCTCCCTCTCTTCCTCTAAATCTATTTCTCCTCTAGATCGGTTTCGGTAGTGCTTGGCGAAGCCCTGCAGGAACAGCTCCACCACCACCGCCACCACACCGTCGTGCTGCCGGATAACTCATCTACCTCTCTGCCCTCGCTTACTGGATCAAGAAGGAGGAGACATCATCGAGTTGTACGTGTGCTGAACACGGAGGTGTCGTCCGTTCGGCGCTAGATCCAGACGAATCGTGATTGGATCGTGGGACGGCTGGTGATTTGGATCGCGAAGACGTTCGACTACATCAACCGCGTTGCTTAACGCTTCTGGCTTAGCGATCTACAAGGGTATGTAGATCCACTCTCCCTCTTGTAGATGCTCATCACCATGGATAGATCTTGCGTGTGCGTAGGAATTTTTTTGTTTCCCATGCAACATTCCCTAACATGAATGTCATTTGATCCTGACATGCTGACCTTGTGAATAGAGCATAGATGAGCAGAGAGATTGAGCATCACAAAATACATAATTTTTTCTCAAATTTGAACTCAAATCCTTAGTTTTGAATTTAAGCTAAGTGGGTTTCGGTATCACCGAGTTAGAAAAATCGGACCCACCGAGACATACACTCTCTTATTACAGGAACTTGGCAGCCCTTTTTGGTGAGACCGAAAAGAGGCACCGGTTCCATCGAGAGCGTTCTCGGTTGCCCTAATTTGCATATTGGTAAGACCGATATTTTTCACTCGGTGTCACTGAGACACACATGGCGGAAACACAACCCTATTTTTATTATTATTCTACTCTAATGGAGGGTTTTTAGATGATGGATCAATCTCATATTGTGGCTTATATATAAACTACCCTAATGCGCTAGAATCGGACAGGGGAGCGCAAAGGGGATCAGATTCTCACCCTAATTTGGTGAAGAGTCCGCTACAGCAAAGACAACGGTGATGATTCCGTCGACGGAAAGGATCCCAGCGGTGAGGGCACAATGGGAGGCAAGGGCGACGACTAGGTGTCCACGGCGACAGCTAGGGCTTGGAGACAATCGAGCATTTGAGGATTCAATTTCAAACGTCGAGTCCGCCACTTTATATATCCCTTGCTGTCGGGGACACCGGTTGAAATTTTTTGGTTCCACCGAGTTCCTCAACTGTCAGTTGACAGGGAAACTCGGTGAAGCCGAGAATATGAAATCGGTGTTACCGAGTTTGGAAAACTAGATCAACCCTAGGCATCGGTGAGACCAAGATTTTTGTGTTGGTTCCACTGAGATGCACTTGGGAGGTTTTGGTGGTCAGATCTTGACGAAACAAAACTCTGAGTGATCGTCACACAGAGGGTTCAAGAAGTGCTTGCTCAAATTTTGTGATGTAGCATGAATAGAATTTGAGACAAGAAAGCATAGATATCTAGAGAGGTTTCCTAGGCATTCTTGTATATCCAATTGGCCAAATTAAATTGAAAGCCAAATAACAACAATTGAGTATCCTCGAATAAGAAACGAAATGCATACCGACATGCTCATACAATAAGATGTCAAATGAAATATGGCAAACATGCAAAACTACTCCAATATCTACCAAGCACTTTGGCGATGGAAGATTCATCTATATATGAGTATATTGACTTAGGAGCCAAGTAATAATACTTGATCATAGGTCATACTCATCGTTTAAGAACAAGTGGGGTTACTACTTTACATAAAGAATTTAATGTCTTCACATCTTTAGGAGATGTTTTAACTCAAGTCTTAGAGTAAAGCTCTCCCTTGATGTGACATCCCCCTTAAGAGGGACAGACTAATCTTGGGTTTTGTCATAGAATACTTCATGTGGGTGATGTAGTGGTGGATACTCATAGTTGATGAAGATCATCTTGAGTTGGGAGCAATCCTCTTTGTTTCTTACTCTTCTCACCTACATGGGTTAGTCCCAAAAAAGAGACAAATACAAGGATATCTATGGACATGGAATGCAAAGCATACATGATGATGTCCATGGATTCATTTATTACCTTGTCCCTTGCTTACCTTTGAGGGAATATGTGACTCCTTGAACTATTGCATAGAGTTGGAGTTGATTAGAAATAGTCCTTGCCAAAAAATGAATGTCAGTGAATTTTGTTGGCGGAGTCACTCCTCAAGAACTTCTCTAGTTCTTCTTATTTGGCATCTACATGAACTTGATGGGAATCCTAGGAGTCGAATGTAACAGCCCGGGACCGACACTCTAGAAGATTCCAGAAGATTCCCCTTTCTTTCCGTTTTTGTCAGGTGTTTTGTTTGTGGGTTGCATTCATCATTCGCATCATTTGCGTCATCGGCATTGCATCGGCACTTTGTTGTCGTCATGGTTTTCAAAATTGCATCTCTTCATAGTTGTCGGTTCTCTCCGTTCTTGTCGTTGCCCGTTTCGAGCCCAACCACACTTGCACGTGCCCGCGGCATCGATAAAATATTGTTTTTAAAGTGCGTGCAAAATATTCTCGGATTGGGTGGAAACTTGACGCACGGTCTTGTTATAGCATAGGTAGACTGTCTGTCAATTTTTGTCGCAATCAGAGTTCGTTTGATATCCCAACGGTCATCCGTAGCGGCACCGTCATCGGGTTATTCGTCAGTCATTTCGGTATTTTAAAACTTCGTTGCTGGGCCGCAAACCTCTCTCTCTTCCACACCTGGCCCAACTACACAGCCACTAGCCCATCTAAGTCCCCCCTCCGTTCGTGGTCCTCGGATCGTGATCGGACGGACGAGACCCATCCAACCCCTAGTGCCTCCCCTATATAAACCACCTCGTGGAGAGAGCCTACCACTATCTAGGGTTTCCCCCTTGCCATTTTGCAGCCACCCCCTCCAAATATCCCTCCTTCTAGCCCCACATCCCCCAATCCCGAAATCCATTCCTCCCCCTCCATTTTCAGCCCTCAAATCCGCAATTAGGGGCTCAGATTCGCCCAAATCCCACCTACCGAACATGTCCGGCGGTCAACCCGGACATTGTCCGGCGACCGCAGAGCAGCCCCGCTCCCGCTTGCCCTCGCCCCGCTGCCGATGCGCCATGGAGCTGCTGCCCGTGCTCGGTGACCTCCTTCCACGCCGGTGGCCGGAGAGCCGCCGTCGCCGGCGACCATCCCCGGCCGGACCTCGACCCCACCGAACCTCCTCTCCTTCCTCCCCTTCTCCATTTCTCTCCTCTCTCACCTCGCCATCTCTCTCTCCCGCAGGTCCCCGCCACCGTGCCTTAGCCGCCGCCAGTCGCCGGTGCCGGTCGGATCCGATGCCCGCCCGCCGGACCCACCCTGTCCCAGGCCGCCCAAGCCTCCCCCGCGCCAGCCTTGCCACCGTGAGCACCGCCGCCGCCGCTCTACCCTGCTCGGGAGCGAGCGGGAGGTCGGGAGGAGCTCCCGCTCCCGGTGACCTTCGCGTGGGCCATCGCCAAGCCGGCCCGAGCCATCGTGGGCCAAGGCCCACGAGGTGAGCAGCCCCCCCATCGTTTTCTACTTTGTTAGGCCCACATGTGTTTTTTTAATATAAGTAATTGCATATTTCTAAATTGCTAATAAATAATTAACCGTACGTCGTATAAAAATGTTTTATATATGTAAATTGCTCAGAAAAATGTGTAGATTAAGTATATATCATTTTCATCCATAATAAAATAACTAAGCTCGCTGTTTTGCATCATTTTGTATAATTGTCATTATTTTGCTTGTCATATTTATTTAACCATGCATTGAAATTAATCCAACAAGATAATTAAATCTTACATATTAATTGTAGCGGATTTTGATGCATGACATATATGTGTGTTGTGGTATTTGCATCTAATTGCATTTATAATTGCTTAAATGGTTTATTCTATTAACTTGCATAATTAATTGTAAAATATTTTCCTACATGAACCCATCATATTATATATGTTTTCGGGGTAGAAAAATCTATTGAATTTATCTGTGCATTTAGTTTTGTCATTTGATCATTCTTGCGTGCATGTCAATTTTGCTGTGATGCCCTTTTGTTATTTTCGTGTGATTTAATACATGCATCATAACAAATAATTTTGTACATGAGATATGCCCTTTGATATGTGTCTTATCCCCTGAACATTTTGTTTCCAATGATAATGCATGTTTATGTGTTATTTTCTTGTTGACAGCATACTATAAAAATACTCCTGTTTTGAGGGTCCAAAATATTTCAAGTCTGGAATCTGTAATATTCCGTTGCTGTCTTGCCATGTGGTTTGCTAGTGATCTAGGACTTCTTTCGGGTTGCTGTAATGGAGTTATTTATAGTAGATAATGTCCTTTAGTATGTTGTTAAGTTTCATGCCATAATATGAACTGTAGAATATACTTTCACTGCTGTCAATATGCCTTCGTGATAAAAACTGCACTGTCAAAAACTGCTATTTTCACTAAGTCTGAAACTGTTTTCAAGTAGCCACCTTGTGAGCTTCCTACCATGTGATCCAGTGAAGATGAAATGAAGTGTGTGTTATAAGCTACTGCCCCATGCTTAGTTTATACATTTTAAGATCTTGTAGCTTGTTGTTTTCATGGGTGCAAAATGGCATGTTGCTGTTTTGGACAGATTTCTTATAAACGTTGTGTTGGTTGTTGTGGTTGAACCGTAGCTCCGTTTTGGACGAACCATATATGAAACTTGTTTAGAATTTCATGTAGTGTCATAATATCTTGCTGAATTCATGATTTGAAGTGTTGTGGTTGTCATTCTCATGCATTTTGCATTCATGGCATGATCATCTTGCGTGGGTCATATCTTTTAGACTGTAGCTCCGTTTGAGATGTTCTATATATGTAAATCGACTAGAATGACGTGTAGAATTGCATGGTATGATTTATTCTATTGTTTAACAAATATAAAATATGGTTAGTTCAGATATGGACCGATTTCGAAATTAATATATGGGGTCATTTCGGAAATGCTATAAGTTGTTTCCGACCTCATTTAAATGCCTAGATGTTGTAGTTGTTTGTGCTTCACCATTTGCCATGTTTAACAACATTTAATGTTGCCAAGTGAATAAACGAGACTCAACTAAATAAACGATTGTGGAGTTCCGTCAATATGCAACCCGTTGCATATTGAACTTCACTTAATGTGTAGTAGTTGATTGATGTGAATTGCCATGTCATGCCTTTCATAACTAAATCGGACATGCATCATATTTGGTTGCGCATCATGTCATGAATATGTTCTGGTGTTTCTCGTGTGTTGATTGTTGTTTTCGGATTGCTTCTTCTCGATAGAGTTCCGAAAGCGTTCGGAGTGTGAGGATGCGTTCGACTACGTTGACTCGTCTTCTTCATGGATTCATTCTTCTTCCGAGCGGGATTTCAGGAAAGATGACACATTTCTCTAGATACCACCACTATCATTGCTATGCTAGTTGTCCCGCTTTTATCATTATGTCTCGCTACCCACCACTTGTTTGTCATGCCTTCCAACATTGCCATGAAAGCCTCTAACCCCTCCACATCCCAGCGAACCCTTGTTTGGCTATGTTACCGCTTGCTCAGCCCTTCTTATAGCGTTCCTATCTGCAGGTGCAATTGCTTCCATGTGACAACATGGACATTCTTTTGTTATCACAATATTATTGCTATTTAATTAATGCACTTATACACATGGTAAAGGGTGGAAGGCTTGGCCTTTTGCTCGGTGTTTTGTTCCACTCTTGCCGCCCCTAGTTACTTGTGAACCGGTGTTATGTTCCATAATTGAGCGCTACTAACATGCTCGGGGTTGTTACGGGGACCCCCTTGATTTTTGTTTTAGGATAAAGCTTGTCTGGAAAGGCCCAACATTGGTACTACATTTGCCTAATAACTAATAAAATGCATAGGGACCCGCCGGCACCCACGGATAATTTAATCAACCCTCGGGCCAGTGCTCCTCATGAGTGTTGGTCCAAACTAGAGCATTGTGCGGGGCCACCCCAGGGCAACTTGGGTGATTTCTATCAGGCCACCGTACACTAGCTTATCTGCCGTGTCTTGAGAACGAGATACGCGGCTCCTATCAGGATCGTCGACACGTCGGGAGGTCTTGCTGGACTTGTTTTACCTTTCTCGAATGTCTTGCGTGAGGAACTCTGATCTTCTTCGGGCTATCTCGAGGTGTCGGATTTCCTTTGGAATTGCCTAGGATGATCATGAGATCGATGGTCGAGGTTATTCCCGCAGCGTGTGGTTAATTTGTGATGGACTAGTTGGAGCACCCCTACAGGGTTAAATCTTTTCGAGAAGCCGTGCCCGCGGTTATGTGTCAAACTTGGATATTTTGTTTAACACCCGGTCATAGCAAACTTGAAGTAAACTCAAATAAAATACACCAACTGTGTGCATAACCGTGACTGTCTCTTCTCGTGAGTCCTTATCCAAAAGAGAACACGGTGGGGTTATGTTTGACATAAGTAGGTGTTCAGGATCTCTTAGAGATCATTACTAGTTCACGTTCGTATTCGTAGACCACCATACTTTACTTTCTGCATTCGTAAGTTAGCCACTCAAATAAAATGCTTAGTCGCTAGCTGCAGCCTCACCACTTAACCATACCTCACCCATTAAGCTTTAATAGTCTTGATACCCTTGGAAATGAGATTGCTTAGTCCCTGTGGCTCATAGATTACTACAACAACAATTGCAGGTACAGGTAATGCAATGATTTGACGTGAGCATGATGCTTGTTTGATTTGGAGTTCTTCTTCTTCTTCTTCAGTCTAGGATGGGTTCCAGGCGGTAGCCTGGGATAGCAAGGATGGATGTCATTTTATCGTTTGATTTTCGTCCGTAGTCGGACTCTGCTCTTCTGTATGATGATTGAACATGTTGTTGTGTTGATGTGACTCTGATGTAGCTTGTGGCGAGTGTAAGCCAATTACATATACTCATCTCTTCTATACATGTACTTGTAATGATATCCATTCTTGCAACACGATGAGATGCGCTCCTATCCCTATCGAGGCCCTCGTGCCAAAATAAGGATAGGGTCGCATCTTGGGCATGACATCGAAGTAGCACTTGTAGAAGTTGAGCTTGTGGTAGTCTTGGTAACTCACTTGACTAAAGATTGGGATCCATCTTCATATGAGTCAATCTCCTCTCAAAGCTTGTCCTTGCCCTTAAGCTTCTGGTCTTGTGGTGGAAGTTCATCTTGAGCTTTTGTTCCCTTGGGAAGAGTATGTTCATACTTCTCCCTTTGAGTAACAAACTTGGGCTTGGGGTATTGATCTTCTTCCCATTCAACTCCATTGGCATTGAATTAGCTAATGTCATGGTTCTTTCGGCATCCTCCATGCTTGCGCACAATTTCCTCAAATTGCTTACATCTGGCAAGACTTTTGTAGATAGCCTTTTTTATAATTACTTTCAATAGATCATTTTCTTGATCAAGTGTAACTTGGATAAGAGAATCGTTAGTGGAATCAATAGAACTACTAGAAGTAATATCATTGTATTTATCATTTTTATTGCTACCAGTTGAAGAACTTTTGTTGCCTTTGTTACCAGTTTTCTTAGCCTTAACTTGTGGAATGAATGTAGACAAGAGTATTTGTTTGGCTAGATAAGAGGAAGTCTTCTTTCAAAGATCGTCATTGATAGCTTTAAGGCATTCATGCTCTTGCTCCAAATTAAGCTTCTGGAAGCGGAGCTTCTCATGAGTCCTTACAAGTTCTCTATGATCTTCTAGAGTAGACTTGTGGGCTAACTTAAGAGTGTTTAGTTCTTTAGTTAGTCGCTCTATTTTCAACTTATCATCATCACAATACTTATCTTGACAAGAGTGATTACTAACAAGTTTATTTTGAATAATATCACTAGATTTGTCAAATAGCAAGTCATCATCTCCAAGTCGGTCATCCTCATCACTATTGAAGTCAAGGTATTCATGGTGTGATACCTTGGGGCCTTTAGACATGAAGCAAATTCCACTCCCTTCATTTGGTGAATCAAATATGTCATAGGAGTTGGAGGAAACGAGTGCAAGTCCGGCAACACCTTCATCTTGACTATAGTTGGAGTCGGAGTGATAGCTTCTCTTGGAGTAGTTGTCGGATTCGGAGCCGAAAACCCTGTCACCAACATGATCTTGATGTCTTGTTCTTGTGTAGCTATTGGTGTACTTGTCCTTCTTCTTCGAGTCTTTGCTTCTCCAGGAGGGTCTTCGTTCATAACGATCATCCCTACTCCTTCTCTCTCTTTGAGGTGACTCATCTCTTAAGCTCTTTCTTCTAGGTGACTCTTCCCTTCTCTTGAGGGGGGGCGTGCACTAATTGGATTAGTGTCCGGACCTTCCACAAGTGTAATAATTCCGGTCACTACTAGATGAACGCTTCTCTTCATATCTTGAGTTGGAGTTTCTCTCTTTTCCTCTTCTCTTGTAGAACTTGTTAAATTTCTTGACCATGAGTATTATCTCTTCATTGGTAACAAGGTTGTCGCTTGATGTAGCAGGAGTGTCACTTGAGGCTTTATAAGCATCGCTTGACTTGTTGTGAAGTTCTTCCCTGTCCTTGAGTGACATATCATGAGCGATAATCCTTACAATCACCTTCGTAGGCTTGAGATCTTTGTAGTTTGGCATCATTTGGATTAATATGCACACGATATCATACTTTCCATCCAAAGCTCGAAGTATCTTCTCGATGATGAATATGTCGGTCATTTCTTCACTTCCTAAGCCGACAATCTAATTTGTGATGAGAGCAAGCCTAGAGTACATTTCGGCAACTCATTCACCATCCATCATCTTGAACTTGTCAAACTGACTTTGAAGCACATCCAACTTAGATTCTCTAACAGAGTCAATACCTTCGTGCATATCAACCAAAGTATCCCAAATTTCCTTTGCATTCTTAAGACGGCTGATTTTGTTGAATTCTTTGGGGCATAGGCAGCTGAATAGAATGTCACATGCTTGAGCATTGTATTGCAATATCTTCAATTCTTCCGCGGTCGCTTGTCGATCTGGTTCCTTTCCATCACCAAAGAATTCATCTTGCAGGCCAACACGAACAACAGCCCATATAGAGGGGTTATGACCAAGAATATGCATTTTCATCTTATGCTTCCAACTAGCAAAATTAGTGCCATCAAAATATGGACATGTACGGTCATAGTTTCCCTCACTAGACACCATACTCTCCTTGGTTGTGAGACTAATGCAATGGAGACCAAGGCTCTGATACCACTTGTAGGGATCGAAAGTAGGTCTAGAGGGGGTGATTAGACTACTTGACCAAATAAAAACCTAACCTTTTCCCAAGTTAATTGGTTGGCGCGTTTTAGCAATTCTAGCATATCAAGTACACCCTACACATGCATATCTACGAGTATTGTAGCGGAAAGTAAAGACAAGCATATGTAAGAGGATAAGAGTTGGAAGATCAAACGCAATTGATGACATTTAGATTTTTTTTCCATGGTTCCGATAGGTGGCGCTATCGTACATCCATGTTTATGGAGACTTCAACCCACGGAGGGTAACGGTCGCGAGAGTCCACGGAGGGCTCTCCCATGAAGGGTTCCATGAAGAAGCAACCTTGTCTATACCATGATGGCCTACGTCCATGGAGGACTAGCCTAACTCGGGGTAGATCTTCACGAAGTAGGCGATCTCCTTGCCCTTACAAACTTCTTGGTTCAACTCCACAACACGAAGTAGGAGGCTGCCAAGCAACACCTAACCAATGTAGGAGGCACCACCCTCCAAAAGGTAATGGGCTTGATAGTAACGATGAACTCCTTGCTCTTGTGTTTGAAATGATAGTCTCCTCAACACTCAATCACTCTCTCATAGATTTGGCTTGGGTAGAAGAGATTGATTGGATGGAAAGCAACTTGGGGAGGCTAGAAATCAAGATCCGTATGGTTGGAGTGGATGATCTTGACCTGAACATAAGAATAATTGGTTATCTCTTAGAAATGTGGACATGGGAAGTGTGGGTCTATTCTGAGTGCTTGTCTTGCGAGTGGTATGTGGTGGAGGGGTATATATAGGCATCTCCATAAATCCAACCGTTACAACATTATTGCCCAACTCGGTGAAATCGAAGTGAAAACTCGGTTGCACCGACTAGTGCAAAATATGGCGACTTTGGCGTTTAGGTGAGACCAGTATATAATTGTCGGTGGTACCAACATGAGTGGCCAAGGGCAGTTACACAACTCGGTGGGACCGATTCACAAAACTCGGAAATTCCGATTCTTGTGAAACAGGTAATAGAATGTGTTGGGAATATGCCCTAGAGGCAATAATAAATGGTTATTATTATATTTCCTTGTTCTTGATAATCGTTTATTATCCTTGCTATAATTGTATTGATTGGAAACACATTGCATGTGTGGATACATAGACAACACCGTGTCCCTAGTATGCCTCTAGTAGACTAGCTCATTGATCAAAGATGGTCAAGGTTTCCTAGCCATAGACATAAGATGTCATTTGATAACGGGATCACATCATTGGGCGAATGATGTGATAGACAAGAGCCAAACTATAAACATAGCATATGATCATGTCAGTTTATTGCTATAGTTTTCTGCATGTCAAGTATCTGTTCCTATGACCATGAGATCATGCAAATCACTAACACCGGAGGAGTACCTTGTGTGTATCAAATGTCGCAACGTAATTGGGTGACCATAAAGATGCTCTACAGGTATCTGTGAGGGTGTCTCTTGAGTGGGCATGGATCAAGACTGGGATTTGTTACTCCGTGTGACAGAGAGGTATCTCAGGGCCCACTTGGTAATACAACATCACAACAAGCCTTGATATATAGGAAGTATTCTGAGTCCCGGATGAGATCCCGGACGTCACGAGGAGATCCAGAATGGTCCGGAGGTAAAGATTGATATATAGGAAGTCCCGTTTTGGTCATCGGAAAAGTTTCGGGTACTTCGCTAGTGTACCGGGAGTGCTGGGAGGGTACCGGGGGACCATCGGGAGGGGCCTCTCACCCTAAAGAGACTCATGGGCTGTGGGAGGAGGCAAATCAGCCCCTGGTGGGCTGGCCAAAGCCCACACTAAGGCCCATGCGGATGGGGTGGAAAACCCCTAAGGTGGAAAAGGTTTCCAAGTGGGGGAAGGAATCCTACTCCTAGTAAGATTGAGTAGGACTCCTCCCTCCTCCACTTCGGCCGAAGCCCAGGGGGCAACCCTAGGGCACAGGCCGCCCTCCCCTTCCTCCTATATATACTTGAGGGGAGAAAGGGTAGCCACACCAGAAAACCCTAAGACACGGTGCAGCCCTCTCTCCCCGGTAGATGGTTCCTTCTAGTTTCGGCAGTGCTTGGGCAAAGCCCTGCCGGAATAGTTCCACCACCATTGCCGCCGTGCCGTCGCGCTGCCGGAGAACTCATCTACCTCCCCGCTTCCTCTTGCTGGATCAAGAAGGCATAGATCTTTATCGAGCTATACGTGTGCTGAACGCGGAGGTGCCGTCCGTTCGGCGCTAGATCGGGACGGGTCGTGATTGGACCGCGGGACGCTTGGCGATTTGGATCGCGAAGACGTTCGACTACATCAACCGCGTTTCTTAACGCTTCCTGCTTAGAGATCTACAAGGGTATGTAGATCCACTCTCCCTCTCGCAGATGCTCATCACCATGGATAGATCTTGCGTGTGCATAGGAAATTTTTTGTTTCCCATGCAACGTTCTCCAATAGAATGTTGGTCATTGAAACTCGGTTGCACCGAAGGGAATGTTGGTAGTGCCGAGAAGTGGATTTTGGCTAGGGTTTTTGTCTAGGTTTTTGACTTGGTGTAGCCGATATGGAAATGTTTGTGGCACCGATTTTGATTGATAGGTTCTAGAACAGAATCTTTGTGGGAGAGCTCGTGGGTGTTTTTGGTGACTAACACTTAATCATTTTGAGCAACTCATTCACAATTAATACCTCACCCCCTTTTATTAGTATTGGCTTTCCTATGGACTCAAAGTGATTTCTCACAAAGTAAAATGTAGAGTCTTCATGCTTGTAGCTTGGCCAATCATATGCTTGCATCTTGGGGTCTCCTCATAATCCTTTGCCAATTATAACATTGAACTTTTTCCTGAAATATACTTAGTAGAAATATTAGTCCAATGAAATATATGTTGTTATTAATTACCAAAACCACCTAGGGAGAAGTTGTGCTTTCAGGAGTCCATCGTGTAGTCGGGGTGGGCGCACAACTCCGGCTCAAGCTCGGCACGATGCTAGCGGATCTCGTCTAGACACGATCGGTCGCTCCATAGCACTGCCGACATTGGCACCCTATCGGGGTTGAGATGTCAGCCTCCCGATAGGGTCACATTCGGGCAGGGCATCGGGACGTCGTGCTGCCGGTGATATCAACAGTGGTGGACGAGAAGGTAGA
The DNA here is from genome assembly GCA_022496015.1 of Hordeum marinum. Classification (NCBI taxonomy): domain Eukaryota; kingdom Viridiplantae; phylum Streptophyta; class Magnoliopsida; order Poales; family Poaceae; genus Hordeum; species Hordeum marinum. The sequence goes on along the minus strand of CM039678.1, from coordinate 416,043,619 downwards.
GGCACAAGCGTTGGGGCCGAGGCTAGAGTGGCAGCAATGGAGGAGCAATGGTGAAGTTTGTCGCGCATGCTCCCCTCGAGGACGTGCTTGCCACCACGGTCGAACTTGTCGTGGAAGCCCATGTCGGCTAGGGTATCTAACTTGTCGGGCAATTGGGGGCAAGAGGGAGACGAGAAGGACTGCACTGATCTAGCGGCTCCCTCCACTTTGACTTAAAAAGGACCATTGAGGACCTCGAGCTTTTGCTGACTTGCGGGGCCGGACATGCGCATGTCCATTTAAAATGATGGTTGGTGGTAGGTGCATGGTCAAAGCCGAGTCCCAACACGAACGGTGAGCGGAGGAGCGGTCGTCCATTTCTGTGTGGACACAAGCCGTGAGCAAATTTGATCCGAAAATGCGTCCAGATGGACACCAAGCGGATCGATTTTGCAAATGTGTGCACGCGTTGGGCCTTATATATTGTTTATTGTGTTGAAATAGTATATTTTTTTCGTGCTGAAGTGTTGTTGAATGTTTTTAATGATTGGAGAAATGGTATCCTAGCTAGATTTTATGTGTACAAGGGTAAATAAGTGATGGGGGTGAAAAACACAATAGGAACAGGAATGGGAAAAATTTATCCCCACGAGCGGGAACAGGGATAGGGTTTGCCATTGAGAACCTACCATGGTAGGAACGAGGATGTGAGTTTAATAAATGTCTGGGTAATCCTCATTGTCAGCTTGATCTCTAAACATTGTATTCTGCGGCACACAGTAGCGTGCCACACATGAGCGCCCCTGCTGGGCTGGTGACCCATTCGTGCAGGATCGAATGATCGCTATAGCGTAATTCTGTACCATGTCCTGTAATGTATACTAGACCATGTATTGTGCGTATGCTCTATCATGTATTGTAGTATTTTATATTGAATTATTCAAACACATATTGAAAACACAAAATAATGAATTCGTAGTTTTTGAAAAAAAAACATGAACAAAATTAAACAAAGATGTTTCTTGAAATTCCAATCTTTTTACAAAGTTTTGAATTTTTAATGAAATTCTGATTATTTAATGCAAAAGTTGAACCAATTTTTGAAATTCTGGACGTTTTTTGAAAGCCTGAACAAAAATTTGAAATTCCATATAGTATTTCCAATTTTTGAATAAATTTATAAGGTTCGAACATTTTTTCAAAAAAGATGAACATGTTTTCAGACACGAACAAAAATTGAAATTCCAAACAGTTTTTAATATTATTTTTAAGATTTGAAAAACAATACATTTTTTGGGCATGCTACGCGTCCACTGTTAGATCCTTTTAAAAGATCAGTCAGGTCGCGAGCTGTCAGATTTGCCACATCGAGCGGGCCGAGCGTGCCTTCAACACTGCAACACATGTTTCGTTGCAGAATTATTTCTGCAACATAGGTCTTGTTGTAGGTTTTTTTTTGCAGCACAAATTTGTTGAAAAAATAATTTGTAATTTTTGTATAACTGAGGTCTTGTTACCGATAATTTCTATAACACGAGTTTTGTTGCAAAACATAGACCCGTCGTAGACCATCGTAACACCGTATATGTTTCAAAAACATAGTCTCTGTTGCAGAAGTATGTTCGACGAAGCATAGTATGCATGGTATGTAGGCCCTCACTTAGACACGTGTCATGCATGCGAGGTGATGGACGCGACCACTCCAATCCGCCAGGTGATTGTAAGCTTAAGCACCTATAACCTTTATTAATGATCAATGTTTATAGGAATACAGATGATATTGGACAAAACTGCTAGTCACACATAGCGCCCAGAAGGAAGAGAGGAGGCTGCTTTGTCTAGGGAGTGAGCTTCAACATTGTGTGTCTTCCTTTCGTGAACTACCTGGATAACACCAAAAAGATTCTTTTGTGCTTTGAATTCTTCAAGTATCACAGAGTAACGGCACGGACCACCAGTTTCCAGGTTGGCCGCCACCTCCACACAGTCGGACGCCACACATCTGGACTCGGGATTTAGTCTTGTGCCAACGCTAGTGCTTCGCTGCAGGCTCGGGCTTCAAGATTAGTCGGATCAACGAGCCCGTCAATAACCATCGCCAATGCACCCAAGTACTTGCCGGATTGGTCCCTGCAAATTACAGCTGCAGCACCCCTGTCGCCCCGCCTGGCGATGCCGCCATCTTCATTTAATTTTGCCTCACACTCTGCGGGAGGAAGCCAACCACTGTACGTAGAACCTTGGTGGGCATGCAGATTCCTCGAATCTACATGCACGCCCCTTGTACCCACATGCATGTCCCTGGAATGGACAAGTACTCATGGGGCTATGAAACTGATCGTTGGAAGCTTTAGGCCGTTGGTCTGCTGCCAGAACCAGGTCTTTCAAGAATTTTGAGATAAAGCAATGAGTATTCATGGGGCTATGAAACTGATTGTCGCCGAGTCAACCAAATAGCCCACATATAGTAACCAAAACCCGGGTGAGTTCCGCCGGTGGTAGGATGTCTACCAACCAGAAAACCCTTAGTTTTAGCATCATCGGACCTGTTTGAAACGATGACTTCCGTTAACTCCTCGGCCGCAAGCGCCCAGACGCATTTAGCCATATGGCATTCAAACAAAGAATGTCGCCAGTCGTCCACGGCCGCATGGCATATTGAGCACTCGGTTGTGTTCGCCATTGATCGATTGTTCCGAACACCTCCTGTAGGCAGGGACGTCTTGGCAAAGCGCCAAGCAAAGACGCGGATTTTCGGCGGGACTTCAGCTTTCCATATTCTGGTCCAAGACTTATGATCAGCCTCCACATCGGAGCGTCATGTATTGTGTTCTAACCAGTCAGTGCGATGTTGCTTGGTTGCTGCTAATAACCGGTATGCTGACCGTACTGCGAACACCCTTTTTTTTCATAGTGCCACGCCCAAAAATCGTTTTGTGCCTTTGAGCTAATTGAAATATTCATAATGGCCTCCTTGTCCATCCCATAGAAGTGTACATCAAGCAGATTGCCGTTCCAGGACAGTGTGGTCTGGTCAATTAATTATTTTTGCTAGCTGTACTTATTTTTGCGTACATGTGAGGTAACAAAACGAAACAAGAAAACTATGCGTACTGCAAACATGGGCTGGCCCATTGCTCGGCTGGTCGGCCGTGGTTTTTGTGCAAATTGGTGACACTTTGACGTACAAAGTGGGCATTTCCTAGACAGCGCCATCAGCGGCCGTTACAGGGCATACATTCCCTTTGTCCGCGCTGAGCCGGCCCCGTAATTCGAACAGGGGATAGCCTGGTTCAATGTTCGCTTCCATAACCAACCAGCCAACCGCCGCTGACGTGTTTAGTATAGCTTTTTTTCCTTCCCTTTTTTTTTGTTAGAACGTGTTTAGTTATTGATTTTTTTCCTTCTTTTATCGATTTCCATTTTACTTTTTCTCTAAACCTTTTTATAATACACATGAATTTTCTTTAAAATTCTTGAAATTCGTTAAATTTTGATGTTTTTTTAATTCGATTATCTTTTTTTTCAAATTTGATGTAATTTCTTCAACTTCGATGAACATTTTTTAAATTTTTTCTCTGAACTGTTTTTTTCAAATTCAATGAACTTTTTTTAAGTTCAGTGAACGTTTTTCAAAATTTTGAACTTTTTAAAAAGTTAATGTATATTTTTGAATTCACTATTTTTGTGAATGTTGAGATTTGTTATTTTTAAAAAAGTCAACGATTGAGCCAGGGAAATTATTTGTCAGCGATTTTTGTCTACTTGTTTTTGCCAGCCCACGAGCTGACGTGGGTGGGCACCAGAAGCCGAACCGGCGCCTAAAGCGCCCTATAGGAGGTCCCCGTGAAATAAGGTTTTCGTCCACCGCATGGTGGTCCTCCATCGGTGGCAGTGGCGGAGGCAGGGGTGCTGGCAGTGGCCTTGGCCTCCCCCTATGCTCTCACAAATACACCTATACGTACTCTTAATCCTTCGTTTATCAGACAAAATTAACTAGATTTAGGTGATTTGGCCCCCTCTAACATTATAAGACATGTTTTGGCCCCCCGTTATATTCAGATTCTGGCTCCACCACTGATCGGGGGTGGACAATTCTAGTTGACAACTAGTTGAAGCTTAACTAGCTGTTGCGAGGCTATGTTCTTTTGTTATTTTTATAGGTTTTTTGTTATTTATTTACCTTATTTTAAGTTTTTCTCATTTAGGTTAGGTTTTCATTTTGTTTTTTACCGTTTTCTTTTCTGCTTTATACAGTTTACGTACTTTAAACGTTTTTTTGAATACTTGGTGAACACTTTTAAATACATCATTTTTTTGGAAATATAGTGAATATTTTTTCATATGCTTTAATCATTTTTTAATGTTGAACTTGCACGAGGCCTTACCTCTCTGATGCATACATATTAAACATTTTTGGTATGCACAAAAAAAATACATGTTTACACTTCTTTAAAATACGCAATTCACATTTTACTAAATACATTTTGTATGTGTGTTAAATATTTTCCGAATACATGTTGCAGTATATTTTATAATGATTTATACCTGTTTCTAACACTAAGAAATATTTTATAAAAGTTGAAAAACATATTTTGGTAATGCATGAACATTTTTTTTAAATGTAACGTACAGTTTTTCTAATGGTCCAAAACAATTTTCTAAAATTACATGAATATCTGTTTACATCGTATAACAGTACTAAAAAATGTCATGTACATTTTATGTAACACGTGAGCATTTTTTTAAATGTCACAAACATTCCTTTAATGCTACAAAAAATAAATTTACATTAACAAAAGATTACACCGTGTAAACATTTTAAAAATTCGCAATCTAAATTTTTAGAAAAAAAAAGTACTTTAAGTTCTTTAAAATAAAAATATTAACGAAAGAAATATGAACGTCGAGCTTGGCTGACACATTTAGGGCATCCTTGAGGCGAGGCGTCATTCGTTTCCCGTAAAGCAAGACAGTTCCCCAACCAGGGACGGGCTGCACTGCTCATCCTCCTCCTTAGCCACGACAACCAGCGGCTCCCACCTCTGATGATCCGTGAGACCGTCTCAACCTTTCTTCCTACGATCAAATTACGTAATCAGGTAACTTTCCTATGTTCATATATTGCACAGTTAGCATTGTATAACTGCTCGCACCAGCGTATTCACCCAAAAGCTCAAAGCTAATAGAAAAGATGGACAATGCATTTATGCGTCAACACTCTTCTTCACGTGTTACTCTCTCAGGCCTAAACGTAGATCGAAAGTGGACTGTAATTTAATTACGTTAGCCGGATCTTGAAGTCAAAACCTTTTGGCTTTGATACAATGTAAGATTGCACGCACAGCCATTTCAATCAAAAGCTTAAATTGATGAGGAAAGATAGACTATGCATTTATACGTCAACAAGCATCGAATATGCGAGGGTTAAAACCAGCGTATTCGTATTGACTTTGCGATGATGCGATGTACGCCCTCAACGCTTTCACCAAGAGATCTAGGATTGACTGGTTATATTGTCGCTTTTCCAACATTTCAGACGTTTCATCTTGTCACGCACGCAGCCGCCGTCATGTTTCGGGTTGCCATTTCCCCCTCGTAACCTAGCAAATGACGTCCAAGTTTCAGTTTTAGTACACGGAATTTGACAGATAAGATCACAATAACTTCTGCAGATCCCTGTCACAAACCAAAGCTTGAGTGTAAGGCTACATCTCCTCCAAAAATGGATAAGGAGAAGAAGAAAGCCCTTAAATGTTCTTACTAAAAGAAACGAATGGAAGTCCATAAATACCAAGGTGGCAAGCTCTGCCCTCTGCACCGACTTGTCGAGCTATCCGATCAAAGAATAGAACTGTTGAGAGATTATGAACGAAAAGCATACATGCTTGTGTGCAGCCATCTTATCCCCCTTGATGGGTCCTCAGCCGCTGGAATGGACTTGTTATCATTGACCTGATGGATAGATAGATGCCAGTCCCAGTCACTGGCGCTCCGGTTTTCTGTGACAGCGCTGAGATGGGCCACCGGTACCAATTATGGCAGGCGTAATTGAGCAGTTGCTGAGGTGTCTGCCTCATCCATCAAACAGTTTTACTTCTTTCTTCTGAATCATGAGTGAGAAGTGAGAACTGAGAAACTAAAAAGTGCATATAACGGAAGGCATCAGCGGGACATCGTTGCAACGCAATTAAGCTTTACGTTGCTGGTTTGTATCTGCGGATGTTAGATCGGACTTCGGATCTGACGACAAAGTTGCATATGTGGGCACTGCTCTCTTCATTGCCCTCGTCTTGCATGAATTGGCCGTATCCAACCGAAGGTTCAGTGGAAGGACGGGTCATGAAGCAGGCCGCCGATGCATCGCCGACTACATGATGCTGGAAGATGTGCCCAGGTAACGGAAGAAGCATACGAACGAACGGAGCAGAGCAGACACTGGTGAGTGGCACTCTCGCCGCGTCCAGAATCCAGATGCCAACCTGGTGTCAGTCTGCGGCTTTACGATAGACAAGTGTTGTGTGAGCATTGAACACCAGCTAACAAGTGAATTGCAGAAAACATCGATATTAAAGGTTAGGGTTGTAGGAACCATGATTCTATAGTTTTGTGTCAAGAACCATTAATTCTGAGGCTATTTTATTTTTGCAAAAAACACTAGTTGGTAGCTTATACCGTTTTAAACGTGATTATGACAGTTGGGTCCTAGTGAACAGGATGATGTGGCATGATATAACAAATGTTGATGTTTTCTGCACACTGATCAACAAACAGGCAATTGCAAAAAATTGTAGAATTGTGGTTCCTGCAACCCTAGCTTCAATGTCGATGTTTTCTGCAATTCACTCACCAGCTAACACTAGGATCAGCGTTCCAAGTCGAAACCTGACTTGTTCTGGTGTCTGTCTGTCTGTCTGTATTAGAGTGTGTGATTGGGAGTTTGGGACCCTTGTGCTAACCACCTCCTGCCTGAATCCATTTTTGATGTCAGATTGCTATGACTCTGAGTTTTCTGAATGATTGTGCAGATCTGACAGTTGGGGTCCTGTTCTGTGTGCCGGTTCCGATATCCTAGTCAAGTTTCTGCATGCACAAGTTCATCACAACTTAGCTCACCATCACCTTCTCCTTGCAGTCTGACTGTCTGTATTAGAGTGTGCGATTATGACCCTTGGGCTAACCACCTCCTGCATCCATTCTTGATGTCAGATTGCCATGATTCTGAGTTTCCTTTCATCAAGAATGAATGATAATGCAGATCTGGGAATCTGGGTCCTGTTCTGGGAGCCGGTTCAGACATCCTAGTCCAGCCTCTGACTGTAAGCACAAGCTCATCACAACTTCTGCTAACTGTCGCCTTCTCCTGACAGTCTTGCTCTTACAGATAGGCTCTCCGGGAACGCGCGGATAGGAACAAAAGATGATAAGAATTTCCCGCTGGGAAGGGATGGATCTGGGAGTAGCTAACTGAAGATCGGCCCAGCTTTAGGGGTAAGGAACTTGCGTGAGGCAAGCTGCTAGCTACCTAGCCTGACACACACACACTTGCATGGAGCATGCACCTTATCCCCAAGCAAACACTTGCACATGTGCTGATCAGCTGATGTGTTAAACAATGGCTGCTGAATCATGTCGCATGGACGGGATATAGTATGACAAGAGTCTTAGCTGCTGAACTTTGTCGTCAAAGCATTCTTAATTAGGTCTTGACAATATCTTATTGCGTATGGTACTTACTTTGGTGCGAGGCTGAAACGCTCTTTTTGGTTGTGACAGAGAGGTAAACAAAAAAGAATGTGTACGAAAGGGCAACGACAAGGAACAAGGTAGGTAGGAATGAAGAGAGTGTTTATTGGCTCGATCAGAATTTTCTGAATTTGGATCGGCATTTGTTCAATCTGTATCTGGACTGGATGTTAGCTAAGCAAAGCAATGACTTTCTATTGCTTCAAACTGATGCAAAAATGTGGCAACGGGTTCCTTTCCTCGCGATAAGGTCCGCGCTTTGCATCTCCCATTCTGGGTTCTGCATTAGCCATGAACAACATTTCTGGATCTGTACTCCTCCTCCTCTAGGCCCTAGACCTAAGATGATAAACAGATTAGATTTGGATCGGGTCACCGCGGTTGTAAGGCGCATGACAGACTGTATGTTCCATCCGTGGAAAGTACAGAACGGCACCTTCATAAGAATCGATGGCGACGTTCCGTACGCTGCGTCTTGGTTGCTCGTTTTGCTGTCACTTTCTCTTCAGTATCTTGGCACCTTCCAGCGAGAAAGAGATGGGTCGTACAAACGCCACCTTTTATTGTTATTTTCATTCTTTCTAAAAAAAATGTTATTGTTTTGTTAAAAAGATTAGTCTTTTACATCTCCTTTGTTTGCAAGCTGAGGTTGATAGCATGGTTGAACAGCCGACCATGGTTGGTATCACCTCCAAGAGATAAACTTGAGGCTCATAACTGCTGAATTATTTCCCGGTCATTTGCGATATCCAAGGAGCAGTTGAGAGGATAACATTGATGAACCGAAAAAATGTCAAAGACTCCACCAAAGTCACCAAGGTTAGTTGCTCGTATTTGGTGGAGAGATAGATAGCAAGATGCTCCCTAACAAATAAACAAAAGGAAGGAGCTTGGGGTAGCTGGTATAGTGCAATTGTTAGGTGTGCTATCCTCTTTCTCAAAGAAGAAGAAGAAAAAGTGTGCTATCCTCTTTCCTCTGCTTCCCAGTGCCACCAAACAACTGAAAAGGGTTCCTGATCATGTAGCTTCCAAACTAATTATCAGTAATTTCACTAATGTTTTCTTACTGTGATTTGCATCCTCAAGCTCCAGTTTCAATTTTTTTAAAGTTGATTCTGAAGAACATGCAGTTGCAAAACTCCTATGCTTGCCAGTGCCAAAGCCACTTCGATGTTCTTTTAAAAGGCCGAGAACTGATGGCGATCGGTGGATGATCAGATGATGGTGCGAAGCAAGCTGATGAATGATGATACATGGCATGAACTAACTCATGCTTCTCCTCAGGGTCACGATTACTAATTAAGTCTTCTTTGTCAAGCAATACTTGAGTCGTCAATCCAAAGAGGTTGGCACGTCTCTCACAACCCTATCCTATCTATCCTGCCATCCGCCCAACGGAATTAACAGATTGATGGAGACCTGGAAAGCATTACATCATTTAGAAAATTCAGAAAGCATTATTTGACTTAACGTTTTCTTATTCTTTTTTTTTTAGTTGCTTCCTTCATTTCTTCTACCGGCACACACACGATTCCATGTGCAAAGTTATTCATATTCCTCACCATCAAGTAGATCGGTGTCTGTGCCTGTGCCTATCTGGCATTGCCTTGTGGAGATAGCTTCCATCATCTTACCCACATCAACATCATGGCTACAAGGCTTGTGTTTCAAGCATTCCTTTCTATCACTCTGAAGCCTTGGCCGCAGCTTCATCAATATCTGATACCTTGTGCCAATTTTCAGGTTGCTTTCTCTCTTGGGCAATCACAAGGCTTTTACTGCATTTCAGTCTGTAGATAGATCCCTTGTTTTCTGCTGGATCTCAAAGGAACATTGGTTAGGTAGATGAACATACGAGTAAACTACTATACAATTGTTCTCTCTGATCAACCGATTGTCTGCAGACTCTGCACATTAGATAAACTGCGGATTAGATCTAACCACGCTCGGAACGCATGCGTGCAAGTGATGAGCGGGTGAGCTGGAGATCGACTTGGAGTTGTTGCGCTACTAGAGGCCTGACCGAGGGCATCTCATATTCTCATTGTTGTCGCTTGCTCTGCTGGTATTGGCTGTCGCTAGGCCCCGGCCAATTTCGATCCAATCTTGCTAGTTGTATGTCGTCGTATCTCTTTAGGATTAAAACATCTACAACAAAGTCGACCCTGATCGGTCAAATTCTAAATAATGAATTTTACAACAGATATCTTAAATTATAAGTAAATCTTAAATCCATACTATTACGTGCAACGTAAAAAAGCAAAGCTCGTCCTCCTTTGCCGTGTCCACGTCTGGCGGCTGGATGCACTCTTAAAAGTGTTGGTCCGGAAGCCGATGAGGTAGAATAGGACATGAGACACTAGCCGGTTCACCAGAGTCGAGCTCCCGCCGTCTCCCATGCCCTAATCTTTCTCGTGGGAGCCCGCAACCCGAACGGTGTCGGTGGATGTGAGATCGATGATGGATCCTTTCTAGGAGGAGCCGACGTCCACCACGACGCGGTTGCGCTGTCCGTACTGGTTCATCATACGATGCGTCGGAGAATGCAATTCCGCCTTGCCAACGTCCACCGTCCTGAGGGCTGCCGTCGCCTCCCACCCTCGCTGCCTCACACGACAGACACGTCGCGCCATGTTTGCGTCGGAGGACGCCCATGATGCATCCTCCAGCTCAGGCGGCAATGGAGGGGTTACGCGTCTGACACCGTGTTCGGATGTTACACAGACAACATCGCCTTCGGTGAGGCAGCGATGGCATCCCTACCGAAGCCCTATCGGAGGATACACGCGCCGGTTGGGCGGAAGCAATGGATTCCCGACGGAAGGAGTCCGGGCACTGCCTCCCGGCGGCCTCCTCTCAGGAGCAGCGAAGCGCAAGCCGGACAATCATCTTCTCCTCGGGACCACGTGGGATGAGATCATGGTAGACGGATCTCAAGGTATAGGACTCGGATCCGCTGCTCGCCATGCTGGAGAAGACTGTAGATCGCCAGACAGGAGCTATTGTGGCCGAGTGGAGCGGATTGGAGTGGCTAGGGTTTGGTCCAAAAACGAATATATATGGGGTCGGGTGGGCCAGCATGAGCGGGGTTCGACGTGACGAACGCGTCCGGTCACACCCAAGCCTCCCCATACCCACTTCATATTTGGACTGAATATGAGAGATGCAGATCAGCCGGGCGTTTGAGACTAATTTAAGGCGTCTGTCTAGGTCGCGTTTTTGTGAGCGATCACTAACCACGTTATCCGCTCGGACGTTTTTGGAGTGGGCGCTGTAGATACTCTTATTTGCCATCTCAGTACGTGGCTCACATTTTCAGCTTCAATTGTGTTGGCACGTAGGCGCATTAATGCTAAGAGCATCTACAGTCGGACCCCTCATACCCTCCTCAAACACCCGGACAGGTCGTCCGGTCAGTGATCGGTCACAAAAACACAACCCAATCGGACCTTTCAAACCCGCCTCATGTGCCCGGGATGACCGATACCCCTCGTATTCAGCCCAAATATAGGGCAGATATGGGACAGCCCGGTCACGCTTGGGCACGCCCGCCTGACAAGCCCGGCCCACCACCGACCCCACCATTGTCTCACAAAAACCCCACTCCCGGGGCCTCGCTCCAAACCCTAGCTCACTATTTCTTCCTCGGTCTCCTCCTTGTTGGAAATATGCCCTAGAGGCAATAATAAAGTAGTTATTATTATATTTCCTTGTTTATGATAATCGTTTATTATCCATGCTATAATTGTATTGTTTGGAAACACGTTGCATGTGTGTATACATAGACACAACTATGTCCTTGGTATGCCTCTAGTAGACTAGCTCGTTGATCAAAGATGCTCAAGGTTTCCTAGCCATTGACATGAGATGTCATTTGATAACAAGATCACATCATTAGGAGAATGATGGGATGGACGAGACCCAAACTATAAACGTAATATATGATCGTATCAGTTTATTGGTACAGTTTTCTGCATGTCAAGTATATGTTCCTATGACCATGAGATCATGCAACTCATGGACACCGGAGGAGTGCTTTGTGTGTACCAAAGGTCGCAATGTAACTGGGTGACTATAAAGGTACTCTACAGGTATCTCCGAGGGTATCTGCTAGGTTGGCATGGATCAACACTGGGATTTGTTACTCCGTGTGACGGAGAGGTATCTCAGGGCCCACTCGGTAATACAACATCACAACAAGCCTTGCAAGCAATGTGACTAAGTGTTAGCCACGGGATCTTTTATTACGGAACGAGTAAAGAGATTTGCCGGTAACGAGGTTGAACTAGGTATACAGATACCGACGATCGAATCTCGGGCAAGTAACATACCGATAAACAAAGGGAACACTATACGGGATTAACTAAATCCTTGACATAGAGGTTTAACCGATAAAGATCTTCATAGAATATGTAGGAACTAATATGGGCATCCAGGTCCCTCTATTGGTTATTGACCGTAGAGGTGTCTCAGTCATGTCTACATAGTTCTCGAACCCGCAGGGTCTGCACACTTAAGGTTCGGTGACGTTTCGGTGGTATAGAGTTATGTATGGTGATGACCGAAGGTTGTTCGGAGTCCCGGATGAGATACCGGACGTCACGAGGAGCTCCGGAATGGTCCGGAGGTAAAGATTGATATATAGGAAGTCCTATTTTGGTCACCGGAAAAGTTTCGGGCTCATCGGTAATGTACGGGGGACCATTGGGAGAGGTATTTCGACCCAAGAGGCTACAAGGGCTGTCGGAGGATGAATACCAGCCCTTAGTGGGCTGGTGGAATTCCCACAAAGGCCCATGCGGCTGGAGTGGAAGAAAAAAGGAAAAAGGCCAAGGTGGAAAGAGTTTCCAAGTGGGAAAAGGAGGAATCCTAGTCCTACTAGGATTGCAGGAGGATTCCTCCTCTCCTCCTTGGCGCAAGAGGCAAGTGGGCTGGCCCTTGTGCGCCAGCCCCTCCTCCTCTCTTCCTCTTATATATATACTAGAGGTTTTGAGGGTTTTGCACTTGATTTTCAGCCACGTGCTACCCTCCCCTCTAGTGCATAGTTTCTCCTCTAGATCGGTTTTCTACAGTGCTTAGGCGAAGCCCTGCCGGAATTGCTCCACCACCATCGCCGCAACGCCGTCGCGCTACCGGAGAACTCTTCTACCTCTCTGCTCCCTCTTGTTGGATCAAGAAGGCGGAGATCGTCATCAAGCCGTACGTGTGCTGAACGCGGAGGTGCCGTCCGTTCGGTGCTACATCGGGACGGATCGTGATTGGATCGTGGGACGCTCGGCGATTTGGATCACGAAGACGTTCGACTACATCAACGACGTTTCTTAACGCTTCCTGCTTAGCGATCTACAAGGATATGTAGATCAACTCTCCCTCTCGAAGATGCTCATCTCCTAGATTGATCTTGGTGAAGCGTAGGAATTTTTTTTGTTTCCCATGCAACGTTCCCCAACACTCCTCTCCCTTCATCTCCTCCTCTACCTCTTTGATCCTGATCCCATCGAGTAGCATGTCGATCGTCGGCAGCCACTCCGAAATCGACTCCGACGAGCTAGCCATTCGCCTCGCCTTGGAGTGGTCCAAGGTTTAGACCGGCGATAACTCCGGATCTGGAGCTATGCCGCCGCTCCCGAGCCGTCGGAGCGCGGATGCCAGAGCTGGACCCTCCCGATGTGCGGGCAGCTCTGGCAGGGCTGCACAATCCGCACCGGCCCCATGTCGTGTCCTCCCCCTGGCGGCCGCTGCTCCACGCGGGCAGCGTTGGGTCCTAGTGCCCCCGTTGCCGGCCAAAGCCTGCATGCGCACTCTGGAATCGGAGGCGCGCCGCCTGCCGTGAGAGGCAGCGGGCATCAAGACGAGGGGAAGCGAAGCAGTCCGCACGCCTCCATCGTCGGATGCCGGCAGAGCCCGACGAGGACGAACGCCTTGTTGGAAATATTCCCTAGAGGCAATAATAAATTAGTTATTATCATATTTACTTGTTCATGATAATCGTTTATTACCCATGCTATAAATTGTGTTGATCGGAAACTCAGATACATGTGTGGATACATAGACAACACCATGTCCCTAGTATGCCTCTAATAGACTAGCTCGTTGATCAAAGATGGCTATGGTTTCCTAGTCATGGACATGAGATGTCATTTGGTAACGAGATCACATCATTAGGAGAATGATGTGATGGACAAGACCCAAACTACAAACGTAGCATATGATCGTGTCAGTTTATTGCTACTGTTTTCTGCATGTCAAGTATATGTTCCTATGACCATGAGATCATGCAACTCACTGACACCGGAGGAGTACCTTGTGTGTATCAAACATCGTAACATAACTGGGTGACTATAAAGGTGCTCTACAGGTATCTCCGAGGGTATCTGTTGGGTTGGTATGGATCAAGACTGGGATTTGTTACTCCGTGTGACGGAGAGGTATCTCAGGGCCCACTCGGTAATACAACATCACAATAAAGCCTTGCAAGCAATGTGACTAAGTGTTAGTCACGGGATCTTGTATTACGGAACGAGTAAAGAGACTTGCTGGTAACGAGGTTGAACTAGGTATGGAGATACCGACGATCGAATCTCGGGCAAGTAACATACGGAAGAACAAAGGGAACATCATACGGGATTAACTGAATCCTTGACATAGAGGTTCGACCGATAAAGATCTTCGTAGAATATGTCATAACCAATATGGGCATCTAGATCCCGCTATTGGTTTTTGATCATAGAGGTGTCTCGGTCATGTCTACATAGTTCTTGAACCCGCAGGGTCTGCACACTTAAGGTTCGGTGACGTTTCGGTAGTATAGAGTTATGTATGGTGGTGACCGAAGGTTGTTCGGAGTCCCGGATGAGATCCCATACGTCACGAGGAGCTCTGGAATAGTCCGGAGGTAAAGATCGATATATAGTAAGTCCAATTTTGGTCGCCGAAAAAGTTTCGGGCTCATCGGTAGTGTACCGGGAGTGCCGGTAGTGTACCGGGAGACCATCGGGAGGTGTATTTCGACCCAAGAGGCAATATGGGCTGTGGGAGAGTGAATATCAGCCCTTAGTGGGATGGTGGAAGTCCCACACAAAGTCCATGCGGCTAGGGAGAAAAAACTCAAAGAGAAAAGGTGGAAAAAGGCAAAAATAGGGTGAATCCTAGTCCTACTAGGATTGGAGGTGGATTCCACCTCTCCCACCTGGTTCGGCTGACTCCTAGAGGCTTGGCCCTTGGTCCAAGCCTCCTCCTCTCTTCCTCTTATATATACTGGAGGTTTTAGGGTTTTTGCACAGAATTTTCAGCCACGTGCTGCCCGTTCCTCCAGTGCATAGTTTCTCCTCTAGATCGGATTTCTATAGTGCTTAGGCGAAGCCCTTCCGGAATAGCTCCACCACCATCGCAGGAGCACTATCATGCTGCTGGAGAACTCTTCTACCACTCCGCTCCCTCTTGCTGGGTCAAGAAGGCAAAGATTGTCATCAAGTTGTACGTGTGCTGAACGCAGAGGTGCCGTTCGTTCGGTGCTAGATCGGAAGGACCGTGATCAAGATCGCGAGACGGATCATGATGAGATCGAGGGATGGATCGTGATGAGTTCGTGGGACGGGTCATGATTGGATCGCGGGACGGATCGTGATGAGATCGCGAGATGCCCGGCGATTTGGATCGCAAAGACGTTCGACTACACCAACCGCGTTTCTTAACACTTCCCGCTTAGCGATCTACAAGGGTATGTAGATCCACTCTCCCTCTCGTAGATGCTCATCACCATGGATAGATCTTGCGTGTGCATAGGAAATTTTTTGTTTCCCATGCAACGTTCCCCAACAGTGGCATCATGAGCTAGGTCTATGTGTAGATGAGATCTCGAGTAGAACACAAAGAGTTTGTGGGCGTTGATGCTTAGATTGCTTCCTCCCTTGGTCGTGTTTTGGTTCAGCGGTATTGTAAGATGAAGCGTCCCGGACCAACATTACTCGTACGCTTACGAGAGATCGGTTCCCTCAACGGCAACATGTTGCATAGATGGCTTGCGGGTGCCAGTTTCTCTCACTTTAGTTGGATCGGATTCGACAATGGCGGTCCTTGAGAAGGTTTAAAAGCAACTAGTGTATCGCCGTTGTGGTTTTTGCGTAGATGAGAATTGTTCTTGCTAGATACCCGTAGCAGCCACGTAAAACTTGCAACAACAATTAGAGGATGTCTAACTTGTTTTTGCAGGGTATGTTGTGATGTGGTATGGCCAATTACATGATGTGATATATGTGATATATGAGATGATCATGTGTTGTATAGAATATCACGACTTGCATGTCGATGAGTACGACAACCGGCAGGAGCCATAGGGTTGTCTTGAATTATTGTATGACCTGCGTGTCAATCATTAAGCGCTATGTAATGCTTTACTTTATCGCTAATCGGTAGCAATAGAAGTACAAGCATGATGGGCGTGACAACCCCGATGGCGACACGTTGATGGAGATCAAGATGATGGAGATCATGGTGTCGTGCCGGTGACGATGCAGATCATGCCGGTGCTTTCAAGATGGACATCAAAAGCACAAGTTCATGGCCATATCATGTCACTTATGATTTGCATGTGATGTTAATCCTTTTATGCACCTTGTTTTGCTTAGGCCGACGGTAGCATTATAAGGTGATCCCTCACTTAAATTTCAAGATGAATTGTGTTCTCCCCGAGTGTGCACCGTTGCGAAAGTTCGTCATGTTGAGACACCATGTGATGATCGGGTGTGATAGACTCTACGTTCACATACAACAGGTGCAAGACAGTGTTGCACATGCAGAACACTCGGGTTAAACTTGACGAGCCTAGCATGTACATACATGGCCTCGGAACACAAGAGACCGAAAGGTCGAACATGAGTCATATAGCAGATATGATCAACATGATGATGTTCACCATTGAAACCACCTCAACTCACGTGATGATCGGACTTGAGTTGATCAATTTGGATCATGTATCACTCGAATGACCGGAGGGATGTCAATTTGAGTGGGAGTTCTTAAGTAATGTGATTAATTGAACTCATTATCATGAACATAGTCAGTAGTGTCTTTGCAAACTGTGTTGTAGATTACTAGCTCACGCTGTAGCTCCCGTGAAGTCTTTGCAAACTGTGTTGTAGATTACTAGCTCACGCTGTAGCTCCCTTGAATTTTTATATGTTCCTAGAGAAATAGAGTTGAAAGACGATGGTAGCAATATTGAGGACTGGCTCCGTGATCTGAGAATTGTCCTCGTTGCTGCACAGAAGGCTTATGTCCTTAATGCACTGCTCGGTGCGCCAAACCCTCTAGCGTTGTCTATAGATGTTGTGAACATATGACAGGCACGTTCTGATGACTACTTGATAGTTTAGTGCGTCATGCATTATGGCGTAGAATTGAGGCTCCGAAACGTTTTGAACGTCACAGAACATATGAGATATTCTAAGAGCTGAAATTAGGATCTCAGGCTCATGCCCGTGTTGCGAGATATGAGATCTCCAACAAGGTTCTTTGCCTGCAAGATGAAAGAGAATAGCTCAATCGTTGAGCATGTGCTTAGATTGTCTGGGTTCTACAATCGCTTTAATCGAGTGGGAGTTGATCTTCCAGATAAGATAGTGATTGATATAGTTCTTCAAGTCACTGTCACTAAAGCTACTAGAACTTGGTGATGAACTATAAAATGCCAGGGATAGAAATAATGATCCCTGAGCTATTCGCGATGTTTGACACCGCGAAGGTAGAAATCAAGAAGGAGCGTCAAGTGTTGATGGTTAGTAAAACCACTAGTTTCGAGAAGGGCAAGGGCAAGGAGGGAAACTTCATGGATGGCAAGTCAGTTGTTGCTCCAGTGAAGCAACCCAAAGTTGAACCCAAACCCGAGACTAAGTGCTTCGATTATGAGGAGAGTGGTCGCTGAAGCGGAACAACCCTAGATACTTGGTAGATAAGAAGGCTAGCAACATCGACAAAAGTATATTTGATATACGTGTTAATGATGTGTACCTTGCGAGTACTCCAAGTAGCACCTGGGTATTGGATACCGGTTCAGTTGCTAAATGTTAGTAACTCGAAATAAAATCTACGGAATAAACGGAGAACTAGCTAAGGGTGAGGTGACGATGTGTGTTGGAAATGTTTCCAAGGTTAATGTGATCAACATCACACGCTCTCTCTACCTTCGGGATTAGTGACAAACCTAATAAATGTTATTTGGTGTTTTGCGTTGAGCATGAACGTGATTAGATCGTGTTTATTGCAACACGGTTATTCATTTAAGTTAGAGAATAATGGTTATTCTGTTTACATGAATAATACCTTCAATGGTCATGCACCCAGTGAGAATGGTTTGTTGAATCTTGATCGTAGTAATACACATGTTCATAACATTGATGCCAAAAGATACAAAGTTAATAATGATAGTACCACATACTTGTGGCACTGCCGCTAAATGTCATATTGGTGTAAAGCGCATGAAGAAACTCCACGCTAATGGATCTTTGGACTCATTCGATTTCGAATCGGTTGAGACATGCGAACCATGCCTCTTGGGCAAGATGACTGAGGACCCCGTTTCCAGATGGATGGAGCGGGCAAGTGATTTATTGGAAATGATACATATTGATGTATGCAATCCAATGAGTCTTGTAGCGTGCGGTGGATATCGTTATTTTCTTACCTTCACTGATGATTTGAGTAGATATAGTGTATATTTACTTAATGAAACACAAGTCTGAATCGTTTGAAAGGTTCAAGCAAATTCAGAGTGAAGTTTAAGATCATCGTGACAAGAAGATAAAAATGTCTGCAATATGATCGTGGAGGTAAAAATCTGAGTTACGAGTTTGGCATACAACTTTAGACAATGTGAAAGTTGTTTCACAACTCACGCCACCTGGAACACCATATGATGGTGTGTTCGAACGTCATAGTCGTGCTCTATTGAAAATGGTGCTTGCTATGATGTCTCTTATCGTTTTTCTACTATAATTTTGGGGTTATGCATTAGAGACAACTACATTCACTTTAGATAGGGCACCATCTAAATCCATTGAGATGACACCGTGTGAATTATAGTTTGATAGAAACCTAAGTTGTCATTTCTTAATGTTTGGGGCTACAACACTTATGTGAAAAAGGTTTTCACCTAATGAGCTCGAACCCAAAGCGGACAAATGCATCTTCATAGAATACCCTAAAGACAGTTGGGTAAACCTTCTATCTCATATCCAAGCATAAAGTGTTTGTTGCTAAAACTGGGTCCTTTCTCGAGAAAGAGTTTCTCTCGAAAGAATTGAGTGGGAGGAAGATAGAACTTGATGAGGTTGTTGAACCTTTGTTCAACCAGAGAGTAGCGCAGTGCAGGAATTTGTTTCTGTGAAGCCTACGTTAGTTGAAGAGGAAGTTAATGATGATGATCATGAAGCTTTGGATCAAGTTACTATCGAACCTCGTAGGTCGACAAGGATGTGTATTGTTCCTGAGCGGTACGACAACCCTGTCTTGGAGGTCATGTTGTTGGACAACGATGAACCTACGAGCTGTGGAGAAGCGATGATGGGCCCCGATTCCGACAAATAGTTAGAGGCCATGAAATCCGAGAAAGAATCCATGTATGAAAACCAAGTATAGACTTTGGTAGACTTGCTCGTTGGACGGCAGGTCGTTGAGAACAAATGGATGTTTAAAATGAAGACATACGCTGATGGTGAATGTCACCATTTATAAAGCTCGACTTGTCGCAAAGAAGTTTCCGGCAAGTTCAATAAGTTGACTACGATGAGACTTTCTCACTCGTAGCGATGCTAAAGTCTGTTGGAATTATGTTAGCAGTTGCTGCATATTTTAAATTACGAGATCTGGCACATGGATGCCAAAACATTGTTTCCTTCCTTAAGGAAAGGTTGTATGACATACAACCAGAAGGTTTCGTCAGTCCTAAGGATGCTAAAAGGTGTGCAAGCTTCATTGATCCTTCTATGAACTGAAGCAAGCATCTCGGAGTTTTAATATACACTTTGATGAGGTGATCAAAGCTTATGAGTCTATACAAAGTTTATGAGAAACTTGTATTTACAATAAAGTGAGTGGGAGCTTTAAGACTTAAATGGATCAGTCAGAGAAAGAGTTCGAAATGGATCAGTCAGAGAAAGAGTTCTCGACTGATTTGTAAAGTGTGAAGTTGAGTGAGACTCAAAGCTCGACAACGGCAGAAGAAAGAGAAAGGACGAACGTCGTCCCCTATGCCTTAGTCATAGGCTCCGTATAGTATGCCATGTTGTGTACCGCACCTGTGTGTGCCTTGCCATGAGTCTGTCAAGGGGTACAAGAGTGATCCAGGAGTGGATCACTGGACAGCGGTCAATATTATGCTTAGTGACTAAAAGACTAAGGAAACGTTTCTCGATTATGGAGGTGATAAAGGGTTCGTCATAAAGAGTTACGTAGATGCAAGCTTTAAGACTTATCTGGATGACTCTTAGTAGCAATCCGGATACGTATAGTGGAGCAGCCATTAGGAATAGTACCAAGTGGAGTGTGGTAGTAGTGTTTATAGTTTGAAATAGAGATTTGCAAAGTACATACGGATCTGAATGTCATAGTCCCGTTGACTATAAGACCTCTCTCACAGGAAAAGCATGATCGAGCCCCAAAACTCAGTGGGTGTTAGATTCATAACAATGCGAATCACATGGTGATGTGAACTAGATTATTGACTCTAGTGCAAGTGGGAGACTGTTGGAAATATGCCCTAGAGGCAATAATAAATTAGTTATTATCATATTTCCTTGTTCAATCGTTTATTATCCATGCTATAAATTGTGTTGATCGGAAACTCAGATACATGTGTGGATACATAGATAACACCATGTCCCTAGTATGCCTCTAATAGACTAGCTCATTGATCAAAGATGGCTATGGTTTCCTAGTCATGGACATGAGATGTCATTTGATAACGGGATCACATCATTAGGAGAATGATGTGATGGACAAGACCCAAACTACAAACGTAGCATATGATCGTGTCAGTTTATTGCTACTGTTTTCTACATGTCATGTATATGTTCCTATGACCATGAGATCATGCAACTCACTGACACCGAAGGAGTACCTTGTGTGTATCAAACGTCGCAACATAACTAGATGACTATAAAGGTGCTCTACATGTATCTCCGAGGGTGTCTGTTGGGTTGGCATGGATCAAGACTCGGATTTGTTACTCTGTGTGACGGAGAGGTATCTCAGGGCCCACTCGGTAATACAACATCACAATAAAGCCTTGCAAGCAATGTGACTAAGTGTTAGTCACGGGATCTTGTATTAGGAAACGAGTAAAGAGACTTGCCGGTAACGAGGCTGAACTAGGTATGGAGATACCGACGGTCGAATCTCGGGCAAGTAACATACCGAAGAACAAAGGGAACATCATACGGGATTAACTGAATCCTTGACATAGAGGTTCGACCGATAAAGATCTTCGTAGAATATGTAGGAACCAATATGGGCATCCAGGTCCCGTTATTGGTTATTGACCGTAGAGGTGTCTCGGTCATGTCTACATAGTTCTCGAACCCGCAGGGTCTGCACACTTAAGGTTCGGTAACGTTTTGGTAGTATGGTCCGGAGGTAAAGATTCATATATAAGAAGTCCTATTTTGGTCGCCGGAAAAGTTTCGGGCTCATTGGTAGTGTATCGGGAGTGCCGGTAGTATAGCGCGAGAGCATCGGGAGGTGTGTTTCGACCCAAGAGGCAACATGAGCCGTGGGAGAGTGAATACCAGACCTTAGTGGGCTGGTGGAAGTCCCACACAAAGCCCATGCGGCTAGGGAGAAAAACCCAAATAGAAAAAGTGGAAAAAGGCAAAAATAGGGTGAATCCTAGTCCTACTAGGATTGGAGGTGCATTCCACCTCTCCCACCTGGTTCGGCCAACTCCTAGAGGCTTGGCCCTTGGGACAAGCCTCCTCCTCTCTTACTCTTATATATACTGGAGGTTTTAGGGTTTTTGCACAGAATTTTCAGCCACGTGCTGCTCGTTCCTCGAGTGCATATTTGCTCCTCTAGATCGGATTTCTGCAGTGCTTAGGCGAAGCCCTGCCGGAATAGCTCCAACACCATCGCCGGAGCGCCATCATGCTGCCGGAGAACTCTTCTACCTCTCCGCTCCCTCTTGCTGGATCAAGAAGGCGGAGATCGTCATCAAGCTGTATGTGTGCTGAACGCGGAGGTGCCGTCCGTTCGGTGTTAGATCGGAAGGACCGTGATCAAGATCGCGAGACGGATCGCGATGAGATCGCGGGACGGATCGTGATGAGTTCGCGGGGCGGATCGTGATTGGATCGCGGGACGGATCGTGATGAGATCGCGAGATGCCCATCGATTTGGATCGCAAATACGTTCGACTACACCAACCGCGTTTCTTAACGCTTCCCGCTTAGCAATCTACAAGGGTGTGTAGATCCACTCTCCCTCTCGTAGATGCTCATCGCCATGGATAGATCTTGCGTGTGCGTAGGATTTTTTTTGTTTCTCATGCAACATTCCCCAACACGCCTCCTCGCATGGGTGGTTCACCGGTCCCTCATGACGACAGAGACAGACGCTCGGCGCCTCCGACGGAAGAATGCGAAGGCGCTCCGGCTTGCTATTGAGCAGTTAGAGCAGAGGTGAATGAGGTAGCGAAGGAGAAGGCCCGGGTGGCCCGGTTGAAGCGGGAGCAGGACAGGGCGGTCCGGCGGATGAAAGGGCTCATCGTCCTCTCCGGTAATGACTCCGATGACAGCGACAACGACAGCTCCTCCGACGACGACCAAGACCCTCCGCCAGCCGCGGACGGCTACAGCTGCGCCAACGATCCAAAGGGCAAAGGTACGACGAGAAAGTGGTGATCTGCCCCCTCCCCCACCGCATTGTTAATATAGTTTTTAGGTGATGATGAACTATGTCATGTGAACTCGATGATCTTTTGAGTGATGATGGACGTCCGTTTGCTGCAAATCTTGTGTCTGTTTGTATTCGATTTTATTATCCGATGTTTGATCACATAGATTATTTCAACGTGCATATGTAGTATAGATATAGGACGCCGGATACGAGATACGTGGATGTAAAATAAGAAATTTGAGGTGTGACGATTTTATTATCCGATGTTTGATCACGTAAATTATTTCAACGTGCATATGTAATATAGATATAGGACGCCGGATATAAGATAAGTAGATATAAAATAAAAAATTTGAGGTGTGACCGATCAGTGCATGCGGACCTATCCGGACACGTCCCGGACATTTAAATGGCCGGAATTGACAAGGTCCGGGCGTAGATGCTTATTGATCGAGCTAAGTAGCTAGCTATAATCAACGGTGCTACAAACGGTGGTCGATGATTTGGTCGGGCGAGGGAGATATCTTTGCAGATGGGATCCATCATCGTCCATGACACCTAACTAACTATGCAAACTAGCTCCGCCCTCCGCGTACGCAGCGTTGTCGGCGCGGTTCCGTGATAGAGATCTATCGAAATTAAGCGCTTGGGTTGGTGAGCGATCTTGCTCAGATCAATCATTGTGATGATGATAGTAACATAAAGCATTTGTGGATCGGTGATGAAATATGGCACGCCCCAATCATGCATGCACCGAAGTGGCGCTCGCAATTGAGAATGGCCGAAAGGTTTAGTGGTGGCCGTAACAGCTGCTTCGGCGGTACCAACTGAACTGATGGCGCTAATTGCCGCCGCAAGCATTTGCACGTACGGTTCTCAGAAGAGCCGCTCCGTTAGTGTGGCGCGTAATGATACTGAAATTAAATCTCCGCGGTGAGAGGACCGTACCCATTACTTGCCTGATGATTCAACCGACTGGTTTAGTGCGTTGGAAAGGGACACTGCGTCGACATGACATGAGCAGAGGAGGGTGAAACATGAGCAGATAGTCCGATTGATTGTTGTCACTCGCGTGCTTTGTTAGTGACTGAACATTGTTTAATTTGCAACCTTAAAAGGCTGCTACAGCTAAGAAACTACACGCGGATCTAACGAAAGGCGCACGTTGGGCAATCATTGGCAGTCCCGGGGAATAATAGCCTTGCGTGTACAAGGAGAAGCAAGTTAACCTGACATGCGTGATCTGTCTAGTTTCTCTTGTAGTACAGTACTACTCATGTCAGCGCACTCTGTTTCGAACGCGTTATTCTGCACTCTGTTCTTGCGCTCGATCTGATTGACCGCGGCGACAACGCGCGTCCTGCCCTGGAACTGGGCGTTTGCACAGGTGCATTTCGGTTTCCAGTGGCCGGCGATCGCCTGGACTAAAGCCAAGGGAGACAAATCGCATCGGCCGCATCGCGCTGCAGCATCGGAAGTAAATGGACGTGCGTGCGCTTTCGCCCTTTTTTTTTCTTTTCCTTTTTCCTTTTATGAAAGCTCAGTTTCACCTCTCGTCGTTTTTTGCCAAGAGGTCGTGGAGTTGTTAAGAGTTGTTGCACTTTTAAAGACGCACAGCTTTGCATGCGCGGCGATAGATTTAGCTGCTCTCCCATGCTACAGCGACATATAATTCGTACTACGTAGTTTACTGGGTCAGCACGCGCATGGGCAATGCTGTATTTTCAACCTCCTGTCACTCTCTCTTTTTTATTTTGAAGATCTGTCACTCTCTTTTCTGGCTGCAGCGGATCGTCCAGACGGCACTCGGACTGTTGGGTTGAAAATGGACGAGCACAGGCTGCACAACCAAATTTAATTCCATATATAAGAGCAATTCCAGCGCGTTGACCATTTAGTCCGCCCGCGTTCGTTTGGGTTGTCGCAGATAGAAAAGATAGCCCAACGTGCCGACCTAAACGGACGCGCGTCCGTTTTTTGTCCGCCCGTGACCCATTCGTGACCCAAATTTGGGTCGCATTTGCGTCGGTGCGGACTTGAGACGGACGCGCGCGTCGCCCGCCCTTCTCCTCCCCTGGCCCGCATGTCGGCAGCTCATCACCACCATTTTCCCAAAAAACCGAAAAACCTCCCGCCCCCGCCCGCGCGTGCGGCATGGACGACGACCTCGACGCCGCCCATGGCCTAGCCCCCCTTGCCTTAGCCGACCCCGTCTCCGGCAAAGGCCACCGCGCCAGCAAGGCGCCGACGGCAGCCAAGAAGAGGGCGCCGCTAACGGAGCAATAGCGCGCCGTGAAGCGCGCTGTCGACTCGGCCAAGAGGAAAGAGCGCCGGCGTGAGCAGGAAGCCCGGATGGAGGCAGCGACCGCGGCGGCCCTCGCGATGGCCGTGGACAGAGAGTCCGCCGCCACGCACCAAAACAATCTCGTCCGCAAGGCCACGAGGCAGGCACTTGTTCTCCTAGGGTTAAACCCTGGGCAGCACTCCACTGTCGCGACCACCGTCGCCACTGCTAGCACCGGCTCGTCGCGCATGCCATACCGAGTTCCGGACTCGTCGTGCTTGTCGCGTCCCTGCTACCCCGGCCAGCCGCAAGCTTCCTGTTTGTCCAACTCTTCGGGCTCGGGTTTGCCGGAGGTCAGCATCGTCGCGCCTGCCACGCCGGCGCCCATCAACATCGACCTCAACACCACGCCTGTGGGCGGTGGACCGTCCTTCGGTGGCTCGCGGAAACGCCAACGCGGGCTCTTAGCCGACGCCATGCCGCACGCCCGCAACCTGTTCGACCAAATGCCGACGGGCGAGGATGAGCCCAAGAGCTTGTTCATGGAGGGCCTCATCTACGAGGGTGCCGGGGGCATGCCCTTCGATCTTGACGAGACGCAAAGCAAGGATGGCCGAGCCCCCTGAATGTCGTATGACCTCGACGCTGACACGTCCAACCCATTGATGGAAGACCAAGTCGGCTTGGGATCTTTCCCGCTCGAGCATGAGTTCCCCGAGGACTAAGGCCTCGACGAGGAGGACGATGAGATAGACATCGATGGGGAACCATTGTTCAATGGGCCCGAGGTTGTCAGCCAAGCCAACACAAAGAAGAAGAGGAAGAGCAAGCGGACCAAGGCGTACTCAATTGGTGAGGACACACATCCTTTACGAATGTTGGAGGGACATTGGACAACACCCCAAGATTGGCGCCGAGCAAAAGGCTTCGGCTTTTTGGCTGCGAGTTCATCGGGAGTTCCACGAGAGGAAGAAGTTCAAGCCCTACCAAGTTGAGAGCAAGTGTGGATGGGTTTCGCTCGGCAAGCGTTGGAGGGTGATCCAACAAGAATGCAACAAGTTTCGCGCCAGCCTTGATAGCATCAATGCTCTCCCCGTGAGCGGCATTGGCATGAAGGATATGGTAAGACGGCATGCTCATACATGCACATGCTTGCCGAAATGTTTGTGCACATGCTTGCCGAAATGTTTGCACATATGCTTGCTTGTCATTGTTGTTTTCTGCCTAACTCATTAGGTCTTCCAAGCTTTGGACGCCTTCAAGGCCCAACATGGCAGCAAGAACTTCACTCTCACTCATTGTCGGTTGATCATCAATGAAGAGGAGAAGTTCAAGGAGCAATACGCCGCACTTCGTGCTTGTGGAGGGAGAGAAGTCGCGACCACGGGGAAAGAGCAACTCCAAGAAAGAGGACAAGCGCGAGGCCGCGTCCCTTGCATTGCAATCTACTTTGCAAGGCATGATAACTGGCAAGGACTCAAGAGAGGAGAAGCGTCGACAAGACAAGGACGAGAAAGGTTGTGCATTCATTGAGATACAAGAGAAGAAGCTGACGTTGGAGACGGAGAAGCAAAAGAAGATGCTCGTCATCGAGGAACTCAAAGCTGCTACCAAAGCAAGAGAGGTCTGACTAGCTGCCATGAAGCAAGGGGATGAGATCTTGATGGTGGACTTGACCATGGTGTCTGCAAGGAAGCGGCCTTGGTTTGAGAAGATGCAGGCCGACATGCTCAACGACATTGACCAGTGATCTATGGCTGAGAGCGCCATGTCTTTTTTGTATGCCAGCATGTGTGCCGGCATGACCACGGCCCAGCTGGTGTGGCCGAACTTCAATATCACTTTTTGTGTGATGGCATGTGTTTGCCTGCCGCTGGCTTGCGCGCCTAGAAACTACGTGCTCTTTTTGGACGCTGGCATGTGTTTACCGGCCGTTGGCATGTCGCCGGCACGAACACTACACGGAATGGCATGGCCGCTGGAATGATCAATGGTCGCGGTCCCTTTTTAATTTGAAAACTGAAAATTATGGACAAAAAATGGGTCGGCGTGTTGGGCGACCGGCCGATCCATTTAGAAAAGGGGGTGGACATGCCGACCCAAACAGACAAAAGGCGGATAAACCGTGCGTCCATTTGGATCGCTCGGTCGGAGTTGCTCTAAGATCCAATGGGTACCCTAAAATAAAGATTTACTCTATTTTTTAGGTGGCTATAAAATGTAACACCGCCAAGCGCTGCAAATTTGCAACACTTGGGTGGCTGCCGCAAAACAAAACGCCTCGCGCTCAGCCCCAACCGTCGCACGAAACATTCCCGCACCGCGACCGCACCTCCACTTGACTTTAACTCTTGCAAAACCTGTTGAAGTTGCGGCTTATCTTATCATTGTATACTTACTTTAGTTTTTCCGTTAATGTATTGGAAACATCACTTGAATCTTGATAAGCATCACTGGGAACATCACTTGAATCGTTATAAGCATCACTGCTTGAATTGCTATGAAATTGTTTTTCATCTTTGAGTGACATCTTATGACTAATAATCCTTGCAATAATTTCCCATGGTTTGAGATATTTGTAGTTTAGCATCATTTGGATCAATAAGAACACAATGTTATATTTGCTATCCAAAGCTCTTAGGATGTTCTTGATGATGAACTTGTCACTCATCTCCTCGTTTCCTAAGCCGGCAATCTCATTGGTAATGAGAGCAAGACTAGAGTACATTTCGGCGACGCCTTCATCATCCTTCATTTTGAACTTCTCTAGCTGACCTTATAGCACATCAAGTTTTGATTCCTTCACGGACTGGGTACATTCATGCATTTCCACCAAAGTATACCAAATAATCTTGACATTCTCAAGGCAGGTGATTCTGCTGAACTCCTCGCGACACAAAGCATTAAAAAATATCACAAGCTTGACCATTGTACTGCAACATCTTCAATTCTTCAACGTTGGTTCATGATCCGGTTCCTTTTCTTCTTCAAAGAATTCGCCTTGCAAGCCAAACAGGAACAACAACCCAAACTGTATGGTTATGTCCAAGAATATGCAGTTTCATTTTATGTTTCCAACAAGCAAAGTGCATGCCATCAAAAAAGGAACCTCTACAGTGATAACTACCCTCACTAGACGACATACTCTCGAATATGTTAAGCCAAAGCAATGGAGACCAAATCTCTAATACCACTTGTAGGATTGAAAATATGTCTAGGGGGCATGAATAGAGTAGTTGCCAAATTTGATGGCTTCTTTTTCCAATTTTAGTTCTCGATAGTTTTGTAGCACTAGCTAGCAAGTCAAGGAAGACCCTACACATGCAAGTCAAAAGTATAACCAATGGAAAATAGAGACATTTCAAAGTGATAGTAATGTAGATAGTAGAGTTTAGACATACACAAATGAAGTGGTGACACGACAAATTTTGACCCGTGGCTCCAATATGTGGTGCTGTTGTACACCCATATTGATGGACGCTTCGATATCAAAAGATCACGGTTGCAAGATTCTATGAAGGAATTCAGTCCATGAAGGGTCAAACAATAAGCAACCTTGCCTATCCCACCATGGTTTAGGCCCACTGTCGGTGTCAAAACCGGCGGATCTTGGGTAGGGGGTCCCAAACTGTGAGACTAGGATCGACGGTAACAGGAGACGAAGGGGACACGAGTTTACCCAGGTTCAGGCCCTCCAATGGAGGTAATACCCTATGTCATGCTTGATTGTATTAATGGTGTAAGGTGTTACAGAGTTGATCTACCTCGAGATCGTATATCTAACCCTAGATGAGTTGTTCTATGTCTATACCCTAAAACCCTCCGGCTTATATAGATGCCATGGATGTTGGGGAACGTTGCATGGGAAACAAAAATTTTCCTACGCACACGCAAGATCTATCCATGGTGATGAGCATCTACGAGAGGGAGAGTGGATCTACATACCCTTGTAGATCGCTAAGCGGGAAGCGTTAACAAACGCGGTTGGTGTAGTCGAACATCTTCGCGATCCAAATCGCCGAGCGTCCCGCGATCACATCACGATCCGTCCCGCGATCCAATCACGATCTGTCCCGCGAACTCATCACGATCCGTCCCGCGATCTCATCACGATCCGCCCCGCGATCTCATCACGATCCGTCCCGTGATCATCACGAACCGTCTCGCGATCTTGTTCACGGTCCTTCCGATCTAGCGCCGAACAGACGGCACCTCCGTGTTCAGCACACATGCAGCTTGATGACGATCTCCACTGTCTTGATCCAGCAAGAGGAAGTGGAGAGGGAGAAGAGTTCACCGGCAGCGTGACGGTGCCCCGGTGATGGTGGTAGAACAATTCCGTCAGGGCTTCGCCTAAGCACTGAAGAAAACCGATCTAGAGGAGAAACTATGCACTAGAGGAACGGGTAGCACGTGGCTGAAAATTCTGTGCCAAAACCCTAAAATCCTCTAGTATATATAGGAGGAGAGGAGGAGGAGTCTTGGCTTCCAAAAATCCAGCCCTCGGGTCGACCAAAGTGGGGAGGAGAGGAGGACTCCTCCTCCAATCCTAGTAGGACTAGGATTCCTCCTTTTTTTGGCCTTTTTCCACCTTTTTTCCCTTTGGGTTTTTTCTCCCAGCCACATGGGCCTTGTGTGGGACTTCCACCAGCCCAAAAAAGGCTGGTATTTATTCTCCCACAGAGCATGAAGCTTCTTGGGTCGAAATACCCCTCCCGGTGGTCTCCCGGTACACTACCGGCACTCCCGGTACATTACCGATTAGCCCGAAACTTTTCCGGCGACCAAAATAGGACTTCCTATATATGAATCTTTACCTCCGGACCATTCCAGAGCTCCTCGTGATGTACGAGATCTCATCCGGGACTCCGAACAACCTTCGGTCACCACCATACATAACTCTATACTACTGAAACGTCACCAAACCTTAAGTGTGCAGACCCTGCGGGTTCGAGAACTATGTAGACATGACCGAGACACCTCTACGGTCAATAACCAATGGCGGGACCTGGATGTCCACATCGGTTCCTACATATTCTACGAAGATCTTTATCGGTCGAACCTCTATGTCAAGGATTCAGTTAATCCCGTATGATGTTCCCTTTGTTCTTCGGTATGTTACTTGCCCGAGATTCGATCGTCGGTATCTCCATACCTAGTTCAACCTCATTACCGGCAAGTCTCTTTACTCGTTCCGTAATACAAGATCCCGTGACTAACACTTAGTCACATTGCTTGCAAGGCTTATTGTGATGTTGTATTACCGAGTGGGCCCTGAGATACCTCTCCGTCACACGGAGTAACAAATCCCAGTATTGATCCATGCCAATTCAACAGACACCCTCAGAGATACCTGTAGAGCACCTTTATAGTCACCCAGTTACGTTGTGACGTTTGATACACACAAGGCACTCCTCTGATGTCCGTGAGTTGCATGATCTCATGGTCATAGGAACATATACTTGACATGCAGAAAATAGTAGCAATAAACTGACACGATCATATGCTAAGTTTGTATTTTGGGTCTTGTCCATCACATCATTTTCCTAATGATGTGATCCCGTTATCAAATGACATCTCATGTCCATGACTAGGAAACCTTAACCATCTTTGATCAACGAGCTAGTCTATTAGAGGCATACTAGGGACATGGTTTTTTCTATGTATCCACACATGCATCTAAGTCTCCGATCAATACAATTTATAGCATGGATAATAAACGATTATCATGAACAAGGAAATATGATAATAACTAATTTATTATTGCCTCTAGGGCATATTTCCAACAGTCTCCCACTTGCACTAGAGTCAATAATCTAGTTCACATCACCATGTGATTTGCATTGTTATGAATCTAACACCCAATGAGTTCTGGGGCTCGATCATGCTTTGCATGTGAGAGAGGTCTTATAGTCAACGGGTCTGCGACATTCAGATCCGTGTGTACTTTGCAAATTTCTATGTCAAACCGTAAACACTGCTACCACACTCCACTTGGTACTATTCCAAATGGCTGCTCCACTATACGTATCCAGATTGCTACTACGAGTCATCCGGATTGGTGTTAAAGCTTGCATCGACGTAACTCTTTACGATGAACTCTTTATCACCTCCATAATCGAGAAACATCTCCTTAGTCTTTTAGTTACTAAGGATAATCTTGACCGCTATCCAGTGCTCCATTCCAGGATCACTTTGAAACCTTCTGGCCATACTTATGGCAAGGCTGACATCGGGTCTTGTGCACAGCATTGCATACATGATAGAGCCTATGGCTGAAGCATAGGGGATGACACTCATCTTTTCTCTATCTTCTGCAGTCACTGGGCATTGAGTCTTACTCAACTTTATACCTTACAAATCAGGCGAGAACTCTTTCTCTGACTGATCCATTTTGAACTCTTTCAAAATCTTGTCAAGGTATGTGCTCATTGAAAGTCTCATCAAGTATCTTGATCTATCTCATAGATCTTGATGCTCAACAATTAGGTAGCTTTATCCAGGTCTTCCTTTGAAACACTCTTTTCAAACACCCGTTTATGCTCTCTAGAATTTCTACATCATTTCCGAATAGCAATATGTCATCCACATATACTTATCAGAAACTCTATAGTGCTCCCACTCACTTTATTGCAAATACAAGTTTCTCGTAAACTTTGTATAGACTCAAAAACTTTGATCACCTCATCAAAGTGTATATTCCAACTCCGAGATTCTTGCTTCAGTTCATAGAAGAATCACTAAAGCTTGCACATCTTTTAGCATCCTTAGGACTGACAAAACCTTCTGGTTGTATCTCATACAACCTTTCCTTAAGGAAGGAAATGATGTTTTGGCATCCATCTACCAGATTTCATAATTGAAAAATGCAGCAACTGCTAACATAATTCCAACAGACTTCAGCATCGCTACGAGTGAGAAAGTCTCATCGCAGTCAACTCTTTGAACTTGTCGTAAACTACTTTGCAACAATTCAAGCTTTACAAATGGTAACATTTACCATCAGCGTTTGTCTTCATTTTAAAGATCCATTTGTACTTAATGACCTGCCGTCCAACGAGCAAGTCCACCAAAGTCTATCCTTAGTTTTCATACATGGATCCTTTCTCGGATTTCATGGCCTCTAACCATTTGTTGGTTTCCGGGCCCATCATCGCTTCTCCATAGTTCGTAGGTTCATCGTTGTCCAACAACATGACCTCCAAGACAGGGTTGTCTTACCGCTCAGTAGCAGTACACATCCTTGTCGACCTACGAAGTTCGATAGTAACTTGATCCGAAGCTTCATGATCATCATCATTAACTTCCTCTTCAACTGATGTAGTCTTCACAGAAACATCTTTCTGTGCTGCGCCACTTTCTGGTTGAAGTGAATGTTCAATAACCTCATCAAGTTCTATTTTCCTTGTAGGTCGATAGTAACTTGATCCGAAGCTATATGATCATCATCATTAACTTCCTCTTCAACTGGCGTAGGCTTTACAGAAACATCTTTCTGCGCTGCGCTACTTTCTGGTTGAAGCAGAGGTTCAATAACCTCATCAAGTTCTATCCTCCTCCCACTCAATTCTTTCAAGAGAAACCCTTTCTCGAGAAAGGACCCAGTTTTAGCAACAAACATTTTATGCTTGGATCTGAGATAGAAGGTTCACCCAACTGTTCTTAGGGTATTCTATGAAGATGCAATTGTTCGCTTTGGGTTCGAGCTCATTAGGTGAAAACATTTTCCACACAAGCGTCATAGCCCCAAGCATTAAGAAATGACAGCTTAGGTTTCTATCAAATCAAAATTCACACGGTGTCATCTCAACGGATTTAGATGGTGCCCTATTTAAAGTGAATGTAGTTGTCTCTAATGCATAACCCCAAAATTATAGTAACAAAACGATAAGAGACATCACAGCATGCACCATATCCAATAGAGCACGACTATGACGTTCGGACACACCATCACACTATGGTGTTCCAGGTGGCGTGAGTTGTGAAAACAATTCCCACATTGTCTAAAGTTGTATGCCAAACTCGTAACTCAGATATTCACCTCCACGATCATATCGCAAACATTTTTATCTTCTTGTCATGATGATCTTAAAACTTCACTCTGAATTTGCTTGAACCTTTCAAACGATTCAGACTTGTGTTTCATCAAGTAAATATACACTATATCTACTCAAATCATAAGTGAAGGTAAGAAAATAACGATATTCACCGCACGCTACAAGACTCATTGGATTGCATACATCAACATGTATCACTTCCAATAAATCACTTGCCCGCTTCATCAAAACATAAAACGGGGTCCTTAGTCATCTTGACCAAGAGGCATGGTTCGCATGTCTCAACCGATTCGAAATCGAATGAGTCCAAAGATCCATCAGCATGGAGTTTCTTCATGCGCTTTATACCAATATGACATTTAGTGGCAGTGCCACAAGCATGTGGTACTATCATTATTAACTTTGTATCTTTTTGGCATTAATGTTATGAACATGTGTATTACTACGATCAAGTTTCAACAAACCATTCTTACTGGGTGCATGACCGTTGAAGGTATTATCCATGTAAATAGAATAACCATTATTCTCTAATTTAAATGAATAACCGTGTTGCAATGAACATGATCTAATCACGTTCATGCTCAACGCAAAAACACCAAATAACATTTATTTAGGTTCGTCACTAATCTCGAAGGTAGAGAGAGCGTGCGATGTTGATCACATCAACCTTGGAAACATTTCCAACACACATCGTCACCTCACACTTAGCTAGTTCTCCGTTTATTCCGTAGCTTTTATTTTGAGTTACTAACATTTAGCAATCGAACCGGTATCCAATACCCAGGTGCTACTAGGAGTACAAGCAAGGTACACACCAATAACACGTATATCAAATATACTTCTGTCGACGTTGCCAGCCTTCTTATCTACCAAGTATCTAGGGTTGTTCCGCTTCAGTGACCTCTCTCCTCATAATCGAAGCACTTAGTCTCGGGTTTGGGTTAGACTTTGGGTTGCTTTACTAGAGATGCAACTGACTTGCTATCCATGAAGTTTCCCCCCTTGCTCTTGACCTTCTCGAAACTAGTGGTTTTGACTAACCATCAGCACTTGACACTCCTTCTCGATTTCTACCTTCACGGTATCAAACATCGCGAACAGCTCAGGGATCATTATTTCTATCCCTAGCATTCTATAGTTCATCACCAAGTTCTAGTAGCTTAGTGACAGTGAGTTGGAGAACTATATCAATCACTATCTTATCTGGAAGATCAACTCCCACTCGATTCAAGTGATTGTAGCACCCAGACAATCTGAGCACATGCTCAACGATTGAGCTATTCTCGTTCATCTTGCAGGCAAAGAATCTTGTCGGAGATCTCATATATCGCAACACGGGCACGAGCTTGAGATCCTAATTTCAGCTCTTAGAACATCTCATATGTTCCGTGACATTCAAAAACGTTTCGAAGCCTCAATTCTAAGCCGTAATGCATGCCGCACTAAACTATCAAGTAGTCATCAACACGTACCTGTCAGATGTTCACAACATCTAGAGACGACGCTAGAGGGGTTGGCGCACCGAGCGGTGCATTAAGGGCATAAGCCTTCTGTGCAGCAACTAGGACAATCCTCAGATCACGGATCCAATCCGCAATCATGCTACCATCATCTTTCAACTCTATTTCTCTAGGAACATATAAAAATTCAAGGGAGCTATAGCGCGAGCAAGTAATCTACAACATAATTTGCAAAGACACTACTGACTATGTTCATGATAATGAGTTCAATTAATCATATTACTTAAGAACTCCCACTCAAATTGACATCCCTCCGGTCATCCGAGTGATACATGATCCAAATTCACCAACTCAAGTCCGATCATCACGTGAGTTGAGGTGGTTACAATGGTGAACATCATCATGTTGATCATATCTACTATATGACTCATGTTCGACCTTTCGGTCTCTTGTATTCCGAGGCCATGTCTGTACATGCTAGGCTCGTCAAGTTTAACCCGAGTGTTCTGCGCATGCAACACTGGCTTGCACCCGTTGTATGTGAAC
Organism: Hordeum marinum; assembly: GCA_022496015.1. Classification (NCBI taxonomy): domain Eukaryota; kingdom Viridiplantae; phylum Streptophyta; class Magnoliopsida; order Poales; family Poaceae; genus Hordeum; species Hordeum marinum. The sequence goes on along the minus strand of CM039678.1, from coordinate 416,008,661 downwards.
GTAGAGACTATCACACCCGATCATCACGTGGTGTCTCAACATGACGAATTTTCGCAACGGTGCACACTCGGGGAGAACACAATTTTATCTTAAAATTTAAGAGAGGGATCACCTTATAATGCTACCGTCGTACTAAGCATAACAAGGTGCATAAAAGGATTAACATCACATGCAATTCATAAGTGACATGATATGGCCATGAACTTGTGCTTTAGATCTCCATCTTGAAAGCACCGACATGATCTTCATCGTCACCGGCACGACACCATGATCTCCATCATCTTTGATCTCCATCAACGTGTCGCCATCGAGGTTGTCACGCCCTGCATGCTTCTACTACTATTGCTACCGTTTAGCGATAAAGTAAAGCATTACATAGCGCTTAATGATTGACATGCAGGTCATACAATAATTAAAGACAACCCTATGGCTCCTGCCGGTTGCCGTACTCATCGACATGCAAGTCATAAAGTTCTATACATCACATGATCATCTCATACATCACATATATCACATCATGTAATTGGCCATATCACATCATAACATACCCTGCAAAAACAAGTTAGACGTCCTCTAATTGTTGTTGCATGTTTTACGTGGCTGCTACGGGTATCTAGCAAGAACAATTCTCATCTACACAAAAACCACAACGGTGATACACTAGTTTGTTTTCAACCTTCTCAAGGACCGCCTTTGTCGAATCCGATCCAACTAAAGTGAGAGAAACTGGCACCCGCAAGCCATCTATGCAACAAGTTGCGGTCGAGGGAACCGGTCTCTCGTAAGCGTACGAGTAATGTTGGTCCGGGCCGCTTCATCTCACAATACCGTTGAACCAAAATCCGACCAAGGGAGGAAGCAATCTAAGCATCAACGCCCACAAACTCTTTGTGTTCTACTCGAGATCTCATCTACACATAGACCTAGCTCATGATGCCACTGTTGGGGAATGTTGCATGGGAAAGAAAAAAAATTCTTACGCACACGCAAGATCTATCCATGGTGATGAGCATCTACGAGAGGGAGAGTGGATCTACATACCCTTGTAGATCGCTAAGCGGGAAGCGTTAAGAAACGCGGTTGGTGTAGTTAAACATCTTCGCGATCCAAATCGCCGAGCGTCCCGCGATCACATCACGATCCGTCCCGCGATCCAATCACGATCCGTCCCGCGAACTCATCACGATCTGTCCCGCGATCTCATCACGATCCGTCCTGCGATCTCATCACGATCCGTCCCGTGAACTCATCACGAACCGTCTCCCAATCTTGTTCACGGTCCTTCCGATCTAGCGCCGAACAGACGACACCTTCGCGTTCAGCACACGTGCAGCTTGATGACGATCTCCACCGTCTTGATCCAACAAGAGGAAGGGGAGAGGGAGAAGACTTCACTGGCAGCGTGACGGCGCTCCGGTGATGGTGGTGGAACAATTCCAACAGGGCTTCGCCTAAGCACTGAAGAAAACCGATCTAGAGGAGAAACTATGCACTAGAGGAACGGGTAGCACGTGGCTGAAAATTCTGTGCCAAAACCCTAAAATCCTCTAGTATATATAGGAGGAAAGGAGGAGGAGTCTTGGCTGCCAAAAATCCAGCCCTTGGGTCGACCAAAGTGGGGAGGAGAGGAGGACTCCTCCTCCAATCCTAGTAGGACTAGGATTCCTCCTTTTTTGGCCTTTTTCCACCTTTTTCCCTTTGGGATTTTTCTCCCAGCCGCATGGGCCTTGTGTGGGACTTCCACCAGCCCACAAGAGGCTGGTATTTACTCTCCCACAGCCCATGAAGCTTCTTGGGTCGAAATACCCCTCCCGGTGGTCTCCCGGTACACTACCGGCACTCCCGGTACATTACCGATTAGCTCGAAACTTTTCCGGCGACCAAAATAGGACTTCCTATATATGAATCTTTACCTCCGGACCATTCTGGAGCTCCTCGTGATGTCCGAGATCTCATCCGGGACTCCGAACAACCTTCGGTCACCACCATACATAACTCTATACTATCGAAACGCCACCAAACCTTAAGTGTGCAGACCCTGCGGGTTCGAGAACTATGTAGACATGACCGAGACACCTCTACGGTCAATAACCAATGGCGGGACCAGGATGTCCACATTGGATCGTACATATTCTATGAAGATCTTTATCGGTCAAACCTCTATGTCAAGGATTCAGTTAATCCCGTATGATGTTCCCTTTGTTCTTCGGTATGTTACTTGCCCGAGATTAGATCGTCGGTATTTCCATACCTAGTTCAACCTCATTATCGGAAAGTCTCTTTACTCGTTCCGTAATACAAGATCCCATTACTAACACTTAGTCACATTGTTTGCAAGGCTTATTGTGATGTTGTATTACCGAGTGGGCCCTGAGATACCTCTCCGTCACACGGAGTAACAAATCCTAGTCTTGATCCATGCCAATTCAAAGACACCCTCGGAGATACCTGTAGAGCACCTTTATAGTCACCCAGTTACGTTGTGACGTTTGATACACACAAGGCACTCTTCCGATGTCCGTGAGTTGCATGATCTCATGGTCATAGGAACATATACTTGACATGCAGAAAACAGTAGCAATAAACTGACACGATCATATGCTACGTTTGTAGTTTGGGTCTTGTCCATCACATCATTTTCCTAATGATGTGATCCCGTTATCAAATGACATCTCATGTCCATGGCTAGGAAACCTTAACCATCTATGATCAACGAGCTAGTCTATTAGAGGCATACTAGGGACATGGTTTTGTCTATGTATCCACACATGCATCTAAGTCTCCGATCAATACAATTTATAGCATGGATAATAAACGATTATCATGAACAAGGAAATATGATAATAACTAATTTGTTATTGCCTCTAGGGCATATTTCCAACAATGGAGGCCTAGGGTTTGCATATGGTCGGTTACATGCCGAAGAGATAAGCATGCCTATTTACTACATCAATAGTGGAGCACAGGCCGTGCTCCTTGAAGCTTCTATCCTGGAACCTGGGCCTTCAAATCATCCAGTGTTCGGCAAGTACCCATATAGTCTGGCCCATAAACAACAGGTCGGCTATCCGAGGACCCCCTAGTCCAGGACTCCCTCAGTAGCCCCCGAACTTGCCTCCAACGCCAAGGGTCTTCATCTCCAATTGCTTCGTGAACAGAGTCTTCGGCTTGCGAGGTGAGTTCCTTCCTGCCGAACCATAGTTTGGCCTCCGATGATAAGTACTTTTCCGCATAGTGGCACGTTCGAATCCTGTGAGATAAATTGGTTTTGAAGGCCAAACATCAGGGGGCAAAAGGTAATGTTTCCTAACGACCTCCCTGAAAAGGTCTCAGCCCAGCATGACCGATAGGCCAGTTATAGGCACTCGATGCACGGTTTGAGGCTGCTCCTGTTGGGGAACGTTGCATGGGAAACAAAAAAATTCCTACACTTCACCAAGATCAATCTAGGAGATGAGCATATTCGAGAGGGAGAGTTGATCTACATACCCTTGTAGATCACTAAGCGGGAAGCGTTAAGAAACGCGGTTGATGTAGTCCAACGCCTTTGTGATCCAAATCGCCGAGCGTCCCGCGATCCAATCACGATTCGTCCCGATCTAGCACCGAACGGACGGCACCTCCGCGTTCAGCACACGTACGGCTTGATGACGATCTCCGCCTTCTTGATCCAGCAAGAGGGAGCGGAGAGGTAGAAGAGTTCTCCGGTAGCGTGACGGCGTTGCGGCGATGGTGGTGGAGCAATTCCGGCAGGGCTTTGCCTAAGCACTGCAGAAAACCGATCTAGAGGAGAAACTATGCACTAGAGGAGAGGGTAGCACGTGGCTGAAAATAAAGTGCAAAACCCCCAAAACCTCTAGTATATATAAGAGGAAGAGAAGAGGAGAGGCTGGCGCACAAGGGCCAGCCCACTTGCCTCTTGCGCCAAGGAGGAGAGGAGGAATCCTCCTCCAATCCTAGTAGGACTAGGATTCCTCCATTTCCCACTTGAAAACTCTTTCCACCTTGCCTTTTTTCCTTTTTTCTTCCACTCCAGCCGCATGGGCCTTTGTGGGACTTCCACCAGCCCACTAAGGGCTGGTATTCATCCTCCCATAGACCATGTAGCCTCTTGGGTCGAAATACCTCTCCCGATGGTCCCCCGATACACTACCGGCACTCCCGGTACACTATGGATGAGCCTGAAACTTTTCCGGTGACCAAAATAGGACTTCCTATATATCAATCTTTACCTATGGACTATTCCGGAGCTCCTCGTGATGTCCGGGATCTCAGCCGGGACACCGAACAACCTTTGGTCATCACCATACATAACTCTATACTATCGAAACGTCACCGAACCTTAAGTGTGCAGACCCTGCGGGTTCGAGAACTATGTAGACAAGACCAAGACACCTCTACGGTTAATAACCAATAGCGGGACCTGGATGCCCATATTAGTTCCTACATATTCTACGAAGATCTTTATCGGTCGAACCTTTGTATCAAGGATTCAGTTAATCTCGTATAGTGTTCCCTTTGTTTATCGGTATGTTACTTGCCCGAGATTTGATCGTCGGTATCTGTATACCTAGTTCAACCTCATTACTGGCAAGTCTCTTTACTTGTTCCGTAATACAAGATCCCATGGCTAACACTTAGTCACATTTCTTGCAAGGCTTGTTGTGATGTTGTTTTATCGAGTGGGCCCTGAGATACCTCTTTATCACACGGAGTAACAAATCCCAGTGTTGATCCATGCCAACCTAGCAAATACCCTCGGAGATACCTGTAGAGTACCTTTATAGTCACCCAGTTATGTTACGACGTTTGATACACACAAAGCACTCCTTCAGTGTCCGTGAGTTGCATGATCTCATGGTCATAGGAACATATACTTGACATGTAGAAAACTATAGCAATAAACTGACACGATCATATACTACGTTTATAGTTTGGGCCTCGTCCATCCCATCATTCTCCTAATGATGTGATCCCGTTATCAAATGACATCTCATGTCAATGGCTAGGAAACTTTGACCATCTTTGATCAACGAGCTAGTCTACTAGAGGCATACGAGGGACATAGTTGTGTCTATGTATCCACACATGCAAAGTGTTTCCAAACAATACAATTATAGCATGGGTAATAAACGATTATCATGAACAAGGAAATATAATAATAAATACTTTATTATTGCCTCTAGGGCATATTTCCAATAGCTCCATCCACACGATCTGTCAACATGTCGATCGTGTCACGTTTTACACGAGATATACTTAATCACGTGTACGGAGCGGCTCGCACATCTCGGGAAGTGGAGAGATTCACGGCGCAACAAGGGGAGCCTGAATCGGTAGACCTCATAAAAGGAGAAAGAAAAACCCCAAAGGCCTTTCACGCTCTCCATTCAACTTCTCCGCCTCCTACTCTCTTGCGCCTCCAGAGCACAGATCTAGGTTTCTCCACCCCCGCTCCCGAGCTCAACAATGGCGGGCTTCAATGGCCAATGGGAAGTTGCCACGGTCACTAACAAAGACATCCTCGACCTCAAGAACGTCGGCTACCTCCCCGCTGACATTCCTCACCGCGCGGCGGAGGAGGGCCAAGTGATTCCCACTCCCAGGCCATGCGAGAGGGTCGTGTTCGTCCCCCACTTCATCACGGGGTTGAGCTTCTCACTCCACCCCTTTGTTAGGGGATTAATGTTCTTCTACGGCCTCGACTTCCATGACCTCCCGCCGAACTCCATCATGCATATATCGACGTTCATCCTCGTCTGCGAGGCCTTCTTGCACGTCGAGTCGCACTTTGGGCTCTAACTGTAGGTCTTTAATATCAAGCCCAAGTGCATCGGAGGCAAGCACGCGGACTGCAACGGGGCAGTCATCGGCAAGCTCGCCCACGTTGGGTGGCCGCCGGGCAGCTTCATCGACACCATCAAAGGATGGCAGAAGGAGTGGTTCTACGTCACCAAACCATGAGAGGAGGCCCAACTCCTCGCCGTCGCATTCAGATCTTCCCCCCCAACCAGACTGGCTTCATGGCCCGAGAAGGGCCTGGCCTGGGGTTCGAGCAAAGAGGTGGCCGATCTGTAGAAGCGTCTCCGCTCCCTGGTCGAGGAGGGCTTCAATCTAGACAATGTGGTCCAGGTGATGCTCCGAAGACGCATCCTCCCTTGCCAGCATCGGAACACTCCTCTGTGGGCTCGAGAACTCGAAGCCGAGCCCATAGTCCAGAATCTCTTCCGCACTACGCGGGAGAATCTGTGGAAGGCGCTCTTCAAGTCGATGAAGAGCTAGCCATCCGAGGAGGAGGATAAGGGTCTGAAGGCCGCCAAGCCGGAACCCGAGGTAAGATCTTCCCCGACCTGGTTGACTCTATTACACAAAGAATCCCTTCGTCCTCTTATCCGATCTATTCTGGCAGAGATGGCGGAAGAAGGCCATCAACATCAACAGCCCGCTCCTCAGCCCAGAGACGAGAGGATCGGGCTTTTAGCCAGGATGCTCGTGGAGAAGCCTTACGAGGCTCCCACGAAAAGGGAGAAGAAGAAGAAACCAGGTCAGGCTAGCCTCCGCATCAAGGACTAGCCAGAGATTGTATCCGAAGACACTCCCGCCTTCTCGAATCAGGAGGAGGCCAAAGAGGAGGAAGAGGAGGAGGAGGAGGTCAAGAGCGAGGGGGAGGAAACTTCCCCCACGCCAAGAAGAGAGTGACGTCCTCGGATGCCCCGGGGCAGGAAGCCTTACCTACCTCGAAGAAGGCACGTCAGCCACGGGTGATCTTGTCCGACGACAGCTCAGACTCGAGCTCTGCGTCTGAAGACCCCGAGGAGGTTCCATGAAGGTGCCTAAGGGTCAAGCCCCCTCCATCCAGGTTAGGATCCGAAGACTCTCCTTCCCATAATTGGTAACTCCAGAGTTTGCTAACATGCAGGTTATTGGTCCTACAGCCCCCCGCGCATCAGTCCCCTCCAAGGACATGTGCGGAGTGCATTGTGCCTTCGGAGGCATCGGTCCAATCCCCGGTGGGTGATCGGGAAATCCGATCATCCCCGGCACCGCCGACCAACTGTTGTTCATCCATGGAGGACGCTCTATCAAGCGCCTCCATCCCCGAGGATCACCGCACCCTTATGGGTGCGATACTGCAAAGAGTCCAGTCTGTTGACCACGGACTGAAGGAGGCCTTCAAAGGTCTCCTAGTGGGCTTTCAAGTAAGTCGCCCGATGTTTTCGCTAATATTATTATTTATTCGTATTGTAGACATGGTATCCCCCGATCCCTAGGTGAGATGGACCATTTTGCCTAGGGGTCATATCTATAATTCGGGAAGTGAGTGCCGATGTAACTCATGCTTTATGTGTAATGTAGGCTTCGTCATCAGCGGCGGCCAAAAATGGCGCCGAACTGGACGAGCTGCATCGAAAGCTCAAGCATTCCAAGGATGAGGTGGAAGCCCTCAACAAGAGGTTTGACGAAGTGCAGGGTAAGTCCAAACTAAGTCTGGATGCGTTCCCCCTGAATACTGTCAATGCAGATTCATTTTTAAATAGAGTTGCATCGTGTTGCAGCTTCGTCGAAAGAGATCGAAAAACTCAAGGCCGAGCTTCAACGTGCCACAGACGAAGCGGCCGTGGAGAAGGCAGCGGCCAAAGAAGCGACCACCACTCTCTCTGCCCTGCGAGCCACCAGTGATAAACACCAGGCTCGTGTGGTGGAGATACAGGATGAGCTCAAGGATGCTAGCAACAAGTGTGAGTCCTTGGAGCAAAAGAACAAGGCGGTCTCGACCGATCTGTCCACCATGAGGTCCGATCTCTAGAAGGAGCGAGTGAACAGATAGTTCTTCGAGGAACAAGTTCATCAAGCCAAGGAGATAGCCGATGGTAATCCGTAGTCCCTAAAGTGCGTATTTGGGGATAGCAATTTCGAATTAGTGACCCGGGTGTGGCGATCCTCAGGCGCGGCCACCAATCTCCAGAAGAGCGTGGCGGACGCCAATCGGCTGTTTGGCTCGCGAGGAGAGGAAGATGAAGCTCGGACGTTCTGGGCACATTTCGGAGCCCCCAAGTGTCCTCCTCCTCTGGTGGAGCAGCTGAAACAGTTGATGGAGATGCACCAGATGGCGGAACCGGACATCAAGGACCTCTGCGTTCGCTTATGGACCGGCGAGCCACTCTTAGGAAGCTACTTCAGCCTGGTGCAACGGTTGATTGATTATATGCCCCGCCTCGACGCCGTCAAGCGCTCCTCCTGCATCGAAGGAGTCTGGATGGCCCTTGCCAAGGCCAAAGTGCACTAGCCGGGGCTCAATCCGATGAAGATCGCCACCGATCCACCGCCGCCCGGAAAGGATCACTCACGCCCCGAGCTTTACTTCGATGGAGTGATGGAGAGTGCGCGGGTGATAGAGTCGCAGTGTTCGGGCGAAAAATATATTTGAATGAGCTTGTAATATGTCCGAAGACTTGTTAACTTTCAATGATATGAGTGTTGTAAATATGCCCTAGAGGAAATAATAAATTAGTTATTATCATATTTCCTTGTTCTTGATAATCGTTTATTATCCATGCTATAATTGTATTGATCGGAGACTTAGATGCATGTGTGGATACATAGACAAAACCATGTCCCTAGTATGCCTCTAATAGACTAGCTCGTTGATCAAAGATGGTTAAGGTTTCCTAGCCATGGACATCAGATGTCATTTGATAATGGGATCACATCATTAGGAGAATGGTGTGATGGACAAGACCCAAACTAAAAACGTAGCATATGATCGTGTCAGTTTATTGCTACTGTTTTCTGCATGTCAAGTATACGTTCCTATGACCATGAGATCATGCAACTAACTAACACCGGAGGAGTGCCTTGTGTGTATCAAACATTGCAACGTAACTGGGTGCCTATAAATACTCTACAGGTATCTTCGAGGGTGTCTGTTGAGTTGGCATGGATCAAGACTGGGATTTGTTACTCCGTGTGACGGAGAGGTATCTCAGGACCCACTCGGTAATACAACATCACAACAAGACTTGCAAGCAATGTGACTAAGTGTTAGTCATGGGATCTTGTATTACGGAACGAGTAAAGAGACTTGCCGATAATGAGGTTGAACTAGGTATGGAGATACTGACGATCGAATCTCGGGCAAGTAACATACCGAAGAACAAAGGGAACATCTTACGGGATTAAGTGAATCCTTGACATAGAGGTTTGACTAATAAATATCTTCGTAGAATATGTAGGAACCAATATGGGCATCCAGGTCCCGCTATTGGTTATTGACCGTAGAGGTGTCTCGGTCATGTCTACATAGTTCTCGAACCCGCAGGGTCTGCACACTTAAGGTTTGGTGACGTTTTGGTAGTATAGAGTAATGTATGGTGGTGAACAAAGGTTGTTCGGAGACCGGATGAAATCCTGGATGTCACGAGGAGCTCCGGAATGGTCCGGAGGTAAAGATTCATATATAAGAAGTCCTATTTTGGTCGCCGGAAAAGTTTCGGGCTCATCGGTAGTGTACCGGGAGTGCCGGTAGTGTACCGGGAGACCATCGGGAGGGGTATTTCGACCCAAGAGGCTACATGGGCTGTGGGAGAGTAAATACCAGACCTTTGTGTGCTGGTGGAATTCCCACACAAGGCCCATGCGGCTGGGAAGAAAAGCCCAAAGGGAAAAAGGTGGAAAAGGGCCAAAAAAAGGGAGGAATCCTAGTCCTACTAGGATTGGAGGAGGAGTCCTCCTCTCCTCCCCACTTCGGCCGACCCAAGGAGGCTTGGCCCTTGCGCCAAGTCCTATCCTACCTCCCTCTTATATATATTGGAGGTTTTACGGTTTTTTGCACAAAATTTTTAGCCACGTGCTGCCCGTTCCTCCAGTGCATAGTTTCTCCTCTAGATCGGATTTCTGTAGTGCTTAGGTGAAGCCCTGCCGGAATTGCTCCACCACCATCACCGCGGTGCCGTCATGCTGCCGGTGAACTCGTCTACCTATCCGCTCCCTCTTGATGGATCAAGAAGGCGGAGATCGTCATCGAGCTGTACGTGTGCTGAACGCGGAGGTGCCGTCCGTTCGGCGCTAGATCGGAAGGACCGTGATCAAGATCGCGAGACGGATCGTGATGAGTTCGCGGGACAGATCATGATTGGATCGAGGGACGAATGGTGATGAGTTTGCGGGACGGATCATGATTGGATCGCGGGACAGATCGTGATGAGTTCACGGGACGCTCGGCGATTTGGATCGCGAAGACGTTCGACTACACCAACCGCGTTTCTTAACGCTTCCCGCTTAGCAATCTACAAGGGTATGTAGATCCACTCTCCCTCTCGTAGATGCTCATCACCATGGATAGATCTTGCATGTGCGTAGGAAATTTTTTGTTTCCCATGCGACGTTCCCCAACAGTGGCATCATGAGATAGGTCTATTTGTAGATGAGATCTCGAGTAGAACACAAAAGGTTTGTGGGGGTTGATGCTTAGATTGCTTCCTCCCTTGGTCGGACTTTGGTTCAGCGGTATTGTGAGATGAAGTGGCCCGGACCAACATTACTCGTACGCTTACAAGAGAACGGTTCCCTCGGCTGTAACTTGTTGCATAGATGGCTTGCGGGTGCCAGTTTCTCTCACTTTAGTTGGATCAGATTCGACAAAGGCGGTCCTTGAGAAGGTTGAAAAGCAACTAGTCTATCACCGTTGTGGTTTTTGCATAGATGAGAATTGTGTTGGAAATATGCCCTATAGGCAATAATAAATTAGTTACTATCATATTTCCTTGTTCATGATAATCGTTTATTATCCATGCTATAATTGTATTGATCGGAGACTTAAATGCATGTGTGGATACATAGACAAAACCATGTCCCTAGTATGCCTCTAGTAGACTAGCTCGTTGATCAAAAGGTGGTTAAGGTTTCCTAGCCATGGACATGAGATGTCATTTGATAACGGGATCACATCATTAGGAGAATGATGTGGTGGACAAGACCCAAACTACAAACATAGCATATGATCGTGTCAGTTTATTGCTACTGTTTTCTGCATGTCAAGTATATGTTCCTATGACCATGAGATCATGCAACTCACGGATATCGGAGGAGTGCCTTGTGTGTATCAAACGTCGCAACGTAACTGGGTGACTATAAAGGTGCTCTACAGGTATCTTCGAGGGTGTCTGTTGAGTTGGCATGGATCGAGACTGGGATTTGTTACTCCGTGTGACGGAGAGGTATCTCAGGGCCCACTCGGTAATACAACATCACAATGAGCCTTGCAAGCAATGTGACTAATTGTTAGTTGCGGGATCTTGTATTACGGACGAGTAAAGAGACTTGCTAGTGACGAGGTTGAACTAGGTATGGAGATACCGACGATCGAATCTCGGGCAAGTAACATACCGAAGAACAAAGGGAACATCGTACGGGATTAACTGAATCCTTGACATAGAGGTTCGACCGATAAAGATCTTCGTAGAATATGTAGGAACCAATGTGGACGTCCAGGTCCCTCCATTGGTTATTGACCGTAGAGGTGTCTCGGTCATGTCTACATAGTTCTCGAACCCGCAGGGTCTGCACACTTAAGGTTCGGTGACGTTTCGGTAGTGTAGAGTTATGTATGGTGGTGACCGAAGTTTTTTCGGAGTCCCGGATGAGATCCCGGACGTCACGATGAGCTCCGGAATGGTCCGGAGGTAAATATTCATATATAGGAAGTCCCAGTTTGGTTTCCGGAAAAGTTTCGTGCTCATCGGTAGTGTACCGGGAGTGCCAGTAGTGTACCGGGAGTGCCGGTAGTGTACCGGGAGGCCTCCGGGAGGGGTATTTCGACCCCAAGAGGTCCATGGGCTGTGGGAGAATAATAACCAGCCCTTAGTGGGCTGGGAAAACAGCCACAAAGGCCCATGGCGCAGGAGAGAAAGTCCCAAAGCAAAAAGTGGAAAATCAGCCAATAGGAGGCAATCCTACTCCAACTAGGATTGGAGGTGAAGTAGGATTGCTTCCCACCTACTATTTCGGCCGACCCAAAGGCCTTGGCTGCCTCTCCTCTCCTCTCCTCCTATATATACTAGTGGATTGGGTGGTTTTTGGACAGAATTTCCGGCCACGTGCTACCCGTTCCACCGGTGCATAGTTTCTCCTCTAGATCGTAGTTCCGCAGCGCTTAGGCGAAGCCCTGCCGGAATTGCTCCACCATCATCACCGGAGCGCCGTCACGCTGCCGGTGAACTCTCTCTCCTCTCCACCTCCTCTTGCTGGATCAAGAAGGTGGAGATCGTCATCAAGCTGCACGTGTGCTGAACGCGGAGGAGCTGTCCGTTCGGCGCTAGATCGGAAGGACCGTGATCGAGATCGCGAGACGGTTCGTGATGAGATCGCGGAACGGATCGTGATGAGTTCGCGGGACAGATCATGATCAAGATCGTGAGACGGATCGTGATGAGATCGCGGGATGGATCGTGATGAGTTCACGGGACGGATCATGATTGGATCGCGGGACGGATCGTGATGAGATCGCGGGACGCTCGATGATTTGGATCGCGAAGATGTTCGACTACACCAACCGCGTTTCTTAACGCTTCCCGCTTAGCGATCTACAAGGGTATCTAGATCCACTCTCCCTCTCGTAGATGCTCATCACCATGGATAGGTTTGCGTGTGCGTAGGAAATTTTTTGTTTCCCATGCGACGTTCCCCAACAGTGGCATCATGAGCTAGGTTGATGGTTCGACGAGATCTCGAGTAGAACACAAAAGGTTTGTGGGCGTTGATGCTTAGATTGCTTCCTCCCTTGGTCGGATTTTGGTTCAGCGGGATTGTGAGATGAAGCGGCCCAGACCAACATTACTCGTACGCTTACGAGAGACTGGTTCCCTCAACGCAACTTGTTGCTTAGATGGCTTGCGGGTGACAGTTTCTCTCACTTTAGTTGGATCGGATCCGACAAAGGCGGTCCTTGAGAAGGTTGAAAAGCAATCTATGTATCACCGTTGTGGTTTTTGCGTAGGTGAGAATCGTTCTTGCTAGATACCCGTAGCAGCCACGTAAAACATGCAACAACAATTAGAGGACGTCTAACTTGTTTTTGCAGGGTATGTTGTGATGTGATATGGCCAATTACATGATGAGATATATGTGATGTATGAGATGATCATGTGATGTATAGAATTTCACGACTTGCATGTCGTTGAATACGGCAACCGGCAGGAGCCATAGGGTTGTCTTTAATTATTGTATGACCTGCGTGTCAATCATTAAGCGCTATGTAATGCTTTACTTTATCGCTACGGTAGCAATAGTAGTAGAAGCATGCAGGGCGTGACAACCCCGATGGCGACACGTTGATGGAGATCATGGAGTCATGCCGGTGCTTTCTAGATGGAGATCAAAAGCACAAGTTCATGGCCATATCATGTCACTTATGATTTGCATGTGATGTTAATCCTTTTATGCACCTTGTTTTGCTTAGGATGACGGTAGCATTATAAGGTGATCCCTCACTTAATTCCAAGATAAATTGTGTTCTCCCCGAGTGTGCACCGTTGCGAAAGTTCGTCGTGTTGAGACACCACGTGATGATCGGGTGTGATAGACTCTATGTTCACATACAACGGGTGCAAGCCAGATTTGCACGCGCAGAACACTCGGGTTAAACTTGACGAGCCTAGCATGTACATACATGGCCTCGGAACACAAGAAGACCGAAAGGTCGAAGATGAGTCATATAGTAGATATGATCAACATAATGATGTTCACCATTGCAGCCACCTTAACTCACTCGATGATCGGACTTGAGTTGGTGAATTTGGATCATGTACCACTCTACTGACCCGAGGGATGTCAATTTGAGTGGGAGTTCTTAAGTAATATGATTAATTGAACTCATTATCATGAACATAGTCAAAGTGTCTTTGCAAATTATGTTGTAGATTACTAGCTCGCGCTGTAGCTCCCATAAATTTTTATATGTTCCTAGAGAAATAGAGTTGAAAGATCTTGGTAGCAATATTGCGGACTGGGTCCGTGATCTGAGGATTGTCCTCATTGCTGCACAGAAGGCTTATGTCCTTAATGCACCGCTCGGTGCGCCACCCCCTCTAGCGTCGTCTATAGATGTTGTGAACATCTAACAGGCACGTTTCGATGACTACTTGATAGTTTAGTGCGTCATGCATTACGGCCTAGAATTGAGGCTCCGAAATGTTTTGAACGTCATGGAACATATGAGATGTTCTAGGAGCAGAGATTGTGATCTCAGGCTCGTGCCTGTGTTGCGAGATATGAGATCTCCAACAAGATTCTTTGCCTGTAAGATGAAGGAGAATAGCTCAATCGTTGAGCATGTACTCAGATTGTCTGGGTACTACAATCGCTTGAATCAAGTGGGAGTTGATCTTCCAGATAAGATAGTGATTGATATAGTTCTCCAAGTCACTGTCACTAAAGCTACTAGAACATAGTGATGAACTATAATACACCAGGGATAGAAGTATTGATCCCTGAGCTGTTCGCGATGTTTGACACCGCGAAGGTAGAAATCAAAAAGGAGCGTCAAGTGTTGATGGTTAATCAAACCACTAGTTTCGAAAAGGGCAAGAGCAAGGAGGGAAACTTCATGGATAGCAAGTCAGTTGCTGCTCCAGTGAAGCAACCCAAAGTTGAACTCAAACCCGAGACTAAGTGCTTCTATTATGAGGTGAGAGGTCGCTGAAGCAGAACAACCCTAGATACTTGGTAGATAAGAAGGCTGGCAACATCGACAGAAGTATATTTGATATACGAGTTATTGATGTGTACCTTGCTAGTACTCCTAGTAGCACCTGGGTATTGGATACCGGTTCGGTTGCTAAATGTTAGTAACTCGAAATAAAAGCTACGGAATAAACGGAGAACTAGCTAAGGGTGAGGTGACGATGTGTGTTGGAAATGTTTCCAAGGTTGATGTGATCAACATCGCACGCTCTCTCTACGTTCAGGATTGGTGACGAACCTAAATAAATGTTATTTGGTGTTTTGCGTTGAGCATGAACATGATTAGATCATGTTTGTTGCAATATGGTTATTCATTTAAGTCAGAGAATAATAGTTATTCTGGTTACATGAATAATACCTTCAATGGTCATGCACCCAGTGAGAATGGTTTGTTGAAATCTTGATCGTAGTAATACACATGTTCATAACATTGATGTCAAAAGATACAAAGTTAAATAATGATAGTACCACATACTTGTGGCACTGCCGCAAAATGTCATATTGGTATAAAGCGCATGAAGAAACTCCATGGTGATGGATATTTGGACTCATTCGATTTCGAATCGATTGAGACATTCGAACCATGCCTCTTGGGCAAGATGACTAAAGGACCCCGTTGGATGGAGCGGGCAAGTGATTCATTGGAAATGATACATGTTGATGTATGCAATCTAGTGAGTCTTGTAGCGTGCAGTGGATATCGTTATTTTCTTACCTTCACTGATGATTTGAGTAGATATAGTGTATATTTACTTAATGAAACACAAGTCTGAATCGTTTGAAAGGTTCAAGCAAATTCAGAGTGAAGTTTAAAGATCATCGTGACAAGTAGATAAAAATGACTGCGCTATGATCGTGGAGGTGAATATCTGAGTCACGAGTTTGGCATACAACTTAAGACAATGTGAAAGTTGTTTCACAACTAAACGCCACCTGGAACACCATAGTGTGATGGTGTGTCCGAACATCATAGTTATGCTCTATTGGATATGGTGCGTGCTATGATGTCTCTTATCGTTTTACTACTATAATTTTGGGGTTATGCATTAGAGACAACTACATTCACTTTAAATCGGGCACCATCTAAATCCGTTGAGATGACACCATGTGAATTATGGTTTGACAGAAACCTAAGCTGTCATTTCTTAATGTTTGGGGTTGCGATGCTTGTGTGGAAAATGTTTTCACATAATAAGCTAGAACCCAAAGCGGACAAATGTATCTTCATAGAATACCCTAAGAACAGATGGGTATGCCTTCTATCTCAGATCCGAGTGCAAAGTGTTTGTTGCTAAAACTGGGTCCTTTCTCGAGAAAAAGTTTCTCTCGAAAGAATTGAGTGGGAGGAAGATAGAACTTGATGAGGTTGTTAAACCTTTGTTCAACCAGAGAGTAGCGCAGCACAGAAAGAAGTTTCTGTGAAGCCTACGTTAGTTGAAGAGTAAGTTAATGATGATGATCATGAAGCTTCAGGATCAAGTTACTATCGAACTTCGTGGGTCGACAAGGATGTGTACTGCTCCTAAGTGGTATGACAACTCTGTCTTGGAGATCATGTTGTTGGACAACGATGAACCTACGAGCTATGGAGAAGCGATGATGGGCCCGGATTCCGACGAATGGTTAGAGGCCATGAAATCCGAGATAGGATCCATGTATGAAAACCAAGTATAGACTTTGGTAGACTTGCTCGTTAGACGGCAGGTCGTTGAGTACAAATGGACCTTTACAATGAAGACAGACACTGATGGTGAATGTCACCATTTGTAAAGCTCGACTAGTTGCAAAGTTGTTTGTGACAAGTTCAAGGAGTTGACTACGATGAGACTTTCTCACTCGTAGTGGTGCTAAAGTCTGTTGGAATTATGTTAGCAGTTGTTGTGTTCTCAATTATGAAATCTGGCAGATGGATGTCAAAACATCGTTTCCTTAACTGTTTACTTGAGGAAAGGATGTATGTGATACAACCAGATGGTTTTGTTAGTCCTAAGGATGCTAAAAGGTGTGCAAGATTTAGTGATCCTTCTATGGACTGAAGCAAGCATCTCGGAGTTGGAATATACGCTTTGATGAGGTGATCAAAGTTTTAATGTTTATACAAGGTTTACGAGAAACTTGTATTTACAATAAAGTGAGTGGGAGCACTATAGAATTTCTGATAAGTATATGTGGATGACATATTGTTGATCGGAAATAATGTAGGATTTCTGGGAAGCATAAATGGTTGTTTGGAAAGTGATTTTTCAAAGGAAGACCTGGATAAAGCTACCTAATTGTTGAGCATCAAAATCTATAGAGATAGATCAAGATGCTTGATGAGACTTTCAATGAGTGCATACCTTGACAAGATTTTGAAAGAGTTCAAAATGGATCAGCCAGAGAAATAGTTCTCGTCTGATTTGTAAGGTGTGAAGTTGAGTGAGACTCAAAGCTCGACCACGGCAGAAGGAAGAGAAAGGACGAACGTCGTCCCCTATGCCTTAGCCATAGGCTCTTTATAGTATGCCATGCTGTGTACCGCACCCGTGTGTGCCTTGCCATAAGTCTGTCAAGGGGTACAAGTGTGGTCCAGGAGTGGATCACTGGACAGCGGTCGGAATTATCCTTAGTAACCAGAGGACTAAGGAAATGTTTCTTGATTATGGAGGTGATAAAGAGTTCGTCGTAAAGAGTTACGTCGATGCAAGCTTTAACACCTATCCGGATGACTAGTAGTAGCAATCTGGATACGTATAGTGGAGCAGCCATTTGGAAATAGTACCAAGTGGAGTGTGGTCGCAGTGTTTATGGTTTGACATAGAGATTTGCAAAGTACACACGGATCTGAATATCGCAGACCCATTGACTATAAGACCTCTCTCACATGCAAAGCATTATCGAGCCCCAGAACTCATTGGGTGTTAGATTCGTAACAATGTGAATCACATGGTGATGTGAACTAGATTATTGACTCTAGTGCAAGTGGGAGACTGTTGGAAATATGCCCTAGAGGCAATAATAAATTAGTTATTATCACATTTCCTTGTTCATGATAATCGTTTATTATCCATGCTATAATTGTATTGATCGGAGACTTAAATGCATGTGTGGATACATAGACAAAACCATGTCCCTAGTATGCCTCTAGTAGACTAGCTCGTTGATCAAAAGGTGGTTAAGGTTTCCTAGCCATGGACATGAGATGTCATTTGATAACGGGATCACATCATTAGGAGAATGATGTGGTGGACAAGACCCAAACTACAAACATAGCATATGATCGTGTCAGTTTATTGCTACTGTTTTCTGCATGTCAAGTATATGTTCCTATGACCATGAGATCATGCAACTCATGGATATCGGAGGAGTGCCTTGTGTGTATCAAACGTCGCAACGTAACTGGGTGACTATAAAGGTGCTCTACAGGTATCTTCGAGGGTGTCTGTTGAGTTGGCATGGATCGAGACTGGGATTTGTTACTCCGTGTGACGGAGAGGTATCTCAGGGCCCACTCGGTAATACAACATCACAATGAGCCTTGCAAGCAATGTGACTAATTTTTAGTTGCGGGATCTTGTATTACGGAACGAGTAAAGAGACTTGCCAGTGACGAGGTTGAACTAGGTATGGAGATACCGACGATCGAATCTCGGGCAAGTAACATACCGAAGAACAAAGGGAACATCGTACGGGATTAACCGAATCCTTGACACAGAGGTTCGACCGATAAAGATCTTCGTAGAATATGTAGGAACCAATGTGGACGTCCAGGTCCCTCCATTGGTTATTGACCGTAGAGGTGTCTCGGTCATGTCTACATAGTTCTCGAACCCGCAGGGTCTGCACACTTAAGGTTCGGTGACGTTTCGGTAGTGTAGAGTTATGTATGGTGGTGACCGAAGTTTGTTCGGAGTCCTGGATGAGATCCCGGACTTCACGATGAGCTCCGGAATTGTCCGGAGGTAAGGATTCATATATAGGAAGTCCCAGTTTGGTTTCCGGTAAAGTTTCGGGCTCATCGGTAGTGTACCGGGAGTGCCGGTAGTGTACCGGGAGTGCCGGTAGTGTACCGGGAGGCCTCCGGGAGGGGTATTTCGACCCCAAGAGGTCCGTGGGCTGTGGGATAATAATAACCAGCCCTTAGTGGGCTGGGAAAACAGCCACAAAGGCCCATGGCGCAGGAGAGAAAGTCCCAAAGCAAAAAGTGGAAAATCAGCCAATAGGAGGCAATCCTACTCCAACTAGGATTGGAGGTGAAGTAGGATTGCTTCCCACCTCCTATTTCGGCCGACCCAAAGGCCTTGGATGCCTCTCCTCTCCTCTGCTCCTATATATACTAGTGGATTGGGTGGTTTTTGGACAGAATTTCCGGCCACGTGCTACCCGTTCCACCGGTGCATAGTTTCTCCTCTAGATCGTAGTTCCGCAGCGCTTAGGCGAAGCCCTGCCGGAATTGCTCCACCATCATCACCGGAGCGCCGTCACGCTGCCGGTGAACTCTCTCTCCTCTCCACCTCCTCTTGCTGGATCAAGAAGGTGGAGATCGTCATCAAGCTGCACGTGTGTTGAACGCGGAGGTGCCGTCCGTTCGGCGCTAGATCGGAAGGACCGTGATCGAGATCGCGAGACGGTTCGTGATGAGATCGCGGAACGGATCGTGATGAGTTCGCGGGATAGATCGTGATCAAGATCGTGAGACGGATCATGATGAGATCGCGGGACGGATCGTGATGAGTTCACGCGACGGATCGTGATTGGATCGCGGGACGGATCGTGATGAGATCGCGGGACGCTCGGCGATTTGGATCGCGAAGATCTTCGACTACATCAACCGCGTTTCTTAACGCTTCCCGCTTAGCAATCTACAAGGGTATGTAGATCCACTCTCCCTCTCGTAGATGCTCATCACCATGGATAGGTTTGCGTGTGCGTAGGAAATTTTTTGTTTCCCGTGCGACGTTCCCTAACAAATTGTTCTTGCTAGATACCCGTAGCAGCCATGTAAAACATGCAACAACAATTAGAGGACGTCTAACTTGTTTTTGCAGGGTATGTTGTGATGTGATATGGCCAATTACGTGATGTGATATATGTGATGTATAAGATGATCATGTGATGTATAGATTATCACGACTTGCATGTCGATGAGTACGGCAACCGGCAGGAGCCATAGGGTTGTCTTTAATTATTGTATGACGTGCGTGTCAATAATGAAGCGCTATGTAATGCTTTACTTTATCGCTAAACGGTAGAAATAGTAGTACAAGCATGATGGGTGTGACAACTCCAATGGCGACACGTTGATGGAGATCAAGATGATGGAGATCATGGTGTCGTGCCGGTGGCGATGGAGATCATGCCGGTGCTTTCAAGATGGAGATCAAAAGCACAAGTTCATGGCCATATCATGTCACTTATGATTTGCATGTGATGTTAATCCTTTTATGCACCTTGTTTTGCTTAGGACGACGATAGCATTATAAGGTGATCCCTCACTTAAATTTTAAGATGAATTGTGTTCTCCCTGAGTGTGCACCGTTGCGAAAGTTCGTCGTGTTGAGACACCACGTGATGATTGGGTGTGATAGACTCTACGTTCACATACAACAGGTGCAAGATAGTGTTGCACATGCAGAACACTCGGGTTAAACTTGACGAGCCTACCATGTACAGACATGGCCTCGGAACACAAGAGACCGAAAGGTCTAACAAGAGTCATATAGTAGATATGATCAACATGATGATGTTCACCATTAAAACCACCTCAACTCACGTGTTGATCGGACTTGAGTTGGTGAATTTGGATCATGTATCACTCGAATGACTGGAGGGATGTCAATTTGAGTGGGAGTTCTTAAGTAATATGATTAATTGAACTCATTATCATGAACATAGTCAGTAGTGTCTTTGCAAACTGTGTTGTAGATTACTAGCTCACGTTGTAGCTCCCTTGAATTTTTATATGTTCCTAGAGAAATAGAGTTGAAAGATGATGGTGGAAATATTGCGGACTGGCTCCATGATTTGAGGATTGTCCTCATGGCTGCATAGAAGGCTTATGATCTTAATGCACCGCTCGGTGCGCCAACCCCTCTAGCGTTGTTTGTAGATATTGTGAACATTTTGCAGGCACGTTCTGATAACTACTTGATAGTTTAGTGCGTCATTCATTACAGCTTAGAATTGAGGCTCCAAAACGTTTCGAACGTCATGGAACATATGAGATGTTCTAAGAGCTGAAATTAGGATCTCAGGCTCGTGCCCGTGTTGCGAGATATGAGATCTCCAACAAGATTCTTTGCCTATAAGATGAAGGAGAATAGCTCAACCGTTGAGCATGTGCTCGATTGTCTGGGTGCTACAATCGCTTGAATCGAGTGGGAGTTGATCTTCCAGATAAAATAGTGATTGATATTGTTCTCCAAGTCACTGTCACTAAGCAACTAGAACTTGGTGATGAACTATAAATGCCAGGGATATAAATAATGATCCCTGAGCTGTTCGTGATGTTTGACACCGCGAAGGTAGAAATCAAGAAGGAGCATCAAGTGTTGATGGTTAGTAAAACCACTAGTTTCGAGAAGGGCAAGGGCAAGGAGGGAAACTTCATGGATAGCAAGCCAGTTGTTGCTCCGGTGAAGCAACCCAAAGTTGAACCCAAACCCGAGACTAAGTGCTTCGATTATGAGGAGAGCGGTCACTGAAGCGGAACAACCCTAGATACTTGGTAGATAAGAAGGCTGGCAACGTCGATAGAAGTATATTTGATATATGTGTTATTGATGTGTACCTTGCTAGTACTCCTAGTAGCACCTGGGTATTGGATACCGGTTCGGTTGCTAAATGTTAGTAACTCGAAATAAAAGCTACGGAATAAACGGAGACCTAGCTAAGGGTGAGGTGACGATGTGTGTTGGAAATGTTTCCAAGGTTGATGTGATCAACATCGGATGCTCTCTCTACCTTCTGGATTAGTGATAAACCTAAATAAATGTTATTTGGTGTTTTCTGTTGAGCATGAACATGATTGGATCGTGTTTATTGCAACAGGTTATTCATTTAAGTTAGAGAATAATGGTTATTCTGTTTACATGAATAATCGAATGAGTCTTATATCGTGTGGTGTATATCGTTATTTTCTTACCTTCACTGATGATTTGAGTAGATATAGTATATATTTGCTTAATGAAACACAAGTCTGAATCATTTGAAAGGTTCAAGCAAATTCAGAGTGAAGTTTAAGATCATCGTGACAAGAAGATAAAAATGTCTACGATATGATCGTCGAGATGAATATCTGAGTTGCGAGTTTGGCATATAACTTTAGACAATGTGAAAATTGTTTCACAACCCACGCCATCTGGAACACCATAGTGTGATGATGTGTCTGAACGTCATAGTCATGCTCTACTGGATATGGTGCATGCTATGATGTCTCTTATCGTTTTGTTACTATAATTTTGGGGTTATGCATTAGAGACAACTACATTCACTTTAAATAGGGCACCATCTAAATCCGTTGAGATGACACCATGTGAATTATGGTTTGATAGAAACCTAAGCTGTCATTTCTTAATGTTTGGGGCTGCGATGCTTGTGTGGAAAATGTTTTCACCAAATGAGCTCGAACCCAAAGCGGACAAATGCATCTTCATAGAGTACCCTAAGAACTGTTGGGTGAACCTTTTATCTCAGATCCAAGTATAAAATGTTTGTTGCTAAAACTGGGTCCTTTCTCGAGAAAAAGTTTCTCTTGAAAAAATTGAGTGGGAGGAGGATAGAACTTGATGAGGTTACTGAGCCTCTGTTTCAACCAGAGAGTAGCGCAGCGCAGGAATTTGTTTCTGTGAAGCCTACGTTAGTTGAAGAGTAAGTTAATGATGATGATCATGAAGCTTCGGATCAAGTTACTATCGAACCTCGTAGGTCGACAAGGACGTGTACTACTCCTGAGTGGTGCGTCAACCCTGTCTTAGAGGTCAAGTTGTTGGACAACGATGAACCTACGAACTATGGAGAAGCGATTATGGTCCCGGAAACCAACAAATGGTTAGAGGCCATGAAATCCGAGAAAGGATCCATGTATGAAAACCAAGTATAGACTTTGGTGGACTTGCTCGTTGGATGGCAGGTCGTTAAGTACAAATGGATCTTTGAAATGAAGATAGAAGTTGATGGTAAATGTCACCATTTGTAAAGCTCGACTTGTTGCAAAGAAGTTTACGACAAGTTCAAGGAGTTGACTGCGATGAGACTTTCTCACTCATAGCGATGCTAAAGTCTGTTGAAATTATGTTAGCAGTTGCTGCACTTTCAATTATGAAATTTGGCAGATGGATGTCAAAACATCATTTCCTTAACGGTCTACTTGAGGAAAGGTTTTATGTGATACAACCAGAAGTTTTTGTCAGTCCTAAGGATGCTAAAAGGTGTGCAAGCTTCAGTGATCCTTTTATAGACTGAAGCAAGCATCTCGGAGTTGGAATGTACACTTGATGAGGTGATCAAAGTTTTTGAGTCTATACAAAGTTTATGAGAAACTTGTATTTGCAATAAAGCGAGTGGGAGCACCATAGAGTTTCTGATAAGTATATGTGGATGACATATTGCTATTCGGAAATAATGTGGAATTTTTGGAAAGCATAAACGGTTGTATGAAAAGTGATTTTCAAAGGAAGACCTGAATAAAGCTACCTAATTGTTGAGCATCAAGATCTATAAAGATAGATCAAGATGTTTGATAAGACTTTCAATGAGTACATACCTTGACAAGATTTTGAAAGAGTTCAAAATGGATTAGTCAGAGAGAAGTGTTCTCGCCTGCTTTGTAAGGTGTGAAGTTGAGTGAGACTCAAAGCTCGACCATGGCAGAAGAAAGAGAAAGGACGAATGTCGTCCCCTATGCCTTAGCCATAGGCTCTGTATAGTGTGCCATGCTGTGTACCGCACCTGTGTGTGCCTTGCCATGAGTCCGTCAAGGGGTACAAGAGTGATCCAGGAGTGGATCACTGGAGAGCGGTCAAGATTATCCTTACTAACTAAAAGACTAAGGAGATGTTTCTCGATTATGGAGGTGATAAAGAGTTCGTCGTAAAGAGTTACGTTGATGCAAACTTTAACACCAATCCAGATGACCCGAAGTAGCAATCTCGATACATATAGTGGAGCAGCCATTTGGAATAGTACCAAGAGGAGTGTGATAGCAGTGTTTACAGTTTGACATAGAGATTTGCAAAGTTCACTCGAATCTGAATGTCGTAGACCCGTTGACTATAAGACCTCTCTCACATGCAAAGCATGATTGAGCCCCAGAACTCATTGGGTGTTAGATTCATAACAATGCGTATCACATGGTGATGTGAACTAGATTATTGACTCTAGTGCAAGTGGGAGACTGTTGGAAATATGCCCTAGAGGCAATAATAAATTATTTATTATCATATTTCCTTGTTCATGATAATCCTTTATTATCCATGCAATAATTGTATTGATCGGAGACTTAGATGCATGTGTGGATACAGAGACAAAACAATGTCCCTATTATGCCTCTAATAGACTAGCTCGTTGATCAAAGATGGTTAAGGTTTCCTAGCCATGGACATGAGATGTCATTTTATAATGGGATCACATCATTAGGAGAATGGTGTGATGGACAAGACGCAAACTACAAACGTAGCATATGATCATGTCAGTTTATTGCTACTGTTTTCTGCATGTCAAGTATATGTTCCTATGACCATGAGATCATGCAACTCACTGACACCGGAGAAGTGCCTTGTGTGTATCAAACGTTGCAACGTAACTGGGTGACTATAAAGGTACTCTACAGGTATCTCCAAGAGTGTCTGTTGAGTTGGCATGAATCAAGACTGGGATTTGTTACTCCGTGTGATGGAGAGGTATCTCAGGGCCCACTCGGTAATACAACATCACAACAAGCCTTGCAAGCAATGTGACTAAGTGTTAGTCATGGGATCTTGTATTACGGAACGAGTAAAGAGACTTGCTAGTAATGAGGTTGAACTAGGTATGGAGATACCGACGATCGAATCTCGGGCAAGTAACATACCGAAGAACAAAGGGAACATCTTACGGGATTAACTGAATCCTTGACATAGAGGTTCGACCGATAAATATCTTCGTAGAATATGTAGGAACCAATATGGGCATCCAGGTCCCGCTATTGGTTATTGATCGTAGAGGTGTCTCGGTCATGTCTACATAGTTGTCGAACCCGCAGGGTCTGCACACTTAAGGTTTGGTGACGTTTTGGTAGTATAGAGTTATGTATGGTGGTGACCTAAGGTTGTTCAGAGCCCCGGATGAGATCCCGGATGTCACTAGGAGCTCCGGAATGGTTCGGAGGTAAAGATTCATGTATAGTAAGTCCTATTTTGGTCGCCGGAAAAGTTTCGGTCTCATCGGTAGTGTACCGGGAGTGTCGGTAGTGTACCGGGAGACCATCGGGAGGGGTATTTTGACCCAAGAGGCTACATTGGCTGTGGGATAGTAAATACCATCCCTTTGTGTGCTGGTGGAAGTCCCACATAAGGCCCATGCGACTGGGAAGAAAAGCCCAAAGGGAAAAGGTGGAAAAAGGCCAAAAAAGGGAGGAATCCTAGTCCTACTAGGATTGGAGGAGGAGTCCTCCTCTCCTCCCCACTTCGGCCGACCCAAGGAGGCTTGGCCCTTGCGCCAAGTCCTCTCCTCCCTCCCTCTTATATATATTGGAGGTTTTAGGGTTTTTTGCACAAAATTTTTAGCCACGTGATGCCCGTTCCTCCAGTGCATAGTTTCTCCTCTAGATCGGATTTCTGTAGTGCTTAGGTGAAGCCCTGCCGGAATTGCACCACCACCATCACCCCGGTGCCGTCATGCTGCCGGTGAACTCGTCTACCTCTCCGCTCCCTCTTGCTGGATCAAGAAGGCGGAGATCGTCATCGAGCTGTACGTGTGCTGAACGCGGAGGTGTCGTCCGTTCGGCGCTAGATCGGAAGGACCGTGATCAAGATCGCGAGACGGATCGTGATGAGTTCGCGGGATGGATCATGATTTGATCGAGGGACGAATGGTGATGAGTTTGCGGGACGGATCGTGATTGGATCGTGGGACGGATCGTGATGAGATCGCGGGACGCTCGAGGATTTGGATCGCGAAGACATTCGACTACACCAACCGCGTTTATTAACGCTTCCCGCTTAGCGATCTACAAGGGTATGTATATCCACTCTCCCTCTCGTAGATGCTCATCATCATGGATAGATCTTGCGTGTGCATAGGAAATTTTTTGTTTCCCATGCGACGTTCCCCAACAATTGGTATCCGCTCTTATATGGTTTTGCATTCCTTTATAACTCATGTATGGTTGTTTGATACTGAAAGATGCGAGTCATCGGCTTCAGCCCCCACGTAGATACTACATCGGGTGTCTATGCCAATGCACTGTGTCCCTTAGCCAAATTATAGGAACCCGAAGGCGGTTAGTACGGCAAACTAGGCAATCAGACCATTATGCTTTATTTCTTTCACTTAACCGAAGGGGCGCGAAAAGGACTGCTGGAAGCATATGATTAGCCACCGGAGTTTTGGCGATGTTTGGACGAGCCGAGGCCGAAGCCGACATCATAGTATTTGCACAAAGGGTGAATTCCTCGTATAACACGGAATAACCGCTTATGAGGTTTGAAGTGTTATACTTCTAACTTGGGGTTCACAGATCGGGTCGCGCATACCATGACAGTCCGTTTTCGGCTTTCTCCCCTGAGGTGCTTGACCGGACTAACCGGAAGCACAATCGCAGGGGTGCTCCCTTTGCCCTTTTAGCCGAACGAGCGGAACATAAAGGGGCAAGCACAAGAGCCGGGCAACCCAACTTAATGACCAAAGACATAGTTCGGACCCGATGCATATAAAGAGAATGCCAAGACGTCGAGCACACAATGGTTAAGGCGATTTGTGTTTGAAATCGAGCCCCCGGTCTATTAGCCGGTGACCTCGAGCCATACTAAACAGGTTTCACGAGAAGAGGGAGGGAAGAAAAAAAGGGTATGTTCCAAAAACAAGACAAATGAGGCGTACGTGCGCCATGCAATTTCGCATTTCCTCAACATCTCTTATAACTCGGATTTCCAAAGCAACTGTTTACAGGTATGTAATAAGAAATAAAGTCCTACATGAGTTGTTGTACCAGGGGTCTTCAATTGGTGACCAGACGTCTTCGATATGCCCTGTTGCTATTTGACTCCTGCTTTTAGATGCACCTTGATGGGTGTTAGTGCGGGAAGATCTTGCGAACAAAATCTTGAGAGTCCGCAGTGTGAAAGGTGAGCTTTATGTCATGGGAAGGCTCTGTTAGGAGCGCCTGCATATTATTCGAAGACGTTTTTATGGTAATAGTTTGGGACATCCGAACACCCATCGTAAGTTCCCCACCGCTATCCATGGGATCTTAAGTGCGAAGTTGTGCCTCCTTCGCACGTACTTTGCTGGTCCTGAGGTTGTGTGGTGGGGGCGAGTCCCTATTGAGGGGAGGGAGGAGGGTCGGAGTTTTCAGTCTGAATCTAAACTCGCTTCCCAGCCTTTCGTGCCTTTATGATGAATGCCGAAGCTTGCCGGTCGTCTTTGTAGCTGAATTCAACTGCCGGTGCTAGTGCATGTTCCTCTGTTCTAAGGGACCGCTCTGTATTGCCATTGACAGTGATGACCCCCTTGGGGCCCGGCATCTTGAGCTTGAGGTATGCGTAGTGCGGAACTACGTTGAACCGAGCGAACGCCATCCATCCGAGTAGCGCGTGATAGCCGCTACGAAAGGGCACAATGTCGAAGATCAAGTCCTCCCTGCGGAAGTTACCGGGCGAGCCGAACACAACCTCTAGGGTTACAGAGCCCGTACATCGGGCCTCAACACCTGGGATCACTCCCTTGAAGGTAGTGCTGCTGGGTTTGATCCTTGACGGATCTATACCCATCTTTTTCACCGTGTTTGAGTAAATCAGATTTAGGCTACTTCCTCCAACCATTAGGACTTTAGTGAGGTGATACCCATCTATAATGGGATCTAGGACGAGGGCAGCCGAGCCCCCATGACGGATATGTTGGAAATATGCCCTAGAGGCAATAATAAAATGGTTATTATTGTATTTCCTTGTTCATGATAATTGTCTATTGTTCATGCTATAATTGTGTTAACCGGAAACCATAATACATGTGTGAATACGTAGACCACAACATGTCCCTAGTGACCCTCTAGTTGACTAGCTCGTTGATCAATAGATGGTCACGGTTTCATGGCCATGGACATTGGATGTCGTTGATAACGGGATCACATCATTAGGAGAATGATGTGATGGACAAGACCCAATCCTAAGCATAGCACAAGATCGTGTAGTTCGTTTGCTAAAGCTTTTCAATGTCAAGTATCGTTTCCTTAGACCATGAGATTGTGCAACTCCCGGATACCGTAGGAATGCTTTGGGTGTGCCAAACGTCACAACGTAACTGGGTGGCTATAAAGGTGCACTACGGGTATCTCCGAAAGTATTTGTTGGGTTGGCACGAATCGAGATTGGGATTTGTCACTCCGTGTGACGGAGAGGTATCTCTGGGCCCACTCGGTAAGACATCATCATTATGAGCTCAATGTGACTAAGGAGTTAGTCACGGGATGATGTATTACGGAACGAGTAAAGAGACTTGCCGGTAACGAGATTGAACAAGGTATGGGGATACCGACGATCGAATCTCGGGCAAGTACCATACCGATAGACAAAGGGAATTGTATACGGGATTGATTGAATCCCCGACATCGTGGTTCATCCGATGAGATCATCGTGGAGTACGTGGGAGCCAACATGGGTATCCAGATCCCGCTGTTGGTTATTGGCCGGAGAAGTGTCTCGGTCATGTCTACGTGTCTCCCGAACCCGTAGGGTCTACACACTTAAGGTTCGATGACGCTAGGGTTATAGGGAAATGGTATACGTGATTACCGAAGGTTGTTCGGAGTCCCGGATGAGATCCCGGACGTCACGAGGAGCTCCGGAATGGTCCGGAGGTAAAGATTGATATATAGGAAGTCCAGTTTTGGTCACCGGAAAGTTTTCGGGCTCATCGGTAGTGTACCGGGAGTGCCGGGAGGGTGCCGGAGGACCCCCGAGAGGGGTGTGACGACCAAAGGACCTCATGGGCCCTTAGAGGAGGTGTGCCAGCCCATATTGGGTCGGCCAAGACCATCTATGTGGGCCCATGTGGCTGGAGATAAGGAGATAAGGCAAAAGGGATTTAAAAGGAGGAGATCCACCTCCCTTGTGGGAGGTGGACTCTCCCTTTAATTCGGCCGGCCATCTCCTCTTTGGAGTAGAGGCCAAGCCAGCCCTTCCACGTCCCTCCTCCTATATATACTTGAGGTTTTGGATGTTTTGAGTTAGGATTTGATCTCTCTCTCTCACGGCAAAGCCCTACCTCTCTTCTTCCTCCTCCGCAGCGCTTAGGCGAAGCCCTATCGGAATACCTTGCTACTCCACCACCACCACGCCGTCGTGCTGCTGTTGGAGCCCTTCCCCAACCTCTCCTTCCTCCTTGCTGGATCAAGGTGTTGGAGACGTCACCGGGCTGCACGTGTGTTGAACGCGGAGGTGCCGTCCGTTCGGCACTTGATCGGATCTACCGCGATCTGAATCGCTGCGAGTACGACTCCATCAACCGCGTTCTTGTAACGCTTCCGCTTAGCGATCTTCAAAGGTATGAAGATCCACTCTCCCCTTGCTCGTTGCTGGTTTCTCCATAGATGGATCTTGGTGAACGCGTAGGAAAATTTTTGATTTACTACTACGTCTCCCAACAGTGGCATCATGAGCTAGGTCTATGCGTAGAATCTATGCACGAGTAGAACACAAAGCAGTTGTGGGCGTCGATTTTGTTAATATGCTTGCCGTTACTAGTCTTATCTTGATTCGACGGTATTGTGGGATGAAGCGGCCCGGACCAACCTTACACGTACGCTTACGTGAGACCGGTTCCACCGCCTGACATGCACCAGTTGCATAAGGTGGCTAGCGGGTGCCTGTCTCTCCCACCTTAGTCGGATTGGATTCGATGAAAAGGGTCCTTATGAAGGGTAAATAGCAATTGGCATATCACGTTGTGGTTTTGGCGTAGGTAAGAAACGTTCTTGCTAGAAACCTATAGCAACCACGTAAAAACTTGCAACTACAAATTAGAGAACGTCTAACTTGTTTTTGCAGCATATGCCTTGTGATGTGATATGGCCAGAAGGATGTGATGTGATGCATTGTTATGTATGAGATTGATCATGTTCTTGTAATATGGTTCACGACTTGCATGTCGATGACTATGACAACCGGCAGGAGCCATAGGAGTTGTCTTATACTATTGTATGACCTGCGTGTCAATCATAAACGCCATGTAATTACTTTACTTTATTGCTAAACGTTAGCTGTAGTAGTAGAAGTAATATTTGGCGAGACAACTTCATGAAGACACAATGATGGAGATCATGATGATGGAGATCATGGTGTCGTGCCGGTGACAGTGATGATCATGGTGCCCCGAAGATGGAGATCAAAGGAGCAAGATGATATTAGCCATATCATGTCACTATATTGATTGCATGTGATGTTTATCATGTTTACATCTTATTTGCATAGAACGACGGTAGTAAATAAGATGATCTCTCAATAAAATTTCAAGAAAGGTGTTCACCCTAACTGTGCACCGTTGCTAAGGATCGTCGTTCCGAAGCACCACGTGATGATCGGGTGTGATAGGTTCTAACGTTCGCATACAACGGGTGTAAGCCAGATTTACACATGCGAAACACTTAGGTTGACTTGACGAGCCTAGCATGTACAGACATGGCCTCGGAACACGGAGGACCGAAAGGTCGAACATGAGTCGTATAGAAGATACGATCAACATAGAGATGTTCACCATGGATGACTAGTCCGTCTCACGTGATGATCGGACACGGGCTAGTTGACATGGATCATGTATCACTTGGAAGACTAGAGAGATGTCTATCTAAGTGGGAGTTCATTAATAATTTGATTAAATGAACTTAATTATCATGAACTTAGTCTAAAATGTCCTTGCAAATTATGTCGTAGATAGCTCGCGCTGTAGCTCCACAGTTTTATTGATACAATCCTAGAGAAAAGTAAGTTGAAAGTTGATGGTAGCAATAATGCGGACTGGGTCCGTGATCTGAGGATTGTCCTCATTGCTGCACAGAAAGCTTATGTTTTTTTTATGTACCGCTAACTGCATCACTCCCTCAAGCGTTGTCTGTAGATGTTGTGAACATATGACAGACACTTTTTGGTGACTACGTGATAGTTCAATGCGTCATGCATTACGGCTTAGAATTGAGGCTCCAAAACGTTTTGAACGTCACGGAACATATGAGATGTTCTAGGAGCTGAGATTGTGATCTCAGGCTCGTGCCTATGTTGAGAGGTATGAGACCTCCAACAAGATTCTTTGTCTGCAAGATAAAGGAGAATAGCTCAATCGCTGAGCGTGTGCTCAGATTGTCTGGGTGCTACAATCACTTGAATCAAGTGGGAGTTAATCTTCCAGATGAGATAGTGATTAATGCAGTTCTCCAAGTCACTGCCACCAAGCTACTAGAGCTTCGTGATGAACTATAACATGCCAGGGATGGATAAGATGATCCCTGAGTTGTTCGTGATGTTTGACACCACGAAGGTAGAAATCAAGAAGGAGCATCAAGTGTTGATGGTTAAGTGAAACCACTAGTTTCAAAAGGGGCAAGGGCAAGAACGGAAAACTTCAGGAATGGCAAGCCAGTTGTTGCTCTAGTGAAGAAACCCAAGGTTGAGCCCGAACCCGAGACTAAGTGCTTCTGTTATGAGGAGAATGTTCGCTGAAGCGGAAAACCCCTAGATGCTTGGTAGATAAGAAGGCTGGTAATGTCAATGGAAGTATATTTGATATACGTGTTAGTGATGTGTACCTTGCTGGTACTCCTAGTAGCACCTGGGTATTGGATACCGGTTCGGTTACTAAGTGTTAGCAACTTGAAATAAAAGCTACGGAGTAAATGGAGACTAGCTAGGTGAAAGGTGACGATGTGTGTTGGAAGTATTTCCAAGATTGATGTGATCACCATCGCACGCTCTCTCTACCTTCAGGATTTGTGATAAACCTAAATAAATGTTATTTGGTGTTTGCGTTGAGCATGAACGTGATTAGATCATGATTAGTGCGATACGGTTATTCATATAAGTTAGAGAATAATGGTTATTCTGTTTACATGGATAATGCCTTCAATGGTCATGCACCCACTCGAAATGGTTTATCAAATCATGATCGTAGTAGTACACATATTCATAACATTGGTACCAAAAGATACAAAGTTAATAATGATAGTACCACATGCTTGTGGCACTGCCACGTAATGTCATATTGGTATAAATCGCATGAAGAAACTCCATGATGATGGATTTTTTGACTCACTCGATTTCGAATCGGTTGAGACATGCGAGCCATGCCTCTTGGGCAAGATGACTCAGACCCCGTCATCCAATATGATGGAGCGGGCAAGTGGCTTATTGGAATTAATACATGTTGATGTATGTGGTCCAATGAGTGTTAAAACACACAGTGGATATCGTTGTTTTTCTTTACCTTCACTGATGATTTGAGTAAATATGGGGATATTTACTTAATGAAACACGAATCTGAAATGTTTGAAAGGTTCAAGGAGTTTCAGAGTGAAGTTAAAGATCATCGTGACAAGAAGATAAATGTCTATGATACGATCATGGAGGTGAATATCTAAGTTACGAGTTTGGTATGCAATTTTAGACAATGTGGAAATTGTTTCACAGCTCACGCCTCCTGGAACACCATAGTGTGATGGTGTGTTCGAACGTCGTAGTCGTGCTCTATTGGATATAGTGAGTACTATGATGTCTCTTATCATTTTGCCACTATCGTTATGGGGTTATGCATTAAAGACAAATCCATTCACTTTAATAGGGCACCATCTAAGTCTGTTGAGATGACACCGTGAGAATTATGGTTTGACAGAAGCCTAAGCTGTCATTTCTTAATGTTTGGGGCTGCGACGCTTATGTGAAAATGGGTTTTTCACCTAGCGAGCTCGAACTCAAAGCAGACAAATGCATCTTCATAGAATACCCTAATGAGACATTGGGTATACCTTCTATCTCAGATCCAAGCGCAAAAGGTGTTTGTTGCTAAGAACGGGTCCTTTCTTGAGAAAGAGTTTCTCTCGAAAGAATTGAGTGGGAGGAAGATAGAACTTGATAAGGTTGTTGAACCTTTGTTTCAACCAGAGAATAGCGCAACACAGAAAGATGTTTCTGTAGAGCCTACTCAGTTGAAAAGGAAGTTAATGATGATGATCATGAAGCTTCGGATCAAGTCACTATCGAACCTCGTAGGTCGACAAGGACGCGTACTGCTCCTGAGTAGTACGACAACCCTGTCTTGGAAATCATGTTGTTGGACAACGATGAACCTACGAACTATGGAGAAGCGATGGTGGGCCCGGATTCCAACAAATGGCTAGGAGCCATGAAATCCGAGAAAGGATCCATGTATGAAAACCAAGTATGGACTTTGGTAGACTTGCCTGTTGAATGGCGGGTCATTGAGTACAAATGGACCTTTGAGATAAACATAGACGCTAATGGTGAAATGTCACCGTTTATAAAGCTCGACTTGTCGCAAAGAAGTTTCCGCCAAGTTCAAGGAGTTGACTGCAATGAGATTGTCTCATCTGTAGCGATGCTAAAAGTCTATTAAAATTTTGTTAGCAGTTGCTGCATTTTTCGATTATGAAATCTGGCAGATGGATGACAAAACAAGGTTTCCGTAATGGTTTCTGTGAGGAAGAGTTGTATGTGATACAACCAGAAGGTTTTGTCAATCCTAAGGATGCTAATAATATGCAAACTCCAGCGATCCTTCTATGGACTGGAGCAAGCATCTCGGAGTTGGAATATATGCTTTGATGAGGTGATCAAAGTGTTTAAGTTTATACAAAGTTTATGAGAAACTTGTATTTGCAAGAAAGTGAGTGGGAGCACTATGGAATTTCTTATAAGAATATGTAGTTCACATATTATTGATCGGAAATGATGTAGAATTTCTGGAAGAGCATGAAGGGTTGTTTGAAAAGTTTTTTTTTCAAAGGAAGACCCAGATAAAGCTACTATTTTATTGAGCATCAAGATCTATAGGGATAGATCAATTCGCTTGATAAGTTTTTTCGACGAAGACATACCTTGACAAGTTTTTGAAGGAGTTCAAAATAGATGGGTCAAAGAAGGAGTTCTTGACTGTATTGTAAGGTGTGAAATTGAGTAAGACTCAATACCCGACCACGGCAGAAGATAAAGAAAAGATGAGTGTCATCTCCTATGCTTTAGCCATAGGCTCTATATAGTATGCCATGCTGTGTACCGCACCTGTGTGTGCCTTGCCATGAGTCTGTCAAGGGGTACAAGAGTAATCCAAGAGTGGATCACTGGACAGCGGTCAAAGTTAGCCTTAGTAACTTGAGAACTAAGGAAATATTTCTCGATTATGGAGGTGATAAAGAGTTCATCGTAAAGTGTTACGATGATGCAAGCTTTAAAACCAATCCGGATGACTCTTAGTAGAAATCCAGCTACGTATAGTGGAGCAGCCATTTGGAATAGCTCCAAGTGGAGCATGGGAGTAGTATCTACAAATATGACATGGAAAGTTTGCAAGGTACACACGGATCTAAATGTCGCAGACCCGTTGACTAAAAACCTCTTTCACGAGCAGAACATGAACAAACCCCAGAACTTATTGGGTGTTAATCACATGATGATATGATCATATGGTGATGTAAGTGTTAATCACATGGTGATGTGAACTAGATTATTGACTCTAGTGCAAGTGGGAGACTGTTGGAAATATGCCCTAGAGGCAATAATAAAATGGTTATTATTGTATTTCCTTGTTCATGATAATTGTCTATTGTTCATGCTATAATTGTGTTAACCGGAAACCATAATACATGTGTGAATACGTAGACCACAACATGTCCCTAGTGACCCTCTAGTTGACTAGCTCGTTGATCAATAGATGGTCACGGTTTCATGGCCATGGACATTGGATGTCGTTGATAACGGGATCACATCATTAGGAGAATGATGTGATGGACAAGACCCAATCCTAAGCATAGCACAAGATCGTGTAGTTCGTTTGCTAAAGCTTTTCAATGTCAAGTATCGTTTCCTTAGACCATGAGATTGTGCAACTCCCGGATACCGTAGGAATGCTTTGGGTGTGCCAAACGTCACAACGTAACTGGGTGGCTATAAAGGTGCACTACGGGTATCTCCGAAAGTATTTGTTGGGTTGGCACGAATCGAGATTGGGATTTGTCACTCCGTGTGACGGAGAGGTATCTCTGGGCCCACTCGGTAAGACATCATCATTATGAGCTCAATGTGACTAAGGAGTTAGTCACGGGATGATGTATTACGGAACGAGTAAAGAGACTTGCCGGTAACGAGATTGAACAAGGTATGGGGATACCGACGATCGAATCTCGGGCAAGTACCATACCGATAGACAAAGGGAATTGTATACGGGATTGATTGAATCCCCGACATCGTGGTTCATCCGATGAGATCATCGTGGAGTACGTGGGAGCCAACATGGGTATCCAGATCCCGCTGTTGGTTATTGGCCGGAGAAGTGTCTCGGTCATGTCTACGTGTCTCCCGAACCCGTAGGGTCTACACACTTAAGGTTCGATGACGCTAGGGTTATAGGGAAATGGTATACGTGATTACCGAAGGTTGTTCGGAGTCCCGGATGAGATCCCGGACGTCACGAGGAGCTCCGGAATGGTCCGGAGGTAAAGATTGATATATAGGAAGTCCAGTTTTGGTCACCGGAAAGTTTTCGGGCTCATCGGTAGTGTACCGGGAGTGCCGGGAGGGTGCCGGAGGACCCCCGAGAGGGGTGTGACGACCAAAGGACCTCATGGGCCCTTAGAGGAGGTGTGCCAGCCCATATTGGGTCGGCCAAGACCATCTATGTGGGCCCATGTGGCTGGAGATAAGGAGATAAGGCAAAAGGGATTTAAAAGGAGGAGATCCACCTCCCTTGTGGGAGGTGGACTCTCCCTTTAATTCGGCCGGCCATCTCCTCTTTGGAGTAGAGGCCAAGCCAGCCCTTCCACGTCCCTCCTCCTATATATACTTGAGGTTTTGGATGTTTTGAGTTAGGATTTGATCTCTCTCTCTCACGGCAAAGCCCTACCTCTCTTCTTCCTCCTCCGCAGCGCTTAGGCGAAGCCCTATCGGAATACCTTGCTACTCCACCACCACCACGCCGTCGTGCTGCTGTTGGAGCCCTTCCCCAACCTCTCCTTCCTCCTTGCTGGATCAAGGTGTTGGAGACGTCACCGGGCTGCACGTGTGTTGAACGCGGAGGTGCCGTCCGTTCGGCACTTGATCGGATCTACCGCGATCTGAATCGCTGCGAGTACGACTCCATCAACCGCGTTCTTGTAACGCTTCCGCTTAGCGATCTTCAAAGGTATGAAGATCCACTCTCCCCTTGCTCGTTGCTGGTTTCTCCATAGATGGATCTTGGTGAACGCGTAGGAAAATTTTTGATTTACTACTACGTCTCCCAACAGGATACTGGTCGGATGGCCTCGCCGGTCAAAAGTGATCGGGTATGTTGTCCATGGGTTATACTTTGGAGCTACGGGCTCCACAACATAGACCTCCCAAAGGGCCCGCTTCCTCTCCTTCATAGGTATGTGGGTGGAATATATCATATTCACCGTTTTGACTTCGGGAGGGAATTTCTTCTGACCGCCACCCATTGGACCCCGAGGCTCATCTTCGTCCTCGCTGCGCGAGCTTTTACCCTGTTCTTCGGGTTGTATCTTGCCGACCTGTTTAAACACCCAGCAGTTGCGGTGTGTGTGATTGGCTGGCTTTTCCGAAGTTCCATGGATTTGGCAAGTTCTGTCCATGATCTTCTCGAGCTGAGTGGGTCTATCACGATTGCCTTTAGGGGGCTTCTTCCGCTGCCCGGGTCGGGAGTTGCGAAATCTGACATTAACCGTCGTGTCATCGGCGTCGCTGCTGGTGTTCTGGCGTTTGTTCTTATTGCACTTCAGCTTTGAGTTGCCATCCTGGGCTTCAGGTGCTACTAGATCTTCAGAATTGTGGCTGCGTCTTGCCAGCCAGTTATCTTCGCCCGCACAAAAGCGGGTCATGAGGGAGGTAAGGGCGGACATAGTCTGCGACTTGTCCTGGCCTAGCTAGCGGGCCAGCCATTCGTTCCAAATATTGTGCCGAAAGGAGGCAATAGCCTCGGCGTCCGGACAGTCAACAATTTGGTTCTTCTTAGTCAAGAACCGATTCTAGAACTACCGGGCAGACTCGCCAGGCTTCTAAACGATGTTACTGAGGTCGGAAGAGTCCGGCGGGCGGACATAGGTCCCCTGGAAGTTAGGGCGAAATGCGTCTTCCAAGTCTTCCCAGCATCCTATGGAGTTTTCGGGGAGGCTGTTTAACCAGTGCCGAGCTGACCCCTTAAGCTTAAGAGGTAAGTATTTGATGGCATGGAGATCATCTCCTCGTGCCATATGGATATGGAGGAGGAAGTCCTCGATCCATAGAGTTAGGTCAGTGGTCCCGTCGTACTGTTCTATATTTACGGGTTTAAGACCTTCGGGGAACTGATGACGCATTACTTCATCTGTGAAGCACAGTGGGTGAGCGACGCCTCTGACCCGAGCTATGTCCCGCCTGTACTCGGCGTCTATATGGGGCCGGTTGCGTTCCTGGCCTCTATGGTTTTGGTTGAACCATGGTCTCTACTCTCCCCATCTATCCGGTGAGTAATCTCTAGGTCCGTAGATGGATCTTGTATGGCTTGCTCTGTGATTTAAGTCGTTGCGCAAGTCGAACCTGTCATTGGGCTCGAATGGCTCCTTACCCTATCTTCGGGGCATCTCCGGTACATAACCAGTGTCTTTGGCCGCTCTGTCACGCCCATGAGGAGGGCGGTCCATCTTGTCATATGGGGTATGATGCGAAGACGAAGTGTCAATGAGCTCATCGTCGAATTGTGGCAGCAGTCTTCTCCGAGGGTAGCTTTTGGGCTGGTTTGACAGACCAGTGCCGTATACTTCCTCGATTGAGAGGACTTTCATCCATCGACCAGTGAGGTTGGCCTATTCGGCTTTGAGTTGCTGCTCCTTGGCCTTTAAGCTACGAGTCGTTGCTATGAGCCATTGCCTGATTTCTTCCTAATCCTCGAGGTTATCAGGGATGTACAAGTCATCAGCTTCTGGTAAGTCTTCCTCCTCGACCGGGGGAAGGTAGTCGTCGCCTTCGGGGTTATTGATGGTACCGGGGTTGTTCTTGTCCTTAGGCTCTTCCGGACCCTCGAACGGGTGCTCAGGGATATCGGGATTGCCATGATCGGCGGGGGTATTACCGTCCCCGTTGCTGATAATAGCTTTTCCTCCCCTTTTGCTTTTGGACCTCTTATGCGATTTCCAGCGCCTTGATGGCGCCTTGCCCGATTTGTCAATGTCGTTGTGAGGTGTATTGTCGCCGTTGGTGGCGGGAGTATCCACCATGTAGACGTCGTATGTAGAAGTGGCGGTCCAACTCTCAGTTAACGGGGGTGGGAGCACGGTCCTCTTCATCCATGTATTCTGCCTCCTAGGAGGCATAGTCTAGCACGACGGTTAAGTCTTCAATGGTGGCTATCAAGTGGGTGGCGGGTGGGTCGAAAAATCTGTCCCTGCCCGAACTGTAACTGGGCTGGACGTAGATCGGGGCTAGATCATCGGTGATCCTCATCGACGAGAATTGCTCCAAGGCCACGTCGACCACTGAGGGGCCGATCGGACCACGTCGACCCATGGGGATTGTTCGGTAGGAACACATGTCCGGTCATCTGGCTTGATGGCCAGACCAGGATTAGAGATCGGACTGTCGCCATGGGTGACCCCATTGGCATGTCCGAAGAAGGGGCTCGAGGTTAAAGCCTCAGAGTCCTCGAGGCTACGGGCTAAGCCGTGAGCCCTATTAGTGACAAGTCGCCTCAAGAGTCGACGGAAAACTCTAGGTTTCCGAATCTAACTTCCTGATCCGGGGCGAAGTTCTCCACGCGGCCTAGATGGCCGATGGAATCAGCATGCAGCACAACACTGCCGAAGGCGAAGATCTGCCCGGGGACAAAAACGTCCACGTTGCGAACCTCTTCGTTGATTAAAAGGCGAGGCGTCGATCCCATCTTGCTCACAGAGGAACTCTCAATGAAAGCACCAATATCGGTGTCAAAACCGGCGAATCTCGGGTAGGGTGTCCCGAACTGTGAGACTAGGATCGATGGTAACAGGAGACGAAGGGGACACGAGTGTACCTAGGTTCGGGCCCTCCAATGGAGGTAATACCCTACGTCCCGCTTGATTGTATTGATGGTGTAAGGGGTTACAGAGTTGATCTACCTCGAGATCATATGTCTAACCCTAGATGAGTTGTTCTATGTCTATACCCTAAAACCCTCCGACTTATATAGATGCCATGGAGGCCTAGGGTTTGCATACGGTCGGTTACATGCCAAAGAGATAAACATGCCTATTTACTACATCAATTGTGGAGTGCAAGCCGCGCTCCTCGAAGCTTCTATCCTGGAAATTGGGCCTTCAAATCATCCAGTGTTCGACAAGTAGCCCATATAGTCCGGCCCATAAACAACAGGTCGGCTATCCGAGGACCCCCTACTCCAGGACTCCCTCACCCACGAAGGGATAGCCTCACTAGGATAGATCCTCACAGAGAAAGTGATCTCCAAGCCCTCACAAACGTCTTGGTTTCTCCACAAGATTTGGAGACTCCCAATCACACCTGGTCAATCTTGGGGGCACGACCCTTCAAAGGCAATAGATGATTGTTGATGATGAACTCCTCACTCTTGTGCTTCAAAAGATAATATCCTCAACACTCAAACACTATCTCACTGATTTTTTGGCTTTTGGTGGGAGAGGTTTGGGCGAAAAGCAATGAGGTCACTAGAAATCAAAGGATCAATGGTTGAAGTGAAATCAACACAACGAGTGGAAATTCTCTCTCTGAAAAATGGATAATAGTTATGTTTTCTTCGAAGATACTAGTGGAGTAGGTGGGATATATATAGGCATAACCAAAGACCTGGCAGTTACACAACTTTTAACACATTGATGAGATATGATGAAAACACTCGACCAATCCGATATGTACGAAAGATACGAACTTTGGATATTTCGGTCACAGTAAGAACTTTACGCATTTTTGTGATACCGAACGAGTTCAATCAGAAGTTTCAATTGAATTACAAACGGTTACAGAAGCTTGGCAGGTTCTCATCTGTAAGACCAATTAGTCGACTCAGTGAGATCAAAAAGTTAGGGTTTAATTCAACAACTATATCATGATGGATCAGTGGCTCTAATTGGAATTATTTGGTGAGTCCGAGGTGAATGTTTGGATTTTGCTAAAGTGTCAGAGGCTTTTGGAGTTTGATCTTTAAGCATTTGAGCAAAGAACTCGTCTTCTCAATCTCACCCCCTTTTGATAGTATTGGCATAACTATGAACTCAATGTGATATTTGACCACTCAAATATAAAATGAAGTCTTGATACATGGTCCAACACTTCTCCATAGCATTTGGAGGAGGGGGGGCATCCATGGATTGGATGCACTTTCGCTTACTGCTTGGTCTCTCGCTCACAACAATAGCTAGTTGTAATAGAATGATTGTCTACTTTGATAATATGTAGGTCACCTCAACTGGGCGTTTTCCCATCAGATGGATCATTGTGGCGAGTTGAAATTTGAAAAGGCCACACATATAGTTTTGAATTTCGCATCCTGCCACAATCTTGATCAAGTTTCGTTGCAACACCGTGTTTGGTGGATTTTAGGACAATCATGTTTGATGTAACCATTTTTTATATTGGTATTTTACCATTTGATTATTTATCGAATTGGAGCTTAAAATTGTATCCCAAATAACATAAAATTGGAAGAAAGATATATCCAACCGTGCATAATTAG
Organism: Hordeum marinum; assembly: GCA_022496015.1. Lineage (NCBI taxonomy): Eukaryota > Viridiplantae > Streptophyta > Magnoliopsida > Poales > Poaceae > Hordeum > Hordeum marinum. The sequence continues at coordinate 415,967,816 of CM039678.1, read as the reverse complement.
GAATATTTTATTTGATATCTTGTATTTCTAAACTGTTGCAACTCAACATACATTGTTCTTCTACATGTAACCATGTCACATCAACAAATCATGCATGTGGTCATAAGTTACATTTTGTGTTTTTTTGCACCAATCAATTCATGCGAACCAAGCCACCTCATCAATCATGCATGTCAGCCATAAGTTCAAAAATGCATTTGTTTCTTTGTGCTCATGGACGATGTATGTGTTAGTTAGGAATAAGTTCAAAAAATCATTCTTTTGCATGTCAGTCATAAGTTCAAAAATCACAATCTATAATATTTAGGACCTGTTTGATCCATGTGATTTATAAAGCATAGGAATATGCAAAAACACAGAACTGGATATTATATACTTCACACAAGCTTGGAGTGGATGAAATCTTTCCTATGAAAACTAGTACTCCCTCCGTAAACTAATATAAGAATATTTAGATCATTAAAATAGTGATCTAAACGTTCTTATATTAGTTTACGGAGGGAGTACAAATGAAACATAAGAAAGAAGTTCTATGGGTTCTAAGCATACGAATCAAACAACCCATCTATGGAAAATAATCCCTAGGATTAGAATCTTTCAAAAATCCCTCTACAAATCCTTTGAACCAAAGACGCCCTTAGGATTTTAGCCTTTTTCTTCCTTCTTTCTTCGATTTAAAACTTTGCTTTCTTTCGGTCTATTCAAATGATAGAAGGCCTACATGCTCCTATATTAGAAAAAACGAAACAAAACAGGGCAGCGCCAAAAAGGCACGGCGCTTCGTACCTCGAAAAATAAAGCAAGTGCACAAAAAATGTCAGATAGCCGTGTTTGCTTGTATAGATTTTGCCGAACAACTCACCCCCAATGTTCAATGCCGTCCGGTACGGTTAGTAGTAAGTCGTAGTACAACCGCTTCAACCGCCGATTGAATTCACAAACCACTCATGAACAGCGTTCATCGAACGAGGCATGCAATTTATTTATTTTTGAAACTAATGAGGCATGTAGTAATTGGGATGCAGTGTCATGTGAGTACAAATTACTTTTAATTTGACTAAGTATAGTAGCAAATGAAACGGGAAGAAGGGATTCCTGCTGGACGCGGGCTCCAGCGGACCCTCGTCTCCCTCCCTTTCCCTCCCTGCCCACTCCACTCCAGCATCACGGCACGGCACACGCCTCCTCTGCTTCCCGCTTCACAGTTTCACCATTCCCTCCACGCCGCTCCTCCTCCTCTCCCCCAACTGGTAAACAGTATCCAGTAATCCAAAGGGGAGGGGGAAATATCAAACGAGAGCAGTTAAACAAGCAGAAAAGATTCCAGAAATCAAGAACACGTTGCCACTGGGCACCGGCGCCGTCCGCCCGCCCGTCCAGCCGGCCAGCCGATAGATAGGCCCCGTCATCGGCACACACGCATATAAGCCCAGCGCCATCCACGCCTCCCCTCCTCTCCCTCCATTGCCCCTCCAGGAAGCCAACCACCAGTTGGAGTTGGTTCACACTGTCCGAGCAGCAGCAGCCGAGGCGGAGAGAACAGAGCGTCACCATGCCCTCCGGCGGCGCAGGCGCCCTCCTCCTCGCCTTGCTCGTCGCGGCCGCCGCTGCCGTCGCCGTCAATGCCGCGGTGTCCTACGACCACAGGGCCGTGGTCATCAACGGGCAGCGCCGTATCCTCATGTCGGGGTCCATCCACTACCCGCGCAGCACTCCGGAGATGTGGCCGGACCTCATCCAGAAGGCCAAGGACGGCGGCCTGGACATGATACAGACCTACGTCTTCTGGAACGGCCACGAGCCGGCGCGCGGGCAGTACCACTTCGCCGACCGCTACGACCTCGTCCGCTTCGTCAAGCTCGCCAAACAGGCCGGCCTCTACGTCCACCTCCGCATCGGCCCGTACGTCTGCGCCGAGTGGAACTTCGGGTGAGTCACCAAACTCAACGCGACACCAGTGTCCATTCTTGTCGCGTCCATGGTGGGAGTAATTTGGATCGTTTTGTTGCAGTGGGTTCCCTGTTTGGCTCAAGTACGTGCCCGGCATCAGCTTCCGGACGGACAACGGTCCCTTCAAGGTACAGCAATGGCCGAATTGAAATTTGTGCTTGCGTTTGATTTGACGACGGAGCTGATCGAGCTGAACTGTGGACGCGCGTGGGCAGGCGGAGATGCAGAGGTTCGTGGAGAAGATCGTGTCGATGATGAAGTCGGAGGGGCTGTTCGAGTCGCAGGGCGGGCCCATCATCCTCGCCCAGGTGGAGAATGAGTACGGGCCCATGGAGTCGGCCATGGGCGCCGGCGCCAAGCCCTACGCCAACTGGGCCGCCAAGATGGCCGTCGCCACCGACGCCGGCGTGCCCTGGGTCATGTGCAAGCAGGACGACGCCCCCGACCCCGTGGTAACAACCCACACCTCTTTCCTCTGCTTCTCCTTCTCCTTCTCATCCCGCCGTCGATGCAAACGCCATGGCGCATTGCCAAAAGAGCAAAATTGCGGTGCCAGCTAATTTAACCACTTCGCTTTCTCGCGCCGGGCACATGCTTCCGTTAGGACATCACATCACCGAATCAAGCTGCCAACTTTGCAGCCTGGCACTGCCACCACAAAATATACTCCTACTCTATGCTCGTAATTCGTTCATTTTTTGTTTTGTTTTTAAAATCGACAAATTTGTCAGTTTGTGTTCCCTGGGAAATGATGAATGGATTCGTGATGGATGGCTGCAGATAAACACCTGCAATGGCTTCTACTGCGACTACTTCACCCCCAACTCCAACAGCAAGCCCACCATGTGGACCGAGGCATGGACTGGATGGTATGTTTTCATGACACAACTCGTGAAAACAAATAATCTCGATGAACAGCGCTGGAATTGCAATCTGCAAGCCTGTCGCGACATTGTTGACACGATCAATTTGCTAAAGGTTCACGGCGTTCGGCGGCCCGGTGCCGCACCGGCCGGTGGAGGACATGGCGTTCGCCGTGGCGAGGTTCATTCAGAAGGGCGGCTCCTTCGTCAACTACTACATGGTGAGCCGCCGAGGCATGCTGTCACTCGGATATTGGTTTTCAGTCGTGGTGGCACCTGACATTGGATCTGCCTTTCAGTACCATGGAGGCACAAACTTCGACCGGACCGCCGGTGGCCCGTTCATCGCGACGAGCTACGACTACGATGCGCCGATCGACGAATACGGTACGCGACCATTACGCCATTCGTGCAGCAGGATTCAGCTATTTCGGTTTGTGTTTTTGCTTTCCGGGGTGCAAAAAACAGTTGCTGACTTACTGCTGACTAAACCATTGCTGGCTTGGTGCGCAGGTCTGATCAGGCAGCCGAAATGGGGTCACCTGAGGGACCTGCACAAGGCCATCAAGCAGGCCGAGCCGGCGCTCGTCTCCGGCGATCCGACTATCCAGCGCATCGGGAACTACGAGAAGGTTTGATGTCCTTCCATCCCTAGGCAAATTGTAGTGATAAGAGACACAAAAAATGCTCGTGAACTGTCAGCACTGATCGAATATCTGTTTTGTTCTGCAGGCGTACGTGTTCCAGTCGAGCACCGGAGCCTGCGCCGCGTTCCTGTCCAACTACCACACGAGCTCCGCCGCGAAGGTCGTGTACAACGGCCGGCGGTACGACCTCCCGGCCTGGTCCATCAGCATCCTGCCGGACTGCAAGACCGCCGTCTTCAACACCGCCACGGTACGGCTGCTCAAGAAACAAACAGGGCAAGCAAGCCGGCGTCAACTAAACGAGGGCATGGCCTGACGAACCTGCTCTGACCGCTGTGGCGTGCAGGTGAAGGAGCCGTCGGCGCCGGCGAAGATGAACCCGGCGGGGGGCTTCGCGTGGCAGTCGTACAGAGAGGACACCAACGCGCTGGACTCGAGCGCCTTCACCAAGGACGGCCTGGTGGAGCAGCTCAGCATGACCTGGGACAAGTCCGACTACCTGTGGTACACCACCTAGTGAGTCACTGACGGACACCCCGACTGACCATCTCTGTCGACTCCATGAAACCATTCCTTGATCACTGCTGATCTCTTATTAACTTTACCCTGATTGATGCCCGTCGATGCAGCGTCAATATCGACTCGAGCGAGCAGTTCCTCAAGTCCGGCCAGTGGCCGCAGCTCACCATCAACTCCGCCGGCCACTCCGTGCAGGTGTTCGTCAATGGCCAATCCTTCGGTACTGTCTGAAACTCTGAATCTTTTTGTCCGATAACCGATATATGTCGATCAAATCGAGACTGAATGTTACTGTACTTACTTACTGATGAACATTTGTCCGTGTCCCAGGCGTCGCCTATGGCGGCTACAACAGCCCGAAGCTGACGTACAACAAGCCGGTGAAGATGTGGCAGGGCAGCAACAAGATCTCCATCCTCAGCTCCGCAATGGGCCTCCCCGTAAGTTTTGATCTCAGATTCAGGCTGCCATGGCCATGGCACCTGCACTGTCTCGGTCCTCAGGCCGTTTCTGACATGGTAAATCTCTGGCAGAACCAAGGGACCCATTACGAGGCCTGGAACGTGGGCGTCCTCGGCCCGGTGACGCTGTCGGGGCTCAACCAGGGGAAGAGGGACCTCAGCAATCAGAAGTGGACGTACCAGATCGGCCTCAAAGGCGAGTCGCTCGGCGTCAACTCCATCAGCGGGAGCTCCTCCGTCGAGTGGAGCAGCGCCACCGGCGCGCAGCCGCTCACATGGCACAAGGTCAGCGCCGGATCACCGCACCGCCGTCGACATTTCCACTGCCATTTCACTGAATATACTGCTGGTTCTGAACTGTTTTTTGGCTGCTGATCTGCAGGCATACTTCGCGGCGCCGGCGGGCAGCGCTCCGGTGGCGCTGGACATGGGCAGCATGGGGAAGGGCCAGATCTGGGTGAACGGGAACAACGCCGGCAGGTACTGGTCGTACAGGGCCTCCGGCAGCTGCGGCGCCTGCAGCTACGCCGGCACCTTCAGCGAGGCCAAGTGCCAGACCAACTGCGGCGACATCTCGCAGCGGTGGTACCACGTGCCGCGGTCGTGGCTCAAGCCCAGCGGGAACCTGCTCGTCGTGCTCGAGGAGTTCGGCGGCGACCTGTCCGGCGTCACGCTCATGACGAGGACGACGTGAGAAGCGGGAAGACGGGAGGGGGAAGAAGGCATGCATTCAGAAATTAATTGTGAATAATCTGGAGGAAGGGAAATGGATGGATGGAGGAAGAGGGCACGCGGATATATAAATCAATACATACGGCCTAGATACGGATACGATTGGTATACATACAGTCGTACAAAGACTAGTGGGTGTAGTATTTATTCATGGAGAGCTAAAAAAAGTGTTGGGCGGCGCGGCTGCCGGAACAGTAGCTCGGGTGCGGCGGCCGGCCGGCCGTCCTGCTGCTGCCGGTATAAGATCGTTGATCCAGTGTCGATCACTAATACTGTTTGGAGCCGTTGGTAGGCGGGTGGATCTGCTCTCAGGCCTGCGCACGCAAGTGCTTTCTAAAGTAAACTGAATCCCTTTTGGGGGAATTATTTTCTGAACCATTCGTTCCCTCTCAATATGTTCTTCAGAAGCTGCTGCTGGTATTGCCTGCTTCCATAACATGTTTGCATTGGAAAATTTATGCATTCTCCAAAGAGGCGTTGGAAAATTTGTGCATTGTCTAGAGAGGACTTGGGGCGTGCACCCAGACCTCCGTATACTCATTCATTTTGGCAGTCTTACGGTGTCACACTATTCCCGTATGCTTTTCCGCAGAACGATGAAATGCACAAACAAAAACTGCTCTTACATGTCCACGATGCAAATGTATTGTTTTTGGGAAAAGGTTCAAATAATAGAAAAGAATCAAAAGTTCAAATTAAGAATAGCAAAACAGTTTGATGATTATTTCAAAGAAATGTATTTCCCAAACCCCAAGTTTCTAATAATACAGACAAAGAAATCTATTACATAATTAAAACTATTATATAATTGAAACAAGAGCAAAAAAAGGCACGTTGTGGATCCACATACGCTAAAAATATCTACACCGTTAATATTTAATCTTGATGGCTAAAATCAAAAAAATTAAACGTTACATAGAGTATGCATGGTCACGTACACATAATTATCAACCATCGGACCACGTAAATATAATTTTGGAAGTACATGGCCAACATCTAAAAAAAGACACGCAAAAAAGCATACACAGGAAACAACAAGAGATCTAATAATAGGTAAAGCTTGCGTTGTGCATGTAAGAAAAAGAGTTTTCATTGTCTTTTTTTTGCGGGGTAGACGGGAGTTTTATTCCATAGAAATAGGGTTACAGTCAAGTGGCAAAACAAACCTTTTGTCCATAGCATTAGTCCTGGTCAGATTTTGAACCGGCACTAACGTGTTCATTAGTCCCGGTTCGTTCCGGACCTTTAGTCCCGGTTCGTAAACCGAGACTAAAGGGGGGGTGGCAGGCTGGTGTCAGCCTGGGCCCCACGATAACCTTTAGTCTCGGTTCATGGCACGAACTGGGACTATAGGCTCACCTTTAGTCTTGGTTTGTGTCTCGAACCGGGACTAAAGTTCCCCTATATGAACCCTTCGCCCAGCCCGAGCACACTCCTCTCTGTTCTTCCCCTTTCCTCTCCTCTATGTTCTTCCCCTCTTCCCCGAGCTCATTCTCCATTTTTGCCAAATTTTGTCAAGATTTGGAGGCACTCCATCCATCCAAGTGCTCACAAAGGTTAGCAACTTTGTCCTTTCATCTCTCATTGCTAGATTAGCTCCTACAATGCTCTATAAGTATAGTGATTTGTGGGTTTTAGTTTGGGAGTATTTATATATGGTAGTTTATTTGATTTATATGCAACTTGAGCTCAAATTAACTTCTTACTTTGCATGTGTAGGTGTGGTTTACTTAGTGCCTTCCCGTCCCCATCCTAACCATCATCGATCGCCCGCACTGTCCCGTCGCTGGCACCACCTTGGTGAGCCTCTTGTTCTTATCCTTTTTATAAAAAAATCATGTTTGTAAGATTTAGATAGTTACTTGTATAGTTTTCTTACCTATATGATTGTTTGTTATACATAGTGGCATGGTTTTGATATCCGTCCCCGTCGGCCCTCGTCCGGTTTATGATTCAGATGTGGTATATACTGTCTCTTTATAACTATTTGTTATATTTCGTGTTTATGACAATTATGCCCATCAAGTTGACATGGATATTTTTATCTAGGAGGTATGTGAACCGAAAATTCCAACATACATAGATATTCTTGTCAAGAAGTTAAATTTAGTTGAAAAAGAAAACGAGTATTTGAAAGAAAAATTGAAAAGAGTTAAAGAAGAGAAGATGAAACTGGAGTTGTATGTTGCCGATGTCGTCGATGATCACAAGATCAAGATGGATGCAATGCGCTTGAAGATTAGAAAATTTAAAAAATATGCCATTGATAGTGAGGCTTGGTATCACTATGATGTTGGATCAATTGTTACCTTAGTTGCGATGTTGGTCGCATTTGTTGTTGCATTTAAATGCTTTAGCTAGAGAGTTTGTATGTTGTTTTATGAGAACAAGTGTGTATGAACTTTATGTATGAACTTGTATTAATTTGCTCTTTTCGGTGTTGTGTAATGAAGATGAGCTGACAATGGATGTACGACGATCGATGCTCTCCCCAATTCATTAATGGCGTGCATACTTTTCTGGTTTCGGCTGAGGCAAACAAGCGGGCAGATGGTTTTATGTATTGTCCATGTGCTGGTTGTAAGAATGGTCGAAATTACTCTAACTCAAGAACCATTCACGTCCACCTGTTTGAGTCTGGTTTCATGTATGGCTATAACTGTTGGACCAAGCACGGAGAAAGAGGGGTCCTAATGGAAGAGAATGAAAAAGAAGAGGATGACGACAGCTATCCTGGCCATGGGTTCCATGAATACGATGGTACAACAATGGGGAAGAAGCTGAGCCGGCAATGCGGGAAGGAGCTGAAGAAAAGGCATCAGATGAGCCCGCTGATGATCTTGGTCGAGCCATTGCCGATGCAAAGAGAAACTGCGCAAGTGAAAAAGAGAAGCTGGAGTTGCAGCGCATGTTAGAGGATCACAAAAAAGGGTTGTACCCAAATTGCGAAGATGACAAGAAAAAGCTGGGTACCACACTGGAATTGCTGTAATGGAAGGCAGAGAATGGTGTATCTGACAAGGCATTTGAAAAGTTGCTGATAATGTTAAAGAAGAAGCTACCTGAAAGTGCGTTATATCGACTAGAGGGGGGGTGAATAGGCGATTTTTACAAATTCATCACCTGAGGAATTTGAAATGTGATGAATAAATTGCAGCGGAATAAGTACTCAAGTGCATGAAAAACATAGCAAATCATACTCAACTCAGCCCTTCCTAGAATGCGGTATTATCTGTCCCGATAAATAGATAATTCCAGGAGTAATAAATAGGAGTAAATTAAATAAAGTATTGATATAATTGGAATTACAGAAGCAAATACCAATTTACTAAAAAAAGAAAAAAGTATCTAATCGAAATCGAAAGAACTTTTTTTTAGGATTAAACAAAAGGGTTCGCAAATAAAAGCGCTAGTGCCACAACATAGTCATCATGATGAAATAAAACATGCACAGATTACAAGTAGCGTGATACAGGATAAGCAGTTGAGGAACAAGGTGACTTGAAGAATTTGAGGTGAGGAAATTGTGATAGTCTTTAATCCAAATTTTCAAATAGTAACGATCAAGTTCATCAACAGGTATACAAGTAAATGGAAGGGTTGAGGAAATAGAACCAGGTAGCTCGATGAAGACAATGGTTTGATGACCCAGTTCCAACTGCTGTGATAGCCGTACGTCTGGTTTGGAGCGGCCTGGTATTTAAACCAGAGGACACACAGTCCCAGGACACATAGTCCTTACCGTATTCTCCTTGAGCTAAGGACACACAGTCCTCGCCCAACACTCGTGGTAAGTCTTCAGGGTAGACTTCCAAAACCCTCACAAACTGGTCACCGGGCGATCCACAATTTACTGCTGGATGCTCTAGACCAAGGTCACTCCATGATCCCCAATTGACTGTAGGATGCACTAGACCATGACGCCTAACCGTCTGGAACATATACATTCTACAAAGGTAACAAGCGTTGATTCCACACAGGAACAGTCTCTTTAGTGATGATCAATCACTTTAGGTTTGGTGGTTTGGATTTTGGTTTTTCCTCACTGATGATTTTCTCTCAAAGTCCTCGGAGGATGGGTTTCTCTCAAATGACAAGTGTCAGTTCTCTCTCGGAGCAGCCAACCAACTAGTGGTTGTGGGGGGTGACTATTTATAGCCAGGGTGCTACCTGACATGATAAGACATAAAGGCCCCCAATGATATGACGGTTATGTGGATAAGATGATTGGGGACAACTGTTGCTAAGCACAACAACGGTTGGAATTTCGAACTACGGAAGTCCTTAGGCTTATCATATTCCTCACTTGTAGTCAATTCGTACTGGCAAAATCGTCTCTGTCACTAAAGAACTTGACTGAACCATAAGAGATTTCCAAAGGCTTCACTCGAAGGATTGGATAGGTTGAGGATTTTGAGTTGAGCATCAGTTGGAAAATTTCCGTAGTATTACCTCGCCCCCCTTTAACAGTATGGTGTTTCATATGACTCAAAGAAAGGAAATGAACTACGAAAACAAAAGTCTTCACGCTTCATAGTTCTCGTTCATATCTTCAAGGTCACACAAACTTCTTCATTTTCAAAGTCTTCAGGGAATACCAAAGTCTTCAGTTGAAGACATACATTTTTGGGGGTCGGTAATCTTTGAATATATCAAACTCATCATCGACTTATAGAGCGTGTGTACACTCATAAACACATTAGTTCCTTAACCTATAAGTCTTCAATACACCAAAATCACTAAGGGGCACTAGATGCACTTACAATCTCCCCCTTTTTGGTGATTGATGACAAATAGGTTAAGTATTCAACGGGAATAAAAATATGAAGTGTAAGTACTAAGTTTGAGGAATTTGATTGCAAGATATAGAAGAACTCCCCCTGAAGATGTGCATATTTGAGGAATTTGCTTTGGACTGCAAATGCACATGGCAGGTTAAAAACATGGAGAACTCTCCCTTTATCTTGTAATTCATACACGCATTAACATATGATATGAAGAATTTGAAATGCATGATTAAAATGGTGTCTGATGAAATTCAACATGCATGCATTAAGGTACTTGAGGAAATAGGCATGTGGAAAGCAGTTCAAAAGGCATGATGAAAATGGTGTCTCACGAAATTCAGCATGCATGCATTAAGGTACTTGAGGAAATAGGCATGCGGAAAGCAGTTCAAAAGAGTCAGACCACCATCAGACTTAAGTTTACAACTCAACCAACAAAAGCTTCAGAAGAGCGAGAGTTGTAATTTAAACAAAAAAACAGCCCATATATAGAGATCTGCTTGAAGACTAACTCAAAATTTCTCCCCCTTTGTCATCAAAGACCAAAAGGGACGAAAACTGAGGACTAACGCCCCTTGTAGAATTTCATCTTGAAGGTGATGAAGGAGCGCCAACGTTGTCGGGGTCGTTTGTCGATGCAGTGCCCGTCGTAGTGTTGTCAATATCCTCAGCTTCATCCACTTCGCGCGATGAAGAATATGAGCTTGTTACCAGCTGAGGAACTTGAAATTTCTTGAATTTCTTCTAAGGAGGACGAGCCCAGTCAAGGTTTTGCTCAAGATTCATCTCCTTCAATTCCTCAGGAGTCTTGAGATGAGACATAATGGCCCAAGTGCGGTTGAAGACTTCATGGAGGTAGTATTGGTTCTTCCTCACAGCATTGTGCATGACAGTCATGTCTCAAAGAATTGAATCAAACTAACGCTTGACCCACTCGTGGTTGCGGTCAAACTTGTGATGAAGACTTATTAGAAGTTCACGATCAATCATCACACGAGGGGCAGACTCTCGAGGCTTTTGCGCTGAGGCTTTTGCAACAGAGTCCTAGGTAGTAGTGTCATCATTGGTGGAGTAAGATGCAGCTTTGTGAAACTGACCATCCAATGGACGAGTACCTTCATCAGTGACATCTTTGCCTTTTCCTACAACTGAGGCAAATGTGTGTTTGAGGACTTTAATGGGAGGCAGAAATCCGAAGTGATTCTGAAAGTCAGCCTTGAAGGGAATTGAAGACCTAGATCTGATGAATTTCATGATCCAGGGAGCATAAGGCTTCAATTCAAATGGGGCTGAAGCTGCATTCGCCAAAGTCCTCATGAAGAAATCATGGAAATGTATGGGAATCCCATGAATTATGTTGAATATCATGTTCTTCATGATTCCCTCCACTTCTTCTTCATAGTTGTGGCCCTTCTGAGGACTGAGGGTATTGGTCAGAATGCGATAGACCGTCCTGGGCACATAGAGCAAATCCTTCACAAGGAAGGTAGTCCTTTGAGGTTTTCCAGGAGCCAAGGGATTCATCAACACTTGCATCGTGTGGTTGGGCAGAGCAGGTTCATCAAATAGGCATCTTGCTCCTTCTGAAGGGATTGGAACTAGGACTGATCGGAGCAGTTCAGAGGCTGGTGCAGTGTAGTGAGTAGATCCAGTCATCTAGCCCAAGATCCAAGAGTTGATGTCAGAAGCATCACCTGTGATGTGCAAGGTGGCATAGAATTGAAGAATCAGCTCTTCATTCCAATCACAAATGTCCACACTGAGTGGAAGAATTCCTCCATCGTGAAGAACTGCGAGCACCGGTGTGAAGGACGGTATTGTTTCCATATCCGCATGAGGAATTTGATGGTGCTCGAAGACTTTCTTCTTGTCAAACAGTACTGATGCATAATAGTTCATCTAGATAGGTGTCCAGAATCTGGTGCGACCGGCTCTAGCTGAGTCATAAGGATTTGGCCCAGTGAAGAAGATGTGCTCGTTGAAGAAATTCGTTTTGATGAATTTGGGGCGCTTTGAGCCTTTGAATGGCATCTTGGGCTTCGGCTGAAGGTTTGTCTTGAAGCGGCCCACAATCTCCTTAGGCATAGGAGGAACTTCTTCAGAGTGAGGAATTTGCAAAGCAGTTTCCTCAATGGCAGTTGTAGCAACAATTTCCTTAGCTGATGCAGCTGGAATATCTTCTGTGATAGTTGCAACCAAGTCATCAGATCATGTATGAATTTCTTCAGTCTGGGCTGGAGACTGAGGAATTTGTGACAGAGGAGTGGTCATTGCGGAATTTGGGTGTGCAGCTTCCCAATATTCATCATTGATAACATGTGTTGTGTTTCCAGTGTCCATGTCCTCATCAATTTCTTCAACGCCGGCCTCTTTAGCAGTCAACTAAGGCTGGGGTGATGATACCTGTGGGGTTGAAGCATTTGCTTCTACTTCAATTTCTTCATCAATCTACTCTAAGGTAGCAACAGACTGATCCTTTCCTTCTTGGTCATCATTTGGAATGACATAGTCAACACCAAATGGTATAATTTCATAGGCTGGCACGGAGCTGATAGGAGTTGCATCGATAGGTTCTGTTGAACAACTTGGCAGTGTCTTCAATTTCTTCGCTGTTGGAGAATCTGAAGTTGATGCTTTTCTCTTCAATGCCTTCTTCTCCATAGCCTTTGTTTTCTTCGCTTCTGATGCAGAAGGAAGGTTGATGTTCTTCCCTCTTGAGGATTTTGCAGATTCTGCAGAGGATGAAGGAGGAGCATTTTCTTCAGGCACAACTGATACAGTCGCCCTTGTGGTCTCAATTTCATCAGGCATAGCAAAAGTTTCAGCTGTCCTGGCAATTTTTTTAGGCGCAGCAGTGGAGGTTGCCTTGGTAGGTTCTTTAGCAGTCTGAATTTCTTCAACTGCGCTTGCAGTTTCTTCAGCGGGCTGAGCAGATTCTTCAGCCTGAGGGATTTGAGGTTGTGATCGAGCTGCAACCCTTGAGTTATGGTCCTTGATGGGTTTATCAGCCACTTTGAGGAAACAAGCTTTGGCGCCTTGCCAATCTGCATAATATCTGTTGAAGTTATCACTGAGGTCTTTGATCTCAGACTACATCTTCACAAATTCCTCAGGAGAAAGCCTCAGAACATTCTTGTTTAAGTAGTGCTCTTTCTTGTACTGAGACTTCTTGGTTTGTCTGGCCTTCTCATACTTCCACTTTTCTTCAGCTATGAAGGCAGTGAGAACATGATCTGGACCAGGAGGCGGCTTCAAATCATCAATTGGCATGTTGGGATCCTTCTGCCAGATATCAACGAAGTTCAGCACCATCTTAGGATCCAACCAGAGAGGAATTTGAGTGCCCTTTGCTCGAGCCACTCGTTCTTGCTTGTTTCTGATGATTGCCGCTAGTTCCTCATCATCAGCTTCATCATCTGAAGAATCTGATGGTATTTTGAACACCACTTTTTTGGTTGAGGACTTGGTCGAGTGCCGCGTCTAGCAATAGCTTTCATTTTCATCAGAGAAGGAGTGGTTGAAGAATATGCTTGGGCTGATGAACTTGCAGAGACCCTTGAGGCAATTGAGAAGCCCTCGGTCCTCTGGCATGTTCCAAGGTGCACAGGGGTTGAGGACTTTATGGCAGCAGCTGACAATTGTGCAGCTACTAAAGGCATTGCTAAGGCCTTTGAAGACTTTGCTTGAGGAGTCTGTAGTGATGATTTTGAAGCTGAGGACTTGGACTTCTCAGCAGACTTCTTCAGAATTGATTTCTTCGAAGCACTAGCAGAGGCTCTGAGAGAGGCAGCAATAGCAGAGTCTTCATTGAATTTCTTCACAGCCTCTTTAGCCTTCTTTGCCAGCTTGGCTTGTTGTCTTTCCCATTCTTGAGGAAAGTCATTACCAATTTTGAGACTAGTGGGATCAGCTGTTTGGTTTGGAGCCAAGGGTGGCCTGTTGCATGGGGGTTTAGCAGCGAATTTCTTCATGTACTTGGGAGTGACATAGTGGTATTCTTTCCACTCCTGTGCCCATCTCCTCTCATTTTTCTGAATGCGAATCTTTCACTGCTTTGTTGTTTCTTTGCCATGAGTTTCTTCATCTGGAGTGCAATATTCCTCATACAGTTCATCAGGTATTTCAAAAGCAGTTTGCACTTCAGGTTTCTTTCCACCTATCTATGGCCTTTTCCCATCAGCCATTTTCTTCGGCTGAGGATTCTGAACTTTTGAGGATTCTGAGGAAGTGTGCAAATTTTCTTCAAGGAATGCTGCAAATGAGTTAAATTGATGAGAACCTAGTGATTCATCAGCAGACATTTTGTACCTGTGAACAGAGTATAGGTGCAAGGAATTTGAAGAGGTCATATGCGTTCTCAGAAATTTTCAAAATGCAGCAAGTTGAGGAATTTTGACCATAGATGTCTTGAGGAATTTCACTAAGTGTTCTTGTCTTAGGTTCCAGAGTTGTGCAATTTTTGAGGATCCACACAATTGAGGAATCTTGAAGAAAATCATAACTTAGGAAAAACATCAAGGGAATGAACATCTAAGGTGCTTTAGAATATGATTCTTGAAGAATAAACACCTTTGAGGATTTTGTGGAAAACATGAAGATCAAATAGGGGTAGTAAAGTCAGATTTTATTTACCCTGATGAAGAACACGACGAACAGTGAGATGAAATCAGGGAAGTTCGTCCGTCCGGATCTCCCACGCTCTAACTTGGCAGAGGAAGACGTCTATAGCGGCGGCAGAGTGAAGATTTCCGCGGCCGATGCGAGTACAGTGATGGCGAGGTCGAGGCAGTGAAGCTCTTCCACACCGGCGACGATGATTTTAACGGTGGCGCTAGGTTTGAGCTCGGGAGAGAGTAGGAGTGAGGAGTAACCGAGCACAGTGAAAGGGAAGGGGTATTTATAGCGGAGGTGAAAACCAATCTGCCCGAAGATTTTGGACCAGATTGCCCCTGACCCTTGCTCTCCATGCGCCATGTGTCACCCACGTTCTGAGTAGTGGAGATAGTGGGGGATCGTGGGTTATCCAGTCATGGGAATCGGAACGGTTTGAGCGAGAAGCACCGAAATTTTGATAGTGAGAATTTTAAAGTTTCCGTTCGTAAATTCTTCAACTGTCAAGGACACAGTGAAGACTTTGAACGAGTTTCAAAGTAGAACGCATATGAAGAATTTGTGAACAGACTGGGTTGAGTTTAGCATAGTGGGGGAAAGGTTCCGATCACATTCACTTAGATGAAAATCATCCTGAAGAATTAGCAATAAGTGAATGCTGTTGAGGACATTGAAAACTCATATATATATATATATATATATATATATATATATAGTCAATGAATAACATGAGTTTCATAGTTTGAAGAATATGAAAAGTTGAGGAATTTGCAAACTTGAGGAATTTGAAAATTTGAAGAATTTGCAAAATGACGAAATACTCCACTTTGAAGAATTTCAACTATGTTTGGTGGCGTGACCCACCGTATAAGAATGATGATTTCAGACACCGCATACAATTGTCGTAGGGTTCTGAGAATCAAATTCTTCATTAATTTCTTCACACTTAGAGTGTTATTCTTCATTGATTGAAGAAAAACGTTACTTCGTGTGTTGCACATCTAAGCCATCAATTTTGCATAAGTGTTAGGATGTGTGTATTTTCAAAGAACATTCGAAGATTCTAAGATATTTAATGGAAACTTGCAAAATCTCTTTTCATCCAAGGGCTTTGTGAAGATATCGGCCAGTTGCTCTTCAGTGGGAATGTGGTCGATGGAGATTGCCCTTGAGTACACGATCTCGAAGAAAATGATGACGAATCTGGATAAGCTTGGTCTTGGAATGTTGAACTGGGTTGTAAGCAATGTTGATGGCACTCTCGTTGTCACAATAGAGAGGCATATTCTTCACCTTGATGCCATAGTCCTTGAGGGTTTGCTTCATCCACAACAACTGAGCACAACATGAACCAGCAGCAATGTACTCTGCTTCAGCAGTAGATAGTGGCACGCAGTTCTGCTTCTTTGAGGACCAACAGACTAAGGATCGTCCAAGGAAATGACATGTGCCTAAGGTTGACTTGCGATCCACATGATCTCCAGCATAGACAGCATCAAAGTATCTGACGAGGTGAAGATTTGAGCCCTTGGGATACCATAATCCAAGTGTTGGTGTGTGAGCTAAGTATCGAAGAATATGTTTCATAGCTTATGGTGTGATTCCTTCGGTGTTGCTTGGAATCGGGCACACATGCAAACACTTAGTATAATATCAGGCCTAGATGCACATAGATACAATAAAGATCCAATCATGGAGCGATATACCTTCTAATCGAAATCTTTACCATTTTTGTCAGTGTAGAGGTGGCCTTTTGAAGGCATTGGAGTTTTAATGCCTTTGCAGTCTTGCATGTCGAATTTCCTCAGAACATCCTTGAGGTATTTCTCTTGAGAGATGAAGATGCTATTGTCTTGCTGACGAATTTGAAGACCTAAGAAGAATTTCAACTCTCCCATCATAGACATTTGATACTCTTCACTCATCATATAGGCAAATTCATCACTATAACGTTTGTCAGTATAGCCAAAGATAATATCGTCTACATATATTTGGCATATGAACAGTTCATTGTCATAGGATTTAGTGAAAAGAGTTGGGTCGAGTGAACCGGGTTTGAAGCCTTTCTTCATGAGGAATTCCTTCAGAGTATCGTACCATGCCTGAGGGGCCTGCTTGAGGCCATAGAGGGACTTGTTGAGTCTGAAGACTTTGTTAGGATGCTTAGGGTCTTCAAAACCTGGGGGTTGAGCGACATATACTTCTTCCTCAATCTTACCATTGAGGAATGCACTTTTCACATCCATTTGATATAATATGATATCATGATGGTTAGCATAAGCAAGCAATATGCGAATAGCTTCAAGTCTAGCAACAGGTGCAAAAGTTTCATCAAATTCAATTCCTTCAACCTCTGTGTAGCCCTGAGCTACAAGACAAGCCTTATTCCTTACCACAAGGCCATTTTCATCTTTCTTGTTGCAGTAGATCCACTTGGTACCTATGATATTATGCTTGCGAGGATCTGGCTGCTTGACAAGTTCCCACACATTGTTGAGCTTGAATTGATGCAATTCCTCTTGCATAGCTTGAATCCACTCAGGCTCCTTGAATGCTTCCTCAACTTTGGTGGGCTCTATGATAGAGACAAAAGCAAAGTGCCCACAAAAGTTAGTTAAATGTGAAGCTCTTGAGCGACTGAGGGGACCTGGTGCATTGATGTCGTCGATGATTTTGTCAATCTGCACTTCATTTGCAACTCTTGGATGAGCAGGTTGACATGGGTGAGGATTTTGTTCAGCACCATTTTCTTCAGGTGTACCAGCATGAAAGTCTTCATTGGTTGGAATGACTTCATCAGTAGATTGAGGTTCTTTAGTGGGTATGAAATCTTCAGTAGCCTTCGGCTTAATGGATTCCTCGAGAGACTTTTCATCTAGCACAGAAGGCAGGTGCTCTCTTTGCGAGCCATCAGTATCATCGAACCGCACATCTACAGTTTGAACAACCTTTTGGTGGTAGGTGTTGAAGACTCTGTAGGTGTGTGAGTCCTTTCCGTAACCAAGCATAAAACCTTCATGTGCTTTCGGTGCAAATTTAGAACTATGGTGATGATCTCTAATCCAGCATTTTGCACCAAAGACTTTGAGATAACTTACATTGGGTTTCTTGCCAGTCATAAGTTCATATGAGGTCTTCTTGAAGAAATTATGAAGATATACCCTGTTGATGATGTGGCAAGCTGTATCAATTGCCTCGGGCCAGAAGCAATGATGAGTCTTGTATTCATCAAGCATGGTGCAAACCATCTCAACAAGAGTCCTGTTCTTGCGCTCCATGATGCCGTTCTGCTGAGGAGTATATGGGGCAGACAACTCATGAGTAATACCAAGTTCATCAAGATATTCATCAAGATTTGTGTTCTTGAACTCAGTCCCATTATCACTCCTGATATGCTTGATCTTGACGCCAAAGTTTGTTGAGGCCCTTGAAGCAAATCATTTGAAGACATCCTGCACTTCAGACTTGTACAGAATAATATGCACCCAGGTGTAACGAGAGTAATCGTCAACAATGACAAAGCCATACAAACTTGAAGAATTTGTTAGTGTGGAATAATGAGTGGGGCCAAAGAGGTCCATGTGAAGCAATTCAATGGGTCGAGTCGTGGTCATGATTGTCTTCGAGGGATGCTTGGATCTAGTCATCTTCCCAGACTCACATGCACCACAGAGGTGGTCCTTGAGGAATTTGACACCTTCAATGCCAATGACATGCTTTTTCTTCACGAGCGTGTGCAAGTTCCTCATACCAGCGTGTCCAAGTCGTCGATGACACAACCTGCCTTCTCAAGACTTTGCAAGTAGGCACCTGGCAGGCTGAGGACCTGTAGAGAAATCAACAATATACAAGTCTCTTTCCTAAAGCCTTCAAAGACTTTGGATTTGTCAGATTCTATGATGACAACACAATGATATTTTCCAAAGATAACAATCATATCAAGATCACAAAGCATTGAGACAGACATGAGGTTGAACCCAATGGATTTGACAAGCATTACCTTATCCATGTGTCGGTCCTTTGAGATTGCATGCTTAGCTAGACCCAATACCTTGCTTTCTTCCTTTGTCAGCGTAGGTGATATGCTTCAGATGAGATGGAGAAAGTGGCAAATTCATCAGTAGATTCTTGTCACCAGTCATGTGGTTTGTGCATCCACTGTCGAGGACCCACTCAGTAGCTTTTGGAGGTTCATCCTGCAGATGAATTAGTACAACTTACGAACTCATATACTTCATAGTGAACAATATGACATCAAATTCATCGGGCAGAATTTCATCACACAATATAGCGAGTAAAGCAGTGTGAGGACGTGAGAAATGAGGAATTCATTTCTGCATGATTAGCTTGCGTCCTTTCAAGCATTTCCTCAGGTCTCCTGCAAATTCATCAGACGTTCAAGTTCATCTGGAGACCTGACCCCGCATAAGAGATTAGTTCAATTTCTTCACCACCCACATATGGAGGGGTGACTAAGAGTTCATCATTCTGCGAGCACCATATGAGAAGGGAGGCATTGAAGCTAGTGCGCTTCGTTTCACAGGACGAGGGTTAGAGTACTCATATGAATAAGCAGAAATTCTTCGAGGACTTATGAACATAATGATTTGAAAAATAATGCACATATTTAGAACTCTTAGATTTTCCCCTGAAACAGATGCATTAGCACTAGAATGATATTTTTGACCATTTGAGGAATTTGGTCCAAGTGAAGACTTTGGTCCATATGAGGAATTTGATCTGGGGTTCCTGTTCTTCATGAGTGGTGCCGTGAGGACATTCAGTTGAAGATTTTGTAAGCAACTCTTAGGAACCCAAATTTTCTTCATAGGTGAACTGTTCCTGTAGTTAGTTCCAACAAATCTGGCAAATACTTCACCTTTCTGGTTCTTGAAGAATTTGTAGTTGGAATCAAGTGACTCATCAGAGGAATATGAAGTTTCACAAGTAAAGCCAGATAAATTGGATGGATCTACAGGAGGTCCTTTTGCAGCAACCCATGAGGTTTTGCGGTACTATTCAGGTGTCCAGTAAGATCCATCAGCATTGAGTTTCCTCTCAAATGCAATACCCTCTTTCGTAGGGTTCCTGTTCAGAATCTGCTTTTTGAGGACATCACAAAGGGTTTGATGCCCTTTGAGACTTTTGTACATGCCTGTCACATAAAATTCCTTCAACCCCGCATTTTCGTAAGTGATACTTGTGGTATCGTCAGATGAGGAATTTGTGACCATGGGAATAGTTGAAGAATTTGCAGAAATATAAGCATTTGAACATTCAGGTAAAGAATTAGCAGTTTCACGTTCGATGCATTTCAAACAAGGTGGAACAAACTGTTCTTGAGCGGTACTGATCTGTTGAGCCAGTAAGGAATCGTTTTCCCTTTGGAGATCCTCATGAGCAACTCTTAGTTTATCAAGATATTGCTTTCTTTGAATAAATTCATAAGAAAGCTTCTCATGATCGGCTAAGAGAGCATTATGATGACTCTGAAGGTTATCATACTTTGTTTGGAGACTTTTGAGATCATCATATAGAGTTTGAGTCCGATCCACTTCCTCATTCAACAGATCATCGCTTTTGTCTAGCATTTTCTGAAGCTTTTCAAGTGCACTTTGTTGCTTAGTGGCAATACTAGCAAGTTTGGCATAGCTAGGTTTCACATATTCATCAGATTCACCATCACTTGATTCAGAGGAGGAGTGATGCTTGTGTACCTTGGAACCTTTAGCCATGAAGCAATAGGTGGGAGCATAATCATCATTGCTAACGTCAGAGTCGTTGGAGTAGTCATTTTCTTCATCGTTGAAGATGGACTTGCTAACGAAAGCAGTGGTGAGAGCAAGGCTAGCAACACTAGATTTAGACTCCACCTCAGATTCTTCCTCATCTTCATATTCTTCATATTCTTCTTCTGAGTCCATTTCCTTGCCAATGAAAGCCTGAGACTTTCTGAAACCATTCTTCTTATGCGTTGAGGACTTTGAAGATGAGGACTTTGAAGATTTCTTCTTTTTCTTCGAGTCATCAGAACTGTAGTCCTTGTACTTCTTCTTCTTCTTTGATTCTTTTTCCCAGAGAGGACAGTCAGAGATAAAGTGACCAGATTTCTTGCATTTGTGACAAGTTCTCTTCTTGTAGTAGTCTGAGGAATTTGATTTCCTCAAGCCACTTTTTGATGACTTTCCAAACTGTCCTCTCCTTGAGAACTTCTGGAATTTCCTCATGAGCATTGCCAGCTCCTGACTAAGTTCTTCAAGATCACCAAGGCTACTATCAGAATCTTCGTCTTCGGATGAGGAAATTGCTTTTGCCTTCAGAGCACAAGATCTTCCATAGCTTGGCCCGTAGAGGTCTCTCTTCTCAGCTTGTTGGAATTCATGAGTATTGAGTCTCTCAAGAATATCATCAAGATCAAGTGACTTGTAGTCTCCACGCTCTTGAATCATCAAAGCCAGTGTATCGAATGAGGAATCAAGAGAACTCAGCAGTTTCTTCACCACGTCATGGTCGGCGATGTCAGTGGCACCCAGTGCTTGAAGCTCGTTGGAGATATCAGTGAGACGATCAAAAGTTTGCTGAACATTTTCATTGTCGAGTCTTTTGAAGCAAATGAAGAGATTGTGAAGAACATCAACACGAGAGTCACGTTGAGTGGAAACACCTTTGTTGACTTTGGACAACCTATCCCAGATAAGCTTAGCAGACTCCAAAGCACTCACTCTGCCATATTGACCTTTGCTCAAATGACCACAAATATTATTCTTCGCTTAAGAATCAAGTTGCTTGAATCTCTTCACATTAGCAGCGTTGATCGTGGGAGTAACAGAGGGAACACCGTTTCCACAACGTACCAGAGATCATTGTCAATAGCTTCAAGATGCATGCGCATCTTGTTCTTCCAGTAGGGGTAATCCGTCCCATCGAAGGTAGGACAACCTGCAGAAACCTTGATCATACCTATAGTCGACATAACTAGAACTCCAGGCGGTTAAACAAAAATCACACATAACACGGGAGTACCTTGCTCTGATACCAATTAAAAGTGCGTTATATCGACTAGAGGGGGGTGAATAGGCGATTTTTACAAATTCATCACTTGAGGAATTTCAACTTGAGGAATTTGAAATGTGATGAATAACTAGTAGCGGAATAAGTACTCAAGTGCATGAAAAACATAGCAACAACATAGTCATCATGATGAAATAAAACATGCGGAGATTACAAGTAGTGTGATACAGGATAAGCAGGTGAGGAACAGGGTGACTTGAAGAATTTGAGGTGAGGAAATTATGAAAGTCTTTAGTAAAATTCTTCAAATAGTAACGATGGATTTCATCAATAGGTATACAAGTAAATGGAAGGGTTGAGGAAATAGAACCAGGTAGATCGATCAAGACAATGGTTTGATGACCTAGTTCCAACTGCTGTGACAGTCGTACGTCTGGTTTGGAGTGGCCTGGTATTTAAAGCAGAGGACACACAATCCTGATAATCCGCAAGGAATCATCATAGGATTTCCAAAGGTGGAAGTATAAGTATGGAGTGTCGAACCCACAAGGAGCTAAAGGTAAGATCAATATTCTCTCAAGTCCTATTTGCCACTGATACGACTCTACGTACATCGAACGTTTGCTACCATCTAGAAAAGAGAAATAAAACTACGTTGTGGGTATGAAGAGGATAACTTTGCATGATATCGGAGAACTAAAATATAAATATAGGTGATGTTATCATAATATTACAATATATTACAAATAGCGACTGTGGAATAATGATGGGTCGGTGTGCGGAATTATCCTAGGCAATTGTTAACAAGATCGGAAATCATTATTGCAATTTTATATGAGGGAGAGGCATAAGCTATCATACTTTCTCTACTTGTATCATATGCACTTATGATTGGAACTCTAGCAAGCATCCGCAAGTACTAAAGATCATTAAGGTAAAACCCAACCATAGCATTAAAGCATCAAGTCCCCTTTATCCCATATGCAACAACCCCCTTACTCGGATTTATGCTTCTGTCACTCAAGCAACTCACTATAAGCGAATCATGAACGTATTGCAACACCCTACATCACAAATCCTTCACGTGTGCGCGACACGGAAGGCACCATAGGACAGAACCAAAATAAACATACAACTCAAACCAATCTAGATCATCAATCAACCCAAAGGACAAAAGTAATCTACTCAAAACATCATAGGATGGCAACACATCATTGGATCATAATATGTAGCATAAAGCACCATGTTCAAGTAGGTGATTACAGAGAGGTGCGGGAGAGTGGACCGCTAAAAGGAGATGAGGATGGTGATGAAGAAGGTGATGTTGATGAAGACGATCACCACGGCGATGGTTCCTCCGATGGCACTCCGCCACCATCGGGAGAGAGGGGGAGAGGTTCTCCCCCTTGTGCTTCCTCCTCCATGGCCTCCCCTCTCTGTGGGGAGAAGTTATCCCTCTAGTCCTTGGCCTCCATGGTGTTGATAGCCCCACCGGGACGATGAAGATGGCCTCCGGTGATGGTGACCCCCTCTGGCAGGGTGCCGGAGAGGGCCAAGATCAGTTTTTCGTGGCTCTGGAGGTGTGCGACGGCGGAACTCCCGATCTAGATTTTTCTGAGGTTTTTGGTATTTATAGGAATTTCTGGCGTTGGTTCCACGTCTAGATGGTTCCCGAGGAAGTCCCAAGCCAGGGGGACGCGCCCTAGGGGGGGCGCCCCTGTGGCTTGTGGCTTCCTTGGCCTTCCTCTCCGATGACTCTTCGCTCCAGTGTTTTTTATATTTTCCAAAAATATTCTCCGTAAATTTTGAGTTCATTCTGAGAACTTTTATTTCTGCACAAAAACAACACCATGGTAGTTCTGCTAAAAACAGCGTCAGTCTGGGTTAGTTCTAATAAAATCATACCAAAATCATATAGAATTATTGTAAACATGGAATGCATACTTCATAAATTATAGATATGTTGGAGACATATCAGCATCCCCAAGCTTAATTCCTGCTCATCCTCGAGTAGGTAAATGATAAAAGAAATAATGTATGAAGTGTGAATGCTAGCAAGTGCACAAGTTTGACCAATGATAATTCCAATCACTTTTTCTAGCATCAATACAAACCATAAACAGTAGCTCATCTCATAAAACTTCTCATGATCAAGTAACAAGATATTCACATATTTAAAGTATAGACCAGAAAGTTTCTTGAAAACCAGCAAACCATATTCCTAGTCATCGAACCATTGCAATTCATCTTATTTTCAGGAAGGGTCTATGTAAGATCTTTGATTTAGCAAGTTCCACATACTCAACTATCATATAGTCTTCCATGATTATTGACACTCAAAGCATATTTTTAGAACAAATAGCATCCATCGAACACAGAGAAAGATAGGGGCTTAATGTTTCGCCTCCCAACTTATTTATCATATAAATAATTGTCAACAATAATAATTCATGATCAAATATATTTGTGTGGATATATATGTCTAGATCATTCCCCAACACATGACGCTTGCCAAGAGAAAAAGGCAAAATATAGGAAGTGGTGAAGATCACCATGACTCTTGCATAAAGGTAAATACTAGAAAGTAAAAGATAGGCCCTTCACAAAGGGAAGCAGAGGTTGTCATGCGCTTTTTTTTTTTGGATGTGCAAACCTCTTAATGCAAAGGAACGTCATGTTGTATTGCCCTTTGTGATAGCAACCTTTATTATGCAGTCCATCGCTTTTATTTCTTTACCATCGCAAATTCGTACAACGCTTATTTTCCCTTACAATAAAAGATCATACATATTTAGGAGCAATTTTTATTGCCTTTTGCACCGATGACAACTTACTTGAAGGATCTTACTCAATCCATAGGTAGGTATAGTGGACTCTCATGGAAGAACTGATTGAAGGCTGTTTGGATGCACAAGTAGTATTTCTACTTGGTGCGGAAGTTTTGGTTAGTATGAGGTGTAAGCAAGCACCACATGTTGGCGGATCCATAACAATATAACTTCTATACAAATATACCCAAACATAAATCATTAAGTTGTCTTCCTTGTCCAACTTCAACTAATTTTCTCAAGTTTGAAAATAGTTAATGGGCATTCACAATCATAGAAGATCTCCAAGATAGTATATTTATATGTGAAATCTCTCTTCCTTCAATATTCTTTCATGGATTGTTCAAGTGACGAATGCGGTGTTTGCTAACTTTCAATAAATTTCACCACCTATACTTATTATGTGTGAAGTCATTACTCCCCATGGGATAAGTATATGAAGCATTTTTAATTTCAGATTTCTGATATTAAATTCATTCAACCATTTACTCATAGGATATAAGTGAAGCACGAGAGTGAATGAAAAACTACTCCAAAAGGATATAAGTGAAGATCAATGCGTAGTCAATTAGTTAAATAGCCATGTGAGGACTCTCTCTTATTAAAAATTTCAGATCCAATAATTTTATTGAAACAACAAACAAAATTAAAATGGCACTCCAAGAATAGCATGCATCATGTGAACGAATAAAAATTTAGGCTCAACATAGGCTAACTGATAATTGTTGATGAACAAAGGTGGGATGCATAGCATCCCCAAGCTTAGATACTTGAGAGTTCTTGAAATATTTTCTTGGGATGCCTTGGGCATCCCCAAGCTTGAGCTTTTGTATCTTGTTCAATCCTCTAATATCCCAGTTTCACCTATTCTCAAAAACATCATCCACACAAAACTCAAAAAGAACTCGTGAGATAGGTTAGTACACATAAGAACAAATCAACACTTCATGTACTGCCAAGACAAGTTTCACAATAATTTTCAAACATTAGGTACTGTATATCATCATTTCCACAATTTATATCTACCAATAAAGGCTATGGAAACCATAGGATAAGTAGATAACAAAACTATGACAACAATCTGTCCAACCAAAACAGTCTGCAGCAATTTATTATAACAATGTACCTCTGTAACTCAAAAAAATATCATAATTTAGGACATGCTAAGGCATTTATATGAAAACACTATGTAAAA
Source organism: Hordeum marinum (assembly GCA_022496015.1). Lineage (NCBI taxonomy): Eukaryota > Viridiplantae > Streptophyta > Magnoliopsida > Poales > Poaceae > Hordeum > Hordeum marinum. Next base: position 415,942,212 of record CM039678.1, on the reverse strand, counting down.
ATTTCGTAAACATTCCGCGTTCCAGTAAAATATGAAAATTCAAACACTACAGCAAAAGTTTCTGTTTTTTACACAACACACATCAAACATGCAAAGCAAGCATGCTAAGGCAATTCTTGAAACTTTTTATTGAAAAAAAAGATTATAAATAACACCTAACAGGGAACAACAAAATAAAATGACAATCCAATAAAAACTCATATTATGTGACGAATAAAAATATAGCTCCAAGTAAGATATACCGATAGTGTTGAAGACGAAAGAGGGGATGCCTTCCGGGGCATCCCCAAGCTTAGACGCTTGAGTGTTGCTTTAATATTACCTTGGGGGTGCCTTGGGCATCCCAGATCTTAGGTTCTTGCCACTCCTCATTCTCGTCATATTGGTATCTCACCCAAAACTTGAAAACTTCAATCACACAAAACTTAACGGAACTTTGTGAGAAGGGTTAGTGTAATAAAGATAGATAATTCACTTAGGTACTGTCAAGACAAGATTCACAATTATTCCCACATGATACGTACTGTATTCCATCATTCCCACAATTTATATTACTCAATATAATCTATAGGAACACTTGAAACAAGCAAACTATACATGCAAAATAGAATCTGTCAAAAACAGAACAGTCATGGTCCCTAAATTTACAAATTATGAAAAATTAGAACAACTAAATTAATTTTCATATAAATGTTGTGTAAAAATTTCATAATTGTTTGATGCTCCATTAAAATCATATAATTCATATACTGGACGCAAAACTTTCTGTTATTGCACAGAATCAAACAAGCAAGTATCCACACTATCCCAAAGGCTTTACTTGGCACTTTATGGAAATAAAAGGCACAAAACATGATTAATACAGTATCTTAATCATGTGAACACATCAAAACATAAAGTAAAAGTGTTGGGTTGTCTCCCAACAAGCGCTTTTCTTGCCTTTTTAGCTAGGCATGATATTTCAATGATACTCTTCCAAGCCAAATTCTGATGATCATTTTATCCATACTCTGAAAGATATAAGTGAAGTTCATAGAGAATTCTACAATTAATATAGATTAACCAATATCCAAGATCAAAATATATAAGTGAAGCACATGAAGCATTCTATAAAGCCATACTCAAAAGATTTAAGTGAAGTGCATGAAGCATTCTACAAAGCCATACTCAAAAGATTTAAGTGAAGCACAAAGAGCATTCTATAAAGACATACTCAAAAGATTTAAGTGAAGCGCATGAAGCATTATAAAAATCAATGAAGGACTAACTCATAGTAGAAGGGTGCATAAATGAAAAGAAAAACACTAAGGAAGCATATCATGTGAACAAAACAAAAACCGAGGTATACCGATATTTGTTGAAGAATAAAGATGGGATGCCTTCTGGGGCATCCCCAAGCTTAGATGCTTGAGTATCCTTGAAATATTTACTTGGTGTGCCTTGGGCATCCCAAGATTCAAATCTTGTCTCTCCGTATTCTTCTTATATCGATATCTCCTCGATCTTCGAACACTTCATTCACACAAAACTTAACAAAACCCTCATGAGATCCGTTAGTATAATAAAGAAAATTACTACTTTAAGTACTATTGTGAACTCATTACAAATTCATATTAGCATTATATCTACTGTAGTCAAACTTCACCATGGTTCATACCCCCCCGATACAAGCCATAGAATCATCAAAATAAGAGAACAGTGCATAGAAAACAGAATCTGTCAAAACAGGACAGTCTGTAGTAATATGTAAACTTCGTATACTTATGTAAATAAAAAAAATATGAAAATTTAGGAACAATTAAAAAATTGCATAGCAGTACTGTGTTAAAATTTCAGAAACTTTTCACGTTCCAATAAAAAATAGAAATTCACGCACTACAGCCAAAGTTCCTGTTTTTGCACTGCACACACCAAACAAGCAATCTAAGCATCCTAAAAGCAAGTCTTGGCACATTATTTGTATAATACGATGGATATATACAAGGGGATAATTATTTTTCAGAAGCTTCCATGAAAAATTCTACATTGTTTCCATGAGCATGAACACAAGTGTTCAAGGTCGACCCTCACTTCTCCAATGCACAACTTTCCAATCACTTCTCTTTTTGAAAAACTTCTTAGGCATAAGAGGCAAGTAACTCTTTTTGTATTTTTCATTTTTAATTTTTTTGTTTGTTTCACCCACAACAAAAGAAAGAAAAAAAGGGAAAACAAAATCTATATAGTGAAGAAAGCAAACAAGCACACACGAGAATATCAACCCCACGATATTGCTCCCCGACAACGGCGCGAGAAGAGCTTGATAATCCCCAAGTGCAAGGAATCATCGTAGCAATTTCCAAAGGTGGAAGTGATAAGTATGGAGTGTCGAACCCACAAGGAGCTAAAGGTAAGATCAATATTCTCTCAAGTATTATCTGCCACCGATACGACTCTACGTATACCGAACGTTTGCTTCCATCTAGAAACGAGAAATAAAACTACGTTGTGGGTATGAATAGGATAGCTTTGCATGATATCGGAGAACTAAAATATAAATATAGGTGATGTTATCATAATATTACAATATATTACAAATAGTGAGTGTGCAATAATGATGGGTCAGTCTGCGGAATTATCCTAGGCAATTGTTAACAAGATCGGAAATCATTATTGCAATTTTATATGAGGGAGAGGCATAAGCTAACATACTTTCTCTACTTGTATCATATGCACTTATGATTGGAACTCTAGCAAGCATCCGCAACTACTAAAGATCATTAAGGTAAAACCCAACCATAGCATTAAAGCATCAAGTCCCCTTTATCCCATACGCAACAACCCCCTTACTCGGATTTATGCTTTTGTCACTCAAGCAACTCACTATAAGCGAATCATGAACGTATTGCAACACCCTACATCACGAATCCTTCACGTGTGCGTGACACGGAAGGCACCATAGGACATAACCAAAATAAACATACAACTCAAACCAATCTAGATCATCAATCAACCCAAAGGACAAAAGTAATCTACTCAAAACATCATAGGATGGCAACACATCATTGGATCATAATATGTAGCATAAAGCACCATGTTCAAGTAGGTGATTATAGAGGGGTGCGGGAGAGTGGACCGCTAAAAGGAGATGAGGATGGTGATGAAGAAGGTGATGTTGATGAAGACGATCACCACGGCGATTGTTCCTCCTATGGCACTCCGCCGCCACCGGGAGAGAGGGGGAGAGGTTCTCCCCCTTGTGCTTCCTCCTCCATGACCTCCCCTCTCTGTGGGGAGAGGTTCTCCCTCTAGTCCTTGGCCTCCATGGTGTTGATAGCCCCACCGGGACGATGAAGATGGCCTCCGGTGATGGTGACCCCCTCTGGCAGGGTGCCGGAGAGGGCCAAGATCAGTTTTTCGTGGCTCTGGAGGTGTGCGACGGCGGAACTCCCGATCTAGATTTTTTTGGGGGTTTTGGTATTTATAGGAATTTTTGGCATCGGTTCCACGTCTAGATGGTTCCCGAGGAAGTCACAAGCCAGGGGATGCGCCCTAGGGGGCGCCCCTGTGGCTTGTGGCTTCCTTGGCCTTCCTCTCCGATGACTCTTCGCTCCAGTGTTTTTTATATTTTCTAAAAATATTCTCCGTAAATTTCGAGTTCATTCCGAGAACTTTTATTTCTGCACAAAAACAACACCATGGTAGTTCTACTGAAAACAACGTCAGTCTGGGTTAGTTCTAATAAAATCATACCAAAATCATATAGAATTATTGTAAACATGGCATGCATATTTCATAAATTATAGATACGTTGGAGACGTATCAAGTCCCAGGACACACAGTCCTTACCGTATTCTCCTTGAGCTAAGGACACAGAGTCCTCGCCCAAGACTCGTGGTAAGTCTTTAGGGTAGACTTCCAAAACCCTCACAAACTGGTCACCTGGGGATACACAACTGACTGCTGGATGCTCTAGTCCAAGCTCACTCTATGATCCCCAATTGACTGTAGGATGCACTAGACCATGACGCCTAACTGTCTGGAAGATACGCAGTCTTCAAAGGTAACAAGCATTGGTTCCACACAGGAACAATCTATTAAGTGATGCTCAATCACTTTGGGTTTGGTGGTTTGGGTTTGGGTTTTTTCTCACTGATGATTTTCTCTCAAAGTCCTCGGAGGATGGGTTGCTCTCAAATGACCAGTGTCAGTTCTCTCTCGGAGCGGCTAACCAACTATTGTTTGTGGGGGTGGCTATTTATAGCCAGGGTGCAACCTGACATGATAAGACATAAAGGCCTCCAATGATATGACCGTTATGTGGATAAGATGATTGGGGACAGCTGGCGCTAAGCACAACAACTGTCGGAATTTCGAACTATGAAAGTCCTCAGGCTTATCATATTCCTCACTTGTAGGCAATTCGCACTAGCAAAATCCTAACTCCTCAGTCAGACCAATTTCCTCAGAGACCAGAAGAACATCGTCTCTGTCACTGAAGAACTTGATTGAACCATAAGATATTTCCAAAGGCTTCACTTGAAGGATTGGATAGGTTGAGGATTTTGAGTTGAGCATCAGTTGGAAATTTTCCTTAGTATTACCTCGACCCCCTTTAACAGTACTGTGTTTCCTATGACTCAAATAAAGGAAATGAAACTTCGAAAACAAAAGTCTTCACGCTTCATAGTCCTATTTCATATCTTTAAGGTCACACCAACTTCTTCATTTTCAAAGTATTCAGGGAATACCAAAGTCTTCAGCAAAGTCTTCAGTTGAAGACATACATTTTTAGGGGCCGGTAATCCTCAAATATATCAAACTCCCCATCGACTTATAGAGCTTGTGTACACTCATAAACATAGTAGTTCCTTAACCTATAAGTCTTCAATACACCAAAATCACTAAGGGGCACTAGATGCACTTACACTACCAAAGGACAACGAATTGCCCGACAGTATGTACGAAGCAAAGAAGGCTGTATTCCCTTTAGGATTAGAGGTGGAGAAGGTACATGCATGCCCTAATGGCTGCATCCTCCACCACAGTGAGTACGAGGATTTGAATGCATGCCTTGTATGCTACGCATTGCGCTATAAGATCGGCCTCGATGACCCTGGTGATGTTGAGGGCGAGCGCCCCAGGAAGAAGATTCTTGCCAAGGTGATGTGGTATGCTCCTATAATACCATGGTTGAAACGTTTGTTCCAAAACAATGAGCATGCCAAGTTGATGCGATGGCACAACCAAGACCGTAAGAAAGACGAGAAGTTGAGAGTACCCGCTGACGGATCACAGTGGAGAAAAATCGAGAGAAAGTGGAAGAACTTTGCAAAGGACGCAAGGAACGTATGGTTTGGTTTAAGTGCAGATGGCATTAATCCTTTTGGGGAGCAGAACATCAATCATAGCACATGGCGTGTGACTCTATGTATCTATAACCTTCCTCCTTGGTTGTGCATGAAGAGGAAGTTCATTATGATGCCAGTGCTCATCCAAGGCCCCAAGTAACCCGACAACGACATTGATGTGTACCTAAGGCCATTAGTTGAAGAAATTTTATAGCTATGGAATGGAAAAGGTGTACGTGTGTGGGATGCGAAAGAACAGAAGGAGTTTGACCTACATGCGTTGTTGTTTGTAACCATCAATGATTGGCCTGCTCTCAGTAACCTTTCAATACAGACAAACAAGGGGTACCATGCATGCACACACACTGTTTAGATGATACCGACAATATATATTTGGATAGATGTAAGAAGAATGTGTACCTGGGGCATCGTCGATTTCTTCAGAGCAAGCATCCCGTAAGAAAGAAAGGCAAGCATTTCAAAGGTGAGGCAGATCACCAGAAGAAGCCTCACCACCGTACTGGTGATGATATACTCGATATGGTCAAGGATTTAGAAGTAATCTTTGGAAAGGCTCCTGGTGCATAGTCTGTTTTGAATGACGCTAACAAACGCGCACCCATGTGGAAGAAGAAATCTATATTTTGGGACCTACCCTATTGGAAAGACCTCGAGATCTGCTCTGCAATCGACGTGATGCGCATGACGAAGAATCTTTGCGTGAACCTTCTAGGCTTCTTGGGTGTGTATGAGAAGACAAAATATACACCAGAGGCACGGGAGGACCAGCAACGTATGCACAGAGAAGATGACATGGATCCAAAGCAGTTTCAGGGTCATGCCAGCTACGCTCTTACCAAAGAAGAGAAGGAAATCTTCTTCGAATGCCTACTCAGTATGAAGGTCCCGGCTGGCTTCTCGTCGAATATAAAGGGAATAATAAATATGGTAGAGAAAAAGTTCTAGAACCTAAAGTCTCATGAGTGCCACGTGATTATGATGCAATTGCTTCCGGTTTGCATTGAGGGGGCTTCTACCGAAAAACGTTCGATTAGCCATTGTGAAGCTATGTGCATTCCTGAATGCAATCTCTCAGAAGGTAATCAATCCAGAAATCATACCAAGGTTAGAGAATGATTTGGTGCAATGTCTTGTCAGTTTTGAGTTGGTGTTCCCACCATCCTTCTTCAATATCATGACGCATGTCCTATCACCTAGTTGAGGAGATTGCCATTCTGGGTCCTGTATTTCTACACAATATGTTTCCCTTTGAGAGGTTCATGGGAGTCTTAAAGAAATATGTTCATAATCATGCTATGCCAGAAGGAAGCATCTCCAAGGGCCATGATACAAAGGAGGTCATTGAGTTTTGTGTTGACTTTATTTCTGACATTAAGCTGATTGGTGTTCTTGAATCGCGACATGAGGGCAGACTGGGTGGAAAAGGCACGCTAGGAAAGAATTCACTAATATGCCCGGACATGCATTCTTTGGCGCAAGCACACTACACAGTTCTACAAACCTCCGCCTTGGTGGCTCCGTATATCGAGCAACAGAATAATATTCTACGCTCCAAACACCTGGAGCAATCTGACGACTGGATTACACGTGAACAAACGGTGACTTTTGCCGGTTGGTTGCAGAAACATCTCATGCATGACGACACTGTTGAAGATGACTTGTACTTGCTTTTCCAAATTACCATCTTCGACTATATTGACTTTCAAAGGATACGAGATACATGGGAATACATTTTACATGATCGCCCAAGATAAAAAGAGCGCCAACCAAAATAGCGGTGTCCGCTTTGATGCACCAAACATCAATGGGCCAAAGGACACATATTATGGTTACATAGAGGATATATGGGAACTTGACTATGGACTTGGTTTGAAGATCCCTTTGTTTCGGTGCAAATGGTTCAATCTGACAGGAGGCGGGGTAAAGGAATACCCGCAGTACAGAATGACAACAGTGGATCTCAACAATCTTGGGTACGCAGACGAACCATTCGTCCTAGCCAATGATGTGGCGTAGGTTTTCTATGTGAAGGACATGTTGGAAATATGACCTAGAGGCAATAATAAAATAGTTATTATTATATTTCCTTGTTCATGATAATCGTTTATTATCCATGCTATAATTGTATTGATTGGAAACACGTTGCATGTGTGGATACATAGACACAACTATGTCCCTAGCATGCCTCTAGTAGACTAGCTCGTTGATCAAAGATGCTCAAGGTTTCCTAGCCATTGATATGAGATGTCATTTGATAACGGTATCACATCATTAGGAGAATGATGGGATGGACAAGACCCAAACTATAAATGTAGCATATGACCGTGTTAGTTTATTGCTACAATTTTCTGCATGTCAAGTATATGTTCCTATGACCATGAGATCATGCAAATCACGGACATCGGAGGAGTGCCTTGTGTGTATCAAACATCGCAATGTAACTGGGTGACTATAAAGGTACTCTACATGTATCTCTAAGGGTGTCTGCTGGGTTGGCATGGATCAACACTAGGATTTGTTACTCCGTGTGACGGAGAGGTATCTCAGGGCCCACTTGGTAATACAACATCACAATAGGCCTTGCAAGCAATGTGACTAAGTGTTAGCCATGGGATCTTGTATTATAGAATGAGTAAATAGACTTGCCGGCAACGAGATTGAACTAGGTATGGAGATGACGACGATCGAATCTCGGGCAAGTAACATACCGATAAAACAAAGGGAACATCATACGGGATTAACGGAATCCTTGACATAGAGGTTCGAACGATAAAGATCTTCGTAGAATATGTGGGAATCAATATGGGCATCCAGGTCCTGCTATTGGTTATTGATCGTAGAGGTTTCTCGGTCATGTCTACATAGTTCTCGAACCCGCAAGTTCTGCACACTTAAGGTTCGGTGATGTTTCGGTAGTGTAGAGTTATGTATGGTGATGACCGAAGGTTGTTCGAAGTCCCGAATGAGATCCCGGATGTCACAAGGAGCTCTAGAATGGTTCGGAGGTAAATATTGATATATAGGAAGTCCTATTTTGGTCACCAGAAAAGTTTCGGGCTCATCGGTAGTGTACCGGGAGTGCCGAAAGGGTACCGTGGGACCATCGGGAGGGGTATTTCGACCCAAGAGGCTACATGGGCAATGGGAGGATGACTACCAGCCCTTAGTGGGCTGGTGGAAGTCCCACTAAGGGCCCATGCGGGTGGGGAAAAAAGCCCAAGGAGAAAAGGTGGAAAAAGGCAAAAAGGCTAAATAAAGAAGGAGTCCTAATCCGACTAGGAGTGGAGGAGGAGGACTCCTCCCTTCACTTCGGCCGAAGCCAAGGAGGGCTAGACCTTGCCCCAAGCCTCCTCCTCTTCTCGTCCTATATATACTAGAGGTTTTAGGGTTTTTGGACATAGATTTTCAGCCACGTGCTACCCTCTCCTCTAGATCATAGTTTCTCGTCTAGATCGGTTTCAGTGGTGCTTAGGCGAAGCCCTGCTGGAATAGCTCCACCACCATCGCCGCGATGCCATCGCGCTACCAAAGAACTCTTCTACCTCTCTGCTCCCTCTTGGTGAGTCAAGAAGGCGGAGATCGTCATCGAGCCGTACGTGTGCTGAATGCGGAGGTGCCGTCCGTTCGGTGCTAGATCGGGACAGATCGTGATTGGATCGCAGGACGCTCGGTGATTTGGATCACGAAGATGTTCGACTACATCAGCTGTGTTTCTTAACGCTTCCCTCTTAGCGATCTACAAGGGTATGTAGATTCACCCTCCCTCTTGTAGATGCTCATCACCATGGATAGATCTTGTGTGCGCGTAGGAATTTTTTTGTTTCCCATGCAACGTTCCCCAACATTGGCATCTTGAGCTAGGTCTATGTGTAGATGAGATCTCGAGTAGAACACAAAGAGTTTGTGGGTGTTGATGCTTAGATTGCTTCCTCCCTTGGTTGTGTTTTGGTTCAGTGGTATTGTGGATGAAGCGGCCCGGACCAACATTACTCGTACGCTTACGAGAGATCGGTTCCATCGACTGACGTGTGACTTTGTTGCACAAAGATGGTTGGCGGGTGTCTGTCTCTCCTACTTTAGTTGGATCGGATTCGACAAAGGCGGTACTTGAGAAGGTTGAAAATCAATTTATGTATCACTGTTGTGGTTTTGAGTAGGTGAGAATTGTTCTTGCTAGATACCCGTAGTAGCGATGTAAAACTTGCAACAACAATTAGAGGACGTCTAACTTGTTTTTGCAGGGTATGTTGTGATGTGATATGGCCAATTACATGATGAGATATATGTGATGTATGAGATGATCATGTGTTGTATAGAATATCACGACTTGCATGTCAATGAGTATGGCAACCGGCAGGAGCCATAGGGTTGTCTTTAATTATTGTATGACCCGCATGTCAATCATTAAGCGCTATCTAATGCTTTACTTTATCGCTAAATGGTAGTTATAGTAGTATGAGCATGGCGGGCGTGACAACCCCGATGGCAACCTGTTGATGGAGATCAAGATGAAGAAGATCATGGTGTCATGCCGGTGACGATGGAGATCATGCCGGTGCTTTCAAGATGGAGATCAAAAGCACAAGTTCATGGCCATATCATGTCACTTATGATTTGCATGTGATGTTAATCCTTTTATGCACCTTGTTTTGCTTAGGACTACGGTAGCATTATAAGGTGATCCCTCACTTAAATTGCAAGATAAATTGTGTTCTCCCCGAGTGTGCACCATTGCGAAAGTTTGTCGTGTCGAGACACCACGTGATGATCAGGTGTGATAGACTCTACGTTCACATACAACGAGTGCAAGCCAGTGTTGCACATGCAGAACACTCGGGTTAAACTTGACGGGCCTAGCATGTACAGACGTGGCCTCTGAACACAAGAGACCGAAAGGTCGAACATGAGTCATATAGTAGATATGATCAACATGATGATGTTCACCAGTGAAACCACCTCAACTCACGTGATGATCGGACTTGAGTTGGTGAATTTGGATCATGTATCACTCAGATGACCTGACGGATGTCAATTTGAGTGGGAGCTTTAGTAATTTTATTAACTAAACTCATTATCTTGAACAATAGTCTAAGTAACCTTCGCATATTTATGTTGTAGATCAATGTCTCGCGCAGTAGCACCCTTGAATTTTAATGCGTTCCTAGAGAAAGCTAAGTTGAGAGATGATGGAAGTAACTTTGTGGACTGGGCCCGTAATATAAGGATTATCCTCATGGCTTCCTAGAAGGCATATGTCCTTGATGCACCGCTTGGTGACCAACCCGCTGACCTGTCGTCCGAAGACGTTAAGAACGCTTGGGAGACACGTTCTGGAGATTACTCAATAGTTCAATGTGCAATGTTGTATGGCTTAGAACCAAGACTTCAAAGACGTTTTGAATGTCATGGAGCATATGAGATGTTCCAAGAGTTGGAGTTTATCTTTAAGAAGAATGCCCGGATCAAGAGGTATGAGACCTCCGATAAATTCTATGCTTGCAAAATGGAGGAGAACGGGTCTGTCAATGAACATATACTCAGAATGTCTGGGTATTCAACCCATCTGGCGGTGTTAGTGATGCCCCTTCCACCGGAGGCGATCACTGACAGAGTTCTTCAATCATTGCCACCTAGCTACAAGAGCTTTGTGATGAACTATAACATGCACGAGATAAACAAGTCAGTCTCCGAGCTGTTTGCGATGCTGAAAGTCGCTGAGTCTCAAATCCAGAAAGAACATCAAGTGTTGATGGTCAATAAAACCACTAGTTTCAAGAAGAATGTCAAGGGCAGGAAGGGTAAATCCAAGAAGGGTGGCAAAGCAGTTGCTACTCTAGTGAAGAAACCCAAGGCTGGACCCAAGCCAGAAACTGAGTGCTTTCATTGCAAGGGAACTGGTCACTGGAAGCGGAACTGCCCCAAGTATCTGGCTGACAAGAAGGCGGCCAACAACAAACAAGGTATATATGATATACATGTTATTGATGTGTACCTTACCAACTCTCGTTGTAGTGCCTGGGTATTTGATACCGGTTCGGTTGCTCACATTTGCAACTCAAAGCAGGAACTACGGAATAGACGAAGGCTGGCGAAGGATGAAGTGTCGATGCACGTGGGAAATGGTTCTAAGGTTGATGTGATCGCCGTCGACACGCTCTCTCTTCGATTACCACCGGGATTAGTGATGAACCTGAATAATTGTTATTTAGTGCCTGCGTTAAGCATGAACATTATATCTGGATCTTGTTTATTGTGAGACGGTTACTCATTTAAATGTGAGAATAATGGTTGTTCTATTTATATGAGTGATATATTTTATGGTCATGCACCCAATGTGAGGGGTTTATTCATGCTGAATCTTGATAGTGATGATACACATGTTCATAACATTGACGCCAAAAGATGTAGAGTTGATAGTGATAGTACCACTTTCTTGTGGCACTGCTGTTTGGGTCATATTGATTTAAGTAGATATGGGTATATTTACTTAATGAAGCACACGTCTGAAACGTTTTAAAAGTTCAAGCAATTTCAGAGTGAAGTTGAGAATCATCATAACAAGAAGATTAAATTCCTGCGATCTGCTCGAGGAGGTGAAGATTTGAGTTATGAGTTTGGCAGTCACTTAAGACAGTGTGGAATTGTTTCACAGTTGACACAGCCTGGAACACCACAGCGTAATGGTGTGTCCAAACATCATAATCGAACCTTATTAGATATGGTGCGTTCTATGATGTCTCTTACCGATCTGCCACTTTCGTTTTGGGTTTATGCATTAGAGATAGCCGCATTCACTTTAAATAGGGCAACATCAAAATCCATTGAGACGACGCCATATGAACTGTGGTTTGGCAAGAAGCCAAAGTTGTCGTTTCTTAAAGTTTGGGGATGTGATGCTTATGTCAAAAAGCTTCAGCCTGAAAAGCTGGAACCCAGAACGGAGAAATGCGTCTTCATATGATACCCAAAAGAGACAGTTGGGTATACCTTCTATCTCAGATCCGAAGGCAAAGTGTTTGTCACAAAGAATGGAACATTTCTTCAGAAAGAGTTTCTCTTGAAAGAATTGAGTGGGAGGAAAATAAAACTTGATGAGGTTATTGAACCTTTACTTCAACATGAAAGTAGCACAACACAGAAAGATGTTTCTGTGGAGCCTACGACAGTTGAGGAGGAAGTTAATGATGATGATCATGAAACTTCGGACCAAGTTTCTATTGAACCTCGTAGGTCGACAAGGGCGCGTACTGCTCCTGAGTGGTATGACAACCCTATCTTGGAGGTCATGTTGTTAGAAAATGATGAACCTACGAGCTATGGAGAAGCAATGATGGGCCTGGATTACGAGAAATGGTTAGAGGCCATGAAATCCGAGATGGGATCCATGTATGAAAACAAAGTATGGACTTTGGAAGTATTACCTGAAGGGCGAAAGGCCATTCGAAACAAATGGATCTTTAAGAGGAAGACGAAGGCGGGCGGTAATGTCACCGTCTGTAAAGCTCGACTTGTGGCAAAGGGTTTTTCACAAGTTCAAGTAGTTGACTACGATGAGACCTTCTCACCCGTAACGATGCTTAAGTCCGTCAGAATCATGTTGGCAATAGCTGCATATTTCGACTATGAAATTTGGCAGAGGTACGTCAAAACAGTGTTCCTTAATGGTTTTCTTAAGGAAGACTTGTATATGATACAACCAGAAGGTTTTGTCGATCCAGAGAATGCTGACAAAGTTTGCAAACTCCAGCGATCTATTTATGGACTTGTGCAAGCATCTCGGAGTTGGAATCTACGTTTTGATGAGGTGATCAAAGCGTTCGGGTTTATACAAATTTACAGAGAAGCTTGTATTTACAAGAAAGTGAGTGGGAGCTCTATAGCTTTTCTAATATTATATGTGGATGACATATTGCTGATTGGAAACAATATAGAAATGCTGGAAAGCGTGAAGGAATATTCGAACAAGAGTTTTTCAATGAAGGGCCTGGGAGAAGCTGCTTTCATATTAGGCATTAAGATCTATAGAGATAGATCAAGACGCTTAATAGGACTTTCACAGAGCACATACCTTGCTAAAGTTTTGAAAAAGTTCAAAATGGATCAGTCCAAGAAGGGGTTCTTGCCTGTGTTACAAGGTGTGAAGTTGAGTAAGACCCAATGCCCAGTAACTGCAGAAGGTAGAGAGACGATGAGTGTCATCCCCTATGCTATGCACAAGACCCAATGTCAGCCTTGCCAAAAGTATGGCCGAAAGGTTTCAAGGTAATCCTGGAATGGAGAACTGGACAGTGGTCAAGAATATCCTTAAGTACCTGAAAAGGAATAAGGAAATGTTTCTCATTTATGGAGGTGATCAAGAGCTCGTCGTAAAGGGTTACGTCGATGCAAGCGTTGACACTGATCCGGATGACTCTAAGTCGCAAACCGGATATGTATTTATTCTTAATGGGGGTACAGTAAGCTGGTGCAGTTCCAAGCAGAGCGTGGTAGCCGATTCTACATGCGAAGCGGAGTACATCGCAGCCTCGGAGGCAGCGAAGGAAGGTGTCTGGATGAAGGAATTCATGACAGATCTTGGAGTAGTGCCTAGTGCACTGAACCCAGTGGATCTGTTCTGTGATAACACTAGTGCCATTGCCCTGGCCAGGGAACCAAGGTTTCACAAGAGCACCAGACAAATAAAGCGATGCTTCAATTCCATCCGCTAGTACATCAAGGAGGAGGACATAAATATTTGCAAAGTGCACACCGATCTGAATGTTGCAGACCCGTTGACTAAACCTCTTCCAAGGGCTAAACATGATCAGCACCAGAACTGCATGGGTTTCGATTAATTACAATGTAAATCACATAGTGATGTGAGCTAGATTATTGACTCTAGTGCAAGTGGGAGACTATTGGAAATATGCCCCAGAGGCAATAATAAAATAGTTATTATTATATTTCCTTGTTCATGATAATCGTTTATAATCCATGCTATAATTGTATGATTGGAAACATGTTGCATGTGTGGATACATAGACACAACTATGTCCCTAGTATGCCTCTAGTAGACTAGCTCGTTGATCAAATATGGTCAAGGTTTCCTAGCCATTGATATGAAATGTCATTTGATAACAGGATCACATCATTAGGAGAATGATGGGATGGACAAGACCCAAACTATAAACGTAGCATATGATCATGTTAGTTTATTGCTACAGTTTTCTGCATGTCAAGTATATGCTCCTATGACCATGAGATCATGCAACTCACGGACACCGGAGGAGTGCCTTATGTGTATCAAATGTCGCAACGTAACTGGGTGACTATAAAGGTACTCTATAGATATCTCTGAGGGTGTCTGCTGGGTTGGCATGGATCAACACTGGGATTTGTTACTCTGTGTGACGGAGAGGTATCTCAGGGCCCACTTGGTATTACAACATCACAATAAACCTTGCAAGCAATGTGACTAAGTGTTATCCACGGCATCTTGTATTACGGAACGAGTAAAGAGACTTGCCGGCAACGAGATTGAACTAGGTATGGAGATGCCGACGATCGAATCTCGGGCAAGTAACATACCAATAAATAAAGGGAACATCATAAGGGATTAACTGAATCCTTGACATAGAGGTTCGATCGATAAAGATATTTGTAGAATATGTGGGAATCAATATGGGCATCCAGGTCCTGCTATTGGTTATTGACCGTAGAGGTGTCTCGGTCATGTCTACATAGTTCTCGAACCCGCAGGGTCTGCACACTTAAGGTTCGATGACATTTCGGTAGTATATAGTTATGTATGGTGATGACCGAAGGTTTTTCAGAGTCCCATATGAGATCCTCGAAGTCACGAGGAGCTTCGGAATGGTCCGGAGGTAAAGATTGATATATAGGAAGTCCTATTTTGGTCACCGGAAAAGTTTCGCGCTCATCGGTAGTGTACCGGGAGTGCCGGAAGGGTACCGAGGGACCATCGGGAGGGGTATTTCGACCCAAGAGGCTACATGGGCTGTGGGAGGATGAATACCAGCCCTTAGTGGGATGGTGGAAGTCCCACAAAGGGCCCATGCGGCTGGGAAGAAAAGCCCAAGGAGAAAAAGGTGGAAAAAGGAAAAAGGCTAAATAAGGAAGGATTCCTAATCCGACTAGGAGTGGAGGAGGAGGACTCCTCCCTCCACTTCGTCCGAAGCCAAGGAGGGATGGCCCTTGAGCCAAGCCTCCTCCTCTCCTCCTCCTATATATACTAGAGGTTTTAGGGTTTTTGGACATAGATTTTCAGCCACGTGCTACCCTCTCCTCTAGATCGTAGTTTCTCCTCTAGATCGGTTTCAGCGGTGCTTAGGTGAAGCCCTGCTAGAATAGCTCCACCACCATAGCCACAACGCCGTCGTGCTGCCGGAGAAATCTTCTGCCTCTCCACCCCCTCTTGCTGGGTCAAGAAGGCGGAGATCGCCATCGAGCCGTACGTGTGCTGAACGCGGAGGTGTCGTCCGTTCGGTGCTAGATCAGGACGGATCGTGATTGGATCGCGGGACGCTCGTCTATTTGGATCATGAAGACGCTCGACTACATCAACCGCATTTCTTAACGCTTCCCGCTTAGCGATCTACAAGGGTATGTAGATTCACTCTCCCTCTCGTAGATGCTCATCACCATGGATAGATCTTGTGTGCGCGTAGGAAATTTTTTGTTTCCCATGCAACGTTCCCCAATAGGACATGTCTACCTAGCCGAGAAAAAGGAAAGATATGGAAGCGAATACATCATACGATGAGCCAAAGCGCCACATAATTTTTTCAGGGGAAAGAAACATCGTGGGAGTGAAGGACAAGACAGACATGTCAAAAGATTATGAAAAGTTTCATGAAATTGCTCCCTTCACAGTGAATGTTGACCCGAGCATCAAGTTAAACGATGAAGATTGTCCATGGTTACGACGCAAAGGGACACACGCGAAGAAAAAGTTCTATACCCAAAGATCCCACTCTGGGATGTGACCGGCTTCTATAGTTAGTTTCCGGACTTATATATCTGGAAAGTCCCACTTCGGACAAACTGGATGGGATCTTTGTAATAGTAGTGTACTTATGTGTTTTGGCATTTGAAACACGAAGAAATATTATGTCGAAGTATCAGGGCTTCAACCCTTTCTGACTTCATTTGCTATTTTTCATGCATTTACTCATTTTTTGAGCTAAATGACCCTGAAATTAAAAGCACTACAAATGAACTCTAAAAAGGTTGAAAGTTGGCACGGTATCATCATTTCACCCACATGTGTTATGCTAAAAAGCTGAGAGGGTCACGGCAAAAAATGGACGCACTTCATGTACAAAATGGGCAATCTCTTTCGAAGTATCAGGGTTTTAGACGAAAACTCGTTTGTTACAAAGGCATTTCATTTTTTTAAACTTATTTCAACTCCAGACTTTTTGTGCATTCAATATGCACCATTCGAAGCCATGCCATCAATTTTCAACCCTTTCTAACTTCATTTGCTATTTTTCATGTATTTATTGATTATTTTTTAGCTAAATGACCTTGAAATTAAAAAGCACTACAAATGAACTCTGAAAAGGTTGAAAGTTGGCATGGTGTCATCATTTCACCCACATAGCATGTGCTAAAAATTTGAGAGGGTTATGGCAAAAACTGGACGCACTTCGTGTACAAAATGGGCAATCTCTTTTGAAGTATGAGGGTTTTAGACGAAAACTCGTCTGTTACAAAGGCATTTAATTTTTTAAACTTATTTCAACTCTAGACTTTTTGTGCATCCAGTATGCACCATTCGAAGCCACACCATCAATTTTCAACCCTTTCTGACTTCATTTGCTATTTTCCATGCATTTACTGATTATTTTGAGCTAAATGACCCTAAAATTGAAAAGCACTACAAATGAACTATGAAAAGGTTGAAAGTTGGCATGGTATCATCATTTCACCCACATAGCATGTGCTAAAAAGTTGAGAGGGTTACGGCAAAAACTGGATGCACTTCGTGTACAAAATGGACAATCTCTTTCTAAGTATCAGGCTTTCAAACGAAAACTCATCTATTAAACAAAGGCATTTCATTTTTTAAATATCCTAAGAATTAACAAATTGAATATAATGATAAAACACACTAATATTAAATAGCATAAAAAAGAATCACGGAAAAATATTTTTTTGAAGTAAAGTTATTCACAAACTAGTGATTCACACAAATTTCAAATAATTCAAATTTGAAAACTACTAGCACTAACAGAAATTTTATATTTTTTTTACCTAAAGCAAAAAAGATTCACAAAGAAACTCTAAATAAAGCAAAAAAACAACTCAGAGACAAAAGAAAATAAATAAAGCAGAAAACAAAAGAAAATAAATAAAGCAAAAAAAAATAAAAATAAAAAAGCCCGCCTATTGGGCCGCCACGGCCTGCATACGATTAGAAATCCAACCTCTAATTGATCTAGGATGCAGGCCCGTACGACCCAGTAGGCCCCACAGGGCGGCAGAGGTGCGGTAGGCCTAGAAGGCCTGCATATGAGAGGAGCTCGACACGGTAGCCGTGGCGGGGCTTATAAACCTGTGCGAGCTCCTCTCAACTAGCGAGGTGGGACTAAACATCCACCGCACCCCTCGCCTGGCACACCACCTTTAGTCGCGGTTGGTGGCTCCAACCGCGACTAAAGACCCCCTTTAGTCACAGTTGGAGCCACCAACTGCGACTAAAGACTTGTCTTCCCGCCGCTTGGCCTGGCCAAAATTCAACCTTTAGTCGCGGTTGGAGCCACCAAGCGCGACTAAAGGTGCCTCCTATATATACAACACTTACAATTTTTTTTCCAAATCAACCTTTCTTCTCGACGCCGAACGTCCACGCATCTGCCACACCTCGACGGCATGGCCCGCCGCCTCCCTGCACCTCGCCGTCGCCGTCCATCCGCGCGCCCCTGCCCCTCGATGTCGCTGTTCGTTCGCACGCCCCTGCCCCTTGATGTCACCGTCCGTCTGTCCGCGCCCCTACCGCACCTCGCTGCCGCCGTCCGTTTGCGTCTCTACCGCACCTCGAAGTCATCGCCGCCGCTCCCCTACACCTCGTCGTCACCGTCGCCGCCCCTCCTCGACCTCGCGCGTTGTCGCCCTGCTGTAAGCCCCTGCCGCCATGGCCGCCCCTCCCATCGAACCCGCACACACACACACATGCATGAACACACACATTTTCAATTTAGATGTTTTAGTTGTTTTTCACTAGTATATATGTATGTATGAATGAATGTTAGATGGATATAATTAGTGTTTAATTAGTATAGATTTTTTATATAATGTTGTTTTTCTGTTTTTTGATGGATGTATAGAAGTATGCTTAATTAGTGTTTCTTTTTCTGTTTTTAATTTTATATAATGTTGTATATCATAGTATAGAAAAAATTTGCATATAAAAAAGTTGCATAGGAAAAAGTTGACCATATATATATATATATATATATATATATATATATATATATATTTGTTAGAAGGACTATATATAAGTGGGAAAGTTTTGGAATTTTTTGAGAAAGGAATATTATTAGGGTAGTTATAACCTAGTAATGGGACATTATAATTGAAAAGAGGATATTTTGTTCAAAATTTCCTAATAAAATGACATTGCATATATAGGATTTTTTTATAAGAATTTCTTCTCGGAGTCAACGATGCCCGGCCCGCATCCTCGTCGTCGACTCATTCGCGACGACGTCCTGCTTCAGAGGGGCAACATTCGGGACTGGGCTCCACCGGGTTGGCACTGGGAGGTGCTGTTGGAAATATGCCCTAGAGGCAATAATAAATTAGTTATTATCATATTTCCTTGTTCATGATAATCGTTTATTATCCATGCTATAATTGTATTGATCGGAGACTTAAATGCATGTGTGGATACATAGACAAAACCATGTCCCTAGTATGCCTCTAATGGACTAGCTCGTTGATCAAAGGATGGTTAAGGTTTCCTAGCCATGGACATGAGATGTCATTTGATAATGGGATCACATCATTAGGAGAATGATGTGATGGATAAGACCCAAACTACAAACATAGCATATGATCGTGTCAGTTTATTGCTACTGTTTTCTGCATGTCAAGTATATGTTCCTATGACCATGAGATCATGCAACTCACGGATATCGGAGGAGTGCCTTGTGTGTATCAAACGTCGCAACGTAACTGGGTGACTATAAAGGTGCTCTACAGGTATCTCCGATGGTGTCTGTTGAGTTGGCATGGATCGATACTAGGATTTGTTACTCCGTGTAACGGAGAGGTATCTCGGGGCCCACTCGGTAATGCAACATCACAATAAGCCTTGCAAGCAATGTGACTAATTGTTAGTTGCGGGATCTTGTATTACGGAACGAGTAAAGAGACTTGCCGGTAACGAGGTTGAACTAGGTATGGAGATACCGACGATTGAATCTCGGGCAAGTAACATACCGAAGAACAAAGGGAACGATATACGGGATTAACTGAATCCTTGACATAGAGGTTCGACCGATAAAGATCTTCGTAGAATATGTAGGAACCAATGTGGATGTCCAGGTCCCTCCATTGGTTATTGACCGTAGAGGTGTCTCGGTCATGTCTACATAGTTCTCGAACCCGTAGGGTCTGCACACTTAAGGTTCGGTGACGTTTCGGTAGTGTAGAGTTATGTATGGTGGTGACCGAAGGTTGTTCGGAGTCCCGGATGAGATCCCGGACCTCACGAGGAGCTCCGGAATGGTCCGGAGGTAAAGATTCATATATAGGAAGTCCCAGTTTGGTTTCCGGAAAAGTTTCGGGCTCATCGGTAGTGTACCGGGAGTATCGGTATTGTACCGGGAGTGCCAGTAGTGTACCGGAGGACCTCCGGGAGGGGTATTTCGACCCCAAGAGGTCCATGGGCTGTGGGAGAACAATAACCAGCCCTTAGTGGGCTAGGAAAACAGCCACAAAGGCCCATGGCGCATGAGAGAAAGTCCTAAAGCAAAAAGTGGAAAATCAGCCAATAGGAGGCAATCCTACTCCAACTAGGATTGGAGGTGAAGTAGGATTGCTCCCACCTCCTATTTCGGCCGACCCAAAGGCCTTGGCTGCCTCTCCTTTCCTCTCCTCCTATATATACTAGTGGATTGGGTGGTTTTTGGACAGAATTTCTGGCCACGTGCTACCCGTTTCACCGGTGCACAGTTTCTCCTCTAGATCGGTTTTCCGCAGTGCTTAGGCGAAGCCCTGCCGGAATCACTCCACCACCATCACCGGAGCGCCGTCACGCTGCCGGTGAACTATCTCTCCTCTCCACCTCCTCTTGCTGGATCAAGACGGTGGAGATCGTCATCAAGCTGCACGTGTGCTGAACGCGGAGGTGCCGTCCGTTCGGCGCTAGATCGGAAGGACCGTGATCGAGATCGCGAGACGGTTCGTGATTGGATCGCGGAACGGATCGTGATGAGTTCGCGGGACAGATCGTGATCAAGATCGTGAGACGGATCGTGATGAGATCGCGGTACGGATCGTGATGAGTTCACGGGACGGATCGTGATTGGATCGCGGGACGGATCGTGATGAGATCGCGGGACCCTCGGCGATTTGGATCGCGAAGATGTTCGACTACACCAACCGCGTTTCTTAACGCTTCCCGCTTAGTGATCTACAAGGGTACGTAGATCCACTCTCCCTCTCGTAGATGCTCATCACCATGGATAGGTTTGCGTGTGCGTAGGAAAATTTTTGTTTCCCATACGACGTTCCCCAACAGTGGCATCATGAGCTAGGTTGATGGTTCGATGAGATCTCGAGTAGAACACAAAAGGTTTGTGGGCGTTGATGCTTAGATTGCTTCCTACCTTGGTCGTATTTTGGTTCAGCGGGATTGTGAGATGAAGCGGACCGGACCAACATTACTCGTACGCTTACGAGAGACCGGTTCCCTCGACGCAACTTGTTGCCTAGATGGCTTGCGGGTGACAGTTTCTCTCACTTTAGTTGGATCGGATCCGACAAAGGCGGTCCTTGAGAAGGTTGAAAAGCAATCTATGTATCACCGTTGTGGTTTATGCGTAGGTGAGAATCGTTCTTGCTAGATACCCGTAGCAGCCACGTAAAACATGCAACAACAATTAGAGGACGTCTAACTTGTTTTTGCAGGGTATGTTGTGATGTGATATGGCCAATTACATATTATGTAGTATGATTCAGTTTTTTCCTTATTGATTGCATGCATTCTATTTTGATCACTAAATTGTTTTATCTTTCTTCTGGGTTAGTTAAATAAAAGCCATGGACAATACCGACAGAGAAGGAGAAGAGGCTCTGTTCGACATCATACGCTCCCCGAGCCCAAAGCATGAACCTGAAGATGATGACGGCTCGCAATATTTGAACAATTCCGGTGAGGGTTGATTGTTATTTGATGAAGACGAATGAATAGATGAAGTAGACAACGATGTTGACGAAGAAAATGTTCTTCAAATAACAAAGACTAGCAAGGTATATTTATTATATAAGCCATCCAGTGATCATTACATGTCTTAATTGAGTTGTATGTATTAACAAATCGATCTTTCTTCTTTTAGGCCTCCGGATCGAGCTAATCTTCTACAAGCGACATGGTAGTTTGAGGCCCGGCGAGAAAGTTGGACCCTGGCATAAAGTTCAACATCGATTCCATCAAAACATCAACTGGCAAACCGCTTGAACCTAAGAAAAATGCGAACAAGTGCAAGAATCAATGCAGAGTTATTGTCAGGGACCAAATCCCGATCTCCGTTCAAGAATGGAAAAAGCTAGCAAAGGGAGATCCAGCAGGAGTTACTTTTGTTGACGAAAGAGCAAAATATGTGCTTTGATCCGAGCCGATGTCACATTTCACACTACCAGATAATTTGACAGATGCAGATCTAAAGAAAGTCAGAAACTATGCTCTTAAAAAGATGGCGATCGCATTCAATGCCTTTAAGAAAAATGCATGGGCTGCGTACGTCAAAGCAAACAAGAAGACTCCAAAATTCGAGGGAGCACTGGTGAAGGCAAAAGATCACTGGACGCTTTCGTGAAGTTCAAGGAATCAGAACTAGCTAAGGAACGGTCGAGAAACAACAAGATTAATGCTGCGAAAAAGAAGTGGCACCATACTCTGGGGCGAGGTGGCTACCAAACGGTCCTGCCTAAGTGGGATCAATCCGAACAAGAGATGATTAGTGCAGGGGTCCTTCCAGTTACACTAACCAGGCCCCCAGGTGCAAGACATGGTTTTATGCGCATGGGGGGAAGTTGGACCCAGAGACAAGAGATATTATGGTGAAGGCAAATCTTAAAGGAGTGACAGACGAAATACTAATGAAAATAGAAGAAGCTTGAACGGGGGTGTTCACGCCCAACAGTGAGGACGACGAGCTTATGCGCGCCCTAAAGAATCCTGAACATTTGGGAAGAACACGAGGCAAAGGCGTTGTTTCGTTGTTTGAGGGGTTTGCGGGTTGGAACGACGACTACATAAGCAGTGCGAGAAAGAAGATGCAGGAGGAGCGGAAGAAGAAGGAGGAAGCACTCCGCCTTGAAGGCCTAGAATCAAAGCACCTGGAGTTGGAATCCAGAATCAGGCGGCAACAGGAGCAGATCGACTCACTTAGCCAGGAAAGGGCGTCTCAGCGGCAGCATGAGCAGATCGATCCAGCATTGGATAGCACCATCTCATCTATGTCGAGAAGCAGCATGGGTTCCACCCCAGCCGATATCGATGATGCACTGCTAGCTAGCTACCCTGTGGATGATATCAAAGAAAGGACTAACTGTGAGCTACACATGAAAGTGAAGAACTTATCCATGAAGGTGGCAGACGGCTATGCTTTAGCAAATCCCCCAGAAGCAACCTTCCATTGCAATCCCATTCCAGCTAGCTATGCTCATGTCAGGGTTGATGAAGTGATGTCAGGATATCACAAGCTACAACTTGACATTCTTGGAGGTGATGAGGAGAGAACACTGGGAGAGGCCATACATCGTATCATTCTATGGAAAAAGGATTGCATCATCTTTCCAAGGCCTCCGACTCTTCCTCCTCCAAGTCCGCCGTCGTGTCAGTCGACTCCTCCTCCTCCAACTCCGGCATCGCGTCAGCCGACTCCTCCTTCAAGTCCGGCATGACGTCAGCCAACTCCTCCTCCTCCAAGTCCGGCACCGCGTCAGTCGACTCCTCCTCCAAGTCCGGCATGGCGTTAGCGTGCTCTGTCGACTCGAAGTCCGGCACCGCGTCTATCGTCTCCGCCGACTCAGCATGCTCTGTTGCCTAAGCAAGAGCGGAAGAGAGAGTCTGTAGCTACGACGGCTAGCGGTACAACATGCAAGAAATTCAAATATGGTCCAAGCAGCCTCAAGCCTCTTCCGAAGTTTCCTTACCACTTGACTGAGGAGGAACTCGACACCGTAGTGGATGCCAAAGTGAAGGCCCACTTTGGACCGAAACCGCCACCGCCACCAAAGGAGAAAGTACCTGAGCATGTCTCACAACACTTCATTGATATGGCTCGACCGACTGTCAATCAAAAGGATTGTGACTATGTGCGGTCCATTAGGAAGTCATATCTAGCAGGACAAAAGGATTCGAGCTCGAACTCGAGCCAAGGAGTTGGCAAAAAAGTAGGAAAACTGTTCCCCAGCTAGGAGAACAGACAATGCAATCGATCCCCCCGCTCATTGTACAAACACCTGTGAGTACCGCCGATCGTCTAGGAGTAACCGACGATCATATAAGGCAGGCTAAAGAGGCCGATGTCACTGTTGAACAACTCCTAGGCCTTGAGGAAATCCCCAGGCTTAGGAGGAGGAAGTAAAATACCAATATGCCCGTGGCAAACCTCTGGTCAAGCCTGACGATGTCAAGCTTCTACCAACGAGATTGTACAATTTGCATACGTGGTACATGCAAGAAACAACAAATACCAATACAGAGTCCCTCATGGTGAAAGTCAAGAAGAAGCATTACATCCATAAAAAAGATTTGTGGATTCATTATTCAGAGTTGTTTCAGTTATTCAATCAAGACACACTCGACAAATCTATTGTTAATTGCTATTGTCTGTAAGTGACTTTTTTCTGTAATTTAAGTCTCTAACTAGTTGTGCTCTCATTCATTATCTATAATTATACTCACTATATTCTTTCCCATGGTATTATACAGAATGAAGATGTATGAAATAAAAAAAGCTGGACGCTATGGCATTGGGTTCATTGACCTAAATACGGTTAATCAAAAGATACGAGAAACTCAATATTCGAGAAAAGACACACAGAAATCCCTGCTAGATTTTTTGAAGCATCTAAACACCCAACCAGAAATACTACTTCCTTACAACTTCGGGTGAGTGTTATTATATCTTATACTACAAATTCTATTTTTTGCTTACTACATGTTAATAGGTGTAGTTGATGAGTTATGCACATGCCCGCTTAATTATATAAAATGTGTGCGCATGCAGTTATCACTAGATCTTGTTAATCATTGAAGTTGACAAGGGAAAAGTTGAAGTACTGGACTCACCATATAAGGATCCATCCGAATACGCAACCGTGAGGGGGATGGTCGACATGTAATTTCAATCATTATCGCACTATGTCGGCCTCTTTACTTCATTTCCTGATATCAAGTAGTTAATAATTCCTTTATTCATTTTCTTTGTCGGCGGGCAGGGGTTGGACCAAGTTCATCAAACAGGTCCTAGGCGACTAGGCACAAAAGCTGAAATGAGTGCGACCCAAGGTAATTAAGTAGTACTAGCTAGCTAGCTACGTCCGTGCATCTCTTTAATTCTAGTTTCAATGCCATTATCATGCTTGATTAATTATTATCTGATTGAATTTTATTCTCGTAGAGTTCATGAGGCAGGAGCAGGGGAATAGTTTATGCGCATACTATGTTTGCGAGAACATTCGCATGATCACGTCTGAAAGGAGCAGAAACGAAAGAAATGTTTAGGTATATTTGCCAAAACACTATCCATAATTTTTTTATCATGATCTAGCTAATATATATAGACACAACTAATATATTCATCTTGATCTCCTTATAGCTGATGGAGATGCACGGCCGACTCCTACCAGAGGCTCGCGTATGAGCAATTCAAGAGGAAATAGCTGGATTTCTGGTCGACCAGGTCATAGATCCCAAAGGAGAATACCATTACAAGATCAAGAAGTAATGCATGCATATGTAATGATCCTCAAATTGTAGGAGTCATCGTACGAGAAATTCGATTATATATATATATATATATGATCGGTTCTACGAGAAATTTTCTCTCTATATATATATATGCACAACACGTATAGTATGTAATAGCGTAATACATGTTTGAAATGAAAAATAATTAAATGGAAAACACAAAATTAAAAGGAAAAATAAACCTAAAGGAATAAAAGGCAAAATAAAACAAAATTAAAAGAACTAAATACTTTTAAGTCTCGGTACCAACCGGAACTAAAGGTCTTCCAGCTCACGGTCCCGACAGGTGCCACGTGATGGGCCGATTCTGCACTAGTGTGCGCACATCATCGTGTGTACTTATAATCTATACGAAGTAAGGTGATATTTTTGATTTGAGTCACTGAAAACTCTACGTGGTCATCGAGCGAACAATTCAAGGCGAAACCGAGCCATGGTGAGAGCTCTCGCGTCCATAGCTGAGCTGCGGCCGCCGCCACCTTGATCTCTCGGCTCCAGCTTGCTCCGCGCCCGGCGAACCCAGATCCAGCATCCTCGTCGCACACACTCTCCTCTGTTGCAGATTCCCTCTCCGTTTGGCCGCCGTAGATGGGTCCCCACGCTCGTTCGTCGACGGTCGCCCTGACCTCTCTGGCACCTCCAGCCGGCGCTCAGCCCTCTCCGACGACGGCGGCCGCCCCCGCCTCTATGGCTCCTCCAGCCAGCGCCGCCAGCGCTGCGACGATGGTGGCTGGCCCGACCTGCCCGGCTCCTCCTGCAAGCGCTGCCAGCATTCCGTCGATGACGGCCACCTCCGTCCGTCTGCCGCTGCCCTCTGCGGACGGCGTCGCCGCGGCCATCCTCGCTTCCCGGAAGGCAGACCCGGCTGTACGGGGACGTCTGGCCTCTTGCATGCTCTACACGGCCGGGGCGCCGGCCAGCCCCAATCTGGACCTGACGGCACCGACGCCTGCGACATCGTCCGTCGTTGCTGCTGGAGGCGAAGGTCGTGTGCTTGGGACCCTTTCCAACCTGCGGGCTGAAATGCTGTTGCCGGCTTCCCTGCCTGTGAAGACAACGTCTGCGTCTGTCGCTCATTCAGCGACGCTGGCCGCCCATGCGGCGGCCTCGGGCACTTCCTCTACCGGTGCCTGCATCGACGTGTTGCCACTGCCCCCGGCGTCTCCTTTGGTGCACCTCGGCTCCTCTTGCAGGCTGCTGCATGTCCCTGTCCAGATGGATCTTGAGTTTGCTTCTCGCGATGCTGTTGTCGGGTCTGGTGTCGACGGCAATGAGGATCACAACGAAGAAGATTTGGCCCCACGGACCCCTCCGGTGGCTTCCATAGTCACCGACTCCAACATGGTGGGCATGAGGCATGTTGCGGATGTCAGCGATGGTTGGCAGACAGTGCCGCCACGACGTGGTCCGCGTTGTCCGACATCGTCAACCCAAGCTTTAGCTCCTCGGCCCATGCCCGCTTGGCTCCGTGGTCAATGTTGCAGATGCCTCATTTTTGGTCACCGTGCGGCAAGTTGCAGAGACCACTTTAGGTGCTCTCGGTGCCTCGAGAATGGTTACTGTGCACGCACGCGAGTGCCGTAACGCCTGGCGTCCGCTCAGCTTGTTGACAAGCCCTACTGCGTCGCCGTTGCGTGGCCTCACTGTCGAGCATCGTCAAGTTCCAACTCCTCGTCAGGCCCAGATAGAAGCCTCACTAGTCTTTGGGACGTTTCGTCGTAATTCTTGGACGTCGATTGTTTCTGCTCCTGCTAGCTCCGTGGTCTTGACGGATATGATGTTGCGGTCTGCCTTGGAGGGGCAGGCCGAGAAGCTGCGCTCTAGGCTTCTTGGCATGGCTTCCTTCCATCTTGAGAAGACAGTCAAGCCTCTTCGTAATGTTGTTACTCCATGCAAAGTTGGATGATGCAGATGGGGAGCTTCTTGGAGCGACTTGAGGTTGCATTGGACAGGCTTACCTTGGCATGACCTGTATTGCCAACCGTTCATGTATCTTGCCCATTTGATGTGCCTAATCTTAGCTCCAAGGACGAGAGGGGAGCCGAGCTTCACGGTTGTTTCTCCCCTCGTGCTTCGGCTAGCTCGCTGTCGTTTGGTTCTGAGGGTCCGATCATTGATGTGGCCGTGGCATCGGTGCTGCAGCTAATGCCGGAGCTTATGGAGCTGGGTGGCGACCCAACTCCGCCCATGTCCATCGAGCAATTGAAGGTGGATCCCACCTCGGAGATCTCAGTTATGGATTCTCCGCGAGCACCATCCTCGGGGCTCAGTCAGACACTTGACTTAGAGAAGAGAGCGGATTCGAACGTTGCAATCTCTTGCTTGCTCGAGTTCATTGGGCACATGGTTCCTATAGGTAATGTGGTTGTCGCGCCTAGGGCGTGGCACGTGTGCCTGGGGCTCTCATCGCCAAAGAGATATGCAACTTCCTTGCTACCTTGGATGCAACTAACCCTGGATCCGGTAAGACGATTGGGTGTCTCCTCAAGGAGAAGGCCATCAGGGATAGAAAGAGTGGTGGTGCTAGCTCTCGTCCTGTCATTTTGAAGGACAAATCAAACAAGTGCAGAAGTAAGAAGAATGGCGCTATAAAAAAGGTATCTGGCTTGATGGATGACTCTGTGTTTTGACACGTCATCATGGATGTACTTATGTATGTGTCCTATGTCGATGTTTGTTGTTCAAGTTATTACTGTTCTGTGGAGCCTCACTTGTGAAGTTGATTATCATGTGCAAGCGGATCGTGGGGGTAGTACGGTGAGGGAGTTTGTTCCTTTTTGTTTATGGTCTTGTGGTCTCATAATTTGGGAGTAGTCCACATGCATCATGGGATTGTAACTTGGTTGCCATTCGTGGCTAAGCATGTAGCGGTTTTCGTTCGGTTTTTCGTAAATTAACCGAACAACTCTTTTCTTTTTAATTAATGGATGAGACAAAGATTTTGCCTCCGTTTCAAAAATAATAATTGATTTCATCCCACAGTGATTTTGTCTTTTGTTTAAGATATATACATGATGTGGTACTAATAAAGCGAGCGGCGCATAGATTTTTTAGTCAATTTGGGCTTATGTTCCACCTGGGCTACGCGAGCATGTTTTTCTCTTGGACAAAGTCGACGCCACTCAAGGAGAACTGCTCTTTTGCTCAATATAAGAATCTCTAGAACCTGTCGGTTCCTTGGCTCCATCCATTCCGTTTCCTTCTCCTCCTCTTTTGCTCAATATAAGAATCTCTAGAACCTGTTGGTTCCTTGACCGATAAAAAATCGACAGCAGATGAGATCGCATCTCTCCCCTGTCTCCTTCGTCCATCGCCCGTCGATACGTTCTCCCGCAGGCACCGGCACACGATCTCTCACGCCTCCTCCAGCTTCCTAGCCGCGTTGATCCCCTCTCTCTCCCCGAGGCGCCAACATCCCCGAGTCGATGTGGATTTCATGATGCTGGAATTGTCCTGCCAGCCGCTGCCGGAGCCCCGCGTCCCCGAGCTCGACGGATTTGCTAGCCGTCTGGCCACCTGGCCGAGAACCTTGCCACTGCCTTAGAGCCCAGCAGCCACCTCGCCGGCCTTCGCTGAAGCTGAGCACACAGGCGGATGAGGACATTGCGTATGGCATCGGTGTTTTGAGGTATGAGGATTGAGGAGGAGTTCCAACAAACAGAAGCGGTGGACAACGCCAAGTACGAGCAGGACGGGGAAGCGCTGAGCATTTTTTTGCGGCCGTTGACACGCTTCATGAGCTCAGGAGCCGCCTCCAGGACGGCTACGGTGTACCCTGCGACCGAGTCCCACGATCTGAAGCTCTTCATGGCTGGGCCTCGAGTGGCCACCCATCACCTTTCATAAGTTTGCTCATAAGTTTGCTCCATTCTTATGGAATCCAGCTAGGAGGTTAGTTGCTTACAGGAAGAAAAAGGTGAAGGTTGTTGATATGCGTTCTTAGATTTTGACTGGTTACCTCCAGTAATTCTTTTTAATTAATCTGTATCTTCTGAATATTGCAACTGTATAGTTCGACTAACAAGATTGATAAGTGATAAGTAGTACAACCAATCAACTATATACGCATTAGCACTAGAATATAATTGTAAAATTACATAGCTTTATGCAATCCTATTGCTTTAATCTTTGCACTATGTAACTGTTCTTCCTGTTCTTATTATTTAACTATTCTTAGCATCAAGCAAGAAGAAGAGTGTGAATTAGCATTCTTTCTAAAAGAAATGTCTCCTGTGTGCATGTAGGTTCTAAAGTTTCATGTTTGATATAACCAATGTCGAATCACGGTGTGAGCGAAAGAAGCCAGCATAAGAGGTCGAGTAAGAGCTCATATGGTGAATATGTTGATGGGTTCGTTGACACACGCTGCGCCCGTCTAGTGAGGTTGGTCGTGGGCTGCGCACTGACACGAAAGGGCGAGGCACACCCCGACATGAAGGGGCAAGACGGTGCTAGGGAGTAGTCGAGATGGTGTGAAGGTGTGTTAGCCGAACCTGTGGTGCGGGAGCTTGAGGTGGACTTTGGTTCTACCGGGACCCTATTTAAACGTTGCCCCGGTTTGCATGGTAATTGTTATTTTCTCCCATCGTGATATATGGGCCCTTTTTATTGGGGAAAACATCTTCGGTCTCTTCTGCAACCAGTCCACGAAAAAGGACTATACTGCCCATGACGACCTCCTCGCCTAGCACCTAGCTGGTCTGGCCACCGTCATTCTTAGACACCATCTCAACCATGTCGTAGAGTCGTCCTCCCACTTTGTAGGGCGATAAAATGTGCACGGCCGGTTTCGACATTGTCGCCTCATTTTGTCATGCAGTCCGAAGTTTTTTTCTGGGAAAACGTACGAACATATGTGTCAGTGAAACCTACAAAAACATGAATGGATGGAATCAGAACGTAATTAATATGGAAGGAATATACCTTTTTTTTACCCAAAGGTCTATATAATAGAAAAAGAAACTCATGGGGAGGTGCCTATTTTGACGGACAAAAAACAAACCCACGTAACATGTACAGGTCGAGTCCAAGTTGGACAGCTAAAAAAAATACAACTTGGATGCATATAAAATTGGATCACGTACATATTAGGAAAAGGAGTCCAGCTTTCTAACACGTACATATTAGAAAATTTTAGACTAAAAACATGTTAGGAAAATTAGACTATGTATAAGGAAAGTATTTTTGGAAATATAAAAACCACGTGCACATAAATCTGCAACAAACCTAGCCTCCTAGCACGTATAGATGCATGATCATTTTTTAAGAAAAACTGTTAAATCAATATTGCATGACCACATACATTCACATTGCATCTAACGGATAGGAAACAATAATAAAATGATAGTTAGTCATTGAGACAGATGTCCAACCCAAATAAACAGAGAAACCACACCATTGGTCATTTTAAGCTAAAATCTACACATGTGTTTGCAGATATAAAGAATAGAACACAATTTATATGTGAAGTTTAGAACAAAATACTAAATCAATTTTCACTATATAAAATTAATACCGGGCATAAATATGAAAGTTAACCCATATAATTGAGCATGTAATTAAAATTCAAATAAATTGTTAATTGAGTCCAGTATGATTAGAATACAAGTTGATGAAGAACATCTACCATAAATTTCAGCAAGGTAAGAAAAATAAACTATTTATATTACATATTAAAATATTTATTAAATGAATAAACAATTGGAGAAAGATGATATCTTTACAAGCATTTAGAATATTTGTAAAAGATTGTTGAGCGTGATATTGTGCGGTTTGGAAACACGACTCCAAGACAGGTAGTGGTGATGCAAGTTTAGGCTATTCATAATTGATAAAATTATTTGGCATGATAGGACAATAATATTAGTGATATTGGTCACCATTTGTCAAACACTATTATATTTAATAACACCAACACATCTAGGAAAAAAATATGTTGGCAGGAGTTTGATCATGCTTCCTCAAGATGCGCATTCAAACTAAAATATTTGTTATCTATTAATAATATATCAACTGTAGCATGTCATCTTGGTTAACATTGGTCGCAGACAAAAATAGCGACTCAGGAAGAGTAGTAGAATAGTGAAATATGACAATTAGTATGAAAGTATATACCCCCTTGTCACCAGATTTTGAAGTTATATACTTCAGACAAAGACAAGGGAAAAATCTGAAACATTTGACGGTGGGATAACCCTAGGATAGCCTCAGATGGACCGATGACTTCCTACTTTCAAAACAACCACGGGACAGCCTGCGCTCTCCACCGTGTGCCGGCTCCCCAAGGCCGGCTGTGCGGCGCGATCCACCTCGATACGGAGTCGCCAGCCATCCAGCTCCCAGGCGACCTTCCCGGCGGGTCAGCGCCTTTCACATCAACTCGACAAGGCTACAACGACTCTCGCACGCTGACCAGGATCCATACGGCCACAGTGCGCCCGCCATGTTGCTGGTCAGCACGAGCATGGCTATAGTGGAGGCGGCCGTACCGCTGACTTCAGTCAACTGCGACTAGGCAAGGCGGCACAGTGACGGCATGCCTCCAACTAGGCAAGACAATGCCGCTCGGCACGACCCATGCCGCATCATGACGAGCATGCACCAATAGCAGCGACTGGCTGGCGGGTCCCAGCCCGCGATGGGACCCTGCAGCCAGCGAGCCCTATGTACGGCGGTCTCTTTAGCCGTCGGGCCCTAAAGGCGATAAGACTGCCCAGTCGACGGGGCCCCCGGGTCGGCTCGCGAGACTGCCAGCCGCCCCCAGCATTATCTATACATATTGTAAGCCGGGGGTTGGCCTAGAAAACCCCCTAGACCCCCCTCAAGCAAGGGGCGGCCTCATTCTCCCCCTAGTACACCCACACACCCACACATTGGAGGTCGTGGAGGTCGCCTCCACGACGTGGAACCTCCTTTCGCTTGCTCCGCATGCGTCACTGTCGTCCCCTCCGACGAGCCATGCCGCGACAGCATGTTGTCTGACGTCACCGACCCCGTCGAACACTTCGGTAGGCTGCGCCTCACCTACGAGCCAGCTATCGACGAGTACCCCAGCGCGGTGCTCGACTGTCTTGACCCACCCTCGTTTGTGGGTGCAACCGCCTCGAGCGGCCCCAATGACCTCCGCATCCACGTGGATGTAATGGTCACCGGCTCCTTCACGAGCACCGGCCACGCCAGGGCGGAGGAAAGCGCGGACGCCGTGGCGACTCGCGCCAGGGCGGAAGCGAAGGCGGCTACCGCGGCAGCCCGTGCCGGCACCTCTGACCCCCTCGGCTCCACTCTTCAGGGCCTTAGCACTCCCATCGCGCCAACGACCAATCAGGCCACCGCCACGATCGAGCTGGAGGAGGCTCGACACCAGCTGCTCGCGGAGGCCACCTCTCTCACAACCGCCAAGGTCGGATGGAGTCCACACAACGCGAGTAGAACTTCACATACGACCTCACCCCGGCTGGCAACGAGCCTAGCCGGCGCGGGGTCGTCCGCAACCGCGGCCGCATGGTCATGGAAATCCTTGGTGGCGGGCTACCCACCTACGACACACCGACGACCAACATGAGGGTCACCCAGGTGGCCTATGCCGACCTAGCCGACGTGGAGGGCGAAGAACGTGCGCAACAGGAGCGACATGTCCAAGACCTCATTGCCACTGCCAATGCATAGCAGGCCCGGCTAGACAGGGCTAATGCCAGCTCCAAGATTCCCCTTCCCCAGGGGGATGGTCTGCTGGCTTCCCATAGGATCGAAAGTAGGTCTAGAGGGGGGGGGGTGATTAGACTACTTGACCAAATAAAATTTCTACCTTTTCCCAATTTTAAGTGTTAGCAGATTTTAGCATTGATAGCAAGTCAAGCACACCCTACACATGCATGTCTAAGAGTATAGCTGCGGAAAGTAAAGACATGCATAATAGTAAAGGAAGGGTAGGAATATCAAACGCAATTTGGAGACATAGAGATTTTTCCCGTCATTCCGATAGGTGGTGCTATCGTACGTCCACGTTTATGGAGTCTTCAACCCACGGAGGGCAACGGTCACGAGAGTCCACGGAGGTCTCTACCCACAAAGGGTTCCACGAAGAAGCAACCTTGACTATTCCATAACGGCTTCCGTCCATGAATGACTAGTGTCACTATCGGTAGATCTTCACGAAGTAGGCGATCTCCTTGCTCCTACAAACTTCTTGGTTCAACTCCACAACAAAAAGTAGGAGGCTCCCAAGCAACACCTAACCAATCTAGGAGGCACCACCCTCCAAAAGGTAATAGGCTCGATAATGTTGATGAACTCCTTTCTCTTGTGCTTCAAGATGATAGACTCCTCAACACTCAGTCACTCTCTCACACATTTGACTTTGGTGGAAGAGATTGATTGGGTGGAAAGCAACTTGGGGAGGCTAGAGATCCAGATTCATATGGTTGGAATGGAATGGCATGATCTCAACACATGAGTAGGTGGCTCTCTCTCAAAAAAACTGATAGGATAGGTTGGGATCTATTCTGAGTGCTTCTCTTGCGAGTGAGTGGTGGTGGAGGGGTATATATATAGGCATATCCAAAAATCCAACCCTTACACCTTAAGTGATCAACCCGGTGACAACGATGTGTGAATCTCGGTGCTACCGAGTTGCTCCAAAGGTAGCAACTTTTGAATCTCGGTGAGACTGATATATAAATCTCGGTGGTACCGATCAGGTGTCCAACGGTCAGAATCTTCATCTCAGTGACACCAATCCAAAAAATAAGAAATTCCAATTTTATGAATCGAGGCAACCGAAAGTTGGCAGCCTGAACTCGGTGGCACCAATGTGGGATCGGTTACACCCATGTGCTAGGGTTTGGCATGGGTTTGTCTGAGTTTGGGAATCGGTGGGACTAAGAAATTGTTGGTTTAATTGATTTGAGTGGAAGGGCTCTAGACAGAGTATGTGGGAGAGTTTGTGGGTGTTTTTGGTGACTATCACTTGTGCACGTTTGAGCATCTTGTTCACCAATAGTACCTTATCCCCTTTTAATAGTATTGGCTTTCCTATGGACTCAAAGTGATTTCTCACAAAGTAAAATGTAGAGTCCTCTTCCTTGAAGCTTTGCCAATCCATTTCCTTGCATCTAGGGGTATCCCCACAATCATTTTGCCATCCCTATCATTGAACTTTTCCCGAAATATACTTAGTGGAAACATTAGTTCAATGACATATATGTTGTTATTAATTACCAAAACCACCAAGGGAGCAAATGTGTTTTCACTGTCGGCCAGCACCAGTTGACCCAACATGCTTCCTTCCCCTGCGGCTCCGGCCGGAGGGCCGGTTGGTCCCGAAACGGGCATTACCAACATGGGAACAAGCAGCCAGCGGTCACCAGCTGGCACAATGACGCCACGGAAGGAGGCGGCCGGTGTACTCACGCACACACCCCTACCCTGCGGTAAGAGCATGCGCGCTCGCCTGCCCCGACTGCTCGCGCCGAGCTCGCAGCCCACGCGTCCCCCGAAGCGAGAACGATGCCCGGACCCGCACTGACCGGCTAGCGCAGTCCGCCCTCCTGGAAGAGGAAGGCCCGATCATGGCGACATGTTTCGGCCCCCGGATCCGCAATGAGCCATTTCCCACAGGCTTCATGCTCCCCGCGACACTCCAAAGTACAACGACACTGCCAAGACGGAGGATTGGCTGATCGACTACACCACCGCAATCCGTATTGCCAGACAAAACAAGCGTGTCGCAGTGTGCTACGTCCCCCTCATGCTGATCGGTTCGACCCAGACTTGGCTCAACAGCTTGCCAGTCGGCAACATTAACGCTTGGACTGATTTCTAAGAGGCGTTCGTCCACAACTTCACCGGCACCTACAAGCGGCACGGCCGCCCCCGCGAGCTGGCCATGTGCGTCTAGGGGCTAGACGAATTCCTTCACAACTAACTCACGCGGTGGACCGAGATCGACAACTCTCACGAGGGGGTGCACGAGGTGCAAGCCATCTAGTACTTCTCCGAGGGCTCCCAGGACAGCACCCTCCTCAAGTACAAGCTCATCCGTTCACAGCCGGCCACCTTGGAGGACCTCATGACCAAGGTGGACAAGTACGCTACGGCCGGCTGCGCAATGCGGATTAAGTTCAGCGCGTCCGACAAGGCCATCCCGCCGCCCACCGCCTCCAGCTCGTGCCGACTTCCTCGTCGACTGGGCCAAAATCCAGCTCGTGTCATCGCCGCCAGACTCAACACATTGGAACATCCACTTCAACGGCTCGAAGATGCAGACCGACTTGGGAGCCGACATCGTCTTATCATCCTCGTAGGGGACCAGCTCAAGTACGCGCTCCTGATCCACTTCGTCGCCTCCAACAACGTGGCTGAATACGAGGCACTCGTCCACAGCCTTCGGCTCGCCAATGAGATATGTATCCGGTGCATCCTGTGCTTTGGTGACTTGGACCTCGTGGTGCAGCAAGTCTCAAGCGAGTGGGATGCCAGGGATGCCAACATGCCCAGCTTCCTTGTTTAGAAGCTCACCGGCTCCTTCGAGGGCTGTGAGTTCCACCACGTCCCCCAGGCGGATAACGAGGTAGCTGAGCTCTGGCAAAAATTGGCTCCACCTGCCAAGTCATCAAAGCCGGCGTCTCCCTCGAGCAACTACTCAAGCCGTCCATCAAGCCTTCTGCCAAGCCAGAATCCATCTTCGTTCATGCGGACCCTACCGGCTCCTCCCGTTCTGCCGCCTCAAAAGAAATTCCGCCTTCGCGCCGACTCCGATCCCGTAGCCATCACGATGACGGTAGACATGGCGCCCACTGGCTTGGTCCCAAGGACTAACGAGCCGGGGCTCCGGCATCGGGCCCGGGGGCTCCAACGGCTCCGGGTCCCCAGCTCGAGCCAAAGCCGGCTCCCATCACGTCACCAACATGGGTCCAGCACATCCTAGTCTTCTTCTTGCGCGGCGAGCTCCCCCCTGACGAGGCCATGACTCGACAAATCCAGCGCCAGGCCCCTGCCTACGGCATCATCAACCATGAGCTAGTTCGATGCAATGCGACCAATGTCTTCCAGCGCTCCGTCGAGTAAGAGAAAGGGCAAGAGATCCTCCGAGACATTTGTCGATGTCAAAACCGGCGTATCTCATAGTAAGGGTCCTAAGCTAGGCGTCTTGGAGCGATGGTAACGTGGGCACAGGATTTGATTGTATTGATATGGGAGATAGTACATAGTACAGGTATCCACCACGAGATTGTAGTAATGAATATGAGATTTTTATTGACTAGCCTGGCCTCGGTTTATATATGCACCATAGGCCTAGGGTTTAGAGGAGTCCTTGTCTTGTGCGCCAAGTCTTATGGAATCCTTCTAGTATTCGGCATGGGCTGCCTGAAGTGGCCCATTAGTGAATCATCATGGGGGTCCTTGGCCCGACCCATAGGTCGGTAGGCGACGTGGTGAGTACTCCCTAATCCAGGACACCGCCAGTAGCCCCCTGAACCGGTCTTCAAGTTGGGGATGCTCCTCGGTTCTTCCGAACACCTCTTTGTCTTAGGTCGTCGGTCTTGAAAACTAGTTCAACAAATCTTCCCATCTTCGATCTTGAGGATCGCTGAACTGTATCCGAAGAGTTCACACGTCGGGCATCAGAGGAACCCCTTTAAGTTATCGGCTTTTATCAATGCCTTGTAATTTTTTACACCACACCTGGGGTTCGAAGTGTTTCCTATGCGGTGGCATCCTCTTGTGTCCGAGCTCCAACGCCGAACTACATATGAGGCGTCTTTTCATAGCCGAGCTCCAACACTATTCGGTGTTCAAGGTATCCTCTTGCGTCCGAACTCCAACGTTGGACTGCATCCGAGGTGTCTTTTTGCAGCCGAGTTCCAACACTATTCGGCATTCAAGGTGTCATAGATTACCTTGGTCTCTGAAAATTTGAAGGAGTCCATCCGATCTTAAATGTCAGAATTAGTATTTTATGGAGCTAGTTATTCGCATCCGAGCTTTATGTCGGACTGCTTCCAAGCTCCAACACTAGACTACATCCGAGATCTAACGATGGTCAGCGTCCGAGGTATCATAAACTAACTTGGACCTTAAAAATTTAAAGGAATTCATCCGAGCTTAATGTCAGAAAAGCTCTCTATGGAGCCAGCCACTTGCACCTGAGCTTTATGCCGGACTGCTTTCGAGGTGGTGCACCACCCCAACTGTGGGCTGATTTTTCTGGATATTTTCGATTGGTACAATTTATTATGTGCCAAGATATATAGCCAATAGCCCCCAAGGTGGGTGTCGGTCTAAAACCCGAGATGCACCTGAAGGATGACAAAAAACCGCTGATCCCAGTAGCCCCTGAGATCAGGTTGATTCGCAAAATGGGCCTGAGGATCAACTCCTAGCTCGGCATCATACTTCGGAACACAAAAGCGGTGTGCATAGACCTCGAGACTCAGGTTGGGTGCGGTCGACCAACCCATGGATCATAATCTCCTCAGAAACTGTATTGCACTTTGAATTTGCTGCATGGAATAGGCAATGCAGTAGCCCCCGAGCCTTAATTTGGGCATGGGTGGTCGAATTAAGGATCGATATTTGTTTGACACAAATTTTGATTCGTTTGACACAATTCACGTGTAATGATTCGATGTATTCAAGTACTTTACATCATTAATGCTCGGATCCGCATTGTACAAGACTTTGTTAACCGACCATCGGCTTCAACCTCCTCGGCCAGTAGCCGAGGAGTGTTTGCCCTACTTTATAAAGCCTTTATATGGGCAAAGATTTACGACAAACAAGGCAATCCGGCCATACGGTTTTATAAACAAAGGTACACAGAGAGATATGTTATACTACTATTTAAAGTAAGAAACATA
The DNA here is from genome assembly GCA_022496015.1 of Hordeum marinum. NCBI lineage: Eukaryota > Viridiplantae > Streptophyta > Magnoliopsida > Poales > Poaceae > Hordeum > Hordeum marinum. The sequence goes on along the minus strand of CM039678.1, from coordinate 415,903,792 downwards.
TTTGGAAAAATAGTTATTTTATAAGTTCTTTTCCCAGGATATCATGTTGACCATGATTGTGAAACCTCAACTCTGATCAATGTGGGAGGAAAATATTGAGGATTTAGTTTGCGGAATGTTCCCGACCTCTGTGGTCTTTAATGAACTGAAATTTTCACTTCCGTTGCTGCCGACCAATTATATTCTTAAGATGGCTAGCTTTTGGCTTCACCCAGTCTGAGGCACTAACCCGGATGACCTAGAAGTAACAATCATAGAGGTGCTCCCTTTACCCCCTAGCCGAACTATCGGGAACGCAGGGGGTAAGCATAGGAGCCAGGCAACCCAACTTGGCCAAAATCTTAAGTCAAATTGATGCATATTTATGGCTTTACAATGATGATTATGGAAGGAAGCACTCGCATATTGAATACAAATGCTTTTATGCTATGTGCTATTTTGACTCCTTTGTGACCGTTTATCATTTTAGAGTGGCCCATCATCAGCTTCTACCCCTTTGTAAATGCTTTGCAGGGTGTTTCCGCAGTAACAAGACAACCCTTAGCCGATGTCTCGGTGCCCGGAGGCAGTTGTGTTAGCGAAAACGAGGCAATCCGATATCTAGGCTTTATAACTTTCACTTAGTCACAGGAGCTTAAAGTTTGCGAGGCTAGTTACTAGCCCCTGGTTAGTGTTCGGCATTAGCCGAGGTAAGCCATTAACACTCCGGCCAATTTTATGAAAGGCCGCTATTTAATACGGTCATCGGATCGCCGACCAGTTTACACTTATTGTGACAGTCAGTTTTCGGCCTTTCCACTAAGGTACTTGACCAGTTAAACCGGAAGTACAATCGCAGTGGTTCTCATGTTGCACTCCTAGCCGAACAAAGCGGAACGTAGGAGGCAAGCACAGGAGCCAAGCAACCCAACTATTAATCGAAGACACAATTAAAAACTGATGCATATAGAGCAATATCCAAGACGCCAAGGTGGAGGTCGGCAGGGAAGATGCCAAACAGCGGGTCAAAAAAGATTTACCAAGCTGAATTATTGCGTAGGGCACCTCGGTCAAGACAATGTCCCTCCTTCATGTGCTTCGGTCGTGCTTTAACATGATACATCCGATCTCTCAGACTTCAAGTGGGTCTGCCTTTGGCTTCAACCTCCATATCCCGAGGGCGGAGTGTTTCTCCGAGGCCTGTTTAGCAAACTAAATTCAAGCGGCTTTAGAGAGAAACTAGGCTACCTGGTTATTGACCGAACACTCGTGTCGAAAAAAGGAGTAGTAGAAAAAGACTTTGCAACAACCAAGAAGAAATCACCATTGATTATAAAATGGCTCATATAAATTTAATAGCCCCCAAGTGACTTGGGTAAAAGGATTTTATGTATAATGATTGTATGTACCGAAGTACTTATATCATATATGTGTTCGCCCGAACTTTAAACGCGTCTTAACCGATCGTCGGCTTCTCCCTCTTTGGCCAAGGGCCAAAAAGTGTTATCTACTATGCCATCCGAGGATATCTGAGGTGTTTCGAATAACTAGGCAATCGGGACATTAGGCTATAATAGACAAAGCGTGCACAGGGAACTTATGCTATATCACTATTTAACGTAAGAAGCATCTTCAAAGAAAATAGTTCTGCCAACGGTGGGTTCTCATGATTACCATGAGGGGTGTGTGATAGATTTATGTATGCTTGTCTTCCGTTGTGGCCGACCATAGTTGAAAATAGTAAGAGCGCCGGCTTTTGGCTTCACCCGTCTGAGGTACAAGTTTGGATGACCTAATCGCAACAATCACAGAGGTGCTCCCTTTACTCCCTAGCCGAACAATTGGGAATTTAGGGGTAAGCATAGGAGCAAGGCAACCCAGCTTTGCGGAACACTTAAGTCAACATGATGCATATATTGGTGTAAACAGGAACAAAGAAGGGTGCGATACATTAATACTCATATGCAAGAGGAATGGCTTCATAAAGGAAGCCCCCAAGTATACGTGGTATTTGAATTTGTTTGTAACAAACAAAGGTTTGACAAAGAAAGTTTTTCTCAAACAACTTTTTGTCAAAAAAGTTTAATGCTTGGTCGAATCGAACAAAATTTAAAACTAAAAGTTTTTTAAGCATGAAAGCGACTTAGATGGTTAATGTGCTCGGTGTCGATGACGCGATCCGGGCTTGGGGCGGGACGAGGACGCCCATTGAACTTTGACAGATCTGGTCTATAGTCCTTGGCATGACTGAGGTCCTAGCCCCCAAGCCTGTCCTGAGGTGACCGAACGAGGAGTTCGACACTCTCAAGTAGTGTCATAGCTCAGTCTATGTGGTGAGGCGAAGCCCCCGGTCTAGCAGAGATGGCGGAGTAGGTCGACATGGTGACGCCGAACTGACCGTGCGACACAGCTGAAGCCGATTACCTGCACACATAAAATTGTGCAAGCCAAGAGTAATAACAAATAGGGTAAGGTAATAATATATTAAAAAAATTCTTCTACTTAGTTAATTTAAGTGAAGCAAATAAGTAAAGGAATATGGCCTGGGCGCCGAGGTGCCTGAACAAAGAGTTCAGCTTGACGAAGTGGCGACGCAGTACGGTCGATGTGGCGAGATGAAGTCCTAGGTCCAGTTAACATGGCGAAGCTGTGGTCGGCGGACACTGAAGTCTCATGCAGGTCGGTTGGTGATGCCGAAGTCTCATGCCGGCCGAGGTGTTGAAGAAGGTCTGCTAGTGAAGCCAAAGCCCCCGAAGCAGGTTGATGAAGGGATGTCGAAGCCCCGGTCTAGCCGAGGTGACAGAGCAGGTCGGCTGGTGACGCCGAAGTCTCCGGAGCGGGTTGATGAGGAGATGATGAAGCCCCCAGTCTAGTCGAGGTGACGGAGCAGATCGGTAAGGTGAATCTAGAGCCCCATGCCAGCCGACGTGTCAAAGCAGACCGGTGTGGTGGATGTTAGCTTGAAAAAGTAACGGTGTGGCAATGCTGACGCAGGTAGGAATTTGTGACGAGGTCGATGCTGGTTTGATGAAGCAACGGAGCGCCCAAACAGTACAACCCGCGGATGACGAGGTACACTTGACGATTATTCGGCCCTCGCGATGCCAAGCTCTTGGTCGGTTGACCGAGGTGATGAGAACATTTCCTTTAAAAAGGACGCCTCACAATCCGTTCATGAAAATGATGAACTCGGGTCGGATTAGTTTTCGCACAAAAAATAGATCCAAAATTTGTTGTACTCCACGGACGTTTCCCAGAATTTGGACGGTCAGATCGAGCTGAAATTTTGAGGGGTGATCGGTATAGGAATTCTGCAGCCGTTGGATTTTCCAACGGATATCCGAGCTAGATACTCATCCAGATTCCCGTCCAGATTCGATAGGGCTCCGGTATATTGTTGATCGCTGGAGATTCCTCCATCGGAACGCAACAAAATTTTGCAGGGTTGTTCTAGACTCGATTCCGCACAATTTCACTGAAGCAATTGTCAAAGCGACACTCGGGGAGGCAGGAACGACGAACACGAATTTGCTGTCTAGAAAAACTGCATGATCATGCGAGGGCAATGTTGACATTTAGCTCCCAAGCACCATGGAGGATTCTTCCATGATCTTGGTTGAGATTGGAGTTGATGTTGATGAAGAGACCCGTCCGATCTATATGATCTGACGTGGCATGCAGTCCTCGGCCTAGCCGAGGTGACGAGTCAAGCCGGCGACGAAGATGCCAACGTTGACGACGTATCTCCGTTCCGACACGTAGATCGTGATGGAGCCGATCTGAATTTCCATCACACCGCGGAGACTACCCAACAGGCTCTCAATGAAAGCACCATTGTCGGTGTCAAAACCGACGTATCTCATAGTAGGGGTCCTAAGCTAGGCGTTTTGGAGCGATGGTAACATGGACACGGGATTTTACCCAGGTTCAGGCTCTCTCAAGGAGATAATACCCTACGTCCTACTTTTGATTGTATTGATATGGGAGATAGTACATAGTATAGGTATCTACCACGAGATTGTAGTAATGGATATGAGATTTTTATTGACTAGCCTGGCCTCGGTTTATATATGCACCATAGGCCTAGGGCTTAGAGGAGTCTTTGTCTTGTGCGCCAAGTCTTGTGGAATCCTTCTTGTATTCCACATGGGTTGTCCGAAGTGGCGCATTAGTGAATCGTCATGGGGGTCCTCGGCCCGACCCATAGGTTGGGAGGCGATGTGGTGTGTACCCCCTAATCCAAGACACCGTTAACATTCACCAGGGTGAGTGCGGTCACCATGCCGCCTTGAGAACCCTGGTGGCCAAGGCTTTCCGCCATGGTTTTTACTGGCCGACTGCCTCGGAAGAGGTAATGCAACTGGTCAACATGTGTGAGGGTTGCTAGCGCTTCAGCACGCAGAGCCACCTGCTAGCTATGACACTCAAGACCATTCCCTTTTCATGGCCTTTCATCGTCTAGGGGCTCGACATGGTGGGGCCATTCAAGACCGCTCGAGGCAGCATGACGCACCTGCTGGTAGCCGTTGACAAGTTCACCAAGTGGATTGAGGCCACACCCAAAGCTAGACGGCCCCATGGCCATCCGATTCGTCAAAGACATCATGGTCCAGTACGGAGTCCCCCATAACATCATCACCGACAATGGCACCAACATCGCCAAGGGTGGAATGGCGCTCTTCTGCTCCAAAGAGGGTATCCATATCGACCTCGCGCCGGTAGCCCACCTACAGTTGAATGACCAGGCGGAGGGGGCAAATGGCCTGATCCTGGCCAACATCAAACCTGGCTCGTGGCGCCACTCGTGCGTTCAGACGGCTGCTGGATCGAAGAGCTGCCGGCCGTCCTATGGACCCTTAGAACCATGCCCAATCGCTCAACCAGCTTCACCCATTTCTTCCTCGTGTATGGGTCCGAGGCGGTCATCCCCACGGACATTGAGTTCGACTCGCCTCGTGTCACCCTTTACACGGAAGCGGATGCAAGAGAAGACGACGTCGACGTACTCAAAGAGGCACGCGAGCTATCGTTGAGCCGTATGGAAATCTACGAGCACAAGCTCCGGGACTACCACAACTAGTGGATCCGGCACCTCTCCATCCGCGAAGGAGACCTGGTGCTCAGGCGAATCCAGCGAACCGTTGGCCAACACAAGTTGTCCTCCCCATGGGAGGGACTATTCATCATCAACAAGGCGCTGCACAACAACGCGTACTATCTGATAGATGCTCAGAATTCATAGAAGCGCAAGAGAGACGCCTCCAGCGAGGAGACTGAGCGCCCTGGAACAACGAGTGTATGTATGTATCTCCCACCTTTTTGGGTCTAATGAATGTAGCGGGTGTCCCAAGCCAACACTTGAGGCATGCCTTTTCAATTCCTTCAAAGCATATCGTTGCTTGAGTAGGCCCCCAGGTCCGGCTCCCCGGACCTAGGGGCACGCCGGCTAGCCTAGCTGCCCCTCCCCGCAGCCGGTCAAGTAATTTGGGCTAAGCCAAACCCCTCCCTCCCTGCCCAGCTACATACTGGCTTCCGGCTGTCCGGCTAGCGGGATCCTGGTATAGGAAAACTTACCACACACGAACACCGTCTGCAAGGGGATGTACGGCTCGGTCTAATCGGATCATTTACCAGTTCCAGCCAGCCTTTTCTGCGCTCACCTAGGCTAAGCGTCCCCACAACCCCAAAGCCCATGACTGACTCCCCTAAGGTAGATGCCCCATCCGAGCCACAGACAGGCTCTCGACTATCCGGCTAGCAGGGTCGAAGCCGAAGGGGACAATGTTTTGCCAGCACAAGGGTCAAAGGGACGAGGAGCTATGGACGAGTCAACACACACAATCTTTTTGTTTCAAGCAAGATGAAAAACATGGATTTATACACGAAAGCATAAAGGCCCACTGCCACATGTTCATTACAACTGTACACCCCAATGGGTGGAACTGCAAACTAACCAAAAGAGAAGCAGGAAAGCAAAAGCAAGCCCTAGCTACTTGAGGCTTCGTCCTTCGCCTTCCTACGGCCTGCAGCAGTCGAAGAGGAGGCTCCGTCCTTGGTGCCGGCTAGTCCCGCGTCGGCCTTCGCGCATGTGTCTTCCTCCGGCCTGGAGTCTACGTAGGCGCCGGTGCTAGAGGCGGCATCCTTGTCATCCATCTCACTGGGGTTGCCGTCCGGGTCATCAAGGGCCAGCCTATACCGGTCCTCAGGGACCATGTTGCCGTCCGCCGTCCGCTTTGGAAAATATTCATCCCACAAAGTGAAGGATGCTAGGTCACTAGCTCGCACGGCCAGCGCATTGACGATCGCCTCCAGCTCCACATCTGTGCCGGCTCGCTGGGTCGCAAGCAACCCCAGGTATAGCCCGGCGTACTAGGACTTCGTGACGCGAAGTGCCATGGCCGCGCCAGCTCGTGCGGCGGAGGCCCTCCAGGCGTTCACCTGGGCGCTCCCTGCCTCCACCCATCGCGACAGCCAGCTCATGGAGCTTGGCTGCACTCCTTCGGCGAGAGAGTGCGAACCAGTGCCAAGCCAACCTTCTGGAGCTGCTCCATGGCTTGGACCATGTCGTTTAGCTGGACCTTGGCGACGATCCCCACCTTGTCGACTGTCCAGGCGACAAGCGTCCCGATATGGATGCCCAACGCCCTCTGCTCCTCACAATGGGCCTCCACGACCGCCTCCACACCCTCTTGCGTGTTGAGGAAGAGTTTTGAGAAAGAAAAGAAAAACACGCGACATAAGACAGAGAAAAAAGCTGACCCAAGACGACGCAAGAAGAAGAATCAAGGAGGAAACTTACTGGCAAGGAGCTGATCCACCGCGTGTGCCTCCTCCTACAACTCTGACTCCCTAGCCGGCCAAGCCTGGACCGGACGGTCATGCTCGTTCTGCGCCTTCTTTGCATCCTTCACCGCCTTCTCCAGCAAGTCATCCTTCGCCTCCAGTGCCTCATGATGGCTTGCCTCCCATTGCTCCAGCTCCGCGCGGTGGGTCGCTTCGTGCTCCTCGTTACCCACCCGCAGGCGATCCGTCTCCTAGCGTAGTTGGGCCCACTCCACTTGAAGAAGGTCCCGCTGGTGACCGGCTCGGGTCAGATAGTGTCGAACATCAGCTGACTCGCCGGCGGAGGCTGCAAGACTCGGAAACAATGTTGTCAGGACAAACACAAAGGCAAGAGCAAAAGGATTCGACCCACCTGTGGTGCAGTCGGCTCGAATCGTGGGGGCTACACCCAGTGGGTGTGCTTGCGCGCCACCACTAGAAAAATGCAATGGCAGTATACCTTGCAGATCCGCTCCCATGCTAGTCAGCCGGCCTTCGGCCTCCCAGAACTGGGCCAGCAGTGCGTTGAACGCGGCCGCCCGACGATCATGATGGACCTGCGAGAGACAACGACAAAAGTTATCGCAATTAGACTCGACCCAGCTGCCTCCCATCCGGCCTGACTCTCGGGGCTACACGCAGTGGGTGTGCTTGCGCTCCCCCACTGGAAAAATTTGAGGAAAAAAGAGAAAGAAGGGGAAGGTTCAGGAACCTACTCTGATGGATTGCTCGAGGTGGATCAGCCGATCGCTCTACGCCTGCGTTGCCTACAGCTCCTTGTCGTGACACTCGGCAAACTTTACGATAAGGGCATTCACTTCGGCTCCTAAGGAGCCGGGGCTCCCCCTTGGGAGCTTCGTCGGCTATGGCCCTACTTTCCCGTGGTCAAGTCCGAGAGCTAGAGCCGATCTTGGTCGCGATGGGGCTCTGTGCCGGCACGATGATAGTGCCGACTCCTCCCGACAACGCGCTCCTAGGCGACATGGCAGTAGCCCCAGCCGGCTCCTTCGTTGAGTCGGCCTCATTAAGTCCCTTCGGGGCTTGGACCTCAACCTCCGGTGCCCCGCCTCCTGCCGCTGCGCCCACACCGGACCCCCCGTCGGCTGGATAGCTGGCGTTTCCCTCCTTGCCTCTAAGTGCCGCTAATTCCGGCGGTGGGCCGTGGGCCTCAAGCAGAGCGTCATCGGGCCCCATCGTCACGTTGTTGTCCCCCTGTGTCGCCACCTTCGTCATGGCCCCCTTGGACCTCTTCTCCTGGACCGGCCGGTATGAAGTCGAGTCGTCCCTCCTAGGCGTTCAGCTCGTCGCCCCTACTCGGGCCTCCTACGACACACACTTCTTGGCAGGCTTCTCTCAAGGGTGGCGCTCCTGCTTGTCTAGCGCTTTTTATGCTGCCTCTAGCTTGCTCCACCCGGAGCGCTCCTTCTTGGTGCTCCCGCTCAGCTCCGGGGCCGTCTTCCCCAAGACGCGTGGGGCCCTGCTCAGCGCAAGCATGAAGAACATGTTAAGACAAAGGAAGTTGAAGAAAAATGAAGGCAATCGCAGGACCTACGAGATGGTTGTGGGAATCGCCCGCCTGACGGTGCCCACTAGGGGAACCCGCGGCTTCTTCCTGTCGCCTCGGCGGCGGCCTCCCAGCTATCTGCCAGCCGCACGCTTGGCAGCAGTCCGAGAGCTGGTCGGCTGCTTCCACTGCTCTGCTGCGTCCGTCTCGTCCAACGACGGGCCGCGGGTGGCCTTGAGGAAGCGCCTTTGGGGCTCCATCGCATTGTCCCTCGAAGCCTCGAGGTCCTCCACGACAACTTCATCATGTGCCCTCAGTAGCTTAGCATCATCATAAGTCCAGTCCCGCAACGTGGGTTTGGAAGGCAACTCACCGGCTGACTCGGACTCCTCCGCCTCCGTGCCTCCGGCTCTGGAGCCTCCGGCTCGAGCCCCGCCTGCCTGCTCCACGTCATTGGCATCCTTGATCTCCTCAGCATCCGACTCCACCAGGTCGGCAGCTGGTGGGTCGTAGGCTTGCAACAAAGGAAACAACTACAGCCCGAGAAGGCGATGGTTTAGCAAGTGCAGGGGAGGAGTATGCGTAACAAAAAAGGGGGGAGCCGGATGCTCCCGGTCATAGGGGGCCTTGCCAATCCCCATTGCCAATCTCCCTCGTCGAGCTTGGTGGCGGAGATCAAGTTCACCCGCCTCGCCACGTGCACCGCCTTTAGCTCCTTTGTGGACAGCCGACACGGGTCGTGCCGGTTGCCCATTAGATAGATCAGGTGCGGGCGGTGCTGCAGTGGCTGCACATGGCACGCCACCATGGTTGTCAGCAGGTCGACGGCCGTGAGGCCCTCCGAGCCGGTCAGCACGGCTAGCCGGGCGTAGAGCCTATCTGTGCTGATACGTCTCCAAGGTATCTATAATTTTTGATTGTTCCATGCTATTATATTATCTGTTTTGGATGTTTTATATGCATTAATATGCTATTTTATATTATTTTTGGGACTAACCTATTAACCTAGAGCTTAGTGCCAGTTTCTGTTTTTCCTTGTTTTTGAGTATTGTAGATAAGGTATATTAAAAGGTGTCCAAACGGAATAAGATCTTAGCGATGATTTTTCTTGGACCAGAAGACATCTACCAGACTTGTAGAGGAAGGCAGGACACTTGCCATGAGGTCACAAGCCACCCTGGCGTGGCCAGGGGGGTTGTGCCCCCCTGGCTTGTGGCCCCCCCTGCAGGTCCTCCAGCCCTAATCTTCAGCCTATAAATTCCCAAATATTTCCTAATACCAAAAAAAGCAACGATAATACTTTTCCGCCATCAGAAGCCTCCGTTCCCGAGAGATCCAATCTTGGAGCCTTTTCCGGTAATCTGTCGGAGGGGGTTTCGATCACGGAGGGCATCAACATCAACTCCATTGCCCCTCCGATGATGAGTGAGTAGTCCACCACAGACCTACGGGTCCATATCTAGTATCTAGATGGCTTCTTGTCTCTCTTTTTTCTTCCATACCATGTTCTCCATGATCTTCATGGGGATCTATTTGATGGAATACTCTTTTGTGGTGTGTTTGTCGAGATCCGATGAATTGTGGGTTTATGATCAGCTTATCTATGAATATTATTTGGTTCTTCTCTGAATTCTTATATGCATGATTTCATATCTTTGAAAGTCCCTTCGAGTTATTGGATTGGTTTGGCCAACTAGATTAGTAATTCTTGCAATGGGAGAAGTGCTTGGTTTTGGGTTCAATCTTGAGGTGTCCTCACCCAGTGACAAAGCAGGGGTAGCGAAGCACGTATTGTATTGTTCCCATCAAGGGTAAAAAGATGGGGTTTTCATCATATTGCTTGAGTTTATCCCTCTACATCATGTCATCTTACTTAATGCGTTACTCTGTTCTTCATGAACTTAATACTCTAGATGCAGACAGGAGTCGGTCGATGTCTGGAGTAATAGTAGTAGATACAGAATCATTTCGGTCTACTTGACATGGACGTGATGCCTATATGCATGAGCATTGCCTTGGATATCGTCATAACTATGCGCTTTTCTATCAATTGTTCGAAAGTAATTTGTTCACCCACCGTGTTATTTTCCTTCAAGAGAGAAGCCTATAGTAAAACCTATGGCCCCGGGTCTATTTTCCATATATTTTCAGATCTATATAACAAAAATACCTTGCTGCAATTTATTTACCTTCTACTTCTCACGATCTTTCCTATCTATCTCTATCAGATCTAATCCTTGCAAGTAACTGTGAAGTGATAGACAACCCCTTTATAGCGTTGGGTGAAAGTGTTTGATTGTTTGTGTAGGTGCATCTACTGGTGAGTTGCTTGTTCCTCCTACTGGATTGATACCTTGGTTCTCAACAACTAAGGGATATACTTAGTTACTTTGCTGCATCACCCTTTCCTCTTCAAGGGAAAACCAACGCAAGCTAAAGAAGTAGCAAGAAGGATTTTTGGCGCCGTTGCCGGGGAGGATACACATCAAGCCTACCAAGTACCCATCACAAACTCATCTCTTGCATTTACATTATTTGCCATTTGCCTCTTGTTTTATCTCCCCAACTTCAAAAATGATTTTCAGAAAGAAAAAAAAGATTTGCCTTTTTATTCGCCCTTCTTTCGTTCGTCTTTTGGTTTGGTTTTTGTTTGCTTGTGTTGCCATGTGCCTTCTATTTGGTTGCATCTTCGCTTGCTAAAAATCTATTGATATGGATCCTCATCCACTTGCTAATCTTTTCAAAAGACCAAATTATGACGAAGCAATTTCTAGTGAGTTGAGTGCACTTGATTATCTCTATGATGTTTTGCTTGAAAATCTTGAAATGTTTTATGAAGTGTTGAAAGAAGAAATTTATAAGGTGATTCATGATATCTGCTTGATTGGAAAGCATGATTGCAATGATATTACTATCAATTCTATTAATGTCAATTATGCTAATGATATGCAAAGCCACAAGCTAGGGGATGCTATGTTTGATGAAGATGATAATTTTAGTCCCCCAAGTTTTGATGAGAAAAATTATTATGATGTTTGCATGCCTCCTATTCACGATGATGGTGAAACTTATCATCGTATTTTTAATTTGCAATCTAGTTATGTCAATCAAGTGTCTCATGATAGTTATTTTGATGAGTTTGCTCCCACTACTATGGATAAAAAGGAATTTGCTTATGTGGAGAGTAATGAAAATTCTATGCTTGTGCATCATGAAAATAATGATTTATGTGATAGTTATATTTTTGAATTCCTTCATGATGCTACTGAAATTTATTATGAGGGAGGAACATATGCTTATAGTAATTACAATAATATCAAGTTTCCTCTCTATGTGTTCAAAGTTTTGAAGTTATGCTTGTTTTGCCTTCCTATGCTAGTTGATTCTTGTTCCCATAAATTGTTTATTGACAAAATCCCTATGCAGAGGAAGTGGGTTATACTTAAATGTTCTTTTAATGAGATTCATGATGCTTTCTTGCATATTTCAATTACTACTTTTTATGTGAGCATCATTGAAATCATTATGTGTAGCTAGGGGCATAAAACGATAGCACTTGTTGGGAGGCAACCCAATTTTATTTTTATGTTCTGTTTTTTTGCTTCTATTTTTGAGTGTTTAACACATTATTACCTCTATAGTAATTGTGTTTTGGTGTTTTAATTATTGTTTGAGCCAAGTAAGACCTTTGGGATGGTCTATGGTGATTGTTAATTTGATCTTGCTTAAAATCACAAACTTTTGTGCCCAGTCCAGGAATTGTATAAATTTATCAGAGCATCGAGTGAGTATAATTTTTTTACACAAGATTGATGTACAAATTTCCCAGGTTTTCCTTATTTTTATGAATTTTTGGAGTTACATAAGTATACAAAGTTTCCATATTTCTACAGACTGTTTGTTTTTGACAGATTCTGTTTTCTTTGTGTTGTTTACCTATTTTGATGTATCTATGGGTCATATCGGGGGTTATGAACCATGGATAAGTTCGAATACAGTAGATATTACACCAGTATAAATAAATAATGAGTTCACAAAAGTACCTAAATTGGTGATTTATTTTCTTATACTAACGAATCTCGCGAATTTTCTGTTAAGTTTTGTGTTGTGAAGTTTTCAAGTTTTGGGTAAAGATTTGATGGATTATGGAATAAGGGGAGACAAGAGCCTAATCTTGTGGATGCCCAAGGCACCCCAAGTCATATTCAAGGATGCCAAAAATATTAAGCTTGGGGATGCCCCGGAAGGCATCCCGTCTTTCGTCTTCAATCCATCGGTAAATTTACTTGAGGCTATGTTTTTATTCACCACATGATATGTGTTTTGCTTGGAGCATCTTGTATGATATGAGTCTTTGATTTTTAGTTTGCCACAATAAACCTTGCTAAACACATATTTTGAGAGAGAGACACACATGAATCATGAATTTATTAGAATAATGTGTGTGCTTCACCTATATCTTTTGAGCTAGGCAATTTTGCTCCAGTGCTTCACTTATATCTTTTTAGAGCACGGTGGTGTTCTGTTTTATAGAAATAATTGAACTCTCGTACCTCACTTATATTATTTTGAGAGTCTTTAGCATGGTAATTTGTTTAGGTTATGAATTTAGTCCTAATATAATGGGCATCCAAGAGGGATATAATAAAAACTTTCATATAAAGTGCATTGAATATTATGATGTTTGATTCCTTGCATAAAGTTTTGAGATATAAGGATGGTAATATTAGAGTCATTTTAGGAAATAATTGTGAAGTGGTAAAATATTTGTGTAAAGTTTTGTGATTCCCGTAGCATGCATGTATGGTGAACCGTTATGTAAGGAAGTCGGAGCATGATTTGTTTATAGATTGTCAACCTTTGTGTGAGGGTCGGGAGCACGCGATGGTTTACTCCTAGCAACCTATCCCCTAGGAGCATGCGTCTAATACTTTGCTTTGACGACTAATAGATTTTTGCAATAGGTATGTGAGTTCCTTATGACTAATATGAGTCATTGGATTATACACACTCTCACCCTTCCACCTTTGCTAGCCTCTCTAGTACTGCACAACTTTTGCCGGTGCATTAAACCCACTATATATCCTTCCTCAAAATAGCCACCATACCTACCTATTATGGCATTTCCATAGATATTCCGAGATATATTGCCATGAAACTTCCACCGTTCCGTTTATTATGACATGCACCATCATTTTCATATTGCTTTGCATGATCGTAAGATAGCTAGCATGATGTTTTCATGGCTTGTCCGTTTTTTGATGTCATTTGCTATGCTAGATCATTGCACATCCCGGTACACCTCCGGATGCATTCATATAGAATCATATTTTTTTCTAGATATCGAGTTGTAATTCTTGAGTTGTAAGTAAATAAAAGTGTGATGACCATCATTATTAGAGCATTGTCCCATGTGAGGAAAGGATGATGGAAGCTATGACTTCCTCACAAGTTGGGATGAGACTTCAGACTTTATGAAAAATAAAAGAGGCCAGCAAAGCCCAAATAAAAAAAGAGGCCATTGATGCCCACCAAAATAAACAAAATGAGATAAAATAGAGAAGGGACAATGCTACTACCTTTTTTTTTCCACACTTGTGCTTCAAAGTAGCACCATGATCTTCATGATAGAGAGTCTCCTATTTTGTCACTTTCATATACTAGCAGTAATTTTTCATTATATAACTTGGCTTGTATATTCCAATGATGGGCTTCCTCAAATTTCCCTAGGTCTTCATGAGCAAGAAAGTTGGATGCACACCAATTTGGTTTCTTTTTGAGCTTTCATACACTTACATCTCTAGTGCATCCATTGCATGGCAATCCCTACTCACTCACATTGATATCTATTGATGGGCATCTCCATAGCCCATTGATACGCCTAGTTGATGTGAGACTATCTTCTACTTTTTCTTCACAACCTCCACCATATTCTATTCCAGCTATAGCGCTATATACATGGTTCACGCTCATGTATTGCATGAGAGTTGAATTTTTTTGAGAACATAAAATGTGTGAAACAATTGCTTGACTTGTCATCGGGGTTGTGCATGATATAAATACTTTGTGTGGGGAAGATGGAGCATAGCCAGACTATATGATTTTGTAGGGATAACTTTCTTTTGCCATTATATTGTGAAGGGACACAATTGCTTTGTTAGTACGCTTGAAATATTATTGTTTTTATGTCAACATTAATCTTTTGTTTTGAGTCTTATGGATATGAAAAACATTCATGTCACAATAAAGAATATACATGGATAAATATGTTAGGTAACATTCCACAACAAAAATTTTGTTTTTTTATTATTTACCTACTCAAGGACGAGCAGGAATTAAGATTGGGGATGCTGATACGTCTCCAATGTATCTATAAGTTTTGATTGTTCCATGCTATTATATTACCTGTTTTGGATGTTTTATATGCATTTTATTTTTGGGACTAACCTATTAACCTAGAGCCTAGTGCTAGTTTCTATTTTTCCTTGTTTTTGAGTATTGTAGATAAGGAATATTAAATGGAGTCCAAACGGAATAAAACCTTCGTGGTGATTTTTCTAGACCAAAAGACATCTACCAGACTTGGAGAGGAAGGCACGAGACCTGCCAGGAGGTCACAAGCCACCCTGGCGCAGCCAGGGGCACGCCCCCTAGCTTGAGGCCCCCAGCAGGTCCTCCAACCCTAATCTTCGGCCTATAAATTCCCAAATATGCCCCCAATACCAAAAATATCAACAATAATACTTTTCTGCAGCCAGAAGCCTCTGTTCCCCAGAGATCCAATCTTGGAGCCTTTTTCGGTAATCTGTCGGAGGGGGATTCGATCAGGTAGGGCATCTACATCAACACCATTGCCCCCTGATGATGCGTGAGTAGTCCACCAAAGACCTACAGATCCATAGCTAGTATCTAGATGGCTTCTTCTCTCTGTTTGTGCTTCAATAGCATGTTCTCCATGATCTTCATGGGGATCTATTCGATGTAATACTCTTTTGCGATGTGTTTGTCGAGATCCGATGAATTGTTGGTTTATGATAAGCTTATCTATGAATATTATTTTGTTCTTCTTTGAATTCTTATATGCATGATTTCATATCTTTGCAAGTCTCTTAGAGTTATTGGTTTGGTTTGGCCAACTAGATTGGTAATTCTTGCAATGGGAGAAGTGCTTAGTTTTGGGTTCAATCTTGCGGTGTCCTCACCCAGTGACAAAGTAGGGGTAGTGAGGCACGTATTGTATTGTTGCCCTAAAAGGTAAAAAGATGGGGTTTCCATCATATTGCTTGAGTTTATCCCTCTACATCATGTCATCTTACTTAATGGGTTACTCTGTTCTTCAAGAACTTAATACTCTAGAGTAGGCAGGAGTCGGTTGATGTGTGGAGTATTAGTAGTAGATGCAGAATTGTTTTGGTCTACTTGACACGGATGTGATGCCTATATGGATAATCATTGCCTTGGATATCGTCATAACTATGCGCTTTTCTATCAATTGCTCGACTGTAATTTGTTCACCCACTGTTTTATTTTCCTGCAATAGAGAAGCATCTAGTGAAACCTATGGCCTCCAGGTCTATTTTCCATATTGTATTTTCAGATCTATATACCAAAAATACCAAAAATACCTTGCTGCAATTTATTTACCTTTTACTTCTCGCAATCTTTCCTATCTATCTCTATCAGATCTAATCCGTCCAAGTAATAGTGAAGGGATTGACAACCCCTTTATAGCGTTGGGTGTAAGTGTTTGATTGTTTGTGTAGGTGCATCAATTGGTGACTTGCATGTTCTTCCTACTGGATTGATACCTTGGTTCTCAACCACTAAGGTAAATACTTATCTACTTTGTTGCATCACCCTTTCCTCTTCAAGGGAAAACCAATGCAAGCTCACGAAGTAGCACGCGTTCTCGGTCGGTTGCAGCAGAGGCACCGCTAGTTCAGCCTGGCATTCGACGGTTGTGTAGGACCGAAAGTATGTCTAGAGGGGGCTGATTAGACTACTTGACCAAATAAAAGTTTTGCCTTTTCCCAAATTTTAGTGTTTGTAGTTTTAGCATTCATGGCAAGTCAAGTACACCCTACACATGCATGTCTAAGAGTATAGTAGCGGTAACAACAAGCTTGAGTAAAAGGGATAGGGTAGGAAGATCAAACGCAATTGTAGACACGATGATTTTTCCTGTGGTTCCTAAAGGTGGTGCTATCGTACATCCACGTTTATGGAGTCTTCAATCCACGGAGGGTAACAGTCGCGAGAGTCCACGGAGGGCTCCACCCATAAGGGTGCACGAAGTAGCAACCTTAACTATTATATAACGACTTTCGTCCACGAAGGACTAGCCTCACTATGGGTAGATCTTCACGAATTAGGCAATCTCCTTGCCCTTACAAACTTCTTGGTCCACTCCACAACACGAAGTAGGAGGCTCCCAAGAGACACCTAACCAATCTAGGAGGCACCACCCTCAAAAAGGTAATAGGCTCGGTAATGATGATGAACTCCTTGCTCCTGTGCTTCAAGATGATAGACTCCTCAACACACAATCACTCTCTCACAGATTTGGCTTGGTAGAAGAGATTGATTGGGTGGAAAGCAAGTTGGGGAGGCTAGAAATCAATATCCATATGGTTGGAGTGGAAGATCTTGACCTGAACACAAGGATAGGTGGTTCTCTCTCAGAAAACTGATGGGGCAAGTATGGAATAGTTCTAAGTGCTTCTGTTTCGAGTAGGTGGTGGTGAAGGGGTATATATAGGAATCCCCAAAAACCTAACCGTTACACACAAAATGACCAACTCGGTGACACCGATGTGTTAATCTCGGTGGTACCGAAGTGATCAAAAGGTGGCAACTTTTGAATCTCGGTGAGACCGATATAGGAAACTCGGTTGCACCGATAAGGTGACCAACGGTCAAATTGCCATTCTCGGTGACGCCGATCCAACAATCTCGGTGTTACTGATATTGTGAATTTGCGTAATAGAAAGTTGGCAACCTATACTTGGTGGCACCGGTATGGAATCGGTTGCGCCGAAGTGGCTAGGGTTTGGCTGAGTCTGTCTAAGGTTGAGAATCAGTGGCACCGGGATGGAAATGTTGGTTGCACCGATTTTGAATATTTGGCTTTGGACAGACTTTGGTGGGAGAGTTTGTGGGTGTTTTTGGTGATTATCACTTGTGCACATATGAGCATTTTGTTCACCAACAAAACCTTACCCCCTTTTAATAGTATTGGCTTTCCTATGGACTCAAAGTGATTTCTCACAAATATAAAATGTGGAGTCCTCTTGCTTGAAGCTTTGCCGACCTATTTTCTTTCATCTTGGGGTATCTCCACAATCCTTTTGCCAACCCATCATTGAACTTTTCCTAAAACATACTTAGTGGAAACATTAGTTCAATGACATATATGTTGTCATTAATTACCAAAACCACCAAGGGAGCAAATGTGCTTTGAATCTCCCCCTTTTTGATAATTGATGACAACACATAGAACAAAGCTTCGACATATGATATAATCAATGAATATAGTCAGCGCTTTGAGAAGTATGTGATAAGCAAGAGCTTCCCCTAAATTTGTGCATCATTTTGAATTTTTGTTTGAATGCAAATGCACAATTGATTAGGTACATGAGGCACTTCTTCCATGTCACATACATCTTGGTGGTGTGCGAGAATAATTAGAGTGAACATCATAGCACAACACAATCAAGCAATGGTATTAGTGTGCGGGAATAATTATCTTTCACCATTAAGATCATCTCATTAAGCATTAAGATGATAGGAAGTAGTAGCATCACACAGAAAGTGTATGATCAAACACAAAGAACGTGTATCACAAGCAACCAAAAGACAATTGTTTTTGAAAAAGCAATAAACACCAAAACGCTCTCTCACTCGAAGCCTAAAGATCTATATACACTTCTCCCCCTTTGGCAACAAGTTAGCAAAAAGGTTCAAAGGCATATATCTAAGCGTTCTTGGGCTGATCTCCTCCCGTTGCTGATGAAGGAGTCAAGAGAACAGCTTTGGCGAAGATCTCTACAGATGTCGTGGATGGAGTTGGAGTGGCATCTGGAGGAACTGGAGCTGATGGAGCAGGAGTTGAGGTGACAGCAGCATGAGCTGATGAAGAGGGCCTCAAGTCTAGAGCTGGCACAATGGCTAATCTGGCCTGAGTAGGAAACTGTGTGTCTGTCCTGAGAGGTGATCCATCCTTCTTATCATCATCATCATCATCATCAGAAGTAGTCTAAGGAAGAGGCACTGAGTCAACTTCCTTCTTGAGCTCATTGACTGTCTTAGTCACCCCATCCACCTTATCATTAAGGGTCTTGATCCTATTTTCAAAGACCCTCACAAGACTGTTCTGGTTGTCCATAATCCCCTTAATGTCCTTCTGCATGCCCTGAACTGATGATATCAACAGATCCATTTGCTCATTTCTGCATCTAGGAACTTGAGCACTAGTGGCTCTCACTGCCTCTGCCTCTCCCTGAGCTGTAGAAGATGTGATATGTTCAACATCCATCACCACAACATTGTCCTCGAGATCTGGCTGTAGGGGCAAATGGGGACAATCTAGAGCAAATATGTGCTTCTCCAACTTGGAGTTGATGAGCATCTGGATATAGGGTGCATAGCAGCAAGAGCACTTCTGATCAGCAGCAACCCTCTTGACTATCTCAACAATCAAGTCCATGACTCTGATCCTGGTGTGTCTGTCAAGGTGGATCAACATGTTGATGGAGTAGCCTCAGATCATCTTGTCATCTCCTGACTTGGGCATAAAAGTATGCCTCAGAATGGTATTCATGGTGCGGAGGCCAACCTAAATAAAGTAGATGAATCCTAGCTTGTGAGACTTCACATTAGCAGCAGGGATCTCATTGTACATGTTGGCCATAGCATTGTGGCTCTCCTTGGATTCTGAGTAGACATCCAAGTCACCATCCTATACCTCTAGGACTCCTAGAATTTCAGCCCATTCATCAACAGTGGACTCATATCTTGCTCCTTCTATCATTCATACAATCCTACCATCTCCATAGAAATATGCAGTGGAGTAGAATTGCATGATCATCTCATCATTCCATGCAGTAAATTCTCTGCCAACAAACTCATCCAAACCAATGCAGTTGAAATTGCCTTGGACACTTGGAAAGTAGTCCTCATTCTCCTTAATGAATTTCCAGTCTACATACCTCATATCAGTCACAACTGGACTCTTGTCAAAAAGCACAGTTTCATAGAAATCCTGTTGCTCTCTGGTATAGAATCTGTAGTCCACATCTGTCTTCTTCCTTTGGGCATATGGATCAGCAGCTCTCCATGCCCTCAAGCCTGAGTCCTTCCTCTTCTTCATATCTTCAGCAAGTGGATAGCTGGCATTATGTACTGGAAGGTGTGACCTTAGCTCCATCAAAGTTGACATAGAATCTTCATCCTCAACTCTGGAGGTAGTTCCCTTGTTCTTTTTAGAAGCTAGAATTTTCCTAGATGTCCTCTTAGGCTTTTCAGTAACAGCCTTCTTAGATTTTGTGCTCTTGGATGTGCCAGACTTAGGCATAGCATCAGCCAGAAGTTTCTTGGCCTTGTTCTTGGGAGGGGCCTTTGCAGCTGGCTCTACCTCCTCTTCAGTAGCAGCTGCCTCCTTTGGATCTTCAAACATAGTTGTAGGCCTGCCAATAACATGAACTATCCTCTTTCTGGCTCTCTTCTTCTCTCCTGCCTTCTTGGGAGGAGACTCAAGGAGTAGAGTTGTTGCGGCCCTAGCACTCTCAGGTGCTCTCATAGCTATAGGAGGCGCATATGTTTTGCTGACTACCCTCCTGGAAGAGGTGGACTCATTGGCTGACTTCTTAGCAGCCTTCTCTTGCTTCATGACAAGAACCTCCTCTGGCACAAAGTCTGAATCTTCCTCATCTGTTCAGCTTCTTCCTGGCCCTAGTAGCAGCCTTGGGCAACCCATGGGAACCGGGGGTGCCTGGATCTGAAAATGAACTAGGCTCAGAACTAGTGCCTGAACTCATCTCAACAGTCTGCTTTGGCAAATTCTGACTATCTGACCCTGACATGCTGACCCTGTGAATAGAGTATAGAAGAGTGGAATAGGATAAGTCATCAAAAATCCAGCTGGTTTTCGAAAGTTTGAACATAAAAATTATAGATGTAGTTCACTACAAAATTGGATTTCGGTGCCACCGAGTCAAACATTTTGGTGCTGCCGAGACTCACAAAACTCTTAACCGAAACTTGGCAACAGTTTTGGTCAGACCGAAAACTGTCACTCGGTCTCACCGAGTTCTGTCCTCGGTAACACAAAAGCAATCGGTGGAACCGATTTTTCTAACTTGGTATCACCGAGATGCAACTTCGCGGCCAACTAAACCTAGAATTTTTCGATTCACTAGACTATTGAGTTTTCTTGTGGATAGACTGATCTCAAATGGTGGCTAGATAATGGAGAAACCCTAATGCACAAGAATCGGAGGTTGGAGTGCAAGAGGGGGCCAAATACATACCCTAGCTTGGTGACGGATCCGCTAGGGCGGTGATGGGGGCAAAGATTCCGTCGACGGCAGCGATTCCCAGCGGCGAAGGAGCGTGGGAAGACAAGGGCGACGACCAGGGGGTCCTTCTGCGGCAGCTTAGGGTTTGGGGCGCGACATTTGAAGATTGAATTTTCGAACCGTCGGGACCATCGGTTATATACCCTTCACTGTCGGTAACACCGATTCTATTTTTTTTGTGTCACCGAGTTTCTCATCTGTCAGCTAACAGGGAAACTCAGTGTAATCGAGAATATGGAATTGGTAGTACCGAGGTAGAAAACTAGATAAACCCTAGGCATTCGGTGGGACCAAGATTTTGGGGTTGGTTCCACCGAGATGCACTTGGGAGGTTTTAATGGTCAGTCCTTGTCGATACGGAACTCCGAGTGCTCCACACACAGAGGGATTGAAAATCACTTGTTCAAATTTTGTGTTGTAGCATGAATATAGTATGAGGTGAGAAAGCATAGATAGCTAAAGAGTGGTCCTAGGCATTCTTGTTAATACAATTGGCAAAAGAGAAAATCAAGAGCCAAATAGCTACAATTGGATGTCCTCAAATGAGAAAATAAATGCAGACCAACATGCTCACACAATAAGGTGTCAAATGAAATCATGACAAACATGCACATATACTAGCATCTAACAAGAACTTGGGCGATGACGAAGTCATCTATATATATGAGTATTTGACTTAGGAGCCAAGTAATAATACTTGATCATAGGTCATACTCATCGTTTAAGCACAAGTGGGATTACCACTTTTACATAAAGCATTTAATGTTGTCACATACTAAGAGATGCTTTAACTCAAGTCTCAGAGTAAAGCTCCCCCTTGATGTGACATCCCCCCCATAATAGGGATAAACTAACCTTGGGCTTTGTCGTTGAAGACTTCATGTTGGTGAGGTAGTTGTAGATGCTCAAGGTTGATGAAGATCACCAAGAGTTGGGAGCATCCTTGTTGTTTCCTTACTCTTCTCACCTACATGGGTTAGTCCCAACACACAAGAGACAAATACAAGGATATCTATGGACATGGAGTGCAAAGCATATGTTATGATGTCCATTGATTTGTTGATTACCTTGTCCCTTGCTTACCTTTGAGGGAATGTGTGACTCCTTGAACTATTGCATAGAGTTGATGTTGATAGAAAATAGTTCTTGCCAATAATGAATACCAGTGAATTTCATTGGCGGAGTCACCCCTCAAGAACTCAATAGTTCTTCTTCTTGGGGACCCACATCAAGTTGATGGGGATCCTCGGTGTTGTAGTAGCACTTGTAGAAGTTGAGCTTGTAGTAGCCTTGGGGACCCACTTCACCAAAGGTCGGGAATCATCTTCATATGAGTCAATGTCCTCTTGAAGCTTGTTCTTGTCCTTGAGCTTGGGGTCTTGTGGTGGAAGGTCATCTTGCAACTTTGTTCCCTTGGGGAGAGTATTTTCATACTTCTCCTTTTGAGGAACAAACTTGGGATTGGGATATTGACCTTCTTCCCATTCAACTCCATTAGTGTTGAAGTAGCCAACACCACGATTCTTCCGGTATCCTCCATGCTTGCGTACAATCTCCTCAAATTGTTTGCATCCTTCAAGACTCTTGTAGATACCTTTCTCTATAATCCCTTTCAAGAGTTCATTTTCTTGCTCAAGTGTAACTTGGCTAAGAGAAGAGTTAGTGGGATCAAGAGAACTACTAGAAGCAATATCATTGGATTTATCATTTTTATTGCTACTAGTTGAGGAACCTTTCTTTCCTTTGTTACTAGCTTGCTTAGACTTAACTTGTGGCATGAATGTAGATAAGAGAAGTCGCTTGGCTAGATAAGAGGAAGTCTTCTTTCGAAGATCATCATTGATAGCTTTTAGGAACTCATGTTGTTGCTCTAAATTGAGCTTCTTGAAGTGTAGCTTCTCATGTGTCCTTACAAGCTCTCTATGATCATCTAGAGTTGACTCGTGAGTTAACTTAAGAGTTTTCAGTTCTTGAGTTAGTCGTTCTATTTCCAACTTATCATCAACGCACGACTTATCTACACTAGACTGAGTACTAGCAAGTTCATTTTGACTATCATGACTAGATTTGTCAAATAGCAAGTCATATTCAATTAACAAGTCATCTTCATCACTATTGAAATCAAGATACTCGTGGTGTGATACCTTAGGGCCTTTAGCCATGAAGAAACTTCCACTCCCTTCATTTGGTGAATCAAATGGATCATAGGAGTTGGTAGTCACTAGTGAAATTTCAGCAACACCTTCATCTTGAATATAGTCGGAGTTGGAGTGATAGCTTCTCTCGAAGTGGTTGTCGAAGTCAGAGCCGGAAACCCATTCACCAACATGAGCTTGATGTTTCCTTCTTGAGTATCTCTTGTTGTACTTGTCCTTCTTCTCCGAGTCCCTACTTCTCCTTGAGGGTCTTCATTCATAATGATCATCTCTACTCCTTCTCTCTCTTCGAGGTGACTCGTCTCTTGAGCTTCGTCTTCTTGGTGACTCTTCCTTCCTCTTGTAAGGAGTCGTGCACTCATTGGAGTAGTGTCCGCGCATCCCACAATTGTAGCAGTTTCGGTCACGACTTGACGAACGCTTCTCTTCATATATTGAGTTGGAGCTTCGATCTTTGCATCTATTCTTGTAGAAATTGTTGAATTTCTTAACCATGAGGCTTTCCTCTTCATTTGTGACAAGGCTATCGCTTGAGGTAGCGGGAGCATCACTTATGGCTTTGTAAGCACCGCTAGACTTGCGGTGAAGCTGTTTCTTGTCTTTGAGTGTCATCTCATGAGCAACAATTCTACCAATTACTTCCGTTGGCTTGAGATCTTTGTAGTTGGGCATCATTTGGATCAATGTGCAAACGGGGTCATATTGATCATCGAAAGCTCGAAGTATATTCTTGATGACGAATTTGTCAGTCATTTCTTTGCTTCCTAAGCTAGCAATCTCATTGGTGATGAGAGCTAGCCTAGAGTACATCTCAGCGACTCCTTCACCCTCCATCATCTTGAACTTGTCAAGTTGAGTTTGAAGAACATCCAACTTGGATTCT
Organism: Hordeum marinum; assembly: GCA_022496015.1. Classification (NCBI taxonomy): domain Eukaryota; kingdom Viridiplantae; phylum Streptophyta; class Magnoliopsida; order Poales; family Poaceae; genus Hordeum; species Hordeum marinum. The sequence goes on along the minus strand of CM039678.1, from coordinate 415,879,873 downwards.
CTCACAGATTTTTTACCTTCATGCATATCAATCAAAGTATCCCAAATCTCTTTTGCATTCTCAAGACGACTGATTTTGTTGAACTCTTTGGGGCATAGGCAGTTGAAGAGAATGTCACATGCTTGAGAATTGAGTTGCAACATCTTCAATTCTTCCGCAGTCGCTTCGCGATCGGGTTCCCTTCCTTCTGCAAATAATTCACCTTGCATACCAACACGAACAACAGCCCAAACGGCGGGGTTACGACCAAGCAAATGCATTTTCAATTTGTGCTTCCAACTAGCAAAATTAGTGCTATCAAAGTATGGACCTCTATGGTGATAATTTCCCTCACTAGATGCCTTACTCTCCTAGGAAGTGAGACCAATGTAATGGATACCAAAGCTCTGACGCCACTTGTAGTACCGAAAGTATGTCTAGAGGGTGGTGATTAGACTACTTGACCAAATAAAAGTTTTGCATTTTCCCAAATTTTAGTGTTTGCAGTTTTAGCATTCATGGCAAGTCAAGTACACCCTACACATGCATGTCTAAGAGTATAGAAGCGGAAAATAATAACAAGCATGAGTAAAAGGGATAGGGTAGGAAGATCAAACACAATTGTAGACATGACTATTTTTCCCATGGTTCCAATAGGTGGTGCTATCGTACATCCACATTTATGGAGTCTTCAACCCACGGAGGGTAACGGTCGCGAGGGTCCACGGAGGGCTCCACCCATAAGGGTCCACGAAGTATCAACCTTGACTATTCCATAACGGCTTCCGTCCACGAAGAACTAGCCTCACTATGGGTAGATCTTCACAAAGTAGGCGATCTCCTTGCCCTTAAAAACTTCTTGGTTCACTCCACAATACGAAGTAGGAGGCTCCCAAGCAACACCTAACCAATCTAGGAGTCACCACCCTCCAAAAGGTAATAGGCTCAGTAATGATGATGAACTCCTTGCTCTTGTGCTTCAAGATGATAGACTCCTCAACATACAATTAGTCTCTCAAAGATTTGGCTTGGTAGAAGAGCTTCATTGGGTGGAAGGCAAGTTGGGGAGGCTAGAAATCAATATCCATATGGTTGGACTGGAAGATCTTGACCTCAACACAAGGATAGGTGGTTCTCTCTTAGAAAACTGATGGGGCAAGTATGGAATAGTTCTGAGTGCTTCTGTTTCGAGTAGGTGGTGGTGAAGGGGTATATATAGGAATCCCCAAACATCTAACCGTTACACACAAAATGACCAACTCGGTGACACCGAAGTGTTAATCTCGGTGGTACCGAAGTGATCAAAAGGTGACAACTTTTGAATCTCGGTGAGACCGATATAGGAAACTCGGTTGCACCGATAAGGTGACCAACGGTCAGATTGCCATTCTCAGTGACGCCGATCCAACAATCTCAGTGGTACCGATATTGTGAATTTGCGTCACAGGAAGTTGGCAATCTATACTCGGTGGCACCGGTATGGAATCGATTGCACCGAAGTGGCTAGTTTGGTTGAGTGTGTCTGAGGTTGAGAATCGGTGGCACTGGGATGGAAATGTTGGTTGCACCGATTTTGAATATTTGGCTTTGGACAGACTTTGGTGGGAGAGTTTGTGGGTGTTTTTGGTGACTATCACTTGTGCACGTATGAGCATTTTGTTCACCAACAAAACCTTACCCCCTTTTAACAGTATTGGCTTTCCTATGGATTCAAAGTGATTTCTTACAAATACAAAATGTAGAGTCCTCTTGCTTGAAGCTTTGCCAACCTATTTTCATGCATCTTGGGGTATCTCCACAATCCTTTTGCCAACCCATCATTGAACTTTTCCTGAAACATACTTAGTGGAAACATTAGTTCAATGACATATATGTTGTTATTAATTACCAAAACCACTAAGCGGGCAAATGTGCTTTCAGGCTGGTGACAAAGGTGGGCAGGTTGATGCAGTCAATGGGCGGCTCCACATTCTTCACATAGAAGAAGCCTTTTTCCAGCTCTTCATTGAGTCCTGAAGTGGGAGCTTCGTCAAGCCGGCTCCCATGTGGTGGTAGATGAGGGCGGCTCCGTAGGCGGTCATCTCCTTCCGCCCGATGCTCTTGTCTAGCACCGTGTGCTGCTCAAGAAAGAAGAGTCGGTTCCATAGATCCAAGCGCGGCTCCACCCCCAAGTACACCTCGCATAGGGAGACGAAGGCGATGAGTTGGAGAATGGCAGTGGCATTGAGGTTGGATGCCAAAGTGCATCAAGATGCGTCGGAAGAACATGCTCGCCGACAGCCCGAACCCGCAGGTGAAGTGTTCGGCGAAGACCACCACCTCGTCATCTCGCGGGTCTGGGCCATTCCCTCCCCCGCGATGTGTGCCTCGACAAGCTACACCGGTGGGAGCTTGCGGCGATAACGGAGGTGCTCGATGTAATCCCTGTCGATGTCGCTGCCATCCCAAGCGCCATTGCTTCTCATCTAGTTCAAGGTGGGCTTGGGTGAGGGAGCGGGGCGGACAGGCGTCGACGGAGCACGGCTGGCGGCAATAGCGGATGACGGTGCGGCGGTCGCGAGATGAGCTCTCTCTCTCTCTCTACGCGGGAGGGGGAGAGGCTAGAATGGCAAGGGGCGAGGGAAGCGGGCGTTTGGCTCTCTCCCCCCTCCCTCTCTCCATTTAAATCCCATGTGGGGTAGTTGGGGAGGTGATCGGATGCGCACGACCCCCACTACCATGCCCTATGCGAGGGGCATTACTGCTCGTCGAGAACCCAAACTGATGGCCCCTGGTCACAAAGGATCTACACACATGGGACGAGGTCGTGGCCTCGTGGGCCCCCCTCGAGGCCCGGTCTTGTCATCCGCATGGCTTGTTAGGTGCGACCCGCCACGTGTCACGCGGGACGGCCCCTGGGCCCGCCGCTCGGCAGGCGCGGAGCCGCCTGGAGGCAGCCTTCCGGTCACATAGGCTGGCCACCTGCGGCGGCCCGTCGATCCGGTTCCCCTCACACGGGACCCAGGCGCAAGGTTCAAGCCGGCGTGTTCCGCCCGGGCAAACCAGCGGGTCCACCCTGGCTTCGGGGACTACTGACGGGGGGATAAGCCCAGGGTAGCCTCAGATGGACTGATGACTCCCTACTTTCAAAACAACCACGGGGCAGCCTGTGCTCTCCATCGTGGGCTGGCTCGCCAATTTCGGTTGCGCGGCGCGATCCGGCTCGATATGGAGCCGCTAGCCATCCGGTTCCCAGGCGACCCACCAGGCGGTAGGTCAGCGACATTCACATCAAATCAACGAGGCTACAACAACTCTGGCACCGCTGACCAGGATCTGTATGGCCATAGTGCGCCCGCAACGCCACTGGTCAGCACGAGCATCGCTATAGTGGAGGGAGCCACACCGCTAACTACACCCGACTGCGACTAGGTGAGGCGGCAGAGTGACGGCACGCCTCCAACCACTCTATTACCTGCCCCCGCATGGCTACAGTGTGGAAGACCGTATCAGAGACTATAGCCGGCTTCTGCAAGATGACGCCGCTCGGCGTGACCCATGTCACTGCGTGATGAGCATGCACCAATAGTAGCGGCTGGCCGACTAGTCCTAGCCCGCGATGGGACGTCACAGCCGACAGGCCCTACGTACAGCAGTCCATGCAACCGGCGTTCTACAGATGACAAGACCGCCCAGCCGGCGGGCCCCCCGGGCTGGCTTGGGAGACTGCCAGCCGCCCCCATCATTATATATACATATTTTAAGCCAGGGGTGGCCTATAAAACCCCCTGGAAACCCATCAAGCAAGGGGAGGCCTCATTCTCCCCCTAGTACACCCACAAACCCACACACTGGAGAAGTAGAGAGAGCAAGCTAGCTCTTCCTTCCTCCTTCGTTGAACTACTCAAGGAGCACCATTGTATCCCTCTTGGTTCGTCAACCAGGATAACAAGATTAGGGGTGTTACCTCCCTCGGAGGGCCGCAAACCTGGGTACATCGTGTGTCGCATACTGCTTGTCCTCGACCCCATTTCCGGAGCCCGCCGGCGACCTTTGGCCCCAACCACTCTCAATAAGCCACCCCATGGCATGAGAAAATGATGAAAAGATGCTTGGTATAGATTGATAGAATCATGTCGTGTTTGCAATCTAAAGGGAGATGCAAAGGTTTTGCTTTGAATTTTTTACATAGGATTGACTTTGCATCATAGACAACTCTTGGATTTTGCCGCTAAAGGGAACTTTACTAAACTTGATCCCAACACTGCTTATCAAAATTTTAGAAGGGATGTTGGGTGTTCCTCCACCAAAAAAGGTTTTTTCTCTTACACATGAAGGGGTTCAAATTTTATAAAAATTAGGTGATTTTCATAAACATTTGGTTGATTTGCAAAATTATCATGAACCTCTTAAACATATTGGTGGAAACCTGAATCTCATGAAAACTTTGATTTCTCTTTGCAATAAACGTTTGGATATTTTAGATCTCAAGATGGTTTCTTCTCCTAAAAATTTGGGGAAGCGTAAAGAACCTCCCAGATTTGAGAAAGCCCTCACAAAGGTGGCAAAAACTAAAGATGATAATACTTATGCCTAGCTAGGGGCGTAAAACGGTAGCGCTTGTTGGGAGAAAACCCAATGAATACAATTTATTTTATCTTTTCCTTTCTATTTTTGAGTGTTTGCACAATTATGCCTCTGTTATCATTGTGTTTTTTTGTTTTATTTAGTGTTTGTGCCAAGTAAAACCTTTAGGATGATTCATAAAATCAGTAGAAACAATGCTGAATTTGAAATAGAAACTTTGTCTCCAGTGCACGAATTTTCATTTTTTACTGGAGCGTGATAATGATCTGAAATTTTAACACAACATTTCTATACAAATCATTACGTTGTCCTAAGTTTTCAGAATTTCTATTTGAGTCACATTCTGTTTTCGTTGTATTGTGTGCTTGTTTTGATGAATCTATGACTTGTATTGGAGGGTATAAGTCATGCTAAAGTTAGAATATAGTAGATATAATTCAATAATAAAATATGAATGGGTTTGCAACAGTACTTTGAGTGGTATTTTTCTTTAATATACTAACGGATCTCATGAAGATTTTGTTAAGTTCTGTGTGATTGAAGTTTTCAAGTTTTGGGGTGAGATCACGATGGATGGAGGAATAAGGAGTAAGAAAAGCCTAAGCTTGGGGGTACCCATGGCACCCCCAAGATAATATCCGAAGAGTATCAAGCAACTAAGCTTGGGGATACCTTGAGTGGCATCCCCTCTTTCCTCTAACAACAATCGGTATTTTACTTGGAGCTATATTTTTATTCGTCAGATATCATGAGTTGTGCTTGGATAGTCTTGTATTATTTGATTTTTTGCTTAATTTTCTTTTTATCCTTGCTGGACAGACCTATTTGAGAGAGCCAAAATTATGCTATGATTTGTTAGGATTTCCATGTATGCTTCATTTAAATTTTTTGAGCTATGGAATTTCTCTAGTGCTTCACTTATATCTTTTTGAGCACGGTGTGCTTTTACTTGTTTGAAGAAATGCTCTCAGGCTTCACTTATACTAATTTTAGAGTTAGTAATTCTGTAGAAATCCTCTCATGATTCACTTATATTATTTTGAGAGATGACACTTTTATGCTCATGATCTTCACTTATATCTATGTGAGCTTGTCAAAAGCAATGGCAATATATAAACTAGTCCCAAAGTGATAGATATTCAAGAGGGATATAATAAAAAATCTCATGAAGATCATTGGACAAATTAAACTTGATTCTTTGTAATAGATTTGAGACATGATGATAGTAATATGTGAGTTATGTTGGTGAGTAATTATGCTTAGTAAGAATATTGGTATTAAGGTTTGTGATTCCCTATGCAAGAACAAAAGTCAATAGTTGTGATATGAAATTACATCCTACTTATGGTGCATTATTTGGTGTTAATTTTTCTTAATGATCGCTTATGTGATTTTTTGTTTCTTGGTTGCATGCCTCTCAATCTATTTGCTAGCCTTCACTTGTACTAAGTAGAAATACTAGTTGTGCATCCAAAATCCTTGAACCCAGTTTTGCCATATGAGTCCACCATACCTACCTATATGTAGTATTTCCATGCCATTCCAAGCAAATTTGTATGTGCCATCTCTAATTTTCAAAATTAATTTTCCTTTTTGTGTGCTCATACCGCTCATGAAGCGGAAGGGAGTGACCGATACTTTTCCATGCTAGATGTGTTATTATCAAGATGGGTATTTATTCACTTGTCATTACACGGGAGTATGACGATAATAGGGATGCCCAGTCGTGAGTTGAAAAAAGAAATTTACTTTATGTTGTCAAATAATAAATTCCTTTGAAAGTGTTGGTTTGGAAGGCATACGTGGATTTGGCTAGCCACGGAAAGTGAAAGAATGATGGAAAAAGGAATAATTTATTTTATGTTTGGGAACCGCTTATGATGTATCTAGAATGGAAAGATATTGAAATCTCTTGGTCGTTTTTGTTGACACGAAAGGCATGCCACCCAAAATATTTTTCTCTATCAATTTAAACCTTAAGCTCTGGCACCTATACAAATCCCTACTTCCCTCTACGAAGGGCCTATCTATTTACTTTATGCAATTTTTATTTTTACTTGACTCTCCATCTTCTCTTATAAAGCACCAACTAGGGGGCACTATGATCGTACTTGAGCATTAGGTGTAGCTAATATTTGAGTGTGTTTCATGAATAGATCAATTATTGAGCATGATGGGATAGGGATAAGTTGCTTTAGTGTTGATATTTTTGAAGACATGGTTGCTTGTTGATATGCTTGAGTATTAAAGTCTCTATGTCAAAACTAGACTATTGCTTTGAACCATCTAAAAGTCCAAATGTCCATGCTAAAAATGAAAAGAATATGTGATGAACATGTTAGGCATCATTCCACATCAAAAAATTATGTTTTCATCATTTACCTACTCAAGGACGAGTACGAATTAAGCTTGGGGGTGCTGATACGTCTCCAACATATCTATAATTTTTGCTTGTTCCATGTTGTTATGTTATCAATCTTGGATGTTTTACAATCATTGTATAGCAACGTTATATCATTTTTTGAGACTAACCTATTGACATAGTGCTAAAGTGCCAGTTGCTGTTTTTGCTTGTTCTTTACTTCGCAGAAGATCAATACCAAATGGAGTCCAATCGGTACGAAACTTTTTAGAGATTTTTTTGGACCAGAAGAGTGCCAATGGGCCATATAAGCAACCATGAGGGAGCCCAGGCTGCCCGCAACCTACCAGGGTGTGCTAGAGGCCCCATGCGTGCCTTGATGGGTTGTGGCTGCCTCGGGGACCCTCTCCACCGACTATCACCTCTGTAAATTCTCAAATATTTGGAAAACCCTAGGACAGTCGATTAAACACAATTCTAGTCGTCGCAAGTTCTAGAACCACGAGATCCAATCTAACACCATCACGAAGGGGTGCATCGTCTTCATGGGTGCCTCTCTGATGATGTGTGAGTAGTCCACCATAGACCTATGGGTTTGTAGGCAGTAGCTAGATGGCTTCCTCTCTCTCTTTTTATTCTCAATACAATTGGTCTCTTGGAGATCTATTTGTTGGGAGAGGATGAATTTTGAGTTCATGATCAGTTTCTATCCATGAATATTATTTGAGTCTTCTTTGATCTCTTATATGCAGGATTACTTATTGCCTTGTCATGGATTTGTCACGGCAAGATGTCCGAGTTAACAGACTTAAGTGTGAGGCCATCACAACTATGTGGCGGCTTGAGAGGGGTTGGTCGGAATCGAGAGACACGAGTTTACCCAGGTTCGGCCCCTTCGATGGAGGTAAAAGCCTACGTCCTGCTTGTCTTATATTAATGATGATGACGATATCGGTTACAAGGGTAGGGAATCGTGTAACATCCCAAATTTTGGAATGTTATAATTAATATTAGAATGATTGTTTGTTTGCTTGAGTGATTGAAATTGAGTGAAAGTTTGAAACTTTTTGAAACTTTTGAATGAGAGGGAATGAAATGACTTTCCCAAAACTTTCACTCTGCAGGAATTCAAATTTATTTCATCACCAAATCCCAGAGTGAAGATGATATGACTTCTTCCATTTAAAGGAATGAAAAGGGATTTGAAAATGGTTTGAATTTCATTTGAAAATAGTTAAAATTCAGAAACTTTATGCAACTCAATGATTTTCATGAGAGAGGATAAAAGGACTTCTTCAAATTATATGAAATATGAGTTGGAAGTGTAAAAGAAGGATATGAAAACTATTTGAGAAATTCTCAAATGGAGTTTCACCTTCCACATTTGAATTCCTTATTTGAATTTGTAAGCATTCAAACCCCTTGACAAAGTTTTTGAGAGGAGTAATATGACACTCCAAACCAGGGGTATTTTTGTGAAGTTCTTGAACCATAAAACCCAAGGGTTTATTTGAAAAATATTTGCAAAAATAAATAAAGCCACTTAGGCATTTTCTGAAAAATATTTTTTTTAAAGTATTTAATTTGGCCGTGGAAAATGTCCATTTAATTCCCTGGTCATTTCGATATGTAAGTTTTATTTTTTTTGGAGAAGATTTGAATGCCTTAATGCTGTTTTTATTACTCTGTAAATTAATATAGGAAATAATTAACGCGAGTTATTAAGCCCAGCCGGCCCAGCCCCCTGATCCCTCCCCGAAACCCCTCCCGACCAGCCGCCCGATGACAGCGCCCTCTCTGACCGCGGGTCCAACCGCCCACGCAAATCCCGCACGGTCGTCTCTCTTCCCCATCCCCTCCCCTTTCCACGCCGGCGACCACCGAGCCGGAAATCCCTCCCCTTCCTTCCCCGGCGACCCCAAGGCCACCTATAAAAACCCTGCCTCCCCTCGACCCGTTCCCCCACTTTCCCCCAACTCCCGACGCCTCCCCTCGCCGTAATAGCTCGCCGAAGCCACCGGACGCCGCCGCGCAATTGCCGCACCACCGCTCCACCCCGACACCCCCGCCGCCTCCCGATCCCACCAACCACTCCCCCTCGCTCGTGCGCACCACCCCGTGCACTCGCCCGTGCCCCACATCTACCGGAACCCATCCCCCAACGACCACCCGAAGACCACCCCGCCCCCGAGCTCGCCGTCACCATCCCCGTCGTCCCCGAGCTCACCTCCGACCACCACTGGACGCGCCATTCACTGCCACATCGACTGGAGTCGTCGCCGTCGTCGGAGACCCACCAGAGAGCTCGCCCACATCACGCCGAGCCATCGCCGTCGCCGGAGTCCACCACCGCCGGCGACCTCTCCCCCTGTGATCTCTCCTTTCCTCCCCTCCGTCCGATCTTGTTCAACGGTGCAGATTAGATCTATTATACCCCTTCGTTTAGATCCGGTTTATTTTAAGTGGACTGCCCGGTTTTTCTTTTCTGCTTTAGACCGAACCGATTTCTTTTAGTTATCGGTCGTCCGCTCGCAAAACCCCGCACGCGCACCCCTTTAACCAATCAAAAGCCGCCACGTAGCCCCCTGTCCGTTAGGAAGATATTTTCTTTTTTATGTTTTCTGTTTTAAAACAGAATAGTTCTGTTTTTGTTTTTATCATATCTTTTACGTTTTTAGTTTTTTTAATTTGATTCTTTTTGCATTAGGTCACAAATTTGTTCTAGTTTTTGTAGATACCAAGATTGACTATTTTTGAATAATTAAATTTGAATTTAAACAGATTTGATTTAAATTTTGTTTTCTGTATAACTTGAGTTTAATAATATATTTTTGATTGATTCTTTTTGCTACTTGTCACTAGTGATCTTAGTTATCAATAGGTAAAGTTTGATAAATTTTAGAATAAATTTGATTTGGGTTTTAACTAAAAACATAATCTGTTTACTTTCCTATTAGTTTAATTAGTTTAATTTCTTTGTTTTATTCTTTTAATCTAAATTTGTTTTAACTTATGTTGTAGATTTCATTTGTTTCTGTTGTTCTCAACTTCAGGATTATACTTGCTGTTAACAAAAATAATTTGTTTAGTTTATTAAATTATTATTGTACGAACCTATACCTTTTTCAAATAGGTATAGTTTATTAAAAGCAAACTAGTTAGTAATATTTCATTTAACAAAAAATTTAAGTAATTAGATTCTGTTTTCAAATAAAGTTTTTAGTAATTCCTTTCTGTTAAGAAATATTTTGTTAATAAAAATAGTTTAGTTTCACTCTATTGTTGTAGGAAAACTATAATATTCTTCCTTAGGTAATGTGTTATTAAACAATTTAGTTTTAATAGAAACTCTTTTCACAAAAGTTTTAGATGATTTAAATCTGTTTTATAATAAAGATTTTATTATTTACCTCCTGTTAACTTAGTTGTTTTATAAGATGTTTTCTCTTATTTTATGGTTTTACTTGTTGTTAAGTTTATTAGACAAAAACCTATGTTGTTTAGAGTTTTGTTTTCATAAGTCTTACTTGTTCTTCAAAAGTAATTCTTTTACTAAAATACTTTTGTTGTATTTTACTTTGTTTTTGTTTTGTTACTATTTGAAAATAGTTGTTTGTAGGGGAAAACTACCTTAGTTGTGTTCGTGAAAACTTTGTTGATTTTTGAGATTTGTCTTAAGTATTTCCTTCATCAACCTTGTTACTTTTGGTTCTTGTGTTACCTTGTGATTGTTAGTATTGATTGCTAGAAGTGTTTTCTTATGAATGTTATGTTTGATTATATAGATTTCATCAGAGAGTGACGTATATCTATCAAGTATTTTCTGGGAGTGATACTTATCTTCATCAACAGTACATGCAAGTTTCACTTTGACCATCTATTCCATACCCATGTTTTATTGCATGTAGTGACATCATTCAACAAAATCCCTCCCTTAGTGTTATTGAAATTCTTGTAGTTGAGTAGAATGCATGAGGTAGGAACCCACCACTTGTTACTTAAGCCCCGGGAACGCTAGTTAGTGAAATGCTATGCTAAAGTAGACGGGGTCTGGTATGAGTGTTCGTGAGTGGTGTGAAGAAAAACTCCACGACAAGACGACAACTTCATGAAGGCATCTTCACGTCCTACATCTTCAAGACCTCAAGACTTCGAGACTCGTGAAACAAGTTTTTCAATACACACTACTGGGTGAGGGATGGTTGGAATGGCACCCTGGAGAAGCCAGTGGATTTGCCTAGGTGTTTCTGGAGATGTGCCAGTATTCACGCGGAAAGCCTCACCCAGACTCAAAGGGAAGGATGAATAATTCATGCCCGGAAGCTTACCTGTGTAGCCACAAGTCATTATGGGCTTTGGCTTGGTTGATCTTTGTTGTGACTCTGTCTAGGCAGTGCTACGAGATGTATTCGATGTTAGGATTGGATGGGCACTATCGGATAGTCAGGGAAGCACTCTGAAAGACCATGTTTCGTTCATCCTGTCCTCAAACATCATGCAGTGCGAGGACTTACCAGGAGGGAAACGAATCTTGTGGGTAAAGTACACAACACTCTGTAGAGTTAAAACCTAATCGATTAGCCGTGTCCCCGGTTATGGACAATTTGAGCCTCTGGACTTGGATCTATCTCTGAACTCTCAACACTGGACTGATAACTAATTGTGGGCAACGTATGATACTTATGGGCATTGAGACATTGGTTGGCGGAACCATGTCATGATAGGTAACCCCATAGTGAAATTCCTGATATTCCTTTGTTGTAGGAAAAATAAAATCAGCTTTTACGCAAAAACTTAGACACAGAGCCACAAAGCCTTTGCATATATAATAGTCTTTATTCTTCTGTTCTTCTATGATGATCTTGCCGGTACATTCAATGTACTGACCTACACGGCTGCAACGTCTTATGTTGCAGATACTCTTCTATGACGGGTAAGAGTATGATTCAGGGTTACGGTCCGCACTCAACCTGCCGTTGGTGTTATTGGGACTCCAGTCCCGTTGACTGTATCCACTGCTATTTTAAGGTATATATCAGTTCTATGTTAATTACATGTGGTTGCATTTTGATATATACATTGATGTACTGTGTGTGCCAGCATACTAATCCAGGGATGGCACAGAAAACACAAAGGCTTGACTCGTTTTGAGTCGGGTCGCTGCAAATCGCTACCTCTAATCTCGGGTGTCTCTAATCTTTCTATCTCTCATGACTTGTCTATCTAAGACCTCTCTGTTGAGACGTCTAAAAAACTTGACCCTCTTGGGGTGACCCACCCCTCCTTATATAAGTTGAAGGGGAAGTTTACATGTAGAGTCTAAGTCAGATTGAGACTTAACTTATTATGAATTCCCATCATGGGCTTCTCTTCATGGGCTTTTGAGTCCCGGGCGGCTTACAACCAGGGCTTATCTTCAATACTCATCTTGAAAGACTTGTCTTCGGGACTTAACTATCTGACGGGTCATAACTATCTGCCGGCTTAGCACTGTCTACCGGCTTAGAACTGTTTGTCGGCTTAGCACTGTGTGTCGGCTTAGAACTGTCTGCCGGCTTAGCACTATCTGTCGGCTTAGAACTGTTTGTCGGCTTAGAACTTTCTGCTGGCTTATAACTTTCTGCCGGCGTAGAACTGTCTACCGACTTAGAACTATCTCCGGGTCATACCACGGGGTATATCCCCGACATTAGCCCCTAGGTTAGCTTGAATTTATTCATGCTAAGCTCCTGAAAATAAAAAAATACGTTAAGTGACCGGCTCACTCCCCTGGCCGGCTTATTTGATTGAAGTGGATCCAAAAAAATCTGGGTTTCTTCTTCATATGAATGAGTCATCTTCCCAATTGGCTTGCTTGTCATTGTCATTTGAAGTAAAAAATATTGGGAATAAAACATCCATGTGCCATTGAGTTGGCCTCCAAAACTTTGGCTTGATGAAATTATTGGAGATTAGAAAACCATATGAACTTGAGCCGGCTTCTATTGCTTCAGCTTGATAAAAATATTGAGAATAGAACTTCATCCATTGTTACACCACTTCAACCTGTGAAATCGGGTTGCTCATATAGAATCTCTGTCGGGTCATGATCTTTGATGATGTTGTGTCATGATCGTTGGTGATGTCGGGTCAAAACAAAGGGACTCCGGATGACTTGATAAATATACTGGGATGAAAATCCATCTAACATAGAGCCGGTCCTTTAATGCTTCGGCTAAATAAAACTCTGTTGAGCCGGTCTCACTCACAATTGAGAACTTGAAAACTCTCTTCAATTTTTTTATATCCATATTAATTGTAGCCCCCAAGCTCCAAGTTTATCCATGATGACTTGGTGCTTTGCAATAGTATCCTTGATTGTGTAGCCCCCAAGTACGAGGTTATCTTTCCTGCAGTAGCCTGGGACTTGTAACTGTCTTATACCTTATAAAGCTTCAGCTGGTGTAGTCTCCAAGGGCCGGCTTATCAGTATGTGATGGGCCGGGTCTTCATTTTGAACCTCATAATTTGTTAAACAGCTGAATATTGTAGCCCCCAAGTGTCGGGTCAGTAAGAAGTACTGGGCTGGGACTTAGAAAAATATAGAAAGGCTGGCTCTTCTCCTTGAGACAACAGGATCTGTTGACCATGTAATGATTTGAAAAGCAACTTGCATTAGCCCCCAAGTGTCGTGATGCATGCTTGCAGCGACATGGGACTTGCATACTTGATATAAACTGGACTTGAATAATGTAGCCCCCAAGTGTCGGGTCGTCTGCCTGCGGCCACTTGGGACTATGTGAGAGTAATATGATCTTATCATAACACACTTGAAAAGTTCTCTTTGAACTGATATTGATCCGATTTGAATGAATCTTTGACCGTGACTGTAATATAACCCGGAATGAGTATCCTGGAATAATTCCTTTGTCTTCAAAATGAAATCCTTGCTCGTGGTTGCGGTGCAACCCGGCAAATATATATTTGAGAAATCCATGAGTGTTGTAGTATACTATAGAGCACAGTTTGAAGAAATCCAATATCCGGTCAACTAAATGAGACGGCATTATATCTGATAGGGTGGCTCTTCAAAAATAATCAATTCTCCAAGCTGGCTTGAAAAACCCCAATCATATAATACTGGTTATGATAAACCATGATGAAGATCAATCCATGTTGGATATTAAAGATCTATTTGTTCCTGCAGAAGTTTTTTCATCATACTTAACGGCGGCTCATCTTAGGAGACAAGACCTGCAAAAATAAACAAGACATAATATATCCTGCATTGTTGTAAGGGTGGCTTGAAAAAGCATAACCCGGAGATGTTAATATCTGCATAGCCTTGCTTCTTCTTTCATAATCTTGCTCTAACCCGGCTTTGGATATCGGCATGATATGTATGCAATGCATGATGCAATGTATGATGCCATGTATGATGCAATGTATGATGTAATGTATGATATTCTTGCTTTCCCTTTTTTGTTTTTCGAAAACTCATTGCTGGCCCTTCTAGGGGGAACTGTTACTTTGAAATGCCTAACAGTGTAGGGTCTCTAACGAGAGTGACAGTCAATCTTAAACAGCTCAGGGTCTCTAGGCTAGATTAACTGTTAAGGGTGCAACAGACCAGAATTTGCAGCGGGGTGAGTACCCCTGGCTCATAAGCTACTTCTCACGTGACATAAATCCGTCATTTGGAACCTTAAACAGCGTCACTTGCTTAAGAGTATGACGGGCCACTTGGCGGAGAGTATGCAGCAGATGAGAGAGTTTCCCTTGCTGCTATAAGAGGCCCTCGCAGGGGGTGAGTTGACAGCTCGTTGCACCCCTGGCAGAGCGCAACTGCTTATAGGCAGGTATAACTCGGCCTTGTGGATCAAAAGGGGGTAAGTTCACAACTCGCTGCACCCCTTCTGACCTTGTTTGATGGAGTAAGTTCGGGGTCCCCAACCCCGCCTTACGGTGGCTGAAAAGCCGGTCAAGAGGGGGGCCAACCTTCACCCCCTTTTGACCTTGTTGACGGAATCAACGTTTGGGTCCATGACCCGCCTTACGGTGGCTGAAGAGCCGATCGAGAGGGTTGAAGCTTAACCCGGAAGGTTGAAAGCCCTAAACGACCTTGAGGATGACATCAACTTGTGCACCATTTTGTAAGCCGCCGTCTTGTGGATCGCCAACTTGTAATCCGCCGTCTTGTCTGCTATTGTGGCTGAAGAGCCAATCAAGAGGGTGAGCAAGCTAAACTCGGCGGGTTGGAAACCCCCAAATGACCTTTGTTGAAATATCCACCTTTGCACAATCTGATTATTTTGTCCGTGGTATTGTTGATACTTGTACGGGCTGATTGAAAAAAGTATTGTGCTTGTACTTGTTGTATTGAAGCCAACTCCTTCTGCATTGAAATTTTTTCAAATAGAAGAAAGTGAAGACGACATTGGACTATCAGGCTGCGGTTGCCATTGATGGAATTTGTATTTTCTTGCGCCCTCTGCTTTTGGTCGTGCATGCAGGAGACACCGCCATGGAGGTGAGGTAGATGTTTTAGTCTATTGCAACGCGGCCAATGCTTGCTATTTTTTCATCGCCAAAGTGCCAACAGTCTCCATAGCAAACTGGCAGCGACACACGGAGGCGAAATTTGTAGTTTCAGGCCGGCACAAACGAGGGGAGGTCACCCGCCGTTGTGGTGGCGAACTGGTAGACCAGAGTGGCTGCAGTCAGCCACCGGTGGCACGCGGCGCAGCCAACCGCGGCCCACGAGATGGGAGAGGAGCGCGACCCGCGATAGAGGCGCAGCAGAGCCGTCCAGGCACGGTGCAGCGGCGAGGCGGGGAGGCAGCCGAGTCCAAGACGGCCACGATGCAGCGGCGGCTGAACCGCGTGGATGGACCTGGAAGGGTGGGTTTGAGGAGCGGCAGTCCGGTAGTGCGGCGAGGCACAGTGGCGGCTTGTGGAGGTGAACCGACCTTGGAGGAGGCGGCTTGGAGGAGGCGCGGTGAAGACAGGGCGGCGGCTCGACAGGGAGTGCGGCATTCGCGGCGCAGCTATGGTGGATGCGGGGACAAGGGTATGGAGAGGACCGGCTCGAGATACGGTCACGGTGGCAGGGCGGGGTGACATGAGCAGTGCGGTGGGGAAATGGCCCGGACGAGCATGGTGAGGGAGTGAGTCTTCGGTGGTGGAGGCGAGGGTCACGATGGCGGCGGCGGCGGCTCGAGTGGCTCAGCGAGGCGGGCGTCGAGGCAAACGCTATGGAGGTGAGGCGGGTGCGTCCGGGTCGAAGCCATGGCAGATGGAAGGCGAGGTGGAAATGGCGTGTGGGCCAGCGGCCGATGCAGCGAGGCTCGAAGGCAAGCGGGGACACAGGAGCAGAAGAAGCACCCTTGACGCGAAGCCGGACGGCACGGAGGCCATCTACCACTGAGGCCAACAAGGGCGCGGAGGATGCATGGCCGGGTGGGCGCGCGTGGGAGGTCGAAGGTAGAGGCGCATCGGCGGTTGAATGGTTAGGCGGCACACATAACCACAGCAGGTGGCACGGCAGCAGCGGCGAGTCGAGGCCGTGGTGGCGCAAAACCGAGCCGGCGAAGTCCGACAGCAACGGTGGCTCAAACATGAGGCCTAAAGAGATGGTAGCCGGGACCGGCGAGGTAGGGCCACGACAAAGGTGGCTCGGTGCGGCGCGGGGAACCAAAGCGTAGCCCTGGCGATGCCCGCGCAGGGGGCGAAGAGCAGCGGGTCGAGGCAAGGTCATGGCGGCTCGATCCATGGCGGTGGTGAGCGCAAGAGGTCGAGTGTGGGGTTTGATTTGATGGAAGGTACAATAGTAGCGACCACAGGCGCGCGATAGAGGCGAAGCGGCTCAAGGTGCAGCCATGGTGATGAGGCGAATAGTGGCGGCGGCCCGACGCGGGGTGGTGAATCGGCGAATGCAAGAGCAGTGGTGAGCCGACGGGCATGCGGGGGAGACCCGGCCATGGCAGCACGGAAGGAGGCGCGTGGGGGGAGACCCAGCCAGCACAACAGCCACAATGGAATCCGACTCGACAGAGTGCAGCGGGGCAGGCCCCCATGGTGGAGGTGGTGCACGGCACAAAGGGGGTCGTTGCGGACCGGTGAGACGGTCGGTGTCGAGTCCATGGTTGACTCGGTTTTTTGATCATGGGTGTAATGGCAATGGCGCAGAACGATCACCGCGAGCACCGGCGGGTTCTGCATGAGGTCGGTGACTCGGCCATGCAGTCAGCCACGGGGCAGAGTGCGATGGTGGAGCCAGAGTCGGGACGGTGGAGACTGAGTCCGCGGATGCTGCTATCAGCTATCTCCATCTCCAAGAACTCTGACTTAGGAATCCTTTCACTGTGCCAAATTTTTGACTCTGACAAAAACGTCTCCTGCTACTCCGGATTCATCTCCGTCTCAGGTATTCTATCTTGATTCATACGGAGAGACCACCATAGAATTTTACCCGGTTTCGATGGATCGTCGGGTCACGTGTCATGAAGCATAAACACTTCCCTAGCTTGTCATGTCATTACTGATATATTTTTCATCTTTGACTGATGATTTCGGAATTGATGTTGATCCTTCCAGAATTCTTGTCAATCTCGGTTGCAATTGTGCGTGATGAAAATCCTATTGGTTGCAGTGAATTTTTGGGATGACAACGGCTTAATGGTCTGCAACTCATTCCAATCTCATATACATAGTTTCCAATTTCTCATCCATGGCATAGATCCTCTCGCTCGATTTTTCTTCATCTGATAAATCACAAGCATCTCGATCCCTGAAAATAT
This sequence comes from Hordeum marinum, assembly GCA_022496015.1. Taxonomy (NCBI): domain Eukaryota; kingdom Viridiplantae; phylum Streptophyta; class Magnoliopsida; order Poales; family Poaceae; genus Hordeum; species Hordeum marinum. The sequence goes on along the minus strand of CM039678.1, from coordinate 415,862,188 downwards.
ACCTCCAAGAACACAATACCAACCTTGCGTGACCCACGGTGGGTGCCAACTGTCGTGGATTTGTCACGACAAGATGTCCGAGTTAACAAACTTAGGTGTGAGGCCATCACAGCTATGTGGAGGCTTGAGAGGGGTTGGTCGGAATTGAGAGACGTGAGTTTACCCAGGTTCGGCTCCTCCGATGGAGGTAAAAGCCTATATCCTGCTTGTCTTATATTGATGACGATCTTGGTTACAAGGGTGCGGAATTGCTACCTCTAATCTCGGGTGTCTCTAATTTGTCTATCTCTCATGACTTGTCTATCTAAGACCTGTCTATCGAGACATCTAAAAAACTTGACCCTCTTGGGGTGACCCGACCCTCCTTATGTAAGTTGAATGGGCGGTTTACATGTAGAGTCTAAGTCGGATTGAGACATAACTTATTATGACTTCCCATCATGGGCTTCTCTTAATGGGCTTCTGAGTCCCGGTCGGCTTACAACCAGGGCTTATCTTCAACACTCATCTTCAGAGGCTCATCTCCGAGACTTAACTATCTGATGGGTCATAACTATCTGCTGGCTTAGCACTGTCTGCCGGCTTAGCACTGTCTGCTGGCTTAGCACTGTCTGCCAGCTTAGCACTGTCTGCCGGCTTAGAACTGTCTGCCAACTTAGAACTTTCTGCTGGCTTAGAACTTTCTGCCGGCTTATAACTGTCTGTCGGCATTGAACTATCTCTGGGTCATACCACGGGGTATATCCCCGACAAGCCTCATATTTCTTCTTTGAATCTTTGGTTTAGTTAGGCCAACTAGATTGATTTTTCTTGCCATGGGAAGAGGTGCTTTGTGATGGGTTCGATCTTGTGGTGTCCTTTCCCAATGACAAAAGGGGCAGCAAGGCACGCATGTATCGTTGCTATTAAGGATAACAAGATGGGTCTATTCATGCATGAATAGATCTTGTCTACATCATGTCACCATTCTTATTGCATTACTCCGATTTTCCATGAACTTAATACACTAGATGCATGCTGGATACCGGTCGATGTGTGGAGTAATAGAAGTAGATGCAGAATCGTTTCGGTCTAATTATCTAGGACGTGATGCCTATATAATGATCATTGCCTTGGATATTTTTATGACTATTCAATCTTCAATCAATTGCCCAATAGTAATTTGTCCACCCACCGTGTGCTATACTCATGAGAGAAGCCACTAGTGAAACCTACGGCCCCCGGGTCTACTTTTCCAACATATTGCTTTCCGGTCTATCTTTTTGCCACGTTTGTTTTTAGATCTGTTAATCGAAAAAACCCAAAATAACTTGCTGCACTATTTGTTTACTTATTTTATTTTGTGTTCTTGCGAGATCTATTTGCCCAAACTATCACAATCTAATCTATCTTTTTATCATTGAGAGCTTGACAACCTCTCTTACGCGTCGGGTTGCAAGTATTTGTTCTTTGCATGCAGGAGTTGTTCGCATAGTTGCTTGATCTTCCTCTACGTATTGATACCTTGGTTCCTTAACTGAGGGAAATACTTACTGTTGTTGTGCTGCATCATCCCTTCCTATTTGGGGAATACCGGTGCTATCTCAATCCGCGTCAGGGTGGAGTTGCTGTAGAAGCGCATCTCCCAGATGATAAAGAAGAGGATCGAACTGACCGACGTGGTTCAGGTCTTGCCTCACCACCTCGTCCTACCATGCCAGGATCGGGTCGCCCCAATGTGGTCCTACAAGCTCGAAGACCCTTTCACCATGGTACACTTTTACCGCACCACCCACAACAAGGTATGGAAGGTGTTGTTCAAGCCCAAAAAGGACTGGCAGGTAAGGAAGAAGACATTGTCCTTGATGCCGCACACCCTCCTTAGCAGGTAGAATAAAGTTTAACTCTTATGTTCAGATACTGCCTTTTAACAAGGAACTTGACCCCTTCTACCCCATATTCGCAGGGCTGGCTAGAAAAGGTTGTGCAGATCGATGGCCCAACCCCCTGCCCGAGGGCCGCAAGAAGGCCTTGCCAACGAAAAATATGGTTGTGGCGCCATACAGGGCGCCAAAGAAGAAAGGAAAGAAGAAGAGAGAGAAGAGGGAGGCCCAAGAAGGCCTCCTCCCAAGAGGACCCCCGGACGCTAAGTTCGGGGAAACCCAAGCCATTTCTGCTCATGAGGGAGAGAAGGGAGAGGACGGGGAGGAGAGCGACTCCTCCCGAACAAGGCAAAGGGTGTCATCCGATGATGCTAGGCAGGATCTACCTCCTCCTACGCCGATAAGGCAATGCAAGGCCAAGGTGGCCCTGTCCGATGAGTGCACGGACTCCGCCCAGGAGTCCGAGCCTTCTGAAGAGGTTCCCGACGAGACTCCTAGGCTAAACCCCTGGCCCAAAGGTATGAATCCAAAGACTTTCTCGTGCATCCATATTGAGATTTGTTACTGACCATGTGCATGCCTTTCATGTTGTATCCCATCGCGTGACCTCCCCACCGATCAAGCTCAGAAGGGGACTCTCTTCTAGCCAAGTTAGCGGTGAGCGGTACCGCGTCACGCACTACACCTCCTATGGTTGTTGTGGAGACCGAGGAGGTGTTGCCCCAGAAGACCCCGCCTGGGCCAAACTCGGGGGGGGGGGTGATGAGATCATGTCCGTGGTTAATAACCTCGGTCACCGAAGACCAGGAGGAGGAATCCCTTATGGCCAACAAAGAGGGGGACCGGTAAGTTTGAGCTCCCTCCAAAGACGGTCCTGGAGCCCCCTAGGCCGCCAGAGTTGTCCATTCTAGCCTCCACCAAAGGGGGATCCGAGGTGGTACCACCAGTGCCAGCCGTAGCAGAGCAGGCTGAAACTGAGTGGTTGACCATGATGGAGGAGTCTTTGAATAGCCCCTCCATCACCAAAGAAAACCGTGCCTTCATGAAGCCAGTTTTACAAAGCATTCGATCCGTTGACAGCGGACTAAAGGAGGCTTTCGGCGGCCTCTTGACGGGCTTCAAAGTAAATCATGTAATACCCTTTTATAAAGATAATTTATTTTATAGGGTTATGCAATCCTTATATATATAGTAGCCCCCGAGCCCTGGGTGAGTTTGAAAAATTTGAGCGGGGGTCAAGTTGCTCAAAAGCACACTGACAATAGTAAAAGTGAGTCGTAGCCCCCGAGACTCTGGCAGGATTGAAGAAAACCTAGCAGAGGATCTAAAAACTGATAACTCGAGAGTCTGACATGCATGAGATATTGTGCAGGCCTCGTCTTCAGCGGCAGCCACCAATGTTGTGGAGCTGGCCGAGGTGAATCGGAAGCTCCAGAGCTCCGATAAGGTGCTCGACCTTATCAACAAGCGGTTTGACAATGCGCAAGGTAAGTCCAGACTGGACTATTTAATACCGTTGTTTTCCTCAACAAGTGAGGTCTTTTGGTTTATCCTTAAGCATGGGGTGCTTATTATAACTATAGTTGTCACTGCGGAGGTCGAGAACCTCAAGGCCGAGCTAAAGAAGGCAAAGAAAGAGGCTGCAGAATAGAAGGCGATGGTCGAACGATCGGCCACCGAACTGACATCGGTAAAGACTGTCAGTGATAAGCACGAGGCCCAGATGGTCGAGGTGCAACAGGAGCTCAAGGATGCCATCGCTAAATGTGAGGCCCTTGAGCAAAAGTGTAAGGATCAGGCCTCCGAGCTGACCTCGTTGAAGTTGGCAATCCAGGAAGCATGGGTGGATACACAAGGCTGCCAGAAGGAGCTCCACCAAGTCAAGCTTATTACGGATGGTAAGCCGTACTTACTACAATGTGCCTTTTATGGTAACCGGTTTGTGTTGCTCACACGAGTGTGGCGTTCCTGAGGCGCTTTTGTAGATCTTTCGAGGAGTGTTGCAGATGCGGCAAGGCACTTCACGTCCCGGGAGGGGAATGTCAAGCAGAGGATGTTTTGTGCACAGTTTCAAGCCCCCGAGCACCCTCTCCTCCTCACTGATCAGATGAAGCAGTTGTTGGAGTTGCATCGGATGGTAGAGCCAGCCATGAAGGACCTCTGCATCAGGCTATGGCCTTCGGAGCCATGCCGAGTAGCTACTTCGGCTTAGTGTAGAAGTTGTGCGATGCCGCGCCAAGGATTAACATCCTGAAGTGCTCTGTATGCATCGAGGGAACTCGGATGGCCTTTGCGAAGACCATGGTGCCCTGGCCGAAGATCAAGCCGGCCGAGATGGCCACCCGACCCCCCGCCTCATGGGAAGTAGCATAGGCGCCCCGAGCAGTTCTTTCCCATCGTAATGGATGGTGGTTGGGAGATAGAGGCCCAATGCCCTAAATATGTAATTTATGAATGAGCGTACTATCATGTACCAGATGACAGTTAAACAAGTGTGCTTTATGATGTCGTTGCTTTGCCTTGTATATCATGCTTTGTTTTGTTTATTTTGATTCCTGTGTGCCAGTTTTAATCTGAAAGCTACCAGTCGTTGGCTTCACCCTCTTGTAGATGCTACAAGGGGTATTTTGACCTCCGCATTGTGACCCTTAGCCGATGTCTCGATGCTCGAAGGCGGTAGTGTGTAAGGGAAACGAGTCAATTATACTATGTGGCTTTAGTGCTTTCACTTAGCCATAGGAGCATGAATGCAAGGGCTAGTGACTAGCCCCAAGTGTTTTCTGATGTTCTGGGACGTCGAGGTTGAAACCGTTATCACTTGGTTTGCGTGAATACAGACCCTTCGTATAACATGGCATAACCTCCATCGATTTTTAGTTTAACACTTGTCGTCAGATCGCCAACAGGTTCTCGCTTATTATGACAGTCAGTTTTTGAATTTCTCTAGTGAGGTACTTGAATAGGCGAGCTGGAAGTACAATCGCAGTGGCTCTCCCTTTACCCTCCTAGATGAACACGCGGAACGTAAGAGGGTAAACATAGGAGCCGGGCAACCCAACTATTGACCCAAGACATAATTCGGGACCGATTCATATAATGAAATATCCAAGATGCCGAGCACATAAAACAAACAATAGTGTCGAAATGATGCTTGGGGCGAGTTTTATAGTCTAGCACCTGGTCTATTAACCGGTCGCATCTAAGGAAAATATGTACTGAACTAGTTTGTTTTGGCGTCAAATTGCGGGAAAAAGTTATGCAACATAAATGACTGCAATGAGACCATAAAGAGTGGTCTTTATTCCTGATGAACTTGTGACGTCTAACCATACAATCCGAACTGTCAAAGCAATTGTTATAGATACTTTGCTTAAAAATAAACTTTACAGAGAAAAGAGTTACACATGGCCGTTATGAGTGGTTTTGACGTCCCTACTGTGCCTTGCTACACGTCTGTGCCTTTTCTCCCAAGGGGGTGTGCTCCTTTGGAGGAGATAGTGATCGGCGGACGGACCTTTGAGAGAGGTTCTTTAGAGGTCGCCGTAATATGTTAGCTTGACGCTGGGTAGGTCCTAGATGGTACCTATTTTTGCCCAAAGACGTGTTTGACCATAGCTCGGTCAAGCCGAACACTTGGTCCTTGGTTAGTAGGTCCCCACAGTTTCCCATGCTATTTTGAGCGCAAAATTGTGCCTCGAAGGTACGTACCTTGTGGCTAGCACGGCCATGCTATGGGGAGAGTATTCCTATTTATATTGAGCACGGGAAGACACCGGGAGCTGCAATAGGGATCAGGCTCGTCTGCTTGCTTCTCGTGCCTTGACAGCGGACTAGGACTTCGGCACCTCATTGCTGAGCTGGACTTTCGCTGCCCAATCTACTGTGTGTTCCTCAGTTTGGAGTGAGCGCTCCGTGTTGCCATTGACGGTGATGACACCTTTGGGTTCATGCATCTTAAGCTTCAGATATGTGTAATGGGGGACAGTGTTGAAGCGAGCGAACACTGTATGACCGAGAAGTGTTTGATAGCCGATGCGGAAAGGGACGATGTCGAAGAACAAGTCATCGTTGCGGAAGTTGTCGGGTGAGCCTACTACTTTCAAAGTCACGGTGCCTGAGCAGCGGGCTTCGGCGCATGGGATTAGTCCTTTAAAGGTGGTGTTGTTGGGTTTCATCCTTGATGGATCGACACCCATTTTTCTCACATTATCTAAGTAAATCAGACTGAGGCTACCGCCTCCATCCATGAGGACTCTAGTTAAGTGGTACCCATTGATAATGGGGTCAAGTACCAGGGCCACTGATCCTCCATGACAGATATTGGTCGGATGGTCCATATAGTCGAAGGTGATCGAGTATGCCGATCATGGGTTGAATTTCGGGGCTACGGGCTCTATGGGTAGATGTCTCGAAGCGCAAGCTTCCTCTCCTTCCTTGGTATGTGTGTGCGGTGTAGATCATGTTCACTGTTTTTACCTCAGGAGGGAATTGCTTCTGGCCTCCATCGTTTGGCCCATGAGACTCGTCATCATCCATGTTGCGGGGTCCCTTGCCCTTCTCCTCGGCTGTGAGTTTGCCGGCCTGTTTGATCACCCAACACTTACAATTGGTGTGGGTGGCGGGCTTGTCTGTTGTGCCATGGATTTGGCAGGGCCTATCCAGGACTTTTTCCAGCGTGTAGGTCCATCCCGATTCCCTTTGGAGGGCTTCTTTCGCGGTCCTAATTTTGAGTTGTTGAATCCGGTATTTACTGTCGTATCCTCGGCATTACCGCCGTTGTGTCGACGCTTGTTCTTGTTGCGTCGTGGTTTCCCGTTTCCATCACAAACTTCGGAGTGTTGGAAATATTCCCTAGAGGCAATAATAAATTAGTTATTATCATATCGTTTATTATCCATGCTAGAATTGTTGGACAAGACCTAAACTATAAACGTAGCATATGATCGTGTCAGTTTATTGCTATAGTTTTCTTCATGTCAAGAAATTGTTCCTATGACCATGAGATCATGCAACTCACTAATGCCGGAGGAGTACCTTGTGTGTATAAAACGTCGCAATGTAACTAGGTGACTATAGAGGCGCACTGTAGGTATCTCCGAGGGTGTCTGTTGGGTTGGCATGGATCAAGACTGGGATTTGTTACTCCGTGTGATGGAGAGGTATCACAAGGCCCACTAGGTAATACAACATCTTGCAAGCAATGTGACTAAAGAATTAGCCATGGGATCTTGTATTACGGAATGAGTAAAGAGACTTGCCGGTAACGAGATTGAACTAGGTATAGAGATACCGACGATCGAATCTCGGGCAAGTAACATAACGAACAACAAAGGGAACATCATATGGGATTAACTGAATCCTTGACATAGAGGTTCAACCGATAAAGATCTTCATAGAATATGTAGGAACCAATATGGGCATCCAGGTCCCACTATTGGTTATTGGCTGTAGAGGTGTCTCGGTCATATCTACATAGTTCTCGAACCCACAGGGTCTGCACACTTAAGGTTCGGTGATGTTTCAGTACTATAGAGTTATGTATGGTGGTGACTGACGGTTGTTCGAAGACCTTGATGAGATCACGTATGTCACGGGGAGCTCCGAAATGGTCCGGAGGTAAATATTGATATATAGGAAGCCCTGTTTTGGTCGCCGGAAAAGTTTCGGGCTCATCGGTAGTGTACCGGGAGTGCCGGGAGGATACCGGGGGACCATTGGGAGGGGTGTCTCGACCCAAGGAGCTACATGGGCTGTGGGAAGAGGTAAACAATCCCCTATTGGGATGGCCTAAGTCCCACAAGAGGCCCATGCGGCTGGGTGGAGAAACCCAAAGGTGGAAGGAGGATTCCTAGTGGGAGAAAAGGAATCCTAATCTTACAAGGACTGGAGGAGGACTCCTCCTCTCTCCACTTTGACCCAAGCAAGGGCTGGCCCCTTGGGGGCCAAGTCTCCTCACTCCCTCTTCCTATATATACTAGAGGTATTGAGGGTTTTTCACAATATAAATCAGCCACGTGCTACCCTCTCCTCTAGATCGTAGTTTCTCCTCTATATCGTTTCAGCGGTGTTTAGGCGAAGCCCTGCTGGAATAGTTCCACCACCATCGCCGCCACACTGTCATGCTGCCGAAGAACTCATCTACCTATCCGCTCCCTCTTGCTAGATCAAGAAGGCAGAGATCTTCATCGATCTGTGCGTGTGCTGAATGTGGAGGTGCCATCCGTTCGGCGCTAGATCGGAAGGACCGTGATCAAGATCGTGGAGCGGATTGTGATGGGATCGTGGGATGGATCTTGACTGGATTGCGAGATGGATCGTGATGGGATCGCGGGACGCTCGGCAATTTGGATCGCGAAGACGTCCGCCTACATCAACCGATGTTTCTTAGCGCTTCCCGCTAAGCGATCTACAAGGGTATGTAGATCCACTCTCCCTCTCATAGATGATCATCACCATGGATAGATCTTGTGTGTGCGCAGGAATTTTTTTTGTTTCCCATGCAACGTTCCCTAATAGTGGTATCAGTTCTAGGTCTATGTGTAGATGAGATGACGAGTAGAACACAAAGGAGTTTGTGGGCATTGATGCTTAGATTTCTTCCTCCCTTGGTTGTGTTTTGGTTCAGCGGTATTGTGGGATGAAGCGGCCTCGACCAACCTTACTCGTACGCTTACGAGAGAACGGTTCCATCGACTGACGTGTAACTTTGTTGCACAAAGATGGCTGGCGGGTGTCTGTTTCTCCTACTTTAGTTGGATCTGATTCGACAAAGGCGGTCCTTGATAAGGTTGAATAGAAATTCATGTATCACCATTGTGGTTTTTGCGTAGGTGACAATTGTTCTTGCTAGGTACCCGTAGCAGCCACGTAAAACTTGCAACAACAATTAGAGGACGTCTAACTTGTTTTTGCAGGGTATGTTGTGATGTGATATGGCCAATTACATGATGAGATATATGTGATGTATGAGATTATCTTGTATTTAATAGAATATCACGACTTGCATGTCGATGAGTACGGCAACCGGTAGGAGCCATAGGGCTGTCTTTAACTATTGTATGACCTGTGCGTCAATCATTAAGCGCTATGTAATGCTTTACTTTGTCGCTAACCGGTAGCAATAGTAGTAGAAGCATGGTGGGCGTGACAATCCCGATGGCGACACGTTGATGGAGACCAAGATGATGGAGATCATGGTGTCATGTCGGTGACGATGGAGATCATGTCCGTGCTTTAAGGATGGAGATCAAAAGCACAAGTTCATGGCCATATCATGTCACCTATGATTTGCATGTGATGTTAATTCTTTTATGCACCTTGTTTTTCTTAGGACGATGGTAGCATTATAAGGTGACCCCTCACTTAAATTTCAAGATAAATTGTGTTCTCCCCGAGTGTGCACCGTTGCGAAAGTTTGTTGTGTCGAGGCACGACGTGATGATCGGGTGTGATAGACTCTACATTCACATACAACGGGTGCAAGCCAGTGTTGCATGTGCAGAACACTCGGGTTAAACTTGATGAGCCTAGCATGTAAAGACATGGCCTCGGAACACAAGAGACTGAAAGGTCAAACATGAGTCATATAGTAGATATGATCAACATGATGATGTTCACCATTGAAACCACCTCAACTCACATGATGATCGGACTTGAGTTGGTGAATTTGGATCATGTATCACTCGAATGACCGGAGGGATGTCAATTTGAGTGGGAGTTCTTAAGTAATGTGATTAATTGAACTCATTATCATGAACATAGTCAGTAGTGTCTTTGCAAATTATGTTGTAGATTACTAGCTCGCGTTGTAGCTCGCTTCATTTTTTATATGTTCCTAAGAGAAATAGAGTTGAAATATGATGGTAGCAATAATGCGGAATGGGTCCATGATCTGAGGATTGTCCTCATTGCTGCACAGAAGGCTTATGTCCTTAATGCACCGCTCGGTGCGCCACACCCTCTAGCGTCGTCTGTAGATGTTGCGAACATCTGACAGGCACGTTCCGATGACTACTTGATAGTTCAGTGCGTCATGCATTACAGCTTAGAATTGACGCTCCAAAATATTTGAACGTCATGGAACATATGAGATGTTCTAAGAGCTGAAATTGGGATCTCAGGCTCATGCCCGTGTTGTGAGATATGAGATCTCCAACAAGATTCTTTGTCTGCAAGATGAAGGAGAATAGCTCAATCATTGATCATGTGCTCAGATTGTCTGGGTGCTACAATCGCTTGAATCGAGTGGGAGTTGATCTTCCAGATAAGATAGTGATTGATATGGTTGTCCAAGTCACTGTCACTAAGCTAATAGAACTTCGTGATGAACTATAATTATGTCAGGGGTGGAAATGATGATCCCTGAGCTATTCTCTATGTTTCGACACCGTGAAGGTAGAAATCAAGAAGGAGCATCAAGTGTTGATGGTTAGTAAAACCACTAGTTTCGAGAAGGGCAAGGGCAAGTAGGGAAACTTCATGGATGGCAAGTCAGTTGATGCTCCAGTGAGGAAACCCAAAGTTGAACACAAACCCGAGACTAAGTGCTTATATTATGAGGAGAGCGGTCACTGAAGCGGAACAACCCTAGATACTTGGTAGATAAGTAGGCTGGCAACATTGACAAAAGTATATTTGATATACGTGTTATTCATGTGTACCTTGCTAGTACTCCTAGTAGCACCTAGGTATTGGATACCGGTTCGGTTGCTAAATGTTAGTAACTCAAAATAAAAGCTACGGAATAAACGGAGACTAGCTAAGGGTGAAGTGATGATGTGTGTTGGAAATGTTTCCAAGGTTGATGTGATCAACATCGCACACTCTCTCTACCTTCAGGATTACAAACCTAAATAAATGTTATTTGGTTTTTGCATTAGGCATGAACATGATTAGATCGTGTTTATCGCAATATCATTATTCATTTAAGTGAGAGAATGATGGTTATTCTGTTTACATGAATAATACCTTCAATGGTCATGCACCTAATGAGAATGGTTTGTTGAATCTTGATCGTAGTAATACACATGTTCATAACATAGATGCCAAAACATACAATGATAGTACCACATACTTGTGGCACTACCGCTAAATGTCATATTGGTCTAAAGCACATGAAAAAACTCCATGTTGATGGATCTTTGGACTCATTCGATTTCGAATCGATTGAGACAAGCGAACCATGCCTCTTGGGCAAGATGACTAAGGACCCCGTTTTCCGGTTTGATGGAGCGGTCAAGTGACTTTTTGGAAATGATACATGTTGATGTATGCAATCCAATGAGTGTTCTAGCGTGCGGTGGATATCATTATTTTCTTACCTTCACTAATGATTTGAGTAGATATAGTGCATATTTACTTAATGAAACACAAGTCTGATTCGTTTGAAAAGTTCAAGCGAAATCTGAGTGAAGTTTTAGATCATCATGACAAGAAGATAAAATGTTGATGATATGATCGTGGAGGTGAATATCTGAGTTACGAGTTTGGTATACAACTTAAGACACAGTGGAAGCTGTTTCACTACTCATGCCACCTGGAATACCATAGTGTGATGGTGTGTCTGAACGTCGTAGTCGTGCTCTATTGGATATGGTGCGAACTATGATGTCTCTTATCAATTTGCCACTATCGTTTTGGGGTTATGCATTAGAGACAACTACATTCACTTTAAAAAGGGCACCATCTAAAGTCCGTTGAGATGACACCATATGAATTTTGGTTTGGCAAAAATCTAAGATGTCATTTCTTAATGTTTGGGGCTATGACGCTTATGTGAAAAAGGGTTTTCACCTAATGAGATCGAACCCAAAGCGGACAAATGCATGTTCATAGAATACCCTAACTTAACAGTTGGGTGAACCTTCTATCTTAGATCCGAGCACAAAATGTTTGCTATTGAAACGGGTCCTTTCTCAAGAAAGAGTTTCTCTCGAAAGAATTGAGTGGGAGGAAGATAGAACTTGATGAGGTTGTTGAACCTTTGTTTCAACCATAGAGTAGCGCAACGCAGAAAGATGTTTCTGTTGATCCTACGTTAGTTGAATAGGAAGTTAATGATGATGATCATGAAGCTTCGAATCAAGTTACTATCGAACCTCATAGGTCGACAAGGACGCGTACTGCTCCTGAGTGGTACGACAACCCTGTCTTAAAGGTCATGTTGTTGGACAATGATGAACCTACGAGCTATGGAGAAGCGATGATGGGCCCGAATTCCGACAAATGGTTAGAGGCCATGAAATTCGAGAAAGGATCCATGTATGAAAACCAAGTATGGACTTTGGTAGACTTGCCCGTTGAACGGCCAGTCGTTGAATACAAATGGATTTCTAAGATGAATATAGACGCTGATGGTGAATGTCACCATTTATAAAGCTTGACTTGTCGCCAAGAAGTTTCCACCAAGTTCAAGGAGTTGACTACGATGAGACTTTCTCACTCGTAGCGATGCTAAAGTCTATTGCAATTATGTTAGCAGTTGCTACGTTTTTCAATTATGAAATCTGGCAGATGGATGTCAAAATATCGTTCCCTTCCTTGAGGAAAGGTTGTATGAGATACAACCAGATGGTTTTGTTAGTCCTAAAGATGCTAAAAGGTGTGCAAGCTCGAGTGATCCTTCTATGGATTGAAGCAAGCATCTCGAAGTTGGAATATATGCTTTGATGAGGTGATCAAAGTTTTTGAGTCCATACAAAGTTTATGAGAAACTTGTATTTACAATAAAGTGAGTGGGAGCACTATAGAGTTTCTAATAAGCATATGTGGATCACATATTGTTGATCAAAAATGATGTAGAATTTTGTGAAAGCATAAAGGGTTGTTTGAAAAGAGTTTTTCAAAGGAAGACCTAGATAAATCTACTTCATTGTTGGCATCAAGATCTATAGAGATAGATCAAGACGTCTGATAAGAATTTCAATGAGTACATACCTTGACAAGATTTTGAAAGATTTCAAAATGGATCAGTCAAAGAAAGATTTCTTGCCTGATTTGTAAGGTGTGAAGATTAGTGAGACTCAAAGCTCGACCACGGTAGAAGAAAGGAAAGGATGAACGGCATCCCCTATGCATTAGCCATAGGCTCTATATAGTATGCCATGTTGTGTACCGCACTTGTGTGTGCCTTGCCATAAGTCTATCAAGGGATACAAGAGTAATCCAGGAGTTGATTACTGGACAACGGTCAAAATTATCCTTAGTAACCAGAGGACTAAGGAGATTTTTCTCGATTATGGAGGTGATAAAGAGTTCGTCGTAAAGAGTTACGTCGATGCAAGCTTTAACACCGATCGGGGTGACTCTTAGTAGCAATTCGGATACGTATAGTGGAATAGCCATTTGGAATAGCTCCAAGTGGAGCGTGGTAGGAGTGTCTATAGTATGACATCGAGATTTACAAAGTACACATGGATCTGAATGTCGCAGACCCGTTGACTAAAACCTCTTTCACATGCAAAACATAATCGAACCCCAGAACTCATTGGGTGTGAGATTCATAACAAATCACATAGCAACGTGAGCTATATTATTGACTCTAGTGCAAGTGGGAGACTGTTGGAAATATTCCCCAAAGGCAATAATAAATTAGTTAATATCATATTTCCTTGTTCATGATAATTGTTTACTATCCATGCTAGAATTGTATTGATCGGAAACTTAGTTACATGTGTGGATACATAGACAACACCATGTCCCTAGTATGCCTCTAATAGACTAGCTCATTGATCAAAGATGGTTAAGGTTTCCTAGCCATGGACATGAGATGTCATTTGATAACGGGATCACATCATTAGGAGAATGAAGTGATGGAGAAGACCCAAACTATAAACATAGCATATGATCGTGTCAGTTTATTGCGACAGTTTTCTGCATGTCAAGTATCTGCCTATGACCATGATATCATGTAACTCACTGACACCAGAGGAGTACCTTGTGTGTATCAAACGTCTCAACATAACTGGGTGACTATAAAGGTGCTCTACAGGTATCTCCGAGGGTGTATGTTGGGTTGGCATGGATCAAGACTGGGATTTGTTACTCCGTGTGACGGAGAGGTATCTCAGGGCCCACTCGGTAATACAACATCACTATAAGCCTTGCAAGCAATGTGAGTAAAGAGTTAGCCACGGGATCTTGTATTACAGAATGAGTAAAGAGACTTGCCGGTAACGAGATTGAACTAGGTATAGAGATACCGACGATCGAATCTCGGGCAAGTAACATACCGAACAACAAAGGGAACATCATATGGGATTAACTGAATCCTTGACATAGACGTTCAACCAATAAATATCTTTGTAGAATATGTAGGAACCAATATGGGCATCCAGGTCCCGCTATTGATTATTTGACATAGAGGTCTCTTGGTCATGTCTACATAGTTCTCGAACCCGCAGGGTCTGCACACTTAAGGTTTGGTGACGTTTCAGTAGTATAGAGTTATGTATGGTGGTGACCGAAGGTTGTTTGGAGTCCCGGATGAGATCCCATATGTCACGAGGAGCTCTGGAATGGTCCGTAGGAAAAGATTGATATATAGGAAGTCCTGTTTTGGTCGCTGGAAAAGTTTCGGGCTCATCGGTAGTGTATCGGGAGTGCCGGGAGGATACCGGGGGACCATCAGGAGGGGTATCTCGACCCAAGGGGCTACATGGGCTGTGGGAAGAGGTAAACCAGCCCCTAGTGGGATGTCCTAAGTCCCACAAGAGGCCCATGCGGCTGGGTGGAGAAACCCAAAGGTGGAAGGAGGATTCCTAGTGGGAGAGAAGGAGTCCTAATCCTACCAGGACTGGAGGAGGACTCCTCCTCTCTCCACTTCGGCCGAAGCAAGGGCTGGACCCTTGGGGGCCAAGTCTCCTCCCTCCCTCCTCCTATATATACTAGAGGTATTGAGGGGTTTTCACAATAGAAATCAGCCATGTGCTACCCTTTGCTCTAGATCGTAGTTTCTCCTCTAGCTCGTTTCAGCGGTGCTTAGGCGAAGCCCTGCTGGAATAGTTCCACCACCATCGCCACCCATGCCATCGCGCTGCCGGAGAACTCATCTACCTCTCCGCTCCCTCTTGCTGGATCAAGAAGGCGGAGATCGTCATCGAGTCGTACGTGTGCTGATTGCGGAGGTGCCGTCTGTTCGGCACTACATCGGAAGGACCATGATCAAGATCGCGGGGTAGATCGTGATGGGATCGCGGGACGGATCGTGATTGGATCGCAAGATGGATCGTGATGGGATCGCGGGACGCTCGGCGATTTGGATCGTGAAGACGTCCGACTACATCAACCGCGTTTCTTAACGCTTCCCGCTAAGCGATCTACAAGGGTATGTAGATCCACTCTCCCTCTCGTAGATGCTCATCACCATGGATAGATCTTGCGTGTGCGTAGGAAAATTTTTGTTTCCCATGCAACATTCCCCAACACGGAGGTGTTGGGGTCTTCGGTGTTGTTGCTTTGACGAGCTAACCAACTGTCTTCGCCCGCGCAAAAGCGGGTCAAGAATGAGCTAAGGGCTGACATTGTTTTTGGCTTGTCTTGGACGAGCTGACGAGCTAGCCATTCATCCGGACAGTCGACAATTTGGTTCTTCTTAGTCAAGAACCGATTCCAAAATTGTCGGGCTGATTCACCGGGTTGTTGAACAACGTGTCTCAAGTCAACGACGTTCGGGGGTCGGGCATAGGTGCCTTGAAAGTTACCTCGAAAAGCGTCCTCGAGCTGTTCCCAGCTCCAAATGGAGTTTTCGGGGAGGCTATTTAACCAGTGTCATGCTGGTCCTTTAAGCTTTAATGTCACGTATTTTATGGTGTGGAGATCATCTCCTCAGGCCATAAGAATGTGGAGAAGGAAGTCTTCAATCCACACGACCGGGTATGTTGTCCTGTCGTATTGTTCAATGTTTACGGATTTAAACCCTTCGGGGAAATGGTGCTGCATCACATCATCTATAAATCACATTGGGTGAGAGCGCCCCTGACCTGGGCTACGTCACAGCAGAGGTCATCTGTCATTCGGACCCGATGTTGTTCCCAAGCTCAATTGTTTAGGTCGAGGCAAGCTTGATATCTGTCCCATCTAGCAGGAGTGTACCCTCTAGATCCATAGATGGGTATTGTCTGATCTGCTCTAGCGTCCAGGTCGTGTCGTAGGTCGTATGAGTCCTCGGGCTATATTGGCTCCTTTCCTCTCCTGCGGGGGAGTCCAGGTGGATCTTATTGGAAATATGCCCTAGAGGCAATAATAAAATAGTCATTATTATATATCCTTGTTCATGGTAATCATTTATTATCCATGCTATAATTGTATTGATTGGAAACTCAAATACATGTGCGGGTACATAGACAACACCGTGTCCCTAGTATGCCTCTAATAGACTAGCTTGTTGATAAAAGATGGTCAAGGTTTCCTGGCCATAGAAATGAGATGTCATTTGATAATGGGATCACATCATTAGGAGAATGATGTGATGGACAAAACCCAAACTATGAATGTAGATATGACCGTGTCAGTTTGTTGCTATTGTTTTCTACATGTCAAGTATTTGTTCCTATGGCCATGAGATCATGCAATTCACTGATACCGGAGAAGCACCTTGTGTGTGTCAAACATCGCAACATAACTGGGTGACTATAAAGGTACTCTACAGGTATCTTCGAGGGTGTCTATTGAGTTGACACGGATCAAGACTTGGATTTGTTAGCCCGTCTAGCGGAGAGGTATCTTAGGGCCCACTCGGTAATACAAAATCATAATGAGCTTGTGAGCAAAGTGACTAAAGAGTTCGCCATGGGATCTTGTATTACGAAACAAATAAAGAGACTTGCCGGTAATGAGATTGGACAAGGTATGGAGATACCGATGATCGAATCCTGGGCAAGAAATATACCAATGAACAAAGGGAACTACATAGGGGATTGACCGAATCCTTGATATCGAGGTTCAACCGGTAAATATCATCGTGGAATATACAGGAACCAATATGGGCATCCAGGTCCCGCTATTGGTTATTGACCGTAGAGGTGTCTCGGTCATGTCTGCATAGTTCTCAAACCCGCAGGGTCTACACACTTAACGTTGGGTGACGATATGAGTATAGTCGAGTTATTATGTTGGTGACTGAAGGTTCTTAGGAGCCACGGATGAGATCCCAGACGTGACGAGAAACTCCGGAATAGTCCGAAGGTGAAGATTGATATATATGATGAAGGGAATTAGAGTCCGGAAGTGTTCATGGGCATACCGGGGGTTCAATTGAGTTTCGAAAGGGGTTTCGGGGGGGCAAGTGTTGGGGGCCTCATGGGACAAGGAGAGGGGTCACACCAGCCCAATAGGGTCGGGGCACCGCACCAATCCCCAGCACACTCGTTTGGGAGGGATCCACACACACCCAGGCCAACGGCCACCCCAAACTTGGGAGGCAAGGTGCCTTGGGGGGGCACCCAAACGCTAGCCGCCCCCTTGGCCGCTGGCCCCTAGGGGAAACCCTAGGGAGGCCTCCCCTCCTCCCTCCCCCCTATATAGAGAGAGGGGAGAGAGGGCAGCCACACCCTAACATGCTACGGTGCTGCCCCTCCTCTCCCTCGTAGTTCTTCTCCACTTTATAACTCGCGGCGAAGCCCTGCCAAGCTGTCATCGCCACCACCTCACCACGCTGTCGTGCTGCCAGAGGACTCAGACTACTACTTCAGCATCACTCGCTGGATCGAGGAGGTGAATGCGTCATCAACCCGCACGTGTGTTGAACACGGAGGTGTCGTTCGTTCGACACTTGATCGGGAGTTCGCGCGATGGATCTTGATTGGATCACGAAGACGTTCGACTACATTAACCATGTTTCTTAACGCTTCCGCTTAGCGATCTACAAGGGTATGTAGATGCAATCTCTCCTCTCGTAGATTCTCATCTCCAAGATTGAACTTGGTGAAACGTAGGATTTATTTTTGTTTCACATGCACTGTTCTCCAGCAGTGGCATCATGAGCTAGGTATTTGCATAGATGACATCACGAGTACGACACAAAGGAGTTTGTGGGCGTTGATATTCATATTGCTTCCTCCCTTGGTATTTTATTGAGTCAACGACATTGTGGGATGAAGTGTCCCGGACCAACTTTACATGTCCACGTACATGAGACCGGTTCCATCGACTGACATGTGACTTTCTTGCATAAGATGGCTCCCACCTTAGTTGAATCTGATTCGACAAAGGCTGAATAGCAATTAGTTGAAGGTCAAATAGCAATTTGTATATCACCATTGTGGTTTTGCGTAGGTAAGAATCGTTCTTGCCAGATACCCATGTAGCCACATAAAACATGCAACAACATTTAGAGGATGTCTAACTTGTTTTTCCAGGGTATGTTGTGATATGATATGGCCAAAGAAATGATGAAATATATTTCATGTATGAGATGATCATGTTTTGTAATAGTTTATATCGACTTGCATGTCGATGCACACGGCAACTAACAGGAGCCATAGGGTTGTCTTTAATTATTGTATGACATGTGTGTCAATCAATAAGCGCTATGTAATGCTTTGCTTTATCACTAAACGGTAGCAATAGTAGTAGAAACAATAAGCAAATTTGCAACTCAAAGCAGGAACTACGAAATAGACGGAGGCTGGCGAAGGACGAGGTGACGATGCACATGGGAAATGGTTTCAAGGTTGATGTGATCACCGTTGGCACGCTCGCTCTTCGATTACCATCAGGATTAGTGATGAACCTGAATAATTTTTATTTAGTGCCTCCGTTAAGCATGAACATTATATTTGGACCTTGTTTGATGCGAGATGGTTACTCATTTAAATCGTAGAATAATGGTTGTTCTATTTATATGAGGAATCTATTTTATGGTCATGCACCCAATGTGAAGGGTTTATTCTTATTGAATCTCTATAGTAATGATACACATGTTCATAACATTGATGATGTAGAGTTGAAAATGATAGTACCACTTTCTTGTGGCACTGCCGTGTAGGTCATATTGGTATAAAACACATGAAGAAGCTCCATGCTGATGGACTTTTGGAGTCACTTGATTTTGAATCACTTAACAAATGTGTACCATGCCTCATGGGCAAGATGACTAAGACCCCATTCCCCGAAACAATGGAACGGGCAAGTGACTTATTGGAAATCATACATACTGATGTTTGCGGTCCGATGAGCATTGAGGCGGGCGATGGATATCGTTACTTTCTCACCTTCACCGATGACTAGGTAGATATGGGTATATTTATTTAATCAAACACAAGTCTTAAATGTTTGAAAAGTTCAAGCAATTTCAGAGTGAAGTTGAGAATCATCCTAACAAGAAGATTAAATTCCTACGATTGGGTCGAGGAGGAGAATATCTGAGTTATGAGTTTGGCAATCACTTATGAAAATGTGGAATTGTTTCATAGTTGACGCTACCTGGAACACCATAGCGTAATGGTGTGTTCAAACGTCGTAATCGAACCTTATTGAATATGGTGCATTCTATGATGTCTCTTGCTGATTTGCTACTATCATATGGGGTGATGCGTTAGAGACAATTGCATTCAGTTTAAATAGGGCACCATCTAAATCCGTTGAGACGACGCCATATGAATTGTGGTTTGGCAAGAAACTAAAGTTGTCGTTTCATAAAGTTCGGGGATGTGATGCTTATGTCAAAAAGCTTCTGCAAGATCGAACCAAAAGTGGAGACATGCATCTTCATAGGATACCCAAAAGAGACGGTTGGGTATACCTTCTATCTTAGATCCGAGGGCAAAGTGTTTGTCGCTAAAAATGAGTCATTTCTTTCGAAAGAGTTTCTCTCGAAAGAATTGAGTGGGAGTAAGATAGAAATTGATGAGGTTGTTGAACCCTCACTTTAATCAGAGAGTAGCGCAAAGCAAAAAGATGTTCATGTGGAGCCTACATCGGTTGAAGAGGAAGCTGATGATGGTGATCATGGAGTATCGGATCAAGTTACTATCGAACCTCTTAGGTCGACAAGGACATGTACTGCTCCTGAATTGTACGGTAACCCTACCTTAGAGGTCATGTTATTGGACAACGATGAACCTACGAGCTATGGAGAAGCAATGGTGGGCCCGAATTCTGACAAATGGTTAGAGGCCATGAAATTCGAGATGGGATCCATGTATGAAAACAAAGTATGGACTTTGGAAGTATTACCTGCAGGGCGAATGGCCATTCAGAATAAATGGATCTTTAAAAAGAAGACAGACGCGGACGGTAATATCACCGCCTATAAAGCCCGACTTGTGGCAAAAGGTTTATCACAAGTTCAATGAGTTGACTACGACGAGACTTTCTCACCCGTAGTGATGCTTAAGTCCATCATAATCATGTTAGCAATAGTTGCATTTTTTGATTATGAAATTTGGCAGACAGATGTCAAAACAGCATTCCTTAACGCTTTCTATCGTGGATTTGTCACGACAGATGTCCGGGTGAACGGACTTAGGTTCGGGGTGGTCGCAACATGTGGCGGCTTGAGAGGGGTTGGTCGGAATCGAGAGACGCGAGTTTTACCCAGGTTCAGCCCCTCCAATGGAGGTAAAAGCCTACGTCGTGCTTGTATGGTATTGATGATGATGATGATCTCTCGGTTACAAGGGTGCTGTCGTGCTACCTCTAATTTCGAGAGCCTCTAATTTGTCTATTTCTAATGACTTGTGTCTATCTAACTTGTCAACTTGTGAACTTGTCCTTCTAGGGGTGCTCTACCCCTCCTTATATAAGTGGAGAGGGTAGGTTTACAAATAGAGTCCTACTAGGAGTAGGATTAGGACTAGTCTCTCTAGAATCCTAATCCGGGTCTTGTTTCCTTCATCAGGGAGTCTTTCTCTCTTTGAACCTTCTGTTGTGAGTCGCCTAGCACCGGCTGGCACGCTGGGTCTTGGGCCTGGTCGTCCCGTGACCCGCCGGTTGGGTCACCAATAAAACGCCATGTCTTGACCAGGTCTCCTGTGAGTCGCTAGGTCCCGGGCGGGTCATACTTCCGGCCACGTCATACCGCGGGGTATATCCCCGACATTAGCCTCCGGGTTAGCTTGAATTTATTCATGGTAACCTCCTGAAATAGGAATAGTAAATATGTTAAGTGGCCGGCTTGCTCCTTTGGCCGGCTTATGAAGTGGCTCCTCAGAAATCCGGGTCGTTTCTGCATATGAATGAGTTGTCTTGAAAATCGTCTTGCTTGTCAATGTCCTTTGGAAAATATTGGGAATAGAATACTCATATGCCATTGAGTTGGCTTCCAATAGTTTGGCTTAATGAAAATCTTGAAAATATGAAATCCTCATGACGTAGATCTGGACTTCCATTGTTGTGAAGCAGGGCGACTTATATAAACTCTGGCAGGTTATGATCTTTTGATAACGCCGGGTCATGAATGTTGGTGACACCAGGTCTAACAACTGAACTCCATAATTACCATCTTGAAAATTCTCCTCAAAGCTTTTGATATGCCCATATTACCTGTAGCCCCAAGCTCTGAGATTATCCAAGATGACTTGGTGCTTATATTGGTATGTGTAGCCCCCAAGTGTTGGGTTGTCCTGCCTGCAGCAACCTAGGACTTGTAACTGTCTTATACCTTATGAAACTTCAGCATTAGTAGCCCCCCGGCTCATCGAATGTGATGCGCCGGGTCTTCAATTTGAACCTCTTAATCTGTCAAACAGTTTAGTACTGTAGCCCCCAAGTGTCGGGTCGCATGCCTGCAGCGACTTGGGACTTTGAAAAAATTGACCTGAGCGGTGTAGCCCCCAAGTGTCGGGTCAGTAAGAATTACTGAGCTAGGACTTAGAAAAATATAGAAAGGTCGGCTCATCTCCTTGAGATAATAGGGTCTTGCTGACAATGTAATGATTTGAAAACCAGCTTGCATTAGCCCCCAAGTGTCATGGTGCATGCGTGCAGCGACATGGGACTTGCATACTTGATATAAACTGGACTTGAATAATGTAGCCCCCAAGGGCTAGGCCGCACGCCTGTGGTGACTTGGAACTTTAGCAATTTTGTTCTGAATAATGTAGCCCCCAAGTGTCGGGTCGCACGCCTGCGGCGACTTGGGACTTTGTGATAGTAACCCATCATAATACACCTCAGAAGTTCTCTTGAACTGATATTGATCTGATTTGAAAGAGTCCTTGATCGTGGCTGTAATATAACCCGAAATTAATATCTTGGAATAATTCCTTCGTCTTTGACATGAAATCCCTGCTCGTGGTTGCAGTGCAACCCGGCAAATATATGTTTGAGAAATCCATAAGTGTTGTAGAGCACAACTTGAAAAAATCCGAGAACCGGTCAATTAGATGACACGGCATTATATCTGATAGGGCGGCTCTTCCAGAATACAACTTTCCAATCTGGCTTGATAAAACCCCAATCACTTAATATTGGTTATGATAAACCATGATGAAGATCGAGCCATGTTGTCTATCAAAGATCTATTTGTTCCTGCAGAAGTTCTTTCATCATACTTAACGGCGACTCGTCTTAAGAGACAAGACCTGCAAAAATAAACAAGACAGAATATATTCTGCATTGTTGTAAGGGTAGCTTGAAAAAGCATAACCCAGAGATCTTAACATAACCTTGCTTCATCTTTCACAATCTTGCTCTGGCTTGACTTATAACATGAATGCAATGTATGACGCAATATATGATGTAATGTACGATGCAATATGTATGATGCAATGTATGATGTAATGCATGATGGTCTTGCTTTCTCCTTGTTTTTTGTTTTTCGAAAACTCATATTCTAGGCCTTCTGAGGGAGACTGCTGCTTTGAACCGCTTAACAGTGCAGGGTCTCTAACGAGAGTGACCGCAAATCTTGCACAGCTTAGGGTCTCTAGGTGAGATTAACTGTTAAGGGCGCAACAGACCAGAATTTTGCAATGGAGTGAGTGCCCCGGGCTCATAAGCTACTTCTCATGTGACATAAATCCGTCGTTTGAACCTTAAGGGTGTCAAGCTTAAGAGTACGACGAGCCACTTGGCGGAGAGTACGTAGCAGATGAGAGAGTTTCCCTCGCCGCTGTATGAGGCCCTCGGAATGGGTGAGTTGATAGCTCATTGCACCCCTGGACGAGTGGCAGCTACATACAGGCAGGTAGAACCCAGTCTTACAACGGATGAAAAGCCAACCAAGAGTGGGGGCGACCTTCACCCACTCTTGAACTTGCCCTGGGTCCGCGACCCGTCTTGCATCATGGTACCTATGTTTGAACGGCTCGCATCCTAGCGGCTCATCTTCTTTGGCTCACATGGCACCCATGTTTGAACAGCTCGTATCTTGGCGGCTTGTCCTCTTGAGCGACTTAGCATCCATGTTTGAACGGCTCCCATCATGGTGGCTCGCCCTCTTGAGTGATCTTGGCACCCATGTTTGAACGGCTCGCATCATGGCGGCTCGCCCTCTTGAGTGATCTTGGCACCCATGTTTGAAGGGCTTGCATCATAGCGGCTCGCCCTCTTGAGTGATCTTGGAAAACTTTCGTCCATAAGGTGGTGTACCCATGTTTGTACGGCTCGCAACGTGGCAGCTCATCCTCTTGAGTGACCTTAAGTCTTCCGTGAATAATGTAATGGTACCCGGTATCGGGTTAATTTTTCTCGCAATGACCCAGGGTTCTCGTTGAAAACGACCAAGTGTGCCTCGCCATATCTATAGTCCCTGAGTCTTAAGTTGACTCGAAGAGGCGGCTTGAGAATCTCCACTGAAGGTCTGAGGTTAACCGCGGTGGGTTATAGATGATCCCGTATGAATTGCTTCAATACTCCGGTCAACGGTTCGTCCTAGCGGGTTGTTGAATTTAGCCAAACTGCAGTGGTGGCGGCTTGTGCGCCTGTCTATCGGGTGGCTCATACCAGCGAGCACCGCACCGATATGTTGATGTAGATCAAACTACAGAGCGGTGGATCATGAATGTCCATTGGGCGGCTTGTACGGGCGAGCACCACACTGATATGTTGATGTAGATCAGACCGCGGGTGACAACTTGCACGCATCCATTGGGCGGCTCGTGCAAGCGAGCACCGCACTGATATTTTGATGTAGATTGGACCGCAAGTCGGCGATTCAGACCCATCTATTGGGCGGCTCGTACTGGTGTATGCAGCCCCTGACGTGTTGACGTAGTCGTAGAAGTTAGTGGCGGAGTTTGAAGACAGTGCAGTCGCAAGAGACGGCCGCGGCATTGTTGGTGAAAACCATGTCGCGGCTACGGTGGCTTGCCACACTCATTGGGCAGCTCATACTGGTGGATGAGCGTGTATGGTCCGGCAGGTTAAAGTAGACCAGTTCGCAGGGGCGATGACGTGCACGGATATCCGTAGAGTGGCGTGATGTGAGCGAACGTCAATGCAGACAATTGCTAACGCATGCTCCGTACCCACTGTACAAGCCACTTTTGTAGGGAATAATTGTCCTGCATATAAAAATATACATACCCAAGTAATTGTTCTTTGACAGAAACAATATATGCTAATAAAATAGACTTAGATGGATATCACTTGATTTGCACGGATGAATGATGATCCGTACGTAACGTCCATAGCTAACCTTTCGATGCTGTTATCGGACCCTGTTTTTATCCTTATATGCATCCAAAAAGATTTTTGCGTTGACCCCTCAAGCACCCTATCAGATATTGCCACATTTTTTTCAAAATCTTATCTTCTCAACCGGCTCCCTACTTCCTTCCGACCGCTGCCCACTTCTTCTTCCCCGTGCGAAGGGAAACAGAGCAGAGCCGGCGGACGGGAGCAGCTCAGAGGCGGAGTAAAGAGCCGGCGAAGGCGAGGCCAAGGTGAGGCGAGCAAGCCATGGCCGCAGAGGCGCACGGCAAGAGGCGGCTCAACGGCGGCGGCCAGTGCGACACACGGAAGCTGGCGCCGAGCGGGGCGAGTCGAGGGCGGCTCAGAGGTGTCGGCCCGCAGCGGCGACTCAGCCTCGTCCATGGCGGGGCAGAAGCGGAAGCACGGCAGCGGCGGCCGGCTGTGAGAAGGCGAGGTGAGCACAGCCATGGAGCAGCAGGCCGGCGACTTCGTGGTGGAGCTAGGCGCGGTGCAGCGGGGCTGTCGTGCCGGTGTGTGCAAGCGATTCGCGGAGGGAGAGGCGAACGACGTGCGAGGAGCTGCAACAGCAAGCCGGCACGCGACATTCCTGACTGAGGTACAAAGATGGCAACGACGGGGGCAGGGGTGCGGATGCAGGGACCCGGCGAGGCATGGCAGATGCAGACGGGCGAGGCAGACGGAACCACGGCGAAAGGCCACCTCGGCGAGCAGGCAAGGCCAAATCAAGGCAGAAATGCTCGGCGAGGCAGAACAGCCGGGGCGGCTCGTACGCGCAGCAATGGCGATGGAGGTGCGCGGTTAGGCAACAGCAGATGCGCGGTGGTGCGCCGGCGAAGTCGAAGTCCACCTCCTGGGCGGAGGCGGCTTGCGCGCTACACCCATTTCTAGGTCGTGGCTGGTCTGGTGTCTTCAGTAGTTCAGTCCATTTCCTCGTAGACTCTTTCCCCCTTTTTTTTAATAGGAAAATTGTCAATCAACTTATCGCAGGCTTCGGTCTTCACGTCGGATAGAAAATAGCAGCAGCTTACTATTTTTACTTGGGAATTGATCCTCTTGCAAATAATAGCTGAAGTAATGGCCTAGGGCCGTAGCAATCAGACCCGGTCGCTAAATTGGACCCGGCTACCAAATCCGAGTGGTTGACGCATATTGCAGTAGGTTTGCTATGTTGGAAACTTCTATTGATCCCGGCGACTTGCGGCGGTGTACAAACACAGCCCTAACTCCCGATCTCAATCTCGTATTTGGCGTTCCAAATTTTATCAACAGAGTTAATTAACCCGGCTGATGGTAAGCTTCTTGAATAGTTTGGCGATTCTTGACTCTGATCACTAAACGATGGAATTGCGGACTCTCGTCCAGGTTGTCCCATGAAGTAAATTGTAGCACAGTGTCAATGAATCCTCACGACGAACGGCTTGTCCTGGGTTTGAATCCCTCCTGGTGCACGCACTTGTTTTATGGCGGTTCTTCTTCATCTAACCCGTTGTGAGCTTCTCGATCCCGTAAAGGCTCCCTTCAAGAACACAATTCCACCATGCGCGCTGCCCCATGGTGGGCGCCTACTGTCGTGGATTTGTCACGGCAGATGTCCGGGTGAACGGACTTAGGTTCGGGGCGGTCACAACGTGTGGTGGCTTGAGAGGGGTTGGTCGAAATCGAGAGACGCGAGTTTTACCCAGGTTCGGCCCCTCCAATGGAGGTAAAAGCCTACGTCGTGCTTGTCTGGTATTGATGATGATGAAGATCTCTCGGTTACAAGGGTGCTATCATGGTACCTCTAATCTCGAGAGCCTCTAATCTGTCTATCTCTAATGACTTGCGTCTGTCTCACTTGTCAACTTGTGAGCTTGTCCTTCTAGGGGTGCTCTACCCCTCCTTATATAAGTGGAGAGGGTAGGTTTACAAATAGAGTCCTACTAGGAGTAGGATTAGGACTAGTCTCTCTAGAATCCTAATCTGGGTCTTGTTTCCTTCGTGAGGTAGTCTTTCTCTCTTTGAACCTTCTCTTGTGAGTCGCCTGGCGCCAGCTGGCACGCCGGGTCTTGGGCCTGGTCGTCCTGTGACCCGTCGGTCAGGTCACCAATAAAACGCCATGTCTTGACCAGGTCTCCTATGAGTCGCCAGGTCCCGGGCGGGTCATACTTCCGGCCGGGTCATACCGCGGGGTATATCCCCGACAGTTTCCTTAAGGAAGAGTTGTATATGATGCAACCAGAAGGATTTGTTGATCCGGAGAATGCTGACAAAGTTTGCAAACTCTAGCGATCCATTTATGGGCTGATGCAAGCGTCTCGGAGTTGGAATCTTTGCTTTGATGAGGTGATCAAGGCGTTCGGGTTTATACAAGTTTATGAAGAAGCGTGTATTTACTATAAAGTGAGTGGGAGCTCTATAGCGTTTCTAATATTATATGTGGATGTCGTATTGCTGATTGGAAACAATACAGATTTTTTGGAAAGCATGAAGGAATATTTTAACAAGAGTTTTTCAATGAAGGGCCTAGGAGAAGATGCTTTTATATTAGGCATCAAAATCTATAGAGATAGATCGAGACACTTAATAGGAGTTTCACAGAGCACATACCTTGACAAAGTTTTGAAGAAGTTCAAAGAGTCCAAGAAAGGGTTCTTGCTTGTATAGAAAGATGTGAAGTTGAATAATGCTCAATGCCGAGTGACAACAAATGATAGAGAAAAGATGAGTGTCATTCCCTATGCTTCTGCCATAGGCTCTATCATATATGCAATGATGTGAACAAGAGTTGATGTTAGCCTTGCTATAAGTATGGTTGGAATGTTTCAAAGTGATCAAGGAGTGAAACACTGGATGGC
Organism: Hordeum marinum; assembly: GCA_022496015.1. Classification (NCBI taxonomy): domain Eukaryota; kingdom Viridiplantae; phylum Streptophyta; class Magnoliopsida; order Poales; family Poaceae; genus Hordeum; species Hordeum marinum. The sequence goes on along the minus strand of CM039678.1, from coordinate 415,834,896 downwards.
GGTCAAGAATATCCTTAAGTACCTGAAAAGGAGTAAGGAAATGTTTCTCATTTTTGGAGGTGCTCAAGAGCTCGTCGCAAAGGGTTACGTCAATGCAAGCTTTGACACTGATTTGGATGACTCTGAGTCTCAAATCGGATACGTATATATTCTCAATAGGGGAGTGGTAAGCTGGTGCAGTTCCAAGCAAAGCTTGGTAGCTGATTCTACATGTGAAGCTAAGTACATAGCTGCCTCGGAGGCGGCGAAGGAAGGTTTATCAATGGAGCAGTTCATGAAGGATCTTGGAGTTGTGCCCAGTGCACTAGACCCAATGACTCTATTCTGTGACAACACTGGTGCCATTGCTCTGGCCAAGGAACCAAGGTTTCACAAGAGGACTAGACACATAAAGCGACGCTTCAATTCTATCTGCGATCACATCAAGGAGGAGGACATAAATATTTACAAAGTACACGTGGATCTGAATGTCGCAGGCCCGTTTACTAAGCCTCTTCTAGGGGCAAAACATGATCAACACCAGAACTATATGAGTGTTAGATTCATTACAATGTAAATCACATAGCGATGTGACTAGAATATTGACTCTAGTGCAAGTGGGAGACTGTTGGAAATATGCCCTAGAGGCAATAATAAAATAGTTATTATTATATTTCCTTGTTCATGATTATCATTTGTTATCCATGCTATAATTGTATTGATTGAAAACTCAAATACATGTGTGGGTACATAGACAACACTGTGTCCCTAGTATGCCTCTAATAGACTAGCCCGTCGATCAAAGATGGTCGAGGTTTCCTGGCATGAGATGTCATCTGATAACGAGATCACATCATTAGGGTCGAGGTTTCCTGGCATGAACGTAGCATATGATCGTGTCAGTTTGTTGCTATCGTTTTCTGCATGGCAAGTATCTGTTCCTCTGACCATGAGATCATGCAACTCGCTAACACCATAGGATTACTTTGTGTGTGTCAAACGTCGCAACATAAGGGGGTGACTATAAAGGTACTCTATAGGTATCTTTGAGGGTGCCTGTTGAGTTAACATGGATCAAGACTGAGATTTGTTAGTCCGTGTGACATAGAGGTATCTCAAGGCCCACACGGTAATACAACGTCATAATGAGCTTGCAAGCAAAGTGACTAAAGAGTTAGCCACGGGATCTTGTATTACGGAATGCGTACAGGGACTTGCCTGTAATGAGATTGAACTAGATATGGAGATACCAATGACCGAATCTCAGGCAAGTAACATACCGATGAACAAAGGGAACTATGTATGGGATTAACTAAATCCTTGACATCGAGGTTCGACCGATAAAGATCATCATAGAATATGGAGGAACCAATATGGACATCCAGGTCCTGCTATTGGTTATTGATCGTAGAGGTGTCTCGGTCATGTCTGCATAGTTCTCGAACCCACGGGATCTACACACTTAACGTTTGGTGACGGTATGCATATAGTCGAATTATTATGTTCATGACCGAAGGTTGTTTGCAGCCTCGGATGAGATCCCGGACGTAACGAGGAACTCTGGAATAGTCCGGAGGTGAAGATTGATATATAGGATGAAGGGAATCGGAGTCCGGAAGTGTTTCGGGGCATACCGGGAGTTCGAGAGAGTTTTGAAAGGGGTTTCGGGGGCCCCAACAAGTGTTGGGGGCCACATGGGCCAAGGAGAGGGGAAACCAGCCCACAAGGGGCAGGGCATCATGTCAATCCCCATCCCACTCGGCTGGGAGGAGGCCACACTCGCCTAAGCCGCGGGCCACCCCAAACTTGGGAGGCAAGGCACCTTGGGGGGGGCACCCAAACCCTAGCCGCCACACTTGGCCGCCGGCCCCTAGGGGAAACCCTAGGGCATCCTCCACTCCTCCCTTCGCCCTATATATAGATAGGGGTAGAGAGGGCAGCCACACCCTAACGTGCTATGGCGTTGCCCCTCCTCTCCCTCATAGTTCTTCTCCACTTCATAGCTCGTGGCGAAGCACTGTCGAGCTGTCATCACCACCACCTCACCAAGATGTCGTGCTGCCGGACGACTCGGGCTACTACTTTACCATCACTTGCTAGATCGAGGAGGTGAAGGCGTCATCAAGCTGCCCGTATGTTGAACGCAGAGGTGCCATCCATTAGGCACTTGATCGGGAGTTCGTAGGACGAATCGTGATTGGATCGCGAAGATGTTCGACTACATCAACCACGTTTCTTAACGCTTCCGCTTAGCGATATACAAGGGTATGTATATGCAATCTATCCTCTCATAGATGCTCATCTCCTAGATTGATCTTGGTGAAGCATAGGAATTTTTTGTTTCCCATGCAATGTTCCCCGGCAGATCTTTGGCCTCTCCAACCGTCCTGTCCCGTCCTCGAGGGGTTGGTCTGGCTGGCTGTCTTGAGTGTGTCTGGGGGTGTGGGCTCGAGTGCCTCGTCATCGAAATGTGGCAGCAGATGTCGGTGCAGGTAAATTTTGTTTTGATCCAGCCATTCATTGTCGTACCCTTCTTCGGCTGCTAGGAATCTTGTCCATCTATTGTTGAGGGTATCTTGCTCAGCTTTTAGCTTCTTCTGCTTCTTCTTCAGGCTTTGCGCAGTGGCTATAAGTTGCCGCTTGAACCATTCTTCATCCAGTGGGTCCTCGGGGATGATGAAATCCTCGGCTCCAAGGCTAGCCTCCTCCTAGTAGAGAGGAAGGTAGTTGCTATCCTCAGAGTCACTGAGGTCCTCGAAGTTATATTGATTCTCATGCCCCTCCGAGTCATCGAGTTGTTGTTCAGCGATGATGGGGTCATCGAGGTCTTCCATATTGTCCGAGGTATCATTTTTCTCCGGTGCGAGTGTTGCTTTCCCTACCCTTGTGCCCCTTGGATCGTTTGTGCTGATGTCGACACTTGGGTGTCTCCTCGCCGGTCTTGTCGCCATTCTCTCTGGGGGTGTTGTCTCCGCTCTTCCTAGTGGTGATGTCACCCTTACGATTGGGGTTGTCCACCATGTAGAAATCGTAGGTAGAGGTGGTTGTCCGCCATCCAGTTGTGGAAGGGCGGTGTCGTCGACATCTTCATCCATGTCCTCGGCCTCTTTAGAGGCGTAGTATAACATATCAATTAAATCTTCGATAGTGGCTACCAAGAGGGTGGTGGGTGCAATGTAAAATTCCCCATGGCCTGCCTCAAGACCTATCCGAGCATAGGGCGAGTCCGGGCCATCTGTAATGTTCACTCTCTGGATCCGAACCAGCGTCTCATTCAATAGAGAGAGGTCGGCGGGATTAACCTTCCAGAGTCTTTTGGAGTTGGCCTCCGGCGTGTCGGCACAGGGAGCGTGTTCAGCTAAGGCTGACCCCTGGTCTTCGGACAACATAATTGGATCCGAGATCAAAGCCGGATCCAATGTAAGAATCGACCCCGAGACGGGATCGAGAAGAAGGCCCGAAGTTAAACCTTCGGGATTTCTAGGCTCATCGGGTGAGGCCGGGAGCCCAATAAGGACCAGGTCGCCCCGAGAGTCGGTGATGAACTCTAGCTTCCCAAACCTGATATCCAGATCGGGGGAGAAACTTCTAACCTGGCCAGGTTAGCTGGTTGGATCAGCGTGCAGCACGATGCTGCCGAATGCAAAGATCAGTCTAGGGACGAATACGTCCCTATTGCAGATGTCGCTGCTGACAATTAGGCGAGCCATCAATCCTTTGGCGATCCCATGGTGGAACTCTTAATGAAAGCACCAACGTCAGTGTCAAAACCGGTGGATCTCGGGTAGGGGGTCCCGAGCTGTGGATCTTGGATTGATGGGGAACACGAAACACAGGGACAGTATTTACCCAGGTTCGGGCCCTCTCGAAGAGGTAAAACCCTACATCCTTCTTGATTATATTGATGTTTGTGATGATTATAGAGTTGATCTACCATGACATCAAATGAACTAAACCCTAGATGAGTAGGATGATGGTTCCTCCCCTCTACGAACTAAATCCTCTGATTTATATAGACACCAGGGGTACCTAGGGTTACACATGGTCGGTTGCCATTAGGAAAACAACACGACGATTATGCCATCTTGCCTTGGAGGACACACAAAGGCACCGGAGGTTTCCTTCCTGAACACGGAGTTGCCTTATAGCTCGGCTTTCAACTAAAAATCATAGAGTGGCCCACCTATCCAGACCATAAGAGATTGGCGGCCCGATGACCACTTAGTCCCAGACTCCCTCACCTACATGTCTATCTCTCTCTATGTTCTTTGTTTCCATGATCACCGTGATTCTTGTGATGGTCTATCTTATGTAATCACTTTGTGCACTGCACAAAGTTGGGATCCGATGATTTGTGGGTTTATGTTTTAGTCTTATAGGAATTCTTATGCATGATTGTGATAGCTTCATAATTCTCTCCGGTCTATTGATTTGGTTAGTTCAACTAGATTGATCTATCTTCACTGAGAGGGTGTGTTGTAGTGGGTTCAGTCTTACGGTGCTCAGTTGCAGTGACAGAAAGGGACAAGACATGTATTTGTATTGCTGCCACTAAGGATTAAATGTTGGGGCTTATTCATATTAATTGGATTTTCTTTGTCAACATCATGTCATTGTTCTCCAAGCATTACTCGTTTTTACTTGATGCTCTAGATGCATGTTGGATATCGGTTGATGGGTGGAGTAATAGTAGTAGATGCAGGCAGGAGTCGGCCTACTTGCTTACAGACGTGAGGCCTATATGTAATGATCATTTCCATGAATAAATATTGCATAACTATGCACTTTTTTATCAATTGCCCAACAATAACTTGTTTACCCACCGTATGGTTTCTACAAGAGTGAAGCCTCTAGCGAAAACTATGGCCCCGAGTCTATTCACAAATATAATTACAAACACTCTTAATACCTTCTTGTCATTTATTTGTTTTCATTTTATTTTACAATTTACAATTATCAACTATCATCTACACTACTCATTTGCTTGCAAGTAACGAGTTCAAGGGGATTGACAATCCTCTTGACCATGTTAGGTGCAAGTATGTGCTCTTTCGTGTGTAGGCGCAGAAGACGGGAAATTGTGTGGTTCTCCTATTGGTTCGATAGCCTTGTTCCCATTGAGGGGAATATTTATATATATGGTGCTGCATTATCCCCTCCTCTTCGGGGGAAAACCCCAACGCAGATCACAAGTCTCAGCGACCACCACTACTCATCGGGATACGCCGCATACATACGACCATGCTACTCATCATACTCCCACCGGATTCCTATGGAATCATCTGCTCCGAGATCATCTATACATATACATGTTGTTGTAGCAATCTGTGAGCAACGGGGACTCAACAATCTCATCACCCAGGGTACTGAAACTAGCCAAGCTCATAGGAGGTATGGAATGGTTAAGTGGTGAGGTTGCAGCAAGCACTAAGCATTTATATATGGCTAACTTATGAGTACAAAAATAAGAAGAGTGTTCTACACATAATAGGCGTGAACCAAGAAGTGATCATGAACACATACTTATGAGTCAAACATAACTCCACCATGTTCTCTTCTTGAACTCCCTCAAAAAGAGACGATCACGATTACACACACGGTTGGTGTAATTTAATTGAATTTACTTTCAAGTTCTCTATAACCAGATATTATAAAATTTCCAAGTCGCCAATAACCCGGTCAAGGCTTTACAAAAGATTTAACCTTGCAGGCCTGCTCCAACTCACCCATCGTAAACTAACCACAAGCTGTGATGGAAGACCTCATCCTCGAGATAGCCCGAAGTTTCCTTTGAATCCCGATGCACAAGATATTTCATCGAAGGTAAGACAAATCCAGCAAGGTCGCCCAACGTGTCGACGAACCCAATAGGTGTCATGTTCTCAGGACATGACCGAATGAGCGACACTTATAACGAAAAAATCTCAAGTTGCCCCGATCGGTGCTAGATAGTGCTCTGTTTTGGACGAACACTCATGAGGAGCACTGGTCCAGTTTGGCGATTAATTAACCATGGGTTAAATACTTCATATGCAAGTTTTATTAGTTATGCAAATTTAAAACCAAAATTGGGCCTCGCTGGAAGAATTTTAATCAAAGACGAATTATCAAGGGGGGTCCCATAAAATCCCAAACATGTTAGGAGCGCTCTTCAAGGAACATAATACCAGTAAAGCGGAAACTAAGGCATCAAGAGTGGAACAAATAACCGAGCAAAAGGCCAAACCTTTAACACTTCTGCCAAGTATATAGATGCATTAATTTAAATAACAATATCAGTGTGATATCCCAAAGATGTCCATGTTCCAACATGGAACAACATGCACCTGCAACTAGCAATGCTATAAGAGGGGAGCAAACAGTAACTTAGCCAAACAACAGTTTGCTAGGAACTGGTGGTTAGAGGTTTTATCATAGCCTGTTGGGAGGCTGGACAAACAATGGTAGGTAGTGATACATAGCAATATAAGCAAGACAACTACCATGGCAAAGATAGTAACGATATCCAAGGTAATAATCATCTTGTCTATTGTTCCTTCCATGGGATTTAAAGTTTGCTCTTCATAACAGTTCACGACAGGTTCCTCAAACTCGAACTCGTCTCTCGATACTACCCACATGAAAGAACAAGCATCCAATAAACAAAAAATCATGGCATAATGCACAAACAAGATGATGCATGTCAAGTTTCATATAATTTACATGTCAATCTTGCAATAGACAATTTAAATTAAGTCTTGATCCATGGGAAGCATGGGTCAAGAAACTCTTCATATGCAAACTTGTTGGTTTAAAATTCTGACAAAACATCAAGTTCAATTATTTTAGCATGCATGATCATGGAAAAATCACATTCTACACAAGAAATCGATGGAAAAGCTTATAAAGATCATACCAATCAGAGTTACGGTTCTCTCGAAACACCCATGACAAGATACAAAAGGATTTGGTAAGAATCAGGAAAAGGGAGAAGATGTGTCCATACCCTTGGCATTCCAATGTTGCCAATGGATAGAATATGAAATTTGAGATGGAATGGATATAAATATCATGAAAAACTAAGGCATGGAACTCAAATGGTGAGCAAAACAAGAATGCAATGCAATCTGCCACAAACAGCAACATGCCATCTTTCAAACATCAAAACAGCAAGCTACATGAACCTAAAATCCTCGTTCATGAAATGTGGTTGTATTATGTTTGATGCAAAACATTTCATCGAAAAGGTTCAAGCTGATTAGAGTCATGGATTAATTGGAATGAAGGCTACAAAATGCAAAGATGAAGTTCATATTATAACTTAGAGCAAAGTTAGCATGATGGCATTTTGCTGGCAAGAAATAAACATGCTACAAGACTTACCATGGAATGAACAATTTACCACACGGTACTAGAAACACACGAACTACAATTCATTCAACATTGACATCTTCATAGGAGCCATGGGTTCATGGCATTCATCAAGACAAAAAGTGATGTTGCAATAGTCTGTTACCAGACTTGATGAAATTTAAGTAGTTGAAAACTGCAACATTGTCGTGGCAGGTTTACAAGCTTGAAACAATAGTTAAACATGTTTACCATGGCCTAAAAATATACCAACCGCAGGTAGGCAGGAAAAAGCTCCTAAAACATATACAAAGTTTCCTCATATGATGCTTGGGTTAAACCATACAAAAATGAAAAAATGCTATATGTTGTTAAAATGACATGCAAAAAACATGTTCAAATTACCAAATTAATACCACAGTTGGATTAGTTGGATTTTTTACCCTAAAAACATATATAATATGCATATGTTGTTGTGAAGAAAATGCCACATTTTATTATGAAATAAATATGCCAAAAAGGAAAACATGGGACATTCCAGTTTGGCATATGTCGAAAATGGATAAAAACATAAATGGCCGGAAATGCTAAAACTACCCGGGTTATACCTAGCCATCAGACTGGTTTGTGGGACGAGGCCACCTGTATAGAGGGAAGCATGCGTGAGGATGATAGGTGGGTCCAGAGTGTCCCACATGTCAGCGATACCACAAAATGGACAAAAATGTGGGGGGAAATTCCCCTGCGCCGGGCGGGACCCAAACCCACACAGCGTCGACGCTAAACAGTGAGCGAAAACAGTTTGGATATGCATGTGCGCTAGATAAGAGGAGAGCGCACGGGGTTCTGACTTAACTCTCGCCTGGCAAGGGGGACCCACAGGTCAGCGAGACGCAGCGATGACGCAGATGCAACATGGACTGGTCAACGACCAGATCCCAGCCTTAGCTAATAGATCTGATGGTGCACAATGATCCTGTGGATGCAGTAGACCAAAACAGAGGCTTTTGGCTGGCGACGAGTAGAGACAGCGGTAGTGATGCCACGGGCTACTCCGTCGACCAAACCGGTGGCGGAGGGGCGCTTCCAATGCGTGGGACAAACCCGCACTCCCGTGTAGCACTCGTGGTACCAAACAAAGACGGAGGCGTTACCCGCGTCGTGAAGACAAAGGCGACGGAACAAAGTGCACAATGGCTAGCTACTAGCGGATATGATGAATTCAATAGGAAAATAGCATCTACAATTGATTCTACGGCTACTGATGCAAGCAAACGGGCAGGAGGCCACTGGAGGAGCTCCGGCGACATCGATGCGTGACGGCATCCTTGGTCGGGACGGAAATCAGAAGGTACTAGACGTGATCGAAGCTTAAATGGGCGGTGAAGGTTCGTCTGCTCACCACAAACACGCTAGCGTGTGTGGTTCGCCAGAAGGAGGACGAGATCACCGGAATTAGGGAGAGGTTGCGGTGACCTACGGAGACGAAGTCGAATAAGACAGCTTCCTTGGTGTCCCTTAGCTCGGTAGTCAATGTCGAGGAAGAAGGCTTGGACACGGGTGCGAAGCAAGGACGACATAGATGCACGTCGATGACAAACACGCCTTTGTCTCTCTCTCTCTCTCTCTCTTTCTCTCCCTCTCTCTCTCCCTCGGATCTCTGTGGAGAAGGGGAAGAAGGACAGGGCGAGCCCCTTGATAGTGGCGGAGATGGGAAACCCTAAGGAATGGTGCGGACGCCAAAGCTTTATAAGCGACGCGCGGCTCGGCTGGCCGCCCCGGTGGCCAAGTGCGCTCGGGCAGGAGGTTTTTTACTATGAGAGAGGGCGACGCGAGGATGAATCAAAGGGAGGAGGGGTGAGTCGCTGTGAGTGGGCCTGGAGCGAGCATCCGTGTGGAAAGCAGGGGAAGGCGACACGGGCTGCTACGCTGGGAGCTGGGAGCCCAAGAGGTTGGTCTAGGTAAGTGGGTTGCAGTGCTCGGAGGACCACTCTCTCTCTCTCTCTCTTTGAAATTCTAAATATTTTGAAAACAATAGCAGGAAACAAAATGAAATGCCCAGAAATATTGGCATGGAATTTGGTTGAAGTAAAAAAATATTTTTGGAATGTTGGGAAATTGTACGATTTAAATAAAATGGCCTCGCATTATCTAAAGATAGAAAAATAGTTCAAGTTTGAATTGAGCCACTTTTGAATCTATCTAGAACATTTCCAAACTTGCTGAATTTTGGAGAGGTTAAAGGGAAGTAGGACATGAAGGGAGATGGGTTGGTTTGCTTTGAAACTTGGTGCAAAACACAAAGACCTTGATCATGGCAAAGTTGAGAGGCAAAACAAGAGCACCCATAACACAACCACAAAACAACATGCAAGACATATGGAATGAAATGATGCAAAGACAACACAATCAAATAATGAAATATCATTCATAGGTGATCACATGGAAATGGGGCAAGTCATGGTGCATTACATTTAGATTGTTACCAAGATGCTCGAGGTCGAGGCCACCAATACCAAGCCCAAAGAAAAAGAAGTGGCGCTCGCTTGCATGGCAAAGGGGGTGGAGATCATGAAGGTGGACTTGAGCATGATGTCCCCAAGAAAGAGGCATTGGTTCAGATGCAGGCTGACATGCTCAAGTTTGATGACTAGTGATCTATGGCGGAGAGCGCCATCTTTTTTTGTATGTTGGCAAGTGTGCCAACATGATCACGACCGTTACGACATGGTTGAACCCCCGCCCCTTTTTGTGTGATGGCAATGGCATGTGTGTTGGTCGCTGGCAAATGCGCCATCATGAAATGTGCAGTGATCTTTTAGGAGGTTGGCATGGCGCCGACATGAACTTTGGCCAATGGCATGACAGTTGGCATGATCTATGTCCGTGGACCTTTGTAAGAATTCATGTTGCTTCCTGGGCGGACACAAATGGGTCCGCACGTTGGTCACACGTTCGACTCAAACACAAAATGGGATGGACGAACTGTGGATCTGCCGACCCAAAAGGACAAAAAGCGGACAAAGCGGGTGTCCAAACGCGTTGGAGTTTCTCTTACCATCCACCTGAGGCCAAATTTCATGTTTTGACCCTTTGTGGTTAGTTTAGTGAAATGTGACCCCGGTTTGATTTTTTTTTTCAAGATTTGACCCTTTTTCCTACCACCAGGGACCCTCATGGTAGGATTAGATATCCTACCGCTAATGTGACACCCCCAATTTCGACCATACGCTAATCATACACGGAAATGCATACGACCAAGATCAAGGACTCACTAATCAATATCACAACACAACTCTAGACACAAATTAAAGTCATACAACTTCATATTACAAGCCAGGGGCCTCGAGGGCATGAATACAAAGCTCGACAAGCACTAGTCAGCGGAAGCAAATCATATCTGAGTACAGACATAAGTTAAACAAGTGTTGCCTTAAGAATGCTAGCACAAACATAACAACAGATCAAAAGAGGCGAGGCCTTTTGCCTGGGAACCTCCTATCCTACTGTTGGTCGGGGTTGCCTCCATGTAGTAGTATGCTCCTGCGGTGGTGTAGTAGTCGTCTCCAGCGTACTCCTTCTCCGGGGCTCCGTCGTCTGAACGCAGCAATCGTATCGAGGGGGAAAGAGGAAGCAAAGTAGCGGTGAGTACTCATCCAAAGTACTTGCAAGACTAACATCAGAACTATGTTAAGTATGCATCATTATCAAGGGGAGGGGTTATATTTGAACTGACTGCAGAAAGCAAGAATAGGGAGAAGGCCTAGTCCTATCGAAGACTAGCATCTTCAGCATCTTGCAGCATTAGAAGAAAGTAGACTGGTATCTCATATATAGCAATATTATTGTAGCAAATTTTATTAAGTAACCACGCCTAGAGATTCTTCCTCGACTCCCTGTGAGACAGCAATCCCGTAGCCAACATTCATTTCAAATTAAATCACAATTATAGTTGTAGAAGGTCAAGGTACAACTCCAAGTCGTCATGTTACCATCGACAAAGCTATTCAAATAGATAATTTCTTCCCTGCAGGGGTGTACCACATATTCCCAAACACGCTTGATACCTCTGGCCGGACACCTCATTCCTAGGTCATGCCCAGACTAAAGAACAACGCCGCTGAGTACCCATAACTTCTCCCACGTGAAGGTTAGTGCATATTAGGCCAAACGACCAAGTCAGATCAAATACCCAAACCATTAGCATTTTATTAATGTGGGGCAAGTGCGACCCATGAAGTGCGGTCCCGTCGCCCCATCTCGAGGATGTGTGGCAAGGGCCTCTCCTGCCCGTCCACGCCTCATCATCATCAAATCGTGGGTATCCCTAAGGGTTGACCCATCACCAACATGTTTCTTTAACCAGGTTATAGTAATTGTGTATATAAAACATCAAGACGGAACCTGAGGAATCACCCCTCAAAAGGTCCCACTCGATGAAACCGTCAAGGTGGACTTATAGGAATCACCCTCGAGGGTCCCACACTTGAGGGGTTGCACGATAGAGACATCGTCGGGAATGGTGAAGGAGGAATCACCCTCAATAACCACGACCGATTAGCTGCACTACAGGGCTAGCATCATGAGTACTTCACGAGATGTCACCCTCGCTACTCAATAGTAGCACTGCAGAGTCGTACAACTAAGGGGAGTGCGGTGATGTGAGGGGCCTGGCTTGTCAGTCGGTTGACCGAGTCGTCGAGTCGTCAGGTCGTCGATGAAGAAGAAGTGGCAACTGGGACTAAGGGGGGGCACACGAGATTCATTGATCAACCTATACTAAGTAGTTGGTATGATTGTAGGTGTAGTAGCAGTTTCTCAAAAACAGGCTATGCGTCAGAACATGAGCTAACTATTACAGTAGCAAAATCTAATGCAAGAATGAGAGGGAAAGAAATGGGCGATATTTCAATGCTCAAGGGGGGTTTCTTGCCTTGCTGTTCTGCGGCAAAGGCCTGATCGTCAACGGTGTAGTCGTATCCGGCAGCACTATCAGTCTTGGGGTCTACCAGAGAGAAGACGGGGGGAAGAAACAATAAATATAAAGCATAAAAATGCATCACGATGCATTACATAGCAATATACAAAGCTAGGCATGCACTAACACATTATTACACGTTGCAGACTGGTCAGAAAAATATCTGACGATATTTCCCAGGTCTCTAGCAATTATCGGACAGTTGAAATCGATAAAGTTCCATGTTTGCTATGCTAGGAGCACGTGACAGACTAACGGACTACAGTTGAAATCGATAAAGTTCCATGTTTGCTATGCTAGGAGCACGTGACAGACTAACGGACTACGTATTCGGATTCGTAGGATTTTTCTGATCAACTTTCATGTGTAAAATATTTTCATCTGACTTACGGATTATTTTATATTAATTTTTAAAGTTTTATTAATATTCATAAATTAAAATATATTATTTTAATTTAAAAATGGAATTATGACATCAGCATGATGTCATGCTGACATCAGCAGACAACAGTGAGGTTGACTAGTCAAACTGACCAGTGGGTCCCACATGTCATTGACACGGGGTTAATTAAGTTTAATTAACTAAAATTAATTAATTATGTGTGTGGGACCCACCTGTCATTCTCTGTTTAATTTAATTAATTTAACAGAGTAATTAACTAATCTAATTAATCCTTAATTATATATTTAACTAATTGATTATCTAATTAATTGATTCATTAATTAACTAATTAATTTAACTAATTATTCATTTTATTTATTTATTATTAAAACGTTTTAGGAGGGTTGTGGGGCCCCACGGGAGGGGTTAGTGGGGGGTTAATCCCCCCACTAAACCGGATAGGGCCCGGAAGGGGAGGCAGGGCCTCGCCAGCGGCCAGTCCGGGCAGCGGCGCCGGTGACGCGAGGCAGGGTGAGCCGGGGGGGGGGGGGGGGGCGAGGCGGCACGACGAGTGCGGGTTGCGAGGGCGGCGAGGCGGGCGCGGTAAGTGCGGGGCGATGCGGGCGCGCACGGACGGCCGGGGGACGCACGCGGCGAGGGGGCGAGCGGAGCCGCATGGGTGCGAGCGTAGCCGCGCGAGCGGCAGCGGCGACCTGCGGCGTGCGCGGTGGTGAGCAGCGAGCGGGGGGCGTTGCGGCCAACGGCGTGGCGGTGCGCGTGCACGGGGCACGGCGACCGCAGTGGCCGCAGGGGGGAGAGGAGAAGGGGAGGAGGGGGCCTTACATCTCCTGCAAGGGGGAGGTCAATGGGCTCAGAGGAGAGGCGGCACCGGTGGGAAGGAGGCGAGGAGGAGGACAGGGAAGAGGCAACGCCGGTTGCCGGTGAGGGAGGGCTCCGGTGGAGCGCTGGCACGGGGCGGCATCGGGGTCGGGGTAGCCACCGGCCCCGATCCAGATCCAGCAGGGGGGAAAGGGAGAGAACTTGGGGATCGGGGGGAGTGGGGTGTGGGGCTTAGGGTTTGGTGGGTGTGAGGGATAAGGCGTTGGGGTGGGTCGATTGGGTGTGGGGGCTGGTTGGGCCGGCCAGCTGGGCCGCACCCAGTGAGGGAGGGTTGCGTTTTCTTTTCTCCTTTTTTGTTTTAGTTTTCTTCTTATTTATTTATTTAATCATTTTTAGTTAGAAAATACCAAACCAAAAATATGCCACATGGCCCAATATTCGAAATGCAATATTAGACAGTAGCATAAAAGGTTTGTAGTCCGTTTGAAATTATTTGATAATCTATTATTCAAAAGGGCATTTAATAATTTGTTTTGCCCTCTCTTAAATTGTCTGAGAGGCACTATACACCTTACAAAAATGTGGGTTACAATTTTAGAAATTCCTAGGGAATATTTGAAGCCTATCCATGATTTTTAATTACTGGTTTACAAAACTTTTAATTTCACTTTTAAGAATGATTTTTGAATTGCATAAGAATTTGAATCTTGATTTGGATCAAGTGAAGATTAGCAAAATGGGTTAGCGTAACCCATAGGTTACTGTAGCTTGATTACACGGATTACTATAGCTGCGAATCTAGGGCATCACAATTCTCCCCTACTAAAAAGAATTCTCGTCCCGAGAATTAAGAAGTAGAAGGAAAGAGTTCGGGGTATTCTACACGAAGATGATCTTTGCGTTCCCAAGTGGCTTCAGCTTCGGAACGATTTTCCCACCGTACTTTGAAGAACTTAGTAACGTTCCGACGAGTGCGACGTTCAGTTTCACCAAGAATGCGGACTGGTTGCTCCTTGTAAGAAAGGTCTTGTTGCAATTCAAGTATATCATGATCCACTAATCGGATAGGATCCTTGAAGCAGCGACGAAGTTGTGGCACATGGAACACATCGTAAACCTGAGAAAGGTTTGGCGGCAGTTCCAGTTGATATGCCACTTTACCATGCCTTTCGAGAACGGTGAAAGGACCAATATATCGAGGAGCCAACTTGCCCTTGATTCCAAAACGGTGTGTACCTCTCATTGGCGTGACTCGAAGATAACCTTTTCGCCAGGTTGATAGACCATATCTTTGTGATGACGGTCATACTAACTCTTCTGACGAGACTGAGCAACCTTCAAATGTCCATGTACAATACGGACTTGATCTTCAGCATGTTGGATAATATTCGGACCAATAAGTGTACGCTCCCTAGTTTCTGACCAATTCAGAGGAGCCCGACACTTACGTCCATATAACACTTCAAAGGGACCCATCTTCACAATAGCTTGATAGATATTGTTGTAGGAGAACTCATCATACGGGAGAGATTCCTCCCATTTCTTGCCGAAAGAAATGACACAAGCTCGAAGCATGTCTTCAAGAATCTGATTGACTGTTTCAACTTGTCCCTCGGACTGAGGGTGAAAAGCGGTGCTAAAGGACAAATGAGTTCTCATAGCTTCCTGTAAACTTGCTTAGAATCTTGAGGTGAACAGACTGCCATGGTCCGAACTAATCACCACTGGAATACTATGGAGTGAAACAACTCTGGACATGTATAGATGTGCTAGCTGACTAGCAGTAATTGTTTCCTTGACAGCTAGAAAATGTGCAACTTTGGACAGCCGGTCAATGATGACAAGAATAGCATCATTACCTTTCTACGATCTAGGAAAACCAGTAATGAAGTCCATTCTAACATGATCCCATTTCCATTCAGGAATAGAAATAGGTTGTAGAGTTGCAGTAGGCTTTTGATGTTCTGCTTTGATCCGACGGCAAATGTCACATTGTGAAACATAGCGTGCAATGTCTTGTTTCATGTTTGACCACCAGAATCTTTGACGGATGTCTTGGTACATCTTGGTACTACCCGGATGAATAGACATCAGTATATGATACGTCTCCAACGTATCTAATATTTATATGATGGCATGCTATTATATTATCTGTTTTGGATGTTTTACATGCATTAATATGCTATTTTATATTATTTTTGGGACTAACCTATTAATCTAGAGCCAAGTGCAAGTTTATGTTTTTCCTTGTTTTTGAGTTTTGCGGATATGGAATATTAAACGGAGTCCAAACGAAATAAAACCTTCGAAAAGGATTTTTTCGGAAGGAAACAAATCGATCAAGCTTGGAGTGCACGGCGGGGGAGGTGCCAGGGAGTCACAAGCCTACTAGGCGCGCCCCCTAGCCGCGCCTAGCAGGCTTGTCGCCTCCCGGCAGGTCTCCTAACCCTAATTCTTGGCCTATAAATTCCCAAATATTCCCCCAACATCAAAACGAGCCACACAAATACTTTTCCGCCGCCAAAAGCCTCTGTTCCCGAGAGATCCAATCTTGGAGCCTTTTCCGGTAATCTGCCGGAGGGGGTTTTGATCACGGAGGGCATCTACATCAACTCCATTGCCCCCCAATGGTGCGTGATTAGTCCACCACAGACCTACGGGTCCATAGCTAGTAGCTAGATGGCTTCTTCTCTCTCTTTGATCTTCAATACCATGTTCTCCATGATCTTTATGGAGATCTATCCCATGTAATCCTCTTTTGTAGTGTGTTTGTCAAGATCCGGTGAATTGTGATTTTATGTTCAGATTATCCATGAATCTTATTTGAATCTCTTCTAAATTCTTATTTGCATGATTTCATATCCTTGCAAGTCTCTTCGAGTTATTGGTTTGGTTTGGCCAACTAGATTGGTAATTCTTGCAATGGTAGAAGTGCTTGGTTTTAGGTTCAATCTTGCGGTGTCCTCACCCAGTGACATAGTAGGGGTAGCGAGGCACGTATTGTATTGTTTCCATCAAGGGTAACAAGATGGGTTTTTCATCATATTGCTTGAGTTTATCCCTCTATATCATGTCATCTTACTTAATGCATTACTCTGTTCTTCATGAACTTAATACTCTAGATGCAGGCAGGAGTCGGTCGATGTGTGGAGTAATAGTAGTAGATGTAGAATCGCTTGGGTCTACTTGATACGAACGTAATGCCTATATGCATGATCATTACCTTGGATAACTACATGATTATTCGCTTTTCTATTAATTGCTTGACAGTAATTTGTTTACCCACCATGATATTTTCCTTCGAGAGGGAAGCCTCTAGTGAAACCTATGGCCCTCGGGTCTACTTTCCATAATATACTTTCAGATCTATAAACCAAAAGTAAAAAAAATACCTTGCTTAAATTTATTTACCGTTTACTTTCCGTTCTTGTTTAAATCTATCTCTATCGGATCTAATCCTTGCAAATAATCGTGAAGGGATTGATAACCCCTTTATAGCGTTGGGTGCAAGAGTTTGATTGTTTGTGTAGGTGCATCCATTGGTGACTTGCTTGTTCCTCCTACTCGATTGATACCCTGGTTCTCGTCAACTGAGGGAAATACTTATCTACTTCGCTGCATCACCCTTTCCTCTTCAAGGGAAAACCAACGGACGCTCAAGAGGTAGCAAGAAGGATTTCTGGCACCGTTGTCGGGGAGGATACACATCAAGCCTACCAAGTACCCATCACAAACTCATCTCTTGCATTTATAGTATTTTCCATTTGCCTCTCGTTTTCCCCTCCACCACTTCTAAAACAATTTTCAAAAAATACCAAAAAGATTTGCCTTTTTATTCGCCCTTCTTTCGTTTGCCTTTTTCTTGCTCGTGTGTTGGATTGCTTGAACTCATGGCTAGCCTTACCACTATAGCTAATACTCCCGAGTATGAGGTTCTTAATTTTAAGCAAAGGGAATGAGAAAACTTAAAATATGCTCGGTATAGAATTTGCAATGCTCAAACTAGATCTATTTGTAAGCAATCTACTAATGTTCTCCTTCGCAATTTTTATGTGGGTATTACTCCTTGGAATAGATATATTCTAGATACCATCATGGGAGGGAATTTCTTGGGAAGTCATACTTTTGACTCTTATAGCGCTATGATAAATCTGTTAGGTTCACCCCCAATCATGGTTAATGGAACGAACTTGACTCTGGAACATGTAAGATGAAGGCTTGATATTATTGAAAAAAGGTTGCTATGGTTGAGATTATTGAAAACTTGGTTAAAAAGATTCATAATCACGTTACTCAATATGGATCTAAAGTAGGAGTTACCTTAAAAAATCTAAAGGGAAAGAAACCCATAGTTAATGAAAAATTGGAACAAGATTCCTCTAGAATTTGGAAGCTAGAAGACATTATTACCAACTTGGGATCCGCTTTTGCTTTGGTTCAAACTACTCCAATTCCTTCGCCTCCTAAGGCTGCCAAGTTTGTTTATATTTCTGAAAATAAGGGTGAATCTTCTAGTAAAGGAGATGAAGATCTTAAGATGATAAGTATTCACCCTAAATTTCTCAATATTATTAAGGAACCAATTGCCAGTATTGAATCCCTTGATTTTTTTGCCTAGGAGTATTATTATCGATAAGAACAATGTTCCTCATAGGACTTATAAGTGTACAATTAAGGAATTGCATACCAAAGATCAAAATACCAAGATCTATTGTGTTTTGCCTAGCTAGGGGCGTTAAACAATAGCACTTGTTGGGAGGCAACCCAATTTTATTTTTGTGTTCTGTTTTTTGCTTCTGTTTTTTAGTGCTTACCACATTATTATTTCTGTAGTAATTGTGTTTTGGTGTTTTAATTAGTGTTTGAGCCAAGTAAAACCTTTGGGGTGATCTATGATAGTTGTTGATTTGATCTTGCTAAAAAACTGCACTTAGTCCAGAAATTTTCTAAGTTTTTCAGAGTGTCAAATGAATCTAAATTTTTTACACTAGATCGGTATATAAATTTCCCAGGTTTTCCTAATTGTTCAGAATTTGTTGAGTTACAGAAGTATACAAAGTTTCCAGATTTCTACAGACTGTTTTGTTTTTGATAGATTCTGTTTTCTTTGAGTTGTTTGCCTATTTTGATGAATCTTTGGGTTGTATCATGAGGTATGAACCATGGAGGAGTTAGATTACAGTAGGTATAACACAAATATAAATAAAGAATGAGTTCACAATAGTACCTAAAGTGGTGATTTATTTTCTTATACTAACGGATCTCACGAGTTTTTTGTTAAGTTTTGTGTTGTGAAGTTTTCATGTTTTGGGTAAAGATTCGATGAACTATGAAATAAGGAGTGGCAAGAGCCTAAGCTTGGGGATGCCCAAGGCACCCCAAGTTATATTCAAGGATGCCAAAGAGCCTAATCTTGGGGATGCCCATCCATCGGTAAATTTACTTGAGGCTATATTTTTATTCACCACATGATATGTGTTTTGCTTGGAGCGTCTTGTATGATATGAGTCTTTGTTTGTTAGTTTGCCACAATCATCATTGTTGCACACATCTTTTGAGAGAGACATGCTGAATTGTGAATTTATTAGAACACTCTATGTGCTTCACTTATGTCTTTTGATAGGCAATTTTGCTCTATGTGCTTCACTTATATTTTTTAGAGCACGGTGGTGCTTGAGCTTTATAGAAATACTTGAACTCTCGCACCTCACTTATATTATTTTGAGAGTTTCTAAAACAGCATGGTAATTGGTCTAGGTTATGAATTTAGTCCTAATATGATAGGCATCCAAAAGGGATATAATAAAAACTTCCATATTAAGTGCATTGAGTATTTATGGGAAGTTGGATTCCTTTCATAAAGTTTTGAGATATAAAGATGGTAATGTTAAGAGACATGTTAGGAAGTATTGTGATTTAGTAAAAAATACTTGTGTAAAGGTTTGTGATTCACGTAGCATGCACGTATGGTGAACCGTTATGTAAGGAAGTCGGAGCATGACTTGTTTATAGATTGTCGACCTTTTTGTGAGAGTCAGGGGGGTGCGATGGCTAGCTCCTACCAACCTCCCCCCTAGGAGCATGCGTCTAATACTTTGCTTCAATGACTAATAGACTTTTGCAATAAGTATGTGAGTTCTTTATGACTAATGTTGAGTCCATTGATTATACGCACTCTCACCCTTTCAGCTTTGCTAGCCTCTCTATTACCATGCAACTTTCGCCGGTATACCATATACCTTCCTCAAAACAGCCACCATATATCTTTCCTCAAAACAGCCACCATATATCTTTCCTCAAAATAGCCACCATACCTACCTATTATGGCATTTCCATAGTCATTCTGAGATATATTGCCATGCAACTTCCACAGTTTCCTTTTATGACATGCACCATCACTTCCATATTGCATATAGAGTCATATTTTGTCATAGGTATCGACTTGTAATTTTCTTTGAGTTGTAAGTAAATATGATTATAATTAATAGAGCAAGTCCCATGTGAGGAAAGGATGATGGAAGCTATGATTCCCTCACAAGTGGGGATGAGATTCCGGACTTTATAAAAAAAAAAGAGGCCAGCGAAGCCCAAATAAAAAATGAATAAAAGAGGCCTTAGATGCCCACCAATAAAAAATGAGAGAAAAGAGAGAAGGGACATTGCTACTACCTTTTTTCACACTTGTGCTTCAAAGTAGCGCCATGATCTTCATGATAGAGAGTCTCCTATTTTGTCACTTTCATATAGCTAGTGGAATTTTTCTTCATGATGCACGTCCACTTAGTTACTTTTTGAGCTTTCATACACTTATAGCTCTAGTGCATCCATTTCATGGCAATCCCTACTCACTCACATTGATATCTATCAATGGGCATCTCCATAGCCCGTTGATACTCCCAGTTGATGTGAGACTATCGTCTCCCTTTCCTTGACAACCTCCACCATATTCTATCCCACCTATAGTGTTATATCCATGGCTCACGCTCATGTATTGCATGAGAGTTGAAAAAGTTTGAGAACATAAGGGTGTGAAAACAATTGCTTGACTTTTCATCGGGGTTGCGTATGATATAAATACTTTGTGTGGGGAAGATGGAGCATAGCCAGGCCATATGATATTATGGGGATAACTTTCTTTTGTCATTATAAATGAAGAGATACAATTGCTTTGCTAGTATGCTTGAAATGTTATTGTTTTTATATCAATATTAAGTTTTTGTTTTGAGTCTTACGGCTCTGAATATTTATGCCACAATTAAGAATATTACATCGATAAATATGCTAGGTAGCACTCCACATCAAAAATTCTGTTTTTATTATTTACCTACTCGAGGACGAGCATGAATTAAGCTTGGGGATGCTGATACGTCTCCAACATATCTGTAATTTTTTATGATGGCATGCTATTATATTATCTGTTTTGGATGTTTTATATGCATTAATATGCTATTTTATACTATTTTTGGGACTAACCTATTAATCTAGAGCCAACTGCCAGTTTCTGTTTTTTTTTCTTTTTTTGAGTTTTGCAAATATGGAATATTAAACGGAGTCCAAACGGAAGAAAACCTTCTAAAGTAATTTGTCTGGAAGGAAACAAATCGATCAAGCTTGGAGTGCACGGCAGGGGAGGTGCTAGGGAGCCACAAGCCTGCTAGGCGCCCCCTGGCCATGCCTAGCAGGCTTGTCGCCTCCTGGCAGTTCTCCTAACCCTAATTCTTGGCCTATAAATTCCCAAATATTCCCCCAACATCAGAACAAGCCAAGCAAATACTTTTCCGCCGCAAGAAGCCTACGTTCCCGAGAGATCCAATCTTGGAGCCTTTTCCGGTAATCTGCCGGAGGGGGTTTCGATCACGGAGGGCATCTACATTAACTCCATTGCCCCTCCGATGATGCGTGAGTAGTCCACCACAGACCTATGGGTCCATAGCTAGTAGTTAGATGGCTTCTTCTCTCTCATTGATCTTCAATACCATGTTCTCCATGATCTTCATGGAGATCTATCTGATGTAATCCTCTTTTGTGGTGTGTTTGTCAAGATCCGATGAATTGTGAGTTTATATTAATATTATCCATGAATCTTATTTGAATCTCCTCTGAATTCTCATTTGCATGATTTCATATCATTGCAAGTCTCTTCGAGTTTGGTTTGGTTTGTCCAACCAGATTGGTAATTCTTGCAATGGGAGAAGTGCTTGGTTTTGGGTTCAATCTTGCGATGTCCTCACCCAGTGACATAGTAGGGGTAGCGAGGCACCTATTGTATTGTTGCCATCAAGGGTAACAAGATGGGGTTTTCATCATATTGCTTGAGTTTATCCCTCTACATCATGTCATCTTACTTAATGCATTACTCTATTCTTCATGAACTTAATACTCTAGATGCAGGCAGGAGTCGATGAAATGTGTGGAGTAATAGTAGTAGATGCAGAATCGTTTTGGTCTACTTGCTACGGACGTGATGCCTATATGCATGATCATTGCCTTGGATAACTACATGATTATTCGCTTTTCTATCAATTGATTGACAGTAATTTGTTTACCCACCATGATATTTTCCTTCAAGACAGAAGCCTCCAGTGAAACCTATGGCCCCCAGGTCTAATTTCCATAATATACTTTCAGATCTATAAACCAAAAATACCAAAAATACCTTGCTGCAATTTATTTACCTTTTACTTTACGTTCTTGTTTACATCTATCTCTATCAGATTTAATCCTTGCAAATAATCGTGAAGGGATCGACAACCCCTTTATAGCGTTGGGTGCAAGAGTTTGATTGTTTGTGTAGGTGCATCCATTGGTGACTTGATTGTTCCTCCTACTGGATTGACACCTTGGTTCTCATCAACTGATAGAAATACTTATCTACTTCGCTGCATCACCCTTTCCTCTTCATGAGAAAACCAACGCACGCTCAAGAGGTAGCAGTGTATCATGAGCTTCTTTCAGTATTCTATCAGTCATATTCAGGTTTTCCCTTTTTGTTGGAACGAATAAGAGACCCTTGAATTATACATCACCATCATCAGCAACAGTGAAACATGAGGGTTTACCTTTCGCTAGATAGTGTTTAATCCTTTCGACTTCACTGCAACAGTGTTGCATTCTCTTAATGCTGCCCATGAGCTCTGGTACAACAACCAAGTTACAAAAGGAACCAATGTTAACAACACGGAGGTGCATCTTGCGGTTCTCTTCAGGAGGGGGAATGATATAACCCTAAGGAACAATATGGAGGTTCAGCTTGCGGAATTCCTTTTGAAGAATGGGATGAACCTTATGAACCTGGAGGTAGTTGCAGTATGACTTGCGGCTCAAAGCATCAGCCATTACATTAGCCTTGCTAGGTGTATAACAAATTCCACAGTTGTAATCTGCTATGCACTCCATCCACCTCTGTTGACGGAGGTTCAAATCCGATTGAGTAGACAAATACTTCAGACTTTGGTGATCAGTGTAGATCTCACATGGATTACCAACAAGGTATTGCTGCCACTCCTTCAGTGCGTGTATTACTGCAGCAAGTTCAAGGTCATGAACTGGGTAGTTCTCTTCATGAGGACGCAACTAACGAGAGGCATAAGCAACCACTCTGCACTCTTACATTAGGACACGGCCTATTCCGTGACACGAGGCGTCACAATAAATGGCGAAGTGCTTGCGAGTATCCGGAGGAGCAAGCACTGGAGCAGACGTCAGCTTTTCCTTAAGTGTCTGAAAGCTCTCCTGATATTTTTTCTGTCCACTCATATTTAACACCTTTGTGAAGTAGATTAGTTAAGGGCCTTGCAATCTTGGAGAAGTTCTCAACAAATCGACAGCAATAGCTGGCGAGTCCGAGAGAACTTCTGACTTGCTTGACATTCTTCGGGGGAGTCCAGTCAAAGTAGGGGAGGAGAACACTAGGTTTTTTCATGCTATGGCCACAGAGAGATACAGGAGAAATTCTATTTCCTCCTTGAAGCTTGATGATGGAACTATGACTTCTGATCATGTACAAATTGCCGGATGCTTCTGGTCAGCTTATAAAGCCAGGATGGGTCAGTCACATGGAATCAATCTTGTTTTTGATCTTCAATCACTATTACACAAGGTAGATGGGTTGGATGATCTGACACTGCCTTTCACTAAGGAGGAAATGGACAGGACCGTCAAGGAAATGCCCATTGACAAAGCACCAGGCCCTGACGGGTTCAACGGGTTGTTTTTAAAAAAATCCTGGCAAATCATCTGTGAGGACTTCTATACTCTTGCCACAGAATTCCATGCTAGACATGCTAGACTTGAAAATATGAGTTCTTCTTACATCACCTTGGTACCCAAGAAGGGCTCCCCTGAGTAGGTTGGAGATTTCAGGCCCATTTCTTTAACTGGTATGGGGTTGAAGTTTCTCTCCAAGATAACGGCCAACAGGCTCCAGCTGCACATTATGAAGTGCATTTATAAGAACCAATATGGCTTCATTAAATCAAGGACAATTCAAGACTGTATTGGTTGGACTTTGGAATACCTACACCAGTGCCACCAATCCAGAAGACCAATTGTTATTATCAAGCTTGATTTTGAAAAAGCCTTTGACTCCATTGAACATGAATTCATCTTTCAGGTACTCGGGAAAAAAGGATTCAATAATAAATGGATTCTTTGGGTCCAACAGTTCCTTTCCTCTGGATCATCCTCAGTGCTGCTCAATGGAGTTCCTAGTAGAAAATTTCAATGTAAAAAGGGTGTCAAACAGGGAGATCCTATGTCTCCCCTTCTCTTTGCTATTGCAGTAGATTTCCTTCAAACATTGGTTAATGATTTGCTGCTGCCTGGAAAAATCAAGCTGCCAATCCCTTGCCATGATACAGACTTTCCCATTGTTCAGTATGCTGATGACACCCTTATTATTATGCCTGCTAAGGAGTCTCAATTGATGGAATTAAAAGGAATGCTTCTCATGTTCTCTCAGTCCACTGGGCTCCATATCAATTATCATAAATCTGCTATGTTGCTAGTTAATGTATCTCAAGATGACCTGTAGAGGCTAGCTGGCTCTATGGGTTGCAAAGTTGGTACTTTACCCTTTACATACCTAGGTCTACCTGTTGGCATCACTAGGCCAAAGATTGTAGATTTGATGCCATTGGTGGACAATATGGAAAGGAGACTCTCTGCCAGCTCCTCCTTCTTGGCTCAGGGGGGAAGACTTCAATATCTAAACTCTGCTCTATCCTCAGTACCTATATTTTATCTATGCAGTTTGGATATCCCCCCAGGAATAATGAAGCAGTTGGAGAGATTACAAAGGCAGTGTCTTTGGAGAAGAAATGGTCAGGACCAAGCTCCTGCACTTGCTGCCTGGAATTTGGTTTGCAGACCTAAAAAGAAAGGAGGCCTTGGTATTTTGAATCTATCAGTTCAGAATGATGCTTTACTCCATAAACATGCTGATAAGTTTTTTAACAAGACTGATGTGCCTTGGGTCAATCTGATCTAGAATACATACTACCATGGCAGAATTCCTCAAGGAACATCTTTGTGTGGTTCTTTTTGGTGGCAGGATATTTGTAAGAGGATGGACAATTACAGAGATGTCACCTCTATCACACCAAATAAGGGAGACACATTCCTCTTTTGGTCTGATTCCTGGATGGTTGGAGGTTCAAATACACCCCTAGCACACAGATTCCAAAGGTTGTTTTCCTTTGCCATTGATACCTTCTCCATAGCTAAAGAAGTCTTTACTGCCTTTGATGCCAATGAAATGACTGGGTTGTTCCATCTGCCGCTCTCTGAAAGAGCTTTCCAGGAACTGAAGACCCTTCAGGGCCTCCTACAGCAATTGCCAAGGGACCAATCCATGAATGATATTTGGTTGTGGGCAGCTGATGGTAAGGGATACTCAGCCAAGAAATTCTATTTGCATGCCCACCAGCCCATTGTTTCAAACCCCCTTCTCAACTGGATCTAGAAAAGTTGTTGCACCATGAAAATCAAGGTGTTTGCATGGATGCTTGTTATGGACAGACTGAATACTCAAGATATGCTTCAGCGCAGACACTGGAAAGTATCAGAATCCAATTTCTACGTTCTCTGTCATGCCAGAGTTAAAGAGGGCCGGGACCATCTCTTCTTCAACTGCTTGTTTAGCACCAGGGTTTGGAATTACCTACAAATACAATGGCAGGGTGCATCCATGGGGGAAATTGTAATTGCAGCCAAAAGAGTTTTTAATCAACCTTTCTTCACTGAAGTTGTCTTCATTGCCTGCTGGAACATCTGGATCATCAGAAATGATAAGGTTTTCAGGAATGAACGACCCACCTTCAGGAGATGGAAGGCAGCTTTTGTTACTGATATATCCTTGTTAGCTCATAGAATTAAGGCTAGCTATAGGGATGACCTACTAAAGTGGGTTTCCTTTTTACCTCCTTGAGATTAGGTTAGTCTTCCTAATGCTCTAACTCTGTAACTTTAGAGATTAGATTATGCCTTGTAATCTATTATATGCAATAAAAGAAAAGGCTGTGGGGTGCTCTCCCCTACAGTAGTTGGTCAAAAAAAGAATAGCCTGAACTCATTTAGGGTTGACCGCAATACCATCCGTGGATATCACATGACCAAGGTAGGTTACTTCGTCCATCCAGAACTCACACTTTGAATACTTTGCATAAAGTTGATGTTCTCGAAGCCTCTCTAGTATAAGAAAAAGATGTTCAACATGCTCTTCTTTATTCTTGGAATAAACCAGGATATCATCCAGATAAACCACTACGAATTTATCGAGGTAATCCATGAATATATAGTTATCAGGCAAGAGAAGGTTGCGGGAGCATTGGTTAAGCCGAAGGACATGACGGTGTACTCATATGAACCATAGCGAGTAACAAATGCAGTCTTGGGAATATCCTCTTCACAGACCCAGATCTGATGGTAACCCAACCTCAAGTCGAGTTTTGAAAACACTGATTAACCAGCAAGTTGATCATACAGATCTTTGATTCGAGGAAGCGAATACTTGTTTTGAATCGTTGCTTGGTTGATGGGGTGGTAATCTTGGACCAAACGATTCGTACCATCTTTCTTCTTGACAAAGAGAGAAGGTGCTCCCTAAGCAGACGAACTTGGACGAATGAACCCTTGATAAAGCGAATCATTGATTTCTTGTTTCAGTTCAAGGAGTTCATGTGGAGGCATCTTATATGTCCGCTTAACAATAGGGGTGGTGTCTGGCACTAAGTCGATGGCAAACTCGACGACGCTTACAGGGGGAATCTCTGGAAGTTCTTCTGGAAAGACATCCTGAAAATCACGGACCACTGGGATGTTTTCAATCCCCTCAAGAGGTGATACATTCAATCCATTCAAGGTATACAGTTGGGCTTCAACATCAAGCTCTAGCATGACGATAATGATAGGGCCTAACAGCTTGGAAAGACATGATTGAGTACAAACTCATAAGCAAAGAAGATTCTAAGAGTTGTTGAATCGCAAAGCATACTCGATCAGATATCAGTATCCTTGAGTGTCCCACAACTCAGAACATGAGGGAAACTGGAATAAGTGAAATATCATAGTTGATTATGAGCTCATAAGAAGTTATATAGCTCTGTGATATTCCGAGATACCAGGGATGAAACTCGGAGGTAGATCAGAATAAAGGTCGGACTAGTTTATTGATCTGTGGAAGACAGATACTTTAACTTGTCTGAGAATGAAATCGAAGTAGAAAAACATGGTCGGAACCACGATTGCAAAGGGAAGATCAAATATACAAGATCAAATCATAAAATGAATGATTATTGAAAGGAGAAGCTTCTATGATAAGATCAACATTGTTTCCATGGGCATGAACACAAGGTTCAAGGTCAGCTCCCACTTCATCAATGCATCACCTTCCATTTACACCTTGCCTTTGGTGAAGTTATAGTTTTGAAATATTATCTAGCAAAACACGAGAAAAGTATGACTCATGAAAGCTGTAGGGTTCACACGAATTAAGGAAGGCATAGGTCCAACCCATCGGGGCATCTTAGGAACATATACCACAAGCTTCAAGAGTAATTAACACATGCATGACAATAGAGCATGGCTGACAAAAGCATAGTATACAACTTATTAGAGGGAGAAGGCACAATTTACCAATGGCATCATGTATCAGGGGAAGAACATCACAATTATTTTGAATGTGAAGGATGCTATCAGATAATAACCCAACAATGGGTCTGGCGGTGCACAAAGGACCTGATGTGAGTATCAGTACTCAATCAGAGGGAGAAAGAATGCAAGGCATCAGATTATAGAACATCCAATAATTCGATGCTTAAATAACCAAAGGAATTAAGATTCCCAATTTAGTGTATTAGAATCAGATGCTTCGATCAATACAAATAAATTGAAGGGACTTAGATGGACAATCAACCAAGGTTGATTTCACGAGAACCAGCTCCTGATTGGAAAGACGTCTAGACCGGACAGATAATTTAAGAGTATCAAGTGAGGATTGTGTCCATTCAATCACAAGTTGAATCAATAAGGTCGAACGATAATCACACAGGATTTTAATGGATAATGCTAGACATATGAAATTAGCCATAATGCAAGTAGGTCAGGGAATGTCAAGACCAAAAGGCTACTAAGGATTTCGGAAGATCGAATAGTAATTCGAATGATTTTGTGAAACTCATGACAACTGAGGACGAACGAACCCCTGGTAAGTGAGAGGAATTATTTGTAGGGGTTGACGATGGAGGGAATAACAAAAGCAATGAGCACAAGTTCTCGGGAGAACATCAGGGAGTATCTTCGGAGTCTTATCATAAATCAAGTCATCGTCTCGAATGAGGGGCTCTCCGGGGAAGTAGTTACAAGAACCTACAGTTAGAGTTAGCAAACTCTTTAACCCGAAAGAGAAGAGAGATCAGAACCAACAGTATAGACGAGGAATAAAAGATCCTAATACAACCTGATTGAGATGTGGGCCCATAAGCCACACAACAATGTTAGTAAAAGTTTAACAATGACTAGACTCAACTTCGGTCAAGGAGTTGGAAAGGGGGCTACCTACATGTAGTCGGCTCTGATACCAACTTGTGACGCCCTCAATTTCAACCGTACGCTAATTACACATGCAAATGCGTATGACCAAGATCAGGGACTCATTAATCAATATCGCAACACAACTCTAGACATAAATTAAAGTCATACAACTTCATATTACTAACCAGGGGCCTCGAGGGCTCGAATACAAAGCTCGACAAGCACGAGTTAGGGGAAGCAAATCATATCTGAGTACAGACATAAGTTAAACAAGTTTTGCCTTAAGAATGCTAGCACAAACATAATAACGGATCGGAAGAGACGAGGCCTCTTGCCTGGGAACCTCCTATCCTACTGCTGGTCGAGGGCCGCCTGCACGTAGTAGTAGGCTCCTGCGATGGTGTAGTAGTCGTCTCTGGTGTACTCCATCTCCGGGGCTCCGTCGTCGTCTGAACATAGCAATCATATCGAGGGGGAAAGAGGAAGCAAAGCAGCGGTGAGTACTCATCAAAAGTACTTGCAAGACTGACATCAGAACTATGCTAAGTATGCATCATTATCAAGGGGAGGGGTTATATCTAGACTGACTGCAGAAAGCAAGAATAGGGAGAAGGCCTAGTCCTATCGAAGTCTAGCATCTTCAGTATCTTGCAGCATTAGAAGAGAGTAGACTGGTATCTCATATATAGCAATATTATTGTAGCAAATTTTATTAAGTAACCACGCCCAGAGATTCTTCCTCGACTCCCTGCGAGAAAGCAATCCCGGAGCCAACATTCATTTCAAATTAAATCACAGTTATAGTGGTAGAAGGTCAAGGTACAACTCCAAGTTGTCCTGTTATCGTGGACATAGCTATTCGAATAGATAGTTTCTTCCCTGCAAGGGTGCACCACATATTCCCCCAACATGCTTGATACCTCTGGCCTGACACACTTTCCTGGGTCATGCCTGGCCTCAGGACATCAAAACATCGTTGCCCCACCTAGGCTCAACGAAGAGGCCAGCCTGCCGGTCTAAATCCTAAGCACAGAGGGATCATGGGCCCACCTTCCCTATACGCTCCTGCACGATGCGAACGTGGCCGAGGTCAGCTCTAGCACACTCTAGTCCAAGAGTTGTACCGTCCAGGCCACTCTGCCGCGCGTCGCTCCATTGCTGACGTTCGAAGAGCTTCGGCTGATACAACGATGCTGAGTACAACTTCTCCCACATGAAGGTTAGTGTGAATAGGCCAGACGACCAACTCAAATCAAATACCCAACCCATTAGCATTTTATTAATGCGGGGCAAGCGCGACCCATGAAGTGTAGTCCCATTGCCTCGTCTCGAGGATGTGTGGCAAGGGCCTCTCCTGCCCGTCCATGCCTCATCATCATCAAACCATGGGTACCCCTCAGGGCCAACCCATCACCAACATAGTTTTTTAACCAGGTCATATTAACTGTGTGTATAAAACATCAAGATGGAACCTGAGGAATCACCCTCAAAGGGTCCCGCTTGATGAAAGTGAAATTCAAGGGTCCCACACTTGAGGGGTTGCACGATAGAGACATCATCGGGAATGGTGAAGGAGGAGTCACCCTCGATAACAACAAACGACTAGCTGCACTACAGGGCTAGCATCATGAGTACTTCACGAGGTGTCATCCTCGATACTCGATAGTAGCACTTCAGAGTCGTACAACTAAGGGGAATGCAGTGATGTGGGGCCTGGCTTGTCGGTCGGTTGACCGAGTCATCGAGTCATCGGGTCGTCGATGAAGAAGCAGTGGCAACTGGGACTATGGCGGGTCACAGGGGATTCATTGATCAACCTATACTAAGCAGTTGGTATCATTGTAGGTATAGTAGCAATTTATCAAAAACAGGCTATGCATCAGAATAGGAGCTAACTAATACAATAGAAAAATGTAATGCAAGAATGAGAGGGAAAGAAATGGGCGAAATTGGAATGCTAAAGGGGGGTTGCTTGCCTTGCTGCTCTGCGGCAAAGGCCTGATCGTCAACGGTGTAGTCATACCCGGAAGCACCGTCAGTCTTGGGGTCTACTGGAGAGAAGAGGGAGGAAGAAACAATAAATATAAAGCAGACAAATGCATCACGATGCATGACATGGCAATATGTAGAGCTTGACATGCACTAACGCAGTATTACACGTCATAGACGGGTCGGAAGAATATCTGACGATATTTCCCGGGTCTCTGGATATTATCGGACAAATGAAATCAATGGAAAAATTCCATGTTTGCTATGCTAGGAGCACATGACAGACTAACGGACAGCGTATTCGGATTCGTAGGATTTTTCTCATCAACTTTCATGTATAAAATATTTTCATCTGACTTACGGATTATTTTATATTAATTTTTAAAGTTTTATTAATATTCAGAAATTAAAATATATTATTTTAATTTAAAAATGGAATTGTACATCAGCATGATGTCATGCTGACATCAGTAGTCAACAGTGGGTTTGACTGGTCAAACTGACCAGCGGGTCCCACATGTCATTGACACAAGATTAATTAAGTTTAAAATTAATTAAAATAAATCAATTATGGGTGTGGGACCCACCTGCCATTCTGTGTTTAATTTAATTAATTAACAGAGTAATTAACTAATCTAATTAACCCTTAATTATATATTTAACTAATTAATTAACTAATCTAATCTAATTAATTAATTAAATTAATTATTCATTTTAATTAATTATTTATTTTATTATTATTAAAACGTTTTAGGAGGGTTGTGGGCCCCCATTGTCATTCCCAGTGGGAGGGGTTAGTGGGGGTTAATCCCCTCACTAAACTGGATCGGGCACGAAAGGGGAGGTAGGGCCTCGCCGGCAGCTAGTGCGAGCGGCGGCGCCGGCAACGCGGGGGGCGCGCGGCGACACAAGGGGGGTACGGCGAGGCGGGCGCGACGCGTGTGGGGTGATGCAGGCGCGCACAGACGACCGGGGAACGCACGCGGTGAGGGGGCGAGCGGGGCCGCATGGGTGCGCGCGTAGCGGCACGGGCGGCGGGGGGGGGGGGGGCAGCACCGGCGGCGACGCGCGGCGCGCGTGGTGGTGAGCAGTGAGTGTGGGGGCATTACGGCCAGCGGCGCGGTGGTGCGCGTGCGTAGGGCATGGCGACCGCGGTGGCCGCAGGGGGAAGAGGAGAAGGGGACGAGGGGGCCTCACATCTCTAGCAAGGGGGAGGGCAATGGGCTCGGAGGAGAGGCGGCACCGGTGGGGAGGAGGTGAGGAGGAGGACGAAGAAGAGGCAACGCGGGTTGCCGATGCGGGAGGACGCCGGTGGAGCACCGACACGGGGCAGCGCCGGGGTCGGGGCAGCCATCGGCCCCGATCTAGATCCAACGGGGGGGGGGGGGGAAGGGAGAGAACGTGGGGATCGGGGGGAGTGTGATGTGGGGTTAGGTTTTGGTGGGGGTAGAGGGAATAAGGCGCCGGGGTGGGCCGGTTGTGTGTGGGGGCGGTTGGACCGGCCAGCTGGGCCGTGCCCAGTGAGGGGGGTTGCCTTTTCTTTTCTCTTTTTTTCGTTTTAGTTTTCTTCTTATTTATTTATTTAATTATTTTTAGTTAGAAAATACCAAACCAAAAATATGCCACATGGCCCAATATTCGAAATGCAAGATTAGATGGTAGCATAAAAGGTTTGCACGTCGTTTGAAATTATTTGAAATTTTATAATTAAAAAGGGCATTTAATAATTTGTTTTGCCCTCTCTTAAATTGTGTTAGAGGCACTAAACACCTTACAAAAATGTGGGTTATAATTTTAGAAATGCCTAGGGAATATTTGAAGCCTATTCATGATTTTAAATAACTGGTTTACAAAACTTTTAATTTCACTTTTAAGAATGATTTTTGAATTGCATAAGAATTTGAATCTTTATTTGGATCAAGTGAAGATTAGCAAAATGGATTAGCATAACCCATAGGTTACTGTAGCTTGATTACACGGATTACTGTAGCTACGAATCCAGTGCGTCACAGCTAAGGACTCTAGTGGTAGACGACTAATCCACGTCACCATCAACTAGCGGTTGTCGTAACCTCCATTCGACCTTACTACCGTAGGGCCTAGCGGTAAGCGGTGAATCCCTAGTATCAAGGACCCTGGCGGTAGGGTCTAGGTAGTTATAACCCCAGGGTGTCGGTTTGGCCTCCCGATCCCACCCCACCGCAAGAATAGAGGGAGAGCCCTCTTGGCCCCTCTCTCATCTCCTCTACTCCCCCTCGGATCTCTTCCGATTCTTAACAGTTTTTGCGGATCAATATGGTTTAGCAGAAACATTATCTTTAATGAATCTGCTATGTTACATGATGTTGCATCTATTGATGTTCCTGTTGAGAGTGAACAACAGCCTACTATTCAGCAACCTACTGTACAGGTGGAGCATGATATTTCAGGTGATACTTTTGATAAGGAAAATGTTGATGCACATGATGAACCCACCATTGATGATGAGCATGTCACCCCGAATCAGCCTATTGTACCACCCAGTTGGAATCTTGCACATGACAGAGTTAGGAGGGGTATTAATGCACCTGAAAGGTTAATTGAGTGCAATATTGTTTATTTTTCTTTATCTGTTGCAGAAGAAATTGAAGGTAATGCTGAGCCTTCCTCATATTCCGAGGCTATTATTTCTAGTGATGGTAATAAATGGATGACTGCTATGCATGATGAGATGGAATCACTTGAAAAGAATGGCACTTGGGATTTAGTAAAATTACTAAGAGAGAAGAAACCTATTCGTTGCAAGTGGGTTTCAAAAGAAAGGAAGGTGTTTCTCCTAATGATGAGGCAACATATAAAGCAAGGTTAGTTGCTAAAGGTTATGGCCAAATTCTAGGTATTGACTATAACGAAGTCTTTTCTAGGTATTGTTTCCATGAATGATTTTGAGCTTCAACAATTGGATGTTAAAATTGCATTCTTACATGGAGAATTAGAAGAGGATATTTATATGGAACAACCTGAAGGTTTTGTTATTCCTGGAAAAGAAAAGCTTGTCTGTAAGTTAAAGAAATCTCTTTATGGATTGAAGCAATCCCCTCGATAGTGGTACAAGAGATTTGACACCTTTATGCTCTCTCAAGGTTTCAAAAGGTCTAGTTATGATAGCTGTGTTTATTTGAAAATTGTCAATGGTTCAACTATTTATTTGCTCCTTTATGTTGATGATATGTTAATTGCTGCAAAGAGCATGTTAGATGTTGATGAACTGAAGAAGCAATTGAGTAATGAATTTGAGATGAAGGATTTGGGTGCAGCAAAGAAAATACTTGGCATGAAAATATCCAGAGATAGACCGTCTGGAAAAGTATATCTAAGTCAAAAGGGATACATTGATAAAGTTCTTTGTCGTTTTGATATGCATAATGCCAAGCCAGTATGTACCCCGTTAGCTGCACACTTCAAATTATCATCAGCCTTATGTCCTGAGTCAGATGCAGATATTGAGTACATGTCTAGAGTTCCCTATTCAAGTGCAGTTGGTTCACTTATGTATGCCATGGTTTGTTCTCGTTCGGATTTATCTTATGCATTGAGTGTTGTCAATAGATACATGGCTAATTCTGGAAAAGAGCATTGGAAAGCAGTTCAGTGGATTTTCAGATACCTGCGAGGTACTTCTAATGCTTATTTACAGTTTGGGAAAACTGGAGATGGACTTGTTGGTTTTGTTGATTCTGATTTTGCTAGTGATTTGGATAAGAGAAGATCACTCACATGTTATGTATTCATAATTGGTGGTTGTGCTATGAGTTGGAGAGCAACTTTGCAGCCTATTGTGGCGTGTTCCACTACCGATGCCGAGTATATGGCTATTTCTGAGGCATGCAAAGAAGCTATCTGGTTGAGAGGTTTATACACTGAGCTTTGCGGAGATTCATCTTGCCCTACCATATTTTCGGACAATCAAAGTGCTATATATCTTACAAAGAATCCAATTTATCATGAAAGAACAAAGCACATTATGTCAGATATCACTATATTCGAGATGTCGTTGCTGAAGGTAATTTGAAGGTATGCAAGATAAATATGTTGGAGATATGCCCTAGAGGCAATCATGTATGATGATATTTCCTATGTGTTTATGAATAAATATAGTCCTTGGACATTATAATTGATGTGTATTAACAAGTATGTGACTTGTTTGTGAGACTATGCATTGCATGATGACTATCCTAAATGGTCCTTAGTCGAAAGGGTTGTGTGTACGCGCAACTAATCAGACTAGCATATGACACGGTGGATGGTTTGGTCTCACTGACCATGTAGCATTGGATGTTAGCCGGATAATATGGACTCAAAAAAGTCTGGTCGAATTTGACATAGTCGGATCCTATTCGAGATAAGGTCTGAGTTGGACAGACCCAACTATTAGACGCAGCGATAGGTCATCTGTGAGTCTCTAGTACAACATGCGTTCTATGTCCTAAGACCTGAGCTGGCGCATGTACTCGGGATGGTGACAGACTTGCTTTGGGCCGACCAAAAGCTACTCCGTGAATGGGTAGTTACAAAGGTAGGTTTCAGGCTTGTCCAGACCCATGCTATGAGACATGGTCGAGCAAGATGGGATTTGCCCCTCCTACAAGGAGAGATATACTCTGGGCCCCCTCGGGTGATCCGACCTGGATAAGCATGGCCATGCGATGAGGATTATGAGATAATCCAAAGTGTCGGTCGGATTCATCGGAACGAGAAAGAGGTCGTGCTGCAACAAGGATGACCATGTCGCCATGTGCACGACAACATATATCGTATGGCAAAGGGAGCAGAAGTGTCAAGTACAGGTTCGCCTAACCAGCTTCATCGGACACTTGGAGTCGACACATCTTGCTAGAGGCCGCTACTGACCGGTCGAGTCGGATGTCATATGACTCGCGACCAAGTGGACGAGAACCTAAAGGGTTGCGTGCTTAAGGGAAGGAACACATGGTCTTTAGGATCCCTGCGAGGCCCAAGAGTTGAGCCCGTGTCGGATGCCTATATATAGTGGAGGTGCGGCACACCCATCCGGTTGATCACTTCGGCGCCGTCATTAGGGCTTTGCATGAGTTGCAACTAGCCACCTCCACTCTCCGCCGCCGACCATGTGATCGTACATAGCACTCCGCCGCATGGGTGTTCCTCCTGCACGCGCGGATACCGTTAGAGGCGGTGCACTTGCGCCGCTCCGGCGAACCTGTACGTGGGATCCGGTGACCGGCTGTTCGAGGGAGATCGGACGAGGAGGATACGGACCACACAAACGCGCTGCCCTAACTCTACTTCCGCTGCACGGCACTATGTGTCTAGTGGTAACAATCTGTGATCCATCTCCATAGCATGTTCTTGGATGTTCTACGCGTAGGAAAATTTTAATTTGCATGCGATGCACCTACGGTAGAACCCAACAAAGTACTCATGATAATCCAACTAATATGATGACAAAGTCGGTTCCTACCAATAAGTTTGAGCTTTGCTCAGGCTTAGTTGGTATTTCTCACTAGTCTTATGGACTCTGACGCACAAGGTGTTTATGCTGATTTGGATGGAGTTATTTACTTTCTTTGACTACTGGAGGGAATTTGGCTCAAGATGGAGATTGTTAAATTGTGATCCAAATTCTACCGTGTTGGACTAGACGTAGTACAAACGGTGTGGGCTTTTGCGTTGGTACCGACGCGTACGAGTACAACTCGTTTACTTGTCCTCCAAGGACTCTCATGTATTGCCCCTCATATATACTCCATGTAGTCGCACCTGAAGATGGCATGTCGTCTCGTGCTTGTAATACTTCTCCTCATAGTGATTGCACCTTCGTGTGTCTGTGGTTTTCTCCCGCAAGGGTTTCCACGTAAAAATATGTGTCTCTCATGTCTCGTTTATCTCGTCTTATCTAACAGTTTTTTTTCTCTTCACTCCCTAGAGGCAAACTGGATGGATCATGTAGTTAGATGAACACATGAAGCAGTGCCTCAACATTTTTGGTGTATTTGTGCAAGCATGGTAACTTTCCCTAGACATTATTCGAGAGAAATGATGTTTAACTGTGGCAATGTGGAAGGATAAGGTATGTGAAACATTGGAATATGAAGAGCATGATTCTTACCGGAGCAGCGGCAGACTAGCAGTGGCACGTCCTTCTGTGTGGGAGCAGTAGCAGACCAGCGACACCTGCTCCCCGGCATGATGGCGATAGCACCCGCTCCCTAGCGGTGGCGGGGAGGGAGAGGAGGGCCGGCATGGCGGCGGACGATCCTCCCCAGCGCGGTGGTTGTGGCACCCGCTCCCCGGTGGTGGTGGGGAGGAAAGGCGTGGAGAGAGAGGAGGGCCGACGTGGCGGCCGTCGGACCTCCCCAGCGCGATGGCGGTGGCACCCGCTCACCGGTGGTGGAGGGAAGGGGCGGGGAGAGAGAGGAGGGCCGGCGTGGCGCAGCCAGCAGCGGCGGCACCCGCTGGGAGAGGAGGGTCGGTGAGGTGTAGCCAGGCGCGATGGGGAGGGAGGGCGGGGAGGTTGGGAGAGCAATGTGCGCGGCATGCGGAGGGGCGGCGGGCTACGGGGAGCCTGCGGTGGCAGTGATGCCGCGGGGAGGAAGGGAGGGGAGGCCGTGGGGAGCGGGGTGCGGGGCGCGCGGAGGGCCGACGGGGCGCAAGCCCGCGATGGTGGGGAACGGGGCGGGAGGGGGAGGCGTGAGTAGGCGACCGTTTTCGCAGGACGAGGCATGCGGTCATGGAATGTTTTTTCCTCGTAAGTACATCATGGTTAGTGATGGTGATCAACACTCTAATTGCATGGTTTGTTGTGTTACACATCATAGGATTATTGGCCTTTAGATTTTGTTAATGAATGTTCCTGATTGTTTGGATTTGCCTATTCTCTTCCTTTTATAGGGGTAGTAGATAGGCGGTACTACCGCTTGCCAGCGCGGTACTGCAGCTTGGGACCTTCAGGACCAATGCACAGGAAACAGATGAATGCAAGAACATCAGAACTGACATAACTTCTGCAAATGAGATCTGAATTGAGTAAACTCAAGCTTGTTGGATACATGACGACAAATACTATTCAAACAGCGCGGGGGGGATGCCTATGATATAGAGGACTGAAACCTCCATAAGAGAAGCACCGACATAAACTCCAACATCATAGAAGATGCATATGAACTCTGTCTTTTATGAACTCGAGCTTGTCATGAAGATGACCATAAGCTCTAAAACTCACAAAGAGAAACACCAAACAAGAACCAAGAAAGATGATGCAAGGATGCAAATGATTTGAGCTCTTAACGAACGATACGATCAAGCTACTCACTTGAGAGCTCCCCTTGATAGTACGGCAATCGATCCTATAACCCGGTCTCCCAACTACCACCATGAGACCAGTAAAACAGAAAACCTATCAAGGGGAAACCTATACCTTCCACATAGTCCACTTTAGATAGATGATGACAATCTTAACTTCATCAAGTTTGACTACCTTTATTGATTGTGTTGGCTTGATGAAAACTTGCTGATTGCTTCCCATACTCCACTATGGGTGAACCACTATTCCACACATCTTCACAAGTCTATTGACACCGTAATGGACGACAAGCTTCAAGCATGATCTTTTCATGATGCTTGTCTTGAACTTGCACACCGCAACCTTGATGACGATCACCACTTGATGTCGTCCTCCATGGATTGCATGCGGTCTTACTTTTGATGCATGCCCATGAAAACATACCTAACCCCACAAAGAACACTAACAAAGATCATGGGTAAGTACACAAAGTGTAATGGACAATATTTACCATACCATGAGATCACTCGATCCCACTTGGTACATCTTCTACGCTTTGTGTGTTGATCAACTTTAATCACTCTTTGTACTTAGTCTTGATCAACCTTGAATTTTATATTCTCTTCATAAACATGATGTCTTGAAGTTAAACATGAATGTTCACATAATCTTCTTCTTCAAGACATGCTTGCAATAAGCTCAACACTCACATGACCAATCTTTGGATAAATCCTTAAATATGACCTTGATCATCACATAAACTCCTTGAAACCAACAAATGGACTCCAAGAAATGCCTATGGACAAATTCTTCAAATATAAATTGAGGCAATCATTAGTCCATAGAAAATGTCATCAATTACCAAAACCACACATGGGGCATCATGCTCTTTCAATCTATTCGATTGCATCTAATGAAAAATAAAGAATTCAGTTTGGAAGGATTTAAAATTTCTTATGAACTATAGTGCAAAGGAATATTTGGTAAATATCTTTTAAGATTCAACCGTTTGGATCAAACAACATATATACATAAAAAAAGTCTTAAGAACTTAATCTATTAAACTTCACATGAAAAGTGTTTGAATAAAAGAGGTCGTGCAATGTTGAAACTCTATGTCTACCTCCAAAAACACTATGTGTTTGGCTCCTCAATAAGTATCTCTATTTGTGGACAACAAGTACAATCTTGAAACATCCTAAAAAAAAGTACAATCTTGAAACACTACTATTATCAACTACTTTTGGCTCTAAAAAATAGGCGTACATCAATATCTTTACCCACTAATAAAGAAATGAGTGCTTCTGTCCACACATCATCAAAATTGTCCTTAAAGTTGCGAAATATTACCCATCGATGCCACTTATAAGTGATAAAAATCGTTTCACACAGAAAAATCTCGGACTGGGCCGGCCCAGGTACGAACCTCCTATACTGCGCTCCACGCGCTAGAAAAAAATGCTCGCCATTTTGAGCCGGCCCACGTATGGGCGACCAGTTTTTTTTTCTATTCCGTTGTTGTTTTTCTCTAATTTAAATAATTTGGGAATTTCCAAAAGTATTTAAATTTTCTAAATCATAAAAATATTGAAATAACTGTTTAATAATTCGTAAATGTTTGTGCCTTCGGAAAACGTTTGTAATTTCTAAAAATATTCGCAAATTTAAGAAAAAATGTACGGAAAATAAAATAAGTTCATGATTTTTGTTAAGTTCGTGTATTAAAAAATATTTATGAAATTGCACTAAATTTCACAAATTCAAAAATATTCACGTATTAAAAAATATCCTACAAATAAAAAACAGTTCATAAATTAAAATATATAGTTTATTGGCTCATACAATATTCACTGATTCAAAAAAGATCATGCAGTTCAAACAATGTTCATTAATTTCTGAAATTGTTCCATCAAATGACAAAAAGTTGTTGGTCGGATCTAGAAAGGTTTGCTGATAAAAGAAACGTATCTTAAAAAGTGTCACATTAATAAAATGTTTGCAAATAGTATAAAATGTTCATATATTCAAACAATGTTCCTGACCTTAGAAAATGTTCAGAATTTTAAATATGTTCACGAGCTTAAAAAAATATGCATGATTTTTAAAAATTGTTCACGCCACGAAAATGAGAGTGATGCCGATCAAATAAAAATGTTCCAAAAAAATTCACGTTTTAAAAAAAATGTTTGCAAATAGTATAAAATGTTCATGAATTCAAAAAATGTTCTTAATTTTAGAAAAAATTCACAATTTCAAATATGTTCACGAGTTAAAAAAATGTTCATCATTTTTGAAATTGGTCACAATTTCACAAAAATGAAAGTGATAGTATATCTCGATGATGAAATAAAATGTGGTCATTACCATTCGAGATTACGATTTTTTTTTCTTCCGTTGCAACGCACGAGCCATTTATCTAGTATACGTTTAATGTGCTATAATATGTGCACTCGCAAGAAAATATAACATTAATTATCCGATATCTTGCTTGACTAGATATACTACGATTGATGAATATATCTTATCGACAAAACGTGCCTCCCGCCAAGGGATATTCTTCATGTATGAGAAGGGAAGTGTCAAACTGGAGATTTTATAAGTAGTGTCTTGAAGGTACAAACATCCTCCTAACCATCAAACCACGTAACCTGTCTATATCCGTATTTTTCTTTGAGAGCGTCTATTCCCAAGTAGAATTCCTATTTCTCATTAAGTCGATGATGAACGTTGTTGTCCCATCTAAAAGAAAGTTGAACATCCGCTTCACGTGTACAACTAGATCAACATAAAATTAACTATTTTGTAGGCTCGTATTTACTCTTTTTTTTTTGAAGTTTTTTACGTACCTACCGTAGTTCCCTGAAATGGGGGCACAATGACAAGTGCGGCAAAATCCTTCATCCTCTCTGTAGCTCTTCTGAAACACGGGGTCATCCATATTCCAGAATGTCGAGAATCTGGAAGAAAGAAGGCCGCTACAGACATTCCGAACCGAAGAGCGCTGCGTCATGGCCGATCTCGTAGCCGGAGGAGAACCAGGTGGTGACTGGACTGGAGCCGTCTCGTCCGAGAAGATAAGGAGGCGTTTCCTGCCGCGGATGACCTGACTGACGAGTCGGCGTCCCGTTTTTTGTCCCCTCTTCTTCAGGTCAGACGGCCCGGGCTGCGGTATCTCCCATGATGATGACGCGTACGTGCGTGCGTCCACATTCGGCCCGTTTCATCTCACGAAAGTCAGAACAAGCTCAGCAGCAGGCCGTCACTTGGGCCGCACTCGCGCAACCACTTTCTGGAGGGGTCAGGACGAGTACTCTGTTCGGCCATTGTGCTTATTTATTTCAGTTTCTTCAGATTTTTTTATCATTTCTTATAAGCCAAAATGAACAAAGTGAAGTCAGCATTGCATTTATTTTTATCAGTAGATCCAACGACGCCATTCTCGTCATATCAAGAAGACGAAAAAGCTTGCACAGAACTTAAACAGAACCTAACTAAAACTGCATGCTCTGAATGTTTTATTTTCGAAACGCATGCTCTGAATGTTGTTGTCGCAAAAAAAAAAAAAAAGAGTTAGGTACGATGATCTTCCAAACCTGATATTTGGAAAGAACAACTAGTCAGCATTGCATGATTTGAAAGGAACAACAAAGGCAGCATTGCACTTATCCAACAGGCCCAATTATCTTCAGATAAAGTCCGAACAGGGCGCACGAGACGGTGATTATTTGTTACACTCAACAAGTTCGGCGACGAAAGCCGCTAACTACTGTACATGCTTTGCAGAAAAGAAAGCTTCTTCGATGGTGCCACTGAATTTCTTACTGGTTAAGACTCGACGATCAGATCCTTGCTGGTTAAGATTCTCCGCTATGTGAATGGTGCACATCTACCTTATCTTTG
The DNA here is from genome assembly GCA_022496015.1 of Hordeum marinum. Taxonomy (NCBI): domain Eukaryota; kingdom Viridiplantae; phylum Streptophyta; class Magnoliopsida; order Poales; family Poaceae; genus Hordeum; species Hordeum marinum. The sequence goes on along the minus strand of CM039678.1, from coordinate 415,793,169 downwards.
CGGAACTGCTCAAGAGAGAGACAGCCCGCGGAATCAGAGGAGGCCATACATGAATGAAAGGCATCAAGTTTCCTTGGAATTATTATTAAAATTTCAGTTTTTTTTGTCGCGATCCGTCCCATAAAGTATGCTGTCTGGCTCCACTAAGAGGCGGGGTAAGCTTGTTCATTAATCTCAGGTCAACCGCTTGAGCTGTTGCCAGATGCTCTAATCAGTGTGCTTTGTTTCCTTGTATTTCCCTTCAATGATGCAGATCTGGACTAGGTTACTGGCTCATGTGCTGGCTGCCGTTGGCTCACGCGACCTAATGCTTTTTTAGCCGGACTGAACCTGACCGACCATTCATAAACAAAAGTTGGCTGCAGATACTATCATCGGTTCATGATCAAATCAAAAGGAAATATCCCATCATCGAACTCGACAAGTCATCTGACCATAACTGCACAGTATTCTACATAGCTTCTTATTTTTACTTGCGGCAGCCGCAGCCTGAAAGCAACATTGTGGTCAACTGCTTAGTTTCTTCAGTTACTTAACCCGATCGCAACGATTAAGTAACTCCTATGAGAGCGGGCACGGCATCTGCGCTTGTGTTTCTTCCCCGGAACCGACGATCCGATCGGTGTCACATAGCTTTCAGGAAAGAGATTAAACTGGAATGCATATAATATAAGTGACTTACTGCTGAAAACTTATGCCTTAATAAGCTCTGCTAGCCAATAGGATGGAAAAGCAATGCTTCTCAGGCCTTCTAATGCCCGCGAAAGCAATTCCCAGGGACATCTTGGTGTGTGTGCATTGGATGCCACTAACAATCATAGCATAGGATGGCTGCCTCTCCCAAGACCAGCCTTTATGTTTGTTTATCCCAAAGGGGACGCCGGCTTGCCCTTTGGATGCAAGACAAAACCTAGCACTAGCTCCTCCTCGCTCTGTCCTACTAGCAGATTAGTAGGAAGTAGCAGCAGCATCATTGTGGCTGGATGGCACCTGCAATCAGCCGGGGTAAAAGTGTACAAGGGAATAGAGAGGGGATTGGTGAGATCGATGATGTTGTATTAAGTCTCACTACGCCGGTATATATAAAAGTACAGCTTGATAACAAGAAACTTTGTTTAGAAATAAGATAGAAGCCGGATTATAAATCCTACACTATCAAATACGTGTACACTAAATATATCTCTAACACTCTCGCGGTCGTAGCGGTAGCGTTGCGAACAATACAAGCATCGCGGATGGTCAGTGTCGGCTGACATCCCCCCTCCCCCCCCCCCCCCCCGGCACGTGCAATCGCAGCGGGAGCGCCGGAGACAGAGTCGCTGTCGTGAGTTTGTCACCGCAGATGTCCTCGTTAAAGGACTAAGTTGTGAGGCCATCACAACTAGGTGGTAGTTTGAACGGGATTAGTCGGAATCGAGTGACGCGAGTTTTATCCAGGTTCGGCCCCTCGCGGTTGAGGTAAAAGCTTACATCCTGCTTGACTACTATTGATGATGATGATCTCGATTACAAGGGTGCTAATTCGCTGCCTCTAGTACTCTTTAGAGCTTCTAATTTGATCTTGTCTAAGACTTGTCGGTCTGACTTGTCCCTCTTGGGGCGCCTTGTCCCTTCTTATATAAGTTGAAGGGATCGGCTTACATGTAAAGTCATAGAAGGACTACAACTAGTCTCTTTTCAATTACAACTCGGATACTATCCGGGTTTTTCTTCCAACGGTTCAAAGCTGGCCTACTTGGCCACCCCAATGATGGGCCGAGTTCTACCTCCGTGAGGGCTCCCGTATTCTCTTCAGCACCAATCAAGCCAGGTCGTGTTTCTCCTCCGTCGGGTCATGCTTCCCTTGCCTGGTCTTACTTCTCGACAAACTAGGCCGTGTTTCTCCTCCGTCGGGTCATGCTTCCCTTGCCTGGTCTTACTTCCCTTGTCGGGTCTTGATATTCCTGGTCGGGTTCCGTGCAGGCTCCCAGCTCATAGTGAGGTGGCTCAAGTTGTTTTGCTCGATAACCCGGGCCTGGGCCTTCATGTCTATCCGGGTCATGTCTTGGACTATCGGGTCTACCCACGGGTAACCCCCCCGACAGTCGCGTCACGGACGCGTGTACTATAGAGGAAGCCGATGAATTGTTTAAGCGAGGTGATAGCCCGTTGTGCCATTATCGAGGTAGCCGAGAGCGTGGGTGGTGTAGCCGTAGTCTAGGTAGCCATGAGAAGGAACCCGTGGTCGATGTCGAGCCAGGATGGCCGGTGTCGATAAAGTCATCGAGGAGCCGTAGGCGCAAGGAGGCGCCGAGTTATTCATAGAAGCAGTGGTGTCGAAGTAGTGGTGTGCCGGGAAGAAGACATTGTTGATGATGCTTCGTGTCGGGTTTGCCAAGACCGGGGACACGTCGTGGACGAAGCCACACATCGGTCTTGCCAGCACCGGGCATATGCGTAGACGGACGAAGTCGATGTTGACGATGAACCGCTCCAAGCTTGCCCGGTCTGGGAACACATCTGGGACGGAGGCACGCGTCGGTGTTCCCAGCATCGTACATGCGCAGACAGGGACGTGCATAAGCTGGTATGCCATGTCAAGGAGGCTAGAAGAGAAGGACTCGACGACGGTTGCGGCGTCAATCAGTGCGGGACCGATGCCGTCCACGGTTGTCAGAGTAGATGAAGTGGTCGGCGTAGATGACGGCAACGATGGCGATGAGTTGGTGTTGGACGAAGACGAAGAGGGTGGACGGGCGACGCGGCTCGGGTGAGAGAGCGGCAGCGGTGTTGGGGAACGTTGCATGGGAAACCAAAAATTTCCTACGCACATGCAAGATCTATCCATGGTGATGACCATCCACGAGAGGGAGAGTGAATCTACATACCCTTGTAGATCGCTAAGCGGGAAGCGTTAAGAAACGCGGTTGATGTAGTCGAACGTCTTCGCGATCCAAATCGCCGAGCGTCCCGCGATCCCATCACGATCCATCTCGCGATCCAATCACGATCCATCCCATGATCCCACCACGATCCGTCCTGTAATCCAATCACGAATCGTCTCGCGATCTTGATCACGGTCCTTCCGATCTAGCGTCGAACGGACGACACCTCCGCGTTCAGCACACGTATAGCTTGATGATGATCTCTGCCTTCTTGATCCAGCAAGAGGGAGTGGAGAGGTAGATGAGTTCTCTGGAAGCACAACGGCGTGGGGGCGGTGGTGGTGAACTAATCCTACAGGGCTTTGCCTAAGCACCGCAGAACTAATCTAGAGGAGAAACTAATCTAGGGAAGAAGAGGGCAGCACGTGGCAATTAGGGTTAGCTATTCCCACTAAATCCTTTAGTATATATAGGAGGGAGGGAGGAGAAGAGGCAGCCTCAAACCCTCAAGGTTTGGTCAAAATTGGAGGTGGAGGAGTCCTACTCCAATCCTATTAGGAGTAGGATTCCTCCTTTCCACTTGGAAACTCTTTCCACCTCTCCACCTTTTGGGTTTTTCCCACCCCTAGCCAAATGAGCCTTAGTGGGGGCTTAATACAGCCCACCAGGGGATGGTTTGACTCCTCCCACAGCCCATGAGGTCCTTTGGGTCAAGACACCCCTCCCGATGGTCCCTCGGCACCCTCCCGACACTCTCGATACACTACCGATGAGCCCGAAACTTTTCCGATGACCAAAACAGGATTTCATATATATCAATCTTTACCTCCGGACCATTCCGGAGCTCCTCGTGACGTCCGGGATCTCATCCGGGACTTCGAACAACCTTAGGTCACCACCGTACATAACTCTATGCTACCAAAACATCACCGAACCTTAAGTGTGCAGACCCTACGGGTTCGAGAACTATGTAGACATGACCGAGACACCTCTACGGCCAATAACCAATAGCGGGACCTGGATGCCCATATTGGTTCCTACATATTCTACGAAGATCTCTATCGGTTGAACCTCTATGTCAAGGATTCAATTAATCCCGTATGTCATTCCCTTTCATCTTCGGTATGTTACTTGCCCGAGATTCGATCGTCGGTATCTCCATACCTAGTTCAATCTCGTTACCGGAAAGTCTCTTTACTAGTTCCGTAATACAAGATCCCATGGATAACACTTAGTCACATTGCTTGCAAGGCTTATTGTGATGTTGTACTACCGAGTGGGCCCTGTGATACCTCTCCGTCACATGGAGTAACAAATCCCAGTCTTGATCCATGCCAACCCAACAAACACCCTCGGAGATACCTGTAGAGCACCTTTATAGTCACCCAGTTACGTTGCGACGTTTGATACACACAAGGCACTCCTCCGGTGTCAGTGAGTTGCATGATCTCATGGTCGTAGGAACAGATACTTGACATGCAGAAAACAGTAGCAATAAACTGACACGATCATATGCTACGTTTATAGTTGGGTCTTGTCCATCACATCATTCTCCTAATGATGTGATCCCGTTATCAAATGACATCTCATGTCCATGGCTAGGAAACCTTAACCATCTTTGATCAACGAGCTAGTCAATTAGAGGCATACTAGGGACATGGTGTTGTCTATGTATCCACACATGTATCTGAGTTTCTGATCAATACAATTATAGCATGGATAATAAACGATTATCATGAACAAGGAAATATGATAATAACCAATTTATTATTGCCTCTAGGGCATATTTACAACAGTCTCCCACTTGCACTAGAGTCAATAATCTAGTTCACATCACTATGTGATTCGCATTGTTATGAATCTAACACCCAATGAGTTCTGGGGCTCGATCATGCTTTGCATGTGAGAGATGTCTCTTAGTCAACGGGTCTGCGATATTCAGATTCGTGTGTACTTTGCAAATCTCTATGTCATACTGTAAATACTGCTACCACACTTCACTTGGAACTATTCCAAATGGCTGCTCCACTATACGTATCTGGATTGCTACTAAGAGACATCCGGATCAGTGTTAAAGCTTGCATCGACGTAACTCTTTACGACGAACTCTTTATCACCTCCATAATTGAGAAACATTTCATTAATCCTTGGGTTAATAAGGATAATCTTAACCGCTGTCCAGTGATCCACTCCTGGATCACTCTTGTACCCCTTGACAGACTCATGGCAAGGCACACACACGTGCGGTACACAGCATGGCATATTATATAGAGCCTATGGCTAAGACATAGGTAACGACATTCGTCCTTTCTCTTTCTTCTGCCGTGATCTAGTTTGAGTCTCACTCAACTTCACACCTTACAAATCAGGCAAGAGCTCTTTCTTTAACTGATCCATTTTGAACTATTTCAAAATGTTGTCAAGGTATGTACTCACTGAAAGTCTTATCAGACGTCTTGATCTATCTCTATAGATTGCTATGCCCAACAATTAAGTAGATTTATTCAGGTCTTCCTTTGAAAAACTCTTTTCAAACAACCCTTTATGCTTTCCAGAAATTCTACATCATTTTCAATCAACAATATGTCATCCACATATGCTTATCAGAAACTCTATAGTGCTCCCACTCACTTTATTGTAAATACAAGTTTCTCATAAACTTTGTATAGACTCAAAAACTTTGAACACCTCATCAAAGTGTATATTCCAACTCCGAGATGCTTGCTTCAGTCCATAGAAGGATCACCGAAGCTTGCACACCTTTTAGCATCCTTAGGACTGACAAAACCTTCTGGTTGTATCTCATACAACCTTTCCTCAATGAAGGAAACGATGTTTTGTCATCCATCTACCAGATTTCATAATTGAAAAACCACAGCAACTGCTAACATAATTCCAACAGACTTTAGCATCGCTACGAGTGAGAAAGTCTCATCGCAGTCAACTCCTTGAACTTGTCAGAAACTTCTTTGCGACAAGTCGAGCTTTATAAATGGTGACATTTACCATTAGTGTCTCTCTTCATCTTAAAGGTCCATTTGTACCCAACGACCTGCCGTCCAATGGGCAAGTCTACCAAAGTCTATACTTGGTTTTCATACATGGATCCTTTCTCGGATGTCCTGGCCTCTAACCATTTGTCAGAATCCGGGCCCATCACCGCTTCTCCATAGCTCGTAGGTTCATCGTTGTCCAACAACATGACCTATAAGATAGGGTTATCGTACCACTCAGGAGCAGTACGTGTCCGTGTTGACCTACAAGGTTCGATAGTAACTTGATCTGAAGTTTCATGATCATCATCATTAACTTCCTCTTCAACAAACGTAGGCTCCACGGAAACATCTTTCTACGTTGCACTAATCTCTGGTTGAAACAAAGGTTCAACAACCTCATCAAGTTTTATCTTCCTCCCACTCAATTGTTTCGAGAGAAACTCTTTCTCGAGAAAGGACCCGTTTTAGCAACAAACACTTTGCACTCGGATCTGAGATATAAGGTATACCGAACTGTTCTTAGGGTATTCTATGAAGATGCATTTGTCCGCTTTGGGTTCGAGCTCATTAGGTGAAAAACTTTTTCACATAAGCGTCGCGGCCCCAAACATTAATAAATGATAGCTTAGGTTTCTGCCAAACCAAAATTCATACGGTGTCATCTCAACGGACTTAGATGGTGCCCCTTTTAAAGTGAATGTAGTTGTCTCTAATGCATAACCCCAATACTATAGTGGCAAATCGATAAGAGACATCATAGTTCGTACCATATCCAATAGAGCACGACTACGACGTTCAGACACACCATCACACTATGGTGTTACAGGTGGCGTGAGTTGTGAAATAACTTTCACATTGTCTAAAGTTGTATGCCAAACTCGTAACTTAGATATTCACCTCCATGATCATATCGTAGACATTTTTATCTTCTTGTCACGGTGATCTTAAACTTCACTCTGAATTTGTTTGAACTTTTCAAATGTTTCAGACTTGTGTTTCATTAAGTAAATATACTCATATATACTCAAATCATCAGTGAAGGTAAGAAAATAACGATATCCACTGCACGCTGCAACACTCATTGGACCGCATACATCAACATGCATTATTTCCAATAAGTTACTAACCTGCTCCATCTTACCGAAAACGGGGTTTTTAGTCATCTTGCCCATGAGGCATGGTCCGCATGTATCAACCGATTCAAAATCGAATGAGTCCAAAGATCCATCAGCATGGAGTTTCTTCATGCTATTTATACCAATATGACATTTAGTGTCAGTGCCACAAGTATGTGGTACTATCATTATTAACTTTGTATCTTTTGGCATCAATGTTATGAACATGTGTATTACTACAATCAAGATTCAACAAACCATTCTCATTGGGTGCATGACCATTGAAGGTATTATTCATGTAAACAGAATAACCATTATTCTCTAACTTAAATGAATAATTGTGTTGCAATAAACATGATCTAATCATGTTCATGCTTAACGCAAACACCAAATAACATTTATTTAGCTTTGTCACTAATCCCGAAGGTAGAGAGAGAGCGTGCGATGTTGATCACATCAACATTGGAGACATTTCCAACACAAATCGTCACCTCACCCTTAGCTAGTCTCTGTTTATTCCGTAGCTTTTATTTCGAGTTACTAACATTTAGCAACCGAATCGGTATCCAATACCCAGGTGCTACTAGGAGTACTAGCACGGTACACATCAATAACACGTATATAAAATAAACTTTTGTCGACGTTGCCAGCCTTCTTATCTACCAAGTATCTAGGGTTGTTCCGCTTCAGCGACCGCTCTCCTCATAATAGAAGCACTTAGTCTCAGGTTTGGGTTCAACTTTGGGTTTCTTCACTGGAGTAGCAACTGACTTGCCATCCATGAAGTTTCCCTCCTTGCCCTTGCCCTTCTCGAAACTAGTGGTTTTACTAACCATCAACACTTGATGCTCCTTCTTGATTTCTACCTTTGCGGTGTCAAACATCGCGAATAGCTCAGGGATCATCATTTCCATCAGTGGCATAATTATAGTTCAGCACGAAGTTCTAGTAGCTTAGTGATAGTGACTTGGAGAACTATATCAATCACTATCTTATCTAGAAGATAAACTCCCACTCGATTCAAGCGATTGTAGCACCAGGACAATCTGAGCACCTGCACAACGATTGAGCTATTCTCCTTCATCTTGCAGGCAAAGAATCTTGTCGGAGATCTCATTCTCACAACACGGGCACGAGTCTGAGATCCCAATTTTAGCTCTTAGAACATCTCATATGTTCCGTGACCTTCAAAACGTTTTGGAGCCTCAATTCTAAGCAGTAATGCATCACGCACTGAACTATCAAGTAGTCATCAGAACGTGTCTGTCAGATGTTCACAACATCTACAAACGACGCTAGAGGGGGTGGCGCACTGAGCGGTGCACTAAGGACATAAGCCTTCTGTGCAGCAATGAGGACAATCCTCAGATCACGGACCCAGTCCGCAATATTGCTACCATCATCTTTCAACTGTATTTCTCTAGGAACATATAAAAATTCAAGGGAGCCACAATGTGAGCTAGTAATGTACAACATAATTTGCAAAGACACTACTGACTATGTTCATGATAATGAGTTTAATTAATCATATTAGCGAAGAACTCCCACTCAAATTGACATCCCTCTGGTCATTCGAGTGATACATGATCCAAATTCACCAACTCAAGTCCGATCATCACGTGAGTTGAGGTGGTTTCAATGGTGAACATCATCATGTTAATCATATCTACTATATGACTCATGCTCGACCTTTCGGTCTCTTGTGTTCCGAGGCCATGTCTGTACATGCTAGGCTCGTCAAGTTTAACCCTAGTGTTCCGTATGTGCAACACTGGCTTGCACCCATTTTATGTGAGCGTAGAGTCTATCACACCCGATAATCACGTGGTGTCTCGGCACGACGAACTTTCACAACGGTGCACACTCGGGGAGAACACAATTTATCTTGAAATTTTAGTGAGGGATCATCTTATAATGCTACCGTCGTCCTAAGCAAAAAAAGGTGCATAAAAAGGATTAACATCACATGCAAATTATAAGTGACATGATATGGCTATGAACTTGTGCTTTTGATCTCCATCCTTAAAGCACCGACATGATCTCCATCGTCACCGGCATGACACCATGATCTCCATCATCTTGATCTCCATCAACGTGTTGCCATCGGGGTTGTCGCACCCACCATGCTTCTACTACTATTGCCACCGTTTAGCGATAAAGTAAAGCATTACATAGCGCTTACTGATTGAAACGCATGTCATACAATAATTAAAGACAACCATATGGCTCCTGCCAGTTGCCGTACTCATTGACATGAAAGTCATGATATTCTATACAACACATGATTATTTCATACATCACATATATGTCATCATGTAATTGGCCATATCACATCACAACATACCCTGCAAAAACAAGTTAGTCGTCCTCTAATTGTTGTTGCATGTTTTATGTGGCTGCTACGGGTATCTAGCAAGAACAATTCTCACCTACGCAAAACCACAACGGTGATACATAAATTGCTTTTCAACCTTCTCAAGGACCGCCTTTGTCGAATCCGATCCAACTAAAGTAGGAGAAACAAAAACCCGACAGCCATCTTTGTGCAACGAAGTTACATGTCAGTCGATGGAACCGGTCTCTCGTAAGCGTACGAATAATGTTGGTCCAGGCCGCTTCATGCCACAATACCGCTAAACTAAAACACGACCAAGGGAGGAAGAAATCTAAGCATCAACGCCCACAAACTCTTTGTGTTCTACTCGAGATCTCATCTACACATAGACCTAGCTCTGATACCACTGTTGAGGAACGCTGCATGGGAAACCAAAATTTTCCTAAGCACACGCAAGATCTATCCATGATGATGAGCATCTACGAGAGGAAGAGTGAATCTACATACCCTTGTAGATCGCTAAGCGGAAAGCATTAAGAAACGCGGTTGATGTAGTCGAACGTCTATGCGATCCAAATCGTCGAGCGTCCCGCGTTCCCATCACGATCCATCTCGTGATCCAATCACGATCCATCCCACGATCCCATCACGATCCGTCCCGCGATCCAATCACAATCGTCTCGCGATCTTGATCACGGTCCTTCCGATCTAGCGCCGAATGGACGACACCTTCGCGTTCAGCACACGTACAACTCGATAGCGATCTCCACCTTCTTGATCCAGCAAGAGGGAGCAGAGAGGTAGATGAGTTCTCCGGTAGCACAACAGTGTGGAGGCGGTGGTGGTGAACTAATCCTGCAGGGCTTCGCCTAAGCACCGCATAACTAATCTAGAGAAGAAACTGATCTAGAGAAGAAGAGGGCAACACGTGGCAATTAGGGTTAGCTCTTCCCTCTAAATCCTCTCGTATATATAGGAGGGAGGGAGGGCAAGAAGCAACCTCAAACCCTAAAGGTTTGGTCAAAATTGGAGGTGGAGGAGTCCTACTCCAATCCTATTAGGAGTAGGATTCCTCCTTTCCACTTGGAACTCCACCTTTTGGGGTTTTCCCACCCCTAGCCACATGGCCTTAGTGGGGGCTTAGTCCAGCCCACCAGGGGCTGGTTTGACTCCTCCCACAGCCCATGAGGTCCTTTGGGTCGAGACACCCCTCCCGATGGTCCCACGGCACCCTCCCGGCACTCCCGATACACTACCGATGAGCCCGAAACTTTTCCGACAACCAAAACAAGACTTCCTATATATCAATCTTTACCTTCAGACCATTCCGGAGCTCCTCATGACGTCCGGGATCTCATTCGAGACTCCAAACAACCTTCGGTCACCACCATACATAACTCTATGCTACCGAAACATCACCGAACCTTAAGTGTGTAGACCCTGCGGGTTCGAGAACTATGTAGACATGACCGAGACACCTCTACAACCAATAACCAATAGCGGGACATGGATGCCCATATTGTTTCCTACATATTCTACGAAGATCTTTGTCGGTCGAACCTCTATGTCAAGGATTCAATTAATCCCGTATGCCGTTCCCTTTGCTCTTCGGTATGTTACTTACCTGAGATTCAATCGCCGGTATCTCCATACCTAGTTCAATCTCGTTACCGGAAAGTCTCTTTACTCGTTCCATAATACAAGATCCCATGGCTAAGACTTAGTCACATTGCTTGCAAGGCTTATTGTGATGTTGTATTACCGAGTGGGCCCTGAGATACCTCTCCATCACATGGAGTAACAAATCCCAGTCTTGATCCATGTCAACCCAATAGACACCCTCGAAGATACCTGTAGAGCACCTTTATAGTCACCCAGTTACATTGCGACGTTTGATACACACAAGGCACTCCTCCGGTGTCATTGAGTTGCATGATCTCATGGTCATAGGAACAGATACTTGACATGCAGAAAACAGTAGCAATAAACTGACACGATCATATGTTACGTTTATAGTTGGGTCTTGTCCATCACATCGTTCTCCTAATGATGTAATCCCGTTATCAAATGACATCTCATGTCCATGGCTAGGAAACCTTAACCATCTTTGATCAACGAGCTAGTCAATTAGAGGCATACTAGGGACATGGTGTTGTCTATGTATCCACACATGTATGTGAGTTTCCGACCAATACAATTATAACATGGATAATAAATGATTATCATGAACAAGGAAATATGATAATAACCAATTTATTATCGCCTCTAGGGCATATTTCCAACAAGCGGTGCCAAAGAAGAGCAGCGGCCACTGTCTGACGGTGGTGGCAGCGACTTGGTCAGGAGTGCGGCGGCGCTGCTGAAGTAGGCGAGAAACAACCTGACAACATGATGAAGACCGGTGCGGATGGTGGCGTTCCCGTGTCGAGGGAGGCGTCGCGACGCATACCACGCGAAGTCAATCCGTGGGGATGACAGAGTGGAGACCTCGGGGCGGCGGCGTGGACCGTGTGCCATGGCGTTATAGCCTGAAGGGATAGGGCAGCGGCAGGCCACAAGTCGATGCATCCACGGGGATGGCCTCGAGCAGCGGTGGGGACCTCGTGTCGCGGCATTTCGACCCGAAGGGGCGACGCAGCGGCAACATGCAAGTCGGTGCAGTCGTGGAGAGAACCATGGGTCGGCGGCGCTGCCGCCCGACGGGGCGACGCGACGACAACACGCAAGTCGGTGCAGCCGCGGAGAGAACCACGGGGTGGCGGCGCTGCCGCCCGATGGGGCGACGCGGTGGCAGTCCGTTGCTTAATCGATGGAGGGCCGCGCTATACTCGGGGATGGCGTGCACAAGACTTGTGGAGGCACGTGCAACCGACTGATCAGGTCAGTCGCACAACACAGATGGACCATATCGCGACAGGCGGGTGATCAATCCAATCGCACATGAGGTAAGGGGCACTGCCCGGTAATGATGATGGTGTCATGGACGGTGAAGCGGAGCGGTCGAGCAGACCAAGGCGATGACAACCAACGGGAAGTGGCATGCCGGAGGAGGCCAGGGAGCCCGAGGCAGCCGACAGACAGCAGGCCCGACACAACCGGCAAGAGGGCTGACAAGCGGACGCAGCCGACAGCTGGCAACAGGCAAGCCCGAGGCAGCCGACGAGCTGGCAACCGGTAGGCCGGCAGGGCGATCCCGAGGCAGTTGGCGGGCCTGGTGCAACTGGCGATTCCGAGGCAGACGGCGAGCAGCGGTGGATAGGTTATGCAGGAATCATGTTCGGAACGGGGCTACAAGGGCCGGCGTTGAGCGACAGGCGGGAAGAAGCGCGGCGCCGAGGCCGGTTGTCGTGCCGATGTCGAAGTAGAGGCGCGGGGTCAACGGACGACGCAAACCGATTTTAGATCGAAAAACCAAAAAGAAACGCGATCGAGACGACCAGCGAGAGAGAAAACCCGAATGAAGTGATCGGGAAAAAAAGACTCTATAGGACAGCCGATCAACACGACCAGTAGATGAACCCTAGGTACGGGCGGCGCGGCCCCCGACGGTGGTCATGGAGGCTGACCGCCCCGGGGACAGCGTGCGGGGTGGAAGCGGCTGGCGGCGGCTAGGGTTGGATCGGATAGGATGATACCATGTAGAAGGAAATAAAGAAGGGATTGGTGGAATCGATAGATGTTATATTAAGCCTCACGAACGAGTATATATAGAAATATAGACTTGAATAGCAAGAAGTTTTTCCCAAGGATAAGATAGAAAACGGATTATAAATTCTACACTACCAAATACATATACATCAAATATATATCCAACAAAAAGAACAGGACCGGGAAGCAGTTGAGATCCGAACTGAAATGACAGGAGATCTTTCTTAAGATCAGTTGCTTACAGCTATAAAACCTCTCTGTGCTGCAGGACAGCGATTTTCTTTTCTGCAGGGAATATTGCATGGCAGTTTCCTTTAAAAGGGTGGCGGGAAAAGTGGAGCCATGGGTGAAAGGCAAAATATTCACCATATATTCTCATAAATCATGACGGTGCAACACTGAGAGGGATGACGAAATTCACAGTTTCACACATAGATACAGAACACTGAATGCACATCAACTAAGGTTCTTTCGATATCTGCCGGCAAGAAAACAAACCAAAATCTTTCGCTGTCGGATCCCATGCATGATCAGAATGGTCTTCCCTAGGCTCGAGCTTAGATTTCTAAATGCATTTATAAAATCGACTCATGGGTGGAAGGCAAAATATTCACCATATATTCTCATAAATCGTAACAGAGCGGCAACGAGAGGGATGATGAATTCACAGTTTCACACATAGTTACATGACAATGGATGCACATCACATAAGATTCTTCTGAGATCTCCCGGCAAAAAAAAATAAAAAATCTCTATCGGTTTCCATGCATGATCAGAATGTTCTTTCCTAGGCGTGAACTTATATTTCTAAGCGCATTTATAGATGGACTCATTATACAAAACAAATCCCCCAAGAAATAGTTATAGTTCAATAAACCAAAACAATATCTCAAAAATAACAGGAGCTAGAAGGGAACTCTGAGAGCTTATTCTATACAGGTCTGGGCTCACCTGTCATTTTTTTTGTTTGAACCGTAAAACTGTAAAAAATTGTTCAACAATAATTTTCTCATTAATTATAGTATGAATAAGTACAATATTTACAAAAACCAGAAACAAAATACACTTATATCAGAACTATCCAAGTCCTGCTCTAGGGAACATGTTCTTAAGTGATTGATCTGAAACTCCTTGATGCCTGGATCATAGATGTGCACCAATTCATTCCTTCAGAATGCTCAAATACTTTTCTTTGATTCTGTGCTGCTGTAAGGTAAGGGTCTTTGAGAGCTCACCTGTCAGTTCAGTTTTACACAATATATAAAGACCTACTCCCTCTGTAAAATATGTAGCATGATTTTGCAGTTTAAATTAAACTGTAAAAGCGTCTTACATTTGTGTACAGAGGGAGTCTTTCTCGAGAAAACTTTGTTACTAAGAATTTTCTATTTCGTATCCAACTATTGTGTGTGAAATAGATGAGCTGGGTAAGAGAGTTATATTCGAATTCATACATGCACCGATGTACGAATTCAGTTATGAATTTGATCAGCCTTACATCATTTGACCACGAAGCGGGTTGCAAGGGATAATCTGGTAAATCCCAGTTACCCTTAAAAAAAAATCTGGTATAGCCCCTTATACGCACTAAATTTTTCATCGATTTTTTAAGGTGAGTTTAAGTCTTCATGTTTATTTTGCACCAAAAGTCATAACCTTTGCTAAGAAAACAACCTTGCTAAGAAAACGTACGGAAGACCACATGACACGAGAATTTAACAAGCTGAATTAACAGTAGTCGAAAAATCATCGTTAACTCCAATCAGCATGGATGCACCTAGTGTTGCAGCTTTGTTTTGGTAATTTTAGAAAGTTGTGGGGAAATGTAATATTTTAATCAACATTAAAGTGCAGGTGATAAGGCTCCCCTAAAAAAGGATGCAAGTGATAAGGTTGATCATTTATGATACCACCAAGACAAATTCTAGCAAAGTATCAAGAATATGGTCATGAACATGATAGGCAGAAAGTAGGCGGTCTTCAAGGAGAGGTCTCCAGATGGTCAATCCAATGATCTACCCCTAGCTAGCAGTAGCCAGTATTTCTATATGTGGATTGGTAATATCTAAAAGGGCATGTGGGAATAGAACCGTATGCAACTATTCGCTCCATTTACAGGCTTCCCCCCAAAAGTGGGATATTGCAAGATTATATTCTCCTTTGTATGGACAATGTGGCCACAAGATCTAGGGTCTCTCCACAGTACTGACTCTAGCTGAGTACAACTATATTAGCGCAATGGGGACCTCTTAAACAAGAATGCCCACACCAAGGGGGGACAGCGCAATATTGTGTGCATTGCATAGAGTAGTAGTAGCTTTATTTGTCTGTTCTACACGCTTCTTAAATGTTCGAATTAGCCATGCAGCAAATAGGTACCGAAGCTACTCCCCCTTGTGTGCTAGAAAACATTTGTACAGGCTTGGTGTAACGAAGCTTCTTCAAAACCGAAAATCCAACTCTAAGCTCGGACTCAGCTGTTTCCGCTAAACGAAAAAATAAAATAAGATATTTTTTTGTTTGTGATTCAGACGCCACTACGTCTTTTAGCTATTTTCCTAACACAAATACAACTATTTTCCTAACACTTATAAAACTTCAATAAAAAAATGGTTTGAGTGGATGAGAAGTAAACAAATCCAATGAATATACATCAGATTCTTAGAACCGACGACTTAGCAAAGGAATTAGTTCTTTTTCCCCTTGAAATAAGTGTTAGGAAACTAGCTGTATATGTGTTAAGAGTGTTTCATAACAAAAAAAAACATGCTTTAGGGCTCGCCAAACAACAAAAGCTTGCTCTCCGAGCAAGCAAAGGGAAAAGTGGTGTTAGGGAGAACATTGGGAAGCCAAAGTCCCGACGTTATCCCCCCGAGCCGCTCTCGCGAGCGGACGGGGGATCCCACGACCACCGCCCTCAAACCCTCCCCTCCGGCTGCCCCTTCCCCACCGCCGCCGGGCAAAGCCCAGCCGGCGCAGGTGGCGGCGGGGCCGCCCCTTTCCTTTCTGAGCGGATCCCCTAGCCGACGTGGGACGGTTGTCCGTCGGAGGTGTTGGGCTACGGTGTGGCTCACCGGCGCAGCGCCGAACATGCGCAGGCGCTGCGGTGGCGCGACCTCTGCCTGTTGCTTGGTGGCGGTGCAGCGGCTGCTAGCGAAGCGGTCCAAGGCGGTGACGAGGCTTCTTCGCCGGGTGGTTTTGCAAGCGATGGCCCGGTCAGATCCGGCCGGATCTGATGTTGTTGGCCTGTCTAGCAGCGAGGGCTAAGGCCAGCAGGGGCCTCGTTTGGCGGTGCTGGTGGCGTGGCAGCGGCGGCGGTGGTGTGTGCGCGTCCTGGCTTCTAGTCGGGTTCTTCCCCAACATCTAGACGACGGCGTGCGGCGCGGGAAGGCTGCCCTTGGGCCCATCCCTGGCAATGGGGGCAGCAGATCTACCCCCTTTTTCAGCGGATGACGGGCTGTCAGTGGTCTCTCGGTGGTCGGCGCAAGTACCCATGTTGGGGCAAAGCAGGGTGCTTCGAGGGTAAGCCCGGTAGGAGGGATGGGGGCTCTGACGTGGTCGAGCCGCCCATCGCTGGCATAGGGGGTGCCGGTCGTGGCCGTGTGCCACTCCTTCCCCTTCCCACTTCCCCGACATGGTTCTTTTTGGTTGCTTTCCTACCGGTGCTTGAGGCGGGAGGGTCGCTGTCGGTTCCGGCGGTGGTTGGGATTGGCGGAGCTGTCCAAAGCCATCCCCTTTGATGGTCTCGGGGTGGTCTAGATGTAGGGTGACGGCCCTAGCGGTGGGAGACGTGCTGGTCTTGGGCAGATTGCGCGGCTCGGATGCGGGCAAGCAGACATGGCTGCTTGGGTGGCATGGATGCGGGTGGTTGGCGGAGCGGGGGTTCATCGAAGGGGCCGAAGCATCGGGGTACATCACTTGCCTAGTATTTGGACTGGCCGACGTCGGCGGCGACCGCGGTCGTCGTTTCCTCCTTGCAGGCACCATCGCGGTGCTCCCTCTCCCTTCGTATTGCTCCGGGTGAAAACTTGATCCGCAAGATGAGACGGTGGCGTCTTGTGGTCGTGCCCTTCTTGGAGGCACTGTTTTGGAGTCCCTGCTCTGACATTGGTTGTCTCGCCCTCCTCGGTTGATCGCACTTGTGGTGGTCTCCGCCGGCTCAAAGTGGTTCTTCTTTGCTCATCTGTAATGTGCTTTGTAGTTGTTGGGATGGTGTGTCGGTGCCCGGCACCCTTGTATCTTGCCTTGGGTGTGTGTCTTGCGGTGTGGACGTGTGTTTGTATCGCTGATCTCGGATGTAGCGATGTTGGTTGCTTTATAATATAAGGCGGGAGGGAACCCGTTTTCGTCAAAAGTGGTGTTATGTCATCTTCAATGTAGACTCTCAAATCACTTGCAACCGTCTAGTTTGAATGTGTTTTGCCATCCAAAATTGACTTGCATCGGTCCGTGGGTCGGTCCAGACGCAATTTTTCTTGTAAACTCGAGACAAACTCGGGGTGGAGTTTGTGGGCGTCTGGCCCGTTGCCACGCCTGCTTCTGACTAACATGGCCCACCCAAAATCCTTCACCCATCCCCTCGTGCATTCTTGCCCGTCGCTAGCTGCCCGCATTTATACTGCTGTAGATTGGCCGCTCCGCATTGACGTCGATGCAGAACGGACGAGACCTCTCACTGACAACGGCATTGATGCAACGCGACCATCGAGAGCACTTCCCGCGATGTGTCCCAAGTGTTCGTGCCTATCCAAGGGCGGGAATAAGTTTATTGACCCAGGCGGGACGAATATCTACCACGCACGTTCAAAGTACGTCTGCCCGTATGCCGCCATTAAGCAGGCTCGTCGACGGAGGAACCAACTCCAGCGCTGCACATTGACGCACCCATGCACTTTGCCTCATCGGAATCTGCTATTTAAAGGTGGCCACACCCGAGTAACTCCACATTGCACCATATCAGCTCCACATTCTCCTCCCTTGTACTACATCATCCATGACCGCAAGCTCTACCGCGCGCTTTGTGAGAGATCCTGTCATGGAGCAAAAGCACGAGATGGCCGCCCATGCTGTCGTCGTGTCTGGCCAATCGAGCACGGCATGCCGACTAGCTCCCCAAGATCTCCGACAATGATCCTATGATGGAGATGGGCTCAAACAATGATAACGCGTCGGGCGCCGCACTTGTGCTTGCTGACCTAACCATGAAGTAGGTCAAGGCGCACTTCGACGCCATCATGGTGAAAGACGAGTAGCCTATGCCGACTCCTAGGCGCAAGAGGAGTGGTAGTACAACTTGTTTCTCCTCTAGCAGCATCGGATGGAGGAGGGTCAAATCTACGACGAACGCACAAGTGAGGAGGTCATGGCTGCCATGGTCGCGGCGAACCCAAACTTCGTTGCGGATCAGCGGGCACTCTACAAGGTCACACATGCTCAACGCACCGCTCGCAACGCACAACTGATGTAGCCAGCAGATGCGGCAGCTCACGCGATGACAATAGAGGCGTTTGAGGACAAGAACACCGCCAGCTGCCCGTCCTACGCACCATTGACCAACTTCCAAGGGTGCATGTGACAGGTGGAGAATGAGGGACCGTCCATGTCTATCATCGATCTCATGCCCACCGACACCGACGACAGACAAGTTGCGGACTCCTCCGAGGATGAGTAGAGCATGGGACTGGGAGGCGGCAGGGCCTTGTGTCCCATGTGGGTCGGTCCGTCTTGCATCCTATTCTTCCTCGTGGGAGACTACATCTTCACTTCACAGGCCTTCAATCCCACCGACGCTCATTGAGACGGAAGATGGAGGACGTGGTCACTGATGCGGAATACAAAGAAAGCGGAAGCTAGGTGTTGGGGAACATCGCATGGGAAACAAAAAATTTCCTACGCTCACGCAAGACCTATCCATGGTAATGAGCATCTACGAGAGGGAGAGTGAATCTACATACCCTTGTAGATCGCTAAGCGGGAAGCGTTCAGAAACGCGGTTGGTGTAGTCGAACGTCTTCGGGATCCAAATCGCCGAGCATCCCGCGATCCAATCACGATCCGTGCCGATCAAGCACCGATGGACGGCACCTCCGCGTTCAGCACACATACAGCTTGATGACGATTTCCGCCTTCTTGATCCATCAAGAGGGAGCGGAGAGGTAGACGAGTTCTCCGGCAGCGTGATGGCGCCGCGACGATGGTGGTGGAGCAATTCTGGCAGGGCTTCGCCTAACACTGCAGAAAACCGATCTAGAGGAGAAACTATGCACTAGAGGAACGGGTAGCACGTGGCTGAAAATCTAGTGCAAAAACCCTAAAACCTCTAGTATATATAAGAGGAAGAGAGGAGGAGGCTTGGCCCAAGGGCCAAGCCATCTAGACTTTGGCCGAACCAAGAGGAGAGGAGGATTCCTCCTCCAATCCTAGTAGGACTAGGACTCCTCCTTATTTTGGCCTTTTTGCCTTTTTCCACCTTTTTCTCTTTGGGCTTTTCTTCCCAGCCGCATGGGCCTCATGTGGGACTTCCACCAGCCCACTAAGGGCTGGTATTCACTCACTCACAGCCCATGTAGCCTCTTGGGTCGAAATACCCCTCCCGATGGTCTCCCGGTACACTACCGGCACTCCCGGTACACTACCGATGAGCCCGAAACTTTTCCGGAGACCAAAATAGGATTTCCTATATATCAATCTTTACCTCCAAACCATTTTGTAGCTCCTCGTAATGTCCGAGATCTCATTCGGGACTCCGAACAACCTTCGGTCACCACCATGCATAACTCTATACTACCGAAGCATCACCAAACCTTAAGTGTGCAGACCTTGCGGGTTCGAGAACTATGTAGACATGACCGAGACACCTCTACGGTCAATAACCAATAGCGGGACCTAGATGCCCATATTGGTTCCTACATATTCTATGAAGATCTTTATCGGTCGAACCTCTATCTCAAGGATTCAGTTAATCCCGTATGATGTTCCCTTTGTTCTTCGGTATGTTACTTGCCCGAGATTCGATCGTCGGTATCTCCATACCTAGTTCAACCTCATTACCGGCAAGTCTCTTTACTCGTTCCGTAATACAAGATCCCATGACTAACACTTAGTCACATTACTTGCAAGGCTTATTGTGATGTTGTATTACCGAGTGGGCCCTGAGATACCTCTCCGTCACACGGAGTAACAAATCCCAGTCTTGATCCATGCCAACCCAACAGACACCCTCGGAGATACCTGTAGAGCACCTTTATAGTCACCCAGTTACGTTGCGACGTTTGATACACACCAGGCACTCTTCTGGTGTCCGTGAGTTGCATGATCTCATGGTCATAGGAACATATACTTGACATGCAGAAAACAGTAGCAATAAACTGACACGATCATATGCTACGTTTGTAGGTTGGGTCTTGTCCATCACATCATTCTCCTAATGATGTGACCCCGTTATCAAATGACATCACATGTCAATATCTAGGAAACCTTGACCATCTTTGACCAACGAGCTAGTTCACTAGAGGCATACTAGGGACAAAGTGTTGTCTATTTACCCACTCATGTAATGTGTTTCCAATCAATACAATTATAGCATGGATAATAAACGATTATCATGAACAAGGAAATATAATAATAAACACTTTATTTATTGCCTCTAGGGCATATTTCCAACAGTCTCCCACTTGCACTAGAGTCAATAATCTAGTTCACATCACTATGTGATTTACATTGTAATGAATCGAACACCCATGCAGTTCTGGTGTTGATCATGTTTAGCCCTTGGAAGAGGTTTAGTCAACGGGTCTGTAACATTCAGACCCGTGTGCACTTTGCAAATATTTATGTCATTTTCCTCGATGTAATCGCGGATGGAGTTGAAGCGTCGCTTTATGTGTCTCGTCCTCTTGTGAAACCTTGGTTCCTTGGCCAGAGCAATGGCACCAGTGTTGTCACAAAACAGGTTCGTTGGATTCAGTGCACCGGGCACTACTCCAAGATCTGTCATGAACTGCTTCATCTAGACACCTTCCTTCGCTGCCTCCGAGGCTGTGATGTACTCCGCTTCGCACGTAGAATCAGCTACCTCGCTTTGCTTGGAACTGCACCAGCTTACCGCTCCCCCGTTGAGAATAAATACATATCCGATTTGTGACTTAGAGTCATCCAGATCAGTGTCAAAGCTTGCGTCGACGTAACCCTTTACGACGAGCTCTTCATCACCTCCATAAGGGAGAAACATTTCCTTAGTCCTTTTCAGCTACTTAAGGATATTCTTGACCGCCGCCCAGTGCTCCATTCCAGGATCACTTTGAAACCTTCCGGCCATACTTATGGCAAGGCTGACATCGGGTCTTGTGCACATCATTGCATACATGATAGAGCCTATGGCTGAAGCATACGGAATGACACTCATCTTTTCTCTATCTTCTGCAGTCACTCGGCATTGAGTCTTACTCAACTTCACACCTTGTAACACAGGCAAGAACCCCTTCTTGGACTGATCCATTTTGAACTTCTTCAAAACTTTATCAAGGTATGTCCTCTGTGAAAGTGCTATTAAGCGTCTCGATCTATCTCTATAGATCTTAATGCCTAATATGAAAGCAGCTTCACCTAGGTCCTTCATTGAAAAACTCTTGTTCAAATATTCCTTCACGCTTTCCAGCATTTCTATATTGTTTCCAATCAGCAATATGTCATCCACATATAATATTAGAAATGCCATAGAGCTCCCACTCATTTTCTTGTAAATACAAGCTTCTCCATAAACTTGTATAAACCCAAATGCTTTGATCACCTCATCAAAGCACTTATTCCAACTCCGAGATGCTTGCACCAGCCCATAAATGGATCGCTGGAGTTTGCAAACTTTGTCAGCATTCTCTGGATCGACAAAACCTTCTGGTTGCATCATATACAACTCTTCCTCAAGGAAACTGTTGAGGAACGCTGTTTTGACATCCATTCTACCAAATTTCATAGTCGAAATAAGCAGTTATTGCCAACTTGATTCTGACAGACTTAAGCATCGCTACGGGTGAGAATGTCTCATCATAGTCAACTCCTTGAACTTGTGAAAAACTCTTTGCCATAAGTCGAGCTTTATAGACGGTAACATTACCGTCCGCGTCCGTCTTCTACTTAAAGATCCATTTGTTCTGAATGGCCTTTCGCCCTTGAGGTAATACTTCCAAAGTCCATACTTTGTTTTCATACATGGATCCCATCTCGGATTTCATGGCCTCTAACCATTTCTCAGAATCCGGGCCCATACCGCTCCTCCATAGCTCGTAGGTTCATTGTTGTCCAACAACATGACCTCCAAGACAGGGTTGTTGTACTACTCAGGAGCAATACGCGCCCTTGTCGACCTACGAGGTTCAATAGTAACTTGATCCGAAGCTTCATGATCATCATCATTAACTTCCTCTTCAACTGTCGTAGGCTCCACAGAAACATCTTTCTGCGCTGCGCTACTCTCTGGTTGAAGCAAAGGTTCAATAACCTCATCAAGCTCTATTTTCCTCCCACTCAATTCTTTTGAGAGAAACTCTTTCTCAAGAAATGCTCCGTTCTTAGCGATAAACACTTTGCCTTCGGATCTGAGATAGAAGGTATACCCGACTGTCTCTTTCGGGTATCCTATGAAGACACATGTCTCCGCTTTGGGTTCCAGCTTTTCAGGCTGAAGCTTTTTGACATAAGCATCCCATCCCCAAAATTTAAGAAACGACAACTTTGGCCTCTTGCCAAACCATAGTTCATATGGTGTCGTCTCAACGGATTTCGATGGTGCCCTATTTAAAGTGGATGCAGTTGTCTCTAATGCATAACCCCAAAACGATAGTGGCAAATCAGCAAAAGACATCATAGAATGCACCATATCTAATAAGGTTCGATTACGATGTTCAAACACACCATTACGCTGTGGTGTTCCAGGCGGTGTCAACTGTGAAACAATTCCACACTGTCTTAAGTGACTGCCAAACTCATAACTCAGATATTCACCTCCTCGATTAGATGGCAGAAATTTAATCTTCTTGTTACGATGATTCTCAACTTCACTTTGAAATTGCTTGAACTTTTCAAACGTTTCAGACTTGTGTTTCATTAAGTAAATATACCCATATCTACTTAAGTCATCAGTGAAGGTGAGAAAATAACGATATCCACCACGCGCTGTAACATTCATTGGACCGCACACATCAGTATGTATGATTTCCAATAAGTCATTTGCCCGTTCCATTATTCCAGAGAACGGCGTTTTAGTCATCTTGCCCATGAGGCATGGTTCACATGTGTCAAGTGATTCAAAATCAAGTGACTCCAAAAGTCCATCAGCATGGAGCTTACTCATGCGTTTTACACCAATATGACCTAAACGGCAGTGCCACAAGAAAGTGGTACTATCATTATCAACTCTACATCTTTTGGCATCAATGTTATGAACATGTGTATCATCACTATCAAGATTCAATATGAATAAACCCCTCACATTGGGTGCATGACCATAAAAGATATTACTCATATAAATAGAACAACCTTTATTCTCTGATTTAAATGAGTAACCGTCTCGCAATAAATAAGATCCAGATATAATGTTCATGCTTAAAGTAGGCACTAAATAACAATTATTCAGGTTCATCACTAATCCCGATGGTAATCGAAGAGAGAGCGTGCCGACGGCGATCACATCAACCTTGGAACCATTTCCCACGCGCATCGTCACTTCATCCTTCGCCAGCCTTAATCTATTCCATAGTTCCTGTTTTGAGTTGCAAATATGAGCAACCGAACTGGTATCAAATACCCAGGCACTACAACGAGAGCTAGTAAGGTACACATCAGTAACATGTATATCATATATACCTTGTTTGTTGTTGGCCGCCTTCTTGTCAGCTAGGTACTTGGGGTAGTTCTGCTTCTAGTGACCAGTTCCCTTGCAATGAAAGCACTCAGTTTCTGGCTTGGGTCCATGCTTGGGCTTCTTTACAGGAGTAGCAACTGCTTTGCCATCCTTCTTGGTTTTACCCTTCTTGCCCTTG
The DNA here is from genome assembly GCA_022496015.1 of Hordeum marinum. NCBI lineage: Eukaryota > Viridiplantae > Streptophyta > Magnoliopsida > Poales > Poaceae > Hordeum > Hordeum marinum. The sequence goes on along the minus strand of CM039678.1, from coordinate 415,769,175 downwards.
CCCTTTCCATTATTCTTGAAACTAGTGGTTTTATTGACCATCAACACTTGATGTTCTTTCTGGATTTCACACTCAGCGACTTTTAGCAACCCAAACAGCTCGGCGACTGACTTGTTCATCCCGTGCATGTTATAGTTCATCACAAAGCTCTTGTAACTAGGTGGCTGTGATTGAAGAACTCTGTTAGTGATCGCCTCTGGCGGAAGGGCAATTCCTAACTCCACTAGACGAGTCGAATACCCAGACATTCTGAGTATATGTTCACTGATAGACCCCTTCTCCTCCATCTTGCAAGCATAGAACTTATCGAAGGTCTCATACCTCTCGATTCGGGCATTCTTCTGAAAGATAAACTTCAACTCCTGGAACTTCTCATATGATCCATGACGTTCAAAATGTCTTTGAAGTCCCGGTTCTAAGCCATACAATATTGCACACTGAACTATTGAGTAATCTCCAGAACATGCCTCCCAAGCGTTCTTAACGTCTTCGGATGACATGTCTTTTGGTTGGTCACCAAGCGGTGCATCAAGGACATATGATTTCTAGGAAGCCGTGAGGATAATCCTCAGATTACGGGCCAAGTCAACAAAGTTACTTCCATCATCTTTCAACTTAGCTTTCTCTAGGAACACATTAAAATTCAGGGGTGCTACTACGCGAGCCATTGATCTACAACATAAATATGCAAAGGTTACTTAGACTATTGTTCAAGATAATGAGTTTAGTTAATCAAATTACTAAAGCTCCCACTCAAATTGACATCCCTCGGGTCATCTGAGTGTCACATGATCCAAATTCACCAACTCAAGTCCGATCATCACGTGAGTTGAGGTGGTTTCAATGGTGAACATCATCATGTTGATCATATCTACTATATGACTCATGTTCGACCTTTCAGTCTCTTGTGTATCGAGGCCATGTCTGTACATCCTAGGCTCGTCAAGTTTAACCCGAGTGTTTTGCATGTGCAACACTGGCTTGCACCCGTTGTATGTGAACGTAGAGTCTATCACACCCGATATCACGTGGTGTCTCGACACGACGAACTTTCGCAACGGTGCACACTCGGGGAGAACACAATTCACTTGAAATTTAATTGAGGGATCACCTTATAATGCTACCGTCGTCCTAAGAAAAACAAGGTACATAAAAGTATTAACATACATGCAAATCATAAGTGACATGATATGGCCAACTTGTGCTTTTGATCTCCATCTTGAAAGCACCGGCATGATCTCCATCGTCATTGGCACGACACCATGATCTCCATCATCTTGATCTCCATCAACGTGTCGCCATCGGGGTTGTCACGCCCATCATGCTTCTACTACTATTGCTACCATTTAGCGATAAGGTAAAGTATCACATAGTGCTTAATGATTGACACGTAGGTCATACAATAATTAAAGACAACCCTATGGCTCCTGCCGGTTTCCGTACTCATCGACATGCAAGTCGTGATATTCTATACAACACATGATCATCTCATACATCACATATATCACATCATGTAATTGGCCATATCACATCACAACATACCCTACAAAAACAAGTTAGACGTCCTCTAATTGTTGTTGCATGTTTTACGTGGCTGCTATGGGTATCTAGCAAGAACAATTCTCACCTATGCATAAACCACAACGGTGATACATAAGTTGCTTTTCAACCTTCTCAAGGACCGCCTTTGTCGAATCCGATCCAACCAAACTAGGAGAAACAGCCACCTGCCAGCCATCTTTTGCAACAAGTTGTAGTTGACGGAACTGGTCTCTCGTAAGCGTATGAGTAATGTTGGTCCGGGCCGCTTCATCGCACAATACCGCTGAACCAAACCACGACCAAGGGAGGAAGCAATCTAAGCATCAACACCCACAAACTCTTTGTGTTCTACTCGAGATCTCATCTACACATAGACCTAGCTCATGATGCCACTGTTGGCGAACGTCGCATGGAAAACAAAAAATTTCCTACGCTCACGCAAGACCTATCCATGGTAATGAGCATCTACGAGAGGGAGAGTGAATCTACATACCCTTGTAGATCGCTAAGCGAGAAGCGTTAAGAAACGCGGTTGGTGTAGTCGAACGTCTTCGCGATCCAAATCGCCGAGCGTCCCGCGATCCAATCACGATCCGTCCCGATCAAGCACCGAACTGACGGCACCTCCGTGTTCAGCACACGTATAGCTTGATGACGATCTCCACGTTCTTGATCCATCAAGAGGGAGCGGAGAGGTATACGAGTTCTCTGGCAGCATGACGGCACCGCGACGATGGTGGTGGAGCAATTCCGATAGGGCTTCGCCTAAGCACTGCAGAAAACCGATCTAGAGGAGAAACTATGCACTAGAGGAACGGGTAGCACGTGGCTGAAAATCTAGTGAAAAAACCCTAAAACCTTTAGTATATATAAGAGGAAGAGAGGAGGAGGCTTGGCCCAAGGGCCAAGCCATCCAGGCTTCGGCCGAACCAAGAGGAGAGGAGGATTCCTCCTCCAATCCTAGTAGGACTAGGACTCCTCCTTATTTTGGCCTTTTTGCCTTTTTCCACCTTTTTATCTTTGGGATTTTCTTTCCAGATGCATGGGACTTGTGTGGGACTTACACCAGCCCACTAAGGGCTGGTATTCACTCTCCCACAGCCCATGTAGCCTCTTGGATCGAAATAACCCTCCCGATGGTCTCCCGGTACACGACCGGCACTTCCGGTATACTACCGATGAGCCCGAAACCTTTCCGGAGACCAAAATAGGAATTCCTATATATCAATCTTTACCTCCGGACCATTTCGGAGATCCTCGTGACATCTGGGATCTCATCAGGGACTCCGAACAACCTTCGGTCACCACCATGCATAACTCTATACTACCGAAACGTCACCAAACCTTAAGTGTGCAGACCCTGCGGGTTTGAGAACTATGTAGACATGACCGAGACACCTCTACGGTCAATAAACAATAGAGGAACCTGGATGCCCATATTGGTTCCTACATATTCTACGAAGATCTTCATCGATCGAACCTCTATGTCAAGGATTCATTTAATCCCATGTTCCCTTTGTTCTTCGGTATGTTACTTGCCCGAGATTCGATCGTCGGTATCTCCATACCTAGTTCAACCTCGTTACCGGCAAGTCTCTTTACTCGTTCCGTAATACAAGATCCTATGACTAACACTTAGTCACATTGCTTGCAAGGCTTATTGTGATGTTGTATTACCGAGTGGGCCCTGAGATACCTCTCCGTCACACGGAGTAACAAATCCCAGTCTTGATCCATGCCAACCCAACAAACACCCTCGGAGATACCTGTAGAGCACCTTTATAGTCACCCAGTTACGTTGCGACATTTGATACACACAAGGCACTCTTCCGGTGTCCGTGAGTTGCATGATCTCATGGTCATAAGAACATATACTTGACATGTAGAAAAGAGTAGCAATAAACTGACAAGATCATATGCTACGTTTGTAGTTTGGGTGTTGTCCATCACATCATTCTCCTAATGATGTGATCCCGTTATCAAATGACATCACATGTCAATGGCTAGGAAACCTTGACCATCTTTAACCAACGGGCTAGTTCACTAGAGGCATACTAGGGACAAAGTGTTGTCTATTTACCCACACATGTAATTGTTTCCAATCAATACAATTATAGCATGGATAATAAACGATTATCATGAACAAGGAAATATAATAATAAACACTTTATTTATTGCCTCTAAGGCATATTTCCAACACTAGGCGCCAAGTAGGATATGTTTAAGTGCGCCCGCTTTTCTTTTAACGAAAAATGTCTGAATTTTAATGAGTGTGCTCATGTTTATATAAAAATCAGCCGGTTTGCATGAATTATCCTATATGTTTAAATCTGCTTTGAATTGTATGCGAATAGCGTTGAATGATTGGCTCCCGCATCCGTGTACACAGAATGGTCCTCCCACTAGTAGAAAACATGGCTTTCGTCACAGCTCGATCTACACATTAGTCCCGGTTCAACCGGGACTAATGTGAGCATTAGTCCCGGTTCGAGCGGCTAGGGCGCCGGTCGGGCATTAGTTCCGGTTCGTGCGGGACCTTTAGTACCAGTTGGAGACACCAACCGGGACTAAAGGGGCCGATACCCTTTAGTCATGGTTCATATCTCCAACCGGGACTAAAGGTGAAGCCTTTAGTCCCGGTTGGAGACACGAACCGGGACTAAAGGGGTTGGGGCTTTAGTCCCGGTTCGTATCTCCAACCGGGACTAAAGGTAGATCGAGCCGTGTAAACTTTTTAGCACATGCTATGTGGGTGAAATAATGATACCATGCCAAGTTTCAACCTTTTCAGAGTTCATTTGTAGTGCGTTTTCAATTTCAGGGTCATTTAGCTTAAAAATTAATAAATGCATGAAAAATAGCGAATGAAGTGGGAAATGACTGAAAATTGATGATGTGGCTTTGAATGGTGCATGTTGAACACACAGAAACTCTGGAGTTTAAATAAGTTTTAAAAAACGAAAAGCCTTTGTAACAGATGAGTTTTCGTCCAAAATCGTGATACTTCGAAAGGGATTGTCTAGTTTGTACACGAAATGCATCTAGTTTTTACCGTAAACCTCTCAACTTTTTAGCACATGCTATGTAGGTGAAATAATGATACCATGCCAAGTTTCAACCTTTTCAGAGTTCATTTGTAGTGCTTTTCAATTTCAGGATCATTTAGCTCAAAAAAATTAATAAATACATGAAAAATAGCGAATGAAGTGGGAAATGGTTGAAAATTGATGATGTGGCTTTGAATGGTGCATGTTGAACGCACAAAAACTCTAGAGTTTAAATAAGTTTTAAAAAACGAAATGTCTTTATAACAGATGAGTTTTCGTCCAAAACCCTCGTACTTCGAAAGGGATTTTCCAGTTTGTACACGAAGTGCATCTAGTTTTTACCGTAAGCCTCTCAACTTTTTAGCACATGCTATGTGGGTGAAATGATGATACCATGCCAAGTTTCAACCTTTTCAGAGTTCATTTGTAGTGCTTTTCAATTTCAGTGTCATTTAGCTCAAAAAATTAATAAATGTATGAAAAATAACGAATGAAATGGAAAGATTTGAAAATTGATAATGTGGCTTTGGATGGTGCATGTTGAACGCACAAAAAGTCTGGAGTTAAAACAAGATTAAAAAAAGTGTTATGAAAAAGTAAAACGGCTATAACTTTTGCATACGATGTCGAAAAAAGTGTTATGAAAAATAATTTTTTTAAATAAATGATGTCATATTTGGATTCCTCACGTTTCTCTGATAATAATGGATATATTATTTGTTGAATTTTAATTTACAGATTTAAAGATATTAATTATGTCATATTAAATGAATAAATTACAAAAAATGAATAAAATAATATTATTACTTATTTTATTTTCATTGAAATTCAATATTTTTAATAATTGTTTGGAATTCAAAAAATTAAATCATGTTACATCAAGACCTAAGGTTTAATAGAATTGATAGCTTACTATTGTCAAAAAAACAACAAGTGCAGACTTGGAAAGTAGGGGTGATAGAACTCAAAAGTTAAGCGTGTTTGGGTTGGAGCAAAGTTAGACGATTTGGAATGAGGGATGATTAAAGATTAAATTGTCAAATAATTCAAAGATTTGAAAATGAAAATAAAATAAAAAATATTTAAAAAAATACCTTTAGTACCGGTTGGAACTCCAACCGGGACTAAAGGTCCCGCTCTAGAAAACTGTCACGCGGAGCCTCTTTAGTCCCGCTTCGTAGTCCAACCGGAACTAAAAAGCCCGTTTTTTACTAGTGTCGTGTCCACGGACAAATGCCAAATATGCCCTTACTCGTTCGTGCGCAATCTTATTTTAGAAACATTGTTGTTCGATCAGTGCTTTCTTTTTTCCCCCTCAAACGTCCAGAAACTTCCAGTATGTACATCGTGGAGGTCCATCATCCGAAACTTCATCAGCGTGTAGGTGGGAACAAAATTCTGATATTCGAATCACGACCCGCAACTTTACAAATTGTCTGCAAACAAGGATATGAATGCATCCGGTATATGGTCGTCGTTACTTTACAAGTAGTTTGCACTTTGCAGGTGCCATATATCGTAAATATATTCGTACGTACCTGTTGGCACGTGGATGATGGTCCACGATCACACGCAGAATCGATGCCCTCGGATGGAGAAAACCTTTATTTGGACGGTGCGATATCGTTCTAGAGCAAAGATGCACTGGCTTGTTACAGTATCTATAGCCGGACCCTCAAACCCATCTTAATCGTCTGGTCAGCCGTTCGGTCATAAAAAATTAATCTAGACGGATCTTTCATACCCATTTCAAACGTCCGGATTGACTGGCATCCCTCATATCCATTTCAAATATGAGGACGATATGACGACTCGTGGACGCGGCCGGACACGCCGGTCAATCCATCATATAGGACGCGGCCTCACCCTAGACCATATTTTTATTTTCTTTATTCATTCTTTTCTTTCTGTCTTTTTTTCTCCACCAATTACGTACAAGTGACTGTACATATGAAAATAATATGAGAGGTGCGGCTGCGCGGACGAAAAAAAAAGGGTTCAAAACAGACATGCGCGATCGTGTCCGGTCATGTCCGCGGGTATTTGAGAGACCGGATTTGCATGTTCCGGCTGTAGATCTCTTTTTTTTTTCCCACACTTTCTTTGAAAATAAACTGGGAACATAGACTGGCCGTGCTTTTCGTGGTCGTGTGATCGATCGTCCGATCGCCGGCTGATCGACTCATATTCCCCCGCCCAGCCGGCGACGTGCATGCATGCATGGTGAGGTGAGTTGAGGACGTACGTGAGCTCCGCCGCTGCGTGCTGCACGGGTGCATGCATGCGCAATCACGCGGCTCCGGAGTCCAGAGTTCGGCGGGTGACGTTCGTTGCACCGGGCCTGAGTGAAGAATGGCATAAGCCGCAGATTAGCATGCCTAACTGACTAACTGGTTACTTAATTAACCAGCATGATATGTGATACCCGCGAAAGGCAAATCCATCGAGTGCGTGCTTTCTGCCTCAGTGTCGGCCACGCCACGCACGCTCGAATCTCGACCCAGCCGAGAGCCGACTCGACTCGACCCGAGTCAAGTCTCTGCGTGATCTCCGAACCGAAAGGCGTCGGAACCACTCCCTATCCGACCGACCACCCAGCCGGACCGGACCAGCTGGCCACCGAGTATACCGTTCAGGCGTTCACATGCACGTGCGTAGAGTTCCTTTTTTTCTTTTTGATCGGACGTGCGTAGAGTTCGAACATCTTGACTCACCTCGGTCTCTGGCTCTCTGTGCAGCCGGTGCACGTACGACCTACGGTCTACATTATTACATGTAAAAAGGCGTCAAGTCGGGCGGGATAACGGATAACCGGATAAGAAAAGGCCTAACAAAACTACACGTGTCACACACGTACGTACGGTGCAGTGCATGTTCCGGTCTTGACCTGTGCTATAGTACGTAGTACGCACGTACGCGCTACGCGTGGAGTCAAGAGCGATTTCGACAGCGGTCGCGCGCGCGCTCTCTCCCTGTCACGCACGCGTGTTTTCACCCTCCACGGCTCCCGCCAAAACGACTGACCGATCGAGGTACATACATGGACGCCAGGTGGTAGGTTCACGTAGCCCATGCATGGATTCGGCCGACGAATGCAATTTCGTATCCTACCGGCCGGCAGGCGGCGGAGAGTTCCCAGTCAGAACTCAGAGCACGAGCGACCATGATAACTTGGCTTGACCAATGACACCTTGCAGGTCATATATCCACACAAAAGAAAACTCGTACATGCATGTTGCAGAGAATGTTCCTGTCCGTGCGAAAACATGGCTCGTGAACCTGAAACTAAATTTCAGGGACATCGACTGGTGCATGAACCCCTACACCACCGCTGCATGCATGACCACCGCGTACGCAAATTATACCATGACACGCACTGTTCTGCTCACACATGGATGGTATTTGTGAGTTTCTATGCTTTTTGTTTGTTGAGAAAGAAAGCTTTACCCTCCGGTGTCTGTATCATCATATGCACAAAAACTTTGTGCGGCCGTCGATTAGAGCATCTATGACTGAACCCTTCCTCAAACGTCATGACAGACCGTCCGATCAGTGACTGGTCATGAAATTTTAACCCAACCAGACTTTTTAAACCGGCCTTAAACGTTCGGACCGACACTTCTATTATTCAGCCTAAATACGGAGCGGATATGGGACGACTGGGCACGTTTGGGTGCGTCCGCCTATCAAGCCCGATCCACCACGGACCATACCGTTGTCCCATAAAATCCCAACTACGGACGCCCCGCTTTGAACCTATCTCGCTCCCTCTCTCTCTTGCTCCGTCTTCTTCGCTCTTTCTTCGATTTCGATCCCATCCACTCCAATGTCGAGCACCTACAGCCGCTCCGTCTCCGACGGCTCTGACGTATACTCGGAGGAGCTGGCTCACTAGTGCAAAACATGCCTATAGTCGCGGGTCGTAAGGGCCTTTAGTGCCGGCACTAAAGGGTGGGGACTAAAGCCTACCCTCCTTTAGTGTCGGTTCAACACGACCCGGCACCAAAGGCCCTCCACGTGGCATCCGACGGCGCCATGGGCTGGGGACCTTTAGTCCCGGTTGGTAACACCAACCGAGACTAAAAGTATTTAGTTTTTTTAGTTTTATTTTATTTTTTCCTTTTAATTCTTTAGGGGTTTATGAATTAATTATGGTTTAATTTTTTCTTTTAATTTTGTATTTTCCATTTAATTAATTTTCATTTCAAACATATATTACGGTACTATGTACATACTATACACACGTTGTGCATGCGCATATATATAAATTTAAATAGAATTTCTCGTAGAACCGCGATCATATATATATATATATATATATATATATATATATATCATCGAATTGCTAGTACGATGACCATTCACATACATACATATATATATATATACATACAATTTCTCCTACAATTTGAGGATCATTACATACATATGCAGGCCCCGCAGAAATCCAGCTAATTCCTGGAGATCTTGTAATGGTATTCTCCTTTGGGATCTATGACCTGGTCGAGCAGAAATCCAGCTAATTCCTCTTGAATTGCCCGTACCTGAGCCTCTGGTATGAGCTGACCCCGCATCTCCGTCAGCTACAAGATGGAGATCAAGATGAATATATTGGTTGTGTGTATGTATATTAGCTAGATCATGATAAAAAAATTATGGATAATGTTCTGGCAAATCATACCCAAAGATTTCTTTCGTTTCTGCTCCTTTCAGACGTGATCATGCGAATGTTCTCGCAAACGTAGTATGCGCACAAACTATTTCCTTGTTCCTGTCTCATGCACTTTACGAGAATAAAATTCAATCAGGTAATAATTAATCAAGCATGATAATTGTATTAAAACTAGAATTAAAGAGATGCACGGACGTAGCTAGCTAGCTAGTAGTACTTAATTATCTTGAGTCGCACCCATTTCAGTTGTTGTGCCCGGTCGTGTGGGGCCTGTTTGATGAACTTGGCCCAAGCCCTGCCCGTCGGCAAAGAAAATGAATAAATGAGTTATGAACTAGTTGATATCAGGAAATGAAGTAATTAAAAAGGCCGACATAGTGCGATAATAATTGAAATTACCTGTCAAGCAGCCCCCTCACGATTGCGTATTCGGATGGATCCTTTAATAGCGAGTCGAGTACTTCAACTTTTCCCTTGTCAACTTCATTGATTAACAAGATCCAGTGGTAACTGCATAACTCATCAACAACATTTATTAACATCTACTCCCTCCGTTCCAAAATAAGTGACTCAAAAGTAACTCAACTTTGCACTAAATTTAGTACAAAGTTGAGTCATTTTTGAGTCACTTATTTTGGGACGGAGGGAGTAGTAAGCAAAAAATAGAATTTGTAGTAAGCAAAAAATAGAATATATATAGTAACACTCACCCAAAGTTGTAAGGAAGTAGTATTTCTAGTTGGCTGTTTAGATGCATCAAAAATTCTAGCATTTTTTCTCCGTGTCTTTTCTCAAATATGAAGTTTCTCATATCTTTTGATTAATCATATTTGGGTCAATGAACCCAATGCCATAGCGTCCAGCTTGTTTCATTTCATACATCTTCATTCTGCATGATACCATAGAAACGAATACAATGAGGATAATTTCAGGTAATGAACGAGAGCACAGCTAGCTAGAGACTTAAGTTATAGAAAGAAATCACTTACAGACAATAACAACTAACTAAAGATTTGTCGAGTGCATCTTGATTGAATAACTGAAACAACTCTGCATAATGAATTCACACATTGTTTTTATGGAAGTAATGCCTCTCTTGGAATCTCACCATGAGGGACTCTTTATTGGTATTTGTTGTTATTTGCATGTACCACGTATGCAAATCATACATTATCGTTGGTAGAAGCTTGACATCTTCAGGCTTGACCAGAGGTTTGCCGCGGGCATATTGATATTTTACTTCTGACTCTTTAAGCACGGGGATTTCCTCAAGGCCTAGGAGTTGTTCAACAGTGACACCGGCCTCTTTAGCCATCCTAATATGTTCTTCGGTTACTTCTGGCCGACCGGCGGTACTCACAGGTGTTTGTACAATGAACGGGAGGATCGATTGCACTGCCTGTTCTCCCAGCTGGGGGATAGTTTTCCCGTTTTTTTGCCAACTCCTTGGCTCGAGCTCGAGCTCGACTCCTTTTGTCCTGCAAGATATGACTTCTTGATAGACCGCACATAGTCGCTGTCCTTCTGAGCCGGTCGAGCCATATCAATGAAGTGTCGTGAGACATGCTCAGGTACTTTCTCCTTTAGCGGCTGGGGCGGTCTCGGTCCAAAATGGGCCTTCAAATTGGCATCCACTGCGTTGTCGAGTTCCTCGTTGGTCAGGTGGTAAGGCAACTTCGGAAGAGGCTTGAGGCTTGAGCCATATTTGTATTTCTTGCTTGTTGTACCGCTAGTCGTCGTAGCTGCGGCTTCTCTCTTCCGTTGTTGCTTAGGCGATGGAGCACGCTGACGCCGTGCCGGACCTGGAGGAGGAGTCGGCTGTCGTGGTGCCGAACTTGGAGGAGGAGTTGGCTGACGTCGTGCCGGACTTGGAGGAGGAGTCGGCTGACGCCGTGCCGGACTTGGAGGAGGAGTCGGAGTCGACTGACGCAGCGATAGACTTAGAGGAGGAGGAGTCTATGGCCTTGGAAAGACAATGCAATCCTTTTTCCATAGAATGATACGATGTATGGCCTCTCCCAGTGTTCTCTCCTCGTCACCTCCAGGAATGTCAAGTTGTGGCTCGTGATATGCTGATATCACTTCATCAACCCCGACACGAGCATAGCCAGCTGGAATGGGATTGCAATGGAAGGTTACTTCTGGGGGATTTGCTAAAGCATAGCCGTCCGCCACCTTCATGGATAAGTTCTTCACTTTCATGTGTAGCTCACAGTTAGTCATGTCTTTGATATCATCCACAGGGTACCTAGCTCGCAGTGCATCATCATCGATATCAGCCGGGGCGGAACCCACGCTGCTTCTCGGCATAGATGGGATGGTGGTATCCAGTGCTAGATCGATCTGCTCATGCTGCCGCTGAGATGCCCTTTCCTGGCTGAGTGAGTCGATCTGCTCCTGCTGCCGCGTGACTCTGGATTCCAACTCCAGGTGCTTTGATTCGAGGCCTTCAAGGCGGAGTGCTTCCTCCTCCTTCTTCTTCTTCTCCTCCTACATCTTCTTTCTTGCACGACTTCTGTAGTCGTCGTTCCAACCCGCAAACCCCTCAAACTACGGAACAACGCATTTGCCTCGTGTTCTTCCCGGGTGTTCAGGATTCTTCAGGGCACGCGTAAGCTCGTCGTCCTCTCTGTTGGGCGTGAACACCCCCGTTCAAGCTTCTTCAATTTTCATCAGAATTTCGTCAGTCACTTTTTTAAGACTTGCTTTCACCATAATAGCCCCAGTCTTTGGGTCCAACTTCCCCCCATGCGCATAAAACCATGTCCTGCACCTCGAGGGCCAGGTCGCTGTAACTGGAGTGACCCTTGTACTAATCATATCTTTTTCGGATTGATCCCACTTAGGCAGGGCCGTCTGGTAGCCACCTGGCCCCAGAGTATGGTGCCACTGCTTTTTCGCAGCATTAATCTCGTTCTTTCTCGACCGCTCCTTAGCTAGTTCCGATTCCTTAAACTTCACGAAATCGTCCCAGTGATCTTTTGCCTACACCAGTGCTCCCTCGAATTTTGGAGTTGTCTTGTTTGCTTTGACGTACGCAACCCATGCATTTTTCTTGAAGGTGTTGAATGCGATCGCCATCTTTTTAATAGCATAGTTTCTAACTTTATTCAGATCTGTATCTGTCAAATTATCTGGTAGTGTGAAATGTGACATCAGCTCGGTCCAAAGCACATCTTTTGCTCTTTCATCGACAAAAGTAACTCCTTCTCGATCTCCCTTTGCTGCCTTTTTCCATTCTTATGTGGAGATCGGGATTTGGTCCCTGACAATAACTCCGCATTGATTCTTGAACCTGGTCGCATTTTTCTTAGGTTGAAGCGGTTCGCTAGTTGATGTATTGATGGAATCGATGTTGAACTTGACGCCAGGGTCCAACTTTTTGGCCGGGCCTCGAACTTCCCTATCGCTTGTAGAAGATTTGCTCGATCTGGAGGCCTAAAAGAAGAAAGATTGATTCATTAATAGATATACAACTCAATTAAGACTTGTAATGAGCATCAGATGGCTTATATAATAAATATACCTCCCTGGTCTTTATTTTTTGAAGAACATTTTCTTCGTCAACATCGTTGTCGAATTCACCTATTCTCTCGTCTTCATCAAACATACAACCCTCACCGGAATTGTTCAGATATTGCGAGCTGTCATCCTCTTCATGTTCATGCTCTGGGTTCATGGAGCGTATGATGTTGAACAAAGCCTCTTCTCCTTCTCTGCAGGTATTGTCCATAGCTTATATTTAACTAACTCAGAAGAAAGATAAAACAATTTAGTATTCCAATTAGAATGCATGCAATCAATAAGGAAAAGTGAATCATAGTACATAATATGCATCATCGAATATAATCTCGAATAAATCGTCTCGAATATTATCAAATATAATCTCGAATACATCTCGAATATTATCACTAATACATCTCGAATATTATTCATTATATAATATCACTACTACAGATCCAGTTGACGTCTCGCGCGGCAGGCGATGGACACCCAAGGAGAAGGAACTATGACAGGATCATAGCTCGGGTGAGATCCCTAAAGAACCTGCCAGATATTGGAGAACCTGATGTCCAACGCATCCATGTACCGATGGACGTGCTCGTCCCCCTCTCTGACACGGTGGCGTACCATCTCCAACGGGGCCGGCTGCCTCCGCATCGATAGTGGCCCACGCAAACGCCACCAAAGAAGATTCGGGTTGACGACGGGACCTGAGTTCCTCACCAAGCTGCGCCCCCCTAAAGGTAGTACCTCCTAGTGCTAGTTCAGCACGGCCCAGTCCCGAACGTTGCCCCTCTAAAGCAGGACGTCGTCGCAAACGAGTCGATGATGAGGATGGGGGCCATGCATCGTTGACTCCGAGAAAAACTCTATGCAAATTAAACATTTTTAAATGCTTGATTGTGATTTCTTATATACGAGGAACCTTCAGAATCCTAACGGAATCTCTTAACCTTACGACCCGCGACTTTTGCAAATACATATCAAATACTACTTGCAAATTAATACATATATAACAAACTTTTGCAAATACAACATTAAAATATGCAACTTTTGCAAATACTAATTGCTATACATTGGATCAAATGTCAAAATTATTCAACTTTTTTTCTATACATATATTGGATTAAAATGTCAAAATTCCTCAAATGTCAAAATTCCTTCACTTTTTTGTATACATCTAACTAATCATCTAGTGACAAAATGTCAAAATTCATGCATCTATGTCAAAATTTGTCAAATGTCAAAATTCATCTATACATCTAATCATCTAATTATCAAAATTGTGTGTGTGTGTGTTCATCAAAATTGGGAGGGGGGGTTCGGGCCGGGGAGGGGCCGACGGCCGCCATGGCGGCACACAGGGGGCGAGGGAGAGGGGGAGAGGGGGGAGCTCACAGTGGGGCGACGACGAGGCGAGGCGAGTCGGGGGCGGCAACGGTGAGGAGCTCGGGGCCGGAGGAGCGGGCGCGGGCGGCGTCCGGGCGGCGTCAGGCCGGGCTCGGGGAGGAATGGGCGCGGGCGGCGTCGGAGATCGGCGCAAGGAGGCGAGACGGCGACAGCGCGGGCGCCGTCAGGGAGGCGAGACGGGATGGCGCGGCGATGTCGCGAAGAGGAGAAGAATGCAGAGTAACTGTAAATTTTTTGAAGTGTTGTATATATAGGGAGGCCTTTAGTCGCGGTTGGTGGCTCCAACCGCGACTAAAGACCCCCCCTTTAGTCGCGGTTGGAGCCACCAACCGCGACTAAAGGTGAATTTTGGCTCCAACCGCGACTAAAGGTGAATTTTACCAGGCGAAGCGGCGGGAAGCGAAACCCTTTAGTTGCGGTTGGTGGCTCCAACCGCGACTAAAGGTGGGTTCCTAGCACGACGCACTACAGTGGGAGTTTAGTCCCACCTCGCTAGTCGAGCGGCGCCTCGACCAGTTTATAAGCCCCGACACGAGCACTGCATTGAGGTCCTCTCTAATGCAGGCCTTCTGAACCTACCTCTGCTGCGATTCCCTGTGGGCCTACTAGGCCTTGCGGGCCTGCATCCTGGCCCAAGTTGGGTTTCTAGTCGTATGCAGGTCGTGGCGGCCCAGTAGGCTGGATTTTTTAAATTTATTTTTCATTTTTTTGCTTTATTTATTTTCTTTTGTTTCTGAGTTTTTTTGTGCTTTATTGATAGTTAATGAGTGAATCTTTTTGCGTTAGGTCAAAAAAATTATAAACTCTCTGTTAGTCACAGTAGTTTTCAAATTCGAATAGTTTAAATTTGAATTATTTGAAATTTGTGTGAATCACTAGTTTGTGAATAACTTTACTTTAAAAATAGATTTTCTAGTGATTCTTTTTTCTACGGTTTAATATTATGGTGTTTTATTATTATATCCAATTTTATAATTCTTAGGTTATTTAAAAAATGAAATGCCTTTGTAACATGCGAGTTTTCGTTTGAAACACTAACACTTCGAAAGAGATTGTCCATTTTGTACACGAAGTCCATCCAATTTATGCCGTAACCCTCTCAACTTTTTAGCACATGCTATGTGGGTGAAATGATGATACCATGCCAACTTTCAACCTTTTCAGAGTTCATTTGTAGTGCTTATCAATTTCAGGGTCATTTAGCTCAAAAAAATCACTAAATGCATGAAAAATAGCAAATGAAGCCAGAAAGGGTTGAAAATTGATGGCCTCCTTTCGAATTGTGCATACTGAACACACAAAAAGTCTAGAGTTGAAATAAGTTAAAAAAAATGAAATGTCTTTGTAACAGGCAAGTTTTCGTGTGAAACCCTGATACTTCGAAAGAGATTGTCCATTTTGTACACGAAGAGCATCCAGTTTTTGCCGTAACCCTCTCAAATTTTTAGCACATGCTATGTGGGTGAAATGATGATACCATGCCAACTTTTAACCTTTTCAAAGTTCATTTGTAGTGCTTATCAATTTCAGGGTCATTTAGCTCAAAAAAATCAATAAATGCATGAAAAATTGCAAATGAAGTCGGAAAGGGTTGAAAATTGATGGCCTCCCTTCGAATGGTGCATACTAAACACACAAAAAGTCTGGAGTTGAAATAAGTTGGAAAAAAATGAAATGTCTTTGTAACAGGCGTGTTTTCGTCTGAAACCCTGATACTTCGAAAGAGATTGTCCATTTTGTACACGAAGTGCATCCAGTTTTTGTCGTAACCCTGTCAACTTTTTAGCACATGCTATGTGTGTGAAATGATGATACCATGCCAACTTTCAACCTTTTCAGAGTGCATTTGTTGTGCTTATCAATTTCAGGGTCATTTAGCTCAAAAAAAATCAGTAAATGCATGAAAAATAGCAAATGAAGTCGGAAAGGGTTGAAAATTGATGGCCTCCCTTCGAATGATGCATACTGAATGCACAAAAAGTCTGGAGTTGAAATAAGTTAAAAAATAAATGTCTTTGTAACAGGCGAGTTTTCGTCTGAAACCCTCATACTTCGAAAGAGATTGTCCATTTTGTACACGAAGTGCATCCAGTTTTTGCCGTAACCCTCTAAACTTTTTAGCACATGCTATGTGGGTGAAATGATGATACCATGCCAACTTTCAACCTTTTCAGAGGTCATTTGTAGTGCTTATCAATTTCAGGGTCATTTAGCTAAAAAAATGAGTAAATGCATGAAAAATTGCAAATGAAGTCGGAAAGGGTTTAAAATTGATGGCCTCCCTTCGAATGGTGCATACTAAACGCACAAAACACATAAGTACACTACTATTACAAACATTCCCTTCGGTTTGTCCGAAGTGGTTCTTTCTAGATATATAAGTCCGGAAACTAACTAGAGAAGTTGGTCACATCTCAGAGTGGGATCTTTGGGTGTAAAACTTTTTCTTCGCGTGTGTCCTTTTGCGTCGTAACCATGGACAATATTCATTGTTTAAATTGATGCTCGGGTCAACATTCACTGTGAAGGGAGCAATTTCATGAAACTTTTCATAATCTTCTCACATGTCTGTCTTGTCCTCCACTCCCACGATGTTTCTTTTCCCTGAAAGAACTATGTGGCACTTTGGCTCATTGCATAATGTATTTGCTTCCTTATCTTTTCTTTTTCTCGGCTTGGTAGACATGTCCTTCACATAGAAAACCTGTGCCACATCATTGGCTAGGACGAATGGTTCGTGTGCGTACCCAAGATTGTTGAGATCCACTATTTTCATTCCGTACCGCGGGTCTTCCTTTACCCCGTCTCCTGTCAGATTGACCCATTTGCACCTAAACAAAGGGACCTTCAAATCAAGTCCATAGTCAAGTTCCCATATCTCCTCTATGTAACCATAGTATGTGTCCTTTGGCACATTATTGTTTGCTGCATCAAAGCGGACACCACTGTTTTGGTTGGCACTCTTTTTATCTTGGGCGATCGTGTAAAATGTATTCCCATTTATCTCGTACCCTTTGAAAGTCAATATAGTCGAAGATAGTAAATTGGACAACAAGTATGGGTCATCTTCAACATTGTCGTCATGCATGAGACGTGTCTGCAACCAACTGGCAAAAGTCACCGTTTATTCATGTGTAATCCAGTCGTCAGACTTCTCAGGGTGTTTGGAGCGTAGAATATTCTTGTGTTGCTCGATATATGGAGCCACTAAGGCGGAACTTTGTAGAAATGTGTAGTGTGCTTGCGCCAAAGAATGCCCGTCCTGGCATATTAGTGAATTCTTTCCTAGCATGCCTTTTCCATCCAGTCTGCCCTCATGCCGCAATTCAGGAACACCCATCGGCTTAATGTCAGGAATAAAGTCAACACAAAACTCAATGACCTCCTCTGTTTCATAGCCCTTGGAGATGCTTCCTTCTGGCCTAGCACGATTATGAACATATTTTTTAAGACTCCCATGAACCTCTCAAAGGGGAACATATTGTGTAGAAATACAAGACCCAGAATGGCAATCTCCTCGACTAGGTGAACTAGGACATGCGTCATGATATTGAAGAAGGATCGTGGGAACACCAACTCGAAACTGACAAGACATTTCACCAAATCATTCTCTAACCTTAGTAGGATTTCTGGATCGATTACCTTCTGAGAGATTGCATTCAGGAATGCACATAGCTTCACAATGGCTAATCGAACGTTTTCTAGTAGAAGCCCCCTCAATGCAACCAGAAGCAATTGCGTCATAATCATGTGGCAGTCATGAGACTTTAGGTTCTGGAACTTTTTCTCTGCCATATTTATTATTCCCTTTATATTCGACGAGAAGCCAGAAGGTACCTTCATACTGAGCAGGCATTCGAAGAAGATTTCCTTCTCTTCTTTGGTAAGAGCATAGATGGCATGACTCTGAAACTGCTTTGGATCCATGCCATCTTTTTCGTGCATACGTTGCTGGTCCTCCCGTGCCTTCGGCGTATCTTTTGTCTTCCCATACACGTCCAAGAAGCCTAGCAGGTTCACGCAAAGATTCTTCTTCATGTGCATCACATCGATTGCAGAGCGGACCTCGAGGTCTTTCCAATACGGTAGGTCCCAAAATATAGATTTCTTCTTCCACATGGGTGTGTGTTTGTCAGCGTCATTCGGAACATATTGTGCACCAGGACCCTTTCCAAAGATTACTTTTAAATCCTTGACCATATCAAGTATTTCATCACCCATACAGTGGCGAGGCTTCTTCCGGTGATCTGCCTCACCTTTGAAATTCTTGCCTTTATTTCTTACGGGATGCCTGCTCTAAAGAAATCGACGATGCCCCAGATACACATTCTTCTTACATTTATCCAAATATATGCTGTCGGTATCATGTAAACAGTGTGTGCGTGCGTGGTATCCCTTGTTTGTTTGTCCTGAAAGGTTACTGAGAGCAGGCCAATCATTGATGGCTACAAACATCAACGAATGTAGGTCAAATTCCTCCTGATCTTTCACATCCCACGCACATACACCTTTTCCATTCCACATCTGTAAAAGTTCTTCAACCAATGGCCTTAGGTACACATCAATGTCGTTGCCGGGTTGCTTGGGGCCTTGTATGAGCACTGGCATCATAATGAACTTCCGCTTCATGCACAACCAAGGAGGAAGGTTTTTGATACATAGAGTCATAGGTCATGTGCTATGATTGATGTTCTGCTCCCCAAAAGGATTAATGCCATTTGCACTTAAACCAAACCATACGTTCCTTGCATCCTTTGCAAAGTCCTTCCACCTTCTCTCGATTTTTCTCCACTGCGACCCGTTAGTGGGCACTCTCAACTTCTTGTCTTTCTTACGGTCTTCGTTGTGCCATCGCATCAACTTGGCATGCTCTTTGTTTTGGAACAAACCTTTCAACCGTGGTATTATAGGAGCATACCACATCACCTTGGCAAGAATCTTCTTCCTGGGGCGCTCGCCCTCAACATCACCAGTGTCATTGTGGCCAATCTTATAGCGCAATGCACAACATACCGGGTGTTGGGGATATAACCCCGTGGTATGACCCGGCTGGAAGGCTCCGGTTGTTAAATGTTGATTATGAGCCGGCCCACGAAGACATGTGTCAACTGAAGGCCCAAGAAGATTGGCGGCTCTTGGTATGGGTCGGACGGAGGAGACCCGGATGTGTAAGACCTTCCAAAGGATGACTTGGCTGGTAAGATAGAGATAGATTCGGAGATGTAAACATGATCCGACTGTGCAATTGTAAGACCCGACGGTTCTGACCTCTTGTATAAAGGCAGAGTCAGGGCGGCTTAGAGGTGGGTGATCGAAAACTAGGTCAAGCTTCTAGCCCCTTGTAATCGATACAACAAGCAATAACATCACAAGCAGGACGTAGGCTTTTACCTCGACTTGAGGGGCCGAACCTGGGTAAACTCGTGCCCTTCATCTCGATCAACCCCTTTGAGTCCACTACCATGGCGATAGCTCCGAACTCAAGTTTGGTAACCCGGACATCTGCCGTGACAAAACCACGACAGTTGCCGCCCACCGTGGGGTACGCGTTCGGTGGTGTTGAGTTCTCAAAGGGCCCCCTTCCAGAGCTCGAAGGATACGTAGTTGGGAGGATGAGCAAGAGTCGCCGCGGCCGGCTCTACATCGACGACGCCGGCTGGGGGCTTGATGCTGCTTATGTGGAGTATGGTTTCAGGGTTCCGTTCGGCGGGGTCTAGGTGTTCATCGGGAAGATCGACGGATCTACACCCGGGCCGGACGTCTGCACCAACATCGTCGAGCCGGCTCAGCATCTCCAGCCCGCACGTAAGGTAGGCCCTTCCCGTGTTAACCTGGTTCAGGAGCATGTCTTCGTGGGCTTCACTCAGGGGATGGATCTGGAAGCATCCGGATCTCAAGGGACTCTCGTGCACTCCGATGATGAGTCGTCAAGTGGGGAAACTGAATCTGTGTACCAGCTCAGCAATGGTGGCCTTGATGGCTACGGTGACACTTGCCCCGAGTCAGAGCACGGTGAATCAGATGAGCCGGAGCAGCCGACTCATGTGGCGGTATTCATGGCAGGGCCAGGGGCGGCCTGGTCGGAAGCTAACCCTCCCCAGCCGCCGGCTCAGGGCCTTGTGGAATTGATGGATGAGCTTGAGGCTTTGTTAGCCACAGAGGTCACACCAGATAATTAGGTGGCTCGGAACGCAGAGATCACAAGGATCAAGGGCCGGATGGCCGAGGAGCGTCAGAGGCTAACTGATTTAAACTCCCAGATGGAGGCAGAGGCATCACGGCTCAAGGCTGACGCTTTCCGTTTGGGGCTGGAACAGTTTTCAGCGACGGCTGTGCACCGCAGGAGGCATCAATCTCGTCTGCCGGAGCGCTATGAGGCGAGGAATCTCTTCAACACCCCCGGCTCTGGGAGAGCGGCGGCTGCCCCTGGGGAAGGGCGAGCAGCGGCTCACATGGCCCCACCCGGAGGGTTTACGACACCGGCGGGTCATTATTCTAACTCGGCCGAGAACATGGTAGCAGCAGCCACCCAGCTTGGAACGATCCCTATCCCAGATGAGGCACCCTTTGCGGAGGAGGTGAGGAACGCTATCGGATATTTACAGACGGCCGTGGCTCAACAAGAGAAATATACTCACGGCTGGAGCCGGATCCACTCCACCCCTCTCCATAGTCGAAGTTTCAGCCGGCGCTATGAGTCGCCGGCGGTTTCAAGCAGTGGCCCGCATCATGGGCAAAGGGGACGCGTGGTGCTAGACGCGCCGGCCCTGGTGGACCGGGCAAGGAACAGGCGAGAACAAGAGGCAGCCATAGTTTCCCCGGGTCTTGGGCCCTCAGTGTTGACAGAGGTCGGAGCGGTTGGTAGCGCCAGAGCCGCGGGAGTTCCATGCTTAACTCCGACTCTACGGAGCGAGAGGTTGCCTAAGGATTTCAAGGGGCCTCGGAAGGTTCCAAATTACACGGCGGATCTCCCTCCCGAGGCTTGGGTCGAGAGCTATGAGCTAGCTATGGAGATGCTAGACGTCAGTGAGGCTGTTTTTGCAAAATATTTTATCGTGATGCTCGAGGGTCCGGCTCGCACATGGTTAAAGGGCTTACCACCCAACACTATAAGCTCTTGGGCCGAATTGAGGGCAAAGTTCATCAAAAATTTCCAAGGGACTTGCAAGCAGCCTATGACCATTGTGGATTTGGATCATTGCATTCAGCAGGAGAATGAGTCGGCTCATCATTGGGTTCGGCGGGTGTCGACCGTCATTCACTCGTCGGAACAGATCACGGCGGCTCAAGCAGTGCTCATTCTGGAGAAGAATTGCCATTTCGTTCCGCTAAAGCAGAAGCTTGGCCGGCTTAAACGTACGTGTCAAGACATGGGAGAGCTCATGACGGCTCTAACAAAGTACGCCGACTCAGACAACACCAAAGATCCGGGTTCGGATGAGGAGAAGTCGAATCAGGGAAAGAAGAACAACCAAGGCAAGAGTTTTGGGAACAATGGGAATCAAGGCAGACAGAGGAACGCTGGCGGCGGGTCAGAGCTGGTGGCAAATGCTAACACAGGGCCGAATGTTCCTAAGGGGAACGTGCGTTACAAGCCGTACCAGCGGGATAACAGTCCCCCTTTCAACTTGGAAGCGGTGCTTAGGAAACCCTGCCTAAAGCACAGCACACCTAATAAACCAGCAACGCATGCGTGGGGCGATTGTTTTATCATGCATAGATTTAAGAATCAACACTTTCAACCACCTCATAATCAGGGCGGTGGGCTGACCGGCGGATCAGGGCCTGGCGGTTCAGGCAACGGCGGGTCAGGTGCCGACTTTGGTGCTGGCGGCTCAGGAGCAGGTCATCCGGGTCAACACCAACACAATAATCAGCAGCATCAACAGCATCCTGGCAACAACAATCATAATAACCACCAGCAGTAGCAGCATTAGCAGCAGCAGCGCAATCAATCTGGATTCCAGAGTAACCTGAAGCAGCTCAGTTCGGGGCAGTATCATGTGTTTATGACTGGTAATAGCAAGCGAGATGAGAAGCTACGGAGGCGAGCGGTTAATACGATCGCGCCGGCTCTCCCACGATACCTGCCGTGGTCAGAGTATGACATAACGTGGAGCAGGCAAGATCATCCGCCACGGGTGGATGACCCGGGCCGGCTTGCTCTGGTGGTGGCCCCTCAGATACATGGTTATGGAGTAAACAAAGTGCTCATGGACGGAGGTAGTAGTATCAACATCTTGTATTATGGCACCTTCCGGTGGATGAAGTTGCTAGACAAAGATCTCAAAACTTCTTCTACTGTGTTTCATGGTGTGGTGCCTGGTAAGTCGGCATACCCAGTGGGAAAAATCTCTTTGGAGGTGGCTTTCGGCAATGAGTATAATTACAGGGTGGAGACCTTATGGTTCGAGGTGGTCAAGATCAAGAGCCCTTATAATGCGGTGTTTGGGCGGCCGGCTTACGCCAAGTTCATGGCTAGGCCTTGTTATGTTTATTTGCAGCTTAAGATGCCCGGCCTAAATGGCACGATTACGGTTCATGGCAATCGAAAAACGGCTCTTGAGTGCGAGGAAGGTGATGCGGCTTATGCTGAGGCTAGCTGTGCACAAGAGGAGATGAAGTTCTATAAGGAGAACGTTGACCCGGAGGACATGACCCCGTTGAAGAAACCAAATACAGTGGCAGAGGCGCCAATCAAGTTTTCAGCGGATGATACTAAAACAGTGGACTTTACTCCGGGCGACTCATCCAAGCAGTTCACCATCGGGGCTCATATGGATCCCAAATAGGAAAGCGTGCTCATCGAATTCATCCGTGAGAATCGGGACATCTTTGCATGGAAACCTTCTGACATGCCGGGTGTACCGAGAGAGTTCGCTGAGCACAATCTTAATGTGAATCCGAAGTTTAAGCCGATCAAGCAGTTCCTACGGCGGTTCAATGAGGAGAGGCGCAAGGCTATTGGGGAAGAGGTTGCCCGACTCTTAGCCGCTGGGTTCATAGTTGAAGTTTTTCACCCGGAATGGTTGGCTAATCCAGTATTGGTGCTTAAAAAGAATAGTATGTGGCGTATGTGCATAGATTACACGGACCTCAACAAGGCTTGTCCGGCTGATCCCTTCGCACTCCCTCGCATTGATCAGATCATTGATGCAACAGCCGGTTGTGAGAATTTGTGTTTTTTGGATGCTTATTTAGGGTATCATCAGATCAAATGGCAGTCAAGGACCAGGAGAAGACATCATTTATCACACCTTTTGGGGCATTCTGCTACGTCTCCATGCCTTTTGGGCTCAAGAGTGCCCAGGCGACTTACCAGCGGTGTGTGCAGAACTGTCTCCACAGCCAGATTGGTCGTAATGTTCATGCTTATGTGGATGACATAGTGGTGAAGTCTAGGAAGAAGGAAACCCTCTTGGAGGACCTGAAGGAAACTTTTGACAATCTCCGGGTGTACAAAATGATGCTTAACCCGGCAAAATGTGTCTTTGGTGTCCCTGCAGGAAAGCTTTTGGGGTTCTTGGTTTCTGAGTGTGGCATCGAGGCTAACCCGGATAAAATCAAGGCTATCACCTCTTTGTGAGATCCGACATGCATCAATGACGTTCAGCATATTGCAGGGCGGATTGCGGCACTGAGCCGGTTCATAAGCCGTCTTGGGGAGAAAGCCATCCCCTTGTATCAGATGATGAAGAAGACGGACAAGTTTAAGTGGAGCAAGGCAGCCGCAGAGGCGCTGGAAGCTCTTAAGAAGCAATTGACTGAGCCGCCAGTATTAGCCGCTCCGGCTGAGAAAGAGTCGCTACTCCTATATGTGGCAGCTAATAGCCGGGCGGTCAGTGTGGCGATTGTTGTTGAACGTAAGGAAGCAGGGAAAGAGTATCCCGTTCAGAGGCCTGTTTACTACATCAGTGAGGTCTTGGCTGAGTCCAAGCAGCGATATCCGCATTGGCAGAAGCTTGTATACGGGGTCTTTATGGCTAATCGTAAGCTGAAGCACTACTTTTTAGGCCATCCAATAACTGTAGTAAGCTCTGCCCCGTTGGGGGATATTGTTCAGAACAGAGAGGCTATGGGAAGGATTGCCAAGTGGGCTTTAGAGTTGGGGCCTCTTAACATCAGTTGCACCCCTCGTACAATAATTAAGTCTCAGGCCTTGGTGGATTTCATAAATGATTGGACAGAGTGCCAGGCGCCTGAAGAGAAGCCAGACAACACATACTGGACTATATATTTTGACGGGTCTAAACAGGTTGAGGGGTCTGGTCCCGGTGTGGTTCTCACCTCCCCGAAAGGTGATAAGTTTTGTTATGTGCTCCGGTTAATGTTCCCCTGTACTAATAATGCTGCTGAGTATGAAGCTTTGCTCCATGGTTTGAGAGTCGCTAAAGAAATGAATTTAAGCCGGGTTAGATGCCTGGGCGACTCAGACCTTGTGGCTCAGCAAGTTTCAGGTACTTGGGATTCTAAGGACCCACGGATGGCGGCTTATCGACGGGCGGTTGATGTTGTTGCAGGTTATTTCAAAGGGTATCAGGTGGATAATATTGATCGTTGGCGGAATGAGGCGGCTGATGCATTATCACGACTCGGATCTCAGCGTAAGCGGTGCCGCCTAATGTTTTTCTTGACGTGTTATATCATCCGACTGTCAAGATGCCTTCTGAGGAGGATCTGGCAATTCCTGACCCGGAGGCGGCTCTAGTGGCGGCTCTACATGTTATTCCGGATTGGACTACTCCTTATTTAGCGTACTTGACGCGCGGCGAGTTGCCGGATGATGAGAGCCAGGCTCGGGAGATCATCCGCCGTTCTAAGTCCATGACAATTATCAACGGTGAGTTACACAAATGCAGTGTGACAGGTGTCTTCCAACGCTGTGTGTCACCAGAAGAGGGCCAGCAGATCTTAAATGAAATTCATGCTGGCGACTGTGGACATCATGCCGGGTCAAGATCTTTAGTGGCTAAAGCTTTTCGGCATGGATTTTTCTGGTTGACGGCTCACAAGGATGCAGAGGATCTGGTTCGTAAGTGTGACGCTTGTCAGAAATTTGGCCGACATGCTCATGTTCCAGCTCAAGAGCTGAGGATGATACCTATCACTTGGCCGTTTGCGGTCTGGGGGCTTGATATGGTAGGACCCTTCAAGAGGTCCAAAGATAAGAAAACACACCTCTTGGTGGCGGTTGATAAGTTTACCAAGTGGGTTGAGGCTGAGCCAGTAAGCAAGTGTGATGCAGCTACATCAGTTGAGTTTGTCAAGAAATTGATCTATCGTTTTGGCTATCCACACAGTATTATCACTGATAATGGTACAAATTTGTCCAAGGGGGCTATGAAGGTGTTCTGTGAGAAGGAGCATATCCGGCTTGATGTTTCAGCCGTTGCACATCCACAGTCCAATGGCCAGGCTGAGCGGGCTAATCAGGAAATCCTGCGAGGGGTTAAATCCCGGCTCATGGTCCCTTTGAAACGGACAGCCGGGTGTTGGGTTGATGAGTTGCCTTCCGTCTTATGGAGCATCCGGACTACACCTAACAGGTCTACAGGTTTTACACCTTTTTTCATGGTCTACGGGGCTGAGGCGGTTCTACCCAGTGACATCCGGCATGATTCACCAAGGGTGGCGGCTTATGTTGAGACGGACAATGAGCTGGCACGCCAAGACGCGTTAGATGCCTTGGACGAAGCACGAGAGTTAGCAGCGACCAGATCAGCAATTTACCAGCAAGACCTGCGACGCTATCATAGTCGCAGGGTGAAGACTCGGACGTTCCAGGAAGGTGACCTGGTGCTCCGGCTTATTCAAGACCAAGCTGGGATGCATAAACTCTCTCCGCCGTGGGAAGGGCCCTTTGTGGTTAGCAGAAACCTTAACAACGGGTCATACTATCTCATTGATATTCGTGATGAGTCGGACACGGCGGGTCAGGAGACTTTACGGCCATGGAACGTGGCACACTTGTGGCCATATTATACTTAAGAGATGATGCAGATCCAGTATCATTATACATATCATATTTATATAGAGTAGTAGTACTACCAAATATTGGAGCCCCGGCTCTTATGGGTATCTTTATAATCTCAGGATGACATTCTTCAATACCAGCAAATTTGCGGTTCCTGTGGTTCTTTGACCCGCCAAGGTCTTGCCGGTTAATCTCCTTTGGGGACCCTGAACCAATTAAAGTGACCTGTTAAAAGTATTCCAGTCAATCTCGCTTTAGAGACCCTAAGCCGGCTCACAGAGTTGACGGCCAATCTCGCTTTAGAGACCCTGAACTGATGTCAATAGAATAAGTTCTTCTCAGTCAATCTCGCATTAGAGACCCTGAGCCGATTCACAGAGTTGACGGCCAATCTCGCCTTAGAGACCCTGAACTGATGTTACTCTTACCAGTCAATCTCGCTTTAGAGACCCTGAGCCGGTTCACAAAGTGGACGGCCAATCTCGCTTTAGAGACCCTGAACTGTTGTAAGTTAAAAGTTAAGCTCTTATCAGTCAATCTCGCCTTAGAGATCCTGAGCCAGCTCACAGAGTTGACGGCCAATCTCGCTTTAGAGACCCTGAACTGGTATGGTGCGCAATTGGCTTTATGCCTAGTTTGAGTGCATTAAGCGCTGTTGTTGATGGAGGCTTCCTACCTTTGGTATAGCTTAAAAAATTCCCCTAAGGCAACATCATGTACATCAAAATCCAGTTGCTTATCAACTGCGGCCATCGAAGGGGGCTTCTTACCGACGAGTATCGCTTATCTCACCCTAATGGTCGGCTTTATGCCACTTCCGGTTACTTATTAACCGCGGTTGTCGAAGGGGGCTTCTTACCAACGGGTTCGCTTATCTCACCCTAACAACCGGCGTTTAGGCCAAAAATAGTTGCGGAAGGAGGCTTCTTACCCTTGGGTATAGCTTACATAAGCCCTTCACGCAGCCGGCTAGTACAATTACTAGTCGCGACTGTCGAATGGATGCTTCTTGCCATAAGGTATAGCTTACATAATACCATCGGCAGCCGGCCCTATTCAACATTGGCTGATTGGAGGAGGCTTCTTTCCTTCGGGTATAGCTTACATCACCCTCCAACAGTAGGCTTTCTTGAGCTGCGGTTGTCAGTAGAGGCTTCTTATCTTTGGTATAGCTTACATAAACCTATTGACAACCGGTGTTGGAATACAATGGATAAAGTATTTGCTGTTAAAAGGAAGTTTTTTACCATCATGGTACAGTTTACATCACCCCTCATGCAGCCGGCTATAGGCCACTTTACAGTTTTCAACAGTCGTCGTTGTCACATAGGGGCTTCCTACCGTCAGGTATAGCTTACTTTACCTTATGGCAGCCAGCTCTTCCATGGCATCTCATTATAAGAAAAGGGCAGTCATGCTGCTCCGGTTGATGGAGTACATTTCCCGGGTCTAGTAACTTCGGGTGAAGGACAGACGTCTTGGACAAATTACGCATTGGTTTATCAACAGCCGTGTTTGTTCATGGAGGCTATTTGCCAACAGAGGTATTATCCGGCTCTAAAAAGAGTTTTGAAGACTTCCAAGTGCCTCTCATGAATCATTGACAGATTTATCAAAGATGGAAGCAAAGAGCTGAGAAAGATGATTGACAGTACTATAAAGTAAACCGCCGACAAGTGCAATCAGATGTTAAAAGGCTGTTACAAAAGATGTTCTCAGAGGGAACAAACGATGTTTCTGACGAAGTTTCAAAACACCATGGGCGGATGATTACAAGAGCCAATACTTGCTCTGACTATTACAAGGTTCGGTCACTCGGCCGGCTCATCCTGCTCCGGATCTTCCGCGGTTCGGATCTGAAGATTGCCGAGTTCCCTGTTGCAGTTAGAGACGGCAGCAAATGACCCTTCAAAGAAAGGCGTGATGTTAAGCTCACCAGGGAAGAGATCTTTGCTTCGGGCGGGTGTTAGGTCTTTACACTCGTAAAGCGGCCCCGGATCCGTTTATCTTCCTGGTCGTATGCTGCTTGGTAGTTCTTCAAGTCATCCTCCGCCTCATCATCCATTACAGACGCTAGATAGCGAGAGTCCTTGACGACTTTGAAATAGTCTCCATCGGAGAATTCTGAGCCATCCACCTTCTTCGAAGGATATCCACCCATCATCTCATCTGGTGTGAGATCCGGCGCGAAGGCCATGGCCCGGCTCAAACCCGCAACGGCTCCAGAGCGGAAAGCCGACTTCTTCAGCTCTTGTATTTGCTTGGGCACGGTGGAGAATAGTTCTAACACCCCTTTCAGGGCCTTGGGAATCTTCTCCTTATACTGTATGCTTTTGATGGTGAACATTGCTCCGCAATACAGCTGCTCTGTGAAGGTGTATATGGCCTTCAGCGACAGGATACTGTCGTCTGCAAGCTGTCGGCTCAAAGGTCCTAGATGAGCCGGAAGAGACAGGTTCGTTGTTAGTTGTTTCATAAAAGATATTAAGTAAAAGAGTACAGGAATGATGAACTTACCAAATAAGGCGGCAGACATCTTAGCGATGTGCCGTTTGAGCCCTTGGAGCTCCTTAGCAACGGCGATGAGCCGCTGATCGGCATCATCTACCCGTTTGATAAGTGCGGCTTTTTCGGAATCAGCTGTTTCTTTCAATATTGTTAGCTCGGAGGTGATCTTGGCTACTTCTTCGGCTAAGAGCCGGCATCTCTCATCAGCAAGGCTTCTGCTTCCTGTTGAGCTACCAAGTTGGTTTTGAGATCCGCCAGCTGAGAGCCGGTGGTGTTTAGAGTGTCCTGTGCATATCAAAGGCAAAGTATAAGCTATTGCAGCAACAAGAGTATTCATATGCATAAAGGTTCACAGTTCAAGTTCTGCAAGTTTCAAACAGATTGCAAGCAATATATTTGACACTTGGGGGCTAATGTATATTTGATCTGTTCACATCTACAGTTCCGGCTCATCTTCCTGAAAATTGACCCGGAACTTGGGGGCTATACATTGGCTCTCTTTTAAACTCAAAAGTCCCGACTCACATAAATTTGAGCCGGCCCTTGGGGGCTACAGTTGGCAGTATGCAAGTATTGATAGTATCTAAAGCAGAAGTATTTTTTACATAACCTTCAAAGAAGACCCGGATTCAATTCTACATTAGATTAAATCCAGCCCTTGGGGGCTGGGGAAGGTTATGGCTAAGGAAAGGTAACATACCTCGTATTTTCCTTTCATCATGCTGACCAGCCGGAGTTCCAAGTCTCGGTTGGTGTTGACCCGGTTCATGTAGCCGGAGTGGAGTTCTTCGGCTGTCATTTTGTTGTACGATGAGTCAAACTCAAGTTTCCGTGAAGCTTCAGACGGCTCCGTATGCCTTGTTAAGACATGCGCTGGTGAACGAGGTTTTTGAGCAGACCCGGTGATGATAACATCCGGAGTCGCCGGGGTCCTGGCGGGTATAACCGGCCTTGAAGGAGCAGCTGGGGAGTTCTCCTTTATGACGTCATCTGCCGCCGGCTCAGTAGAAGCCGCTGGTCGAGTTTCTTCTTCCGCTGGAGTTTCCTCCGGCTGTTCAATATCCGGTTGAGCCGGGGCCGGCTGTTCAGGCTCCTGATTGTCAACGACAGGGCTGGAGGAAGGTTGATGGGTCTTGCGGCATTTCGCCTGAGCACTGCAAAGTAAAGGGTTAGCATTTAAAGGAGATTGGTATTTCATCAAGACATCTGGATATTTTAACACTTACAGAGGATTAATCTTTGGTGGAGGTATGCTGAGGCTGAAGAGTCGCGCGATGAGGGTGTCTTCTGAAAAAGCAAGACATGGAAATGATAAGACATTTGGACATGAAGAGAAACAAAAAAGGGAAGTACGGATACTAACCTCTGCAGGCCGCTTCTTAGGAGCCGGCGAATTTGGTAGTCCCGATGCAAGCTCTGTAGAGCCGGCGCTCCGGGTCTGACGTCGTTCAGCTTGTTGTTGCTTTTTTGAAAGGAAATCAGGAGCCAGATGAGCAAGAGGGTGAGATAGAGGAAATTTTCTAAAACAACCCGCCGCGGCTTTCGGAAGAAATATTCTGAGTCGGAATACATGCAAGTTACCTCAGGAGCGTTGGCGTGACTGGTTTCTACTTCGTCCTGTGAGACACGGAAAGATATTATTAAAGAGCCGGCAAGACAAAAAGTCAAGTAAGTAAAGTTCAAGGATCTTACCTCCGACTCTGAAGAAGTCGGGTGTTCGAACCAGTTCTCTTGAGGAGCTGCCTTCTTTGGTTTCTTGGCGGCGACTTTCTTCTTGGTTGTCTTCGGAAGAGGAACGTATTCCTTCTTCCAGAAGTCGGAGTCAGCCTGTACAAATTGAGCCGGAGGAAGAATATCAAGCTTTGAAAAGGAGTATATAAATATACAACAGGCAGAGGAAAGATAAAAATACTTACAAGAGGCGCCGGGTTGGTCGCGCAGAAGGGCGCTAGGCTGATGGTGCTGCATGAGCCGGAGGTCTCGTGCACAAGACTTCGGACGGTCATACAGATGTCATCCTCAGGCAAAGTGGTGGCGCTGAAGCACAGTTCGCTATCGTAAAATCCTGGGTATTCATACATGAGCCGGTTACGGCGGCTCAGAGGCATGGACGCCATTGTACCCAGCAGCGGATAAGGTCCGTTCCAATAAGGCCGTTGGCCAGGAGAGCCTTCACTCTAGCATGGGGCTTCTCATATCTGGCACGGTCGGCAGCTGAGAGCCGGTCGGGCAGTGAAGTGTCGGTTGAGAGCCGGGAAGGACGATAACCCGACAGACGATGTTCCGAGTCCGGAGACGTGTCTTTGCAATAGAACCACGTCTTGTTCCAATCCTTCAGGTGGTTGGGCATCTGAATAGCCGGAAAGCTGATACCCCTTCGGTGCTGGATGGTGATTCCCCCGAGTTCTAGACTTGGCCCGCTCTTGTATTCTGTCTGCCGGTTGGCGTAGAAGAACTCACGGAAGAATCCGACTGATGGTCTGGATTGAAGACACGCCTCACAGAGGACTTGGAAATGGCAAATGTTGGACACTGAATTTGGTGCGAGGTCTTGGGGATGCAGCTTGTACAGATGGAGAATGTCATGGAAAAACTTTGACCCGGGTGGCACGAATCCCCGCTCGATGTGATCCGTAAAGACTATGACGTCCCCTTTCTTTGGTGCGGGGCGGGTCTCATCACCCGGAACCCGCCAGTTGATCACTTCCTTTGGAGGAAGGGTGCCAACGGCTACGAGGTCAGACAGGTATTCTTCGGTCACGTAGGAGCCGACCCAATTGCAGGAATTGGTGGCGCGTGTCATATTGGTGGCTTAAAGGTACTGTGCAAAAAGAAAATGGTGACTAGTCAAACAAGAGCATATTGCTACAGCAGCTTACAAATTACAGGGTTCTAAAAGATTAAGCCTTGAAAGGCCAGGCTGATAAAGAGCCGGAGGGACTCTAGCGGCTCACTATGGACAGAAGAGCCGGAAGTCAGTCAAGACCCGGACAAACAGGTTTCACAAACTGTTACTAAAATTTTGGATCTACCGAAGCGGAAAAAAGAGTTCTACGTCGACCTAAGCGAAGAACAGCGAGAAATGAAAAGTTGGCCTACAGCCCTAACAGCCCACGCATTACGCGCGGACGGACCACGTACGGTGGCGGTGATGACGGCGTGGCCTAAAGGATGCGTAGCGGGCCCCAAGACTTGCCCGTGTGGCCGCGCCGGAGATCGGAACGCGCGACGGAGGGTCCGCCGGAGAAAACCCTATCTCTACCGATCTAAGCTACGGGAAAGAGAGGCGTACCGGAAGGAGGAGACGGCGGAGGACGAGACTCTGGTCTCAACAGGTTGGTGCAGCGGCCAAATGTCGATGACGGATGAGCGGTGGCGCCGGAGCGGAGCGGAACGAGCTCGGGCGACGGGTGGCGGCAGGAAGAAGAAGAAGGGGCGCACGAGCGGGAATGAATCGTTTTTGACCCGTGCGGGTCCTATTTAACAGGAGAACGGTGCGGAATCCCTGGCGTCAACACCGGTCTTGCTGAAATGGACGCCTCGATTCTCGGTAAGTGGTTAAATGCGAGAGATTTGGTGATACGTTAGCGTATCTGTGACGTCACGCCGGGTCATTCCGTGGTGACTCTCAGATGATTGCAAGAGAAGGATGAAATGAGCTGGCTCACTTCAACCTGGGGCCTAATGTTGGGGATATAACCCCGTGGTATGACCCGGCTGGAAGGCTCCAGTTGTTAAATGTTGATTATGAGCCAGCCCACGAAGACATGTGTCAACTAAAGGCCCAAGAAGATTGGCGGCTCTTGGTATGGGTCGGACGGAGGAGACCCGGATGTGTAAGACCTTCCAAAGGATGACTTGGCTGGTAAGATAGAGATAGATTCGGAGATGTAAACATGATCTGACTGTGCAATTGTAAGACCCGACGGTTCTGACCTCTTATATAAAGGCAGAGTCGGGGCGGCTTAGAGGTGGGTGATCGAAAACTAGGTCAAGCTTCTAGCCCCTTGTAATCGATACAACAAGCAATAACATCACAAGCAGGACGTAGGCTTTTACCTCGACTTGAGGGGCCGAACCAGGGTAAACTCGTGCCCTTCGTCTCGATCAACCCCTTTGAGTCCACTACCATGGCAATAGCTCCGAACTCAAGTCTCGTAACCCAGACATCTGCCGTGACAAAACCACGACACCGGGCATGCATTCAAATCCTCGTACTCACCGCGGTAGAGGATGCAGTCATTAGGGCATGCATGTATCTTCTCGACCACTGATCCTAGAAGGCCGATAGCCTTCTTTGCTTCATACGTACTCCTTTGGTAGCTTCTTCTTTAACATTATCATCAACTTTTGAAATGCCTTGTTAGATACACCATTCTCTGCCTTCCATTGCAGCAATTCCAGTGTGGTACTTAGTTTTTTATTGTCATCTTCGCAATTTGGGTACAATCCTTTTTTTGTGATCCTCTAACATGCGCTGCAACTTCAGCTTCGCCTTTTCACTTGCACAGTTTCTCTTTGCATCGACAATGGCCCGACCAAGATCATCAGCGGGCTCATATGATGCCTCTTTTTAAGCTCCTTACCGCATTGTTGGCTCAGCTTCTTCCCCCATTGTTGTACCATCGTATTCATGGAACCCATGGCCAGGATAGCTGTCGTCATCCTCTTCTTCTTCATTCTCTTCCATTAGGACCCTTCTTTCTCTGTGCTTGGTCCAACAGTTATAGCCGGACATGAAACTGGACTCAAACACGTGGACGTGAATGGTTCGTGAGTTAGAGTAATTTTGATCATTCTTACAGCCAGCACATGGACAATATATAAAACCGTCCGGCCGCTTGTTTGCCACAGCCGCAACCAGAAAAGTATGCACGCCATTAATGAACTGGAGAGAGCAACGGTCCTCGTACATCCATTGCCGGCTCATCTTCATTACACAACACCGAAAAGACCAAATTAATACAAGTTCATACATAAAGTTCATACACACTTGTTCTCATAAAACAACATACAAACTCTCTAGCTAAAGCATTTAAATGCAACAACAAATGCGATCAACATCGCAACTAGGGTAACAATTGATCCAACAACATAGTGATACCAAGCCTCACTATCAATCACATATCTTTTAAATTTTCTAATCTTCAAGCACATTGCACCCATCTTGATCTTGTGATCATCGACGACATCGGCAACATACAACTCCAGTTTCATCTTCTCTTCTTCAACTCTTTTCAATTTTTCTTTCAAATACTCGTTTTCTTTTTCAACTAAATTTAACTTCTTGACAAGAATATCTATGTCGGTTGGAATCTCCAGTTCACATAACTCCTAGATAAAAATATCTATGTCAACTTGATTGGCATAATTGTCATAAACACAAAATGAAACAAAGAATTATAGAAGAGAGTATATATATACCACATCCGCATCTGACGAGGGCTGACGGGGATGGATTTCAAAACCATGCTACTATGTATAACAAACAACCATATAGGTAAGAAAACTATACAAGTAACTAACTAAATCTTACAAACATGTTTTTCTTATAAAAATGATAAGAACAAGAGGCTCACCAAGGTGGTGCCGGCGACGGGACGGTGCGGGCGATTGTAGGTGGTTAGGACGGGGACAGGAAGGCACTAAGTAAACCACACCTACAAATGCAAAGTAAGAATTTAATTTGAGCTCAAATTGCATAAATCAAATAAACTACCACATACAAACTAAAAGCCACAAATTACTATACTTATAGAGCATTGCAAGAGCTAATCTAGCAATGAGAGATGAAAGGACAAAGTGCTAACCTCTGTGAACACTTGGATGGATGGGATGCCTCCAAATCTTGACAAACTTTGTCAAAAATGGAGGATGAGCTCGAGGAAGAGAGGAAGAACAGAGAGGAGAGGAAAGGGGAAGAACAGAGGACTCTGCTCGGGCTGGCACTGAAGGGTTTCAATATAGGGGGACCTTTAGTCCCGGTTGGTGGCTCTAACCGTGACACACGAACCGGGACTAAAGGTGTGGTGGTAGGCTGGCGTCGGCCTGGGGCCCCACGGGAACCTTTAGTCCCGGTTGGTGGCTCCCACACGAACCGGGACTAAAGGTGTGGTGGCAGGCTGGCGTCAGCCTGCGACTATAGGCTAACCTTTAGTCACGGTTAGAGCCACCAACTGGGACTAAAGGTCCCCCTATATTGAAACCCTTCAGTGCCTTTAGTGCCGGTTCGTGACACGAACCGGGACTAAAGGTCCGTAACGAACCGGCACTAATGATCCCCATCACGAACCGACACTAATGATCACATTAGTGACAGTTCAAAAGCCAACCGCGACTAATGAGGTGGACAAAAGGTCTGTTTTCTACTAGTGGCCCTCCGCATCATCTTGGAGCAGTCCAAGGTGGAGACCGACGGCAGCTTCAGATCCCGAGCTAAGCCGCAGCTCCCGTGCCGGCACCGCGTGGATCCCGCAGCAGGACCGTCCCGGCCCGCGCGCAACTCTGTCATGTCAGGACTACGTAGTCCACACCAGCGCCACACGCTATCCTTCCCCCGCCACCCTCTCCTCCATGCAGGTAGCGTAGGGACCTAGTGCCCGCGCCGTCAGCCCGCACGCGCACTTTGGAATCAAAGGTGTGCGCCCCCCGTCGTGAGAGGTAGCGGGAAAGGGAGAGGAAGGTGGAGTAGTCCGCGCGATGCTGCTGCGGGATGCTAGTGGAGCCCGACGAGGACGAACGCCTCCTCGCATGGGTGTACCGATGGTATCTCACGATGGCGGAGATGGATGCTCGACGCCTCCGACGGAAGAATGCCAAAGCACTCCGGCTTGCTATTGAGAAGTCGGAACATGAGGCTAAGGAGGCAGCGAAGGAGAAGGCCCGACTCGCGAAGTTGAAGCGGGAACATGATAGAGTGGTCCGTCAGATGAAGGGCCTCATTGTCCTCTCCGACTCCGACTCCGAAGATGGGGACAGCTGCACCTCCGCTGACGACAATCAAGACCCTCCGCCAGTCGCACACGGCTACAACTGTGCCGGCGACCCAAGGGGCTAATGGTCGTCGAGGAAGTAGTGATCTGCCCCCCACATCCCGCGCACAATATTTATATAGTTTTTAGTTGTAGAAATTCAATAACTATGTTCGATGAACTATGTCTAGATGATCATTTGGGTGATGTCTGATGTCCATTTGTAGCCGATCTTGTGTTCGTTTGCTTCTGATTTTGTTGTTCGACGTTTGATCACATAGAGTAGTTCAACGCTGCATGTGTAGTATGGATATATGGCGTCCGATATGAGATACATGTACGTGGAGAAGGAAATATGAGGTGTGCCTGGTGAGTGCTCGCAGACACGGGCGCGGGCGTTTGGAGGCCGAATTAGCCCATCGCGGATGTAGATGATCTTGTGTCCCTAAGAGCATCTACAACCGGACTTGGCAAATCCGACCCCTCAAACGCCCGTGGACGCGACCGGGCGCCTCCGGGGACAGTGAGCGGTCACCTCTCAAATTTTCACATTCACAACCATGTCCCTCACTTTATCCCTATACGTCGCGGTCACATGCATACAATTGGTGAAAATGATAGTGAGAAAGAATAAACAAAGAGAAAATGTGGGCCTAATCCTATGTGGCGGGCACAAGACCACTGACTGGGCATGCCAGGGCACTCCTCATACTCATCACATATATGAGATGGATATGAGGGGTTCGGTCAATCCGGGCGTTTGAGGCCCGCTTAAGTCGTCCGTCTGGGTCGCATTTTCGTGACCGGTCAGTGACCATGCGGCTTGCGTGGGCGTTTAAGATGGATATGAGTGGTCCGGTTGTAGATTCTCTAAGGTCTAAGAGCATCTACAGCCATACTTTGCAAATCCGACCCCTCAAACGCTCGCGGATGTGTCCGCGGACACTGACCGGTCACCCCTCAAATAGTGCATTATAATCTGGATGCCTCATATTAGAAACCTCAAATCCATACTATTACATGCAACATACCAATCTTTAAGCGAAGCTCGTCCGCATCCGCCATGCCCATGTCCGGCGGTCGCTGCACTCTATAGGAGTATTGGTTCGGCCACCGGTGAGGTAGAGTAGGACATGGGACACTAGCTGGCTCACGGGACTCGAGCCCCCGCCGTCTCCCATGACCTACTCTACGTCGTTGGAGACCGCAACCCGGATGGTGCCGGTAGACGTGAGAACAATGATGGATACTTCCTGGGAGGAGCCGACATCCACCATGACATGGTTGCGGCGCCCGCAGGTTCACCATACGGGGCGCCGAAGAGTGCGACTCCGCCTCTCCGACGCCCACCGCCATGAAGGAATCCTCCATTTGCCGCGCCCACTGCCTCGCACGGCGGGCACGCCGCGCCATGTTTGTGTCCGCAGACGCCCATCGTGCATCCTCGATGCGCCAAAGGAGCGGTTACGCTTTCGCCACAGTGTTCGCACGCCAGACGGACCGCACTGCCTCCGATGAGGCAGCAACGCCGGATCCATGCACCGATTGTGAGGACAGAAATGGATTCCTGACGTTGAGAGTCTGAGCGCTACCGTCACGTGGCCGCCTCCCAGGAGCGGTGGAGCGCAATCCGGACGACTTACTCCTCCCCGGGGCCGCGTGGGATGAGCTCGTGGTCGACGGATCTGGAGGTGAAGGACTCGGATCCGCTGCCCTCCATGTCAAAGAAGGCCACAGATCGTCGAAGGTCAGCTTGGGTGGCGGATGGGAGTGGAGGGGAGTGGTGTTAAGTGGCTAGAGTTTGGTCCGGCGAGCGGATGGAAACGAATATTTGTGGGTTCGATGTGGGCCAGATCGATGTGGCGGGTGTGCCCAGGCGCCTCCATATCCGCCCCATTTTTGGGTTGGATATGAGGGCTGCGGGTCAACCCGGCTTTTAAGGCCCGTTTGAGACGTCGACTAGGCAGCCTGCCTAGACATTTAAAATGGGTATAAAAGGTCCAACTATAAATGCTCTAAAGACATCTTAATTCAAACTCTCATATCACTCTATCCCTTAAACATCTACAGGCAACATCCCAACGTTCAAATTCTAGCAAACTAGTAGTTCGATGGCCAGCCTCACAACAGTATCCACGGACTGGTCTGTTCGAGTTGACGACGCTGGAGATGCCTTACGAGCATTTACAAGCGGAGGCTATAAATATGACCCTTCAAACACCCGTTGACGTGTTGGGACGCGTCTGCGCTGAGTGATCGGACACGTCTCAAATCCATACAAAAGATGCAAAAAAAACCTACGTAGTATGAAACCTAACTACTACTTCTTATCGGAGATTTCAACGATCTCTATGCCCTCCGGCGAATACATGGGCGACGATTGTAGCTCTGCCCCCTCCGGTTTCTTTGTCTACTTCGCTTTGGCCTCCTCCGTCGCTATCTCTGCGTCGAGCTCGTCAAAGAGCGCGTCGGCCTCTGCCGGATGAGCTCCCGGTTGTCCGACACCTCGGCCTTAGCATGGATGGACTCCAGGATGGCCTGCTGCTCCGCAATCTCCTCGACTTGGGCGACTACAGACTCCGCATCCGCATCGGCCATGTTCAAGCCCGGAGCAGGCTGGTCGCCTCGTCCTCCTCCGCACCGGCCACCTCCATCGGCTCCGACAGATCCTCTATCGACTGCTCCTTCTCCTCCGGCTCTGACAAGTCCGGAGGCAGACCCACAACGATGCGGGCGGCGCGCCTAGCCTGGATCTCCACCTGGATCTGCATCCGACGCTCCTGCGTGAGCATCACATATGTGGTCATCCTAAGTCGGACCATATCGACACCGGAGAGCATGGGAGAGCGGGGGAGAGGAGGTGGACAGCCTCGCGTGGCGGCGCGAACAGAGAGGAGGTGGATGTTCAAGGGCTGGGGGACGCCGGCCGACTTAAATAGCTAGATTTGGCGCAAGAGGGAATAGTTAAACACGATCTACAAACATAAATTAGTACCCTTTCGTCATATTCGGATACTACGGTAATATTATAGTGTTAAAATACATCCTACATTTCGAAACAGAGGAAATACATTATATAGTGAGAGTGTTATATATAGTTGAAATTTAGCGAAGTCTTGGCTACTCTTTCGATGTAAACCGTTAGACACCTAGACGTTGCTCCGTGATACTCGAGAAGTCAATGATCCCCCTGAAACACTGGAGTTTTGTTTCAGACCTTAACCACAGGCATGCTATGCTTGCTTAACAAACCCGTCTTAGCCGTCACAGAACGTGCCCTCAAAAGTCAGCTCTTTAAAAAGAAAATAGTGTACAAGATTTCCAACGCACACTCAAAAGAGGACAATATCAATGAAGAAAGTTCAACTGTTTAGCTCATTGGCTCAGAAATTTGATTCATGGACAAACTGTATTGTATTGTCACTTGGAAGAACAAGTATTTTGTGTGATATGTTTACCTTCATATAGTGTACAACTTACACACATGGCTTTGCAATGAGATATAAATATTCTAGCACTTTAAATTGTGATTTACATGATCATATTAATGTGATTGTATAAATAAATGTTTATCAAATCATATGGATGATTTACTTTATAATTTGGTGAAAGATTTGATAAGTAAATTAAAATAAAATTTGTTCTAAATTAATGCGATTGATTATCATACTAAAAAGGTTGGACGAAGAGACGATGAGAATAAAAATAAAACATAAAACCCTACATTCATTTGAAGTAAGTAGAGATTACCTTGCTGATCTTTCAGCCGGCCACGCTTTGAAACGACTAAGTAGCCTGCTGGTCATTCCACATAGGTATCTGCTATCTCTTCCCGGGTTTCCGTATAACACGCGTGCATCTCCGCATGGCAGCGACAGTTACCGACTAGACTGGCTTAACAGGTAGTGCATGTACCATTCAACTATTCAAGTCCTTGCAAGTCAAGAAACATATTAGTCACACCCACACTCAAGGTAAGAACTGCAGGAAAGTTTCCTAAGAAAAAAGGAATTGCAGGAAACTAAGGGTCGCGGAAATATACACGGTACTTCCTCTATAAACAAATATAAAACATTTTAAACCACTACGTTAATGATCTAAAATGTATTATATTTATTTGAGGAGGAAGTACAACGGATGACACGTACACTCGGTGCCCAGCCCCTCACATGCAAACTTTCCTTCTAGTAGTTTATTTGCTGCGGCCTTCTTGCATACGTTTGAAGATGCAGCCGAAGTCAAAGCTTCTTTTATCTATGCAAATGGCTGCTACGTACTCACGGTCACCGGGTCACGGTATGGTTCAGCGTAACATGATGCAAAAGTCTTCACTGACTGTCCGCTTCAAAATCGCAGATGGAGATGCTGAATGGCTAACACGTGTAGTAGTGACGATGTATATATGGTATGTGCCGAATGAACGATGGTATTTTATAGTATTTTCCTTCGATACATCATATAAACTATCCGGCCTTAGAGCATCTACAGCTTACAGCTGGACATTATAAACGTTTCAAATATGACCCCCTAAACGGTCGTGGACTCGTTCGGTTAGTGATCGGGCGTGTTCCCTATTTGTTTATTCGCACAATCATATTTTTTATTTTTTTTCTCATATATTCGCTCACTTGCATATGATTAATGGAAAGTAAGAGAGAGAAAAAAGAATAAAGAAAAGAAAAATCTGGTTCGGGGTGAGGTCGCGTTCTACATGGCAAACTGATCGGGCGTACCCGCGTGTCCTCATATCTTTTCATATTTGAGATGGATATGAGAATCTATGAACAATCCGAACATATATGAATGATATGAGGGATCCGATTTGATTATTTTATTCCTTCTCTCTAATATCCGGTCACTGACTGGACTCGTCCACGGACGTATTGCAGTGTCATTTGAGGCATCCGGATGTAGATGCTCTTACCAACAAAGAAAATAAGTTATGCGATATGGTAACCAGTGAACAAACCACTCCATTTAATATGTCACCATCCCATTTACTATGTACACACATTAATACAACCTCCGTCCGGAAGACGATATATGTACTGTCGGATGTAACATGATCAGAGAGCAACATGGCCATACACAACGAATATTGTCATGATCATCTCCTCCCATGCATGTCCATCACACTGATGCTCCGGTCTCAAACCCAAATCCACTTCGACGGCAGTACGCGGCAAACATGCATGAACGACGTACGTCGTGAAAACAACGTCGGGAATTGTTTCACGAAGCGCCACAGCCCCTCGAAAACTCAAGGCACCGTTGGTTTCCTAACACGTATGTACGCACGCATGTACACCGAGAGGGAAGTAGCTGTTCGGACTTGAAGTTTATCGTACGAGCAGAAACGGACCGTAGGCCAATATCTTTATTATTTCTTTTTTTTAATTTATTTACAAGCAAATGAACCCGTGCGTTGTAACGGATGAAAAACACACACTCACTAATCTGATAACCACGAATCCATAGATCCATGTCTTTTATTTAACACATATCATCCTGCTAGTAAAACCCCGTGCGTTGCTACGGGCTAAAAAAAATAAATGAAAAGAAAGATATGACAGCTCCCGAAAGCTCCTAAACCCTCATGAGCAGTAAATTTAAAATAAAATGTAAAAAAACTTTAGGGGATCAAAGATGACCAAACTTTTGGCGTTTTTGTAAATTTTCAACCACAAATAACACTCAAGGAGCCCACACCAAAACAATTACTCCATCTGTAAACTAATATAAGAGTGTTTAGATTTACTAAAATAGTGATCTAAACACTCTTATATTACTTTACGGAGGGAGTACTACTTAAAAGTGCAAATAAATTTTGACCACTAATATTTTTAGGTGAGGTCTCCTCGGATCTTATTTGAGGCTGAAAATTTACAAAAACGTCAAATATGTAATCATGTTTGTTTGATGTTCCAAAGTTTCAGATTTTATTTATGTGAATTTACTTTTCATAGAGGGTGCAGGGACACCCGAGTGTCGAAAGTCCAGTCTCATATATGAATGAAACAAATAATTTTCGAACTCGCTTCTTCCTCATACGCTTGGGCGTGCTTGGATATCAAATGGGTGTCCAGCAAGCTCGCCACCCCATGATGCAACCTTACTTTTTTCTATCGAACCCTCCCTTCCCGTCCGGTTTCCCGCCATAGCGGGACATTTCTCGCTCGAGCTCTCTCTTTTAAAACTGGATAACACCTACCTCACATTCGCCATCGCATCCTATGTAGTTTACACCATACTTACCCATGAACCGTCAATGAGGAATCCCCTGCCAATCGCCCTGTTTGTGTCGATCCACCACCACCATCAAGGCATAGGAGGCGTGAGCCACCCATGATGCCACTCGAGCAAAGATTGCATATCCGGTATCTCCTAAGCCTTTGACATGTTGCAACATACAACTGAATGTCGCTCATTATCATAAAAACATGTGATGGCCATTGTTGGGCATGCAACTAAGGCGCCACTGTCACCGTTATGAACTCTTGAAAAAACCAACGATGAATTTGCCCTTCTATCCTAACCAGAAAATGTATAAGAATGTCGTGCATTACCATGAAATAAAAAAAATATGATGTTTGTTCTTGTCAGTTGTATGATTGATGATTGTATATGGCAGTGGATGATAAGAAGAAAGGAAATATCTCATCAATGCTTGATTGATTGTGATTTAATTTTACTATATGATAATCAATCTCTGAGGAGACAACAACTGAGTGAAGAATTAATAGGAAAGTTAGGATTTGAAATCAATTGCTACGAAATTGGATTTCATTGTTTGGTAACGTTCCCGTTTGTAACATGGCTGGTTAGGAAAGTTTGGAAAGGTTAGGGAAGTTTTTTTTAAGAGGGTGAAAAAACCAAAATGAAGGGATGGTGGTGGGATATGAGACAAAATAAAACACAGAGGGGAGGCTACCAAGTCCCTCTTTAGGAGTAGAGATAGAGGTATATACAATAAGATTTATTTTTCATGGTTTACTTGTTAATTTTCTTAAATTCCATTATTTGTTTCCTGAAAATCTACAATTTATTTCCTAAAATAAATTGCATTAATTAGAGAGATCAGTTGATTTTGATAAGTTAGGAAAAATCTGTGAACTTTTGTACGTTAGGGAAGTGTTGATTTGAAAGAAAAGAGTGGAGAAAAAAAATTGATGGATAATAAAACCAGTGGGAGGGGATGCTGGGAGGTGGGAGGAAACTATTCCTCAAAACTTCTAAGTCGGAAAATCATCTCGACAATTGATCTGTGGAGCAATTCATAAACTGCAGTCAGTAGACAAATTAGTTAGATTGTGCATTCATGAGCCGATGAATTGTGCAGATGATCCCTAATTAAGTTGTAGAATGGTGCAACCAGAAAAAAATAGTAGTCAAGGGACGAATTAGTTAGCTAGATTGTGGATGCATGCATGAGTCGGTAGATTGTGGATGCATGCATGAGTCGACCAACATGAAGGAAGCTGCGCGGAGCGCCACGACGAGCGCTGGGTACATGCCCAAGCAGTTGTGCCTTCGTAGATAGATGTTCATTGCCTGGTAGACGCCGCAGCGGACAACACTAGCACGACTATTGGGTCGTCAGTGCCCACAACACAGCCAAGTCGACCGTCGATTGTAGTCGCTGCATCCAGTGTTCGTGCCGTCGTGATCTGTACCCAACAAGGACGGCAGGGGGCGGCAGAGTCTTGCAGATCCGATGGTGGGACCGA
The DNA here is from genome assembly GCA_022496015.1 of Hordeum marinum. Lineage (NCBI taxonomy): Eukaryota > Viridiplantae > Streptophyta > Magnoliopsida > Poales > Poaceae > Hordeum > Hordeum marinum. Next base: position 415,725,820 of record CM039678.1, on the reverse strand, counting down.
ACAACGAGATGAGGTGACCGGTGGCGAGCGGGCAGGGCCTACGGCGTAGGTTGTCTATCTCCTGCAAGACACGGAGAGATGGAGAGAGGGGGGGAGAGAGAAGGGAGATAATAAGAAAGTAAGGAAGTAGAGTCAGGGCAGAGGGACTGGAGAGGATGCAGAGGAGCATACTAGTGCCCGTGGCGAGACCCCCATTGTCTCTTCCACCATCAGACCTCCATGGCTAAAGCGCAACTACCCACCAACATGACCTGATGGTGAACAGGTTTGCGTGACGAGCGAGGGGACAATGTGCATACGATTTGTAAGGCATGTACGCACGATCCCCACGTGATGTATTTGCGGTTGGATGTCCTATATGATTGATGATTGTATAAGGCAGTGAATGATAATAAAAAAGGAAATATTTCATCAATGCTTGATTGAGACAACACCTGAGCAAAGAATTAATAGGAAAGTTAGGATTTGAAATCAATTGCTATGAAACTAGATTTCATTGTTTGGTAACTTTCCCGTTTGTAAGATGGCAGGTTAGAAAAGTTTAGAAATGTTAGGAACGTTTCTGTTTAGAGGGTGAAAAAACCAACATGAAGGAATGGTGGTGGGATATGATACAATCAACAATTTGTTTAGAAAGCTTAATTTTCTTAAATTTCGTTATTTGTTTCCTGAAAAACTAAAAAATCTAAAATAAATTGCATTAATTATAGAGATCAATTGATTTGGGTAAGTTAGGAAAGTTAGATTTGTGATCTTTTGTACATTAGGAAAGTGTTGATTTAAAAAAAGAGTGGAGAGAAAATCAAATCAATGGATAAGAAAACCTCGATGGCTAAGGCACACCTACCCACCAGCATGACCTCATTGTGAATGGGTTCGCGTGACTAGCGTGGAGACAATGTACACATGATTTGTAAGGCATGTATGCACGATCCCCGCGTGATGTATTTGGGGTTGGCTGCCATGTATGATTGATGATTGTATAAGGCAATGAATGATAATAAGAAAATAAATATCTCATCAATGCTTGATTGAGACAACACCTGAGTAAAGAATTAGTAGGAAAGTTAGGATTTGAAATCAATTGCTACGAACTGGATTGCATTGTTTGGTAACGTTCCCGTTTGTAACATAGCTGATTAGGAAATTTTAGAAAGGTTAGAAAAGTTTTTTTTGAGAGGGTGAAAAGACCAACATGAAGGGTGGTGATGGGATATGTGACAATCTACAATTTGTCTAGAAAGGTTAATTTTATTAAATTCCATTGTTTGTTTCCCGAAAGACTATAATTTTTTTCCTAAAATAAATTGCATTGATTAGAGAGATTAGTTGATTTGGATAAGTTAGTAAAGTTAGATTTGTGATCGTTTGTACATTAGGAAAACGTTGATTTGAAAGAAAAGAGTGGAGAGAAAAATAGATCAATGGATAAGAAAACCAGTAGGAGGGGATGGTGGAACGTGAGACGGAAAAAAACCGCATACCGAACGAACCAACCATCACGAACGCAGACTGCGCCTTTAGGAGTTTGGTAACGTTCCCGTTTGTAACATGGGTGGCTAGAAAATTAGGAAGGTTAGTATAGTTTTTTTGAGAGAGTGAACAAACCAACATGAAGGGGTGGTGTTGGGATATGAAGCAATCTACAATTCGTTTCAAAAGGTTATTTTTCTTAAAATCCATTATTTGTTTCCTGAAAACTATAATTTTTCCCTAAAATAAATTGCATTAACTAGAGAGATCAATGTATTTGAATAAGTTAGGAAAGTTATATTTATGATCTTTTGTACACTAGAAAACTGTTGATTTGACAGAAAAGAGTGGAGAGAAAAATAAATTGATGAATAAGAAAACCGGTGGGAGGGGATGGTGGGAGGTGGGACAAAATAAAACTGGACAAAAAAATCCGCGTACCGAACGAACCTACCATCACGATCGGAGACTGCCCCTTTAGGAGTAGAGATTTGTGTTTCTATCTATCCTTCTTCCCAATCTCGTCAACGTCGGACTCAGTGTCAGTAGTAGAAAACAAGGCTTTGGTCCAGGCCAGGCCAGTCCATTAGTCCTGGTTCAGTCACGAACCGGGACCAATGGGGGCAATGGTCCCGGTTCGTGAGGCCAGGGGGCCGGCCGGGCCACGTGGGGCATTGGTCCTGGTTCTTCGGACACCTTTGGTCCCGGTTCCTGACACGAACCGGTACCACTGTGCCTCGCTCCTGGACTACAACCATTGGTCCCGGTTCGTGGATAGAACCGGGACCAAAGGGGGTCCTTTAGTCCCGGTTCCAGCCACGAACCGGGACCACTGAGATGCCTATATATACCCCCTCGTCGACGAGCAGAGCACTCCACACTGCTCTGCTTTTTTGGCCAGCGAGGGAAGAGCTTTGTGGTGCTCTAGATCACCTCCTATGCACATGAGGTGTTCGATGAAATGCCCAAGCCACATTTAAGCTTTCTCCTCTCAAAGTTGCTTGTCCAAGCTCCATTTTGCTCAAGATTTTTCTAGGTTTGGCGGTCCGTCCTATCCCGTCCCCATCCTCACCACCGTCGATCGCCTGCACCCATCTCGGTGACGACACCACCATGGTTAGCCTCTTCTTCTTATCTTCTTTCTAAAAGAAAAAAGTTTTTACTTGTATGATTTAGATAGATAATTGTGTAATTTTCTTACTTTTATTATTGTATTTATTTTGGTCACTATTGTACTTTGGCTTTAATGTGATGATGAATTTCTATTAATTTGGTCACTTCTGTATTCATGATATGTTGTAATGGTTTTTAATATACTTTATTATATAATGCACGTAGATGAATCGGCAATGGATGTATGGTGACTGACGCACCTCCGAATATATTAAGGGCCTGCATAATTTTCTCGAAGCGGCTGAGGCAAACAAGCAGAATGGTTTTATTCATTGTCCATGTACTGCCTGTGAGAATACGAAGGCTTTCTCCAACTCTAAAACCCTTCACTTCCACCTGCTTGAGAAGGGTTTTATGCCACACTATAATGTTTGGACCAAGCATGGAGAAAGAGGGGTTATGATGGAAGACAACAAAGAAGAAGAGGATGATGACAACTATGTGCCTCCTGAATACTGTGATGCTGCAACGGGGGAAGATGAAGATCAAGAGGAACCAGACGATGTGCCCGATGATGATCTTCGCCGGGTCATTGTTGATGCAAACAGACAATGCGAAAGTGAAAAGGAGAAGCTGAAGTTCGATCGCATGCTAGAGATCACAAAAAAGGGTTGTACCCCAATTGCGAAGATGGCAACACAAAGCTCGGTACCACACTAGAATTGCTGAAGTGGAAGGCAGAGAATGGTGTACCTGATAAAGGATTTGAGAAGCTACTGAAAATATTGAAGAACAAGCTTCCAAAGGATAACGAATTGCGTGACAATACTTTTGCATCAAAGAAGGTTGTATGCCCTCTAGGATTGGAGGTGCAGAAGATACATGCATGCCCTAATGACTGCATCCTCTACCGCGGTGTGTACAAGGATTTGAACGCATGCTCGGTATGCGGTGCATTACGGTATAAGATCAGACGAGATGACCCTGGTGATGTTGACGACGAGCGCCCAAGGAAGAGGGTTCCTGCCAAAGTGATGTGGTATGCTCCTATAATACCACAATTGAAATGTCTATTCAGAAAGAAAGAGCATGCCAAGTCGATGCGATGGCACAAAGAGTACCGTAAGAAAGACGGGAAGTTGAGAGCACCCGCTGACGGGTCATAGTGGAGAAAGATCGAGAGAAAGTGGAGCGACTTTACAGGTGACCCAATGAACGTATGGTTTGGTTTAAGTGCAGATGGAGTTAATCCTTTTGGGTATCAGAGCAACAAGCATAGCACATGGCCTGTGACTCTATGTATGTATAACCTTCCTCCTTGGTTTTGCATGAAGCGGAAGTTCATTATGATGCCAGTGCTCATCCAAGGCCCTAAGCAACCCGACAATGACATTGATGTGTACCTAAGGCTATTAGTTCATGAACTTTTACAACTATGGAATGGAAGAGGTGTACGTGTGTGGGATGGGAAAGAAGGGGGGGAATTTGACCTACATGCATTGCTGTTTGTAACCATCAACGATTGGCCTACTCTCAGTAACCTTTCAGGACAGACAAACAAGGGATACCACGCATGCACACACTGTTTAGATGACACCGACAACATATATTTGGACAAATGCAGGAAGAATGTGTACCTGGGGCATCATCGATTTCTTTCGACCAACCATCAATGTCGAAAGAAAGGAAAGCATTTCAAAGGTGAGGCAGATCACAGGAAGAAGCCTGCCCTCCATACTGGTGATCACATACTTGCTGTGGTCAATGATTTACAAGTAATCTTTGGAAAGGGTCCCGACGGACTATCTGTTCCGAATGACGCTGAGGGATGTGCATCCATGTGGAAGAAGAAATCTATATTTCGGGACCTACCCTATTGGAAAGACCTAGAGGTCCGCTCTGCGATCGACGTGATGCACGTGACAAAGAATCTTTGCGTGAACCTGCTAGGCTTCTTGGGAGTGTATGGGAAGACAAAAGATACACTGGAGGCACGCAAGGAACAACAACGTGTGCATGAAAAAGACGGCATGCATCCAGAGCAGTATGAAGGTCCTACCAGCTACGCTCTTACCAAAGAAGAGAAGGAAATCTTCTTTGAATGCCTGCTCAATATGAAGGTCCCGCATGGCTTCTCGTTGAATATAAAGGGAATAATAAACATGGCAAAGAAAAAGTTCCAGAACCTAAAGTCTCATGACTGCCACGTGATTATGGCATTGAGGGGGCTTCTACCGGAAAACGTTCGATTAGCCATTGTGAAGCTATGTGCATTTCTCAATGCAATCTCTCAGAAGGTGATCGATCCAGAAATCCTGTCAAGGTTAAGGAGTGATTTGGTGCAATGTCTTGTTAGTTTCGAGCTGGTGTTCCCACCGTCCTTCTTCAATATCATGACGCACGTCCTAGTTCATCTAGTCGACAAGATTATCATTCTGGGCCATGTATTTGTACACAATATGTTCCCCTTTGAGAGGTTCATGGGAGTCTTAAAGAAATATGTTCGTAACCGCGCTAGGCCAGAAGGAAGCATCTCCATGGGCCATCAAATAGAGGATGTCATTGGGTTTTGTGTTGACTTCATTCCTGACCTTTAGAAGATTGGTCTCCCTCAATCGTGGTATGAGGGGAGACTGATTGGAAAAGGCACGCTAGGAGCGGACTCAATAATAAGTAGGGACGAACATTCTTGGTCTCAAGCACACTACACAGTTCTACAAAATTCTACTTTGATGACCCCGTATGTCTATGAACACAAGAATATTCTGCGCTCCAAACACCCGGAGCAGTGTCACAACTGGATTACATGTGAACACATCATGACTTTCGGCTTGGTTGCAAACACGTCTCATGCGTGACAACACTGTTTCTGATGAGTTGTACTCGTTGGCCAGGGACCATCTTCGACTGTAATGACTTACAAAGGGTACGAGATAAATGGGAATACATTTTACACGATCGCTCAGGATCAAAAGAGCACCAACCAAAATAGCGGTGTCCGCTTTGATGCAACAACCAAGAGGGGAAAGGACACATATTATGGTTACATAATGGACATATGGGAACTTGACTATGGACATGATTTGAAGGTCCCTTTGTTTCAGTGCAAATGGGTCAATCTGTCAAGAGGCGGGGTACAGGAAGATCCATAGTACGGAATGACAACAGTGGATCTGAACAATCTTGGTTACACAGACGAACCATTCGTCCTAGCCAATGATGTGGCGCAGGTGTTCTATGTGAAGGACATGTGTACCAAACCGAGAAAAAGGAAATATAAGGAAGCGAATACATCATACGATGAGCAAAGCGCCACATATTTCTTTTAGGAAAAAGAGACATCGTGGGATTGGAGGGCAAGACAAACATGTCTGAAGATTATGAAAAGTTTCATGAAATTCCTCCCTTCAAAGTCAAGGATGACCTAAGCACCCTGTTAAACGATGAAGATTATCCATGGTTACGATGCAATAAGCAAAGGACACAAGCGAAGAAAAAGTGAAGACTTTCTCTCCACAACTATATCATTGCAGTTACATGTGAAGAAATGAATTGCCTTTTGTAACACATGAGTTTTCGTCCAAAACCCTTATACTTCGAAAGAGATTGTCCGTTTTGTACACAAAGTGCATCCAGTTTTTGCCATAACCCTCTCAACTTTTTATAACATGATATGTGGGTGAAATGATGATACCATGCCAACTTTCAACCTTTTCAGAGTTCATTTGAAGTGCTTTTCAATTTCAGGGTTATTTAGCTAAAAAAAATCAGTAAGTGCATCAAAAATACCAAAGGGAGTTAGAAAGGGTTGAAAATTGATGATGTGGCTTTGAATGGTGCATTTTGAAGACACAAAAGTATGGAGTTCAAATAAGTTCAAAAAATGAAATACCTTTGTAACAGATGAGTTTTCGTCCGAAAGTGTGATACTTCGAAAGAGATTGGCTATTTTGTATACGAAATGCATCCAGTTTTTACCGTAACCCTCTCAACTTTTTAACACATGCTATGTGGGTGAAATTATGATACCATGCCAAATTTCAACCTTTTCGGAGTTCATTCGAAGGGCTTTTCAATTTAGGGTCATTTTAGCTTAAAATAAATGATGAAATGCATGAAAAATAGCAAATAAAGTCAGAAAAGGGTTGAAAAGGGACGATGTGGCTTTGAATGGTGCATATTGAATGCAGAAAAACTCTTGAGTTCAAATATGTTAAAAAAATTGAAATCTTTTCTAACAGACGTGTTTTCGTGCGAAACCGTGATACTTCGAAAGAGATTGTCTATTTTGTACACGAAATGCATCTAGTTTTTGCCGTAACCCTCTGAACTTTTTAACACATGCTATGTGGATGAAATGATGATACCATGCCAAATTTCAACCTTTTCAGAGTTCATTTGAATTGCTTTTCAATTTAGGGTCATTTTAGCTCAAAAAACGATGAAATGCATGAAGAATAGCAAATGAAGTCAGAAAATGGTTGAAAAGGGACGATGTGGCTTTGAATGGTGCATATTGAATGCATAAAAATTCTAGAGTTCAAATATGTATATAAAATTTGAAATCCTTTTGTAACAGACATGTTTTCGTTCGATAAATGTTATATAACTAAACTTGATATTATATGCAATTCATGCTACTAAAATTATCAAAGTTATTTTTGTTAAAAACTAAAAAAAAAGAATATTCATAAATTATTTTTTTAAGAATTTCTAATATGCAAAAAAATAAAAAAAGTGAAAATAGATGCGCTTATAGGGAAAATTCAACCTAAATTCAAAGTGCTAGTAAGTACATCCTAGCACATACTAGCATTTTGAACTTAGGTCAAATTTTCCGTATAAGGGCATCTATTTTCACTTTGAGAGGAGCTCAACGTAGCAGCCGCGACGGGGCATATAAACAGGTTCGGCCAACCTTCGCTTGGCGAGGTGGGACTAAACTCCCACCACAACGCGATGCAAGGCCATTGGTCCCGGTTGGTGTCCCTTTCGTCCCAGTTGGTGCCACCAACCGGGACCAAAGGTCCCTGTTTCTCGCCCTTTGGGCTGCTGAAAAGAGACCATTGGTCCCGGTTGGTGGCACGAACTGGGACTAAAGGTGGGCATTGGTCCCGGTCGGTGCCACGAACCGGGACCGATGTTTCTTCTATATAAGGAGCACTTAGCAATTTCCCGCAGGTTTCATCGCCCTCCCCGTCCCCATCGCCTCACCTATCGCCCCGTCGCCGCCACACCCCCGTCGCCGCCCCCGCCGCCCCATCGCCTCCCCCGCCGCCCCCGTCGCCGCCCCGCCCCCGTCGCCGCCCCTCCCTCGTCGCCCCCGTCGCCGCCCCCGCCACCCCCTTCGCCACCCCTCCCCCGTCGCCTCCCCCGCTGCCCCCGTCGTCGCCCCGTCCCCTTCGCCTCTCCGTCGCCGCCCGCCCCCGTCGCCGGCCCCGCAGTGAGCCGCCGTCGCCCGTGCTCTGTGGATTTTTTAAATATATGTTGATTTTTTATATGATGAATGTTTATGTTTTAGTTGTTTTATGTTTTATTTAATTATTAGGAGTCTTAGGAAATATTATTATGTGTATGTTAGATTACAGAAAAAATCTTGTTTTTATGAAAAATTAGTGATTAAACGATAAGAAAACATTCTCATAGGAATTTATCTTGACGTCGACGATGCCCGGCCCGCATCCTCGTCGTCGAGTGGTCCATGAGAGCCTACTTGATAGGTGCCATGTCCGGAACTGGGCTCCGCCGGGTTGGCACTGGGAGGTGCTACCTTCCCGGGCTCAGAGGTTGGTGAGTAATCCAGGTCTCGTCGTCGACCCGATGCTTTTGTGGTGGCGGTCACGTGGGCCACTTTCGATGCGGAGGGAGCAAGACCCCGCGGAGGTAGTACGTCGCTGTGTCAGGGAGGAGGACGAGCATGTCTATCGCTACATGGCGGCGTTGGACGCAAGGTTCGAAAATACCTGGCAGATTCTCTAGGGATCTCACTCGAGTTATGATCCCGTGATGATTCCTTATCTTTGGGTGTCCATCGTCGGTGACTCAGAAACCGCTAGTGAACCTAGTTCACCGTCCTCCATTTTGGATTCTAGGATATTCGATCTGTATTAGTGATCTTATATGATAATATTCCAGATGTATTAGTTAATATTTGATGATGCATTAATTAGATTGTTCGGGATGATGTATTAGTTAATATCGAGTGCTTGTGTGCCAGTCATTCCAGCAAAACATAGGGAATTGTTTTTTATGTCATTGCTCGATATATGGAACGAGTTGACTTTAGGTCTGTTTCGGCTCCTTGTGTGTCTTTCAGTGAGAGAGAGTGTCCACTATATATATATATATACACTATAAAATGCACCGTGAATCAATATGCATAAAATGTGATTTTTCTGATCTTATGACTTATATTTTTATTTTTTTATGTCAAACTTTACGTAGTGAATCAATATATATGTAACTATTTGCATTTGAAATGTAATTTATTTATTAAACGATCGTAATATTACCTCGGGTGAAGAATAACTTATTCTAAACCGTGGGTGATGAATAGACTTTCTCTCTCTCTCTGTATATATATATATATATATATATATATATATATATATATAGGGAAAATACATCCTACGACCGGGTGTAGTTATTCCCATGTCTCATATACTATCATGTGGTAGTATATATGCTACTTTATTATCTTTAGTATGTTCATATACTATATCTAAGATACTCCAAAGTGAATTCTATGAAAAAAATTGCAAGTTGACTCATATTTTTATTATATTTATAAAATACGTACATATTTGTACGTTAAAAAGTATATGCTCAAAATATGAAACATACTACCAAATTTTTTTGTATATATATATTACCTAAATATTCTTATATACTACATACTACATGTACATACACTTCAGAATGATAGATACTACCTATAGCATATGAAACAAAAGTGGGAGTAACTATACCCGATCGTACCAAACATTTGTCCTATATATATACGTGTATATATATATATGTGTGTGTGTGTGTGTGAAAGGAAGAATCCCGACTGTTGTCATGGGGGTCGCTTCTCATTCGTTTGCATGTGCTAGACATTCTGGTGTAATACACTCGGAGACGAATGGAGGAGCCACCATTACCGACGGTCGCAATATCAGAGAGGGTGCCCACCATATACGCGAGATGAGAGTTTATGAAGAAAAGACTCGACAGACTTAAAGTCAACCCGTTGCATATTGAGTAATAGTGATTTGTGTGTTGATCAGTTTCCTGGTAGTTTTCTTCGATCGATTTCAAATATTTAAAATCGATCGAAGAAAATATTAGTGATCTTTTATGATAATATTCGAGATGTATTAGTTAATATTTGATAATGCACTAATAACTGGATTAATCGAGATGATGTATTAGTGATATTATATTCGAGTTCATTATAAATGTATTAGTGATATTTTATTGGTATAATGCGTGTGTGACTTTTGGTCTGTCGTTGCTCTTTGTATGACTTTCATGTGTGTTCTTGATGGAGGAATCCCGACTGTTGTCATGGGGGGTGCCTCCTCTTTTTTCTCTTCTTTCCGATATACTCGTCGGTATAATGCGCAAGAAAAGAAGAGGGTGGGCGTCCATCACCGGCGGTCGAACTATTACTGTGAGAGAGTGCCCACCAACATATATACACCACCATATCAGTGTGAGAGAGAGCACACCAACACACCATGAGATATGAGAGTTATTTAAGGAAAGCCTCGACGAACCGAAAGTCACACACGCATTAGGATCCAAGTGTGCCGTAATTCTTGAATTATGAACATAGGAAATGTCATCGTCATCAGACGACGATAGGATCCAAGCGTGTGAATTTTGCGGTGAAAGGGTCTTTGTGACCAGCCTAGTCTGCGAGACTTCACCATGAAGCTTTACGAGGACTTGATATTTCTATGGTACGCAACGATGATAACTGTCTTTTCGTAATTAAGCATAACTTCTGTTTCTTTCCTTCAACGCGTAATTTCTTTTTTATACAATTCGACTAGTCCGTCCCCTGTCATGCAAGGCGGTATTTCTTGGAGAGGCTCGGTTTCGAAGAGCACGAGAGTTTTGAGACGAGTACAGCCAACCTAAGGACTAAACATGGTCACACATTTCTTGTGAAAGTAATGAATGCACTTAATAACACAGAATTAGGGTGCTCAAATTGGGAAGCTTTTTCAAAGCATATGGATTTCAGGAGGATATGAAAATAACCTTCGATCTTCGTCGTGAAGATCATATTGAGGAAAACACCGATATTTGGGTGGATGTCGATATGCTTCCTGTTTTACCTCCATGTGAGTTTGTCAACCATGCATATTTTTCAAGTAATTTGCATTCTATATACATAAATATTTGGTGTTCATCCGTGCTAAATTTGTTAATTTTTAATTTACAACTTATTTTGTTTCTTCGAGTGAAATACAGAATATAATCGACACGACACACTACACTTATGGATCACATCTAACTTGAGAGGAGAAGGATGATTTTATCTATTTTGTTATTGGTGTCATAGCTGGTAGAGACATCTTCCCATATAATTTGGGAACTAACCCAAATTATACATTGTACAGGACACTAGTGCATATGTTAAGGGCGGATGACATTCGCCAAAATATCTTGGTAAGAGTTGCTAATTAAGTACATTAGTACTATTGCGTAAATGGTATTGATTACATTGCTAACTAGGCTACTATTATGTTTTTCAACAAAAATTGCCAAATGAAGTTGTGACACCGTTGATGCAACCCGAAGGTAATATGACAATAAAAAGCCCTTTCATCCCGAGTTATCTTTTGCATACTCGTCTGAGCGCAAACCACCAAGAAGGCTTCAAATTGAAGCATGGGGACAAATTAAAGAAGGATCGCAAGCCACAAGTTTGAGACCGTTGGATCTCTTTGCTTCATCATGGGGACATATGTGTTATTCTTTTTTATGCCATTTTACCTAGGAGGGAGGAATAGGTCCTATGAGGGAGGACTATGTCATTTTATCTTTTTATTTATTTATGAGACTTTAACTTTGTATGATTAAGATGATGATGATGAGTTGTTAGATCTTGTGTAATTAATGGTTTCCTTCATATGCTTATTAGCTAGCGTTGACTTCTCTCTATATGTATAGTAGCTAGCAGCGTCGACCAAGCATGGAGAAAGAGAGGACACTTCTCTCTATTAATTAGCTAGCTAACACAATATGAAACCCCTAAATTAATCCTCCAAAACCCCCTAAACACCCCCCTTTAAAAAACCCAGCAACTTTTGGTCCCGGTTGGTGATACCAACCGGGACTAAAGGTCCTCCTGCCCGGGCTTCCCGCAGAGGCCACGTGGAGCCCCTTCTGTCCCAGTTCGTAAGAGAACCGGGACTAAAGGTTTAGGGCTTTAGTCCCGACCCTTTAGTACCGGTTCCAGAATCGGGACTAATGGGCCTCTAAAACTGGGATAAATGGGCCGTTTTCTACTAGTGTGTTCACACCATCACAACACATTTGAATGTTGTCAATTTTAAAACGTCTCCCTCTTGGCATTGGATGATAAAACTATTTTTCCTGCGAGGTTGTATGAGGCGTGCATGCATGGTTATCAATATTGTTTTTGTTCTCCATTCTGATTTTGCCGAAGTGTTCATTTTCTATTCGGATTGGCATCGATATGAAGGAAAGACTGATCTTGCGCTATTGATTAAGGTTTCATCGTAAATAGCATTTTTAAATGGTTAATGGGCAAAACAATATCATATTCAGATTATACATATTTTTTAATCAAATTTCATATATAACATATTAAATTTAAAGTTAGGGTTCAAATGATATGAATTCAAAAAAATTGATTAATATGTACTACCGGTTGATTATTGGAAACTTGACGGAGTTTCTACAAAATAGCATGACAAACGAAAAATACCTTTTTATTAGTAAGTATAGATATTATGGCCTCGTGATGGTTCTAACTTCTAAGAGCAACTCCAACAGGCGTATAACGGCATGACACGCCGAAAGTTTTATACAACGTCAAAATAGTCATTTTTAGCGCGTGGTATGGCGCGTGCTCCAGCACGCGATGGAAAATTGGACGCGGTGAAACAACTCCAGCAAGCGCGCTAAATCTAAAGTGTCTACGCTGAGCACAACCTCTATTTTTTTTTACTTTTTGAATAATTAAGATGATAAAAAAACAATAATAAATCAACAATAAAAGTTCATAGCATTGTTAACATAGTTCAAGTCCAAATGATACGAACGGAAATGATAACTAGATAGATAAAACCATATAAACCACTCCTCCTCATCGCTCTCCTCGGTGGTGTAGTCCGATGTAAGGAAGGTGTCATCCCAGCGATCATCGTTGTCGCTCCATGTCGACGCCTTCCCCAGGTCGCACTGCGCTAGCGCTGTAGCCTTTCGCCCATGCCTTTCCGCCCTCTTTGCGGCTCACACCGCGTCTAGAACTCACGTTTGTCGATGACGTCCTGCGGGAAGTGTTGACGTCAAGCCTCCATGGCCTGCATGTCCGTCTCGACAATGAGAACGTGGCGATCCCGCCTCTCCTGGACGTAACATTCCTCCGCAGTGATTAGCCGTGGCCCGTGGGGGAGGCACGCGGGCATGCGCCTCCTCAAACGTCCGGACGGCCGGAAAGTTCATCTGCGAGCGCGGCCTGGAGAGCCGCCACGCTGCCGCATTGTATGCACGAGCGGCCGCTTCGGCGGTCTCAAAAGTCCCGAGTTCGAGGCGCATGTCCCCGGATCGTATTTCCGCGTAGAATCCGCGGTGGGGCCGGCACGGACGTCGCGGAAGCCGAAACTGTTCCGGGACGCGATGACATCGTGGGACGAGGGAGGAAGGCGCCGGCGACGAGAAAGAAGGGCGCGAGGGCGATAGTGGCGCAACGGAGGCGAAGAAGAAGGCGACGAAGGTGGCGGTTTGCAGTCGCTCGCGCGTGGTTTATATAGGACGCGCTGGATGCCGCACTTGAAAACTGCCATGCGTGCTGCCGCTTTTTCACGCGCGTGATTTTATTTGGCGCAGGAGTTTTTTCCGCGCCTGCTCCGAACGCCCGCGTAAAAGTCGTGTTTTTTTCTCACGCGTGCCATATTTCCCGCGCGCTGTTGGAGTTGCTCTGAGGTCTGGACCGTGGTGGTGCGGTGATGATGGTGATTTTCTCCCCATGCAATCCCTTGCTGAGGACATGCATGCATGGGTGGGGAGGAAAAAATGGCCCGTGACGATGGGAACCTTGTTCCATGGAAAAAGTTGGCACCATCTCACCCATGCCTACGACTATGGGAGAGCTACGGAGAGCAGAGCAGATAAGGTACTTCCGTGCTGGGCCCACATGTTGATACGTATGTTGCACATTCAGACGGCAAACTCACACGCATGCATGCATGATGCACAAAACAACGAGTTTTTATTCGGTGAGCTGGTATATGTTTGGCATGCATTGCATACATGCTGCCTTTTATGTGAAAGAGAACCTTTAACTATATATTCGCTGGTCCATTTTAAACCATCAAGTGCTTATTCGATTTACATGATTTCTAAATCCTAGGAATAGAAAGGGTAACAGATTGAGATGCCACGTTCATTCCAATCCTTGGGAAAATATTAGGAGATCTCGACTAATGCTAAGAATCCTTAGTAATCGGGCCAATATGGATAAAACAACTTAGAAATTTAGTATTCCCAAAGAGGGTTTCCCTTTGCTTATATTATACAGCAATCAACATCGATCACATAGCAACTCCTCAAGCCCAAAAGAAAACGAAAAAATGGTAACAACGACGGCTCGACAAGTTTGGATGAGCCGGCATGACCGTGCTCTCCGGATATGTCCCACCACACTCCAAGGCTTTGAACCGCTGCAAACCAAGTAGCACCCTCAAGAAGGAACGAGACGCTGGCGACGCTACTGCTCGGAAATGTCCTAGGATTCCCCCCGACATGCGAATGGGAGTAGGGGATGGGTAACATCGACGCCCTTCAAGAAGGAATAGCGGCACCCGTAGGCGTCACCGCGTCGGAGCCAGATGAACCGGCAGGGATTTCTCCCGCTCCCCAAACACCACCACCCGATCGATCCGATGCCATCCAACCGGGTCGCCACCCACTAGCACGCGCCACCATAGACTGACTCCACCCTCGCCGTTTCACCGTGATCTCCATCACAAGGCCTAGAGGACGGGACATGGAAGCGCTGGTAAACGGGGATGACACCACCAAGGCCGTGCGGGAGGGAACTATTGTGGAATGTTGCATGGGAAACAAAAAATTTCGTACGCAGACGCAAGATCTATCCATGGTGATGAGCATCTACGAGAGGGAGAGTGGATCTACATACCCTTGTAGATCGCTAAGCGGGAAGCGTTAAGAAACGCGGTTGGTGTAGTCGAACGTCTTCGCGATCCAAATCGCCGAGCGTCCCGCGGTCTCATCACGATCCGTCCTGCGATCCAATCACGATCCATCCCGTGAACTCATCACGATCCGTCCCGCGATCTTGATCACGGTCCTTCCGATCTAGCGCCGAACGGACGACACCTCCGCGTCCAACACACGTACAGCTCGATGACGATCTCCGCCTTCTTGATACAGCAAGAGGGAGCGGAGAGGGAGACGAGTTCTCTGGCAGTGCGATGGCGTTGCGGCGATGGTGGTGGAGGAATTCCAGCAGGGCTTCGCCTAAGCACCGCTGAAAACCGATCTAGAGGAGAAACTACGATCTAAAGGAGAGGTAACACGTGGCTATTAGGGTTAGCTTTTCCCTCTAAATCCTCTAATATATATAGGAGGGAGGGAGAGGAGGAGGCAGCCTCAAACCCTCAAGGTTTAGTAGAAATTGGAGGTGGAGGAGTCCTACTCCAATCCTATTAGGAGTAGGATTCCTCCTTTCCACTTGGAAACTCTTTCCACCTCTCCACCTCTGGATTTTTTCCTTCTCAAACCACTCCAGCCGCATGGCCATTAGAGGAGGCTTCGGCCAGCCCACCAAGGGCTGGTTTACCTCCTCCCACAGCCCATGTAGCCTCTTGGGTCGAGGCACCCCTCCCGATTGTCTCCCGGTACCCTCCCGACACTCCCGGTACACTACCGATGAGCCCAAAACTTTTCCGGTGACTAAAACAGGACTTCCTATATATCAATCTTTACCTCCGGACCATTCCGGAGCTCCTCGTGACGTCCGGGATCTCATCCGGGACTCCGAACAACCTTCGGTCACCACCATACATAAATCTATACTACCGAAACGTCACCGAACCTTAAGTGTGCAAACCCTGCGGGTTTGAGAACTATGTAGACATGACCGAGACACCTCTACGGTGAATAACCAATAGAGGGACCTGGATGCCCATATTGGTTCCTACATATTCTACGAAGATCTTTATTTGTCGAACCTCTATGTCAATGATTCAATTAATCCCGTATGTTGTTCCCTTTGTTCTTTGGTGTTTTACTTGCCCGAGATTCAATCGTCGACATCTCCATACCTAGTTCAACCTCGTTACCAGCAAGTCTCTTTACTCGTTCTGTAATACAAGATCCCATGGCTAACACTTAGTCACATTGCTTGCAAGGCTTATTGTGATGTTGTATTACCGAGTGGGCCATGAGATACCTCTCCGTCACACGGAGTAACAAATCCCGGTCTTGATCCATGCCAACCCGACAGACACCCTCGGAGATACCTGTAGAGCACCTTTATAGTCACCCAGTTACGTTGCGAAGTTTGATACAAACAAGGCACTCCTCCGGTGTTAGTGAGTTACATGATCTCATGGTCATAGGAACAAATACTTGACATGCAGAAAACAGTAGCAATAAACTGACACGATCATATGCTACGTCTGTAGTTTGGGTCTTGTCCATCACATCATTCTCCTAATGATGTGATCCCGTTATCAAATGACATCTCATGTCCATGAATAGGAAACCATAGCCATCTTTGATCAACGAGCTAGTCTATTAGGGGCATACTAGGGACATGGTGTTGTCTATGTATCCATACATGTATATGAGTTTCCGATTAATACAATTATAGCATGGATAATAAACGATTATCATGAACAAGGAAATATGATAACAACCAATTTATTATTGCCTCTAGGGCATATTTCCAACAGTCTCCCACTTGCGCTAGAGTTAATAATCTAGTTCACATCACCATGTGATTCACATTGTTATGAATCTAACACCCAATGAGTTCTGGGGCTTGATCATGCTTTGCATGTGAGAGAGGTATTTTAGTAAACGGGTGTGCGACATTTAGATCCGTGTTACTTTGCAAATCTCTATGTCATACTATAGACACTGCTACCACACTCCACTTGGAGCTATTCCAAATGGCTGCTCCACTATACGTATCCGGATTGCTACTCAGAGTCATCTGGATTGGTGTTAAAGTTTGCATCGACGTAACCCTTTATGACGAACTCTTTATCACTTCCATAATCGAGAAATGTTTCCTTAGACCTCTAGTTACTAAGGATAATCCTGACCGGTGTCCAGTGATTCACTCCTGGATCACTTTTGTACCCCTTGACAGACTCATGGCAAGGCACACACCAGGTGCGGTACACAACATGGCATAATATAGAGCCTATGGCTAAGGCATAGGGGGAGTCGTTCGTCCTTCCTCTTTCTTCTGCCGTTGTCGAGCTTTGAGTCTCACTCAACTTCACACCTTACAAATCAGGCGAGAACTCTTTCTCTGACTGATCCATTTTGAACTCTTTCAAAATATTGTCAAGGTATGTACTCATTGAAAGTCTCATCAAGCATCTTGATCTATCTCTATAGATCTTGATGCTCAACAATTAGCACTACTGGAATTCAGTTATTTGCCATGTGCCAGGCCTTTGCCGTCTGCTGACACATGGCAAAGTTTCTCTTTGCCGTCTGCTGTCCAAAAGCAGACGGCAAAGAACTGGCACATGGCAAACAGTGTCTTTGCCATGTGCCAGGCCTTTGCCGTCTGCCCACTCACGGCAAAGAAGGCTAGGGCAAACGGCAAAGAGCCCCCCCCACCGCACCCCCCTCCCCCACCCCATAACGGCGCCCTCTTTGCCGTCTGCCGTCCAGCTCTTTGCCGTCGGGGGGCGGACGGCAAAGAGAGGCCCCCTCCTAACGGCCGTCTCCCCCGCCCGTTCTCACCCCTCGCGACCCCCCTCTCTCTCACCCGCGCCCACCCCAGCGCCGCCCCCTCCGGCCGCCCCAGCGCCGCCTCCCCCTCGCCCCCTCTGGCCGCCCCTTGCTCTCGCCGCTGCCCCTCCCCTACCCGCCGCCAGCCCCAGCGCCGCCCCCTCCTCCTCCCCGCCACCTCCGGCCGCCCCAGCGCCGCCTCCTCCCTGCCCCCTCCGGCCGCCCATTGCTCTCGCCGCCGCCCCTCCCCTGGCCGCAGCCACCCCCCCGCGCCGCCACCCCCTCCTCCCCGCCCCCTCCGGCCGCCCCAGCGCCGCCTCCTCCCCGCCCCTTCCGTCCGTCCCTTCCTCTCGCCGCCGCCCTCCCCTGGCCGCCGCCAGCCCCCGACAACCCCCTCCCTCGGCCGGCCCCGCCCTCGGCCGCCCCTCCCTCGGCCGGTCCCACCTCCGGCTGGCCCTCCCCCACCCCCGGTGAGTTTTTTTTTGTTTTTTGTTTTGTTTTTAGGTTAGTTCACATTTAGGTTAGTTTAAGTTTTAGTTAGTTTTGTTTTTTTAGGTTAGTTAAGTTTTAGTTTTAGGTAATTAGTTTAAGTTTAGGTTATTTTAGTTTTTGTTTTAGGTTAGTTTAGGTTAGTTTGGTTTTAGTTTTAGGTTAGTTTAGGTTTAGGTTAGTTTAGTTATAGTTTTAGGTTGGTTTATTAGGTTTGTTTAGGTTTAGGTTAGTTGGTTTATTTATTAGTAAAGAAAAAATTGACCAACGTTATCCATGGACAGCCCGAGTATGTGTAGATTGGGTTCGTTTTCTCGTATGCTGTGCTCCGGATGCGATGCGGAATTTTGTCAGTGCCTCCCTGTTGTTCTCCGGGTACACATCCTCTCTGCTTATTGCCGAGACGTGTATCAGGAGAACAGCGGGGAGGTGCTGCCGAAATTCTGCATCGCATCTGGAGTAGAGCATGGGAAAACGAACCCAATCTATACATACTCGGGTGGAATTAGGACCTATCTTTATCTATTAGCGTGTAGGTTGCATGGACGTAATAAAACTGACAAACTTGATTAGCGGATGAATATAGGTGATGAATTATATATTAATTTATTTCTTCTGTGCCCATAGGTAGCTAGGCAACATGAGTGATCGTGCTTGGATGTACACTGGTCACCCTAGTCAGAAAGACATGACCAATGAATGGTTAACAAAAACCAGGGGGTTTGTGAGAGCTGCATTTGCAAATGGCCAACAAAAAACATGGTGCCCCTGTCCCAACTGCGACAACTCGAAAAAGCAGACAGAGTTTGAAATGGGTAAACACCTGCAGAAGTGGGGTTTTACGCCTAATTATATGGTTTGGACTTTTCATGGTGAGTCTGACCAACGTGCCAGAGCTAAGGTGATTCGTCGTCGCACCGACGAGCATGGTACGGGGATCGAAGACATGGTGCAAGACTTTGATGATGCTCGAGATTCAGACGATGAGATGGAGGAATGACCTATTTCTTGTCCTCCTTCTCCTTCTTCTCCTTCTTCTTGTCCTTCTTCTTTTCTTCTTCTTCTCCTTCTCCTTCTCCTTCTCCTTCTCCTTCTCCTCCTCCTCCTTCTTCTTTTACTTCTCCTTCTTCTTCTCTTCTTGCTTCTTCTCTTTCTCTACTTCTACGTAGCTTAGAGTTATCCAAAAAAGACTAAATTGGTTAAATATCCAACAAAATGACATAATTAGCTTAGTTAGCTCCGAAATGGGCTATTTAATAAGAAATGACCTATACTTAGCTAATTATCCTCCAAAATGACATAATTAGCATAGTTAGGTAAAAACATCATAAGAACCTTGGTTAGCTCATTACAATGACTAATTTAGCTCCAAAATGACATAATAAGGTCAAAATGGATTTAATAATCATAGTTGGCTCCAATTTGACATATTTACCCAAGTTAGCTCTAGAATGGCCTATACTTAGCTTGGCTTCCACCTAAATGACATAATTAGCTTAGTTAGCTCCAAAATGGCCTATTTAATAATAAATGACCTATACTTAGCTATTT
Organism: Hordeum marinum; assembly: GCA_022496015.1. NCBI lineage: Eukaryota > Viridiplantae > Streptophyta > Magnoliopsida > Poales > Poaceae > Hordeum > Hordeum marinum. Next base: position 415,706,014 of record CM039678.1, on the reverse strand, counting down.
ATCCTCCAAAATGAAATAATTAGCTCCAAAAAGGCATAATTAGCTCATTTAGCCCGAAGAAGAGGACAAGAGGAGAAGAAAGAGGAGAAATGAAAAAAAGGAAGAAGAAGAAGAAGAGAAGAAGGAGAAGGAGAAGGAGGAAGAAGAAGGAGAAGAAGGAGAAGGAGGAGGAGAGAAGCTTTCTTCTCCTTCTTCTTGTCCTTCTTCTTTTCTTCTTCTTCTCCTCTTCCTTCTCCTTCTCCTTCTCCTTCTACTTCTCCTCCTCCTTCTTCTTCTTTTACTTCTCCTTCTCCTTCTCCTCCTCCTCCTCCTCCTCCTTCTCCTTCTTCTTCTCCTTCTCCTTCTCCTTCTTCTTCTCCTTCTTCTTCTCCTTCTTCTTCTCCTTCTTCTCCTTATTCTTGACCTTCTTCTTTTCTTATTCTTCTCCTCTTCCTTCTTCTTCTCCTTCTTCTTCTCTTCTTGCTTCTTCTCTTTCTTCTTCGACGTAGGTTATTTCCCCCAACAAAGACATACTTAGCTAATTATCCTCCAAAATGACATAATTAGCATAGTTAGGTAAAAACATCATAAGAACCTTGGTTATCTCATTACAATGACTAATTTAGCTCCAAAATGACATAATAAGGTCAAAATGGATTTAATAATCATAGTTGGCTCCAAAATGACATATTTTACCCAAGTTAGCTCTAGAATGGCCTATACCTAGCTAAGGTCTCTCCTAAATGACATAATAAGGCTATGTAGCTCCAAGATGACATATTCCACCTAACTTAGCTATTAAATGGCCTATACTTAGCTAAGTTCTCTCCGAAATAACCTACATATACTTCTCTTCTTCATCTAGTATTCTTCTTCTAACTTTCTTATTTGTCATTTGGCAGATTACATTCACTTCACGGGAAGCTTGGATTACATTGATGGAATGCTTGCATATGATTGCTTGTACCATGGCTTCACGGAAGCTTGTATTGAAACTATTGTAGTATATGGATATATATGAAACTTTGTATTCATATGGATTAAACTGGTGTAATATATGGTTTGCTACGGAAGCAACTTGAATAATATGTATGTACTATGGATGAAAGTTATTTTAATATGGTTATGATTACGGAAACAAATTTATTCCTGTCAAATATATATATATATCCTGATTATTGTGAAATTTTCTGGATATAATAGAAAATAAAAGAGGTGAGGTTGCTGTTTTGAGCCTTTGCCATGAGGGGCAGACGGCAAAGGGCTGTTTTCAGCCTTTGCCGTCTGCCCCCTCATGGCAAAGGGGCTCAAGGCAGACGACAAAGAAGGGGTAAGAGAGGTGCTGGGATGCCCCTTTGCCATGAGGGGGCAGACGGCAAAGGGGTGAGAGCCTTTGCCGTCTGCCCCCGCATGGCAAAGAGGCACATAGCAGACGGCAAAGGGGGGGAAAGAGAGGGGCTGGGTTCACCCCTTTGCCGTGAGGGGCAGACGGCAAAGGGCCAAGAGCAGACGACAAAGAGGGGGAAGAGAGGGGCTAGGGCCCCCCTTTGCCATGAGGGGGCAGACGGCAAAAGGGGGCTAAGAGCAGACGACAAAGGGGGGAAGCCTGCCGTTAGCACTTAACGGGACGGCCTATTGATCTGCCGTCCCGTTTTATTTGCCGTCTGCTCCCTCATGGCAAAGAGTCTTTGCCGTCCGCTGTACAAAAAGCAGACGGCAAATCACCTCTTTACCGGATATTTTTTTGCCGTCTAGTTTGCCGTCAGCTGACTGACGGCAAAGCCTTTGTCGTCCGTGTTTCCCCCCTTTGCCGTCTGCCATGGCGGACGGCAAAATCTCCGATTCCTGTAGTGTAGGTAGTTTTATCCAGGTCTTCCTTTGAAAAACTCTTTTCAAACAACCGTTTATGCTTTCCAGAAATTCTACATCATTTTCGATCAACAATATGTCAACCACATATGCTTACCAAAAACTCTATAGTGCTCCCACTCACTTTATTGTAAATACTAGTTTCTCATAAACTTTGTATAGACTCAAAAACTTTGATCACCTCATCAAAGTGTATATTCCAACTCCAAGATGCTTGCTTCAGTTCATAGAAGGATCACTGAAGCTTGCACACCTTTTAGCATCCTTAGGACTGACAAAACCTTCTGGTTGTATCTCATACAACCTTTCCTTAAGGAAGGGCACAATGCTTTGACATCCATCTGTCAGATTTCATAATTGAAAAATGCAACAACTGGTAACATAATTCCAACAGACGTTAGCAACGCTACGAGTGAGAAAGTCTCATCACAGTCAACTCCTTGAACTTGCCGGAAACTTCTTTGTGACAAGTCGAGCTCTATAAATGGTGACATGTACCATCAGCGTCTATCATCATCTCAAAGGTGCATTTGTACTCGACGACCTGCCGTCCAACGAGCAAGTCTACCAAAGTCTATACTTGGTTTTCATACATGGATCCTTTCTCAGATTTCATGGCCTCTAACCATTTGTCGGAATCCGGGCCCATCATCGCTTCTTCACAACTCATAGGTTCATCATTATCCAACAACATAACCTCCAAGAAAGGGTTGTCGTACCGCTCAGGAGCAATACACATCCTTGTCGACCTACGAGGTTTGATAGTAACTTGATTCGAAGCTTCATGATCATCATTATTAACTTCCTCTTCAACTAATGTAGGCTTCACAGAAACATCTTCCTACGCCGCGGTACTCTCTGGTTGAACAAAGGTTCAACAACCTCATCAAGTTCTATCTTCCTCCCACTTAATTCTATCTAGAAAAACTCTTTCTCGAGAAAGGACCCAATTTTAGCAACAAACGTTTTATTCTTGGATCTGAGATAGAAGGTTCACCCAACTGTTCTTAGGGTATTCTATGAAGATGCATTTGTCCGCTTTGGGTTTGAGCTCATTCGGTTGAAACATTTTCCACACAAGCGTCACAGCCCCAAACATTAAGAAATGACAGCTTGGGTTTCTATCAAACCCTAGTTCACACGGTGTCATCTCAACAGATTTAGATGGTGCCCTATTTAAAGTGAATGTAGTTGTCTGTAATGCATAACCCCAAAATTATAGTAGCAAAACGATAAGAGACATCATAGCACGCACCATATCCAATAGAGTATGACTATGACATTCGGACACACCATCACACTATGGTGTTCCAGGTGGCATGAGTTGTGAAACAACTTTCACATTGCCTAAAGTTGCATGCCAAACTCGTAACTCAGATATTCACCTCCATGATCATATCGTAGACATTTTGATCTTCTTGTCACGATGATCTTAAACTTCACTCTGAATTTGCTCTAACCTTTCAAACGATTCAGACTTGTGTTTCATTAAGTAAATATACACTATATCTACTCAAATCATAAGTGGAGGTAAGAAAATAACGATATCCACCGCACGCTACAAGACTCATTGGATTGCATACATCAACATGTATCATTTCCAATAAATCACTTGCCCGCTCCATCAAACCAGAAAACGGGGTCCTTAGTCATCTTGACCAAGAGGCATGGTTCGCATGTCTCAACCAATTCGAAATCGAATGAGTCCAAAGATCCATCAGCACGGAGTTTCTTCATGCGTTTTATACCAATATGACATTTAGCGGCAGTGCCACAAGTATGTGGTACTATTATTGTTAACATTGTATCTTTTAGCATCAATGTTATGAACATGTGTATTACTACCAACAAGATTCAACAAACCATTCTCACTGGGTGCATGACCATTGAAGGTATCATTCATGTAAACAAAATAACCATTATTCTCTAACTTAAATGAATAACCGTGTTGCAATAAACACGATCTAATCACGTTCACGCTCAATGCAAAACACCAAATAATATTTTTTGAGGGTCGTCACTAATCCCAAAGGTAGAGAGAGCGTGCGATGTTGATCACATCAACCTTGGAAACATTTCCAACACACATCGTCACCTCCCCCTTAGCTAGTTCTCCGTTTATTCCGTAGCTTTTATTTCGAGTTACTAACATTTAGCTACTAGGAGTACTCGCAAGGTACACATCATTAACACGTATATCAAATATACTTCAATCGATGTTGCCAGCCTTCTTATCTACCAAGTATCTAAGGTTATTCTGCTTCAGCGACCGCTCTCCTCATAATCGAAGCACTTAGTCTTGGGTTTGGGTTCAACTTTGGGTTGCTTCACTGGAGCAGCAACTGACTTGCTATCCATGAAGTTTCCCTCCTTGCTCTTGCCCTTCTCGAAACTAGTGGTTTGACTAACCATCAACACTTGATGCTCCTTCTTTATTTCTACCTTCGTGGTGTCAAACATCGTGAACAGCTCATGGATCATTATTTCTATCCCTGGCATTTTATAGTTCATCACCAAGTTCTAGTAGCTTAGTGACAGTGACTTGGAGAACTATATCAATCACTATCTTATGTGGAAGATCAACTCCCACTCGATTCAAGCGATTGTAGCACCCAGACAATCTGAGCACATGCTCAACGATTGAGCTATTTTCTTTCATCTTGCAGGCAAATAATCTTGTTGGAGATCTCATATCTCACAACACGGGCACGAGCGTGAGATCCTAATTTCAGCTCTTAGAACATCTCATATGTTCCGTGACGTTCAAAACATTTCGGAGCCTCAATTCTAGATGTTCACAACATCTATAGATGACGCTAGAGGGATTGACGCACCGAGCGGTGCATTAAGGACATAAGCCTTCTGTGCAACAATGAGGGCAATCCTCAGATCACAAACCCAGTCCGCAATATTGCTACCATCATCTTTCAACTCTTTTTCTCTAGGAACATATAAAAATTCAACTGAGCTACAACGCGAGCAAGTAATCTACAACATAATTTGCAAAGACACTACTGACTATGTTCATGATAATGAGTTCAATCAATCATATTACTGAAGAACTCCAACTCAAATTGACATCCCTCTGGTCATTCGAGTGATACATGATCCAAATTCACCAACTCAAGTCCGATCATCACGTGAGTTGAGGTGGTTTCAATGGTGAACATCATCATGTTGATCATATCTACTATATGACTCATGTTCGACCTTCGGTCTCTTGTGTTCCGAGGCCATGTATGCACATGCTAGGCTCATCAAGTTTAACCCGAGTGTTCTGCATCTGCAACACTGGCTTGCACCCATTGTATGTGAACGTAGAGTCTATCACACCCGATCATCACGTGGTGTCTCGACACGACGAACTTTCACAACGGTGCACACTCGGGGAGAACACAATTTATCTTGAAATTAAGTGAGGGATCACCTTATAATGCTACCGTCGTCCTAAGCAAAACAAGGTGCATAAAAGGATTAACATCACATGCAAATCATATGTGACATGATATGGCCATGAACTTGTGCTTTTGATCTCCATTTTGAAAGCACCGGCATGATCTCCATCGTCACCGGCATGACACCATGATCTCCATCATCTAGATCTCCATCAACGTGTCGCCATCGGGGTTGTCGCGCCCACCATGATTCTAATACAATTGCTACCGTTTAGCGATAAACTAAAGCATTACATAGCGCTTACTGATTGACACACAGGTCATACCATAATTGAAGCCAACCCTATGGCTCCTGCCAGTTGCCATACACATCAACATGCAAGTCATGATATTCTATACAAAACATGATCATCTCATACATCACATATATCTCATCATGTAATTGGCGATATCAAATCACGACATACCCTGCAAAAACAAGCTAGACGTCCTCTAATTGTTGTTGCATGTTTTACGTGGATGCTATGGGTATGTAGCAAGAACAATTCTCACCTACGCAAAAACCACAATGGTGATACATAAGTTGCTTTTCAACCTTCTCAAGGACCGCCTTTGTCGAATCCGATCCAACTAAAGTAGGAGAAACAGACACCCGCCAGCCATCTTTGTGCAATGAGGTTACACGTCAGTCGATTGAACCAGTCTCTCATAAGCGTATGAGTAAGGTTGGTTCGGGCCGCTTCATCCCACAATATCGCTGAACCAAAACACGACCAAGGGAGGAAGCAATCTAAGCATCAACGCCCACAAACTCTTTGTGTTCTACTCGAGATCTCATCTACACATAGACCTAGCTCATGATGCCACTGTTGGGGAACGTTGCAGGGGAAACAAAAAATTTCCTACACACACGCAAGATCTATCCATGGTGATGAGCATCTACGAGAGGGAGAGTGGATCTACATACCCTTGTAGATCGCTAAGCAGGAAGCGTTAAGAAACGCGGTTGGTGTAGTCGAACGTCTTCACGATCCAAATCACCGAGCGTCCCGCGATCTCATCACGATCCGTCCCACGATACAATCACGATCCATCCCGCGAACTCATCACGATCCATCCCGAAATCTTGATCACGGTCCTTCCGATCTAGCGCCAAACGGACGGCACCTTCGCGTTCAGCACACGTACAACTCGATGACGATCTCCGCCTTCTTGATCCAGCAAGAGGGAGCGGAGAGGTAGACGAGTTCTCCGGCAGCGCGACGGCGTTGCGGCGATGGTAGTGGAGGAATTCGAGCAGGGCTTCGCCTAAGCACTGCTGAAAACCGATCTAGAGGAGAAACTACGATCTAGAGGAGAGGTAGCACATGGCTATTAGGGTTAGCTTTTCCCTATAAATCCTCTAGTACATATAGAAGGGAGGGAGGGGAGGAGGCAGCCTCAAACCCTCAAGGTTTGGTCGAAATTTGAGGTGGAGGAGTCGTACTCCAATCCTATTAGGAGTAGGATTCCTCCTTTCCACTTGGAAACTCTTTCAACCTCTCCACCTTTGGATTTTTTCCTTCTCAAACCACTCCAGCCGCATGGGCCCTTAGAGGAGGCTTCGTCCAGCCCACCAGGGGCTGGTTTACCTCCTCCCACAGCCCATGTAGCCTCTTGGGTCGAGAGACCCCTCCCGATGGTCCCCCGGTACCCTCCCGGCACTCCCGGTACACTACCGATGAGCCCGAAACTTTTTCGGTGACCAAAATAGGACTTCCTATATATCAATCTTTACCTCCAGACCATTTTGGAGCTCCTCATGACGTCCGGGATCTCATCCGGGACTCCGAACAACCAGCGGTCACCACCATACATAACTCTATACTACCGAAATGTCACCGAACCTTAAGTGTGCAGACCCTGCGGGTTCGAGAACTATGTAGACATGATCGAGACACCACTACGGTCAATAACCAATAGCGGGACCTAGATGCCCATATTGGTTCCTACATATTCTATGAAGATCTTTATCGGTCGAACCTCTATGTCAAGGATTCAATTAATCTTGTATGTTGTTCCCTTTGTTCTTCGGTGTGTTACTTGCACGAGATTCGATTGTCGGCATCTCCAGTTCAACCTCGTTACCAGCAAGTCCCTTTACTCTATGTGTAATACAAGATCCCGTGGCTAAAAATTAGTCACATTGTTTGCAAGGCTTATTGTGATGTTGTATTACCGAGTGGGCCCTGAGATACCTCTCCATCACACGGAGTAACAAATCCCAATCTTGATCCATGCCAACCCGACAGACACCCTCGGAGATACCTGTAGAGCACGTTTATAATCACCCAGTTACGTTGCGACGTTTAATACACACAAGGCACTCCTCTGGTGTAAGTGAGTTGCATGATCTCATGGTCATAGGAACAAATACTTGACATGCAGAAAACAGTAGCAATAAACTGACGCGATCATATGCTACGTTTGTAGTTTGGGTCTTGTCCATCACATCATTCTGCTAATGATGTGATTCCGTTATCAAATGACATCTCATGTCCATGACTAGGAAACCATAGCCATCTTTGATCAACGAGCTAGTCTATTAGAGGTATACTAGGGACATGGTGTTGTCTATGTATCCACGCATGTATATGAGTTTCCGATTAATAAAATTATAGCATGGATAATAAACGATTATCTTGAACAAGGAAATATGATAATAACCAATTTATTATTGCCTCTAGGGCATATTTCCAACAGGAACTACCATCACTACCGTCACGCGGGACGTCACTACCTCCAACACCATTGCGGTAGCTGGTCGGAGGCGGCCACAGTGACACACCAGGCCTCCCGGCCCGACCGGGTCTGCAAAGCCGCTGCCACCACGTTGTAGCAAGCCGGTGATAGCGCCTCCACCACCTAGCCTCCCTATGTCCCATCTCCACCTCCAAGGAGCTCCACCATCAACTAAGAAGCCGTTCGCCCAGATGGAGCCTGAAGGGGTCCAGATTTGGGCCTAGCGGGCTCCGTCATCTCGCAACATCGTGTCACCCCATCGCCAACGACTGCCCACCTGACCACCTGCACCAACGCCAGGTCACCATGCCACCGCGTTGGACCGTTACAGCCTGAGAGCACCGGCCAGCTCCGCTCTGCCCCGCTCAGGAGCCTCACTGGGAATGGAAAAGCATCGGACCGTCGCCGTCGGTGCCGCCCGGGCCGAGCCCGGCAACGCACACCGGCGATTGTGGAGGAATAGAGGGTAGGGGAAGGGGCTAGGGAAGGGGACAACGGCGCGGCCGATAGCATGAGAGGGACGAGCCGGTCGCAAGAAAGGGGGTGGGGTTAAAAAAAAGGCTCCGCTCTTTCTGAAATGGATTTTCCACCAGTATCGCCATTCCTAGTACCACCAGAAATCTAGTATTGGCATTCCTATGAAACGAATGGGGCCTCTTTGATTCACATTAATTTTAAATTGGCAAGAATAGGAAACATAGAGGGAGTGTTATGCCCACTTGGATCTACATGATTAACAAACCACGGGAATTTGGACTAGAGAGTGTTTGATGCCCCGAGAAAGACAAAACCATTGTAAAAGAGTGTTTTAGTGGATTGTATTTTTTTCCAAAATAGAGCACAAAGCAATCTTTTGGTATCTTTCCTGAAGATTCTACTCCTACGAATCAAGAGGGGTATGCAAGAAAAAAAATCCAAAGAATTCAAATCCTTCAAAAGTATGGAATTCCTTTGGATCAAAGGAGCTCTAAGTATACGAAAAACATGTGGGTATAAATCATATAGTTAGTCCCAACCTTTACATATAACTCTTGACTATTTATTTGTAGAACTGTTGTAATCAAAGGTTATTTAACCGACGTGACGCCATCTAGCGGATGTTTTGTCAATGAAGAACTAAAAGTGACTTTTTCTTGATGATTAAGAGTCTTCAGTTCATTTCAATCCCATGCTCATAAATTTCCTTTCTGGTTGCTTATAGTCACGATTTTCAAGACCGTATAGATGCATGATAAGTTATAGGTCACTCATTTGCAAGGTGTGAGAAGATGCGCTAGCGCACTGTTCCTTTAATGCGTCCAATGATGGCATGTATGGAATCTTGTGCATGGAGGTCAAGTAGTTAAAAAATCATTTTGGAGTTGTTTGGTTCCTAGCCACATGTTGCCACATCTGAACTTAGAAAACTTTAATCAAGTTAGGCGGTTGTTTGGTTCTAACCACACGTAAGACAAGGATTATTTGTTAAGCAATATGTCTTACATGTCATTCACACGGAAAATGTAGCAAAATTCTCTAAGGCAAGACAAAGTGTGGCTAAGAACTTAAAGACCTCAAGTTCAACAAGTGCAGCAAAAATAATATGACAACATGTGACAAAGCTAGTTAGAAACCAAACAGGCCCTCCGTAACATATCTTACATCAAGTATTATTAGTTGTTAATCTGCGTGGCACAACCGCCCTTAGATGACACCATCAGCAAAACCTCCATTAAATGGCATCACATCGACAAAACTACTGAGAAAAACTAGCTCGGGGTCCAAATTAATAATGTTTCGGTAGTTCACGCTTGAATGTAGATGTTCAATAGTTAAGTATTAAAATTAGACGTGATTTGATATTTTAGGTTTACACCTGATTTTTTAGTTCTATAACGTATTGGCCATTCTTCCTACCCAACCAAATCAAAGTTGCATGCAGTGATGACTGTGCTAATTTAATTTATATGTTATATAGTTTCTAACATTTTGAAAAACAAAATTGAGAGGAGGCCTTCAATTTTATTTAAGTTATCTATGTTGACATTGTAGGTCTTGAAGCATGACCAAACATTATATTGATAGTACCTAATACCTTAAGTTTTTAGACACAAACAAAGACATGTATGTGTGAATGTTTATTTGCACTGACTAAATATATGTGCTTTTCGATGAAAGTTAAATACTTATGTGTTGGTATAGAAGTTTTTCTGTTATTGCATAAATCGTTTTAATGCTCATATCATCGTAGCCCTGTCTTTTTGTGTAAATAAATAGTCTCTCAAAATACACACCAAAGAAATCAAACATGGATTGCATTATTGTTACTTCTAAAATTCTTTGCACTGTCATGATATTTGATGAATAGATGGAAGTTTGTTCCAAAAAATAGAAAGGCGAAGTATTCAATAAAAACGAGAATTTAGTGCAAATATGGAAACTGTTCTTGTAGGCCGCCGGATCTACAATGAACAACATGAATCCAAGGTGGGACTCTTGTCATCTACTAGTACTAAAACATAATTAATAGATAATCTCCTATTCTCTCAATTGCCTTATCCAACTCCAAGATACCTCGCCACCATCCCATGACACTGCTGCCACGATGTATGTCACGGAGGTAGGCGGCCCCGAGAATTTTGATACGCTCTCCAACCCAAATTAATTGATGCGGCTCTAGTACAACCTGAAGTGGGTACTACATATGTTGGGCTACACATAATAAGTGGTAACTACAACAACCAATTAAGAGTTAACCTCTAAGCATGAACAGAACATCACCAAGTTATGTCCTTGTATAAGAATAAATATTGTGACCGAGGCTCTATCAGATACTTATACGGGCTCCCCACAATGGTGGGTGTGGACAGAAGTGATAGTTTCCAGCATTTGATTGATAGAGTTTGCCAGAGGCTGAAAGGGTGGAAAGAAAAAACCATATCCATGCAAGGTAAAGAGATCCTAGTGAAATCAGCAGCAAAAGCAATTCCCTCATATGCTATGTCTGTTTTTAAATTGCCAAAGGGAGTCTGCAAGGCTATCACAGATGAAATTTCTGGTTTTTGGTGGGGAGACAATGAGGAGAAAAGTAAAATGCATTGGTTTGCATGGTGGAAGTTGTGCATTCCAAAGAAAAAGGGGGGATTGGGATTTAGGGACCTACATAGCTTTAATTTTGCTATGTTAGCAAAGCAATGTTGGCGATTAATCCAGAACCCTGATTCTTTGTGCGCACAAGTTCTGAGTGCAAAATATTATCCTCATGGCGATGTTCTAAAAGCAGATCCTAAGAACGGCTCATCCTATACGTGGCAAAGTATTGTCGTAGGCATATAAACCTTTCAGAGGGGGTGTATTTGGCGTATTGGAACATGTTCCAAAGTGAATATTTGGCAAGATCCATGGATTCCTTCAAGTCCATCATGACATGTTATCTCTCCACGAGGAGGAACCATGTTGTCAAAAGTTGAAGAGTTAATTGATCCGCATACGGGACAATGGGATGAGAATCTTTTACGTGATGTGTTCTCTCCTGTGGATGTTGAAAGGATTCTTAGAATACCACTAAATATTCAGATGAGCGAGGATTTCATCGGTTGGAACTATACTCGGTCAGTTACTTTCTCTGTGAGATCGGCATACCACAAGGAGTTTGAGCATCATTTCGGCTCCAGATGGACAAGAGTAGATGGGCAAGGCAGTGTTCATATCAATCATGTTTGGAAGGTTGTGTGGAGGCTACGGATTCCAGGGAAAGTGAAGCACTTCGTATGGAAGGTATTACATGTTGTTCTATCCTGTTTTTGTGTGCTTGCTGGAGGGCATATTACTTGTTCACCTCAATGCCCGGTGTGCCTAGTCGGGATAGAGGATATACAACACTGTTTGTTTCATTGTCATCGAGCGAAAAAAATTGGATGCAGCTTGGCCTAATGGAAGCAGTCCAGAGGGCGGTAGTTGATGATAGATCCGGATCAATTACCATGGAAATATTGATGAAATTACAAGATGGATCAACTGATGTCCCAAATGCCGAATTGGTAGCCGTCGCTGCATGGTACATCTTGTCGCAACGTCGTCAACGTGTCAAGGGTATTGAGGTTCAAACACCAGAAAGGGCAGCTTTATCGATCAAGGTCCTAGCAACTAATTATATTAGGTCAGTGTCACCTAAAATGCCAAGCGGGAAGGATAATTGCATGTGGAAAAAGCCAAGTCATGGTGTGGTGAAATTAAATGTGGACGCATCTTTTCATGGAGATACTTTGTCAGGTGCTTCTAGAGCCATAGCTCGTGATGATAAAGGACATTTTCTTGCTGCTACAAATTGGTTTATCCCACATGTACAAGACGTTGATGGTGCTGAACTTACTGCTCTCAGGAATGGTATTTTTCTAGCAGCTAGTGTTGGGTGCAATTCAGTTGAGATTGAATCAGATTGCTTATTTGCGGTCGACACCTTGAACTCCATAGATTATTTAGGTCCTCAGGTGTTAATAGTGGCTGATTCCAAACAACTAGCATTGGAGTTCTGAAGCATTTCTTTCAAGCACTGCTTTTGTGAGGCAAATCAAGTGGCACATAACTTAGCAAAGAATTCTTTTATTAATAGATCCTCTAGTTCTTGGGAATCTATGATTCCAGATTTTATTTCTCATTCTCTTGTGAATGACATTTCTATTATTTGAGAAATAAAGTCTTTTACCCGTCAAAAAAATATATGGACAATTAATATGTCCTAGCGGAGAAACAAGCATTCAACATCACCTAGCAATCGTCTATGTCATCACCGACTATAGGCCAATTAGCCTTAGCCACTCCATTGCAAAAATAATTGCCAAGGTTCTCATGATACGGCTTGCTCTACTCATCGATAAGTTAGTCTCCAAAGCCCAAAGTGCTTTCTAAAAAGGGGGAGCATCCATCACAATTTAATGTATGTGCGCGACCTTGCAAGACGTCTGGGCAAAGCAAAAGAATCTTCACTTATGTTTAAGATTGACATCCGCAAGGCCTTGAAACTTCGGTGGGCATGGTATGAATGGAAGGATCCCACAAGGCTTTGGGTGGGCATGGAAAACCCTTCTGATGAGGCTGACCCCAAGGTCTTCTATGCATCCACAAACATCATCGTCGGAAATGGTGTTTGAACACCTTTTTGGGACTCGCCTTGGGTCAATGGGTGCAAGCCAAAGGAGATTTCCTCGCTTATCTTTGAGGCCTCCAAGAGAAAACAGTGGAAAGCTAGGGAGGCAATGAAAGATGATGCTTGGATTGGGAAAATTAAGCCAACCCACACTTGGATGTTAGGCTTCATCCGACAATTTGTCACCCTTTGGGCATGCTTATAGAGCACCGCGATGCAGGATGATGTTGAGGACATCCTTGTTTGGAAACTCACCTCGAATGGGAATAGTCTGCGGCTTCCGCATATCATGTCCAATTTATGTGTTTAGTTCTAACGTCCATTAAATCTACCATTTAATGAACACCTTCAAAAGTCAAATACTTGATTGGCTTGCAATCCAAGTTAGGATTTGGACCGCCGAATGCTTGGCCAAGCGTCAATGGCCACTTTGTGGCCTTTACCCTCTTTGCAAGCGCGAGGAAGAGACCGGGGCACATCTCCTATATAATTATCCTTACACCTTGAGGAGTTTGGGGTTGGTGAAGGATTGACTCCAACTATACATATGGCATACGCACACCTGGGCTACTGAGCAATCGATCAAGGATTGGTGGATTGCAATGTTGAATACGCACATGCCCCACCGCAAGGCTCTGGCATCGCTCACAATGCTAGTCTCTCAGACCATTTGGAATGAAAGAAACGTGAGGGTCTTTGGGCACAATTCCACACCTTCATTCATTGTTTTCAACAAGATCAAGAACGAGGTGATGCTTTGAAAAGTCGCAGGCACAAAGCATTTGGGTAAAATTATGATGGAAGAGTAACAGTCTTGTAATAAGAGATACAATGTAATATAACTCTAACTTCTTCTTAATTAACAGATGAGGCAAAGCTTTTCGCTCCGCTTCAAAAAAAATCGATTAGTAGTCCCATGTGCTTCGACCGGCCCTTTGTTCGTATCACTTTCTAGGATTACCACAACAGAAATGCACAAGAAAAAGACATGCACAAAATAATGTGTGCACCTAGGTCTGTCATGTCTGTATACATCTATGTTTGTACATTTCCTCTAGAACTCTCTTGGAACTCTCTTGGGTAGTACGTAGTTATAGTGAAGCTTGAATACGCGGACATATCCATCACCACCTGAATGAGAACGGTGTGTAGAAGATTTGGCCAGGTTCATACGACCCCGATGGTGAGGAGTGACGACAACCAAAATGGATGAAGCTAGCTATAACTAGCCATGCACATCGCTCAGGTAAATTCTACAATGTCTTGATTGTGGTTGGGCTAGTTACCCCCTCTCATTCTATAATACATGGTACACATACTCGTATGTATTTTAGAAAAAATCTACAATGTCTACATGTTCTTGTAGATCGATGAAAGAATGGGTCCGAATGTTTCTGATACTAGATGATACCTCGTCTTCAGACCTAGTTAAATCTCGTTATCAGCAAGTCTTTTTACTCATTCCGCAATACAAGAACCCGTGACTAACTCCTTAGTCACATTGCTTGCAAGTTTTTGTGATGTTGTATTACCGAGAGGGCCCAAAGATACCTCTCTGTCATACGGAGTGACAAATCTCAATCTCGATCCATGCCAACTTAACAAACACCCTCAGAGATACCTATAGTACACCTTTATGATGACCCAGTTATGAAGTGACATTTAATAGCACAAAAGATATTCCTTCGGTGTCAGGGAGTTGCATGATCTAATGGTCTTAGGAACATATACTTGACATGAAGAAAGTAGTAGCAATAAACTAAGTGATACGATCAAATGTTATGCTTACTGTTGGGTCTTATCCATCACATCATTCTCCTAATGATGTGATTCAGTTATCAAATGACAACGCATGTCTATTGTTAGGAAACATTAACCATCTTTGATGAACGAGCTAGTCAAGTAGAGGCTCACTAGGGACATAACGTTGTTTATGTATCGACACATGTATCTAAGTTTTTGGTCAGTAAAATTCTAGCATGGATAATAAACATTTATCATGGACAAAGAAATATGATAATAAATAATTTATTATTGCTTCTAGGGCATATCTCCAACACAGAAGCCACACATGAATAACCAGTTTACAAAATGATGGGTTTGTGAAGAGTTATACTAATATACAAGCCATAGACCGTTGCTCTAAGTTCCGCTTCCTCAACGCTATAACAAGCTGCAAATAATACCAAGGGGAAGTGCCAACTTCTAAATAAGGATTTCTGACAACCACACCCGCACTCGCAGCAATAATGGCCTCCACAAAGCTCGCATTGACAAAGGAATCCATCGTGGGAGGTTGGCAACCAGCAGAATTCCTCTCCATATTATTTGAAGCATGAATGACATCCCCCATTTCGTTATCTTTGTTATCATATCTACGTGCAATTTTTTAAGCAAGACGAAAAGGAATCCCAATAGTTTTTTACGAAATTCAAAGATGCCGACTTGGATTTTTTCCTTACCAAAGATCAACTCACTCCAAAAGTGCCATGCTCTCCAAAACATGAATACAGTGTGTGATGTATACTACACGACTTTATTCTTGTAGACTCTGCTGGGTCTCCAAGTGCGAATTTTGCAGGATTTTAGGAATTTTCCCTCAAGTGGATAACCTATGTTTATCAATCCATGGGAGGTGTAGGATGAAGATGGTCTCTCTCAAACAACCCTACAATCAAATACAAGAAAACTCTTGTGTCCCCAACAAACCCAACACAATGGTAAATTGTATAGGTGCACTAGTTCAGCAAAGAGATGGTGATACAAGTATAGTGTGAATAGTAGATATAGGTTTTGGTAATCTTCAAATATAAAAACAGCAAGGTAACAAGTAATAAAAGTGGGCATAAACGGTATTGCAATGCTTAAAACAAGGCCTACGGTTCATACTTTCACTAGTGCAATCTCTCAACAATGCTAACATAATTGAATCATATAATCATCCCTCAACGTGCGATAAAGAATCACTCCAAAGTTCATATTTATAGGAGAACATAAGATGAAATTGTTATAGGTAGTAATCCACCTCAAAGTTTGTTGGGGAACGTTGCATGGGAAACAAAAAATTCCTATGAACACGCAAGATCTATCCATGGTGATGAGAATCTATGAGAGGGAGAGTGGATCTACATACCCTTGCAGATCGCTAAGCGGGAAGCGTTAAGAAACGCGGTTGGTGTAGTCGAACGTCTTCGCGATCCAAATAGCCGAGCATCCCACGGTCTCATCACGATCCGTCCTGCGATCCAATCACGATCCATCCCGAAAACTCATCACAATCCGTCCCGCGATCTCATCACGATCCGTCTCGCAATCTTGATCACGGTCCTTTCGATCTAGCGCCGAACGGAGGGCACCTCCGCGTTCAGAACACGTATTGCTCGATGACGATCTCCGCCTTCTTGATATAGCAAGAGGGAGCAGAGAGGTAGATGAGTTCTCCGGCAGTGCGATGGCGTTGCGGTGATGGTGGTGGAGCTATTCCAGTAGGCCTTCGCCTAAGCACCGCTGAAAACCGATGTAGAGGAGAAACTACGAACTAGAGGGTAGGGCTGCGCGTGGCTGAAATGTTGTGCCAAAAACCCTAAAACCTCTAGTATATATAAGAGTAAGAGAGGAGGAGGCTTGGCCAAAGGTACATCCCAAGGAGGCTTCATCCGAAGTGGATATGAGAGGAGGAATCCTCCTCCAATCCTAGTAGGACTAGGACTCCTTCCTTTTTTGCCTTTTTTGCCTTTTTCCACCTTTTCTCTTTGGGATTTTCTTTCCCAGCCACATGGGCCTTGTGTGGGACTTCCACCAGCCCACTAAGGGCTGATATTTACTCTCCCACAGCCCATGTAGCCTCTTGGGTCGAAATACCCCTCCCGATGGTCTCCTGGTACACTATCGACACACCCAGTACACTATCGATGAGCCCGAAACTCTCCGGCGACCAAAATAGGACTACCTATATATTAATATTTACCTCTGGACCATTTCGGAGCTCCTCGTGATGTCCGAGATCTCATCCGGGACTACGAACAACCTTCGGTCACCACCATGCATAACTCTATACTACCGGAACGTCACCGAACCGTAAGTGTGCACACCCTGCGGGTTCGAGAACTATGTAGACATGACAGAGACACCTCTATGTTCAATAACCAATAGCGGAACCTGGATGCCCATATTGGTTCCTACATATTCGGCGAAGATCTTTATCGTTCGAACCTCTATGTCAAGGATTTAGTTAATCCCATATGATGTTCCCTTTGTTCTTCGGTATGTTAATTGCCCGATATTCGATTGTCGGTATCTCCATACCTAGTTCAACCTCGTTACCTTCAAGTATCTTTACTCGTTCCGTAATACAAGATCCCGTGACTGACACTTAGTCCCATTGCTTGCTAGGCTTGTTGTGATGTTGTATTACCAAGTGGGCCCTGAGATACCTCTCCGTCACTTGGTGTAACAAATCCCAGTCTTGATCCATGCCAACCCAATAGACACCCTCGGAGATACCTATAGAGTAACTTTATAGTCACCCAGTTATGTTGCGACGTTTGATACACACAAGGCACTCCTCCGGTGTCAGTGAGTTGCATGATCTCATGGTCATAGGAACAGATACTTGACATGCAGAAAACAGTAGCATTAAACTGACACGATCATATGCTACGTTTGTAGTTAGGGTCTTGTCCATCACACCATTCTCGTAATGATGTGATCCCGTTATCAAATGACATCTCATGTCCACGGCTAGGAAACCTTAACCATCTTTGATCAACGAGCTAGTCTATTAGAGACATATTAGGGACATGGTTTTGTCTATGTATCCACACATGCATCTAAGTCTCCGATCAATACAATTATAGCATGGATAATAAACGATTATCATGAACAAGGAAATATGATAATAACTAATTTATTATTGCCTCTAGGGCATATTTCCAATAGTCTCCCACTTGCACTAGAGTCAATGATCTATTTCACATCACCATGTGATTCGCATTGTGATGAATCTAACACCCAATGAGTTATGGGGCTCGATCATGCTTTGCATGTGAGAGAGGTCTTATAGTCAACTGTTCTGCGACATTCAGATTCATGTGTACTTTGCAAATCTCTATGTCAAACTGTAAACACTTCTACCACAATCCAGTTGGTACTATTCCAAATGGCTGCTCCACTATACGTATCCAGATTGCTACTATGAGTCATTTGGATTGTTGTTAAAGCTTGCATCGACGTAACTCTTTACGACGAACTCTTTATCACCTCCATAATCGAGAAACATTTCCTTAGTCTTTTAGTTACTAAGGATAATCTTGACCACTGTCCAGTGATCCACTCCTGGATCACTCTTGTACCCCTTGACGGACTCATGGCAAGGCACACACAGGTGCGGTACATAGCATGGCATACTATACAGAGCCTACGACTAAGGCATAGGGGACGACGTTCATACTTTCTCTTTCCTCTGCCGTTGTCGAGCTTTGAGTCTCACTCAACTTCACACCATACAAATCAGGCAAGAACTCTTTCTCTGACTGATCAATTTTGAACTATTTCAAAATAGTGTCAAGGTATGTACTCATTGAAAGTCTCATCAAGCATCTTGATCTATCTCTATAGATCTTGATGCTTAACAATTAGGTAGCTTTATCCAGGGCTTTCTTTGAAAAACTCTTTTCAAACAATCGTTTATGCTCTATAGTGCTCCTACTCACTTTATTGCAAATACTAGTTTCTCATAAACTTTGTATAGACTCAAAAACTTTGATCACCTCATCAAAGGGTATATTCCAACTCCGAGATGCTTGCTTCAGTTGATAGAAGGATCACTGAAGCTTCCACACCTTTTAGCATCCTTAGGACTGACAAAACCTTCTGGTTGTATCATCATACAACCTTTCGTTAAGGAAGGAAATGATGTTTTGACATCCATCTGCCAGATTTCATAATTGAAAAATGCAGCAACTTCTAACATAATTCCAACAGACCTTAGCATCACTACGAGTGAGAAAGTCTCATCACAGTCAACTCCTTGAACTTGTCGGAAACTTGTTTGCGACAAGTCGAGCTCTATAAATGGTGACATTTACCATCAGCGTCTGTCATCATCTCAAAGGTCCATTTGTACTCGACGACCTGCCGTCCAACGAGAAAGTCTACCAAAGTCTATACTTGGGTTTCAAACATGGATCCTTTCTAGGATTTCATGGCCTCTAACCATTTGTCGGAATCCGGGCCCATCATTGCTTCTCCATATCTCGTAGGTTCATCATTGTCCAACAATATGACCTCCAAGACAGGGTTGTCGTACCACTCAGGAGCAGTACACATCCTTGTCGACCTACGAGGTTTGATAGTAACTTGATCCGAAGCTTCATGATCATCATCATTTACTTCCTCTTCAACTGACGTAGGTTCCACAAAAACATGTTTCTACGCCGCGCTACTCTCTGGTTGAAACAAAGGTTCAACAACCTCATCAAGTTCTATCTTCCTCCCACTCAGTTCTTTCGAGAGAAACTTTTCCTTGAGAAAGGACCCAGTTTTAGCAACAAACACTTTATGCTTGGATCTGAGATAGAAGGTTCACCCAACTGTTCTTAGGGTATTCTATGAAGATGCATTTGTCCGCTTTGGGTTCGAGCTTATCAGACATAAGAGTCGCATTCCCAAACTCTAGGAAATGTCAACTTTAGGTTTCTGGCAAACCATATGGTGTCATCTCAACAGATTTAGATAGTGCCCCTTTTTAAGTGAATGTAGTTGTCTCTAATGCATAACCCCAAATTATAGTAGCAAAACGATAAGAGATATCATAGCACGCACCATATCCAATAGAGCACGACTATGATGTTCGGACACACCATCACACTATGGTGTTCCATGTGGCATGAGTTGTGAAACAACTTTCACATTGTCTAAAGTTGTATACCAAACTCGTAACTCAGATATTCACCTCCATGATCATATCGCAGACATTTTTATCTTCTTGTCACGACGATTTTAAACTTCACTCTGAATGTTCTTGAACTTTTCAAACGATTTAGACTTGTGTTTCATTAAGTAAATATAAACTATATCTACTCAAATCATCAGTGAAGGTAAGAAAATAACGATATCCACCGCACGCTATATGACTCATTGGATTGCATACATCAACATGTATCATTTCCAATAAATCTCTTGCCCGCTCCATCAAACCAGAAAACGGGGTCCTTAGTCATCTTGACCAAGAGGCATGGTTCGCATGTCTCAACCGATTCGAAATCGAATGAGTCCAAAGATCCATCAGCATGGAGTTTCTTCATGCGTTTTATACCGATATGACATTTAGCGGCAGTGCCACAAGTATGTGGTACTATTATTATTAACTTTGTATCTTTTGGCATCAATGTTATGAACATGTGTATTAGTACCAACAAGATTCAACAAACCCTTCTCGTTGGGTGCATGACCATTGAAGGTATTATTCATGTAAACATAATAACCATTATCCTCTAACTTAAATGAATAACCGTGTTGCAATAAACACGATCTAATCACGTTCATGCTCAATACAAAACACCAAATAAAATTTATTTTGGTTCGTCACTAATCCCGAAGGTAGAGAGAGCATGTGATGTTGATCACATCAACCTTCAAAACATTTCCAAAACACATCGTCACCTCACCCTTAGCTAGTTCTCTGTTTATTTCAAAGCCACATGGGCCTTGTGTGGGACTTCCACCAGCACTCCCGGTACACTACCGATGAGCCCAAAACTTTTCCAGCGACCAAAATAGGACTTCCTATATATAAGTATTTACCTCCAGACCATTCCGGAGCTCCTCGTGATGACCGGGATCTCATCCAGGACTCTGAACAACCGTCGGTCACCACCATGCATAACTCTATACTACCGAAACGTCACCGAACCTTAAGTGTGCAGACCCTGTGGGTTCGAGTACTATGTAGACATGACCGAGACACCTCTATGGTCAATAACCAATAGCGGTACCTGGATGCCCATATTGGTTCCTACATATTCTACGAATATCTTTATCGGTCGAAGCTCTACATGATGTTCCCTTTGTTCTTCGGTATGTTACTTGCCCGAGATTCGATCGTCGGTATCTCCATACTTAGTTCAACCTCGTTACCGTCAAGTCTCTTTACTCGTTCCGTAATAGAAGATCCCATGACTAACACTTAGTCACATTGCTTGCAAGGCTTGTTGTGATGTTGTATTACCGAGTGGGCATTGAGATACCTCTCCGTCACATGGAGTAACAAATCCCAGTCTTGATCCATGCCAACCCAACAGACACCCTTGGAGATACCTGTAGAGTAACTTTATAGTCACCCAGTTACGTTGCGACGTTTGATACACACAAGGCTCTCCTCCGGTGTCAGTGAGTTGCATGATCTCATGGTCATAGGAACATATACTTGACATGCAAAAAACAATAGCATTAAACTGACACGATCATATGCTACGTTTGTAGT
Source organism: Hordeum marinum (assembly GCA_022496015.1). Classification (NCBI taxonomy): domain Eukaryota; kingdom Viridiplantae; phylum Streptophyta; class Magnoliopsida; order Poales; family Poaceae; genus Hordeum; species Hordeum marinum. Next base: position 415,684,383 of record CM039678.1, on the reverse strand, counting down.
TTGGGTCTTGTCCATCACATCATTCTCCTCATGATGTGGTCCCATTATCAAATGACATCTCATGTCCACGGCTAGGAAACCTTAACCATCTTTGATCAACGAGCTAGTCTATTAGAGGCATACTAGGGACATGGTTTTGTCTATGTATCCACACATGCATCTAAGTCTCCGATCAATACAGTTATAGCATGGATAATAAACGATTATCATGAACAAGGAAATATGATAATAACTAATTTATTATTGCCTCTAGGGCATATTTCCAACAAAGTTATCATTTCCGATCAATCTATTGAGCTATTCCTATAAGTGTCACAAACATCTCTAGAGTTCGTACTATAATAACACCATATGATACACTTCAATCAACCCTAATATCACCTAGATACTCCAATGTCACCACAAGTATATGTGGGTTAATTATTCGACATGTATCACACAATTTGACATTCAGCATATTCAATACAGCAGAAACATCTTTAAAGATTACCCCAAGATTTCTATCGGAGAAAGTATGACGAAAACATGCATCAACCTCTATGCCTAGATTACCCCAATGTCACCTAAGGAATCCACAAGTTGAGTGCCAAAAATATTATCAGGTGAATCAATAAAACACCCATTGTCACCATAGGTATCCACATGGAATACATATATCAAGTGTTCTTAAACCCAAAGTATTCAACAACATATCGGAATCTCAAAGAAAAAGATTCAATTCATCACATCATGATAGCAAGGGAAGAACATCATATGATCCAACTGTAGTAAAAATGCCCATTATACATCAAGATCGTGCCATCTCAAGAACACGAGAGAGAGAGAGAGATCAAATACATAGCTACTAGTTCATACCCTCAACCCTGAGGGTGAGCTACTCCGTCCTCATCATGTATACCACCGGGATGATGAAGATGGCCTACGGTGAAGATTTCCCCCACCGACAGGGTATCGTAAAGGTCTTCGGATGAGATTTCTTCGATACAAAGTCTTGTGGCAGCGGAGCACAAGTTCTATGTTAACTTCTCGGGTTTGGAGGATTTATGGGATTTTTCAGCGTTGGAATCAAGTAGAAGGGAGCCACGGGGTGGTCCCGAGGTAACTGGGCAAGCTCTAGGGGGAGGCAGCACCCTGTTGCCTGGAAGGCAACTGGTGCCCCCACCCCTCTGGTGGTTCTTCACTCCACTATTTCTTATATGTTCCAGAAAAATCATCAAAACATTTCAGGCGATTCCGAGAACTTTTATTTTCTGCACAAAAAGAACACCATGATAATTCTACTGAAAACAGTGTTAGTCCGGGTTAGTTCCAATTAAATCATATAAAGTTCTTCAAAACCATATGAAATATTGTAAACATAAGTGAATATGAAATGAAAAAATACTTCATAAATTATTGATACGTTCGAGACGTATCAGCATCCCCAAGCTTAATTCCTACTTGTCCTCGAGTAGGTAGATGATAAAATAAATAATTTATGAAGTGTGAATGCTAGCATAGTGCATAAGTTTTATAAATGATAATTTCAATCACCTTTTATAGCATTTCAATCACCTTATATATATATATATATATGACAAGGCTATTCTATTACTATGGCCCCTATAAGGGAGCGATGCGTCCAACATGTACGAGGCTGGACTCTGCTGCGACCCACCCCATCCCGACCCGCCTCCTACCGCCGGAGGCAGTCGTTGCGTTGCCCCAGCTCACCGGCCCCGCGCGCCGCCCTTGCTCGACAAGCAGTTCAACGAGACGGAAAGCGCCAGTACGAGGCTGGGCTCTACTGCGACCCGCCCCACCCCAACCCGCCTCCTACCGTCGGAGGCAATCGTCACGCCACCCCAGCCGGCCGGCCGCGCGTGCCGCCCCAGCTCGACGATCAGTTCGACGAGATGGAAAGCGTCACTACAACTACTCTAAGTCGTCAGTTCGGGAATACTATCAGAATAATATAATTTGCTGAACTCTGACAAATGGTTGAAAATTTATAACGAAAATAGTACAAAAAAACAGAGTAAAGTACAGTCAGTGAATAACGCTCAGTACAAACACACACATTTATCAGTACGAGTACTTTGTTTTCGGACGGGAAAACAACAAAATGGGTCTCACCGTATTCAAAATTACTCTTAAACGGTTGCGAATTTGAGAAAACGTTCAACATGACTAAGTTTTGCATTTTTGATAGCTTTCTATCGGTATATTATTTGCCTTATTTCGACAAACTTTTCAAAAAAATCACGTTCGAAACCAAATTTCACCGAATTCGAATTCAACTTCAAACCATAAAGAATTAGAAAAAACTTTAAATACGCAAAAGTTATGCATTTTCCATAGCTATCCAATGCCATGTCATTTGTGTCAATCAGACAAGCCGTTTGCAAAAAAAACGTGAAAATACGTTTCGGCCGGAATTTCACCATTTTTCAAATTACTTTTAAATCATACATTATTTGAAAAATCAATCTGCATATGGAAGATGCAGATTTTTACCATCTTTCGAACACCATCTCATTTGGTCAATTCCGACAAACCGTTTGAAAATTAACTCCAAAATACGATTTGCGTTTTCGGTTTTAAAAAAAATCTGTTTTTTCTAAACTGCTCTTAAACCATGATGATTTTACCAAAAAAATATATGACTGTAATTTAGATGTCAAGGGCTTTCCAACGGTATATTACACGCCCTGTCCCGATGATTTTTTCTTGCAATGTTTGATCATTATGTTTTTGAACTAAACAAGATGATCAGTTCGGCGTAATGAAAGCATGAGTCCACCTGCTCGAATTCGCCAGTCCAATATGTAAACTACGTCAGTTCAAGTCGGGTAACAGAATAATATTCTGTTACGCAAAACAGAATAGCCCATATGTATATATATATAGCTCATTTCTTATAAAACTTCTCATGATCAAGTAGCAAGCTATTCACATGTTAAAGTATAGACCAAAAACTTTCTTGAAAACCAGCAAACTATGTTTTGAGTCATCAAACAATTGCAATTCATGTTATTTCCAGAAAGGGTCTATGTAAGAGCTTTGATTTGGCAAATTCCACATACTTAACTATCATTTAGTCTTCCATTATTGCTAACACTCAAATCATATTTTTAGAACAAATAGTTATAGTCAAACACATAAGAAGATAGGGCTTAATGTTCCACCTCGCAACTTAATTTTCTTAGGGATAATGTCAACAATAATGAATCATGATCACCTATATTCAGGTGGATATATGTGCTTGGATCTTTCTCCACCACATGATGCTTGCTAACTAAATAATTAATAGATTGGAATATGGATGACCATTATCTACTCTTGCATAAAAGTAAATATATGAAAGTAAATACATAAAATTAAAAGATAGGCCCTTCGGAGATGGAAGCATCGATTGTCATGCGCCTTTTGTTTTTGAATGTGCAAGCTCTTAATGGAAAGGACTGTCACTTTATGTGATAGAAACCTTTATTATGCACTCCGCCACTTCTATTTCTTCACCATCACTACAACGCTAATTTCCCCTTCCAATAAAAGATCATATATATTTAGGAGCAATTTTTATTGCGTTTCGCATCGATGACAACTTACTTGAAGGATCTCATTCAATCCATAGGTAGATGATGGACTCTCATGGCAAGAAACTGGGTTTAAGGGCTTTTGGATGCACAAGTAGTATCTCTACTTAGTATGAATTTTTGGCTAGCAAAAGATCCTAAGCAAGCACCACATGTTAGAGGATCCATGACAATATGACTTCTATGTGAATATAAACAAACATAACCATTACGTTCTCTTCCTTGTCCAACATCAACTACTTGATCAGGTTTTGAAAATAATTAGTGGGGGCTCACAATCATAGAAGATGACCAAGATAGTATATTTATATGTGAAATCTCTCTTCCTTCAATATTTTTTCATGAAATGTTCAAGTGACTAATGCTATGTTTGTTAACTTCCAATAAATTTTACCGCTTGTACTTCTTGTATGTGAAGCCACTAATCCCCATGGTACAAGCGTATGAAGCATACATAATTTCATATTTATGACATTCAATTCATTCAATAATTTCTATTACAATATAAGTGAATCATACGAGTGAACACCAAACTACTCTCAAAAACATAAGAGTGAAGATCAATGAGTAGTTTAAACAATTAAGTAGCCATGTGAGGAATCTCTATCAATAAAGACTTTCAGATCTTAGATTATTTCAAACAACAAAGAAAATAAAAATACACTCCAAGAATAGCACATATCACATGGACGAATAAAAACTTAGGCTCAACATAGGCTAACCGATAGTTGTTGATGAAGAGAGGCGGGATGCATAGCATCCCAAGCTTAGACGCTTGAGACTTATTTTAATATTGACTTGGGGAGACTTGGGCATCCCCAAGCTTGAGCTTTCGTGTCTTGTTTATTCCCCTCATATCCTTGTTTCTCCTATGTCTAGAAAACTTCATCCACACAAAACTGGACAAGAACTCGTGAGATAGATTAGTGCACATAAGAATAAATAAACAATTTATGTACTGCCAAGACAAGTTGCATACCTATTTCCAAACATTGTTTGATGTATACTATCAATTCCACAATTTATATCTATCATTATAAGTCATAAAAACTATACGGGGAGTACATAACAAAACTATCACCACAATCTTTCTAAACAAGACAGTCTGTAGAAATTTATTCAAAAAGTATACTTTTCTATCTCCAAAAATTTGGGACATGACAAATAATTTGTATGACCATGCCGTGTGAAAATTTCAGAAACATTCCATGCTCCAGTAAAATAACAAAAGTCAAACACAACAACAAAAGTTTCTGTTTTTGCACAACACACATACAACATGCAATTGAAGGATCCTAAAGGCAATTCTTGGAACTTTTTATACAAAAAAAAGATTAGTAATAACAACAATCAAATACTAAAAAAAATGATGTTCCAAGGAAAACACATATGATGTGATGAAGAAAAATATAGCTCTAAGTAAGATATACTGATAGCGTTTAAGACGAAGAGGGGATGCCTTCTGGGGCAACCCCAAGCTTAGACGCTTGTGTTGGGAACGTTGCATGGGCAACAAAAAAATACCTACGAACACCCAAGATCTATCTATGGAGATCAACAACTACGAGAGGGGGAGTGCATCTACATACTTTTGTAGATCGCTAAGAGGGGAGCGTTAAGAAACGCGGTTGATGTAGTCGAACGTCTTCGCGATCCAATCATGATACATCCCGTGATCCAATCACGATCCATCCCGATCTAGTGCCGAATGGACGACACCTCCGTGTTCAACACATGTACATCTTGATGACCTATCTGCCTCCTCTATCCATCGAGCGAGGGCACGGTAGTAGATGTGTTCTCCGGCGACACGATAGCATGGTGACGGTGGTGGTGGAGCTGTCCCGATAGGGCTTCGCTAAGCGCTACCGCGACGAACTAGAGGAGAAAACTGATCTAGAGGGAGAGGGAGGGATGCGCCATGGCTTGAGGTGTGCCTGACCTCCCTTACCTCTCATATATATAGGGGCAAGGGGGAGGGGCGGCCGCCCTAGGGTTTCCCCTAGGGTTGGGTGCGGTGGCCTGGGGGGCTGCCTTAGCCCGCAAGCCAGGGGCGGTGGCCACCCCAAGCACAGCCCTTGCCCTTTCGTCTACATGGGACTTGGGAAGCTGGGATCCCAGCCCACCGGAGGCCGGTGTGCCTCCCTCTCCGCCCATGGGGCCCTCCGTGACAGGTGGCCCTCCCCGGTGGACCCCGGAACCCTTTCTCGCACTCCCGATGAAATCCGGCAAAACCGAAACTATTCCGGTGCCCGAATACCAACTTCCCATATATAAATCTTTACCTCCGATCCATTCCGGAACACCTCGTGGTGTCCGGGATCTCATCCGAGACTCCAAACAATTTTCAGTCACCAACATATATAACTCAACAATACCAAACCATCATCGAACTTAAGTGTGCGGACCTTACGGGTTCGAGAATGATGCAAACATGACCGAGACACTCTCTGGCCAATAACCAATAGAGGGACCTCGATGCCCATATTGGTTCCTACATATTCCATGAAGATATTTATTGGTTTACCATGATGTCAAGGATTTAGACAATCCTGTATACAGTTCCCTTTGTTCATCAGTATGTTACTTGCCCGAGATTCGATCGTCGGTTTCTCCATACCTAGTTCAATCTTGTTACCGACAAGCCTCTTTACTCGTTCTATAATGCAAGATCCTATGACTAACTCCTTAGTCACATTGCTTGCAAGATTTTTGTGATACTATATTACCGAGTGGGCCCAGAGATACCACTCTGTCATACGGAGTGACAAATCCCAGTCTCGATCCACGACAACCCAACAGACACCCTTGGAGATACCTGTAGAGCACCTATATAGTCACCCAATTATGTGGTGATGTTTGATACACACAAGGTATTCCTCCGGTGTCAGTAAGTTGCATGATATCATGGTCATAGGAACAGATACTTGGCATTCAGAAAACTATGGTGTCAGGGAGTTGCATGATTTCATGGTCGTAGGAACAAATACTTGACATGGATAAAGCAGTAGCAATAAACTAACACGATCAAATGCTACGCTTAAGGTTGGGTCTTTGTCCATCACATCATTCTCCTAATTATGTGATCCCGTTATCAAATGACGACTCTTGTGTATGGTCAGAAAACCTTGACCATCTTTGATCAACGAGCTAGTCTAGTAGAGGCTCACTAGGGACACAATGTTTGTTTATGGATCCACACATGTATTTGACTTTCTGATCAATACAATTCTAGCATGGATAATAAAATATTATCATGAACAAACAAATATAATAATAACCACTTTATTATTGCCTCTAGGGCATATTTTCAACAGTTTCCCACTTGCACTAGAGTGAATAATCTAGTTCACATCACCATGTGATTTACATTGTAATGAATCTAACACCCATAGAGTTTTGGTGTTGATCATGTTTTGCCCATGGAAAAGGTTTTGTCAATGGGTCTGCAACATTCAGATCCATATGTACTTTGCAAATGTTTATATCCTCCTATTTGATGTAATCACGGATGAAATTGAAACGACGCTTTATGTGTCTGGTCCTTTTGTCAAACCTGGGCTCCTTGGCTAGAGCAATGGCGCGAGTGGTTTCACAAAATAGGGTCATTTGGTCCAGTGCACTGGGCACAACTCCAAGATCCATCATGAACTGCTTCATGCAGAAACCTTCCTTCGCTACTTCTAAAGCAGCTATGTACTGTGCTTCACATGTAAAATCTGCTACCATGCTTTGCTTGTAACTACACCAACTTAACGCTCCACCATTCAAAACAAATACATATCCGTTTTGAGACTTAGAGTCAGCCAGATCTGTGTCAAATCTTGCATCGACATAATCCTTTACGACGAGCTCTTGATCACCTCCATAAACGAGAAACATGTCCTTAGTACTTTTCAGGTACTGAAGGATATTCTTGACCCCTGTCTGGTGTTCCATTCCTGGATCACTTTGAAACCTCCCTGTCATACTTATGGAGAGGCTAACATCTGGTCTTGTGCACATCATCTCATACATGATAGAACCTATGGCTAAAGCATAGGGTATGACACTCATCTTTTCTCTATCATGTGTAGTCGTCGGGCATTAAGTCTTACTCAACTTCACACCTTGTAAGATAGGCAAGAATCCCTGCTTGGACTGGTCCATTTTGTACTTCTTCAAAACCTTATCAAGATATGTGCTTTGTGAAAGTCCTATTAAGTGTCTTGATCTATCTCTATAGATCTTGATGCCCAATATGTAAGCAGCTTCTTCAAGGTCTTTCATTGAAAAATTCTTAATGAAATATATCTTCATGCTTTCTAAATGTTCTATATTGTTTCCAATCAGCAATATGCCATCCACATATAATATTAAAAACGCTATATAGTTCCCACTCACTTTCTTGTAAATACAAGCTTGTCCATAAACTTGTATAAACCCAAACGCTTTGCTCACCTCATGAAAGCAAAGATTCCAACTCCAAGATGCGTGCACCAGTCCGTAAATGGATCGCTAGAGCTTGCACACTTTGTTAGCATTTTTAGGATCGACAAAACCTTCTGGTTGCATCATATACGAGTCTTGCTTAAGGAAACCAATAAAGAACAATGTTTTGACATCCATCTGTCAGATCTTGTAACTGAAAAATGTAGCTATTGCTAACATGATCCTGACAGAATTAAGCATCGCTACGGGAGAGAAAGACTCATCGTAGCCAACTCCTTCAACTTGTGAAAACCCTTTTGTTACAAGTCGTTCTTTATAGACGGTGACATTACCGTCCGCGTCTGTCTTTTTCTTAAAGATCCATTTATTTTGTATGGCCTTACGATCATATGATAAGTCCTCCAAACTCCACACTTTGTTCTCATACATGGATCCTATCTTAGATTTCATGGCCTATAGCTATTTGTTGGAATCCGGGCCCAGCATTGCTTCTTTATAGCTCATAGGTTCACTGTTGTCCAACAACATGACCTCCGAGACAGGATTGCCATACCACTTAGGGGCGGTACGAGTCCTTGTCGACATATGAGGTTTGGTAGTAACTTGTTCCGAAGCTTCATGATCATCATCATTTTCTTCCTCTTCAGTTGGTGTAGGTGTCACAGAAACATCTTTCTGCGTCACGCTACTATCCAACTGAAGTGACGGTTCAACAACCTCATCAAGTTCTACTTTCCTCCCACTCGATTCTTTCGAGAGAAACTCTTTCTCAAGGACAGACCCGTTTTTAGCAACAAACATTTTGCCCTAGGATCTGAGATAAAAGGTATATCCAACTGTTTCCTTAGGGTATCCTATGAATACACACTTGTCCTCTTTGGGTTCGAGCTTATCAGGTTGAAGCCTTTTCACATAAGAGTTGAAGCCCCAAACTTTAAGAAACGATAGCTTAGGTTTCTTGCCAAACCATAATTCATACGGTGTTGTCTCAATAGACTTTGATGGTGCCCTATTTAAAGTGAATGCGGCTCTCTCTAAAGCATAACCCCAAAATGATAGTGGCAGATCAGTGAGAGACATCCTTGATTGCACCATATCCAATAGAGTATAATTACGACGCTCGAACACACCATTATGCTATGGTGTTCTAGGTGGTGTAAGCTGTGAAACAATTCCACACTGTTTCAAATACATGCCAAACTCATACAAATATTCTCCACCATGATTAGATAGTAAAAGTTTGATCTTATTGTTGTGATGATTTATTACTTCACTCTGAAATTGCTTGAATTTTTCAAACGTTTCAGGCTTGCGTTTCATTTAGTAAATATACCCATAGCTACTCAAATCATCAGTGAACGTAAGAAAATAACGATATCTACCACGCGCTTCAACACTCATCGGACCGCACACGTCGGTATGCATGATTTCCAACAAGTCACTTGCCCGCCCATTGTATCGTTGAACGGGGTTTTCGTCATCTTTCCCTTGAGGCATGGTTCACATGTATCAAGCGATTCAAAATTGAGTGATTCGAAAAGTCCATCGGCATGAAGCTTCTGTTGGAAATATGACCTAGAGGCAATAATAAAGTGGTTATTATTATATTTCCTTGTTCATGATAATAGTTTATTATCCATGCTCTAATTGTATTGATTTGAAACACAAATACATGTGTGGATACATAGACAACATTGTGTCCCTAGTATGCCTCTAGTAGACTAGCTCGTTGACCAAAGATGGTCAAGGTTTCCTAGCCATAGACATGAGATATTATTTGATAAAGGGATCACATCATTAGGAGAATGATTTGATGGACAAGACCCAAACTATGAACGTAGCATATGATCGTGTCATATTATTGCTATAGTTTTCTTCATGTCAAGTATCTGTTCCTATGACCATGAGATCATGCAACTCACTAACACCGGAGGAATACCTTGTGTGCATCAAACATCACAACGTAATTGGGTGACTATAAAGATGCTCTACAGGTATCTCTGAAGGTGTCTGTTGAGTGGGCATGGATCAAGACTGGGATTTGTTACTCCGTGTGATGGAGAGGTATGTCAGGGCCCACTCGGTAATACAACATCACAATAATCTTTGCAAGAAAAGTGACTAAAGAGTTTTCCATGGGATCTTGTATTACAAAACGAGCAAGGAGACTTGACGGTTACGAGGTTGAACTAGGTATAGAGATACCAGCGATCAAATCTCGGGAAAGTAAGATACCGAGGAACAAAGCGAACATCATACGGGATTAACTTAATCCTTGACATAGAGGTTCAACCAAAAATCTTCGTAGTATATTTAGGGACCAATAGGGTCATCCAGGTCCCACTATTGGTTATTGACCACAAAGGTGTCTCGGTCATGTCTATATAGTTCTCGAACCCCCAGGGTCTGCACACTTAACGTTCGATGACATTTCGATAGTAATTAGTTATGTATGGTGGTGACCGAAGGTTGTTCGGAGTCCTGGATGAGATCCCGAACGTTACGAGGAGCTCTCGAATGGTCCGGAGGTAAATGTTGATATATAGGAAAGTGGTGTTTGAACTCCGGAAAAGTTTCGGGCATTTCCGATAGTATGTAGTGAGTGACGAATGGGTTATGGGGGACCACCAAGTGGGGGCCACACCCCCAAGGGGGCACATGGGCCTTAATGGTGGCACACCAACCCCTGGTGGGATGGGCGGCTAGCCCCTATGGTCCTATGCGCATGAGAGAGAGGAGAGGGGAGGAGTACCCGTCCCGCGCCCACCTCCTACTTGCAAGAGGACTCCTCCTCCTCCCTGGTTTGGCCGACCCTAGGAGGAAACCCTAGGGCGCCAACCCCTCCCCCTCCCTCCTATATATATTTCAGGGGAGGGAGGCCAGCCACACCCTAAGCCATGGTGCAGCCCTCTCTCCCCACGTCTAGACCGTTTTCCCTCTAGATCGTTTCGGCGATGCTTAGACGAAGCCCTGCCGGAATAGCTCCACCACCACTGTCGCCGCGCCGTCATGCTGCCGGATTTCTCATCTACCTCTCCGTTCCCTCTTGTTGGATCAACAAGTCATAAATCGTCATTGAGCTATACGTGTGGTGAACACGGAGGTGCCATCTATTCGGCGCTAGATCGGGACGGATCGTGATCGGATCGCGGGACGACTAGCGATTTGGATCGCGAAGACGTTCGACTACATCAACCGTGTTTCTTAACGCTTCCCGCTTAGCAATCTACAAGGGTATGTAGATCCACTCTCACTCTCGTAGATGCTCATCACCATGGATAGATCTTGCGTGTGCGTAGGAAATTTTCTGTTTCCCATGCAATGTTCCCCATCAATGGTATCAAAGGTAGGTCTATGCGTAGATGACATCACGAGTAGAACACAAAGGAGTTTGTGTGCGTTGATGCTCAGATTTGTTCCTCTCTTGGTCTTTTCTTGATTCGGTGGTATTATGGGATGAAGCGGCCCGGACCAACCTGACGTGGCTCGAGACTGCGTCGGTATTTCCCAAAAGAGGAAGGGATGATGCAACACAGTGACGGTAAGTATATCCCTCAGTTATGAAACCAAGGTTATCGAATTAGTAGGAGGATAACCAACACCCAATAAGCAGCACCTGCACACAAACAACAAATACTGGCAACCCGACGCGAAAGAGAGGTTGTCAATCTCTCTACGGTAATAAGATAGATTAGGTAATGATAGATGGGAGAGATAGATCTCTCAACAACACAACATAAATAGAATAAATATGCAGCAATATTTTTTGCTTTTTTTGTTTTGTAGATCTGAAAACAAAGAGTGCAAAACCGTAGATTAGAAAGCAATATGATGGAAAAGAAGACTCGAGGGTCGTAGGGTTCACTAGTGGCTTCTCTCATGAGTATAGCGCACGGTGGGTGAACAAGTTGCTGTTGGGCAATTGATAGAAAATCGAATAGTCTTGACAATATCCAAGGCAAGGATCATTATATAGGCATCACATCCAAGATAAGTAGATTGACTCCTCCATGCATCTACCACTAGTACTCCACACATCGACCGCTATCCAGCATGCATCTAGTGTATTAAGTTCATGGAAAAATGGAGTAATGAAATAAGAACGATGACATGATGTAGACAAAATCTATTCATGTAGGAATAGACCCCATCTTGTTATCCTTAATAGCAACGATACATGCATGTCTTGCTGCCCCTTTTGTTAGAGGGAAAGAACACCGCAAGATCGAGCCCATCACAAAGCACCTCTTCCCATGGAAAGAAAAATCGATCTAGTTGGCCTAACTAAACCGAAGATTCAAAAAATAAATTTGAGGCTACAAATAATCATGCATATAAGAAGACTCTGATAATATTCATGGATAGAAACTGATCATGAACTCAAAATTCATCAGATCCGAACAACCACACCGTAAATTTTTACATCAAATAGATCTCCAAGAGACTTTTGTATTGAGAATCATAAGAGAGAGAGAGAGAGAGAGGAAGCCATCTAGATACTGCCTATGGATCTGTAGGTCTATGGTGTACTAGTCACGCATCATCATAGAGGCACCTATGATCAAGATGAACCCCTCCGTAATGGTGTCTAGATTGCATCTCGCGGTTCTGGAACTTGCGGTAGCTGGAATTGTGTTTTGTCGACTCCCCTAGGGTTTTGGAATATTTTGGAATTTATAGGCATCAGAGGCGGTGGAGAGGGATCTCGAGGAGTGCACAACCCACCAGGGCGCAGGCAGGCCCCCTTGGTGTGGCCTGGTGGGTTGTGGTCCCCTCGACCCACTCCCTCGGCACTTCTTTGGTCCATTGGGTGTCTTCTAGTATAGAAAAAATCTCCAAAAAGTTTTGTCGCGATTGGACTCCGTTGGGTATTGTTTCTCTGCGAAGTAAAAAAACAAGCAAAAACAACAACTGGGACTTTGGCACTATGTCAATAGGTTAGTCCCAAAAATGATATAAGGTGGTAATAAAATGATGGTAAAACATCCAAGAATGATAATATAACAACATGGAACAAGAAAAAATTATAGATACGTTGTAGACGTATAACAACCTTACTCGTCCATGTATGAGAGACCGGTTCCATCGACTGACATGTGGCTTTGTTGCATAAATATGGCTGGCGGGTGTCTATCTCTCCCACCTTAGTTGGATTGGCTTCAACAAAGGCGGTACTTGAGAAGGTTGAATAGCAATCTGTGTATCACTATTGTGGTTTTGCGTAGGTAAGAATCATTCTTGCTAGATACCCATAGCAACCATGTAAAGCATGCAACAACAATTAGAGGACGTCTAACATGTTTCTGTAGGGTATGTTGTGATATGATATGGCCAGTGACATGATGATATATGTGATGTATGAGATGATCACGTTTTGTATAGATTATCACCACTTGCAAATCGATGAGTACGGGAACCGGCAGGAGCCATAGTGTTGTCTTTATTTTATTTTTTGCCGTTTTGATTTACTTTATCGCTATGAGTTAGCAATAGTTGTAGAGGCAATAGTTGGCACGACAACCTCATGGCAACACATTGATGAAGATCAGGATGATGGAGATCATGGTGTCATGCCGGTGATGATGGAGATCATGTCGGCGTTTTGGAGATGGAGATCAAAAGCACAAGTTCATGACCATATCATGTCACTTATGATTTGCATGTGATGTTAATCCTTTTGTGCACCTTATTTTGCTTAGGACGACGGTAGCATTATAAGGTGATCCCTCACTAAAATTTCAAGATAAAATGTGTTGTCCCCGAATGTGCACCGTTGCAAAACTTCATCGTTTTGAAGCACTACGTGATGATCGGGTGTGATAGACTCTATGTTCGCATACAACGGGTGCAAGCCAGTGTTACACAAGCAGAACACTCGGGTTAAACTGGACGAGCCTAGCATGTACAGACATGGCATCTGAACACAAGAGACCGAAAGGTCGAACATGAGTCATATAGTAGATATGATCAACATGGGATTTTTTAGTAATTTGATTAACTAAACTCATTATCTTGAAAAATAGTGTTAGTAACCTTTGCAAATTTATGTTGTAGATCAGTGGATCGCGCAGTAGTTCCCCTAAATTTTAATGTGTTCCTAGAGAAAGCCAAGTTGAAAGATGATGGAATTAACTTTGTAGACATGGCCCATAATCTGAGGATTATCCTCATGGCTTCCCAAAAGGCTTATGTGCTTCATGCACCGCTAGGTGATGCACCCGCTCTAGTGTCGTCTGCAGACGTTGTGAACGCCTTGGAGCCAAGTTCTGGAGATTACTCAATAGTTCAATTTTCAATGTTGTATGGATTAGAACTGGGACTTCAAAGACGTTTTGAATGTCATGGAGCCTATGAGATGTTCCAGGAGTTGAAGTTTATCTTTGAGAAGAATGCATGGATTGAGAGGTATGAGACCTCCTATAAGTTCTATGCTTGCAAGATGGAGGAGAACGGGCCTGTCAGTGAACATATACTCAGAATGTCTGGGTATTCGAACCGTCTGGCTGAGTTATTGAAGCCCCTTCTGCCAGAGGTGATCACTGACGGAGTTCTTCAATCATTGCCACCTAGCTACAAAAGCTTCGTAATGAACTATAACATGCAAGGGATGGACAAGTTAATCACCGAGCTGTTTGCGATGCTAAAACTTGTTGAGTCTAAAATCCAGAAGGCGCATTAAGTGTTGATGGTCAATAAAATCACTAGTTTCAAGAATAATGGCAAGGGCAAAAAGGTAACTCCAAGAAAAACCATGAAAAACCAATTGGGAGCCCGTTCCAGCACCTTGCTGGAGGGGGAAACCATCACCGGAGGCCATCTTCATCATCCCGACAGTCTCCATGACGAGAAGGGAGTAGTTCACCCTCGGGGCTAAGGGTATGTATTAGTAGCTATGTGTTTGATCTCTCTTTAGCTCTCTCGTGTTCTTGAAATGACATGATCTTGATGTATCTCGAGATTTATTAATATAGATGAATCAGGTGGAGTTTTCCCCACTCTATCTTCTTGTGATGAATTGAGTTTTCCCTTTGAAGTTTTCTTATCGGATTGAGTTTTTAAAGGATTTGAGAACACTTGTTGTATATCTTTTGATGGGATATCCGTGGTGACAATGGGATGTTCTATTGATCCACTTGATGTATGTTTTGGTGATCAACTTGTGGGTTCTGTGACCTTGGGAATCTATGCATAGGGGTTGGCAGACGTTATCGTCTTGACTCTCCAGTAGAAACTTTGGGGCACTCTTTGAACTTTTTTGTGTTGGGTTGAACCTGATGAATCTAAAATTGTGTGATGCATATGGTATAATAAATTGATGTGTATCTTATGGTGTTATTTTAGTACGAACTCTAGGGCTGTTCGTGACACTTATAGGGATAGCTCATACGATTGATCCGAAAAGATAACTTTGAGGTGGTTTCGTACCATACAATAATTTCTTTGTTTGTTCTCCGCTATTTGTGCCTTTGGAATGAACTCTTTGTCGCACGTGTGGGATTTACATATGATTCAACTATGTCAGTATTGTTGAGAGAACTTGCACTAGTGGAAGTATGAACCCTAGGCCTTGTTTTCAAGCATTGCAATACCGTTTTTGCTCACTTTTGTTACTTGCTACCTTGCTGTTTTTATATTTTAAGATTAAAAAAACTTAAATATACCATCCATATTGCACTTGTATCACCATCTTTTCGCCAAACTAGTGCACTTATACAATTTGCCTTGTATTGGGTGTGTTGGGGACACAAGATATTTCTTGTATTTGATTGCAGGGTTGTTTGAGAGGAACCATATTCATCCAACACCTCCCATGTATTGATAAACCTTAGGTCATCCACTTGAGGGAAAATTGCTAGTGTCCTACAAAACTTTGCGCTTGGAGGCCCAACAAAGTCTACAAGAATAGAGTTGCATAGTAGACATCAAGCTCTTTTCTGGCGTCGTTGCCGAGGAGGTGAGTGCTTGAAGGTATATATTTAGATCTTGCAATAAAATCTTTTAGTTTCTTATATTTCACTTGTTTGGTTTTATAAAAGAAAACTACAACAAAGTGGAGTTTAGGTTGCATCAATTGTTTCATCTCTTTAATGTCTTTCGTGAAAATGATGGTTCAGAAAATTGTGCTCAATTGGTAGAGGAAGAATTTATGAAAATACTTGATGAGAATTCCTTGGACGATGAGCATGGTATAAATATTGTTAGTATGAATTCTCTGGCTATCTATGATGCTAATGATATGCAAAGCCACAAGCTTGGGGATGCTATGTTTGATGAATATGATATTTTTAGTCCCCCAAGTTTGGTTGAGCAAAACTGTTATGATGATTGCATGCCTCCTACCTATGATCATTATGATGATGACATGTATGATATAAATGGTGATAGTAACCATGAAACTTGTTATCATGATTTTAATATTCAAAGTGGTTATGTCTATCAAGTACCTCATGATAATTATTTTGTTCAGTTTGCTCCCACTATTATGAATGAGAAGAAATTTGCATATGTGGAGAGTGATAAAAGTTCTAAGCTTGAGCATCATGAAAAGAATGTTGTATGTGATAGTTATATTGTTGAATTACTTCATGATGCTACTGAAAATTGTTATGATGGAGGAACTTATGCTTGTAGGAATTAAAATTATACCATGTTTCCTCTCTATATGTTCAAAAATTTGAAGATATTCTTTTTTTGCCTTCCTATGGAAGTTGATTCTTGTTCTCATGAATTTGTTTGCTCAAAAAATCCCTATGAATGAGAAGTGGGTTATAATTAAATGTGCTTTTCATGTGATTCATGATGCTCTTTTGCATGTCTCAAATACTATTTCCTATATGAGCATCATTGAAATCATTATGCCTAGCCAGGGGCGTTAAACAATAGCGCTTGTTGGGAGGCAACCCAATTTTATTTTTATGTTTTTATTTTCTTTACGTTCTTGAATAAATTACACATTATTACCTCTGTAGTAATTGTGTTTTAGTGTTTTAATTAGTTCTTGTGCCAAGTAAGACCTTTGGGATAGTCTACGGTGATAGTTGATTTGATCTTGCTGCAAAACACAAACTTTGACACCCAATGCAGGAATTTTATAAATTCACAGAAGAATCGATTGGATCTGAATTATTTACACAAAATTGATATACAAATTTCCAAGATTTTTATAATTTTAAAGATTTTTTAGAGTTACAGAAGTATTCAATGTTTACATATTGCTACAGACTGTTCTGTTTTTGACAAATTCTGTTTTCTATCTGTTGTTTGCTTATTTTGATGAAACTATGGGTAGTATCGGGGGGTATGGACCATGCAGAAGTTGGTATACAGTAGATATTAAATCAATATAAATAAATAATGATGTCACAAAAGTACCTAAAGTGGTGATTTTATTTTCTTATACTAACGGATCTCATGAGTTTTTTGTTGAGTTTTCTGTTGTGAAGTTTTCAAGTTTTGGGTAAAGATTTGATGGACTATGGAACAAGGAGTGGAAAGAGCCTAAGGTTGGCGATGCCCAAGGAACCCCAAGGTAATATTCAAGGGCAACCAAGATCCTAATCTTGGGGATGCCCCGGAAGGCATCTCCTCTTTCGTCTTCAATCCATGGTAAATTTACTTGAGGATATATTTTTATTCACCACATGATATGTGTTTTGCTTGGAGCGCCTTGTATGATATGAGTCTTTGTTTTTTAGTTTGCCACAATCATCCTTGTTTTACACACTTTTTGAGAGGGACACAGATGACTCATGAATTTATTAGAATACTTTATGTGCTTCACTTATATCTTTTGAGCTAGGCATATGCTCTAGTGCTTCACTTATATCTTTTTAGAGCACGACAGTGGCTTTATTTTATACAAATTATTGAAATCTCTTGCTTAACTTATATTATATTGAGAGTCTCTAAACATCATGGTATTTTTTTGGTTATGAATTTAGTCCTAATATGATGGGCACCCAAGAGAGATATAATGAAAACTTTCATATAAAAGTGCATTGAATACTATGAGAAGTTTGATTCCTTATGATTGTTTCGAGATGTAAAGACTATAATATTAGAGACATGATGGTGAGTAATTTTTGATTTGTAGAAATACTTGTGTTAAAGGTTTTGATTCCCGTAGCATGCACGTATGGTGAACCGTTATGTGACGAAGTCAGATCATGCTTTATTTATTGATTACCCTCCTTTGTGTGGAGGTCCAAATCGCGCGATGGTTAACTACTGCCAACCCTTCCCATAGGAGGATGTATGTAGTACTTTATTTTGATAACTAATAGACTTTTGCAATAAGTATGTGAGTTCTTTATGACTAATGTTGAGTCCATGGATTAAACGCACTCTCACCCTTCCACCCTTACTGGCCTCTCTACTACCGCGCAACTTTCGCCGGTGCATTAAACCCACCATATACCTTCCTCAAAACAGCCACCATACCTACCTATCGTGGCATTTCCATAGCCATTCCGAGATATATTGCCATGCAACTTCCACCGTTCCGTTTATGACATGCATCATCATTGTCATATTGCTTTGCATGATCATGTAGTTGACACCGTATTTGTGGCAAAGCCACCTTTCATATTTTAATACATGTCACTCTTGAGTCATTGCACGTCCCAGTACAGCGTCGGAGGCATTCATATATAGTATTATTTTGTTCTAAGTATCAAGTTGTAATCCTTGAGTTGTAAGTAAATAAAAGTGTGATGATCATCATTATTAGAGCATTGTCCCATGTTGGAAGCTATGATTCCCTCACAAGTTGGGATGAGTCTCCAAACTTTACAAAAAAAGTCCAAAGAAGCCCACAAAAAAACAAAAAAAAAGAGAAAAGAGAGAAGGAGCAATGCTACTATTCCTTTTTCCACACTTTTGCTTCAAAGTAGCACCAGGATCTTCATGATAGAGAGTCTCCTATTTTGTCACATTCATATACTAGTGGGAATTTTTCATTATAGAACTTGGCTTGTATATTCCAATGATGGGCTTCCTCAAATTGCCCTAGGTCTTTGTGAGCAAGCGAGTTGGATGCACACCCACTTAGTTTCTTTTTGAGCTATCATACACTTATAGCTCTAGTCCATCCATTGCATGGCAATCCCTACTCACGTTGATATCTATTGATGGGCATCTCTATAGCCCATTGATATGCCTAGTTGATGTGAGACTATCTCCTTCTTTTTGTCTTCTCCACAATCACCATATTCTATTCCACCTATAGTGCTATATCCATGGCTCACGCTCATGTATTGCATGAGAGTTGAAAAGGTTTGAGAATACTAAGGTAGGAAACAATTGCTTGGCTAAAACCGGGGTTTTGCATGATTTAATAATTTGTGTGATGAAGATGGAGCATAGCCAGGCTATATGATTTTGTAGGGATAACTTTCTTTGGCCATGTTATTTTGATAAGACATGATTGCTCTATTAGTATACTTGAAGTATTATTGTTTTTATGTCAATATTAACTCTTCTTTTGAATCTTATGGATCTGAATATTCTTGCCACAACAAAAATGATTACACTGCTAAAAATGTAGCTAGCATTCACATTTCATAAATTATTTCTATTACCATTTACCTACTTGAGGACGAGCAGGAATCAAGCATAGGGATTGCTACTTCTCGAGCATGTGTTGGTTTCCCATGAAGAGGAACGGTTTGATGCAACAAAGTAGATTAGTATTTCCCTCGGTTTTTGAGAACCAAGGTTTCAATCCATTAGGAGATACAAGCAAATCACCAATAGATGTACCTTCAGAAAGAATAAAACTCTTGAACCCAACGTTATAAAGGGGTTGTCAATCCCTTCACGGTTACTTGCAAGGATGAGATCTAATAGAGATAAATATAATAGGATGCTTGAACGGAAAGTAAAACTAAAAGTAAAAATAATGCAGAAAGTATTTTTGGTATTTTTGGTTTTAGATCTGAAAATATAATATGGAAAATAGACCCGGGGGCCATAGATTTCACTAGATGGCTTCTCTCATGATGGCAAGTATTACGGTGGGTGAACAAATTACTATCGAGAAATTGATAGAAAAGCGAATAATTATGAAGATATCCAAGGCAATGATTATGCATATAGGCATCACGTACGTGACAAGTAGACCAAAACGATTTTGCATCTACTACAATTACTCCACACATCGACTAACTCCTGCATGCATCTAGAGTATTAAGTTCATGAAGAACAAAGTAACACATTAGGTAAGAGGACATGATGTAGAGGGATAAACTGAAGCAATATGATTAAAACCCCATCTTTTTACCCTTGATGGCAACAATACAATACGTATCTCGCTACCCCTACTTTTTCACTAGGTGAGGACACTGGAAGATTGAACCAAAAACTAAGCACTTCTCCTATTGCAAGAATTACCAATCTAGTTGGCCAAACCAAACCAATAACTCGAAGAGACTTGCAAGGATATGAAATCATGCATATAAGAATTCAGGAAAGGCTTAAATAATATTCATGGATAATCTCAACATAAACCCACAATCCATCGGATCTCGACAAACACACCGCAAAAGAGTATTACATCTGATAGATCTCCATGAAGATCATGAAGAACATGGTATTGAGAAGCAAAGAGAGAGAAGAAGCCATCTAGGTACTAGCTATGGACCCGTAGGTCTGTGGTGAACTACTCATGCATCATCGGAGGGGCAATGGAGTTGATGTAGACACCCTCCATGATCCAATCCCCCTCCGGCAGATTACCGAGAAAGGCTCCAAGATTGGATCTCTCGGGAACGGAGGCTTCTGGCGGCGGAAACGTGTTTTCGTGCCTCTCTCTGATAATGATGGAATATTTCGGAATTTATAGGCCGAAGATTAGGGTTAGGGGAGCAGCCGTGGGCCCACAAGCCTGCCCTCGGCGCGGCCACCCCCTGGCCGCGCCTCTAGGGCTTGTGGCCCCATGGTGGCTCCTCTAACCCTAATCTTCGGCCTATAAATTAATATGTTAGTCCCAAAAGAAATATAAAATAGCATATTAATGCATATTAAACATCCAAAACAGATAATATAATAGCATGGAACAATCAAAAGTTATAGATACGTTGGAGACGTATCAGGGATGTTGGTACGTATCCAACGTATCTCTAATTTATGAAGTATTCATGCCATGTTTACAACAATTTATATGGTTTTTGTATGATTAGATTAGAACTAACCCGGACTGACGTTGTTTTCAGCAGAACTACGTGGTGTCGTTTTTTGTGCAGAAATAAAAGTTCTTGGAATGGGCTGAAAATTTACGGTGATTTTTATGTAGCAAAAGAGACCCCCGAAATAGAACGGCTGGGCCAGGAAGTGGATGAGGAGGCCACAAGCCATCTAGGCACGCCCTACCCCTAGGGAGGGTGCTTTGGGCTTGTGAGCCCCTCAAGAACCCCCCTTGACGTGAGACTGATGCCAAAAATTCTTATAAATACCCAAACCTCCAAAAAGAACACTAGATCGGGAGTTCCGCTGCCACAAGCCTGTGTAGCCACCAAAAACCAATCGGGAGTCTGTTCCGGCACCGTGTGGGAGGGGGAAACCATCACCGAAGGCCATATTCATCATCCCAGCGGTCTCCATGACAAGGAGGGAGTAGTTCACCCTCAGGGCTGAGTGTATGTACCAGTAGCTATTTGTTTGATCTCTCTCTCGTGTTCTTGAGATGACATGATCTTGATGAATCGCGAGATTTATTAATGTAGATGAATTAGATGGATTTTTTCCCACTCTATCTTCTTGTGATGAATTGAGATTTCCCTTTGAAGTTTTCTTATTGGATTGAGTCTTTAAAGAATTTGAGAACACTTGATGTATCACTACAGGAATCAGGTACTTTGTCGTCAGCCATCTTGGACGGCAAAGGCATGCATGCCGGATAGCAAAGGCTTTGTCGTCTACTAGCAGACGACGACTAGTAAGGCTGAATAAGCCACTGTAAAGGGCGTTTTGCCGTCTACCGACGGATGGCAAAGATCCTTAGGTCTTTGACGTCCGCTAGCAGACGACAAAGACCGTGGATGGCACATGTGTCATCTTACGGCCGTTAAGGGGTTAACGACGTGCTTTGCCATCCGCTGGCAGACGGCAAAGACCTAAGGTTCTTTGTCGTCTGCCAGCGGACGGCAAATCACTTGTTTCTTTGCCGACTTAGGTGGTTTCTTTGCCATCCGCTGGCAGACGGCAAAGAACCTTAGGTCTTTGCCGTCCGCTGGCAGACGGCAAAGAAACCACCTAAGCTAGCCTAGTGCTACCCCAGTTTACATAGGTAGTTGGCACGTGGCAGCTTTGCCGTCCGCTAGCTGACGGAAAAGACCTTTGCCGTCTACAAGCAGACGGCAGAGTTGCTATTTAGCCCCTATTTTTTCTATTTTTGTTAAATTCATTCAATTTGACAGAATTTCACATATATATACACACATTTCAAAATAATTTCAACAAGCATACCAACAATAAGTTTCCAACAACATATCCAACATACAAGTTTCCAACAACATATCCAACATACAATGTTTCCAACAACATATCCATACATACATATCCAAAACAAGTTTCCAACAAGTTTCCATAAACAAAAAGGAAGCACAAGTAGAAGAGTACACTCCATCAATGCAAGCTTCCTCATCTATAGCAAATCTGCAAATTAGGAAAGATGAAAGTTAGAAGAAAAAGAAGACTAGCTAGAGGAAAAAGAAGAAGAAGAAGAAGAAGAATTTATCTTCTCTTTCTTTTTCTCCTCTCCTCTTCTTTATCTTCTTCTTCTTCTAACTAAGGTAGGTAAAATGCCATTTTTAGCTAAGGTAGGTAAAAATGCTAACTGGGTAGGTCATTTTAGAGCTAAGATAGGTAAATAGGTCATTTTGGAGCTAACCTAGGTAGTTATGCCATTTTTAGCTAACTAAGCATAGGTCATTTTATAGCTATCCTAGGTAGAATATATCATTTTGGAGCTAAGTAAGGTTATTATGTCATTTTGAGGAAAATAAGCTAAGTATAGGTCATTTTGGAGCTAAACCAAGGTTATTATGCCATTTTTACCTAAGTGAGCTAATTATGTCATAAATGAACTAGCTAAGCTAATTATAGATCATTATTGAGCTATCCTAGGTAGTTATGCCATTTTGTACCTAAGTGAGCTAATTATGTCATAAATGAACTAGCTAAGCTAGCTATAGATCATTATTGAGCTCTCCTAGGTAGTTATGCCATTTTCTAGCTAACTAAGCATATCAAGTCATGCTGGAGGAAAAAATGCTAAGTATAGGTCATTTTATAGCTATCCTAGGTAGAATATATCATTTTGGAGGTAAGTAAGGTTATTATGTCATTTTTCAGGAAAATAAGCTCAGTATAGGTCATTTTGGAGCTAAGTAGGTCATTTCTTAAGCTAAGTATGCATTTGTTAAGCAAAAAACTTGGGAAAACTTGGGAAAACAGAGGTGAAGGACCGGTCGGGTTTGCGCCAGGGTGAGATGTAGAAGGCCCGGTCAGGGTTGCGGCAGACGCAGAAGGACCGGTCGATGCTTTTCGGGAGGCACACTGCACCAAAGACCATTTGCAATGTCTCCTTAGCATGATGCAACTCAAATGCGAATACTAGTAACTAATGACCATTCAAATGAAACTCACCGTGGGTGCTATAGCAATATGGGGCATCGACGGAGGGGTCTGACCATTGTTCTGGCACACGGTCTGCACATTTTGTTTTCACGAGTCATTCATATTAGTTAGTGATGAAACGAACATTACGTGCATGATTTGGCTAATATGCAGGAGAAAGTTACGACGATGAGCTTGTATAGGGCCCAGTGAGACGCGTCGTTCCGGTTCCTCTCCTCCTCCAATCGCCTAGCCATCCTCTCCTCCATGTCCCTCTCCCTCTACGCCGCCTGCCTTTTTGCCTCTGCCAGAAGCTTCTGGGCTCTAGCTTCAATGGCAAGCTGCACTGGCCGTGGACGAGGCCTTATCTTAGGATCAGAGCTCGTCTGGTGCTTCTTGATCTCTGGGAGAGTTCTAGGACAATGTATCAGTCCATCCCCAATGGCTATCGAGCCATGGGGCCTCCCGCCACGAGATATCATCACGAGTTGTGGATCAAAAGGACTCTGGCTCGGGTTGAAGTCCTCCCCTTTCCTCACCTCCCCCTCATCTCTATACCTCACGAGCTTGTTGTGGGAGGAGATGTTGCTGAAGCTCTCTGGATGATCGAGGTCATCCTCAGAGAATGCCTTGGCCTTCTTGTATGAGGAGCTTTGGGCCATGTCATAGAGGTCGAACAGAGGTGGCACCTCCTTCTTGTTTTCTCGCGCCTAAAAGAGAGGAACAAAATATTAGTTAAGGGCTCAAGCTAGCATGAAGAATGAAATCGCATGAATCATGAAGCAAACCACAAACCCAGTTATCCCCATACTCAAACAGTTTGGAGCTCCCTTGATGGTGTGGCACACCTCTCATTTGGGCATGCTTACCCTTGGCCTTGTTGTGTTCGTCTAGCCATTAGGGAGAGCACAACTCATCCACCAATGCCTCCCAACAGTCCATCCTATCTGCATACCATCTCGGGGGCACCTAAGTTAGACAAGAGAAATTTCAGCGCTATGCCTACGAATAAAATCAAGGAAACTAAGTACAAGGCCTTAAAAATAGATAATTGCCTTCATTAACTTCTCTTTTCTTATATAATTTTTGCGACACTTCTTCTTGGCCCTCTTAATGTTAGTCGAGGTGTAGTAGTCTCGAATAGCCTGCACCTGAGTCTTGTGTCGTAAGTTCTGAATTAGGCGCTTGCACTCGGCTTCGAGAACAATAGCCGCTTTCGCCTCGTCTTCCTCAAGACACCTGTAGAAGGTCTGCAATCAAACAAGACAACACTGATTAGTATAATAACTAGGTGTTGTTGATTTTTAATTCTCTAAAGGAGAAATTACCCAAAAGTGACGGATCACAATGTCAGCCATCGTCTCGCACAAGACACCGTCGACCATCTCTTTCGGCGGGGCCGGGGCAGCCATGAACAGCTCCCAGGTCTGTACTACCTGTGGAACCTCACCCTCACCGGGCAACTAGACCTTCCTTGGGAAGTGGTGCCGGAGAAGCACACCAAGGACCTGGTTGGGCCTGTGGACACCACGCTCGTGTTTCCAACCCCTGTAGTATGACAAGGCCAACACATTAGATATTAATTGAAAGAAACATGAAGGCAAAAGGTTAAAAAAGAGAAAATGCACTTACTTCTCCGCATTAGGCGCAATCAACCACCTCTGATCGCGGGTCGTTGGCATGGGTAGGAGCTTTGTACAACCACGCTGGTAGACCTTCTTGCCCTCCTCAACCAGCTCGCCCTCGCTATAGGTGTCCTCAGACAAGTTGTCCTCGCCACCATCAGCATGGCCACTAGCCTCCAGAGTCACGTGGGACGAAGACTCTGGGACCCGAGTCTCCTGGGACGAAGACTCTGGGACCGGAGTCTCCTGGGATGAAGGGTCGGTGACCCGAGGCTCGTCGACCAGAGTTCAAGACGGGTCCACCTGAGATGGAGCACTCCTGTGGTCAAGAGAATCAGCTGGGGGTGGCGGCGAGGAAGGCGCAACAGCCTTCCTACTTCTAGCACCTCTCTTCATCTTCCCCCGACCTCTCCCGGTCGTAGAAGAAGCGCCCGCCGGTGTTTGCATACTTTGTACCAGCACTCTCTAGAGTTGCTAGGGTGGAATAATAGCACCCCTCCCAGCACACGTCGAGGAAGGAGGCTCAGAGCGCTCTCGACCCACACCCACCATCTGTCCACACCTGCAATGACAAAGAGTGAACGAAATTTGTTCAACATAAAAAAATTGAATACCTAATAACATGAACTAATTAATAATATATATGTACATAATAATAATTGAATACCTCACATTACTAATATTAATCTTCATCGTCTATATATGCTCCGGGATCAATAAATGCATAATCATCATCACTATCAGTAATGACGTGCTAATCAGCATCATCAATAAATGCATCAACATGTGGAAGGACTCTATGTAATCGGTCAAGCATTGATAGGTCATCCACAGCAGTAACCTCTTCTTCTTCCATCTCTTCTTGTTCCGGCTCAGGGGTGAAGTCGGATTCACTGTCGCTATGGACCTCAATGTTCTGGGGTGAAGTACAGCGGTTCTTCAATCATTTTTTGGAAACACGTGTTTCTTGGAAGAATTCTCCTTCATATGTGTCTGGGTTAATGTGAGGTCCATAATCATCTTCACTGAGGGGAGGTGGTCTAAAATGTGGCGGCACATCATAAACGACATCCCAACCTTTCAAATTTGGATCTGTTTGGCAGGCCCACGGTAGATAGAAAACTTGGGTCGCCTATTGAGCCGTAAAATAGACATCGGGAACATATAAATGGGTGCTTTGTTTGATTTTGACTAGCCCTATATGTTCATGAGTCCTTCTAGTCTCCTTCGGCTGGAACTAATAACATTTGAAGACTATGACGTTTGGTGGGTTTTCACCAAAGAATGTAAGTTCATAAATTGCTTCAACTCTTCCATAATACTCGACTCCTCCTTCCCCGACAGTGGAAACACAACAATTTGTAGACTTTCGGTCGGCCATACATAGCTCTTTGCCAAAAGTATGAAAGCGATACCCGTTGATGTCGTATTTGTCAAATGAACGGACCTTATAGTCAAAACCATTAGCAACTTGTCTCAATTCGGAGTCCATAGACTCTGCATTAGCCTACAAGTTTAATAAGAAAGGATTGTTGCATTAGCCGCAAACTAGGCGAAGAAATGATATCGTCTAATTAATGGAAATTACCGTTTGCTTGAACCAAGAGATGAAACCGGGATAGTCGCCTCCAAGCTTTGCCAGAAGCTCATAATCTTCGATGGGATCCTTTTGGATCACCGCTCCTTCTGAGAATTTGGCGATGTATCGACTATATCACATATCCGGGAATAAGAGCATTTCAAAGGAATTAGAAGTTGCAAAACATTGTACCGAGAACTTACTCGATGTACATCCCCTCTTTCGTCTTCAATCCATCAGTAAATTTAGTTGGGGCTATATTTTTATTCACCACATGATATGTGTTTTGCTTGGAGAGTCTTGTATGATATGAGTCTTTGCTTGTTAGTTTTCCATAATCATCATTGCTGCACACATCTTTTGAGAGAGACACACTAAATCATGAATTTGTTAGAATGCTCTATGTGCTTCACTTATATCTTTTGAGTTAGGAAATTTTCTCTATGTGCTTCACTTATATTTTTTAGAGCACGGTGGTGTTTGCGTTTTGTAGAAATAATTGAACTCTCGTACCTCAATTATACTATTTTGAGAGTCTCTAAACAGCATGGTAATTGGTATAGGTTATGAAATTAGTCCTAATATGATAGGCATCCAAGAGGGATATAATAAAAGCTTCCATATTAAGTGAATTGAGTATTTATGAGAAGTTTGATTCCTTGCATAAAGTTTTGAGATATAAAGACGGGAATGTTAAGAGACATGTTAGGAAGTAATTGTGATTTGGTAAAAATACTTGTGTAATGGTTTGTTATTCCCGTCGCTTGCACGTATGGTGAACCGTTATGTAAGCAAGTCGGAGCATGATTTGTTTATAGATTGTTGACCTTTGTGTGAGGGTCGGGAGCGCGCGATGGTTAACTCCTACCAACCTCTCCCTTAGGAGCATGCGTTTAATACTTTGCTTCAATGACTAATAGACTTCTGCAATAAGTATGTAAGTTCTTTATGACTAATGTTGAGTCCATGGATTATACGAACTCTCACCCTTCCACCTTTGCTAGCCTCTCTAGTACCGCACAACTTTTGCCGGTACAACAAACATCTTCCTCAAAACAACCACCATATGCCTTCCTCAAAACAGCCACCATATATCTTTCCTCAAAACAACCACCATACATACCTATTATAGTATTTCCATAGCCATTCCTAGATATATTACCATGCAACTTCCACCGTTTCCTTTTATGACATTTACCATCACTTCCATATTGCATATAGAGTTATATTTTGTCATAGGTATCGAGTTGTAATTTTATTTTGAGTTGTATGTAAATAAAATTGTGATGGTTATCATTATTAGAGCATGTCCCATGTGAGGAAAGGATGATGGAAACTATGATTCCCTCACAAGTGGGGATGAGATTCCGGACTTTATGAAAAAAATAAAAGAGGCCAGCGAAGCCCAAATAAAAATAAAAATAATAAAAGAGGCCTTAGATGCCCACCACTAAAAAATGAGAGAAAAGAGAGAAGGGATATTGCTAAAAAGTGAAGTCGGAGCCGGATTTGTTTAATGATTGTCAACCTTTGTGTGAGGGTCGGGAGCGCGCGATGCTTAACTCCTACCAACCTCTCCTCTAGGAGCATGTGTCTAATGCTTTTTTTATAACTAATAGACTTTTCCAGTAAGTATGTGAGTTCTTTATGACTAATGTTGAGTCCATGGATTATACACACTCTCACACTTCCACCTTTGCTAGCCTCTCTAGTACTGCGCAACTTTTGCCGGTACATAAAACCCTCCTTCCTCAAAACATCCACCATATACTTTCCTCAAAACAGCCACCATATCTACCTATTATGCACTTTCCATAGCCATTCCGAGATATAGTGCCATGCAACTTCCACCATTCAGTTTTTCATGACATGCACCATCACTTCATCTTCCATACAGAGTCATATTTTGTTTTAGGTATCGAGTTGTAAGTAAATAAAAGTGTGACGATTTTCATTAATAGAGCATTGTACCATGTGAGAAAAGGATGATGGAAGCCATGACTCCCTCACAAGTTGGGATGAGTATCCGGACTTTACAAAAAATAAATGAGACGAGTGAAGCCCAAATAAAAAAAGCGGCCAAAGATGCCCACCAAAATAAAAAAATGAGAGAAAGAGAGAAGGGACCATTGCTACTATCTTTTTCCACACTTGTGCTTCAAAGTAGCACAATGATCTTCATGATAGAGAGTCTCCTATTTTGTCACTTTCATATAACTAGTGGAATTTTTCTTCATGATGCACGTCCACTTAGTTCCTTTTTGAGATTTCATACACTTATAGCTCTAGTGCATTTGTTGCATGTCAATACCTACTCACTAATATTGATATCTATTAATGGGCATCTCCATAGCCCGTTGATATGCCTAGTTTATCTGAGACTATCTTCTACCTTTCCTTGACAACCTCCACCATATTCTATTCCACCTATAGTGCTATATCCACGGCTCATGCTCATGTATTGCATGAGAGTTGAAAATGTTTGAGAAAATAAAGGTGTGAAAACAGTTTCTTGACTTTTCATCGGGGTTGTCCATGAGATAAAAACTTTGTGTGGGGAAGATGGAGCATAGCTAGATCAATATGATTTTGTAGGGATAACTTTCTTTTGCCATTATATTTTGAAGAGATACAATTGCTTGAAACTTTATTGTTTTTATACCAACATTAAGTTTTTGTTTTGAGTCTTACGGAGCTGAATATTCATGCAAGAATAAAGAATATTACATGGATAAATATGTTAGGTAGCACTCCACATCAAAAAAATTGTTTTTATCATTTACCTACTCAACGTGGAACAGGAATTAAGCTTGGGGATGTTGATACGTCTCCAACGTATCTATAATTTTTTGTGATGCCATGCTATTATACTATATATTTTGCATGTTTTATACGCATTAATATGCTATTTTATATTATTTTGGGACTAACCTATTAATCTAGAGCCTAGTGCCAGTTTTTGTTTTTTCCTTGTTTTTGAGTTTTGCAGATATGGAATATTAAATGGAGTCCAAACGAAATAAAAATTTTGGAAGGAATTTTTCTGGAAGGAAACAAATCAACCAGGATTGGAGTGCATGCCAAGGCACCTGCCAGGGAGTCACAAGCCTGGTAGGCGCCCCCGTGGCCACGCCTAGCAGGCTTGCCGTCTCCCAATAGGTCTCCTAACCCTATTCTTCGTCCTATAAATTCCCAAATATTCCCCCAACATCAAAAAGAGCCACGCAAAAACTTTTCCTCCGCCAGAAGCCTCCGTTCCCGAGAGATCCAATCTTGGAGCCTTTTCTGGTAATCTGTTGGAGGAGGTTTCGATCATAGAGGGAATCTACATATACTCCATTGCCCCACCGATGATGCGTGAGTAGTCCACCACACACCTACGGGTCCATAGCTAGTAGCTAGATGGCTTATTCTCCCTCTTTGATCTTCAATACCATGTTCTCCATTATCTTCATGGGGATCTATCCGATGTAATCCTCTTTTGTGGTGTGTTTGTCAAGATCCGATGAATTGTGAGTTTATGTTCAGATTATCCATGAATCTTATTTGAATCTCCTCTGAATTCTTATATGCATGATTTCATATCCTTGTAAGTCACTTTGAGTTATTGGTTTAGTTTGGCCAACTAGATTGGTAATTCTTGCAATGGGAGAAGTACTTGGTTTTGGGTTAAATTTATCGGTTTCCGCACCGAGTGACATAGTAGGGGTAGCGAGGCACGTATTGCATTGTCGCCATCAAGGGTAACAAGATGGGGTTTTCATCATATTGCTTGATTTTATCCCTCTACATCATGTCATCTTTCTTAATGTGGTACTCTGTTCTTCATGAACTTAATACTCTAGATGCAGGCATGAGTCGGTCGATGTGTGGAGTAATGATAGTAGATGTAGAATTTTTTTGGTCTACTTGATATGGACGTGGTGCTTATATGCATGATCATTGCCTTGGCTAACTACATGATTATTCGCTTCTCTATCAATTGCTTGACAGTAATTTGTTTACCCACCATGATATTTTCCTTCGAGAGAGAGAAGCCTCTAGTGAAACCTATGGTCCCCAGGTCTACTTTCCATAATATACTTTCAGATCTTTAAACCAAAAATACCAAAAGTACCTTGCTTCAATTTATTTACCTTTTACTTTCTGTTCTCGTTTACATCTATCTCTATCGGATCTAATCCTTGCAAATAATCGTGAAGGGATTGACAACCCCTTTATAGCGTTGGGTATAGGAGTTTGATTGTTTGTGAAGGTGCATCTATTGGTGACTTGCTTGTTCCTCCTACTGGATTGATACATTGGTTCTCAACAACTCAGGGAAATACTTATCTAGTTTGATGCATCACCCTTTCCTCTTCAAGGGAAAACCAACGCAAGCTCAAGAGGTAGAAATCTCTACTAAGTTACTTCTCCGTTGCTACTGTTACAATCACTACAAAACTGCTACTGTCACTTTTGCCATCGTTATCGTTACTTCCATACTAAGTTTCTACTGAATACTTTGCTGCAGATATTAAGTCTTTCAGATGTGGTTGAATTGACAACTTAGTTCTGAATACTCGAGAATATTCTTTGGCTCCCCTTGTGTCGAATAAATAAATTTGGGTTGAATACTCTACCCTCGAAAACTGTTGTGATCCCCTATACTTGTGGGTTATCATGGATCTGTCTCGACAGGTCTTCGCCAAGCGCTATCGCGATGAACTAGAGGAGAAAAGTGATCTAGTGGGAGAGGGAGGGCTGCGTCGTGGCTTGAGGTGCGACTAGCCTCCCTCCCCTCTCACATATATATACGGGCAAGGGGGAGGGGCGGTTGATACATCTCCATTGTATCTATAATTTTTGCTTGTTCCATGCTGTTATATTATCAATCTTGGATGTTTTACAATCATTTTATATAAACTTTATATCAATTTTTGGGACTAACCTATTGACATAGTGCCAAAGTGTGAGTTGTTGTTTTTTGCTTGTTTTTTTACTTCGTAGAAAATCTATAGCAAATGGATCCCAAACGTTGTGGGGATTTTTGTGGAACTTTTATGGACCAGAAGAAAGAAGATGGGCCAAATATCACCAGAAGAGGGGGGCCATGGTGGACACCCTCCACCAGGGTGTGCTAGAGGCCCCTAGCATGGCCTGGTAGAGGGTGGGCACCTTGGGCACCCCCTCATCCGACTATCGAGCCTATAAAATTCACAAATATTCAGAAAACCCTAGGAGAGTAGTCAAAACACAATTCTAGCCGCCGCAAGTTCTAGAACCTCGAGATCAAATCTAACACCATCACAGTGGGGTTCGTCTTCTTCATAGGTGCTTCTCCGATGATGCGTGAGTATTCCACCTTATACCTACAGGTCCATAGGCATTAGCTAGATGGCTTCCTCTCTCTCTATGTTTCTCAGTACAATGGTCTCTTGGAGATCTATTTGATGTAATGACTTTTGCGGTGTGTTTGTTGGGATTTGATGAATTATGAGTTCATGATATGTTTCTATCCATAAATATGATTTAAGTCTTCTTTGATCTCTTATTTGCATGATTACTTATAGCCTCGTATTTCTTCTTCGAATCTTTGCTTTAGTTAGCCCAACTAGATCGATTTTTCTTGCCATGGGAAGAGGTGCTTTGTGATGGGTTCGATCTTGCGGTTTTCTTTCCCAGCGACAGAAGGGGCGGCAAGACACGCATGTATGGTTGCCATTAAGGATAACAAGATGTTGTCTATTCCTACATGAATAGATCTTGTCTACATCATGTCACCATTCTTATTGCATTACTCCGTTTCTCCATGAACCTAATACACTAGATGCATGCTGGATAGCGGTCGATGTGTGGGGTAATAGAAGTAGATGCAGAATCGTTTTGGTCTACTTATCTTGGACGTGATGCCTATATAATGATCATTGCCTGGATATCGTCATGATTATTTGATCTTCTATCAATTGACCAACAATAATTTATTGACCCATCATGCACTTTACTCATGAGAAAAACCACTAGTGAAACGTACGGCCCCCGGGTCTACTTTTCCAACATATTGCTTTTCGATTTACTATTTGCATCTTTTGTTTTCAGATCTATTAAACCAGAAAACCAAAAATACGTTGCTGCACTTTTTGTTTACATGTTATTTTGTGTTCTTGTGAGATCTATTTGCTGAAACTATCATTACCTAATCTATATTATTACCGTAGAGAGAGTGACAACCTCTCTTTCCCATCGGGTTGCAAATATTTGTTTTTCGTGTTTAGGTGTTGTTTACGTGGGTGCGTGATCTTCCTCTATGGATTGATATCTTGGTTTCATAACTGAGGGAAATACTTACCGTTGCTATGTTCCATCATCCCTTCCTCTTTGGGGAAATACCGATGCAGTCTCAAGCCACGTCAAAGGAATTTCTGGCGTCGTTGCCGAGGAGGAAGCAATCTCATCTACCAGGTTCTTAATCAAAAATCTCATCTCCTTGTAATTACATTATTTTCCATTTGCATCTCATTTTCCTCTCTCCCACTTCACACATTTGTTGCTTTATTCGCCCTCTCTTTCTCATTTGCCTTTTTCTCGCTAGATCTCTTGTTCACCAATATCTTCACTATGACTAGCATCACTACCCCCTTGTCACCAGATTTTCAAGTTTTATACTTCAAACAAAAACAAGGTGAAAATCTGAAATATGCTTGGTATAGATTGATGGAGTCATATCGTATTTGCAATCTAAAGGGAGATGCAAAGGTTTTGCTTCAAATTTTTTACATAGGATTAACTTTGCATCATAGACAACTTTTGGATTTTGCCGCTAAAGGAAATTTTACTGAACTTGATCCCAACACTGCTTATGAAATTTAGAAGGGATATTGGGAGTTCCTCCACCCAAAAAGGTTCCCACCCTCACACAAGAAGGGGTTCAAATTCTAGAGGAATTGAGTGATTTACATAAACATTTGGTTGAGTTGGAAAAATATCATGAGCCTCTTAAGCATACTGGGGGAAACTTGAATCGCATGAACACTTTGATTACTTTTTGCAATAAGCATTTGGATATTTTAGATATCAAGATGGCTTCTTCTCCTGAAAATGTTAGGAAGCGTAAAGAACCTCCCATATTTGACAAAACCCTCATAAAAGTGGCAAAAACTAAGGATGACAATACTTGAATCTATGCATTATGCCTAGCTAGGGGCGTAAAACGATAGCGCTTGTTGGGAGTCAACCCAATGAATAAATTATTGTTATATTTTGCTTTATGTTTTTGAGTGTTTCGCACAATTATGCCTATGTTATGATTGTGTTTTTATATTTTATTTAGTGTTTGTGCCAAGTAATGCCTTTAGGATAATTCATAAGATGAGTAGAAACAATGCTGAATCTAAAACAGAAACTTTATTCCAAGTGCACGAATTTTCATGTTTTAGTGGAACGTGATATTGAGATGAAATTTTAACACAGTCTTGCTATAAAAATTATTTATGTTTCCCTAAGTTTTTAGAATTTTTAAAGTTCCAGAAGTATGTGTAGAGTACAGATTACTATAGACTATTCTGTCTGAAACAGATTTTGTTTTCATTGCATTGTGTGCTTGTTTTGATGAATCAATGGCTTGTATTGGGGGTATAAGTCATGGTAAAGTTAGCATATAGTAGGTATAATGCAATAATAAAATAAGAATGGGTTTACAATAGTACCTAAAGTGGTAATTTGCTTTATTATACTTTCGGATCTCATGAGAATTTTGTCAAGTTTTGTGATTGAAGTTTTCAAGTTTTGGGTGAGATCACAATGGATGGAGGAATAATGAGTTAGAAGATCCAAAGCTTGAGGATGCTACAACACTCCAAGGTAATATCCGAAGAGTAACAAGCAACTAAGCTTGGGGATGCCCCGAGTGGCATTCCCTCTTTCTTCTAACAACCATTGGTATACTAATTGGAATTATATTTTTATTCATCACATATCATGAGTTTTGTTTGGAGCATCCTGTATCTTTGCTTGTTTTGCTTTTTGCATTTTCATTAGTATCCTTTCTGTACACACCTATTTTAGAGAGCCAAAATATGCTATGATTTGTTAGAATTTCTCTTTATGCTTCACTTAAATCTATTGAGCAAAGGAATTGCTCTAGTCCTTCACTTATATCTTTTTGAGCATGGTGTGCTTTTACATGTTTGAAGAAATGCTCTCATGCTTCACTTATATTAATTTTGAAGAAATCCTCTCATGCTTCACTTATATTATTTTGAGAGATGAAACTTGTATGCTCATGTTCTTCACTTATAGCCATGTGAGCTTGTCAAAAGCAATTGCAATATATGAAACTAGTCCCAAAGTGATAGATATTCAAGAGGGATGTAATAAAAACTTTCATGAAGATCATTGGGAAAATTAAACTTGATTCTTTGTAATAGTTTTGAGACATGACAATAGTGATATGTGAGTTATGTTGGTGAGTAATTATGCTTAGTAAGAATATTGGTGTTAAGGTTTGTGATTCCCTATGCAAGCACGAAAGTCAAAAGTTGTGCTACGAAATTAAATCCTACTTATGGTGCGTTATTTAGTGTTAGTTATGCTTAATGCTTGCTTATGTTATTTTTTGTTTCTAGGTTGGATGCGCCCCAATCTATTTGCTAGCCTCCACTTATACTATGTAGAAATACTACTTGTGCATTCAAAATCCTTAAAAACCAGTTTTGCCATATGACTCCACTATACCTACCTATATACAGTATTTCCATGCCGTTCCAAGCAAATTTGTATGTGCCATCTCTAAACTTCAAAATAAATTTTCCTTTTTGTGTGCTCGTACCGCTCATGAAATGGTAGGGGTGACCGAGATTTTTCCATGCTAGATGTGTTATTCTCAAGATGAGTGTTTATTCACTTGTCATTGCACAAGAGTATGGCGGTAATAGGGATGCCTAGTCCCAAAATGAAAAGCAAAAGGAAATTTACTTTATGTTGTCACATAATAAATTCTTTGGAAAATGTTGGTATGGAAGGCAACCGTGGAAAGTGAAAGTATGGTGGAAAAAGGAATAAACTTTATTTTCTGTTTGGGAACCGCCTATGATGCATCTAGTGTGGAAAGATAGTGAAATCTTTCGGTCCTTTTCGTTGACAGGAAAGGCATGCCACCCAAAATGTTTTTCTCTATCAATTTAAACACTTGAGCTCTGGCACCTCTCAAAACCCCTACTTCCCTCTGTGAAGGGCCTATCTATTTACTTTATGCAATTTTTGTATTTTCAATTTGAGTCTCCATCTTCTCTTATGAAGGACCAACTAGGGGCACTATGATTGTACTTGATCATTAGGTGTAGCTAATATTTGAGTGTGTATTGTGAATGGATTGATGATTGAGCATGATGGGCTAGGGGTAAATTGCTTTAGGGATGATATTTTGAAAAACATTGTTGCTTGTTGATATGCTTGAGTATTAAAGTTTTCATGTCAAAACTACACTACTTGAAACAACAAATTTGCCGTCTGCCATTTCTTTTCCGTCAGCTGGCAGACGGCAAAGCAGCTATTTGCCATCAGTTTCCCGAAAACAGATGACAAAGAACTAGCTGACGGCAAAGAAGCTCTTTGGAGTCAGCTAGTTCTTTGTCGTCTCCTAGCGGACGGCAAACTAGCTTTGTCGTCAGCTAGCAGACAACAAAGAGCAAGGGTGGCCCACTAATGGGTATCAGCTAACGGACATTTTCTTTGCCGTCTGCTAGCAGATGGCAAAGCTTCTTTGTCGTCCGCTAGCAGACGGCAAAGCTTCTTTGTCGTCCGCTAGCAGACGGCAAAGCTTCTTTGTCGTCCGCTAGCAGACGGCAAAGAAGTAACGTTCGTCCCCTCGGCCCCACCCCACTAACTAACCCCCGCGCCCCACCCCCCTCTCTCTCTCCCTCACCTCACCCGCGCCATCCCCTGTTGCCCGAGCCGCCGCCGCCCCCGCACTATCCCCCGGAGCAGCCACCGCCAATGGCAAGCCCCGCCCCTCGCTGCTCGCCCCGTCGCTCCTCCCCTCTCTTTGTCCCCTCACCTCACCAGCCCCGCCCCTCGCCGCCCATCGTGTTGCCCCACCCCGAGCCGCCACCCCCCGGAGTCCCCGCCACCACCGGCCAGCCCCGCCCACCGGTGCCTGCCTCGTCGCCGGCCGGCCGGCCGCCCCGCTCTGGCCGCCCCTCCCAGCGGACGTAGGCCATGGCCACAGCGCTGCCCCGCCCCACCGCCGGAGCCGCGTCGCGCCGCCCAGCCCCGCCCTACCGCCGGAGCCGCACCATCAAACCCTAAGGTGATTTTTCTGTTTATTTAGATTTAGTTTAGCTAGGTTTAGATTTAGTTTAGCAAGGTCGAGGATCGAGGGGAAAAGGAGTCGAGGGTCGACCCCGACATGACACCCCGACACCCCGACATGGCACCCCCGACCTCGACACGACACCCCCGACACCCCGACCTCGACACGACACCCCCGACATGCCGACCCCGACACGACACCCTGACCCCCAACACGACAGCCCCGACCATGACACAACACCCCTACCCCGACACAACACCCACGACACCCCGCCCCGCCCCGACACCCCCGACATCGCCGACACCCTTGAGACCCCGACACCCCTAGATTTAGTTTAGGTTTATTTAGATTGTCGAGGGTCGAGGGTCAAGGGGAAAAGGAGTCGAGGATCAACCCCGACACGACACTACTGACACCCCGACCCCCGACACAACACCCTGACACGGCACCCCCAACACCCGACCCCAACACGACACCCCCCAACACCCTGACCCCAACACGACACCCTGACACCCCGACACGGCACCCCTGACCACGACACAACAACCCTACCCCGACACGACACCACTGAGACCCCGACCCCGACACGACACCCCGACACCCCGACCCCGACACGGCACCCCCGACACCCCGACCCCGACACGGCACCCCCAACACCCCGACCCCGACACGGCACCCCCGACACCCCGAACCCGACACGACACCCCCGACACCCCGACCCCGACATGACACCCCGACACCCCGACCCCGACACGACACCCCGACACGGCACCCCCGACCACGACACAGCACCCCTACCCTGACACGACACCCTCAACACGCCAACCCCGACACGACACCCCTGACACCTCGACCCCGACAGGACACCCCCGACAACCCGACCCCAACACGACACCCCGACCCCGACATGACACCCCCGACACCCCGACCCCGACACGACAACCCCGACACCCCGACCCCGACACGACACGGGTCATATATTTGTGAATTATGAGTTAGGTCATATATTTTTCGATTTTGTTATACAGAACATCATATTTATGTTGATCGGGTGGATTTAAATGTGTAGTTGTTTTGTCGCTGCGAGGGTCTGGTGTTCGATGACCTTCCCGTGCGTTCGACGAGCTCCGCCCCTGTGTTCGTGGGTGAGCACAAATTACATCTCCTCTTTCCCCTTCATTTCCTATGTTCCGGTCTTTATGCCGAAGAAACTTGCTAGCTATAGGTGTCTTCAATCATCAGTATGCGTGATCACTATGCATCTCCCGTTCGAAAGGGTTGCATCTATAAATATGCGTGCATTAGCATATTTATAACCGTGATTCTTTCAAATTGTCCAATGTTATCCATGGACAGCCCAAGTATGCGTAGATTGGGTTCGTTCTCCCATATGCTCTGCTCCGGATCCGATGCAGAATTTTGTCAGTGCCTCCCTGTTTTTCTCCGGGTACACATCCTCTTTGCTTATTGCCGAGACGTGTATCAGGAGAATAGCGGGGAGGTGCTGCCGAAATTGTCCATCGGATCCGGAGCAGAGCATGGGAAAACAAACCCAATCTACACATACTCGGGTGGGATTAGGACCTATCTTTACCTACTAACGTCTAGGTTGCATCAACATAATAAAACTGACAAACTCTATTAACTGATGAATATGGTTTGCTGAATTATGTATATATTTGTTGTGTGTCTAGTTGCTAGGCAAGATGAGTGATCGTGGGTGGATGTACACCGACACACTAGTCAGAAAGACATGACCCATGAATGGATAACAAAAACCAAGGAGTTTGTGAGATTCGCATTTGCAAATGGACAGAAAACAACCTGGTGCCCTTGTGTCAATTACGAAAACTGTAAGAAGAAGTCAGAGTTTGAAATGATCAAACACCTGTAGAAGTGGGGTTTTACGCCTAATTATACGGTCTGGACATTTCATGGTGAGTCTGCCTAACGTGCCAGAGTTGAGGTGGTTCGTCATCGCACCGACGAGCATGGTACCGGGATTGAAGACATGGTGCAAGACTTTGATGATGATCGGGATTCGGACAATGAGATGGAGGAATCTACAAAGGCCTTTTATGAAATGTTGGAGTCTTCAAAACGTCCTCTCCACGAGCACACTGAGCTTTGTTAGTTGGATGCCATCGTGCAAGTAATTGCTCTGAAGGCTCAGTTCAACCTGGGAAGAGAATGCTACGACGCGATGATGACGATATTTCGACGCTTTCTACCCAAAGGCCATGTATTTCCATCAAACATGTACCAGTCGGACAAAATCCTACGTGCGCTTAAGATGCCCTATGAGAAGATAGATGCCTGTGAGAATGGATGTGCCTTATTTAGGCTTGAGTATGCGGGCTTGAACTATTGCCCCATTTGCAATGCTTCCAGGTATGTTCTGGTAGACAACGGTATGGGTGAGAAGAGTCAGACCAAAATCCCCATTAATGTTCTTCGATATCTGCCAATCATTCCAAGACTTCAACGTCTTTTCATGGTCGAAGAGATGGCTAGACAGATGACGTGGCATAAATTGGGCAAAAGAACAGAACTAGATGCAGATGGGAATCCGATGTTGGGACACACTTCAGACGATATTCCGTGGAAGCACTTCGATGCATTACATAAGGATAAAGCGGCAGATCCAAGGCATCCTCGAGTTGCCATCAGCATGGATGGGTTCAATGTGTATGGTATGAAGGCAGCACAATTCAGTTGTTGGCCTGTATTTGTCATTCCACTCAATCTCCCCCCGGAGAGATTATGAAAAGAAAGAACATTTTCCTGACGTTGATAATTCTAGGGCCCAAATATCCAGGGAAGAATATGAATGTGTACATGCAACCGCTTAAGGATGAATTGCAAGAAGCCTGGGATAATGGGATCAAAACATACGACGCCGCTACAAAAAAGAACTTCAAAATGCATGTGTGGTACATGTACTCGATGTATGACTTGCCGGCGTATGCGCTATTCGTTGGATGGTGTGTGCATGGAAGGTTTCCGTGCCCCACATGCAAGGCAGCTCTTCAGTTCCGTTGGCTGGAGGCGGGTCGCAAGTTTTCTTGCTTCGACATGCATAGAAAGTTCCTGGATCCTGACCATAAGTTCAGAAAAGACAAGAAGAATTTCATCAAAGGTAGAGTTGTCAAAAACACTGCACCACTTGCGTTGATAGGCCAATAGATCCTGGATGAGATAAACTCTCTCGAGCCGGATCCAGATCGTCCATGGTATTTCAAAGGGTATAATACGGAACACGCCTGGACTCACAAGATATGTTTGTGGGATCTGCCTTACTTTAAAGACATCCTTTTCCCACACAACATCGACGTGCTGCACACTGAAAAGAATATCGTGGGGGCCCTTTTTGGTACATTGTTCATCATAGAGGGGAAGTCAAAGGATAATCCTAAGGCTAGAGTCGACCAGGAGGCTCTATGTGATAGACCGTTACAAAACATTCGACAACCGAAAGGAAAGAAGAACTGGAGGAAGCCAAAGGCATGGTTCAATCTTGGAAGGCCAGCTATGAGGGAAATGATCTTGTGGGTGAAAATGCAGTTTGATATTCCCCGATGGGTATGCAGCGAATCTAAAGAGGGGAGCGAGTCTTGACAAATTGAAAATATTTGGTCTCAAGAGTCATGATTGGCACATATGGCTTGAGCGGGTAATGCCGGTGATGTTGCATGGCTTTATCCCTAAGGATGAACGGCTAGCACTGGCAGAGCTAAGCTATTTCTTCTGTGTTGTTTGTGCGAAAGAGCTATCGCCTGACGTGCTAGACGAACTGGAAGAGTTGGCGCCGGAGTTGATCTGCAGGTTAGAAAAGATCTTTCCACCGGGCTTCTTTAATCCAATGCAGCATTTGATTTTGCATCTCCCGACCGAGGCAAGATTGGGAGGGTGCCTGTGCAAAATCATTGGTGCTTCGCAATTGAGAGGATGGAGAAGATGCTTTGATGGCCAAGGCATTCATTACTAAGGAGGCGGCAAACTTCGTGACAGCACACTACAAACCCAAGAATCGTCATTTGCATAATCCGAAGGCTTGGTACAATGATGGCAACCGTGAAAAAGGTCAATCCAACCTCAGCCTATTCAAAGGGAAGCTCGCACCAGCCGGTGCTTCGAAATCAATAGCCTTGGATGTCGAAGAATGGTGGACCATTTCGTTGTATATCTTCAACAACCTAACAGAAGTGTGTCCGTATATCGAGTAAGTTCTCGGTACATTGTTTCGCAACTTCTAATTCCTTCGAAATGCTCTTATTCCTGCATATGTGATACATTCGATACGTCACCAAATTCTCGGATGGAGCGGTGATCCAAAAGGATTCCATCGAGGAGTATGAACTTCTGGCAAAGCATGGAGGTGGCTATCCCGGTTTCTTCTCTTGGTTCAAGAAAACAGTAATTTCCATTAATTAGACGATTTCATTTCTTCGCCTAGTTTGTGGCTAATGCAACAATTCTTTCGTATTAAACTTGTAGGCTAATGCAGAGTCTATGGACACCAAACTGAGACAAGTTGCTAATGGTTTTGACTATAAGGTTCGTTCATTTGACAAATACGACATCAACGGGTATCGCTTTCGTACTTTTGGCAAAGAGCTATCTATGACCGACCGAAAGTCTGCAAATTGTTGTGTCTCCGCTGTCGACGAAGGAGGGTCGAGTATTATGGAAGAGTTGAAGCAATTTATGAACTTACATTCTTTGGTGAAAACCCACCAAATGTCGTAGTCTTCAAATGTTATTGGTTCTAGCCAAAGGAGACTAGAAGGACTCGTGAACATACAAGGCTAGTCAAAATCAAACAAAGCACCCATTTAGATGTTCCCGATGTCTATATTACGGCTTAACAGGCGACCCAAGTTTTCTATCTATCGTGGGCCTGCCAAACAGATCCAAATTTGAAAGGTTGGGGTGTTGTTTATGATGTGACGCCACATTTTAGACCACCTCCCCTCAATGAAGATGATTATGAACCTCACATTAACCCAGACACATATGAAGGAGAATTCTTCCAAGAAACACGTGTTTCCAAGAAACATTTCAAGAACCGCTCTACTTCACCCCAGAACATTGAGGTCGACAGCGACAGTGAACCCGACTTCACCCCTGAGCTGGAACAAGAAGAGACGGAAGAAGAAGAGGTTACTGCTGTGGATGACCTGACAATGCCTGACCGATTACATAGAGGCCTTCCACATGTTGATGCATTTATTGATGATGCTGATGAGCACGTCATTACTGATAGTGATGATGATTATGCATTTATTGATCCCAGAGCATATATAGACGATGAAGATTAATATTAGTAATGTGAGGTATTCAATTATTATTATGTACGTATATATTATTAATTATTTCATGTTATTAGGTATTCAATTTTTTTATGTTGAACTAATTTCGTTCACTCTTTGTCATTGCAAGTGCTGATAGATGGTGGGCTCGGGTCGAGAGCACTCTAAGCCTCCTTCCTCGGCGCGTGCTGGGAGGGGTGCTATTATTCCACCCTAGCAACTCCGGAGAGTGCTGGTACACTGCATGCAGATACCGGCGGGCGCTTCTTCTTCGACCGGGAGAGGTCGGGGGAAGACGAAGAGAGGTGCTAGAGGTAGGAAGGCTGCTACGCCTTCCTCGCCGCCACCCCCAGCTGATTCTCCCGACCACAAGAGTGCTCCATATCAGGTGCACCCGTCTGACTTGGACCCGTCTCGGACTCCGTTCCACGAGACTTAGGTCGACGAGCCTCGGGTCACCGAGCCTTCGTCCCCAGGAGACTCCGGTCCCAGAGTCTTCGTCCCAGGAGACTCGGGTCCCAGAGTCTTCGTCCCACGTGACTCCAGAGGCTAGTGGCCATGCTGATGGTGGCGAGGACAACTTGTCTGAGGACACCTATAGCGAGGGCGAGCTAGTTGAGGAGGGCAAGAAGATCTACCAGCATGGTTATACAAAGCTCCCGCCCGTGCCGACGACCCGCAAGCAGAGGTGGTTGATTGTGCCTAGTGTGGAGAAGTAAGTGCATTTACTCTTTTTTAACCTTTTGCCTTCATGTTTCTTCAAATTAATATCTAATGTGTTGGCCTTGTCATACTGCAAGGGTTGGAAACACGAGCATGGTGTCCGCAGGCCTAACCAGGTCCTTGGTGTGCTTCTCCGACACCACTTCCCGGGGAACGTCCAGTTGCCCGGTGAGGGTGAGGCTCCATAGGTAGCACTGACCTAGGAGTTGTACATGGCTGCCCCGGCCCCTCCGGAGGAGATGGTCGATGGTGTGTTGTGCAAGATGGTGGCTGACATTGTGATCCATCGCTTTTGGGTAATTTCTCCTTTACTGGAATTAAAAATCAACAACACCTAGTGATTGTACTAATCAGTGTTGTCTTGTTTGATTGCAGACCTTCTATAGGTGTCTTGAGGAACAAGACGTGAACGCGGTTGTTGTTCTCGAAGCCGAGTGCAAGCGCCTACTTCAAAACTTACGGCACGACGCGCGGGTGCAGGCTATTCGAGACTACTACGCCTCGACTAACATTAAGAGGGCCAAGAAGAAGTGCCGCAAAAATTATCTGAGTAAGGAGAAGTTAATGGAGGTAATTATATATTGTTAAAGCCTTGTACTTAGTTTCTTTGATTTGATTCGTAGGCGTAGCGCTAAAATTTCTCTTGTCTAACTTAGGTGCCCCCGAGATGGTGTGCAGATAGGATGGACTGTTGGGAGGCATTGGTGGATGAGTGGTTCTCTCCCGAATGGCTAGCCAAACACAACAAGTCCAAGGATAAGCGTGCCCAAATGAGAGGTGTGCCACACCATCAAGGGAGCTCCAACATGTTTGAGTATGGGGATCATTGGGTATGTGGTTTGTTTCATGATTCATTCAATTCCATTCTTCATGCTAGCTTGAGCCCTTAACTAATATTTTGTTCCTCTCTTTTAGGCGTGAGAAAACAAGAAGGAGGTGCCACCTCTGTTCGACCTCTATGCCATGGCCCATACTGCCTTGTACAAGAAGTCCAAGGCATTCTCTGAGGATGACCTCGATCATCCAGAGAGCTTCAGCAACATCTCCTCCCACAACAAGCTCGTGAGGTACAGAGATGAGGGGAAGG
This sequence comes from Hordeum marinum, assembly GCA_022496015.1. NCBI lineage: Eukaryota > Viridiplantae > Streptophyta > Magnoliopsida > Poales > Poaceae > Hordeum > Hordeum marinum. The sequence goes on along the minus strand of CM039678.1, from coordinate 415,640,145 downwards.
CAAGGAAAGGGGAGGACTTGAACCCGAGCCAGAGTCCTTTTAATCCAGAGCTCGTGATGATATCTGGTGGCGGGAGGCCCCATGGCTCGATAGCCGTTAGGGATGGACTGATAAGTTGTCCTAGAACTCTCCTTGAGATCATGAAGCGCCAGATGAGCTCTGATCCTGAGATAAGGCCTCGTCCACGGCCAATGGAGCTCGCCATTGAGGCTAGGGCCTAGGAGCTTCTGGCGGAGGCAAACAGGCAGGCGGCGCAGAGGGAGTGGGACATGGGGGAGAGGACGTCTAGGCTCTTGGAGGAGGAGAGGAACCAGAACGACGCGTCTCACCGAGCCCTATACGAGCTCCTCGTTGTAAGTTTCTCCTGCATATTAGCCAAATCATGCACGTAATGTTCGTTTCATCACTAACTAATATGAATGACTCGTGAAAACAAAATGTGCAGACCGTGTGCCAGAACAATGGTCAGACCCCTCCGTCGATGCCCCATATTTCTATAGCACCCACGGTGAGTTTCATTTGAATGGTCATTAGTTACTAGTATTCACATTTGAGTTGCATCATTCTAAGGAGACATTGCATGCAAATGATCTTTGGTGCAGCGTGCCTCCCAGCAAGCATCGACCGGTCCTTCTGTGTCTGCCGCAACCCCGACCGGTCCTTCTACGTCTCACCCTGGCACAAACCCGACCGGTCCTTCACCCCCGTGATGATGGTAAGTTTTCCCAAGTGTTTTGCTTAACAAATGCATACTTAGCTTAAGAAATGACCTAATTAGCTCCAAAATGACCTATACTTAGCTTATTTTCCTCAAAAATGACATAATAACCTTACTTAGCTCCAAAATGATATATTCTACCTAGGATAGCTATAAAATGACCTATACTTAGCATTTTTCCTCCAAAATGACTTGATATGCTTTGTTAGCTAGAAAATGGCATAACTACCTAGGATAGCTCAATAATTATCTATAGCTAGCTTAGCTAGTTCATTTATGACATAATTAGCTCACTTAGGTACAAAATGGCATAACTACCTAGGATAGCTCAATAATGATCTATAATTAGCTTAGCTAGTTCATTTATGACATAATTAGCTCACTTAGGTAAAAAAATGGCATAATAACCTTGGGTTTAGCTCCAAAATGACCCATACTTAGCTTATTTTCCTGAAAAATGACATAATAACCTTACTTAGCTCCAAAATGATATATTCTACCTAGGATAGCTATAAAATGACCTATACTTAGCATTTTTTCCTCCAAAATGACTTGATATGCTTAGTTAGCTAGAAAATGGCATAACTACCTAGGATAGCTCAATAATGATCTATAGCTAGCTTAGCTAGTTCATTTATGACATAATTAGCTCAGTTAGGTACAAAATGGCATAACTACCTAGGACAGCTCAATGATGATCTATAATTAGCTTATCTAGTTCATTTATGACATAATTAGCTCACTTAGGTAAAAATGGCATAATAAGCTTGGTTTAGCTCCAAAATGACCTATACTTAGCTTATTTTCCTCAAAAATGACATAATAACCTTACTTACCTCCAAAATGATATATTCTACCTAGGTTAGCTATAAAATGGCCTATACTTGGCATTTTTTCCTCCAATGACTTGATATGCTTAGTTAGCTAGAAAATGGCATTACTACCTTGGAGAAGAGGAGAGGAGAGGAGAAAAAGAAAGAGAAGATAAATTCTTCTTCTTCTTTTTCTTCTTCTTTTTTCATCTCTTTCTTCTAGCTAGTCCTTTTCTTCTTCTAACTTTCATCTTTCCTAATTTGCAGATTTGCTATAGATGAGGAATCTTGCATTGATGGAGTGTACTCTTCTACTTGTGCTTCCTTTTTGTTTGTGGAAACTTGTCGGAAACTTGTTTTGGATATGTATGTATGGATATGTTGTTGGAAACCATTGTATGTTGGATATGTTGTTGGAAACTTGTATGTTGGATATGTTGTTGGAACTTATTGTTGGTATGCTTGTTGAAACTTATTGTCGGTATGCTTGTTGGAAACTTGTATTGTTGATATGTTGGATATATATGTGAAATTTTGTCAAATTGAATGATTTTAAGAAAAAACAGAAAAAACAGGGGCTATATAGCCACTTTGCCGTCTACTGGCAGATGACAAAGGTCTTTGCCGTCAGCTAGCAGACGGCAAAGCTGCCATGTGGCAGCTACCTATGCAACCTGGGGTAGCACTAGGCTGGCCTAGGTGGGTTCTTTGTTTTCCGCTGGCAGACGGCAAAGACCTAAGGTTCTTTGCCGTCTGCTAGCGGATGGCAAAGAACCCACCTGGGACGGCAAAGAAACGAGTGCTTTGCCGTCAGCTGGCAGACGGAAAAGACCTTAGTTCTTTGTCGTCTGCCAGCGGATGGCAAAGCACGCCGTTAAGCCATTAACGGACCTAAGTTGCCACGTGTGCCGTCCATGCCCTTTGACGTCCGCTGGCAGACGGCAAAGATGCAAAGGCCTATGCCGTTTGCCAGCAAACGGCAAAGCACCCTTTATCGTGGCTTATTCAGCCGGACAGTTGGTCGTCCGCTGGCGGACGGCAAAGCCTTTGCCGTCTGGCATGCATGCCTTTGCCTTCCGGGATGGCTGACGGCAAAGTGCCTAATTCCTGTAGTGCTAAACTATTGCTTTGAACCAGATGAAAAGACCAAATGTCCATGCTATAAAGAAAAGAATATATGATGAACATGTTAGGCAGCATTCCACATCAAAAATTCTGTTTTTTTATTTACCTACTTGAGGACGAGTAGGAATTAAGCTTGGGGATGCTGATAAGTCTCCAATGTATCTATTATTTTTGCTTGTTCCATGTTGATATATTATCAATCTGGGATGTTTTATAATAAATTTATTGCAACTTTATATAATTTTGTGGGACTAACCAATTGACATAGTGCAAAAGTGCCAGTTGCTGTTTTTGCTCGTTTTTTACTTCACAGAAAATCAGTACCAAATGGAGCCCAAACACTGCGGGGATTTTGGGGGAATTTTATGGACCAAAATAAAGAAGATGGGCCAAAGATCACCAGAAGAGGGGGACCGGGGTGGCCACCCTCCACCGGGGTGTGCTAGAGGCCCCTGGCAGGACCTGCTAGAGGGTGGGCACCTCGGGCACCCCCTCAACCACCTATCGAGCCTATAAATTCCCAAATATTCAGAAAACCCTAGGAGAGTCTATCAAACACAATTCTAGCCGCTGCAAGTTCCAGAACCTCGAGATCCAATCTAACACCATAACGGAGGGGTTCATCTTCTTCATAGGTGCCTCACTGATGATGCGTGAGTAGTCCACAATAGACCTACGAGTCCGTAGGCAGTAGCTAGTGTTGGAAATATGCCCTAGAGGCAATAATAAATTAGTGATTACCATATTTCCTTGTTCATGATAATCGTTTATTATCCATGCAAGAAGTGTATTGATTGGAAACTCAGATACATGTGCGGATACGTAGACAACACCATGTCCCTAGTATGCCTCTCATACACTAGCGCGTTGATCAAAGATGGTCAAGGTTTCCTAGCCATAGACATGAAATGTAATTTGATAACGGGATCACATCATTAGGAGAATGATGTGATGGACAAGACCCAAACTATAAACATAGCATATGATCATGTCAGTTTATTGCTATAGTTTTCTGCATGTCAAGTATCTGTTCCTATGACCAAGAGATCATGCAACGCACTGACACCGCAGGAGTACCTTGTGTGTATCAAACGTCGCAATGTAACTGGGTGACTATAAAGGTGCTCTACAGGTATCTCCGAGGGTGTCTGTTAGGTTGGCAAGGATCAAGACTAGGATTTGTTGCTCTGTGTGATGGAGAGGTATCTCAGGGCCCACTCGGTAATACAACATCACAATGAGCCTTGCAAGCAATGTGACTAAAGAGTTAGCCATGGGATCTTGTATTATTGAACGAGTAAAGAGACTAGCCGGTAACGATATTGAACTAGGTATAGAGATACGGACGATCGAATCTTGGGCAAGTAACATACCGAAGAACAAAGGGAACATCATACGGGATTAACTGAATCCTTGACGTAGAGCTTCAACCGATAAACATCTTCGTAGAATATGTAGGAGCCAATATGGTCATCTAGGTCCTGCTATTAGTTATTGACCGTAGAGGTGCATTGGTCATGTCTACATAGTTCTCGAACCCACAGGGTCTCCACACTTAACGTTCGGTGACGTTTCGATAGTATAGAGTTATGTATGGTGGTGACCGATGGTTGTTCGGATTCCCGGATGAGATCTCGGATGACAGGAGGACCTCAGGAATGGTCCAGAGGTAATGATTGATATATAGGAGGTCCCGTTTTGGTCACCGAAAATGTTTTGGGCACTTCGGTAGTGTACCAGGAGTGCCAGGAGGGTACCGGGGGACCATCGGAGGGGCCTCACGCCCCAAAGGGCCTCATGGTCCGTGGGAGGAGGCAAACCAGCCCCTGGTGGGCTGGCCAAACCCCCACTAAGGCCCATGCAGATAGGGGGGGAAACCCAAGAGGTGGAAAGGTTTTCCAAGTGGGGGAGGAATCCTACTCCTAGTAGGATTGGAGTAGGACTCCTCCACCTCCCCACTTCGGGCGAAGCCTACGTGAAGCCCTAAGGGCGCCGGCCTCCCTCCTCTTCCAACTATATGTAATAGAGGATTTTGAGTCCATCCCCAACCCTAACTGCCACGTGCTGCCCTATTCTTCCTCTAGATCGTTTCTCCTCTAGATTAGTTCTGCGGTGCTTAGGCAAAGCCCTGCCGGATTAGTTCACCACCACCGTCACAACGCCATTGTGCTGCCGGAGAACTCATCTACCTCTTCTCTCCCTATTTCTGGATCAACAAGGCGGAGATCTTCATCGAGCCATACGTGTGCTGAACGCAGAGGTGTCGTCCGTACGGCGCTAGATTGGAAGGTCCGCAACTGGATCGTGGAACAGATCGTGATTGGATCGCGGGACAGATCATGATGGGATCACAGGATGGCTTACGGTTTGGATTGCGAAGACATTCGACTACATCAACCGCGTTTCTTAATGCTTCCCGCTTAGTGATATACAATGGTATGTAGATCCACTCTCCCTCTCGTAGATGCTCATCACCATGGATAGATCTTGCACGTGCGTAGGAAATTTTTTGTTTCCCATGCCACGTTCCCCAACAGTGGCAATGAGCTAGGTCTATGTGTAGTTGAGATCACGAGTAGAACACAAAGGAGTTTGTGGGCGTTGATGCTGAGATTGCTTCCTCCCTTGGTCGGTTTTTGATTCAGCGATATTGTGGGATGAAACGGCCTGGACCAACCTTACTCGTACGCTTACGAGAGACTGGTTCCATCGACTGACATGTGACTTTGTTGCATAAAGATGGCTTTTGGGTGTCTATCTCTCCTACTCTTATTGGATCAGATCCAACAAAGGCGGTCCTTGAGAAGGTTGAATGGCAATTTGTGTATCACCATTGTCTTTTTTGTGTAGGTGAGAATTGTCCTTGCTAGATACCCGTAGTATCCACGTAAAACATGCAACAACAATTAGAGGATGTCTAACTAGTTTTTGCAGGGTCTGTTGTGATGTTATATGGCTAATTACATGATGAGATATATGTGATGTATGAAATGATCATGTTTTGTATAGAATATCACAACTTGCATGTCGATGAGTATGGCAATCGGCAGGAGCCATAGGATTGTCTATTATTATTTTTGTCGTTTTTGATTTGCTTTATTGCTATGAGTTAGCAATAGTCGTAGAACCAACAATTGGCGCAACAACCTCATGGCAACACGTTGATGGAGATCAAGATGATGGAGATCATGGTGTCATGCCAGCGACGATGGAGATAGTGTCGGTGTGCTTTGAAGATGTAGATCAAAAGCACAAGTTCATGGACATATCATGTCACTTATGATTTGCATGTGACGTTAATCCTTTTTATGCACCTTGTTTTGCTTAGGACCACGGTAGAATTATAAGGTGATCCCTCACTAAAATTTCAAGATAAATTTGTGTTCTCCCCGAGTGTGCATCGTTGCGAAAGTTCGTTGTGTTGAGACACCACGTGAAGATCGATTGTGATAGACTCTACATTCACATTCAACGGGTGCAAGCCAGTGTTGCACGTGCAGAACACTTGGGTTATACTTGATGAGCCTAGCATGTACAGACATGGCCTAGGAACCCAAGAGACCAAAAGGTCGAACATGAGTCATATAGTAGATATGATCAACATGATGATGTTGACCGTTGAAACCACCTCAACTCACATGATGATCCGACTTGAGTTGGTGAATTTGGGTCATGTATCACTCATATGACGAGAGGGATGTCAATTTGAGTGGGAGCTTTAGTAATTTGATTAACTAAAATCATTGTCTTGAACAATAGTCTTAGTTGTCTTCGCAAAGTTATGTTGTAGATCAATAGCTCGCGTTCTAGCTTCCTTGTTTTTAACACTTTCCTAGAGAAAATATAGTTGAAAGATAATGGTAGCAATTATGCGGACTAGGTCCGTGATCAGAGGATTGTCCTTAGTTGCTGCACAGAAGTCTTATGTCCTTGATGCACCGCTCGGTGTGCCATCCCCTCTAGCGTCGTCCGTGGATGTTGTGAACATCTAACAGGCACGTTTTGATGACTACTTGATAGTTCAATGCATCTTACATTTTGGCTTAGAATTCAGGATTCAAATACATTGTGAACGTAACAGAGCATATGCAATGTTCCAAGAGCTGAAATTGGATTTCAGGCCCGTGCCCATGTTAAAGGTATGAGACCTACAGCAAGATTCCTTGCCTACAAGATGAAGGAGAATAGCTCAATCGGTGAGCATGTGCTCAGATTGTCTGGGTGCTACAATCGCTTGAATCGAGTGAGAGTTGATCTTCCAGATAAGACAGCGATAGATATGTTTCTCCAAGTCACTGTCACCAAGCTACTAGAGCTTCGTGACGAACTATGAACATACCAGTGATGGAAATGATGATCTCTGAGTTATTCACGATGTTCGACACCGGGAAGGTAGAAATCAGGAAGGAGCATCAAGTGTTGATGGTTAGTAAAACCACTGGTTTTGAGAAGGGCAAGGGCAAGGAGGGAAACTTCATGGATGGCAAGCCAGTTGCTTCTCCAGTGAAGAAACCCAAAGTTGAACCCAAACCCGATACTTAGTGCTTCTATTATGAGAAGAGTGGTCGCTGAAGCGGAACAACCCTGGATACTTGGTAGATAAGAAGGCTGGCAACATCGACAAAAGTATATTTGATATACATATTATTGACGTGTACCTTGCTAGTACTCCTAGTAGCACCTGGGTATTAGATACCGCTTTGATTGCTAATGTTAGTAACTCGAAGTAAAAGCTACGGAATAAACGGAGAATAGCTAAGGGTGAGGTGACGATGTGTGTTGGAAGTGTTTTCCAAGGTTGATGTGATCACCATCACACGCTCTCTCCACCCTCGGGATTAGTGATGAACCTAAATGTTATTTTGTGTTTGTGTTGAGCATGAACGTGATTAGATCGTGTGTATTGCAATAGAGTTATTCATTTAAGTTAGAGAATAATGGTTATTCTGTTTACATGAATAATACCTTCAGTGGTGATGGACCCAATGAGAATGGTTTATTGAATCTTGATCGTAGTAATACACATGTTCATAACATTGATGCCAAAAGATGCAAAGTTAATAACGATAGTACCACATACTTGTGGCACTACCACTAAATGTCATATTGGTCTAAACCGCATGAAGAAACTCCATACTGATGGATCTTTGGACTCATTCAATTTTGAATGGGTTGAGACATGCGGACCATGCCTCATGGGCAAGATGACTAAGACCCCGTTTTCAATATGATGGAGCGGGGCAAGTAACTTATTGGAAATGATACTTGTTGATGTATGCAGTCCAATGAGTGTTGTAGTGTGCGGAAGATATCATTATTTTTTACCTTCACTGATGATTTGAGTATATATGGGTATATTTACTTAATGAAACACAAGTCTGAAATGTTTGAAAAGTTCAAGCAAATTCAGAGCGAAGTTTGAGATCATCATGACAAGAAGATAAAATGTCTACGATATGATTGTGGGGGTGAATATCTGAGTTATGAGTACGGTATACAACTTAAGACAATGTGGAAGTTGTTTCACAACTCACGTCACAAGGAACACCATAATGTGATGGTGTGTCCGAACATCGTAGTCATGCTCTATTGGATGTAGTGCGTACTATGATGTCTCTTATCTATTTGCCACTATAGTTTTAGGTTATGCATTAGAGACAACTACATTCACTTTAAATAGGGTACCAACTAAATCCGTTGAGATGACACCGTATGAATTATGGTTTGGCAGAAACCTAAGCTGTCATTTCTCAGGGTTTGGGAATGCGACGCTTATGTCTGATAAGCTTGAACCCAAAGCGAAAAGGTGCATCTTCATAGGATGCCCTAAGGAAACATTTGGGTATACCTTCTATCTCAGATCTGAGGGCAAAGTGTTTGTTGCTAAAACTGGTCCTTTCTCAAGAAAGAGTTTCTCTCGAAAGAATTGAGTGGGAGGAAGATATAACTTGAAGAGGTTGTTGAACCTTTGTTTCAACCAGAGAGTAGCGCAACATAGAAAGATGTTTCTGTGGAGCCTACGTCAGTTGAAGATGAAGTTAATGACGATGATCATGAAGCTTCGGATCAAGTTACTATCAAACCTCGTAGGTCGACAAGGACGCGTCCTGCTCCTGAGTGGTATGGCAACCCTGTCTTAGAGGTCATGTTGTTGGACAACGATGAACCTACGAAATATTAAGAAGCGATGATGGGCCAGGATTCCAACAAATCGTTAGAGGCCATGAAATCCGAGAAAGGATCCATGTATGAAAACCAAGTGTCAACTTTGGTAGGCTTGCCCGTTGAACGGCAGGCTGTTGAGTATAAATGGACCTTTAAGATCAATATAGGCACTGATGGTGAATGTCACCATTTATAAAGCTCGACTTGTCGCAAGGAAGTTTCCGACAAGTTCAAGGAGTTGACTACGATAAGACTTTCTCACCCGTAGCGATGCTAAAGTCTGTTGGAATTATGTTAGCAGTTGCTGCATTTTTCAATTATGAACTCTGGCATATGGATGTCAAAACATTGTTTCCTTAACAGTTTACTTGAGGAAAGGTTGTATGTGATACAACCAGAAGGTTTTGTCAGTCCTAAGGATGCTAAAAGGTGGTCAAGCTTCAGCAATCCTTTTATGGGCTGGAGTAAGCATTTCGGTGTTGGAATATATGCTTTGATGAGGTGATCAAAGTTTTCTGGGTTTATACAAAGTTTATGAGAAACTTGTATTTACAAGAAAGTGAGTGGGAGCACTATAGAATTTCTGATAAGTATATGTGGATGACATATTGTTGATCGGACATGATGTAGAATTTCTCGAAAGCATAAAGGGTTGTTTGAAAAGGATTTTTACAAAGGAAGACCTGGATAAAGATACTTGAAGATTGAGCATCAAGATCTATAGAGATAGATCAAGACGCCCAATAAGATTATTTCAATGAGCACATAATTTGACAGTACTTTGAAAGGATTCAAAATGTATCAATCAAAGAAGGAGTTCTTGCCTAAATTGTAAGGTGTGAAGTCGAGTAAGACTCAAAGCTCGACCACGGTAGAACAGGAGAAAGGGCGAATGTCGCCCCCTATGCCTTAGCCATATGCTCTATATAGTATGCCATGCTGTGTGTCACATGTGTGTGTGCCTTGCCATGAGTCTGTCAAGGGGTACAAGAGCGATCCAGGAGTGGATCAGTGGACATCGGTCAAAATTATCCATCGTAACTAGAGGACTAAGGAAATGTTTCTCGATTATGGAGGTGATAAAGAGTTCATCGTAAAGGGTTACGTTGATGCAAGCTTTAACACCAATCCGGATGACACTAAGTAGAAATCCAGATATGTGTAGTGGAGCAGTCATTTGGAATAGCTTCAAGTGGAGCATGGTAGAAGTATCTACAGTATGACATAGAGATTTGCAAAGTACACACGGATCTGAATGTCACAGGCCCATTGACTAAAACCTCTCTCACATGCAAAACATGATCGAACCCCAGAACTCATTGGGTGTAAGATTCATAACAATATAAATTGCATAGCAATGTGAGCTAGATTATTAACTCTCGTGCAAATGGGAGACTATTGGAAATATGCCCTAGAGGCAATAATAAATTAGTTATTATCATATTTCGTTGTTCATGATAATCATTTATTATCCATGCTAGAATCGTACTGATTGGAAACTTAGATACATGTGTGGATACATAGACAACACCATGTCCCTAGTATGCCTCTAATAGACTACCTCGTTGATGAAAGATAGTCAAGGTTTCCTACCATAGACATGAGATGTCATTTGATAATGGGATCACATCATTAGGAGAATGATGTGATGGACAAGACCCAAACTATAAACATAGCACATGATCGTGTCAGTTTATTGCTATAGTTTTCTTCATGTCAAGTATTTGTTCCTATGACCATGAGATCATGCAACACACTGACACCGTAGGAGTACCTTGTGTGTATCAAACATTGGAACGTAATTTGGTAATTATAATGGTGCTCTATAGGTATCTCCAAGGGTGTATGTTGGGTTGGCATGGATCAAGACTGGGATTTGTTGCTCCGTGTGACGGAGAGGTATCTCAGGGCCCACTCGATAATACAAAATCACAATGAGCCTTACAAGCAATGTGACTAAAGAGTTAGCCATGAGATCTTGTATTATGGAATGAGTAAAGAGACTTGTTGGTAATGAGATTGAACTAGGTATATAGATACTGACTATCGAATCTCGGGCAAGTAACATACCGAAGAACAACGGGAACAACAGATGGGATTAACTAAATCCTTGACATAGAGGTTCAACAGATACAGATCTTCATAGAATATGTAGAAACGAATATGGGAATCCAGGTCCCGCTATTGGTTATTGACCGTAGAGGTGTATTGGTCATGTCTACATCATTCTCAAACCCGTTAGGTGTGCACACTTAACGTTCGGTGATGTTTCGGTAGTATAGAGTTATGTATGGTGGTGACCGAAGGTTGTTCGGAGTACCGGATGAGATCCCGGACGACACAAGGAGCTCCAGAATGTTCAGGAGGTAAAGATTGGTATATATGAAGTCCCGTTTTGGTCAACGGAGAAGTTTCGCGCACTTCGGTAGTGTACCGAGAGTGTTAGGAGGGTACAGGAGGACCATCGAGGGGGCCTTGCTACTTCTTGAGCTTGCGTTGGTTTTCCCTTGAAGAGGAAAGGGTGATGCAGCAAAGTAGATAAGTATTTCCATCAGTTTTTGAGAACCAAGGTATCAATCTAGTAGGAGGTACAAGCAAGGCCCCAATTTATGCACCTACACAAACAATCAAACACTTGCACCCAACGCTATAAAGGGGTTGTCAATCCCTTCACGGTTACTTGCAAGGATGAGATCTGATAGAGATAAATATAAAAGATTGCTAGAAGTAAAACTAAATAAAAGTAAATAAAATTGCAGCCAGGTATTTTTGGTATTTTTGGATTATAGATCTGAAAATATAATATGGAAAATAGACCCGGGGGTCATAGGTTTCACTAGAGGCTTCTCTCTTGAAGGAAAATAATAGGGTTGGTGAACAAATTACTGTCTAGCAATTGATAGAAAAGCGCATAGTTATGATGATATCCAAGACAATGGTTATGCATATAGGCATCATGTCTGTATCAAGTAGACCGAAACGATTTTGCATCTACTACTATTACTCCACACATGATCGACTCCTACCTACATCTAGAATATTAAGTTCATGAAGAACAGAGTAATGCATTAAGTTACATAACATGAAGTTGAGGAATAAACTCAAGCAATATGATTAAAATCCCACCTTTTTATCCTTGATGGCAACAATACAAATATGTGCCTCACTACCCCTAACTTGTCACTGGGTGAGGACACCGCAAGATTGAACCCAAAACTAAGCACTTCTCCCATTGAAATAATTACCAATCTAGTTGGCCAGACCAAACCAATAACTCAAAGAGACTTGTAAAGATATGAAATCATGCATATAAGAATTCAGAGAAGATTCAAATAATATTCATAGATAATCTAATCATAAACCCACAATTCATCGGATCTCGAAAAACACACCGCAAAAGAGTATTACATCGAATAGATCTCCATGAAGATCATGGAGAACATGGTGTTGAAGAACATAGAGATAGAATAAGCCATCTAGCTACTAGCTATGGACCTGAAGGTCCATGGTGAACTTCTCACGCATCATCGAAAGGGCAATGGTGTTGATGTAGATGCCCTCCGTGACCGAATCCCCCTCCAACAGATTACCGAAAAAGGCTCCAAGATGGGATCTCACGGGAACAGAGGCTTGCGGCGGTGGAAAAATATTATCATGGCTCTTTTGCTATTGGGGGGATATTCCTGTATTTATAGGCGAAGATTTAGGGTTGGAGGAGTGACGGTGGGGGGCAGAAGCCAGGGGCGCCCCCCTAGGGCGCGCACAGGTGACTTGTGGCCCACCCGTGGGTCTTCTACCCTCTTCTCCTAGTCTCCTGGGTTCCTTATGGACCAAGATAAATCATCGTAGAATTTTATTCCGATTAGACTCCGTTTGATATTCCTTTTCTAGAATACTCAAAAACAAGGAAAAAACATAAAATGGCACTAGGCACTAGGTTAATAGGTTAGTCCCAAAAATAATATAAAATAGCATCTTAATGCATATAAAACATCCAAAATATATAATATAATAGCATGGAACAATCAAAACTTATAGATATGTTGAAGACGTATCAGTATCCCCAAGCTTAATGCTTGCTGGTCCTCGAGTAGGTAAATGATAAAAACAGAATACTTGATGTGGAATGCTACCTAACATATTTATCCATGTAATATTGTTTATTGTGGCGTGAATGTTCAGATCCATAAGACTCAAAACAAAAGCTTAATGTTGACATAAAAACAATAATACTTCAAGCATACTAACAAAGCAATCGTGTCCCTTTAAAATAACATGGAAAAATAAAGTTATCCCTACAAAATCATATGGTCTGCCTATGCTCCATCTTCCCCACACAAAGTATTTAGATCATGCACAACCCCGATGACAAGTCAAGCAATTTTTTCACACCTTTTATGTTCTCAAACCTTTTCAACTTTCACGCAATACATGAGTGTGAGCCATGGATAGAATATGGTGGAGGTTGTGAGGAAGAGGAGAAGATAGTCTCACATCAACTAGGCGTCTCAACGGGCTATGGAGATGCCCATTAATAGATATCAATGTGAGTGAGTATGGATTGCCATGCAACGGATGCACTAGAGTTATAAGTGTATGAAAGCTCAAATAGAAACTAAGTGGGTGTGCATCCAACTCGCTTGCTCAAGAAGACCTAGGGAAATTTGCGAAAGCCCATCATTGGAATATACACGCCAAGTTATATAAAAAATTCCCACTAATATATTAAAGTGACAAAGTAGGAGACTCTCTCTCATGAAGATCATGGTGCTACTTTGAAGCACAAGTGTGGGAAAAAATAGTAGCATTGTCCCTTCTCTCTTTTCTCTCATTTTTTTTAGTTTTGGTGGGCATCTTTGGACTCTATTTCTTTTTATTTATTTGGGCTTCATTGGCCTATTTTATTATTTTTGAAGTCCGGAGTCTCATCCCAACTTGTGAGGGAATCATAGCTTCCATCATCCTTTCCTCACATGGGACAATGCTCTAATAATGATGATCATCACACTTTTATTTATTTACAACTCAAAAATTACAACTCGATACCTAGAACAAAATATGAATCTATATGAATGCCTCCGGCAGTGTACCGAGATGTGCAACGATCTAGCGTAGCAAATGACATCAAAAAATGGACAAGCCATGAAAACATCATTCTAGGTATCTTACGATCATGCAAAGAAATGTGAAAATGATGGTGCGTGTCATAATAAACGGAACAGTGAAAATTGCATGGCTCGGAATGGTTATGGAAATGCCATAATAGGTAGGTATGGTGGCTGTTTTGAGGAAGGGTATATGGTGGGTTTTATGCACCGGCGAAAGTTGCATGGTACTAGAGAGGCTAGCAACGGTGGAAGGGTGAGAATGCGTATAATCCATGGACTCAACATTAGTCATAAAGAACTCGCATACTTATTGCAAAATTATATTAGTTATCGAAGCAAAAGTATTAGATCCATGCTCCTACGGGAGAGGTTGGTAGGAGTTAACCATCGCTCGCTCCCGACCCTCACACAAAGGATCACAATCAATAAACAAATCATGCTCCAACTTCGTTACATAACGTTTCACCATACTTGCATGCTACGGGAATCACAATGCTTTAACACAAGTAATTCTACCAATCCACAATTACGCACTAGCATGACTCTAATATCACCATCTTTATATCTCAAAACTTTATGCAAGGAATCAAACTTGTCATAGTATTCAATGCACTTTATATGAAAGTTTTTATTATATCCCTCTCGGATGCCCATTATATTAGGACTAAATTCGTAACCTAAACCAATTACCATGTTGTTTAAAGAATCTAAAAATAATATAAGTGAGATACGAGAGTTCAATTATTTTTATAAAATAAAACACCACCGTGCTCTAAAAATATATAAGTTAAGCACTAGAACAAAATTGCCTAGCTCAAAAGATATAAGTGAAGCACATAGCGTATTCTAATAAATTCACGACTCATGCGTGTCTCTCTCAAAAGATGTGTGCGGCAAGGATGATTGTGGCAAACTAAAAAGCAAATATTGTCACATCCCTAGCTTTAGCATGCACTACGGTTCATGTTTGTGTTTTCAATCATGTTTAACTTATTTTTAAACTTGAAATGGGGATATGATCAAAACCCTAGCACAATTTGAATTCAAATAGGTTCAACCAAAATATTTTTCACTCATCCAAAGTGGCTCTGTAAAATGTTCATCTTCTCTGAAAAAATGTGGCAACATCAACCAGAGGTGACTCATATTTTTACCTATCATTTTGGTAAATTGAATTAAATCAATAAGTATTTGAATTGGAGTTATAAAATACTATAAATAAATCAATAGGTCCAATAAATATGAAAATTGGCCAGGGCCTTTGAAATATTTCAATTAGTGCCCAGAAAAAGTTTCCTATTTTTCTAAATTGATTTAGTATTTTTACTAAATCAGAAACAAACTGCAAAAATAGAAAAACAAAACAGGGAATAAAAGAAAAAGGAAAAGGAGGCAACTTACCTGGCAGCCCATCTGCGGCCCAGCCAACTGGGGACAGGAGGGTCTTCTTCCTCCTGGCGCTAGTGGACATGGCATGTGGCCGGCACGCATGCGGGGGTGTGCTACCACGCCACCTGCCTACCTGCCCCTTCCCTGGCTAGGGAGGCAATGCGAATGACCCCGCGAGAGGCGTCTGGATCGAGCCGGGCTCGCCTTTATCACCTTCACTCTCTGCTCTCTCTTCTTCCCTCAGATCCGAGAGCTCCGCCATGGATGCCCGCCGTCCATTCGCCATCTCCGATGCCTCCCCGAGCCCGCCAAGCCCGCCGTCCGAAGCGCTGTGAGCCTCCCCGTTGATCCCCTCCCTTTCCCTCCTGTTCAAGCCGCCGTAGCCGCCGCTTCCCCAACGGACCCATGAGCCACTCGTCGTCGGCCATCTCGTCATTGTAGCTAGAGGCCCTAAGGCTTGCCGCCGAGCACCACATCGTGCTCAGGGCACTTCGAGGAGGCCATAGCCGCCCCTAGCTCCTCCGTCTACAGCCCATAGGCTCGAGCCCATGTTGGCCTGAGCTCCGGCCGCCGTAGCCATCATCACCGGTGACGCTACAGGCCGCCCCGTGCCATCCCATCGGCTGGGATGAATGCGGCTTACTCCCCGCGCCTGATAGCGCCGCCCCGCATGCCAAATGGTGGCCGGAAGCACGATTCCGGCGAGAAACCACCACCAGATTGGTCGCCGCCGGCCATAGTCCGGCCGGTGCCGACGTGGCGAGGTCATTAGCCACTAATCCCCCTGCGAATCCCGTTGGAAATATGCCCTAGAGGTAATAATAAATAGGCTATTATCGTATTTCCTTGTTCATGATAATTGTTTATTATCCATGCTATAATTGTATTGATCGGAGACTTAGATGCATGTGTGGATACATAGACAAAAACCATGTCCCTAGTATGCCTCTAATAGACTAGCTCGTTGATCCAAGATGGTTAAGGTTACCTAGCCATGGACATGAGATGTCATTTGATAACGGGATCACATCATTAGGAGAATGGTGTGATGGACAAGACCCAAACTACAAACGTAGCATCTGATCGTGTTAGTTTATTGCTACCGTTTTCTGCATGTCAAGTATATGTTCCTATGACCATGAGATCATGCAACTCACTGACACTGGAGGAGTGCCTTGTGTGTATCAAACGTCGCACCGTAACTGGGTGACTATAAAGGTACTCTATAGGTATCTCCGAGGGTGTCTGTTGAGTTGGCATGGATCAAGACTGGGATTTGTTACTCCATGTGACGGAGAGGTATCTCAGGGCCCACTCGGTAATACAACATCACAACAAGCCTTGCAAGCAATGTAACTAGGTGTTAGTCACGGGATCTTGTATTACGGAACGAGTAAAGAGACTTGCGGGTAATGAGGTTGAACAAGGTATGGAGATACCAACGATCGAATCTCGGGGAAGTAACATACCGAAGAACAAAGGGAACATCTTAGGGGATTAACTGAATCCTTGACATAGAGGTTCGACTGATAAAGATCTTCGTAGAATATGTAGGAACCAATATGGGCATCTAGGTCCCGTTATTTGTTATTGACCATAGAGGTGCCTCGGTCATGTCTACATAGTTTTCGAACCCGCAGGGTCTCCACACTTAAGGTTTGGTGACGTTTCGGTAGTATAGAGTTATGTATGGTGGTGACCGAAGGTTGTTCAGAGTCCCAGACGGATCGTGATGAGTTTGCGGGACGGATCGTGATTGGATCGCGGGACGGATCGTTATGAATTCGCGGGACGGATCGTGATTGGATCGCGGGACGGATCGTGATGAGATCGCGGGACGCTCGGCAATATGGATCGCGAAGTCGTTTGACTACACCAACCGTGTTTCTTAATGCTTCTTGCATAGCGATCTACAAGGGTATGTAGATCTACTATTCCTCTCGTAGATGCTCATCACCAGGGATAGATCTTGCGTGTGCATAGGATTTTTTTCCCATGCCACGTTCCCCAACAGTGGCATCATGAGCTAGGTCTATGTGTAGATGTGATCTCGAGTAGAACACAAAGAGTTTGTGGGCGTTGATGCTTAGATTGCTTCCTCCCTTGGTTGTGTTTTGGTTCAGCGGTATTGTGAGATGAAGAGTCCCAGACCAACATTACTCGTACGCTTACGAGAGACCGGTTCCCTCAATCGCAACTTGTTGCATAGATGGCTTGCGGGTGCCAGTTTCTCTCACTTTAGTTGGATCGGATTCGCCAAAGGCGGTCCTTGAGAAGGTTGAAAAGCAACTAGTGTATCACCATTGTGGTTTTCGCGTAGATGAGAATTGTTCTTGCTAGATACCCGTAGCAGCCACGTAAAACATGCAACAACAATTAGAGGACGTCTAACTTCTTTTTGCAGGGTATTTTGTGATGTGATATGGCCAATTACATGATGTGATATATGTGATGTATGTGATGATCATGTGTTGTATAGAATATCAAGACTTGCATGTCGATGAGTACGGCAACCGGTAGGAGCCATAGGGTTGTCTTTAATTATTGTATGACCTGCGTGTCAATCATTAAGAGCTATGTAATGCTTTACTTTATCGCTAAATGGTAGCAATAGTAGTACAAGCATGATGGGCGCGACAACCCCGATGGCGACACGTTGATGGAGATCAAGATGATGGAGATCATGGTGTCGTGTCAGTGACGATGGAGATCATGCCGGTGCTTTCAAAATGGAGATCAAAAGCACAAGTTCATGGCCATATCATGTCACTTATTATTTGCATGTGATGTTAATCCTTTTATGCACCTTGTTTTGCTTAGGACGATGGTAGCATTATAAGGTCATCCCTCACTTAAATTTCAAGATGAATTGTGTTCTCCCCGAGTGTGCACCGTTGTGGAATTCGTCGTGTTGAGACACCACGTGATGATCGGGTGTGATAGACTCTACGTTCACATACAACGGGTGCAAGCCAGTGTTGCACGCGCAGAACACTCGGGTTAAACTTGACGAACCTAGCATGTACAGACATGGCCTCGGAACACAAGAGACCGAAAGGTCGAACATGAGTCATATAGTAGATATGATCAACATGATGATGTTCACCATTGAAACCACCTCAACTCACGTGATGATCGGACTTGAGTTGGTGAATTTGGATTATGTATCACTCGAATGACTGGAGGGATGTTAATTTGAGTGGGAGTTCTTAAGTAATATGATTAATGGAACTCATTATCATGAACATAGTCAGTAGTGTCTTTGCAAACTGTGTTGTAGATTACTAGCTCACGCTGTAGCTCCCTTGAATTTTTATATGTTCCTAGAGAAATAGAGTTGAAAGATGATGGTAGCAATATTGTGGACTGGCTCCGTGATCTGAGGATTGTCCTCATTTCTGCACAGAAGGCTTATGTCCTTAATGCACCGCTCGATGCGCCAACCCCTCTAGCGTTGTTTGTAGATGTTGTGAACATCTAACAGGCACGTTCTGATAACTACTTGATAGTTTAGTGTGTCATGCATTACGGCTTAGAATTGAGGCTCCGAAACGTTTTGAACGTCACAGAACATATGAGATGTTCTAAGAGCTGAAATAAGGATCTCAGGCTCATGCCCGTGTTGCGAGATATGAGATCGCCAACAAGATTCTTTGCCTCTAATATGAAAGAGAATAGCTCAATCGTTGAGCATGTGCTTAGATTGTCTGGGTGCTACAATCGCTTGAATCGAGTGGGAGTTGATCTTCCAGATAAGATAGTGATTGATATAGTTCTCCAAGTCACTGTCACTAAGCTACTAGAACTTGGTGATGAACTATAAAATGCCAGGGATAGAAATAATGATCCCTGAGTTGTTCACGATGTTTGACATCGCAAAGGTAGAAATCAAGAAGGAGCATCAAGTGTTGATGATTAGTCAAACCACTAGTTTCAAGAAGGGCAGGAGCAAGGAGGGAAAACTTCATGGATAGCAAGTCAATTGCTGCTCCAGTGAAGCAACCCAAAGTTGAACCCAAACCCGAGACTAAGTGCTTTGATTATGAGGAGAGCGGTCGCTGAAGCGGAACAACCCTAGATACTTGGTAGATAACAAGAATGGCAACGTCGACAAAACTATATTTGATATACTTGTTATTTATGTGTACCTTGCTAGTACTCCAAGTAGCACCTGGGTATTGGATACCGGTTCGGCTGCTAAATGTTAGTAACTCGAAATAAAAGCTACGGAATAAACGGAGCACAAGCTAAGGGTGAGGTGACGATGTGTGTTGGAAATGTTTCCAAGGTTGATGTGATCAACATCGCATGCTCTCTCTACCTTTGGGATTAGTGACGAACCTAAATAAATGTTATTTGGTGTTTTGCGTTGAGCATGAACGTGATTAGATCGTGTTTATTGCAACACGGTTATTCATTTAAGTTAAAGAATAATGGTTATTCTGTTTACATGAATAATACCTTCAATGGTCATGCACCCAGTGAGAATGGTTTGTTGAATCTTGATCATAGTAATACACATGTTCATAACATTAATGCCAAAAGATACAAAGTTAATAATGATAGTACCACATACTTGTGGCACTGCCGCTAAATGTCATATTGGTATAAAGCGCATGAAGAAACTCCATGCTAATGGATCTTTGGACTCATTCGATTTACAATCGGTTGAGACATGCGAATACGATCGTGGAGGTAAATATCTGAGTTATGAGTTTGGCATACAACTTTAGACAATGTGAAAGTTGTTTCACAACTCACGCCACCTGGAACACAATAGTGTGATGGTGTGTTTGAATGTCATAGTCGTGCTCTATTGAAAATGGTGCTTTCTATGATGTCTCTTATCGTTTTGCTACTATAATTTTGGGGTTATGCATTAGAGACAACTACATTCACTTTAGATAGGGCACCATCTAAATCCGTTGAGATGACACCGTGTGAATTATGGTTTTATAAAAACCTAAGCTATCATTTCTTAATGTTTGGGGCTGCAACACTTATGCGAAAAAGGGTTTTCACCTAATGAGTTCGAACCCAAAGCGGACAAATGCATCTTCATAGAATACCCTAAAGATAGTTGGGTAAACCTTTTATCTCAGATCCAAGCATAAAGTGTTTGTTGCTAAAACTGGGTTCTTTCTCGAGAAAGAGTTTCTCTCGAAACAATTGAGTGGGAGGAAGATAGAACTTGATGAGGTTGTTGAACCTTTGTTCAACCAGAGAGTAGCGCAGCGTAGGAATTTGTTTCTGTGAAGCCTACGTTAGTTGAAGAGGAAGTCAATGATGATGATCATGAAGCTTCAGATCAAGTTACTATCGAACCTTGTAGGTCAACAAGGATGTGTACTGCTCCTGAGCGGTACGACAACCCTGTCTTGGAGGTCATGTTGTTGGACAACGATGAACCTACGAGCTGTGGAGAAGCGATGATGGGCCCGGATTCCGACAAATGGTTGGAGGCCATGAAATTCGAGAAAGGATCCATATATGAAAACCAAGTATAGAATCTGGTAGACTTTCTCGTTGGACGGCAGGTCGTTGAGTACAAATGGATCTTTAAAATGAAGACAGACACTGATGGTGAATGTCACCATTTATAAAGCTCGACTTGTCGCAAAGAAGTTTCCGGCAAGTTCAAGGAGTTGACTACGATGAGACTTTCTCACTCTTAGTGATGCTAAAGTCTGTTGGAATTATGTTAGCAGTTGCTGCATTTTTCATTTATGAAATCTGGCAGATGGATGCCAAAACATCGTTTCCTTCCTTAAGGAAAGGTTGTATGAGATACAACCATAAGGGTTTGTCAGTCCTAAGGTTGCTAAAAGGTCAGCAAGCTTCAGTGATCCTTCTATGGACTGAAGAAAGCATCTCGGAGTTGGAATATATACTTTGATAAGGTGATCAAAGTTTTTAAATCTATACAAAGTTTATTAGAAACTTGTATTTGCAATAAAGTGAGTGGGAGCACTATAGAGTTTCTAATAAGTATATGTGGATGACATATTGCTATTCGGAAATGATGTAGAATTTCTGGAAAGCATAAACGGTTGTTTGAAAAGAGTTTTTCAAAGGAAGACCTGGATAAAGCTACCTAATTGTTCAACATCAAGATCTATAGAGATAGATCAAGATGCTAGAACAGACTTTCAATGAGTACATACCTTGACAAGATTTTGAAAGAGTTCAAAATGGATCAGTCAGAGAAAGAGTTCTCGCCTGATTTGTAAGGTGTGAAGTTGAGTGAGACTCAAAGCTCGACAACGGCAGAAGAAAGAGAAAGGATGAACGTCGTCCCCTATGCCTTAGCCATAGGCTCTATATTATGCCATGCTGTGTACCACACGTGGTGTGTGCCTTGCCATGAGTCATTCAAGGGGTACAAAAGTGATCCAGGAGTGGATCACTGGACAGCGGTCAAGATTATCCTTAGTGACTAAAAGACTAAGGAGATGTTTCTCGATTATGGAGGTGATAAATAATTTGTCGTAAAGAGTTACGTCTATGCAAGCTTTAACACCAATCTGGATGACTCGTAGTAGCAATCTGGATACGTATAGTGGAGCAGCCATTTCGAATAGTACCAAGTGAAGTGTGGTAGCAGTGTTTACAGTTTGACATAGAGGATTGCAAAGTACACTCGGATCTAAATGCCGCAGACCCGTTGACTATAAGACCTCTCTCACATGCAAAGCATGATCGAGCCCCAGAACTCATTGGGTGTTAGATTCATAACAATACGAATCACATGGTGATGTGAACTAGATTATTGACTCTAGTACAAGTGGGAGACTGTTGGAAATATGCCCTAGAGGCAATAATAAATTGGTTATTATCATATTTCCTTATTCATGATAATCGTTTATTATCCATGCTATAATTGTATTGATCGGAGACTTAGATGCATGTGTGGATACATAGACAAAAAACCATGTCCCTAGTATGCCTCTAATAGACTAGCTCGTTGATCAAAGATGGTTAAGGTTTCCTAGCCATGGACATGAGATGCCATTAGATAACGGGATCACATCATTAGGAGAATGGTGTGATGGACAGGAACCAAACTACAAACATAGCATATGATCGTGTCAGTTTATTGCTACTGTTTTCTGCATGTCAAGTATATGTTCCTATGACCATGAGATCATGCAACTCACTGACACCGAAGGAGTGCCTTGTGTGTATCAAATGTCGCAACGTAACTGGGTGACTATAAAGGTACTCTACAGGTATCTCCGATGGTGTCTGTTGAGTTGGCATGGATCAAGACTGGGATTTGTTACTCCGTGTGACGGAGAGGTATCTCAGGGCCCACTCGGTAATACAACATCACAACAAGCCTTGCAAGCAATGTGACTAAGTGTTAGTCATGGGATCTTGTATTACGGAACGAGTAAAGAGACTTGCTGGTGACGAGGTTGAACTAGGTATGGAGATACCGATGATCGAATCTCGGGGAAGTAACATACCGAAGAACAAAGGGAACATCTTACGGGATTAACTGAATCCTTGACATAAAGGTTCGACCGATAAAGATCTTTGTAGAATATGTAGGAACCAATATGGGTATCCAGGTCCCGCAATTGGTTATTAACCATAGAGGTGTCTCGGTCATGTCTACATAGTTCTCGAACCCGCAGGGTCTGCACACTTAAGGTTTGGTGACGTTTTGATAGTATAGAGTTTTGTATGGTGGTGACTGAAGGTTGTTCGGAGTCCTGGATGAGATCCCGGACATCACGAGGAGCTCTGGAATGGTCCATAGGTAAAGATTGATATATAGGAAGTCCTATTTTGGTCGCCGGGAAAGTTTTGGGCTCATCGGTAGTGTACCGGGAGTGCCGGTAGTGTACCGGGAGACCATCGGGAGGGGTATTTTGACCCAAGAGGCTACATGGGCTGTGGGAGAGTAAATATGAGCCCTCTGTGGGCTGGTGTAAGTCCCACACAAGGCCCATGCGGCTATGAAGAAAAGCCCAAAGGGAAAAAGGTGGAAAAAGGCCAAAAAGGGAGGAATCCTAGTCCTACTAGGATTGGAGGAGGAGTCCTCCTCTCCTCCCCACTTCGGCCGACCCAAGGAGGCTTAGCCCTTGTGCAAAGTACTCTCCTCCCTCCCTATTATATATACTAGAGGTTTTAGGGTTTTTGCACAGAATTTTAGCCACGTGCTGCCCGTTCCTCTAGTGCATAGTTTCTCCTCTAGATCGGTTTTCTGCAGTGCTTAGGCGAAGCCCTGCCGGAATTGTTCCACCACCATCGCCGCAGCGCCGTCACGCTTCCGGAGAACTCTTCTAACTCTTTGCTCCCTCTTGCTGGATCAAGAAGGAGGAGATCATCATCGATATGTATGTGTGCTGAACGCGGAGCTGTCGTCCGTTCGGCGCAAGATCGGAAGGACCATGATCAAGATCGCGAGACGGATCATGATGAGTTCGCGGGACAGATCGTGATTGGATCGCATGGCGGATCATGATGAATTTGCGGGACGAATCGTGATTGGATCGGAGGATGGATCGTGATGAGATCGCGGGACGCTCGGCCATTTGGATCGCGAAGAAGTTCGACTACACCAACTGTGTTTCTTAACGCTTCCCGCTTAGCGATCTACAAGGGTATGTAGATCCACTCTCCCTCTCATAGATGCTCATCACCATGGATAGATCTTGCGTGTGCATAGGAAAATTTTTGTTTCCCATGCGACGTTCCCCAACAAATCCCCCATTAGAGGCTAACAATGGGCCCCGCAAGCGGGTCAGACCCGAGTCAGCGCGAGATTTGACCATGCTTAGCCATTGGGTCATAGTAAATAGTTGGTCCGGTAGTTGAACCCATTCCTCTGCATGACCTGACATTGTCACAGTAAATAGCTGAACCATGCAACCTAGCATACCTGGTAGATGCTTGAGCCATGTTGTGCCTTTAACCTTCTATGCTTAGAGTTGTGTCAGGTCTAATTCATCTAGGTGATGAACCAGAGTGAACTGAATGTGTTCCGATGATGAGAGTTAAGTGTTGAACCCGATTTGGTAAAGGTAGCGATGAGAAGCCATGTAGGATTACATGGCGGGTTGTCTCATTGAGACCTTCCTTAAGAACTGAGTCATGTGTATGTTATCCAAGACTAGATACTGTGCACATTGGGATCCTTAATTGACTCTCTCGACTTATTAATCGACTTGATCTTTGTCTAGGAGTTGTAACTAGTTTCTTGTGTTTGTAGGTCATGCTAGTAGTCTACTGAGTGGCACCCCGTACAGGTGATCTTGGCACAGACTAGGCATCGTGGTTTGGTGTACCAAGCATAGTACCATCCGTTGGGGTAGGCTTGGGAACCCTGTACACATCGTTTGGGGCCGTAGAGGAAACATCGGCCGGATTTCCTTGCGGGTTCAGTCTCAAATAGGCGATAAACCTGGACTAGAGTCTTGTTTGGTTAGTCAGGTCATGGTCGACTCCCTCGCTGGGCTTCCGCTTGAAGGTTGCCAAGGTGCCTTTTACGAGCACATGGAGGTAAGTGGCGGGAGCATGTGTGACGAAGTACACTCATGTAGGGTAATCATCTATTCGAATAGTCGCGTACGCGGATATGGACTACTTGGAGACTTATATGGTTCATAGACAACTTAAATGGTCACTCATAAAAGCTTCAAGATAAGTGTGAGTACCGTGGATGGCACTCTCATGGGAAGATGGGAGTGGATTCATGGTGGTGTATTGTTGTGGTGTTAGTGGACTCGTGTACGTTTCACAAACTTTTCAAAGTACTGATAGTCGTAGTACATGATTGCCACTGATTCAAAGCCGGCTTGCTGCAATGAACCCCACAATCCCTTTGTTGATACCGATGCATATGTAGTTAGTTATGATGTAAGTCTTGCTGAGTAATCAGTACTCACTGTTGCTTAATTATTTTTTTGCAGAGGAGACTCGAGTCCCACTAGTTGTTTCTATGATAAGATCAATGTTGACCGAGTAGCCTGGGAATCTTAGCCAGAGGTCTGGTTCCTATGGAGGGCCTTGTAGATAGACAGGCTCCCTCAGCCTTCTTCTTTTCTAGATGTCTGTACCCAGATAAGTTATGCTTCCGCTTGTTTCTTGTATGACTTGTGTGTTGGGTCGTGTGACACCTGCTTGTAATGTCACACTATGTTGGCCCTTATGAGCCTTCTAAATGAATGTTGTGTTGTTGTATGGTTATGTTGTGATGCCATAGTTGTATCTATGCATATGGTCATGTCATGCGTACGTGTGATGTGTAACGATATGTATGGGATTCGACACCTAGTTGTGTGCCTTTAGTAGTACTCTTTACAGGGAATTGCCTTTTTGTGCTTCCACCGAGCCTCGGTATCTTGCTACTGCTCAGGACACATTGATTGACCGGCATGTATCCTTGTTTGCTGCTATGTCTGTCCCTTCGGGGAAATGTCTTGCAGTGTAATGGAGTCCCTGTAGCCTGCTACGACTCATCTACGTGTAGTGATGACATTTATGTCCCACGGCGTAATGGAGTCCTTGTAGCTTGCTATGACTCATCTACACATGCTAGAGGCTGACACCTGCATTGCTGGGTTACGTATGCATGTTCCTGTACGGATGTGCCACTTGGGTTCTACGACTAGTCATGTCGACCCAAGTTCTTTGACATTTGAATGCTAGCAACACATTCACATACGTGAGCCAAAAGACGCAAACGGTCCCGACCCAGGTAAGGTGACAGTCGTGGAGTTAACCGTGCATGAGGCCACAAAGTGATGTGATGTGTTATAGGCTAGATTCTTATGGCTTAGGATCAGGATCCCGACAGCGTTGGTATCAGAGCTTGACTGATTGTAGGATTACCGAGCCAAACTGGTCGAAGTTGAGTCTAGCAACTCCTTAGTTATATAAGGGAATTGATTGTGGAAGGGAACGTAAGGCTATTTTTAGTCCTTTCCCCATGTTATTCTGATTCAGAGTCACCCTCTCCATTTCTATGGGGATTAAGAACTAGGCTTATTATATATCTACCAGGATCTCGAGTTACTATTCCGTAGACTTATAGGAATGGTTGATCTGAGTTGCATTCCAGTCCTCTAGTGTTATCTGTGTAGCTTGTTGGTATGTCCGGGATCTTGAGATTGTGATGTTAAGGTGTCATGGCACCTAAGTCTTTTGCAGGATGTCTCATTTTTGAGCATTCACACCTGTTATGCTGTCCAATTTTCCCTAGGATTTCTATGAAGATCAAATGCTTTTGCATTCCTTCCTATCTATCTGGTATGCCGCCTTGCCTAGTCCTAGTTTCTCATCCTCAGGATGTCTCTCAGTACCCAAGCTGCCATTGGTCGCAAGAAGGGCCGGAGATGTGGAACCAGAGATGCTGAAGTTCTGCCGGATTCACTTTCGTTGGCATAGTTCATGCTAGACATTGAGAAGGACAAGCGTGAGTCAAATCTCTTGTTGGCACGTATTTAGGAAAACACCGCACATCAGTGTGATGGAACAGTGACCATCCGTGACTTCATCAAGTTGTACCCACCCACCTTCCACCACTCCATTGAGCCACTCGATGAAGATAACTAGATCTGTAGCATCACAAACAAGCAGCATTCCGCGAACGTGGCTGAGGCTGATAAGGTTACCTATGCTACATATTTCTTGGAGGGTCCTGCTAGTATATGGTGGGAGAACTATGAGACTATAATTCTAGCTTGCCAGATTCCTACCTGGGAAGAATTCATGGAGGTTTTTCGTGAGCATAATATTCCTCGGGGTGTCATGGACTGAAAGAGGGAAGATTTTTGTAGCCTTACCCACGGTAAGATGGTTGTAGATGCTTATAGTCGAGAGTTTGCCGTCGCAGCATATTAAGAAGGCCAAGTCGTTGCCCCGTCGAAAGTTTCTGGACAAGGAGCAGTACATGAAGGTAATTACCTATTCTTAAGGCCCTGTACTTAGTTTCATTTTCTTTGATTCGTAGGGCGTGCCCAAATGGAAGGTGTGCCACACCATCAAGGTAGCGCCAACATTTATCAGTTCGGGCGGAACTAGGTATGTGGTTTGATTCATGATTCCTGCAATTCATTCTTGTAGTGCTAGGTTTACCCATTATTAATACTTTGTTCCTCTCTTGTAGGCTCATCACAATAAGATGGAGGTGCCAGAGGTGTACGACCTCTATGCCATGCCCCATACAGCCTCATACAAGAAGGTCAAGGCATTCTCTGAGTCTGACCTCAATAATCCCGAGAACTTCACCAATATCTCCTCCCACCACAAGCTCGTGAGGTATAGAGATGTGGGGAAGGCGGTGAAAGGGGAGGACTTCAACCCGAGACAACAACCACTTGATCCAGACCTGGTGATGTTAGCTGGCGATGGGAGGCCCCATGGCTCGATAGCCATTGGAGATGGACATATACGATCTTCGAGCACTTTCCGGCGGATCAAGGCGCGCCAAACGAGCTCCTGTCCTGAGATGTTGCCTCATCCACGGCTAGCCCAGCTCGCCATCGAGGTTAGTCATACGGACTCAGATAGCTTTCCTCCATTACATTGTCTGTGCGAACAAAGATGATTACAATGCTAACGAGGAGGTGTGTTGCAGGCTGCTCTACATAGAGAGAGAGAGAGAACCCAAGCGCTTCTAGTGGAACAGTCCCAAAAGGCGGAGGAGGAGAAGAGTGATCTGGAGGGGAGGACGGCTAAGTTGTTGGAGGAGGAGATGGCATGGAACGATGGGTCTCACCGGGCCATGTACGAGCTCATCGTGGTAAGTTTCTTCTTCATATTAGCCAAATCGTGCACTACATGTTCTATTCGTTAATAACCAATATGATTGACTTGGCAAAACCAAATGTGCAGACTTTGTGCGAGAAGACCGGCCACACCCCTCTGCTGATGCCAGTCATTACCATGGCTGGAACGATGAGTTTCATTTTCAATGTTCATTAGTTACTAGTCTTAACATTTGAGCATCATCATGCTAACGCAAATGATCTTTGGTACAGCATAACTCCCGAGCCGCATCGCATGACCCGAGCAATCCCAGTGCTTCACCTCCATGATGACGATGAGGGTAAGCCCTAATATGCCACATACTTGGCTCGTTTTCTCAAACAAAGACAAACATAGCACTTAGACAAACTTAGCACTTAGACAAATGTTATATTTTACGTAAGTTAGCTTTGTTTCCTCTAAAATGACATAGTAAGCTTACTTACCTCAAAATGACATATTGTACCTAAGTTAGCTCTAAAATGACATAGTGTACCTAAGTTAGCTCTAAAATGACCTATACTTAGCATTGTTTCCTCCACACTGACATATTAAGCTTAGTTAACTCAACAATGACATAATAGACTTGGTAATCTCATAGGTGCCATGGACTTAGCTTATTTTCTTGCAAAATGACACAATAAGCTTAGTTAGGTAAAAAAATGTGATAATACCTAGGTTATCTCTAAAATGAAACAAATAAGCAATAAGAAGAAGAAAAACAAGAGGAGAAAGATAAAGAAAGAAAGAAAAAAGCTTGTTCTTCTTCTAGATCTTCTTCTTATTATTATTCTTGGTCACCTCATAGATGCCATAGACTTAGCTTATTTTCTTGCAAAATGACACAATAAGCTTAGTTAGGTAAAATTGTGCTAATTACCCAGGTTAGCTCTAAAATGACACAAATAAGCAATAAAAAGAAGAAAAACAAGAGGAGAAAGAGAAAAGGAAGGAAAACGCTTCTTCTTGTTGTTGTTGTTGTTCTTCTACATCTTCTTCTTCTTCTTCTTCTTGGTAACCTCATAGTTGCCATAGACTTACCTTATTTTCTTGCAAAATGACACAATAAGCTTAGTTAGGTAAAAATGTGATAATTACCTAGGTTAGCTCTAAAATGTCACAAATAAGCAATAATAAGAATAAAAACAAGGGGAGAAAGAGAAAGAGAAGAAAAACGCTTCTTGTTCTTCTTCTACAACTTCTTCTACTTCTTCTTGGTAACCTCATAGATGCCATAGACTTACCTTATTTTCTTGCAAAATGACACAATAAGCTTAGTTAGGTCAAAATGGCATAATTACCTAGGTTAGCTCTAAAATGGCACAAATAAGCAATAATAAGAAGAAAAACAAGAGGATAAAGAGAAAGAGAAGAAAAACGCTTCGTCTTCTTCCTCCTCCTCTTCTTATTCTTCTTCTTTTTCTAGTATTCTTCTTCTAACTTTCTTATTTCCCATTTTGCAGATTTGATTCACTTCATGGAAGCTTGCATTGATGGATTTCTTCTTTTTAATTTCTGTTTTGATTTTGTATCGATGAACATTGTGAAACTTGCTACCTATGGATGAAACTATGCATGTATGGATGAAACTTGCACTTTTGATTTGGTATGTTTGTTGGATGATCATATATGTGCTTGTGATATGGCAGGGATATAGTTTTTGTGAATTATATATATATCATATATGTGCTTGTGAAAATGATTGGATATAACAAAAAACAAAATAAAAAGGGATAATATCGACTCTTTGTCGTCTGCCACCGATGGCAAAGGGCTCTTTGCCATCTGTCCCGAACCGCCAAGGTGCCACATGGCAGCCACCTATGCAACCTAGGAATACTAGGCTGGGGACATTTGGTTTCTTTACCGTCCATGGCAGACGACAAAGAGGGAGGAGGCAGACGACAAAGAAGTTACAAGGCTGGGGACATCTTGTCTCTTTGTCGTCTGCAGCAGACGGCAATGGTGGAGGGAAGGCAGACGACAAAGAGGACAGGTAGGCAGACGGCAAAGAAGGCGAGGAGGCAGACGGCAAACGCAGACAAGGGGCAGACGGCAAAGGAGGCGGGGAGGCATACAGCAAAGGCAGACGGGGGGCAGACAGCAAAGGACGTGGGGAGGCAGACGGCAAAGCACTGGGTTCCGTTAGCCACCTCTAATGGCGATGCCATCAGTAGTTGTCATCCATGGCCTTTGCCGTCTACAAGCTGACGACAATGATTCTTTGTCGTCCGGGGCGCGGAAGCAGACGGCAAACTACCGCTTTGCCAGAGCTAGCTGGGCCTAGATTTGTGTCGACTGCTAGTGTCGACTGCTAGTCCTTTGCCGTTCGCCTTTGTGCCTTTGCCGTCTGCCATGGCATACGGCAAAGTGCCTAATTCATGTAGTGGTACGCATCCATCTGGCAAGATAGTTAATGTTTCAACACGAGTTGCAAAGCGTCAGCTCTATTCACTCAATGCCAACCCTCTTCCTGAGCTTGAATATATTCCGGTAGTCTGAGATTTTTCAGATGTATTTCCAGAAGAATTGCCAGGCATTCCACCTGACAGGGATGTAGAGTTTGTGATAGACCTCATCCCAGGAACTGTCCCAATTTCAAGAAGGCCTTATAAGATGGCACCCTTGGAGCTAGCTAAGCTTAAGAAACAACTTGATGAGACCTTGCAAAAGGGTTTCATCTGACCTAGCTCTTCTCCTTGGGCTTGTCCCGTCCTCTTTGTGAAGAAGAAGGATGGAACAGTTCGTATGGTTGTGGATTATCGACGTGTCAATTTGGTCATGATAAAGAATAAGTATCCGCTCCCCAGGATCAATGATCTGTATGATTAACTTGCTAAATCCTTAGTGTTCTCCAAAATGGATTTGAGGATAGGCTATCATCAAATCAAGATCAAGAATAGAGACATTCCCAAGACGGCGTTCGTCATTCATTATGGTGAGTACGAGTACACAATCATGTCCTTTGGACTAACCAATGCTCCAGCCACATTCTCCCGTCTGATGAACTCAATTTTCATGGAGTACTTAAATAAGTTTGTCGTGGTTTACCTCAATGATATACTGATTTACTCGAAGAATGAAGAGGATCATGTTGAGCACCTCAGACTTGTGCTAGAAAAGCTCAGAGAGCATCGTCTTTATGCCAAGTTCTCCAAGTACGAAATTTGGTTACCAGAAGTGACCTATCTAGGTCATGTGATCTCCGGTAAGGGAATTGCAGTCAATCTCGAAAGATTTCATGCCATCCTCGATTGGAGTCACCTCAAACAATTAAGCAAGTTAGAAGTTTCCTTGGTTTAGCAAGCTATTGTCGTCGCTTCATTGATAACTTCTCCAAAGTTGCCAAGCCCCTGACGGAACTCCTCAAGAAAGATAAGAAGTTCGAGTGGACCCCACAATGTGAGCATAGTTTCCAGGAACTGAAGAGACTTTGACCTCTGCTCCCATGCTTGTGCCACCGGATTTCTCCAAAGACTTTGTCATCTACTGCGATGCATCAAGACAAGGACTTGGATGTCTTCTTATGCAAGATCGACAAGTGATCGCCTATGCATCTTGACAGTTGCACCCACATGAGGAAAATTATCCAACACATGATTTGGAGCTTGCAGCAGTAGTCCATGCACTCAAGGTATGGTGACATTACCTTCTTGGTAATCATTGTGAGATTTACCGATCACCAAAGCCTAAAGTATATCTTCACTCAACCAGATCTGAATCTTAGACAAAGGCGATGGTTAGAGCTGATTATGGATTACGACTTAGGAATTACTTACACCCCAGGCAAGGCAAATGTCATGGCGGATGCATTAAGTCGTAAGTCCTACTACAACAACCTTATGCTGCAACAAGGTCAACCCCTTCTTCATGAGGAATTCTGCAAGCTTAACCTCCACATTGTTCCTCGCGGATCCCTTTCTACCTTGGTGGCGAAACCAACTCTGGAGGATCAGATCATTGAAGCTCAAAAGATTGATCCAGGGATATCCCGCGTTAAGAAAAACATCAAGAAAGGAGTTGTAGATTGTTTCTCAATAAATTACCAAGGATTCATATTCTTTTGGAAATGCTTGGTGGTTCCAAAGGTACGGAACTTGAGTATCCGGCTCTTTTCCCGTCGACACCAGAATCTCGGGACGTGATTCTTTTAAGTGGGGGTGAGTTGTCACATCCCCAGATTTAGCATGCACTAGGGTTCATGTTTGTGTTTTGCATCATGTTTAAATTCTTTTTAAACTTCAAATGGGGATATTATCAAAACCCTAGAACAATTTGAATTCCAGAAATTGCTAAAAACTTAGAAAATTCATATAAATTAATTTGTAAGTCAGATGAAAATAATTTATATATGAAAATTGATGATAAAAATCCAATGAATCCATCTGTACCATTTTCATGCATGGTAGAGCAACCTAAATAGGTGAACTTGGTCATTTTAGTTCAAATGCATTATGGAACTCCATATATGAAGTTGATTTTGAACCTTGAGTTCAAACCTACTTCTTCTAAATCTGTTGCTAGATGCATTAGCTCAACCACATAATATTGCCATGTCATATTCATGAATCATAATGTCGCATCTGATGTGTATTGATTTGCTCCCCCTTCGATGGTTGTTCTTCGTGTTAGGCACTGTTCCGGAGGATACAGTCGAGTATCCATCTGAGGAGCGGAAACGTGTGTTCGTCTTATCAGGCAAGACCCCCCTCCCCCCCCCCCCCGAACATCTCTGATACAATCCCACTCTCTCGCTCTTGCTCTCACTTATTGCATTAGGACAAAACGTTTCAACTTTTACATGTTTCGGTAGTTGAACCCATTCCTCTACATGGCCTGTCATTGTCACAGTAAATAACTGAACCATGTAACCTAGCATACCTGGTAGATGCTCCAGCCATGTTGTGCCTTTAACCTGCTATGCATAGAGTTGTGTCAGGTCTAATTCATCTGGGTGATGAACCAGAGTGAACTGAATGAGTTTCGGTGATGAGAGTTAAGTGTTGAACCCGATTTGGTAAAGGTAGCGATGAGAGGCCGTGTAGGAGTACATGGTGGGTTGTCTCATTGAGACCGTTTTGAAGAATCGAGTCTTGTGTATGTTATCCAAGAGTAGATACTACTGCACATTGGGATCCTTAATTGACTCGACTTATTAATCAACTTGATCTCTGTCTAGGAATTGCAACTAGTTTCTAGTGTTTGTAGGTCATGCTAGTAGTCTACCGAGTAGCGCCCCGTACAGGTGGGCTTGGGACAGACTAGGCATCATGGCCCAGCGTACCAAGCGTAGTAACATCCATCGAGGTGGGCTTGGGAACCCTGTACACATAGTTTGGGGCCATAGAGGAAACTTCGGCCGGACTTCCTTGCAGGTTCAGTCTCAAATAGGCGATAAACCTGGACTAGAGTCTTGTTTGGTTAGTCAGGTCATGGACGACTCCCTCGTTGGGCTTCCGCTTGAAGGTTGCCAAGGTGCCTTTTACGAGCACATGGTGGTAAGTGGAGGGAGCAGGTGTGACGAAGTACACTCCTATAGGGTAATCATCTATTCGAATCGCCACGTACGCGGATATGGACTACTTGGAGACTTATATGGTTCATAGACAACTTAAATGGTTATTCATAAAAGCTTCAAGATAAGTGTGAGTACCGTGGATGGCACTCTCATAGGAAGATGGGAGTGGATCCATGGTGGTGTATTGTTGTGGTGTTAGTGAACTCGTGTACGTTTCACAAACTTTTCAAAGTACTGATAGTCATAGTACAGGATAGCCACCGAGTCAAAGCTGGCTTGCTGCAATGAACCCCACAACCCCCTTGTTGATAGAGATCCATATGTAGTTAGTTCTGATGTATGTCTTGCTGAGTACTCAATACTCACTGTTGCTTAATTATGTTTTTGCAGAGGAGACTCCAGTCTCGCTAGTGGCTTCTATGATAAGATCAATGTTGACCGGGTAGCTTGGGAATCTCAATGAGAGGTATGGTTCCTATGAAGGGCCTTGTAGATACACAGGCTCACTCAGCCTTCTATTCTAGATGTCTGTACCCAGACATGTTATGCTTCCGCTTGTTTCTTGTATGACATGTGTGTTGGGTCGTGTGACCCCTGCTTATAATATCACACTATGTTGGCCCTTATGAGCCTTCTAAATAAATGTTGTGTTGTTGTATGGTTATGTTGTGATGCCATAGTTGTATCTATGCATATCAGGCATGTCGTGCGTACGTGTGACGTGCAACGATATGTATGGGATTCGACACCTAGTTGTGTGCCTTTAGTAGTACTCTTTATAGGGAATTGCCTCTTTGTGCTTCCATCGAGCCTTGGTAGCTTCCTACTGCTCAGGACACATTGATTGATCGGCATGTATCCTTCTTTGCTGCTGTGTCTGTCCCTTCGGGGAAATGTCTCGTAGTGTAATGGAGTCCTTATATCCTACTACAACTCGTCTACGTGCAGTGATGACATTTATGTCCACGGCGTAATGGAGTCCTTGTAGATTTCTATGACTCTTCTACACACGCTAGAGGCCGACACCTACATTGCTCGGTTATGTATGTTTGTTCATGTACAGATGTGCCACTTGGGTTCTACGACTAGTCATGTCGACCCGGGTTCTTTGACATTTGAATGCTAGCGACACATTCACATACATGAGCCGAAAGACGCAAATGGTCCCGGCCCAGGTAAGGTGGCAGCCGTGGAGTTAACCATGCATGAGGCCGCAAAGTGATGTGATGTGTTATAGGCTGGATTCTTATGGCTTAGGATCGGGGTCCCGACAGCATGGATGCAAAACACAAACATGAATGCTAGTGCAGGCTAAAGCTAGGGATGTAACAAATACTCATATCATACAAGACGCTCCAAGGAAAACACATATCATGTGGTGAATAAAAATATAGCCTCAAGTAAATTTACCGATATATTGAAGACGAAAGAGGGGATGCCTTCAGGGGCATCCCCAAGCTTAGGATCTTTGGTATCCTTGAGTATTCCTTGGGGTGCCTTGGGCATCCCCAAGCTTAGGCTCTTTGCCACTACTTATTCCATAAACCATCAAATTTTTACCCAAAACTTGAAAACTTCACAACAGAAAACTCATGAGATCCGTTAGTATAAGAAAATAAAATCACCACTTTAGGTACTATTGTGAACTCATTATTTATCTATATTGGTGTAATATCTACTGTATTCCAACTTTCCATGGTTCACACCCAATGATACAACCCATAGATACATCAAAATAAGCAAAAAAACACAAAGAAAACAGAATCTGTCAAAAATAGAACAGTGTGTACCAATCTGTAAACTTTGAATACTTATGTCACTCCAAAACTTCTGAAAAATTAGAATAATATGGGAAATTTTTACATAAATCTTTTGTAAAAAATTCAGACTCATTCGTCACTCTGGTGAATTTATAAAATTCCTCGACTGAGCGCAAAAGTTTCTGTTTTTCAGCAAGATCAAATGAACAATCACCGTAGACCATCCCAAAGGTCTTACTTGGATCAAACACTAATTTAAAAAACCAAAACACAATTACTACAGAGGTAATAATGTGTAAAACACTCAATAACAGAAACAAAAACAAAAACATAAAATAATATTGGGTTGCATCCCAACAAACGCTATTGTTTAACGCCCCTAGGTAGGCATAGCACAATAGATCTAGGTATTGTCATCTTTGGTATGCAATCCATAAGTAGCTATCAAAATAGATTCCTAAGGTAATCTTATTTTCTTTCTAGGAAATTTTTCCATGCCTTTCCTTAATGGAAATTGGAATCTAATGTTTCCTTCTTTCATATCAATAATTGCATCGATTGTTCTAAGGAAAGGTTTACCAAGAATAATAGGACATGTAGAATTGCAATCTATATCAAGAACAATGAAATCTATGGGAACATAATTCCTATTTGAAATAATAATAAGAACATCACTAATCCTTCCCATAGGTTTCTTAATAGTGGAATCTGCTAGATGCAAATTTAAAGAACAATCATCAAGTTCATGGAAACCTAGCACATCACATAAAGTTTTCGGAATCGTGGAAACACTAGCACCCAAATCACGCAAAGCATGGCACTCATAATATTTAATGTTAATCTTAATAGTAGGTTGCCACTGATCATAGATATTTCTAGTTATAGTAACTTCCAACTCAAGTTTTTCTTCAAAATATTTCATCATAGCATCAACGATATGTTTAGTAAAAGCCTTATTTTGATTATAAGCATGCAGATAATTCAACATGGATTGCAACAAGGAAATGCAATAAATCAAAGAATATCTATCACAATTAAAGTTCTTGAAATCCAAAAGAGTGGGTTCATTGCTATTTAAAGTTTTCACCTCTTCAATCCCACTTTCATGAATTTTAGCGTTAAGATCTATAAACTCCAAATCATTGGGAGGAATTTTAACTAAAGTTGATTTATCTCCAGTCCCATCTTTATAAATATTTATATTGGAAAACAAATATTCAATAGGAGTCACATCAATCACTTTAAGATCCTCTTCATTATTATCACGAGAACACACTTTTTCAAATCATTCACGCTTAGCACGTAGTCTAGTGGTTCATTCCTTACACTCATCAATAGAAGTTCTCATAGATTTTAAAGACTCATTAATATCAAGATTTGTTGGAGTAGATCTAACTTTCAAAGAATCAATCTCAAGCGAAATTCTACCAACGTTCCTCGCCAAATCATCAATCTTGAGCAATTTTCCTTCAGTTGAAGCATTGAAAACCTTTTGCAAACTAATAAATTCTTTAATATTATTCTAAAGATCATAGGGCATATAATTATAATTTCCATAAGGATTTTTGTAGGAATTACCATAATTATTAGAGGAATTACTAGGAAATGGGCTAGGGTTGAAATTACCTCTATATGCGTTATTACCAAAATTGTTCCTACCAACAAAATTCACATCCATAGATTCAGTATTATTCCCAATCAAAGAAGACAACATATCATTAGGATCAATAGGAGCACTCTTACTACTAAACAATTTAATTAATTCATCCATCCTTTCACTCAAAGTATTTATTTCTTCAATAGCGTGCACTTTTTTACTAGTAGGAGATCTTTTGGTATGCCATTGAGAGTAATTTTCCATAATATTATCTAAAATTTTAGTAGCTTCTCCTAATGTGATTTCCATAAAAGGTCCACCCGCGACAGAATCTAAAAGATTCCTAGATGCAAAATTCAATCCCGCATAAAAATTTTGTATAAGCATCCATAAACTCAAACCATGTGCGGGGCAATTTCTAATCATTAATTTCATCCTCTCCCAATAAAAGCATAGTTACACTTATTCCATGAATAAATACTATTTTTAGGTAAAGATGAAAAGCAAGTTTTAGCACGGTCTCGTAGTGAGAAAAAAAAATAACTTCAATTTAACAATATCACTATGCACATCTTTATTCTTTTGCATGTCACACAACTCAATGAAAGTATTTAGATGGAATGCGGCATCTTCACTAGAAAGGCCGAAAAATTGTTCTTTCATAACAAGATTGAGCAAAGCGGCATTAATTTCATAAGATTCCTCACTAGTGGCAGGAGTAATCGGAGTACTAATAAAATCATTATTATTAGTATTGGAGAAGTCACACAATTTGGTATTCTCAGACATCGTGACAAAGAAAGCAATCTAGCACACAAGCAAACAAAAATCAAACGAAATGAAGAACGGAAGAAGGGCGAATAAAAAGGTAAATCTTTTTGGGTTTTTTTGAAAATCATTTTAGAAGTGGGGGAGAGGAAAATGAGAGGCAAATGGAAAATAATGTAAATGCAAGAGATGAGTTTGTGATGGGTACTTGGTAGGCTTGATGTACACTTGCTATGTATACTCCCCGGCAACGGTGCCAGAAATCCTTCTTGCTACTTCTTGAGCTTGCGTTGGTTTTCCCTTGAAGAGGAAAGGGTGATGCAGCAAAGTAGATAAGTATTTCCCTCAGTTGTTGAGAACCAAGGTATCAATCCAGGAGGAGGTACAATCAAGGCCCCAATTTATGCACCTACACAAACAATCAAACACTTGCACCCAACGGTATAAAGGGGTTGTCAATCCCTTCACGGTTACTTGCAAGGATGAGATCGGATAGAGATAGATATAAAAGATTGCTAGAAGTAAAACTAAATAAAAGTAAATAAAATTTCAGCAAGGTATTTTTGGTATTTTTGGATTATAGATATGAAAATATAATATGGAAAATAGACCCGGGGGCCATAGGTTTCACTAGAGGCTTCTCTCTTTAAGGAAAATAATACGGTGCATGAACAAATTACTGTCGAGCAATTGATAGAAAAGCGCATAGTTATGACGATATCCAAGGGAATGATTATGCATATATGCATCACGTATGTATCAAGTAGATCGAAACGTTTCTGCATCTACTACCATAACTCCACACATCGACCGACTCCTGCCTGCATCTAGAGTATTAAGTTCATGAAGAAGAGAGTAACGCATTAAGTAAGATGACATGATGTAGAGGGATAAACTCAAGCAATATGATGAAAAACCCATCTTTTTATCCTTGATGGCAACAATACAAATACTTGCCTTGCTACCCCTACTTTGTCACTGGGTGAGGACACCACAAGATTGGACCCAAAACTAAGCACTTCTCCCATTGCAAGAATTACCAATCTAGTTGGCCAAACCAAACCAATAACTCGAAGAGTCTTGTAAAGATATGAAATCATGTATATAAGAATTCAGAGAAGATTCAAATAATATTCATAGATAATATAATCATAAACCCATAATTCATCGGATCTCGAAAAACACACCGCAAAAGAGTATTACATGGATAGATCTACATGAAGATCATGGAGAACAGGGTATTGAAGAACATAGAGAGAGCAGAAGCCATCTAGCTAATAGTTGTGGACCTGAAGGTCTGTGGTGAACTACTCACTTATCATCTGCAATGGTGTTGATGTAGATGCCCTCCGTGATCGAATCCCCCTCCGGCAGATTATCAGAAAAGGCTCCAAGATGGGATATCATGGGAACAGAGGCTTGCGACAGCGGAAAAGTATTATCGTCGCTCTTTTTGGTATTGGGGGAATATTCCTGAATTTATAGGCAAATAATTAGGGTTGGAGGAGCTATGGGGGGCCCACAAGCCAGGGGGTGCCCCCCTAGGGCGCGCCGAGGTGGCTTGTGGCCCACCCCTGGTTCTTCTGGACTCTTCTCCAAGTCTCGTGGGCTCCTTCTGGACCAAGAAAAATCATCGTTGAATTTTATTCCATTTAGACTCTGTTTGATAATCATTTTCTACAATACTCAAAAACAAGGAAAAACATAAACTGGCACTGGGTACTAGGTTAATAGGTTAGTCCCAAAAATAATATAAAATATCATATTAATGCATATAAAACATCCAAAAGAGATAATATAATAGCATGGAACAATCAAAAATTATAGATACGTTGGAGATGTATCAGGCCTCACGCCTCAAAGGGCCTCATGGGCCGTGGGAGGAGGCAAACCATCCCCTGGTGGGCTGGCCGAAGCCCCCACTAAGGCCCATGTAGCTAGGGGTGGTAATACCCAAGAGGTGGGAAGGTTTTCCATGTGGGGGAGGAATCCTACTCCTAGTAGGATTGGAGTAGGACTCCTCCACCTCCCCACTTCGGCCGAAGCCTAGGGGCAGCCCTAGGGGCGACGCACTCCATCCCCTTCCTCCTATATATACTAGAGGATTTTGAGGGCAGCCCCAACCCTAATTGGCATGTGCTGCCAAGGTTGTCATAATTGTGACTCAAGTCTTAGAATCTTATGACCTTACAATCCAAACTAGCCCTTCCGAGTCTATGATTTTGCTCATAGAATCTAAGTTTCTATGATCCTGGTAGTTATGATTATATGATTCACGATCCTATCAACGGAGCTCCAATCCGATTCGGAATCTCGATTCTAACAACTTTGCGTGCTGCCCTATTCTTCCTCTAGATTAGTTCTGCGATGCTTAGGTGAAGCCCTATCGGATTAGTTCACCACCACCGCCGCCACGCCGTTGTGCTGCCGGAGAACTCATCTACCTCTCCGCTCCCTCTTGGTGGATCAAGAAGGCAGAGATCGTCATCGAGCCGTAGGAGGTGTCGTTCGTTCGGCGCTAGATCGGTAGGAACGCCATTGGATCGCGAGACGGATCGTGATTGGATCGCGGGACGGATCATGATGGGATCGCGGGATGGCTTGTGATTTGGATCGCGAAGACGTTCGACTGCATCAACCGTGTTTCTTAATGCTTCCCACTTAGCGATCTACAAGGGTATGTAGATCCACTCTCCCTCTCGTAGATGCTCATCACCATGCATAAATCTTGCATGTGCATAGGAATTTTTTTGTTTCCCATGCAACGTTCCCCAACAGCTAGATGGATTCCTCTCTCTCTCTCTATGTATCTCGATACAATGGTCTCTTGGAGATCTATTTGATGTAATGACTTTTGCGGTGTGTTTGTTTGGATCCGATGAATTTTGAGATCATGATCAGTTTCTATCCAAGATTATGATTTGAGTCTTCTTTGATCTCTTATTTTCATGATTACTTATAGCCCCGTATTTCTTCTTAGAATCTTTGGTTTAGTTAGGCCAACTAGATCAATTTTTCTTGTCATGGGAAGAGGTGCTTTGTGATGGGTTCGATCTTGCGGTGTTCTTTCCTAGTGACAGAAGGGGCAGCAAGACACGCATGTATCATTGCCATCAAGCATAACAAGATGGGGTATATTCCTACATGAATAGATCTTGTCTACATCATGTCGCTGTTCTTATTGCATTATTCTATTTCTCCATGAACTTAATACACTAGATGCATGTTGGATAGCGGTCGATGTATGGAGTAATCAAAGTAGATGTAGAATCGTTTCGGTCTACTTATCTTGGATGTGATGCCTATATATTGATCATTGCCTAGATATCGTCATGATTATTTGATCTTCTATCAATTGCCCAACA
The DNA here is from genome assembly GCA_022496015.1 of Hordeum marinum. Taxonomy (NCBI): domain Eukaryota; kingdom Viridiplantae; phylum Streptophyta; class Magnoliopsida; order Poales; family Poaceae; genus Hordeum; species Hordeum marinum. Next base: position 415,599,061 of record CM039678.1, on the reverse strand, counting down.
GTAATTTGTTCACCCACCGTGCGTTATACTCATGAGACAAGCCACTGGTGAAACCTACGCCCCCCGGGTCTACTTTTCCAACATATTGCTTTCCGATCTATTATTTGCATCTTTTGTTTTGAGATCTATTAAACCAAAAAACCCAAAAATACCTTGATGCAATTTTTGTTTTTGCTATTTTATTTTGTGTTCTTGTGAGATCTATTTGCCAAAACTATCATTACCTAATCTGTCATATTAGCGTAGAGAGCGTGACAACCTCTCTTTCGCGTCGGGTTGCAAGTATTTGTTGTTTGTGTGCAGGTGTTTTTTACATGGGTGCATGATCTTCCTCTACGGATTGATACCTTGGTTTCATAACTGAGGGAAATACTTACGGTCGCTATACTGCATCATCCCTTCCTCATTGGGGAAATACTGACGCAGTCTCAAGCCATGTCAGCGGTCACCCTATGGTTTCCCCTAGGGTTGGGCAGGGCGGCCTAGGGGGCTGCCTTGGCCCCCAAGCCAGGGGGCGGCGGCCACCCCAGGTCCATCCATTGCCTTTTTGTCTGCATGAGGCCTTGGAAGGAGGGGTGACCAGACCACCAGGGGCTGGTGCGCCTCCTTCTCAGCCCATGGGCCCCTCCGGGACAGGTGGCCCTCCCCGTGGACCCCCCGAAACCCTTTCCAGCACTCCTAATGAAATCCGACAAACCCCAAAACTATTCATGTGCCCAAATACAACCTTCCCATATATTAATCTTTACCTCCGGACCATTCCGGAACTCCTCGTGACATCCAAGATCTCATACGGGACTCCGAAAAACTTTCGGTCACCAACATATATAACTCAACAATACTAAATCGTCATTGAACGTTACGTGTGCGGACCCTATGGGTTCGAGAATGATGCAGACATGACCGAGACATTCTCTGTCCAGTAACTAATAGCGAGACCTGGATGTCCATATTGGTTCCTACATATTCCACGAAGATCTTTATCGAACAAACCACGATGTCAAGGATTTAGACAATCCCGTATACAATTCCCTTTGTTCATCGGTATGTCGTTGCCCGAGATTCGACCGTCGGTATCTCCATACCTAGTTCAATCTCATTATCGGCAAGTCTCTTTACTCATACCGTAATACAAGATCCCGCGACTAACTCCTTAGTCACATTGCTTGCAAGCTTTTTGTGATACTATATTTCCGAATGGGCCAAGAGATACCTCTCCGTCATACGGAGTGATAAATCGCAGTCTCGATCCACACAAACCCAACCGACACCCTCAGGGATACCTGTAGAGCACCTTTATAGTCACCCAATTACGTTGTGACATTTTATACACACGAGGCATTCCTCCGGTGTCAGGGAGTTGCATGATCTCATGGTCATAGGAACAGATACTTGACATGGATAAAGCAGTAGCAATAAACTAACACGATCAAATGCTACGCTTATGGTTGGGTATTTGTCCATCACATCATTCTCCTAATGATGTGATCATGTTATAAAATGAAAACTCATGTCTATGGTCAGGAAACCTTGACCATCTTTGATCAACGAGCTAGTCTACTAGAGGCTCACTAGGGACACAATGTTTGTCTATGTATCCACACATGTATTTGAGTTTCCGATCAATACAATTCTAGCATGGATAATAAACGATTATCATGAACAAAGAAATATAATAATAACCACTTTATTATTGCCTCTAGGGCATATTTTCAATAGCTTGAGCCTTACTTGAATATTAACTTGGGGGTTCCTTGGACGTCCCCAAGGTTAGGGTCTTACCGCTCCTTATTCTCCTCATATCGGTGTCTCGCCCAAAACTTGAAAACTCCAATCACACAAAACATAATGGAACTTCGTGAGATGGGCTAGTTTAATAATTATAGATTCACTTAGGTATTGTCAACACAAGATCTGTAATTTTTCTCACATAATGCCTATTATAATCTATCATTCCCATAATTTATATCACTAAATATAAGCTATGTAAACACTAAAACAAGCAAACTAAGCATGCAAAACAGAACAATATGTAAAGATCTGAACTAAAACCATAATTCACTATCTCTAAAAATTCTGAAAATTTAGGATAACTCGGAGAATTTGCATATCAATACTGTTTAAAAAAAATCATAATTATTGACTCTCCAATAAAATCAGATATTTCGTATACTGGATGCAGAAGTTCTTGTTTCTGCACAGAATCAAATTAACAAGCATCCACACTATCCTAAAGGTTTTACTTGTCACATTATTGAAGTAAAGGAGACAAAACATGATTACTGAAGGAGTTTAATCATGTGACAACTCAAAAATAGAAAGTAAAAGTGTTGGTTTGTCTCACAATAATTACTTTTCTTTAATGCCTTTTAGCGAAGCATGATGGTTTCAATGATGCTCACAAAACAATAGTAATTGAAACATGCAAGAAAGCATCATGAAGCACATGAGAAGCACACTTAGGTTTAACCCACTTCCCATGCATAGGGATTTTTCAAGTAAACAATTTATTGTAGCAAGAATCAACTTGCATAAGAAGGCAAAACAATCATAACTTCAAAACTTTCCACACATAAGGAGGAAACTTGATATTATTGCAATGCCTACAAGCATACATTCCTCCCTCATAATAATTTTGAATAGCATCATGAAGGAATTTAACAATATAATTATCACATAAAGCATTATCTTCATGATCCACAAACATAGGAAATTTACTACTCTCCACATAAGAAAATTCCTTTTCATTCACGGTAGTGGGAGCAAACTCAACAAAATAACCATCATGTGACATTATAAAGACGAAGCATTTGAGACCACCTCAATTCCATTTTTGTAGTTTTCTTTTATAAACCAAACTAGTGATAAACAAGAAACTACAATATTTAATTGCAAGACTTAACGATATACCTTCAAGCACTCATCACCCCGGCGACGACGCCAGAAAAGAGCTTGATGTCTACTACACAACTTTATTCTCATATACTCTGTTGGGCCTCCACGCGTAGAGTTTCGTATGATAGTAGCAATTCTCTCTCAAGTGTATGACCTAAGGTTTATCAATCATTGGGAGGTGTAGAATGAACAGGTCTCTTTCAAACAACCCTACAATCAAATACAGGAAATCTCTTGTGTCTCCAACACATCCAATACAATGATAGATTGTATATGTGCACTAGTTTGGCGGCAATTGGTGGGCTCCTCTGGTGGTTCCCTCTAGTATTTCTTATATGTTGTAGAAAAAATCGTTAAAAAGTTTCCGACGATTCCGAAAACTTTCATTTTCTGTACAAAAAAAAAGCACGATAATTCTGCTGAAAACAACGACAGTCCAGGTTAGTTCTGATTAAATCATATAAAGTGCATAAAACCATATAATAATATTTTAAACATAGGTGAATATGAAATGAATAGTTTATAAATTATCAATGTGTTGGAGACGTATCAGTGTGCTCACGTGTTGACAAATTTAATTGATCCAATAAGCCAGTCCGTCCTCATATTTCTGCAAATCTCTTTGATCGATAAGTTTTACACCTCCCTCAAACCCATACAAACTGCACGAGCCATTGGACAACTCACCAATGCAAGAAAAATACATTCATCTTCAACACCACAGATCGTGTACATACCTAGGATAGCTTGATGGTGTTTTACACTATTAACTTGAACCATCAAACTATTAGAAGCAACCCGCCAAACAAATATTCTAATCTTCCGAGAGACATTAGACTTTCAAATTATATTACATGTCCTCCTTTTTTTGTTTACTTCTACACTAGAATTCCCCCGATTAACCTTCGAATCGATGATATTAAGTGCCAGCCTATACACACTCTTCATCGAAACATGTCACTTTTCTCGTGGTGTCATGCAATAAGATCTCCCTCACTCAAGTTCAGAGTACGCACCTTTAAGATTCCCTCTGCGTCATGAGGGTAAAACAGATGCATGATTAGACTCTCATCCCACCTCCTAGAATCACTCATGAATAACTCGGACACCCATTTGATCTCAGTTCTTTTTTACTTAGCCGTAATCTTTAGGCCAGACTCCCTAGGAATCCAATTATCCCTCCATATGTTTATACTGACCCCATCGACAACTCTTCATATGACACCATGTTTCAATAATTTGAGGTCATGCATAATACCCTGCCACGAAAGCGACATCGATTGAGGGAAGGTGGTATCAGTAAAATGCACACGAGGATAATATTTCTCTTTCATCACCTTAGCACAGAGTCCAAAAAACCAATAAAGATCACAATTGTTTGTGGCCAGTAATGATTGATTAAATAGCCTAAGATCACAAAAGCCCATACCCCTTTCACCTTTGGGTCTCGTTATTTTCTCCCAAGCCAGCCAATGAGTTGCCCTTTTATTCTCCTCCTCACCCCACCAAAAATTCATGATGATTTGGAATAACTCATCAAGAGGCACGTAAATCTAAATATACCCGTGACATAGACTGGAATGGCCTGAATAACAGATTTGATCTGGATTTCTTTTGCCCCGTTAGAAGCATGTTTTTCAATTCAGTCCGTCACCCGCTTAAGAGCTTTATTTTTGGTAGATTAAAATGTGTCCACCTTCATACAACCTTGTGGCACTCGTAAACCCAGATACTTGTCCTCAAATCATTTGTACTGATCTTAAGAATAACCAATATGGACATTTGATCTTTCAGAGAGTATTTTTTTGACAAATAAAATGGAACATTTTCTGGACTTAACAATTGACCAGTGTCCTCCTCATAAGCCGTCAAAATTTCTTTAACGGCCAAAACTTGATCTACAGAACCCTTGAAAAATATAAGACTACCATCATTAAATAATAAGTGAGAGATATCTGGAGGAAATCTGTTCAAACAGAAATCTTGGATTACCCTCTTGCCAAAGCAAATAACTAGGATGAAGTTCATAGAAAATAAACCGAACGGATCGAATTCAATTCCCAAACCAGGCGCAAGAGAGAATCACAGGAGTGCCACTAAGAAAAAAGAGATCCATCGAGAATGATCCCACCACCAATTTCAGCCAATGGATTCGTCCGATCCTGATGCTGCCCGCGTACCGTCGTAGTCGACAACAAGTTGAAGCATACAGCAGTGCGGCCATGCATGCTTCTTCCTGTTCCTCCGTAGGGCGTGCGGCCGATGAGTCCTCTCGCTTCGACCGACGAACCATCGACCGGTCACGCTTACTCTCGCTGCTCAATACGGACGCGCGACTGATCAGTGATCAGGCGACGTACGCATCCGGGTGGAAGAATCCTCATCTTGCTCCTTATCACTAGCTAGCGCTTGCTCACTGCGCGCTTGACAAAGCATGTCGGGGGCTTTCGGAGTAGGTCGTCCTAGCGTTTTCGTTTTCGATCAAACGCCATGATCCTTGACGATCCTGTTCAGTTCCGGCGGCTGACTGTTTGGCGCACTCATCCATAGTGCTAGCGATGAATTGATGGAATAGAACACGGGTGCTGCATCATGGGATTTTTATTTTACTTATTTGCAGACGAATACAAAAAGGTAATTTTGATAATAGAAAGAACAAAGAAAACCTTCCAAATTCTCTTCTGCATCCGATGATACACGCACAGGGCCAACGGAAAGAGAAATGGAAAGGTGTCAGCACTATATATTTTTTCGGGAAACTTGTTACCACTATTTTAGTAGGTGTTTATTCCAGGCTAAATGGTCCCGCAATTAACTGATGGATGATGCGCCGATCGAAACATGTATGCTTGGCCTTGGCTTATCTCCAATACTACTCTTTTCGTCCGGGTTTATTAGGCCCCCCGACCAGATTGCAGGTATCAAGACACCATGATTAATGCCCTGAAATAAGTGCCGCTCCTTCGGTTTTCATGCATGATTTACTGTCAAAGTAAATCCGGCTTCGCTAGCATGCAGCCCCACGCTCAGCTTACTTCCCTCACGCGGGCGGTACTTTTTCGCGAGCGCTCGGACGCTGCATGGCGCATGCATGCACCAATCAAAGGAGGATCACAAGCGCATGCATTGGCTGGCTGGGAGAGCAATCTCGTGCTATGTTTTTGCAATCTCGCGCCATGTAGCTTTGTAGAGCAAGCTCCCGCCATTTTTTTGCAATTTTGCTTTATAGAGCAAGCTCGCGCCATGTTTTTGATTAGTACAGCTCGCGCCATGTACAGCTCCCGTCGGGATTGAAAATTTGAAAAGGAACTTAGTGTCTCCATTATAAATACAGGCATGCTCTAAGCATCCTCCAATTGCAAAGTCATCGAGCTATGCTTACTTTCGATCTTAACATACCACCAGAGCTGCAAGTTCATGACGAAGGAGAAGGGAGCAACGCCCGCAGGCAAGGTCGGCTAGGTCTCGGTCATGCCGGCTGCGGACGAGGACAAGCTGCCGTTCGCGACATAGGCAGCTCGTTCGGCACTGAACGCCATCTTCGTTTCGGCCGGTGCGGCGGTCGAGGGTTCGCGGGGCATGAGGGCGGCGGCGCGTACGGCGCGCACGACAGCGGCGCGTACGGCGCACACGACGGAGGCGCTTTCGGTTCTCACGACGGCGGCGCGTACGGCGCACACGACGGGGGCGCGTACGTCGCACACGACGGAGGCGCTTTCGGTTCTCACGACGGCGGCGCGTACGGCGCACACGACGGCGGCGCGTACGGCGCACACGACGGAGGCGCTTTCGGTTCTCGCGACGGCGGCGCGTACGTCGCACACAACGACGGCACGTTCCATTCGTTCTGAGGGCGTGGAGAGGAAGACGGACACGGCATGGACCAGCACGGCGAGGAAGACGGCCACGACACGGACCACCACGTCGAGGGTGGCAACGGCACGGACCAGAACGGTGAGGATGACCACGGCATGGACCAGCACGGCGAGGAAGACGGCCACGACACGGACCACCATGTTGAGGATGGCCACGGCACGGACCAGAACGGCGAGGATGACCACGGCATGGACCAGCACGGGGAGGAAGGCGGCATCGATCTAAATAGGTTTGCTTGCTTTGCGTATGAACACTTGTTTTTTCATAGTTTGAATATGCAATGGAACAGTACGTATTTTTTTGTTAGTTTCATAGATAAACTCTGCATATGTATACTTATTGCAATTTTACATGATTAGCATTAATAAAGTTTTATGCTTTCAGATTGCACATTTTTTTTAAAATTTTAGTAGGAAATTTTGTTGGCCAAATTTCAAACTTGGTGTTTAACAAAATTATAATCTTATGTTTGTTTCCAGATGTGATGGCCAATAGGAGGAGAAGGACATTTCATACCGATGACGATAAGCGTTCACTGTATACAGCCATTCTGGAGATAAATGGCCGTGGTCCGTTGAAACATGGGGTGACTAAGAAAATATCAGATAAACATAAAGTGTCAGTTAGGGTTCTTCGGTGGATATGGGACAATGGTAGGAGAGGTGGTGGTGTGAATGCGGTTAACAACAAGAGGGCGGGCAGAGTTGGTACAAAGCGTGTTACATTGGACTCAGATGCTTTAGCTGCCGTCCCTCCGAATGATCGAACAACAATTAGAGATGTTGCCGGTGCATTGAACATGTCAAAGACCACCGTTCACAGGCTTTTGAAGGAACATGAGTTGCGCAAACACACCAATGAACTCAAGCCTATGCTAGCGGAAGAAAACAAGAAAGTCGTGTCATGTATTGCATTTCGAACCTAGAACCTGCTAGTGTGCCGGAGAACCCTGTCTTCAAGGATTCGTTCAATGTGGTCCATATTGATGAAAAGTGGTTTTATCGTACAAGGAAAACACAAGGGGTTTATTTGGGCATCAATGAGCCAAATCCCGTGAGGCACGCCAAAAACAAGGGCCACATTGAGAAGATCATGTTTCTTGCTGCAGTTGCTAGGCCAAGATATGATATGCAAGGCAATTATACTTTTGATGGTAAAATTGGAATTTGGCCCTATGTTGAGTGGAAACCGGCGCAGAGGAGAAGCCCAAACAGGCCTAGAGGAACTTTGGAGCTCAAGCCATGCGATAGAGTCGGCATGGAGAAGAGGCGGGAATACTTGACCACAAAGGTGTTGCCGGCAATCAAGGAGAAGTGGCGCAAGAGGATCGGTGCAAGTCTATTTTCATCCAACAGGACAATGCCAAGACACATGTTCGACCAGATGATCCGGCAGTACGTGCGGCCGCTACTCAAGGTGGTTGGGACATTAGGGTTGTGATGCAGCCACCTAATTCTCCGGACACTAATGCTCTAGATCTTGGCGTGTTCAACTCTCTTCAGTCCGTGTTTGAGAAAAAGATGCCAAAGAATCTTCAAGATATTCTTCAAAAAGTGGATGAGACCTGGAATGAACATGGTGCAGACAAGTCCAACCGTGTGTTCCTTAGCCACCAAGCCGTAATGCGAGAAATAATAAAACACAAGGGTTCCATAGACTATGATCTTCCTCACCTTAAGAAGAAGTCTTTTGGAAGGGGCAAACTACCACGTAGGCTACCTTGTGAGCCCGAATTTGTAGTCGCGGCACTAGAATATTTCAATTCAGGTTAGATTTTGTAGCCATGGCACTAGAATTTGTAGCCTGAATATGTAATGCAATGATCTCGTTTTGTTATCTAAAACTGCATGCATGCGAGACTTTTTCTTGAGCTCAATCATGCCTTTTGTTATGTTCCATCACTCATTCAAGAGCTCAATATGCAAATGTTAATGTCACTACATGCACCGTCATCAAACTCAAAACAAAATTAAACTTGAAATACTTGAAACGAGCAACATCCCATCATTAACCCTATAACACCAAAACAATTAAAAGCATACAAACTCTTGTGCAAATTCTCGTCTCATTCTTTTTCAGAGCAGTTCTGCCATTCATTTTCTTTTTTCTTTCTCGCGGTTCCTTCTATCCATATACCTCATCATCGAAGCGAATGAACCTACCAATGGAGGTGGTATTGTTACTTCATCTTCCAGCATTTCTAACCACACACGAGTGCGGCCGTTTGTAGCACTCCTCGGCACGACGAATCCCTCCTCCCTGCGGAGCACACCAGGTCGCTGGTTCACCAATGCCGTGGCGTTGTCGACGAGCGCCGTGATGTTGTCCATGAGAGCCTCCACCTGGTCCAGCAGCGCCCCGAGATCTGGACCCTCTCGGGCGAGTGCGAGGATGCCCTGCGCGACGTCGAGCACGTCGTGGGCATGCACGAGGATGCCCTGCCTCACGTCGACCACGCCGCCCTGTATGTAGCCATCATGTAAAGACAAAACGAGCATGCATCGTTTGTTGTTCATCATACAAAACCATGGCCAAGGCATGAATACATACCTGCATGTCCTGGACACCCAAGCCCAGCTCCGCCTGCGACGTATACTGGATGCCGAGGTCTGCATGCCCAGCAGCGATGAGGTCAGACGGTGGCACGACCAAGCCAAGACCGGACTGGGTCTCTGCGTCCGGGTCGACGTCGACGCTGTGCTCAACCAGCGATGCATCATCGACGTCGATCTTTGCGTGCCCAGCAGTGACGAGGTCGGGCGGCGACGCGTCCAAGCCCAGCCCGGACTAGGTCTCGGCGTCCGGATCGACGTCGACGCTGTGCTCCGCCTCCGGCCGCGACGGCATGGTAGTGTGCTGCATCCGGCGAGCCGCTGGTTTCTTTCCTGGAACCAGTACTGCCGTGGTGTTGTGCTAAGAGGAGTACGAGTAGTAGTCTCAATGTATATAGTGCAACACCTGGAAATTTACTACGACGCTTTGAAAGAAGAACCACAGCCTGGAAGATCGAAGCGTTTTTTGGCTTTTGACGGCCGAGTCGATGCAGCAGCCTAATAAGAGCGGACGCGCTCCCTCCGCCCAGGGGTCCAATAAACCCGGACGGAGGGAGTACTTGTATATCGAAAGAAAGACTAGAGTAATATAGTAATCTTGTTTATGTACACATCCAGACTCAAACGTGTTCAAATTCAATGGACTGAAAACGGTCAGATACGATATATCCAAGCACGTGTTCATTCACAAATTCACCGGATACACCTGGATATACACCGTATCAGTCCAGATTGTCCCTATAAATGACCTCATTTATTGTTAAGTCCAGAATAGGAAATCATGCCACTACCTCCGTCCAGGTGGTGCATATATAAGGAGTAGATAGATGAAAATAAAATTAATAGGAAACAAAGACGAGAAAACAGAAATAGAAAAACGTGCGGCACTAGAAGAAGACAATATTGCGTCGCACAAGAGGAGGACCAGAGGAGCGGCATGGTGACATGGACGTCTCTGCGTGCCCTCGAGTCCCCGTCAACCGCCCCTGTGGGCTGTGGGCTGGGGGTGCCGCCGTTTTACGGTTCTGCCCCTCCGGCACCAGCGGCGCAGCCAGCCACCCGCTCTCTCCCCTGTCCGCACTTTTAAATACGCCACCATGCCCCTCCTCCCCCGTCAGCCAGGCAGTCACACACACACACAAACGGCGCTCCCCTGAGCCCGAGTCTTCCTGAACGGCCTCCACTTTCCGTCCAGCAGTTCAAACCTCGAGAGTTCACACACACACGCTCACGCTGTGGCTTGATGCAGCGCGTTGAGGCGGGCGGCGCCATGGTGAGTCGATCGACCGATCGATCTCCTTGGAGCCGATGAGGCAGTTCTTGTTCCGTTGCTGTCGGTGTTGATCTGCCGTGTCTTGTGTGTGTATGTGTGTGCAGGAGGACGGAGCGCGGGAGGTGGAGCGGTGGGAGGGGTACGTGGACTGGCGGAGCCGGCCGGCGGTGAAGGGCCGGCACGGCGGCATGGCTGCCGCCTCCTTCGTGCTCGGTAAGTACTCTAAATTCGATTCACTCCCTTGACCATGCAGTGATGCATGCTCCTCTACTCGGTCCCTCCCTCCCTTGACCATGCCGAGCCGGGAAACAGACAGGCAGAGGACGACGCAGGGGACCGACCGGAGCGGGAAAGGAGACGGAGCACAAGCGGGAATAGGATACCCGGGACACTCCGCATCCGCACCATGCGCTCATGGTCCATCCTCCCCTCCCTCCCCTCCCCGCCGGCCATCTCTTTCCCGACCCTGAAAGCCACCACACGCACCCTCCCTTTCGCCCCCTTCCTTTCTCGATCGGGCCTGCGCCCTTTCCCTCTCCGATTTGGCCGCTTTCGTATCCGTAGTGCTCCATAGCCTCCTCCCTTTGCCGACCCACCTGATACCTCCCTTCTCGCCGGGGCTCCATCCATCTCCATTTCCCTCACCTTCCTTTCCTCCTCCCCTGGTTTCTTGCTTTCGCAGGCCGCGTGTTCCCATCCGTTTCCCGGGTTTGTGCAACTTGGCAAGAATTGGGCACCTTTACCCGCCGCCAAGTTGCATGCCAACTTGCGCGGAGCTACAGTCCATGGCGCTTTTGCACGAGCCTTGGCATCCAAGCTGCCTCTCCAATGCGCCCGATGGCCCCCGTTCCGTCACTGTGCCGGGACGGCGATCTCTCCCTCCCCCGCCCGCCGTTCTAGAAGCCTCGCGGACCTGGTTCCGAGAGAGAAAGGAGCGAGCGGGCCCTCTCCCGCTTCTCGCGTGTGTGGAGGAGAAGCTGGCTTGTGAGCTCTCTGTTTCTCGCTTTGGTGGTTGAAGGACGAGAGAGACGAGCGAGGGCGACGAGAACATGACAATGGCGTCAAAAAGACTTTCCTTTTTTTTCTGCTTGGCTTTTAACCCGTCGGGCCGTCCGAAAACGGGCGCATTAAAAACGGCACGAATCGCAAGGCGGTAACGGCGAGCAGATTGGCCGGCACTCGTCGGGAAAGCCACCCATGTTATGGGGGCGTTATGTCAGTTATTACCGCACATGCTGCGGCTGCTTACATGTGCTAATTTTGCAAAAGAAAAAAAATACACTCCTCATCTCCGGCTCAGCTTTGAACCAACTTGTGAAAAAAATAAAATTGAGTCAACTTTTTCCCCAAACACTCATATTTTTCTTTCGCGCTCTTGCCAGATTTCGTCTAGTACCGCCGCCGTTGATACGCAGCACATGTTACGATTGCTGATAACCTTATTGTTGCTGTGTGCATGCAGTCGCGGAGGTGCTTGAGAACCTGGCGTTCCTGGCCAACGCGAGCAACCTGGTGACGTACCTGATGAAGTCCATGCACTACTCGCCGGCGCAGTCGGCCACGACGGTGACCAACTTCATGGGGACGGCCTTCCTGCTCGGCCTCCTCGGCGGCTTCCTCTCCGACGCCGTCTGCACCACCTACGCCGTCTACCTCATCAGCGCCTTCGTCGAGTTCGTGGTACGCACTCCCGCCGGAATATCATAATTTCTACTATACCCGCATCTATTTTCTACTACCTGCCATCTCTCCGCCGGAATATCATAATTTCTACTATACCCGCATCTATTTTCTACTACCTGCCATCTCTCGCTCGATCGCTACTACGCTTACTTGAGTAGTAATACTTTCTTCGTTTTTAAATATAAGTTATTTAGAGGTTTCATTAGAGAACTACATACGGATATATGTAGACATACATTAAAATACAGATTCACTCATTTTGTTTCGTATGTAGTTTCCTAATGAAATCTTTAAAATGACTTATATTTAGAAACGGAGAAACAGACGAAGTAGTATATAGTTGCCTGACACGTCCGTTTTCGCTGATGACTTTGCATCATGCACCGACAAGGAAATACTTGCGTGGTCTATAATAGACTTATCGAACGTGGTAGATCGACGTTTCTGGATATACGTAGATACATTTAATATTGAGAGAAAAAAAACTTTTGTAGGCTATTATAGACTTATCGTGGTAGATCGAGGTTTCCAGACATACGAAGATATAGTGAATATTGTCCTTATCATATCTCCAAGCTGGCAGATACACAGGGATATTCCGTCCAGCTGTGCCGCCACGTCACCGGATTGACTTTTCACTTTCCCTTTTCGCGCTGGCCGGTTGGGTACACGTCGTACGACATGCAGGTTTGACCGTTTGGCTAGACTAGAATCCCTTGGTAAGCTGCCGAAAGGATCACACTAATCAATTATCAATGAAGCCACGATGGATGATGGATCCAAGCACTAGACACAGGCTACGTCGAAGTGGCGACACCTGTCCGGAGATAACCACACTCGCGAGATTTAATAGCCGGTCACGTCAAATAATAATCGCGATTTGGATCCTCGACATGTGGTGCATGTGTTGCATTGCATATATAGGCGCACTTCACGGATCCATCCGTCCGTCTGGTCTGAGATTTTCGCTGTTAAATTTATGCAGAGGCCCGGCCCTACATGCATGGAGGACCTTTTACGCCACGGGTTTACGTCTGACAGTGGCTGCTAGCTTAGCTGCGCCACAGATGGAACAACCGGAGCACGTAGTTTGCCTGCGATCTGGGTTAGTGGTTAAGGGGAAATGAGAGGCCAATGATTAATTGTAGCCATCAACTTTATTCGCCGGCGAAGATTAGAACAGGATGCATGCATGGGCAGGATCCAGCGGATAGCCTGGGTCAAAGGGAACTAGTGTGATAGAAGTATTAGCTAATCACGTCCTACGTACTGTGACAGCGGCATGCACTGGGCTACACAATACGTCGACGTACTAGCTTGCTAGCTATAGCCGGGGGCAGGGCGTGATGGGCTTGATTTGGCTTAGCCATGCCATGCGTAGGCTAATTCTATCGCTAGCTTGTATTGATTGGCCGTGGTCTTGATCGCTTTTGGTGACGGGGCAACAATATCTATGCGGGTGTTAAAATATATTGACCGTATTCCTTCATCAATTTAAACTTTTGGAGTAACTGATCGGTGCAAATACCTGCATCATAGAAAAGAAAAAAAAATGTGGACCTACGTATGTGATCCAGCTTTACACATGTCACGGTTCTCAATACGTGTGTTGTATACGTGACTTCGAGGCATGTGGACCGTCAGAGAGCTTTTCGCTTGCTGTTTTTCGTTGGGCGGCTGATCCTGCTGCGGATTGCTAGCTTGGATGTTAAAACGTGCGTCGTTTATTACTGGCGTGATGGCTGCGGGTGTGTACGACGTAGAGGGCACAGGGACGTGCGCGGTGGATCACGTGGGTGGGCAATGCAAGTGGAACATACATAATTGTACTTGTGAAAACGAGAACGGTCACTATGCCCAGTCGTGCACATCAGTATAACCGTTCGCCACAGGGCATCTGTCTAATTGTCTTGATGCGTATCTGGTTTGTCCAATCATGATAACGAAGTTTGCGCAAGTTGCAAGATAATCTGCTAGCAAAACCGTTCGTTTCTTCTTCTTGTGGGAAGCAAAAAAAAAGTCCGTTTCAGTTTCTCAAAAATACTCTTTTAATTTTAAAACTGAATTATGTTCTGTACCGTGTTCAAAAAATTCCTTGTTTCGAAGGAAGAAAAAACAAACAGAAACGCCCACCCTGCAGACGCAAGCGAACAAAGCCGGCCACCCTGCGGCGCCACTTTCCGATTACGTCGCCGTCGCGGGGCGCGGGCCGGCCCACCCGAACAACCCTCCCACGGGGGCCCGGGGCGACAGGCAATCCGATTCCGTGGCGCCCCCCGCCCCCGGTGTGCGCGCGCGACCTCGTTCCCGCGGCCGTCTGGGCAATCCGCCGGCGCCCGGGTCGGCAGGGGAATCTGGCCCTGACCTGACCTGACCGTCCCGTCAGGCACGCACGCACCACTCGCCTGGCCTGATGAGATCCCGGGCAGGGTTACCATCGATCGCACAAGATCTTCTTTGCCTGCCTTGTGTGCGAGATGATGCCACCACGATCGGGCTAATCCTTGGCCCGATGGAATGGATGGCAACCACACCACTATATGCTAAAGCAGTTTTGCTGTTCTCTGAGCCGTGGCATCTGCCTACACCTGTTGGACCCCTTTTTGTTGTCGTTGGAAACGGAATCAGCCGGTCGATAGCGATGAGAGTAGAGATGGGGGCTGGACGGTGGACGGGCCGGTAGGAGAGACGGGCGGACACGTAATCCTTAATAGCCGCACCGTCTCACGTACGTACGTCTCAAGCATCTGCTTATCTTGACCTCACTTCACTGAGGCAAATTAGTTAGTTATAGTCCACTGGCAAGCAAGCTACGGCTATAGCCAGGAGACACCACCATAAACGGACAAACATGATATATTTGCTAGCCTTAATTGTGTCTTTGGCCACTTGCGGCTGCAAGGTGACCGGCCCGGTGGTTCGCGGAAGCGTGCCGGTGTTCCTGGACGGATTTCAGGAGAACCCTGTTGACTCTTGAGGAATGCACCCGGCGGGGGCAGGTGCAAGCATGGCGCGCGAGCCAACCACGTTGTTGGCCGGCGTATCGCGCGTCGTTGGGTGCGGGCGCGTGTGGGGCAAGGGCAAGGAAGGCAGACCGACGGCGTATCATGCATCAGACACGCAGGGTCCGGTGGTCCGGCGCTGGCCGAAAGGCCCGGTGCGGGGGGACCCCGGCCTCCTCCGCCGGTGATGGCCGGGGGTACCTGGAGGGTGGTGGTGGTTCGGCCGGAGAAATGTGGAGAGCGACCGTACGTGCGTCCATCGATCCTCGTCTCCGGAACTCTGGAGTTTGTGCCTGTTGGCATACGATCATGATTCATGCGTGCCCCCCTGGCCCCATGAAAGGAACCACCCAGAGGGGATCATGTGGCTACCATCGAATTACCCCTCAACAACTGAAGCTAACGACGGCCACCGGAACTTGCGAGTTGCCACTTGTTTCGTGCTGTGATGAGCTAATTATGGCAACAAGAACTACCCCCGTAGTACCGTTAGTTAAGCAGATGGCGCACGGCCGAAGCAACAACTAGCCGGGCACGTACGGCCTAGGCTAGTTGCAGCTCTGCATCACACTCTGGCCGCTTGCTTTGAGACCTCAAGATCCGCCACGATCACATGCACACCGTTTGACCATACAAGGTCAGCCTCCCAATCCTTCGGAACCGAGCACTGCTGTCCTCCCTTTGGCCATGCGTTTGCATAGTCAACGCTGACCAAGGCAAAGCAAATATTTTGGACAACAACTCAACGGGGGCAATGGCGCACAGCCCCATGCATCACCGGTCAAACACCTACCTCTACCTGCAGTGGGTCGGCGTCCTCTCCTCCGCTTTAGGACCGAGCTCACGGACCATGGCCGGACAAGAGCCTAGAGGGCCAAAGCGACGTAGCGCACGGGCAGCCGGCCGCCCTGGCACATGTAGCACGGCGCCCACTTGCCTCGTCTCTGGAACTTTATCGCTTTCGATTACTCGATGGAGGATTTTGCCAAATCGTTCTCTGTTAATTGCAACTGGTTCTGCATCTAATCATTTCGCGCCAATGCAATTATGCAAGTTTTTTAAAGAAGAATGCGATTATGCAAGTAGTGCAGTGGGGGACGACGAGCCTTTTTTTAAGATGGGGGCAAACTCTTAAGCAAAAAAGTTTGATCCAAAACCAGCATAAAATTCAAGAAATTTACCTATGCCACTTGGCTTTGATAGCCCTTTTCCCTTCTTGTTCATGTCCATCTTCTCATTTTGACCGTCGTCAATAAATTATACGTGAGTAGGAATGGTAATTTTATTCATGAATCTGGATATCCATGGATACCTGACCCGGTTGGTCAAGGGTATGAAACACATTTTTGCCCATGGATTGATTGATTTGGATACCCGCGAATAGACGGGTTGGATACGGTTATGAGTTCTACTTCATGGATATCCAGTGGATACCCATATAATAGGTAGGACCATATGATAGTGAACCTCGGCTAAGCAAATGTGCAACCCAAGTCGCTTGCGGTTAAAAAAGGTCAAAGCCCGATCCATGCTCCTTAACCCCTGCAACCTAATTACTAAACCTAATCTAATCCGACTACTTTGCGTCAACCCACACCCCCAACCTAATCTAATATGTCTGTCTTGCGAGAACCTACAACCTAATCTAATCCGCCTATCATTGTGTGGTTTACTTCAGTTTTTCATGTAATAAGATTTGAGACAAGTTTTTTACTATTAGCTATTTTAGTTTTTATTATATGTGTGAACAATATTTGAACAGTGTACTTGCTGCCTACTTAGGCTTGTATCTTATGTTGTCATTTGCGAATGAACGATGATGAGTTAATTTCATATTTGAAAAGGTGTCATGCTGATTTTTCTTTGTTCATGGAGCTCCATGGGTATATAGGTATCCAATGGGTTTGGACATGGGCACAATATGTGCCCATGGATACTTTGGTGGATGGGCATAAGGTAGGAACATGGGTCATGGATTGGATTTGGACCAGCTCCACCCACACCAAACCCGACCCATTGCCATCCCTATACGTGAGCTCCTGCTGGACGCTGTTGTGCCGTCCCAGCACTCTCTTGCAGACTGCAGTCCTGCTAACCGTCACCCCGTCCCCACACGGAGAGCCGCTAAGCTCCTGCTCGCCACCGCCCTCACACGCCGTCGCTAGGGTTCGCGTCGCCGTCATGCGTGGTGGTGGTTTCCTGTCTTTGTTCGAGCGAGGGTTCGGTCCTCTGGAGCGTTTTGCGTGCGTGGCCTTGTTGTGTCTGGGTGGACCGAGAGGTGAGAGTGGAAGGATCGAGCGAAGCCAGCCCATGAGGCGATGACGGCACAACCCGGTTACGGCCCAATAAATCGTTTCATTCTCAATCTTTAGCGATCGATTGATACATACGTATACGTATACCGAGTAAAAAAAATTCCAAAAATCAAGGTAGGGCAAGCGCCCCATCTTGCCCTACCGTGTCCTCTATCTGTAAAGTAGTGTATGCATTTTTTATTTTTAAATGATAAGAGTCACACGTGATACACAAAACACTGTGGTCCTGAATTTTTTTCTAACTGAAGTTTCCATCTGAAAATAAAAAGCAAAAAAAATAAAAAATAAAACTTTCCACCCAATTTTTTTGTCATATTTACCAACTGAAGTTGCCATCCTTATCTTACTAAATTGTCATAAAAAATGTTCGAAGTTTCCGTGTGTTCATGCTACAGAAAATGCAAACCGTCCGATCCAGCCATTGTCTTCTTTCTTCGAACCGTCAACTAACATCGACCTAACCACGTGCTTCCGCCGCCTGCGGCCGACGGCGCTCCCGCCCCGCCCTCCCTTCAACCTCCCCCCACCGCCGAGCTTGCCACCTCTAACCCCGGCAGACCTCCAATTCCGGTGCAGACGAATCTGCGCTCCCCGCCACCCCTAAGACTAAGATATACAAGGATGCTGCTCTGCACCTCTAAGATAGACGATGAAGCTAGTCCGGCGGCGGCCTCGGTGCTCCTCCGTGTCTGCTGCTTTCTCTCCACGAATCAACCGACCCAAATTTGAATTTCAGGCGATTCACATCGAGCAAAGCTGTTGATTTAGTTAGAGGGGAACTAGTGTATGTAGCAGAACTTCATATTTTTTATTTTGTTTTTTGAGATCTGTAGCAGTACTTTATGTGGCCCATGTCTTCACATTACCTGTCTTTAGCGGTCTTCTTCGCATTACCGAATGGCAATAAAATGCTACTCCTGAGAATGTGCCTGCATCAACATATCAAGCATACTATTTGTTTGGACAAGCCCACTTAATTTTACACTTGAATTTTTCCTTTCGTCTGGTACATTTGTGAGTGTGATGAAATCTGATGTTTGAATGTTGCGATGGCGCGCAGGGTTTGGTGGTCCTGACGATCCAGGCGCGGTCGCCGTCGCTGATGCCGCCGGAGTGCGCCAAGGGTGCCGGCGCGGCGCCGTGCGAGCCGGTAGCGGGGAGCAAGAAGGCGATGTTGTTCGTGGGGCTGTACCTGACGGCTCTGGGCATCGGTGGCATCAAGGGCTCCCTGCCCTCGCACGGCGCGGAGCAGTTCGACGAGCACACGCCGCGGGGCCGCAAGGGCCGCTCCACCTTCTTCAACTACTTTGTGTTCTGCCTCTCCTGCGGCGCGCTCATCGCCGTCACCTTCGCCGTGTGGGTCGAGGACAACAAGGGGTGGCAATGGGGGTTCGGCATCTCCACCATCGCTATCCTGCTCTCCATCCCGGTCTTCGCCGCCGGCTCCAAGTTCTACCGCAGCAAGGTGCCCACCGGCAGCCCGCTCGTCACCATCAGCAAGGTCCTGCTCGCGGCCGCGTTCGCGCGCCGCGGGGGCACGCAGAGCGCCAGCAACGGCGCTGTCATCGACCGCGCGCCCAGCCCGACGGGGAGCACCGACATGAAGGAGTACTGCAAGCCCGGGAACGCAGGCACCGCCGACGAGGTGACGGAGCCGTCACAGGAGCTGAGTGCCTTGAACCGAGCGGTGCAGTGCCAGCCGCGGCACAGGACCCTGGCGTGCACGGTGCAGGAGGTGGAGGACGTCAAGATCGTGCTCATGGTGCTCCCCATTTTCCTGTCCACCATCATGCTCAACTGCTGCCTGGCCCAGCTCTCGACCTTCTCCGTGGAGCAGGCGGCGACGATGAACACCCACGTCGGGAGCCTCAAGGTGCCGCCGGCGTCGCTGCCCGTGTTCCCCGTCACGTTCATCATACTCCTGGCGCCCATCTACGACCACATCATCGTCCCGTTCGCGCGGCGAGTGACCGGGACGGAGATGGGCATCACCCACCTCCAGCGCATCGGCACGGGGCTGGTCCTCTCCATCGTGGCGATGGCCGTGGCCGCCGTCGTCGAGGTGAAGCGCAAGAACGTGGCCACCGAGGCCGGCATGATCGACTCCACGGCGCCGCTGCCCATCACCTTCTTCTGGATCGCGTTCCAGTACCTGTTCCTGGGGTCCGCGGACCTGTTCACGCTGGCGGGCCTGCTGGAGTTCTTCTTCAGCGAGGCGCCGCCGAGGATGCGGTCGCTGGCGACGTCGCTGTCGTGGGCGTCGCTGGCGCTGGGGTACTACCTGAGCTCCGTGCTGGTGACGGTGGTTAACAGCGCGACGGGGCGCGGCGGGCACCGGCCGTGGCTGGAGGGGGCGAGCCTGAACTACTACCACCTCGAGCGGTTCTACTGGCTCATGTGCGTGCTCAGCGCGCTCAACTACGTGTTCTTCTTGGTGCTAGCCATCCGGTACAAGTACAGAAACGCTGGGGTGATCAAGGGGTGAGAATGGTACTACTCCAATCTGTAATGTAGGGTGTCGGTGCAGGTGCTCACTTATTATCTGGCGATGGCAAGGTAAATTTATGGAGGTTTCTGGGTGGTGTTGCCGTGCCGGCTCGGTGGTTTTCAGGCTGTTCAGTGTTGTGGATTTGATTGGTTGGTTAGCTGACGAAGAAAATCGAAAATGAGTGGCGTGGCAGGTGAATGTATGGAGATAGGTTTCGGCTGATTAACATGAAGAAGACAATCACCGTCTGCATCACCTCTGCCCGCATCCCCTCATTTTCGCAATCCCCGACCTCATCCCCTTTGCCCGCATCCCCTCTGTCCGCCTCATCCCCTCTGCCCGCATCCCCTCTGCCCGCATCCTCGCAATCCCTGACCCGCCGCGTTCCTCGGCCGCGCCGCCGGATGCCCGTCACCTGCTTCACTACGACATTGGGATTCAACTGCGTTTTGTGGTGCGTTCCCAGGATGCGGGTTCTAACAGCGACGACCCTGCTCCGGACGCCAACGCTAGCGGGGATGCCGGCCGCCAGTCCGATGATGACCCCGGCACCCAGAGGCACCGTGGACCTCGTCGCCGGGGCCGGCGCCGCCGGGGCGCTAATCGCGTGTCTGGCCCTGCCTCGGGTAACGTTGTCATTGACGGCGCGGCCCCCTCCAGCCAGTCGCCGCGTCCAGCGCCCCGTCACACTCCCGCCGGGCTCGTAGCCGTCGCAACCGTGCATCCCGCCGCTCGTTGTACGGACCGGTGGAACCATCTTCCCGCTGGGTCCCGTGTGCTAGCCCGGGCAGCGGCGCCCCTACGCAGCTGACGGACGTGGCCCCCCGGCGGACGGGAGCTTTGTAGCCCTGACGTTAGCGCCACTGCCCTTGGTCGTGGCCAACCAAGCTGCTTTGCCACCTGCTGTGCAACTGGTCTGCTCGCAGCCTTCAGCGTCAGTGCCGCTGCCCTTGGTCATGGCCGACCAAGCTGCTTTGCCACCTGCTGCGCAGCTGGTCTGCTCGCAGCCTTCGGCCGCTTTGCCGCCTGCCTCCGCTGTTGTTCACACTACGGCGTAGTGGACGCATCGCCAAGCTCCGAGGAGCCGACGTGCCTGGTACTCTTTCCTGGGCACAGAGGTCAGTCATCTGCAAGCTTGGCCTTGCAACACGTCCGGAGGAGATCGATGACACCATGCTCGAGCGCTACAAGGCCCCCTTCGCCATCGAGCTGGCCAAGCACAGGTTGGATGGGTTGCGCGAGCTGTTCTCACGGGAAGCGCCCAGATTCGACGGAGTGGCCATGCCTAGCGCATCGCTCGGGACGACTTGTTAGCCGTTGGCTGTCTCCCCTCGGCTGACCAGTTTCTCAATGACTACGCCTAATGTTGGGGATATAACCCCACGGTGAGACCCGCCCTGGAGGGCTCCGGGTTAAAACCGGACGGCTTGTAGCCAGCCCAAGAGTCAGCCGACAGGACTGGAGGGCCCAACAAGCATAGCGGCTCACAGGATGGGGCGGCGGGGTGGCCTGGATGAGAAGACCTGGGCGTGTAAGCCGCCCGGGGACAACTTGGTCAGGATAGGCAAGAGAAGATAGAGGCAGACTCGAACGTGTAATGAGAGTCGGCCACAACTTGTATGATCCGTGGTCTTAACCTCGGTATATAAAGGCAAGACCCGGTGCGATTTAGAGATCAGGTGATCGAGAACTAGGTCAAGCTTTAGCTCCCTTGTAATCGATACAACAAGCAATACAAACACAAGCAGGACGTAGGCTATTACCTCACTTTGAGGGGCCGAACCTGGGTAAACTCGTGTCCTTCATCCCTATCAACCCCTTTGAGTCCATCACATTAGCGATGGCCTCGAATCCAAGTCCGTTCACCCGGACATCTGCTGTGATAAATCCACGACAGTTGGCGCCCACCGTGGGGATGACGCTTGGTGGTGTTGAGTTTTCGAAGGGCTCTCTCCCAAGGCTCGAAGGATACGTGGTCGAAAGGATCAGCAAGAGTCTCCGTGGCCGGTTCTACATCGACGATGCCGGCTGGGGGCTTGATGCTGAGTCCATGGAGTATGGATTCCGGGTTCCATTCGGCGGGATCCATGTCTTCATTGGAAGGGTTGATGGATCTACACCCGGGCCGGACGTCTGCACCGACATCATCGAGCTGGCTTGGCATCTGCGACCTGCGTGTAACATGCATCCTGCCTGTGCTAATCCGGGTCAGAAGCATGTATTCGTAGGCTTCACTCAAGGTACGGATCTGGAAGCTTCCGGATCATAAGAAACTCTCGACTATTCGAAGAACGAATCTTCAAGTGGAGAAACGGAGTCGGTGTACCAGCTCCGCAACGGCGGCCTTGGGGGCTACAATGACGTCTGCCTTGAGTCAGATCGCTCTGAGTCGGATGATCTTGAGCTGCTGGTTCATGCTGCCGTGTTCATGGCGGGGTCAGCCCCAGGCACGAGTAGTACAACCGCAGGAGCCGCCACCTCGGGTGATAACCCCACGCCGCTGGCTCAAGTTCTTGTGAAGCTGATGGATGAGCTCGCGGCTTTAATGGCCACTGAGGTCACACCAGATAATCAAGCAGCTCGGAATTTAGAGATCGCAAGGATCAAAGGCCGGATGACAGAGGAACGGAAAAGGATGGCTGAGCTGAAGATCCAAATGGAGGAAGAGGCGTAACGTATCAAGGCAGATGCTTTCCGTCTAGGGCTGGAGCAAATATCAGCAGCAGCGGTACATCGAAGGAGGCATCAATCCCGTCTACCAGAGCGCTATGAAGCAAGGAACCTCTTCAATACTCGTCCTGGCACGAGGCGAGTAACGGACGCGCGCGAAAGCCGCCCGACGGAGCGACCATCGACTCATCTGGCCCGGCGTAACCAAGCTTCACCCGATGGCTTTCCGACGTCAGTGGGTCATTATTCTAACCCGGCCGATAATATGGTGGCAGCGGCCACCCGGCTTGAGACAATTCCTATCCCGGATGAAGCACCCTTTGCAGAGGATGTGCGGAACGCCATCGGGTACCTGCAGACGGCCGTGGCCCAGCAGGAGAAATATACTCACAGCCGGAGCCGTGTTCATTCAATCTCTCTTCCTAGCCGCAGCTTTAGCCGGCGCTACGAGTCACCAGCAGGTTCCAGCAGCAATCTGCACAGAGAGATTCCGACGGGTCACCGGCCGGGTAGAGACATGGCAGCATTTGTAAACCATGCAGGAAGCCCGCAAGAGGCGCTAGCCAGGTCGGCTTACCAGGAGCCTGTGCCTTCCATTTCGGTAGGGGCAGGAGTAAACTCCAGGACGGGAGGGCTGCCGTGTTTGTCGCCGGCTCTACGGAGCGAACGGCTACCAAGAGACTTCAAAGGGCCCCGTAAGGTCCCAAATTATACTGTTGATTTACCCCCGAAGGCCTGGGTGGAGAGATATGAACTGGCCATGGAGATGCTGGAGGTCAGTGAGGCGGTTTATGCCAAGTATTTCGTCATGATGCTTGAAGGCCTGGCTCGCACGTGGCTAAAGGGGTTACCGCCTAATACCATCAATTCATGGGCGGAGCTCCGGGCCCGGTTCATTAAAAAAATTCAAGGGACGTGCAAGCAACCGATGACCATTGTGGATCTTGATCACTATGTCAAACAGGATAACGAGTCGGCCCATCATTAGGTACGGCGGGTCTCGACAATCATCCACTCCTCGGAGCAGATCAAGGCGGCCCAGGCGGTACTGATCTTGGAGAAGAACTGCCACTTTGTTCCTCTAAAATAGAAACTCGGCCGGCTCAAACGTACGTGCCAGGACATGGGAGAGCTCATGACGACTCTCACGAAATATGCCGACTCTGACAGTACGAAAGATCCGAGTTCTGATGATGAGAAAGCTGGCCAAGGTAAGAAGGGCAATCAAGGCAAGGGTGCGGCAAACAATGGTAGCCAGAGCAAACGTAAGAAAACAGATGCCGGGTCAGAGTTGGTGGCTAATACAAACACCCAACAGAATTACACCAAAGGCAATAGGAGGTTCAGACCGCCCTTTCGCAGGGATAGCTCTTCCTCAAACATGGAGGAGTTACTTAAGCGGCCTTGTCCAAATCACAGTCTGCCTGATAAGCCGGCAAACCACACGTGGGAGAATTGCAATTTCATGCAGAAGTACAAGCGGTATTTCACACAACCTAACAATCGAGATGGTGTTCCGCCAGGCGGCTCAAGACATGACGGGTCAGGAGCTGGGTTCGCTTTTGGCGGCTCAGGGTCCAGTCATCTGGTCCACTGTCATCCGGGTCAGGATAGTCAGGGGGGACACCAGCCACATTCTGGTAACAGTAATAAGCAACAACAACGTAATCAGTCTGGTTTTCAGAGTAATCCAAAGCAGCTCAGCTCCGAGCAGTACCATGTTTTCATGACCGGTCTCAACAAACGGGACCAGAAGTTGCGAAAGCGGGCAGTTAATGCGGTTACACCGGCTCTTCTGCAGTACTTAAAGTGGTCTGAATATGACATAACCTGGAGCCGAGAAGATCACCCGCCGCATATCGATGATCCGGGGCGGCTGGCTTTGGTTGTAGCCCCCCAGGTGGGCGGGTATATGGTGAACAAAGTGCTTATGGACGGCGGCAGCAGCATAAACATCCTTTACTATGACACTTTTCGGCGGATGAAGTTGCTTGACAAGGATTTAAAACCTTCATCCACCGTCTTTCATGGCGTGGTTCCGAGTAAGTCGGCGCGTCCGGTGGGCAGGATTTCGTTGGAAGTGGCTTTTGGCGATGAGTACAATTACAGGGTGGAATCCTTGTGGTTCGAAGTGGTCAAGATCAAGAGTCCTTATCATGCGATATTTGGACGGCCGGTTTATGCTAAGTTCATGGCCAGGCCCTGCTATGTTTACTTGCAGCTCAAGATGCCCAGCTTAAACGGTACCATTACCATTCATGGTAACCGAAATACGTCTATTGAGTGTGAAGAAGGAAACGCGGCTTACGCACAGTCCAGTTGCGCCTAGGAGGAACTTAAGTTCTATAAGGAGAATGTTGATCTGGAGGATATGACCCTGCTGAAAAAGCCCACCACGGAGGTTGAGCCGCCCCTCAAGTTTTCAGCGGATGATACCAAGACAGTAGATTCCACTCCGGGCGACTCATCTAAGCAGTTCATCATTGGATCTCACATGGATCCCAAATAGGAAAGCACGCTCATCAAATTCATCCGTGAGAATCGGGACATCTTCGCATGGAAACCTTCTGACTGCCGGCTATACCGAAAGAGTTCGCTGAGCATAACCTTAATGTGGATCCAAAGTTTAAGCCGATTAAACATTTTTTACGGCGGTTCAATGAGGAGAGGCGCAAGGCTATTGGGGAAGAAGTTGCCCGGCTTTTGGTAGCGGGTTTTATCATTGAAGTTTTTCATCCAGAATGGTTGGATAACCCGGTGCTCGTGCTAAAAAAGAATGGCACATGGCGTATGTGTGTGGACTACACGGACCTTAACAAGACTTGTCTGGCTAATCCATTTGCTCTCCCGCGTATTGATCAGATCATTGATGCTACGACGGGGTGTGAAAGTTTGTGCTTCCTGGATGCATACTCAGGTTATCATCAAATCAAGATGGCGGTTAAAGACCAGGAGAAGACGGCTTTTATCACACCCTTTGGGGCGTTCTGTTATGTCTCTATGCCCTTCGGGCTCAAAAGTGCCCAGGCGACTTACCAGCGATGCGTGCAGAACTGCCTTCACAGTCAGATTGGCCGAAATGTTCATGCTTATGTAGATGACATCGTGGTCAAATCCAGAAAGAAGGAGACTCTCTTGGAGGATTTAAAGGAAACTTTTGATAATCTTCGGGTCTACAAGATGATGCTTAACCCGACCAAGTGTGTCTTTGGTGTTCCGGCAGGCAAGCTTTTGGGTTTCCTGGTCTCTGAGCGTGGTACCGAGGCTAACCCGGACAAAATCAAGGCTATTACCTCTCTGGGAGAGCCGGCTTGTATTAATGATGTTCAACGCTTGGCAGGGCGGATTGCTGCGTTGAGCCGGTTCATAAGCCATCTTGGAGAGAAGGCTATTCCTTTTATATCAAATGATATAGAAGACAGACAAATTTGTTTGGAGTAAAGCGGCGGGTGAAGCACTTGAGGCGCTTAAAAAACAGCTCATTGAGCCACCAGTGCTGGCCGCTTCGGCTGAAAAAGAACCGTTACTCCTTTATGTGGTGGCTAATAACCGGGCAGTGAGTGCTGCAATCGTGGTCGAGCGCAAGGAGGCCGGAAAGGAGTATCCAGTGCAAAGACCGGTTTATTATATTAGTGAGGTCCTGACAGAGTCTAAGCAAAGGTATCCACATTGGCAGAAGCTGCTATATGGGGTCTTCATGGCCAACCGCAAGTTAAAACACTATTTCTTAGGGCACCAGATAACTGTGGTCAGTTCTGCTCCGCTAGGGGATATTATCCAGAACAGAGAAGCCACATGAAGGATTGCTAAGTGGGCATTGGAGCTAGGACCTCTCAATGTAAAATATGTGCCTCGCACAACTATCAAGTCCCAAGCCCTTGTGGATTTCATAAATGATTGGACGGAGTGTCAAGCTCCCGAGGAAAAACCAGATAACACATACTGGACTATACACTTCGATGGATCCAAGCAATTAGAGGGATCAGGGGCAGGAGTTGTTTTGACATCCCCCAAGGGTGATAAGTTTTGTTATGTGCTCCAGCTGATGTTCCCCTGCACTAACAATGCGGCTGAGTTTGAAGCCTTGCTTCATGGTCTCCTGTTAGCCAAGGAGATGAATTTGAGCTGAGTCGGGTGTTTGGGCGACTCAGATCTGGTGGCTCAGCAAGTTTCTGGCACTTGGGACTCCAAGGACCCACGGATGGTGGCTTACCGTCAGGCGGTTGATATTATTGCAGGGCACTTTAAAGGATATTAGGTAGATCACATTGATCATTGCAAAAATGAGGCGGCTGATGCCTTATCACGGTTAGGCTCTCAACGAAAGCCGGTGCCACCCAATGTCTTTCTGGACGTCTTACACCATCCGGTTGTCAAGATGCCTTCAGAAGAAGATTTGATTGTTCCTGACCCGGAGGCAGAGTTAGTGGCGGCTCTGCACGCTATCCTAGATTGGACTATTCTCTATTTGGCCTATTTGACCCGGGGCGAGTTACCTGAGGATGAAGACCTAGCCAGAAAGATCACCCGGCGGTCTAAGTCCATGACAATAGTCAATGGTGAGTTGCATAAATGCAGTGTGACGGGAGTTTTCCAAGGTTGTGTTTCACCAGAGGAGGGCCGACAGATCTTGAATGAAATCCATACTGGCGATTGTGGACACCATGCCGGCTCGAAATCTTTGGTGGCCAAGGCTTTCCGGCACGGGTTTTTCTGGTTGACGACTCATAAAGATGAAGAGGACCTAGTTCGTAAGTGCAACGGCTGCCAGAAGTTTGGCCGGCATGCTCATATCCTGGCTCAAGAGTTAAGGATGATACCAATTACTTGGCCGTTTGCGGTCTAGGGGCTTGACATGGTGGGACCTTTCAAGAGATCCAAGGATAAGAAAACACACCTCCTGGTGGCGGTGGACAAGTTTACCAAGTGGGTAGAGGGAGATCCAGTCAGCAAATGTGACGCGGTTACGATGGTTTTATTTATCAAAAAATTGATCTACCGTTTTGGTTACCCACACAACATCATCACTCATAATGGTACAAATCTGTCCAAGGGGGTTGTGAAAAAATTCTGTGACGAAGAGCATATCCGGCTTGATGTTTCAGCAGTGGCGCATCCACAATCCAATGGTCAGGCGGAGCGTGCCAATCAGGAAATTCTAAGAGGGATTAAACCGCGACTTATGGTTCCTTTGTAGCGAACGTCCGGGTGTTGGGTAGAAGAATTACCCTCCGTCTTATGGAGCATCAGGACCACCCCTAACAGATCCACGGGTTTCAGGCCTTTCTTTATGGTGTACGGGGCCGAGGCAGTTTTGTCCAGTGACATCCAGCATGACTCGCCAAGGGTGGCGGCTTACGTTGAGGCGGACAATGAGACGGCACGTCAAGACGCATTGGATGCTCTGGAAGAGGCGCGAGAGCTAGCAGCGGCCCAGTCGGCAATTTATCAACAAGACTTGCGTCGCTATCATAGCCGCAGGGTCAAGACCCGGACGTTCCAGGAGGGCGACTTAGTGCTCCGGCTGATTCAGGACCAGACAAATATGCATAAGCTCTCTCCTCCATGGGAAGGACCTTTTGTAGTCAGCAGAAATCTTAACAATGGGTCGTATTACCTCATCAATATACGAGATGACTCAGATATGGCAGGTCAAGAGACCTGCCGGCCGTGGAACATCGCGCATCTCTGGCCTTATTTCACTTAAGGGTGTAGAGACCCTTCAGTGTACATTATCATTGTACATGTTACAGTTATATTAAGAAGTATCACTGCCAAAGCAAAATCCCGGATCAGGAAAATGAGTAGTGGCACTGGGCGTTATGCCACAAAATCCCGGCTCAGGAAACTGAGTCGCGACACCAGGCATTATGCCACAAAAAAAACTGGCTTAGGAAAATGAGTCATGGCGAGGGCGGCTTCTTACCTTTGGGTACAACTTCTAACGCCTATCCGTCGGCGTCGTACGCCGTACTGCTGAAGGGGGCTTCTTACCGACGGGTATCGCTTCTAACACCCTATCAGCTGGCTTTATGCCAAATTTCCGGCTAGCACGTTTAGCCGCGGTTGTGAGGTTTTTTCACCGACGGGTAGCTAACACCTCATAATCGGCGAGGGTGTCTTATTACCTTCGGGTACAACTTCTAACGCCTATCCGCCAGCGTTTATGCTATATTATTACCTTCGGGTACACAAAAATCCGGCTAAGGAAAATTAGCCGCGGCAAGGGCGGCTTCTTACCTTCAGGTATAGCTTCTAACGTCTATCCGCCAGCGTTTACGCTGTATTATTACCTTCAGGTAAACAAAAATCCGGCTAAGCAAAATTAGCCGCGGCGAGGGCGGCTTCTTACCTTCGGGTATAGCTTCTAACCCTTGTCCGCCAGCGTTTACGCTGCATTATTACCTTTGGGTACAACTTATAATGCTTGTTAACTAGCTTTATGCTATGAAACTCCGGTTAACATGATTAGCCGCGGACGGAAATCATGAAGTCCTTTTGGCTGACTCTCGACCCAAGAAGAAGAGACAACCGACGGAAATTATTAACTGGAATGCATACAAGGAAGATGGCACTTGGAAAGCCGGATTTTTTCATTTAAAAGATCAGCACAACAAATATCACAGGACATATATTACAAATGCTCTATGTAGAGCACCAAACAGTGTTGATCAAAGTTTTTTCAAAGTCCCCTATGACGGGTTAAGGAGAGCCGGCTATTACAAATTGGAGTTAAATCAACTGGTCGGTGACTCATCCTGCTCCGGCTCTTTGGGTGCCAGGATCTGAAGGTTGTCCAAGTTCCAGTTGTAGTCAACTAGAGCTGCAAAAAGTCCCTTCTTCAAGGAAGGGAGACGGGTCAAGATCAGAAGCGAAGAGGTCCTTACTGTGGGTAGGCGTCAAGTCCTTCCATTCGTAGAGTGGGCCACGAATTCTCTTTTGGTCAGCAT
This sequence comes from Hordeum marinum, assembly GCA_022496015.1. Lineage (NCBI taxonomy): Eukaryota > Viridiplantae > Streptophyta > Magnoliopsida > Poales > Poaceae > Hordeum > Hordeum marinum. Next base: position 415,569,357 of record CM039678.1, on the reverse strand, counting down.
CATAAGCCGCCTAGTAAGTGTCCAGGTCAGCCTCTTCTGCTAAGACGGAAGCCAGAAACTTGGAATCCTTGACGCACTGGATGTAGTCAGCTTCTGTAAACTCAGAGTCGTCATCCTTCTTGGAGGGGAAGCCTTCCATCATATCAGCTGGAGTAAGCTCCGAAGCGAAGGCCAGAGCCCGACTTGTGCCTGCGATTGCTCCCTGGCGGGCGGCTGATTTCTTCAATTCAGCAATCTGCTTCGGCATGGTGGAAAAAAGTTCCAAGACCCCTTTGAGAGTCAAAGGGATCTTGTCTTTGTACTGCACAGACTTGATGGTAAACATCGCGCCACAATACAGCTGCTCCGCCAGGGTGTAGATAGCCTTTAAAGGCAGTAAGTTGTCGAACGCTAGTTGACGGCTTCTAGGACCTGTAGGAGCCAGAGGGTTTAATGATAAGTCACCAGTTCAGATGTTATAACAGCAGTTAAGGAAAAGTTGTCAAGAGCTCATCGAAGAGGGCGGCTGTCATCTTTGTGATATGGCGTTTCAAGGATTACAGCTTGTCAGAGACGATCATCAGCCACTGATCAGCGTCGTCCGCCTGTTTGATCAGCTTGGCCTTCTCAGACACGTCAGACTCTCTGAAAGTGGCGAACTCTGCCTTAACTTTAACCAGCTCTTCGGTCAAGAGCCGACATTTCTCATCGGTGGCGCTCCGGGCAGCCTGTTGATCAGCTAGGTTGGTCCTTAAGCCAGCCAACTGTGAACATTTCAAAGCGGAGAGTAAAACGGACAAGTCTTAACCAGATTACGAGCAATATGCATGACACTTGGGGGCTAATGTCTATTTTTCAGAAGTTCACTATAAAGAGTCCCGACTCAACTTTGAAAAGGTTTGAGCCGGCCCTTGGGGGCTACTATTAGCTCTTTTAAGTTATCTTCTAAAAAGTCCCGACTCAACTTTGAACAAGTTTGAGCCAGGCCTTGGGGGCTACTATCGGCTCTTTTGATTATCTTATACAGAATAATTCTAACTACAAAGTAACTGTGCAAAGTCCTGGCTCAACATGTCGAGAGATTAAGCCGACACTTAGGGGCTACGTAGGGATATAAGGAGGAAAAGAATACCTCATACTTCTTCTTCATGAGATTAACCAGTTGGAGCTCCACGTCCCGGCTGGTGGATAGGCGGGTCATGTAGCCATCATGAAGCTCTTCAGCTGTCATCTTCTCTAAGGCAGAAGGCTCAAATTCAAGCTTCCTAGAAGTTTTGGCTGTTTCACCCCGCTTAGTCAGCACGTGAGCCGGGGGAGAAAGCAAACCAGTGCCAGTGATTTCAACTTCTGGGCCAATCATGTCCTTAGCCGCCTGGGCAGGGTTTGGCGGCTTAGAAGGATTCGTTGATGGATTATCTGGCACAATATCATCAGCAGTTGGCTCTGCAGAAGCAGCTCGGATATCTTCAGCCGGCCGCGAGTCATCTGGCTTTGAATGCTCCGGTTCCTGGGCAGCAGGGCCGGGGGAGGACTTGTTGGTTTTCCGACGCTTGGCTTGAGCACTGTAAATGTAAGGATCAGAATCCAAATGATACTACTGCGGCATAAAGAGCCGGATGTCATAATGGGAAATACTTACAGCGGGCTGATCTTGGGAGGTGGCAGAGCGGTCGCCGAAGAGTCGCCGGAAGAGGGTGATCTCTGAGAGACAATTTAAGAAAGATGAGGCAGCATCGAGGTCGCAAAGTGAAATTAATTAAAACAGAGATACATACCTCTACGGGGCGTTTCTTCGGAGCTGGCGAGTTTGGCAAGCCGGACATAAGTTCAGTAGAACCAACGCTCCGGGTCTGGCGACGCTCAACCTGTTGTTGCTTCTTCAAAAGAAAATCGAGAGCCAGATAAGCAAGAGGATGAGAAAGAGGAACTTTTCCAATAACCCACCGCAGCTTCCGGGGGACAAAATATTCTGAGCTGGAAGAAATATATATTACCTTAGGGGCGTTGACGCGGCTTGTTTCAACATCATCCTGTGAGTAAAATAAGTGTAAGTAAAATAAGGTAATAAAATGCCAGAAAGCAGCCAAGGTTTACCTCTGAGTCGGACGATTGCGGCGGGTCAAACCATCCTTCTGGTGGGGCGGTCTTCTTGGACTTCTTAGCCAGAACTTTCTTCTTGGGCTTCTTCAAAGGAGGAACATACTCCTTCTTCTAGAAATCAGAGTTGGCCTGGAAAGGTTAAACCGGTTAAACGGTAATGAGTCAGAAAAGTATAAGTGACAAGGAGAAAAAGTGGTGAAGAGTCGCCTTACATCTGGAGCAGGATTTTTGGCATTAAAA